>OU343162.1:43924127-48724127 GCA_910595825.1 Philhelius pedissequus
TCACGAATATATAATTTTTAAGTCGCTGGGGCAAGTAGTTTAGCCGCAAATCGAATTTTAAGGGACCAGATAAAATGTAAAGTTTGATGGGTCTAGGACGCATAGTTTAGCCGGAAAACGCGTTTAAAGATAAAAATGTCCAATTTTTTTAAAATTAGTTTTTCGTGTCATTCGTTACATGGATTAAAAGGTGGCAGTTCCAAGATCACGAATATATAATTTTTAAGTCGCTGGGGCAAGTAGTTTAGCCGCAAATCGAATTTTAAGGGACAGATAAAATGTAAAGTTTGATGGGTCTAGGACGCATAGTTTAGCCGGAAAACGCGTTTAAAGATAAAAACGTCCAATTTTTTTTAAAATTAGTTTTTCGTGTCATTCGTTACATGGATTAAAAGGTGGCAGTTCCAAGATCACGAATATATAATTTTTAAGTCGCTGGGGCAAGTAGTTTAGCCGCAAATCGAATTTTAAGGGACAGAAAAAGTGTAAAGTTTGATGGGTCTAGGACGCATAGTTTAGCCGGAAAACGCGTTTAAAGATAAAAATGTCCAATTTTTTTAAAATTAGTTTTTCGTGTCATTCGTCGTTACATGGATTAAAAGGTGGCAGTTCCAAGATCACGAATATATAATTTTTAAGTCGCTGGGGCAAGTAGTTTAGCCGCAAATCGAATTTTAAGGGACAGATAAAATGTAAAGTTTGATGGGTCTAGGACGCATAGTTTAGCCGGAAAACGCGTTTAAAGATAAAAATGTCCAATTTTTTTTAAAATTAGTTTTTCGTGTCATTCGTTACATGGATTAAAAGGTGGCAGTTCCAAGATCACGAATATATAATTTTTAAGTCGCTGGGGCAAGTAGTTTAGCCGCAAATCGAATTTTAAGGGACAGATAAAATGTAAAGTTTGATGGGTCTAGGACGCATAGTTTAGCCGGAAAACGCGTTTAAAGATAAAAATGTCCAATTTTTTTAAAATTAGTTTTTCGTGTCATTCGTTACATGGATTAAAAGGTGGCAGTTCCAAGATCACGAATATATAATTTTTAAGTCGCTGGGGCAAGTAGTTTAGCCGCAAATCGAATTTTAAGGGACAGAAAAAGTGTAAAGTTTGATGGGTCTAGGACGCATAGTTTAGCCGGAAAACGCGTTTAAAGATAAAAATGTCCAATTTTTTTAAAATTAGTTTTTCGTGTCATTCGTTACATGGATTAAAAGGTGGCAGTTCCAAGATCACGAATATATAATTTTTAAGTCGCTGGGGCAAGTAGTTTAGCCGCAAATCGAATTTTAAGGGACAGAAAAAGTGTAAAGTTTGATGGGTCTAGGACGCATAGTTTAGCCGGAAAACGCGTTTAAAGATAAAAACGTCCAATTTTTTTTTAAAATTAGTTTTTCGTGTCATTCGTTACATGGATTAAAAGGTGGCAGTTCCAAGATCACGAATATATAATTTTTAAGTCGCTGGGGCAAGTAGTTTAGCCGCAAATCGAATTTTAAGGGACAGAAAAAGTGTAAAGTTTGATGGGTCTAGGACGCATAGTTTAGCCGGAAAACGCGTTTAAAGATAAAAACGTCCAATTTTTTTTTAAAATTAGTTTTTCGTGTCATTCGTTACATGGATTAAAAGGTGGCCGTTCCAAGATCACGAATATATAATTTTTAAGTCGCTGGGGCAAGTAGTTTAGCCGCAAATCGAATTTTAAGGGACAGATAAAATGTAAAGTTTGATGGGTCTAGGACGCATAGTTTAGCCGGAAAACGCGTTTTAAAGATAAAAATGTCCAATTTTTTTAAAATTAGTTTTTCGTGTCATTCGTTACATGGATTAAAAGGTGGCAGTTCCAAGATCACGAATATATAATTTTTAAGTCGCTGGGGCAAGTAGTTTAGCCGCAAATCGAATTTTAAGGGACAGAAAAAGTGTAAAGTTTGATGGGTCTAGGACGCATAGTTTTAGCCGGAAAACGCGTTTAAAGATAAAAACGTCCAATTTTTTTTAAAATTAGTTTTTCGTGTCATTCGTTACATGGATTAAAAGGTGGCAGTTCCAAGATCACGAATATATAATTTTTAAGTCGCTGGGGGCAAGTAGTTTAGCCGCAAATCGAATTTTAAGGGACAGAAAAAGTGTAAAGTTTGATGGGTCTAGGACGCATAGTTTAGCCGGAAAACGCGTTTAAAGATAAAATGTCCAATTTTTTTAAAATAAGTTTTTCGTGTCATTCGTTACATGGATTAAAAGGTGGCAGTTCCAAGATCACGAATATATAATTTTTAAGTCGCTGGGGCAAGTAGTTTAGCCGCAAATCGAATTTTAAGGGACAGATAAAATGTAAAGTTTGATGGGTCTAGGACGCATAGTTTAGCCGGAAAACGCGTTTAAAGATAAAAACGTCCAATTTTTTTTAAAATTAGTTTTTCGTGTCATTCGTTACATGGATTAAAAGGTGGCAGTTCCAAGATCACGAATATATAATTTTTAAGTCGCTGGGGCAAGTAGTTTAGCCGCAAATCGAATTTTAAGGGACAGAAAAAGTGTAAAGTTTGATGGGTCTAGGACGCATAGTTTAGCCGGAAAACGCGTTTAAAGATAAAAATGTCCAATTTTTTTAAAATTAGTTTTTCGTGTCATTCGTTACATGGATTAAAAGGTGGCAGTTCCAAGATCACGAATATATAATTTTTAAGTCGCTGGGGCAAGTAGTTTAGCCGCAAATCGAATTTTAAGGGACAGAATAAAATGTAAAGTTTGATGGGTCTAGGACGCATAGTTTAGCCGGAAAACGCGTTTAAAGATAAAAATGTCCAATTTTTTTAAAATTAGTTTTTCGTGTCATTCGTTACATGGATTAAAAGGTGGCAGTTCCAAGATCACGAATATATAATTTTTAAGTCGCTGGGGCAAGTAGTTTAGCCGCAAATCGAATTTTAAGGGACAGATAAAATGTAAAGTTTGATGGGTCTAGGACGCATAGTTTAGCCGGAAAACGCGTTTAAAGATAAAAATGTCCAATTTTTTTAAAATTAGTTTTTCGTGTCATTCGTTACATGGATTAAAAGGTGGCAGTTCCAAGATCACGAATATATAATTTTTAAGTCGCTGGGGCAAGTAGTTTAGCCGCAAATCGAATTTTAAGGGACAGAAAAAGTGTAAAGTTTGATGGGTCTAGGACGCATAGTTTAGCCGGAAAACGCGTTTAAAGATAAAAATGTCCAATTTTTTTAAAATTAGTTTTTCGTGTCATTCGTTACATGGATTAAAAGGTGGCAGTTCCAAGATCACGAATATATAATTTTTAAGTCGCTGGGGCAAGTAGTTTAGCCGCAAATCGAATTTTAAGGGACAGAAAAAGTGTAAAGTTTGATGGGTCTAGGACGCATAGTTTAGCCGGAAAACGCGTTTAAAGATAAAAATGTCCAATTTTTTAAAATTAGTTTTTCGTGTCATTCGTTACATGGATTAAAAGGTGGCAGTTCCAAGATCACGAATATATAATTTTTAAGTCGCTGGGGCAAGTAGTTTAGCCGCAAATCGAATTTTAAGGGACAGATAAAATGTAAAGTTTGATGGGTCTAGGACGCATAGTTTAGCTGGAAAACGCGTTTAAAGATAAAAATGTCCAATTTTTTTAAAATTAGTTTTTTCGTGTCATTCGTTACATGGATTAAAAGGTGGCAGTTCCAAGATCACGAATATATAATTTTTAAGTCGCTGGGGCAAGTAGTTTAGCCGCAAATCGAATTTTAAGGGACAGAAAAAGTGTAAAGTTTGATGGGTCTAGGACGCATAGTTTAGCCGGAAAACGCGTTTAAAGATAAAAACGTCCAATTTTTTTTAAAATTAGTTTTTCGTGTCATTCGTTACATGGATTAAAAGGTGGCAGTTCCAAGATCACGAATATATAATTTTTAAGTCGCTGGGGCAAGTAGTTTAGCCGCAAATCGAATTTTAAGGGACAGAAAAAGTGTAAAGTTTGATGGGTCTAGGACGCATAGTTTAGCCGGAAAACGCGTTTAAAGATAAAAATGTCCAATTTTTTTAAAATTAGTTTTTCGTGTCATTCGTTACATGGATTAAAAGGTGGCAGTTCCAAGATCACGAATATATAATTTTTAAGTCGCTGGGGCAAGTAGTTTAGCCGCAAATCGAATTTTAAGGGACAGATAAAATGTAAAGTTTGATGGGTCTAGGACGCATAGTTTAGCCGGAAAACGCGTTTAAAGATAAAAATGTCCAATTTTTTTAAAATTAGTTTTTCGTGTCATTCGTTACATGGATTAAAAGGTGGCAGTTCCAAGATCACGAATATATAATTTTTAAGTCGCTGGGGCAAGTAGTTTAGCCGCAAATCGAATTTTAAGGGACAGAAAAAGTGTAAAGTTTGATGGGTCTAGGACGCATAGTTTAGCCGGAAAACGCGTTTAAAGATAAAAATGTCCAATTTTTTTAAAATTAGTTTTTCGTGTCATTCGTTACATGGATTAAAAGGTGGCAGTTCCAAGATCACGAATATATAATTTTTAAGTCGCTGGGGCAAGTAGTTTAGCCGCAAATCGAATTTTAAGGGACAGAAAAAGTGTAAAGTTTGATGGGTCTAGGACGCATAGTTTAGCCGGAAAACGCGTTTTAAAGATAAAAATGTCCAATTTTTTTAAAATTAGTTTTTCGTGTCATTCGTTACATGGATTAAAAGGTGGCAGTTCCAAGATCACGAATATATAATTTTTAAGTCGCTGGGGCAAGTAGTTTAGCCGCAAATCGAATTTTAAGGGACAGATAAAATGTAAAGTTTGATGGGTCTAGGACGCATAGTTTAGCCGGAAAACGCGTTTAAAGATAAAAATGTCCAATTTTTTTAAAATTAGTTTTTCGTGTCATTCGTTACATGGATTAAAAGGTGGCAGTTCCAAGATCACGAATATATAATTTTTAAGTCGCTGGGGCAAGTAGTTTAGCCGCAAATCGAATTTTAAGGGACAGAAAAAGTGTAAAGTTTGATGGGTCTAGGACGCATAGTTTAGCCGGAAAACGCGTTTAAAGATAAAAACGTCCAATTTTTTTTAAAATTAGTTTTTCGTGTCATTCGTTACATGGATTAAAAGGTGGCAGTTCCAAGATCACGAATATATAATTTTTAAGTCGCTGGGGCAAGTAGTTTAGCCGCAAATCGAATTTTAAGGGACAGAAAAAGTGTAAAGTTTGATGGGTCTAGGACGCATAGTTTAGCCGGAAAACGCGTTTAAAAATAAAAACGTCCAATTTTTTTTAAAATTAGTTTTTCGTGTCATTCGTTACATGGATTAAAAGGTGGCAGTTCCAAGATCACGAATATATAATTTTTAAGTCGCTGGGGCAAGTAGTTTAGCCGCAAATCGAATTTTAAGGGACAGAAAAAGTGTAAAGTTTGATGGGTCTAGGACGCATAGTTTAGCCGGAAAACGCGTTTAAAGATAAAAACGTCCAATTTTTTTTAAAATTAGTTTTTCGTGTCATTCGTTACATGGATTAAAAGGTGGCAGTTCCAAGATCACGAATATATAATTTTTAAGTCGCTGGGGCAAGTAGTTTAGCCGCAAATCGAATTTTAAGGGACAGATAAAATGTAAAGTTTGATGGGTCTAGGACGCATAGTTTAGCCGGAAAACGCGTTTAAAGATAAAAATGTCCAATTTTTTTAAAATTAGTTTTTCGTGTCATTCGTTACATGGATTAAAAGGTGGCAGTTCCAAGATCACGAATATATAATTTTTAAGTCGCTGGGGCAAGTAGTTTAGCCGCAAATCGAATTTTAAGGGACAGAAAAAGTGTAAAGTTTGATGGGTCTAGGACGCATAGTTTAGCCGGAAAACGCGTTTAAAGATAAAAACGTCCAATTTTTTTTAAAATTAGTTTTTCGTGTCATTCGTTACATGGATTAAAAGGTGGCAGTTCCAAGATCACGAATATATAATTTTTAAGTCGCTGGGGCAAGTAGTTTAGCCGCAAATCGAATTTTAAGGGACAGAAAAAGTGTAAAGTTTGATGGGTCTAGGACGCATAGTTTAGCCGGAAAACGCGTTTAAAGATAAAAATGTCCAATTTTTTTAAAATAAGTTTTTCGTGTCATTCGTTACATGGATTAAAAGGTGGCAGTTCCAAGATCACGAATATATAATTTTTAAGTCGCTGGGGCAAGTAGTTTAGCCGCAAATCGAATTTTAAGGGACAGATAAAATGTAAAGTTTGATGGGTCTAGGACGCATAGTTTAGCCGGAAAACGCGTTTAAAGATAAAAACGTCCAATTTTTTTTAAAATTAGTTTTTCGTGTCATTCGTTACATGGATTAAAAGGTGGCAGTTCCAAGATCACGAATATATAATTTTTAAGTCGCTGGGGCAAGTAGTTTAGCCGCAAATCGAATTTTAAGGGACAGAAAAAGTGTAAAGTTTGATGGGTCTAGGACGCATAGTTTAGCCGGAAAACGCGTTTAAAGATAAAAATGTCCAATTTTTTTAAAATTAGTTTTTCGTGTCATTCGTTACATGGATTAAAAGGTGGCAGTTCCAAGATCACGAATATATAATTTTTAAGTCGCTGGGGCAAGTAGTTTAGCCGCAAATCGAATTTTAAGGGACAGATAAAATGTAAAGTTTGATGGGTCTAGGACGCATAGTTTAGCCGGAAAACGCGTTTAAAGATAAAAATGTCCAATTTTTTTAAAATTAGTTTTTCGTGTCATTCGTTACATGGATTAAAAGGTGGCAGTTCCAAGATCACGAATATATAATTTTTAAGTCGCTGGGGCAAGTAGTTTAGCCGCAAATCGAATTTTAAGGGACAGATAAAATGTAAAGTTTGATGGGTCTAGGACGCATAGTTTAGCCGGAAAACGCGTTTAAAGATAAAAATGTCCAATTTTTTTAAAATTAGTTTTTCGTGTCATTCGTTACATGGATTAAAAGGTGGCAGTTCCAAGATCACGAATATATAATTTTTAAGTCGCTGGGGCAAGTAGTTTAGCCGCAAATCGAATTTTAAGGGACAGAAAAAGTGTAAAGTTTGATGGGTCTAGGACGCATAGTTTAGCCGGAAAACGCGTTTAAAGATAAAAATGTCCAATTTTTTTAAAATTAGTTTTTCGTGTCATTCGTTACATGGATTAAAAGGTGGCAGTTCCAAGATCACGAATATATAATTTTTAAGTCGCTGGGGCAAGTAGTTTAGCCGCAAATCGAATTTTAAGGGACAGAAAAAGTGTAAAGTTTGATGGGTCTAGGACGCATAGTTTAGCCGGAAAACGCGTTTAAAGATAAAAATGTCCAATTTTTTTAAAATTAGTTTTTCGTGTCATTCGTTACATGGATTAAAAGGTGGCAGTTCCAAGATCACGAATATATAATTTTTAAGTCGCTGGGGCAAGTAGTTTAGCCGCAAATCGAATTTTAAGGGACAGATAAAATGTAAAGTTTGATGGGTCTAGGACGCATAGTTTAGCTGGAAAACGCGTTTAAAGATAAAAATGTCCAATTTTTTTAAAATTAGTTTTTCGTGTCATTCGTTACATGGATTAAAAGGTGGCAGTTCCAAGATCACGAATATATAATTTTTAAGTCGCTGGGGCAAGTAGTTTAGCCGCAAATCGAATTTTAAGGGACAGAAAAAGTGTAAAGTTTGATGGGTCTAGGACGCATAGTTTAGCCGGAAAACGCGTTTAAAGATAAAAACGTCCAATTTTTTTTAAAATTAGTTTTTCGTGTCATTCGTTACATGGATTAAAAGGTGGCAGTTCCAAGATCACGAATATATAATTTTTAAGTCGCTGGGGCAAGTAGTTTAGCCGCAAATCGAATTTTAAGGGACAGAAAAAGTGTAAAGTTTGATGGGTCTAGGACGCATAGTTTAGCCGGAAAACGCGTTTAAAGATAAAAATGTCCAATTTTTTTAAAATTAGTTTTTCGTGTCATTCGTTACATGGATTAAAAGGTGGCAGTTCCAAGATCACGAATATATAATTTTTAAGTCGCTGGGGCAAGTAGTTTAGCCGCAAATCGAATTTTAAGGGACAGATAAAATGTAAAGTTTGATGGGTCTAGGACGCATAGTTTAGCCGGAAAACGCGTTTAAAGATAAAAATGTCCAATTTTTTTAAAATTAGTTTTTCGTGTCATTCGTTACATGGATTAAAAGGTGGCAGTTCCAAGATCACGAATATATAATTTTTAAGTCGCTGGGGCAAGTAGTTTAGCCGCAAATCGAATTTTAAGGGACAGAAAAAGTGTAAAGTTTGATGGGTCTAGGACGCATAGTTTAGCCGGAAAACGCGTTTAAAGATAAAAATGTCCAATTTTTTTAAAATTAGTTTTTCGTGTCATTCGTTACATGGATTAAAAGGTGGCAGTTCCAAGATCACGAATATATAATTTTTAAGTCGCTGGGGCAAGTAGTTTAGCCGCAAATCGAATTTTAAGGGACAGAAAAAGTGTAAAGTTTGATGGGTCTAGGACGCATAGTTTAGCCGGAAAACGCGTTTAAAGATAAAAATGTCCAATTTTTTTAAAATTAGTTTTTCGTGTCATTCGTTACATGGATTAAAAGGTGGCAGTTCCAAGATCACGAATATATAATTTTTAAGTCGCTGGGGCAAGTAGTTTAGCCGCAAATCGAATTTTAAGGGACAGATAAAATGTAAAGTTTGATGGGTCTAGGACGCATAGTTTAGCCGGAAAACGCGTTTAAAGATAAAAATGTCCAATTTTTTTAAAATTAGTTTTTCGTGTCATTCGTTACATGGATTAAAAGGTGGCAGTTCCAAGATCACGAATATATAATTTTTAAGTCGCTGGGGCAAGTAGTTTAGCCGCAAATCGAATTTTAAGGGACAGAAAAAGTGTAAAGTTTGATGGGTCTAGGACGCATAGTTTAGCCGGAAAACGCGTTTAAAGATAAAAACGTCCAATTTTTTTTAAAATTAGTTTTTCGTGTCATTCGTTACATGGATTAAAAGGTGGCAGTTCCAAGATCACGAATATATAATTTTTAAGTCGCTGGGGCAAGTAGTTTAGCCGCAAATCGAATTTTAAGGGACAGAAAAAGTGTAAAGTTTGATGGGTCTAGGACGCATAGTTTAGCCGGAAAACGCGTTTAAAGATAAAAATGTCCAATTTTTTTAAAATTAGTTTTTCGTGTCATTCGTTACATGGATTAAAAGGTGGCAGTTCCAAGATCACGAATATATAATTTTTAAGTCGCTGGGGCAAGTAGTTTAGCCGCAAATCGAATTTTAAGGGACAGAAAAAGTGTAAATTTTGATGGGTCTAGGACGCATAGTTTAGCCGGAAAACGCGTTTAAAGATAAAAATGTCCAATTTTTTTAAAATTAGTTTTTCGTGTCATTCGTTACATGGATTAAAAGGTGGCAGTTCCAAGATCACGAATATATAATTTTTAAGTCGCTGGGGCAAGTAGTTTAGCCGCAAATCGAATTTTAAGGGACAGATAAAATGTAAAGTTTGATGGGTCTAGGACGCATAGTTTAGCCGGAAAACGCGTTTAAAGATAAAAATGTCCAATTTTTTTAAAATTAGTTTTTCGTGTCATTCGTTACATGGATTAAAAGGTGGCAGTTCCAAGATCACGAATATATAATTTTTAAGTCGCTGGGGCAAGTAGTTTAGCCGCAAATCGAATTTTAAGGGACAGAAAAAGTGTAAAGTTTGATGGGTCTAGGACGCATAGTTTAGCCGGAAAACGCGTTTAAAGATAAAAACGTCCAATTTTTTTTAAAATTAGTTTTTCGTGTCATTCGTTACATGGATTAAAAGGTGGCAGTTCCAAGATCACGAATATATAATTTTTAAGTCGCTGGGGCAAGTAGTTTAGCCGCAAATCGAATTTTAAGGGACAGAAAAAGTGTAAAGTTTGATGGGTCTAGGACGCATAGTTTAGCCGGAAAACGCGTTTAAAGATAAAAATGTCCAATTTTTTTAAAATTAGTTTTTCGTGTCATTCGTTACATGGATTAAAAGGTGGCAGTTCCAAGATCACGAATATATAATTTTTAAGTCGCTGGGGCAAGTAGTTTAGCCGCAAATCGAATTTTAAGGGACAGATAAAATGTAAAGTTTGATGGGTCTAGGACGCATAGTTTAGCCGGAAAACGCGTTTAAAGATAAAAATGTCCAATTTTTTTAAAATTAGTTTTTCGTGTCATTCGTTACATGGATTAAAAGGTGGCAGTTCCAAGATCACGAATATATAATTTTTAAGTCGCTGGGGCAAGTAGTTTAGCCGCAAATCGAATTTTAAGGGACAGAAAAAGTGTAAAGTTTGATGGGTCTAGGACGCATAGCTTAGCCGGAAAACGCGTTTAAAGATAAAAATGTCCAATTTTTTTAAAATTAGTTTTTCGTGTCATTCGTTACATGGATTAAAAGGTGGCAGTTCCAAGATCACGAATATATAATTTTTAAGTCGCTGGGGCAAGTAGTTTAGCCGCAAATCGAATTTTAAGGGACAGAAAAAGTGTAAAGTTTGATGGGTCTAGGACGCATAGTTTAGCCGGAAAACGCGTTTAAAGATAAAAATGTCCAATTTTTTTAAAATTAGTTTTTCGTGTCATTCGTTACATGGATTAAAAGGTGGCAGTTCCAAGATCACGAATATATAATTTTTAAGTCGCTGGGGCAAGTAGTTTAGCCGCAAATCGAATTTTAAGGGACAGAAAAAGTGTAAAGTTTGATGGGTCTAGGACGCATAGTTTAGCCGGAAAACGCCTTTAAAGATAAAAACGTCCAATTTTTTTTAAAATTAGTTTTTCGTGTCATTCGTTACATGGATTAAAAGGTGGCAGTTCCAAGATCACGAATATATAATTTTTAAGTCGCTGGGGCAAGTAGTTTAGCCGCAAATCGAATTTTAAGGGACAGAAAAAGTGTAAAGTTTGATGGGTCTAGGACGCATAGTTTAGCCGGAAAACGCGTTTAAAGATAAAAATGTCCAATTTTTTTAAAATTAGTTTTTCGTGTCATTCGTTACATGGATTAAAAGGTGGCAGTTCCAAGATCACGAATATATAATTTTTAAGTCGCTGGGGCAAGTAGTTTAGCCGCAAATCGAATTTTAAGGGACAGATAAAATGTAAAGTTTGATGGGTCTAGGACGCATAGTTTAGCCGGAAAACGCGTTTAAAGATAAAAATGTCCAATTTTTTTAAAATTAGTTTTTCGTGTCATTCGTTACATGGATTAAAAGGTGGCAGTTCCAAGATCACGAATATATAATTTTTAAGTCGCTGGGGCAAGTAGTTTAGCCGCAAATCGAATTTTAAGGGACAGAAAAAGTGTAAAGTTTGATGGGTCTAGGACGCATAGTTTAGCCGGAAAACGCGTTTAAAGATAAAAACGTCCAATTTTTTTTAAAATTAGTTTTTCGTGTCATTCGTTACATGGATTAAAAGGTGGCAGTTCCAAGATCACGAATATATAATTTTTAAGTCGCTGGGGCAAGTAGTTTAGCCGCAAATCGAATTTTAAGGGACAGAAAAAGTGTAAAGTTTGATGGGTCTAGGACGCATAGTTTAGCCGGAAAACGCGTTTAAAGATAAAAATGTCCAATTTTTTTAAAATTAGTTTTTCGTGTCATTCGTTACATGGATTAAAAGGTGGCAGTTCCAAGATCACGAATATATAATTTTTAAGTCGCTGGGGCAAGTAGTTTAGCCGCAAATCGAATTTTAAGGGACAGATAAAATGTAAAGTTTGATGGGTCTAGGACGCATAGTTTAGCCGGAAAACGCGTTTAAAGATAAAAATGTCCAATTTTTTTAAAATTAGTTTTTCGTGTCATTCGTTACATGGATTAAAAGGTGGCAGTTCCAAGATCACGAATATATAATTTTTAAGTCGCTGGAGCAAGTAGTTTAGCCGCAAATCGAATTTTAAGGGACAGAAAAAGTGTAAAGTTTGATGGGTCTAGGACGCATAGTTTAGCCGGAAAACGCGTTTAAAGATAAAAATGTCCAATTTTTTTAAAATTAGTTTTTCGTGTCATTCGTTACATGGATTAAAAGGTGGCAGTTCCAAGATCACGAATATATAATTTTTAAGTCGCTGGGGCAAGTAGTTTAGCCGCAAATCGAATTTTAAGGGACAGAAAAAGTGTAAAGTTTGATGGGTCTAGGACGCATAGTTTAGCCGGAAAACGCGTTTAAAGATAAAAATGTCCAATTTTTTTAAAATTAGTTTTTCGTGTCATTCGTTACATGGATTAAAAGGTGGCAGTTCCAAGATCACGAATATATAATTTTTAAGTCGCTGGGGCAAGTAGTTTAGCCGCAAATCGAATTTTAAGGGACAGATAAAATGTAAAGTTTGATGGGTCTAGGACGCATAGTTTAGCCGGAAAACGCGTTTAAAGATAAAAATGTCCAATTTTTTTAAAATTAGTTTTTCGTGTCATTCGTTACATGGATTAAAAGGTGGCAGTTCCAAGATCACGAATATATAATTTTTAAGTCGCTGGGGCAAGTAGTTTAGCCGCAAATCGAATTTTAAGGGACAGAAAAAGTGTAAAGTTTGATGGGTCTAGGACGCATAGTTTAGCCGGAAAACGCGTTTAAAGATAAAAACGTCCAATTTTTTTTAAAATTAGTTTTTCGTGTCATTCGTTACATGGATTAAAAGGTGGCAGTTCCAAGATCACGAATATATAATTTTTAAGTCGCTGGGGCAAGTAGTTTAGCCGCAAATCGAATTTTAAGGGACAGAAAAAGTGTAAAGTTTGATGGGTCTAGGACGCATAGTTTAGCCGGAAAACGCGTTTAAAGATAAAAATGTCCAATTTTTTTAAAATTAGTTTTTCGTGTCATTCGTTACATGGACTAAAAGGTGGCAGTTCCAAGATCACGAATATATAATTTTTAAGTCGCTGGGGCAAGTAGTTTAGCCGCAAATCGAATTTTAAGGGACAGATAAAATGTAAAGTTTGATGGGTCTAGGACGCATAGTTTAGCCGGAAAATGCGTTTAAAGATAAAAATGTCCAATTTTTTTAAAATTAGTTTTTCGTGTCATTCGTTACATGGATTAAAAGGTGGCAGTTCCAAGATCACGAATATATAATTTTTAAGTCGCTGGGGCAAGTAGTTTAGCCGCAAATCGAATTTTAAGGGACAGATAAAATGTAAAGTTTGATGGGTCTAGGACGCATAGTTTAGCCGGAAAACGCGTTTAAAGATAAAAATGTCCAATTTTTTTAAAATTAGTTTTTCGTGTCATTCGTTACATGGATTAAAAGGTGGCAGTTCCAAGATCACGAATATATAATTTTTTAAGTCGCTGGGGCAAGTAGTTTAGCCGCAAATCGAATTTTAAGGGACAGAAAAAGTGTAAAGTTTGATGGGCCTAGGACGCATAGTTTAGCCGGAAAACGCGTTTAAAGATAAAAATGTCCAATTTTTTTAAAATTAGTTTTTCGTGTCATTCGTTACATGGATTAAAAGGTGGCAGTTCCAAGATCACGAATATATAATTTTTAAGTCGCTGGGGCAAGTAGTTTAGCCGCAAATCGAATTTTAAGGGACAGATAAAATGTAAAGTTTGATGGGTCTAGGACGCATAGTTTAGCCGGAAAACGCGTTTAAAGATAAAAATGTCAAATTTTTTTAAAATTAGTTTTTCGTGTCATTCGTTACATGGATTAAAAGGTGGCAGTTCCAAGATCACGAATATATAATTTTTAAGTCGCTGGGGCAAGTAGTTTAGCCGCAAATCGAATTTTAAGGGACAGAAAAAGTGTAAAGTTTGATGGGTCTAGGACGCATAGTTTAGCCGGAAAACGCGTTTAAAGATAAAAATGTCCAATTTTTTTAAAATTAGTTTTTCGTGTCATTCGTTACATGGATTAAAAGGTGGCAGTTCCAAGATCACGAATATATAATTTTTAAGTCGCTGGGGCAAGTAGTTTAGCCGCAAATCGAATTTTAAGGGACAGAAAAAGTGTAAAGTTTGATGGGTCTAGGACGCATAGTGTAGCCGGAAAACGCGTTTAAAGATAAAAACGTCCAATTTTTTTTAAAATTAGTTTTTCGTGTCATTCGTTACATGGATTAAAAGGTGGCAGTTCCAAGATCACGAATATATAATTTTTAAGTCGCTGGGGCAAGTAGTTTAGCCGCAAATCGAATTTTAAGGGACAGAAAAAGTGTAAAGTTTGATGGGCCTAGGACGCATAGTTTAGCCGGAAAACGCGTTTAAAGATAAAAATGTCCAATTTTTTTAAAATTAGTTTTTCGTGTCATTCGTTACATGGATTAAAAGGTGGCAGTTCCAAGATCACGAATATATAATTTTTAAGTCGCTGGGGCAAGTAGTTTAGCCGCAAATCGAATTTTAAGGGACAGATAAAATGTAAAGTTTGATGGGTCTAGGACGCATAGTTTAGCCGGAAAACGCGTTTAAAGATAAAAATGTCCAATTTTTTTAAAATTAGTTTTTCGTGTCATTCGTTACATGGATTAAAAGGTGGCAGTTCCAAGATCACGAATATATAATTTTTAAGTCGCTGGGGCAAGTAGTTTAGCCGCAAATCGAATTTTAAGGGACAGAAAAAGTGTAAAGTTTGATGGGTCTAGGACGCATAGTTTAGCCGGAAAACGCGTTTAAAGATAAAAATGTCCAATTTTTTTAAAATTAGTTTTTCGTGTCATTCGTTACATGGATTAAAAGGTGGCAGTTCCAAGATCACGAATATATAATTTTTAAGTCGCTGGGGCAAGTAGTTTAGCCGCAAATCGAATTTTAAGGGACAGAAAAAGTGTAAAGTTTGATGGGTCTAGGACGCATAGTTTAGCCGGAAAACGCGTTTAAAGATAAAAACGTCCAATTTTTTTTAAAATTAGTTTTTCGTGTCATTCGTTACATGGATTAAAAGGTGGCAGTTCCAAGATCACGAATATATAATTTTTAAGTCGCTGGGGCAAGTAGTTTAGCCGCAAATCGAATTTTAAGGGACAGAAAAAGTGTAAAGTTTGATGGGTCTAGGACGCATAGTTTAGCCGGAAAACGCGTTTAAAGATAAAAACGTCCAATTTTTTTTAAAATTAGTTTTTCGTGTCATTCGTTACATGGATTAAAAGGTGGCAGTTCCAAGATCACGAATATATAATTTTTAAGTCGCTGGGGCAAGTAGTTTAGCCGCAAATCGAATTTTAAGGGACAGAAAAAGTGTAAAGTTTGATGGGTCTAGGACGCATAGTTTAGCCGGAAAACGCGTTTAAAGATAAAAATGTCCAATTTTTTTAAAATAAGTTTTTCGTGTCATTCGTTACATGGATTAAAAGGTGGCAGTTCCAAGATCACGAATATATAATTTTTAAGTCGCTGGGGCAAGTAGTTTAGCCGCAAATCGAATTTTAAGGGACAGATAAAATGTAAAGTTTGATGGGTCTAGGACGCATAGTTTAGCCGGAAAACGCGTTTAAAGATAAAAATGTCCAATTTTTTTTAAATTAGTTTTTCGTGTCATTCGTTACATGGATTAAAAGGTGGCAGTTCCAAGATCACGAATATATAATTTTTAAGTCGCTGGGGCAAGTAGTTTAGCCGCAAATCGAATTTTAAGGGACAGATAAAATGTAAAGTTTGATGGGTCTAGGACGCATAGTTTAGCCGGAAAACGCGTTTAAAGATAAAAATGTCCAATTTTTTTAAAATTAGTTTTTCGTGTCATTCGTTACATGGATTAAAAGGTGGCAGTTCCAAGATCACGAATATATAATTTTTAAGTCGCTGGGGCAAGTAGTTTAGCCGCAAATCGAATTTTAAGGGACAGATAAAATGTAAAGTTTGATGGGTCTAGGACGCATAGTTTAGCCGGAAAACGCGTTTAAAGATAAAAACGTCCAATTTTTTTTAAAATTAGTTTTTCGTGTCATTCGTTACATGGATTAAAAGGTGGCAGTTCCAAGATCACGAATATATAATTTTTAAGTCGCTGGGGCAAGTAGTTTAGCCGCAAATCGAATTTTAAGGGACAGAAAAAGTGTAAAGTTTGATGGGTCTAGGACGCATAGTTTAGCTGGAAAACGCGTTTAAAGATAAAAACGTCCAATTTTTTTTAAAATTAGTTTTTCGTGTCATTCGTTACATGGATTAAAAGGTGGCAGTTCCAAGATCACGAATATATAATTTTTAAGTCGCTGGGGCAAGTAGTTTAGCCGCAAATCGAATTTTAAGGGACAGATAAAATGTAAAGTTTGATGGGTCTAGGACGCATAGTTTAGCCGGAAAACACGTTTAAAGATAAAAATGTCCAATTTTTTTAAAATTAGTTTTTCGTGTCATTCGTTACATGGATTAAAAGGTGGCAGTTCCAAGATCACGAATATATAATTTTTAAGTCGCTGGGGCAAGTAGTTTAGCCGCAAATCGAATTTTAAGGGACAGAAAAAGTGTAAAGTTTGATGGGTCTAGGACGCATAGTTTAGCCGGAAAACGCGCTTAAAGATAAAAACGTCCAATTTTTTTTAAAATTAGTTTTTCGTGTCATTCGTTACATGGATTAAAAGGTGGCAGTTCCAAGATCACGAATATATAATTTTTAAGTCGCTGGGGCAAGTAGTTTAGCCGCAAATCGAATTTTAAGGGACAGAAAAAGTGTAAGGTTTGATGGGTCTAGGACGCATAGTTTAGCCGGAAAACGCGTTTAAAGATAAAAATGTCCAATTTTTTTAAAATAAGTTTTTCGTGTCATTCGTTACATGGATTAAAAGGTGGCAGTTCCAAGATCACGAATATATAATTTTTAAGTCGCTGGGGCAAGTAGTTTAGCCGCAAATCGAATTTTAAGGGACAGATAAAATGTAAAGTTTGATGGGTCTAGGACGCATAGTTTAGCCGGAAAACGCGTTTAAAGATAAAAACGTCCAATTTTTTTTAAAATTAGTTTTTCGTGTCATTCGTTACATGGATTAAAAGGTGGCAGTTCCAAGATCACGAATATATAATTTTTAAGTCGCTGGGGCAAGTAGTTTAGCCGCAAATCGAATTTTAAGGGACAGAAAAAGTGTAAAGTTTGATGGGTCTAGGACGCATAGTTTAGCCGGAAAACGCGTTTAAAGATAAAAATGTCCAATTTTTTTAAAATTAGTTTTTCGTGTCATTCGTTACATGGATTAAAAGGTGGCAGTTCCAAGATCACGAATATATAATTTTTAAGTCGCTGGGGCAAGTAGTTTAGCCGCAAATCGAATTTTAAGGGACAGATAAAATGTAAAGTTTGATGGGTCTAGGACGCATAGTTTAGCCGGAAAACGCGTTTAAAGATAAAAATGTCCAATTTTTTTAAAATTAGTTTTTCGTGTCATTCGTTACATGGATTAAAAGGTGGCAGTTCCAAGATCACGAATATATAATTTTTAAGTCGCTGGGGCAAGTAGTTTAGCCGCAAATCGAATTTTAAGGGACAGATAAAATGTAAAGTTTGATGGGTCTAGGACGCATAGTTTAGCCGGAAAACGCGTTTAAAGATAAAAATGTCCAATTTTTTTAAAATTAGTTTTTCGTGTCATTCGTTACATGGATTAAAAGGTGGCAGTTCCAAGATCACGAATATATAATTTTTAAGTCGCTGGGGCAAGTAGTTTAGCCGCAAATCGAATTTTAAGGGACAGAAAAAGTGTAAAGTTTGATGGGTCTAGGACGCATAGTTTAGCCGGAAAACGCGTTTAAAGATAAAAATGTCCAATTTTTTTAAAATTAGTTTTTCGTGTCATTCGTTACATGGATTAAAAGGTGGCAGTTCCAAGATCACGAATATATAATTTTTAAGTCGCTGGGGCAAGTAGTTTAGCCGCAAATCGAATTTTAAGGGACAGAAAAAGTGTAAAGTTTGATGGGTCTAGGACGCATAGTTTAGCCGGAAAACGCGTTTAAAGATAAAAATGTCCAATTTTTTTAAAATTAGTTTTTCGTGTCATTCGTTACATGGATTAAAAGGTGGCAGTTCCAAGATCACGAATATATAATTTTTAAGTCGCTGGGGCAAGTAGTTTAGCCGCAAATCGAATTTTAAGGGACAGATAAAATGTAAAGTTTGATGGGTCTAGGACGCATAGTTTAGCCGGAAAACGCGTTTAAAGATAAAAATGTCCAATTTTTTTAAAATTAGTTTTTCGTGTCATTCGTTACATGGATTAAAAGGTGGCAGTTCCAAGATCACGAATATATAATTTTTAAGTCGCTGGGGCAAGTAGTTTAGCCGCAAATCGAATTTTAAGGGACAGAAAAAGTGTAAAGTTTGATGGGTCTAGGACGCATAGTTTAGCCGGAAAACGCGTTTAAAGATAAAAACGTCCAATTTTTTTTAAAATTAGTTTTTCGTGTCATTCGTTACATGGATTAAAAGGTGGCAGTTCCAAGATCACGAATATATAATTTTTAAGTCGCTGGGGCAAGTAGTTTAGCCGCAAATCGAATTTTAAGGGACAGAAAAAGTGTAAAGTTTGATGGGTCTAGGACGCATAGTTTAGCCGGAAAACGCGTTTAAAGATAAAAATGTCCAATTTTTTTAAAATAAGTTTTTCGTGTCATTCGTTACATGGATTAAAAGGTGGCAGTTCCAAGATCACGAATATATAATTTTTAAGTCGCTGGGGCAAGTAGTTTAGCCGCAAATCGAATTTTAAGGGACAGATAAAATGTAAAGTTTGATGGGTCTAGGACGCATAGTTTAGCCGGAAAACGCGTTTAAAGATAAAAACGTCCAATTTTTTTTAAAATTAGTTTTTCGTGTCATTCGTTACATGGATTAAAAGGTGGCAGTTCCAAGATCACGAATATATAATTTTTAAGTCGCTGGGGCAAGTAGTTTAGCCGCAAATCGAATTTTAAGGGACAGAAAAAGTGTAAAGTTTGATGGGTCTAGGACGCATAGTTTAGCCGGAAAACGCGTTTAAAGATAAAAATGTCCAATTTTTTTAAAATTAGTTTTTCGTGTCATTCGTTACATGGATTAAAAGGTGGCAGTTCCAAGATCACGAATATATAATTTTTAAGTCGCTGGGGCAAGTAGTTTAGCCGCAAATCGAATTTTAAGGGACAGATAAAATGTAAAGTTTGATGGGTCTAGGACGCATAGTTTAGCCGGAAAACGCGTTTAAAGATAAAAATGTCCAATTTTTTTAAAATTAGTTTTTCGTGTCATTCGTTACATGGATTAAAAGGTGGCAGTTCCAAGATCACGAATATATAATTTTTAAGTCGCTGGGGCAAGTAGTTTAGCCGCAAATCGAATTTTAAGGGACAGAAAAAGTGTAAAGTTTGATGGGTCTAGGACGCATAGTTTAGCCGGAAAACGCGTTTAAAGATAAAAACGTCCAATTTTTTTTAAAATTAGTTTTTCGTGTCATTCGTTACATGGATTAAAAGGTGGCAGTTCCAAGATCACGAATATATAATTTTTAAGTCGCTGGGGCAAGTAGTTTAGCCGCAAATCGAATTTTAAGGGACAGAAAAAGTGTAAAGTTTGATGGGTCTAGGACGCATAGTTTAGCCGGAAAACGCGTTTAAAGATAAAAATGTCCAATTTTTTTAAAATAAGTTTTTCGTGTCATTCGTTACATGGATTAAAAGGTGGCAGTTCCAAGATCACGAATATATAATTTTTAAGTCGCTGGGGCAAGTAGTTTAGCCGCAAATCGAATTTTAAGGGACAGATAAAATGTAAAGTTTGATGGGTCTAGGACGCATAGTTTAGCCGGAAAACGCGTTTAAAGATAAAAATGTCCAATTTTTTTAAAATTAGTTTTTCGTGTCATTCGTTACATGGATTAAAAGGTGGCAGTTCCAAGATCACGAATATATAATTTTTAAGTCGCTGGGGCAAGTAGTTTAGCCGCAAATCGAATTTTAAGGGACAGAAAAAGTGTAAAGTTTGATGGGTCTAGGACGCATAGTTTAGCCGGAAAACGCGTTTAAAGATAAAAACGTCCAATTTTTTTTAAAATTAGTTTTTCGTGTCATTCGTTACATGGATTATAAGGTGGCAGTTCCAAGATCACGAATATATAATTTTTAAGTCGCTGGGGCAAGTAGTTTAGCCGCAAATCGAATTTTAAGGGACAGAAAAAGTGTAAAGTTTGATGGGTCTAGGACGCATAGTTTAGCCGGAAAACGCGTTTAAAGATAAAAACGTCCAATTTTTTTTAAAATTAGTTTTTCATGTCATTCGTTACATGGATTAAAAGGTGGCAGTTCCAAGATCACGAATATATAATTTTTAAGTCGCTGGGGCAAGTAGTTTAGCCGCAAATCGAATTTTAAGGGACAGAAAAAGTGTAAAGTTTGATGGGTCTAGGACGCATAGCTTAGCCGGAAAACGCGTTTAAAGATAAAAATGTCCAATTTTTTTAAAATTAGTTTTTCGTGTCATTCGTTACATGGATTAAAAGGTGGCAGTTCCAAGATCACGAATATATAATTTTTAAGTCGCTGGGGCAAGTAGTTTAGCCGCAAATCGAATTTTAAGGGACAGATAAAATGTAAAGTTTGATGGGTCTAGGACGCATAGTTTAGCCGGAAAACGCGTTTAAAGATAAAAATGTCCAATTTTTTTAAAATTAGTTTTTCGTGTCATTCGTTACATGGATTAAAAGGTGGCAGTTCCAAGATCACGAATATATAATTTTTAAGTCGCTGGGGCAAGTAGTTTAGCCGCAAATCGAATTTTAAGGGACAGAAAAAGTGTAAAGTTTGATGGGTCTAGGACGCATAGTTTAGCCGGAAAACGCGTTTAAAGATAAAAACGTCCAATTTTTTTTAAAATTAGTTTTTCGTGTCATTCGTTACATGGATTAAAAGGTGGCAGTTCCAAGATCACGAATATATAATTTTTAAGTCGCTGGGGCAAGTAGTTTAGCCGCAAATCGAATTTTAAGGGACAGATAAAATGTAAAGTTTGATGGGTCTAGGACGCATAGTTTAGCCGGAAAACGCGTTTAAAGATAAAAATGTCCAATTTTTTTAAAATTAGTTTTTCGTGTCATTCGTTACATGGATTAAAAGGTGGCAGTTCCAAGATCACGAATATATAATTTTTAAGTCGCTGGGGCAAGTAGTTTAGCCGCAAATCGAATTTTAAGGGACAGAAAAAGTGTAAAGTTTGATGGGTCTAGGACGCATAGTTTAGCCGGAAAACGCGTTTAAAGATAAAAACGTCCAATTTTTTTTAAAATTAGTTTTTCGGGTCATTCGTTACATGGATTAAAAGGTGGCAGTTCCAAGATCACGAATATATAATTTTTAAGTCGCTGGGGCAAGTAGTTTAGCCGCAAATCGAATTTTAAGGGACAGATAAAATGTAAAGTTTGATGGGTCTAGGACGCATAGTTTAGCCGGAAAACGCGTTTAAAGATAAAAATGTCCAATTTTTTTAAAATTAGTTTTTCGTGTCATTCGTTACATGGATTAAAAGGTGGCAGTTCCAAGATCACGAATATATAATTTTTAAGTCGCTGGGGCAAGTAGTTTAGCCGCAAATCGAATTTTAAGGGACAGGAAAAGTGTAAAGTTTGATGGGTCTAGGACGCATAGTTTAGCCGGAAAACGCGTTTAAAGATAAAAATGTCCAATTTTTTTAAAATTAGTTTTTCGTGTCATTCGTTACATGGATTAAAAGGTGGCAGTTCCAAGATCACGAATATATAATTTTTAAGTCGCTGGGGCAAGTAGTTTAGCCGCAAATCGAATTTTAAGGGACAGATAAAATGTAAAGTTTGATGGGTCTAGGACGCATAGTTTAGCCGGAAAACGCGTTTAAAGATAAAAATGTCCAATTTTTTTTAAATTAGTTTTTCGTGTCATTCGTTACATGGATTAAAAGGTGGCAGTTCCAAGATCACGAATATATAATTTTTAAGTCGCTGGGGCAAGTAGTTTAGCCGCAAATCGAATTTTAAGGGACAGAAAAAGTGTAAAGTTTGATGGGTCTAGGACGCATAGTTTAGCCGGAAAACGCGTTTAAAGATAAAAATGTCCAATTTTTTTAAAATTAGTTTTTCGTGTCATTCGTTACATGGATTAAAAGGTGGCAGTTCCAAGATCACGAATATATAATTTTTAAGTCGCTGGGGCAAGTAGTTTAGCCGCAAATCGAATTTTAAGGGACAGATAAAATGTAAAGTTTGATGGGTCTAGGACGCATAGTTTAGCCGGAAAACGCGTTTAAAGATAAAAATGTCCAATTTTTTTAAAATTAGTTTTTCGTGTCATTCGTTACATGGATTAAACGGTGGCAGTTCCAAGATCACGAATATATAATTTTTAAGTCGCTGGGGCAAGTAGTTTAGGCGCAAATCGAATTTTAAGGGACAGATAAAATGTAAAGTTTGATGGGTCTAGGACGCATAGTTTAGCCGGAAAACGCGTTTAAAGATAAAAACGTCCAATTTTTTTTAAAATTAGTTTTTCGTGTCATTCGTTACATGGATTAAAAGGTGGCAGTTCCAAGATCACGAATATATAATTTTTAAGTCGCTGGGGCAAGTAGTTTAGCCGCAAATCGAATTTTAAGGGACAGATAAAATGTAAAGTTTGATGGGTCTAGGACGCATAGTTTAGTCGGAAAACGCGTTTAAAGATAAAAATGTCCAATTTTTTTTAAATTAGTTTTTCGTGTCATTCGTTACATGGATTAAAAGGTGGCAGTTCCAAGATCACGAATATATAATTTTTAAGTCGCTGGGGCAAGTAGTTTAGCCGCAAATCGAATTTTAAGGGACAGATAAAATGTAAAGTTTGATGGGTCTAGGACGCATAGTTTAGCCGGAAAACCCGTTTAAAGATAAAAATGTCCAATTTTTTTAAAATTAGTTTTTCGTGTCATTCGTTACATGGATTAAAAGGTGGCAGTTCCAAGATCACGAATATATAATTTTTAAGTCGCTGGGGCAAGTAGTTTAGCCGCAAATCGAATTTTAAGGGACAGATAAAATGTAAAGTTTTATGGGTCTAGGACGCATAGTTTAGCCGGAAAACGCGTTTAAAGATAAAAATGTCCAATTTTTTTAAAATTAGTTTTTCGTGTCATTCGTTACATGGATTAAAAGGTGGCAGTTCCAAGATCACGAATATATAATTTTTAAGTCGCTGGGGCAAGTAGTTTAGCCGCAAATCGAATTTTAAGGGACAGAAAAAGTGTAAAGTTTGATGGGTCTAGGACGCATAGTTTAGCCGGAAAACGCGTTTAAAGATAAAAATGTCCAATTTTTTTAAAATTAGTTTTTCGTGTCATTCGTTACATGGATTAAAAGGTGGCAGTTCCAAGATCACGAATATATAATTTTTAAGTCGCTGGGGCAAGTAGTTTAGCCGCAAATCGAATTTTAAGGGACAGAAAAAGTGTAAAGTTTGATGGGTCTAGGACGCATAGTTTAGCCGGAAAACGCGTTTAAAGATAAAAACGTCCAATTTTTTTTAAAATTAGTTTTTCGTGTCATTCGTTACATGGATTAAAAGGTGGCAGTTCCAAGATCACGAATATATAATTTTTAAGTCGCTGGGGCAAGTAGTTTAGCCGCAAATCGAATTTTAAGGGACAGAAAAAGTGTAAAGTTTGATGGGTCTAGGACGCATAGTTTAGCCGGAAAACGCGTTTAAAGATAAAAATGTCCAATTTTTTTAAAATTAGTTTTTCGTGTCATTCGTTACATGGATTAAAAGGTGGCAGTTCCAAGATCACGAATATATAATTTTTAAGTCGCTGGGGCAAGTAGTTTAGCCGCAAATCGAATTTTAAGGGACAGAAAAAGTGTAAAGTTTGATGGGTCTAGGACGCATAGTTTAGCCGGAAAACGCGTTTAAAGATAAAAACGTCCAATTTTTTTTAAAATTAGTTTTTCGTGTCATTCGTTACATGGATTAAAAGGTGGCAGTTCCAAGATCACGAATATATAATTTTTAAGTCGCTGGGGCAAGTAGTTTAGCCGCAAATCGAATTTTAAGGGATAGAAAAAGTGTAAAGTTTGATGGGT
Source organism: Philhelius pedissequus (assembly GCA_910595825.1). NCBI lineage: Eukaryota > Metazoa > Arthropoda > Insecta > Diptera > Syrphidae > Philhelius > Philhelius pedissequus. The sequence continues at coordinate 43,948,133 of OU343162.1, forward strand.
CTAGGACGCATAGTTTAGCCGGAAAACGCGTTTAAAGATAAAAATGTCCAATTTTTTTAAAATTAGTTTTTCGTGTCATTCGTTACATGGATTAAAAGGTGGCAGTTCCAAGATCACGAATATATAATTTTTAAGTCGCTGGGGCAAGTAGTTTAGCCGCAAATCGAATTTTAAGGGACAGATAAAATGTAAAGTTTGATGGGTCTAGGACGCATAGTTTAGCCGGAAAACGCGTTTAAAGATAAAAATGTCCAATTTTTTTAAAATTAGTTTTTCGTGTCATTCGTTACATGGATTAAAAGGTGGCAGTTCCATGATCACGAATATATAATTTTGAAGTCGCTGGGGCAAGTAGTTTAGCCGCAAATCGAATTTTAAGGGACAGAAAAAGTGTAAAGTTTGATGGTCTAGGACGCATAGTTTAGCCGGAAAACGCGTTTAAAGATAAAAATGTCCAATTTTTTTTAAATTAGTTTTTCGTGTCATTCGTTACATGGATTAAAAGGTGGCAGTTCCAAGATCACGAATATATAATTTTTAAGTCGCTGGGGCAAGTAGTTTAGCCGCAAATCGAATTTTAAGGGACAGAAAAAGTGTAAAGTTTGATGGGTCTAGGACGCATAGTTTAGCCGGAAAACGCGTTTAAAGATAAAAATGTCCAATTTTTTTAAAATTAGTTTTTCGTGTCATTCGTTACATGGATTAAAAGGTGGCAGTTCCAAGATCACGAATATATAATTTTTAAGTCGCTGGGGCAAGTAGTTTAGCCGCAAATCGAATTTTAAGGGACAGAAAAAGTGTAAAGTTTGATGAAAAATGTCCAATTTTTTTAAAATTAGTTTTTCGTGTCATTCGTTACATGGATTAAAAGGTGGCAGTTCCAAGATCACGAATATATAATTTTTAAGTCGCTGGGGCAAGTAGTTTAGCCGCAAATCGAATTTTAAGGGACAGATAAAATGTAAAGTTTGATGGGTCTAGGACGCATAGTTTAGCCGGAAAACGCGTTTAAAGATAAAAATGTCCAATTTTTTTAAAATTAGTTTTTCGTGTCATTCGTTACATGGATTAAAAGGTGGCAGTTCCAAGATCTCGAATATATAATTTTTAAGTCGCTGGGGCAAGTAGTTTAGCCGCAAATCGAATTTTAAGGGACAGATAAAATGTAAAGTTTGATGGGTCTAGGACGCATAGTTTAGCCGGAAAACGCGTTTAAAGATAAAAATGTCCAATTTTTTTAAAATTAGTTTTTCGTGTCATTCGTTACATGGATTAAAAGGTGGCAGTTCCAAGATCACGAATATATAATTTTTAAGTCGCTGGGGCAAGTAGTTTAGCCGCAAATCGAATTTTAAGGGACAGAAAAAGTGTAAAGTTTGATGGGTCTAGGACACATAGCTTAGCCGGAAAACGCGTTCAAAGATAAAAATGTTCAATTTTTTTAAAATTAGTTTTTCGTGTCATTCGTTACATGGATTAAAAGGTGGCAGTTCCAAGATCACGAATATATAATTTTTAAGTCGCTGGGGCAAGTAGTTTAGCCGCAAATCGAATTTTAAGGGATAGATAAAATGTAAAGTTTGATGGGTCTAGGACGCATAGTTTAGCCGGAAAACGCGTTTAAAGATAAAAATGTCCAATTTTTTTAAAATTAGTTTTTCGTGTCATTCGTTACATGGATTAAAAGGTGGCAGTTCCAAGATCACGAATATATAATTTTTAAGTCGCTGGGGCAAGTAGTTTAGCCGCAAATCGAATTTTAAGGGACAGAAAAAGTGTAAAGTTTGATGGGTCTAGGACGCATAGTTTAGCCGGAAAACGCGTTTAAAGATAAAAACGTCCAATTTTTTTTTAAATTAGTTTTTCGTGTCATTCGTTACATGGATTAAAAGGTGGCAGTTCCAAGATAACGAATATATAATTTTTAAGTCGCTGGGGCAAGTAGTTTAGCCGCAAATCGAATTTTAAGGGACAGATAAAATGTAAAGTTTGATGGGTCTAGGACGCATAGTTTAACCGGAAAACGCGTTTAAAGATAAAAATGTCCAATTTTTTTTAAATTAGTTTTTCGTGTCATTCGTTACATGGATTAAAAGGTGGCAGTTCCAAGATCACGAATATATAATTTTTAAGTCGCTGGGGCAAGTAGTTTAGCCGCAAATCGAATTTTAAGGGACAGAAAAAGTGTAAAGTTTGATGGGTCTAGGACGCATAGTTTAGCCGGAAAACGCGTTTAAAGATAAAAATGTCCAATTTTTTTAAAATTAGTTTTTCGTGTCATTCGTTACATGGATTAAAAGGTGGCAGTTCCAAGATCACGAATATATAATTTTTAAGTCGCTGGGGCAAGTAGTTTAGCCGCAAATCGAATTTTAAGGGACAGAAAAAGTGTAAAGTTTGATGGGTCTAGGACGCATAGTTTAGCCGGAAAACGCGTTTAAAGATAAAAACGTCCAATTTTTTTTAAAATTAGTTTTTCGTGTCATTCGTTACATGGATTAAAAGGTGGCAGTTCCAAGATCACGAATATATAATTTTTAAGTCGCTGGGGCAAGTAGTTTAGCCGCAAATCGAATTTTAAGGGACAGATAAAATGTAAAGTTTGATGGGTCTAGGACGCATAGTTTAGCCGGAAAACGCGTTTAAAGATAAAAATGTCCAATTTTTTTTAAATTAGTTTTTCGTGTCATTCGTTACATGGATTAAAAGGTGGCAGTTCCAAGATCACGAATATATAATTTTTAAGTCGCTGGGGCAAGTAGTTTAGCCGCAAATCGAATTTTAAGGGACAGAAAAAGTGTAAAGTTTGATGGGTCTAGGACGCATAGTTTAGCCGGCAAACGCGTTTAAAGATAAAAATGTCCAATTTTTTTAAAATTAGTTTTTCGTGTCATTCGTTACATGGATTAAAAGGTGGCAGTTCCAAGATCACGAATATATAATTTTTAAGTCGCTGGGGCAAGTAGTTTAGCCGCAAATCGAATTTTAAGGGACAGATAAAATGTAAAGTTTGATGGGTCTAGGACGCATAGTTTAGCCGGAAAACGCGTTTAAAGATAAAAATGTCCAATTTTTTTAAAATTAGTTTTTCGTGTCATTCGTTACATGGATTAAAAGGTGGCAGTTCCAAGATCACGAATATATAATTTTTAAGTCGCTGGGGCAAGTAGTTTAACCGCAAATCGAATTTTAAGGGACAGAAAAAGTGTAAAGTTTGATGGGTCTAGGACGCATAGTTTACCCGGAAAACGCGTTTAAAGATAAAAATGTCCAATTTTTTTAAAATTAGTTTTTCGTGTCATTCGTTACATGGATTAAAAGGTGGCAGTTCCAAGATCACGAATATATAATTTTTAAGTCGCTGGGGCAAGTAGTTTAGCCGCAAATCGAATTTTAAGGAACAGAAAAAGTGTAAAGTTTGATGGGTTTAGGACGCATAGTTTAGCCGGAAAACGCGTTTAAAGATAAAAATGTCCAATTTTTTTAAAATTAGTTTTTCGTGTCATTCGTTACATGGATTAAAAGGTGGCAGTTCCAAGATCACGAATATATAATTTTTAAGTCGCTGGGGCAAGTAGTTTAGCCGCAAATCGAATTTTAAGGGACAGATAAAATGTAAAGTTTGATGGGTCTAGGACGCATAGTTTAGCCGGAAAACGCGTTTAAAGATAAAAATGTCCAATTTTTTTAAAATTAGTTTTTCGTGTCATTCGTTACATGGATTAAAAGGTGGCAGTTCCAAGATCACGAATATATAATTTTTAAGTCGCTGGGGCAAGTAGTTTAGCCGCAAATCGAATTTTAAGGGACAGAAAAAGTGTAAAGTTTGATGGGTCTAGGACGCATAGTTTAGCCGGAAAACGCGTTTAAAGATAAAAATGTCCAATTTTTTTAAAATTAGTTTTTCTTGTCATTCGTTACATGGATTAAAAGGTGGCAGTTCCAAGATCACGAATATATAATTTTTAAGTCGCTGGGGCAAGTAGTTTAGCCGCAAATCGAATTTTAAGGGACAGAAAAAGTGTAAAGTTTGATGGGTCTAGGACGCATAGTTTAGCCGGAAAACGCGTTTAAAGATAAAAACGTCCAATTTTTTTAAAATTAGTTTTTCGTGTCATTCGTTACATGGATTAAAAGGTGGCAGTTCCAAGATCACGAATATATAATTTTTAAGTCGCTGGGGCAAGTAGTTTAGCCGCAAATCGAATTTTAAGGGACAGATAAAATGTAAAGTTTGATGGGTCTAGGACGCATAGCTTAGCCGGAAAACGCGTTTAAAGATAAAAATGTCCAATTTTTTTAAAATTAGTTTTTCGTGTCATTCGTTACATGGATTAAAAGGTGGCAGTTCCAAGATCACGAATATATAATTTTTAAGTCGCTGGGGCAAGTAGTTTAGCCGCAAATCGAATTTTAAGGGACAGAAAAAGTGTAAAGTTTGATGAGTCTAGGACGCATAGTTTAGCCGGAAAACGCGTTTAAAGATAAAAATGTCCAATTTTTTTAAAATTAGTTTTTCGTGTCATTCGTTACATGGATTAAAAGGTGGCAGTTCCAAGATCACGAATATATAATTTTTAAGTCGCTGGGGCAAGTAGTTTAGCCGCAAATCGAATTTTAAGGGACAGAAAAAGTGTAAAGTTTGATGGGTCTAGGACGCATAGTTTAGCCGGAAAACGCGTTTAAAGATAAAAATGTCCAATTTTTTTAAAATTAGTTTTTCGTGTCATTCGTTACATGGATTAAAAGGTGGCAGTTCCAAGATCACGAATATATAATTTTTAAGTCGCTGGGGCAAGTAGTTTAGCCGCAAATCGAATTTTAAGGGACAGAAAAAGTGTAAAGTTTGATGGGTCTAGGACGCATAGTTTAGCCGGAAAACGCGTTTAAAGATAAAAATGTCCAATTTTTTTAAAATTAGTTTTTCGTGTCATTCGTTACATGGATTAAAAGGTGGCAGTTCCAAGATCACGAATATATAATTTTTAAGTCGCTGGGGCAAGTAGTTTAGCCGCAAATCGAATTTTAAGGGACAGAAAAAGTGTAAAGTTTGATGGGTCTAGGACGCATAGTTTAGCCGGAAAACGCGTTTAAAGATAAAAATGTCCAATTTTTTTAAAATTAGTTTTTCGTGTCATTCGTTACATGGATTAAAAGGTGGCAGTTCCAAGATCACGAATATATAATTTTTAAGTCGCTGGGGCAAGTAGTTTAGCCGCAAATCGAATTTTAAGGGACAGAAAAAGTGTAAAGTTTGATGGGTCTAGGACGCATAGTTTAGCCGGAAAACGCGTTTAAAGATAAAAATGTCCAATTTTTTTAAAATTAGTTTTTCGTGTCATTCGTTACATGGATTAAAAGGTGGCAGTTCCAAGATCACGAATATATAATTTTTAAGTCGCTGGGGCAAGTAGTTTAGCCGCAAATCGAATTTTAAGGGACAGAAAAAGTGTAAAGTTTGATGGGTCTAGGACGCATAGTTTAGCCGGAAAACGCGTTTAAAGATAAAAATGTCCAATTTTTTTAAAATTAGTTTTTCGTGTCATTCGTTACATGGATTAAAAGGTGGCAGTTCCAAGATCACGAATATATAATTTTTAAGTCGCTGGGGCAAGTAGTTTAGCCGCAAATCGAATTTTAAGGGACAGAAAAAGTGTAAAGTTTGATGGGTCTAGGTCGCATAGTTTAGCCGGAAAACGCGTTTAAAGATAAAAATGTCCAATTTTTTTAAAATTAGTTTTTCGTGTCATTCGTTACATGGATTAAAAGGTGGCAGTTCCAAGATCACGAATATATAATTTTTAAGTCGCTGGGGCAAGTAGTTTAGCCGCAAATCGAATTTTAAGGGACAGAAAAAGTGTAAAGTTTGATGGGTCTAGGACGCATAGTTTAGCCGGAAAACGCGTTTAAAGATAAAAAAGTCCAATTTTTTTAAAATTAGTTTTTCGTGTCATTCGTTACATGGATTAAAAGGTGGCAGTTCCAAGATCACGAATATATAATTTTGAAGTCGCTGGGGCAAGTAGTTTAGCCGCAAATCGAATTTTAAGGGACAGAAAAAGTGTAAAGTTTGATGGGTCTAGGACGCATAGTTTAGCCGGAAAACGCGTTTAAAGACAAAAATGTCCAATTTTTTTAAAATTAGTTTTTCGTGTCATTCGTTACATGGATTAAAAGGTGGCAGTTCCAAGATCACGAATATATAATTTTTAAGTCGCTGGGGCAAGTAGTTTAAAATTAGTTTTTCGTGTCATTCGTTACATGGATTAAAAGGTGGCAGTTCCAGGATCACGAATATATAATTTTTAAGTCGCTGGGGCAAGTAGTTTAGCCGCAAATCGAATTTTAAGGGACAGAAAAAGTGTAAAGTTTGATGGGTCTAGGACGCATAGTTTAGCCGGAAAACGCGTTTAAAGATAAAAATGTCCAATTTTTTTAAAATTAGTTTTTCGTGTCATTCGTTACATGGATTAAAAGGTGGCAGTTCCAAGATCACGAATATATAATTTTTAAGTCGCTGGGGCAAGTAGTTTAGCCGCAAATCGAATTTTAAGGGACAGAAAAAGTGTAAAGTTTGATGGGTCTAGGACGCATAGTTTAGCCGGAAAACGCGTTTAAAGATAAAAATGTCCAATTTTTTTAAAATTAGTTTTTCGTGTCATTCGTTACATATATTAAAAGGTGGCAGTTCCAAGATCACGAATATATAATTTTTAAGTCGCTGAGGCAAGTAGTTTAGCCGCAAATCGAATTTTAAGGGACAGAAAAAGTGTAAAGTTTGATGGGTCTAGGACGCATAGTTTAGCCGGAAAACGCGTTTAAAGATAAAAATGTCCAATTTTTTTAAAATTAGTTTTTCGTGTCATTCGTTACATGGATTAAAAGGTGGCAGTTCCAAGATCACGAATATATAATTTTGAAGTCGCTGGGGCAAGTAGTTTGGCCGCAAATCGAATTTTAAGGGACAGAAAAAGTGTAAAGTTTGATGGGTCTAGGACGCATAGTTTAGCCGGAAAACGCGTTTAAAGATAAAAACGTCCAATTTTTTTAAAATTAGTTTTTCGTGTCATTCGTTACATGGATTAAAAGGTGGCAGTTCCAAGATCACGAATATATAATTTTTAAGTCGCTGGGGCAAGTAGTTTAGCCGCAAATCGAATTTTAAGGGACAGAAAAAGTGTAAAGTTTGATGGGTCTAGGACGCATAGTTTAGCCGGAAAACGCGTTTAAAGACAAAAATGTCCAATTTTTTAAAATTAGTTTTTCGTGTCATTCGTTACATGGATTAAAAGGTGGCAGTTCCAAGATCACGAATATATAATTTTTAAGTCGCTGGGGCAAGTAGTTTAGCCGCAAATCGAATTTTAAGGGACAGAAAAAGTGTAAAGTTTGATGGGTCTAGGACGCATAGTTTAGCCGGAAAACGCGTTTAAAGACAAAAATGTCCAATTTTTTTTAAATTAGTTTTTCGTGTCATTCGTTACATGGATTAAAAGGTGGCAGTTCCAAGATCACGAATATATAATTTTTAAGTCGCTGGGGCAAGTAGTTTAGCCGCAAATCGAATTTTAAGGGACAGAAAAAGTGTAAAGTTTGATGGGTCTAGGACGCATAGTTTAGCCGGAAAACGCGTTTAAAGATAAAAATGTCCAATTTTTTTAAAATTAGTTTTTCGTGTCATTCGTTACATGGATTAAAAGGTGGCAGTTCCAAGATCACGAATATATAATTTTTAAGTCGCTGGGGCAAGTAGTTTAGCCGCAAATCGAATTTTAAGGGACAGAAAAAGTGTAAAGTTTGATGGGTCTAGGACGCATAGTTTAGCCGGAAAACGCGTTTAAAGATAAAAACGTCCAATTTTTTTAAAATTAGTTTTTCGTGTCATTCGTTACATGGATTAAAAGGTGGCAGTTCCAAGATCACGAATATATAATTTTTAAGTCGCTGGGGCAAGTAGTTTAGCCGCAAATCGAATTTTAAGGGACAGAAAAAGTGTAAAGTTTGATGGGTCTAGGACGCATAGTTTAGCCGGAAAACGCGTTTAAAGATAAAAACGTCCAATTTGTTTAAAATTAGTTTTTCGTGTCATTCGTTACATGGATTAAAAGGTGGCAGTTCCAAGATCACGAATATATAATTTTTAAGTCGCTGGGGCAAGTAGTTTAGCCGCAAATCGAATTTTAAGGGACAGATAAAATGTAAAGTTTGATGGGTCTAGGACGCATAGTTTAGCCGGAAAACGCGTTTAAAGATAAAAATGTCCAATTTTTTTAAAATTAGTTTTTCGTGTCATTCGTTACATGGATTAAAAGGTGGCAGTTCCAAGATCACGAATATATAATTTTTAAGTCGCTGGGGCAAGTAGTTTAGCCGCAAATCGAATTTTAAGGGACAGAAAAAGTGTAAAGTGTGATGGGTCTAGGACGCATAGTTTAGCCGGAAAACGCGTTTAAAGATAAAAACGTCCAATTTTTTTAAAATTAGTTTTTCGTGTCATTCGTTACATGGATTAAAAGGTGGCAGTTCCAAGATCACGAATATATAATTTTTAAGTCGCTGGGGCAAGTAGTTTAGCCGCAAATCGAATTTTAAGGGACAGAAAAAGTGTAAAGTTTGATGGGTCTAGGACGCATAGTTTAGCCGGAAAACGCGTTTAAAGATAAAAATGTCCAATTTTTTTAAAATTAGTTTTTCGTGTCATTCGTTACATGGATTAAAAGGTGGCAGTTCCAAGATCACGAATATATAATTTTTAAGTCGCTGGGGCAAGTAGTTTAGCCGCAAATCGAATTTTAAGGGACAGAAAAAGTGTAAAGATTGATGGGTCTAGGACGCATAGTTTAGCCGGAAAACGCGTTTAAAGATAAAAACGTCCAATTTTTTTTAAAATTAGTTTTTCGTGTCATTCGTTACATGGATTAAAAGGTGGCAGTTCCAAGATCACGAATATATAATTTTTAAGTCGCTGGGGCAAGTAGTTTAGCCGCAAATCGAATTTTAAGGGACAGAAAAAGTGTAAAGTTTGATGGGTCTAGGACGCATAGTTTAGCCGGAAAACGCGTTTAAAGATAAAAATGTCCAAATTTTTTAAAATTAGTTTTTCGTGTCATTCGTTACATGGATTAAAAGTGGCAGTTCCAAGATCACGAATATATAATTTTTAAGTCGCTGGGGCAAGTAGTTTAGCCGCAAATCGAATTTTAAGGGACAGAAAAAGTGTAAAGTTTGATGGGTCTAGGACGCATAGTTTAGCCGGAAAACGCGTTTAAAGATAAAAATGTCCAATTTTTTTAAAATTAGTTTTTCGTGTCATTCGTTACATGGATTAAAAGGTGGCAGTTCCAAGATCACGAATATATAATTTTTAAGTCGCTGAGGCAAGTAGTTTAGCCGCAAATCGAATTTTAAGGGACAGAAAAAGTGTAAAGTTTGATGGGTCTAGGACGCATAATTTAGCCGGAAAACGCGTTTAAAGATAAAAATGTCCAATTTTTTTAAAATTAGTTTTTCGTGTCATTCGTTACATGGATTAAAAGGTGGCAGTTCCAAGATCACGAATATATAATTTTTAAGTCGCTGGGGCAAGTAGTTTAGCCGCAAATCGAATTTTAAGGGACAGATAAAATGTAAAGTTTGATGGGTCTAGGACGCATAGTTTAGCCGGAAAACGCGTTTAAAGATAAAAACGTCCAATTTGTTTAAAATTAGTTTTTCGTGTCATTCGTTACATGGATTAAAAGGTGGCAGTTCCAAGATCACGAATATATAATTTTTAAGTCGCTGGGGCAAGTAGTTTAGCCGCAAATCGAATTTTAAGGGACAGAAAAAGTGTAAAGTTTGATGGGTCTAGGACGCATAGTTTAGCCGGAAAACGCGTTTAAAGACAAAAATGTCCAATTTTTTTAAAATTAGTTTTTCGTGTCATTCGTTACATGGATTAAAAGGTGGCAGTTCCAAGATCACGAATATATAATTTTTAAGTCGCTGGGGCAAGTAGTTTAGCCGCAAATCGAATTTTAAGGGACAGAAAAAGTGTAAAGTTTGATGGGTCTAGGTCGCATAGTTTATCCGGAAAACGCGTTTAAAGATAAAAATGTCCAATTTTTTTAAAATTAGTTTTTCGTGTCATTCGTTACATGGATTAAAAGGTGGCAGTTCCAAGATCACGAATATATAATTTTGAAGTCGCTGGGGCAAGTAGTTTAGCCGCAAATCGAATTTTAAGGGACAGAAAAAGTGTAAAGTTTGATGGGTCTAGGACGCATAGTTTAGCCGGAAAACGCGTTTAAAGACAAAAATGTCCAATTTTTTTAAAATTAGTTTTTCGTGTCATTCGTTACATGGATTAAAATGTGGCAGTTCCAAGATCACGAATATATAATTTTTAAGTCGCTGGGGCAAGTAGTTTAAAATTAGTTTTTCGTGTCATTCGTTACATGGATTAAAAGGTGGCAGTTCCAGGATCACGAATATATAATTTTTAAGTCGCTGGGGCAAGTAGTTTAGCCGCAAATCGAATTTTAAGGGACAGAAAAAGTGTAAAGTTTGATGGGTCTAGGACGCATAGTTTAGCCGGAAAACGCGTTTAAAGATAAAAATGTCCAAATTTTTTAAAATTAGTTTTTCGTGTCATTCGTTACATGGATTAAAAGGTGGCAGTTCCAAGATCACGAATATATAATTTTTAAGTCGCTGGGGCAAGTAGTTTAGCCGCAAATCGAATTTTAAGGGACAGAAAAAGTGTAAAGTTTGATGGGTCTAGGTCGCATAGTTTAGCCGGAAAACGCGTTTAAAGATAAAAATGTCCAATTTTTTTAAAATTAGTTTTTCGTGTCATTCGTTACATGGATTAAAAGGTGGCAGTTCCAAGATCACGAATATATAATTTTGAAGTCGCTGGGGCAAGTAGTTTAGCCGCAAATCGAATTTTAAGGGACAGAAAAAGTGTAAAGTTTGATGGGTCTAGGACGCATAGTTTAGCCGGAAAACGCGTTTAAAGACAAAAATGTCCAATTTTTTTAAAATTAGTTTTTCGTGTCATTCGTTACATGGATTAAAATGTGGCAGTTCCAAGATCACGAATATATAATTTTTAAGTCGCTGGGGCAAGTAGTTTAAAATTAGTTTTTCGTGTCATTCGTTACATGGATTAAAAGGTGGCAGTTCCAAGATCACGAATATATAATTTTTAAGTCGCTGGGGCAAGTAGTTTAGCCGCAAATCGAATTTTAAGGGACAGAAAAAGTGTAAAGTTTGATGGGTCTAGGACGCATAGTTTAGCCGGAAAACGCGTTTAAAGATAAAAATGTCCAATTTTTTTAAAATTAGTTTTTCGTGTCATTCGTTACATGGATTAAAAGGTGGCAGTTCCAAGATCACGAATATATAATTTTTAAGTCGCTGGGGCAAGTAGTTTAGCCGCAAATCGAATTTTAAGGGACAGAAAAAGTGTAAAGTTTGATGGGTCTAGGACGCATAGTTTAGCCGGAAAACGCGTTTAAAGATAAAAATGTCCAATTTTTTTAAAATTAGTTTTTCGTGTCATTCGTTACATATATTAAAAGGTGGCAGTTCCAAGATCACGAATATATAATTTTTAAGTCGCTGGGGCAAGTAGTTTAGCCGCAAATCGAATTTTAAGGGACAGAAAAAGTGTAAAGTTTGATGGGTCTAGGACGCATAGTTTAGCCGGAAAACGCGTTTAAAGATAAAAATGTCCAATTTTTTTAAAATTAGTTTTTCGTGTCATTCGTTACATGGATTAAAAGGTGGCAGTTCCAAGATCACGAATATATAATTTTGAAGTCGCTGGGGCAAGTAGTTTGGCCGCAAATCGAATTTTAAGGGACAGAAAAAGTGTAAAGTTTGATGGGTCTAGGACGCATAGTTTAGCCGGAAAACGCGTTTAAAGATAAAAACGTCCAATTTTTTTAAAATTAGTTTTTCGTGTCATTCGTTACATGGATTAAAAGGTGGCAGTTCCAAGATCACGAATATATAATTTTTAAGTCGCTGGGGCAAGTAGTTTAGCCGCAAATCGAATTTTAAGGGACAGAAAAAGTGTAAAGTTTGATGGGTCTAGGACGCATAGTTTAGCCGGAAAACGCGTTTAAAGACAAAAATGTCCAATTTTTTAAAATTAGTTTTTCGTGTCATTCGTTACATGGATTAAAAGGTGGCAGTTCCAAGATCACGAATATATAATTTTTAAGTCGCTGGGGCAAGTAGTTTAGCCGCAAATCGAATTTTAAGGGACAGAAAAAGTGTAAAGTTTGATGGGTCTAGGACGCATAGTTTAGCCGGAAAACGCGTTTAAAGACAAAAATGTCCAATTTTTTTTAAATTAGTTTTTCGTGTCATTCGTTACATGGATTAAAAGGTGGCAGTTCCAAGATCACGAATATATAATTTTTAAGTCGCTGGGGCAAGTAGTTTAGCCGCAAATCGAATTTTAAGGGACAGAAAAAGTGTAAAGTTTGATGGGTCTAGGACGCATAGTTTAGCCGGAAAACGCGTTTAAAGATAAAAATGTCCAATTTTTTTAAAATTAGTTTTTCGTGTCATTCGTTACATGGATTAAAAGGTGGCAGTTCCAAGATCACGAATATATAATTTTTAAGTCGCTGGGGCAAGTAGTTTAGCCGCAAATCGAATTTTAAGGGACAGAAAAAGTGTAAAGTTTGATGGGTCTAGGACGCATAGTTTAGCCGGAAAACGCGTTTAAAGATAAAAACGTCCAATTTTTTTAAAATTAGTTTTTCGTGTCATTCGTTACATGGATTAAAAGGTGGCAGTTCCAAGATCACGAATATATAATTTTTAAGTCGCTGGGGCAAGTAGTTTAGCCGCAAATCGAATTTTAAGGGACAGAAAAAGTGTAAAGTTTGATGGGTCTAGGACGCATAGTTTAGCCGGAAAACGCGTTTAAAGACAAAAATGTCCAATTTTTTTAAAATTAGTTTTTCGTGTCATTCGTTACATGGATTAAAAGGTGGCAGTTCCAAGATCACGAATATATAATTTTTAAGTCGCTGGGGCAAGTAGTTTAGCCGCAAATCGAATTTTAAGGGACAGAAAAAGTGTAAAGTTTGATGGGTCTAGGACGCATAGTTTAGCCGGAAAACGCGTTTAAAGATAAAAACGTCCAATTTGTTTAAAATTAGTTTTTCGTGTCATTCGTTACATGGATTAAAAGGTGGCAGTTCCAAGATCACGAATATATAATTTTTAAGTCGCTGGGGCAAGTAGTTTAGCCGCAAATCGAATTTTAAGGGACAGATAAAATGTAAAGTTTGATGGGTCTAGGACGCATAGTTTAGCCGGAAAACGCGTTTAAAGATAAAAATGTCCAATTTTTTTAAAATTAGTTTTTCGTGTCATTCGTTACATGGATTAAAAGGTGGCAGTTCCAAGATCACGAATATATAATTTTTAAGTCGCTGGGGCAAGTAGTTTAGCCGCAAATCGAATTTTAAGGGACAGAAAAAGTGTAAAGTGTGATGGGTCTAGGACGCATAGTTTAGCCGGAAAACGCGTTTAAAGATAAAAACGTCCAATTTTTTTAAAATTAGTTTTTCGTGTCATTCGTTACATGGATTAAAAGGTGGCAGTTCCAAGATCACGAATATATAATTTTTAAGTCGCTGGGGCAAGTAGTTTAGCCGCAAATCGAATTTTAAGGGACAGAAAAAGTGTAAAGTTTGATGGGTCTAGGACGCATAGTTTAGCCGGAAAACGCGTTTAAAGATAAAAATGTCCAATTTTTTTAAAATTAGTTTTTCGTGTCATTCGTTACATGGATTAAAAGGTGGCAGTTCCAAGATCACGAATATATAATTTTTAAGTCGCTGGGGCAAGTAGTTTAGCCGCAAATCGAATTTTAAGGGACAGAAAAAGTGTAAAGATTGATGGGTCTAGGACGCATAGTTTAGCCGGAAAACGCGTTTAAAGATAAAAACGTCCAATTTTTTTTAAAATTAGTTTTTCGTGTCATTCGTTACATGGATTAAAAGGTGGCAGTTCCAAGATCACGAATATATAATTTTTAAGTCGCTGGGGCAAGTAGTTTAGCCGCAAATCGAATTTTAAGTGACAGAAAAGTGTAAAGTTTGATGGGTCTAGGACGCATAGTTTAGCCGGAAAACGCGTTTAAAGATAAAAATGTCCAAATTTTTTAAAATTAGTTTTTCGTGTCATTCGTTACATGGATTAAAAGTGGCAGTTCCAAGATCACGAATATATAATTTTTAAGTCGCTGGGGCAAGTAGTTTAGCCGCAAATCGAATTTTAAGGGACAGAAAAAGTGTAAAGTTTGATGGGTCTAGGACGCATAGTTTAGCCGGAAAACGCGTTTAAAGATAAAAATGTCCAATTTTTTTAAAATTAGTTTTTCGTGTCATTCGTTACATGGATTAAAAGGTGGCAGTTCCAAGATCACGAATATATAATTTTTAAGTCGCTGAGGCAAGTAGTTTAGCCGCAAATCGAATTTTAAGGGACAGAAAAAGTGTAAAGTTTGATGGGTCTAGGACGCATAATTTAGCCGGAAAACGCGTTTAAAGATAAAAATGTCCAATTTTTTTAAAATTAGTTTTTCGTGTCATTCGTTACATGGATTAAAAGGTGGCAGTTCCAAGATCACGAATATATAATTTTTAAGTCGCTGGGGCAAGTAGTTTAGCCGCAAATCGAATTTTAAGGGACAGATAAAATGTAAAGTTTGATGGGTCTAGGACGCATAGTTTAGCCGGAAAACGCGTTTAAAGATAAAAACGTCCAATTTGTTTAAAATTAGTTTTTCGTGTCATTCGTTACATGGATTAAAAGGTGGCAGTTCCAAGATCACGAATATATAATTTTTAAGTCGCTGGGGCAAGTAGTTTAGCCGCAAATCGAATTTTAAGGGACAGAAAAAGTGTAAAAACGCGTTTAAAGATAAAAATGTCCAATTTTTTTAAAATTAGTTTTTCGTGTCATTCGTTACATGGATTAAAAGTGGCAGTTCCAAGATCACGAATATATAATTTTTAAGTCGCTGGGGCAAGTAGTTTAGCCGCAAATCGAATTTTAAGGGACAGAAAAAGTGTAAAGTTTGATGGGTCTAGGACGCATAGTTTAGCCGGAAAACGCGTTTAAAGATAAAAACGTCCAATTTGTTTAAAATTAGTTTTTCGTGTCATTCGTTACATGGATTAAAAGGTGGCAGTTCCAAGATCACGAATATATAATTTTTAAGTCGCTGGGGCAAGTAGTTTAGCCGCAAATCGAATTTTAAGGGACAGAAAAAGTGTAAAAACGCGTTTAAAGATAAAAATGTCCAATTTTTTTAAAATTAGTTTTTCGTGTCATTCGTTACATGGATTAAAAGTGGCAGTTCCAAGATCACGAATATATAATTTTTAAGTCGCTGGGGCAAGTAGTTTAGCCGCAAATCGAATTTTAAGGGACAGAAAAAGTGTAAAGTTTGATGGGTCTAGGACGCATAGTTTAGCCGGAAAACGCGTTTAAAAATAAAAATGTCCAATTTTTTTAAAATTAGTTTTTCGTGTCATTCGTTACATGGATTAAAAGGTGGCAGTTCCAAGATCACGAATATATAATTTTTAAGTCGCTGAGGCAAGTAGTTTAGCCGCAAATCGAATTTTAAGGGACAGAAAAAGTGTAAAGTTTGATGGGTCTAGGACGCATAATTTAGCCGGAAAACGCGTTTAAAGATAAAAATGTCCAATTTTTTTAAAATTAGTTTTTCGTGTCATTCGTTACATGGATTAAAAGGTGGCAGTTCCAAGATCACGAATATATAATTTTTAAGTCGCTGGGGCAAGTAGTTTAGCCGCAAATCGAATTTTAAGGGACAGATAAAATGTAAAGTTTGATGGGTCTAGGACGCATAGTTTAGCCGGAAAACGCGTTTAAAGATAAAAACGTCCAATTTGTTTAAAATTAGTTTTTCGTGTCATTCGTTACATGGATTAAAAGGTGGCAGTTCCAAGATCACGAATATATAATTTTTAAGTCGCTGGGGCAAGTAGTTTAGCCGCAAATCGAATTTTAAGGGACAGAAAAAGTGTAAAGTTTGATGGGTCTAGGACGCATAGTTTAGCCGGAAAACGCGTTTAAAGATAAAAACGTCCAATTTTTTTAAAATTAGTTTTTCGTGTCATTCGTTACATGGATTAAAAGGTGGCAGTTCCAAGATCACGAATATATAATTTTTAAGTCGCTGGGGCAAGTAGTTTAGCCGCAAATCGAATTTTAAGGGACAGAAAAAGTGTAAAGTTTGATGGGTCTAGGACGCATAGTTTAGCCGGAAAACGCGTTTAAAGATAAAAATGTCCAATTTTTTTAAAATTAGTTTTTCGTGTCATTCGTTACATGGATTAAAAGGTGGCAGTTCCAAGATCACGAATATATAATTTTTAAGTCGCTGGGGCAAGTAGTTTAGCCGCAAATCGAATTTTAAGGGACAGAAAAAGTGTAAAGTTTGATGGGTCTAGGACGCATAGTTTAGCCGGAAAACGCGTTTAAAGATAAAAATGTCCAATTTTTTTAAAATTAGTTTTTCGTGTCATTCGTTACATGGATTAAAAGGTGGCAGTTCCAAGATCACGAATATATAATTTTTAAGTCGCTGGGGCAAGTAGTTTAGCCGCAAATCGAATTTTAAGGGACAGAAAAAGTGTAAAGTTTGATGGGTCTAGGACGCATAGTTTAGCCGGAAAACGCGTTTAAAGATAAAAATGTCCAATTTTTTTAAAATTAGTTTTTCGTGTCATTCGTTACATGGATTAAAAGGTGGCAATTCCAAGATCACGAATATATAATTTTTAAGTCGCTGGGGCAAGTAGTTTAGCCGCAAATCGAATTTTAAGGGACAGAAAAAGTGTAAAGTTTGATGGGTCTAGGACGCATAGTTTAGCCGGAAAACGCGTTTAAAGATAAAAATGTCCAATTTTTTTAAAATTAGTTTTTCGTGCCATTCGTTACATGGATTAAAAGGTGGCAGTTCCAAGATCACGAATATATAATTTTTAAGTCGCTGGGGCAAGTAGTTTAGCCGCAAATCGAATTTTAAGGGACAGAAAAAGTGTAAAGTTTGATGGGTCTAGGACGCATAGTTTAGCCGGAAAACGCGTTTAAAGATAAAAATGTCCAATTTTTTTAAAATTAGTTTTTCGTGTCATTCGTTACATGGATTAAAAGGTGGCAGTTCCAAGATCACGAATATATAATTTTTAAGTCGCTGGGGCAAGTAGTTTAGCCGCAAATCGAATTTTAAGGGACAGAAAAAGTGTAAAGTTTGATTTGTCTAGGACGCATAAATTAGCCGGAAAACGCGTTTAAAGATAAAAATGTCCAATTTTTTTAAAATTAGTTTTTCGTTTCATTCGTTACATGGATTAAAAGGTGGCAGTTCCAAGATCACGAATATATAATTTTTAAGTCGCTGGGGCAAGTAGTTTAGCCGCAAATCGAATTTTAAGGGACAGAAAAAGTGTAAGGTTTGATGGGTCTAGGACGCATAGTTTAGCCGGAAAACGCGTTTAAAGATAAAAATGTCCAATTTTTTTAAAATTAGTTTTTCGTGTCATTCGTTACATGGAATAAAAGGTGGCAGTTCCAAGATCACGAATATATAATTTTTAAGTCGCTGGGGCAAGTAGTTTAGCCGCAAATCGAATTTTAAGGGACAGAAAAAGTGTAAAGTTTGATGGGTCTAGGACGCATAGTTTAGCCGGAAAACGCGTTTAAAGATAAAAATGTCCAATTTTTTTAAAATTAGTTTTTCGTGTCATTGGTTACATGGATTAAAAGGTGGCAGTTCCAAGATGACGAATATATAATTTTTAAGTCGCTGGGGCAAGTAGTTTAGCCGCAAATCGAATTTTAATGGACAGAAAAAGTGTAAAGTTTGATGGGTCTAGGACGCATAGTTTAGCCGGAAAACGCGTTTAAAGATAAAAATGTCCAATTTTTTTAAAATTAGTTTTTCGTGTCATTCGTTACATGGATTAAAAGGTGGCAGTTCCAAGATCACGAATATATAATTTTTAAGTCGCTGGGGCAAGTAGTTTAGCCGCAAATCGAATTTTAAGGGACAGAAAAAGTGTAAAGTTTGATGGGTCTAGGACGCATAGTTTAGCCGGAAAACGCGTTTAAAGATAAAAATGTCCAATTTTTTTAAAATTAGTTTTTCGTGTCATTCGTTACATGGATTAAAAGGTGGCAGTTCCAAGATCACGAATATATAATTTTTAAGTCGCTGGGGCAAGTAGTTTAGCCGAAAATCGAATTTTAAGGGACAGAAAAAGTGTAAAGTTTGATGGGTCTAGAACGCATAGTTTAGCTGGAAAACGCGTTTAAAGATAAAAATGTCCAATTTTTTTAAAATTAGTTTTTCGTTTCATTCGTTACATGGATTAAAAGGTGGCAGTTCCAAGATCACGAATATATAATTTTTAAGTCGCTGGGGCAAGTAGTTTAGCCGCAAATCGAATTTTAAGGGACAGAAAAAGTGTAAGGTTTGATGGGTCTAGGACGCATAGTTTAGCCGGAAAACGCGTTTAAAGATAAAAATGTCCAATTTTTTTAAAATTAGTTTTTCGTGTCATTCGTTACATGGAATAAAAGGTGGCAGTTCCAAGATCACGAATATATAATTTTTAAGTCGCTGGGGCAAGTAGTTTAGCCGCAAATCGAATTTTAAGGGACAGAAAAAGTGTAAAGTTTGATGGGTCTAGGACGCATAGTTTAGCCGGAAAACGCGTTTAAAGATAAAAATGTCCAATTTTTTTAAAATTAGTTTTTCGTGTCATTGGTTACATGGATTATAAGGTGGCAGTTCCAAGATCACGAATATATAATTTTTAAGTCGCTGGGGCAAGTAGTTTAGCCGCAAATCGAATTTTAAGGGACAGAAAAAGTGTAAAGTTTGATGGGTCTAGGACGCATAGTTTAGCCGGAAAACGCGTTTAAAGATAAAAATGTCCAATTTTTTTAAAATTAGTTTTTCGTGTCATTCGTTACATGGATTAAAAGGTGGCAGTTCCAAGATCACGAATATATAATTTTTAAGTCGCTGGGGCAAGTAGTTTAGCCGCAAATCGAATTTTAAGGGACAGAAAAAGTGTAAAGTTTGATGGGTCTAGGACGCATAGTTTAGCCGGAAATCGCGTTTAAAGATAAAAATGTCCAATTTTTTTAAAATTAGTTTTTCGTGTCATTCGTTACATGGATTAAAAGGTGGCAGTTCCAAGATCACGAATATATAATTTTTAAGTCGCTGGGGCAAGTAGTTTAGCCGCAAATCGAATTTTAAGGGACAGAAAAAGTGTAAAGTTTGATGGGTCTAGGACGCATAGTTTAGCCGGAAAACGCGTTTAAAGATAAAAATGTCCAATTTTTTTAAAATTAGTTTTTCGTGTCATTCGTTACATGGATTAAAAGGTGGCAGTTCCAAGATCACGAATATATAATTTTTAAGTCGCTGGGGCAAGTAGTTTAGCCGCAAATCGAATTTTAAGGGACAGAAAAAGTGTAAAGTTTGATGGGTCTAGGACGCATAGTTTAGCCGGAAAACGCGTTTAAAGATAAAAATGTCCAATTTTTTTAAAATTAGTTTTTCGTGTCATTCGTTACATGGATTAAAAGGTGGCAGTTCCAAGATCACGAATATATAATTTTAAAGTCGCTGGGGCAAGTAGTTTAGCCGCAAATCGAATTTTAAGGGACAGAAAAAGTGTAAAGTTTGATGGGTCTAGGACGCATAGTTTATCCGGAAAACGCGTTTAAAGATAAAAATGTCCAATTTTTTTAAAATTAGTTTTTCGTGTCATTCGTTACATGGATTAAAAGGTGGCAGTTCCAAGATCACGAATATATAATTTTTAAGTCGCTGGGGCAAGTAGTTTAGCCGCAAATCGAATTTTAAGGGACAGAAAAAGTGTAAAGTTTGATGGGTCTAGGACGCATAGTTTAACCGGAAAACGCGTTTAAAGATAAAAATGTCCAATTTTTTTAAAATTAGTTTTTCGTGTCATTCGTTACATGGATTAAAAGGTGGCAGTTCCAAGATCACGAATATATAATTTTTAAGTCGCTGGGGCAAGTAGTTTAGCCGCAAATCGAATTTTAAGGGACAGAAAAAGTGTAAAGTTTGATGGGTCTAGGACGCATAGTTTAGACGGAAAACGCGTTTAAAGATAAAAATGTCCAATTTTTTTAAAATTAGTTTTTCGTGTCATTCGTTACATGGATTAAAAGGTGGCAGTTCCAAGATCACGAATATATAATTTTTAAGTCGCTGGGGCAAGTAGTTTAGCCGCAAATCGAATTTTAAGGGACAGAAAAAGTGTAAAGTTTGATGGGTCTAGGACGCATAGTTTAGCCGGAAAACGCGTTTAAAGATAAAAATGTCCAATTTTTTTAAAATTAGTTTTTCGTGTCATTCGTTACATGGATTAAAAGGTGGCAGTTCCAAGATCACGAATATATAATTTTAAAGTCGCTGGGGCAAGTAGTTTAGCCGCAAATCGAATTTTAAGGGACAGAAAAAGTGTAAAGTTTGATGGGTCTAGGACGCATAGTTTATCCGGAAAACGCGTTTAAAGATAAAAATGTCCAATTTTCTTAAAATTAGTTTTTCGTGTCATTCGTTACATGGATTAAAAGGTGGCAGTTCCAAGATCACGAATATATAATTTTTAAGTCGCTGGGGCAAGTAGTTTAGCCGCAAATCGAATTTTAAGGGACAGAAAAAGTGTGAAGTTTGATGGGTCTAGGACGCATAGTTTAGCCGGAAAACGCGTTTAAAGATAAAAATGTCCAATTTTCTTAAAATTAGTTTTTCGTGTCATTCGTTACATGGATTAAAAGGTGGCAGTTCCAAGATCACGAATATATAATTTTTAAGTCGCTGGGGCAAGTAGTTTAGCCGCAAATCGAATTTTAAGGGACAGAAAAAGTGTAAAGTTTGATGGGTCTAGGACGCATAGTTTAGCCGGAAAACGCGTTTAAAGATAAAAATGTCCAATTTTTTTAAAATTAGTTTTTCGTGTCATTCGTTACATGGATTAAAAGGTGGCAGTTCCAAGATCACGAATATATAATTTTTAAGTCGCTGGGGCAAGTAGTTTAGCCGCAAATCGAATTTTAAGGGACAGAAAAAGTGTAAAGTTTGATGGGTCTAGGACGCATAGTTTAGCCGGAAAACGCGTTTAAAGATAAAAATGTCCAATTTTTTTAAAATTAGTTTTTCGTGTCATTCGTTACATGGATTAAAAGGTGGCAGTTCCAAGATCACGAATATATAATTTTTAAGTCGCTGGGGCAAGTAGTTTAGCCGCAAATCGAATTTTAAGGGACAGAAAAAGTGTAAAGTTTGATGGGTCTAGGACGCATAGTTTAGCCGGAAAACGCGTTTAAAGATAAAAATGTCCAATTTTTTTAAAATTAGTTTTTCGTGTCATTCGTTACATGGATTAAAAGGTGGCAGTTCCAAGATCACGAATATATAATTTTTAAGTCGCTGGGGCAAGTAGTTTAGCCGCAAATCGAATTTTAAGGGACAGAAAAAGTGTAAAGTTTGATGGGTCTAGGACGCATAGTTTATCCGGAAAACGCGTTTAAAGATAAAAATGTCCAATTTTTTTAAAATTAGTTTTTCGTGTCATTCGTTACATGGATTAAAAGGTGGCAGTTCCAAGATCACGAATATATAATTTTTAAGTCGCTGGGGCAAGTAGTTTAGCCGCAAATCGAATTTTAAGGGACAGAAAAAGTGTAAAGTTTGATGGGTCTAGGACGCATAGTTTAGCCGGAAAACGCGTTTAAAGATAAAAATGTCCAATTTTTTTAAAATTAGTTTTTCGTGTCATTCGTTACATGGATTAAAAGGTGGCAGTTCCAAGATCACGAATATATAATTTTTAAGTCGCTGGGGCAAGTAGTTTAGCCGCAAATCGAATTTTAAGGGACAGAAAAAGTGTAAAGTTTGATGGGTCTAGGACGCATAGTTTAGCCGGAAAACGCGTTTAAAGATAAAAATGTCCAATTTTTTTAAAATTAGTTTTTCGTGTCATTCGTTACATGGATTAAAAGGTGGCAGTTCCAAGATCACGAATATATAATTTTTAAGTCGCTGGGGCAAGTAGTTTAGCCGCAAATCGAATTTTAAGGGACAGAAAAAGTGTAAAGTTTGATGGGTCTAGGACGCATAGTTTAGCCGGAAAACGCGTTTAAAGATAAAAATGTCCAATTTTTTTAAAATTAGTTTTTCGTGTCATTCGTTACATGGATTAAGGTGGCAGTTCCAAGATCACGAATATATAATTTTAAAGTCGCTGGGGCAAGTAGTTTAGCCGCAAATCGAATTTTAAGGGACAGAAAAAGTGTAAAGTTTGATGGGTCTAGGACGCATAGTTTAGCCGGAAAACGCGTTTAAAGATAAAAATGTCCAATTTTTTTAAAATTAGTTTTTCGTGTCATTCATGGATTAAAAGGTGGCAGTTCCAAGATCACGAATATAT
The DNA here is from genome assembly GCA_910595825.1 of Philhelius pedissequus. NCBI lineage: Eukaryota > Metazoa > Arthropoda > Insecta > Diptera > Syrphidae > Philhelius > Philhelius pedissequus. The sequence goes on from OU343162.1 coordinate 43,970,659, forward strand.
AATTTTTAAGTCGCTGGGGCAAGTAGTTTAGCCGCAAATCGAATTTTAAGGGACAGAAAAAGTGTGAAGTTTGATGGGTCTAGGACGCATAGTTTAGCCGGAAAACGCGTTTAAAGATAAAAATGTCCAATTTTTTTAAAATTAGTTTTTCGTGTCATTCGTTACATGGATTAAAAGGTGGCAGTTCCAAGATCACGAATATATAATTTTTAAGTCGCTGGGGCAAGTAGTTTAGCCGCAAATCGAATTTTAAGGGACAGAAAAAGTGTAAAGTTTGATGGGTCTAGGACGCATAGTTTAGCCGGAAAACGCGTTTAAAGATAAAAATGTCCAATTTTTTTAAAATTAGTTTTTCGTGTCATTCGTTACATGGATTAAAAGGTGGCAGTTCCAAGATCACGAATATATAATTTTTAAGTCGCTGGGGCAAGTAGTTTAGCCGCAAATCGAATTTTAAGGGACAGAAAAAGTGTAAAGTTTGATGGGTCTAGGACGCATAGTTTAGCCGGAAAACGCGTTTAAAGATAAAAATGTCCAATTTTTTTAAAATTAGTTTTTCGTGTCATTCGTTACATGGATTAAAAGGTGGCAGTTCCAAGATCACGAATATATAATTTTTAAGTCGCTGGGGCAAGTAGTTTAGCCGCAAATCGAATTTTAAGGGACAGAAAAAGTGTAAAGTTTGATGGGTCTAGGACGCATAGTTTAGCCGGAAAACGCGTTTAAAGATAAAAATGTCCAATTTTTTTAAAATTAGTTTTTCGTGTCATTCGTTACATGGATTAAAAGGTGGCAGTTCCAAGATCACGAATATATAATTTTTAAGTCGCTGGGGCAAGTAGTTTAGCCGCAAATCGAATTTTAAGGGACAGAAAAAGTGTAAAGTTTGATGGGTCTAGGACGCATAGTTTAGCCGGAAAACGCGTTTAAAGATAAAAATGTCCAATTTTTTTAAAATTAGTTTTTCGTGTCATTCGTTACATGGATTAAAAGGTGGCAGTTCCAAGATCACGAATATATAATTTTTAAGTCGCTGGGGCAAGTAGTTTAGCCGCAAATCGAATTTTAAGGGACAGAAAAAGTGTAAAGTTTGATGGGTCTAGGACGCATAGTTTAGCCGGAAAACGCGTTTAAAGATAAAAATGTCCAATTTTTTTAAAATTAGTTTTTCGTGTCATTCGTTACATGGATTAAAAGGTGGCAGTTCCAAGATCACGAATATATAATTTTTAAGTCGCTGGGGCAAGTAGTTTAGCCGCAAATCGAATTTTAAGGGACAGAAAAAGTGTAAAGTTTGATGGGTCTAGGACGCATAGTTTAGCCGGAAAACGCGTTTAAAGATAAAAATGTCCAATTTTTTTAAAATTAGTTTTTCGTGCCATTCGTTACATGGATTAAAAGGTGGCAGTTCCAAGATCACGAATATATAATTTTTAAGTCGCTGGGGCAAGTAGTTTAGCCGCAAATCGAATTTTAAGGGACAGAAAAAGTGTAAAGTTTGATGGGTCTAGGACGCATAGTTTAGCCGGAAAACGCGTTTAAAGATAAAAATGTCCAATTTTTTTAAAATTAGTTTTTCGTGTCATTCGTTACATGGATTAAAAGGTGGCAGTTCCAAGATCACGAATATATAATTTTTAAGTCGCTGGGGCAAGTAGTTTAGCCGCAAATCGAATTTTAAGGGACAGAAAAAGTGTAAAGTTTGATGGGTCTAGGACGCATAATTTAGCCGGAAAACGCGTTTAAAGATAAAAATGTCCAATTTTTTTAAAATTAGTTTTTCGTGTCATTCGTTACATGGATTAAAAGGTGGCAGTTCCAAGATCACGAATATATAATTTTTAAGTTGCTGGGACAAGTAGTTTAGCCGCAAATCGAATTTTAAGGGACAGAAAAAGTGTAAAGTTTGATGGGTCTAGGACGCATAGTTTAGCCGGAAAACGCGTTAAAAGATAAAAATGTCCAATTTTTTTAAAATTAGTTTTTCGTGTCATTCGTTACATGGATTAAAAGGTGGCAGTTCCAAGATCACGAATATATAATTTTTAAGTCGCTGGGGCAAGTAGTTTAGCCAAAAATCGAATTTTAAGGGACAGAAAAAGTGTAAAGTTTGATGGGTCTAGGACGCATAGTTTAGCCGGAAAACGCGTTTAAAGATAAAAATGTCCAATTTTTTTAAAATTAGTTTTTCGTGTCATTCGTTACATGGATTAAAAGGTGGCAGTTCCAAGATCACGGATATATAATTTTTAAGTCGCTGGGGCAAGTAGTTTAGCCGCAAATCGAATTTTAAGGGACAGAAAAAGTGTAAAGTTTGATGGGTCTAGGACGCATAGTTTAGCCGGAAAACGCGTTTAAAGATAAAAATGTCCAATTTTTTTAAAATTAGTTTTTCGTGTCATTCGTTACATGGATTAAAAGGTGGCAGTTCCAAGATCACGAATATATAATTTTTAAGTCGCTGGGGCAAGTAGTTTAGCCGCAAATCGAATTTTAAGGGACAGAAAAAGTGTAAGGTTTGATGGGTCTAGGACGCATAGTTTAGCCGGAAAACGCGTTTAAAGATAAAAATGTCCAATTTTTTTAAAATTAGTTTTTCGTGTCATTCGTTACATGGAATAAAAGGTGGCAGTTCCAAGATCACGAATATATAATTTTTAAGTCGCTGGGGCAAGTAGTTTAGCCGCAAATCGAATTTTAAGGGACAGAAAAAGTGTAAAGTTTGATGGGTCTAGGACGCATAGTTTAGCCGGAAAACGCGTTTAAAGATAAAAATGTCCAATTTTTTTAAAATTAGTTTTTCGTGTCATTGGTTACATGGATTAAAAGGTGGCAGTTCCAAGATCACGAATATATAATTTTTAAGTCGCTGGGGCAAGTAGTTTAGCCGCAAATCGAATTTTAATGGACAGAAAAAGTGTAAAGTTTGATGGGTCTAGGACGCATAGTTTAGCCGGAAAACGCGTTTAAAGATAAAAATGTCCAATTTTTTTAAAATTAGTTTTTCGTGTCATTCGTTACATGGATTAAAAGGTGGCAGTTCCAAGATCACGAATATATAATTTTTAAGTCGCTGGGGCAAGTAGTTTAGCCGCAAATCGAATTTTAAGGGACAGAAAAAGTGTAAAGTTTGATGGGTCTAGGACGCATAGTTTAGCCGGAAAACGCGTTTAAAGATAAAAACGTCCAATTTTTTTAAAATTAGTTTTTCGTGTCATTCGTTACATGGATTAAAAGGTGGCAGTTCCAAGATCACGAATATATAATTTTTAAGTCGCTGGAGCAAGTAGTTTAGCCGCAAATCGAATTTTAAGGGACAGAAAAAGTGTAAAGTTTGATGGGTCTAGGACGCATAGTTTAGCCGGAAAACGCATTTAAAGATAAAAATGTCCAATTTTTTTAAAATTAGTTTTTCGTGTCATTCGTTGCATGGATTAAAAGGTGGCAGTTCCAAGATCACGAATATATAATTTTTAAGTCGCTGGGGCAAGTAGTTTAGCCGAAAATCGAATTTTAAGGGACAGAAAAAGTGTAAAGTTTGATGGGTCTAGGACGCATAGTTTAGCTGGAAAACGCGTTTAAAGATAAAAATGTCCAATTTTTTTTAAATTAGTTTTTCGTTTCATTCGTTACATGGATTAAAAGGTGGCAGTTCCAAGATCACGAATATATAATTTTTAAGTCGCTGGGGCAAGTAGTTTAGCCGCAAATCGAATTTTAAGGGACAGAAAAAGTGTAAGGTTTAATGGGTCTAGGACGCATAGTTTAGCCGGAAAACGCGTTTAAAGATAAAAATGTCCAATTTTTTTAAAATTAGTTTTTCGTGTCATTCGTTACATGGATTAAAAGGTGGCAGTTCCAAGATCACGAATATATAATTTTTAAGTCGCTGGGGCAAGTAGTTTAGCCGCAAATCGAATTTTAAGGGACAGAAAAAGTGTAAAGTTTGATGGGTCTAGGACGCATAGTTTAGCCGGAAAACGCGTTTAAAGATAAAAATGTCCAATTTTTTTAAAATTAGTTTTTCGTGTCATTCGTTACATGGATTAAAAGGTGGCAGTTCCAAGATCACGAATATATAATTTTAAAGTCGCTGGGGCAAGTAGTTTAGCCGCAAATCGAATTTTAAGGGACAGAAAAAGTGTAAAGTTTGATGGGTCTAGGACGCATAGTTTATCCGGAAAACGCGTTTAAAGATAAAAATGTCCATTTTTTTTAAAATTAGTTTTTCGTGTCATTCGTTACATGGATTAAAAGGTGGCAGTTCCAAGATCACGAATATATAATTTTTAAGTCGCTGGGGCAAGTAGTTTAGCCGCAAATCGAATTTTAAGGGACAGAAAAAGTGTGAAGTTTGATGGGTCTAGGACGCATAGTTTAGCCGGAAAACGCGTTTAAAGATAAAAATGTCCAATTTTTTTAAAATTAGTTTTTCGTGTCATTCGTTACATGGATTAAAAGGTGGCAGTTCCAAGATCACGAATATATAATTTTTAAGTCGCTGGGGCAAGTAGTTTAGCCGCAAATCGAATTTTAAGGGACAGAAAAAGTGTAAAGTTTGATGGGTCTAGGACGCATAGTTTAGCCGGAAAACGCGTTTAAAGATAAAAATGTCCAATTTTTTTAAAATTAGTTTTTCGTGTCATTCGTTACATGGATTAAAAGGTGGCAGTTCCAAGATCACGAATATATAATTTTTAAGTCGCTGGGGCAAGTAGTTTAGCCGCAAATCGAATTTTAAGGGACAGAAAAAGTGTAAAGTTTGATGGGTCTAGGACGCATAGTTTAGCCGGAAAACGCGTTTAAAGATAAAAATGTCCAATTTTTTTAAAATTAGTTTTTCGTGTCATTCGTTACATGGATTAAAAGGTGGCAGTTCCAAGATCACGAATATATAATTTTTAAGTCGCTGGGGCAAGTAGTTTAGCCGCAAATCGAATTTTAAGGGACAGAAAAAGTGTAAAGTTTGATGGGTCTAGGACGCATAGTTTAGCCGGAAAACGCGTTTAAAGATAAAAATGTCCAATTTTTTTTAAAATTAGTTTTTCGTGTCATTCGTTACATGGATTAAAAGGTGGCAGTTCCAAGATCACGAATATATAATTTTTAAGTCGCTGGGGCAAGTAGTTTAGCCGCAAATCGAATTTTAAGGGACAGAAAAAGTGTAAAGTTTGATGGGTCTAGGACGCATAGTTTAGCCGGAAAACGCGTTTAAAGATAAAAATGTCCAATTTTTTTAAAATTAGTTTTTCGTGTCATTCGTTACATGGATTAAAAGGTGGCAGTTCCAAGATCACGAATATATAATTTTTAAGTCGCTGGGGCAAGTAGTTTAGCCGCAAATCGAATTTTAAGGCACAGATAAAATGTAAAGTTTGATGGGTCTAGGACGCATAGTTTAGCCGGAAAACGCGTTTAAAGATCAAAATGTCCAATTTTTTTAAAATTAGTTTTTCGTGTCATTCGTTACATGGATTAAAAGGTGGCAGTTCCAAGATCACGAATATATAATTTTTAAGTCGCTGGGGCAAGTAGTTTAGCCGCAAATCGAATTTTAAGGGACAGAAAAAGTGTAAAGTTTGATGGGTCTAGGACGCATAGTTTAGCCGGAAAACGCGTTTAAAGATAAAAATGTCCAATTTTTTTAAAATTAGTTTTTCGTGTCATTCGTTACATGGATTAAAAGGTGGCAGTTCCAAGATCACGAATATATAATTTTTAAATCGCTGGGGCAAGTAGTTTAGCCGCAAATCGAATTTTAAGGGACAGAAAAAGTGTAAAGTTTGATGGGTCTAGGACACATAGTTTAGCCGGAAAACGCGTTTAAAGATAAAAATGTCCAATTTTTTTAAAATTAGTTTTTCGTGTCATTCGTTACATGGATTAAAAGGTGGCAGTTCCAAGATCACGAATATATAATTTTTAAGTCGCTGGGGCAAGTAGTTTAGCCGCAAATCGAATTTTAAGGGACAGATAAAATGTAAAGTTTGATGGGTCTAGGACGCATAGTTTAGCCGGAAAACGCGTTTAAAGATAAAAATGTCCAATTTTTTTAAAATTAGTTTTTCGTGTCATTCGTTACATGGATTAAAAGGTGGCAGTTCCAAGATCACGAATATATAATTTTTAAGTCGCTGGGGCAAGTAGTTTAGCCGCAAATCGAATTTTAAGGGACAGAAAAAGTGTAAAGTTTGATGGGTCTAGGACGCATAGTTTAGCCGGAAAACGCGTTTAAAGATAAAAATGTCCAATTTTTTTAAAATTAGTTTTTCGTGTCATTCGTTACATGGATTAAAAGGTGGCAGTTCCAAGATCACGAATATATAATTTTTAAGTCGCTGGGGCAAGTAGTTTAGCCGCAAATCGAATTTTAAGGGACAGAAAAAGTGTAAAGTTTGATGGGTCTAGGACGCATAGTTTAGCCGGAAAACGCGTTTAAAGATAAAAATGTCCAATTTTTTTAAAATTAGTTTTTCGTGTCATTCGTTACATGGATTAAAAGGTGGCAGTTCCAAGATCACGATTATATAATTTTTAAGTCGCTGGGGCAAGTAGTTTAGCCGCAAATCGAATTTTAAGGGACAGAAAAAGTGTAAAGTTTGATGGGTCTAGGACGCATAGTTTAGCCGGAAAACGCGTTTAAAGATAAAAATGTCCAATTTTTTTAAAATTAGTTTTTCGTGTCATTCGTTACATGGATTAAAAGGTGGCAGTTCCAAGATCACGAATATATAATTTTTAAGTCGCTGGGGCAAGTAGTTTAGCCGCAAATCGAATTTTAAGGGACAGAAAAAGTGTAAAGTTTGATGGGTCTAGGACGCATAGTTTAGCCGGAAAACGCGTTTAAAGATAAAAATGTCCAATTTTTTAAAATTAGTTTTTCGTGTCATTCGTTACATGGATTAAAAGGTGGCAGTTCCAAGATCACGAATATATAATTTTTAAGTCGCTGGGGCAAGTAGTTTAGCCGCAAATCGAATTTTAAGGGACAGAAAAAGTGTAAAGTTTGATGGGTCTAGGACACATAGTTTAGCCGGAAAACGCGTTTAAAGATAAAAATGTCCAATTTTTTTTAAAATTAGATTTTCGTGTCATTCGTTACATGGATTAAAAGGTGGCAGTTCCAAGATCACGAATATATAATTTTTAAGTCGCTGTGGCAAGTAGTTTAGCCGCAAATCGAATTTTAAGGGACAGATAAAATGTAAAGTTTGATGGGTCTAGGACGCATAGTTTAGCCGGAAAACGCGTTTAAAGATAAAAATGTCCAATTTTTTTAAAATTAGTTTTTCGTGTCATTCTTTACATGGATTAAAAGGTGGCAGTTCCAAGATCACGAATATATAATTTTTAAGTCGCTGGGGCAAGTAGTTTAGCCGCAAATCGAATTTTAAGGGACAGAAAAAGTGTAAAGTTTGATGGGTCTAGGACACATAGTTTAGCCGGAAAACGCGTTTAAAGATAAAAATGTCCAATTTTTTTAAAATTAGTTTTTCGTGTCATTCGTTACATGGATTAAAAGGTGGCAGTTCCAAGATCACGAATATATAATTTTTAAGTCGCTGGGGCAAGTAGTTTAGCCGCAAATCGAATTTTAAGGGACAGATAAAATGTAAAGTTTGATGGGTCTAGGACGCATAGTTTAGCCGGAAAACGCGTTTAAAGATAAAAATGTCCAATTTTTTTAAAATTAGTTTTTCGTGTCATTCGTTACATGGATTAAAAGGTGGCAGTTCCAAGATCACGAATATATAATTTTTAAGTCGCTGGGGCAAGTAGTTTAGCCGCAAATCGAATTTTAAGGGACAGAAAAAGTGTAAAGTTTGATGGGTCTAGGACACATAGTTTAGCCGGAAAACGCGTTTAAAGATAAAAATGTCCAATTTTTTTAAAATTAGTTTTTCGTGTCATTCGTTACATGGATTAAAAGGTGGCAGTTCCAAGATCACGAATATATAATTTTTAAGTCGCTGGGGCAAGTAGTTTAGCCGCAAATCGAATTTTAAGGGACAGCAAAAGTGTAAAGTTTGATGGGTCTAGGACGCATAGTTTAGCCGGAAAACGCGTTTAAAGATAAAAATGTCCAATTTTTTTAAAATTAGTTTTTCGTGTCATTCGTTACATGGATTAAAAGGTGGCAGTTCCAAGATCACGAATATATAATTTTTAAGTCGCTGGGGCAAGTAGTTTAGCCGCAAATCGAATTTTAAGGGACAGATAAAATGTAAAGTTTGATGGGTCTAGGACGCATAGTTTAGCCGGAAAACGCGTTTAAAGATAAAAATGTCCAATTTTTTTAAAATTAGTTTTTCGTGTCATTCGTTACATGGATTAAAAGGTGGCAGTTCCAAGATCACGAATATATAATTTTTAAGTCGCTGGGGCAAGTAGTTTAGCCGCAAATCGAATTTTAAGGGACAGATAAAATGTAAAGTTTGATGGGTCTAGGACGCATAGTTTAGCCGGAAAACGCTTTTAAAGATAAAAATGTCCAATTTTTTTAAAATTAGTTTTTCGTGTCATTCGTTACATGGATTAAAAGGTGGCAGTTCCAAGATCACGAATATATAATTTTTAAGTCGCTGGGGCAAGTAGTTTAGCCGCAAATCGAAATTTAAGGGACAGAAAAAGTGTAAAGTTTGATGGGTCTAGGACACATAGTTTAGCCGGAAAACGCGTTTAAAGATAAAAATGTCCAATTTTTTTAAAATTAGTTTTTCGTGTCATTCGTTACATGGATTAAAAGGTGGCAGTTCCAAGATCACGAATATATAATTTTCAAGTCGCTGGGGCAAGTAGTTTAGCCGCAAATCGAATTTTAAGGGACAGATAAAATGTAAAGTTTGATGGGTCTAGGACGCATAGTTTAGCCGGAAAACGCGTTTAAAGATAAAAATGTCCAATTTTTTTAAAATTAGTTTTTCGTGTCATTCGTTACATGGATTAAAAGGTGGCAGTTCCAAAATCACGAATATATAATTTTTAAGTCGCTGGGGCAAGTAGTTTAGCCGCAAATCGAATTTTAAGGGACAGATAAAATGTAAAGTTTGATGGGTCTAGGACGCAAGTTTAGCCGGAAAACGCGTTTAAAGATAAAAATGTCCAATTTTTTTAAAATTAGTTTTTCGTGTCATTCGTTACATGGATTAAAAGGTGGCAGTTCCAAGATCACGAATATATAATTTTTAAGTCGCTGGGGCAAGTAGTTTAGCCGCAAATCGAATTTTAAGGGACAGAAAAAGTGTAAAGTTTGATGGGTCTAGGACGCATAGTTTAGCCGGAAAACGCGTTTAAAGATAAAAATGTCCAATTTTTTTAAAATTAGTTTTTCGTGTCATTCGTTACATGGATTAAAAGGTGGCAGTTCCAAGATCACGCATATATAATTTTTAAGTCGCTGGGGCAAGTAGTTTAGCCGCAAATCGAATTTTAATGGACAGATAAAATGTAAAGTTTGATGGGTCTAGGACGCATAGTTTAGCCGGAAAACGCGTTTAAAGATAAAAATGTCCAATTTTTTTAAAATTAGTTTTTCGTGTCATTCGTTACATGGATTAAAAGGTGGCAGTTCCAAGATCACGAATATATAATTTTTAAGTCGCTGGGGCAAGTAGTTTAGCCGCAAATCGAATTTTAAGGGACAGATAAAATGTAAAGTTTGATGGGTCTAGGACGCATAGTTTAGCCGGAAAACGCGTTTAAAGATAAAAATGTCCAATTTTTTTAAAATTAGTTTTTCGTGTCATTCGTTACATGGATTAAAAGGTGGCAGTTCCAAGATCACGAATATATAATTTTTAAGTCGCTGGGGCAAGTAGTTTAGCCGCAAATCGAATTTTAAGGGACAGAAAAAGTGTAAAGTTTGATGGGTCTAGGACGCATAGTTTAGCCGGAAAACGCGTTTAAAGATAAAAATGTCCAATTTTTTTAAAATTAGTTTTTCGTGTCATTCGTTACATGGATTAAAAGGTGGCAGTTCCAAGATCACGAATATATAATTTTTAAGTCGCTGGGGCAAGTAGTTTAGCCGCAAATCGAATTTTAAGAGACAGAAAAAGTGTAAAGTTTGATGGGTCTAGGACGCATAGTTTAGCCGGAAAACGCGTTTAAAGATAAAAATGTCCAATTTTTTTAAAATTAGTTTTTCGTGTCATTCGTTACATGGATTAAAAGGTGGCAGTTCCAAGATCACGAATATATAATTTTTAAGTCGCTGGGGCAAGTAGTTTAGCCGCAAATCGAATTTTAAGGGACAGATAAAATGTAAAGTTTGATGGGTCTAGGACGCATAGTTTAGCCGGAAAACGCGTTTAAAGATAAAAATGTCCAATTTTTTTAAAATTAGTTTTTCGTGTCATTCGTTACATGGATTAAAAGGTGGCAGTTCCAAGATCACGAATATATAAGTTTTAAGTCGCTGGGGCATGTAGTTTAGCCGCAAATCGAATTTTAAGGGACAGAAAAAGTGTAAAGTTTGATGGGTCTAGGACGCATAGTTTAGCCGGAAAACGCGTTTAAAGATAAAAACGTCCAATTTTTTTAAAATTAGTTTTTCGTGTCATTCGTTACATGGATTAAAAGGTGGCAGTTCCAAGATCACGAATATATAATTTTTAAGTCGCTGGGGCAAGTAGTTTAGCCGCAAATCGAATTTTAAGGGACAGATAAAATGTAAAGTTTGATGGGTCTAGGACGCATAGTTTAGCCGGAAAACGCGATTAAAGATAAAAATGTCCAATTTTTTTAAAATTAGTTTTTCGTGTCATTCGTTACATGGATTAAAAGGTGGCAGTTCCAAGATCACGAATATATAATTTTTAAGTCGCTGGGGCAAGTAGTTTAGCCGCAAATCGAATTTTAAGGGACAGAAAAAGTGTAAAGTTTGATGGGTCTAGGACGCATAGTTTAGCCGGAAAACGCGTTTAAAGATAAAAATGTCCAATTTTTTTAAAATTAGTTTTTCGTGTCATTCGTTACATGGATTAAAAGGTGACAGTTCCAGGATCACGAATATATAATTTTTAAGTCGCTGGGGCAAGTAGTTTAGCCGCAAATCGAATTTTAAGTTAAACAAAAAGTGTAAAGTTTGATGGGTCTAGGACGCATAGTTTAGCCGGAAAACGCGTTTAAAGATAAAAATGTCCAATTTTTTTAAAATTAGTTTTTCGTGTCATTCGTTACATGGATTAAAAGGTGGCAGTTCCAAGATCACGAATATATAATTTTTAAGTCGCTGGGGCAAGTAGTTTAGCCGCAAATCGAATTTTAAGGGACAGATAAAATGTAAAGTTTGATGGGTCTAGGACGCATAGTTTAGCCGGAAAACGCGTTTAAAGATAAAAATGTCCAATTTTTTTAAAATTAGTTTTTCGTGTCATTCGTTACATGGATTAAAAGGTGGCAGTTCCAAGATCACGAATATATAATTTTTAAGCCGCTGGGGCAAGTAGTTTAGCCGCAAATCGAATTTTAAGGGACAGAAAAAGTGTAAAGTTTGATGGGTCTAGGACGCATAGTTTAGCCGGAAAACGCGTTTAAAGATAAAAATGTCCAATTTTTTTAAAATTAGTTTTTCGTGTCATTCGTTACATGGATTAAAAGGTGGCAGTTCCAAGATCACGAATATATAATTTTTAAGTCGCTGGGGCAAGTAGTTTAGCCGCAAATCGAATTTTAAGGGACAGAAAAAGTGTAAAGTTTGATGGGTCTAGGACGCATAGCTTAGCCAGAAAACGCGTTTAAAGATAAAAATGTCCAATTTTTTTAAAATTAGTTTTTCGCGTGTCATTCGTTACATGGATTAAAAGGTGGCTGTTCCAAGATCACGAATATATAATTTTTAAGTCGCTGGGGCAAGTAGTTTAGCCGCAGATCGAATTTTAAGGGACAGATAAAATGTAAAGTTTGATGGGTCTAGGACGCATAGTTTAGCCGGAAAACGTGTTTAAAGATAAAAATGTCCAATTTTTTTTAAATTAGTTTTTCGTGTCATTCGTTACATGGATTAAAAGGTGGCAGTTCCAAGATCACGAATATATAATTTTTAAGTCGCTGGGGCAAGTAGTTTAGCCGCAAATCGAATTTTAAGGGACAGATAAAATGTAAAGTTTGATGGGTCTAGGACGCATAGTTTAGCCGGAAAACGCGTTTAAAGATAAAAATGTCCAATTTTTTTAAAATTAGTTTTTCGTGTCATTCGTTACATGGATTAAAAGGTGGCAGTTCCAAGATCACGAATATATAATTTTTTAGTCGCTGGGGCAAGTAGTTTAGCCGCAAATCGAATTTTAAGGGACAGAAAAAGTGTAAAGTTTGATGGGTCTAGGACGCATAGTTTAGCCGGAAAACGCGTTTAAAGATAAAAATGTCCAATTTTTTTAAAATTAGTTTTTCGTGTCATTCGTTACATGGATTAAAAGGTGGCAGTTCCAAGATCACGAATATATAATTTTTAAGTCGCTGGGGCAAGTAGTTTAGCCGCAAATCGAATTTTAAGGGACAGAAAAAGTGTAAAGTTTGATGGGTCTAGGACGCATAGTTTAGCCGGAAAACGCGTTTAAAGATAAAAATGTCCAATTTTTTTAAAATTAGTTTTTCGTGTCATTCGTTACATGGATTAAAAGGTGGCAGTTCCAAGATCACGAATATATAATTTTTAAGTCGCTGGGGCAAGTAGTTTAGCCGCAAATCGAATTTTAAGGGACAGAAAAAGTGTAAAGTTTGATGGGTCTAGGACGCATACTTTAGCCGGAAAACGCGTTTAAAGATAAAAATGTCCAATTTTTTTAAAATTAGTTTTTCGTGTCATTCGTTACATGGATTAAAAGGTGGCAGTTCCAAGATCACGAATATATAATTTTTAAGTCGCTGGGGCAAGTAGTTGAGCCGCAAATCGAATTTTAAGATACAGAAAAAGTGTAAAGTTTGATGGGTCTAGGACGCATAGTTTAGCCGGAAAACGCGTTTAAAGACAAAAATGTCCAATTTTTTTAAAATTAGTTTTTCGTGTCATTCGTTACATGGATTAAAAGGTGGCAGTTCCAAGATCACGAATATATAATTTTTAAGTCGCTGGGGCAAGTAGTTTAGCCGCAAATCGAATTTTAAGGGACAGAAAAAGTGTAAAGTTTGATGGGTCTAGGACGCATAGTTTAGCCGGAAAACGCGTTTAAAGATAAAAATGTCCAATTTTTTTAAAATTAGTTTTTCGTGTCATTCGTTACATGGATTAAAAGGTGGCAGTTCCAAGATCACGAATATATAATTTTTAAGTCGCTGGGGCAAGTAGTTTAGCCGCAAATCGAATTTTAAGGGACAGAAAAAGTGTAAAGTTTGATGGGTCTAGGACGCATAGTTTAGCCGGAAAACGCGTTTAAAGATAAAAATGTCCAATTTTTTTTAAATTAGTTTTTCGTGTCATTCGTTACATGGATTAAAAGGTGGCAGTTCCAAGATCACGAATATATAATTTTTAAGTCGCTGGGGCAAGTAGTTTAGCCGCAAATCGAATTGTAAGGGACAGAAAAAGTGTAAAGTTTGATGGGTCTAGGAAGCATAGTTTAGCCGGAAAACGCGTTTAAAGATAAAAATGTCCAATTTTTTTAAAATTAGTTTTTCGTGTCATTCGTTCCATGGATTAAAAGGTGGCAGTTCCAAGATCACGAATATATAATTTTTAAGTCGCTGGGGCAAGTAGTTTAGCCGCAAATCGAATTTTAAGGGACAGAAAAAGTGTAAAGTTTGATGGGTCTAGGACGCATAGCTTAGCCGGAAAACGCGTTTAAAGATAAAAATGTCCAATTTTTTTAAAATTAGTTTTTCGTGTCATTCGTTACATGGATTAAAAGGTGGCAGTTCCAAGATCACGAATATATAATTTTTAAGTCGCTGGGGCAAGTAGTTGAGCCGCAAATCGAATTTTAAGATACAGAAAAAGTGTAAAGTTTGATGGGTCTAGGACGCATAGTTTAGCCGGAAAACGCGTTTAAAGACAAAAATGTCCAATTTTTTTAAAATTAGTTTTTCGTGTCATTCGTTACATGGATTAAAAGGTGGCAGTTCCAAGATCACGAATATATAATTTTTAAGTCGCTGGGGCAAGTAGTTTAGCCGCAAATCGAATTTTAAGGGACAGAAAAAGTGTAAAGTTTGATGGGTCTAGGACGCATAGTTTAGCCGGAAAACGCGTTTAAAGATAAAAATGTCCAATTTTTTTAAAATTAGTTTTTCGTGTCATTCGTTACATGGATTAAAAGGTGGCAGTTCCAAGATCACGAATATATAATTTTTAAGTCGCTGGGGCAAGTAGTTTAGCCGCAAATCGAATTTTAAGGGACAGAAAAAGTGTAAAGTTTGATGGGTCTAGGACGCATAGTTTAGCCGGAAAACGCGTTTAAAGATAAAAATGTCCAATTTTTTTAAAATTAGTTTTTCGTGCCATTCGTTACATGGATTAAAAGGCGGCAGTTCCAAGATCACGAATATATAATTTTTAAGTCGCTGGGGCAAGTAGTTTAGCCGCAAATCGAATTTTAGGGACAGAAAAAGTGTAAAGTTTGATGGGTCTAGGACGCATAGTTTAGCCGGAAAACGCGTTTAAAGATAAAGACGTCCAATTTTTTTAAAATTAGTTTTTCGTGTCATTCGTTACATGGATTAAAAGGTGGCAGTTCCAAGATCACGAATATATAATTTTTAAGTCGCTGGGGCAAGTAGTTTAGCCGCAAATCGAATTTTAAGGGACAGAAAAAGTGTAAAGTTTGATGGGTCTAGGACGCATAGTTTAGCCGGAAAACGCGTTTAAAGATAAAAATGTCCAATTTTTTTAAAATTAGTTTTTCGTGTCATTCGTTACATGGATTAAAATGTGGCAGTTCCAAGATCACGAATATATAATTTTTAAGTCGCTGGGGCAAGTAGTTTAGCCGCAAATCGAATTTTAAGGGACAGAAAAAGTGTAAAGTTTGATGGGTCTAGGACGCATAGTCTAGCCGGAAAACGCGTTTAAAGATAAAAACGTCCAATTTTTTTAAAATTAGTTTTTCGTGTCATTCGTTACATGGATTAAAAGGTGGCAGTTCCAAGATCACGAGTATATAATTTTTAAGTCGCTGGGGCAAGTAGTTTAGCCGCAAATCGAATTTTAAGGGACAGAAAAAGTGTAAAGTTTGATGGGTCTAGGACGCCTAGTTTAGCCGGAAAACGCGTTTAAAGATAAAAATGTCCAATTTTTTTAAAATTAGTTTTTCGTGTCATTCGTTACATGGATTAAAAGGTGGCAGTTCCAAGATCACGAATATATAATTTTTAAGTCGCTGGGGCAAGTAGTTTAGCCGCAAATCGAATTTTAAGGGACAGAAAAAGTGTAAAGTTTGATGGGTCTAGGACGCATAGTTTAGCCGGAAAACGCGTTTAAAGACAAAAATGTCCAATTTTTTTAAAATTAGTTTTTCGTGTCATTCGTTACATGGATTAAAAGGTGGCAGTTCCAAGATCACGAATATATAATTTTTAAGTCGCTATGGCAAGTAGTTTAGCCGCAAATCGAATTTTAAGGGACAGATAAAATGTAAAGTTTGATGGGTCTAGGACGCATAGTTTAGCCGGAAAACGCGTTTAAAGATAAAAATGTCCAATTTATTTAAAATTAGTTTTTCGTGTCATTCGTTACATGGATTAAAAGGTGGCAGTTCCAAGATCACGAATATATAATTTTTAAGTCGCTGGGGCAAGTAGTTTAGCCGCAAATCGAATTTTAAGGGACAGAAAAAGTGTAAAGTTTGATGGGTCTAGGACGCATAGTTTAGCCGGAAAACGCGTTTAAAGATAAAAATGTCCAATTTTTTTAAAATTAGTTTTTCGTGTCATTCGTTACATGGATTAAAAGGTGGCAGTTATAAGATCACGAATATATAATTTTTAAGTCGCTGGGGCAAGTAGTTTAGCCGCAAATCGAATTTTAAGGGACAGAAAAAGTGTAAAGTTTGATGGGTCTAGGACGCATAGTTTAGCCGGAAAACGCGTTTAAAGATAAAAATGTCCAATTTTTTTAAAATTAGTTTTTCGTGCCATTCGTTACATGGATTAAAAGGCGGCAGTTCCAAGATCACGAATATATAATTTTTAAGTCGCTGGGGCAAGTAGTTTAGCCGCAAATCGAATTTTAAGGGACAGAAAAAGTGTAAAGTTTGATGGGTCTAGGACGCATAGTTTAGCCGGAAAACGCGTTTAAAGATAAAAATGTCCAATTTTTTTAAAATTAGTTTTTCGTGTCATTCGTTACATGGATTAAAAGGTGGCAGTTCCAAGATCACGAATATATAATTTTTAAGTCGCTGGGGCAAGTAGTTTAGCCGCAAATCGAATTTTAAGGGACAGAAAAAGTGTAAAGTTTGATGGGTCTAGGACGCATAGTTTAGCCGGAAAACGCGTTTAAAGATAAAAATGTCCAATTTTTTTAAAATTAGTTTTTCGTGTCATTCGTTACATGGATTAAAAGGTGGCAGTTCCAAGATCACGAATATATAATTTTTAAGTCGCTGGGGCAAGTAGTTTAGCCGCAAATCGAATTTTAAGGGACAGAAAAAGTGTAAAGTTTGATGGGTCTAGGACGCATAGTTTAGCCGGAAAACGCGTTTAAAGATAAAAATGTCCAATTTTTTTTAAATTAGTTTTTCGTGTCATTCGTTACATGGATTAAAAGGTGGCAGTTCCAAGATCACGAATATATAATTTTTAAGTCGCTGGGGCAAGTAGTTTAGCCGCAAATCGAATTTTAAGGGACAGAAAAAGTGTAAAGTTTGATGGGTCTAGGAAGCATAGTTTAGCCGGAAAACGCGTTTAAAGATAAAAATGTCCAATTTTTTTAAAATTAGTTTTTCGTGTCATTCGTTCCATGGATTAAAAGGTGGCAGTTCCAAGATCACGAATATATAATTTTTAAGTCGCTGGGGCAAGTAGTTTAGCCGCAAATCGAATTTTAAGGGACAGAAAAAGTGTAAAGTTTGATGGGTCTAGGACGCATAGTTTAGCCGGAAAACGCGTTTAAAGATAAAAATGTCCAATTTTTTTAAAATTAGTTTTTCGTGTCATTCGTTACATGGATTAAAAGGTGGCAGTTCCAAGATCACGAATATATAATTTTTAAGTCGCTGGGGCAAGTAGTTGAGCCGCAAATCGAATTTTAAGATACAGAAAAAGTGTAAAGTTTGATGGGTCTAGGACGCATAGTTTAGCCGGAAAACGCGTTTAAAGACAAAAATGTCCAATTTTTTTAAAATTAGTTTTTCGTGTCATTCGTTACATGGATTAAAAGGTGGCAGTTCCAAGATCACGAATATATAATTTTTAAGTCGCTGGGGCAAGTAGTTTAGCCGCAAATCGAATTTTAAGGGACAGAAAAAGTGTAAAGTTTGATGGGTCTAGGACGCATAGTTTAGCCGGAAAACGCGTTTAAAGATAAAAATGTCCAATTTTTTTAAAATTAGTTTTTCGTGTCATTCGTTACATGGATTAAAAGGTGGCAGTTCCAAGATCACGAATATATAATTTTTAAGTCGCTGGGGCAAGTAGTTTAGCCGCAAATCGAATTTTAAGGGACAGAAAAAGTGTAAAGTTTGATGGGTCTAGGACGCATAGTTTAGCCGGAAAACGCGTTTAAAGATAAAAATGTCCAATTTTTTTAAAATTAGTTTTTCGTGCCATTCGTTACATGGATTAAAAGGCGGCAGTTCCAAGATCACGAATATATAATTTTTAAGTCGCTGGGGCAAGTAGTTTAGCCGCAAATCGAATTTTAAGGGACAGAAAAAGTGTAAAGTTTGATGGGTCTAGGACGCATAGTTTAGCCGGAAAACGCGTTTAAAGATAAAGACGTCCAATTTTTTTAAAATTAGTTTTTCGTGTCATTCGTTACATGGATTAAAAGGTGGCAGTTCCAAGATCACGAATATATAATTTTTAAGTCGCTGGGGCAAGTAGTTTAGCCGCAAATCGAATTTTAAGGGACAGAAAAAGTGTAAAGTTTGATGGGTCTAGGACGCATAGTTTAGCCGGAAAACGCGTTTAAAGACAAAAATGTCCAATTTTTTTAAAATTAGTTTTTCGTGTCATTCGTTACATGGATTAAAAGGTGGCAGTTCCAAGATCACGAATATATAATTTTTAAGTCGCTGGGGCAAGTAGTTTAGCCGCAAATCGAATTTTAAGGGACAGATAAAATGTAAAGTTTGATGGGTCTAGGACGCATAGTTTAGCCGGAAAACGCGTTTAAAGATAAAAATGTCCAATTTTTTTAAAATTAGTTTTTCGTGTCATTCGTTACATGGATTAAAAGGTGGCAGTTCCAAGATCACGAATATATAATTTTTAAGTCGCTGGGGCAAGTAGTTTAGCCGCAAATCGAATTTTAAGGGACAGAGAAAGTGTAAAGTTTGATGGGTCTAGGACGCATAGTTTAGCCGGAAAACGCGTTTAAAGATAAAAATGTCCAATTTTTTTAAAATTAGTTTTTCGTGTCATTCGTTACATGGATTAAAAGGTGGCAGTTCCAAGATCACGAATATATAATTTTTAAGTCACTGGGGCAAGTAGTTTAGCCGCAAATCGAATTTTAAGGGACAGAAAAAGTGTAAAGTTTGATGGGTCTAGGACGCATAGTTTAGCCGGAAAACGCGTTTAAAGATAAAAATGTCCAATTTTTTTAAAATTAGTTTTTCGTGTCATTCGTTACATGGATTAAAAGGTGGCAGTTCCAAGATCACGAATATATAATTTTTAAGTCGCTGGGGCAAGTAGTTTAGCCGCAAATCGAATTTTAAGGGACAGAAAAAGTGTAAAGTTTGATGGGTCTAGGACGCATAGTTTAGCCGGAAAACGCGTTTAAAGATAAAAATGTCCAATTTTTTTAAAATTAGTTTTTCGTGTCATTCGTTACATGGATTAAAAGGTGGCAGTTCCAAGATCACGAATATATAATTCTTAAGTCGCTGGGGCAAGTAGTTTAACCGCAGTTCCAAGATCACGAATATATAATTTTTAAGTCGCTGGGGCAAGTAGTTTAGCCGCAAATCGAATTTTAAGGGACAGATAAAATGTAAAGTTTGATGGGTCTAGGACGCATAGTTTAGCCGGAAAACGCGTTTAAAGATAAAAATGTCCAATTTTTTTAAAATTAGTTTTTCGTGTCATTCGTTACATGGATTAAAAGGTGGCAGTTCCAAGATCACGAATATATAATTTTTAAGTCGCTGGGGCAAGTAGTTTAGCCGCAAATCGAATTTTAAGGGACAGAAAAAGTGTAAAGTTTGATGGGTCTAGGACGCATAGTTTAGCCGGAAAACGCGTTTAAAGACAAAAATGTCCAATTTTTTTAAAATTAGTTTTTCGTGTCATTCGTTACATGGATTAAAAGGTGGCAGTTCCAAGATCACGAATATATAATTTTTAAGTCGCTGGGGCAAGTAGTTTAGCCGCAAATCGAATTTTAAGGGACAGATAAAATGTAAAGTTTGATGGGTCTAGGACGCATAGTTTAGCCGGAAAACGCGTTTAAAGATAAAAATGTCCAATTTTTTTAAAATTAGTTTTTCGTGTCATTCGTTACATGGATTAAAAGGTGGCAGTTCCAAGATCACGAATATATAATTTTTAAGTCGCTGGGGCAAGTAGTTTAGCCGCAAATCGAATTTTAAGGGACAGAGAAAGTGTAAAGTTTGATGGGACTAGGACGCATAGTTTACCCGGAAAACGCGTTTAAAGATAAAAATGTCCAATTTTTTTAAAATTAGTTTTTCGTGTCATTCGTTACATGGATTAAAAGGTGGCAGTTCCAAGATCACGAATATATAATTTTTAAGTCGCTGGGGCAAGTAGTTTAGCCGCAAATCGAATTTTAAGGGACAGAAAAAGTGTAAAGTTTGATGGGTCTAGGACGCATAGTTTAGCCGGAAAACGCGTTTAAAGATCAAAATGTCCAATTTTTTTAAAATTAGTTTTTCGTGTCATTCGTTACATGGATTAAAAGGTGGCAGTTCCAAGATCACGAATATATAATTTTTAAGTCGCTGGGGCAAGTAGTTTAGCCGCAAATCGAATTTTAAGGGACAGATAAAATGTAAAGTTTGATGGTGAAAACGCGTTTAAAGATAAAAATGTCCAATTTTTTTAAAATTAGTTTTTCGTGTCATTCGTTACATGGATTAAAAGGTGGCAGTTCCAAGATCACGAATATATAATTTTTAAGTCGCTGGGGCAAGTAGTTTAGCCGCAAATCGAATTTTAAGGGACAGAAAAAGTGTAAAGTTTGATGGGTCTAGGACGCATAGTTTAGCCGGAAAACGCGTTTAAAGATAAAAATGTCCAATTTTTTTAAAATTAGTTTTTCGTGTCATTCGTTACATGGATTAAAAGGTGGCAGTTCCAAGATCACGAATATATAATTTTTAAGTCGCTGGGGCAAGTAGTTTAGCCGCAAATCGAATTTTAAGGGACAGAAAAAGTGTAAAGTTTGATGGGTCTAGGACGCATAGTTTAGCCGGAAAACGCGTTTAAAGATAAAAATGTCCAATTTTTTTAAAATTAGTTTTTCGTGTCATTCGTTACATGGATTAAAAGGTGGCAGTTCCAAGATCACGAATATATAATTCTTAAGTCGCTGGGGCAAGTAGTTTAACCGCAGTTCCAAGATCACGAATATATAATTTTTAAGTCGCTGGGGCAAGTAGTTTAGCCGCAAATCGAATTTTAAGGGACAGATAAAATGTAAAGTTTGATGGGTCTAGGACGCATAGTTTAGCCGGAAAACGCGTTTAAAGATAAAAACGTCCAATTTTTTTTAAAATTAGTTTTTCGTGTCATTCGTTACATGGATTAAAAGGTGGCAGTTCCAAGATCACGAATATATAATTTTTAAGTCGCTGGGGCAAGTAGTTTAGCCGCAAATCGAATTTTAAGGGACAGATAAAATGTAAAGTTTGATGGGTCTAGGACGCATAGTTTAGCCGGAAAACGCGTTTAAAGATAAAAATGTCCAATTTTTTTAAAATTAGTTTTTCGTGTCATTCGTTACATGGATTAAAAGGTGGCAGTTCCAAGATCACGAATATATAATTTTTAAGTCGCTGGGGCAAGTAGTTTAGCCGCAAATCGAATTTTAAGGGACAGATAAAATGTAAAGTTTGATGGGTCTAGGACGCATAGTTTAGCCGGAAAACGCGTTTAAAGATAAAAATGTCCAATTTTTTTAAAATTAGTTTTTCGTGTCATTCGTTACATGGATTAAAAGGTGGCAGTTCCAAGATCACGAATATATAATTTTTAAGTCGCTGGGGCAAGTAGTTTAGCCGCAAATCGAATTTTAAGGGACAGATAAAATGTAAAGTTTGATGGGTCTAGGACGCATAGTTTAGCCGGAAAACGCGTTTAAAGATAAAAATGTCCAATTTTTTTAAAATTAGTTTTTCGTGTCATTCGTTACATGGATTAAAAGGTGGCAGTTCCAAGATCACGAATATATAATTTTTAAGTCGCTGGGGCAAGTAGTTTAGCCGCAAATCGAATTTTAAGGGACAGATAAAATATAAAGTTTGATGGGTCTAGGACGCATAGTTTAGCCGGAAAACGCGTTTAAAGATAAAAATGTCCAATTTTTTTAAAATTAGTTTTTCGTGTCATTCGTTACATGGATTAAAAGGTGGCAGTTCCAAGATCACGAATATATAATTTTTAAGTCGCTGGGGCAAGTAGTTTAGCCGCAAATCGAATTTTAAGGGACAGAAAAAGTGTAAAGTTTGATGGGTCTAGGACGCATAGTTTAGCCGGAAAACGCGTTTAAAGATAAAAATGTCCAATTTTTTTAAAATTAGTTTTTCGTGTCATTCGTTACATGGATTAAAAGGTGGCAGTTCCAAGATCACGAATATATAATTTTTAAGTCGCTGGGGCAAGTAGTTTAGCCGCAAATCGAATTTTAAAGGACAGATAAAATGTAAAGTTTGATGGGTCTAGGACGCGTAGTTTAGCCGGAAAACGCGTTTAAAGATAAAAATGTCCAATTTTTTTAAAATTAGTTTTTCGTGTCATTCGTTACATGGATTAAAAGGTGGCAGTTCCAAGATCACGAATATATAATTTTTAAGTCGCTGGGGCAAGTAGTTTAGCCGCAAATCGAATTTTAAGGGACAGAAAAAGTGTAAAGTTTGATGGGTCTAGGACGCATAGTTTAGCCGGAAAACGCGTTTAAAGACAAAAATGTCCAATTTTTTTAAAATTAGTTTTTCGTGTCATTCGTTACATGGATTAAAAGGTGGCAGTTCCAAGATCACGAATATATAATTTTTAAGTCGCTATGGCAAGTAGTTTAGCCGCAAATCGAATTTTAAGGGACAGATAAAATGTAAAGTTTGATGGGTCTAGGACGCATAGTTTAGCCGGAAAACGCGTTTAAAGATAAAAATGTCCAATTTATTTAAAATTAGTTTTTCGTGTCATTCGTTACATGGATTAAAAGGTGGCAGTTCCAAGATCACGAATATATAATTTTTAAGTCGCTGGGGCAAGTAGTTTAGCCGCAAATCGAATTTTAAGGGACAGAAAAAGTGTAAAGTTTGATGGGTCTAGGACGCATAGTTTAGCCGGAAAACGCGTTTAAAGATAAAAATGTCCAATTTTTTTAAAATTAGTTTTTCGTGTCATTCGTTACATGGATTAAAAGGTGGCAGTTATAAGATCACGAATATATAATTTTTAAGTCGCTGGGGCAAGTAGTTTAGCCGCAAATCGAATTTTAAGGGACAGAAAAAGTGTAAAGTTTGATGGGTCTAGGACGCATAGTTTAGCCGGAAAACGCGTTTAAAGATAAAAATGTCCAATTTTTTTAAAATTAGTTTTTCGTGCCATTCGTTACTTGGATTAAAAGGCGGCAGTTCCAAGATCACGAATATATAATTTTTAAGTCGCTGGGGCAAGTAGTTTAGCCGCAAATCGAATTTTAAGGGACAGAAAAAGTGTAAAGTTTGATGGGTCTAGGACGCATAGTTTAGCCGGAAAACGCGTTTAAAGATAAAAATGTCCAATTTTTTTAAAATTAGTTTTTCGTGTCATTCGTTACATGGATTAAAAGGTGGCAGTTCCAAGATCACGAATATATAATTTTTAAGTCGCTGGGGCAAGTAGTTTAGCCGCAAATCGAATTTTAAGGGACAGAAAAAGTGTAAAGTTTGATGGGTCTAGGACGCATAGTTTAGCCGGAAAACGCGTTTAAAGATAAAAATGTCCAATTTTTTTAAAATTAGTTTTTCGTGTCATTCGTTACATGGATTAAAAGGTGGCAGTTCCAAGATCACGAATATATAATTTTTAAGTCGCTGGGGCAAGTAGTTTAGCCGCAAATCGAATTTTAAGGGACAGAAAAAGTGTAAAGTTTGATGGGTCTAGGACGCATAGTTTAGCCGGAAAACGCGTTTAAAGATAAAAATGTCCAATTTTTTTTAAATTAGTTTTTCGTGTCATTCGTTACATGGATTAAAAGGTGGCAGTTCCAAGATCACGAATATATAATTTTTAAGTCGCTGGGGCAAGTAGTTTAGCCGCAAATCGAATTTTAAGGGACAGAAAAAGTGTAAAGTTTGATGGGTCTAGGAAGCATAGTTTAGCCGGAAAACGCGTTTAAAGATAAAAATGTCCAATTTTTTTAAAATTAGTTTTTCGTGTCATTCGTTCCATGGATTAAAAGGTGGCAGTTCCAAGATCACGAATATATAATTTTTAAGTCGCTGGGGCAAGTAGTTTAGCCGCAAATCGAATTTTAAGGGACAGAAAAAGTGTAAAGTTTGATGGGTCTAGGACGCATAGTTTAGCCGGAAAACGCGTTTAAAGATAAAGACGTCCAATTTTTTTAAAATTAGTTTTTCGTGTCATTCGTTACATGGATTAAAAGGTGGCAGTTCCAAGATCACGAATATATAATTTTTAAGTCGCTGGGGCAAGTAGTTTAGCCGCAAATCGAATTTTAAGGGACAGAAAAAGTGTAAAGTTTGATGGGTCTAGGACGCATAGTTTAGCCGGAAAACGCGTTTAAAGATAAAAATGTCCAATTTTTTTAAAATTAGTTTTTCGTGTCATTCGTTACATGGATTAAAAGGTGGCAGTTCCAAGATCACGAATATATAATTTTTAAGTCGCTGGGGCAAGTAGTTTAGCCGCAAATCGAATTTTAAGGGACAGAAAAAGTGTAAAGTTTGATGGGTCTAGGACGCATAGTCTAGCCGGAAAACGCGTTTAAAGATAAAAACGTCCAATTTTTTTAAAATTAGTTTTTCGTGTCATTCGTTACATGGATTAAAAGGTGGCAGTTCCAAGATCACGAATATATAATTTTTAAGTCGCTGGGGCAAGTAGTTTAGCCGCAAATCGAATTTTAAGGGACAGATAAAATGTAAAGTTTGATGGGTCTAGGACGCGTAGTTTAGCCGGAAAACGCGTTTAAAGATAAAAATGTCCAATTTTTTTAAAATTAGTTTTTCGTGTCATTCGTTACATGGATTAAAAGGTGGCAGTTCCAAGATCACGAATATATAATTTTTAAGTCGCTGGGGCAAGTAGTTTAGCCGCAAATCGAATTTTAAGGGACAGAAAAAGTGTAAAGTTTGATGGGTCTAGGACGCATAGTTTAGCCGGAAAACGCGTTTAAAGATAAAAATGTCCAATTTTTTTAAAATTAGTTTTTCGTGTCATTCGTTACATGGATTAAAAGGTGGCAGTTCCAAGATCACGAATATATAATTTTTAAGTCGCTGGGGCAAGTAGTTTAGCCGCAAATCGAATTTTAAGGGACAGAAAAAGTGTAAAGTTTGATGGGTCTAGGACGCATAGTTTAGCCGGAAAACGCGTTTAAAGATAAAAATGTCCAATTTTTTTAAAATTAGTTTTTCGTGTCATTCGTTACATGGATTAAAAGGTGGCAGTTCCAAGATCACGAATATATAATTTTTAAGTCGCTGGGGCAAGTAGTTTAGCCGCAAATCGAATTTTAAGGGACAGAAAAAGTGTAAAGTTTGATGGGTCTAGGACGCATAGTTTAGCCGGAAAACGCGTTTAAAGATCAAAATGTCCAATTTTTTTAAAATTAGTTTTTCGTGTCATTCGTTACATGGATTAAAAGGTGGCAGTTCCAAGATCACGAATATATAATTTTTAAGTCGCTGGGGCAAGTAGTTTAGCCGCAAATCGAATTTTAAGGGACAGATAAAATGTAAAGTTTGATGGTGAAAACGCGTTTAAAGATAAAAATGTCCAATTTTTTTAAAATTAGTTTTTCGTGTCATTCGTTACATGGATTAAAAGGTGGCAGTTCCAAGATCACGAATATATAATTTTTAAGTCGCTGGGGCAAGTAGTTTAGCCGCAAATCGAATTTTAAGGGACAGAAAAAGTGTAAAGTTTGATGGGTCTAGGACGCATAGTTTAGCCGGAAAACGCGTTTAAAGATAAAAATGTCCAATTTTTTTAAAATTAGTTTTTCGTGTCATTCGTTACATGGATTAAAAGGTGGCAGTTCCAAGATCACGAATATATAATTTTTAAGTCGCTGGGGCAAGTAGTTTAGCCGCAAATCGAATTTTAAGGGACAGAAAAAGTGTAAAGTTTGATGGGTCTAGGACGCATAGTTTAGCCGGAAAACGCGTTTAAAGATAAAAATGTCCAATTTTTTTAAAATTAGTTTTTCGTGTCATTCGTTACATGGATTAAAAGGTGGCAGTTCCAAGATCACGAATATATAATTTTTAAGTCGCTGGGGCAAGTAGTTTAGCCGCAAATCGAATTTTAAGGGACAGAAAAAGTGTAAAGTTTGATGGGTCTAGGACGCATAGTTTAGCCGGAAAAC
This sequence comes from Philhelius pedissequus, assembly GCA_910595825.1. Lineage (NCBI taxonomy): Eukaryota > Metazoa > Arthropoda > Insecta > Diptera > Syrphidae > Philhelius > Philhelius pedissequus. Next base: position 43,996,541 of record OU343162.1, read on the forward strand.
GCGTTTAAAGATAAAAATGTCCAATTTTTTTAAAATTAGTTTTTCGTGTCATTCGTTACATGGATTAAAAGGTGGCAGTTCCAAGATCACGAATATATAATTTTTAAGTCGCTGGGGCAAGTAGTTTAGCCGCAAATCGAATTTTAAGGGACAGAAAAAGTGTAAAGTTTGATGGGTCTAGGACGCATAGTTTAGCCGGAAAACGCGTTTAAAGATAAAAATGTCCAATTTTTTTAAAATTAGTTTTTCGTGTCATTCGTTACATGGATTAAAAGGTGGCAGTTCCAAGATCACGAATATATAATTTTTAAGTCGCTGGGGCAAGTAGTTTAGCCGCAAATCGAATTTTAAGGGACAGAAAAAGTGTAAAGTTTGATGGGTCTAGGACGCATAGTTTAGCCGGAAAACGCGTTTAAAGATAAAAACGTCCAATTTTTTTTAAAATTAGTTTTTCGTGTCATTCGTTACATGGATTAAAAGGTGGCAGTTCCAAGATCACGAATATATAATTTTTAAGTCGCTGGGGCAAGTAGTTTAGCCGCAAATCGAATTTTAAGGGACAGATAAAATGTAAAGTTTGATGGGTCTAGGACGCATAGTTTAGCCGGAAAACGCGTTTAAAGATAAAAATGTCCAATTTTTTTAAAATTAGTTTTTCGTGTCATTCGTTACATGGATTAAAAGGTGGCAGTTCCAAGATCACGAATATATAATTTTTAAGTCGCTGGGGCAAGTAGTTTAGCCGCAAATCGAATTTTAAGGGACAGATAAAATGTAAAGTTTGATGGGTCTAGGACGCATAGTTTAGCCGGAAAACGCGTTTAAAGATAAAAATGTCCAATTTTTTTAAAATTAGTTTTTCGTGTCATTCGTTACATGGATTAAAAGGTGGCAGTTCCAAGATCACGAATATATAATTTTTAAGTCGCTGGGGCAAGTAGTTTAGCCGCAAATCGAATTTTAAGGGACAGATAAAATGTAAAGTTTGATGGGTCTAGGACGCATAGTTTAGCCGGAAAACGCGTTTAAAGATAAAAATGTCCAATTTTTTTAAAATTAGTTTTTCGTGTCATTCGTTACATGGATTAAAAGGTGGCAGTTCCAAGATCACGAATATATAATTTTTAAGTCGCTGGGGCAAGTAGTTTAGCCGCAAATCGAATTTTAAGGGACAGAAAAAGTGTAAAGTTTGATGGGTCTAGGACGCATAGTTTAGCCGGAAAACGCGTTTAAAGATAAAAATGTCCAATTTTTTTAAAATTAGTTTTTCGTGTCATTCGTTACATGGATTAAAAGGTGGCAGTTCCAAGATCACGAATATATAATTTTTAAGTCGCTGGGGCAAGTAGTTTAGCCGCAAATCGAATTTTAAGGGACAGATAAAATGTAAAGTTTGATGGGTCTAGGACGCGTAGTTTAGCCGGAAAACGCGTTTAAAGATAAAAATGTCCAATTTTTTTAAAATTAGTTTTTCGTGTCATTCGTTACATGGATTAAAAGGTGGCAGTTCCAAGATCACGAATATATAATTTTTAAGTCGCTGGGGCAAGTAGTTTAGCCGCAAATCGAATTTTAAGGGACAGAAAAAGTGTAAAGTTTGATGGGTCTAGGACGCATAGTTTAGCCGGAAAACGCGTTTAAAGATAAAAATGTCCAATTTTTTTAAAATTAGTTTTTCGTGTCATTCGTTACATGGATTAAAAGGTGGCAGTTCCAAGATCACGAATATATAATTTTTAAGTCGCTGGGGCAAGTAGTTTAGCCGCAAATCGAATTTTAAGGGACAGAAAAAGTGTAAAGTTTGATGGGTCTAGAACGCATAGTTTAGCCGGAAAACGCGTTTAAAGATAAAAACGTCCAATTTTTTTAAAATTAGTTTTTCGTGTCATTCGTTACATGGATTAAAAGGTTACAGTTCCAAGATCACGAATATATAATTTTTAAGTCGCTGGGGCAAGTAGTTTAGCCGCAAATCGAATTTTAAGGGACAGATAAAGTGTAAAGTTTGATGGGTCTAGGACGCATAGTTTAGCCGGAAAACGCGTTTAAAGATAAAAACGTCCAATTTTTTTAAAATTAGTTTTTCGTGTCATTCGTTACATGGATTAAAAGGTGGCAGTTCCAAGATCACGAATATATAATTTTTAAGTCGCTGGGGCAAGTAGTTTAGCCGCAAATCGAATTTTAAGGGACATAAAAAGTGTAAAGTTTGATGGGTCTAGGACGCATAGTTTAGCCGGAAAACGCGTTTAAAGATAAAAATGTCCAAATTTTTTAAAATTAGATTTTCGTGTAATTCGTTACATGGATTAAAAGGTGGCACTTCCAAGATCACGAATATATAATTTTTAAATCGCTGGGGCAAGTAGTTTAGCCGCAAATCGAATTTTAAGGGACACAAAAAGTGTAAAGTTTGATGGGTCTAGAACGCATAGTTTAGCCGGAAAACGCGTTTAAAGATAAAAATGTCCAATTTTTTTAAAATTAGTTTTTCGTGTCATTCGTTACATGGATTAAAAGGTGGCAGTACCAAGATCACGAATATATAATTTTTAAGTCGCTGGTGCAAGTAGTTTAGCCGCAAATCGAATTTTAAGGGACAGATAAAATGTGAAGTTTGATGGGTCTAGGACGCATAGTTTAGCCGGAAAACGCGTTTAAAGATAAAAATGTCCAATTTTTTTAAAATTAGTTTTTCGTCTCATTCGTTACATGGATTAAAAGGTATCAGTTCCAAGATCACGAATATATAATTTTTAAGTCGCTGGGGCAAGTAGTTTAGCCGCAAATCGAATTTTAAGGGACAGAAAAAGTGTAAAGTTTGATGGGTCTAGGACGCATAGTTTAGCCGGAAAACGCGTTTAAAGATAAAAATGTCCAATTTTTTTAAAATTAGTTTTTCGTGTCATTCGTTACATGGATTAAAAGGTGGCAGTTCCAAGATCACGAATATATAATTTTTAAATCGCTGGGGCAAGTAGTTTAGCCGCAAATCGAATTTTAAGGGACAGAAAAAGTGTAAAGTTTGATGGGTCTAGGACGCATAGTTTAGCCGGTAAACGCGCTTAAAGATAAAAATGTCCAATTTTTTTTAAATTAGTTTTTCGTGTCATTCGTTACATGGATTAAAAGGTGGCAGTTCCAAGATCACGAATATATAATTTTTAAGTCGCTGGGGCAAGTAGTTTAGCCGCAAATCGAATTTTAAGGGACAGAAAAAGTGTAAAGTTTGATGGGTCTAGGACTTATAGTTTAGCCGGAAAACGCGTTTAAAGATAAAAACGTCCAATTTTTTTAAAATTAGTTTTTCGTGTCATTCGTTACATGGATTAAAAGGTGGCAGTTCCAAGATCACGAATATATAATTTTTAAGTCGCTGGGGCAAGTAGTTTAGCCGCAAATCGAATTTTAAGGGACAGAAAAAATGTAAAGTTTGATGGGTCTAGGACGCATAGTTTAGCCGGAAAACGCGTTTAAAGATAAAAATGTCCAATTTTTTTAAAATTAGTTTTTCGTGTCATTCGTTACATGGATTAAAAGGTGGCAGTTCCAAGATCACGAATATATAATTTTTAAGTCGCTGGGGCAAGTAGTTTAGCCGCAAATCGAATTTTAAGGGACAGAAAAAGTGTAAAGTTTGATGGGTCTAGGACGCATAGTTTAGCCGGAAAACGCGTTTAAAGATAAAAATGTCCAATTTTTTTAAAATTAGTTTTTCGTGTCATTCGTTACATGGATTAAAAGGTGGCAGTTCCAAGATCACGAATATATAATTTTTAAGTCGCTGGGGCAAGTAGTTTAGCCGCAAATCGAATTTTAAGGGACAGAAAAAGTGTAGAGTTTGATTGGTCTAGGACGCATAGTTTAGCCGGAAAACGCGTTTAAAGATAAAAACGTCCAATTTTTTTAAAATTAGTTTTTCGTGTCATTCGTTACATGGATTAAAAGGTGGCAGTTCCAAGATCACGAATATATAATTTTTAAGTCGCTGGGGCAAGTAGTTTAGCCGCAAATCGAATTTTAATTGACAGATAAAATGTGAAGTTTGATGGGTCTAGGACGCATAGTTTAGCCGGAAAACGCGTTTAAAGATAAAAATGTCCAATTTTTTTAAAATTAGTTTTTCGTGTCATTCGTTACATGGATTAAAAGGTGGCAGTTCCAAGATCACGAATATATAATTTTTAAGTCGCTGGGGCAAGTAGTTTAGCCGCAAATCGAATTTTAAGGGACAGAAAAAGTGTAAAGTTTGATGGGTCTAGAACGCATAGTTTAGCCGGAAAACGCGTTTAAAGATAAAAACGTCCAATTTTTTTAAAATTAGTTTTTCGTGTCATTCGTTACATGGATTAAAAGGTTACAGTTCCAAGATCACGAATATATAATTTTTAAGTCGCTGGGGCAAGTAGTTTAGCCGCAAATCGAATTTTAAGGGACAGAAAAAGTGTAAAGTTTGATGGGTCTAGGACGCATAGTTTAGCCGGAAAACGCGTTTAAAGATAAAAACGTCCAATTTTTTTAAAATTAGTTTTTCGTGTCATTCGTTACATGGATTAAAAGGTGGCAGTTCCAAGATCACGAATATATAATTTTTAAGTCGCTGGGGCAAGTAGTTTAGCCGCAAATCGAATTTTAAGGGACATAAAAAGTGTAAAGTTTGATGGGTCTAGGACGCATAGTTTAGCCGGAAAACGCGTTTAAAGATAAAAATGTCCAAATTTTTTAAAATTAGATTTTCGTGTAATTCGTTACATGGATTAAAAGGTGGCACTTCCAAGATCACGAATATATAATTTTTAAGTCGCTGGGGCAAGTAGTTTAGCCGCAAATCGAATTTTAAGGGACAGAAAAAGTGTAAAGTTTGATGGGTCTAGGACGCATAGTTTAGCCGGAAAACGCGTTTAAAGATAAAAATGTCCAATTTTTTTAAAATTAGTTTTTCGTGTCATTCGTTACATGGATTAAAAGGTGGCAGTTCCAAGATCACGAATATATAATTTTTAAGTCGCTGGGGCAAGTAGTTTAGCCGCAAATCGAATTTTAAGGGACAGAAAAAGTGTAAAGTTTGATGGGTCTAGAACGCATAGTTTAGCCGGAAAACGCGTTTAAAGATAAAAACGTCCAATTTTTTTAATATTAGTTTTTCGTGTCATTCGTTACATGGATTAAAAGGTTACAGTTCCAAGATCACGAATATATAATTTTTAAGTCGCTGGGGCAAGTAGTTTAGCCGCAAATCGAATTTTAAGGGACAGAAAAAGTGTAAAGTTTGATGGGTCTAGGACGCATAGTTTAGCCGGAAAACGCGTTTAAAGATAAAAACGTCCAATTTTTTTAAAATTAGTTTTTCGTGTCATTCGTTACATGGATTAAAAGGTGGCAGTTCCAAGATCACGAATATATAATTTTTAAGTCGCTGGGGCAAGTAGTTTAGCCGCAAATCGAATTTTAAGGGACATAAAAAGTGTAAAGTTTGATGGGTCTAGGACGCATAGTTTAGCCGGAAAACGCGTTTAAAGATAAAAATGTCCAAATTTTTTAAAATTAGATTTTCGTGTAATTCGTTACATGGATTAAAAGGTGGCACTTCCAAGATCACGAATATATAATTTTTAAATCGCTGGGGCAAGTAGTTTAGCCGCAAATCGAATTTTAAGGGACAGAAAAAGTGTAAAGTTTGATGGGTCTAGGACGCATAGTTTAGCCGGAAAACGCGTTTAAAGATAAAAATGTCCAATTTTTTTAAAATTAGTTTTTCGTGTCATTCGTTACATGGATTAAAAGGTGGCAGTACCAAGATCACGAATATATAATTTTTAAGTCGCTGGGGCAAGTAGTTTAGCCGCAAATCGAATTTTAAGGGACAGATAAAATGTGAAGTTTGATGGGTCTAGGACGCATAGTTTAGCCGGAAAACGCGTTTAAAGATAAAAATGTCCAATTTTTTTAAAATTAGTTTTTCGTGTCATTCGTTACATGGATTAAAAGGTGGCAGTTCCAAGATCACGAATATATAATTTTTAAATCGCTGGGGCAAGTAGTTTAGCCGCAAATCGAATTTTAAGGGACAGAAAAAGTGTAAAGTTTGATGGGTCTAGGACGCATAGTTTAGCCGGTAAACGCGTTTAAAGATAAAAATGTCCAAATTTTTTAAAATTAGATTTTCGTGTAATTCGTTACATGGATTAAAAGGTGGCACTTCCAAGATCACGAATATATAATTTTTAAATCGCTGGGGCAAGTAGTTTAGCCGCAAATCGAATTTTAAGGGACAGAAAAAGTGTAAAGTTTGATGGGTCTAGGACGCATAGTTTAGCCGGAAAACGCGTTTAAAGATAAAAATGTCCAATTTTTTTAAAATTAGTTTTTCGTGTCATTCGTTACATGGATTAAAAGGTGGCAGTTCCAAGATCACGAATATATAATTTTTAAGTCGCTGGGGCAAGTAGTTTAGCCGCAAATCGAATTTTAAGGGACAGAAAAAGTGTAAAGTTTGATGGGTCTAGAACGCATAGTTTAGCCGGAAAACGCGTTTAAAGATAAAAACGTCCAATTTTTTTAATATTAGTTTTTCGTGTCATTCGTTACATGGATTAAAAGGTTACAGTTCCAAGATCACGAATATATAATTTTTAAGTCGCTGGGGCAAGTAGTTTAGCCGCAAATCGAATTTTAAGGGACAGAAAAAGTGTAAAGTTTGATGGGTCTAGGACGCATAGTTTAGCCGGAAAACGCGTTTAAAGATAAAAACGTCCAATTTTTTTAAAATTAGTTTTTCGTGTCATTCGTTACATGGATTAAAAGGTGGCAGTTCCAAGATCACGAATATATAATTTTTAAGTCGCTGGGGCAAGTAGTTTAGCCGCAAATCGAATTTTAAGGGACATAAAAAGTGTAAAGTTTGATGGGTCTAGGACGCATAGTTTAGCCGGAAAACGCGTTTAAAGATAAAAATGTCCAAATTTTTTAAAATTAGATTTTCGTGTAATTCGTTACATGGATTAAAAGGTGGCACTTCCAAGATCACGAATATATAATTTTTAAATCGCTGGGGCAAGTAGTTTAGCCGCAAATCGAATTTTAAGGGACAGAAAAAGTGTAAAGTTTGATGGGTCTAGGACGCATAGTTTAGCCGGAAAACGCGTTTAAAGATAAAAATGTCCAATTTTTTTAAAATTAGTTTTTCGTGTCATTCGTTACATGGATTAAAAGGTGGCAGTACCAAGATCACGAATATATTATTTTTAAGTCGCTGGGGCAAGTAGTTTAGCCGCTAATCGAATTTTAAGGGACAGATAAAATGTGAAGTTTGATGGGTCTAGGACGCATAGTTTAGCCGGAAAACGCGTTTAAAGATAAAAATGTCCAATTTTTTTAAAATTAGTTTTTCGTGTCATTCGTTACATGGATTAAAAGGTGGCAGTTCCAAGATCACGAATATATAATTTTTAAATCGCTGGGGCAAGTAGTTTAGCCGCAAATCGAATTTTAAGGGACAGAAAAAGTGTAAAGTTTGATGGGTCTAGGACGCATAGTTTAGCCGGAAAACGCGTTTAAAGATAAAAATGTCCAATTTTTTTAAAATTAGTTTTTCGTGTCATTCGTTACATGGATTAAAAGGTGGCAGTACCAAGATCACGAATATATAATTTTTAAGTCGCTGGGGCAAGTAGTTTAGCCGCAAATCGAATTTTAAGGGACAGATAAAATGTGAAGTTTGATGGGTCTAGGACGCATAGTTTAGCCGGAAAACGCGTTTAAAGATAAAAATGTCCAATTTTTTTAAAATTAGTTTTTCGTGTCATTCGTTACATGGATTAAAAGGTGGCAGTTCCAAGATCACGAATATATAATTTTTAAATCGCTGGGGCAAGTAGTTTAGCCGCAAATCGAATTTTAAGGGACAGAAAAAGTGTAAAGTTTGATGGGTCTAGGACTTATAGTTTAGCCGGAAAACGCGTTTAAAGATAAAAACGTCCAATTTTTTTAAAATTAGTTTTTCGTGTCATTCGTTACATGGATTAAAAGGTGGCAGTTCCAAGATCACGAATATATAATTTTTAAGTCGCTGGGGCAAGTAGTTTAGCCGCAAATCGAATTTTAAGGGACAGAAAAAATGTAAAGTTTGATGGGTCTAGGACGCATAGTTTAGCCGGAAAACGCGTTTAAAGATAAAAATGTCCAATTTTTTTAAAATTAGTTTTTCGTGTCATTCGTTACATGGATTAAAAGGTGGCAGTTCCAAGATCACGAATATATAATTTTTAAGTCGCTGGGGCAAGTAGTTTAGCCGCAAATCGAATTTTAAGGGACAGAAAAAGTGTAGAGTTTGATTGGTCTAGGACGCATAGTTTAGCCGGAAAACGCGTTTAAAGATAAAAACGTCCAATTTTTTTAAAATTAGTTTTTCGTGTCATTCGTTACATGGATTAAAAGGTGGCAGTTCCAAGATCACGAATATATAATTTTTAAGTCGCTGGGGCAAGTAGTTTAGCCGCAAATCGAATTTTAATTGACAGATAAAATGTGAAGTTTGATGGGTCTAGGACGCATAGTTTAGCCGGAAAACGCGTTTAAAGATAAAAATGTCCAATTTTTTTAAAATTAGTTTTTCGTGTCATTCGTTACATGGATTAAAAGGTGGCAGTTCCAAGATCACGAATATATAATTTTTAAGTCGCTGGGGCAAGTAGTTTAGCCGCAAATCGAATTTTAAGGGACAGAAAAAGTGTAAAGTTTGATGGGTCTAGAACGCATAGTTTAGCCGGAAAACGCGTTTAAAGATAAAAACGTCCAATTTTTTTAAAATTAGTTTTTCGTGTCATTCGTTACATGGATTAAAAGGTTACAGTTCCAAGATCACGAATATATAATTTTTAAGTCGCTGGGGCAAGTAGTTTAGCCGCAAATCGAATTTTAAGGGACAGAAAAAGTGTAAAGTTTGATGGGTCTAGGACGCATAGTTTAGCCGGAAAACGCGTTTAAAGATAAAAATGTCCAAATTTTTTAAAATTAGATTTTCGTGTAATTCGTTACATGGATTAAAAGGTGGCACTTCCAAGATCACGAATATATAATTTTTAAATCGCTGGGGCAAGTAGTTTAGCCGCAAATCGAATTTTAAGGGACAGAAAAAGTGTAAAGTTTGATGGGTCTAGAACGCATAGTTTAGCCGGAAAACGCGTTTAAAGATAAAAACGTCCAATTTTTTTAAAATTAGTTTTTCGTGTCATTCGTTACATGGACTAAAAGGTTACAGTTCCAAGATCACGAATATATAATTTTTAAGTCGCTGGGGCAAGTAGTTTAGCCGCAAATCGAATTTTAAGGGACAGAAAAAGTGTAAAGTTTGATGGGTCTAGGACGCATAGTTTAGCCGGAAAACGCGTTTAAAGATAAAAACGTCCAATTTTTTTAAAATTAGTTTTTCGTGTCATTCGTTACATGGATTAAAAGGTGGCAGTTCCAAGATCACGAATATATAATTTTTAAGTCGCTGGGGCAAGTAGTTTAGCCGCAAATCGAATTTTAAGGGACATAAAAAGTGTAAAGTTTGATGGGTCTAGGACGCATAGTTTAGCCGGAAAACGCGTTTAAAGATAAAAATGTCCAAATTTTTTAAAATTAGATTTTCGTGTAATTCGTTACATGGATTAAAAGGTGGCACTTCCAAGATCACGAATATATAATTTTTAAATCGCTGGGGCAAGTAGTTTAGCCGCAAATCGAATTTTAAGGGACAGAAAAAGTGTAAAGTTTGATGGGTCTAGGACGCATAGTTTAGCCGGAAAACGCGTTTAAAGATAAAAATGTCCAATTTGTTTAAAATTAGTTTTTCGTGTCATTCGTTACATGGATTAAAAGGTGGCAGTTCCAAGATCACGAATATATAATTTTTAAGTCGCTGGGGCAAGTAGTTTAGCCGCAAATCGAATTTTAAGGGACAGAAAAAGTGTAAAGTTTGATGGGTCTAGAACGCATAGTTTAGCCGGAAAACGCGTTTAAAGATAAAAACGTCCAATTTTTTTAAAATTAGTTTTTCGTGTCATTCGTTACATGGATTAAAAGGTTACAGTTCCAAGATCACGAATATATAATTTTTAAGTCGCTGGGGCAAGTAGTTTAGCCGCAAATCGAATTTTAAGGGACAGAAAAAGTGTAAAGTTTGATGGGTCTAGGACGCATAGTTTAGCCGGAAAACGCGTTTAAAGATAAAAACGTCCAATTTTTTTAAAATTAGTTTTTCGTGTCATTCGTTACATGGATTAAAAGGTGGCAGTTCCAAGATCACGAATATATAATTTTTAAGTCGCTGGGGCAAGTAGTTTAGCCGCAAATCGAATTTTAAGGGACATAAAAAGTGTAAAGTTTGATGGGTCTAGGACGCATAGTTTAGCCGGAAAACGCGTTTAAAGATAAAAATGTCCAAATTTTTTAAAATTAGATTTTCGTGTAATTCGTTACATGGATTAAAAGGTGGCAGTTCGAAGATCACGAATATATAATTTTTAAATCGCTGGGGCAAGTAGTTTAGCCGCAAATCGAATTTTAAGGGACAGAAAAAGTGTAAAGTTTGATGGGTCTAGGACGCATAGTTTAGCCGGAAAACGCGTTTAAAGATAAAAATGTCCAATTTTTTTAAAATTAGTTTTTCGTGTCATTCGTTACATGGATTAAAAGGTGGCAGTACCAAGATCACGAATATATAATTTTTAAGTCGCTGGGGCAAGTAGTTTAGCCGCAAATCGAATTTTAAGGGACAGATAAAATGTGAAGTTTGATGGGTCTAGGACGCATAGTTTAGCCGGAAAACGCGTTTAAAGATAAAAATGTCCAATTTTTTTAAAATTAGTTTTTCGTGTCATTCGTTACATGGATTAAAAGGTGGCAGTTCCAAGATCACGAATATATAATTTTTAAATCGCTGGGGCAAGTAGTTTAGCCGCAAATCGAATTTTAAGGGACAGAAAAAGTGTAAAGTTTGATGGGTCTAGGACGCATAGTTTAGCCGGTAAACGCGCTTAAAGATAAAAATGTCCAATTTTTTTTAAATTAGTTTTTCGTGTCATTCGTTACATGGATTAAAAGGTGGCAGTTCCAAGATCACGAATATATAATTTTTAAGTCGCTGGGGCAAGTAGTTTAGCCGCAAATCGAATTTTAAGGGACAGAAAAAGTGTAAAGTTTGATGGGTCTAGAACGCATAGTTTAGCCGGAAAACGCGTTTAAAGATAAAAACGTCCAATTTTTTTAAAATTAGTTTTTCGTGTCATTCGTTACATGGATTAAAAGGTGGCAGTTCCAAGATCACGAATATATAATTTTTAAGTCGCTGGGGCAAGTAGTTTAGCCGCAAATCGAATTTTAAGGGACAGAAAAAATGTAAAGTTTGATGGGTCTAGGACGCATAGTTTAGCCGGAAAACGCGTTTAAAGATAAAAATGTCCAATTTTTTTAAAATTAGTTTTTCGTGTCATTCGTTACATGGATTAAAAGGTGGCAGTTCCAAGATCACGAATATATAATTTTTAAGTCGCTGGGGCAAGTAGTTTAGCCGCAAATCGAATTTTAAGGGACAGAAAAAGTGTAGAGTTTGATTGGTCTAGGACGCATAGTTTAGCCGGAAAACGCGTTTAAAGATAAAAACGTCCAATTTTTTTAAAATTAGTTTTTCGTGTCATTCGTTACATGGATTAAAAGGTGGCAGTTCCAAGATCACGAATATATAATTTTTAAGTCGCTGGGGCAAGTAGTTTAGCCGCAAATCGAATTTTAATTGACAGATAAAATGTGAAGTTTGATGGGTCTAGGACGCATAGTTTAGCCGGAAAACGCGTTTAAAGATAAAAATGTCCAATTTTTTTAAAATTAGTTTTTCGTGTCATTCGTTACATGGATTAAAAGGTGGCAGTTCCAAGATCACGAATATATAATTTTTAAGTCGCTGGGGCAAGTAGTTTAGCCGCAAATCGAATTTTAAGGGACAGAAAAAGTGTAAAGTTTGATGGGTCTAGAACGCATAGTTTAGCCGGAAAACGCGTTTAAAGATAAAAACGTCCAATTTTTTTAAAATTAGTTTTTCGTGTCATTCGTTACATGGATTAAAAGGTTACAGTTCCAAGATCACGAATATATAATTTTTAAGTCGCTGGGGCAAGTAGTTTAGCCGCAAATCGAATTTTAAGGGACAGAAAAAGTGTAAAGTTTGATGGGTCTAGGACGCATAGTTTAGCCGGTAAACGCGCTTAAAGATAAAAATGTCCAATTTTTTTTAAATTAGTTTTTCGTGTCATTCGTTACATGGATTAAAAGGTGGCAGTTCCAAGATCACGAATATATAATTTTTAAGTCGCTGGGGCAAGTAGTTTAGCCGCAAATCGAATTTTAAGGGACAGAAAAAGTGTAAAGTTTGATGGGTCTAGGACTTATAGTTTAGCCGGAAAACGCGTTTAAAGATAAAAACGTCCAATTTTTTTAAAATTAGTTTTTCGTGTCATTCGTTACATGGATTAAAAGGTGGCAGTTCCAAGATCACGAATATATAATTTTTAAGTCGCTGGGGCAAGTAGTTTAGCCGCAAATCGAATTTTAAGGGACAGAAAAAATGTAAAGTTTGATGGGTCTAGGACGCATAGTTTAGCCGGAAAACGCGTTTAAAGATAAAAATGTCCAATTTTTTTAAAATTAGTTTTTCGTGTCATTCGTTACATGGATTAAAAGGTGGCAGTTCCAAGATCACGAATATATAATTTTTAAGTCGCTGGGGCAAGTAGTTTAGCCGCAAATCGAATTTTTAGGGACAGAAAAAGTGTAAAGTTTGATGGGTCTAGGACGCATAGTTTAGCCGGAAAACGCGTTTAAAGATAAAAACGTCCAATTTTTTTAAAATTAGTTTTTCGTGTCATTCGTTACATGGATTAAAAGGTGGCAGTTCCAAGATCACGAATATATAATTTTTAAATCGCTGGGGCAAGTAGTTTAGCCGCAAATCGAATTTTAAGGGACAGAAAAAGTGTAAAGTTTGATGGGTCTAGGACGCATAGTTTAGCCGGTAAACGCGCTTAAAGATAAAAATGTCCAATTTTTTTTAAATTAGTTTTTCGTGTCATTCGTTACATGGATTAAAAGGTGGCAGTTCCAAGATCACGAATATATAATTTTTAAATCGCTGGGGCAAGTAGTTTAGCCGCAAATCGAATTTTAAGGGACAGAAAAAGTGTAAAGTTTGATGGGTCTAGGACGCATAGTTTAGCCGGTAAACGCGCTTAAAGATAAAAATGTCCAATTTTTTTTAAATTAGTTTTTCGTGTCATTCGTTACATGGATTAAAAGGTGGCAGTTCCAAGATCACGAATATATAATTTTTAAGTCGCTGGGGCAAGTAGTTTAGCCGCAAATCGAATTTTAAGGGACAGAAAAAGTGTAAAGTTTGATGGGTCTAGGACTTATAGATTAGCCGGAAAACGCGTTTAAAGATAAAAACGTCCAATTTTTTTAAAATTAGTTTTTCGTGTCATTCGTTACATGGATTAAAAGGTGGCAGTTCCAAGATCACGAATATATAATTTTTAAGTCGCTGGGGCAAGTAGTTTAGCCGCAAATCGAATTTTAAGGGACAGAAAAAATGTAAAGTTTGATGGGTCTAGGACGCATAGTTTAGCCGGAAAACGCGTTTAAAGATAAAAATGTCCAATTTTTTTAAAATTAGTTTTTCGTGTCATTCGTTACATGGATTAAAAGGTGGCAGTTCCAAGATCACGAATATATAATTTTTAAGTCGCTGGGGCAAGTAGTTTAGCCGCAAATCGAATTTTAAGGGACAGAAAAAGTGTAAAGTTTGATGGGTCTAGAACGCATAGTTTAGCCGGAAAACGCGTTTAAAGATAAAAACGTCCAATTTTTTTAAAATTAGTTTTTCGTGTCATTCGTTACATGGATTAAAAGGTGGCAGTTCCAAGATCACGAATATATAATTTTTAAGTCGCTGGGGCAAGTAGTTTAGCCGCAAATCGAATTTTAAGGGACAGAAAAAATGTAAAGTTTGATGGGTCTAGGACGCATAGTTTAGCCGGAAAACGCGTTTAAAGATAAAAATGTCCAATTTTTTTAAAATTAGTTTTTCGTGTCATTCGTTACATGGATTAAAAGGTGGCAGTTCCAAGATCACGAATATATAATTTTTAAGTCGCTGGGGCAAGTAGTTTAGCCGCAAATCGAATTTTAAGGGACAGAAAAAGTGTAGAGTTTGATTGGTCTAGGACGCATAGTTTAGCCGGAAAACGCGTTTAAAGATAAAAACGTCCAATTTTTTTAAAATTAGTTTTTCGTGTCATTCGTTACATGGATTAAAAGGTGGCAGTTCCAAGATCACGAATATATAATTTTTAAGTCGCTGGGGCAAGTAGTTTAGCCGCAAATCGAATTTTAATTGACAGATAAAATGTGAAGTTTGATGGGTCTAGGACGCATAGTTTAGCCGGAAAACGCGTTTAAAGATAAAAATGTCCAATTTTTTTAAAATTAGTTTTTCGTGTCATTCGTTACATGGATTAAAAGGTGGCAGTTCCAAGATCACGAATATATAATTTTTAAGTCGCTGGGGCAAGTAGTTTAGCCGCAAATCGAATTTTAAGGGACAGAAAAAGTGTAAAGTTTGATGGGTCTAGAACGCATAGTTTAGCCGGAAAACGCGTTTAAAGATAAAAACGTCCAATTTTTTTAAAATTAGTTTTTCGTGTCATTCGTTACATGGATTAAAAGGTTACAGTTCCAAGATCACGAATATATAATTTTTAAGTCGCTGGGGCAAGTAGTTTAGCCGCAAATCGAATTTTAAGGGACAGAAAAAGTGTAAAGTTTGATGGGTCTAGGACGCATAGTTTAGCCGGTAAACGCGCTTAAAGATAAAAATGTCCAATTTTTTTTAAATTAGTTTTTCGTGTCATTCGTTACATGGATTAAAAGGTGGCAGTTCCAAGATCACGAATATATAATTTTTAAGTCGCTGGGGCAAGTAGTTTAGCCGCAAATCGAATTTTAAGGGACAGAAAAAGTGTAAAGTTTGATGGGTCTAGGACTTATAGTTTAGCCGGAAAACGCGTTTAAAGATAAAAACGTCCAATTTTTTTAAAATTAGTTTTTCGTGTCATTCGTTACATGGATTAAAAGGTGGCAGTTCCAAGATCACGAATATATAATTTTTAAGTCGCTGGGGCAAGTAGTTTAGCCGCAAATCGAATTTTAAGGGACAGAAAAAATGTAAAGTTTGATGGGTCTAGGACGCATAGTTTAGCCGGAAAACGCGTTTAAAGATAAAAATGTCCAATTTTTTTAAAATTAGTTTTTCGTGTCATTCGTTACATGGATTAAAAGGTGGCAGTTCCAAGATCACGAATATATAATTTTTAAGTCGCTGGGGCAAGTAGTTTAGCCGCAAATCGAATTTTAAGGGACAGAAAAAGTGTAAAGTTTGATGGGTCTAGGACGCATAGTTTAGCCGGAAAACGCGTTTAAAGATAAAAACGTCCAATTTTTTTAAAATTAGTTTTTCGTGTCATTCGTTACATGGATTAAAAGGTGGCAGTTCCAAGATCACGAATATATAATTTTTAAATCGCTGGGGCAAGTAGTTTAGCCGCAAATCGAATTTTAAGGGACAGAAAAAGTGTAAAGTTTGATGGGTCTAGGACGCATAGTTTAGCCGGTAAACGCGCTTAAAGATAAAAATGTCCAATTTTTTTTAAATTAGTTTTTCGTGTCATTCGTTACATGGATTAAAAGGTGGCAGTTCCAAGATCACGAATATATAATTTTTAAATCGCTGGGGCAAGTAGTTTAGCCGCAAATCGAATTTTAAGGGACAGAAAAAGTGTAAAGTTTGATGGGTCTAGGACGCATAGTTTAGCCGGTAAACGCGCTTAAAGATAAAAATGTCCAATTTTTTTTAAATTAGTTTTTCGTGTCATTCGTTACATGGATTAAAAGGTGGCAGTTCCAAGATCACGAATATATAATTTTTAAGTCGCTGGGGCAAGTAGTTTAGCCGCAAATCGAATTTTAAGGGACAGAAAAAGTGTAAAGTTTGATGGGTCTAGGACTTATAGATTAGCCGGAAAACGCGTTTAAAGATAAAAACGTCCAATTTTTTTAAAATTAGTTTTTCGTGTCATTCGTTACATGGATTAAAAGGTGGCAGTTCCAAGATCACGAATATATAATTTTTAAGTCGCTGGGGCAAGTAGTTTAGCCGCAAATCGAATTTTAAGGGACAGAAAAAATGTAAAGTTTGATGGGTCTAGGACGCATAGTTTAGCCGGAAAACGCGTTTAAAGATAAAAATGTCCAATTTTTTTAAAATTAGTTTTTCGTGTCATTCGTTACATGGATTAAAAGGTGGCAGTTCCAAGATCACGAATATATAATTTTTAAGTCGCTGGGGCAAGTAGTTTAGCCGCAAATCGAATTTTAAGGGACAGAAAAAGTGTAGAGTTTGATTGGTCTAGGACGCATAGTTTAGCCGGAAAACGCGTTTAAAGATAAAAACGTCCAATTTTTTTAAAATTAGTTTTTCGTGTCATTCGTTACATGGATTAAAAGGTGGCAGTTCCAAGATCACGAATATATAATTTTTAAGTCGCTGGGGCAAGTAGTTTAGCCGCAAATCGAATTTTAATTGACAGATAAAATGTGAAGTTTGATGGGTCTAGGACGCATAGTTTAGCCGGAAAACGCGTTTAAAGATAAAAATGTCCAATTTTTTTAAAATTAGTTTTTCGTGTCATTCGTTACATGGATTAAAAGGTGGCAGTTCCAAGATCACGAATATATAATTTTTAAGTCGCTGGGGCAAGTAGTTTAGCCGCAAATCGAATTTTAAGGGACAGAAAAAGTGTAAAGTTTGATGGGTCTAGAACGCATAGTTTAGCCGGAAAACGCGTTTAAAGATAAAAACGTCCAATTTTTTTAAAATTAGTTTTTCGTGTCATTCGTTACATGGATTAAAAGGTTACAGTTCCAAGATCACGAATATATAATTTTTAAGTCGCTGGGGCAAGTAGTTTAGCCGCAAATCGAATTTTAAGGGACAGAAAAAGTGTAAAGTTTGATGGGTCTAGGACGCATAGTTTAGCCGGAAAACGCGTTTAAAGATAAAAACGTCCAATTTTTTTAAAATTAGTTTTTCGTGTCATTCGTTACATGGATTAAAAGGTGGCAGTTCCAAGATCACGAATATATAATTTTTAAGTCGCTGGGGCAAGTAGTTTAGCCGCAAATCGAATTTTAAGGGACATAAAAAGTGTAAAGTTTGATGGGTCTAGGACGCATAGTTTAGCCGGAAAACGCGTTTAAAGATAAAAATGTCCAAATTTTTTAAAATTAGATTTTCGTGTAATTCGTTACATGGATTAAAAGGTGGCACTTCCAAGATCACGAATATATAATTTTTAAATCGCTGGGGCAAGTAGTTTAGCCGCAAATCGAATTTTAAGGGACAGAAAAAGTGTAAAGTTTGATGGGTCTAGGACGCATAGTTTAGCCGGAAAACGCGTTTAAAGATAAAAATGTCCAATTTTTTTAAAATTAGTTTTTCGTGTCATTCGTTACATGGATTAAAAGGTGGCAGTTCCAAGATCACGAATATATAATTTTTAAGTCGCTGGGGCAAGTAGTTTAGCCGCAAATCGAATTTTAAGGGACAGAAAAAGTGTAAAGTTTGATGGGTCTAGGACGCATAGTTTAGCCGGAAAACGCGTTTAAAGATACAAATGTCCAATTTTTTTAAAATTAGTTTTTCGTGTCATTCGTTACATGGATTAAAAGGTGGCAGTTCCAAGATCACGAATATATAATTTTTAAATCGCTGGGGCAAGTAGTTTAGCCGCAAATCGAATTTTAAGGGACAGAAAAAGTGTAAAGTTTGATGAGTCTAGGACGCATAGTTTAGCCGGTAAACGCGCTTAAAGATAAAAATGTCCAATTTTTTTAAAATTAGTTTTTCGTGTCATTCGTTACATGGATTAAAAGGTGGCAGTTCCAAGATCACGAATATATAATTTTTAAGTCGCTGGGGCAAGTAGTTTAGCCGCAAATCGAATTTTAAGGGACAGAAAAAGTGTAAAGTTTGATGGGTCTAGGACTTATAGTTTAGCCGGAAAACGCGTTTAAAGATAAAAACGTCCAATTTTTTTAAAATTAGTTTTTCGTGTCATTCGTTACATGGATTAAAAGGTGGCAGTTCCAAGATCACGAATATATAATTTTTAAGTCGCTGGGGCAAGTAGTTTAGCCGCAAATCGAATTTTAAGGGACAGAAAAAGTGTAAAGTTTGATGGGTCTAGGACGCATAGTTTAGCCGGAAAACGCGTTTAAAGATAAAAATGTCCAATTTTTTTAAAATTAGTTTTTCGTGTCATTCGTTACATGGATTAAAAGGTGGCAGTTCCAAGATCACGAATATATAATTTTTAAGTCGCTGGGGCAAGTAGTTTACCCGCAAATCGAATTTTAAGGGACAGAAAAAGTGTAGAGTTTGATTGGTCTAGGACGCATAGTTTAGCCGGAAAACGCGTTTAAAGATAAAAACGTCCAATTTTTTTAAAATTAGTTTTTCGTGTCATTCGTTACATGGATTAAAAGGTGGCAGTTCCAAGATCACGAATATATAATTTTTAAGTCGCTGGGGTAAGTAGTTTAGCCGCAAATCGAATTTTAATTGACAGATAAAATGTGAAGTTTGATGGGTCTAGGACGCATAGTTTAGCCGGAAAACGCGTTTAAAGATAAAAATGTCCAATTTTTTTAAAATTAGTTTTTCGTGTCATTCGTTACATGGATTAAAAGGTGGCAGTTCCAAGATCACGAATATATAATTTTTAAGTCGCTGGGGCAAGTAGTTTAGCCGCAAATCGAATTTTAAGGGACAGAAAAAGTGTAAAGTTTGATGGGTCTAGGACGCATAGTTTAGCCGGAAAACGCGTTTAAAGATAAAAATGTCCAATTTTTTTAAAATTAGTTTTTCGTGTCATTCGTTACATGGATTAAAAGGTGGCAGTTCCAAGATCACGAATATATAATTTTTAAGTCGCTGGGGCAAGTAGTTTAGCCACAAATCGAATTTTAAGTGTAAAGTTTGATGGGTCTAGGACGCATAGTTTAGCCGGTAAACGCGCTTAAAGATAAAAATGTCCAATTTTTTTAAAATTAGTTTTTCGTGTCATTCGTTACATGGATTAAAAGGTGGCAGTTCCAAGATCACGAATATATAATTTTTAAGTCGCTGGGGCAAGTAGTTTAGCCGTAAATCGAATTTTAAGGGACAGAAAAAATGTAAAGTTTGATGGGTCTAGGACTCATAGTTTAGCCGGAAAACGCGTTTAAAGATAAAAATGTCCAATTTTTTTAAAATTAGTTTTTCGTGTCATTCGTTACATGGATTAAAAGGTGGCAGTTCCAAGATCACGAATATATAATTTTTAAGTCGCTGGGGCAAGTAGTTTAGCCGCAAATCGAATTTTAAGGGACAGAAAAAGTGTAAAGTTTGATGGGTCTAGGACGCATAGTTTAGCCGGAAAACGCGTTTAAAGATAAAAATGTCCAATTTTTTTAAAATTAGTTTTTCGTGTCATTCGTTACATGGATTAAAAGGTGGCAGTTCCAAGATCACGAATATATAATTTTTAAGTCGCTGGGGCAAGTAGTTTAGCCGCAAATCGAATTTTAATTGACAGATAAAATGTGAAGTTTGATGGGTCTAGGACGCATAGTTTAGCCGGAAAACGCGTTTAAAGATAAAAATGTCCAATTTTTTTAAAATTAGTTTTTCGTGTCATTCGTTACATGGATTAAAAGGTGGCAGTTCCAAGATCACGAATATATAATTTTTAAGTCGCTGGGGCAAGTAGTTTAGCCGCAAATCGAATTTTAAGGGACAGAAAAAGTGTAAAGTTTGATGGGTCTAGGACGCATAGTTTAGCCGGAAAACGCGTTTAAAGATAAAAATGTCCAATTTTTTTAAAATTAGTTTTTCGTGTCATTCGTTACATGGATTAAAAGGTGGCAGTTCCAAGATCACGAATATATAATTTTTAAGTCGCTGGGGCAAGTAGTTTAGCCGCAAATCGAATTTTAAGGGACAGAAAAAGTGTAGAGTTTGATTGGTCTAGGACGCATAGTTTAGCCGGAAAACGCGTTTAAAGATAAAAACGTCCAATTTTTTTAAAATTAGTTTTTCGTGTCATTCGTTACATGGATTAAAAGGTGGCAGTTCCAAGATCACGAATATATAATTTTTAAGTCGCTGGGGCAAGTAGTTTAGCCGCAAATCGAATTTTAATTGACAGATAAAATGTGAAGTTTGATGGGTCTAGGACGCATAGTTTAGCCGGAAAACGCGTTTAAAGATAAAAATGTCCAATTTTTTTAAAATTAGTTTTTCGTGTCATTCGTTACATGGATTAAAAGGTGGCAGTTCCAAGATCACGAATATATAATTTTTAAGTCGCTGGGGCAAGTAGTTTAGCCGCAAATCGAATTTTAAGGGACAGAAAAAGTGTAAAGTTTGATGGGTCTAGGACGCATAGTTTAGCCGGAAAACGCGTTTAAAGATAAAAATGTCCAATTTTTTTAAAATTAGTTTTTCGTGTCATTCGTTACATGGATTAAAAGGTGGCAGTTCCAAGATCACGAATATATAATTTTTAAGTCGCTGGGGCAAGTAGTTTAGCCGCAAATCGAATTTTAAGGGACAGAAAAAGTGTAAAGTTTGATTGGTCTAGGACGCATAGTTTAGCCGGAAAACGCGTTTAAAGATAAAAACGTCCAATTTTTTTAAAATTAGTTTTTCGTGTCATTCGTTACATGGATTAAAAGGTGGCAGTTCCAAGATCACGAATATATAATTTTTAAGTCGCTGGGGCAAGTAGTTTAGCCGCAAATCGAATTTTAATTGACAGATAAAATGTGAAGTTTGATGGGTCTAGGACGCATAGTTTAGCCGGAAAACGCGTTTAAAGATAAAAATGTCCAATTTTTTTAAAATTAGTTTTTCGTGTCATTCGTTACATGGATTAAAAGGTGGCAGTTCCAAGATCACGAATATATAATTTTTAAGTCGCTGGGGCAAGTAGTTTAGCCGCAAATCGAATTTTAAGGGACAGAAAAAGTGTAAAGTTTGATGGGTCTAGGACGCATAGTTTAGCCGGAAAACGCGTTTAAAGATAAAAATGTCCAATTTTTTTAAAATTAGTTTTTCGTGTCATTCGTTACATGGATTAAAAGGTGGCAGTTCCAAGATCACGAATATATAATTTTTAAGTCGCTGGGGCAAGTAGTTTAGCCGCAAATCGAATTTTAAGGGACAGAAAAAGTGTAAAGTTTGATGGGTCTAGGACGCATAGTTTAGCCGGAAAACGCGTTTAAAGATAAAAATGTCCAATTTTTTTAAAATTAGTTTTTCGTGTCATTCGTTACATGGATTAAAAGGTGGCAGTTCCAAGATCACGAATATATAATTTTTAAGTCGCTGGGGCAAGTAGTTTAGCCGCAAATCGAATTTTAAGGGACAGAAAAAGTGTAAAGTTTGATGGGTCTAGGACGCATAGTTTAGCCGGAAAACGCGTTTAAAGATAAAAACGTCCAATTTTTTTAAAATTAGTTTTTCGTGTCATTCGTTACATGGATTAAAAGGTGGCAGTTCCAAGATCACGAATATATAATTTTTAAATCGCTGGGGCAAGTAGTTTAGCCGCAAATCGAATTTTAAGGGACAGAAAAAGTGTAAAGTTTGATGGGTCTAGGACGCATAGTTTAGCCGGTAAACGCGCTTAAAGATAAAAATGTCCAATTTTTTTTAAATTAGTTTTTCGTGTCATTCGTTACATGGATTAAAAGGTGGCAGTTCCAAGATCACGAATATATAATTTTTAAATCGCTGGGGCAAGTAGTTTAGCCGCAAATCGAATTTTAAGGGACAGAAAAAGTGTAAAGTTTGATGGGTCTAGGACGCATAGTTTAGCCGGTAAACGCGCTTAAAGATAAAAATGTCCAATTTTTTTTAAATTAGTTTTTCGTGTCATTCGTTACATGGATTAAAAGGTGGCAGTTCCAAGATCACGAATATATAATTTTTAAGTCGCTGGGGCAAGTAGTTTAGCCGCAAATCGAATTTTAAGGGACAGAAAAAGTGTAAAGTTTGATGGGTCTAGGACTTATAGATTAGCCGGAAAACGCGTTTAAAGATAAAAACGTCCAATTTTTTTAAAATTAGTTTTTCGTGTCATTCGTTACATGGATTAAAAGGTGGCAGTTCCAAGATCACGAATATATAATTTTTAAGTCGCTGGGGCAAGTAGTTTAGCCGCAAATCGAATTTTAAGGGACAGAAAAAATGTAAAGTTTGATGGGTCTAGGACGCATAGTTTAGCCGGAAAACGCGTTTAAAGATAAAAATGTCCAATTTTTTTAAAATTAGTTTTTCGTGTCATTCGTTACATGGATTAAAAGGTGGCAGTTCCAAGATCACGAATATATAATTTTTAAGTCGCTGGGGCAAGTAGTTTAGCCGCAAATCGAATTTTAAGGGACAGAAAAAGTGTAGAGTTTGATTGGTCTAGGACGCATAGTTTAGCCGGAAAACGCGTTTAAAGATAAAAACGTCCAATTTTTTTAAAATTAGTTTTTCGTGTCATTCGTTACATGGATTAAAAGGTGGCAGTTCCAAGATCACGAATATATAATTTTTAAGTCGCTGGGGCAAGTAGTTTAGCCGCAAATCGAATTTTAATTGACAGATAAAATGTGAAGTTTGATGGGTCTAGGACGCATAGTTTAGCCGGAAAACGCGTTTAAAGATAAAAATGTCCAATTTTTTTAAAATTAGTTTTTCGTGTCATTCGTTACATGGATTAAAAGGTGGCAGTTCCAAGATCACGAATATATAATTTTTAAGTCGCTGGGGCAAGTAGTTTAGCCGCAAATCGAATTTTAAGGGACAGAAAAAGTGTAAAGTTTGATGGGTCTAGAACGCATAGTTTAGCCGGAAAACGCGTTTAAAGATAAAAACGTCCAATTTTTTTAAAATTAGTTTTTCGTGTCATTCGTTACATGGATTAAAAGGTTACAGTTCCAAGATCACGAATATATAATTTTTAAGTCGCTGGGGCAAGTAGTTTAGCCGCAAATCGAATTTTAAGGGACAGAAAAAGTGTAAAGTTTGATGGGTCTAGGACGCATAGTTTAGCCGGAAAACGCGTTTAAAGATAAAAACGTCCAATTTTTTTAAAATTAGTTTTTCGTGTCATTCGTTACATGGATTAAAAGGTGGCAGTTCCAAGATCACGAATATATAATTTTTAAGTCGCTGGGGCAAGTAGTTTAGCCGCAAATCGAATTTTAAGGGACATAAAAAGTGTAAAGTTTGATGGGTCTAGGACGCATAGTTTAGCCGGAAAACGCGTTTAAAGATAAAAATGTCCAAATTTTTTAAAATTAGATTTTCGTGTAATTCGTTACATGGATTAAAAGGTGGCACTTCCAAGATCACGAATATATAATTTTTAAATCGCTGGGGCAAGTAGTTTAGCCGCAAATCGAATTTTAAGGGACAGAAAAAGTGTAAAGTTTGATGGGTCTAGGACGCATAGTTTAGCCGGAAAACGCGTTTAAAGATAAAAATGTCCAATTTTTTTAAAATTAGTTTTTCGTGTCATTCGTTACATGGATTAAAAGGTGGCAGTTCCAAGATCACGAATATATAATTTTTAAGTCGCTGGGGCAAGTAGTTTAGCCGCAAATCGAATTTTAAGGGACAGAAAAAGTGTAAAGTTTGATGGGTCTAGGACGCATAGTTTAGCCGGAAAACGCGTTTAAAGATACAAATGTCCAATTTTTTTAAAATTAGTTTTTCGTGTCATTCGTTACATGGATTAAAAGGTGGCAGTTCCAAGATCACGAATATATAATTTTTAAATCGCTGGGGCAAGTAGTTTAGCCGCAAATCGAATTTTAAGGGACAGAAAAAGTGTAAAGTTTGATGAGTCTAGGACGCATAGTTTAGCCGGTAAACGCGCTTAAAGATAAAAATGTCCAATTTTTTTAAAATTAGTTTTTCGTGTCATTCGTTACATGGATTAAAAGGTGGCAGTTCCAAGATCACGAATATATAATTTTTAAGTCGCTGGGGCAAGTAGTTTAGCCGCAAATCGAATTTTAAGGGACAGAAAAAGTGTAAAGTTTGATGGGTCTAGGACTTATAGTTTAGCCGGAAAACGCGTTTAAAGATAAAAACGTCCAATTTTTTTAAAATTAGTTTTTCGTGTCATTCGTTACATGGATTAAAAGGTGGCAGTTCCAAGATCACGAATATATAATTTTTAAGTCGCTGGGGCAAGTAGTTTAGCCGCAAATCGAATTTTAAGGGACAGAAAAAGTGTAAAGTTTGATGGGTCTAGGACGCATAGTTTAGCCGGAAAACGCGTTTAAAGATAAAAATGTCCAATTTTTTTAAAATTAGTTTTTCGTGTCATTCGTTACATGGATTAAAAGGTGGCAGTTCCAAGATCACGAATATATAATTTTTAAGTCGCTGGGGCAAGTAGTTTACCCGCAAATCGAATTTTAAGGGACAGAAAAAGTGTAGAGTTTGATTGGTCTAGGACGCATAGTTTAGCCGGAAAACGCGTTTAAAGATAAAAACGTCCAATTTTTTTAAAATTAGTTTTTCGTGTCATTCGTTACATGGATTAAAAGGTGGCAGTTCCAAGATCACGAATATATAATTTTTAAGTCGCTGGGGTAAGTAGTTTAGCCGCAAATCGAATTTTAATTGACAGATAAAATGTGAAGTTTGATGGGTCTAGGACGCATAGTTTAGCCGGAAAACGCGTTTAAAGATAAAAATGTCCAATTTTTTTAAAATTAGTTTTTCGTGTCATTCGTTACATGGATTAAAAGGTGGCAGTTCCAAGATCACGAATATATAATTTTTAAGTCGCTGGGGCAAGTAGTTTAGCCGCAAATCGAATTTTAAGGGACAGAAAAAGTGTAAAGTTTGATGGGTCTAGGACGCATAGTTTAGCCGGAAAACGCGTTTAAAGATAAAAATGTCCAATTTTTTTAAAATTAGTTTTTCGTGTCATTCGTTACATGGATTAAAAGGTGGCAGTTCCAAGATCACGAATATATAATTTTTAAGTCGCTGGGGCAAGTAGTTTAGCCACAAATCGAATTTTAAGTGTAAAGTTTGATGGGTCTAGGACGCATAGTTTAGCCGGTAAACGCGCTTAAAGATAAAAATGTCCAATTTTTTTAAAATTAGTTTTTCGTGTCATTCGTTACATGGATTAAAAGGTGGCAGTTCCAAGATCACGAATATATAATTTTTAAGTCGCTGGGGCAAGTAGTTTAGCCGTAAATCGAATTTTAAGGGACAGAAAAAATGTAAAGTTTGATGGGTCTAGGACTCATAGTTTAGCCGGAAAACGCGTTTAAAGATAAAAATGTCCAATTTTTTTAAAATTAGTTTTTCGTGTCATTCGTTACATGGATTAAAAGGTGGCAGTTCCAAGATCACGAATATATAATTTTTAAGTCGCTGGGGCAAGTAGTTTAGCCGCAAATCGAATTTTAAGGGACAGAAAAAGTGTAAAGTTTGATGGGTCTAGGACGCATAGTTTAGCCGGAAAACGCGTTTAAAGATAAAAATGTCCAATTTTTTTAAAATTAGTTTTTCGTGTCATTCGTTACATGGATTAAAAGGTGGCAGTTCCAAGATCACGAATATATAATTTTTAAGTCGCTGGGGCAAGTAGTTTAGCCGCAAATCGAATTTTAATTGACAGATAAAATGTGAAGTTTGATGGGTCTAGGACGCATAGTTTAGCCGGAAAACGCGTTTAAAGATAAAAATGTCCAATTTTTTTAAAATTAGTTTTTCGTGTCATTCGTTACATGGATTAAAAGGTGGCAGTTCCAAGATCACGAATATATAATTTTTAAGTCGCTGGGGCAAGTAGTTTAGCCGCAAATCGAATTTTAAGGGACAGAAAAAGTGTAAAGTTTGATGGGTCTAGGACGCATAGTTTAGCCGGAAAACGCGTTTAAAGATAAAAATGTCCAATTTTTTTAAAATTAGTTTTTCGTGTCATTCGTTACATGGATTAAAAGGTGGCAGTTCCAAGATCACGAATATATAATTTTTAAGTCGCTGGGGCAAGTAGTTTAGCCGCAAATCGAATTTTAAGGGACAGAAAAAGTGTAGAGTTTGATTGGTCTAGGACGCATAGTTTAGCCGGAAAACGCGTTTAAAGATAAAAACGTCCAATTTTTTTAAAATTAGTTTTTCGTGTCATTCGTTACATGGATTAAAAGGTGGCAGTTCCAAGATCACGAATATATAATTTTTAAGTCGCTGGGGCAAGTAGTTTAGCCGCAAATCGAATTTTAATTGACAGATAAAATGTGAAGTTTGATGGGTCTAGGACGCATAGTTTAGCCGGAAAACGCGTTTAAAGATAAAAATGTCCAATTTTTTTAAAATTAGTTTTTCGTGTCATTCGTTACATGGATTAAAAGGTGGCAGTTCCAAGATCACGAATATATAATTTTTAAGTCGCTGGGGCAAGTAGTTTAGCCGCAAATCGAATTTTAAGGGACAGAAAAAGTGTAAAGTTTGATGGGTCTAGGACGCATAGTTTAGCCGGAAAACGCGTTTAAAGATAAAAATGTCCAATTTTTTTAAAATTAGTTTTTCGTGTCATTCGTTACATGGATTAAAAGGTGGCAGTTCCAAGATCACGAATATATAATTTTTAAGTCGCTGGGGCAAGTAGTTTAGCCGCAAATCGAATTTTAAGGGACAGAAAAAGTGTAAAGTTTGATTGGTCTAGGACGCATAGTTTAGCCGGAAAACGCGTTTAAAGATAAAAACGTCCAATTTTTTTAAAATTAGTTTTTCGTGTCATTCGTTACATGGATTAAAAGGTGGCAGTTCCAAGATCACGAATATATAATTTTTAAGTCGCTGGGGCAAGTAGTTTAGCCGCAAATCGAATTTTAATTGACAGATAAAATGTGAAGTTTGATGGGTCTAGGACGCATAGTTTAGCCGGAAAACGCGTTTAAAGATAAAAATGTCCAATTTTTTTAAAATTAGTTTTTCGTGTCATTCGTTACATGGATTAAAAGGTGGCAGTTCCAAGATCACGAATATATAATTTTTAAGTCGCTGGGGCAAGTAGTTTAGCCGCAAATCGAATTTTAAGGGACAGAAAAAGTGTAAAGTTTGATGGGTCTAGGACGCATAGTTTAGCCGGAAAACGCGTTTAAAGATAAAAATGTCCAATTTTTTTAAAATTAGTGTTTCGTGTCATTCGTTACATGGATTAAAAGGTGGCAGTTCCAAGATCACGAATATATAATTTTTAAGTCGCTGGGGCAAGTAGTTTAGCCGCAAATCGAATTTTAAGGGACAGAAAAAGTGTAAAGTTTGATGGGTCTAGGACGCATAGTTTAGCCGGAAAACGCGTTTAAAGATAAAAATGTCCAATTTTTTTTAAAATTAGTTTTTCGTGTCATTCG
Source organism: Philhelius pedissequus (assembly GCA_910595825.1). Lineage (NCBI taxonomy): Eukaryota > Metazoa > Arthropoda > Insecta > Diptera > Syrphidae > Philhelius > Philhelius pedissequus. The sequence goes on from OU343162.1 coordinate 44,024,114, forward strand.
TTACATGGATTAAAAGGTGGCAGTTCCAAGATCACGAATATATAATTTTTAAGTCGCTGGGGCAAGTAGTTTAGCCGCAAATCGAATTTTAAGGGACAGAAAAAGTGTAAAGTTTGATGGGTCTAGGACGCATAGTTTAGCCGGAAAACGCGTTTAAAATAAAAATGTCCAATTTTTTTAAAATTAGTTTTTCGTGTCATTCGTTACATGGATTAAAAGGTGGCAGTTCCAAGATCACGAATATATAATTTTTAAGTCGCTGGGGCAAGTAGTTTAGCCGCAAATCGAATTTTAAGGGACAGAAAAAGTGTAAAGTTTGATGGGTCTAGGACGCATAGTTTAGCCGGAAAACGCGTTTAAAGATAAAAATGTCCAATTTTTTAAAATTAGTTTTTCGTGTCATTCGTTACATGGATTAAAATTTGGCAGTTCCAAGATCACGAATATATAATTTTTAAGTCGCTGGGGCAAGTAGCTTAGCCGCAAATCGAATTTTAAGGGACAGAAAAAGTGTAAAGTTTGATGGGTCTAGGACGCATAGTTTAGCCGGAAAACGCGTTTAAAGATAAAAATGTCCAATTTTTTTTAAATTAGTTTTTCGTGTCATTCGTTACATGGATTAAAAGGTGGCAGTTCCAAGATCACGAATATATAATTTTTAAGTCGCTGGGGCAAGTAGTTTAGCCGCAAATCGAATTTTAAGTAACAGAAAAAGTGTAAAGTTTGATGGGTCTAGGACGCATAGTTTAGCCGGAAAACGCGTTTAAAGATAAAAATTTCCAATTTTTTTAAAATTAGTTTTTCGTGTCATTCGTTACATGGATTAAAAGGTGGCAGTTCCAAGATCACGAATATATAATTTTTAAGTCGCTGGGGCAAGTAGTTTTGCCGCAAATCGAATTTTAAGGGACAGAAAAAGTGTACAGTTTGATGGGTCTAGGACGCATAGTTTAGCCGGAAAACGCGTTTAAAGATAAAAATGTCCAATTTTTTTAAAATTAGTTTTTCGTGTCATTCGTTACATGGATTAAAAGGTGGCAGTTCCAAGATCACGAATATATAATTTTTAAGTCGCTGGGGCAAGTAGTTTAGCCGCAAATCGAATTTTAAGGGACAGAAAAAGTGTAAAGTTTGATGGGTCTAGGACGCATAGTTTAGCCGGAAAACGCGTTTAAAGATAAAAATGTCCAATTTTTTTAAAATTAGTTTTTCGTGTCATTCGTTACATGGATTAAAAGGTGGCAGTTCCAAGATCACGAATATATAATTTTTAAGTCGCTGGGGCAAGTAGCTTAGCCGCAAATCGAATTTTAAGGGACAGAAAAAGTGTAAAGTTTGATGGGTCTAGGACGCATAGTTTAGCCGGAAAACGCGTTTAAAGATAAAAATGTCCAATTTTTTTTAAATTAGTTTTTCGTGTCATTCGTTGCATGGATTAAAAGGTGGCAGTTCCAAGATCACGAATATATAATTTTTAAGTCGCTGGGGCAAGTAGTTTAGCCGCAAATCGAATTTTAAGGGACAGAAAAAGTGTAAAGTTTGATGGGTCTAGGACGCATAGTTTAGCCGGAAAACGCGTTTAAAGATAAAAATGTCCAATTTTTTTAAAATTAGTTTTTCGTGTCATTCGTTACATGGATTAAAAGGTGGCAGTTCCAAGATCACGAATATATAATTTTTAAGTCGCTGGGGCAAGTAGTTTTGCCGCAAATCGAATTTTAAGGGACAGAAAAAGTGTAAAGTTTGATGGGTCTAGGACGCATAGTTTAGCCGGAAAACGCGTTTAAAGATAAAAATGTCCAATTTTTTTAAAATTAGTTTTTCGTGTCATTCGTTACATGGATTAAAAGGTGGCAGTTCCAAGATCACGAATATATAATTTTTAAGTCGCTGAGGCAAGTAGTTTAGCCGCAAATCGAATTTTAAGGGACAGAAAAAGTGTAAAGTTTGATGGGTCTAGGACGCATAGTTTAGCCGGAAAACGCGTTTAAAGATAAAAATGTCCAATTTTTTTAAAATTAGTTTTTCGTGTCATTCGTTACATGGATTAAAAGGTGGCAGTTCCCAGATCACGAATATATAATTTTTAAGTCGCTGGGGCAAGTAGCTTAGCCGCAAATCGAATTTTAAGGGACAGAAAAAGTGTAAAGTTTGATGGGTCTAGGACGCATAGTTTAGCCGGAAAACGCGTTTAAAGATAAAAATGTCCAATTTTTTTAAAATTAGTTTTTCGTGTCATTCGTTACATGGATTAAAAGGTGGCAGTTCCAAGATCACGAATATATAATTTTTAAGTCGCTGGGGCAAGTAGTTTTGCCGCAAATCGAATTTTAAGGGACAGAAAAAGTGTAAAGTTTGATGGGTCTAGGACGCATAGTTTAGCCGGAAAACGCGTTTAAAGATAAAAATGTCCAATTTTTTTAAAAATAGTTTTTCGTGTCATTCGTTACATGGATTAAAAGGTGGCAGTTCCAAGATCACGAATATATAATTTTTAAGTCGCTGGGGCAAGTAGTTTAGCCCAAATTGAATTTTAAGGGACAGAAAAAGTGTAAAGTTTGATGGGTCTAGGACGCATAGTTTAGCCGGAAAACGCGTTTAAAGATAAAAATGTCCAATTTTTTTAAAATTAGTTTTTCGTGTCATTCGTTACATGGATTAAAAGGTGGCAGTTCCAAGATCACGAATATATAATTTTTAAGTCGCTGAGGCAAGTAGTTTAGCCGCAAATCGAATTTTAAGGGACAGAAAAAGTGTAAAGTTTGATGGGTCTAGGACGCATAGTTTAGCCGGAAAACGCGTTTAAAGATAAAAATGTCCAATTTTTTTAAAATTAGTTTTTCGTGTCATTCGTTACATGGATTAAAAGGTGGCAGTTCCAAGATCACGAATATATAATTTTTAAGTCGCTGGGGCAAGTAGTTTAGCCGCAAATCGAATTTTAAGGGACAGAAAATGTGTAAAGTTTGATGGGTCTAGGACGCATAGTTTAGCCGGAAAACGCGTTTAAAGATAAAAATGTCCAATTTTTTTTAAATTAGTTTTTCGTGTCATTCGTTACATGGATTAAAAGGTGGCAGTTCCAAGATCACGAATATATAATTTTTAAGTCGCTGGGGCAAGTAGTTTAGCCGCAAATCGAATTTTAAGGGACAGAAAAAGTGTAAAGTTTGATGGGTCTAGGACGCATAGTTTAGCCGGAAAACGCGTTTAAAGATAAAAATGTCCAATTTTTTTAAAATTAGTTTTTCGTGTCATTCGTTACATGGATTAAAAGGTGGCAGTTCCAAGATCACGAATATATAATTTTTAAGTCGCTGGGGCAAGTAGCTTAGCCGCAAATCGAATTTTAAGGGACAGAAAAAGTGTAAAGTTTGATGGGTCTAGGACGCATAGTTTAGCCGGAAAACGCGTTTAAAGATAAAAATGTCCAATTTTTTTTAAATTAGTTTTTCGTGTCATTCGTTGCATGGATTAAAAGGTGGCAGTTCCAAGATCACGAATATATAATTTTTAAGTCGCTGGGGCAAGTAGTTTAGCCGCAAATCGAATTTTAAGGGACAGAAAAAGTGTAAAGTTTGATGGGTCTAGGACGCATAGTTTAGCCGGAAAACGCGTTTAAAGATAAAAATGTCCAATTTTTTTAAAATTAGTTTTTCGTGTCATTCGTTACATGGATTAAAAGGTGGCAGTTCCAAGATCACGAATATATAATTTTTAAGTCGCTGGGGCAAGTAGTTTTGCCGCAAATCGAATTTTAAGGGACAGAAAAAGTGTAAAGTTTGATGGGTCTAGGACGCATAGTTTAGCCGGAAAATGCGTTTAAAGATAAAAATGTCCAATTTTTTTAAAATTAGTTTTTCGTGTCATTCGTTACATGGATTAAAAGGTGGCAGTTCCAAGATCACGAATATATAATTTTTAAGTCGCTGAGGCAAGTAGTTTAGCCGCAAATCGAATTTTAAGGGACAGAAAAAGTGTAAAGTTTGATGGGTCTAGGACGCATAGTTTAGCCGGAAAACGCGTTTAAAGATAAAAATGTCCAATTTTTTTAAAATTAGTTTTTCGTGTCATTCGTTACATGGATTAAAAGGTGGCAGTTCCCAGATCACGAATATATAATTTTTAAGTCGCTGGGGCAAGTAGCTTAGCCGCAAATCGAATTTTAAGGGACAGAAAAAGTGTAAAGTTTGATGGGTCTAGGACGCATAGTTTAGCCGGAAAACGCGTTTAAAGATAAAAATGTCCAATTTTTTTAAAATTAGTTTTTCGTGTCATTCGTTACATGGATTAAAAGGTGGCAGTTCCAAGATCACGAATATATAATTTTTAAGTCGCTGGGGCAAGTAGTTTTGCCGCAAATCGAATTTTAAGGGACAGAAAAAGTGTAAAGTTTGATGGGTCTAGGACGCATAGTTTAGCCGGAAAACGCGTTTAAAGATAAAAATGTCCAATTTTTTTAAAATTAGTTTTTCGTGTCATTCGTTACATGGATTAAAAGGTGGCAGTTCCAAGATCACGAATATATAATTTTTAAGTCGCTGGGGCAAGTAGTTTAGCCCAAATTGAATTTTAAGGGACAGAAAAAGTGTAAAGTTTGATGGGTCTAGGACGCATAGTTTAGCCGGAAAACGCGTTTAAAGATAAAAATGTCCAATTTTTTTAAAATTAGTTTTTCGTGTCATTCGTTACATGGATTAAAAGGTGGCAGTTCCAAGATCACGAATATATAATTTTTAAGTCGCTGAGGCAAGTAGTTTAGCCGCAAATCGAATTTTAAGGGACAGAAAAAGTGTAAAGTTTGATGGGTCTAGGACGCATAGTTTAGCCGGAAAACGCGTTTAAAGATAAAAATGTCCAATTTTTTTAAAATTAGTTTTTCGTGTCATTCGTTACATGGATTAAAAGGTGGCAGTTCCAAGATCACGAATATATAATTTTTAAGTCGCTGGGGCAAGTAGTTTAGCCGCAAATCGAATTTTAAGGGACAGAAAATGTGTAAAGTTTGATGGGTCTAGGACGCATAGTTTAGCCGGAAAACGCGTTTAAAGATAAAAATGTCCAATTTTTTTTAAATTAGTTTTTCGTGTCATTCGTTACATGGATTAAAAGGTGGCAGTTCCAAGATCACGAATATATAATTTTTAAGTCGCTGGGGCAAGTAGTTTAGCCGCAAATCGAATTTTAAGGGACAGAAAAAGTGTAAAGTTTGATGGGTCTAGGACGCATAGTTTAGCCGGAAAACGCGTTTAATGATAAAAATGTCCAATTTTTTTTAAATTAGTTTTTCGTGTCATTCGTTACATGGATTAAAAGGTGGCAGTTCCAAGATCACGAATATATAATTTTTAAGTCGCTGGGGCAAGTAGTTTAGCCGCAAATCGAATTTTAAGGGACAGAAAAAGTGTAAAGTTTGATGGGTCTAGGACGCATAGTTTAGCCGGAAAACGCGTTTAAAGATAAAAATGTCCAATTTTTTTAAAATTAGTTTTTCGTGTCATTCGTTACATGGATTAAAAGGTGGCAGTTCCAAGATCACGAATATATAATTTTTAAGTCGCTGGGGCAAGTAGTTTAGCCGCAAATCGAATTTTAAGGGACAGAAAAAGTGTAAAGTTTGATGGGTCTAGGACGCATAGTTTAGCCGGAAAACGCGTTTAAAGATAAAAATGTCCAATTTTTTTTAAAATTAGTTTTTCGTGTCATTCGTTACATGGATTAAAAGGTGGCAGTTCCAAGATCACGAATATATAATTTTTAAGTCGCTGGGGCAAGTAGTTTAGCCGCTAATCGAATTTTAAATGACAGAAAAAGTGTAAAGCTTGATGGGTCTAGGACGCATAGTTTAGCCGGAAAACGCGTTTAAAGATAAAAATGTCCAATTTTTTTAAAATTAGTTTTTCGTGTCATTCGTTACATGGATTAAAAGGTGGCAGTTCCAAGATCACGAATATATAATTTTTAAGTCGCTGGGGCAAGTAGTTTAGCCGCAAATCGAATTTTAAGAGACAGAAAAAGTGTAAAGTTTGATGGGTCTAGGACGCATAGTTTAGCCGGAAAACGCGTTTAAAGATAAAAATGTCCAATTTTTTTAAAATTAGTTTTTCGTGTCATTCGTTACATGGATTAAAAGGTGGCAGTTCCAAGATCACGAATATATAATTTTTAAGTCGCTGGGGCAAGTAGTTTAGCCGCAAATCGAATTTTAAGGGACAGAAAAAGTGTAAAGTTTGATGGGTCTAGGACGCATAGTTTAGCCGGAAAACGCGTCCTAGACCCATCAAACTTTACACTTTTTCTGTCCCTTAAAATTCGATTTGCGGCTAAACTACTTGCCCCAGCGACTTAAAAATTATATATTCGTGATCTTGGAACTGCCACCTTTTAATCCATGTAACGAATGACACGAAAAACTAATTTTAAAAAAATTGGACGTTTTTATCTTTAAACGCATTTTCCGGCTAAACTATGCGTCCTAGACCCATCAAACTTTACACTTTTTCTGTCCCTTAAAATTCGATTTGCGGCTAAACTACTTGCCCCAGCGACTTAAAAATTATATATTCGTGATCTTGGAACTGCCACCTTTTAATCCATGTAACGAATGACACGAAAAACTAATTTTTAAAAAATTGGACATTTTTATCTTTAAACGCGTTTTCCGGCTGAACTATGCGTCCTAGACCCATCAAACTTTACACTTTTTCTGTCCCTTAAAATTCGATTTGTGGCTAAACTACTTGCCCCAGCGACTTAAAAATTATATATTCGTGATCTTGGAACTGCCACCTTTTAATCCATGTAACGAATGACACGAAAAACTAATTTTAAAAAAATTGGACGTTTTTATCTTTAAACGCGTTTTCCGGCTAAACTATGCGTCCTAGACCCATCAAACTTTACACTTTTTCTGTCCCTTAAAATTCGATTTGCGGCTAAACTACTTGCCCCAGCGACTTAAAAATTATATATTCGTGATCTTGGAACTGCCACCTTTTAATCCATGTAACGAATGACACGAAAAACTAATTTTAAAAAAATTGGACATTTTTATCTTTAAACGCGTTTTCCGGCTAAACTATGCGTCCTAGACCCATCAAACTTTACACTTTTTCTGTCCCTTAAAATTCGATTTGCGGCTAAACTACTTGCCCCAGCGACTTAAAAATTATATATTCGTGATCTTGGAACTGCCACCTTTTAATCCATGTAACGAATGACACGAAAAACTAATTTTAAAAAAATTGGACGTTTTAACTTTAAACGCGTTTTCCGGCTAAACTATGCGTCCTAGACCCATCAAACTTTACACTTTTTCTGTCCCTTAAAATTCGATTTGCGGCTAAACTACTTGCCCCAGCGACTTAAAAATTATATATTCGTGATCTTGGAACTGCCACCTTTTAATCCATGTAACGAATGACACGAAAAACTAATTTTAAAAAATTTGGACATTTTTATCTTTAAACGCGTTTTCCGGCTAAACTATGCGTCCTAGACCCATCAAACTTTACACTTTTTCTGTCCCTTAAAATTCGATTTGCGGCTAAACTACTTGCCCCAGCGACTTAAAAATTATATATTCGTGATCTTGGAACTGTCACCTTTTAATCCATGTAACGAATGACACGAAAAACTAATTTAAAAAAAATTGGACATTTTTATCTTTAAACGCGTTTTCCGGCTAAACTATGCGTCCTAGACCCATCAAACTTTACACTTTTTCTGTCCCTTAAAATTCGATTTGCGGCTAAACTACTTGCCCCAGCGACTTAAAAATTATATATTCGTGATCTTGGAACTGCCACCTTTTAATCCATGTAACGAATGACACGAAAAACTAATTTTAAAAAAATTGGACATTTTTATCTTTAAACGCGTTTTCCGGCTAAACTATGCGTCTTAGACCCATCAAACTTTACACTTTTTCTGTCCCTTAAAATTCGATTTGCTGCTAAACTACTTGCCCCAGCGACTTAAAAATTATATATTCGTGATCTTGGAACTGCCACCTTTTAATCCATGTAACGAATGACACGAAAAACTAATTTAAAAAAAAATGGACATTTTTATCTTTAAACGCGTTTTCCTTAAAATTCGATTTGCGGCTAAACTACTTGCCCCAGCGACTTAAAAATTATATATTCGTGATCTTGGAACTGCCACCTTTTAATCCATGTAACGAATGACACGAAAAACTAATTTTAAAAAAATTTGTGGTTTTTATCTTTAAACGCATTTTCCGGCTAAACTATGCGTCCTAGACCCATAAAACTTTACACTTTTTCTGTCCCTTAAAATTCGATTTGCGGCTAAACTACTTGCCCCAGCGACTTAAAAATTATATATTCGTGATCTTGGAACTGCCACCTTTTAATCCATGTAACGAATGACACGAAAAACTAATTTTAAAAAAATTGGACATTTTTATCTTTAAACGCGTTTTCCGGCTAAACTATGCGTCCTAGACCCATCAAACTTTACATTTTATCTGTCCCTTAAAATTCGATTTGCGGCTAAACTACTTGCCCCAGCGACTTAAAAATTATATATTCGTGATCTAGGAACTGCCACCTTTTAATCCATGTAACGAATGACACGAAAAACTAATTTTAAAAAATTTGGACATTTTTATCTTTAAACGCGTTTTCCGGCTAAACTATGCGTCCTAGACCCATCAAACTTTACACTTTTTCTGTCCCTTAAAATTCGATTTGCGGCTAAACTACTTGCCCCAGCGACTTAAAAATTATATATTCGTGATCTTGGAACTGCCACCTTTTAATCCATGTAACGAATGACACGAAAAACTAATTTTAAAAAAATTTGAGGTTTTTATCTTTAAACGCATTTTCCGGCTAAACTATGCGTCCTAGACCCATCAAACTTTACACTTTTTCTGTCCCTTAAAATTCGATTTGCGGCTAAACTACTTGCCCCAGCGACTTAAAAATTATATATTCGTGATCTAGGAACTGCCACCTTTTAATCCATGTAACGAATGACACGAAAAACTAATTTTAAAAAATTTGGACATTTTTATCTTTAAACGCGTTTTCCGGCTAAACTATGCGTCCTAGACCCATCAAACTTTACACTTTTTCTGTCCCTTAAAATTCGATTTGCGGCTAAACTACTTGCCCCAGCGACTTAAAAATTATATATTCGTGATCTTGGAACTGCCACCTTTTAACCCATGTAACGAATGACACGAAAAACTAATATTACAAAAATTGGACATTTTTATCTTTAAACGCGTTTTCCGGCTAAACTATGCGTCCTAGACCCATCAAACTTTACACTTTTTCTGTCCCTTAAAATTCGATTTGCGGCTAAACTACTTGCCCCAGCGACTTAAAAATTATATATTCGTGATCTTGGAACTGCCACCTTTTAATCCATGTAACGAATGACACGAAAAACTAATTTTAAAAAAATTGGACATTTTTATCTTTAAACGCGTTTTCCGGCTAAACTATGCGTCCTAGACCCATCAAACTTTACACTTTTTCTGTCCCTTAAAATTCGATTTGCGGCTAAACTACTTGCCCCAGCGACTTAAAAATTATATATTCGTGATCTTGGAAGTGCCACCTTTTAATCCATGTAACGAATTACACGAAAATCTAATTTTAAAAAATTTGGACATTTTTATCTTTAAACGCGTTTTCCGGCTAAACTATGCGTCCTAGACCCATCAAACTTTACACTTTTTCTGTCCCTTAAAATTCGATTTGCGGCTAAACTACTTGCCCCAGCGACTTAAAAATTATATATTCGTGATCTTGGAACTGCCACCTTTTAATCCATGTAACGAATGACACGAAAAACTAATTTTAAAAAAATGTGACATTTTTATCTTTAAACGCGTTTTCCGGCTAAACTATGCGTCCTAGATCCATCAAACTTTACACTTTTTCTGTCCCTTAAAATTCGATTTGCGGCTAAACTACTTGCCCCAGCGACTTAAAAATTATATATTCGTGATCTTGGAACTGCCACCTTTTAATCCATGTAACGAATGACACGAAAAACTAATTTTAAAAAAATTTGACGTTTTTATCTTTAAACGCGTTTTCCGGCTAAACTATGCGTCCTAGACCCATCAAACTTTACACTTTTTCTGTCCCTTAAAATTCGATTTGCGGCTAAACTACTTGCCCCAGCGACTTAAAAATTATATATTCGTGATCTTGGAACTGCCACCTTTTAATCCATGTAACGAATGACACGAAAAACTAATTTTAAAAAAATTGGACATTTTTATCCTTAAACGCGTTTTCCGGCTAAACTATGCGTCCTAGACCCATCAAACTTTACACTTTTTCTGTCCCTTAAAATTCGATTTGCGGCTAAACTACTTGCCCCAGCGACTTAAAAATTATATATTCGTGATCTTGGAACTGCCACCTTTTAATCCATGTAACGAATGATACGAAAAACTAATTTTAAAAAAATTTGACGTTTTTATCTTTAAACGCGTTTTCCGGCTAAAGTATGCGTCCTAGACCCATCAAACTTTACACTTTTTCTGTCCCTTAAAATTCGATTTGCGGCTAAACTACTTGCCACAGCGACTTAAAAATTATATATTCGTGATCTTGGAACTGCCACCTTTTAATCCATGTAACGAATGACACGAAAAACTAATTTTAAAAAAATTGGACATTTTTATCTTTAAACGCGTTTTCCGGCTAAACTATGCGTCCTAGACCCATCAAACTTTACACTTTTTCTGTCCCTTAAAATTCGATTTGCGGCTAAACTACTTGCCCCAGCGACTTAAAAATTATATATTCGTGATCTTGGAACTGCCACCTTTTAATCCATGTAACGAATGACACGAAAAACTAATTTTAAAAAAATTGGACATTTTTATCTTTAAACGCGTTTTCCGGCTAAACTATGCGTCCTAGACCCATCAAACTTTACACTTTTTCTGTCCCTTAAAATTCGATTTGCGGCTAAACTACTTGCCCCAGCGACTTAAAAATTATATATTCGTGATCTTGGATCTGCCACCTTTTAATCCATGTAACGAATGACACGAAAAACTAATTTTAAAAAAATTGGACATTTTTATCTTTAAACGCGTTTTCCGGCTAAACTATGCGTCCTAGACCCATCAAACTTTGCACTTTTTCTGTCCCTTAAAATTCGATTTGCGGCTAAACTACTTGCCCCAGCGACTTAAAAATTATATATTCGTGATCTTGGAACTGCCACCTTTTAATCCATGTAACGAATGACACGAAAAACTAATTTTAAAAAAATTGGACATTTTTATCTTTAAACGCGTTTTCCGGCTAAACTATGCGTCCTAGACCCATCAAACTTTACACTTTTTCTGTCCTTTAAAATTCGATTTGCGGCTAAACTACTTGCCCCAGCGACTTAAAAATTATATATTCGTGATCTTGGAACTGCCACATTTTAATCCATGTAACGAATGACACGAAAAACTAATTTTAAAAAAATTGGACATTTTTATCTTTAAACGCGTTTTCCGGCTAAACTATGCGTCCTAGACCCATCAAACTTTACACTTTTTCTGTCCCTTAAAATTCGATTTGCGGCTAAACTACTTGCCCCAGCGACTTAAAAATTATATATTCGTGATCTTGGAACTGCCACCTTTTAATCCATGTAACGAATGACACGAAAAACTAATTTTAAAAAAATTGGACGTTTTTATCTTTAAACGCGTTTTCCGGCTAAACTATGCGTCCTAGACCCATCAAACTTTACACTTTTTCTGTCCCTTAAAATTCGATTTGCGGCTAAACTACTTGCCCCAGCGACTTAAAAATTATATATTCGTGATCTTGGAACTGTCACCTTTTAATCCATGTAACGAATGACACGAAAAACTAATTTTAAAAAAATTGGACATTTTTATCTTTAAACGCGTTTTCCGGCTAAACTATGCGTCCTAGACCCATCAAACTTTACACTTTTTCTGACCCTTAAAATTCGATTTGCGGCTAAACTACTTGCCCCAGCGACTTAAAAATTATATATTCGTGATCTTGGAACTGCCACCTTTTAATCCATGTAACGAATGACACGAAAAACTAATTTTAAAAAAATTGGACATTTTTATCTTTAAACGCGTTTTCCGGCTAAACTATGCGTCCTAGACCCATCAAACTTTACACTTTTTCTGTCCCTTAAAATTCGATTTGCGGCTAAACTACTTGCCCCAGCGACTTAAAAATTATATATTCGTGATCTTGGAAGTGAAACCTTTTAATCCATGTAACGAATTACACGAAAATCTAATTTTAAAAAAATTTGGACATTTTTGTCTTTAAACGCGTTTTCCGGCTAAACTATGCGTCCTAGACCCATCAAACTTTACACTTTTTCTGTCCCTTAAAATTCGATTTGCGGCTAAACTACTTGCCCCAGCGACTTAAAAATTATATATTCGTGATCTTGGAACTGCCACCTTTTAATCCATGTAACGAATGACACGAAAAACTAATTTTAAAAAAATTGGACATTTTTATCTTTAAACGCGTTTTCCGGCTAAACTATGCGTCCTAGACCCATCAAACTTTACACTTTTTCTGTCCCTTAAAATTCGATTTGCGGCTAAACTACTTGCCCCAGCGACTTAAAAATTATATATTCGTGATCTTGGAAGTGAAACCTTTTAATCCATGTAACGAATTACACGAAAATCTAATTTTAAAAAAATTTGGACATTTTTGTCTTTAAACGCGTTTTCCGGCTAAACTATGCGTCCTAGACCCATCAAACTTTACACTTTTTCTGTCCCTTAAAATTCGATTTGCGGCTAAACTACTTGCCCCAGCGACTTAAAAATTATATATTCGTGATCTTGGAACTGCCACCTTTTAATCCATGTAACGAATGACACGAAAAACTAATTTTAAAAAAATTGGACATTTTTATCTTTAAACGCGTTTTCCGGCTAAACTATGCGTCCTAGACCCATCAAACTTTACACTTTTTCTGTCCCTTAAAATTCGATTTGCGGCTAAACTACTTGCCCCAGCGACTTAAAAATTATATATTCGTGATCTTGGAACTGCCACCTTTTAATCCATGTAACGAATGACACGAAAAACTAATTTTAAAAAAATTGGACATTTTTATCTTTAAACGCGTTTTCGGGCTAAACTATGCGTCCTAGACCCATCAAACTTTACACTTTTTCTGTCCCTTAAAATTCGATTTGCGGCTAAACTACTTGCCCCAGCGACTTAAAAATTATATATTCGTGATCTTGGAACTGCCACCTTTTAATCCATGTAACGAATGACACGAAAAACTAATTTTAAAAAAATTGGACATTTTTATCTTTAAACGCGTTTTCCGGCTAAACTATGCGTCCTAGACCCATCAAACTTTACACTTTTTCTGTCCCTTAAAATTCGATTTGCGGCTAAACTACTTGCCCCAGCGACTTAAAAATTATATATTCGTGATCTTGGAACTGCCACCTTTTAATCCATGTAACGAATGACACGAAAAACTAATTTTAAAAAAATTGGACATTTTTATCTTTAAACGCGTTTTCCGGCTAAACTATGCGTCCTAGACCCATCAAACTTTACACTTTTTCTGTCCCTTAAAATTCGATTTGCGGCTAAACTACTTGCCCCAGCGACTTAAAAATTATATATTCGTGATCTTGGAACTGCCACCTTTTAATCCATGTAACGAATGACACGAAAAACTAATTTTAAAAAAATTGGACATTTTTATCTTTAAACGCGTTTTCCGGCTAAACTATGCGTCCTAGACCCATCAAACTTTACACTTTTTCTGTCCCTTAAAATTCGATTTGCGGCTAAACTACTTGCCCCAGCGACTTAAAAATTATATATTCGTGATCTTGGAACTGCCACCTTTTAATCCATGTAACGAATGACACGAAAAACTAATTTTAAAAAAATTGGACATTTTTATCTTTAAACGCGTTTTCCGGCTAAACTATGCGTCCTAGACCCATCAAACTTTACACTTTTTCTGTCCCTTAAAATTCGATTTGCGGCTAAACTACTTGCCCCAGCGACTTAAAAATTATATATTCGTGATCTTGGAACTGCCACCTTTTAATCCATGTAACGAATGACACGAAAAACTAATTTTAAAAAAATTGGACATTTTTATCTTTAAACGCGTTTTCCGGCTAAACTATGCGTCCTAGACCCATCAAACTTTACACTTTTTCTGTCCCTTAAAATTCGATTTGCGGCTAAACTATTTGCCCCAGCGACTTAAAAATTATATATTCGTGATCTTGGAACTGCCACCTTTTAATCCATGTAACGAATGACACGAAAAACTAATTTTAAAAAAATTGGACATTTTTATCTTTAAACGCGTTTTCCGGCTAAACTATGCGTCCTAGACCCATCAAACTTTACACTTTTTCTGTCCCTTAAAATTCGATTTGCGGCTAAACTACTTGCCCCAGCGACTTAAAAATTATATATTCGTGATCTTGGAACTGCCACCTTTTAATCCATGTAACGAATGACACGAAAAACTAATTTTAAAAAAATTGGACATTTTTATCTTTAAACGCGTTTTCCGGCTAAACTATGCGTCCTAGACCCATCAAACTTTACACTTTTTCTGTCCCTTAAAATTCGATTTGCGGCTAAACTACTTGCCCCAGCGACTTAAAAATTATATATTCGTGATCTTGGAACTGCCACCTTTAAATCCATGTAACGAATGACACGAAAAACTAATTTAAAAAAAAATTGGACATTCTTATCTTTAAACGCGTTTTCCGGCTAAACTATGCGTCCTAGACCCATCAAACTTTACACTTTTTCTGTCCCTTAAAATTCGATTTGCGGCTAAACTACTTGCCCCAGCGACTTAAAAATTATATATTCGTGATCTTGGAAGTGCCACCTTTTAATCCATGTAACGAATGACACGAAAAACTAATTTTAAAAAAATTGGACATTTTTACCTTTAAACGCGTTTTCCGGCTATACTATGCATCCTAGACCCATCAAACTTTACACTTTTTCTGTCCCTTAAAATTCGATTTGCGGCTAAACTACTTGCCCCAGCGACTTAAAAATTATATATTCGTGATCTTGGAACTGCCACCTTTTAATCCATGTAACGAATGACACGAAAAACTAATTTTAAAAAAATTGGACATTTTTATCTTTAAACGCGTTTTCCGGATAAACTATGCGTCCTAGACCCATCAAACTTTACACTTTTTCTGTCCCTTAAAATTCGATTTGCGGCTAAACTACTTGCCCCAGCGACTTAAAAATTATATATTCGTGATCTTGGAACTGCCACCTTTTAATCCATGTAACGAATGACACGAAAAACTAATTTTAAAAAAATTGGACATTTTTATCTTTAAACGCGTTTTCCGGCTAAACTATGCGTCCTAGACCCATCAAACTTTACATTTTATCTGTCCCTTAAAATTCGATTTGCGGCTAAACTACTTGCCCCAGCGACTTAAAAATTATATATTCGTGATCTTGGAACTGCCACCTTTTAATCCATGTAACGAATGACACGAAAAACTAATTTTAAAAAAATTGGACATTTTTATCTTTAAACGCGTTTTCCGGCTAAACTATGCGTCCTAGACCCATCAAACTTTACACTTTTTCTGTCCCTTAAAATTCGATTTGCGGCTAAACTACTTGCCCCAGCGACTTAAAAATTATATATTCGTGATCTTGGAACTGCCACCTTTTAATCCATGTATCGAATGACACGAAAAACTAATTTTAAAAAAATTGGACATTTTTATCTTTAAACGCGTTTTCCGGCTAAACTATGCGTCCCAGACCCATCAAACTTTACACTTTTTCTGTCTCTTAAAATTCGATTTGCGGCTAAACTACTTGCCCCAGCGACTTAAAAATTATATATTCGTGATCTTGGAACTGCCACCTTTTAATCCATGTAACGAATGACACGAAAAACTAATTTTAAAAAAATTGGACATTTTTATCTTTAAATGCGTTTTCCGGCTAAACTATGCGTCCTAGACCCATCAAACTTTACACTTTTTCTGTCCCTTAAAATTCGATTTGCGGCTAAACTACTTGCCCCAGCGACTTAAAAATTATATATTCGTGATCTTGGAACTGCCACCTTTTAATCCATGTAACGAATGACACGAAAAACTAGTTTTAAAAAAAATTAGACATTTTTATCTTTAAACGCGTTTTCCGGCTAAGCTATGCGTCCTAGACCCATCAAACTTTACACTTTTTCTGTCCCTTAAAATTCGATTTGCGGCTAAACTACTTGCCCCAGCGACTTAAAAATTATATATTCGTGATCTTGGAACTGCCACCTTTTAATCCATGTAACGAATGACACGAAAAACTAATTTTAAAAAAATTGGACATTTTTATCTTTAAACGCGTTTTCCGGCTAAACTATGCGTCCTAGACCCATCAAACTTTACACTTTTTCTGTCCCTTAAAATTCGATTTGCGGCTAAACTACTTGCCCCAGCGACTTAAAAATTATATATTCGTGATCTTGGAACTGCCACCTTTTAATCCATGTAACGAATGACACGAAAAACTACTTTTAAAAAAATTGGACATTTTTATCTTTAAACGCGTTTTCCGGCTAAACTATGCGTCCTAGACCCATCAAACTTTACACTTTTTCTGTCCCTTAAAATTCGATTTGCGGCTAAACTACTTGCCCCAGCGACTTAAAAATTATATATTCGTGATCTTGGAACTGCCACCTTTTAATCCATGTAACGAATGACACGAAAAACTAATTTTAAAAAAAATGGATATTTTTATCTTTAAACGCGTTTTCCGGCTAAACTATGTGTCCTAGACCCATCAAACTTTACACTTTTTCTGTCCCTTAAAATTCGATTTGCGGCTAAACTACTTGCACCGACTTAAAAATTATATATTCGTGATCTTGGAACTGCCACCTTTTAATCCATGTAACGAATGACACGAAAAACTAATTTTAAAAAAATTGGACATTTTTATCTTTAAACGCGTTTTCCGGCTAAACTATGCGTCCTAGACCCATCAAACTTTACACTTTTTCTGTCCCTTAAAATTCGATTTGCGGCTAAACTACTTGCCCCAGCGACTTAAAAATTATATATTCGTGATCTTGGAACTGCCACCTTTTAATCCATGTAACGAATGACACGAAAAACTAATTTTAAAAAAATTGGACATTTTTATCTTTAAACGCGTTTTCCGGCTAAACTATGCGTCCTAGACCCATCAAACTTTACACTTTTTCTGTCCCTTAAAATTCGATTTGCGGCTAAACTACTTGCCCCAGCGACTTAAAAATTATATATTCGTGATCTTGGAACTGCCACCTTTTAATCCATGTAACGAATGACACGAAAAACTAATTTTAAAAAAATTGGACATTTTTATCTTTAAACGCGTTTTCCGGCTAAACTATGCGTCCTAGACCCATCAAACTTTACACTTTTTCTGTCCCTTAAAATTCGATTTGCGGCTAAACTACTTGCCCCAGCGACTTAAAAATTATATATTCGTGATCTTGGAACTGCCACCTTTTAATCCATGTAACGAATGACACGAAAAACTAATTTTAAAAAAATTGGACATTTTTATCTTTAAACGCGTTTTCCGGCTAAACTATGCGTCCTAGACCCATCAAACTTTACACTTTTTCTGTCCCTTAAAATTCGATTTGCGGCTAAACTACTTGCCCCAGCGACTTAAAAATTATATATTCGTGATCTTGGAACTGCCACCTTTTAATCCATATAACGAATGACACGAAAAACTAATTTTAAAAAAATTGGACATTTTTATCTTTAAACGCGTTTTCCGGCTAAACTATGCGTCCTAGACCCATCAAACTTTACATTTTATCTGTCCCTTAAAATTCGATTTGCGGCTAAACTACTTGCCCCAGCGACTTAAAAATTATATATTCGTGATCTTGGAACTGCCACCTTTTAATCCATGTAACGAATGACACGAAAAACTAATTTTAAAAAAATTGGACATTTTTATCTTTAAACGCGTTTTCCGGCTAAACTATGCGTCCTAGACCCATCAAACTTTACATTTTATCTGTCCCTTAAAATTCGATTTGCGGCTAAACTACTTGCCCCATCGACTTAAAAATTATATATTCGTGATCTTGGAACTGCCACATTTTAATCCATGTAACGAATGACACGAAAAACTAATTTTTTAAAAAATTGGACGTTTTTATCTTTAAACGCGTTTTCCGGCTAAACTATGCGTCCTAGACCCATCAAACTTTACACTTTTTCTGTCCCTTAAAATTCGATTTGCGGCTAAACTACTTGTCCCAGCGACTTAAAAATTATATATTCGTGATCTTGGAACTGCCACATTTTAATCCATGTAACGAATGACACGAAAAACTAATTTTTTAAAAAATTGGACGTTTTTATCTTTAAACGCGTTTTCCGGCTAAACTATGCGTCCTAGACCCATCAAACTTTACACTTTTTCTGTCCCTTAAAATTCGATTTGCGGCTAAACTACTTGTCCCAGCGACTTAAAAATTATATATTCGTGATCTTGGAACTGCCACCTTTTAATCCATGTAACGAATGACACGAAAAACTAATTTTAAAAAAATTGGACATTTTTATCTTTAAACGCGTTTTCCGGCTAAACTATGCGTCCTAGACCCATCAAACTTTACACTTTTTCTGTCCCTTAAAATTCGATTTGCGGCTAAACTACTTGCCCCAGCGACTTAAAAATTATATATTCGTGATCTTGGAACTGCCACCTTTTAATCCATATAACGAATGACACGAAAAACTAATTTTAAAAAAATTGGACATTTTTATCTTTAAACGCGTTTTCCGGCTAAACTATGCGTCCTAGACCCATCAAACTTTACATTTTATCTGTCCCTTAAAATTCGATTTGCGGCTAAACTACTTGCCCCAGCGACTTAAAAATTATATATTCGTGATCTTGGAACTGCCACCTTTTAATCCATGTAACGAATGACACGAAAAACTAATTTTAAAAAAATTGGACATTTTTATCTTTAAACGCGTTTTCCGGCTAAACTATGCGTCCTAGACCCATCAAACTTTACACTTTTTCTGTCCCTTAAAATTCGATTTGCGGCTAAACTACTTGTCCCAGCGACTTAAAAATTATATATTCGTGATCTTGGAACTGCCACATTTTAATCCATGTAACGAATGACACGAAAAACTAATTTTTTAAAAAATTGGACGTTTTTATCTTTAAACGCGTTTTCCGGCTAAACTATGCGTCCTAGACCCATCAAACTTTACACTTTTTCTGTCCCTTAAAATTCGATTTGCGGCTAAACTACTTGTCCCAGCGACTTAAAAATTATATATTCGTGATCTTGGAACTGCCACCTTTTAATCCATGTAACGAATGACACGAAAAACTAATTTTAAAAAAATTGGACATTTTTATCTTTAAACGCGTTTTCCGGCTAAACTATGCGTCCTAGACCCATCAAACTTTACACTTTTTCTGTCCCTTAAAATTCGATTTGCGGCTAAACTACTTGCCCCAGCGACTTAAAAATTATATATTCGTGATCTTGGAACTGCCACCTTTTAATCCATGTAACGAATGACACGAAAAACTAATTTTAAAAAAATTGGACGTTTTTATCTTTAAACGCGTTTTCCGGCTAAACTATGCGTCCTAGACCCATCAAACTTTACACTTTTTCTGTCCCTTAAAATTCGATTTGCGGCTAAACTACTTGCCCCAGCGACTTAAAAATTATATATTCGTGATCTTGGAACTGCCACCTTTTAATCCATGTAACGAATGACACGAAAAACTAATTTTAAAAAAATTGGACATTTTTATCTTTAAACGCGTTTTCCGGCTAAACTATGCGTCCTAGACCCATCAAACTTTACACTTTTTCTGTCCCTTAAAATTCGGTTTGCGGCTAAACTACTTGCCCCAGCGACTAAAAAATTATATATTCGTGATCTTGGAAGTGCCACCTTTTAATCCATGTAACGAATTACACGAAAATCTAATTTTAAAAAATTTGGACATTTTTATCTTTAAACGCGTTTTCTGGCTAAACTATGCGTCCTAGACCCATCAAACTTTACATTTTATCTGTCCCTTAAAATTCGATTTGCGGCTAAACTACTTGCCCCAGCGACTAAAAAATTATATATTCGTGATCTTGGAAGTGCCACCTTTTAATCCATGTAACGAATGACACGAAAAACTAATTTAAAAAAAATTGGACGTTTTTATCTTTAAACGCGTTTTCCGGCTAAACTATGCGTCCTAGACCCATCAAACTTTACACTTTTTCTGTCCCTTAAAATTCGATTTGCGGCTAAACTACTTTCCCCAGCGACTTAAAAATTATATATTCGTGATCTTGGAACTGCCACCTTTTAATCCATGTAACGAATGACACGAAAAACTAATTTAAAAAAAATTGGACATTTTTATCTTTAAAGGCGTTTTCCGGCTAAACTATGCGTCCTAGACCCATCAAACTTTACATTTTATCTGCCCCTTAAAATTCGATTTGCGGCTAAACTACTTGCCCCAGCGACTTAAAAATTATATATTCGTGATCTTGGAACTGCCACCTTTTAATCCATGTAACGAATGACACGAAAAACTAATTTTAAAAAAATTGGACATTTTTATCTTTAATCGCGTTTTCCGGCTAAACTATGCGTCCTAGACCCATCAAACTTTACATTTTATCTGTCCCTTAAAATTCGATTTGCGGCTAAACTACTTGCCCCAGCGACTTAAAAATTATATATTCGTGATCTTGGAACTGCCACCTTTTAATCCATGTAACGAATGACACGAAAAACTAATTTTAAAAAAATTGGACATTTTTATCTTTAAACGCGTTTTCCGGCTAAACTATGCGTCCTAGACCCATCAAACTTTACACTTTTTCTGTCCCTTAAAATTCGATTTGCGGCTAAACTACTTGCCCCAGCGACTTAAAAATTATATATTCGTGATCTTGGAACTGCCACCTTTTAATCCATGTAACGAATGACACGAAAAACTAATTTAAAAAAAATTGGACGTTTTTATCTTTAAACGCGTTTTCCGGCTAAACTATGCGTCCTAGACCCATCAAACTTTACACTTTTTCTGTCCCTTAAAATTCGATTTGCGGCTAAGCTACTTGCCCCAGCGACTTAAAAATTATATATTCGTGATCTTGGAACTGCCACCTTTTAATCCATGTAACGAATGACACGAAAAACTAATTTTAAAAAAATTGGACATTTTTATCTTTAAACGCGTTTTCCGGCTAAACTATGCGTCCTAGACCCATCAAACTTTACACTTTTTCTGTCCCTTAAAATTCGATTTGCGGCTAAACTACTTGCCCCAGCGACTTAAAAATTATATATTCGTGATCTTGGAACTGCCACCTTTTAATCCATGTAACGAATGACACGAAAAACTAATTTAAAAAAAATTGGACATTTTTGTCTTTAAACGCGTTTTCCGGCTAAACTATGCGTCCTAGACCCATCAAACTTTACACTTTTTCTGTCCCTTAAAATTCGATTTGCGGCTAAACTACTTGCCCCAGCGACTTAAAAATTATATATTCGTGATCTTGGAACTGCCACCTTTTAATCCATGTAACGAATGACACGAAAAACTAATTTTACAAAAATTGGACATTTTTATCTTTAAACGCGTTTTCCGGCTAAACTATGCGTCCTAGACCCATCAAACTTTACACTTTTTCTGTCCCTTAAAATTCGATTTGCGGCTAAACTACTTGCCCCAGCGACTTAAAAATTATATATTCGTGATCTTGGAACTGCCACCTTTTAAACCATGTAACGAATGACACGAAAAACTAATTTTAAAAAAATTGGACGTTTTTATCTTTAAACGCGTTTTCCGGCT
This sequence comes from Philhelius pedissequus, assembly GCA_910595825.1. NCBI lineage: Eukaryota > Metazoa > Arthropoda > Insecta > Diptera > Syrphidae > Philhelius > Philhelius pedissequus. The sequence continues at coordinate 44,046,034 of OU343162.1, forward strand.
AAACTATGCGTCCTAGACCAATCAAACTTTACACTTTTTCTGTCCCTTAAAATTCGATTTGCGGCTAAACTACTTGCCCCAGCGACTTAAAAATTATATATTCGTGATCTTGGAACTGCCACCTTTTAATCCATGTAACGAATGGCACGAAAAACTAATTTTAAAAAAATTGGACATTTTTATCTTTAATCGCGTTTTCCGGCTAAACTATGCGTCCTAGACCCATCAAACTTTACATTTTATCTGTCCCTTAAAATTCGATTTGCGGCTAAACTACTTGCCCCAGCGACTTAAAAATTATATATTCGTGACCTTGGAACTGCCACCTTTTAATCCATGTAACGAATGACACGAAAAACTAATTTTAAAAAAATTGGACGTTTTTATCTTTAAACGCGTTTTCCGGCTAAACTATGCGTCCTAGACCCATCAAACTTTACACTTTTTCTGTCCCTTAAAATTCGATTTGCGGCTAAACTACTTGCCCCAGCGACTTAAAAATTATATATTCGTGATCTTGGAACTGCCACCTTTTAATCCATGTAACGAATGACACGAAAAACTAATTTTAAAAAAATTGGACATTTTTATCTTTAAACGCGTTTTCCGGCTAAACTATGCGTCCTAGACCCATCAAACTTTACACTTTTTCTGTCCCTTAAAATTCGATTTGCGGCTAAACTACTTGCCCCAGCGACTTAAAAATTATATATTCGTGATCTTGGAACTGCCACCTTTTAATCCATGTAACGAATGACACGAAAAACTAATTTTACAAAAATTGGACATTTTTATCTTTAAACGCGTTTTCCGGCTAAACTATGCGTCCTAGACCCATCAAACTTTACACTTTTTCTGTCCCTTAAAATTCGATTTGCGGCTAAACTACTTGCCCCAGCGACTTAAAAATTATATATTCGTGATCTTGGAACTGCCACCTTTTAATCCATGTAACGAATGACACGAAAAACTAATTTTAAAAAAATTGGACGTTTTTATCTTTAAACGCGTTTTCCGGCTAAACTATGCGTCCTAGACCCATCAAACTTTACACTTTTTCTGTCCCTTAAAATTCGATTTGCGGCTAAACTACTTGCCCCAGCGACTTAAAAATTATATATTCGTGATCTTGGAACTGCCACCTTTTAATCCATGTAACGAATGACACGAAAAACTAATTTTAAAAAAATTGGACATTTTTATCTTTAAACGCGTTTTCCGGCTAAACTATGCGTCCTAGACCCATCAAACTTTACACTTTTTCTGTCCCTTAAAATTCGATTTGCGGCTAAACTACTTGCCCCAGCGACTTAAAAATTATATATTCGTGATCTTGGAACTGCCACCTTTTAATCCATGTAACGAATGACACGAAAAACTAATTTAAAAAAAATTGGACATTTTTGTCTTTAAACGCGTTTTCCGGCTAAACTATGCGTCCTAGACCCATCAAACTTTACACTTTTTCTGTCCCTTAAAATTCGATTTGCGGCTAAACTACTTGCCCCAGCGACTTAAAAATTATATATTCGTGATCTTGGAACTGCCACCTTTTAATCCATGTAACGAATGACACGAAAAACTAATTTTAAAAAAATTGGACATTTTTATCTTTAAACGCGTTTTCCGGCTAAACTATGCGTCCTAGACCCATCAAACTTTACACTTTTTCTATCCCTTAAAATTCGATTTGCGGCTAAACTACTTGCCCCAGCGACTTAAAAATTATATATTCGTGATCTTGGAACTGCCACCTTTCAATCCATGTAACGAATGACACGAAAAACTAATTTTAAAAAATTTAGACATTTTTATCTTTAAACGCGAGAAATCAGAAACTATTCTGTTTAGGACTCCGTTGTCTGGCGCCTCAAGGGATACGAGAAAGATCTGGCGCAAGCTGGTGATCGTAAGGCCACATGGACATCCACTGGCGAATAAATGTATAGTAAGGTACCTTGACATCTAGTTGGATCAATACTTGTATTTCGATAGACATATAGGTACTGCTCTGGCCAGGGCTGGAAGAGCCTTTGCCCTGACAAAACGATTGTTTTATAGCAGCCGTCTTGACATCAGGGTGAAGGTGATTTGCTACATGGCCCTCATCAGGTCGATGATTGCCTATGGGTGTCATGTGTGGTTCATCGTTGCCCCATCTCAAATGGAAAAGATTCGGGTGTTTGAGAGGCAGTGTCTTAGACATTGCCTTGGGTTACATAGAACACCAGAGTCGGAGTACATACGATATTATTCCAACCAGGTTCTATACAACGGAGCCAACTTAAACAGAATAGATAATTTTTTGTTTAAGCTGATTCGGTGTCACATTGCAAGAGCGATGACCTCAACCAACAGGTTAATTTTTGGGGCTTATTACCCCAATAATGTATACCATGAGAGTGCGCGGTTAAGTGGCTACATCCCTCCCGAGGCATTCATATATTTAGATAGTCGAGTACTGATACAGGATGGAATGGCGGTTCCCCTAATCTATCACGTCAGCCGAAAAACTGTAGATAGGCGACTCCTGCATGGTCGAGACGCAATCGCCCAAGGTGGAGAAGAGCGCCTTCGGTTCAGTAGGACTGTGTCCGATCGGGGCGGAAAGGATAGGGCGAAGCAGGAGAACCAGTTTTGGTGGTTTCAATGCGAATACGCAGATAACTAAAGTCGAATAAGATAATGTCTTGGCCGACTTACATAGATTTAAGGAAATTCGGTATAAAGGACAGTCAGGGTGGCACCAAAAAATATGTATGTATGGGTATGTATGTTGCATGCATTATTATTTCTGTATGTATATAGAAAATATACACACAAAAAAATTAAAACAAAAAAATGCTGCTGTGGCTGTTCTAGTTTTTAAGTAGATTTAAGTAGTTTTATGTATCTTAAGTAGTTTAAGTTAGTTTTAATTAGTAATATCTAGTTTTAATTATTTTTAGTCTAGATTAAGTTATCTTATAAGATAAAATTAATGAAAATGTTAAGAGACCAAGTTTTTTTTTCAAATAGTTTATTTGTGAAAAGTAAAAATAAAATAATTAGCATAAATCCAAATAGTTCTTAGGTCGAAAGACATTAGTATTAAGAGATATAGTTTAGCTTAGAGCGCCCGTAAAGGGCCGGTAAGTTAGTTGTAAGTTATTGATAATTAGGCTAGTTTTAAACATTTTTGTCTAGCGCTTTAAGTTAGTTTAAGTTAATAATAAATAAAAATGAATTTACAAAAAAAAAATGTCATTCATTCTTGTATCCTCTCGCATTTTTCTGTGTGTTCTGTCAAATTCAATTAGAATCATTCTCTTCCGTTTGAGTAAGTTTTGACATTAAACAAAAAGCAAACCATTTAAACACTCTCTATGAATTCTGTTTGAGATCCAGGTACCTATCCTGCATATGTATTTCGCCTACATAATATATTTGTTTTTTTTATGTATGAAAATTTAACCTTTTTCATATCCTTGCTTTCAGCAGGCAAATAATACGAATGATAAGGGACAAGATAAAAAAACGCTATTCTGTAATGTAAAATCTTAAAAAATACATATAATGGACATACACCGCGTTACTTGTAATTTATTTAAATAAAAAAACATGAAAATAAAAAGTTACACACATCCTTTACTCCTTTGAAGCCCCAACGAATTAAAGTGCATACCTATGTACCTAACAAAGGTAAAATTCTATTTTTCATATGTTTCTACAAAAATAAGGTTAAATCTACATGAAGGTTAGGTATCCTTAATTAATATTATTTTAAAGGAGAGCAGACAAAAGAATTTTTTTTATTTGTACCTACAAATGTAGTACATACAAAAATATCTATAAAAATATATTTTGTAATTTAGTAAAATATTTTTGCAACAACAAAATGCTTTAGGCATTTTTTATACATATATAAAAGGGAATCATCGTGTGGGAATTATTCATATGTATACAATACAAAAAGAATTTCCAGGAGTATGAATTAATTCGTAAATCGTACCTACGTTATTTGCTCATGATTCAGGGATATCTAAATTTTAAAAGATTAAACTTAATAGATACGTAAGTATAAACAGGTATTAAGTAAAAAAAAATATAAGATATACATACATTGATTTTCCAGTATAAATTGATTGAAATTGGCAAACACTATTATTAGATATCTATCATATTTTTTTGTTTTGATTTGCTTGTTTATATTTTCTTTGCTTCTGTATGTAGCATTGTTAGCCACCTACATTTTGTTGTTGCTGCATGAAATTTAAATGTTCGAAACTCAATTCGAACTTACTCATTTTACTCACTGATGATTGAGTCTGAAAGTGAGATGATTCGTCGAGTAAGGCGAATCATCTCACTTCACTCGCTGAAATAGCGGAATCTCGGTACTGTTATATGGATTTCCTTTCAAAAGAAGACGGATCACTATCACTACTAAAATTCAATTGTTTTTGAATTGAAAGAAATTTCAAAAAAAGTAGCAATCTCGTATGAAACAATTCCCGGATTCTTTCAAAATACGAAATGTTTATTAGAGGTGTTTTTTTTTGTAAATTCATTTTTATTTAATATTAACTTATAGCTAGACAAAAATGTTTAAAACTAGGCTAATTATCAATAACTTACAACTAATTTACTGGCCCTTTTCGAGCGCTCTAACCTAAATAATAACTCTTAGAACTAATGTCCTTCGACCTAAAAACTATTTTAATTAAATCTAATTATTTTTTTTTTAACGAAGAAAAGTTATTGCCAAAAAACTCGGTATCTTTACATATTTTTCTTTTTTACTTATAAACTAAACCTAAAGATAAGACAAAAATAATGAACACTAGATACAACTAACTTATACTAACTAAAAATAACTTAAACTACTTAAAATACCTAATAATACCCAAAACCACTTAAAACTACTTAAAAACTCGAACAGCCACAGCAGCATTTTTTTTTCGTTTTTTTGAATTTTTTTTTTTGTTTATTTTTTATATGCATGTAGACACACAACACATGCAACCCATACGCAGGCACATGCACATATATATTTTTAATTTTTTTTTGTGCCACCCCGACTGTTCCCTATACCTAATTGCCCTAAATCTATGTAAGTCGGCCAAGACATACCATCTTCATCGACTTTAAATATTATGATGCTGTTCAGAGAGCCACCAGAACTGGTTCTCCTGTTTCGCCCTATCCCTCCGGTCCCTATCGGACACAGTCCTACTGAACCGAAGGCGCTCTTCTCCACCTTAAGCAATTACGTCTCGACTATACAGGAGTCGCCTATCCACAGTTTTCCGGCTGACGTGGTAGATGAGCGGAACCGCCCCTGCATCCTGTATCAGCCCTCGACTGTCTAAATAGAGGAATGCCTCGGAAGGGATGTAGTCACTTAACCGCGCACTCTCAAAATATTCGTTATTGGGGTAATACGCCCCAAAAATTAAGCTGTTGGTTGAGGACATCGCTCTTGCAACGTGCCCCCGAATCACCTTAAACAAAAAATTATCTATTCTGTTTATGTTGGCTCCGTTATATAGAACCTGGTTGGAAGGTACCAACACTGAAGCAAATGTCAAAATCTGTTTCACATTTGGTCTGAACATGACTTAGTTTGTATTAAAAAAGTCTTACACTCTTGTATTTTTCTGCTAGAATAAAGTTCGGGTATTGTAAAACTATAAAAGTGTAAGACTTTAACATTCAGTATATTTTGTTGGTATAGTGCAAACAAAATGCTACACTTTTACAATGATACAAGACCAGATACATCGGATCGTGAATACCCCTATTATATTCATACTAATTTAAAGCACAGCTGTTTGAGATTTTTCACGTCGTGTGATAGTCATTGCTTTGAATGTCATTGCCGTGACACCGAGACACAAATATCACCGTGACACACTTTGACGTTCATTGTATTTTGGGACAACAATGACAGGCGTGTGTCATTCGTGTGATAGTCATTGTAGCTAACCATACCACGATTACCTTTGTCACGGCAATGACGGTGGTGGGACCTATTTTGTTGTTACGTCAGAGTGTCACGGCAATGACACATTACAAGGACCGTCTAATACTAGCTTAAGGAATATAAATTGCTACAGATCCGTAGCGAATCAATAATCGACATTACATTCCAAACTAGAAGCCGCCGCGCCGGAAGGTATTTTGAACATAATTACTTGTGATTATGATAGCGCATATGAAAACCAAAACAATCACCAGTATTGTATTGAATTTTTAATGCTCAAACAAACGTACACCATTGCGGTGGCGATCACTGTAATAAAATGAATGAGAGCATTCACTCTCACTTATTATATATGTTATCTTGGATATCTAACTATTTGAGTAGATTTGTGGGCGGATCAGGTGTTAGCTGAAAGATGTCAAAATGGGGGCGTTCGGCAGCGCACAGCTTTCTGATACATTTCTGAAAAATATATTGTTCGTTTGTGAACGTATAAAACCCAATAGGTAACCATTTCTGTCAAAAGTCAAAACAGAAAAAAAAACTATTTGTTTATGATTGCGCTTCGGCTCAAAATGAATTAAACATACATTTATTTGCTAAAATATAAGTTAAAAACGAATCAGGAAGTAAGAACCACAAATGTTTCAACCGATTCAGAAGAAGAAGATGATGTATTAGGTACGTAATTAAAGTTCACAAACAACAATTGAAAAGACAGCTGATTTCGTAGTCAGCTTTGCACTACGCTACCTAAGTATACCAGAAATTTAGCGCTAGCTTGGGTTCGATTTGGAAATCATATGTTTTGTTCGTTGTATGGTCGACGGCTGTTAATTGACAGATATTTAACACGTATTACAACAATAACGAACGTATTGCACAGCAAAGCTGTGCGCTACCGAACGCCCCTAATATCAGAACAAAACGCATACCAAATGAAGTTTGCAGTCAGCTGTTCTATACATTTGTTCTAGGATTGCTATCCAATGGCCTCATTCAGATGTCGGTACTATAGGCTTTCCAAGATATGTTAGTATCCACTGAAGTTCCAGAACAACCAACATCGAATAGGTTGAATTTGTATGGGTTTGTGCATGTTTTTGACATTTTTCATGGGATACAAAAGTATACCAAAGTTTTTCGGATAACTTAAGATTTTTTTTTCGGCAGCAGCATTGTATATAGATATTAATAGTACTATCATGACGACGAAATTCATCCAGCCTGCAATAAGTTCTACTACTCATCATGGGTTCCACTACCAATTCGGTGGTTAGGTAGTGTTATGAAAATGCGTATGAAGAGAAATAATTTGCTAATAAATTGATGAGATATATACAAAATTTATTAAACACAAGTTAGAGGAGAAAAGAAAAACAATTAATTTCGTAGGTTTTTTTTTGTTTTTTTATGAGGATTTTTTTGTTGAGTAGGAGCTGGTTGTGTGTGTGTGTTTATTATTCTACAGGCAGATAGAATGAAAATTGTTTAGTGGCTGTAGGGAATATTGAAATATTAAGGTATACACTTGTGTGCAACGGTCACTACTCAATAAAATAAACTTGCTTACCAAATGAACAAACATGATAATAATTTAACAGTTAAAATTTGAGATTTCTGTCAATCGTTGTGCAAAAAAAAATGTTCTTGTGACAAAATTTTTTTTATTTTATATTAATATTTTTTTTGGATTTTGAAAAAAAAAATATTTTTTTCGAAAACTCAGATTTGATAAGTAATTTCGTAAAAAATCGAGTTGACGAATTTTCAAATAAGAATTGTTTATTAATAGGTATTATATATTGTTTAAGTCGTTTTTTACTTATTTTTTTTTTAAATGAGTATTCAACAATATATGTATAGATTTGAAAATATTATTTAAAAAAAATTTCAAAATATTTAATTTTGTAAAATATTGTTTTTTTTTCAAATCCAAAAAATAACAAAAAATTATTTTTTGAAAAGTCTTGGAGCCGTTTTTGAGAAATACATTTTTTTCCAAACGGTTTTTAACATTTGTATGGGAGGTACCGTTGTTTTTTATTTTAGAAAAATAGTTTTCTTTTAACTATTCAAGATAATGTCAAAAAACTACTAAGTACGAAGTTTCGATAAAATCTATTAAGTCGTTTTCGAAATTTTGAATTATCAAAAAAAAAATTTATTTCCGAAAAATTTTTTTTTGAAAAATTATGGTACACAATAGTGTTTAAACTTTCTAGGAGCTTCTGCGTAAAAAATCAAAAAAAAAATCAGATTGACCGTTTCCGAGAAAATCGAAAACAAAAAAAATGGTTCTACTAGAGGTAGCAAAAAAACAATTTTTTTCAAAAAAAAATTATTAAAAGGTACCCTTTCCCTTCATTAATGAACTCATTTTTTTTTTTATAAAAATCGTTGGAGCCGTTTTTGAGAAAAATAAGGTTTTTGTTTTTGGCCAAAAAAAATGTATGGGAGCTACTGTTATTTGTCGTCTTAAAAAAAATGAAAAACCGTGTGGGCATATTACCGACAGAATGACAGACAGACCGAATTAGGGGACCCACTTTTTTGGTGTTCTCTATGATCGTTATGTCATGTTTGATTGTTAGAAGAAAAAATGTTTTTGATTAAAATAATATTTACCTTATTAGTCAAAAAGAAAGTATGGCAGGTAGGTAGGTACTGTCATTTTTCGTCTTTAAAAAGCTGAACGAAAAACTGGGGACATGTTTATGAAAAAAACGTTTAGGCTGTAAGTTCGAGGACAGACAGACAGAGAGACGGAATTGCGGACCCATTTTTTCGTCTTCGCTATCATCGTAATGTCAAGTTTAATCAAAATCTCGAGTTCGATAGTTTTCGAATCCATAACTTCTAATATAGTACCTACCTACATTTATAATATCGCTAGTCAAAAAAAAAAATTAAAAAATACTGCCAAAGTGTACCTACTTTTTTCCTAATAAAACTGTCTGGAGAAAAAATTAAATTATTCTCAATAGATATTATATTTGAAAAAGAACAAAAAGTACCCATGTACATACATATTGTATGTAGGTGGGTACCTGGGTACACATGTACCTACCTAAACAAAATATATTGAAATATCTCAACATTGCTTTGCTATTTTCGCATAGAAAAAGTGAAAAGTAGCAACGTTGCTACAATTCAAAATCCTAAAATCCACCAAATATCTAAAATTTGAAAAAAAATTTTAAATAAATTCTATAATAATCTATACATGTATGTATATATCCATATACATTCTTTCTTCAAATTCATTTATACGGCAATAGCCTTGATATAATTTATTAGCTGTGTTTTATTGGGAATCTATCCATTGTACCGTAAGTAATTCCCAGAAAAACGCTTCGACCGTAGCATGGACCGTAGTTTTTTTTTATTTTTTGTAAAAATGGTACCCCTGCACAGCAGTCACAAGTAATGAAAGAGTCTTTTGCAAAGTAAAATTAAGAAAATATCAAAACTATGAACAATAAGTAGCTTTTATTCGTATAAAATAGAAAGTAGAAAAACGTACCAATATTTAATTTATGTTACAAAACTTTTTCTTGTTTTCAATTTTTCTGCATTTGCAATTTTAAATTCGACCATTCATTTTGCACCAATAGAAAGGAAATAATAAGTGAATGGGTTTGTTCATAGACTATGGTCAAGTCCCTTTTTACACAGGGCAATTAAAAATCGTCTATGCCTTTCACACGAGGAAACAAAATTGTCGGAGATTTGCTGGTTTCCTTTTATTGTTTCTTGGTTTTGAACGCACACTACAACATAGTTTAAATTGTTCACTCCCCTTACATTTCCCCTTTATATTTCATGCTTTTATTTATTTTCTGAGTAGACCGATAGCTAGTTTTATTTTTCAAGTCAATTTACAAATTTATTTTCTGAGTATGTTTTGCTTTCAAGTCTATATTCACTCATCAGACATTTGGTTTGCCATTTCCATGCGCATGTCCAGAAAAAAAACAATGGGATCACAAAAATGTACGCCCAGTCCACGTCCATGTAGTAAAGCGAATACCGTCCACTGCCAACGTCCATTAAACAGTGAAGAAAAAGCACATTTTGTGAAGTTCAGTTGCCGCTTAGTGCCTTTAGGCTAGGCGCGCCCATGCAATTTTTCCGAAACGAAATAGTTTATTCACTAGTTGAACGATGATCGCGCACATAAACAACTTCAAAATCAATCAACGACATAGACCAATACACAGACAACATATTGATTTAATGTGCGCACAGTTACATTATAGTTCCGTGTGATACAAACTGAAGAACTTATTTGGGGCGATCGTTCGATTTGTGCCAAAACACAAACTTTTAAGTTGCTCGAATCGCGGACTGAATAGTTTTTGTATGTGCACGCACTCTCATATAAGTCCATGGTATTCACTTTAGCAACCAAACTGTTGAAAAATTGAAAGTTACATATATGCGCTCCCGGACTTATAGCTCCTAGAATTTCAAAGGAATAAATATTGCGGCGCAGTGTCGAGTAGTTCCTTTATAGTGCAGTTCCACCCAATGCGGTTTATCTTCTTAAATTGCTTTTTTGTAGATCTAAATAAAAAGATGGTTTTTTTCACCAAACTCCATTTATTTATATTATTACTATCAATAGAAATTATAATAAAAACGAATATTGGTCTAAGTTAGTCAAAAATAAAAGTAAAACGGAATTCATTCAATAGATATTGCTTTTTTTTCAAAATGGAAATCGAAATTTATTAAAATTGATTCATTGACATTAGGGGCATACAGTTTTTAATAGTAAAAGTCAGAAACTTTTCAGAAGAACAGCTTATAATTTATTAAAAAATGGAGTTATCTAATATTTTAGAAATATAGACTGGCCAACTATAAAAAAAAGAAAAAAAAAAGAATTAAAAAGATCGATTTGTCTTACGAATGAAATTAATAATTATAATACTCCATGAACACATCCATCGAGATTCAAACCAATTATCAATCGTGCCAACAAAACTAACAAAAACAACTTCGAGACTCGAAGAAACGTCAAGCAGTCATCCACCGTAGCTTCTACTTAAGCTTTTTATCGACCGTAGCGAATTGTATGTAAAATGCTACGACGGATAAACGTACGGTGGATAAGTTTCCCAATAAAACACGGCTATTTATACCCACCATATGTTAAAGGTTGCCATGGCAAAAACAGCTTATTCGGTTTTCTCTCTTACCCTTTATATTGTTGTCAGAACTAATAAGTTTCGACCGTCTCCCTTGCTTTTTTTCGTATTTGCCTCTACCTTTACTTCTTCCACATCAACAATTCACTTCAAAAAAAGAGAAACTAGCGCCCTCATCGACGGAACTACTAGCTAAAAATTTCTGTCTCATAGTAGTACTATAGGCTTCATATACAATGGCAGCAGTTGTTTTGTCATCAGCTGTAAATGGGAATACAACAACACCAACCTATCTGGATAGCTATAGTTCGGTAATTGAATGAGGCCAATCCAACATTTTTGGGATAACTCAAGATAGTTTTTATGAGAACAGCAGTTTTTTCATCAGATGTGCTTTTGCACGCGTTGCAACAATAGAAAGTTGCCCAGAATAAATGAGCGAACACGCGCAATGACAATGGAAAAGCCCTAACTATATTAAACACAGTCAAATCTTACAAAAGCCAAAGTTAGATCGCTCTTAACTTTTACATTTACAAACATTAGCTGCGTTTTATTATCTACGGGTCTGGGTCTGGGTTATTTTTTAGCACGTATTACAAAAACAACACGAGATCCAAGTTTCTATCGGGGTTTCTATCTGGGTTTCCAAATATTAGTATTAAGTTGAACGAACAGAGGGTTAATTTTCTTCTCAAATATTGTCACTACTGAGAAAAAAAAGAAACAAAAAATAGTCAAATGTCAACAAAAAATAAAACAGTCCCAGGCGCCAGACAATATGGATGCAAATGAAAATAAATCGTAAGTACTTTGTAATTTGTTTTTAATCAAATGTTTTTCAAATAGGATTTTACTATAGAAAACGAAGAATCTGGACAAAGGAGGAAACTATTGGATTCCTACACGCATATTCCAAGAGGCAGGCGGAATTTGTTCATCCAGGAAAAAAAAATACGCCATGAGCAATGTCCTAGAGGACTTAATAGCCAAAAGTGCGTTTTAAAATCCTGGTCCGAGTATGCAGCTATAATACTTTCAAAGTCTTCAATTCTTTGGTGACTTTGGGTTCCCACGTCAACGGAGGAGGAATCACTACTGCTGGTTGAGTCATTGGATGAACTAATTCCCAATCACTACCAGAGCTGTCGTATAAAAACTGTGTAAAAGCTTTAACTAATTTATTTTATTTATTAAATGTTATCAATTTATACTTACATCCACTACGCCTGAAATCATTTTTTTTCTGTGTCAACAAAAGAAACGCCAAAAGGTAATCAGTACCACCAACCATGTAAAGTATAATTTTTTCTTAACCCAGATCGTTTTATTTTTACGGGGTGAACCATATGGGTTATGAGCGATAATAAAACGAGACTATTGCAATAGATTTCATAAAACTGTGTAAACTGTTGTATTATATTAAAACAGAATTTCGGTTTGAAGTGTACATTACTGGTAGATTACTGCTGCCCTCTTCATTTTCATACGAATAACTGACGTAGGTTTATATATCCACTACATTTTCTTATTTCAATGTTGGTGTACCTAGCCTGCTGTCAAAGCAACCCCATTAAAAAAATCTTGACGTTTACCTGACAGCAGGCAATCCACCACCGTCAATTTTTATCAGAAAGTTTTTATCAACTAAATTTATTTTATTTTTATCGCGTTTTTTTTTCTAAAAAAAAAACATTTAACTCTTTTAATATTCTCATTGTTAACAGAGGAAATTTTTCCAAAAATGCGTAGCAATTATAAACAAATATCTAAGTGTTTCTAATTATCCGAGGAAAATTCAAATGGCCGAAGCCAGACAACCAATTGTAAATCTTCGGCAAATCGAGTTCGACGATATCCATAATCGAGAGGTTTGTAGACAAAAAGATATTAACAACAAATTTGGTAATTTTTTTTTTTGTAAATATTTGTTGACAAGTGCCTTCATCTTTCTAATATTACACATTATCTGTTTGAGGTTTTGTTCTGGGAAGTAATTGAGCTAAATAATGCTTTGTATTTATTTCAATTCGTCGTCCCCTACCCAAACACAAATCCAAAACAAAGGCCAGATTGTCGGAGAATTTTGTTTGTTTATTTGTTATATAAACAGCGAAATGAAATTAGGTTACCCCATTTTGTATGTGGGGGTGGGCACTAATCCATGGATGCCGATGCCGATCATAATGATCAATGACAATGACGATCGTTTGAAACTATATTATTGCTCTATTTTGTTTTTGTTTGTTTCTTTTTTTCTCCCTTGGAAGATTGTTGGTAGAGGATCCTTTGGAACAGTTTACAAGGCTAAGTGGCAGAATCGTTATGTTGCTGTTAAGGAATTTTACATCACCGCCGAACAGAAAGCCATTCAAACAGAGGTAAGATTCATAAGCTTTCATATAAGTCTTTTTTAAAATCCTGTATACTTACCTATCTATTTTTTTACAGGTGAAACAATTATCTAGAGTTGTGCATCCGAACATCATTGCACTGTATGGAGTTTCTTTTAAAAACGAATGCGTTTATATTATAATGGAATACGCCGAAGGAGGATCTCTTTATAATTTTCTGCACGGCAAAGCGAATCCGTATTATTCAGCGGCGCATGCTATGAACTGGGCACTGCAATGTGCAGAGGTAAACAAAAATGTTTGGTTTTGGCATAATTTAGTAGAAAACATTTGTTGAAATTTTAAAATGTCCAATATTAATAGCGTCCGCCGAAAGTTCGATCGGTGTGTAATTATGTGTGTTCAATGAGGCTGTTCGAAACAGTTTGGAACACTTTAGAACAGGATTTTCTGCACTTGCTTTTTAGCTAGAACAGGTTAGAACAGATTAGTGAAAACTGTCAAAACCATTTGTTGTTGTTAAAAAAAACATTACGGTGTTAGATTTAGTTGATAAATTATTTTCTGTGTCGGAATCATCCCAATTTCATGAAAAATATTTTTTTTTCCATTTCAGATTATTTCTAATAATGTTTCTGCAAAAATAAAAGAACTTATGTCGATTTCGTTTCAATAATTAGGATTCGCTACTAAAACCAATACTTTTTTGCTTTGAAACGAACGATTACGGACCGAATCTCTTTTTGGGACTGTGTGTGTTGCTTGACAGCTCTAAAAAAAAAAACAAATCTTCAATTCGTTAAAACATCACTATTTCGTTTTAATTTCCCGATTCCGACGCGGGGGAGTTCCTAAACCCACTTGCACTTTTTTAATATTTGTTTTCAAGAAGTTTTTAACAATTTGTTTTAGTTTTTAATATATTAATTTACTTTTTCTGTACACTGGCACAAAATAAAAATTAATTCACAACACAACAATTGAGAAAGTTCAAAACAAATATTGTAGTGTGTGTAAGAATCTGTGCACAAATCCCAAAAAGAGATTCAATACGGATCTGTTTTTCCAGAAAAAAACTGGTTTTAATTTGATGAGATCGATGTTTTTGTTGAAACGAAATCGACATTAAATTGTAGGTAAACAACAATATTTTTTTTTAATATCTGTCAGATGACTGACTGTTCCAAGTTGTTCTATCTTGTTCTGCAGTTTCTCACGAATCTGTTCTGTTCTGTCCTGTTCTGTTCTATTCTGTTCTAACTTTTTCGTCACAGAACAATCTTAGTATTAACTATAAGGATATTATAGCCTGTCAATGTACCAATGTAGACGTGTGTTTTCAACTAATGATGATCGTTTTTAATATTTTTTTTAATAGAGTTTCCGCATACCATCCTGGCTTAAGCCAAGAGTACCTATCTTTGCATTGCAAAAGATTAGGCTCTATACTTTGCCCTAGATAAATATGTGAAAAAAACAAAGTAATTAGTTAAAAAAAAAACTTTAAGAATCACAAAAAATTAAAATTTATAGAATAGTTCACGTCTAAATGATATTATTTTTAATAAAAATTTTCACTTTTCTTTTAAATTGATTTATTCGGTTTTCATTCTTCACCTCACTTGGAAGATTATTAAAATAATTGATTCCATAAAAAAAATACTACGTTGATGGGTACTGCTAAGCCGGCATCTATCCGGTCGCAAGTTGTTGTTGTTGTTTCTCAAATTGTAAGTTTGAGCCTCAGGCACTTCCAAGATGCCATAAGACACATAATAAGTAGCATTCCATTACGTATTTTAAATATAAACACCATAGCATCATAAGTCAGTTTCTGTTTAACATTCATCCAATTAAGGCACTCTAGCATAACACGAATCGGTGTGTATATGTTCCCTTATTCTGCAGTCTCTGTAGTCTTAATTTAACATTAGCATTAGATAGATAGATAGATAGATTTTATTTTTTTTTTCTTCAGTATGTTATAAAATATATATTTTTACATAAATCATTAAAGCACGGCTTTTGCCGTTTGCCTTATCGACATTAAATAAAAAATAAACATAATTATATTTGTTCAGATAGAACAGAATAGAACCTGGGGGTCAATTCACGATCTGTGAAATTATGAAGTGATAAAAAAAATATCATTTCAGTTTTCACAGAGGTTTATCATTTTCCAATTTCACGCACACGCCTAATGCGATTCTAGAACTCATTGTGATAAGGTTTGTACTAAAAAGTACTAAATGATAAATTCCGTCATTTCTGATTAGATTTTTTGTTGGGAAAGGTAAATATTTCGTTTCAGTTTCTAAATTTGCTTAAGAATAATGTCCGGAATAATAATTTGTTTAATAAATTAATAAAAGACGTCGTACTGAACAATTGCGGGTTTTATATTATGTTCAATAGTATCTCTGTTTTGAGTAAGATTTATTATTTTTTCATGTTAGGATATTGAGGCTTTCCCTTCCAGATGGGCAGAATCTATTCGATGTTGCAACTAGGAGCACTTTATTGAACTTTATAGATTCCCAAAACATTTATGCATGCATTTAAAACGTGAATTGAGAGCATTCTTAAAAAACGCTCAACCTGTAAGTGAGCTTCAAAGCCATTTAAATATGGTAAAGTGCTCTGCATTTTATTGCAATGGGTAGTTTTCAACGATCTGTCGCGGGAATGAGCACCGTCGCGTCGGCTGTTGTCAATCTGTTGATTTAACAATTTCGTTATTTACTCGAATAAACACAAATATAACTTACTACCAAAATAAATTTGTGTATAAATATAATTGTTGCTTACTTGTAATGTGCCAAATCCTGTTTTTCTTTTTAATAAGTAAGTAAGTAAGTAAGTAAGTAAGTAATTTATTGCTTGATGTCTTAATATTTCATTTACAAACATTTATAATAAATTTTAAAGCTTTAGCTTTGCCGTCAGCTCGTTTGGCAATTTAAAAGATATAAGATATTATTATATAAATATACAAAAGTAAGAAAGGTAAGAATTAAGTTAACTATGCATATTCAGTTATAAGTAGCATTCGGTATTTTAATATGTCTTTTAAAAACAGGTACAGTTTTTTCCAAACACAGTTGTTTAGCAATGTAATTGTTTCTTGTAGGGTAAACATTTTCTGTCCAAAGTATGCAATTCGATGTTGTGCAAATATGGGACACACACTGATGAGGTGGAAACAATTTTCTTTAGCTTTAAGATTGCACAGTGAACAAAACTGATTAAAGCTGTTATTATATGGAGTTCCATTTAGGCCAAGGACTTCACATCTTGTCTTAAATATAAGAGATATCTCTTTATACGTGAGCGCATCATTGAAATAGTTAGCTTCCATTAGGTTCAGCTTAAGTTGAGAGTAAAGGAATCTGCTTTTTGATTTCCTTGCTTCTTGTACATATGCATTCCTTACAAAATCCTCCTGGGCTTGAATTATTTTGTACAGCTTTTCTTTAAAGTGCAACAAATTGCTGTGATCTAGCTCCACCGTTTCACCACAAGAATTTCCTAAATTCTTCCACCTAGCCACCCACCAATCCGAATTTCGCAGTTCGTACTTTTTAATATTCGCTTAGAAACATTTTCTTCACAAAACAATTGACTGTGATAAAAAAATTATCATATGAAAAATGTTTGACATTTAACTTCACTTTTTCACGAATCGAGAATCGAATTAGACGTGAAAGCGTGATAAAATTTATCACTTCACATCTTCACAGATCGGGAATTGACCCCCAGAACAGGGGGTCAATTCCCGACCTGTGAAATTATGAAGTGATAAAAAAAATATCATTTCAGTTTTCACAGAGGTTTATCATTTTCCAACTTCACACACACGCCTAATGCGATTCTAGAACTCATTGTGATAAAGTTTGTACTAAAAAGTACTAAATGATAAATTCTGTCATTTCTGATTAGATTTGTTATTGGGAAAGGTAAATATTTCATTTCAGTTTCTAAATTTGCTTAAGAATAATGTCCGCAATAATAATTCGTTTAATAAATTAAAAAAAGACGTCGTACTGAACAATTGTGGGTTTTATATTATATTCAATAGTATCTTTGTTTTGAGTAAGATTTATTATTTTTTCATGTGAGGATATTGAGGCTTTCCCTTCGAGATGGGCAGAATCTATTCGAAGTTACAACTAGGAGCACTTTATTGAAATTTATAGATACTTAAAACATTTGTGCATGGATTTAATACGTGAATTGAGAGCATTCTTGAAAAACACTACTTATAAGTGGGCTTCAAAGCCATTTAAATATGGTAAAGTGCTCTGCATTTTTTTGCAATGGGTAGTTTCCAACGATCTGTCGCGGGAATGAGCACCGTCGCGTCGGCTGTTGTCAATCTGTTGATTTAACAATTTCGTTATTTACTCGAATAAACACAAATATAACTTATAACCAAAATAAATTTGTGTATAAATATAATTGTTTCTTACTTGTCATGTGCCAAATCCTGTTTTTCTTCTTAATATTCGATTATAAACATTTTCTTCACAAAACAATTGACTGTGATAAAAAAATTATCATATGAAAAATGTTTGGCATTTAACTTTACTTTTTCACGAATCGAGAATCGAATTAGACGTGAAAGCGTGATAAAATTTATCACTTCACATCTTCACAGATCGGGAATTGACCCTCAGGACAGAACAGAACAGATTCGTGAGAAACTTCAGAACAAGGTAGAACAACTTAGAACAGTCAGTCATCTGACAGATATTAAAAAAAATTATTGTTGTTTACCTACAATTCAAGTTCCTTTATTTTTGCAGATACATTCTTAGAAATAATCTGAAATGGAGTTAAATTTATTTTAGAAAAAATATTTTTCATGAAATTGGGATGATTCTGACACAGAAAATAATTTATCAACTAAATCTAACACCGTAATGTTTTTTTTTTTTAACAACAACAATTGGTTTTGACAGTTCTCACAAATCTGTTCTAACCTGTTCTAGCTAAAAAGCAAGTGCAGGATATCCTGTTCTAAAGTGTTCTAATCTGTTCCGAACAGCCTCATTGAACACACATTATATGTATATAGTTTGTATTGTAATTATTTACAAGATAAAAAGATGAATAATAATAGATAATTATTTTGAGATTAAAATTTTCATTTATAATATTATTTCTGTAAGTTATTGCTTTTTTGTAGTAGTTTAGAAGAAGCCTTATATCTGATTCACAATTTAAAAGTGTTGTAACTTCATATTCGGATAAAATATAACTGCCTAGATAACATCTGCGAGTTTCTTAACGGGACACCTACCAGTAAAGTGTAAAACATCTTCTCTCTCCAAGAGGTTACAAAGACTGCAATAAATCGGTAAATCGGGACGATGTGATATGTAATTTAACCTTATGAGTTCTCCTCTTATTTTGAAGATGGCGGATATTAGTTCTTGGCTGTTGCGGTTATTGAAGTAATTTTTTCACCTAGATTGTGATTCAGGGCACTGTTTATTGAGCGGTGAACGGAGGATGTAGCCATATTTATACAATCTATCCTGTATTGTTCATCCACTTTGCAGATGAGCTCATAGAGCATATCTTTACGTTGACTTCCGTTTGTTGTCCTTGAATAGTCAAATTCCATCCCACAATAACCAGCAAACTCCTCAAGTTTACTAACCCGTAAATTTCTTCTTTGAATTACTCTCATAGCAACGATTTTGGGCAGCCTTTCATCTGGCATCTCAAGAACTTTCAGAATATTTAAGAATTTAAGAAATAATGGTGAAAGTCCTGTTTCAATTATCAGCATATAATTGGGTGTTGTACTTGGTAATCCAAATATTCTCTTGATATAGTATCTCAGGAGTTTTACTACAGTTTTATGCTGACTGTTTCCCCAAGATTGTGCAGCGTACATCATCACCGATTCCACCACTCCAACGAAAACTTTGTATTTGACGGTATGGTCAACGAATTTATTTGAAAAACACCTCTTCCATATAGCACTGATTGCACTTTTTGCTTTAACAAGTTTATCTTTTAAGTGTGGTTCCATGTTAAGATTACTAGAAATAATCATGCCAAGGTATTTAATTGTTCTCCATTGAAGTACCATCGCTCGTTTCTGAATAATTTACCATCTCCTTTTTTTGAAAATCATCACCTTTGATTTCCCTAGGTTAACCGTTAAGTTCCACGTTTGACAGTACACATAAAGGCGGTTTATCATCAGTTGCAATGATTCCGGCGAGTAAGCGAATAATAACACGTCATCTGCAAAAAGAAGTGCTTTAATTAACACTCCCGCAAACTCTACTCCTCCAGGTAGACAGTCTGTGAAGTCATAGTTATACATCGAAAATAGGTAGGGACTTAAGGAACAGCCTTGTCTTACTCCCATATTTGTTTCGAACCACTCCGAAGTTTCTGTTCCACATCATACTGCTGACCGGTTTTTTCATACATGTTTTCAAGTACCTTTCCAAATTTATTACTCATTCCAGTATTGTACAACTTATAGAATAGAGCTCTTCGATCGATGTTATCAAAGGCTGCCTTGAAATCAATGAAGAAGGCGAATAGTTTCTTTTTTTGTTCTAGGAATGTGCCAGCAATGTTCTGGGGTACAAAAATATTGTCTATGGTAGCAATGTTTTAAACACTTTTTGAAATCGTTTATATATAAAAGAAAAAGAAACACTCCCAACACTGAACCCTGAGGAACACCCAGGTCATTATTATATGCATTCGATAGTTCATCATTGACTTTTGTTCTCTGGCTTCTATTAACCAAATAATATTCAAACCATTCCAATTCTCGACCACGCACACCATACAAGTAACGAGTCTGCCATCTAACGTTTTTTTTTTCAACTAGTGCTTATTTCGTGAATGGTAACACTTAGCTCATGTCTGATTTGACAGATAATTAGTTTTATCCTTCCGCTGAACGAATATGGTTGTGTATACGCTTGAACAACGCTCACTAAGTGGGGCTGCGATCGACTTAGAGAAGATGCCGATTTTGCCAAAAAAATCATCTTTTCAGATGAAGCTCATTTTGATCTTGGCGGGTACGAAAACAAGCAAAATTGTCGCTTTGGGGCACAGAAAACCAGCACACATACATTGAGCACACATACAACGAGTCACTGTTTGGTGCGGATTTTGGTCCAGAGGCATAATTCGAAAATGAGCAAGAAGTGGCCGTTACAGTCAATGGCGATCGTTATCGGGCCATGTTGAACGAATTTCTGTTCACAAAAATTGAAGAGGAGGATATTGGCAATATTTGGTTTCAACAGGACGGCGCTACGTGCTAGCCGAAGCTGCACTCGATGTTTTGCGCCCATTTTCAAAAAAAAAAAGTTATTAGCCGGGGACCCTATATAACTTTTTTAATAAGATTTGTCTATCAATAGTTTCAAACGCACGTTTCAAATCCAAAAAGATCGCTATCACTGATTTTACACAGTCAATTTGTCTCTTCCACTTCCACAGAATGCAGTTTATCGCAGTTTCACATGAATGACCCTTTCTAAACCCAGATTGGACGAACAACCAACCCTACACCAGTGAGTCAGCGATTGCAATCTATACTGATGGCTCCAAAATGGACACTGGTGTTGGTGCAGGCTTTTTCTCGGCATCTCTTGAGTTAAACAACTCAATTAGGCTCCCAGATATAGTAGTGTCTTCCAAGCTGAGGTCCTGGCAGTGAAAACAGCTGCTAGACAGGTAACGATGGCGCTACCACGGGCTGATATCACCTTTTATATAGATAGCCAAGCGGCAATAAAAGCGATTTCGGACACTGTGATAAAATCGAAACTTGTTTCTTGCTGGCGTAAAGAGCTAAAGGTTTTTGGTACGCAACACAATGTTAGACTCTGCTGGGTCCCGGGACACAGCGGTATACAGGGTAACGAAAAGACCGATGAGTTGGCAAGACAGGGATCAGCGCTTGACGTCAGTCAAGCAGAGCTGGTAAATATCCCACCCTGTTACATTAAACAGAAAATTTCTGACAGGATTCTAAAGAAATCCAACACGAGGTGGAACCTACTTGACACTTGTGACACTACCAGAAAAATATGGCCATGCTTCAACAAGCAGAGGGCAGATAAAATTATGCAACTCAAGAAGAGATCCCTTCGCTCTGTTATAAGCATAGTCACTGGACATAATCTGCTGGGATATCATAAATTCAAAATGAAACTCAGTACAAATGATCTATGCAGGGGATGTGGTGACGAAGAGGTGCATGAGGACATCTCACACTTTCTCTGACACTGCCCTGCACCTTGTCACCAGAGAAAGAATCTGTTAGGCAGCTACGTCTTCAATAATTTGGAATAGATCTCTAATATTTCAGGAATTAACATATCGAACTTCGTCAATGCCTCCAAATGGCTTGACTGATTCAGAGGACACATGTTTATATCGGAAAAGAGGGCTACACTCCGGGTAACACAATGGATCTACATTGATTTAAGTGTGACGATAACGTCATCAATTGACCCAGATAATATGTCTGAGAACCTATATGTATTTAGACAAAAATCAAAACGCTCTTTAGTATAACGAATGGTTTTATAATTTTTATTTTTAATAATGGATTTATTTTTTATTCGTACTTCCACTCTTATAGTTTCATGGTCCGTTGTTTTGGCGTCAGCATTTATCATGAATTTAACTTTAGATTCCAAATCCCTATTCGCTGTGATGTAATCTATCAAAGTTGCTGAGACTTCCGTAATTCTAGTAGGTTGGTTCACCAATTGAACAAGAACTTTTTTTGAATTACGATCCTTAGTTAGTAAATCGATATTAAAATCACCGGCCATCAAGATGTTGTTTTCGTTTTCCAAGGAATGATAACACCAATCAGACAAAAATGTTATTGAACCAGGTATACATTTTCAAAATCCAGACAGAATTTTGAAATGTCTATCACTTTAAAACGTATGCCTTGTTTGACATATAATAACACTCCCTCGGTATGCCTTGAGTGTGAAGTACATACAAAATGCTTGTAGCCAGCAATACTTATTTCAGATTCCTAAATTTGATCTGTTATACAGCTTTCAGACAGTATTACAAAATCAGGATGATTATTTTGTACCAAAACATTATGACGTACGTCATAAATGCAACAAAGAGGGTGAAATCTCAGCGTTTAATGAAACTGATAAGGAATTTATTGTTAAAATTTTGCAAGAAAAACAACTCAAATGCATTTACTGTCAATTTAAAGTTACCAAATAATTATGAGATTAAAAATAATTAGCAACCCTCTGCCTGTCAGGTTCTTTTTTTACAATATTGCTGGTCTTGTTAATAAATCATTGTTATGTAACTTTTTTAAATATATTTGTAAATTTGAAATCTTTTTTTTTATTTGAAACATTTGTACTCGCTGAAAGCTTTAAGAACTTCGAAAAATTCTTTGCTGGTTTCAAACTTAGTTGGATCTCTGCAGCTAAAACAAACAATTTCGGGAGAGCTAGTGAGGGCTGTGTTTTTGGCTATAGAAAAGACATCGAATCTATCTACAAACTAAAATTTTCAAACCTTGCAGACGCGGTAATCTTGCAAGGGTGTTTTGCTGGGAATCACTTGACTTTGGTTCCATTATATTTAAACTGTAGTCATTGGAACAGAGATTTTGTAGCTCTCAAAAACTTTTTTTCGACATCTGACTTGAGAAATTTTATTCTTGGTGGCGATTTTAACGTAAGAACTGGCACGAAAGGTACAGTCGACTACAATTCCATTCCTCCAGCTAATGTTGAAGAATTAAGAAGCTCTAAGGATTCAACCTGCGATAGTAACTGCAATACGTTTATAGAATTTCTTGATAATATTGGTGCATACATCCTAAATGGAAGAGGATTCAAAGACAAAGCTGGTGAATACACGTTCGTAAGTAGCAGGGGATCTTCGGTTATCGACTACTGCTGCCCTTCATACATAAAATATGGTACTGGATTTTTGTGTAGGTCGCGAAACTTTCTCTGATCATATGCCACTGATTTGTACCATAAAATCTTCTGAATCGAGCATTCAAATCAAATCAAATGCTGCATATATGAAGCAAACAGTGCACCTGTTACCCAAAAAATTAAGTTCGAGCACAAGAAGCCTTGGTTTGATTTAGCCAGTCACTCAGCTAGGAAAAGTGCGTTTAAACACCTCAAAGCATTTAGAAAACACAATCTTGAAACCTGTAGAAATAATTATAATGCTGCTAACAAAATATACAGGAATTTATGTAAATCTAAGAAGGAAGCTTACTTCCAAAACTTAGTTAATAGTTTAAAAAATGTTAATTCAGCCCGAGAGTGATGGAAGATTTCCAGAAAGATACGAGGCGTCAGTTTCAACATACCAACATTCTTATCAGCTACTGAATTCAGCATATATTTTCAAAAGTTGCTGTCGCTATTGCCAAACCATGTTGCTACCAGTTCCTGTTCACCTCAAGTACTAACACCTCAGTTGGACCGCACAATAGAGCTTGAAGAAGTTTATTCTGCATTATCCTCATCAAAAGATCATAAAGCCCCAGGTATGGATGGAATTCCATTCGAATTTTATAAAAATGCAAGCCCATCTCTAATCACTGAAATTCATAAACTATTTGTTAAAATATTTGAAACTGCAACTGTCCCAGGCTCATTTAAAAAATCAATTATGTATCCCCTGTTTAAGAAAGGAGATGTAAACTTGGTATCTAATTATAGAGGAATGTCCTTCCTTGAGAAGCTTTATAAGCTATTTGCCACTGTTCTTCTAAGTAGACTAACGACTTGGTTAGAAGAAAACAAAATAATAAATGAATTTCAGGCTGCTTATAGATCTAACTATTCTACTGTTGATCAAGTTTATAATCTATCCTGCCTCGTACAACTTCAACTCAATCAAAAAAAGAAACTATGTGATTTTTATTGATCTTAAAGCTGCTTTTAATAATATTAACAGAAATGCATTATTTTACAAACTTTCTGCTTCAGGAATCTCTACGAAAATGATAACTATTATCAAAGCACTTTACATGAATACGTCTGCTGCGGTTTGAGATGGTTAAGTCTTGTCAGATTTCTTCTGCACCGAAAAAGGAGTCAAACAAGGTTGTGTCTTGAGTGCACTGCTTTTCGTTCTGTATTTAAATGATCTGCACGTTAATCTACCCTTTGGGTTAACTATTAATGGTCTCGGAATTAATGGCCTATTATATGCCGACGACATTGTGTTGCTTTCCGATAATCCTTCCAAGCTACAAGAACTTATTGACAGCTTTAAATTATACTGCATCAAGTGGAATCTTGAAGTAAATCTTGGATAATCTGAAATAGTCACTTTTCGAAACGGAGGACGTAGAGTTGCTTGTGAGAAATGGTTTTTCAACGGCACGGAGATTACTGTATCAAACCTATAAATATCTGGGAGTTGTTTTCAACTACAATATGTCTTGGAACGAACATTTAAATAATAGACTTACATGCTCAAAAAATTCCATAAACGCTACAGGGTCCAAGCTGCTTAGAAATAAATCAGTTCAACACTCAACAAAATTTAAAATTCACGATGCTGCAACGAGATATATAATGTTGTACTGTGCTCAAGTTTGGGGATATAGAGAACACACACAAGTTGAAAAGTTGCAGCGATTTTTCATTAAAAGATGTTTTTTCCTACCAGAAACAACACCAAACTATGCCTTACATATTGAAACTGGACTTCCTAAAGCTTTTTTAACGACCCTAGACTTGCATTTTTCTTTTATACGGAAAACACTGCATCTTCCAAACGGCAGGCTAGCAAGAATCTTGTTAGAAGCTATAATTAGTAAGAAGATATTCTGGGCCAAGGAATGGCTGGATCTTTTTCATTTAACGTCAATGGACTTTTCTTTCACCACAAATTTAAATGAATGGCGCAAGAACAGCATAAGACCCTCTTGTCTAAGCTGAAGGAAAAACATTGGAATATTTTTATCAGCAACGCCAATCAGTCCCAATTCCATAATGATTACTGTAATCTGCTTTACTCTGAAGTACCAAACTACTTTCATGACTGAAACCCTGGATATATGATTTCCCTTATCCTAAAAACTCGCTGTGGACTTCTAAGTCTAAATGGAAGATCACTCCAAAGAGATACAAATGGTTTATGCACACTTTGCAATTTAGACGCCTCTGAAAATACTTATCACTTCGTTGGAATCTGCCCAATCTTCAAAATGTATAGAAGGATATTTCTTGGAAATTACGTACTTTCACGCACACAATTTTTAAACGTTTTAAATGGCAGCTGCTACTTTAGTCTCTATAAGTTTTTAAAAGCGTCACTGAAGTATCGCTATCTTATATTGAATGAATTTTCATAATAATTTTTTTGTTCAAATCACTAATTTGCTTATCGTCAAATTTAAAACCTGACAGGCAACTTTATGTTATTGTCATAATTAATTTTTATACCAGTATATAAAATGTTTTTGTTAAACCTTTTAATGAAATAAAATTATATAATAAAATTATATTATTAGCCAAAAAACTCTGCGTGTTCAAACAGTAAAATATTAAAGTTTCTGAGTTTTTTTGTTTGCTACAAGCATTTCCCTGTTTCCACTTTAAGTCTACGTTGATACACTTCACAATCATTATCAAATGCACTATGGTTTGTTTTAAGCTTTAAATTTAAATCTCTGTTCATTCTTAGACAATTCACACAACTAAGACTCTCAGCCATAAACTAATAACTTAAAGACCAGAAACCTCTGCTTTCATTTGACATTTGCCTACAAGCTGAAACACGCACACAAGTAACATTTCTGTTCCTCTTCCAATAGACACATTGATAGAAACGCACACAAGAATCTTTTCTGTTCCTCTTCCTATAGACACATAGACAACACAGCCCTAGTAGTTTGTTTTTGTTTTGCTTTTCGATTTCCCATCTATTCATGGATAGAGTTTCAAAGCTACAAATACAACAATGTAAACAAATGGTTTTTGGGGGGTGAAACGTACGAAGGTTTCCAATCTTTATTATGACTTATTTGTGATCTCAGCTTGGCATTCAGTACCCAAATGACATCAACCACATTTAGAGCATAACTTACTTTCTGTTTTACAGTCTTTGCTGGTATGGTTGAATCCCAAACATTTATAGCATCTTTTCACATAAAATGACTTGAACAATACATTTGTCCCATCCCACACTTAACTTACCAACTTTCATTACTTCATTAAAACTTGTACTATCAAGTTCGATTGCTGCACTAAACGATCTCTTATTTTTATTTTGCCAAATAGCTTTATATATTAAATTAGCATTCTTTAGTATTTCATTTTGTTGTTTTAATGAACTTATTAATACATTCTCCTCTAGTTTCTCCGATAGGTTACAAATTTTAATTCTGAGGTTATTTCTTTTCATAACATTCACATCATCGTTGTCGAATGATAAGATTTCAATCTGTCTATAGTTTGAGGTCTATCGCACCTAAATGTTACATCGCTTGGCTTTTTTAGAACTTGGTTAAAAATTTTGCAAGGATTGCTCCTTATTTTAGAAAATACCTGTTTGCGTATTTTGTTTCGAAGGAAATAATTGATCCATTGAATCATTAAGCTTGTGTCTTAGAACCGTTGCTAATAAAACATTTTAAGTTTGCTTTTTAAAATATTTATTTCAAAACAACTCATAAACAACAACAAAAACTGAAAAAAAAATTGATCCGCTTAATACTTCGATTTTCTGCTTTGCAATCTTTCAAATGTATCTGAAAATAAAAATAAATATAAAAATCAACAAAATAATATTAAATTGAAATTACGTCTAGGCTGAAAAATGAAGGAGTCTTTCTCTGAATAGCCCTTTATGGGGTGTATTTTTTTATTTATTATAATTTATTTTATTTATTTATATTTTATTGTTTTCTTATATTCAAAATTGATTACAAAGTTTACAATTTAAAAGCTTGGCTTTATGCCATCCGCCTGGTTGACAAAATATATTAACTTCACCTTCAAAAATAAAAAAAGATCTTTCATCAAAACAAATAAGATAATTATTATTTTATAAATAACTATAGATGAGTTTAAGTATCTTGGATACATAATGACATATAACCTGAATGTTCACGTACATATAAAGGCAAAAACAAAGGCTGCAAAATCTGCAATAAAAACAATGTGGTCCCAGTTTTTTGCCAACAAAAACGTGGGCCCAGTATCTAAATCCAAAGTGTTCAACGCCACTGTGAATAATTGTTTTTGTTATGGGAATGAAGTACATGGGTACGAACAGATGGAAGAAATGGAAAACATACAAAGGTATTTTTTCAAGAGAATTTTTAGGTTACCTTTTAACACCCCGAACTACGCTATTCACCTGGAATTTGGTTTGTCTCAAATATTCCTTAAAAACTTAAAGGCTAATGCGGATTATATTTTAAGAGTAATGAATCGAATTGACCAAAACTTGCAAAAGAGGATCCTCCTTATTTCATTTCGATGCGGTCATAGCCCAATCAAGAATTGGTATGATCTTGCTATATCACATAACTTGGCAATATCTTTGACAGTGAACAGTGTAGAACAACTGAAAAATTCACTTTACCACTGTATTTCTTCCATAGATGATAAAATGTACCACCTGTGTGTTATGAGGGGGACAGAATTGACATCCAGATGTTCCTACAAACAACTTATTTTCAAACTCGGGGTAAAGAACTATTTTAGAGAAGAGTTCAAATTACCTGAAAACAGTCTTATTTTCAAAATAAGAACTGAAATGCTTGATTTAAATTATAGACCGCATAGAACAGATCTTAACCCTCTGTGTTCACTCTGCAACTTTGATCAGAACGAGGATGTTTTACATTTTTTAGACATTTGTCCAATCTTACAGGAGATTCGAAGGCTTTATTTTAGTTCTAGTTTTCTTTCGTTATCAGAATGTGTCAGAATTCTAAACGGTGACTATGGTTGGAAGCCTCTTATACGCTATGTCTCACATGCAAGAAATTTCCGAACTGAATATTTGAATTAGTTTTGAGTTATTTTTTTTCAGATATATGTAACTATTATTTTTCTGTTTTAGCCAAACTAAAAGTTTTTATATACTTATAAAAAAATAAGTAAATATATGGAGTTCTTCTTCCTCTTTTCTTCTTTTATTTTTAGCAACTTATAGAAATGTAACTCTTTTATATATTTTTTTTTGTTTTAGCTAAACTGAAAGCCTTTTGTTTTTGACTAAACTAAAAGTCGCTTTATTAAAACTGTTTTGATTTAAATATAAAATTAAACTTTTGTATTACAAACATTTTTAAATATTTATTAATTTGTTTTGACTAAACTAAAAGTCGCGCTAATATTATTGTTTTTTTTTTGTTAATTTTAAATACTATCTAGTATGCATTAAAACTATCTGTAGTAATAATTTTCTCTCAAAATTGTATTATTGTTTTAATTTTATGAATTTTTCCGGCAGACGGCTTATTATAGCCATGCTTTGTAAATCTTATAAACAAATATATTGTATTTTTTAATCATTCGAAAAAAATAAAGACCCAATCTTAACTTATCTCACTTATCTCTCTTAAAATAAAATACATATAGCTATTCAAAAACTCTCACTCAAGATTTGGTCTCTATAGTTTAAAGCAAGCTTGCAGTATGGGTATAATTTCTGTATTTCAACTTCATTAAGCATTGCTATCTGATCTCTTTTAGGATAGGACATTTTCCTAAAAAAATGAAAAGTGTTTTCTCTTTCATTCAAGTTGCACAAAGAGCAAATGATAGGTAAATCTTCTCTATGTGGTATAAAGTTTAATTGCAAAGTTCTCCACGTAACCTGGTCATCATCGATATTTCGTTTACTCCATTTTCATCTCGAAAATAATTGTTTTCCTTCAAATTGTGATTTAGTCTACAATATAGCTCTCTGTGCAGTTATAATAGAATCTGTTCCACAATGAACTGATTGCACACTTCGCCTTCGCCAGTTTCTCTTTCAAGTGCCTCTCCATATTTAAATTCTTTGTAAAGTAAACTCCAAGATATTTAAATTCACTAACAACTTCGATGCTTGTATCGTTGAAATACCATCTTTCATTGGCACAGTTTCTGCCCCTCCATTCTTAAAAATCATAATCTTTGACTTCTCCAAATTAACTGTCAAGTTCCAAAGTCTGCAATATTGAGAATCCGATTTATCGTGAGTTGCATTGTTTGAGAACATGAGAACAATGTCATCTGCGAAAATAAGAGCTTTTATCGTATGGCCTGCGTATTTGATTCCACAGGGTAAAGCAAGTAAATCGGCTTTGCAGTTGTTGAGTAAGTTGGGGAAACACTGTATGGAAATTAGTTCTTCTGCTTTTAAACCTAAGGGATTTTGCCGAGGTTGAAAGCCTGAACAAAGATTCTTAGGCATTTAAAAAATATATATCCATTCTGTAAATTTATAAGAGTCTATAAAATTATTAATTATTATCTTTTGGAGAAGGTTCCACCTGTCACAGTAACGAGCTGGCTAATGACTTGTGGGTTGCTGTTGTTTTTGTAAGTAAGCTTGGAAAGGTTTCTTTCTCAACTTACTCAAGTGATGATTTATCGAATGTGGTTGTTGGGGTTTTTCAACCATTAATTAATTATTAATCCAGTTTTAAAGAATCATTATTAATGAATTAAATATCCAAACAGAAGACTTGTAAGATACAAGTAGCTATATTGAAAAATATTGATATTTAAAATTGTACTTTCTTCATAAAACTTTAGAAATTTAATGGTTTAAATTGTTTTAAAGAAGTTCAGCCAAAAAGACTTAAATTAAATTGATAAAGTCAATAAGCCACCTTATAGTCTTTTTTATTTATTTATTTTATGACGCGTTTCTGCTATATAGCCATTATCAGAAAATTCGACATTTATATAAATGTTTAATATAATTATTGATTTTTTTTAAATAAACAATAAAAATACATTGCATTATTTTCTTGTTAAAATTTGTTAAAATCTTTTATCTATTTAAAAAAAAAAAAATAATAATTAAATTAAACATATATATAAATGTCAAATTTTCTGATGATGGCTATATAGCCGAAACGCGTCATAAAAAAATAATTAAAAAAGACTATAAGGTGGCTTATTGACTTTATCAATTTAGAAATTTAATTTAAAAAATCTGAAATTAAGAGTAAATCAGCGTTTCCACATTATGTGTTGTGTATTTATGAAAAGCAACATCGCTGGCCAACAATGTGCTGACCAACAGCGCCAATCCACTTTTAGTGACCTCAAGGCTACCCGATTCCAATTAAAATTTTTAAATTTGGGTCGCCTCAATGACAATCTTTTAGCCTGGACGAGTTTTTAACTTCAGTATATGTATATTTTAAATTTATGATTGTTTTTTTGGCGATGATGATGCAGGTTTTAGCTCAGCTTCAATAATAATTGCACTCTACTTTGCCGTTTCCTTTCTGTTAGGCGCCAGTTATAGCTTTCATTGAAACTCATCATTGAAAACTTTGACTATCCATTCTGAGGCACTTAAACAAACAAAACTGATATCGTTTTGGTACTAAAATGAAGTTAATAAGATATATAATATTTTTTGTGAAAAAAGTATTTTAATTGCTCTACCACTTTCTTGTAAATTCACTTTTGATTTTTCAATGATGAAAAGCGTTTTCAATGATCATTGAATGATCATTGTAAAATCAAAAGTGAATTTACAAGAAAGTGGTAGACCAAATAAAATATTTGTTTGACAAAAAATATTATATATCTTATAACCTTCATTTTGGTACCAAAACGATATCAGTTTTGTTTGTTTAACTGCCTCAGAATTGATAGTCAAAGTTTTCAATGATGAGTTTCAATGAAAGCTATAACTGGCGCCTTAGGGACTCCGATGTTGAACCCTTTAGAGAGGCACAAGGTAGGAGTGCAGTTATCAGATAGGACCGAATCTAATTCAACAGGGAGTGAACTGGTAATGTTGCTTGGTCTTGGATCTTTTTCCCAGTAGCCATATTGTTTAAGTCTAATCGCATCATACCAGAAATATAAATCGATTGGTAGGTGGAAGATTACCCTTTTATACAAATTGTGGGCTGTGTTTTTATAATTTGCACCCACTTAGGGATTACTACTGCCTTTAACTATGTTGAACACGCAGTACGAGCGTTAGGCCCTCCTTTAAAAGTGTGTACCATTTCACATTGGTCTTACATTGTAGAATATTAAAATAAACAAAAAAACACAGTTCATAAAGGAATTTCTGTAGTTGACAGTACGTCCGTAGTTGGCTCGAGAGGAGACCGATTTCCGTTTCTTGAAGTTCGAGTATTGCGGTTTAAAATAGGAGGAATGCAACTAAAGGGGAGAAGTGCAAACATTTCGTCAGTGCTCAAAAGGTACAATTGTTTCTGTGATAGTTGAAAAATGTAAAATGCTCTAATTTGACTTCCATTCATTACAAATAAGTTCCTACAAATCCAGTCCAGATATGGAAGTAGTAGACCAGCTTTGAACATGTAATTTCATGCATCGCCAGAGAATGTCCAGTATGTCTTGATTCCATAAGGGGTGGTCTGTGACGCACATACTGTTGAGGGAAGGGTGTTTCTCTATATTCTCTTGGGAACAATTAAATTATTTTATTACGAAAAATTATATTAGAGAAACCGCGAACAATGTCTTCGAAAATTGAAAGTCTCTCCAGTTAAACAAGAAAAGTTCTATTTTTATTGTCTCTTCAACTATGGCCAAGTTACTAATATTCTTTGAATCACAAATCATTTGTGCTTTTCATTTAGACAACTGTCGTATGCTATGATGTATATAAATCATTTATTTTACATAATGGATCTCTACTTGACAATTTAGCTTTATTGGTTTTGCATGTTTAAATTTATTTCAGATTTTACTTTATTTAATTTTTGGATTCAAATTTTAACTTTTAATTTAAATATGAATGTTCTTGTACAAAATTCAAAATTAACGAAATTTCTACATTATAATATGAAATTTCTAATTTCTATTGGTGTTTTCGATTGTTAAATTCAGAATTCAATCTAATAATTGATTTCTCTTTTGTGGCGAATGGAATACAATAGCAATCGATTTTTTTTGACTTTCTATTATGTTCTTTTCTTTTGGTAACAACAATTGATTTTTTCCCCTTCAGATCTGTCAAAATGCAGATTTTTACATTTAAAGATCGGAAATCATCTTTGCAGATCTGCCATATTTAACCCTCTTTTACTAATGCCATTACACCACCAAAACAATTGACAGCCGTCATTTTAACAATATTTTGTTTTCAGTAATTATGTGAATAGTAAAATAAGGTTGTGAAAATATACACACATTTAAAAAAATAATACCAATTGTGTTATAACAATTGTGTAAACCTCTAAATTAATTTCGGCATTCATTTTTTAAACATTGAAATCGGACAGACACGAATATATACCAATACCATGATAAAAGAAATCAATCTGAAATTCGTATACCATTCGCGAAGAAAAAAATCAAAAATTCCGATCAAAATCTGACATTACCAAAAAACCCCGTGTAATTTCGTGTCTTTGAAACTAGTAATAGTTCATTTAAAACTGATTCCATTTTTGTATGTGGATTAATTTTCTTTAATATTTTGTTTAATTTTTCAAAATCGAAACAAATTACAAATTCAAAACCACATTTTTCAAGCTGACAGCTGAAAATTATATTTGTATTCGTGTAAGGAGGAGTAAATCTTTTGAAATTTCGAGAATTGCAAAAATGATCTTGATTCAAAACTAAATCAATTTAGTATGCCCAATGGTACACAACAAAGGGGAAAATCGGTGTTTTGACTAGTTTACCAATGTAAAACAACATATAAGAGTTGTTGTTTCCTTAACGAAAGTGCTGAAAAAGAATTCTTTGAGTTTTCGAGGCATTAAATTCTGCCTGGGTTCTTATTCCACATTACACAATGTTGTACAGATCAGAATTTAGGGCCGTTTGCTGATACGAACCATAAATATTTATATTCAACTTAAAACGCTTAAGGGCTACTTTTTCCTCTGCGTAAACTGTCACATAAGTTCTTAAGTAGAACTTAAATGCTTAAGTTGTGTATCAGCAAACGGGCCTTAATGAGCTTGGCTATTATTCTCAAATTAAATTTGGATATATTTTGCTTAAATGAATCTAAAGATTATTATGAATTTTAGTTTGTGATAATTTGAAGATCGAGGAGTGTGAGAATATTTGAAGGTAAACTTCCTGCGTATAAATACTTTACTAAAAAAAAAATGTGTAAAATATTAAATAATTTTTTTTTCTTTTTACACATTATTGTTCACAACATTTGAAAATCCAAATTTTACTACAGATCGAAATTTGAGAAAAACTACATTTTGGAAAAAAGACACTTAAGTCATTTAGCATTAAACATAGTCAAGCTTTAGGAGAAAATGGTGGGACATAGAATTAAACTAAGCATTCAATAAAATGTGTGCATTTAATGAAAACTAGCCAACTCAAGAAGGGTTTCCAATTTGAATTGTTTATTATTTTATTAATATTCTAAATTAGTTGCTTATAATTTGAGTGATCTATATAACTTACATAATGTCGCTTAATTAGTTTACAGAACTTAACAAATAAGTACTTAGTTACAGGAGCTATTTCAAACTGGTAATTCCGTATGAGATAGCTAATGTGGTGTTAAATGCCTTATGCCTGTATATAAATAGGTTTGTTCGTTGAGTTCTGAAGTCGCCCTAGGGTCGACCTAAAGCGTTTTTTTGAAAAACCTACAGTCACCCAGATAAACAAATTCTGTGTTTTTTGAAACCTAGGGTCGCCCTCAACTCGCCCTGAAGTATAACTAGGTTTTTAGCATGGGCAAATTGAACTGAATTGAATTTTTATTGAGTCTTTATGGTTACAGTTTCTGTCTTATGCCGGATTTACACGAGTGACAAATTACCATTAATTCATGCCATTAAAATGGCAAGATAATGGTAAAATCAAATCAATAATGATAAGCATTTAGACGGGGTAAAATAATGACTATTTGATTGATAATGGCAATCTGCCATTAAAGAATGAGCAAGTTGATTCTTCCTCGCGGTGTGCCATAATTTTCAAAATGGCATCATTGTGGATTTAATGGCAATATTTAATGTCAGTCTTCCCTGCCATTTTTTTAATGACGAAAACAATGATCATTTTTCAAACCATTTACACGATTTTGTCAGTAATGTCAATAAAATGGAAGAAATAATTGCAAATTGTCACTCGTGTAAATCCGGCATTAATCTAATACAATTCTTATTTCAGATTTAAAATTAGTACATAAGCGGCTATAATGTATTGCTTGCTCTTTCTATTGCTTTGTATTAAGTTATACAATGTTTGCCTCATGGCGGTCGATAAAATGTTATCCCTCTTGCTCAATCAATGGTTATTATATAATAAATACAATAAAAATATACATAATATACAAAAACCTACACTAAAAGATATATACATTTATACAGAACATACGATAGGTTGCCTTATCTTTTTTTTGTTGTCAATAGAGCGAATGCTCATTTTTTTTCCTTTTGAATATTTACATATAATCCTATAACACTACGTTTATTTGAAAATGAGAAGCGAAATCTCAGCAATTTTAGAAATGAATAATTACATTTTTTTAATTAGAATGTTATTTTCTTTTTGTTAGATTCAATTTATTTTGATACCTATTTGTACGTGAATAGGTTAATAGGAATCCACTGTTGCTGTGGTGTTGCCTTAATCGTTGAGATTAACTCATTTATGGGCTCTGAGTGTTAGTTCAAACAATTGTACGGTTTCGTCCGTCGATTATAGCGGGGATTTATTTCAGTTTCGTTATTATCAACTTCCGAGAACTATATGTTTCGGTCCGTTAGTAGAAGACTGTGCAGCATGTGTCCTTTACGGGCTGCTGTTGTATGCGATCCTAAGGATGCTCCAAATTTGGGAGAGCATCATCCATTACGGAAGATGTGTGATTCTTAATGATGTGCGAAACAAGGAACTGGGGAGATTTTGTTGGCTTCTTCAGTTGCTTTTCCAAAGGAGTTTCGACACACACATCACTTGCTTAGATTAGTACAATTTGCACAGGTTGAGCGCACAGTTTTTTTTTTATTAAGGTTATTTAACACGATTACTATTTTTTTTTAGTTGTGTGACGAGGCGTCCGTCCATGGCGAAAGCCAGTAGCGAACCTCGCAGGGGCAAGTTGTGGTAAATGAATAAACGTCAAAGTCACATGAGATATGAGGCAGGAATGGGCGATATTGAGGAGAATATCGAGTACTCATCATCGATGTTAATAGTTATCGAATCGAAAACATCGATGTGTTGAAGGCTTTTCCCCTATTCTTCCATCAACATCGATATTGAATCATCGATTTTTTGTTTTAATGTCGATGTTTCAATAAATATATCGATGGACTTGTCCACCATCCCTAATCTGAAGCATTTTTTGTTGTGAATTCTCGTTTTGTATGCAAATTGTTATTTTTTAAATGGAAATGAAACAATTCTCAAATTAATTTTCAGACACAGACATGAAAAATGGGAAGCTTATTTGAAGTTGTGGATTGTCATAGGTTCACAAAAAATGTACTAAGAACTTAAATTTAACATATCTTAAGTTTTAATTATTAAATGACATAACTTGTTTTCTGCAACATAAATTTAATGGCTCGGTGTTTTTTGAGAACCGAAAAACCCAGGTTTTTTGACAACTCTTGGGGTTCACAAAAAAACCTGGGGCCACCCTAGGTAAAGTTCATCTAACGAACCTAATATTTATCATAACTGTCAGGTTAAACATGATTTTCATTTTCATTCAGAAAATCATACGAGTAAATTGATGTATGTTCTCTGAACCCTTAAAAATACAAAAACCTATACATATATTGATTATTTCATAATGAATTTTTGTGTATTACCTTTTATCGTAGGGTGTAGCATATTTGCATGCTATGAAACCAAAGCCCATAATTCACAGAGACTTAAAACCACCAAATTTATTACTTGTCAACTTCGGAAGGAATTTAAAAATTTGTGATTTTGGAACAGCTGCCGACAAATCAACATGGATGACAAACAATCAAGGCAGTGCGGCTTGGATGGCACCTGAAGTAATCAAAATTTCGTATTTTCACGTTTCTGGCATTTCTATACAATTTGGGGCATGTTCATAGTCATTTTTAAACTGTGTCTAAGTTAAACCTAGGTTTAGTTGAATTTTCGGACGCTGATTCTATTTTTTCAAATTTATAATTCCAAAATATTTGAAGATCTTTGTGTATTAAGACAAGTTAATAATCTTATAAAAATATAAAACCAACAATTTATAAGTAAGATCGGTCTGTATTCATTGAGCCAAAATTGTCTTAAACTGTAGTTTAGTAAAACCTGGGTTTATCATCGATAATTATTAAAATCTAAAGTCTGTGTGGAAATCATTTCCACTGAAATTCCAGAGATGTCAGAAACGTTAAATAGTTTAATCATTTTAATCTCAACAAATATTTTACACAGGTTTTCGAAGGGTCACATTATTCGGAAAAGTGTGACGTTTTCAGTTGGGGTATAATTCTATGGGAGCTTTTGGCACGGCAACAACCTTTTAAAGATGTGCAACATGCTCTATCCATATTGTGGGGGGTACACAAAGGTAAAGTAAGCTTCATTTATATACATATCGTATATTCCCTACTTAAAATGAATATACAAGGTAATTTACTAAAAAAAATGACCTGCTAAAGTTCTATTTT
This sequence comes from Philhelius pedissequus, assembly GCA_910595825.1. Taxonomy (NCBI): domain Eukaryota; kingdom Metazoa; phylum Arthropoda; class Insecta; order Diptera; family Syrphidae; genus Philhelius; species Philhelius pedissequus. Next base: position 44,083,342 of record OU343162.1, read on the forward strand.
TTTTTTACATTTAAAAATATACTTATTTCGGGATTGATTTCTTACTCATTTTCATTAGGCAATCGTCCACCAATTATAGAAGGCTGCCCAAAGCCAATTGAAGATCTCTACACATCTTGTTGGAGTCGTGAACCATCTGCACGTCCATCGATGGAGCACGTTGTAGAAATCATGACTTTACTCTGCGAGTATTTTCCTGGTGCCGATCAGCCATTGTACTACAAAGAACCAATAAATGTACTTTATATTTTGTTCAAATTTATGATAAATTACTTTGATATGTTTTTTTTTTTTGCATTTTAGCAACAGTCACCTCAGGAGCACAGCGAAACGGATGCTACAATTGATAACAGCCGGGCGTACTTTAGTCCTTGGTCTTCCTTACATTCATCACAGAAAACACCCACAAATTCAGAATCAGTTCGTCATTTGGCAAATATGTTTAATAATCTTAGCAATGCAAATAGTCCGAATATTGCTGGCAAAAAATCCCCTCGTTTTAGTCCTAGTGTATCTACGTCAACATTAAATAATAATAATAATTCGATTTCGGAAGAGAAGGCTGATCCTTGGAGTTCATCGACTCACGCCAGCGATCCGTTTAGACTAAAACCATCACAAGAGACTGTAAATAGAAATGAAACAATCAGAAATGATATTCTAAAAAGGGGAAATCTTCCAATGATGACTGCGCCCACAGTGGAAATCGATCCAGTAAGTTTTGTGACTTCAATTTTTTTCAATTTTTTAGAATTATAAAAAAAAAAAATGTTTTTGTTTTTAGAATGCATGGGAGCTTAAAAATGACAGTATGATTGACTTTTTCGAAAACACATGTAAGTACTAAGTTATTCCAAATGTAATTTCTAAGAATTAAATCTAGTGGATGGAAGGCTAGCGAAAAAATGTAGTAAATTAATAATTACATACATTGTTTCGCAAATGTGTATAAAAAACGTAAAGAAATCTAAAGACTCGTAAGTAAATGCTTTGGAGTATCCTAAAGTTAAATAAATAACTACGACAAATAACTCAAAATTAAGAATATGTACGAGCAAGAGCTCGACTGTCTTTCGCCATTTTGTTTAATTATCGAAGATAACTGCACATTTATGAATGAATGAACGATTTTGGGGTATTGATGCACTGCGACCTTGAGATCTATTGTGCCTCCCTACAGAACTGGATGAGATATCTCATTTTACAGTACGTGCTCCAAGTTAATTCCTTTGAGGAACTTTAGTATTTGTGGTGTTTCAATAAAGGGAACATCCTTTTCCTTTATTGGGTGGTGTCCAAAAAATGTTTATCTCTGGTGAATGATGGCTTCACAACTACCTAGTACGTTTTCCGGTGTCTCCTCGTGCACCTAACAGAACCTGCAGAGATCATTGCTTTCTAATGCCAGGATACTGAGGTGCCTGTTCAGTTTTCAGTGGCCAGTGAGAATGCCTGTTATCTAGTTTGTTCCTACTTAGGTTGATGCAAGATAAGAACCGTTTTTGGTTGTAGTTCCCAAGTAGTAATTTAGCCTGTCTTAACCTGGGGAGTTTATTTCAAATATTTGATCTTTTGGCCTCCTCTTCGGATCTGATCTTGTTTTTGATCACGTTCTCTCCGATTCCGCAATAGGGCTCTGGTCCCATTAAAGGTGACGTTGCTCCTATTTTTTCTAGAGTCCGCCTCTTAGTAATCATTATCTGCGTTTACATATTACCATCACAACCTCTCGAATCTTATGAACTTGCAATCAAAACGATTGACAACATTTCAGATTTGTGCGAACCCCATGATGAAATCCTTATTTTCTATGGCTTCAACCTGCCATATCTAAAATGGACTTTGTCAGACGACCAATCGTTTTACATTGCTCCTAACACCACCTCTGCCAAAGAATGTATCTTCATTGATAGCCTAGCAGACTCTTGCCTCTGCCAAGTAAGTGGTATCTCGAACTACATGGGTAGGCAACTTGACCTTGCATTTGCAACAGATCCCATCAATTCCTCATTCTCACTTTCTCCCCTGCCTCAGCAACCATAGATAACCACCACCCTACCCTCCTTCTCCCATTTTTTTCTCCAGTCTTCAACACCGCTTACTACCAGCTTCATACGATTTCCACAAAACAAACTTCCACAAAATTAATGAATATCTCAATAGAACTCACTTTAATTTTGAAAATCTAACTCTAGAAGATGCAACATCCGCATTCTACAGAGAAATGCATTATGCTATATCCCTATATGTTCCCCTTTCTAGACTAAAAACTTCATCGACTTCTCCACCTTGGTATAATCACAGGCTCCGTACTCTAAGAAATAAAAGGAACAAATTGTGGGTAATCTTCCTTCGCACTCGATCTCCTATCAACTATTCAGCTTACCTTGGTTTTTATCTCCACTTCTGCGAACTTTTCAACACCCTTTACCAACGCTATTAAATCGAAATGAAATCTCATATTATTAATGACCCTAAGTCTTTTTATCAATTTGTCAACCACAAAAGAAAATCTGACGGGTACCCATCCTTCTTTTCTTTGAATAACGAAACTTCATCCGAAGCACTCCATATAGCAAATTAATTCGCAAGTTACTTCAAACAATCTTTCACGGATGATTCTTTTGTTCCTGACATTGCGTATTTCTTGTTTTTACCGAATTTCTCTTTTAGTCCATTCCTCCAGCGTTTTCTTGACTCCTATCTTATTGAATAAAAGTTAAATCATTTAAATGATGAGTATATTCCTGGTCCCGATGGTATCCCTGCCCTATTTCTAAAGAAATGCTCCTCCACTCTTTCTTTTCCCCTCTCAAAAATCCTTAGTTTGTCCATATCCCAAGGAGATTTAACCCCTATTCACAAAAAAGGTCCTAAGTGTGACGTGAAAAACTATCGTCCCATCGCTAAACTATCGCATATACCCAAAATTTTCGAAGCGTTTTGTATGAAAACTTAAGTTTTCATTGCAGATCTCTCATTTCCCCTACACAACAAGGGTTCCTCAAAGGCAGGTCAACAGCAACAAACCTCATTGACTTTGTTTCATTTTACCTCTCGGCCTTGGAGAATGGAAAAGAGGTCGATGTTATTTCAACAGATTTTAGTAAAGCTTTCGATAAAATCTCTCACAAACTTATTCTTTTTAAACTGTCCACCCTCGGCTTTGAACCGATTCTGACCAGATGGATTTCTTCTTATTTAGAAAACCGTTTTTACAGCTTTCGTTTCAGATCCGTCTTATCAAGCCGATTTTTAACTACATCCGGTGTTCCCCAAGGCAGTCATTTAGGCCCTCTACTCTTCATTCTAAGTATCAACGACATTGAAATGATAGTCAAACATTTCTCCCTCTCACTCTACGCAGACGATACTAAGTTTTACAAGGTTGTTTCTTCTTCTGAAGACTCTTCCCACCTACTAACAAAATCTCGACAATTTTTCAATATGGTGCTCCAAAAACTGTTTGGAGCTTAATATTTCCAAGTGCCAATCAATTACCTTCTCACGTAAACGCATCATATCCTCCCCGTTTCTATCTTCTACACAGTCAAATCATTTCCCCCGTTCAGGTGATCCGTGACCTGAATTTTCTCAAAGATATCAACGATATAATTCTCAAGGTAAATTCAGCACTTGGCTTCGTGACCGATCTCTTTACATATCATTTGTTCATCCGCTTCTTGAATACGCTTATCAAGTCTGGTCGCTTTACCAACAAGTGCACATTGCCAGAATTGAGAGCATTCAACGCCGTTTCGTTCGATTTCCTCTTCGAGGTCTTAATTGGAGTAATCCTTTAATATTACCTCCTTATCAAGACCGAATCGAATTTCTCAACCTGAATGCGCTGAAAGATCGAAGAGAAATATTTGTTCTTCTCTTCATTCACCGAATCTTTTCAGGAGCCATTGACTGCGCAGCCCTTATTGAATCCATCGTTCTAAATACTAACCCTTGTAACACTCGTAATCCTCGCCTCTTCTATCTTCCCATACATCGAACCTCTTATGGCTCCCATCTCCCGATTGCTGAGGAGTGTCAATTCTAACTCTTCGTGTTTTGACTTTTATATCAGTACTCCCTGCATAAAGCTTCGTCTCCTAAGCCAGTTAATTTATGTCTTAGCTATTTCTTAGTTTTTAAGTTAGATTAAGAAAATAGCTTGTATTAAGCTTACTAAATGGGGGTTTTGTCCCCACCAAAATTAAATGATCTCGCATTGGAGTTTATAAATACGAATATGACTTAAGCATGCTAAACTATTAAGACAATTACTAACTTGACAACTTTCCAAAAATGTTCCTAGGAGATCTGATATGTAAATGTTGATCTCGCAAACAGATTAAATGAGGTTCACATCAGCTTCATTACTACCTCGAAATCAAGACTAATATAAGGTTTAGTAATATAAACTTTATAATAATATAATAAGGGAAAAGGGAGTCATAGGTATTGACATTGTTACTTGCGAGATATAAGGCGAGATCCTTACTAACTTTTTTAGCTTAGAATTAATTATAGAAAAAAATTAGAGTGTGTATGTACCTATGTACATACATGTGTTTATAATATGTAGTTGTAGTTCTGTTATAAAATCTAGTCGAACTTTGATAACTCGAACCATCATTAGCTACAAAAAGAATTTGAGTTATCGAGATTTCGAGTTACTAAGTAAAATACAAAATTGTTATAAAAACATAATATATTCATACATATATGTGTTATACTTGTACATGACTGAAGAGCGGTTTTCAAAAAAATCTACAGGAATTAAATCCCTATACAGAGAATTGATTGGTTTTTATGAGTCTTTAAATATAAACGCAAAACAACTTGTAAAAACACACAGATATTGGGAATTTCCCTTCAGAATTCGACTTAACGAAGGTGAAACCCAATAATTTCTTATTAGCAGTTCGAGTTATTAAATTACATGTGCATTTTAGTCTTGGCGCTATTACCAGCCAATGGGTACATTCATCTAAGATAGGCTAATATCAACTTAAGTTCCTGAACAACCATCATCGGATAAGTTAAATTTGTATGGGTTTGTGCATTATGTTCTTGACATTTCTCATGGGGATACAAAAGTATGCCATAGTTTTTCAGATAGCCTGAGATTTTGTTTTTGGCAGCAGCTGTTTCGTCATCAGCTGTGTTTGCGATTACAACAACACCAGTCTATCAAGATATCTGGTTAGATTTTTAAATGTACCCAATTTCATTCGAGTTATTAAATAATCGAGTTAGGTATCGAATTTCGACTGTATTTTATAAGTGCCGATGTGTATCGCCGCAAACAAAGCAGGGTTGTAATTCTTTTGCGTCCATTTAAAAAAAAAAAAAGTTATTTGGCGGACCCTATATATGACATAGAAATTATTTTTAACATAACACAAAGAGCACATATAATTTACAAATGTGGAATTGTGTTTGTGCAACATTTTTACAAAAAAAAAAAACATTTAAACCACAATAAGAAAATCTATTTCAGGTTCCAAATGAATTCTCATTACCATATGAAATTTAAATTTAAAAAAATATCTATCGATATTAAAATTTTTGTTGAATTATATTAAAAGAAGAAGCCACCCGGTGGTCCAGCCAGGCCCTGCTTGTAAACAGAAAAGAAGGATATTTTCTCCTAAAAGGGCTTTTGTGGATGCACCTCTTAATAGCTTTGATCACTGAAGAAAATATTAGAACTGAACAAAATTAAAACCAAAATTTCTCACTGAACAGCAAAAACTCGAACTTTTCTGTGGAGAACGGTTCAGAACACGTTACTGAACCAAATTTATAAGAAAGAGGGAGCTACAAAAAAAATATCAAAATGGTAAAGTCAGTGATTTAGAAAAGTCCCAACAAATGTCCTTTCAAGTAAAAGTATTTTGTAAAGCTGGTTTAGCTACTAAAAGCCCACTTTTTCGGGTAACCTTATTCTAAGTAGACTGGTTGTCGAATATAATGGGTTATCCATTTTGCGGCTTCAAAAGTAAACGTAAATAAAACACATAAAATATTTTTTGTCATGATATTTCTTTTTTATTATAAAGTTTGAACGTGGACATTATGTGTGAAACACTACATCATTTAAGTGACCACCACGCGAATTTTTGCAAGCATCGATTCTTTTGAGCTAATTTTCGACCACTTTTTGACACATGTTGGGCGGTATCTCACCCATAACTTGAGGAATGTTGGTTTTTCAAGTGCTCAAGAGTTAAAGGATTATCTGCATACACACGGTCTTTCGCGTAGCCTCACAAAAAAAAAAGGCCAGCGGTGTCAAATCGCATGATCTTGGTGGTCAGTTGATATCGCCCCGACGAGAAATTACGCGCCAGGAAATGTCTCTTGCAATAAAGCCATATTCGCTCGAGTTGTGTGGCATGTGGCACCGTCTTGTTGAAACCACATATTTTTCAAGTCGTATTCTTCAATAGTATGCAAAAAAGTCGGTTATCATATGACCATAACGCTGCGAATTGACGGTGACAGTCGTTCCATCGTCGTTTTCGAAGAAGTAAGGTCCAATCACAACTCCGGACCAAAAAGCGCCCAAAACAGTGACTTTTTGTGGATGTAATGGCCTCTCTTCAATTACTTGAGGATTCTCAGAACCCCAAATATGACAATTTTGTTTATTAACATACCCACCGAGTGAGAAATATGCTTCGTCGCTGAAGAAAATTTTGTTAGAAAAATCGCCGTTAACCGCCTGTTGTTCAAGCACCCATTCGACGTACTCGTATCTACGACGTTGTGAATGGTCAGCTGGCTTCAGTTGTGTGAGCTGGACTTTATATGGATGTAGGTGTAGATCCAAATGCAAAATACGCCATAATGTGACGTAAGACAGTCCTAATTCCTGAGAACGGCAAGGAATCCACACATTCGGGTATTCGGCAACACTTTCACTTACAGCAGTGATATTTTCAGTGGTACAAGCGAAACGATGATGCACAGGCCTTACAATATCTGTAACCAATCCAGTCTCTTCAAATTTCTTCACAATTTTGCCAATTGCTTGCGTAGTTGGACGATTATGTAAACCATAATCTCCTCTTAAAGCACGATATGTGGCTGTGGCAGAATCACCATTTTTGTAGTAGGTTTTAACAATTTGTATGCGTTGTGCGATAGTTAAGCGATCCATTTTCTTAAATGTCAGACTTTCAACTGAAACAAAAAAAAATGGTATAACAACTTAGTTTGACAGATGTCGAATTTCAGCCCTATACTTTTGAAACCGCAAAACGGATAGCCCTTTATTATATCTCTCAGACCAATTTAGAATAAAGCTAAACGGAATATTTTCGATATCTGTTTAGAAGTGAAATTTTCATTGGCTTTACTTACCTGAATCATCAACATTATGAAGAATTTTACTCATACACTTACTAAATAAAAAATATCGACTTCTTTTCTACTGATTTCGACGTTTCGAGATGTTTTCGAAAATTGGTTATCGGATGAAATTAATCAGTATTCCATTTCAAGTACCCACACAATAAGCATTATATACTTTAATAAAAAAGATTAATCTTTTTTTCTTATATTGTGAAAAATGAAAAATATAAAATAGCTTACCATCACAGTGCGCGGCGATATGTTCGATCAAATAATTGTTTCTTTCTGTTTATTTTGTTTTCTTTTAATTTTTCTAATACGATTTTTTTGGCTTTCCCAAAATAGTCAATGGTACAAATGATTAATTAAAAAATAATTTACCAACTTAATTTCCGTTCACTTTGTATTTTCATTTCGTATTGTTATTGTTTACCAAAAATATCCACACATTATGAATCATTCATTTCATGGCAGCGCAAAGCTAAAATACTACACTTTTGTACATTCTCGCACAAATCAGTAATTGGAAACACAGTGAACACAATATTGTATACTCGAACAAAAGTCGAAGGATATCTTTCCTCGGTTACGCATAAGAAAAGACGATCCCAAAAATAAGTACGAAAATCAAAACTCGATGAATCATGAAGTTTTTAAGAATGCGTCGAATATTATGCTCTCATATAATACACGAACAGAAGTAGACTGCTTGTCTTTTGACAAATTGTCGCCTTTGTAGCGCATCATTGAAAACTCGCCCATATAGTATTCATTTTACAATAAAATTACAAATTTGTTTCAACAAATGCTGCGCAGCACGGTATTGTGTTAAGATGGCCAGGAAAATATTGTTTTTTTCTGATTACTCTACGAATTTTTGTATCCTATGTTCGAATGGAAAAGTTTTGAAATGCTGTTATGTGCCCCTCACAGCATGCAATATTATTGCACAGTACTAGGTATTGCGCAATAATATTGACCGTGTAAGGGCTTTAGATTAGATTAGATTAATTTTTTTTATTGATTATAAAATAATACATATGTACAATTCTTATAAATATTTTAAAGCATGGCTATAAGCCGTCTACCGATTTCTTAATTTGACTTTAAGAGTTTACAAAATTAAATCAGATAAAAATAATGAAATTAGTAAAATTTTTTGAAATACTTTTGTTTATAAAAAAACATTTAAATAGATAAAGAAACAAAATTTTATTAAAAAAAGAAAGAAAAAAAAGTGAGCTTAAACATTGGATTTTTATTTTAAGAAACATGCGAAAGCAAGATTGTAATAAGTTTTAAGCAGCAAAAGAAATATAGATATAGATAATACATGCTACATAAAATTAAAGATTACAATTTAACAGAATTACTAAATATAAATATTTCAAATCAGTTAAGTGAAAAGACTGCAACATCTTTAATAGACAAGCTTTAAGTTTAGCTAAAACAAAAATGGGGTTCTAATTTATTTCAATTATGAAAGCGGCTTTTAGTTTAGCCAAAACAAAAATAGGGTTTTAAATAATTTCAAAACTGGGCTTTTAGTTTAGCTAAAACAAAATTTATTAAGTGTGTGTATTGCTTACGAATTCACGACAGATTCAAATATGTATTTCGGTAGTTCTTTGCGTAGGAAACAAATTGTACCAGCAGTTTCCAACCACATTCCTCATTCAGAACACTGATGCATTCTTCGAACGTCAAATAACTCTTGCTGAAGAAAAGTCTGCGGATTTCTTGCAATATAGGACAAACCCCTAAAAAATGAAAGACGTCTTCGTTTTGGTTTAAATTGCACAGAGAACAAAGAGGGTTAATGTCTGTACGATATGGTCTGAAATTTAGTTCAATAATTTCAGTTCTGATTTTAAAGATTAGACTCATATCTAAAACATTGAGATCATTTCTGAAATAATTGTTCTCGCCCAGACTGAAATTTAAATTTCTATATATAGCCCTAGAGTTTGATCCCCTAGCCCTATCAATATATCTCTAATACATAACGGCTTCATTGAGCAATAATTTCGGTTTGCCCAATATATTGTGGAATGTTAAAAAAAGTAATATTTTTTTCAACGTTTTTTTTCGTTGAAAATTTCAAGCAGTGGCACAATTAGCACATATTATGACCTTGGCGTTGACCAATTACGTTAAACGTCTGTTTCAAGCTTAACGCAATGAAAACAGGATATACATTTTTTCTTCAGCCTTTTCTAAATTACGTTTACTAATATCCAGTTTCATTCAAGAAAAGATTGGTTCTTTCTGTACAAAGATTGGATCTTTTTGAATTTTCAGAGTTTCATTCCAACTGATCTCTGATGGGTTGGCAGATTTGTTCTGAATGTACGCATACATGTTAAAAGTCTTTTCTGTCAACGGTCAAATGGTAAATATTTTGTTATTAATTGTTGTGAACTTGTGCTAAAAAAATTTAAAAAACCTACAAATAATGGACCAATATGTTAATAATTTAGATTTTATAAATTTAGTGGAGTTTTTGATTGCTTCGTCATCTGATGACGAAGATATGTTTTTTCAGGAATGTGTGTGTCAGTCATTCACCAATACTACAATTAAATCTGGAAAAAAGTTTCATTGAAAAGATCAAATCTTGATTTTGAGAGGAGATCTTTGAAATTTGAATAAATAGGCACCGAACAAGATAGTTTAGCGAAGGAATAAGAACCCAGATTTTTTTTATAAAGGGCGCATACACTTAAGAGTATTTTTGTTACCGTTATTATGCCAAGACACAGTGTGAGCATTAGGAAAGGAAGAGATAGTTTGAAAGGAGGTGTCGGTGCACATTGGTTTTGAATTTTTGAACAATGGCCGGCAAAGACAGGTGTCAAATTTGTTCCGAAATTTAAAAAAAATATAAGTGAAGATTTGTGAATTTAATTTTGTATAAAAATAATAAAGACAAAGAAAAATATTCGAAAACATATTTAATCCACTGCAAGTATTTGATGAGGAGGATTTCAGGAATAAATATAGGTTTCCAAAGAAAATATGAGGAAAGTTATATCAATAGTTGAAGTAGATCTAAATGGTGATACAAGAAGCATAGACATATTCCTGTGAATCTGCAGATTATTGCTTCCATGAAATACTAGGTTTGTTCGTTGAGCCCTGGAGTCAACTGAACTTTGGGAAAAATATTTACTATCTCAACTCATAAATCGGGTTTTAACAAAAAAATATCTAACTCTTGCCGATTTATAAATTTCCAACTATACTCAAACTCTTTGAAATATTTTTTTTTATAATTGGAATTTGTAAACAAGAACTTCTACCTTAGCAGAGATTTGCTGCTGGTAAATCAACAACTACAAACCTTGTTATTATTATCAAATCAAATTATTGATGTGAAAAATACGGATTTCGCAAAAGCATTTGATGAAATGAATCAAGCAATACGATTATTAAGAAAATTGCAAAGAATTTTAAAATATCTGGTTTATTGCGTTGTCTTTATAGAACGAGCCCATTTTGGGACAATGGATAATTTTCTTTGGAGCCTAGTTTCTATTTTATTAGGTGCCCCACAAGGTAGCCACCTTGGACCCCAACTTTTCTTAGTGCTCCTTTCGTCTTCTGATTGCAGATGATGTTTAATTTTATTAAATCTGTCAATGATCGCCAACTTATGCAAAAAGATATTTCTAGCTTGACGGCATTTTTAAATGTCTCCAAGTGTCAATGTTTTACTTTCTGTAGCACGTAAGACAATTTGTATCTGATTAAAAAAATATTACAAAATTGTATTTTCTACATCAGAGCCCACTTATGCATACCTAATAACTTATTATCACCCCATATTTTCAAATGAATTACTTCTTACCTTCGGCTACTTATGGATACATTTTGTTCTGTATTGACTGTACAGTATTACCTACTTAATTACACTAACCAGTTCTTCAGATTTTTTACTTGCGATTATAGGGACTATAAAGCAAGTTATGCATTCCTAAAAAAACAAAAATCAAACAATCAAACATGACATTACCAGATAAGTCTAAAAAAGTCAGATAAGTCTTATGAAAGCAAAGAAAAATGCCTCTCTGTCTGTCAGTCAGTATAACGAGCTGTAGCCTAAACGGCTTAAACGATTACCTACAAATTTTGTATGCGTGATTCTTTTTGCATTCGTTTTTTTTTATCGGTAACAGCACTTTGGATTTCTGTCAAATTTTATATATAAGAAGACCTAGGTACCCAAATTAATTCTGCATATTAAATATAAAAATTTTGAATAACTTTTTTTTCGAATTAATTTTTTTTTTGTTTGGAAATTCAATATTTTTAAAACTAATAAAAAAAATATTTTAAATTTTATAATCACATGCATATTAAATAATCTAAAAAAAACTGCATAAAGATGAAGCATGATGAATAAGAAATGTGAAGGGGGAAATCATTAATAGTAATAATAATAATTTTTTTGTTGTTTTATTCGTTCAGAGCAGAGCTCTGAATAGAGTTCGATCATATAGAGTATGCTCTGAACCTTTCCGAACAGAGCAAGCTCTGATCACTCTAATTATTTTTGCTAAACAGACTTGAACCACACAAACCAGAATACATTTTCATTTTAATCATAAAAAGCAATACAACACAAAACAATCCTTATTTTGTACACAGATACACACCCTATATACAGAAAATTAACAAGTGACCAACTTCTTCCGCAATTTAAGCTGTATCTGATTATGTTTTTCTTAACATTTCCCTTCTTAAAGCTTTACTTAGAATGCTCAGACGATTATGTCCGTGCACATTGAGCGCGCTCTGAGTGAAAAAGAAACACTAACAAATTTTTTGACAACTCACTGATATCTGACTCTGCTCTGAACTAAAAAAGAAAAAAGACTGTTTTTACATCAATGTGTAGTGAACATTTGCTTGTCAGATTTTGCAGTAGTTTATCCGAGTGATTCAAGTAAGTGCTAATTGACCGACATGTTGAATAAAGCAACAATATTCACCTAAAAAAATCACTCCAAATTTATTATAATAAAATGTATCTCTTAATTTGTAGTTGTTTCAATATTTGGTATTAAAACTTCATGAAGAAAGAACTTGGTGTAGTTCTCGATTTTTGCGTAGAAGAACTTGGCATTTATAGTTTTCCTTAAAAAAATTATTAAGAGATAAAATTGATTTGATTGTCTATGGTCGTCCTGGCACAAATCTTAAGAGCCGAAAGTGTATTTTTGTCATAAAGCTCAAAGAGAATCTTAAGCGATACATATATGCATGCATGTATATGGTTATATAAAGTTTACGGCATATAAAACGCTTGGTACGTAACGGGGTACATGCTGTCCCCTGCAACCTCCTCCTTGGCCAAATTATATCATTTGGAGTGTGGTCCAGTTTAAGCAAAGTTTTTTTAGATTTATTTTTTATCGGAATTTAAAGAAATATTGCATTTAACTTCACTTGTGTTTTATAATCGCTATAACATTTTGTTTAGGGCAGAATAATTTATAAAAATAAACAAGAACCAACGAACCCAAAAAAAATTCGTCGTCCAATACACACAATATACCTATATATACACTAATGCATGAGAATCAACAAAACGAACAAAAAAAATTCGCCGCGTCGAATACACACAATATACACTAATCTAATCCAATCGTGAAAACAAACCCACAATAAAATTCGAATAAAAAATAAAACAAACCGACATAAAAAATCATCGCCGAATACACACAATTCATGTACCTACCTACAATATTCTATGAGAATCCACAACATGTACCAACAAAAAACTTCCTTGTCGAATACACACAATGCAGATACATACATATCTACCCTAATCTACGAAGAAAAAAAAATCCAAATATGGACATATCTGAAAATAATACTTCCAACAATAACCTATAACATTCTTTTAATATCAATTAGGTGAGGTTCGTGGAAATCAATTAAGCCAGGTGCAAATAATCGGGGAATACTATATACCTCTGTATTTTTAGAATATATTAAACTCCTAAGGTATGAATTTTTTCTATATATAGGTAGGGTAGAGTCGCCTAAATTCGTTTTTGGAAAAACCCGTTTAAACTGTGTAATTTCTCAGATTTTCAACTTCTGTAAATGCGAAATGCCAAATGTGATTCTACCCTTAACTTTGAGACATATTCAACTAGTACAATAAAATGCCAACATTTATAAAAATGGTTGTTTGTGTTGGGACTTTTACGGGTTTTGTAGAAAAAAAACTGTTGCGAGTGTTGCAGAAAATTGTGTGTTTTGTGTGAAAATTGAGACAAATACAAATCTATATTATTCAATAAAATAAAATTTTAATCTAAAAAGTTAATATTTGTGTTATATTTTGACTGTTCGAACATAGGAAACCAAATTTGTCCAAGTTTCCTATTCAAACGCTAGTGTTCGAATCAAGGAAACCATAATATATTGTTGGTGTCCTTTGTCCGAACAGTTTTAATATTTTATCGTTTCTTGCCTTAAATTAGAAAACTAAAACTTCTTTCAGAAACAACGAAACGAAAATATCAAACAAACAGTGAAGTCTCTCTAGAAAATGCTTTAAAAAGTAATTCGTTAGAACCTTTTGAGCTTTCGAGCAGAAATTAGGGAGTTTGGAGTACACATAACTAACTTTTCATGATAGGATTAATATGGAAATATTTCAGATATGTCTAAGCGGATGGGTCCTTCCCTACTAACAATTTAGTTTGCAGTAGGTCCGATTTTGAAATTTCGCAGGCTATAGCTTGTATATAGCAATATAATACATGGTATAGCTTGTATATAGCCATCTAATACAAGCTATAGCCTATATGTAGCAATCTTATGCAAGCTATAGCAAGGTAGCTTGCATTTAGACATTTTATACAAGCTATAGCTAGTATATAGCCATCTTGTAAACGTATAGCAATGTAGCTTCCATATAGCCATATTATAGAAGCTATAGCCATCGTATACAAGCTATATACCGCTTCCATTTTTATGATTTGCTTTTGTTGTAAATTAATTTTTATTTCAAGGAAATTTCACCGTTAGTTTTGAATAAGTATTTGATGTTAATATTTTTTTAAGGTTTTTTTGACACTTGTGTTCCTATTTTCAATAAAATTGAATAAAAACAAAATAATTTCATAAATTTGTTCATTTAAATTGAAATAAAGAATTCAACAAATGCTTTTTATTATTTTTTTAAAAGTTTATCCAATGCAAAAAATCTTGCGTTCGAAATTAGGAAACTTTATGTTCGGCTTCAGGAAACAAGTGTTCGATTACTGGGGAATTTGGCTTTTTTCCGGTTTTTATTTTTTTTTTATAAAAAAACAGTTAAAGTAAATAAATATATATATAGATATAATAAAAAAAATTAAGTTTCAGCAAGTAATTAACTTTACATCATATATTTATGTTGAACGGTTTTCTCACATTTGAGGATTACTTTTCTGTAAGCCACTAAATGTTCGATTATAGGGGAAATTACCCTATATATGTATGAAATCGAAAGTTTTATTCTGCTTAGTATAAACTTTACTGTAAAAACAATGCGAATATTCAACAAAATGCGCTTTGACTTATTTTATAAATAGATTGTTTACATATACTTACTTAATTAATTCCACGTGCCTGATAAATTATCTAAAACCAAATTGAAATCCGCTTGTAATGAAAAATCTCTCATATTATTGTATAATTGTTTTCTTTTTTCGTTTGATATTACACAATTTTAGCTTGTTTTGTTCACATTTTTTTTGTTCAGTTTTATTGTGCGTAAGCAAAGCATAATAGATAATAATAAAACAATGTTTACTTTATCATCATGTCGTTGAAGCAATAATCAAAGGTTTTTTCAGCGATCGCAATCCAGCGAATTTAAATGTTGGAACGTATATTTATCTACTCATTTGTATATATACAAATTTTGCATTAAGAATTAAACAATTGAAAAGTTCAAAGCATTTCTTTCACACACGAGAATCTTATTTGTTTTACTGAATTGATTTCGTTTTTCAAACTGTTTTTGGATATATATTTTTTTTAGGGTAAAAATAATTGTTGCCCCTTTGCCGGATCAGCGGATCGGACTCTTTGATTTATTGTTCGCGCGCACACACACACACGCCGCGCAATGACTAATCATTCCCTATAAAAATAACAATTACCCAGCTATTTAATGCAAATAAAAACCCGACAGTAGCGGTGCACTGCTGCTCTGCACTAATTGCACGATTAAAAAATGCTCCCAAATCTGTCATTCCGCTGCTGCACTGTCTGCACAAGTCTATTTTTACTCACATTTCCTAAACAAACAGAAAATTAATAGAACAACTATCACAGCTACCCTCTGCCTCCCGTGAGCGTGAATCCACCACAGGGTTGTATCTTTGTATCTATCAGCTGCAACAATTCAAACGGTGAATCATCAGCATTCATCCCCCCAATAAATAAATCGGTTGGTTGGCGCGCGTCGCCAGTTGATCACAGCTACAATAATTGCTGGCAATATAACAAAATTACTCACTCATTCTGAGTGAGAATGAGCTTTGATGATCAGAGAGATAAGTTCAAACACAAAAAACACAAATTCCTCGGACAGATACAAGGGCAGGGATTGGGTATGTTTTTTTTATTTGGGTAATGGCTGCGATGATTCATCGCAGACATACAGAAACCACCCTCCAAGTATGTAAATAAATTCGCGAGCTTGTGCGCGTCTTCCTCAACTGATCTTCTCATCACAGATCGCATATTAAAACCAAATTACTCACTCACTTTGAGTGAGAAAAATTCGAACAAAGAGTTAAATTTAAAAAAAAATAAAAGAAAAAGACAGTCACGGTGCGGCGGGTGTGAGTGGGAAAAGCCCTCACGTTGGGGGTAAAATACGTAAGACCATGCCCCGACTGCTTGCGCTTCTCGTCACCTATATACCTATATTGCTATTAATCATGTTAATTTGGAATAATTGATGCGTTGAGTGGCAATGAATCAGTCTAAGTGGCAATATGGTGAATATTTAATTGCAATGTCGACACTTTTTTGGTCGCAATTTCGAACCTACTCACCAGTGGGGAATTCAAATAAATCGACTAAACAAATCAAGGTGAATGATTGTAAGCATACCTACGAGTATGTATCTATGTTTTTTTTTCGGGACGATCATGATGCGATGAAATGAATAACTCATAATATGAAATATCTATCGCTTGAGTTTTAATGTTTCATTAATGAGCAATATGTGTTACAACGTTCTACTATGCATATACATATAACCTACAACGACGCGATGCCTCATGATACTTGCCGACTGCTTGAATTGTAAAAAAAAATCCGGCAGGAGGAAAGTCGCATCACTTTTGATATACATACGTATAAGTAGATAGGTACACACGTTTTATTATAGAATTTAAAACATTTATAGAGACACAAAAATAGGTGCCTTCAAGATGTTAATTCGGTTTTCAATTGAATTGAAATTATTGTGGGGTAAAATGTTTCCCGCTCGATACTCAGTTGAAAACAATAAGTCGTCCGGTTAGTATGTGAATTAATATTTTTTCAGAATTTGTTTCTTCTTTCTTTTTTTTGTTGAAGTGAATATAAACATTAAAAATTGTAAATAAACAAATTTATTATATTCGGCGCGCCGTTTATAAAAAAAAAACGCCATCACAGATGATTCCCGTATTAAACATGGGTAATTAAAAGGTGCTTCAATATGAAAATAAGCTTTGAGAAGTGTTAAAAATATAAACGTAGCATATCTACATATTGTGTATGTATGTATGTGCCAACCAATATTTATGTACATCATTCAAAGACATGTTGGTATTTTAAAACATGTTTCCAAAGTTCTTATAAAATTTTCAAAAACATCAATTTTTCAAAAAGACGACTAGTTTGGCAAGTGCAGAGAATTGCGATCTCACAAATTTCGTTCCCTTCAAGAAATTGAGGAGTCGGATTCAATTTTTGTTTCTTCAATATTTGGTTACAAAACTGCGAAACTTCGCTGAAGAATCCTGTTAATTTGAAGATTGCTGAGATCTCAAAGATGTAATTTTTCTGAACAAGCCTGTTGATTTTCGTATAACCTGACACCATACAATTTTTGAATATTACCTAGCCCACTGTAACGAAAACCAATCCTATTTTAAAAAGTGGGTGGTATGGCGTGGGAACTTTTATTTACAAATGTTCAATTCTTATGAGTTCCACCTTACATTTGCTCTATAATTGGTATCACTTAATCGTTTGTAAAAACTGTATGTTGCATACGATTTTAAGAGTCCCAAGGCTATTAATAATACAAACAAAATTTTAAGCCGTTTTCGACATATTGATTTGTAAAAATGAATGTTGTTTTACTTGCGTTTATAGGTACTATAAGGCAAGTTATGCATTCGTCGAAAAAAAAAGTTTTGAGATAACAATCAAACATGGCATTACGATGATAGCGAAGACGAAAAAAGATGGTCTAAAAATTCTGTCCGTCTGTATGTCTGTCTGTATGTATGTATAGACACCTACAGCCCAAACGGGTGAGCCGAATTGCTTTAAACTTGGTATATAGAGTTTTTTAGGTATTGTACAGAGGGGGATATTGATTTTTTTTAGCTCAAAAAATAACGGCGCCTGCCATATAACCCTTACGTTCAAACCTATTTTTCTCGGAGACGGCTCTAACGATTTTGATTAAAAAAAATCAGTGCGGCTTTTTAGCTACGACCGTTCATATGGTTGAAAAAAAAATAGAAAAATGTCTAAAAACACTACTTTCCATAGGACGGTTTTGTTTGCTTTCGACTATCTCATAAACGACTCAACCGATTCTTTCGAAATTTCACACATATATAGGTTACCCAAATTATACTGCGTACCAATATTTTTAATTAATATTTTTTTGTATTTTTAAAATCATTTTTAAGAAAAAAAATTTTTAAATTTATATTTCGAAAACTGCTCATTCAATTTTTTTTCAAAAATTATGTTTATATGTATTTTCTGAATACCTATGAATTGGTGTTTTTGATTTTTTTTTTAATTTAATTTGTTTTCTCAAAAACAGCTCCACAGATTTTTAAAATTTTTTTTCGTAAATTCAAATTTATCCAAGAAATAAAATGACGTACTTTTTTGAGCTCAAATTAGTTTAAATATTTATTTCAGAATTTTTAATTATGTTTTCTTTAATAAAACCGATTTAATCTTTTGTTTTAAAGCTTATATTATTAAATATTTAATATTGTCATACCAATTTATTTTAGAACAAAATTTAAAAAAAAAATGTGTATGTATATACAAAATTGAGTTAAAAATGACTTTAAAAATATATTTAGATTTTTAATAGAAATCTTTTGCATACGATGTGATCGAACATAAGAGCAAATTCGTGCGATCCAGTCGTGCATTTTATTTTTTTAGAAATGCAAACAAATCTGAATATTTTAGAATTCAGTAGGTACCTATATAATATAATATGAAGGGCATCTTGTATACAAATTTTAATCAAAATCCGTTAAGTCGTTAGTGAAAAAACCTGCCATATAATCATTTATTTAAAATGTAGACGTGATTTAAGAAAAATGTATAACAGTTAACGTTAGTTTTGGGCCGAAAGAAAAATATTTTTAAGAAACGAATCTAGAGAATCACACCTGATTACTCTTAAGTCGCAAGTTTAAAGAAAATCGCTTCAGCACTTGCGCAGCGATAAGACAGGTGAAAAGAAAGAGTTTGATTTTTATTCTAAATGCAACACTTGGTACCTATTTATATCAAAAGTAAAAATAATATTTTGAAAAATAAAATGAAACAACATGGCATATGAAGTTGACCTACTCCCCTAACTAGGATACGCTTGATACTTATAGGTTAGATTAAATATTACTAAATTTAAATTTTCTTAAATAAAAACATCTTTAATTTTGCAACTAGTAAATAATTTATTAACTTAACGAATTTTTTTTGTAATAGGTATTAGAAAAAAAATTAAATGCCAAAATATACATTTCAAAAAAAAATTTGAATTTATATAGTTTCATAAATAAAAAAAATTAAATCATAATTTATTTTAATCACAGATTTCAGACTTAATTTATTTGTTTTAATTAGTTTACAAAATTTTGTGGAATAACGCCACAAAAGTTTATAATTTCTTTTTAAATTTAAATTTTTTTTTAAATGTTTAGTACAAATTTACAAAATTGTTCCCACGCTTTACCGCCCTACTTCCTACTCGGTATCTACCATATGAAACCTCAGGGATTTTCTTTTGCTTAGTACATAGGTATACAAATGTTCATGTGTTAACTTTTGGTGAGAAAAATATTTACCAAAAAACGTTACTAAACATACCACTAGTAGAAATGCTTTTTTCGATTTTTTTAATCAGAGCCTAATTAATTTGAATGAAATTGTCATGAGAAACCAGAAAATATACCAATATTTATGTAACACGGTGCGTGTTACCGCTGAAATACAAGGGTACAAATTTTTGAAAATAGATATTAAAGTTACGGTTAAAAGTATTTTTAAAGTCGTTTTTCACTAAAATTTTTACACATAAAAATTCTTAAATTTTTTCTAAACAAAAATTAGTATGAACATTTTGAATATTTAATAATATAAATTAAAAAACAATTTCAGAAAAAATCGTCCACCCGTTTTCAAAATATTGAATTTTCAAAAAAATTTTTTTTTCAAAAATCCAAAAAAATATTGTTGAAAAATTTTTAAATGTAGTATATATTATGTACAATTTTAAGGAGCTCCTGTAAAAAATTTTGATCGAAATCCGTTGAGCCGCTTATGTGAAAGTCGAAAATCAAAAGAATGGTTGAATGGCAAGTATTTAAAAAAATTTTTTTTTGCCAAAATTTAGACCATACCCAAAGTAGAACGCACACCAATTTTTATAAAAATCATTAGAGCCGTTATCGAGATAATTAAGATGGCAGAAAAATTTGAATGACAAGTACCGTTATTTTCGGGGCTAAAACAACGATTCAAAAATCTATTTTGGACAATCACCTAAAACGCTTAAATACCAAGTTTAGGCTGTAGAGAGTTGTACAGACAGACAGACGGAATTGCGGGACCACTTTTTTGATGTTCTCTATCATCGTAATGTCAACTTTGATTAAAAGCTCGAGTTCGATTTTGTTTCCAAATGCAAAACTTGCCCTATAGTACCTATATCACGAGTAAAAACATCACAATTTTGACAATTCGCAAGTTACGTAACTTCGTGAAATAAGGTATGTTTGAGCGAAGATCTATTATTTGTTAATTTTGCTAGGGCGAATCCGTAGGAAAAACAACTATTTTTATTACCCAAAATATTTCCGCTTTAAACGGAATACGAGTGCACCAAATAAAGTATGGGTATTGATCAAGAAGTTGGCCACCACTTATGATCAACTGCAAACTTGATCCTCAGCAAATTCCAAACGAGACTAATCTATAGTCCACTTTGAGTATATAAGTTCCCCCCGAATCGTCATTTCCTTATCCTCTTTCCTCTTCATATATTTTCTGGTATGAGGTAGTGTGAATTCTAAAAACGATAAATGAACTTTCCATACGCTCATTGCTGATGTCGCATAGTAAGTGATCTGCTAATGTTGACTCGGTGGGTGGTGGGTGGCTATAATGTAATGAGTGCCAGGTGATGATGAGTTAAAGTAGTCTGCTGGTCGTATGGGATTGCTGGGTCTGTAGCAAATTTAATGTGGCTCTTATGTTCGTAAACATCAATGTGGAGTGTTTTGCGATAAAAACTTTGGTCAAACCCTTATGATCGGAAAGTCACTTATGCACTCAATAATAGCTTCACAAACCTCCAAACAAGAAACTCCTAATTTTAAACAAAATAGCGTAAGAATTCTTAATAATCTTTCTTGTTGGCTAAAAAAATTATTTAAGTGTGTTTTAGAGGGATTTTTATAATGTTTGCCTCTGCCACCGCAGATAAAAGAACCCTTTGAATTTTCAAAAGTGTTATTAAGTTATGGCCATCTTTTTCGGGGTATAGCTTACCTCTTTTCGAATGACCTGAATGTATGCGTCTTTGTGCCTACCATCTTTACAAATTGAACTCTTGTGAATTACGTCAAATCCTACTTACCTACCTCCCATTTTCATTAAAGTTCACCAACCTCTCCTTTAAATTTAAATTTTCCATAGGAAACACAAATCTGTGTTCCTTTTTTTATTTTTTAAATGTATACAGCTTGTACTCAGAAATGAACCAAAGTTTAAAATAAAATTATATCCACAAAAATAAATTAAAATAAAATAAAGAAAAGTATTTTTTTTTTTAATGTGTGTACATATTATGAATGTCCTCTGAATGGCTGGCTACAACAATCGCGTGAAAGCAAAACGCTTCGTCATGTTCATGACTCATCATTTGGCCAGATTTACGCACATTTCGATTTCAGAAACTGGCCCGACCCCAAACAACAACACCAGGCAATAACACCAGGCAACGATCTTGGCTGCTGCGAATAATTATTGTAGTTTAATCGCATCGGACCGAATAGTAAACAGATGCACGCTTAAAAACATAAATAATTTTCTTATTCGTCTTGCTTTGCCGCGCGTCTATAAAAATCTAAAAATCAACTCGAGGAAGTTTAGTGACTTTTTTCGATTTCATTTTTTGTGTGTATGCGTTTTATTGAATTATTTCAGATAAGATTCTTGCTTACAAATAAATTTTCAAAATAAGAACAGGGTGAGCAGTTTTTTGTTTATAAATTTGCATACAAAAAAACTATCACCTTGGTTAAAGCTTGTGCATTATGTGAAAGAAAAAAAACAATATAATTGTCAAATAGTTATAGGTTCCTCAATAAAATTAAAACTGTATGGAATCTGAACAATGGCGGTTAACACAAATCCGTCAATTTGTCCTAAAAGTTCTGTGGCTCGTTCTTGAAAAATCGATTTTTCATAAAAACACATATTTATTTTTAATTATTGGCCAGCAATAGACCCAAGACGCTCAAAAGGTCTCTTTGAGCAGGAAACATCTTGGCTCCGTAATAGGTGTCGTATAGACAAAACCTTTTTTTTTAAACTAAAAATTTCGAAAACGGCTTAATGGATTTTGTCGAAATTTTGTATTTGGTAGTTTTTTGAAATTATCTTGAATAGTTAAAAAAACATATTCCTAAAATAAAAAACAACAGTACCTCCCACACAAATGTTAAAAATAACCGTTAAGAAAAAAAATTATTTCTCGAAAACAGCTCCAAGAATTTTTTTATAAAAAAATGTGTGTGTTCTTAAATGAGTAACGTCTACTTTCACGTATAAAATAATTTTTTCTTGCGTACTTATTAACGGCACTTCCCATAGAACCACTTTTCATATTTTCGACTTTCTCAAAATTGGATGAACTGAATAAAATAATTTTTTATACAAATGATCCCTATAATTAGGGTTAATAAAACTGCATACCAAAATTTTCAAAACAAAACATTTCGATTTCTAAAAAATAAATACAAATCTTTTTTGAAAAATAAATTTTTCAAAAACTAGTTACAGAATTTTTTAAATTTGAATTTTATATGTATATTAATAATATCTTCAAAATGGTTTTTAAAATTTTTTTCTAAAAATGTTTCCAAAATTGTATACAAAAAAATTAATTTATTAAAAAACCGCTCAAACAATTTTTGATTTTTTTTTTGATATATTCTTATTTATCCATGAATTCAAATTTCATCTTTGTTTTCCCTAAAACTATAACGACTAAGAGCCGATTTTTCAATCTCCAGATAAACATCCAGTTAATTGCCAGAGGAATAAACTTACTTGACTGTTAACAACCGGATAACAATATCGAATTTTTCAATAAAAAAAAAACAATCTATAGAATAATTTAATTTGAACGTCACTTTTATTTCGAGTATCGAACTTTTCATAGAAATGAATTTTTGTTTAACGTTTATTTCAAAGCAATAATCATTTTTCAAAGTCTTTTTGACATCGAAAATAGCTATTTATTTTATTTCTCAGATAACTCCTTATTCCGTTCTAAAATGAGCAGATAACTTTATTCCTAGATTAAGGTGTATCTGACTGTTGAAAAACTGATTTTTGCTCTATCTGGAGAATATGTACTAACTGACTGCTAACTGATTATCGAAAAATTGGCCCTAAGCAATATACAAACATTTAATTATGTGTATTATCTATTTATTTCTCCTTTTTACTAATCTTTGCGTACGTCACTGAATACTACATACAATGTAGGACCTCATACATTTGTATTATAAATGTGTCTTTAAAAAAAATCACATGAATCTTATGTATACATATTTCACCTAAATTATAAAGTTATATGCATATAGCTACCTACTCACCTACATTATTCATTTTCATTATTATTATGTACATGTTTACATACTACTTAGGCTCCATCTATATGTATATGTATGTAGATACATTTTACTCTCCTAATTACATAATTAAAATCCATAACTTAGATTTAAATATACATTTGTAGGCAGGTACCTATTTAACTATTCCTTGAATCATTCATTCGACAATTCATTATATAACTTACCTAAATAGGCTTTAAACCTGCATAGGATAACTACACCTAACTAACTAAACCTCAATGGTTAGCTACATTAAAGTTGTTACCTACAAGAGCAAGTTCGAACGATGCAGTCGTGCATTTTATCTTTTTTTTTTTTTGATTTTCTGGAAAACGTTTCAGTTTGACGCTAAAGAATATAATACTTTTTTACTGCCTGCATTCCTTTAATAATTTCAAAAATCTTTTGCATTCCTTAAACCTTTTAATGTAATGTTTTTTTTTAATTTATTGAAAAATATATTTGAAATCTTCAAGGCAAATTTAAAAACTACAAGTCTTTTGACTTCTCAAAATGATTACATTAAACAAGACTTTAAAATTAACTAAGATTTTTCTCTATCAGTGAAAGTACTTAGGTGATGTCTGGCCTTTAAAAATAAACAGTTTTCAAATCAATTGACTCCAATTCTAATCTAAAATTAATTTATTTAACTAGAGATGTACTCTAGTTAAAAGGATAAATAATATGTATTTGGTAAAAAAATTTACTTAATTTATTTACTATACCAAAAAGATATTTATAATTTAAAATATAAGCTATTTCGTTGGCATTTTTATCAATTAATAATAAGAAATTTGTACGCTTAAAAAAACAACACCTCATATTGTAAAAACATAATTTAAAACAAAAAATTAAATAAATAGGTCAGTACAGCAAAATGAATCATTTCGTTTTTTTTTCAAACACTGCAGTCCGAAGGCCATTATACTTTATGTGTGTCTTCCTGTTCTCAATATGATGCTGTTGTCTTTTTATCTCTATTAATTTATTCTACGATTCAAATGTAGGTTTTTTTTTAATTTCATATTAAAAAAGAAACTTATTTTTGTCTGTGTTTTTTTTTCGACATAAATATCCCATTCATTGTGGTCGATATATTTTTATTTAAGAAAAAAAAATATAATAAATTAATTTATTTAATGCTACAATCAAGACTTCAAGGGAATAAATTGATTTTTCTTTAAAAATGATTTATATTTTATTTTTAATTTCCGAGTTTTATTTATTTTTTTGTTTGTGACACATTTAACTCATAGCAATAAATATTCCTTATTGTTTGATTATATTCCATAAGATGCCAACAGCCTTAATTATGGTGTTGAGTTTTTGATGAATAATTTTAAATTATCCATTAAGGAACATTTTGTTGGGAATATTTTTGTTTTTTTTGTTTTAATTTGTTTAAAAATAACTTTCACACTCATTTCTTTAAATTCGTAAAAGAAATGGCAATTTTAATCAAACCATAGGATACTACTTTTTATGAGATAATTCAATCTAAAGATTACGGATTTTCAAAATGTTTGATTTTGTTACAGAAACTGGAAGTAGATATTTCTAAATTCTATTTTCCTCTTAGAATACGTTACATTCTTAGGTATTTAGTTGTTTTTCTTTCATTGATCGTTAATAGCCGAATATGTAATTTTTACTTGCGATTATAGGTAGATACTACAGGGTCCGCCAAATAACTTTTTTTTTGAAAATGGGCGCAAAACATCGAGTGCAGCTTCGGCTGGCACGTAGCGCCGTCCTGTTGAAACCAAATATTGCCAATATCCTCCTCTTCAATTTTTGTGAACAGAAATTCGTTCAACATGGCCCGATAACGATCGCCATTGACTGTAACGGCCACTTCTTGCTCATTTTCGAATTATGCCTCTGGACCAAAATCAGCACCAAACAGTGACTCGTTTTGGGTGTATCGGCTTTTCAATGTATGCGTGCGGGTTTTCTGTGCCCCAAATGCGACAATTTTGCTTGTTTACATACCCGCCATGATCAAAATGAGCTTCATCTGAAAAGATGATTTTTTTGGCAAAATCGGCATCTTCTCTAAGACGATCGCAGCCCCACTTAGCGAGCGTTGTTCAAGAGTATACACAACCATATTCGTTCAGCGGAAGGATAAAACTAATTATCTGTCAAATCAGACATGAGCTAAGTGTTACCATTCACGAAATAAGCACTAGTTGAAAAAAAACGTTAGATGGCGGACCCGTTATAAGGCAAGTTATGCATTCGTCGAAAAAAAAAAGTTTTGAGATAACAATCAAACATGACATTACGATGATAGCGCAGACGAAAAAAGATGGTCTACAAATTATGTACGGCTGTATGTCCGTCTGTCAGTCTGTTTGTATGTATGTACATACAGACACCTACAGCCCAAACAGGGGGGCAGAATTGCTTCAAGCTTGGTATATAGAGTTTTTAAGGTATTGTACAGAGGGGAAATTGAATTTTGTTTAGCTCAAAAAATAACGGTACCTGCTATATAACCGTTACGTTAAAACCTATTTTTCTCGAAAACGGCTCTAACGATTTTGATTTAAAAAAATCAGTTCTGCTTTTTAGCTACGACCGATCATATGATTGAAAAAAAAATTAAATGTCTAAGAACGGTACTTTTCATAGGACCGTTTTTTTCGACTATCTCATAAATGGCTTAACCGATTCTTTCAAAATTTCACACATATATATATAGTTTTAGGTTGCCCAATTTATACTGCGTACCAATATTTTTAATTAATATTTTTTTGTATTCTTAAAAGCATTTTACAAAAAAAAAATAAAATTTATATTTCGAAAACTGCTCAATAACATTTTTTCAAAAATTACAGTATATGTGTTTGCTGAATACCTATGAATTGGCGTTTTTGAATTGTTTTTTTTTAATTTTTTCAAAAAGTTTTTAAGAAAAAACTTTTTTTTCTCAAAAACAGCTCCACAGATTTTTAAAATTAAAATAAATAAAAGAAATAAAATGGCGTTCTTTTTTTTACCTCAAATTAGTTTAAGTATTTATTTCAGAATTTTGAATTATTTTTTCTTTGATTAAGTCGATTTAATCTTTCGTTTTTAAGTTTATATTATTAAATATTTAAGATTGCCATAATAATTTTTTTTAGAAAAAAATTAAAGAAATTTTGTATATAAAAAATAAAGTAAAAAACGACTTTAAAAATATGTTTAGATTTTTAATAGAAATCTTTTGCATACGATGTGATCGAAAATAAGAGCAAGTTCGTGCGATCCAGTCGTGCATTTTATTTTTACTTGCGATATGAATATTTAGCTGCTGGGACAAGTTTTGTAATTCGAAAAAAATCCAATTTGATATTTTGATTGAACTTGACATTATGGTAATAGACAACACGATTAAGTGGTTTCCGCAATTTCGTCTGTCTGTAGGTCGATCTACAGCCTAAAGCGATTTGCTTGAAGCTTGATACTTAGCATCTTCGCTTCTTTCTTAAAACTTATTTTAAGATGGCATACGCTGGGATTATAACCTCATATCTATGGTGTGACAGTCCAACGAGCTAACCATTACGTCTCCTCCAAAATGTTTTTCATTTCTCCAAACGGTTCACTTTAATTTTGTGACAAATAGATGGCGTAAACATAACCAGATGCAACAGCAATTATGCTTTTTTTTGTTCCTTTTTTTGTCAACCATTCGGACATTGAACTTTTGCAATATTTAATTCCTTTCCGTATACATAAATCATATATGTACATTTGCGTCGTGTGTCATAGTTTATTAAAATAGAAAATTCGTTGATTCATCGCAGAATTAAATTTTCTTAAAAAAAAAATTAATAGTCCATAAAACTGACATAATTTATATATTTGTTTATATAAATACAACATTGTAAATGTATTTTATTAAAAAAAAATCTTTTGAAGTCTATATCCGATTTGTGTGTAGTATTTAAAAATATATGTATTTATATTCATAAGCGCAGATGTCACAGTACGATTAGGATTTTATTAATTTCGTAGTTAAATTAAGTCGACTTTTATTGCTACAATAACTGACAGACAGCAGCTGACATTTTAAAATTATGTTTTACCTACTTGGTAGATATTATTTTTATAAATACGAATTAATAAATTTTTTTTAAACAAACCAATTCGTCTGACTCAAGGAACAAAGATTTTTCAAAATGAAATTAATTCAACCGGATCAAGGTTTTATTATACATATCACATTGAAAATTGAACGGCTTTGTTCGATGAAAAAAAGTTTAACTACAAAATGACGGCGTATAGCATAGATGCGTAAGAATTAAGAAACTTTAGATCAATAATGATTCTTAATTAAATGAAAAGCGAGACGAGAAACATTTATATTTGTTTTCTAATTCACAATGTCGTATTTTGTTCACAACGTTGTCTTTTTTTGAATTACCCTCAATTCAATGAGAGAGAGCAGAACCCTGTGGCACACCATCATTTCTTTCGTGGATTTCAAACTTTAAACCGTTCAATTAAACTTTTTTATGAACTTGTCTTCGTTGGCAAAAATTAATATAATTTAAACAATACTAGTATACATAAACATTAGGGTGTTGGTTTTTTAATTCCTATTTTTACTATAGATATCATAGGTACATATAATGTACTTAGGTCATGTTTTGCATTTGGAAAAAATTGAACTTGTGATTTCGATCAAATTGTACATTACGGTGATAGGGAACACAACAAAATGGGTCGTTCAATTCTTTCTGTCTGCCTATATTCTTCTTAAAATCTTTTTGTTTATCCTCAAAAATAACGGTACCAAAAATGGTCTTAATTATCTCGATAGACTTTCACATTAACGGATTGCGATAAAAATTTGTATACAAGAGATCCTACAAATTCTAAATAATACAGCGTACCAACATTTTCAAAAAAAAATACATTTTTTGAGGATTTTAAAAAATATAAAATACACGAACTTGCCGTAATGTACGATCACATAGTATGCACAAGATTCTGAGTACAAACGGCTAATATATTTTTAAAGTTGTTTTTTTACTTAATTTTTTATAAATAATTTTTTTTTATTTAAAAAAAATATTGGTATGGTAATTTTAAGTATTAAACAATATAAATTTAAAGACACAATTAAAAAAAAAATCGTCCAACCGTTTTCGAAATATGTATTTGGTTTTTTTCTTTTCAAAAATCCAGAAAATAATATTTTGAACATTAAAAGAATGCAGTAGTATTAAGAATTGGAAGACCCTCCTATTATTTTTTTTACCAAAATCCATTGAACTGTTAATAAGAGAGGCGATATTAAATTAAATGCACGACTGAATCACACGTACTTGCTCTTATGTTCGATCACATTGTATGCACAAGATTCTTAGTAGAAAAGGCTAAATATATATTTTCGAAGTCGTTTTTTTACTAAATTTTATATATACGAAATTTCTTTAATTTTTTTCTAAAAAAATTGGTACCTATGTCAATTGAATGTGTTTAATAATAAAAGTTTACAAATATATTTTCGAAAAAAATCGTTATCCGTATTGAATTTTAAAATATAAAACAAAAAAAATGTTTTTCTTTTATCAACAATCCAAACAAAATATTTTTCTTAAATTTTTGTATGCAATATTGTTTAGAATTTGAAGGCCCTGCTATAAAAAAAATTTGATCAAAATCTGTCAAGCCGCATATGAGAAAGAAGAAAATAAAAAAATGGTTGTATGGTACCGTTAATAACAAAATATGTAAAAAAAATGTTTGATCAAAATGTAGACTATACCCAAGACACATACTTTTTTTTATCAAAATAGTTAGAGCCGTTTGCGAGATAATTAAGATGGTAGAAAAAATTGTATGGCAAGACCAAGTTCCGTTATTTTTTGGGTGAAAAAAACGGTTCAAAATTCTAACTGAGACAATCACGTAGAAGTAAATCGCTCCAGGGGTTTAGGCTGTAGAGGGACTTACAGACAGACGGAATTACGGGACTCTTTTTTTTGGCGTCTCTATCTTCTCTCTATGTCAAGTTTGATTAAAATCTCGAGTTTGATTTTTTTTAAATGCAAAATTTGCCCCTATAGCACCTTACATTATACAGCAAGTAAAAACAGTGTTTTATAAGACAAACTTTTTTCGGCATTTTTTATATAAAAAAAGACGGAATTTAAAAAGGCGGAATTCTAAAATACGCTCCCGTTATTGCTCCACCTATTTTGTTCTACTTTTGCACTCATGCCTTTCGTATGCCCTTTGGATTGGTAATCCGGAAGAACTCTCCGATCCGGGATCCCTATCGAACAAGTAAACACTAGATTCTTGATATATTTGTAAGGCGAGAAATGTTAAACGCACATTGAAACTACAAAACTTAAGCCAACCAAAGCAAACAAATTTTATAACATTGTAGAGATGGGCGATGTTCATCGATATTACTCGAAGAAAACATCGATGTTGAAGCATGTGAAACATTCAACATTAAAAAAAACTAAATCTTTTGTCAAGAACTTGATGCTTATAAAGGTTAGACCACAATCGACTTAACTGTTTTTCAGCCGACATACACTTCACAATTCAGTTGCCTTTAATGCGATATAACTCATAGATACGAAAATCGAAAAAAAATAGGATACAAAACATTGCTACAATTTTTAAAACACTGAATTTACAATATATCGAACTTTTAATCGATTTTTTAACGTTCTATTATTAAAATAAAAGTGCATTACAAAACATCGATATTTCTGATTCGATAATTTCTGTCATCGATATCGTATTTTTTCGAAGCTAACATCGATGTTTTTCCATATCGCTCCTCCATATACATTGAATTCGAGTTTGACATTTAAGCTGTGAGTGCGTGCGTGCTTCTGGTTTTGGTTCAGAAGCAAATTTCTCTTCTATCCAAGAGAAGAACTGTCATTTGATACCAATCGAACAGTTTCAGAAGCATTCGGAAGCCTTCTGGACGACCAATCGAAAACGATCAATTTTTTTTAAACGAAAAAAAAACAGAAGGCAAGGGCATTCAATTTGCAAATATATATATATATGTTAAGTTTTTATAATAACATTTAAATATGTCAACATTAGAATGTGACATTTTGAGTTATTAAACAGAAGTAATAATTTTTAAAATTTAATATTGAAAAATATCGTGTCACATTTTGCAAATACCAAATCTGTTTTGAAATCATATAAAGATTTATTCGTCTTAGCTTATATGTATAACTGTCAACATTTTGGGTATTTGATAGATTTGTTTTTGGCAAACTTCTGGCACTATTTAATGTATGCGTCACTCAATTAAAATATACGTCAAGCCAGGTAATGGCCTCACCTTAGGTTTACAGTTGAATTTTGCAGGCTGTTTATTTTTTTTCTTTTTGTTCTTATAGGAAATTTTTTTAACCCATTTTCACAAATCCAAGTTATTGTAAATGTTTAAAAATTTGTTTTGGCCATATTCCAATACAATGTCCCACTTATTTGCTCGGGGCTGACATGTGGTGGCATTAAATAAACAACCACCAGGTATTAGCGTGCATTGCACACTTCAAAGGCCAAACAAATATGCGAAACCTATCACCAATTTAAATCATTTTTTTTTTAATGATGAATGATTGCTTGGAGAAACATTTTGTTTTTAAATTCCATCGAACATCACTGTGACTCATATCATAAGCATCATATAGGACAAAAATCAAAACGTTTATTTGAATGTTTCCGCAAGCAATTCAAAACCCACTCCTGTTTGGAGATGGATTATTCAGAAAATCTGAAAATCTTGTTTCGAAATCCTCCCTCTGGAAAATCCGGTAGTAATTTTTTTCTCAGTCATTTCTTTTGAAAAATCAACAAAGTTGCAACTGCTGGTATGTATAAATGATTGCATACATACTCGCGTAGAACAACCGAAAATATGTCTCGGCTACTTTGGCCTCATGGTGATGAATGATGATGCTGTTAGCCGACTTGGTTGGTGTGCCACTGCCACAACAGATACGAAATCTTGTTAATTGGAAAATACTTGTTGTCGTGGTTCTGACTGCCAAGAATTTTTTTCTGTTTTTCATCTTCCCCGCTTGTTGGGTTCCCGGATTTGAATATTTTCGAGGTAAATGTGTATGATGTTCTCGATATGCGGGTGAATCATCCAGGGCCAAAGTGTTGTTATTTTTTGTTTGCTGGTCGTAATCGTAAATGTATTTTTTTAAGTTCGTGTTTTGTAAATACCACTTCAACTATGAGATTAATTGTCAATTTAATATATTCATAATTGCCAGTAAGATCGATCAAAATTCTTCTCTTAGCCAAGCTGATCCATTTTGGCAATATGCATATACGTGATCAGTATTTTTCTTTTTATTTTTCAGAATTTAAAAAAATTATTTTTTTTTGTATATTCCTTAAGATTTAAATATTGTATGAAATTTGGCACCAATGAAAAATGAACCCAACACAAAAATTAAAAATGGCTCCAAATGTGAGGGTTCACTAACTAAAAATAGACTAAATATGTGAATAGGAAATTCTGCCCAAATATAGCCAATGCAGACGCGATTTGTTTGAACAATTATTTAGTCACAGTAGCGTGAGATTAGCGTGAAAATAATTAATCTGATTTTTTTTAACTTTGGTACAGTGTCCACTTAAATAATCGTACAAAAAGTTGGCCATTTTAAATTTGTGGGTTGGAAGTTTTTTTTTAAATTTAATTGAAGTGATATCTTTTGCATTTTTCATAGGAACATGAAATTAATCATCACAAAAAGTGAGTACCTATAGTTGGAGCTACACCTGATGCTGATAGTTTGGACACTTTCTGAAAATGAAAACGAATAAAGTATTTCCCGCTAACCTTACTTTATTGAACAAAACAAGAGCGTTCAAATATTCCATAAATAAGTAGAACTGTTTTTTATACGATTATATGAAGTCCTATGAATTGAACTACCCCCTGAATTGATGCCAAAATGCAGCTAACTGAAGCTGGCATCACTGTTGATCACTGACATATGACATATGACAGTCAAAGGCACTCAAACGCAATAATTGGCGTTTTTCTTTTTTAGCTCCGAGTAAAGAAGTCAGCTGTCAAGAAAAGATCTGTGTTTCTTTTTTAACTCAGACACATTTAATCTCTCAACTAGTGTTTCTTTTTTAAATCAGAGCAAAATCGGGGCATGAAGCATTAGCTCAGAATAAAATGACCGATCAAGCGGAGCAAAGTGCTGGGCGCGGCTAACTTTACTCATAATATAAATAATAAAAAATATTTTATTTGTTCTACCACTTTCTTGTAAATTTACTTTTGATTTTTCAATGATCATTGAATGATCATTGAAAATGCTTTTCATCATTGAAAAATCAAAAGTGAATTTACAAGAAATTGGTAGGGCAAATAAAATATTTTGTTGACAAAAAATAATATATATCTTATTGCCTTCATTTTGGTACCAAAACGACATCAGTTTTATGTGTTTAAGTGTCTCAGAATTGATAGTCAAAATTTTCAATGATGAGTTTCAATGAAAGCTATAACTTGCGCCTAAGACTGTTCAATTTATTAGCCTACGTATTTTCGCTGAGTCAATGAAATTTTTCGGCAAAAAAAAGGCAGTTAATTTGTGGATAATTTCATAATTTCACGAATAATGTTTTTTTTTTTCAGTGAAGAATTCTGTTTGATGTGCCAATGTGATTTTTTTGATTGCGAATTGCAATTTGCATTTGGGGAAACAAACCGGACTCAATATTTTGATTAAACTTTTTACGATAATAGTGAACTCGAAAAAGTTTCCTAATTCTGTAATTCCGCCTGTTTGTGTGACTTTACTTCGATCTACAACCTAAACGAATTTCTTTAAACTTCGTACTTAAGCATGTTAAGTGATTCTAAATATATCAGAAACATTTCAATTTATAGCCCCAAAAATAACGATGTCTGTCATACAATATTTTGTATAACAAAAATAGTAAACGTTAATTTACTCGAAAACACCTCTAACGATAAATAATAAATGCAGTGCACTATTTTAGGAGTAGTCTACAATTTGGTTGAAATTGTTTTTTTTTTTTATAAAATGTTAATACTGGTACCAGCCATAGAACCGTTTTATTGATTTTCGACTTTCGCTTAACGGTTTTGCCAATTTCAATCAAAGTTTGTAGATACCGATATACTTTAGTTTTGAACATCTGAAAATCGCAATAGGAGCAAAAATTGGTTGTGGGCATCCCAAATTCGTGTAGTGCTGATAAAGAAGTAATTTCTATATTTGTTTCTAAGTACCTAGGGCAAGCTTAAAATTATATTTTCCAGTTAGAACTAGAAACAGACGAACGCAGAAGAAATTGAACATCTATTTACAATTTTGTCTTAAATGGTAATGGCGCAAAATTTTAAACGATTTAGTAAAATGTTAAAGCCACTTTTAGCAATTTACTAAGCTAAAAAGATGATTTAGCTAATTTTAAACGATTTTAACATTTTGCTAAAGTTAAAATCACGGATTGGCTACTTTAACTTTTAGCAATTTGCTAAATCCATTATGACATCTTATAGTATATCGCCGATGGACCCGAGGGTCCCATGTTCGAGTCCTGCTGGCGCACAATTTTTTTTTTTTTTTTTTTGTAAATAATGAAGTTAAAATGATAAAAATAGAAATATCTTATACCGTATTACAACATATAACTAATTTACAACGCATAACAACAATAATTATTGTTGGTCATCGAAATTGAAACCCTACAAATGCTCAGCTTTCTGCTTAATTAGCAATTTACTGGTTTAGAAAAGGTTTTAAAATTTTGAAATAGTTATCAAATCAATAATTACCTACTTAGGAAATTGCTAACTAGTAATATGCTAAGCCCTTAACAATAGGTTGTTTAAAATTTTGCTTGTAAAACATTGTTTGTAAAAGCCTGGTATTGAGATCCATTGTGCTTATTTTTCCATCACATGAGTAACTTATTCGTAATCCGATTCTAATGTAAGATCACGCTTTGTTATGATATCATAATTGCCAATTTATTTGTATCATCAAACTGCGTACCACCTCAATTTTTTTTCCTTTTGAGTGAGCCGCTCAACCATATCAATATTTTGTTGACTTTACTTAATGACTTGTGATTTTTGTTTGCGTCCAATTATTTTAAGAAATCATTATTATTTAAACAAAACAGATGTGTACGCTTTCTCGTAAAGTAACAATTATGACTCACAGACTCATGAAAATGTTTTTTTTGTTCATTTATTTTTTCCGAAAATGAATAGTCTATATACTTCAATTCCAATTCAGTTTCCGAACGTTTCATTAAGTTTTTCCGTCTTCTGCTATTATTTTTTTTTTTGTTTTTGTTAAATGAGTTTGCGCAATAATTAGAAAATCATCTCTTTATTCAACCAGACAAAAGATGATTCAATAGAACTACATACATATATGTATGTTGATTTTGTTGGCTAAAACTTTCAAATTGGTAATAATCCTACAGAGAACATGTGCGCCACGATTTGCGGCTGACATGTGATATAATTAGAAATCCAGAAATACTTTTAAATCGCCGCGCCGGCGAAAAAAAAAATTAAATAAACAATGAGTATTTTCGCAAGAACATGGCTCCTCTTTTGGTCACGAGCACAACACTTAACTAAACAGAACATCATCGTCGTGTCGTGAGTAAGTTAAGTTCTCCAAAATTGGAAAACACGACCAGGGTATCCCCAGAGTTTAGTCACCCTCACCATATTAAGGTGAGATAGGTACACTTTGAACTTCATAACTAAAGATATACACACCTGCCTCTGCTGCTTGATATTAATAAGTGAGCGATTGTAGAACTTATTAGACATTAAAGATTGAAAGTATTCGGACAATTAAAAAAGTTTTATTAAAGTTATTAATCAAAAGGCTTATTAAACTTAATGATGTACATAATTTATCAACAGAGGTCGCTATCTGCTTAAAATGGTCTCTGACTGCTTTTAGACCCTGCAATTATATCTTACGATTTTTAAGCACCTTCAACGAGAACAGCAAAATTGCTCAGGTTGAGCAGACTGCAGAATTTGAATGAACTTTATTCTAAAAATATCGTACTGTTTGGAATTGTATGTCCCCTTTCACACAGGAAAACCAGTTGCTAGAGATTTTTTTGACGTTTTCCTTTAATTAACTTGTAGCTTTCACACGAAGAAACTGGCACCAAGAAACTGAGGTGGAAACTGGGAAGATTTTGTTGGGCTAATTGGAATGCAAAGCAAAACGTCAAAAAAATCTCTTCAAATCTTTGACCGGGGAGATTTTTTCCATTCCCCTTACTTCTCGCCGGCAAACTCCCAGTTGCCGGCAACTCAGTTTCCTTGTGTGAAAGGGACTGTTCAAAACAGAAAGTTATACTAACATCAAAAGGTAGAACATAAGTTTGAGAAGTTGAGAAGTTTGAAAGACAACCATAAACAAAACGTTTAGGTTTTCGCGTACAAAAAAATGCCGACAGCTATTTTCTTTTTTAAATCGACCGTGGTGGACTTTTTTCTCATTTTGATGAGCAAAACTGATAACTGTAGGTATAGCATATTAGGGGTATTTACGATCTGGTGTAACAAGTCTTGTAAAATTTCATTTTTTTACAACAGACTGTGAAAACATCTTTACTAATCTGTAGCAACACTAAAGCAAATGTAAAAATCTGTTTCACATTTGTTCTGAAATATCTAGTTTGTGTTAAAACAAATTTTACACTCTTGTATTTTTCTGTTACAATAGTGATCGGGTATAGTAAAAGTGTAAAAGTGTAAGACTTAGACATTCAGTATATTTTATTGTTGTAGTGCAAAACAATGCTACACTTATACTTTTGCAATGATACCCAGTTAAATCGAATCGTGAATACCCCTATTATTTTGAGAAGTATCCACTCATGTTTAGGTGTGAGTATTTGTTTCCATTTGGTAAAACTCTATTACCCACATTTGAAAATACGATTTAGTGACGGTTTATCTTTAACAGGTTGACTAAGAGCAAAATGTCATTAATAAAATGTCTGTTATTTGACATTTACTGGCTTAGTGAAAAAATAAGGATTGACATAAGGAAAAAAATTACTGGGACATAAATGAAGGAGTTTATACTTATTGTAGTAGATTTTGTTTGTAGATTTTCGATTTTTTATTTATTGAAAATTTTATTCTGCAGATTCACTTCTATTGTATGGTTTAGCAAAGTCATGGATTTAAGGTGGAATACTCATTTTTTATTAATAGGGCTATATATGTATAAATATTTGTCAATCTATTAGGTTTTGCTTTTTGTTTCAGTACTCAGTTCGATAAATGAAATTGATAATTGTACTAGATTATTTGCAGATTATTCCACTTTGTTGGGGTTTGAGTTATTTTGCAATTGATGGAACTTTGCATAATTTGTCAGTCTGTGCTTTTTGTATTTGGTTTGTCAGTTGCTCACCGACGGAGTAATTAATAATTGTACCAGATTATATGGGAAGTCTAGTTTTGGGGAAAATAGGCGAATTCTGCCTTATCTCGATTTAAAGCTCAAACCATTCAAACTACTTCCTTCATCAAAACTTTTATTGGTGGCTTCAAATAGACTGAATTAAAATTTACTAAAAACTCATATTATGAGTAAGTTTTTTCTCATATATTCGATTGTTTTGTTATCGGTTTTCAACTTTCTCGTTAAAACAGCTTGACTGATTTCGATTAAATTTAAAAAATTAAAATCGTGCTAGAAATTTAAATACAATTGCTCATCGGTTTAAAACCAACTACCTTTTTTTTAATTAAAAAATTAAATAGATTTTTTTTTTAAGAAAATATATTATTTTTTTTTTGAAGGTGTTAAAAAACTTGTGAATGTACTGTAATCAAAATCACAGACAAAATCTTTATAGTAAAATAGAGGAAGCACAAGCCCAAGTTCGAAGCCAATACAATTAACCGACAACAAAATGTGCCTCGCTTGTCCTTTTTGTTTTGTTTTCATGTTTAAATAATTTTCCGCCAGTGAAAAGCATATTTCCATTCGTTTCGTTGTACAATCGACAACAATTAGTTCTGACGATGTGAGTTTATTTCTAGCCACAAAATGCCATAAGTTTTTCGGAGAACCATTTTCGAAAGATTGCGGAGGCGAGCACAGCTGCTGGTTTGATTAGTTCGCATTGGAGTGCTGCCGAGTCAAAACCGTCTGAAACCGGGATAGTTATAGTTATCTTTTTTTTTATTTTTGTTGTTATTGTTGTTACTTCTTTTATAAATTTAATTGTGTCATAAAAAGAGTGATTGAAAAAATAGTATTACGGAATTTTTTTTATACTCGTGCTCTATTTTGTTAAAAAAAAAATCTATTACGATCGAGCAGCATTTTCAAGGATGAACTAGAAAAAATTTCATTAGGATATTTTAAAATATATAACCTCTTAAATTCACTCATAATCATTCATAAAAAGTAAATTCAACTTAGATAATATGCCGCTCCGAATCTTCCATTAGACTTTTAAAAAAATATATTAAAACATGTTTTGACTATGGTTGTGTTTTTGTTTTAACTATTGTTTATGTTAAATAGCCATAGATGACATAATAATAAATGCACCGAAGACCAATGAGCTTTATACATAACTCAAGGATACAATCAATATAATTGAATTTAAAAAAAAAAAGAAAACATTTTTTGTGATGATATAGTTTTCAATTAGTATGACATTGAAACGAATTTGAATGATTATTACGTTTCATTGTCGACGTTTACGTTCCGTCATTTGTACATAAGTTCTTAGGCAAATAAAATACACGACTGGATCTTACGTACTTGCTCTTAGGTTCGACCATATCATAAGCAAAATATTCTTACTAGAATATTGCAGTATGTCAATTTATAATATAAATATAAAAACTGAATTTAAACAATAAAATCATCTACAATTGAATTTTCAAAAAACAATATTTATTTTTCAAAAATTCAAAAAATATTTATCAAAAATTTTAGTATGAAGTTTATAAAAATTTTTATTGAAATCAATTTAGCCTTTAATGAGAAAGTCGAAAATAAAATAAAATGCACGACGGATCGTACTAACTTGCTCTTGTAGCTAACAACTTTAATGTAGCTAAACATTGACGCTGTTTAGGAGTTAGGTCTAGTTATCCTATGCAGGTTTAAAGACGATGTAGGTTAGATTATCTTGATTCTTAGTATAATGAATTTTCGAGTGGATGATTGAAGGAATTGTTACTTAGGTACCTACCTACAAATGCAGGATAATATGTAGCTACATAGAAAGATGGAACTTAGGTGTGTAAATATGTACATATAATAATGAAAATGAAGGATAAATGGGTGGGTAGGTATGCATATAACTTTATAATTTAGGTGCAATATGTATACATAAGATTCATGTGATTTTTTTTTAAAGACACATATGTATATATAAATGTATGAGGTCCTACATTGTATGTAGTATTCAGTAACGTACGCAAAGATAAGTAAAAAGGGAATAATAATAAGGTAGACATAAATACATAAAACACGTAATAAAATGATTTTATATTGTTTAGTTGATATAGTTTGAGGGAAAACAAAGATACCATTTGCATTCTTGGATATATATATAAAAAAAAATTCAAAAATCGTTGGAGCTGTTTTTAAAAAAAATTATTTTTTATGTATAAAATTTTAAAAATATTTTTAGTAAAAAAGCTTGAAACGCCATCTTAAAGATACTATTAATAAACATATAAAATTCAAATTTGAAAAACAATTCAGTGACTGTTTTTTTGAAAAATCGATTTTAACAAAAAAAATTTATTTATTTTTTAAAAATCGAAATTTTTTTTTGAAAATTGTAGTAATGCAGTTTTATGTACTTCGAGGAAGCATTTGTGTAAAAAAAATATTTTAATCGGTTCATCCAATAGTGAGAAACCATAATTATGAAAAGTGGTCTAATGGGAAGTACCGTTAATAAGTACGCAAAATAAAATATTTGTATACTTGAAAGTGGACTGTACTAATTTAAGAACACACACTATTTTTTATAAAAATTCTTGGAGCCGTTTTTGAGAAATACATTTTTCCTTAACGTTTTTTTTTTAATTTGTATGGCAGGTACTGTTCTTTTTTATTTTAGGAAAATAGTTTTTTTATAACTATTCAAGATAATGTCAAAGAACTACCAAATACAAAGTGTCGAAAAAATATATTGAGTCGTTTTCGAAATTTTGTAGTTTTCAAAAAAAAATTGATTTCCAAAAAAACTTTTTTTTGAAAAAAATTTTGTTTACAAAAGTGCTTAACCTTTCTAGTAGTTTCTGCATAAAAATTTCAAAAAAATAAAATTGTTTCCTAGAAAATTTAAAACAAAAAAAATGGTTCTACTATAGAGATACCAAAAATAACAATTTTTTTCCAAACAAAGAATTATCACAAGGTACCCTTTCCCTTCATTAAAAAACTGATTTTTTTTTTTTGAAAAATCGTTGGAGCCGTTTTTGAGAAAATAAGATTTTTATTTTTGGCCCAAAAAAATGTATGCTACTGTTATATATCGTCTTAAAAACAATTTAAAAAACGTG
Source organism: Philhelius pedissequus (assembly GCA_910595825.1). Classification (NCBI taxonomy): domain Eukaryota; kingdom Metazoa; phylum Arthropoda; class Insecta; order Diptera; family Syrphidae; genus Philhelius; species Philhelius pedissequus. Next base: position 44,123,692 of record OU343162.1, read on the forward strand.
TGGGCTACACCGAAAAAACAATATGTACCAAGTTTGAAGCAAATCCATCGAACCGTTTAGGTTGTAGACTCGAGGAAAGACAGACAGACTGATAGACAGACGGAATTGGGGTACACACAATTGTATGGCAAGTACAGTTATTTTTGGCGGAAAAGGTTAAAAATAAGAATCAAGCCAATTATCAAAAACGCTTAAGTACCAAGTTCGAAGAAAATCGCTTCTGTCGTTTAGACTGTAGATCGATCTACAGACAGTTAGACAGGCAGACGGAATTGCCGGACCCATTTTTTTATTGTAATGTCAAGTTTGTTCAAAATATTGGCCTATTGTACATAATGTACATACATTACATCGCACGTAAAAATGACAATTGAATTGTTTTCAAATTAATTTCAAATTTCCATGCTTTTCATTATTTTATCGCTATTTTTTTATAGACAATGCTCTAATGAAATAGCCAGTTGCACTTGATTACATATGGTCAACTAGAGTTTGGAAAATAGTTCACTTAAAACACTAAAGTTAATTGCAAAATAGACGAAGTAAAAATAAAAGAATCTGTATCATTTCATATTTGTTGTTTTAGAATTATCAGTAGGTATTACAATTACAAGTTGCAATTGCAATTACAATTACAGTTACCTACATTACAATTACAATTACATATAATTGCAACAACAGTTATATTTACAATATAATTTAATAGAAATTGAATTTAAAATTAGAATTGAAGTCTTCGACAATATATTGCTTTATTGTAAATATTAGAGACACTTTAAAATTTATGTCTCAATATATTTTTTTGTCAATTGGAAGAAGAACGGAAATGGCATACTTATACATATCAATAAAATTAATTTTTACAAAACACAATTTTAATTTTCTAGATATAAAAGTCTTATAAACGTTACGGACTTTGATTTATTTATATAAGAACCACATACAATGTGCGACACCACAGCTCTTCGTCCAAAACAAACCGATCTTCAAAGCTGCTGGATAATTAATAGTATGCATTTGTTTTTTTTTTTTGTTTAATTTATTATTGGCCTTACTACCGAATCCGAAAATTTCGAATTCAAATTCGTTTTGTCTCGCTCAAACCTTTGCGATTGCGGTGATATGGATGACAATGAATAATTCAATAGAAAAAGGCACTTAACGCCATATGTAAATTGCAAAAATGCACTACAATAAAAGTCGCGTGACTGAACACAGCTGAACGCACCTTTTTTTTCAAAAAAATATCGCCACCGTTTTGGTTTGCGCCTGACTTAACTCAAAGTTTTGATTTCGCATAAGAATACGTTCTCACATAGAAAGGGCGCTAATAAACCTCGACGAAATATTTACATTTAAATGACATTTGACAGATGTCTTTCAAAACTTTTAAACTTAACGATTTGATGGAACTAAATATGCCTCATATAATACATACCTAGGCGTTTTTCGTTCGAGCGTGTGTAGTTCGCTCTGAACACTTACTCCCATTTTGTTTTTTGTGATAAATACACTTGCACTCACCTGTCATAAATTGACATTTTTCATTTATTATTTATTTAAAAAAAAATTATTTTGCCAACTTTTTCCTCAATTTTAATTATATGGAGTACTTTTGGTCTGTTCAGCAATTAACTCCGAATGCTTAGTCGATCACGTCTGAGTTTATCGAGCGCGGTCTGTACATTTTCAGAACGAACAAATAAACACACATTCGAAGATCTCAACGCTCTGAATGAAAAAACAAATACAATCAATTTTTTTAACAACTCAGACTCGGAACTAAAACAAAAAACACCTAATTAGAACAGTAAAACATTAATAGATTTGTCCGTTGCCGGCACTAGTGAGCACTGGGTTATGTCATTCAACTGTCAAAAAAACTGTAGAGCTTCTCGGGTTTTGATTCTAAATCGAAACTTAAAAATAAATTTAAGTATTCTCTTAATTTCCATTTTAAAAATAAATTGTTTAGGTATAAGACGAGAATTCACAACAAAACAAATGCTTCAGTTTAAGCATGAGCGATGTTCATCTATGTTAACGAAACATTTTTGTTAAAACAAAAAAATCTTTGATTCAAATAACGATGAAGGAACAATTAAGCAAATTCCTTAAAAAACATCGATGTTTTCGATTCGATAATTATTAACATCGAAAATTTGAAGATTCCACATTTTTCTCAATATGCGTTTTACTATTTTAGTTCAGAGCAGTCTGAGTTGTCAATAAATTTGTTTGTGTTTCTTTTTAACTCAGAGCATGCAGAGCTCCAAATGTGTGTTTCTTTTTTCGTTCTGAACATGTGTAGATCGCACTCGACATGCTCGAACATAATTGACTGAGCATGTGAGTAAATTGCTGAACGCACTAAATTCCATGTGTGTCAAGAAGGAAAAGTGAAAAATAATAATGAAATACATGTTTGTGGATCAGTGTACGAAAAAAGGGTAGGTTTTGTGATATATTGCTTTTTATGATTAAAAATGAAAATGTATTCAGATTTGTGTGGTTAAAGTGTGTTTAAAAAACATATCAGTGTTCAGAACTCGCCCTGTTTGGAACAAGTTCAGTGCATAATATATGTGTTCGAACTCTGTTCAGTGATCTGCTCTGAACGAAAAAATAAAAACGCCTAATATCGCCCATCCTTACTTAAGATCTCATGTGACTTTGACGTTTATTCATTTAGCTCAAGTAAAAAAATATAGATTTACTTCAGGGCAAGTTCAGGGCGACGAATAGTTAAAAAGAAAACACAGATTTTGCTTATCAGGGTGACTTCAGGTTTTTCAAAAAACGCTTTAGTGCGACTTCAGGGCTCAACAAACAAACCTAATAATTTTCTCAGCTATACTTTCCAGCTTATACATTGCATTTTTTTTTTAATTTCAGCAAAAAATGACAGTAAACAGCGTTTGACAGTAACTGAAACAAGACCAGTGATTGTCGAAGACGTTGATGAGGACGAAGACGATGACCTGCCAAATGCTTGCTCTGTTGACGATGACTATGCGGCCGATCAATCGCTACATCAAATGCTCGATCCTTCCCTGCAACCAGAGCTTCCAATACCAAACAATAGACTTTCACAAGAGATCTACCAGGATCACACTAGATTAGCCAAAGAATATTTGCGTGTAGACACAGAACTATACTACGCAACAGATCGGCGGGATAAGTACTTGGCTTCGCTGGATCCCATTGAACGAGAACAAAAAATAAGTCTTATGAAAAAACTAGAAGAGAAGGTGAGGTGGATATCATATTTTTTTTTTTTTTTTTTTTTTTGTATTGCATCTCGATCTTTAATAAACATATTGAATAAATTACAGGAAGAACTTCTCGAACTATACAACGATTTGAAACAGCAGATAGAGCGAATTCGTGCGGCGCAACAACCGACAGCGGCGCCGAAGACAACAGCTCAAAATACAACTTCTGATCCGCAAACATCACGATCAGTGAAAGCTATGCAATCACAAAAGAGTAGTGATAGCCTTGCCGCAGACCCTGCTGACGATGGTTGGGTACTGATTCCTACTAATACTAAAGCTAAGAATACGTAGCGATCGCTGAGCTACTCGTATGCAGTAAAAGCAAACCTCGATACTAAGTCATTTATTTTTGCAGAGAACTAAGTTTTATTAGCTTTGTAAGTACTTAAAACAATTGACGAAAGTGTGATCGTTATGTGCGTGCGCGTAGAACTGATTGTTGTTTACTTTCTATATAGGTACATATACATACATACATACATATGTAAATTATATACATACATACACACATATATATACATAACTAAGCTATTATTGTTATTTGTTTTAGAATATAAAATAAATAAATTGTTGCCATATACATACGACTGTATTTTTTGTTTAATTGCTAAAAAAAAAAACGTACTATCAAACCTAACAAAGCAGATTTACTGAATATAACATGTTTCAAAATCGGAAATTCATAGGTTACAGAAAGTTGTCATTCAAAATCACATCGATTAAATTTGACTAAATGGAAGCACTGCCGCAACGTTATAACACAAATCAGCCATAATAAGATTGGAAACCTTTCACCCTCCAAAACCCATTTGTTTAAATTGTTGGATTTGTAGCTTTGAAACTCTATCCATGAATAGATGGGAAGTCGAAAAACAAAACAAAAACAAATTACTAGGGCTGTGTTGTCTATAGCTGTTTTTCTGTTTTCGTTCAGAGCAGAGCACTGAACAGAGTTCGAACACATATATTATGCACTGAACTTGTTCCAAACAGGGCGAGTTCTGAAAACTGATATGTTTTTTAAACACATTTGAACCACACAAATCAGAATACATTTTCATTTTTAACAAAAAAAAGCAATACCTACCCTTTTTTGTACACTGATACACACCAGATACAGAATATCAACAAGCGATCAATTTCTTTCGCCAACTTATGTATCTAATTATTTCTTCTTCACATTTTCCTTCTTCACAGACATGGCATTTGGTGTGTTCAGCAATTTACTCACATGCTCAGTCAATTATGTTCGAGCGCGTCGAGTGCGATCTACACATGTTCAGAACGAAAAAAGAAACACTCATTTGGAGCTCTGCATGCTCTGAGTTAAAAAGAAACACAAACTAATTAATTTGTTGACAACTCAGACTCTGCTCTGAACTAAAAAAGAAAAACGCCTTATGTGTCTATACGAAGAGGAGCAGAAAAGTTACTGTGTGCGTGTTTCAGCTTGTAGACAAATGTCAAATGAAAGCAGAGGTTTTGGGTCTTTACGTTATTAGTTTATGGTTATAATTTCGAAAATTGTTTTCGAAATTTTTCGAATCGGAAGGAAATGTTGCAACTTAAAAGATATATTTTATATATATGTACTCGATTGAGTATAATAACGTATCTATATATATAGACAGGGGTCTAAGAAAAATAGGCAGTACCGACTTATGGGAAGCTCCTCCATAAAAATTGTTTGCATGCCCGTAAATTTGATTGCATCTGGCGCAGGCCCGATCGTCCTATTGAGAGCACATCTGACTGTGGTGGACTGAATTGATTTTTCTGTGGCCTATGGCTGCAGTTGCTATTCAACCCACAATAAATATTGGGACCTATCGGGAATATCACAGGTAATTTCGTTTCCCACGGAATATTTTATTTGCTCGAAATTTTTCCTGCGATCGTGAATGGAATAAATTTCCCTCGAACAAAAAATCGTATGAAATAACAGCATAATTCCCTGGTAAAGCGTTCCAACAATCCGAATTGGAATAAATGATAGGGCCCAATCTGTTTTCTTTGAAGAAGAACATTATTTGTGTAGATTTTCGTAAAGTAAAGGATTTTTATGTACATAAATTGTATTTTAGAAAGGTGTATGTATTTATTTTAAAGTTTTGTGAAATTTTTATTTTTAACTAGTGTATATTTGAAGGGTTTTGTGCAATTACTTCGAAATGGTTTCGAAGATTTAGAAAAATTTAAGTTTCGAAGAAAAATATTTGACACGACACAACAGAAGCTATGAAGCAAGTAGCTGATATCTTTTCTGTAGGTGAACGGACAGTTTACAGAATTCTTAACGAAAACTAAAAAAGGACACAATTTGCCACCAAAAAAGAAAAAAAAACAAATCTGGTCTCCGAAGTAAAGTTGATGATTTCGACAAGGGTGCCATCTGCCGTCCAAAGAGATTAGGCCTACATGAGAAACCGTTAAAAAACTTGGCTTTTATCTTACATCATGGTATTGTAGAAAAAGATAAATGTTTTAATTTTTATAACTAAAACAAATAAAAATTCCTATCTAAAAAAAAGTGCGGAAACCCTACATACTAGGTAAATTAACGTGAAAATTCGTACGAATTTTCACAATTTGCTGTCAAAACGAATAGGACAAAAAACTCAAGTTTGGTTAACTTGGGGCCGAATCGGGTAAAACTAAAGCAATCGCTCGATTAATTGTCTGTCGTTTTGATGATGCTTCTCTCTATCGTTTCTTATAGATATGAAAGAGACAACAATTGACAAGTCGACTATCAAAAAATTGACAATCAACTATCACCTTAACCGATTCCACCGTTTTTGAATGAAGATAATAAATCCAGTTACAGGATCCGAAACTAACAAAAAAAGTTAGATCAATGAATTATAATTCATACAGACTAATGGAGTTCTTAATTCGCTGGAATTGCCTGGATTACCACCTCATAATCTGCAATTACCAATCGGGCCGGTAATCATTATGTTGCGGAATATAAACCAGCCACATGTTTGTAATGGCACCCGAATTGTGGTGAAGAAATTAAAAAAACAATGTCATCGGAGCCAAAATTTTGAAAGGGAAGTACAAAGGCGAACTTTTTGATTCCTCGGATTCCTTTGATTCCGAACTAATTGCCATTCGACTTTAAACGGTTGTAATTTCCAGTGCGGCTAGCATTTGCAATGTCGCTAAATAAATGTCAAGGCCAGTCGCTAAGTATTTGTGGCATCAATCTTTGAAAATCCATGTTTTTCACATAGCCAGTTATTCAGCCTTATCACAAATTCCATCGTTATAATTCCCCGCACAGACAGTTACGCCCCGATCTACGACAAACAGCTTTCCTAAAATCCGAGTGGAATATTCTTATTTTCGAAATCAGCGGTGTATGCCAAAATGAAAGGATAAATAGCAATACCGTGCTATTTTCAATTTTAATTAAGCTTACACACATGATTATGTGAACATTTAAAACAATCTTGTGGTCCAAGGTTGCCTTTCACAATTTCCCAGAAATTTTCAATTTCTTCTTTTGCCAGTTACTCAGCCTTGGGAGGCTAGGTCGCCTATCTCGCTCATTAGATACTTTCATATTGAAATTTAAAATTAAATATTATTCATAAAACCATAGAATTTGTAAAAATACTCACATTTTTCTTTAAAATAACTGTTAACGACGCATTACTTTCAGTGTCCGACACAAATTGTTTGTCGTAGAAAAAGTCTGTTTCATTTCATTCCATTCGAATTCAGTGATACCAATTTCTACGAACTTCGAAAATCGTAAGTGAATTTTTCACTCCGAATCCACTACGATGGAATTTGTGATAGATTTAGCGGGAAACGTAGCATATTTTCGATTACGATGGAATTTGTGATAGGGCTGATTATGTCGCCTGCTCACATGTTGGAATACCAACAAAACTTTATATACGCGCAAGAAAAAAAAACTAAGTATGTTGTACATATATTATAAAGCATTTAGAATAATGAACACTTTTTTGAAATATTTTTTTTATTAGTTGGGTAAACCAATTCGAATTCAAAATTCAAAATTAAGACAGGATAACGTCTGTCGGTTCAGCTAGTACCATGTACAATAAAATCTGGAAAAAATGTTTCATTGAAAAGAAATCCACAGAATTCTCTTTTCAGAATAAGAACTGTCGTTTTTTCCAAAGCGAAAACTTTCAGAAGAGTTCTTCAGGATTGCAAAATAAGAAGCATAAGTGCGGTGCAAATAGAAAGTAATAGAAAGTGCTTGACATTAGGCAAAAAGATAATCATTAAAATCATTGACTTATTATATAATATAATGTATTATGTATATATTGTCATAACCATATTATATAATAAGTCAACGATTGAAATGTTCGAATAGTGTGTACTTTATATAAATGTTATTATATACACAAACACATACATATACAAATAAAACTTAACATTTACAGTTTATAAAATTTTCTAAGATTGTTCGATTTAATCAATCCACCTACAATATGTACATAAATTATGTTCACTTTAGTTTTACATTAATGATGAGGTAAATATCTGCTTAAGAATCTGTGGCAAAGTTGACAAATCCATGCAAACATAACTGTGTCCAGCTGGCATTTGCGCATTTATACTGAAAACAAAACAATAATTTAAATAATATTCAATCAACATCAGGATATTATTGCATTTTTTTCTTACAAATCAGCTTCCTCTGCTAAACTGCCAATAAATATCACATGCCCTCGCACTTTTGGATCGCCCTTCTTTAAAGCATTAGCCAAATCCTTGGGATGGATACCATACCTAGATAGATTGGCATCACTCAATACAATAACTATTGAGTTATCATAATCTTCGTCGGCCAAAGATTCTACTGCATTTTTGGTTGCTTTAACAGTGTTGTCCCCAGACCAGCAAAATTGTGAATGCGCATGCATCATGCGTAACGTATCCAGCCGCTCCTTGTCCGTGGCTGGTGGTTTTCCCGCTAAAACGAATGGAATTTCCCAGCCTTCGCCACTGTGACCAACAATATCGTAAACGATTTTCTTTTCGTATCCTTCGAAAGCCTCCATCACCATGACAACAGCTTCTAATTCTCGGTCCAGCCGCTGATCGTAGCCATTGAATCTATACAAATTGATCTATTAGCGAACGAAAGCAATGCATGCAAATAAATTGTATTCTTACCTATACATGGATCCTGAAACATCTACAACTAACTTCAATCGATTTGGTTTCTCTTGTACATGATCTGCCCAAGGATTTGCCTCTGCTCGTCGTCTGTAAATATTTTTCTCCCCAGTTATGCCCTCAATCAAGCGAGTATCATCCAATTCGCCATGTGTTTGGTACTTCTGCCACTGCCGCTCCTTGCTCTTCGTTTGAAGGGCATCCATAATTGCTTTCAATTGCTGAACCTGCTTCCGAATCGGAGCACTAAATTGGGCATACATATTGTAGTCGTGTTTTGACATTTTTATTTCTTTTAGCTTTTGTTCGAAGGCTTTACGATTCATTTCCATAGCTGCCCGTTTTACATGATCAGGAACTGAATCCTTTTCCTCGTCCGATAACTGATGAACTTTGTGTCCAGCATCAAGCCGAAATGGTCCACCTTTTCCACCCAATCCAGCAGTGTCACGACCTCCAGTTCCACCAGCCCATGTATTACCACCAACATGCGGCTCATTCTTAGGATCAACCTTACCATACTTTGGCCCAGACACGCCCAAACCACTTGTGCGATTCACAGTTAATTGAAGTTCTTTCTTCTTGCGCAAGGCAAATAATTCATTTTTGGCATAGGATTCTATTGGGAGACCATGTTTGGCCAAAACTGTGGTTACTTGTTCTAGAGCCTCAGGTGAGTATCTATCGAAATCCAGTACGTTTCCAACTAACTCCGACATTGATTCGTTTGGAAACCTCTCTAAATGCTTTACAATGTTAACCACTTCCCGAGTTGAATAAGGATAGTTTAGCAGTCCTTCATCAGCCATATTTCTCAATTCGCCAAATGCATTCACTAGAGTTGAAAGGGTTTTCTTCGACACCGATGGTCCATACTGCTGGAGAAGGAATATTTCAGAATCAGGAGATGGATTATCAACAGCATGACAACTAAAAACGTCTCCAAGAGAAGCAAAGAAATCATTTCCCAGGAATGGAAAACCAGGCCTATTAGCTAGAACAATCACTCTAAAGTTTGGATGAGATTCTATAATTCCCAATTCATTTGATCCTTTGCCTGGAGGAACAATCTTCCTTCCATCAGACAAAATCATTTCCCCATTCTCTACCAGAGTTCGAAGAATGCAAGTTACATTGACTGGAGCTTTATCGGCTTCGTCTATGACCAGGATGTTTCCATTTTTTACTGCTTTCACTAGAGGACTATCTTCGTAAACTACCTGGCCATCGCGCAATGTCGACTGAACCGTCAAACTATGAACCGTGGTGTCCCTATGCAGCTGAAGATACTCTCTTGGCTTATTCATAAGTTGTAGAAGCTTGTCAATTAGTTTATTCTTTCCTACACCTTGATTACCAACCAGAAGAAGATGATCTCCAATTAGAAAGTCCTGTAGCAATCTTTCAAGTAATTCAACATGCTGTGGAACATCATAGAACAGTGTGCTGGGAATTTTACTCTCGTCTTCAGCTGCCATTAGTTTCATTTCGGTTTTTCCAATTCTCAAAACATCATTATCCACACTAATGAATCGTTTCTCCCGCGAGGAAGTTCGTTTTGGCTTTTTAATACCTGCTTCCTGGATGGCATTCTCTAGGGCTGAGCGTGGTAAAGCAGGCAGAAATTTCGCAAGGAATGTATTTTGAATAAGGTCGTAAGCCGAATTCAGTGGATTTTTGACATGATCATCAGTTGGATAGATGGACATTCGACGAGCGATTTTAAGAAGTTGCCGTGTCGAAAGCGTCCCCGATAGATCTTTTAAGATCGGGTCAGATGCTTCACGAAGAATATGAGACAATTTAATAATTTTGTGAATATTTTCATCGATATTGCCATAGAGTTTAGTGATAATCTCATATTCTTCACTCTGATGCAGAGGTCGAACTTCTTGAAAGAGGAATAAACTGAGCATCTCAGGCGTAAGCCAATTTTGGCCACTGGAATTCAAATTTGGAGGTTCAGCTAAAGCTATTAAACGGAATGAATCGTGAATTTTAAGAATATTTTTGTCTGCTAGGTCAGCTGCTGTAAAGCCCTGAGCAAGAAGTGATTCATAGCGATCACTTCGCAACATCGTAGTTCCATCGCAAAGTTGTAGTTCACGGTCTTGAATAAGTCTAGAAATTGAGAAAAAAAAGTATAAAGTATATGTATACGAAATTTTTCAAACCTTTGCAGCACCGATGCTGTGCTCTTATGTAGCCTTTGAATGCCATTCAAAATTGCTACTGACCCCATTTTAGCAGCTCTAACCAATGGGGAATCACGCCAAACAGTATCACCTTCGACTGTTGTGATTCTTTGTTGAACCAAATCTCTTGAGGTCATATCCTCATAGAGAACCATGGGTTCTACAGACTGATTAAGTAAGTGCATCAGTTGGTTCGTCAAAGTAGCCTTGCCAACACCTTTTTGCCCTGCACAAAGTAAATTTTATTTTATTTTATTTAGCTTATTGCCAGCGCAAACGTATACAATATATAATAAAATAGAATTGAAAAGAAATACAATAATAATTATAAAAATAAGTTTAAAGTTAAATAAAAATAATAGAAAATGATAATAAGAATAATAAACTTGGGGGGGTTAGGGGGAGGAGGTGTATAGAATTCTTCTGAGGGATGCGGAACTAAGTGAGTATTCAAATTTATCTTGAACTGTGTTCGCAGTACGAAGCATTCTGTATATTGGGTTAAAGTGGCTCTAATTGGTATGGAGAATAGGGAGGTGGAAGAGAAGGACGGATCCTAGATTCCTTGGGTTGGTATTAAAATGTATTAATCGAAGCAATGCCGTAGAGTTAATTATACCGGTGATAAGCAAGCTAATGCATGAATATTATGTCAGTTACACGGCGACGTTGAGATAGGGTGGGTAATGGCGTTTTTATTTGGCAATCCGGAATTGTTCTCCGATCCGGGATCCCAACTGAACACTTTTGTGTGATTCTGAATTTTAATGAGATTGTATGTGTGAAAATAATTGTATACGTGAGAATATTCAAATTCAAAAAAAATGTTTGCTGCACAATTATGATACAAAAAATGATAACAGTCGAGTTTGACGTTCAAGTATATGAATGTGTGAGTGCTTCTGCTTCTGATTCTGTTTTCAAATCCAGAAGCAAAATTCTCTTTTTTTCAGAAGTAGAACTGTCATTTTTTCCCAAGTGAATGCTTTCAGAAGAGTCCGGAAAGCTTCCGGATTGCCAAATAAAAATGACATAAGTGAATCAATAATTAGATCAGACCAAGGCAGGTTGCGCAATACGAAACGAAGAAATCTTCGCTGCACTGCTTCAATTCTAAGGGATTGGGTTATTTGAAAGGGAGACCACACTTGACTAGCATATTCTAGTATAGGCCTCACGTAGTTGGTGTATAGGGATTTGATGACATAAGGGTTGCAAAAATTCCTTAGACCACCGTTTTATAAAACCGAGGGTTGAATTTGCTTTCGCAATAATAAGATCTATATGAGAGCGGAAATTAAGCTCTTTATCACATAAGGTATGTTTCTTTATTCACCTTCGGGATCCCGCGGGATCCCAAATTTACCCAAAAAGTGTTTCTTTACTTTTTTTGCTGGCACGAAAACGCCAGGGCTTTCTTCATTTCTTTCATTTCCCCTTCTGCAAGAATCTACCCGAACATTTTAGCTACTGCACTTTCTTGCTTGTCAAACAAGAAATCAGCTGATCGAATAATTTGAATTTGAATTTGTGAGGTAGTTTAATTGAAACTCGTTTTTACAATTTTAAGAAGAAGAAAACCAAACGATTGAAGATAATATAATAATAAATGTATCTACTGGTTTTTTTGGTAGAGCTCAAAATGTAAGTACCTGCTAAACTGTATTTCGTGAAAACATTTTCATACATGCTGTGTCCACCACATTTAATTTCTGTTGTTAAATGTAGCAAGTACCCAGAAACAACCCAAATGTATTTCTTTACTTTTCGTTTCTGGTTAGAAATTGCAACAACAACATGAAAAAATTTGAGCCCAAACTTTTTCCCAAGCTGTTTCCCCAAACTTTACATAAAAAGTAAAAAAACAGACCTTACCGAGCTCCCGGATAGATGAAACGATAGGTACAGGTACGTTGCAGAAGTGGTAGATTCGATGATTTGAGGGTAAACGTTTACGGGAGAAAGATATAGACTGGCATTTGCAGACATTAAGTTCTAGGAAATTTTTATTACACTAAGTAAGAAAGGAATTTAGGTCTAGCTGAAGAAGGGAAGAGTCGTGGGAAGACGCGATAATTTTTATCGCGTGCACCAAGATGGCTACCCTGAGGAACACCTGAAGAGCCGAAGATTGGATCAGACGCCACATTTCTAAATACAACCCTATAAACACGGCTCTCAAGGTATGATTTGATCCATTCGATAAGTAATGGAGAAAATCCATAAGCTTTTAATTTGAGGTATATTATCTTGTGACTGATCTTATCGAATGCTTTACTGAAATCAGTAGTTATGACGTCAACGTCATAGCATTTTTCCAAAGGTAACAGTGTCATAGTGACAAATTGGGTTAGATTAGTCGTGGTTGACGTACCTTTTAAGAAACCGTGCGGTAGAGGAGAGATAATAGATTTACTATGCAAATAGAGTGAGTCTACACTATGCTTTCAAAGAGCTTAGTAAGGGGTTCAGAAAGTGCTTTAGAGCATTTTTTAAGGAAAATTGCTGGAATGCCATAATGGCCAGGAAAATCGTCATTCAATGAGCTTAACTTATCATATACGGAAAGCGAACTTATGTTAAGAAAGACAAGAGAGTGTGGGGGCTATTTATCAGAAATCTACGATATTGGGGATCAGGTTCATTAGAAGAATTGCTAAAGGATTGACTTAAAAATGTAGCAAATAGATTAACAGTAACTTTAGCATCAGATTAGGATGTGCAGAGGAAATTAAACGTTGAAGGAAGACTATCTGATTTTTTCTTTACATTTATAAATTGGTAGAAACGGTTTGGTTCATAGATAAGGCAAGTTTGCATTTTATTAAGATATGTATTGTAGAGAGATAGGGATAAAGCAGAAAAGTTGGAGGAAGCTTCTTGTTAGTAAAAATAGTTTAAATGAGTCTGTTGTTTCAAGTAAGATTTCCATAATTTATTTCTAAAATTACGGATATTTCGTAGTTCTTTTGTATACCAGGAAGGAGAGGAGGCACAGGTTTTTTGAACCGTATAAGGAACACATTGAGCAAGACATGTAAAAATTGAAGTGTAGAAAAAGGAAAGAGCGATATGAATGGGAGTAATGGTATTAATAAAAAGGCTGTAATTAATATTGTTTAGAAGGCTGTTAAGATGATTAAAGTCGGCTTTGCGAAATTTAAATTGGAAAGAGTTTTCAGACTCTACAGTTGGTATGCTTACATTTAAGGAAAATGTAAGAGAAAGGGGAGGATGATAGCGATCAAGGGTAGATAGAAGATGGAAGCTTTTGGAGACAGCGGAGTTAAAAAGGTCTGAAAAGAAGACGAGGTCAAGTTGTTTTCCTAAATTGTTGAAGATACCACTAATTTAGAATAAGCCTGAATCTAGTAATCTGACATTAAAGAGAAATTCTTTTACGGAAGAGGGATTTGAGGGAACAAAATGTGATTCGTCTTCAGAAGATATCCATTGTAGATTGGGTAAATTGAAGTCACCAAGGATGATAAAGTCATCGATGGAATTTGCATCATCAATCAACGAACAAAGTGAGTCAACAAGTAGTTGATAAACGGGACTGGGTTGTGAAGGACGAATATAACAAAAGATGTTAAAATAACAGCGTTGTTGGACAGGCAATTTAATACTTAAGAATTCAAATAGTGGAGAATTTGATACTTTAACTACAGATGCGTTGAGACGATTGTGGACGGCAAGAAGAACACCACGCCCAGGGGGAGAAAGGTCACTAATTTCACCATCTGCACGGAAGACAGAAAAATCGGATGGGAATAATTCACTATCAAGGAAATCGGAGCAAAGATTTGTTTCGTTTCTGTAAGGGCGAAGATGTCGAAGGGAAGATTTTGGGAGTTGGGATATACGTTAGTTTTTGTACGAAGGCCTCTGACATTCTGGTGATTATAGATACAGGATGCAATATAGGATTACAATTGAATTAATAGATTTTAAGTTTTTTTTATTTTCAGCACTACGGAACTTACCAATTAAACAGACATCCCCAACTGCATATTTTTGTATTGTTGATGAAAGTATTCCTCGCTGATGGTCCAAGTTAACGAAATCTTTAAATTCATGAGGTTTTTTACCTCCAGGTACAGATAGTAATACATCGTCGATATTCAGTTGTACAGAATCGCCTGTACTTAATTTTACAGTTATGTCTTTTATACTATGACCTTGTTTATGAGGAATTTTAAATGATTCGAGTAGATTCATAACTCGGTCGTTGTATTCCTTCTTGAGGGTTGTTTGATATGGGTAAAGGGCACAAATACATTCGTGGACGCTCAACGATGGATTACTGTTCTGTGAAATAATTGAAAACACCTCACAGTCAAGAACTCATATTTTCGTTTTTATAAAACAGAAAAGAAACTTACCAACATTCTGGCAACCAAGTGAAGATTATCTAAAGGAAAATCTGGCAAATTTACAGATGAATCAGCCGAATGTACTGCTAGTCCGAAAGAAATCAAGGATTTCAATTTATCTTCATCAGCTTTTGGTGATTGGAGTTTCAGAGCAGATAGAATTTCCTGAGTAGAAAATGATATACACAATTTTTGTTAAAATAATTTGGTTTTGTTATCAAATTAAATTATGGATGTAACTTTTAAACAGAATTTAAATAATTTTAATCTTTTATATCAGTGAAGTCAATGAGAATCCAAAAAAGAGCTTCACAAATGATAAGATAAGTCATAGGCCAATAACGGAAACACCGTCGCAAAGTTTCATAAGTTTTATAGACAATGTTTTAATAAAATGAGATTTCTCCCCTTAAGCTATTCAACCACAATACTCCCGCTTCTAGGAATGCTTATCACAATTACTCTTGAGTCCAACTTTGGATGTACTGAACGACTTGCAACGTTTATATTTAAAGAACCAAGTTTTTGCATGACGAATAATTAAGGTAAAAAATACTACAATGTCATAAAGATAGTAAGAGTGTTTGGTCATTAGTAAAAAACATTCTACTTCGTATTCGGTTTTAACGCTCGTCTTAAATGACTTCTGAAGAGACGTTATTCAACGCTGCCCAAGCTTTTCCATCTGTCCTACACTACTGGTCTCTTCTCGAGTGGATAGAAAACCCCTAAAACAGACCAATCTTCTTAACCGTCTAACTACCGTCCGATTGCGCTTACGTCCCTTCTTTGCAAGGTCATGGAAATGGCAGTATGGCTTTCGTAGCAAAAGGTATGCTTCTAGGAATGCTCATCAGTTTACCCTTGAGCCTATTTCTACTGCTCAACATACTGTAAGGAAAAATCGGTTGAAATCGCCTTAAACACACTTGTACAAAAAATAGAATATTCATTGCATCATAAAGAGTACACTCCGGTAGCATTCATTGACTTTGAAGGTGCTTTCAACAATGTTAGTAAATTGGCAATAATTACAGCGCTGAGAAACTTTAAGGTGTCTGACCCATTGACAGACATGATAGGCAGCACAATAATCAACTCAACCCTGGGGGACTACTCATAAAGAAGATAGGTCAGTAGAGGGACTCCACAAGGTGATGTTTTATCCCCACTTCTATGGAATACAGTGGTAAATGAAATGCATAAACCTGGAAGCTGAGGAATACAAAGTAGTAGCGTATGCCGATGACGTTGCCATTGTTGTATCATGAAAGCACGCTTCAACTCCAACGGACTTAATGCAAAATGCTCTGAATCGACTACAAAATTGGGTAACCAAATGTGGTCTGGATATAAACCCGGCCAAGACAGAACTTGTCCTTTTCACTAGGAAATATAAAATTCCCCAACTTATACCCCCATCAATAAATCGTACGCCACTGACTTTCTCAGATGAAGCCAAGTATATATGTCTCATACTAGACAAAAAGCTGAACTGGAAATCTAATATACAAGAAAGAGTAAGAAAGCAACAGTCGCACTCATCTCTTGCAAACAATCCATTGGGAAAAATAGGGATTATCACCACAGATTACCCATTGGTTATACACAGCGGTCGTCAGACCGATACTTACTTATGGGGAAGCAGTATAGTGGACTGCATTGGACAAAGAAAAATATTGTGACAAATTAAATAAGGTGCAAAGGTCAGCAAGCCTATGTATCAGTGGAGCATGTTACATCAAAACTACATAAAACAAATTTTATATGATCAAACATCACTATTTGCCTGGCTATCAGACAAATCTAGACTAGAAACATCTTGGCTCCGTAATAGGTGTCGTAACTGGACACTGTTTAATTGGCAGACAGCCCAAAAGACTTGGCGTTTTCTCCAATGACTTTTGTAGAAGCTGTATAGATGAGTAGGAAGTGGAGAATATATCCCATCTTCTTTGCTCGTGTCCTGCTCTCTCCCAAGGACGTAGATTGCACTTATTCGACGACACCAGTGATCTTAGACATAGATATCCACCGGCTACACCTCTTTATTAGAGGATCCAATTGGAAAAAGAGCAAATATATCTTCATGTGGTATCAGAATGGACCTATTTTGGATCTAATGTGTCAGTTGTTTTCCTGACGGACACTTCAAACTAACCTAACCTAACCTTGATCCTAACTTCGGACGTACAAAGTGAATGTGGAATGCTTAACCCCGAAAGCGTTTTCAATGAACGGCTTACATCATTACATCATCAAATAAAATATTTTTTTGACAAAAAATATTATATATCTTATTACCTTCATTTTGGTACCAAAACGACATCAGTTTAATTTATTTAAATGCCTCAGACTTGATAGTCAAAGTTTTCAATGATGAGTTTCAATGAAAGCCATAACTGGCGCCTTATAGTACCCATAATCGCAAGTAAAAAACTTTTAAGTGCACTTAAAATATAAAACAAAAATGGAAAAGGTTGGATATGGGTACACAAAAGGTGTGGAATCGTTACTTCCGCCTCCTCGTTAATAGAGCTTTGGCAAAATGCATTGAAATTTCGACAACACGTTGCATGCTGTTTTGTTTCCCTCCTAATGGGCATCCTAATGGGTCACAACTCAATGGGAACATACATGACCAGAATGGGCATCAGCACATCTGACTTATGTATAGGCTATATGGACGAAGAGGATGAAGAGGGCTCATATTACTTCATTTGTGAATGCCCAGCCTAGCCAGAGCAAAAAAAAGAAGCCCCACTTCTTCGACGAACTGGGCGATGTCTCGAATAAGCCACTTAAACTTATAGTGAAATTTATTCAAAGGTCTGGATGGTCTAAGGAGGCCCCTCAAACCTAATCTTCCAATTTACTCTCCTCCTTAAATTCCCCCTTCCTACTCTGGGGACCGCAATGGATCCATTGAGATCCGAGTCAGTTGAGTCGGCCTGCCGTTTTACCACCCCTTCTAACCTAACCTAACCTATGCTGTTTTGTTGGAGAGATTGTGGTTAAAATCGTATAATGGTAAATTATTAAGAAAAAAACATTATAACTTAAAATATATATTGCAGTATTGGGCAGAAGGGCTGTCAGAAACGAGATAATTTAATTCCATTTATGTTTTGTTCTCTTTTAAAAATCTGGTTATATGTATAGGAATTGATATTACAAAATTTATCTTATCTGATAAAAACGGAGTTTGTTTCTATCTTGTTTTTATTATTAGATATTTATAGAGCTCGCTAAATTCATAAGAGGTAAATATTGTAAGTAGTTGAGAGTCATTATGCGAAAACAAGAAAGAACCTGAGGAAAATAATCAAGAAAAATACGTTTCAATTATGAAATAATCCGGCCGGTAAACGAACGAACTTGTGTGTAGGTAACTCCAACATAAAAAGAAGGTGGCATCACCGAGAAATGCCACCGAATTTTACGAAAATCCATAATTCAAACCAATTAGCCTTAATAAGAGACTTAGGAATAAAAGTTAAATGAAACGTTTTCTAATTCTACACAAAAAATCAAACATAATGTCCTACCTCGAATGTCAAATGTGTCACGTTTCTGGACTGAAATCTTGATCTCAGCGGCGGATCCAAGGGTGTTCCTTTGTATTTCTGAGTTGGTAGACCCAGTGCAACAACTCTGAAGTTCTCAGACACTCGCAATAATCCCCATTCGTTTAACTGTTCTTTTTTGTAAGTCTGAAAATTTATAGATAATAAATTATGTACATTGTTATGTACGCATATGCAACATAGACTATACTTTGTACTTACTTTGAGTAACGCATCGTACCGTTCTGGTGCCATAAGAAATTTTCCATTCTCCAAATGCATCTCTCTGTTCTCAAGCAAATTATTCAATATAGGAAGTACATTTCGTTCGGCGTGTTCCACTCCATCAAGAATGAGGAGGCGACCATTTAAAGCTGCACGTACAGCGCACTATGGACACGCAAATAGATTACATATGAAATTAAAAATGTATGTGTACATACCTGATCATAGTACACAGCGCCTTTGTTCTTTATCTCTCGTCTTTGCTTAAGATCACTTTCTGTGGTATCTCTGCTTAAAGCAATATATTCCATTTCCCTTTGAGTCAACTCAGAGAATTGCATAGCTATATTCCGACGCAATGGTCCAGGATAGCCAAGCAAAAACATATCTTGCTTCAGGGAATCCTTTTGGAGCATCCATCGTAGGTGATGCAGAGCCGACTGTGTCAGCTGTATTGAACCGTCTCTGTCGTATTGCACTGAAAATTTGCTAAGTTGCAGTATCAAATTACTAACTGCATTCGGGAAGAACTTACCATATTTATTTGGAACGAGTTCGGGATTTGTTGGAATCTGAATGTCTGTGGTTACATCACCTATTGTAATTTGACCTTCGACCGTTTGTGCTTTGGTGGAAAATAACAGCGATTTGTAGGGCTTAAAGTTATGTTTATAGACAGTGGTTAGAATTCGTCCACTCTTGGACAAGAAACAAGAAGGATTTAACATAATTAGGCTACTTAAAACTAACAAAATAAATGTGATGTGATTATTCTACAGTGTAATAATAAAATGCCATAGTCAGGGACTAGGGAAAAACACGTTACTCGAAAACAGCTGTTTTGAAAGAATTGTCAATTGACAGATTGGTCGAGATGAGAGAGAAATATCAACAAATCAGGTATAGGTGTGTAAGAGCAAATGGGACGCAAGACATCGGATATAATTGTGTACTAGAATGGAAAAAGAAAATGTACCAAACAAATTTCAAGGTACAGTTTGCATAAAAATCATTGGGACGTTCACTCAAATAATAATTCACCGATTTAGATTAACTTTCTGTTGTTGTAATACTTGCAAAGGCACATCTGATGAAAAAACAGCTGTCAAATGTATATAGCAGCTGACTGCAGAATTCATTTGGTATACGTTTTGTTATGGCTTTTTGACAGCTAACCTATCTGATTCGTCCACAGATATACTCCGATAGCATGGTATCCGAGATACCATTTCCAATATGTGAGTGAACGCCCGCATTGCTTAAGGCTGTGCGAACACTTCTGTGAACATCTCTTAATGCGGTATTTATCGAATTATTAAAGTCTAGTATAAGTCCCCTTTCACACAGGGAAACCAGTTGTTGGAGATTTTTTTGACGTTTTCCTTTAATTTCCCTATAGCTTTCGCACGAAAAAACTGACACCAAGAAACTCAGGCGGAAACTGGGACGATTTTGTTGGGCAAATTGGAATGCAAAGCAAAAAGTCAAAAAAATCTCTTCAAATCGTTGACTGGGGAGATTTTTTCATTCCCCTTACTTCTTGCCCTTATCGCCATCAAACTCCCAGTTGCCGGCAACTCAGTTTCCTTGTTCGAAAGGGGTCTCAGTTTCCTCGACGAAAAGAAAACTACATGTGTTTCTTATGGGAGTGAGGTTTGCAGAAAAAAGAATGTTTGACGTTTAATTTTTTGATCAAATTGTGAAAGAATAATTTTCGTGATAAAACAATAACACCGACATTCCGTATTTTTACTACAGCTTTTTGTCTTTCGGGAAAAAAATATTTATTTTTATTTTCAAAAGATCTGTTTGCTAAGCTTAATCACATAAGACTCAAAAAGTATTACAGAGATCATTTAGCCTCAATTCTAAATTTAAAGGCACATATTTCGGCGGAATATCTGATGTTAATTAAAACAGTGTTCAACCATGTAATTTTTAATTATAACAAAAAATTAACATTTTTTAATTTCGAATAAGACTGCTTTTACACAAATATACTGAGTTGCCGACAACTGGGAGAGTTTGATGACGAGAAGGGCAAAAACAAAGAGGAATGAAAAATATCTCTTCGGTCAACGATTTGAAGAGATTTTTTTGACGTTTTGCTTTACAATTTCGTATGTTCATCAATTCTCTCCTGGTTTGATTTTCCGTAGCCTTTTAATATATTAATTTAGTAAACCATTATTAACAACCACAATAAAGAAACACAACATTCACCTATATAATCGCACCAACACGTTTCTTTATTTTGTATTTATTCTGCGGTTAATCTATAATTCAAAATTATGTTCAATTTTCAAACCGCGAAGCAAATTGTTTGTTTACAAAAAGCGAATGTCAAATCCGAAGCAATTCAAAAAACGAGCAACTCAGTTTCTTCGTGTGCAATAAGGCAATTAAATGAAAACGTCAAAAAAAATCTCCAGCATCTAGTTTCGCTGTGTGAAAGGGGACTTACATGAGCTGGTTATATAAGAAGAACAATCTCATCGCTTATCTATACTGGAAGTAGTGTAATAAAGAAAAACCGTCTATAGAATTTATTGAAGTTGTTTTATAATAAAACAGAAAATCATATATTTATTTTGCAGATAATTATCTCTCATTTTACATTTACATAATTAGACATACCTATTTCGGTTGGTCTCTTATTTTGTAATTCTTTTATAAATGTCTGTACAAATTCTTCATCTGTCAAAAAATCTTTTATGAGTTATAATTTTTGTATTGGACATGGTGCCAAATTCTGTGTTGAAATCTTCTACAAAAGTTAAAAACCAAATCTTTTACGAGTTGCATTGTTGGTATTCAACATACCCGAAATCTGTTATGGAATCGGAAATAACTCTCCGATTCGGTATGCTAATAAGAGGCGCAAGCACATCCCAATTTACGATAAATGTAAAAAAGTTTTTTTTAGTTTTGCAAACTTGAAAGAATTTCTTATAATTATTATATTATAACATGTTAAAAACAAAGTAGAAGCTCTAGGAAGCATGGGTTTTGATTTTTTAGACATTATTGTGTTACCTATGTAAGTCATGTACATATTTCGTTTGTTAACCTGGAACACACTATCTTCAACAGGTCTTCTCCACTGATTGGCCATGCAGACAACATTGTCATCATCGGCCGCTCCAAAGGAACTGTACTTGACGTGTTCACAGCTATTGATGAACACGCGAAACGGGTTGGGTTTGAAGTGAATGAGGACAAAACAAACTATATGCTATAACAAACAATCCATCGTCTTGGACAAAACGTCACTATTGGTAGCAGTAATTGCGAGGTAGCCAAGGTGTTCACCTAACTCGGAACAAACATCAATTCCACGAATGACACCTTAGTGGATATCCGATGAAGAACTACCCAGGCAAACCGCTGCTAATTTGGTCTGGCCAAACAAATGGTTTCAAAACTATTTTCTCGAAAGACAAAGTGCACGCTATACAAAACACTAATGTCACCACTGCTACTCTACGGCGCTGAGTGCTGAACGATAAGTAAAAAAAGGGAATTGATACTGGGCACTTTCGAGAGAAAAGTTCTTCGGCGGATATTTGGCCCTATATCCGAAGAGGGCGAATGGAGAAGAAGTTTCAATTGTGAATTGTATGAGCTATACCAAGATGTGGGTATGTAGCCCAAAGAGCCAAAACACGTTGAATACACGTGCATGAGAAGGACCGCAACCGATGGAAGACCGCAATATCTAAGGAAGAGAACCTCCATGGATCGGAAGCCGGATAAGCAGAAGCCAGTAGCATTTGGTTTGGTTGCAGAAGGAATGTCTGCAGTATACAACAATTTACTTATTCCAACTTATTGTTGCTTACAAAAAAACATTTTTCAAATCAATTCTCTACTAAAATGACCATTTATAATTAATTTTTAAATAATGCTTGTCGGTTCAAGATTCTTTCAGTGAACGACCATACTGCACAACTACAATAGTTTCACTTTCATATTTTCTATAGTACAACAAAAATAACATGAGATTAATATTGCATAACTGAATATCAGTATAAAGTAAATGAGAGGTTCCTGTCGGGTTGTAAGATATTGCTTTACCATACATTTATGTAGCGTAGATATTTATTCAAGGGTATTTAAGCTTGATTTATTCAAGCGTAAAAAAATAAATTAAATTACAATCAACTGGGTATACTATGATATCCCTGATCGAATTCGTAGGAAACAATGATGAAAAAGTGGGACACTCGGGTAACTACCTACATATAAATTGTTCTTTTTTTTTTATTAATTTGTGTAGGTGGTATTAATGTCTTACTTTTGTTGAATTAAAATTATATAAGCCTATTCATAAACGCATTGTAACGAATATATAACGTTATGCACTCCTTAATGTCTCGAATACGGTTAGATTAAAATTTTACAGAAATCAGTAGTTGTTTTGTAATTTAAAACTTAGTGGATTTTCTATTTTTGGTACTTTTTTTGACACAAGCCATATACATACAAGTATAACTTTTAGGTGGGTCAGAATTAATCACCTTTCGGGATCGGGAGTTGTTATACTTTTTGCAAATGGCGTCGTACATCAAACTTATCTATTTGACATTTTGTGAACTAGACAGCTGCAGCATACATAAGGCGTTTTTCTTTTTTAGTTCAGAGCAGAATCTGAGTTGTGAAACAATTTGTTTGTGTTTCTTTTTAACTGGGAGCATGTAGAGCTCCAAATGTGTGTTTCTTTTTTCGTTCTGAACATGTGTAGATCGCACTCGACGTGTTCGAACATAATTGACTGAGCATGTGAGTAAATTGCTGAACGCACCAAATGCCATGTGTGCCAAGAGGGAAAATGTGAAGAAAAAATAATTAGATACATAATACTACGTTTTCACCTTGAGATAATCCGGTTTAAACAAAAAAGTAGATTAAAAATTAATCTTGAAGTGTTTTCAACATAGAAAAAAGAGTTTATTTTGACCTTCTCACCTCCATCTCTTTCTAACACACATATAAAGTTAAAACTCGGAGATGATTGCTACGTGACGACTCTAGCAAGATGGCGTCCTTGTTTTCTGTATGGAGAATTGACATTTGGATGTGCGCATTCTGGCCGCGTTCCACAAAATAAAGTTTGTTTGGAGAAAATATTTCCCTACTTTTATACTACGTTTCCAACGAACATTAATCGCTTGTAGATTTACTAATCTCAAAAAGTGTTTCCACCGCTCCAAACGTAGATTAATTTTGAAAGCACTATTCAAAATACATTTATCGTTGCATTTTGTCTTATGATGTAGAAGTGAGACAGGCAGCTTCATCTGTGTCAACCGAAGAGAAAAATTCACTTTCCCGATGAATGTGTTAATTGCGATATGGAAGTAGGGTAGTTCGATGGAAGATTTAAATGAGATTTATTTTAAATCTTCATCTGAGAAGATTAAAATTTGTATGGTAAATCTTCAATTTTTGTAGGCGATTTAACTAAATCTACTTAAATCTGGGTTTAGTGGTCGGTGGAAACGTAGTACCTATAAGTTGGCGAAAGAAGTTGATCGCTGGTTGATTTTCTGTATCTGGTGTGTATCAGTGTACAAAAAAGGGTAGGTATTTCTTTTTATTGTTAAAAATGAAAATGTATTCTAAATTGTGTGGTTCAAGTGTGTTTAAAAAACATATCAGTGTTCAGAGCTCGCTCTGTTTGGAACAAGTTCAGTGCATAATATATGTGTTCGAACACTGTTCAGTGCTCTGCTTTGAACGAAAAAAGAAAAACGCCTATAACAGACAAGCAATGCAGCGCTAAACTTCTTAAGAGCGTGGAATAATTGTGTCAGCAACGAAAAGGACGATTTTGTGTCGAAAATCATCATGAACGACGAGGCACACTTATTCCACGGTTATATAAGCCATTGCATCCACATAATAAGCCACTGTGTAGTGCTGTGTTCACGCGGGAGGACTGATTGGGAAATGATCGGCAATACGATTAATGTTATTGGCAAACACTACTGGGCCATGATGAAAACACACAGCACCAGTTATACAATGGATATTACGAAGGAAGCGTTCCCTGGTCGCGTTATCTTCCGTTTTGCCGATTTGGCATGGCAATTCAGACTTGTTCTTTAGGCTAATTGAAGCCTGTTTTATGTTAAGAAGCTTCATACAACCACCGCAAATCCTGCGGATAGTTATTATCAACACAGACCAAATTTAAGGTCCAAATAAATATATTTTTTACAGGCAGACGGCAATGCCAGTGCCCTCTTATTTTATTTTACTCTTGTAATAATATCATGTAAAAATTGTTTAATAACATAAATAAAATTATATCTATCTATCTAAAGATATTTTTTACCCTAAAAATAACGATACTTGCCACACAATTTTGTCTACCATCTTAATTATCTCGAAAACGGCTCCAACGAGTTTTATAAAAATTAGTGTGCACACTACTCTTTGTAGATTCTACATTCTGGTCAAAGTTTTTTTTCTTTTTACATATTTTGTTTAACGGTACCTGTCTCCCTTAGAATGAAATGCAATTGTTATTCCACCGAAGAAAAGACTCATCGAAATTTCGATAGAAAGAGGTTGATGACAAACCCTATTAAATGCCTTGGAATTACCATGAAATCATATTTCTTCGGTATATTATTAAGAAGGTGTTTTTTTCTTTTTTTATAATACAATTCTATATACTACTAAAATTACTCAGCCAAGTAGAAGACTTAGCACTATATTTAATTGGACTTGTTGAATTATTGATTCATAATAGCTTTTCACGGCCTTTAGTCCACAAAATTTGCGTTTCGTCCCGGCAATCTCAGTTGGACTCATCAGTTGGTTAGTGAGCGCCTTGAATACGCAATTTTTGTTAAGTTCAGTTCAACTAACATGCATTTTTTTGACAAAAAACCAATGTGAACTATATCCAATTGGAAGAATTTGTCAAAAAATGCATGTTAGTTGAACTGAACTTAACAAAAATTGCATATTGGTAAGGCGCTCACTAACAGTATATTATTGTTTAAACAAAATGTGGGTTCGAATTTTTTCTATTCCATAACTTGCCCGTTAACTTAAATGCACTTGAACCTTATATAATAAAAATATATGTAGAAACCTTTTTTTTTACAGGAACACTTCAAACTGATACTGATAAAAATAATTCCCACAGTACAAAAAAAATACATGTGATATTGTTTTAATATTTCTTTTTTTTTGTATTGTTGTTGTCGTCCGAAACCACTTCTATTATATTCCGCAGACAGCGCAGCTGATAAGCCTTGTTAGTCGTTCGTTAATCTGAGAAAAATTTAAATATACATAGTTGTCAGAAAATACAATTCCTGTAAGGAACAAATTGTTATTAAAATAATAACAAAAAATTGTTTTGAGTTCTCACGGATACGAAATGGTTTAAAGTTCTTAATCTGTCAGATATAATGCCATTAAGTACCTACTATCGTAAATAGATTACATGTGTGTTGGCTATGGTTGCGGTTTTGTTTATATAGTACTATGTTCTTAACCGAAATGTGGTGAATTAGTTTCAAAAATGTCTAAAATGCTTTGTTTGAAAAATATTATAGGCAAGGATATAATGAAAGCAAGGGATACATTGGACTCAAATTTAACTAACGAAACAACAGCAGACGTTAGATATAGTGCACTAATTGTGTAACAACCCAAGTTCTCTATTTTGACCTTAAAAGGACTCCAAAGTAGAATTTAAAATTCAATTTCAAATACTGGTGTGAAGTATGTAGCTACTTAAAATATGAGATTAATCTTTGCAAACTGGAATATCCTTTTTAATCCTCTGTCTAAAAAAAATGTGTTCATTGTTTCGATATTTTTATAGCTCATAACTCTAAGTTAAGGCAGATTTACTTAATCTTGCAAATAAACTAACCCCGAGTAAATGTGGAGGATTAACTTTAATTGTCGAAATTCCGTCGAAATAGATGAAATCGCTGATTCGATGGCGATACACAATATATGTATGTCATGTCATATTTAAATGCTGCAGACTAGAATCAGCAGAACTGGGACCCCAGAACGTAACTTGATACAATCGAGTTTTGTAGATACAATCGAGAATTAAAAGCAAATATTTTTGTTCAATCGCGTGTTCTCTAACGATACAATCGAGGACACTCGATTGAACCAAAACAATTCTGGATTGTATCGAAAAAAATCGATTGTATCAAGTTACGTGCTGGGGCCCCTGCTGAATAACAGTTCGCATAAAAACTACGGATAAAGTTGTGATCACAGCAAAGCGATAGCGGTGGTGATGCTAATATAACAAAATGGATGATGCAGAAGTGAAGATGAATTCTCTCGCAGCCCTATTAATAAGAAACTGTAAGTCCATATTACAAAACCTTGGAATAAGAGTTAGGCCATGGACTAAAATTTCCTATTAATAATAAATCCAACAAAATCTACTACAATAAGTACCAACTCTACCTCTTTTTATTCTTTATGTCCCTGTAAATTTTATTCTTATACTACGTTTTCAACGAACTTTAATCTCTTGTAGATTTACTACTCTCAAAAATTGGTTCCAACGCTCCAAAAGTAGATTAATTTTGACAGCACTATTCAAAATGCATATATTTTTTCATTTTCTCTTACGATGTAGAAGTGAGACAGACAGCTTCATCTGTGTCAACCGAAGAGAAAAATTCACAGGGTAACAGGGTAGTAAGAGAGATTTATTTTAAATCTTCATCTGAGAAGATTAAATTTTGTATGGTAAATCCTCAAGATTTGTAGGAGATTTTGCTAAATCTACTTAAATCTCTTTAGTGTTCGGTGGAAACGTAGTATTAAATGTCAAATTCGTCAAAACGTCAAATAACATAAATTGTTTCCTATTAATAGTATTTCGCACATAGTCCACGGAATAAGTTCTAAACCTTCCCTAGTCCATGTTTATTAATTTGGGTTGGGTGTCAGAGTGTATCAATTATATGCGTATATATAAGTTGGCACCCAAAAATTATATGTAGGTGAATAAGAAAAACTGTTCCTATTGTGATGTATTTTTTATTTTGCAATCCGCAAGCCATCTGGACTCTTCTGAAAGTGTTCACTTGGGAAAAACGACAGTTCTGATTCTGAAAAGAAGATAATTTTGCTTCTGAATTTTAATTCAGAATCGGAACCAGAAGGTAATTGAACATCAAACTCGACTGTTGTCATTTTTACTTGCGATATAGGTACTATAGGGCAAGTTTTGCATTTGGAAAAAAAATCGAACTCGAGATTTTAATCAAAGTTGACATTACGATGATAGAGAACACCAAAAAAGTGGGTCCCGCAATTCCGTCTATCTGTCTGTCTGTCTGCAAAACTCTTTATAGCCTAAGCGGCTGAAGCGATTGTCTTCAAACTTGGTATTTAAGCGTTTTAGGTGAATGTCCAAAATTGATTTTTGATCGTTGTTTTAGCCCCAAAAATAACGGAACTTGCCATACAATTTTTTCTACCATCTTAATTATCTCGAAAATGGCTCTAACGATTTTGATAAAAATTGGTACTTTAGGTATGGTCTACATTTTGGCCAATTTTTTTAATAATATTTTGTTACTATCTGTACCTGCCATACAACCATTTTATTGATTTTCGACTTTCTCATAAATGGCTCAACAGATTTCGATCAAAATTGTTATACAGGAGCTCCTTCAAATTCTAAATAATACTGCATTTCAAAATTTTCGAAATATAATTTTTTGGGTTTTTGAAAAAAAAATATTTTTTGAAAATTCAATATTCGGAGAACGGGTGGACGATTTTTTCTGAAATTTTGTTTTTGAATTTAAATTATTAAATACTTAAAATGTTCATACCAATTTTGTTCTAGAAAAAATTTAGGAATTTTTATATAAAGAAAATTAATTGAAAAACGACTTTAAAAATACATTAAGCCGTTTCTATTAAGAATATTAAGCATATAATGTGATCGAACATAGTAGCAAGTACATGCGATTCAGACGTGCATTTTATTTGTATCATAATTGTGTAACAAACATTATTTTTGATTTGGATTATTTTCACTTACACAATTATTTTTACTTACACAATTATTTTCACACTACAATTTGGAATCTTCAGAATCCAAAAAAAATATTCAATTGGGATCCCGGATTGTATAGGGTTTCCGGATTGCCAAATAAAAACGCAATAAGTAAATTATAAAAAAAGAAAATTGTGTTATTTAGAATAAAGTGTTTATTGATTTAAAGAAAATGGTTTTTGTTTCTGGTTGATCTTCTTTGGATTTAAACTAAATATTTTTATGTGCTTTTTTTTATGAAAATTTGTGTCAAACATGAAAAGTTGTGTCGGTTAAGCTTTGTTCTTTTGCAAAAAAAAAAAAGATGTTTTTTTTAAGTATATATTCTTTGGTAAGATTTGTTTAGAAAGCTAAAACAAATCAACAAATTATCAACAAAAAAAACAAAATCTTAACCACAAGACTAGAAATAAAAATGGAAACTATTGCTCTTTGCCATTCGTGTAAATCCAGGATTATGGGAATAAAACTGTAAGCCGAACCGAAAAATTCACTTTCCTGTTGAATGTGTTCATTTAGATATGGGAATAGATCGGTTTGATTTGTACATCTATTTAAAATTTTAATGACAATTATGTTAAATCTTCATTTGAGGAGATTTAAATCGACATTTAAGTAGATTTAGCTAAATCTCCCAGTGGCGGATTAACCTTCTCGGCGCCTTGGGGCACGCTCAGTTCCACCGCCCCTTTTTAAATACTATTCAAAGTTCGTATTTGAATGGGCTAAAATCGAAGATTTATGGTACACGGTTGTCTTTTTGGGGGTGAGAAATTTGAATGCGGCGGTAGTATTTTCGAAATATGTCATTGTTTTTAATAAATTTGGTAGAACTTTTGTAAGCAAAATTGGATTACTAAGTGTTTACTATACTTGTATGGAGAAAATATATTTTCCCTTATATTTCAAAGAAGAACGTAAATTTTAAAACTGGGAAAACGTCAAATATTTTTTTTATACTGCAAAGGGGCATTGCGTATAGACCATTGCAATTAATTTATTAATAAGATCTAGTAAGAAATATATAAGAAGTTGATTACTTTTGTCCTTAAATTAAATGGTGTATGCCTTAGTGAATTTTATTGTTTTCTCCTAGAGCTTTGGGGGCTCATGACCTCATGACACTCCCTCTGGTGCCGCGCTTGCGCATTACATGGCGGCTTATATATTTGTTATTTATAATCTACACGCGCTCAAGGGATTATGAATACCCTTTAAATGTTTCAACACAGCGCGGGTGTGAGGGTGCGGTTAAGGAAGAGAAAGAATGATAGGAAAGATATGGGTCGCGATATTCGGAGACTGTAGGTGGTTGTTATCTCAGATTTTATCTCATATATTTGTTGTTGAAAAGACAAATACTTATAGGTCTTTGGTGGTATTATATTAGAAATGGCATTGGTATATACTTTTTCTTATAAAAAAAAATCCAAGAACTTGTTGAGTGTAATATGAATTTGGTGTGAGAGTAGATAATTTATTTTAGTTAGTCCCAAAAGTAAGTGTAAGAAGAAATTTCAGATCCGAACAATTTCTCTCCATTAAAAAAGACCAATAATTTTTGTATCTAAATTTTAAGAATTTATTATTTTTATTTAAGCATTTTTACCCATTTCAGTATAAAATATTTAGCCCAATTCTAGATATTCCCCGGGAAAATTACTCTGCGGGAGATGTGTTCTCCCGAGAGTAGTATTCTCCAATTATGAAACTATTTTTCTTTTCGAAAGCGGGAAAGAGAATTCTGAATGTTCGAATCAGCTGTTTGACAGCCATGAGCGTTTAAATACTTACTGCATGTTCTCACAGGATCCTCTCTAAAGTCCTGCAAATGTTTGAGCAGCAGCTGTCCTGTCCACAATAGATGTGTAAAGTGTATAAAACGACTGAAGAAAAAAGAAAAGTTTTGCAGATGGGATGTTCTTTGTTTTTTATCTCAAAAATAATTAAAATCTTATTTATATTTTTGTTGCATAAAGTAAAAAACTTAAATTTTTTCTCAATTCTCCAACAAATGTGTCGGAAAAAACGAGCGCCAAATGATTTTTCTCATTCTCTTTTTTGGCATTTAGAATGCATACTTTTTCCCCGAGTGTTTTTTCCCATATTCGAAGTTTGTTTAGAATAGGAGAAAGGGAAAAGGGAAACAAATCCTGGGAGTTTTTTTTGTCTGTAACAAGAGAGTAGGGAAAAATAAAATATTTCCCTGGGAATTGTCATTTAGAATTGGGCTGATTAATTTACCTATACATACACATTAATATTACATTCTGAAAAAAACCTTGGTTACGTTTTTTTCACTAGGTATATAAAACAATATCTTGAGTATAACGCAATTTTTTTTGCAATTTTAAGCCCCATAGCTAAGTCCGAAAACCGTGCCCAATCATATTTAAAATCTATCAATGGCGACCGCGTATTGTTCAAAACCGGTTTCTTATCGAAATATGCAGAGACGGAAAATCAGGCCAGAGATTTAAATTTCGTGTTTTCAGATACCAAAAATGTCGAGTACTCCATTTGAATGATTAATCTTTTTCTTTGCTTTTTGCGTAGTATTTTTTTGTTTAGATTAAAATAAAATATAATACAAAATTTGCCACCCCCTACAAGTTGCCACCCTATGCTCGAGCCTCACGAGCCTAGTGGTTAATACGCTAGTGAAATCTCCTATACAAATTTTAATCTTCTCAGATGAAGATTTAAAATAAATCTCATTTAAATCTTCATAGGGCAAATTGAACTAACCTATTCCCATATCTAAATGAACACATTCATCGGGAAAGTAAATTTTTCGACTCGGTGGACACAGATGAAGCTGCCTGTCTCACTTCTACATCATAAGAGAAAGTAAAACAATTACTGCATTTTATATAAGTGCTGTCAAAATGATTCTACTTTTGGAGCGGTGGAAACACTATTTGTGATTAGTACATTAATAGAACTATAGATTAACGTTCGGTGGAAACATATAGTATTAGCTAAATCTACTACTGAAATCTTAGTTAAGTAGCAGGTTTTAAGTAAGTATAACACCAATTAATTTGCCTAAGTAGATATACAGGGTGTTTCAAATATAGGTGTATGAACATTTTAAGGATTCCTATACTTACATTTTTCTCGTATTGTTCTAATTTGAAAACGGATTGCATACCTATGGCACAATGTCCTGTCAAGAACCTATCAAGGTTCTGATGCTGTTTTTACTCAGTGGTAAAATATACTGAGTTCTCTTTTCGTTAATTATAGGCCATAAACTTCTAGAGATAACACAGTCACTCCTGGATATGCGCAGGAGTTATTTGTTTGTTCTTTCATTTTTATGTCTATTTTCCTTTTCACTCTCCAAACTAGACTTCAGGACCCATACCCAATAAGTTGCTGCTTTCCCTATTTTAGCTATTGCACTTTCTTGCTTGAAATCTGCTGATCGAATAATTTGAATTTGAATTTGTGAAGCTGTGTAATTAAAACTCTTTTTTTTTAAATTTTAAGAATAAAAAAACCAAACGATGGAAGATAAAAGGTGTGTTTTATTGGGAATCTATCCATTGTACCGTAAGTAATTCCCAAAAAAACGCATCGACCGTAGAATGGACCGCACGTTTTTTATTTTTGTAAGAATGGTATCCCTGCATAGCATTCACAATCAATGAAAGAGTCTTTTGCAAGTAAAATTAAGAAAATATCAAAATTATGAACAATAATTAGCTTTTATTTATATAAGATAGAAATTAGAAAAACTTACCAATATTTAATTTATGTTACAAACCTATTTCTTGTTTTCATTTTTTCTGCATTTGCAATTTTAAATTCGAACATTCATTTTGCACCAATAGAAAGGAAATGAAAAGTGAATGGGTTTGTTCATAGACTATGGTCAAGTCTCATTTTACACAGGACAATTTTTGCATTGCTTTAAAAATCGTCTATGCCTTTCACACGAGGAAACAAAATTGCCGGAGATTTGTTTGATTGCTTTTAATGTTTCTTGGTTTTGAATGCACACTACAACGTAGTTTAAATTGTTTAGCCTTTATATTTCATGCTTTTATTTATTTTCTGAGTAGATCGATAGCTAGAATTTTATTTTTCAAGTCAAATTACAAATTTATTTTCTGATTATGTTTTGCTTTCAATTCAATATTCACTCATCAGACTGCACTTAACATACGCGGAGTAAGGAACAAATAGTTAACATTTGGTTTGCCATTTCCATGCACATGTCCAGAAGGAAAAACAATGGGATCACAAAAACGTACGCCCAGTCCATGTCCATTTAGTGAAGCGAATACTGTCCATGGCCAACGTCCATTGAACAGTAAAGAAAAGCACATTTTGTGAAGTTCAGTTGCCCCTTAGTGCGTTTAGACTAGGCGCGCACATGCAATTTTTCCGAAACGAAATGGTTTAATAACTAGCTGAGCGATGATCGCGCACATAAGGAACTTAAAATCAATCAACGAGATAAACAAACACACCTACAATATTTTGTTTTAATGCGCGCGCAGTTACATTATAGTTCGGTGTGATACAAACTGAAGAACTTATTTGGGGCGATCGTTCGATTTGTGCCAAAACACAAACTTTTAAGTTGCTCGAATCGCGGACTGAATAGTTTTTGCATGTGCGCGCACTCTCATATAAGTCCATGGTAGGCTCACTTTAGTAACCCAAGCTGTTGCAAAAGTGAAAGTTGCATATGTGCGCGCCTAGTCTTATAGCGTATAGAATTTCATACGAATACATATTTTGCGCGCAGTGGCGAACAGTTCTTCTATAGTGCAGTTCCACCCAATGCGGTTTGTCTTCTCAAATTTCTTTTTTGTAAATCTAAATAAAAAGATGATTTTTTCAACAAACTCCGTTTATTTATAACTATCAATACAAATTGAACATAAAACGAATATTGGTCTTAAGTTAGTCAAAAATAAAAATAAAACGGAATTCATTCAATAGATTATTGATTTTTTTTTCTAAATGGAATTTTAAATTTGTTAAAATTGATTAATTGACGTTAGGAGTATGCAAAATTGCAGATATAGATGGAATTTTAGACGACCTCCAGAAAATAATTGAGGAAAGAATAAAGTTTTTAATAGTAAAAGTAAGAAACTTATCAGAAGAACAGTTATAATTTATTAAACAATGGAGTTATCTAAGATTTTAGAAATATAAACTGGCCAACTATAAAAAAAAGAAAAAAAAGAAAGAACAAAAGAATCAAAAAGATCGATTTGTCTTACGAACGA
Organism: Philhelius pedissequus; assembly: GCA_910595825.1. Taxonomy (NCBI): domain Eukaryota; kingdom Metazoa; phylum Arthropoda; class Insecta; order Diptera; family Syrphidae; genus Philhelius; species Philhelius pedissequus. Next base: position 44,157,825 of record OU343162.1, read on the forward strand.
AATTAATAACTATAACACTCTATGAACACATCCATCGAAATTCAATCCAATTATCAATCGAACCAACAAAACTAACAAAATCAAATTCGAGACTCGAATAAACGTCAACCAGCCATCCAACGTAACTTCTACTTTAACTTTTTATCGACCGTAGCGAATTGTATGTAAAATGCTACGACGGATAAACCTACGGTGGATAAATTTCCCAATAAAACACGGCTAATATAATAATAAATATACCTATCTCCTGGTTCTTTTGGTTGAGCTCAAAGTGATAAGTACCTGCAAATTAAACTGTATTTCGTGAAAACAATTTCATACATGTTGAGTCCACCACATCTAATTTCTGTTGTTAAATGTAGCAAGTACTCAGAAACAATCCAAATGTGTTTCTTTACTTTTCGTGTCTTAAAAATTGCAACAACAGCATGAAAAAGCTTGAGCCCAAACTTTTCCCAAACTTTTTCCCAAACCTTACCCAAAAAGTGAAGAAACAGACCCAATAATAGTGTCAACACGAAACCTTCCTTCAAAATGTGGAAGGAGCTGGGAAATATTTTCGGTAAGCCAATATGTGTTGGTACCTACCTATATTCAATCTGATATTGGTCAGGATGAGTTAAGGACTTTGTTTAGGAACTTACTAAATAAAGTGAGGCGCACAACGTATGGAGCAGGTTGTATGATGGAAGCGCTATCTTCACAGTATATCTATAGGTAGGTACCTATAATGATTTAGGGCCAGTTCATCTTTAATCAAGGATTATTCCAGTTGATAATCATGGAATGCGTTTGTTCACTAAAATTTTTATCAAGGAATCCATGATTTGAGCAGCTAATTGAAGATATCACTAATCGGCCGAATTTGCTTGATTAGAACCATTTATTCAAGGATTTACCGGAATTAAGTTTGCTTATGTTTGATTTACGCGCTCGCATGATAAACAAGAATATATATTCTTGTCGCCATCTTGTGTTCTATGTAACGCGTCTATCATCTTTCATTATTATTCAAATTTGAATGTTATTGTACATATTATTTATTTATAATTTATCTATATTTTTAATTGTGAAAAAAACACTTAAGTAAACTAATTCGAAAACGTTAATACCTTACCTATCTCTTGTCCATACTCGAGCATTTTCTCTTTGAATCAATATCCTTACCTTCCTTCAGACCTTTCGATAACTGCATACCTACACAGTTGTGCAAACAGAAAAGTATGTCATCAGAAAAATCTGGAGAATAATATAATAATTCAAAATATTCCTATTACTCGTTATTTTAACAAGCTTTTTTTGACCTTGGAGATATTTTATCTACCTATACCTACTAGGTAGACATAAGTAGGTGCCCATTTAACTTCTTAATTACCTATGGACTTCATTTTCCTTAGCTACATTTCCGTAATGCGAGTTAGTAATGATGTTCCAACAATAGGTCCGCAACCAAAAAATAAAAAAAATACTTGTGTTTTTGTATCGTTTTTCACTTTACTACAATTTTCCCCCTTAGAAAGATCACGCCTACTCGTCGAGTAAAAAACAACCGTTAAATGTCTTCTGCCAATCACTGCGCATGCAATCCCCTCCTAGCCCAATAAATTAGACAACCACTACCTCTCCACAACCACACCACTTCACATTTTTTTTTTTTTAATAAAAGAAAGAAATATTAAAAACAAAAACAACAACAAAAAAGAAGAAACCGACACCCAGGCATCTAAACACAACCAAATCCACAAAACCAAACCACAAGTAGTTCGGTAAGAGCCCAACCATTCCTTCTTCTTAACGTTCGTCGTCGACCAACCCTCGTCGACGTCCGTGCGTCCTACTGTGCTGAGAGTTGCCCACAAACCATCCGCTCTTTCAGGCGGTCTTTTCATAACCAGCCGAGCCCGAGAGTTGAGTCGAGTTCGAGTGGGGAAATTTATTGAATTGTAGATAATCGCTGAATTCATGTTGATTCTCTTGTTCAGACAGGAGTTCATCCAAAGAGGCGTTTGCATTTCACACAATCATCATGATTTCTTCAAGCCGTGCCGAAGCTGCTCGTGGCTATTCGAACGAAATTCCAGTTAGAACTGTGAGCCGAACGACAAAGCAGCTTACAGTTTAAATCCGGTGCGGCCGGCGGTGATTTAACAGTATGTTGTGAATCATTCATCGTATATACGAAGTAATAGTGTGTCAAAAGTTACGTCAAATTTCGCGGGAAAATCCAAACTTTTGATCTTTAAATTGTATAGTTCCGATAAATGTGTGTAATCAGCTGTTCAAGTTGTGAGGCCAGTTTTTCTGTTGACGGATTTGTATCTGGCCAAAAGTAAAATACCTACACGGCTGGTTCGGCTTCAGCGTCAGCGGTTCCGTGAATTTCATGAATCAGTCATACTCGCTTATAGAGGGCGCAATAAAAATAAATGCAGTGTTATGCTAACATATGTGTTGTTGACGTTTGTTTTTGTATTTTACATATTTTGTTTTATTTTGAATAGTGAGAACTTGTTGGATGGCAAACCACCCCAAGGACGGGAAGTTGTTAATGTATCTACGTTATTTGTGTTAAAAAAGTTTTTTTTTTTAAAGAAGGAAAGTAAATACTTACACCTATTCTATTTATTAAGGAATACGGATTTATGCACTACGTAACGTAACTAATGCCATAGGTACTGCAAATCTAGTTTTGTAAGCGGTCTCTTGTTTTCAACTGTCAATGTACGTAAATTCAAGAAGAAAATGAAAGTGTTTTAACGGTATTACAGAAATCAATTCGCAGTGTTTGTTAATTGGTATCTATCTATTGCCTGACTTGGTTTCATGAAAAATACATAAAAAAGGAGAAAGCCAAAATATCTAAAAAAAAATAATTAGGAAAAAAACAAGATTAGAAAGCTAAGACAAAGTTTTGTTAAAGGAGGTGTGTATGGTGTAAAGTGCGGCTAAATTCCCAATTGGATTAAAAATAAAACCGCCAAAATAGCTCCCAAAAATAGTATCCATCGAATGCATCTGCCCACCGGTACAACGACGGCAGTCTACACTGGCTCCACCGCCGGACCGGTAACTTCGACATCGTCCGTATCATCGGCGGCAGATTGGGGCCAGTCCAGTGGCGGTGGTATTTACAATAAGGGGGGAATGATTGACCCCCCAAGCAATAATAGCGGTAGCAGTTCTCCGCCTTCATCGCAGGAGCTTTGGTGGACAGAGAGATTGATCTGTGATGCTCAACAGGAATATCCTGGAGAGTTGGGTAAGTTACAAAAAATCTGAATAAGATTTCACAAATAGGTCCTTTGGGTAGTTTGTCTCAAGTTTTAAACATAATTATCTAAAATCAGTTTTGTTTTTAATTAGTTCCCTAATCAAAGACATATACATATGTATACTTAAAGCTTACATATTTTCAATTTGAAACATAAGCAAAGCTATCAAATGATTAGAAAGACGAGTTTTTAAAAACCCGAAAAGCATTCACACTGCCCATTTACTTGTTTTTATTTGACATTTCAATGTTTTGATATCTGTCAGTCGTCTAACTTCTACGTCAACAGCTGGGATGTAGACATTTTAAGCAAATGTACAATCAAATTAAGAGCTGAATAGTTTCATTTTTGTCAAAACCAGATAGTTTAACAAAACTTGCAGCAACACAAAATTGTATTGGAAAACTATTGGTTTTGATGTTGTAGTGTTTTTTTTAAAGATATCCGACTTTCCGCAAAAACCGCGTTTTCAGTTCGGTTTGAAAAAGATGTTGTTTTTTTTTAATTAAGCATATCACACTTAAATAGGTAAGTGCAATCAAGATCAAGATATTGATGGACTCATATCTGAAAAATTGATGCTTTGTATTCGAAAGTTGCCGACAGCGAGTTTTAGGGACAACATGACATCGAGATGAGGAAAAATGTTTAATAGTTACCTATTAGTGGGGAGGTTTTCTATGCATATTGTTTTCTATAAATTACATTTCTCAATCAACATTTCAATTTTACAAACAGATACCCGGTACTAAATGCCGCAATTTATTAAAATGCCTTCTTTAAGCATCTATCACATTTGACAAATCCCTGTTTACATTTTGACTATTAACTGCGTTCTGCGTCATCATTATTTTGAGGGTTTTTTTCTTCTCACCGAATACAACCACATACTAATTAAATATGGACTAGGTATATGTGCGATGGGGGTTACGTCTTAAGGTACAACTTCATGAAATCGTGAACACAAAATAGATACCTACTCCCAAAAGATCACCAAACTTAAAAGACAGTTGAAGACTTTAAAGTAGTAGAACTCCAACGGAAAGTCTATTAATGTAATGCGATTTTTTACGGTGTGTCCGAATGCACTTTGAAGCTTCTTTGCATCAATGTTTCTACACTTTTGAATTTAAAACACGCAATACATTAAGGGAATTCATGCAACGTGAGATAATCCAGAAAACAGATAATTTTATCTCCGCAGATATGAATTGTAAAAGTTTGTATGTGAAAAATATTCTGCAAAAGTGCAAATCAGATAAACTTATATCAGGAATTTGATGTAGAAAGAGAAGAAATAAACCTCATAAAGTTAGATTAACAACCACCTGATTATTTCCCACATTTACACAAGTATTTTTTAATTGGGTGTTAATGCAAAGTGGATTATTATTGATCCTCCATTCGAAATTTTTGTTTCGGAGATTATTTCCGACATTTCTTATAATTTTTATATCTCATTCAATACCTATATGAGGGCAAATAATGTGAAATTTCATTCTTCTTAATTCTGAGCAAGGAAATCAGTTCATTTTGATTTTGGCGCTAAACACATTACCTAGATATTTTGACAGAATTTTTCAATGAAATAAAAAAAATGTAACATGAACTGTGAACATGATCGAATTTAGTGTCAAGAGATTCGAAGTTTTTTAAGAAATGTTTGTCTGGTGTAGTTATGGTGTCATGAAATGTCAAAATGTATTGGTTTATGTCTGACAACATGATATATTTCTTGCAATATATCAGAATAAATAAAAATGACAATTTCAATAGCCTCATGCAGATTTATTTTAATTTTTCGGAGTACCTATATATATACGTTTCATAATCCATAGGTATAGTTTCAGTTGCTAATTATAGAATGTGTTTGTTAACCGAAATTTTAATAGAAGATGTACAACATTATACATTTTAGGGATTACCTAAAAAATACAATGTCTCTAAACGAAGAAATCGGATTCATAAAAGGTATGTAATGTTAATGTTTTAAGTTACTTATTTTATACATGGGCATTGTAACTAAAATGGGTCGGGAAATAGTTTATGGATATGAATTTACGCAATGCCCATTCACTGCCTAACTATTCAACCGTTGATATATGTTTTAGTTAATTGTATTGAATACGGTGGTTAGTGATTAATCACAGATTAATGTACTCCGTGTGTGCAGTGGCGGATCATGTGAAATAATAACTATTCCGAAAAAGCTGGCAAAAGCTCAGCGATCATTAATATTTTACAAAAGCTGAACAAAGCTACGCAAACTATTAAACTATTAATAAGTATTTTGAACAAATTACTCTAAAATATTCAAATGAGGAGTAATTTTTGAAAAAGCGATGATAATTTAGATACATATGATTTTGGTTTTAACAAAAAATGGCTATTAAATGACAGTTTTTGTCAATTTGTTACGCGCTTAACCCTATAATAACTTTTTTACGTAATATCCACCGCCGAAATGTCATCAACTCTCTATTTTATACTATTATATATTTGACATACGAGTATATGAAATGATTATAGTTCAAATATGACAGAAATAATGGTATTTCGCCAGTCGCGTAAATGTAGAATTATAAGTAATTAGATTTAAAGGGACTTAAACAACAACATCCAAGCAAGTACACCTACTTCTTTGTTTTGCTCTTGTATAAATTGATAATTAGTAACACAAATTGTTCGCAGACTTTTCGATTTGTATACGAAGGTAGATATATTTCGTTAATGTTAAGACACCTGTTGGATTTAAATTAATAAAATAGTAAAAAGAAGATGAAGCCATAAAAAGGCTTAACCAAAATAAGTTCCAACCACCAATTGCATAGATCTTTAAACAAGAACTCGCAAACAATTGATGATCTAATTGTTTTATAAAAAAAAATATATATTTATGTACCCATATACTATATAAATCTAAGATCCGGTCTATTTCCATTTCGATATCATTAAAATTCTTATGATAAGAGTGTTTTATTTAAAAGTCTTTGATTGTAAACACCAAATATTGTGTTAGTCGACTTAAATTATGAAATTTTTTTGTTGGTTCCAAAATTACGAATTAAAATTGTTTCCCAGTGGCGGTTCAGCTATTAGATCAGTAGATAACATAAGCACCCATATAGTATTATAAGAGAAATCCTAAAAGTTTCATATCAAAAAGAGAATAACTTCAATATTTGCAAAAATTTAGAATATTGTAACTAACTGAATTTTTCTTTTAATTTAATTCCATTGAATGCAACGGAAAATATAATTTGTCAAGTGAATTTAAAAGAAAATTGGGCAAAATGTTAGTCACCCAAGCTATTTTATAAGAACACTTAGAGCCAGTTGAACAAACTTGATACGTGGTTCAGCAATTTTTACTTCCGATTTCGGCAGATTACAACTGAGGTTTATCGATGGTTCAAAGATCGAGTATGTGCTTACAATCAAATACATGCTTATATTTCTTGAGTTAAACCTAAGTTAATCCGCCGAAACCGTTGATTAACCACGGATAAAATATTTCTAAAACTGGCCTTTAGTTAGACGATTTTGACAATTATATTCCATTTAACTCCATTTCATTCATTTTATGATCGTCAAATATCTATTCATTATAATCTATATATGACAGTAGATATGACACAATTTCATTAAAAGGTGTGTTTGTGTAGTTTGTTTTACATTGTCACTGTGAGAGGAGTGTTCAGATGAAGTTTCTTTAAAAAAATTGGTTTAGCAGGTTACTAAATTGCTTTAAAATTATTAAATTATTTCACCTTAAAACTGTATAAAATTTTGGTTTGGAGTAGTGGTGACAAAAAAAGTAATAAATTTTCTAGAGAATTTGTCCTAAAAAGAGAATTCGACCCTAAAATATTATCATATAATTCTGAACTTGCTTATTTATGAATTAAAAATAAATCTTAAGAAGTCCATAAATTTTACAGTATCGCAAGAACTCAGCTAAGAATATATTTCAGCATTGTTACCTCCTCAAAAAATACAATAAAATACTAAATATATGTACTTATGACTATCACTGGCAATTGTGATGCAGGTAATTATTGTTCGACTTTGCTTACGTAAGATAGAAATATAGACGCGGTTTCACGGTTTATATCAGGATATCTGGACATCAAAGATATCTGGACGTCAAATTAGGTACTGAAATCTTTGTACTTATACATAATTGGAAAGAAAATAATCTGAGCATATACAACGGTACGAGTATATTCTATAAAAATCAGATTATTCATTTCATCCTCGATCTTAAGTCGAACATATTTATCTGCATTATATTTTGACTGAACAATAAAATCCATAGCAACTTCAAAATCTAATGAATAAACAATTAATACAATTTATATTTTTTTAAAAATGTTTAATTAAAGCGTCTATTGCCCCACAACTTATATTTCTTATTCATTATGAGCATGCACTTCGCAGAAAGCTTTCTAATTTTAAATAAGTTAAAAATGTAAACCATACTAATATTATCCTTACTTTTTGTTAAAATAAACATTTCAATGAGTTCTATAACCAAATAAAATAAATATCTCTTAGTTTAATTTGATGCTCTTGTATGAAATGTTCTATTTAAATATTACTTTATCTTCAAAATTATTAATTTAGTTGTTTAGCTTCTCATTATTTTATAAGAAGTTAGATATTAATAAGGTACATAGAAATAGAATACTTACTATATATTTTAAGAAATTATTATTCTTGTCTTAGCATGTTTTTAAAAATTAAAGTTAGTTTGGCATAAAAAAATAAATAATCATGCATTTTCTTTTCCGGGCTTTTAACTAACCATTTCCCTATGCTCGTGATCGTATAGTTTTTTTATGCAGCGCAAAGTGCATTGAATATGTGTATAAAGCGACGATAAACTGTTATATACATTTTGAATTTTTAATTTATCATGGATTGTCCTTAAAGAAAAAAAACACACTTACTAAAAAGATCAAAACTAAAAATCTTATTGAAATGCTTTTAATAAAACATCAAATTTTATTCAAAACATTATGTTTTAAAATAAGATATGAACCGCTACTGAGTCGAATAATTCGTTTGGTATGTGTTATTTTGATATCAAAATTTTGTGGGTCAAGCCTTGAGCACAAATGCTGATGCTTAAAAGCATTTAGTGTGTTGATAGAGTTTCAGAAGTATACGCGTACGGTCAAGAAAAAATAAAAAAATAGCTTTGCGGATGATTTTAAGAAGTTTTTTTTTCAAAATTGTTTTCTTTTTTTGGATCGGTTATAGTATTGTATTGTTCAATATGCATGATTAACAGATAAAAAAAACAGAGTTTTAAAAAAGTGTCCATAAGTGCCATTGATATTCGAATTATGTTAATAATAAGCGACGCTTCCAAAAAATTAATATTCATATATTTTTCCAAACCAAACTAATAGATACAGTGGAAGTTTTTAGAAAAAAAAAATCCATTTGGTTGATTAATTTTGTATCCAAACCATAAAAAAAAACAGATATTAATACTTATATTTGTTATTTAAAATATTTCATATAATATTTGAGATTATTCTCGATCTTTGATTGAAAGTTTATGTTCAAAATATAATTAAAAATATTCAATAATAGAAGGTAAGTTATATAAGAAAAAATCAAAACAAAATCTGCGCTCAAGAAAGTTTAAATTACTATAATTTACCAACTTACATATATGTAGTCCGTTTATCAAAACAACCCTTTAACACCTCCTTGGGCATAAAGCAGTCAAAAATGTCTCCCATCTGCCCCGGTTTGCGGTATGTTGCCTTAGTTGTGCCGAGGTTTGAATATTTAGGGACTGAGATCCGTTTAGCACAATTGACCTTCAAGTTGTTCTTTGGCTTCCAACTCCCCTTCTTAAACCCTGAAGTTAATAAAAGTCTGTAGTTCGAAGAGTCGGCAAATCATTTGTGCGAAGTTGGAGTCAAAGTGCTTAAACTTGATGCGTAACTTTAACATCACTACGCTGAAGTTCCACACAGGAGAAAGATTTCCAAATGCACTCTTTCACCCAATAAAACACCCGGGCAAAATTTTATTGATTCTGAATTGAATGTATCACTGTATTTGTGAAAATGAAATTTTAAAAAAGTATCACATCGGCTAAAAATTCGCAAATCATTCGCATTTCTTGTTTCTTTTTATGATATTTTTACCAGAAAAGTAGTTAAATTCAATAATATACATCGAAGTAACACAAAACAAATCAACCGGATGATTTTGACATTTTAATTATGTGCATATATTAATAATTCTGGTTTCGATTCTGAATTGAAATCCAGAATCGTTTTCTGTTCTGGTTTTGAGTAACAACTGTCATTTTGTAGAGTTCAGAACATGCGGAGCGACCAATTGAAAAAAGGCCGCTATTTCGTTAAAAAAAACTGTATTACCGGCGGGAATTAAATGCAAAATGTCAATTTTCTGTAATGGCGTCGGTACGGTGTCATTTGTTTGTTCATACAATTTCTACGATTTCACAAGAAAAAACGTGTCTAAATTTATTTTCCTAAATGTTGCTTGCATTAATAATTTTGTTTTTGTTAATAGATCTTATATGTATTGGAATGTAAATGCTATGAATTTATTTATCGGTAAGTATATAGTCATGCCGATAGCAACATTTAGCTAAAGGCTTTACAAGTCAATTAACTTGTTCAAATGTACAAATTGTGATAAAGGTGACAAATTGTGGAGAAATAGATAAATTGGACTCAAGAATATTTATTATTATTTTAAATACATATACATTAATTCGACGAATTCTGATAGTGTAAAAAAAAAAATAAAAATAGTATGGAGGAAAACTAAATTTTGTGTATTTCAAAATTCTGCAAATTCAATATTCCTTATTTAAAAATTCTGGAAATCAATAATTCTGTTTTAAATTTTGTATATTGTTAAAGAAAATTAAATGAAAATAAAAAAAAATTAACCACTCCTCTTCACTCCTCTTTTTTACAATCATTTTCGGTACAGAAGGTTGGATTTAAAGAATTTTTATATTAAAAATAACGACCAGTTCACCAAAATTGTGTACAAAATTATTATTCTTAGAAGATTTATTGTCTCACATCCAAATTAATAAACATGGACTAAGTGCGAAATGCTATTAATAAAATAGAATTTCTGCTATTTCACTCGTTTACCAATTTATTCCTTCGCTAGACCATCTAAGACGGTGGTCTAGTCAGGACCAAGAATTGACATTTAAGAACAAAATTTACAGGGACATAGAATAAAAAGAGATAGAGTTGATACTCATTGTAGTAGATTTTGTTCGATTTTTTATTAATAGGAAGTTTTAGACCATGGTCAACTCTTATTCCATGATTTTGTAAGTCCATGGACTAAAGTTAAACTATGCTTTTTTTTATTAATAGGGCTGTCCGTGTCAGTGTTAAAACATCAGTGTTAGTAAATGCTGGCAAATAAATAAACCCCAAGTTAATTAGAAACCAGGGACCGAATTAGCACTTCATTGAACGAGTGAGTGAGTACCATGAATGTTATAATGAACACGTAACCACTATGGGATGATGGCATGATAGATAAGCGGCGCAAAATTTTAAACACCCTGATGTTAATATTTCAAACTTAGCCGTTTGCTAATATTATAGGATTTCACTAAAATGTTCATAGTTTTAAACACATTTTAACTAGCACCTATTTTTTTGACAAGCACAGCTTAGCGCGCCTAAAACAGTGTAAAAAAAACTAAGTGACATGATTTTTTGGGGTTTATAAATGTCAAAGTGTAATATGGATTTAGTATGATACTAAAAAGATAAAATAACCCTCTGGTGATTTGAACTTTAGTACATGTACGACAGATTTAATGAACAAGCTATAATAGGTAAATATAAATTACGTAGTCCTTATATATTCCAATTTCCACAAAAAAAAACCTCTCAAATTTAATGGTCATAGCTACTTATCAAGCCAGATAAGAGCGGTTAATTAATGGCCGTATACCGTTTTTTTTTTGCTGGCTTTAAGGTAGATATGTTCAACATTTCCTATTGGTGGATATTGTTCAAGTAGAAAAATAAGCTCCATTGCTAAGCAATCAAAAAATGAGAATTTGCAAGAAACCGCAATATGTATTTTTATAAAGGGTGTTTTCCATAACATCTATTAAAATACTGGAAGAAAAGACTTGTATGGGTGGGTCTATATTTAATGTGTGTAAGTTGCGTTGAAATTAACCCTTCTTTCATTTGGCCTAAAAGCTCTGGATTTTTAATGCATCTCTTGTGAAATGCAAAACACTCTATATATGATATGGAGCCTATTGAAATTAATATAAATATTTTCCAGAATCATGTAATTCATTAATTTTGGGTAATACAATTTGTACGTTAAGATGAAAAATTATTAACCCTTAATATTGCTTACGGTAAACCCTACCATCGAACGCAGTCCGTTATCATTATTCATATAGGTATAGCAAAATTTTTAAAATAACAAATTGAGCAACAATTATAGCAAAGCAAACAATTATTTGAATATTGATGTAAGTCCGCTCAACATTATGACTGACCCACGACCCACGTCAGCTGTTGTACTTTAACTTTTGTTTACTATATCAGTGAGCACTGTACTGTCGGTATATAAATAGATGCAGTTCATTGTTGTATTTTCTCGTCCTCTAATCCATCTATGCCAGGATCAATGTTTCTGCATGTAAAGGAACACTTTATTTGCTTGAGAGATTTGCTAAACTGAATTGACTCCTTAGCCCAAAAGAAGCCCAGTTATTCTTCGTCTGATCTTAGCGCTGGCTGGCATCATTGGTAAAGTACCTGGACAAGTGCAGAGCCTTCAGCTTAAACGAGCCTTCCTTCCAAACGGAGTAGTCGAAAGCCAAGCCGAGATAGCAGAGGACGGTGGGTGAAAGTTATGCTGCACAGTTTCCATAGAAGAGCTAGGTGAGCGAAATTTTTATCGAGAGGATCGAATTAGGCTTAAACTATAGATAACACCAAGATGGAAATCTTTCGTATACGTTTTACCCTCCAGAACCAATTTCTTTGCATTCTTGTATTTGTATAAATGTGAATTACTATTTTTGGGATGTGTTCAAAACTCTATTAGTAGGACATACCTTTTTATTGATACTTAATTTTAATTATTTCGTTTTCTATTTGCCAATAGGGATTTTGATCCGGGATTGTCGATTTTTCTGAGCAAAAGCAATATAGGCATTTCTTTTTAATTATATGTGTGTGTATGAATTCTGTAGAGTAAACAAAACAGTTTGACGTTTATGTTCGTGTAAATCCCTCTAAAAATTTGGATCTGTGATTTTTATCCCGGATTAAAAAAAAATCGATCATTTTGGTCGAAAAGAACAGGAAAATTTGTTCTGGATGAAGAAATCCATTAAAGATCAATTTTTTGGTTGAAACGAAAACCAACATTATCCAAAAATATGTAATTTTGCTGATTTGATAAAAAATGTCAATCTGAAATTTGATTTTATTGACTTTGACAAGCATTGATGGTCGATTAACTGGATTACAATAGTAGTTCAACCTTGGTTTAATATATGAACTGGGCTTTAACTCCTATGAAGTGTTGTACAATCGAAGTTTAGACTTAACTCACCGCTGAATTTTTTGTTATCGTGTTCTCTTTTGTACTCGTTTTATACTTTGTCAGCAAGACTTCGAAATTTCGTCAGAAACCAAGATTTGGTGTTGATTTTTATTTACGTGTTAGTTGTTAATAATTAATACGAATTAGAACAGTGATAATAAAACGCAGCTAATTATTTATAGTCTATTACATCATATCAGTATGATAAAAAACGAAACTTCAAATTAATTCGAATTTCATAAAGATAAAATGGGAAATAAGGATTTGATGTTAGAGAAATGTTAATTCTTCCTAGTTTTCGAATTAAACCCCAATGCCACAAAAGAAGCTTTACTTCGAAAAAAATTTAAGCTTAATGCATTAAAGATGAGCCCTTGAATTTTGAATTGTTATAATAACACTTTTTTCAAGATTTACTACAAACATACCTATAAAGTTGTAGTGTATCATTTTAAACAATTGCTAAACATATTTGGTATACATTTTAGTTTAAAAAACATTAATTTAAGTTATTGTATACTGCTACTAATATTATTTATCTTCCATACAATTCCTAATTGAAATGATATACATTTAAGGTGAACTGAGCACTAAAAAGGAAGTTCATTACATTTTCATACTTTTTGAACATACGCACCGATCTTAACCAAAAAGAAAATGGCTACCTGAAGAATTTTAGGGACATTTTCTTGTATTGGAACTTGTAGGCAAACCCCTTTGGCAGCCTACGATTCGTGTCTTGTATCTGTGGTTTAAGCATTAAATCTACTGCTGTCATATCACCATGTCCTTTAATTTTCTTATAGAGGGTTTACAGTCGAGAACGCGAATTTATGCATCAATTGGTCTTCTTGAGCTGTCGCAACTTTTTTGCTTTTTTAGCTGTTTCAAACACTTCAAAATGAGAAACTTCTTTATTTTGCAAAATATTAATTTTTCCAAAAAAAAAGAAATTATTTGTTTTCTAAAAGCAAATATGTATGACCGTCGTTGCCCCTTATTTATTCTTTTTGCCAAGAATTTGTTCCTCTTTAAACTTCTTCGTTTTTTTGCCATTGATTTGCATAAAAAAAATCTGGCGCGTGAACCAAACATATCATGACCGAATTGCTGATCACACGACACGAAATTGATATTGATATGATATACTGTTATTAATACCATGTATTATCTTATGTGGCTTCATTAATATTTTTTTCCCAAGTGTATCCTCCTGCCTGAGGTTTATTATGCTTTAATTTTCCTTTCTCTCGTACAAAAATTCGTATTTAAACCAAAGAAGAATAAGAATCTGATATTTTTGATACAATTTAAAAAAATCCTTTTATTCGTTTTTATTTTCTGACATTTGATATAGGTATGAATAAATATTTGCAATGATATACATAGGTACCTCATTTTAAGAATACCTACTGAAAAATAATATGCGAACGTGGTGATATCTCTTCTTCCCATTTACCTGAAATGTCTGAAATACAATAGAAGTGCTGAAAATGCACGTCAGGAATACGTATTCCTACTGCCACTATATTTAACAAATAAAATACACTAAACCTACTGCGTTTGACCGGCTGTTAATTTACAATACCTAGATACTACCTATGAATCAATTAAAACAAGATTACTACACTTCTCTGTTTTGTTTTTGTTATCAACGTCATATGTGAAACAAAATACATTAATCCACAAACAACAACAATTTGCAGATTTTGTTTCACATATGACGTAAATAAAATAAGAAAAAAAAAGAAGTGTCCTAATCTTCTTTTATTTGATTCATGCCTACTACCTAATCTCAAATCTGCAAAAGATACATTCATTTTGACAGCTTCAAGATACAGATGGTGTTTCATTTTCTTTTGTAATGTAGAAGTGAGACAGCAATCTTATTTATGTCAAACGAAAAGAATAAATTCATTTCTCCAATAGGCGTTTTTCTTTTTAAGTTCAGAGCAGAATCTGAGTTGTCAAAAAATTAGTTGTGTTTCTTTTTAACTCAGAGCATGCAGTGCTCCAAATGTGTGTTTCTTTTATCGTTCTGAACATCTGTAGATCGCACTCGACGTGCTCGAACATGATTGACTGAGCATGTGAGTAAATTGCTGAACGCACCAAATACCATATGGGCCAAGAAGGAAAATGTGAAGAAAAAAATAATTAGATAATTGGGTATGTATTGCCTTTTATGGTTAAAAATGAAAATGCATTCTGATTTGTGTGGTTCAAGTGTGTTTAAAAAACATACAAGTGTTCAGAGCTTGGTCTGTTTGGAAACAGTTCAGTGCATAATCTATGTGTTCGAACTCTGTTCAGTGCTCTGAAAACGCCTAATGAATATGTTCATTTCGATAAGGGTAATGGCAGATTTACAATGGCGCGTTGGGTGGCACTTTGACAGATTTTTCTCTCAACGCGAAAGTTCTTCAAACCAAGCAATTTAGGTATAGTGTTTACAATGACGCGTTGGGTAGGTACTAATGTTACGAGTCGGCATAAAATATAAGTGTGTTCCCGTACTTTAAAAAATGTGAACGCAGCGTTGCCGAAAGTACTACTATAGTAGTACTTTCCTACTACTTTCGGTACCTCCGTACTACCGTACTCCTCCTTTCACACCCGTACTACAATTTTTTTCAAAAGCCAGGCAAATCTTGTACACGCTATCTATGCCTAATTTGATAGACAAAAACAATATTGAAAGTTTGATTTGGAATGGCGAACACTTCTTAATCAAAGCATGGTATCCAATTCATTAGATATCGAAGAATTTTGGCCAGAGATATTTATTTTCAAAAATACTCTTAATGAAACACTTTTTCCTCTAACACGGGATCTTGTGAGTGCATTATAAAGAGTTTTTTCTCAACTTTTCCTTATAAACACGAAATTGATTGGAATTAAGCACTTTGAAGTCAATTACGAGTTATAAGAATTACTAAATGGACTTGTACGGTACTACTATTTTGTTCAAAATACTACCCTTTTTTGGCTTCTATGCTCCTTTTGAACATTTCTCTCCGACAACACTGATGTGAAGACTGTCATCTTAGCAAGAGTGGGGATAAAAATCACTCAGAGAGCAACAAACTTTGACAAATGTAAGGGAACGGTTTGAACAACAATTTTAGACATTTTTTAAACGTCAAAATAAAAGTGTATTTTTGAAAATGTTTTTTCAGGATTTACATAAAATTATTTCTTAAAATAACAAACTTGATATCACAATTTTAATTTATCGCACGAATAAACCAGACCAGACTATAAATTGCATTATTTTCAACTTTTGTAACGATACACATATGGCAACTGACAGCTTATGTATTGTTTTTTTTTCCTTCATTTGACAGTCTTCATAATTTTGTCCAAAGAAAATTCTTGGACTAAAATTCGCAGCCTGGGGAAATATTTTACTCTCTCTGTGAAAAACTATGAAAATTTGGAGCACGGGAACAGGATTTGACTGTTTTTCATAGAAATTCGTAGATTTTCGCAGTTTTAAGGAGTACGGCAACGCACCTTATATTAACCAAAACACAAACCAACGTAACAATAGCGACACTAACGATCACGTTATGTGTGTGATTGAATCATCTATTCTTTAAATGAATATGAAGTCAACGGCGTTTTGTTATTGTTACCTAGTCACTTTCCTCACCAAATTTTGTGGAATATTGTACAATGTGTTTACTTCATTTTCAGTGTTGTACATTCTTGCGTGAGTTCCATTATACACAGTTAATTCGTAGCCACATTTAATTGGGAATTGGGAAGCCAACCCATCAATGATAAATCGAATAGCAATACAAATCTTTAGTCACTATAACACTCAATTTCAATTTATATTTCAAATTTGGTACCCGTGATGACTATAATAAACGCCAAATTTCTTTCTTTCTATCTGTTTCTCATTATTCCAAGTTTTTTGTTCTACCGAATTAATAATAAATAAATTAAAACAATGTAAAATATTTTATAATAATTATTATTTACTTCTTTTCACTAGACGTTAGACAAACAAATTATAGTCGTTGAAACCAAAACAAAAACCATTTGAAAATATCTTTTACTTGCTGAATAAATCTATGGTTATATCTCAGAAATTGCTTTTTGTTTTGGAAGACTTCTTTCGTCACATGCAATTTCTCAAGTTTACCTCTACGATTCCTAGGAAATGGCATATTTTAGCACTTTTGAGGATGAAAATTTAAAAAAAAAGTCGTGTATATCAGTCGAGTTTATTATCAACGAACCCATCCTTCGAAGATGAAAGTCTATTAACCGTCATGACACAAAATAATTTCCAAAAACAGTCATTTCCTCATTTCCATAGCCAGAACCTTCATTTATTTTTACTAACTTATTTTTTAAGTAAATTTTACCAAACAATGGGCGAGTTTCATTCAAGAAAAGATTTGCTCTTTTTGTCAAAAGATTTGATCCTTTTGAATTTTGTGAGTTTCATTGCAACAAAAAGATCAAATCTCAACACCAAAGATTTAATCTCTGATGGGTTGGCAGATTTGATCTGAATGCACACATACATGTGAAAAATCTTTTCTGTCAAACGTCAAATGGGAAATATTGTGTTATTAATTTGTTTTGAACTTGTGCCAGTCCGTCCTAAAGAATTCAAAAAATAAACAAATAAAAATAATGGGCAAAGAAGTTAATAATTTAGATTTTATAAATTTAGTGGAGTTTTCGATTGCTTCGTCTTCCTCGTCATCATCAATAAAGTGTGTTAGTTATTCACCAATACTACAATTAAATCTGGAAACAAGTTTTATTGAAAAGATCAAAACTCGATTTTAAGAGATCTTTGAAATTTGATTGAAACTCGCTATAACAAATAAAACAAAATAATTTGTCATATTGCCTTTAGTCCATACAAGTTTACGTTAGGTGATGTTATAATATGCCAAATATAGTTATTCCTTATTTAGCCGCACTGCACGAATGTGGAATGCTTTTCCGTGCCTTAGTTGTCCTTCCCATTGTGCTTTGCATAAATTCAAATCTAATGTCCATTTGAATATATCCTATTAAAACCTATCCCAGTAATTGTCCAAGGCTTTCGATTCCATTTTTGTTCTTTTCGTTTCTTGAAAAATTACCTTATTTTTATGAATTTGAATTTGTTTATGAATTTAAGTATTTTACATTTCGGGTGATATTCCATTTTATTTTCAGTTCGAACGGGTAGTCCTTATTTCCTTTGCTCAGCCCTGCCCACCCATTGGAGATCAAATAAAACTCTTCCGCTGGCCTTCAAAGTGGTCGCCCTAGTCGATGTTGGTGACGGCACAATAGTCACAATACGTGCTGGAAACGACGAAAACTACTGTGCCGAACTGAGAAATTGCACAGCGGTGATGAAAAATCAAGTTGCCAAATTCAATGACCTGCGTTTCGTCGGACGAAGTGGCCGAGGTAAGTTTCTATAATTTAACAAGCTTCCAAAAGTTAAAAACTCTATAATTGATTTCACCTTTTGTCATTATTGCCATATGCGACCGAAGAATGGCATGCGCCGAGACTATCATCTTCGTCATCATTCATTCTGCTGGTTAATTATCTCATTTTGTGTTTGCATTGTTTCTGCTGCGCTTGCCTACCCATTCTGACTTTGAGACATTCGATGCGTTCTGGAGAATATTGTAGGCAGTAGACAAATTAAGAACTGATGTACGAGTATGTAATTGCACACCAGAAGTCATCGCTGCATTTGTTGGATGAACTGCTTCTGGCTATCATGCGATTTCTTGCTATTGTCGAAACGAAACAGCAGTTCGTATTTTGGACACGCAAACGACAAAATAATCAATTTTTTTTTAATTCTTTTTTTTTTTTACTTCGAAAAGTATTTAGGTAAATAAGGTGGGCGTGAGTGTGCAGACTGCACTGAGCTTGCTGTTTTACACGCACTTTGATCACAGAAAGTACAGACAGATTAACTATCAATGGTATCAGATCATTGTTTGTACCCCCTTTAGCTTAATCACCCTCGAGGTACCACATATGGTTAATAAACGGGAGCAGAGGAAGACTATGAACTAAACTAGAGAAATGCGAATTTATAACAGTCTTCATAACATTTTTTAGCCAATAAAGTAGCGTGATCGCACTTCGCCTTTACGAAACTTCAACACAATTGAACGTATGCCCACGGCAGGCCGGCACGCCCGGCGATCGGCGAAAGTGTGGTCTAAGTGTGTCAGTTGTTTTCCTGACGGCCATGTCAACCTAAGCTAATCTACCTTTTAATATAAATTCCGCAACACAAAACAAATCAATTTTAACATTTTTCGCTTTTGTATTGCCTCTATGGTTTTTTCCACCTCGCCATGAGCACAACCTTCTACAGCGATTTTCATTTTTGCGTATATTTTTATTATAGGTATATTAAAACTTGACTGTAAAATTATTATTAAATAAAAAAACATTTCCTGAAGTTGATATTCGTTCAATTAACGAGAATTGAATGACCAACAAAACAAAGGTTTCTCTGAGAAGATTGTTTTCGGCTGCGTTTTGTTGTACACGGGAGCAACCAATACAGATTCTCTACTTCATCCTTGGCATACTTCAATCTTCTAGATCGTCGTCTGCTCTTGCTCAGACCTATATTCCTAATGACATATGGACTGAGCGTCCCGCCCGAATAAGCAACTCGTCAACTAATATCACGTCAACAGTGACCGACGAATGGGGTAGTTTTCAAGTATTTGTGAAAATTAAATTAAAAGAAAATCAAATCGGCTAAAAACGATTTTTCCAAAATACTTGATTTCAATTTTCAAATTACTTGATTCACATTTTTTTGTATAAATAATAATTAACTTGGTTCTTTTTATGTTATTTTAATAGAAAAGTAGTTTAAATTCAATAGATATATCGAAATTACACAAAACAAATCAACCCGATGATTTTTAGAAGAATGAGGATGAGGCAAACAGTAATGTTTATTTTTTTCTTGCATTACAGCTGTTCTTCAAATGTCATTTTGCAAATTAATAAATAGTACTACCAAGTATTTCACTAAGCGCCTTGGTCGTTTTTTTCAACCAATTCCCCCGGGGATTGCAAAAAAACGCACCTAAAGACCTAATTCGCGATGTTAATATATTATTTTCCGGAATAAAGCTTCGATTTCGTTAAAATTTGCGAATGTGTGCGACTTTTACTTGCGCGATTTCGCAGAGTTCGCAAAACTCATTTAAAAGTATACTCAGCTTTATATAATGTTGTGTTTTGAATGAAAACAATGTTACTCCTGCGATTCGAATTTTCTTGAGTCAAATTTCCGATGAGTTCATTTCTATTTTACTCGAGCGGTCTAATTTAACTTCACTTCAGCACGAAACTTCAAAAAGCGTAAAACAAATATTTCATTCTCCCTTCATAATACATGGCTAAATAAATAATTAGTCCCTAACTTTGCGTGAATATAAAACTCGCTAGCACCGCAACACAACGGCTGCCATTATTTTATAACCAATGTATTTCAATTGTTCAGTACACATTAGACCAGGGGCCCAATTCCACAAGTGTAAATGCTTTTTCGTGCAAAAAATGTATTCGCTCTAAAAATATGCCTTCTGTGTACACGCTATCTGCCAGAAAAATATGATATGCAACCTTGCGGAATGCGCAAATATGAATGTGCACAAGACTTTCTTTGTCACAGAGAAAACTCATGTTTGTGAAATTTGGCCCAGCAACGGTAACGCTGTCTTAACACGGTGTCTCCACGCTCTATATTTTATAGTATACTATCTGCCATTTTGATAGAAAGAATCAAAAATAGAATGCTAGAAAATTTGGCATTGGGCATTTCATAGCATACTGTTTCAATTGCACAAATGTCGCGAAGGAAGACGTATCGCTGTGTTCTTGCTCTTGTAGCATTACGAGAATTAAAAAAACTTTTAACAAAAACAATTAACAATAACACACACCATAAACGTTCACTAGCCACAAATGTGAAACGTCAAAGTGAAAATGGCAGCCAAAATAGTATACTATCGATAGCATGTTATGAGCTGAACAATGTCTAATATGAAGTTTTTTATAATATGCTATCCACGACCAATTTTCATAGAATGTTATCTAGCTTAACAGAAAATATGGCTCGTGGCTCGTGGAGACCCCATGTCAGGACAAAGTCGTAAAATTGCCTTCGCTGGTGCAATGCTCGTAATTAGTCCCCTTTCATACAAGGAAACTGAATTTCCGGCAACTGGGAGTTTGTTTGGCGAGAAAGGCAAGAAGTAAGGGGAATGAAAAAAATCTCCCCGGTCAACGATTTGAAGAGATTTTTTTGACGTTTTGCTTTGCATTCCAATTAGCCCAACAAAATCTTCCCAGTTTCCTCCTCAGTTTCTTGGTGCCAGTTTCTTCGTGTGAAAGCTACAAGGCAATTAAAGGAAAACGTCAAAAAAATCTCTAGCAACTGGTTTTGCTGTGTGAAAGGGGACTTCCTACGATAACTATTCAGTGGAGCAAAAATGCAAAAAATAAATGGCGCATGGCGCAGTGGATAAAGTGCTTGATTGCTAACTTCAAGGGTTCGATCCCCACGCTAGGCGCATTCTTTTCTATACCTCCAATTTTAATTGGATGCCGCCCATGGGTTAAAAATGAGACAGTCAATACCTGGTTCTCAAATCCACAGTGCCAAATTAGTGCCATGCAATTCAAGTTGCATTTAAAAGACCTTAGGTATTACATGCATACAGTTAAAATTAACAAAAAAAATTAACAAACAAAATTAAAATGCACGACTGGATCGTACGAACATGCTATTCTAGCCAACAACTTTAATAAAGCTAACTATTGACGTTTAGTTTAGGTGTAGTTATCCTATGCAGGTTTAAAGCCTATGTAGGTAAGATTACATTGATTCTTGGTGTAATGAAATGTGGAATACATATGATTCAAGGAATGGTACCTACAAGTGTATTATATTTAAATGGATTTGAATTATGCAAATTAGGAGGGTAATATGTACCTAACTATATATAGAGAACATAGGTACGTAGATATATACATACATATGTATACATGAAAATGAATGCAGTATGAGTAGGTAAAAATAGTTTTTTAAACTTATAAAAAACTGCTAAAACCATCACTTTAATCGGTTTCTCGAAAAAAAGAAGAACACCATTATATGCCACGGATTGAAGGACGGATTTTGATGAAATCCGGTTTTTTTATTTTTAGTTTTTGGAAACAATATTTTTTTGAAATTTTGGTATGCAGTTTCTTAGAGTTTTTTAATATACATGTGACTATAAAATTAAAAAATTTTTGTTTTGATTAGTTTTAAAAATATTGATGTTTAAAAAAAAATCAAAAATTAATTTTAATTATAAAAAAAAAGTTCTTCTTAGATATAAAATTTGACAGAAATCCAACGCACAGATGCCAGGAAAGCTAAAAATTTATAAAACCGTTATATAAAAAGTATCGGTAGTAGACTTTTCCCGTAAACTTGATTTATATCAAATGATATCGTTAGAGCCGTTTTAGAGAAAAATAAGATTTTGCGTCAAGGCCATATGGCAGGTGCCGTTATTTTTAGGCCTAAAAATAAATAAAAAATGAAGTAAAAAACTGCTTTAAATATATATTTAGATTTTTAACAGAAATCTTTTGCGATTTTTCGTAAACGAGTCACTGATTTTTTTTGAAATTAAATTTTTATACGTACATTAATAATTACTTTAAATTGGCGTTTAAATTTTTTTTCCTAAAAATGTGTCCTAAAGAAATACGTAGATTTTGTTTGTGTTTGTCGAGGAACTGTATACCACGGCTTTACATACAAAAAAGCACGCCTATTATGTAAAGGTGCAGATGTACCAAGAATACTTACTATAAATTGTTCAGTCCAGTTATGTCTTCATTCTGTTAATTAATTAAAATATAAATATAGGAAGGCTATGCTATAAAAAGGTTTCTTATAGTAGATATTGTAATAAGTATGTATATCAAAAATAATGAAGGTAATTCTAAGCTTCTTATAATGTAGGTATCTACTTTAAATATGCTCAACACACGCACGTGGTCTTAACTTTATTAAAATGTTCATTACAAACAAAAATAAGACTTTATCTATAATCACTAACTACTTATTCGGTAATCAAATAAACATCCCAATGCCCAGTGTTGGTGTTGTCTGCTGTCTTTCTTTCATAATAGAATCATCAGCATCAGCCCAGCTTCAGCGTCCTCATCATCAAGCGGTGCCGGCCGGTGCCCGTGTATATGATTAATATCAAGCAGAGCAGATAAATCATTTTATTTAGGTATTCAACATCTTAAATAGCCAGATTCTCAGTTAGGTTAGTCGCAAAGGCTAATCATAGTATGGGAGGTAAGGTTATGAATTTTGAGTTGTGGTTTTAGTGTAAGTAGGGTGATTTTTTTGCTACTTGGTTTTTGACGTTTATATTTTTGACAGATCACACATGACAAATTCCACGAACATTTGACATTTCGATTCAGTATTGTTTGCCATTTCATCATGAATAGACTTACGCCTGAACAACGTTTGCAAATTATTGAAATTTATTATCAAAATTCGTGCTCTGTGAAAAATGTGTTTCGCAAGCTACGTCCGTTTTATGGTCGTCATAATCGACCCACCGAGCAGGCTATTCAGCTCATTGTGACCAAATTTCGCACCAGTTTCACTTTATTGGACATTAATCCACCAAATCGTATCCGTAGAGTGCGTACCGAAGAGAATATTGCTGCTGCATCCGCCAGTGTTGCTGAAGATCGCGATATGTCCATTCGGCGCCGATCGCAGCAATTGGGTTTGTGTTATTCGACCACCTGGAACATTTTACGCAAAGATCTTGGTTTAAAGCCATACAAAATACAGCTGGTGCAAGAATTGTAGCCAGGCGACCTACCACAACGTAGAATTTTCGGTGAATGGGCCTTGGAAAAGTTGGATGAGGATCCGTTTTTTATCGCAAAATTGTCTTCAGCGACGAGGCTCATTTTTGGCTAAATGGATACGTGAATAAGCAGAATTGCCGTATTTGGAGTGAAGAGCAGCCAGAGGCAATTCAGCAGCTACCAATGCATCCCGAAAAATGCACTGTTTGGTGCGGTTTATGGGCAGGCGGCATCATTGGGCCGTACTTCTTCAAGGACGATGAAGACCGCAGGGTTACGGTCAATGGAGAAAGGTACCGTTCGATGATAACAGATTTTTTTTTGCCGAAAATGCAAGAATTGAACTCGGTCGACATGTGGTTCCAACAGGACGGTGCCACATGCCACACTGCACGCGAAACCATGCATCAATTGAGAGGCGAATTTGGTGAGCAGTTGATCTCACGTTTTGGCGCAGTCAATTGGCCACCAAGATCATGTGATTTGACCCCGTTAGACTATTTTTTGTGGGGCTATGTTAAGTCTGCCTTGGAAGCCAACATTGAACGCGTCATTGGTGAGATTCCGGCCGAAATGTGTGAAAAAGTTTGCCAAAATTGGACCTTCAGAATGGACCACCTGAAGCATAGCCGCGGGCAACATTTAAGTGAAATTATTTTTAAAAAGTAAATGGCATAAATTGATTTATCGATCCAAATAAAAATTTCATTCACTTTTTACAAGTTTCTGTGTTTTTTTGAATTTTCAAAAACCAAGCTCTTAAAAAATCAAAAAAATTAATTTCGAGTTCAGGTCAACGGTACATGAAATGCAAACCAAAATATTAAATTCAGCTTTAAATTTTAATAATAATTGCGCAAAATTTTAAACAGCCAATTTTTAGCATGATATATGTACACTTAACAATGTGCTAATATTAAAGCCCTTTCTTATATATTCCTAATTTAAGACACTCACTTTTGTATTAGTACCATACTAAACCTAAACTCTGGATAAACTGCAGCTGAAAACTGCCCCCTAAGGAGTTCGAAAACCTAAGAGAAAATAACTTTCTGACGTTTGTATCTAAATGTCAAAGTGGCATATAGATTCAGTACGATATTTAAAAGGTAGAGTAGCCATTTGGAATATAGTGCAATACTTAATTCGTTTAAAATTAGCAAAATACTCTTTTTAACCTAGTATCATACTAAAAATTACTTAACATATTGCTAAATTTTGCGCCAAGGGTTTTAAGTGTCATTATTGCTATAGTTTTTTTATTTTCAATGGAAAAATTATTTCTAAAGAATTTTTTTTTGCAGAAATCATAATTATCTTAATGAACAACAGAGCTCGAAGTGTAGCCGCCGTTAGTTAAAATTTGACTAAATATACCGAATTAATCAAAAAATCGTATTAGATTATGTGACTAATTTTTGACAACATTATATTTTAGTCTATAACGAGAACATCCAACAGTCCTTCTTTTCATCAATATAATCAATGCGCGGTGTTTGGTTTTGAGCTCTTTAGAAAGCGACCTGCTAAATTTAACAACAAAAACAATAATTGTTTCGAAAAGATTTTCATCGCTTTTGTGCTTTTATTTAAAAGCAATGGATTTGTCGAAAAATGTCTTCTTTTTTTAAGGCAGTTTCTTTGATTCTTTGATGATGTACACTCAGTTAATCTAAATTAGTCATCATCAGTTGTTGAAAGTCAGTTGTTCCTAAGTATTTAAGAAAATGAATGAAAGGCGCTTATTGATGACGCGTGTCGTGTCGGTCACTTGAATCTTTTGGGGGAGAACATACCTCTGATGTCAAAAATATTATAACTTGTGCATGTTCTTACCTGGATTCCAATTTTTAAACTCGAGCTCATTATTTGTTTTTTTTTTTAGCATTGGTAAATTTAATGTTTGGTTATGTTTTACACTACTGCGACTGGACATGAATGACAAATGTGGGTATGTTTTAGGAGAAAGGGGTACGCGTGCATCAACATTAAATACAAAAAAATGGATTTATCAATATAATGATATACATAACATATCGCATCTATTTAAATACACTTGAACGAACAAAGGTTAGAGATAATAAATTAATATGAAACTAATGAGGGGATTTTTGAAAATTGTTTAGGGATTTCGAAAATAAATTGGGAATAGCTGCTAAAATGGAAATGCATAGTGTTTTTGCAAAAATCTAGGAATTTCTAAGAAGAACTGTCAAGTCATGTTCCCGTATACTAAATGTTCAGAGTTTTTCACAGACGAGCCCGAGGGAGTAAAATACTTTCCAAAAAAATCTGTGGGCACAATTATGAAGACTGTCAAATGAATGGGGAAATATATAAGCTGTCAGTGTTAGATGTGACATTACAAAAGTTAATATTAATCGAATTTAGCCTGGCTTATTTGTGTAACAAATTATTATTTGCGATAGAAAATTTTTAACAGTAAAAAACTTTCAACTAAATCCTTTTTATCAAAAAAAAAATGTAAACCGCACTTTCGTTTTGACGTTTAAGAAATAGCTACGATTTGTGTTCAATGAGTTGACGTACTTTTCTGAAACTTTATATCTATATCCTAGAGATTGGGGGCGTTCGTGGCGCATAGCATTGCTGTGCAATACGTTCGTTTTTGTTGTAATACTAATTGGCTTCGATTTGAAAATCATATGTTTTGTTCGTTGTCATGTTCGTTAGCTGTAAATGGCGTGTTATTTAACACGTATTACAACAACAACGAACGTATTGCACAGCAAATGTGTGCCCACCGAACGCCCCCATTTTTACCCCAATCATTAAAGATAATGAGTGCCTGTGTTTTTTTGCGGACAACGTACCGGAACGCAGCTTATTATTGAAAGACTTGTTAATCACTTCAAAGAACATCTCTATACCCCACACTAAACCGATATTCTCTATGATTCTTTATTAAATCTCAAACAGAAATTTATTTTGTTAACTAGGGAGGATTGACAATGATATTATTTACTTATGTGTTAGAACTATTCACACATTTCGTACAGAACACAATACTTCGAAAACTAAAATTTTGTTTGACACAAAACCTTCTATCTCACTTCATCTCTATAAGCAAAAGTGAAATGAGCTGTCAAATCATACACCGAAAAACCTTCTTATCGCCATCTCTTCCATAAGTATAAGTGTTATATTACCATCAGTCAAACAATTTATTTTGACGTAAGCTAAATCCGTCTTGTTCATACGCAATGTTGTGTGAACACTCCGAATGCACTAAAGCGTCATTCCACAGTACACATATTAAAGGTAACATCTTGCGAATGTTTGGAAATACTTTCTCAGTGACCCTGTGAAACTTTTTGTTTAGTAAATTGCACTTAAATAAACAGAAACGCCAAGGACAACTGGTCTTGAAGCATGAGATTTGAACGATTAGATACCATAACGACATCAAGAAGACTGGGAGGCGTATTAGAAGAAAAGTGTGTAGCGTATGAATTTACAACTGATAGCCCCGTAGTGATTTACTATCACGTTTTAAAAGGTCAGCATTGAGATCTCCACATATAATACTAATAAAGCGCAGTGATGTCAAGAAATGCAGAAAATAATGGTTCCGGGAAGTGACAGCGGTTTTTATCGTGCGTTTTATTTATCCAACAAAAATAAGAACTTGGGCAACATGAAAAGATTTTTGATGTTTTTTTTTTAACTAATTACACTTTTGAAAAAAGTGACAGGGTCACTGAGAACTACATCATTATCCTTTTCCCCTGCAAAAATTGTTTAATGTGAGAGCTATATATGTAAAATAGGATCATATACCTAGAGCATATAGTAATGTAGAATATTTGGATATTTTATTCAAATTGGGCAATTGCTTAAATTTTGAGCAAACAAATTATTTAATATTTAAACAAAAATATCACTTTGACACCTCAGTCTAAATAAATATAGTGCACGATTGGATCGTACGAACTTGCTCTTGTAGCAACTTTAATGTAGCTAACCTACATTGTATTTAGTATTCAGAGGCGTACAAAAAAATAAGTAAAAAGGAAATAATGGATAATACACATAATTAAATGTTTTTATATTGCTTAGTTAGAAAACAATGCTGCCATTTGAATTCATGGATAAATAGGAAAATATCAAACAAAAAATTCAAAAATCGTTGGAGCGGTTTTTTAATAAATTAATTTTTTATGTATAAAATTTTGAACATTTTTAGAAAAAAAAATTGAAACGCCATTTGGGAGATATTATTAATATACATATAAAATTCAAATTTCAAAATAATTATGTGACTGGTTTTTGAAAAATCGATTTAAAAAAAAAAAAATTTATTTATTTTTTAAAAATCGAAAAAAAAATTGGTTGAACATTTTCGTATGCAGTTTTATTAACAATTTTAGGGAGCGTTTGTATAAAAAAAAATATTTTAATTGTATCATCCAATATTGAGAAAGTCGAAAATATGAATTCTTGAAACTGAACTGTACTAATATAAGAACACACAAATTTTTTTTATAAAAATTCTTGGAGCCGTTTTCGACAAATAAATTTTTTTCTTAACCGTTTTTTAACATTTGTATGGGAGGTACCGTTGTTTTTTTTTTTAGAAAATTAGTTTTTTTACCTATTTAAGATAATGTCAAAAATCCACGAAATACGAAGTTTCGAAAAAATCGAAAGTTTGAGTTTAAAAAAAAAAAAAAATAATTTCGAAAAATTTTTTTTTTGAAAAATTTTGTATACAATAGTGTTTAAACTTTCAAAAAAATCAAATTAACCGTTAACGAGACAATCGAAAACCAAAAAAATGATTCTACTAGAGATACCAAAAATAAAAAAAAAATTCCAAAAAAAAATTATTAAAAGGTACCCTTTCCCTTCAATAATGGACTGATTTTTTTATAAAAATCGTTGGAGCCGAAAAAATGTATGGCGTTGTTGGCTATAGCATGAATGCCATTAGAGTATGTATATCTTTAAAAAAATGAAAAAACGTAGGGAATATTACCGAAAAAATAATATGTACCAAGTTTGAGGCAAATCCACTGAACCGTTTAGGCTGCAGACTCGAGGACAGACAGAAAAAATTGGGTAATGATCGTAATGTCAGGTCTGATTGTTAGAAAAAAAAATTGTTTACGAATACATAACTTGCCTTATAGTACCTATAATCGCAAGTAAAAAATGGAGAAAAAGACCCATAAACGTCAAAATAAATCGATTGAATGAGGGCAATGTGATTGTGATCACTGTTTAAAGCTGTCATTTTCATTAGCTGCCAACAGTTTTTATTCCGCATTCCTTATTTTGTTTCCTTTTATTATTTTTCATTTAATTCTTTGCGTACATGTTGTTTACATATATATGGTTGGCTTGTTTATATTTCGACTATTAAGCTGAATTGTCAAAAAATTTCGATTGAAGTGAGAAAGCATATATGAAAAAAAGCATTTCCCAACAAAAGTTAAATAAAATAAAATCAAATTCTTGAATCCCAGCTGAACCTCAGTTAATCCGCCGGCGAGTTAAATTATTTTATATTCAGCGGCGAGTTAAGTCCTAAAATTCGATTGTAAAACCCTTCATAGGAGCTAAACCGAGTTCAAATCCTTAACCAAAGCTGAACCACGATTGCATAGCCATCGTTGAGTTTCAGTTAATCCACCGATACTGTTGGATTAAAATCTTGTATCCAGGCTGAACCGCCCAGCATAATAAACGTTAAATTCGAAACCGATGTTGGGAAAAAATGATAACATACGTAGATTTAATATGGTATGGAATCTTTCAGTTTCCATATTAGTTAAAAAATTATTGAAAACTTACTTTTTTTTTTTTGACGAAAATGACATTTGTTTATCTATTTTCGATATGAAATACTGGCACTGTCTGATATACACACATGTATTGCAATGAATACCATGATTATCTTAATTTAAATAAAATTTTATAAATCACAAACGTCTTTAATGCGCTAAAAAGATGTGCAGCTTTTTCACATGCAGCGAATATAAATTACACAATTTTTTTATGAGGGTTGAGACATTCCAAGGGCTGCATGTATAGTATAGCCCTCGCTGCACGATTTCTCTATTTCTAAATTGGCTGCCAAGTTTCATTGCAGTCAGAACAACAAAGAAAAAAATCTACTAAAGTAATTCCTATTTGGCATTACTCATATTGACATAAAAAAATATTTTTTCTTTTATGATTTTAAAAATGGAAGAAAATCTATGAATTGTTTAAGGAAAATAAATTCTTGTATGATAAGTTAAGGGACGAAAGATCATACAATTTTTTTCTCTTGTTATTTCATTAACATTCATGTTCAGTAAATTAAATTTTTTTTACTGCACAATGACTGTTATCATTGGGCGCGTTCAAATTTCAGTACTATAGCTTTATATCTAACACGCGGTCTCCATTAGCGATAAATTTAAAACCAAACGCAATAGCAATAGCAGAAAGCAGGTAGCAGAAGGACAGACAAAATTTCTGCGAAGGGCATTTCAAAACATACTTTTTTAGTTACTGAAGAATGTCGAAGGCAACTGATGCTGGTAAAAACCACAACAACAAATGATATTTGGAAACGCCAAAACAAAATGAGAGTTCTCCTTGGGATAAAGCAAGCGATGAGGCTATGAAAATATAGCTGCGATTTCGGTCTAAATTTGCGGTACTGAAAGCGATACTGAAGACCGCATGTAAGATGGGGATAGCTCGAAGTTTCTGAATACCCAACAATAGTTAGGTTAAATTTGTATATTTTCGTGTAGGTATATGTTATGAAATTTCTTATGGCATACAAGAGTATACCAAAGTTTTTCGGAAAGCTGAGATTTATTTATTAGTAGCAGCTGTTTTGTCTCAGCAGCTGGTGATTTTAGACGGGATTACAACAACACCAATCTATCCGGATATCTATGGATCGATTTCTGAATGCGGACATCATTTTGGCAGAACTATGTCCCCATTAACACAGGGAAACCAGGTGCTGGTGATTTTTTGACGTTTTCCTTTAATTGCCTTGTGGCTTTCACACGAAGAAACTGGCACCAAGAAACTGAGGAGGAAACTGGGAAGATTTTGTTGGGCTTATTGGAATGCAAAGCAAAACGTCAAAAAAATATCTTAAAATCGTTGACCGGTGAGATTTTTTTCATTCCCCTTACTTCTCGCCATCAAAATCCTAGTTGCTGGCAACTCAGTTTACTTGTGTGAAAGGGGACTATGCATCATAAATGTCAAAGAGTATGCACATGTGTTTCGGGTGCAGGTTTGTATGCAGCGAAGCGTGCAAACATGCTGCAAATCAAATCTGTTTAAGCCATAACCAAATCGTATACATATATAAATAAAACTCCTTTGTATTTTTGTAATATTTATGACTACATTCCATTTCTAGAAAACTGTGAAATGTAGGGTTACAAGATTCAACCCTTACGAATTTGTATGAATATTTTTCTCTTGAAATATGTATATTCATGAAATATTGTTAAAAAAAACTTAGTTAATAAGAACTTAAAAGTTCTTAATCTCGATGCGCCTGAGCATCAGAAATTAAAAAAACGCAGCTTTTGATATTGTCCCCCATTGTCATTCAAATATTTTCATTTAAACTGGTTGTTTCTTTGCCAAAAAAACCAACGCGACGCTAAAAAAAACAATCCGTCGCTTTTAAAATATCCAATCATCCCAAACTCCCCACTCTCTTACTCTTTATATATAGCTTAATATTATAAAAAAATATTGTACATTAAAAAAAAGGTCATAATATTTCTAACTAACTATGTAACGTGTCCTTCCGCTCAAATTGTAAAACAATTAGCCCCCGCCAACGACTGTTTTGTCCGCCCATTTTTTTCAATTTACTCGTCAGCGATCAGATTCAAATGTTTCCTGTAACTGACAGCTGGAGAATCAGTTAATACATGGCCCTAAAATAAAAGGACACTTTTAATGAACTGCTCCTGGTTGCTATATCACAGAAGTCTATTCTGCGAGACGTTTATCCTTCCGCGAGGTTTTAATGAATGTTTGGAGCTTGTTCTTCATTCATTTAGACTCCAGTGGTGTTCAGTAAGTCCTTTTGTTGGATTGTTATACGTGTAATTGACCCATCGTGGACAAGTATTTATGTCCTGGTGTTTTTTTTTGTTTATTTCACAGTCCTCCACCCACAAATTCCATCCAACTTTTGTGATATCCTTGCGCGCGCTCCAGTGCAGTTTTGTTTTTTGCTCTGACTGAGGCTTTTGCGGTTTTGTGCGGACTTTTGTCATGAGTGTGGCACTGGGCGGGTGGTAGTAGCAATAGCAGCAATTTCAGGACCTCCCCCTCGTTTGAATATTTATGTAGTTTGGCGAAACGTTTTGTGGTTTTATTATTTGTAAATACTGGAATTAATGTCCTTTAAAGTTAAAGAAAGGGAAAGAAAGCCCTTTTTGCCATTACAGTATTATGCAGTTTGCATTGTCATACCATCATAAAGAGGATAATGACGTTTTTGTTTGTCTATTTGTTTGAGTCAATGTAAAGCTCATTAAAAAATATTTAACTTCCCTAAAGGAAATGTATAGTCCGCAAAAAAAACAGGAGTTAATTATTATAAAGAGATATACCTACAAAGGACAGAATTTCTGCAACATTGTAGTGGCCTACCTACCTTTAGCTATAATAATAACTCAAGGAGGCTTTTTTACGTAGCGTATCGTTCTGACATAAATCCTTTGAATGATCACATAATTTGTAGCAGTTAATGTCAGAACGGGACGAAGAATATTCTGTTTGTTGTAATGCCGCCGCAATGCCAAACGCGTGTTGCATATCTTTGCTTCTTTTTGAAATGCAGTGTTTTAAATTAATTTGAACGGTACAGCTGTGGAAATCGATGAGAAATATTACTGACAGTCTCTGCGGACGCGACGGTAGACGTTTGTTTTATGATCATCATTTAAACACTTCAATTTTGGTGGTCTTTTTTGGGTTCGAAAATTATGATTTATATCTTCCATCCACTTTAAAGTGTATCTTTAATATTTTGAGAATGTTTTATTGTTTTTTTTTTTTGTTTCAGGGAAGAGCTTTACGCTGACGATAACCGTGTCAACGAGCCCGCCACAAGTAGCCACATATGGAAAAGCCATTAAAGTGACAGTTGACGGACCGCGGGAGCCAAGGTCAAAAACAAGTAAGTTAAAAATGTTGAACCAAGATGGGTGAAGTGTATATCAGCTCAGCACAATCTATTTATTGATGACGAAAGCAACTTTGTATTCAAATTTTCTTTAAACTTCTATTCAAAAGCAGCGTCTAAATTATCAAATTCGATCATTTATTTGTACCAGTATATTTGTACTTTATTTATCAATATTTAATTCTGAACTGTTAAATAATTTCAAAAGTTAGCTATATAGACGAGTTTTGTCTTTTAAAAATTTTCAAACAACATTTAACAAATAATTGTCGTGCAAAATTGTAGTTAAAATTGTTTAAATAAACGCGATAGAAGTTCAACCTTTTCAAAGGCCAACAATGAGAGCGGGGCGAAATTCTGGGTTTTAACAGTTTGTATTTCAAAGTTATGAATTTAAAAATTCTGATTTTTTTTCAAATTTCTGGTTTAGAAAAATAACCATTTCCACGATTCTTAAAAAAAGGATTTTGAACTGCGGAAATTTGCACCGAAATGCGCATTTCAACCGAAATCCAAAAAAAAATATTTAAAAAAATTCATTGAACTCAGTTAATATTAACCCTAGGCCTCCACTTGAAATAAATGATTGCAACAAATGTGTCATGTATTCAATATTTCTTTTGGAGGCTCCGTATGTCTGTTTTTTTTTATTTTTAGACATAGGAATCTGTATTTGTTTCTTGTCTTCTCAGAAGAATTAAACGAAGAAATAAAAAAAAATTGACGATTCATGACATCTTACATTAATCGTTCACAAATTTCTCACAAAACATTGAATCTTGTTCATAGTTTGCTTATTTAAATGTTAAATTTTAATAATTCACTTAAAAAAAAACAGATTATAAATACCTATTCTAAAGTACATTAGCGCTTAGCGCTTCTTGGAGAGGAATGAAATATCACGATTTATGTTTACCACAAGCAAAGAAATTTATGTTTCTAATGGAGTCGCGGCCTAAGAAAAATTTTAGAAACATATAAAAACATTTCTGAAATGTTACTTAAATGTTCCCGAAATTTTGGTCTGGACGCTTCGCGAAACATTTCTGCAACGCTTATGAAATCTCTGTTTCCTATTTCGAATATGAAGCTTTCTTTGTTTATAAAGCATTTACAAAAGTTGAGAGAGTGAGTGATTCATAAAAATAAAAAAAATCATAAAAAGTGTTTTTTTCATGATGATAAAACACGGCGCTATCAGTGCTACTCCTTTACAATCCATCTTCACACACAAAACTGGATACATAAAATGGGAAACAAAGAAATATTTCTTGTAGCGTCCAAACAAAAAAAACATTATAGATATATTTATATCCGAAATGTTTCTCAAAGTATTTTGTAAGCAATTGGGAAACATATCAGAAACGTTTTCTAAACAATGTTTCTTGAAATATTTCTTTGGTGTGGAGACACTTTTAGAACCAAAAAAGTGAGTTCCTACCTATATAAAGGCAGCCTTATTTATAAACACATTTTAGATACTGTGTAAAGTTACAATGCCTCTAAATGCGAAAATGTTATTCATAAAGGTTGAATAGAGGTATTTTAAGCTATTTAACACAAGAGAATTGTAACTTAAATGGGTCGTAGTCGGAGTATATTCTATGAATATGAATTTACCCAACTTTCAATTCAGGCTCAATAAATGCTAGTTACGTATAACTGTTGAAATGTATTTTAGTGAATTCTATTGAATGCAATGGAAGGTTGTTCTTTTTAAAGCGAATGAAATAAAGTACAGAAAAACACCGTAATCTGTTATGTCCAATTTTCACACTAAATATTTTTTCCTAAATGAATGGGCCCAAGTTTAATTCTTGTGCACGATACAATTTGGATTTGGACTACACTCACCTGCACCTGCTAATGTGTTTTTTTGTTTAGCTGCTTGACAGTTTCGATGGTTGTTGTCTATGGTTTGACAGTTGACAATGTCAAACTCTGTTGACACCCTATAGGGTATCCTCAGTAACGATTTTTATAAATTTCTACTCATACATTCAAATTTATTAAGGAAATCAGATGGCTTAAAATTTTTCTTTTGTAGAAACAATTTCAAAGTACATGTTTAAATTTACAGAAGTTCATGTCTTTTTTTACGTTTGCTTATAATTATTTAGTGAACATAAAAAAAATAAATCTTAACAAATACTAATCTACTTTAATTAAATTAACCCCCAGTTTCACAGTGGGAGTTTAAACTTAAGATCAACTGAACCTTAAATTGAGTTTAAATTTTTGGTTTAACTCGTCCGGTTTCACTGTGAAATCTGATCTTCATATCAGTTGAACTTCGTTTAACTAGATTTTATAAAAGTAGTTGGCACCATTTTTTTGAATTGTCCTCCCTTTCCCTCTCTGACACAAAAAACACAAAAAAAAAACAATAAATAAATGTGATGTTGACAAGCGAGGGAAGATTTATTTTGTTTCAAAGTACCGTTATTATTCTGATTTTAGTCAGCGATAGCGAAACGAGAATGATAAATAAAATAATATTCAAAATCACTTTCACTTTGTTAATAATATTTTCTGAAATAAAAAACAACACAAACGCTGAACTGAAGTTTAAGCGGCAGAATAATCTTGGTTAACTTAAACTACAAATTGAAATAAGTTCAAGGTTTAAACGACACTATGCAACCGAATAAATTGTTGATCTAAAGCTTAAACTAAATGTGGAGTTTAAACTTCCACTGTGAAACTGAGGGGCAGGAAATTATTATTTTTAAATATTTTTGTAAATAGTTATTTGGAAAATGTTGTAGAAAAAAAAACTTTACTTGGTTTTTTTGCTTCCTAAAACCACCCGTCTACCCTCCCCCCCCCCCCCAAACACATTGAAATTGTTTCAAATAAAGGCATAAATGGCGATGGCGTCAGAAAAGGGTGCAAATCTTGTGCAACTGTTTGTTCATATGGACCAGCATTTAATATTCAAATTTTTTGCTGAATAATTATTTAAACGTCCTGCCTGTAATGTTTTGATTAGTCTCAGCATTCTGGTGTTATAATCGACATAAATTAATATATATCCTTCGTCCTTTTTTTGACATCAAGCATGTGTTTGATACAGATCGATCCTTTAATGCCATATTCGTTCATGTCATAACTACAAATTATAAATATTATGCCGAAAAACAAAAATGAATTGGAGGAGGTGGTTTCCTTATTAACTGCCATGTCAAAACATTAGATTGTCTGGAATGAGGGGAAAAAAATGTGTTGTGTAATTGGATAGCATTATGCGACCTTTTGTCCATCATCACAATTGGCATAGAGTGAAGGTATACCTACAATACATATGTATACATATACCCTAGTTTCTTTATTTTTTTCTTCAATAGACTATCCCTGTTGTGCTGAAGGTGGCATGTTGTGGGTTAGTGTGTCAGGATAACGTCAAAGAATTACCTACACTTTTTTGCAGTTTTTTTTGTGGCCACTTTTTTAATTTTATAGAAGTTGAAGCAAAACCTCATTGTTTGCTGTTCACTGCGGTTTTTTTTAAAGAAAAAAAAAACGTTGCAACACAAGTGCATTGCAACAAAAAAAATATAAAATATGCATGGCTAGGTCAGTCTAGGGTGCTGAAAGCAGCATAATGAACTAACTCTTGAATAATATCTACGGTTTTGTATTCGTCTAAATGAGGCCGGTTTGGGTATTTAATAGTATTCTCGTTCTGATCCGGTTTATAGATTTAAATAAAAAAAATTCACGCAATGAAGTATTTATATTCGCACTCCTCTAACAATAATATAACCTTCCATGGCCTATATTCGAAATATAAGATTTTCTTTATCTAAATGAACATTTTAAATGATAGTAATCAGATGTCATGGCGGTCCAGGAACATCCCTAGTTTAATCATATACATACGTCAAACCGAACTGTCATTCGAGATTGAATATAGCACTATTTATATAGATAAAAATATACCAAGATACGAATCTTCGCCTGTCAAACATGTTTGCCAACAAGCTGAAAATTGATTTTAGCTGTAATACTACATTTCCACCGACCACTTAACGGAGATTTAAGTAGATTTAGCTTAATCTCCTACAAATCTTGAGGACTTACCATACAAATTTTAATCTTCTCAGATGAAGATTTAAAATAAATCTCATTTAAATCTTCAAACGAACTACCCTATTTCCATATCGAAATGGAAATAGGGTAGTTCGTTCATCGGGAAAGTTAATTTTTCTCTTCGGTTGACACAGATGAAGCTACCTGTCTCATTTCTACATCATAAGAGGAAATGAAAAGATATAAGCATTTTGAATAGTGCTGTCAAAATTAATCTACTTTTGGAGCAGTGGAAACACTTTTTGAGATTAGTAAATCTACGAGAGATTAAAGTTCGGTGGAAACGTAGTATACATGTGTGCATACAAGTGCGTTCGTTCAATCACCACATTGTTTTTGTATTCACATTTTTCGACACGAATTAAAGGACAAATACAACAATTGTAAAGAAATGGATTTTAAAGGGTGCATCGTACGAAAGTTTCCAATTTTGGTATTACTAATCTGTGGCACTGTTCAGAATAATTTTAAAACAGATGTGCTTTGGAGTAAAGTTGAGGAAGTTTTTCGAGAACTGTCAAAATCAACCAATTGCCGTTTAATGGTGGACTTTCATGTATCTGCATCTTAAAATTTCCAAAAAAATAAAGTGTGACAGATTTATATCAAAATACGATTGTGTGGAAGAGGGATCAACATATGTTCGTCTTGATTATGACATTTCAATTAAAAGACAATCTGCATCCAGGGGCTATCAATGGTCACATTCACACATTTATTTGATAAGCTATCTGGGATAGTACATATACTATCTGAATATGCCTCTGAACCATTCGGATATAGGTTAGCTAAAAGCAGTCAAAAATTAAATAAACTCATACCAAATGAAGTTTGCAGTCAGTTATTCTATACATTTGTCGTTGGTTAATTAGATATTCGAATTTTTGTTTGGATAACTCAACACTCAAGACAACTTTCATGATAAAAGCTGTTTTTTTTAATCAGCTGTGCTTTTGCATAGGTTACAATACATAATAATTATGTGAACATGGTCAATTATGTATGTATACGTAATGGCCGCCTTTTTAGTACGTAGAACTATAGCTACCCGGATATGGTGGTATAGTTGTAATCCCATTAATCCCGTGTAAGAACACAGCTGATGACAAAACTGCTGCTGCGAAAAAATAAATCTCAAGCTATCGTATACCAACACTTGATTTCACCAAAGGTTAACCCTGCAAACTACTTTTTTTTGGCGTAATTGCATTCATTCCAGTGAATATATGTGTCCCATATATTTGCAAAAATATGAATGTTCAGATGTTTCTCTATTTATGTTGTAAGAAATGACAGCCGAGCAGTTGATGTAACGCACACTTTTGCAAAAATATTAATTTCAGCCGTTTTTGAACTTATAAGCAAATAAAAATGACAGCCGAAGTTTGCTGTCTCTATATATAGTTGCTTAAGCTAGAATTACACCGTCAACGTAATCGGTCAACGCATTGACGCTCTGACGTAAAAATGACGTAAAAATCTGTCCTAATTGTGCCACGTCTTGTGTTTGTCATCAACAACGTTTGTGGTGTGATATATCACGAAACGAACTATTCCTAAATTAATTTCAAATTATGTAATGCATGTAACCGGCCGGTGCGGCGCGCAACGCCTCATACGCTAAATAGCCAAATCTTAACCGAATTTTGTTGATCGAATATGTGAACGTGGTAGGTTCAACAGGATGGTGCCACATTTCACCGAGTAATTGAGATGTGTCGAAAAATAGTAAAAAATTACAGAATCGCGAAACTATACATGCATACAAAGCTTTATCTATTTTTCATAAAGTGAAGTAAAATGATGGAAATTCAAGACTCAAACCTATGTTATACCTTCTCTCCTTTATACATAATGTATGTTTATTAAACATGAATCTGATTCTAGTGTAAGGTATACACATTTTGAAAGGATTGATCTAAGTAAAATACTTATAACACACATAATTGCTCACTTACTACACAAAACAAAAAAACACGATAAATTGAACTAATTTTTCACATTTATATACGGTTTTTTATTTTTCATAGGTCCGCCCGGTGGTCATCAATATCGGGCCGTGGGCTTGGGTCAACGACCTTTCCTAGATCCTCCATTCTATAGTCATGTTCGTGAATTAGAGACATTAAGACGTAAGGCTCCTACTACTGGTTCATCGCTAGCACCATTAGCCAGTAATCACTCATCCTCCAATAGTACAATGAATTCCCCCGACGGACAGGGCTACAAGCCTAATGCACCGCACATACAAGGTAAGAGTTATTTATAAGATTGAGATACAATTTCGTGTTTTTTTTTTAATTTCTCTTCCCTGAATTCATATTATATTGTTAATAGAGCAATTGTAAAGTAACAACATTTTTTATTTGATTAATTTCATTGAGGGTTATAATTTTTTTTTTAAATTAAAAAATCTTTTTCTAAGACGATAAATTCCGTTCTGTATTCTTAATTGATGTTGTTGAAGTTTAAAAGAAAAGAAAATGCAATAATTTTATTCTTGATCTGGATTTTGATATTTTGTAAAATTTTGAGTATGGTTTGTACTATTTATAAGAGACATGTGTGCAAAGTTGCACCAAAACAGGTCGAGCTATACAAGAATGTCCTAGAAGTAACCAAATTTTAACCAAAATCACCAAAAAAAATTCTTCGAATAAAAATTGAAATCCTCATTAATGGAGTTGTTAAACATTTTATAGACTTTATTAGACTAGGTATAGTGTTTCAGTAGGAAATTTGAAGATTAACAAGAACAAAAATTTCACTACCAACATTTACTTTAACCACTGAATCATCTTACTCTTCATTCGCAAAAGTTATTAACTGATGTTAGAGCACAACCACCGGACTCATATTACATTCTATGTTTTTATCGCATGTTGTTAAAATTCGATTGTCATATATGACACAAATGACTCTTATATCCTTTTCGATTGGTAATCCGGAAGAACTCTCTGATCCGGGATACCAATCGAACAAGTTAACACTCGATTCTTGATTCTGAATTTTAATGTGAGTGTAAGGCGGGAAAAAAGTTTAATGTTAAATATTAAATCTCTTGAAAGATCTTTGAAATTTGAATGAAACTCGTTATGATAGTGTGCTTCTGGTTTTGATTTTGTCTTTAAATCCAGAAGAAAATCTCTCTTCTATCCACGAGAAGAACGGTCATTTGATACCAATCCAACAGTTTCAGAAGCATTCGGAAGCCTCCTGGACGGCCAATCGATTTGACACATCTACTCTTATTTTTGACAGATCCAAATACAAATAGGGATGGGTTTATATTTCAGTACGATATTCAGTAACAAGTAACAGCAGATCGAAAATACCTGCTATTGAAATAACATTAAAAATTTCTAAATTTTTTATTTTGATCGATAGATGATAAAATGATGAATAAATTGTAATATTCGAGAGAAAAGTTGTTTAAGAAAATTGTTATTTCATTGACAATTTTTGAGGCCTAAGTCCACCCAGAACTATAGCGCCATCAAAACTAAGTAAGTAAGTAATTTATTAAGCTCTTTTCCACCTAAATCTACCTCCTATACCACTGGTAAGTGAAATTAGATCTTCTTTTTCTATCACTCACTCCAAACGATTCACATTTAGCAGCTGCTTGAACACATCTGCTATTCAGTAGCGTCTATGCTTCGGTGACTATACTCTGTCTAACAAAAATAGTCAGTACAGGGAAGATAGGGCATCTGCCTTTCACTCTGGTTGCATTGGCTTGCATAAACCTATCTCAAGCAAAATCTCTCATATAAGGTTCCCGTACTTATCATTATAAATGCCGCAAATATGAGAGAAATGTGTGTATGGGTTACCATCTGCTTATTTAAAAATGAAAGTTTTAATTAAATAACAAAAAAAAACTATTTATCTTTTTCCACACCACCAAGCGAGCAGTAAGCCAAAATGCGCGTTTTTAAGGGTATCAGCGAAAACCTTAAAAGTTATATAATATCACTTTACTATTTATTTAACTCAATGTTACTTCATTATTTAAGACGCCATATTAATTATTCACTGTTGATAAACCAAATTTTCACTCTATAAGACCTTTTGTAATGAATTTCCAAGTACTTTGCTTTCCCATAGTTCACATAAATAAACTTTTCTGCAAAAGTACCGAAAACGAACAAAATTAACTATTTAAAACTACAACCAAATAAAGAGGGGAAAATCAAGGTGACAACACTTCTCCTCACCTTACTAAATTTTGTTCCCAAAAGCTTAAAAACCGAAAGCTCTTTGGTAAAAAAAAACACTTAAAAAGTTCTTTTGTATTGCTCTCAATAGGTATTGGTATTTTTTTCAACTCATACAGTATTTTTTTCAACTTATACAGCATCCACAAATAAGCCAACAATGTAAACCCATTTGTTTGCATTGTTGTATTTGTAGCTTTGAAACTCTATCCGTGAATAGATGGGAAATCGCAAACAAAACAAAAACAAATTACTAGGGCTGTGTTGTCTATGTGTCTATAGGAAGATGAACAGAAAAGATTCCTGTGTGCGTTTTTATCAATGTGTCTATTGGAAGATGAACGGAAAATTTATTTCTGTGCGTGTTTCAGCTTGTAGGCAAATGTCAAATGAAAGCAGAGGTTTCGGGTCCTTAGTTTATTACAGCGTCGAAAGTAGAACCGAGTAGATCAATCATGCTTTGGACATGCAATGAGGACGGTCATGGTGGGGTGTACGATATTTTTCAGGAAATTACCTCATCAATTTCTATAAGTTGGTCAGTGGGTAGAATCTTTTTCAGTGATAGTTTTTTTAATTCACTGTGGTGACAGTATACGCACAGGCACCACTGGTTTGAAAAGCTAGTCCATAAGTCCTGTACTGACTATTTTTGTTGGACAGAGTATAGCTTACATTCGCTATGTCTGATCTATCTGAACTAATTTCCCCTGCGCATTAAATTATCCTTAGAAATGGGAGGAAAGTAGCATCATATATATAGGTGACAATGTCAGCAAATTACCTATACGAACATACCAATACACATGCAGAGCTGCAAATAAAGATTCTCAAGTATACCGCGCACGCGTTTCTTTCACCATGTTGAGTATATTTATTTATTTATTTCAGTATTGTACTATACTCTGTTCAATTTGTATTTTTAGTGAAGGCCTTATGGGAGAGCTTTTTCAAACACACTGGTGCCGGCTGGTGTTTGCATGGCACACAACTTAAGAAATTGCTCCTAAAATATTCCATAATCCCACGTACATCTCACTATGAACTGTCTACTCCCGGCAGAGGAAACTGATTGCCAATTTGACTCTCGCTTATAGTGTTTATTAAAAAAATTAAACACATTGATTAAGAGTTACCTTTGATGGAAATCCTAATACCTTTTTCTTTGGTTTT
This sequence comes from Philhelius pedissequus, assembly GCA_910595825.1. NCBI lineage: Eukaryota > Metazoa > Arthropoda > Insecta > Diptera > Syrphidae > Philhelius > Philhelius pedissequus. Next base: position 44,200,301 of record OU343162.1, read on the forward strand.
CGCTATGGAGCTTTCCGAATTGAAGCTTTCTTAGAGATTTTGAGAGCATATATTTTCAGTTTTAAGGGGAAAGGTGTTGTCCACAAATAAGCCATAATAAGATTGGAAACCTTCGTACGTTTCACCCCCCAAAACCCATTTGTTTACATTGTTGTATTTGTAGCTTTGAAACTATCCATGAATAAATGGGAAATCGAAAAACAAAACAAAAACAAATTACTAGGGCTGTGGTGTCTATGTGTCTATAGGAAGAGGAACAGAAAAGTTACTTGTGTGTGTGTTTCAGCTTGAAGACAAATGTCAAATGAAAGCCGAGGTTTCGGGTCTTTATGTTATTAGTTTATGGTGCTGTCGCTGCGTGCTTTTCTGCTTACATCTTTTTTTTTTTTGAAAACGGTTAAAATGCAGCTATATTCAATTTTTTGGGTACTTTTTTAAGAAAAATATTACTATTTAAGCAAGTTTTTGATGAAGTTGGGTTCAATAATTAATTGCAAATTTAAATTACCAAATATTTTTTTGTTCATGAAAATAGAAATAAAATGAAGAAGGTTTCCTGTATATAAATATGTATAATATTTAAAATAGTCCGGTTCCTGTACTGAAAATATAAATTGAACAAAGTATAACAATGCAGCCCCACAGAAATAACTCTGGCAATATGAAGCCAGTAAAATATAATAAACCAAAACTTTTATCAACAACAACCTTCAGTGATAAAGGTAAATATCTAAACTATACCTAGTTACTCTACAACATTCTTCTAGACGTTACGTTAAGGAAAATAAGAACGTCGCGTCTCTCGACAACAATTGAAATTCAATCGGTTCAATAAAGTGTATGTTTACCGATTGGAAAATAATATTTTGTCGCAATATTAATTTCACCTTTGTATAAGTAAAGGTACAACAATAACATGCGATATTCCTTGAGGTCCACGAGTCTACCCGCCCTCCTGCACATTGTATTCCTCCTGCTTCCATAAAGCTAGTCAAAATCGGAGCGATATTCGTTGGAGCGAAAACAATAAAAACGCAACGAAAAAAAAATTAACTCCTGAACTATTGCAACTTGCAAACAAGGAATTCACCGCTCCTCTATAAGACAGCAGCAGCAAGAGAGCAACAACATTGACGCACAATGAGCCTGCTGGATGCCGCTGGCTCAAGCACTTCCCTATGCACAGGAGTGGGCAACCTATCAACTGAACTTGGCAAAAAAAAAGAAAGAGATTGACATGCAATGAAGGGGTCGTCGAATCCAAATGAGTTCTGCTTTTTTTGTTTTTTATTTCTTTCTGCCTTTGCTTAGGTATTTGATTACAAGCGGGATTCAGGGAGATTCGAACTCTTTTGGACCGTTGGATAAAGATCATGCGTGCCAGCCTTCTTCATCGTAGGTAGTTTGGTGATAGTTTGATGAATACAGTTCAGGAAACAATTTCAATGAATAAAATAAGTCCCTCGTCTTTTTTCTCACACTCTCACTCAGCAAAAAAGGAGTCCCTTCTATTCCCAGAAGATGCCAAGAAACACTGGAGAGCGAGAGAGGTCAACTTGTTGCACTATAGTGTATAGGACACACTCCACAGGCAGCAGAAACATGAATGCCATTGCCATTGCCATCATTGATGCACAACTCCTGGAAAATTAAGTTTTCGGCAAGGCAATCGACAAAGACGGAAGTCGATGTGGTTTTGACTACACCACAACTTCGTTTCGGGGGCCAGAACGATGTGGTTTGCATTTATTTTTGTCAGTTGTTGTTGTTGTATAGAAACCTGCAAACCTGGTTTGTATTTTATTTTAGTTTGAGTTTGAGGACTTACCATAATGGTGGGATATAATTACTTAAGTTTTAATATATTTTAACTGTACCTAATCTTAAATCAAAGAGTGATATTAAACGGTTCTCTTCTTGATGTCTATTACACTTACACATACATATAAATTCAGCTCAAGAGAGACATCTGTGAAAATGTGCAACCGCATTTTGATTGATTTCCGGATATCCGCAATTTAATAAAATAAATAGATGACTGATTCAAGAAGTAATGCTTTAAGTCCTTAAGACTTGGATGCTTTCAAAAATAGCAGACACAAATTTAAATCTCTATTTTGTTTTACTATAAGTATTAGCACATAAATAGTGCTGCATAATCGATTTCTCTGATAATTTTGAGGCTCTTCAATATAACTCTTCTTAAAATATTTGATATTTAACATTAATAAACATAGAACTTGGCGTACTTTAAGATCGCACTACTTTTCACGGCTGATTTGTTACGCAAAGGTTTTTGTATATAGAAGAACTTGGCTCTTTTTTAATATTTATGTTTTGGTCTAATATATATCAAAGAGCACGGCAGTGCCCAGCCAAGTTCTGGCACTACACACATTTTACAGAAACAAACTCAAGCGATTTTCGATTCCCCTCATAACTTCAGTACCAATAAAGTCAGAAACTTCAAGCTCTCAGCATTTGCTAAGCTCACCAGGCTTAGGCAACTCACCAAATTTCAATTCTTTAGCTTTAGTGGTTCTCGAGATATAAGACTGCTAAATTCGCAAAAACCGTAACTGACTGACTCACTCACTCATTCACTCACTCACTCACTCACTCACTCACTCGCAGATCATCAAATTATGGAGCACTTCCCGACATCGTAGTCTTGGAATTTCACCCAACGGTAGGCCTTGTGGTGTATACAAAGGAAAAAAATCTAAAATTCAAGATTTTCCATTCAGGGGGCGTGGCACCCGCCCATTTTCATGGAATTGATAAAAATTATTTGGAGCACTTCTGATTGTAGTAGATTAATGAAACTTGGTACAGCGGTAGGGCTTAAAGTTCAGGCAAAGGAACAATTTTAAAATTTAAGATTTTTTATTCAGGGGCCGTGGTATCCACCCATATTCATAGAATCGATATAAATTATTTGAAGCACTTCTGACCGGCGTGAAACGATGAAATTTGGTGCAGCGGTAGGGCTTTAAGTGGAAGCAAAGGCAACATTTTAAAATTTGCGATTTTACGTTCAGGGGCGTGGTACCCGCCCATTTGAATAGAATTGATATCAATTATAATAAGCACATCTGATTGTCGTAGAATGATGAAATGTGGTAGAGCGATAGGACAGCGATAAATACCCATTTTAACAGAATTAATATTAAATATATTGAAAGCACTTGCGATTGGTGCAGGATTATGTTTGTTAGAGCAGTCAGCTTTCAGGTGTATACAAAGAAAAAGTTGATATTATGAAATTTTTCATGCGTTTCATCCACTCACTTCTTATCAATTATTACCGTTTCAATAGACCACTTCTAACTAATGAAAATTGGTAGAGGGGTAGTACATAGTACATACAAAAGGCATACATTAAAAACGTACGTTACCTTATGAGGCATTCATTGGGCGTTTATTCCACCCACCTTTCCTGATAAAAAGAATATATTTGCAAAAAGTAGTGAAATCACACCAAAAACATAAATGTTAAAAAAGTAGCCAAGTTCTTCTATATACAAAAACCTTTGCGTAACAAGTCAGCCGTGAAAAGTAGTGCGATCTTAAAGTACGCCAAGTTCTATGTTTATTAATGTTAAATATCAAATATTTTAAAAAGAGTTATATTGAAGAGCCTCAAAATTATCAGAGAAATCGATTATGCAGCACTATTTATGTGCTAATACTTATAGTATTGAGTTGAGTTTACTTGAGTTTGTTCCTGTAAAATGTGTGTAGTGCCAGAACTTGGCTGGGCACTGCCGTGCTCTTTGATATATATCAGACCAAAACATAAATATTAAAAAAGAGCCAAGTTCTTCTATACAAAAACCTGTATGTAAAAAGTCAGCCATGAAACGTAGTGAGATCTAAAAGTACGCCAAATTACTACTTCACGAAGAAAGTAATGCCAAATATTTAAAGAAGAATAATATTAAATCAACTACAAATTAAGAGAGACATTTTATTATTTTGATGGGTTTACTTGACATATATACTTTTCATTATGTCAACATGCACGACTGTATCGCATGTAATTGCTCTTAGGTTCGGTCACTTCGTAAGCAAAAGATTCTTAGTAAATACGGCTAAATATATTTTAAAGTCTTTTTAACTTAATCTTTTTATACACAATTTCTTGATTTTTTTTATAACAAAAATTAGGTACGGTAATTTTAAGTATGCTGCTGATATACTAATCATAAATATTTATGTATGTATGTTCAACTTAAAACGATGGGCTACTTTTTCCTTTGCGTAAACTGTCACATAAGTGCTTATGTAGAACCTCAATACAAATATAAAAATATAATTTCAAAAAAAATTTCCATTCATTATCGAAATATTGATTTTTTTTTTAAATACCAAAAAAATATTTTTAGAAATTTTTGGTATGCAGTATTTCATTTAAAATTTTAAGGACCTCCGTACAAATTTTTTTTATCGAAATCCGTTGAGCCGTTCATGAGATAGTTAAAAATCGAAAATCCTGCAGCTAACAACTTAAATGTATCTAACCACTGACGCTGTTAGTATAGGTGCGTAGTCTATAGTTATCATTGAGTTGTCAAAAAATTTGTTTGTGTTTATTTTTCACTCAGAGCGCTTTGGGCTCCAAACGAGTGTTTCTTTTTTCGTGCTAAACATGTGCAGAGCGTGCTCGATGTGCTTGAACATAATCGTGTGAGCATTATGAGTAAATTGCTGAGCAGACGAAATGGCATGTGTGTCGAGAAGGGATCTGGTGTTTATCTGTGTACAAAATAAGGGTAGTTTTGTGTTATATTGTTTTTTTTTTTATAATGACTAAAGGGGTTTTGACTACCCTTAAAATGACCAAGCACAGTGCGAGTGTTAGGAAAGTAGGGAAGGATGTGGCAGGGTAAGGTATTCCACATTTCCGTTGTACGGCTAAAGAAAGAGTCTCTATACATAACAGTACGTCCGAAATTGGGTTCAAGGTAACGATAAGCATTCCTAGATGCGCGAGTATTACTGTTGAAAAATTTAAGGAAATGAATGCAACTGCGGCTATTTCGCTAGAACATTGTTTATAAAAATAGCGATAAAATAATGAGAGACATATAATATTTCGACGGTGTTATAGAGATGTAAATGTTTCTGATTTTACGACAGAAGACAGCACTGAGTTCTTGAAGCACTAAATTCTACGCAGTTTTTTTTAAATAAAAATTTATTCTGGTGTGTTTGGTTCAAGTGTGTGTTAAAATACAAATCAGTGCTCAGAGCTTGCTCTGTTCGGAACAAACATATTCTATGTACTCAAACTCTTTTCAGAGCTCTAATCTGAATGAAAAAAGGGCCTATTTGATAGGTATAAATTTTGAATTTGAAGGTATCTATTTTTTTTTTCTTCAAAAACTATAAACGCAAATAACTAGGTTGAAAGAAATAATAAAGGGACAAGTTTCTGCCTTTCAGAAAACATATAATTTTTTTATTGTAAATTATGCCATTGTTTTTAAATCTTTTTTTTTATTTTAAGTTATTTTTTTAGAAAACTGCCCCTCCCGCCTAAAAGTATAGGAAAATAAAATGATTGTAATAAGTCCCTCTACGAAAACCCCTTATTAATTTGCGGGATCGCAATTATCGTACTCTCCTGAAAGTGGATGCAAAAAAAACAAAAATCTCATAAAAAAATTGTTTTAACAATTTTCAATTTTCTCAAAAACTAGAAAACATAAAATCATATAATTTTCAGTTTTTGAGCAAAGCAACGAGTTTTAGAAAAAAAAAATATAATTTATAATTTTACAGTTTTGAAAAATTAGTTTTTTATTTTTTTCTTCACAAATTTTGAGTTTAAAATCCGTATTTTTTAAACTATGCATTGATTTCACTTGATTAAAAAATTATCTGATGGAGCAAGATCTTGACTTTCTAATTTACCGTTTTCCAGGAAATCAAAAACAAAAAAATGGTTCTACTTGCCGAAATGTAACCTACATTGATTACGTGATTTTTTAAAATAAAAGTCGTTGGAGCGGTTTTTGAGAAAAATAAGATTGTTCTGTTTCGCAAAAAAAATGTATGCCCATTATTTTTCGTATTTAAAAAAAATGAAATACGCGACTGGATCGCACGTACTTGCTCCTATGTTCGATCACATTATATGCAAAAGATTCTTAATCGAAACTGCTAAAAGTATTTTTAAAGTCGGTTTTCACATAATTTTGTATATAAAAAAAATTGGTATGCAAATTTTAAATATTTAAAAATATAAATTTTAAAACAAAATTTCAGAAAAAATAATCCCCCCGTTTTCGAAATATTGATTTTTCAAAAAAAAACATATTTTTTTTCAAAAATCCAAAAAAAAATATTTTTTCAAAAAATATTAAATGCAGTATTATTAAGAACTCAAATTAGATCTCGTATAAAATTTTTTATCGAAATCGGTTGAGCCGTTTATGAGAAAGTCGAAAATCAATAAAATGGTTGTATGGCAGGTACCGTTAATAACAAAATATTTTAAAATTTTTATCGGCCAAAATGTAGACCATACCCAAGTCAGTACTCACACCAATTTTTGTCAAAATCGTTGGAGCCGTTTTCGAGATAATTAAGATGATAGAAAAATTTGTATGGCAATTACCGTTATTTTTGGGGCTAAAACAACGATTCAAAAATCTATTTTGGACAATCACCTAAAACGCCTAAGCATACCAAGTTTGAATAAAATCGGCTTAGCCGTTTAGGCTGTATATCGTTCTACAGGCAGACAGACAGACGGAATTGCGGGACTCACTTTTTTGGCACTTTTATCTCCAAAAGGGCTCTTACGAATTTGGTACAAAAAAATTCTGTGAGCTAGTATGGCTAAATTTTGGTAAAAAAAAATGTTTACATATTTTTTTTACTAACGGTAGCTACTATAGAATGGGTTTTTCGATTTTCGACTTTCTCATTGAAAGCTCAATGGATTTCAATCAAAATATTTAAGGAGGAGGTCTTAAATTTTTAATAATAATGCATACCAAAATTTTCGAAAAATGGTCTTTTGCATTCGAAAAAAAAATTCTTGAAAATCTTTAAGATTATTAGACCAAAATTGTTTTTAGACAAAATAAAAAAAAATTGTTTCTAATAAGAATCTTGTGATTAAACGATTATGTGATCGGAAAGCACGTATAAAGCGTACGATGGAATCGTGCATTTATTTGAGACCAAAATGAAATAATAATTATTGTGTGGTGGTAAAAAAAAAGGAAACTAAATTCTTCATATTTTAATTTCTGTTAATTAATTGTCCAAAAATTCACATCAAAACTTCTATAAGAATTCAAGAGCAATATACAATTCTTGCAACTGTATAAAAAACGGCCTATTTGACCTTTTTAATCCGCAAATCTACTTAGTCGAGCGTATTTTTATAATAAAGATTTCTGTCACCATAAACATTTCATTTAATTTTTTTTCCGGACCGAAAGTAGTTTTTTTTATTCAATTTGGCAAAAATGTTTGTCATACTTCTTGTTTTGATTTTAATCAAAAACCTGATATTGCTAGCGCCTCTATCATAGTGGATGTGACGATGATACGTGATTAAAGCATTTCCGGTCATTAATCGTTTGATGGTTAAGTTTATTTTTGCAACCGTTGTTATGGTTAAATGTGGCAATCAAAAATCATTTATAACCAAATTTTGAATGTTTACTCATAGACTTAAAAATTCTGCTTTATCAATAATGATGTTTTATGAACGAAGATTAGGTGAGCAAATGTTTAAGTTATAGCCTTAGCCTAGTCTAGTCTATAGCCATTGGTCATGGAATAGTTAGTTATTTGGTCGGGCCAGAAGGAATTTGTACCAATTTATTGATTGAATAAATTAACAAGTAATGAGTAGCTCTATACGAAGAAGATGCATGAGTCAGATGTTTATATAAATATAAGCAGGTGATAGAAAGAAGGTTATACAAATGATGACTTTTCGGTATTTTTATGTTTTAATTAAATTTAAAGTTTTAAATAATTTTAATAAAAATAGAGAAGACAAAAGATGTTGACTTCCCTGCATTTAATTTTAATTCGAGCCAGACAGGTAGATTCTAACATTAATCAGTTATATATACAGTGAACGTCCAGTATAACGAATTATATAATGCACAGTCATTCGTTATACCGAAAAATTCGATATATCGATCGTCTTTTTTTTTCTTTGATAAATTATGCTAGAATAGAAAAAACAGGTGATTTTTACAGTGAAATAAATGTATTTAATTATAAGAAAATAGAAATTAAATGGTAAGTTGTTGGTAAATGAATCAATTATCTATAACAATAATTTACTTTATTTTTTAATAAGCTGCAAACAGAATCGATCACTAGAAATACTTCGCGAAACGAAAGGCGTGAAATAAATTAATAAACTTAAATAGTTAATTTTCCTTTAAAATTACATCAATGTATGTATAACTGATAATAAGAACCAGGAAATAACAAAAAAAGATACGCGCAACAACAGTTGTTGTTACTAGAAGAAGTAAGGGTAAATACAAGAAATGACAATATCGCATTTAACTTGCGCCTACAAAAATTTGCTAGACATTCGTTATACAGAGCGTGCATTGTTTAAACCATTCATTATATAGAACCATTAATGGAAAAGAAACATTCATTCGTTATATCGGAAATTCGTTATATCGAGCATTCGTTAAACTGGACGTCCACTGTACATTATATGATCTACACCTACTTTGTTTCGTTTTTTTTTGTTACCAGCAAATTGCTTAATATTTTTAACTACCTATTGCAACAAGTATAGCCAATGACAAAGTTATTAGAATCGTGTGGTAGATTAAACTCTTTCTGGAATTCTGAGTTAATTATTATAATTGTTTATAAAAATAGATCTCTATGCTAAATTATGCATAAGAAGTTTTTTGTCTCATTCTTTTAAATACAGTTAGTATAGAAATTTTAAGCTAGAATTACACGGTCAACGTAAATATAATCAACGCGTTTACACATTGACGTAAGAATTACATCAAATCATGTCTTAACTGTACCACGCCGTCGGTCGTATGATTTTCAACGAACAATTATGTCAACGGCTTGAGGAGAACGTTGACTCGATTGTCTGGAGCAATGCATTAACTCATTTCTATGACAGGTGTGTTGACTTTTTAAACGTCATAGAGATTGGTTGACCGTATCTCAACAATGGAAATGTCACAATTGTGCAGCAATCAACGTCTGTCTCTAGAGTTTAGTTGACACACATCGTTTTTGTTTTGTTGTGTAATTTAAAAGGGTTTCATTTATGGGCAGGTTGATATTGAACCCAAATATCGTCCACGTCCGTATTAATCAATCTGACTCAAACAAATTGGTTACCATTAATCTACGGCTTATCTTTGAGGTTGATATCCCCACCAACACTAACGCACTTTCCCAAATTCACACCAAACAGTAACTAATTGTGGATGCATTCCTACCTGCTGATCTTCGTATAGGTTGATATCATCCCATATAGTAATCTTGCTTGTTCAAAAATGCCCCCGTTTCGCGTCGCTAAAAAACGTTAACACTAAAAAAGTTTATTATTTGAACTTAGTTTTCAATCGTGTAATTTGCAAAGGCGATTTGGCATCATGATGACTGAATAATAAACGCCAGATTGTGAGGCGCAATCCAAAAAAGAAACGAATGCCCTAAACAGATGTGTAGCTTTTTCAAATGCAGCGGAAATAAATTACACAGGTACTTATGAGGGTTGACACATTCCCAGGGATGCATGCAGCGCTCGCTGCACGATTTCTCTATTTCTAAATTGGCTGCCAAGTTTCATTGCAGCCACAACAGCAAAGAAAAAAATCTGAAATAATTGTTCTTTGGCATTACTCATATTGACTTAAAAAAAAATATTTTTTGTTTTATGATTTTAAAAATGGAAGCGAATCTATGAATTGGTTAAATAAAATAAATGTTTATATCGTAAGCTCTTGTTATAAGAATCTTCATGAGGGACAAAATGAGCCTACGAATTTGTTTTTCCCTTTTTAATTCATTAATATCCATTTTAAATAAATTTAAATTTGTTTACCCCACAATAACTGTTCTCATTAGGCGCGTTCAGATGCCATGCCGGTAGGATAGCCTATAAGATAGGTTAATATCTATCTAAGTTCTTGAACACCCAACACCGGATAGATTAAATTTGTAGGTTTTTGTGCACATTTACATTTACATAACATTTCTCATGGGATACGAGAGTATACAAAAGTTTTTCGAATAGCTTGAGATTTATTTTTTGGTAGGAGCTATTTTATCACCAGCTGTGGTTTTAGACGGGATTACAACAACACCAACCTATACGGATAGGTATGTATCGAGTTCTGAATGCGGACATAATTTTGGCAAAACTATGCATCATAAATGCGGGCGTTCACTCACTTATTAGATATGTTATCTCAGATACCAAGCTATCGGAGTATATCTTAGGACAAATCAGATAGGTTCGCTGGAAGCTGTCAAAAAATCAGAACAAATCGCATACCAAATCAATTTTGCAGTCAGCTGTTCTATACATTTGTTCTGCGATAGCTAGTTATTCCAATTTTTTTGGGATAACTCAAGATAACTTTCATGAGAACAGCTTTGTTTTCATCAGATGTAGTTTTGCACGCATTACAACAACAGTAAGTTATTCCAGATTGCTAAGAATAACTGAGTGAACGTCCCCAATGTCAAAGAGTATGTACATGTGTTCCGGACGCAGCGTTGTATGCAGCGATGCGTGCAGACATGCTGCACATCTGTTTTAGCCATAACTGTTAATGTCACTCCGGACGACCCTATATGTGAATGCCTTTGTTAAACGCCTGCGTACAAATTCACAAAACTTATCTCTCTTGCTGCCACAACGAGAAAAATTAACAACCTTGCTTACTGTCATTTGGATCAACGCGTTTGAATGTATTCAAGTCGTGCATGATTGCCAAGGTCTTAAGTGCCAAGTGTTCACTTGAAAGTCGATTGTGTAAATCACGTTAACACACTTGGCGTATTAACATATTTTTGGACAGCATTAATAGACTTGCGTTATTAGTGTTATATTCAAGTTTTAAGCAAGATTGCAAGACAATATCTGTTCTCCAACAGGAGAACTTCGAACTCGCGTATGATAAGCTCATTAAATTCTGATCTCGACAGCATTTTCCAATGGGGAATAAATTTAATGCTTCAAAAATTCAGTGCCTACCTCTGTCGTTAAAGCAGAACCCACCCCCCATGCTGCTATCCATGAACGGCACTTGCATTGAAAAAACCGATCAGCTTTCAGTCCTTGGCATGTGCATCACAGACCACCTCTTGTGGATTCTGGAATGAGCACATATTTGATGTCGCCAAAAATGTTGCAAAGTTTTTGGGGTTTCTTCGAAGATGCAAGAAATTCTTATCCTCGTCTGATTTGACTGTAATCTATAAGGGTTCATTCGTCCAAAGCTGAAGTATAATTAGCACATTTGGGCAGGAGCTCCCAAAACTTATTTGAGTCTATTAGACAGAATACAAAATAGAGCTCTAAGAATGATAGGCAATGGAACTATAATAGAAACATTTTCATCTCTAGAACACCATCGAAATCTTTCATGTCTTTCACTATTTTATCGCTATTTTGACAAACAATGCTCTAGAAAAATACCCAGTTGCATTCCTCCCTTTAAACTATTCAACCGTAAAACTCGCGCTTCCAGGAATGAACATCAATTTACCCTCGAATCGGGCGTACTTTTAAGTATAGAAATCTTTCTTTTGCCGTACAACTCGAATGTGGAATACTTTACACGGCTCTATTTTCCCCATCCGTTTTGATATTCAGAAATTCAAAACCAATGTGCACCGGTATCTCCTCTTGCAACATTTCCTACTTTCCTAACGCTCACACTGTGGTCATTTTAAGGGTAGTCAAAACCCCTTTAGTGCGCGCATCATTATAAAAAAAAAATTCTCTGTGCAAAATTAGTGGATACTTTTCCATTTTTCCAAAGTCCAGATATGACTCAAATATTATGCGTGAAACTGATCAAACATGCACCAGCAAAGTCAATACCAAACAGCATCCCGGTCAGCAAATATTTTTAGAACACATTGCCAACAGCACCGTTATTTCCAACTGGTTGGCTGGCATTTTGTATTAAAACAAACACAACTACACGTTCGAGGAATTGTTGTTTTGTATTTTTTTTTGCAACGTGGTTCCATTGAATATTGATGTGGAAAAGTTGTCGGCAATGCACCAGCAACATCAATTTTAGGATTTTGTTCAAACTTGACATTACGATGATAGAGAACATGAAAAAAGTGGGTCCCGTAATTCCGGTTGATCTACAGCCTAAACATCTCAAGAGATTTTCTTCAAACTTGGTAATTAAGCTTCATTAGGTGTTTGGCTCGATTTTGTTTCTAATCTTACCTCCTTACCTCCAAAACACCAAAACTAACGGTACTTGCCGTACAATTTCTTGGAGCAAAAATGGGAAATCTTAATTATCTCGAAAATGGCTCCAATGATGTTGATAAAAAAAAATCAGTATGCACTATTTTAAGTACATGTTCTACATTTTGATCAACAAAAAATTGTTATTAGAATCAAAGGGTACGGTAGTGCCCAGCAAAGTTCGGCCCTACACCCTATTTACTTGAACAAACTGAGCCGATTTTCGACCCCCCTCTAACTTCAAAGTCAGGAAATTCAAACTTTCATCATTTGCTCACCAAGCTTAGGCAACTCGACAAATTTCATTTCTTTAACTTTAGTGGTCCATGAGATATAAGACTGCAAAAATCGCAAAAATCGTAACAGACTCACTAACTCACTCACTGACCGATCATCAAAATTATGGAGCACTTCCCGACATCGTAGAATCTTGTAATTTCGCACAATGGTAGGCCTTGTAGTATATACAAAGCAAAAATCCTAAATTTAAGATTTTCCATTCAGGGGGCGTGGTACCCGCCCATTTTTATAGAATTGATATACATTATCTGGAGCTTTTCTGATTGTCGTAGATTGATGAAATTTGGTACAGCGGTATGGCTTTAAGTGCAGGCAAAGGCAACAGTTTAACATTTGAGATTTTACATTCAGGGGCGTGGCAACCGCCCATTTGCACAGAATTGATACCAATTGTAAGAAGCACATCTGATTGTCGTAGAATGAAGAAATTTGGTAGAACGGTAAGGCAAGATGTGGAAGGAAATGTAAAATTTAAAAATTTGAGATTTTTTATTCAGGGGGCGTGGAATCCGCCCATTATCATAGAATTGTTATCAACTATGGTTTGTTAGAGCAGTCAGCTTTACAAAGAAAAAGTTGCAGTTATGAAATTTTTCATGCAGGGGCGTCTCATCCACGCACTTCTTATCAATTATTACCGTTTCAATAGATCAGTTCACAAAAGGCATAAATTAAAAACTTACGTTACCTTATGAGGCATTCATTGAGCGTTTATTCCATCCACCTTTCTGATAAAAAGAATATATTTGCAAAAAGTAGTGAAATCACGCCAAAAACATAAATGTTAAAAAAGTAGCCAAGTTCTTCTATATACAAAAACTTTTAGTGAGATCTAAAAGTGCGCCAAGTTCTAAGTTTATTAATGTTAAATATAAAATATTTTAAGTATAGTAATATGGAAAAACTTCAAAATTATCAGAGAAATCTGTTATTTAATGATTACTGACTTAAATTGTGTTGGTTTACTTGGCAAATTTTCATTTCAAAATTGAGTAATTAGGTATAACAAAAGAAGCTTTGCCAAGTAAACCAACACAATTTAAGTCAGTAATCATTAAATAACAGATTTCTCTGATAACTTTGAAGTTTCTCCATATTACTATACTTAAAATATTTGATATTTAACATTAATAAACTTAGAACTTGGCGCACTTTTAGATTTCACTACTTTTCACGGCTGACTTGTTACGCAAAGGTTTTTGTGTGTAGAAGAACTTGGCTACTTTTTTAACATTTATGTTTTTGGTGTAATGTTATTAACGGTACCTGTCATATAACGTTTTTTTTTTTATTTTCAACTATCTCATTAATGGCTCAACGGATTTCAAATAAAATTTGTATACAGGAGGTCCTTAAAATTCTTGAAAAATATTTTTTTTTTGGTAAAAAAATAAATATATGTTTTTATGCTTAAGGCTATATTATTAAATATTTAAAATTGTCATACCAATTTTTTTTAGAAAACATTAAAGAAATTTTGTATAAAAAAAATTAAGTAAATAACTACTTTAAAAATATATTTAGCCGTTTCTAACGGGTTATCCATTTTGCGGTTTCAAAAGTAAAGGTAAATAAAACACACAAAATATTTTTTTTCATGATATTTCTTTTTTAATATAAAGTTTGGACGTTGACATTATGTGTGAAACACTACATCATTTAAACGACCACCACGCGAATTGTTGCAAGCATCGATTGTTTAAGGTAATTTTCGACCACTTTTTGACACATATTGGGCGGTATGTCAGCCATAGCTTGACGAATGTTGGTTTTCAAGTGCTCAAGAGTTAAAGGTTTATCTGCATAAACACGGTCTTTAGCGTAGCCCCACAAAAAAAAGTCCAGCGGTGTCAAATCGCATGATCTTGGTGGTCAGTTTATATCGCCACGACGAGAAATTACGCGGCCAGGAAATGTCTCTTGCAATAAAGCCATATTCGCTCGAGTTGTGTGGTATGTGGCACCGTCTTGTTGAAACCACATATTCTCCAAGTCGTATTATTCAATAACAGGCAAAAAAAAGTCGGTTATCATATGACCATAACGCTCCGAATTGACGGTGACAGTCGTTCCATCGTCGTTTTCGAAGAAGTAAGGTCCAATCACACCTCCGGACCAAAGAGCGCCCCAAACAGTGACTTTTTGTGGATGTAATGGCCTCTCTTCAATTACTTGAGGATTCTCAGAACCCCAAATACGACAATTTTGTTTATTAACATACCCACCGAGTGAGAAATGTGCTTCGTCGCTGAAGAAAATTTAGTTCGAAAAATCGCCGTCCACCGCCTGTTGTCAAGCACCCATTCGACGTATCTACGACGTTGTGAATGGTCAGCTAGCTTCAGTTGTTGTGTGAGCTGGACATTATATGGATGTAGGTGTAGATCCAAATGCAAAATACGCCATAATGTGCCGTAAGACAGTCCTAACTCCTGAGAACGACGAGGAATCGACACATTCGGGTCTTCGGCAACACTTTCACTTACAGCAGCGATATTTTCAGTGGTACGAGCGAAACGATGATGCACAGGCCTTAAAATAACTGTAACATCCAGTCTGTTCAAATTTCTTCACAATTTTACAAATTGCTTGCGTAGTTGGACCATAATCTCCTCTTAAAACACGATATGTGGCTGTGGCGGAATCACCATTTTTGTAGTCGGTTTTAACGTCGGTGCGATAGTTAAGCGATCCATTTTCGTAAATGTCAGACTTTCAACTGAAAAAAAAAATGGTTTAGCAACTTAGTTTGACAGATGTCGAATTCCAGCCCTATACTTTTGAAACCGCGAAATGGATAACCCTTTATATTAAAAATATTGTCCATACGATGTGATCGTACATAATAAAGCAAATAAAGTGGAAAAAGTGCACTTCTAAAGAAAAGCTATCAATTGGAATCATTCACCACTGGTTTCCCCAATTTCGGTGCGGTCGTTCTAGCAGATGTGACGACGAACGTTCTGGTTATCCAATTGAGCTCACCACAATAAAAATGGTCGACAAAATCCATGGTTTGATAATGAATGATGTTTGTCGAGAGAGAGTTGCTTGAATAGGTCACAGATTTATCACATAGCTTACTGAAGTGATTTCGATTTTACATAAATATTTGGACATGAAAAAACTTTCCGCAAGATGCTTTCCGCGGAGGTAATAGATTTGGGTAGAATGAAGAAATCATCGCTGATTTTGAGGGACTCGATCTCGATAAATAGTATTATTTTGAGGGCATCAAAAAATTGGAGAAATGTATGGAGCTATAATATATTGAGTGATATTAACTTTTAATATCATTTCCCTGATGTATTTTTTCACACATTTTTGACTGTGAAATGGTGAAAAAAGTGCTTAAATACCGTTGCACATAAAAGCAAGTATAAATAAATCAATTTAGTGTATAGCCCAAAAATTTTGAATTTCATCGAATTCAACCTGTCAATGCATAAGCATAATCTGACACATTTCCATGACAAGGTTAATTTAGCCGTAGACTTATTTTAACGCACTATATACGAAAGCAAAATTAATTGAAAAATTTACCTATATGGTGTCAAACACATGTCAATTGCTTAGGGCTTTCAATGACACTTCATTGTTTCATGTTTAGAAGCCTTCATTAAAATAAAAATGAAACATTGAACATAAACGATACATGTTTAGGTACGAGTTTAAAGGGTTGGAAAAAACTTCCCCAAGCGCTATTTCGGTGACAAGCTGCTATAGTTAGTTATATCAAGAAAATATTTCGTTGTAATAAATCGAAGTATTTTCCAATTGCCAAAGTAAATGCTGTATCAACGACGCACGTCTTCAAAACCTTTTCAAACATATTTTGATTAATTATACCTTTTCGTTAAGAGAATGTTTTCATTATTTAAGCTAATTAGTTACGTATATATTCGCGGTGTTATTATAGAAAACTCACGTATATAAGATATTGTGCTGCAGTTATGGAAGGGTTCAATGTTGTGTCTTTGAAATATTAATTAAGAAAATTCTTTGAACAACAAACAATATTTTTAAAAAATAATTAAATAGCAAAGCTTTATACAAGAATTAAGGCGGATATTTTTGTTTGAAAGATATTAGTTATAGATAGATCTTTTCCTTGCACATACAAATATACCTTTAATCTGGGAATCTATTAGATTTACAATAGTTTCAACTAAGAAATTCTTGTTTTTATTACGAGTATTTATCAAAATCATTTTCGAATCAAGCATTTGCATATGGGATTCAAGGAGCATTCTGCCCTTTTAAATCCGCGCACGACATATTTTGACAGGTCCTTAAGCTACGGCACCAGCCACAGTTGCAACTCGCAACACACCATTATGTTTAGTCAGTTACTTTAGCATGCGACTTTTTTGACGTTTCACAATTGAGTCAAACTATTTCGATGAATGTTAAGGTCGCGGAGCGACGTTCAAGTTCAATTTAATTCCTCATATTGTAACGGTTTTTTTTAGGCGTGTGGTTTCAAGAAGAAATAAAACGCATATAATCTTGTTATGGCCAAGAATTTAGCTTTATTATAAAGTCAAGGGCTTGCCATCATGTTTTAAAAACGATATCGGGCAAGTGGCCTCCGCGGCTGGCTCGAATAAATTCCAGCCAAATTTTTTACCACTTCTTGCAGCAATTGTGGCCGTATGCCTGCAATAACGCGCCGAATATTATCTTCCAATGCGTCAATCGTATCGGGCTTATCTGCGTAGACAAGCGACATTGCATAACCCAACAAAAAATAGTCCAGCAGTTTTAAATCACACGATCTTTGAGGCCACGCCACAGGCCCATGACGCGAGATAATGCGCCCACCAAAAGTTTCCTTAAATAAATTGATTGTTTCGTTGGGTGAATGGCATGTAGCGCCATCTTGTTGGAACCAACGGTCGTCCATAACATCACCATCCTCCAATTCAGGCAGGAAAAAGTCATTAATCATGACTCTATAGCGTTCCCAAAGCACACCAAACAGTGGCTTTTTGAGGATATAACGGCGTCTCAACAATTGATTGTGGATACGAAAAGTTGCTTATTAACTTACCCATTTAACTAAAAGTGAGCTTCATCGCTGAACGAAATTTTCTTGTGAAAAGCGGGATCGGTGGCCATCTCGTTTTGTGCCCATTTACGGAACGTGCGACGCGCTTTATGGTCGTTCGGCAAATTTTATTCAGGAGTAAGTCTATTAATTATGAAATGACAGCTGTCAAAAAGACCAACTCCGAAAAAAGTATTTCCAGATTGAAAACCACACAAAAAAACAGCCGGTAGATAAAGCTTTCAACGCTTCTGCATTGGTTTTTGTTTTCGAAATTTGTTGTGTATGTACCATTTAAAGTAAAGTATACAATTCAATTTAGTTGTCAATTGAATTGATGCCTGTCCACCAAACACTGCATATTCTAAGTTGAAAAACTACTGCTTCAATAATATTATTTTTTGTCATTTCGTTAAACTAACTATCGAATCGACTTTGTTACATTGGCGCAAAACTTTTAACAGCCTGATGTTAAGGGCTTAGCATGATACTACTTAACAGTTTGCTAATACTAAAGCACTTTACTAATATTTTCCTAATTTTAAACACTTTTAAACTAGCACCATACTAAATCTATTTTCTTAATAAACTACAACTAAACACGCCTAAAATAGTGCAAAAAAGTAAGCGAACATAGCTTTTTGACGTTTGTAAACGTGAAATTGGCATATGGATTTAGTACGATACTAAACAAATAAAGTAGCCATTTTGTGATTTTAACTTTAGTAAAATGTTAAGAAAATAGTATCACACTAAACTGGTTTAAAATTAGCAAAATCCTCTTTTTAGCCTAGTATCATACTAAAAATGATTTAACATATTACTAAATCGACTAAAATTTTGCGCCATTGTTTTTAAAGATAATTTTATTTTACAAAGACATAACAATAACATAACATTGACAGTTGGTCAAATGGACTTCGCTACATACGTAGTTCAACTGAGTTTGAAAGAATTTCACATCAACTATCAATCAACTAAGAAAATCAGACTGACAGAAATCAGCGTTTATACCATTTTCTTAGTACTGCTATAAGTACTTCCGACTGCAGTCAACTACCTTTACTCTGTAATGATAGTAGTTCATACGACACCCTCAGTAAAAAGAATAAGCATATAAATTGTTGTTGTTTTACAAACTTTCCCAAAAATGTTTCTAGTTTTTTCGTTTTCTACGGTATTCGTATTTCCGGTGCTTATATGCGGTAGAAAGCCTTTTCTTCATTATACGTCCAATTTTTCATAATCATAATCTTTGCCAACAAAATATCATATTTAGTAAAAAAAAAAGTATTACTCTCTAAAATTATTTATTTTGTTATTTTTAACCATTCACCAAGGAAAAATATCCAAACCAAATCTAACCAACAAAATTAAAATTTCAAATTGAGGTTAGACTGACTTCACACAAGGAAACTGAGTTGCGGGCAACTGGGAGTTTGAGGGCGAGACGGGCAAGAAGTAAGGGGAATGAAAAAGATCTCCCCGGTCAACGGTTTGAAGAGATTTTTTTGACGTTTTGCTTTGCATTCCAATAAGCCCAACATAATCTTCCCATTTTCCTACTCAGTTTTTTGGTGCCAGTTTCTTCTTGTGAAAGCTTCAAGGTCAAGGAACTGGTTTAGCTGTGTATAAGGGGGCTTAGAATTCTGGTAAAATGAAGGCGTTCCATTCATCATCTACTAAGAAGTAGTAAAAGTAATACGCAGGCTCTAGTGGAACGCAGTTATTAAAGTGATTATAATATTCAAATTTCAAAGATCTCCTCTCAAAATCGAGATTTGATCTTTCCTTTTCAATGAAGCTTTTTGTTTCCAGATTGAATTGTAGTATTGGCGAATCACTGACTCACACATTTTTGAAAAAAATATATTTTCCCCAGATGACGACGAAGACAAAATCAAAAACTCCACTAATTGTATAAAATACAAATTATTAACTTCTTAGTCCATTATTTGTTTATTTTTTAGCACGAACGGTCACAAGTTCACAATAAATTAATAACAAAACATTGTCAATTTGACGTTTGACAGAAAAGACTTTTTATATATATATGTGTATTCAGATCAAATATGCCAACCCATTAGTGATCGAATCCTTCGTGTTGAGATTTGATCTAGATTTAGTTGCAATGAAACTCAAAATTCAAAAAGATACAATCTTTTGACAAAAAGAGCAAATCTTTTATTGAATGAAACTCGCTATAAGCAAGCGATTTACATTTGCCGCACTTATACAGTTCACCAGTTTGTTATTTTCCAAAATAGCACAAGAGTAGGTGAGAAAATATAGATGAGGTGCGAAGCTTTTAGACTCATTGTGATGTGATGTTTAATAGCGATTTTGAATTGCTGAGGAATAAGATTACCATTCACCGTAATTCGTAGCCATTATACTATTAATTCAGGTGCATTCTTGTATCATTTTTAGTTCTTCAAAAAATTTTTTAACTTGGATTAGCCAGAGTATATCCCAGAAAAATAGGCACTGTAGGCAAAACAGGAAGTTTGCCTCTCATTCTAGCTACAGTGGATTGAATAAAAATGTCGCTGCTTTATTCGGTTGAATAGCAGCAGCAGCAGGCCACAGCAAAAGTAATTCAGTCGACACTGACACTCATATGTGCGTTGAGTAGGACGTTGGGTCTGCGTCAGATGCAATGCAATTTTTTTTTATTATCTTATATATTTACGGGCGGGCAAACACTTTTTATGGAGAAGTTCTTTCCATTTAGTATTATGCAAAAATATTATACGCTACTGATTTTGAAAAAGCTTTCCCATAAGACGTGTACTGCCTATTTTTCTAGGACAGAGTATAATCTAAGTTAAAATATTTAATATTGAAGTTGCTTAACTTGAGAAAAACTTCAAAAGTTCTTCGTTATTTTGATTAATTTCAAAGATTCTCCGTATGCGTGAGAGAAAGGGAAGCCAGAGAGACTGGCAACGTAACGCGTTACGTGGCGAAGCGGCTTACCCTACCATAAGAAGTTATCACTTCAAAAACTTTTTAATAACAAAGTGGTTCAAAAGAGATACCGTAATGTGAATTCACTGAAATGCAAAAATTGGGACTTGTTTTAACGAAAACTTAATGAGAATGTGTTAAAGCCAAGCTGTAAAAAAAATGATATTATTCAAGGATATGCCTCGGAAAATGCCAACAGTGTGACAGAAAAGTAGTTTATATCCGCCCCCATAGGGGTGAAAAGGGCATTCGAATTTCGGAAATTTACGCGCGAAGCGCTTGAAATATATAACACATTTATAGGGGTACAACTGTTATACTCTTATAAATTGGCTTTTCTCTAGTCTCGCCCATTATTAAAACGGCTTCATCTTTAATTGATTAACATTGTTTTTGCGTTTGCGTGATTTCTTTTTGAATGTTGTATTTCAGATTTCGATAATTCAAAAAGGTGTAAAGGTCATTTTGATTCCACTCTGTCGGACGTTATCGGTCGGTGACAGCAATATGCAGTATATTTTTTGTCGAACGAGCGCATAGTGCAGAATGATAACGAAATTCCGGGACATTAAAGGAACATCCCAGAAATCAATCAAATAATTAATTTAAAGATATAACTACGCGTTCGTTAGGTGTCTATTGCACTACTAACATTTCACCTTCTATAAAGTTTCGGTAAGGTCTTATCGAACCTTAAAATATCTTACCGAAGCCCTATTAAAGCTGAAATGTTAGTTGAGCTATGTATATATTTTTTTTTTTGCCAGCTATTTGTTTATAAGGCACATCATTGCTATTCGTACAAATTCTGAAGTTTTTACTTATATTTTCTACCCTTGATATTATATACCCACGATACTGGAAGCTTGTGTAAAATTATGTCTTGAATGAAATGATTTTTTTTCACTTTAATTGATTGAGCCACTACGAGTTATGGCCTACATTTTCGAAATACAGACACTGGAATTCTACCTGTATCCTGTTTTCCTAGGACCGTCACGTGTCGCTCCAACCTGTATTATGCTTTCCCCCTTGTCCAGAACAAAATCAAAAATTATCTCCTAAGTAAATAAATTGTCAAGGTTATTATAAGTATCCAACATCGAATTACCTACCGCGCACTAAAACAAATCCCTAAAAACAATACTTCAATTTATTAACCCTTTGAAGGCAAATATGTCAGTTGGTATTTCAATGTATTGCTATAGATTTCAGTCACCCTAGTTTCCTATGCGCAAAATAGAATTTACTTCATTCCTCATCCCTTGATGTCATAAAGCAATAGGTAATGACTCTATTTCTTGCTGCCAGCACAAAACCAACTTCTTTAGCTTCACTCGCGATTGCCATTAATTTGCCCTCAATTGACGTTTGGTAATTGCAAAGGACTTGTCATCGTTCAGTGACAAACCCATTAATTATACCCCTAATGAGATATACCCACTGTTAATAGCTCTATTAAAGTCCGACAATATCATGCAGCCATACGTACTCCTTCGCCTTTGAATAATGATAGGTTTGAATTAAAAATTTTCTCCGTTTTTTCTTTGCAGAAAGCAATTTGATGGGCGCTGCCGACTGGACGGGCTACACGCCGAGCACAACAACGCCTGGTATGAGTTCATATCATACGTACCAGCAACTGCAGACGAATGCATCAAGTGCAGCGGCAGCATATGGTTATGATAGTCACACAGCAGGCAATCCCCCGCCAGGGCCACCACCTCCGCCATCAGCACCGGATCATCACGGGAATTTCCATCTGCCAACTGTGTTGACAGACATGCAACCATTCTGTGCCGCCTCTGACTATCACCACACGGGAATCGCTCCAACTGCAGCGACAAGTGGTATCATGTCTCACACCCAGCCACCAATCTGTAGTCCAACTTATGGATCCACAAAGCCTGAAATCGATTCTCTTAACCCATCGTATCCATCGTATAATAATTGGTCCAATGGCTACAACAACTACCAATACGGAAGCTGTGCGGCACAGCCTCAATATCCAGGACATACCGCACCCACAATGGTTCTGTATCCTCAACTCTACTCAACTGTCAACCAAAACCAAATTCACTTACACCTGCATGGCACTGACAAGCTCGAACAATATCTTGGCCCTGAGAATTCGCTTACAATAAGTTCCATTGGTGGCAGTCGGTCGGGTATTGAAATTGGAATCGGAACATCAGATCATGAATCAGCCATGTTGAGCAATGAAGGACCTGATACACAACAGCATCACCCGCAACACGCACAAGTACAACAGGAGACTGAAGTTCCGCAGGACCATCGAACCGACGAGGATGTTGTGGATCCGGGAAGTGTTTGGCGACCTTACTGACCGTCAGTTAATTATTTTGAAATCGAACTGAATTAGGATCTTTGTGTTTTGTGAGAGTGTGAGTCTCCCTTACTTAAAATTTGATCCGCTAATAAAACGTACATTGAACTGGTGTAAAGTGTAATAAGTTTAGCTCTAAGTTTTTATTTTGTAAGTAGGTAGTTAGGATTTTATTTAAATGTTTATAATGATAAATGAAAAATTATAAATATTTTAGTTGAATTTTTTTTGAAAAAATATATATATATAATATCTAGGTACTATGTGAATATTTTGCAAAAATTGTATAAGTTATTTTAAGGTAAAGTGTAAAAAGTTTTTAATTATTTATACCTAAATATATTTAATCAATTTATAAAGAATTAAAATTTATAAGACTATTAAATCAATTCTTTTTCATTTAACATGGATTTTTTTAGAAAATCAAAGAAGTTTGCTGAAGAACCAAAACCCCACTTTGAATTGCAATGTTTTCGAAATAGTGAGAGCCATTTTCTTAATTCTGAATTTTGTTTATAATTTTTTTTTGAAATTTTAATTCTAGAGGTTCAAAAACTGAAAACAATACGTTTGGCACATTAAAACACTTTTTATAATAATTTCGATTTTTATAAAAGTTACACCCTTTTAAACATATTTTTTTAAAACTTATTATTTAAAAATTCAAGACCAAAGAAAGGGGAACTTAATTCCGACACTCCCCTTTTTTGCTACCAAAGCCAGTTTTTTAAGTCACTTTCTTGACAGTTACATAATTCCTTGCTTAATTGTACCTCGGGTAACTGATCCTCCCACTTGTATTATATTTATTATATTGTATTATATTATATTCTGCCCTATCGAGGTAACCGTGGAGTTTTCTCCGCAACGTATCTTCGTCGGAAATTCAATTTCAGTTCGAAGTAGCTGTCATCGGAAGAAATTTTAAGGAAATACGACGACGCATTGCGATGAATATACACTTCAGGCAGAGATGAGCAACTTAACTGATATATCGAAAATGCGATATATTTTCCATAGTTTTTTTTATTAAATATACACTATAAACGTTTTAAACCATGAAAAATTGGCGAGAGAGTGTAATTTATTGTTTATAGAAAGTATTTTTTTTAATTATAATGCGCTAGAGTTTTTAAGAAATGTAAATACCGATTTTAAAATCAAAACTATCGAATAAAGTCCCCTCCCTATTTCCAAACACATGTTTTGTTTCCGTTTGAACTGTCAACAAAAGAATAATTTAAAAAAAAACTTTT
Source organism: Philhelius pedissequus (assembly GCA_910595825.1). Lineage (NCBI taxonomy): Eukaryota > Metazoa > Arthropoda > Insecta > Diptera > Syrphidae > Philhelius > Philhelius pedissequus. The sequence goes on from OU343162.1 coordinate 44,224,699, forward strand.
GAAATTCAATATTATTTATGTAGAAAATAAAAGAACATTGCAAGAAAGAAAACAATATACACTGATTACTTGACGCAGCTCTAATTCTATAATTCGCTTCAAGATTGAAGAAAAACTTTCGCCTAAATAAAAATGCGTTTGCTTTTGTTTTGGAGCAGATTCAACACAAATACAAAATAAATTATCGGTCTGATGGTGTCACTTAAAACCTTTAAAAAATATATGACGTATTCAAAACTAAAACACAGCCACAACTTCTGCTGTCCTTCTTGTGTAATTTTAGATATGCAATATCGGGATATTCGCTGGGCAGAATTATCATCCGCTCATATTGCTGTGAACTTGTTTATTCGTTCTGCCTAAAAACAAAAAGCCCACAAGTTAACGTACATAAGGTTTATTTCTTCATTACTTACATTTTAATAAACAATTTCTTTAAAAAGAAAACACTTTCCGCAACTAGAACTTGTCGGAGGACTTCGGAGAATATTTTGTTTGTATCTGTCATAAATAAAACCATTAAAAGTATACAAATGGCATGCGTTGAATTTCGTCCCACAGAATTTCCGATCAGCCGATCGGAGAATTACCTCGAAGCAAAACGTCTCCAATTCGTAGTAAATCGGAGAGAATTCCGCTCCGACGGTTACCTCGATAGGGCAGATTATATTAAATTACTAAAAAAATTGCGTTCCAAAATTTCCGGTATATTTAGAAAAGTTAGGTACTGATAACTAATTTGGTATTAAAAATTTGAATATATTCGAAGAATAAGCCCGACCACTAGATAAATTCATTTTTTTTTTCAACTTTTGTAATGGCAGCTTATATATTGCTTTTTAATTTCCTTCATTTGACAGTCTTTATAATTGTGTCCAAAGAAATTTCTTGCGCCAAAATTCTCACCTTGGGGAAATATTTTGGCCCCTCATGGGTGTTGTCGTCTGTGAAAAACAATTTGACAGTTTATCGTAGAAATTCGTAGATTTTCACAGTTTTAACGAGTGCTGGAACACACCTAAACAGAGCCAAGAACATCAGTTGCTGTTTCTATTTGTCTATATGAACTCGACACACACGTAATGCTTACATACATTTTTGTAAAAGATATAGTCTTATCTCGGATGGTCAGTATTTTATATGAGTATAATATCAAGTTAGCCTTTGTTATCTATTCAAGCAAAGTGTAATTTACCAAAAGCTAATATGGTTTTCCTTTCAACGAAGACGGAAGACGGATCGCTACTAAAATTCAATTTTTTTTGAGTTGAAAGATTTTTGAAAAACCGTAGCTCTTTTTTGAATGTGTGTGTGTGGAGCTGTCAAACTAAATAGTTTTCCTCATTTTGAAATTTTTTGCTCGTGAAATGGAAATCGACTTGAATAAATTTAATGTTGTCCTCGACCAGGGCTCTTTCAAAATACGAAATGTTTGTGTTCATACTACCTTAAAACACAGTTCGTAGCGTTATTAATTTAATATCAATTTATATATATACATATTTTTCTTACAATTTTAATGTATTAGCCAATTAAACTTGCATCAAAACGTTTTGCAAATAATCACAAGAATTGACATCTCCGAAGTGTCAAGTTTGTGGTGTGTGTGAGAATCCGTGTAAGAATCTGTCCTTCTTCAAAAAGAGATTCGAGACAATTCAATTCTTTCAGACAAAAATTGAATTTCTTTGCCTACGGAATTGATTAAGGGAAAAAATTTCTACATGATTCGCTCAATTTTTGTGTTGTAAGGAAATTGACATTAGAAGGATTCTTACATTCAAAATTTTATTAAGAATTTATAATTGGCCGATTGGATACACACCGTTCATGCGAGTCAGGTTAACCGAACTTTATTTTAATCACTAGATTATGATTTAGGGTTTATTTTCTGCGAGAAAAAAAAACAGCAGATGGGTTTCGGAGGGTGAAACGTACTAAGGTTTGTCACATTCCTAAGTTCATAACGACCTTGTCGTTTTACTGAAATGCGCTTCTAATGAAGTATAATTCCATGTTCCATCCAAAACCTACCGTGAAAAATATTCACCATTCAGACTTCTGGAAATCCCGGGTTAAATAAACAAATATAGATAGATTGACTCTCAAACCCTTTATACAAGCAAATTCAGAGTTCAGCTGGTTTCTACCAGGTTCAAATGCAATCTGAAGGAAGACCGTTTTTTCGATATTGAATACCTACAATGACGCAAAATTTTAACCATGATGTTGGGGTTTAGCATAATACTACTTAACAATTTGCTAATATTAAAGTACTTTCCTAAAATATACCTAATTTTAAACACTTTTTACTTAGCAACATATTGCCTAAACCTAATTTCTGGATAAAGTATGCAGCTGAACACGCCCAAAAGTGTGCAAAAAAAAACTAAGCGAACATAACTTTTTGACGTTTGTAAATGTCAGTGGCATATGGATTTAGTACGAGACTAAAAAAATAATTTAGCTATTTGGTGATTTCAACTTAAGTAAAATGTTAAGAAGAAATCGTTTGGAATTAGCAAACTCCTCTTTTTAACCTAGTATCATACTAAAAATGATTTAACCTTATTACTAAATGGACTACAATTTTGTGCCCATATCTTTATTGTTGATATACCTACTCCTTTTTTAAGTCATTGGAAAAAGAAAATTGTATAGAAAATATTTAGGCCTATTCGGCGAGATTTTTTATTCTGTTACTCTGCTATTCTGTTATGAATTTGCATACAAAAGTTTAAGCTGTCAAAAAATCTTTTATGAATTATAATTTTGGTATTCGGCATGCTAAATCTGCTATAAAATCTGTTAAGAAATCAGCTTATGAGCTGTCAAAACTTCGAAATTCTTAAATAGTCTTTTACGAACTGCATTTTGGGTATGCATGCCACAATCTATTATGGAATCTTTTATGAATCATAAAAGAATAAAAGACACATTTTTGTTACTTTTATCATAAAACATTTCAATATTGAAGTAAAGCTTTTATTTCGTTAATGAATTGTTTCTTAAAATAAAAGATATAACAAAATATTATTAAAACAAACACAAATATGAAAGTAATTTCAAACTATTTATTTCAATACACGAAAGCACAGAACACATTTCGATGGATGAAACGTTAAAGAAAGTGTGGCTTATCTTGCCGGAGTTCGTTTCTGTACAACTTTTTATATTGGATATATTAAATTCAGAAACTGTTATTGACAAATTACAAAGATTGATTATTAGTTATGTACGCGAAACAAAACACGATAATTTAGCAGATTAATTTTATATTGTCATTAGTCAGTGCCGACTGTGGAGAGTTTTTATTTACCTACTACAGCTGATAATTTGATAGCAGATTTTAGGTCTGTTTGTATAAATGTTTCTTTTTCGAAGTTACATAACAGACTTTTATAAAAGATCGAACTCCTGAATATCAATTATAAAATGTCTTCAATGGTGAATATCTGTTATACATCATAACAGAAAATTCATAGCAGAATGACAGATGTGGAAGTATAGGCCTAATTACTTTATAGGAACAAACATACAATCGAATTATTTTAAAACAGTAAAAAGAGCTTAATCAACATTATACTCCAAAGGCCGGACTTCCAAGCAAACATTGGCATGTTGGTAACACAGTTATCGTCCATTAGGGAAACCATCATAGATGTTACCAACACCTAGATGTATTTTTTTTATATTTTCAACCATCACAACACTGTACCTACATATCAAAGCTACAATATTTGAGACCCAATCAAATCTAGATTATGTTGAGTTCATCGAATAGAAACGCTGAATTTCAATTCATAAATTTATGTATGTGTTTATATGTATGAATGTATGGAATATAATATTGTAGAACTATAATACGCGCCACTTAACGCACTGATCTGTCGCAAATATCGATACAAAAGCCTCGCAGTCGCATGGCGACACAGTGAGACAACCCCTTGTCAAATCTGCAGCAACTGAAGCCAAACGAAAGCCGAAAGTGCATGCCATGCACACACCACTGCCAACTGCCATGCCTTGCGCACTCGGACAGACATGCATCATCATTCGAGCGCGAAATCGACAGCGACATTAAAATGCTGGCGTAATATCAAGTTCGTCCAACAAACAGCTCACAGAACGAAGAGTGCTCGATCGCACGATCTCTGAAGTCGTCGAAGCGGAGGCCAGTCGTCAGCACAGCATTCAGCACGTACTCGTATCTCTAGACATTCCCGTTGAGATGAAGCCAAAGCCAGTGCCAGAATAAAAAAAAAATACCAAGTTCTCCGTTTTATACGAGTATGCAGATTCTATTTCAATTTATTGGATTTTCCTGCATTAACGCTGCTTTATCGATCGATACGCTTTTGTATTGTTTCTGATGATACTCCTTAGGTACATTATAATAGGGGTAGATATCGGAAAAATATTTGATCACCTTGCGGTAGGAACTTTCTAATCAAAACGTGGAATGTATTACCTTGGTGGCAAACAAAAAGATACCTACCTACAACAAAGTTGGAAAATTATGTATAGGTGATATAAGGGAAGGACTGCTGTGTTCTGGAGGAAGCCCGATGCCCGAAGTGCTGACAGAAGCCAATCGATGGTGACGGATAAACACTGTTTTGTCTTCTTCGTTGTTTTCTTCTTCTTTCACGATGTTTCAGTCAGTTTTTGCAGTAATCAGCAGCAACGCAGGCTGCTTCTATCTAGACTTTGGAAAAAGAAAATTGAAAACAACAGAAATGGTCGGCAGGGGAGTTCTGGATGAGGTGAAGATGGAGTTGATAGATGGACTACAGCAAAGTCCAGTGGCTCATAAGAGTCGGAGGGTCCATCAAAATTGTGCAAGTTAATTAAGTTCTACACCGGAGAGTGAAATGCATGTGAACACTAACGTGGGTGGTTTCAGTCGTAAGGACAGATGTATGGACAATTTAAAATAGGGTGTTCCAGATAGTCGACGTTTCACTATTCTAGTTGCCGACGCTATAAACAAGTATGAAAAAGCAACACCTAAATTTGTTTTATTATTGTTTTTGAATTACTATTCCAATGTTCATCCTAATAATATTTTAAATGTAAATGTTGTGATATTGGTTACGCAATTACATCTCAACGATTTATGATCTTTTTATAAAATTTCTTATAACATGGGGCCTGGACTAACTAATGTGGTTTTTCCATTTGATGCGGAATTTGATTTTTTTCGTGGCGAATGGAATGTTATTCGGATATAATTTTTTTTTTGTTAAGGTGTTGGCTTATATTCGGATGTGTGAAACTGGTAGATGTCAAAATAAATTCTTCCATTTGCACCTGTGTTTAGTAGTGTTAGTAAAAGAGGGGTAGATTCGCCAAAAAATATGGATCTGCAAATTTGATTCAGAATCAAAAAAATATTAATTTTTGTTGCTCAATGGAAGGTTTGATTGTCAAAATCCATGTTTTGACAGATTCGCATCAAAAACGAATTTGATTCTTGCACCAATGGAAAACCACATAAGGGTCATTTTCATCACAAGAAAATGCACGGCTCATGCAAGGAGAGGCTGCGCTGAAATGTGGAAAATTAAATACTTGAATGTTTGTTTCACTTTCACGACTGATCGGATTTAAATGAAATGTTTGTAGGTAGGAAGTAAGAACGGCGATATCCAAACTTAAGTCGCACAAGGCCGCGGGTTCAGATGGCCTGCCAGCTGAACTGTTTAAGGCAGCGGGAGATGACTTGGTCAGGAGCATACACCAACTTATTTCTAGAATCTGGTCGGAGGAAAGTATGCCCAATGAATGGAAGCTCGGCATAGTGTGCCCTATCCACAAAAAAGGAGATGCTCTGAACTGCGCCAACTACAGAGGTATAAGTCTCCTCAACATCGCATACAAAATTATGTCGGCTATTTTGTGTATCCGCCTGGAACCTTTTACCAACGAACTGATCGGTTTTTATCAGTGTGGCTTTAGGCGAGGAAAATCAACTAACGATCAGATTTTCACACTCCGGCAGGTCCTGGAAAAAACCCAAGAATTCCAAGTCGATACGCACCATCTCTTCATCGATAGATGACGAGTTATACAGAGCCTTGTCACATCTCGGCATCCCTGCCAAACTTGTCCGCTTGTGCAGAATGACAATGAAGGAATCTCGCTGCTCCGTCAGAGTCGGTAAGAACTTCACCGACGACTTTGATGTCGAGAAAGGTTTTAACATCGTGCTGGAAGCAATTGTGCGCAACTCAAATGTCAACACCAGAGGCACAATTTTTCAAAAGTCCGTTCAACTCCTTGCGTATGCTGATGACATTGACATCATAGGCAGAACAAAGCGAGCTGTCAGTGGAGCATTTGCAAGTATTGAAGCGGAAGCGGCGAAGATGGGTTTGACTGTCATCGAGAAGAGAAGTCCAGCACCATCGACTGGGACTAAACGTCACGATTGGCGGTTATAACTTCGAAGTAGTCAGAGACTTTGTTTACCTGGGATCCACTATTATCATCGCACAACAATATCAGTGCGGAGATCAAACGAAGAATCACACTTGCAAATCGCTGTTTCTTCGGGCTTAGAAAGCATTTGAGTAGTAAAGCCCTCTCTCAAAGAACCAAAGAGACCCTATATAAAACTTTAATCATCCCATTCCTGCTGTATGGGGCAGAGGCATGGACACTGACAAAATCGGATAAAAACCAGCTGGGTTGCTTTGAGAGAAAGATTCTTCGAGTTATATTTGTCCCAGTGTGCATCGGTGGTGAGTGGAGAAGAAGATTTAACGACGAACTTTACGGCCATCGAAAGTAGTAAGTAAGTAAGTAAGCTTGTAGGAAGATAGATTATGACATTAGATTCTCGTGAGATATATGAGCTGTAGCAACGCACAGTTACACCTGATAGAAAAAAATCGATTATCGCAGATAGGTACAGAGCCTATTCAAATTCCATTATTTTTACATTCCGCTTCGTTAAACTAAAAATTATGTCCGCATAATTTTAAAAAAATAGTACGATATAAAAGCAGTTTTAGTATGTATATGATACGCTAAGAACAGGATTTTTCTAATTTTAAACAAATTAATCATCGAACTACCTCTTACATTTTACTAACATTAAAATCAGCAAAAGGCTATTGTATCTTTTTAGCATCGTATACCTACTAAGCCAATATGACAATTTGACATTTACGATCACCAAAAAGTTTTGTTCCCTTAGTTGTTCGCATTCTTTAAGGCGTGTTCAGCTGGAGTTTGCCAAAAATAGGTTCAGGTGTTTAAAATTAGGAAATTTCTTTAATATTATACGTATTTATAGCAAATGCTAATAGGTATACCTTTTCGTTTCAACTCCCTAAAAAATATTTGCTTGTTATGCTTGTCATAATATGTAAATAATTTGTATGGGCATACACATCTCAAGGCTGCTGTGTATCTTTAGCATAGATATGTCCCTAACAAGGGCGGCTTTCTGTAACTGCATTCGTGGGCTGAACCGCCAGAACTGTTTGCTCATTTTTGTAATAAAAACATTAATTTGAAGATAATAACATAACATAATCTCAGTAGAGAGAAAAATTAATTTTTAAAATGGCGATGGCGTGTCAATAAACTATTGATATTTATACTATCTAGTTTTATTACACATTTGAGAAATAACATAAATGATTCCTCGTATGCGCGTATGTTTTAGTTTGAGTAACTTCTATGAGGAACGAGGAAACATGCCTAGCGCGTGATACAAAAAATATTTAATACAAACTATTTGAGAAATAACCATATTCTCGCGATCCACACGGGAACAAAAAGCTCTGACGATCTTTGCGAGCCTCTCCGAAGATTTCCGATAGCACGTGAGTTTGTGGTGTTCTGGTCTTGCCTTGTAAAATCAGTGTCGCTTTAGTGCGACCGATATATGTATCACAGATAAGCAATACAGAGATGGGAAATTTCAGCAGCTATTTTGGTTTGCCTACAATCTAGTACCGTTGTGAAACTGATATTTTTGCATCTGTGTAGGAGAAAACCGTTTTGCTGTTGCTTTTAAATAAAAGTAGTATAAGCTAAATGTTGGTTTGTTATTCCTTATTTATTTGCAAACTATTAATTTTTTTATTTTTCTAAATACTAATATTGACCTGTTAGTAAAATGCACTGGAGCACCACCAGTTCCAAAACCTATCAGCCGCCACTGGTCCATAACTAATGTTTCATAAAGTCTGCTTCATTTACAAACCAGTCCGTACTCTCTCTATATTTTTTTCATATGTATTTAATATTGATTGCAAGAATCGGAGGCGATTTATTTTCAGATTTGGACAGTCGAAGAGCAGGTGTTTAAAGATTTCTGTTTCATCAACATCTTGACAGCTGAAGAAATTGGTTGCCAATACATCCAATCTTGTGGCCATTGTATACGGCCCAATAAAGTGAGAATAAAAAATTTCAACGATTTTAAAATGGAAACAAAATTACATATACTTTTCTAATTTTGAAATTTGTCAACATTGAGTGAATTGCTTTAGCAATATTATTGAAACTAGCGAGTAAGCGAGTACTGGCAAGTACTTGTTTGTCAAAAAGAAATGACATTGTATGAGTAAGCCCAAGTGAACCCCAAGTAATCCCCCCAAAAATATGTGGGCTAAATTATTATTGAACATATAGGATCAACCAAAATTTAAATGTTTGTACAATATCTTACAGATTTACGAGCACAAAGGGCTTTATCAATAATCAAAGATAACTTAAATATTTAAATCAACTATATGTAGGTATATATAATAAATAGTGCCAATAATCAATTTAATAGTCAGCTTATCGGTAAACGTCACTTTAAATTTAAGACTGAAGAAACGCGTGTTTAACTTCATAATTAAGTGTAACTGTAAGCTCCACATTTGTGCTGTCATTCTGACATCTCATATAAAAACAAATAAAATATGTTTGTTATACGTCTCGCCTGTGTCTCTTGAGGTTCTGGTTAAGGTTTTGAGTTCAAATTATGTCAGTAAAATAATAAATTAGATTATTTGCTTCTGCTCAATTAAATTTAAATTTAACTAATTCCGGTAAGGGCAATCAATTATGTACCTCGCAGTAGATTTATCAAATCTTAAATTGTTCTTATTTTACAACATGACTCTTACAGTACAAAAAATACTTACCTGTAAGTGCCGAATAAGATTTGCGTTCAGCGAGATTGTGTCACTTCTTCCAAAATTCTTATATATGTATACATATACTCTATTACATTCTCATCTCCGGAACTCATAACAATAAGAGCCATGTTTTATTGGGAAACTATCCATTGTACAGTAAGTAATTCCCAAAAAAAAACCTATCGATCGTAGCCTTTCTTTTAGCTTTGTAAGAATGGTACTCCTGCACAGTTATCACAAGCAATGAAAGAGTTTTGTGCAAGGAATAATTAAGAAAATATCAAAATTATGACCAATAATATACTTTTAAATATATAAAATAGAAATTAGAAAAACGTACTAATATTAATTAATGTTTGAAAACCATTTTTTGTTTGCCTTTTTTCTCCATTTTCAATTTTTAAATCGAACATTCATTTCGCATCAATAGAAAGGAAATAATAAGTGAATGGGTTTGTTCATAGACTATGGAAAAAGTTCCTTTATACACAGGGAAATTTTGTATTGCTATTTGCTGATTTTTTGTGTGTGTTTTGCATTCAATTCAATAATCACTCATAACTTCACTTAACATAAGCGGAATAAGGAACAAATATAATTAACATATTGGCATTTCTCTGTCGAGAAAAAAAACAATGGGATCACAAAAATGTAGGCCCAGTCCATATAGTGAAGCGAAGTCCGTCCGTCCATGGCCAACGTCCATTAAACATTGAACAAAAAGCACATTTTGTGAAGTTCCGTTGCCGCTTAGTGCGTTATCTTATAGATCATAGAATTCCATACGAATAAATATTTTGCAGCAGTCGAGCAGTTCCTCTGTAGTGCAGTTCCACCCAGTTCACCCGTTCTACCTTAAATCAATATTTGCACCCATCTAAACTTGTCAAATTGCTTTTTTGTAGATCTAAATAAAAAGATGATTTTTTTCACCAAAGTCCGTTTATTTATAACTACCATTCAAAATTGAACTCAAAACGAAGATTGGCCTTAGTCAAAAATAAAAGTAAAACAGAATTCATCAACAGCGATTGATTTTTTTTTTCAAAATGGAAATCGAAATTTGTTAAAATTGATCAATTGACGTTAGGGGTATACAAAATTGCAGATATAGGTGGAATTTTAGACGTGTTCCAGAAAATAATGGAGTAAAGAACTTTTACTTACATTTTTTAATATTAAAAGTGAAAAACTTTTCAGAAGAACAGCTTATATATTTATTAAAAAATGGAGTTATCTAAGATCTTAGAAATATAAACCAAATACAAAAAAAATAGAAAAAAAAAAGAATCAAAAAGATCGATTTGTGTTATGAATGGAAATTAATAATTATAACTACTTCATGAACACATCCATCGAGATTCAATCGAAGTATCAATCGTACCAACAAAACTAACAAAATCAAATTCGAGGCCCGAATAAACGTCAACCAGCCATCCACCGTAGCTTCTACTTTAGCTTTTTATCGGCCGTAGCAAATTGTATGTAAAATGATACGACGGATAAATTTACGGTCGCTAAATTTCCCAATAAAACACGGCTAATATCTTTTGGACTCGGAATATTCAAACAGCCAAAAGTTTATTTGTTGAATTTTTATAATAAGACAAACGTCATTTCCACAGCAGATGTCTGTTCGACAACAAATGTAGTAGATAAAGTAGTAGAGCACTAATCATTAAAAGCCGTGCTTAATTTGGTTATTTTTAAGCATACCAACTAACTTGTCCTTAAAGTTTAATATGGCGTTTATCCATGAATCAAAGAAAACAAGATTACAACACTTCTTTGTTTTTCTTATTTTATTGACGGCGCGGCGCCAGAGATCAAAAATCTGCTAATTGTTGTTGTTTGTTGTTTGTGGATTAATGGATTTCGATCTCTGGTGACGTCAATTAAAAGCGAAAAACATGGAAGTGTCGCAATCTTGTTTTCTTTGATTCATGGCGTTTACCTGTAAACGCGTGTTTAGTGAGTGTCCGTATATTCAAAGAAGTCGTTTTACGTAAACCATAAAGGGGTACATCGTACATGGTTCAGATACTCCATGCCGTCTCCACCATTACGTAACTACGCATGAAATGTGATTCTCGTTTTGTTCGCTTATGAGTTGTCGTCTGGGATCCAGGGACAACAAAAAAAACTGTAGGAATTTGCATACATAAAATTGCAAACATTTCAATTTATAGCATTTGTTAGGTATGTCAGTATAAATCTAACTTTACGCTAAACTTATTTTAAGTTCCGCAGCTAAACGCTCCTAAAAATTAAGTGGACATTGCTTTTTGACGTTTGTTAATGTCAAAGTGTCATATGGGTTTTTGGCAATGTAAACAGGTAAATTAGCTTTTTGTGATATTTAATTTCGAGTTCCTAACAACGACTTAAAATCGATTTCAGAAAAATTTTGTTTTATGTAAGCAACTTACAAAAAATATAGTGTGCATATAACGGGTGATTTTTTTGCTACTTGGTTTTTGACGTTTATATTTTTGACAGATCACACATGATAAGTTCCACGAACATTTGACATTTCGATTCAGTATTGTTTGCCATTTCATCATGAATAAACTTACGCCTGAACAACGTTTGCAAATTATTGAAATTTATTATCAAAATTCGTGCTCTGTGAAAAAAGTGTTTCGCAAGCTACGTCCGTTTCAGCGACGAGGCTCATTTTTGGCTAAATGGATACGTGAATAAACAGAATTGCCGTATTTGGAGTGAAGAGCAGCCAGAGTCAATTCAGCAGCTACCAATGCATCCCGAAAAATGCACTGTTTGGTGCGGTTTATGGGCAGGCGGCATCATTGGGCCGTACTTCTTCAAGGACGATGAAGGCCGCAGGGTTACGGTCAATGGAGAAAGGTACCGTTCGATGATAACAGATTTTTTTTTGCCGAAAATGCAAGAATTGAACTCGGTCGACATGTGGTTCCAACAGGACGGTGCCACATGCCACACTGCACGCGAAACCATGCATCAATTGAGAGGCGAATTTGGTGAGCAGTTGATCTCACGTTTTGGCGCAGTCAATTGGCCACCAAGATCATGTGATTTGACCCCGTTAGACTATTTTTTGTGGGGCTATGTTAAGTCTATTGTCTATGGGGACAAGCCAAACACGATTGCTGCCTTGGAAGCCAACATTGAACGCGTCATTGGTGAGATTCCGGCAGAAATGTGTGAAAAAGTTTGCCAAAATTGGACCTTCAGAATGGACCACCTGAAGCGTAGCCGCGGGCAACATTTAAGTGAAATTATTTTTAAAAAGTAAATGGCAGAAATTGATTTATCGATCCAAATAAAAATTTCATTCACTTTTTACAAGTTTCTGTGTTTCTTTGAATTTTCAAAAACCAAGCTCTTAAAAAATCACCGTTTACAAAGTCGATGAAATCTTGCTAAAAACGATTTGTTTTGACAGCATAAAATCGATTCTTTTTAGAACTAATTTCTGTTCAGAAAAAATCGAGTATTTATTTGGAATAAATTCGATGTACCTACCTACCTAACTTAAGTAAAATGTCAAAAGATAGATGGATGACTAACGCATGTAGAATGAGTAAAATCCTATTCTTAACCTAGTAAGATACTAGATATATAGAATTTCATTAAAGTTGTATGTATACTAATTTGTCTATATTTTTACGCCACTATGTTTACACATAATAAACGATTATATGTAGGTAAGTAGGTACCCCTGAAGCAATAGGTACAAAGATACATATGGAAACAGTTTAAAAATATTATTTATCCTTGCATTAATGGATTATTATGACCAAATACCCCTGGTCAACTCACTAAAAACAGTGCATACCTATACCTAGGTATTATTTAAATGTGAACTTAACTAATAAATATAATTGTCGTTTATTAATAAGGTAGTTTTCAGGTAGGCTTACCTACATACTTACATTTTTTGATCAAACAACTTAAAAAATTTGCTAGATATAGGTATTTACTATTAATACCTATACCTACGTATGTATGTGTATGTAGATTATGTATGTTTATTCACTTAAAAAAAAAAAGTTTTAAGCATAAATAAAGGGCGTTTTCTTATTTCACCACATGACACACCCAGGAACACTGCGCAATGATAGGTATTTTGATTAAGTTTCTCATATTTCCTTCTCTCTATTGCTCTCTTCATATGTATATGACAGGGCGGGTAGGCGGTAGGGGTATTACTATACTACTGTAGGTAAATTTTAAATATCCATCCAAAGTCTAACATTTCAACCTAAAAAAAAATCATAATTCAGCAAAGCTTTTTGCTCTCACATTTCCCCTTAGAAAATGAATTTTTTATTCAGCTGTTGAAATTATAAAAGCATAAAGGCTTACACTGTTACGAATGAAAATGCTATAAAAAAAAATATTGATTAAGCTGATTTTTGAATCAAAGCTTTTTGCGGTGGTTTACATCAGAAATCAGCTGTGGAATTTAACAAAACAACGTCATACGTAATTTCAGATTAAAGTCAACAGATTATGGGATTAGCGTACGGTTACCACCTAACCGTTTTTCTGCAATAATTTTTTTTATCAGATTTTATACCTACTAATAAAATAATGATGGCTCTTTGAATAGGCCACGATTGTGCCGGTCGCTAACGGTTATAAAAACTGTCGTTAATTGTTGTGTCTAATGGCGCTTTTAATTGGCTTTCCGGAATTGTTCGCCGATCCGGGATCCCAACTGAACAGTTTTGTGTGATTCTGACGATTCTGAATTTTCAAATGAATATTCAAATTCAAAAAAAATGTTTGTTGCACAATTATGATACAAAAAATGATAACAGTCGAGTTTGACGTTCAAGTATATGAATGTGTGAGTGCTTCTGGTTCTGATTTCAAATCCAGAAACAAAATTCTCTTCTTTTCAGAATTAGAACTGTCATTTTTTCTCAAGTGAACGCTTTCAGAAGAGTCCGTAAAGCTTCCGGATTGCCAAATAAAAACGACATAAGTAACGTTGTTAAAATAAAAATACCTAAAGTTTAGAAATTTTATAGGTTCAATATTCAACGCAAACCAGGTACTCGCGTCGTCGGTATGCCAAGGAATGATAATAAGTAATTATGTACCTTCATGACCGGCTTAGACTTAAACACCCAAATTATTAAAGATGGACTAGGGGACTAAGTGCGAAATGCTCTTAATAAAACAGAATTTCTTCTATTTGACATTTACAAATTTAGTCCTTCGCTAGACCATCAAAGACGGTTGTTGAAATTTTAGCATTTTGATAAAGTGTCTAAGACCTAAAACTTCGTATTTCGTATGTAATACATATTTAGATTTATCTTATCTACAAGAATCACCAACAAAATTTGTAATATTTGACTACTGGAGAATTTAGAGCGGAATCATCAGAATCAGAAATCTCTTCCGAATCATATATCCCTTTTCGTCATCTGTTATGAAGTAGTATTGAAAGACGAAAAAAGCAAGTTTACTTATTTTCATTTAAAAAAACAGGTGAAATTTGTCTGTAGTTGGCAAGCGTGGAAACCCTAAATTCTGCCGGTAACACCAGTCTACAATAATAAATAAATTTCCTTTCCATAAAAACTTACACGCGCTTCAAATAAAAAAATGTTAGGTTTTCATTAGCATGCCCTTAAATATAATAAATACGTAAGCTTGCGTTAATATACGAGGATATTTTGAATTTGTAATATTTAGGTAGGTAGGTTAGGTAGGTATATTTGAAACAATTTATTTGAATTTATAAAACGCTTAAATTGTTATTTGTTTAAATTAACAACTTTGCTTTTGCCTAAGGTTAGGTAATATAGTATAATATGTTCACCAACAGATATTATGACGCATTTGATTTTTGATGTGTGATTTTTGTATACTCTGTTTTGCATTAAAATATTATTAATGAACAAGTTATAAGATTCATTCGCATACGTCACCATGCGCATCGTTTGATATTACTATATTCATTATGGGTTTCTCCTATGTGAAACGTGGTTTACAAACAAAATCGTATCTATGCATATATAGGCACATGCATATGCAATGTAGGTAATCGCGATACAGCAGCAGCAAAATGATTGTATCAATCATGTTTATCAACCTTCTATAATTGAATATATTATAATTAATTAATAGTATAATTTTAACTTCAATTTGCTTACAAAAAAAAAATATTTTAAATAGTTAATTTCAATAATAATGAAAAAAAATGGAACTACGATATTTTTAAAGAATAAAATGCACGACTGGATCGCAAGAACCTGCTTTTATGTTCGATCACATCGTATGCAAAAGATTTGTATTAAGAATTTTACTTAATTTCGTATATACAATTTAATTTTTTTCCAAACAAAATAATAAATAAACTTAGAAATGAAATTTCACATAGTACATAGTAGCTTCGAATAACTAAAATTGGGAGCACTGATAAATGACAGCCACAGACACTCAATTGTTAAGACATGAAACACCGACTTTAAATTCGAAAAACAGCTGATGATCAGATTGTTGCGAAAATATGCCTTTCTTCGGATGCTCAGTCAGTGCAATTAATTTTGATGAAATTTTGACATTTGATTATTTTCAATAACCGAAATATAGAAGTATACCTACATACTGTCTTCCCGGGACAAATATTTTGTGTGCCCCCCTCTTTTCGCGAATTGTTTTTGTACGTGGTTTTATTAAACATATTGTAGTCCAGTCGGGTTAAACATTTGAACTGGAAAAAATTAATTCGTACAATTTTCTTTTACAGTTCGGGGGGGGGGAGGGAGGTCGTCATTAGAAATCCAAATTTCGGTTTTCGGGAAAACCACGCTGAAGCTTCAGCCGCCATTTTGAATTTACTGAAAATTTTAGTTTGGCCAATAACTTCGCCATTTTTCAATTATCACAAAAATAATTAAGGTAAGACTTGTAGAAAATTTAATTTTCTACAAATTTAGTCTTAATATTTTTTTTTCTAATATTACTGTTCGGGAAACATTAATGAAAAACTGATTTGGGGGATGTGCCCCCTTCTGAGACTATGAAATATTAATTCGTACAATTTTCGTTCATAGTTCGTTGGGGGTTAATTAGAAGTCTCAATTTCGGTTTTCGGGAAAATCGCGCTGGAGCTTAGCCGCCATTTTGAATTTAATAAACATTTTATTTTGGAAAATAACTTTGCCATTTTTGATTTCTCACAAAAATAATGTAGGTAAAACTTGTAGGAAATTTAATTTTCTACAGCGCGATTTTCCCGAAAACCGAAATTTAGACTTCTAATGACCCTCTCCAACGAACTGTAAGAGAAAATTGTACGAATTAATTTTTTCCATTTCAGCCCTTTTTTTGACAACCCGACTGGGCTATTGCGTATAGATAAAATTGTGTGGTTAATGAAAACCAAACAAATCACAAATAACATTAACCCCGATTACAGACTCCGATAAATGGACTGCGACCTGTTTTGACAGTTCTACTATAGGGAAAATGTCAAAATTGAGTCAGATTCCCTCGCCAGTCGACAGGGAACTGATCGAATTCTATAATCAGTGTGATTGTGTTTGGGTCGTACATACAACAAATGTCACTTTGGCATTTTTAAATGTTGAAAAGGTCACCATGCTAAGAAAACAAACACTGTTGAAAAGTATTTAATAATAATTTGTAAATTAATAAACTGCTTTAAGATAATTAAATTGATAAGTGTAAAATGTTGACCTTCTTCTTAAATGTTCACATTCTTCTCTTCCTTGAACGCTTTCTGGGTGGATTTTTCTGCTGGCGCCCCTTCATCACTGGCCACTAGTCGTATGTAAAACAAACTACATTATTTTAAAGGACTCTTCTTAAAACTAAATATAACTGTCATACATCTTGAAACTGAATGAAAACGAATTTCAATTACAAATAACGCGTGTTTTGCAACCGGTGTAAATTCAATTTCTATCAATTCACTTAAAATTCATATTCGAAATTCCAAAATCAGTAAACACACATTTTTAAATGTTTATAACTACACATTTGTATATCGTACATAAAAAGAACACCTCCTAACTTTGTTCCAACCATATGTATCCTTAATTATTGGGTGTTCTTGACTGTTTAAAAGTTGTGTGTTGTTTTTTCTCCGTGTTTGAATTATCGCTTTACCTAAATGCAGCCTTTCGATAAATCCAAATGATCTTCAATTAATTTGAGCAAAATATTTCCAGCGAGTTCTTAAAAATCATGGAAACTGAACTCACATTTTTGTAAAGCAGCAGAACTATAATTTTTCAGATAAAAACGACTTGTATTCGAAATGTAGAACATGAATTTTCATGTTCGAAAAACCAATTCACAATGATGGAATTCATTGTTCCTTTTTTTGCGAAACGAACTTTTCTGGCTAATATAGCTGTCAAAAATGACGTAAGTGTATTTTATTACCTACCCACAATCCAGTACGTAGTTGAACCGACCGCTAGTCAAGTTTGTATTTTCTGATTGGCCAGTTGCCGAAAAACAATGCATTTTTTTGAACGTACATAGTACAATTTTTGTCACAGCTATCCGAGTTGCAGCTGCATATATATGCTCTTTTGTCGATAGGCTGTTCTTACAAGAGTACACATATTACAAGGTATGCTCTTCCGAGTTTTTATTTTCATTCAAATTAGAGCATGTGTCAAAACTCAGAGACCATTTTGTCACACATGGACAATATCGCTAATTGCTACGGAAATAACAAGTATGGGTAAAACAACAATTTTAATAAATTATTTTCTATTCGAATTGTATAATTAATTGTTCATAACTTTTTCATCTATATTCCGCTATTCGGTTCGATCAAAGCAAAATGTTGCAATTTTTAATGTTATTTCAATAACATGTTACTGAATACCACAGTACAGATAATAAAGGTAATATATTCCGGTTTTCATTTTCGTTCAAGTTCGCGCATTTGGCAAAACTCAGAGACACTCGTGTCACATTTGGCATGCACATAGGCCTAGGCATGGGCCAAACAGCTAGTTGCAACATCTGTAACTGCTACTTTTTAATAACAGTTATAAATTCCTGTAACTGAAATAACAATTATGGAACAAAAATTTTCAGTAAAATAACAATTTTAATAAAATATTTTCCACTAGCATTTTAAAATTAATTATTCATCACTTTTTCATTTATATTCCGCTGTGTGGTTTGATCAAAATACAAATTTAGAAATGTCAAATGTTATTTTAATAACAGTTATTTTTGATCTACTGTTACCTCTTACTGAACACTGAGTGCATTTGCCAAATCTCAGAGACATTTTGCCAAATATGACAACCGAATTTTTGAATTATGAAAACCGAATTTTGACAAAATGCCCACTATATTACCTTTATTATGTGTATACTGTGACTGAATACCACTTACTGAAATATTGACCCATCCCTATATGCATCAAAAATTTGAGTGGATGTGTCAAATCTCAGAGACTTATGTCATAATATGAAAATGACAATCCAAATACACAAGCATCTTGTAATATATGCACTGTTTTTTTTATAACTTGACTACTAATTTTAACTCTTTTAAAAATAATTGTTAACCTGTAGTGTAAAACATGTAATGTAATAGAAGATGTAATGTATAAGAAGAATATAGCTTTAACGTTCTAAATGAATTTTTTTTTAATGTTCTAAGTTCGTCTATTTTTATTAATTTTTTTTAAAGACCAATATTTTATAGTGATAATAATAATGAATACTTATTTAGTTTAACATTACTCGCCTGCAAACCTCAAGTCAATCAATTGAAACGTTAAAACGAATCCACATTAAAATGTTTTAAAACAAACAAAACCTCTAACAGTTTCTAACCACTTTTAACCCCACAATCAGCGGTTAAACGTTTTCGTCTATTATCCGGTTGGGTGTATCGTTTCAATATAACAAAACAATTTGTAACCACAAAAATTTGGCAAAAAAAAAATAAAAAACAAAATTGATTAGTTTTGTTTGTGTACGTCATTTTTTTTTTTTTTTTTTGGCTTAACTGAACGTTTCCATTATAAGTTTTTAGGACCTTTCGCATCAGCCAGCGGTGGCGGACGGTATTTAACCATATATACCGCGTCATTATCCAAGTTTAAATTAGGACGTGTGCCGTTTGCGTGTCTGGCATGACAGGTGCCCGACGACGCGACGTATTGTTTAGCATGCATCAAAATGTATATTTCCATTTGCCTTTACTCCTAACACCTACTTTCACTCCAAAGCAGCAACCGTTGCATTGGGAGCTGAAGTTAAAGCAGTGAAGTAACACTATTTTCTACACGTTTCAATTCGCGGGTTTTGATTGAAAATTTAACCCCAACATATATCGCTGCCGCCTCACCGTGTTGGCTTTGGCTATGGATGAAGAAGTGACAGATGAAGCTGTGCAATAAAAGAACATACAAAACGGTTAATAGCTGTGCAGCGTATCCGCTAATTTATTTCCGAATTCCTAAAGCTTCGTCAGTGTGTGATTCAGACGCTGAGACCATCCGAGCCAGAAGCTTACGTTAACATGAGAATGTGGGATATTTTCATTGATTGACCTGTGAACTTGATTAGCGGTTTTGATGAAACTGATTGTTTTTTAGGAGATTTTTATTATGTTCGGATAGTGTGGTCCTGTTTTTCGTTGGCATTTGGCGCGTAAAATGCCAACGTGTCATTCAACGCGGTTTGCATCCGATAGGTATGCAGTTGTTGGGCTCTTCCGACCGCTAATTAGGAGTGTTTTGGGGGCATAAAGTGCGTGTTATTCCCACACAATAATGATGTTAACTAGCATATGTACATAGGTGCGTTGTGTGCTTGTTTAGCGATTGATTAATTGAGAAGCTGGCATTTTATTATTGTATTTTAGAAATAAAACGTTAATTTAGTAGGTATGATGATGAAAGTGCAGGGTGGTAAGCTCCCTATATTTATTTAAAAGTGTGTTACAGCTGAAATGCGAAAGACATGCCTAGTACCTATATATTTAGGTTTTCTTTGCTTTCACCTAAAAAAAAAAAATATTTGGAACTCATTGATTGATACTTATTTACCTTCCAAACTAAATTAAAGTAGTGTGCGGCAGGACCATAAATTGAAATTGTTAAGTGAAAATTTTAATGTAAAGTAGTATTACCTTAATGTGTATGAAGATGGTAAGTGTGTCACAACTCACAAATATACATGTTCTTCTTTATGTTTGCTATTCATTCAGTGATTTCGATTAGGTTCATAGTAGAACAACGCAGAACTAATTTTTTATTATTTTAGAATAAAACATAAGATTTATTAATAAATAAAATAATTAAAATATAAAATATAAAAAAATGTTTATTTTTATAGAAATTATTAGCTGACAGTAGATACAGCTTAATATATTGAAATAAGAACGCTATATAAATAAGGTGCACCAAATTAGGTTAAACGTTGTTATTAAATTCGACAAAATAGTTACGCTAAGATCTTGCAACGATGCCCTTTAGACATTTTGAATATTTTGAATATTGTATTTGATTTATGCCTTAAAGTGCTCTAACAGCCCTATTAACAAAAAACGCTTAGACATTTAGTCCATGGGCAAAACCATGAAATAAGAGTTAGACCATGGCCTAAAATGTCATATTAATAAACAATCGAACGAAATCTACAACAATAAGTATCAACTCTATCTATTTTAATTCTATGTCCCTGTAAATTTTGTTCTTAAATGTTAATTCTTAGTCCTTCTCGTAAAATAACAGGTTTTTCACCAACTCTATTTTGAAACTATTTTTTTTATAATTCTATGTCAACTAAGTATAACATATTTCAATTTTATGGAAATCGGTCAAAGAACAACGAATTTGCCAATTTTTTTAATCCGGTACCGTACTTACATTATAATACATCCCCGATAACGACCCCTTCTTCCAATTGTACAAACACACTCTGTGTCATTCAAACTTTGATCAGTAGTTCAGCAATTTCAATTCACCAATTTCAAATCAACGATTTAATCTCACCGATTTACCGTAAATCTCCAAAATCGAATTAGAAAAGACTTTCAAAGCGCAAGAATACGAGACCAGAGCGTGAAATGATTTATTGTACTCATTTTGTAATTATAAAACCATTCCCCAAACTAATTTGACAAAACTTTTAAACAAGACATATAAGGAAATAATATTGAAGCTAACTGATTTTCAATTACTTATAATCTCTTAATTTAAGTCCCCTTTCACACAGGGAAACCAGTTGCTGGAGATTTTTTTGACGTTTTACTTTAATTGCCTTGTACCTTTCACACGAAGAAACTGGCACCAAGAAACTGAGGAGGAAAATGGAAAGATTTTGTCGGGCTAATTGGAATGCAAAGCAAAACGTCAAAAAAATCTCTTCAAATCGTTGACCGGGGAGATTTTTTTCATTCCCCTTACTTCTTGCCCTTCTCGCCAACAAACTCGCAGTTGCCGGCAACTCAGTTTCCTTGTGTGAAAGGGGACTAACGTAACGTGACGACATTAAACGATTTACGATATGTCTATCCTTTTCACACCTATATTCTGTTCAAGAACAAAGAATTCTTCCATATGCATGGCAATGCTATTTTAGACTTTTCAGTGGACATAGGATTCCTCGTTAAATCGCTTTTGAAAGTCAAATGTGATAAACAACTTTTATCAACAAATATTTAATGATATACAATTTAGGAACCAAATGTGCTTTTTTACCTACAATAAACATCTAAAAAAATAAAATGTTCTGAGCGCTGCCGTTTTCTTTTCAAAATACATAACACTATTTTATACGCTTTTTAGTTCAGAAGGATTAACGGTTTTACGCACTTTTTTTTTTTAAATAGAACACGATAAACAAATGTTCGTACATATACAATGTATTACTGCACTTTCCAAAATTATACTAATGTATTAAAAATTGTTACTTTTTCCGTTTGTTGTTAAATATTTTCTGTACAATTCTTAAACAATATATATATTTTTTTTAATTAATAAGAATTCAGATTTTTACCAAAAATCAATATCAAAAATATTTATCATATTTAAAAATTTCAATATTCTAAATCAACACATTTAAATAATAAAAATCAATAACCTCAAAAATTTAAATAAAACCGTGACCTGCCTCAATTGCTATCTACAATTTATAGCCATCATACAGGCTTGTGCACATCTGTGGGACAAATTATTTCCAGCCGTAAATAATTCATTCAGTTCCGATTTTAACAATAACACCAAAACTAGAGCTATAAGTAAATGTTTTGCTGCTTTTTAATTCGTTTGCTTTAATACCTACTACTAAAGGTGCAAGCACCTTTTGAAAATTTTGAGCAGCTACACTGCTATCCAGTAGTACACATGTTAAGTGTGCTTAATGACAGTTTTCAATGCCAACTAATATTTTATTACACATAACGTCAGACGGAACTGCAATGAAAAAGTGATTTTTAATTTCCTACGGAATTTCCGATATAACCCAGTATTTCTTGGGAAAATAAAAAATGTAAATGCACCTACATAAAAATTCCCAAACCAAGAATAAAAAAAATTATGAATTCGATAAAATTGATACAATTCAACTTGGTATTTCCATATTAGAGAACTGCTTGCATCTTTTTGGTGGAGATCTACAAAAACAAAAGCTTTTTACTACGTAGCCAGGCCCTCACATTACTCACAAATTGAAGTCTATATGTGAGTCATTTACTTGAGCGCTATAAGCGTTGGTACAGGTTATTTCTGCACGTATCAATTTCCATCCATCTATGTATATAGCTAATTAGTATTCCAGACAAGTGATACGCAAATCAATTTTATCGTCAAAATCACAAAACGGGATTCGTCAGAAAGCTACAAGTGTTAGCTTAGCATGACAATAATTCTCCTATAAATACATAAAAGTTGTCGCTATACTCGTACATGTGCGAAGTGCCCTTCGAAGTTGTTCTTTATGCAAATTTTTCTATGGTGTACAATAATTGGAAACCCAAGTTCATATAATGCATGATGTGCAGTTGAATAAAGTCACTTTTTCGGTTAGAAATTCTAAAGATGCAACAGAAAACAAAAGGCTTAGGTTTAGGTAGGTATAGTCAGTCTCATTGAAAATGTAAAACCGATTACAGTTCGAGCAGGAGGACTTTTTCGGTAATTCGTGACAATAAATGCGAGTACTTGGTAAAGGTGTATCGAACAGTGGGGTCTCTTGAAGAAATTAGTCTAAACAAAAACCGCTCTTAAATATTTTGTTTTAGTTTTTTTTTTTTTATTTAGTCACGTCTTTAATATTTCCCAAAATTCGTTGATATCTTACAAGACTGCCCTTTTAAGTGGTTGTGCTTTGTTTTTGGATAGAATATAATATGACACTTGCAAAGGAAATCAATTTAGGCCTGGCAACGAGACGAGGCCAGGCGAGGCTTTTGTTAGTCTCGTCAAAATCGAAAAATGTCAGTCTCGGTCCCGCCTTTTTCTCGTGAAAATTTTAATGTGCAGTCTGGTCTCGGTATTGGTATCATCCTTAGACTTAGATTGTTTCGTGTTTTTTGATAGTAAAAATAAGATAAGACGCGTGTTCAGATTGAAAAGATGGAGTACGGTATCTCAGCAGTTTATTAGTTGCATATGAAATCGTTCCAAATGGCTTACATTTTGCGCGAATTTAGTTTGCAAAGTTGTGTGATAACGTAAAAAAATAGGCTGCAAGGTTACGTTATCAGACACCTTTGAAGAGCCGTATTTCCAAGATAAAATTTGAATTTTGTAAAGGTTTTTCAATCCATTTAAATCGGAGTTATCCTTCAATGGATTTTGACAGCTCATGGCCAGTAGGCAAAAAAATACATTTTGACGTTTGGATAATATTTTTTTCCAAATGTCACTTAAAAGGTTTAAGATCAACTTTTTGCGGAAAAAAAATAAAATCGGAAAAATATCGAATTTTCTGAGGAAAAATTTGAATTTTTTAGAAGTTTTTTAATTCCATTTAAATCAGAGCCATTCTTCAATCGATATTGATAGCTCATGGCTTGACAGGTAGGCAGCGAACTATATTTTAAAGTTTGGATACTATTTTTTCCAAATGTCACCTTAAAGTTTTCAAGTAAACTTTTTCCGGAGGGGGGAATATAGTCTAAGAAATGAGCGATTTCTATTCCAACGATACATACACAAATTGTACGTATTCTTCTCTGGATTTTCGCAGTGCGCCTATCTGAGTATAACTATGCACATATTTGTTTTGATATTTTGAGGCGCATGGAATATTTCGCAAAAAAATCTTGTGAATATTATAAAAATTGAAAATAACTACCTACTAAAAAATAATTAAATAAAAAAATAGTTCTTCTAGCGAAAACCGAAACCAAACCACCAATACCGCCGAGACCACCGAGACTAACGAGAACACCGAGGGTCGGCGAATTCCCTTACCCAAAATGCGGTCTCGTCTCGGGTGCTTAGTAGTCTAGTCTCGGTCTCCGGAACCATAAGAACAGTGTACTGGGTCCTTAAATCGCTTACTAATTCAATTTAACTTCTCACATTATATCATCTCATAATAATGAAAATCCCCTTTTAACCACCACTGTGCCCCAGGCGATTGCATATCAGTTCAAAGAAATCGACTTCTGGCATTGTTCAATCTTCAATGCAATGCAATTGAATCATTCAAGCTGTGTTCAATTAGGTTCTGTTCTAACAGTGAGAAATCATTCTGTAGAAAGACAACTGAAAGACTTATTATGTATTGTACACGTACATGGTGGTATTATGTATAGTTTCGTTTACCTTCATGCTACTACCTTACTACCTAAGTGCAACTCAGGCCATTGCACTGACAAAAGCACAACCAAAAATCGTATTTAGACTCATGTTCCGTTTGACTTGAAATTGCATCTGAATTTTGGTTTGATTTGTGTCTGCCTCTGGTATTCCTCTGTCAGTTGCAAGAATATTCAGTGATCTTGATCATAATATGCATTTACCTAATGAATACTCTCCCCACAGGCACTATAGTGCGAATCATTGAAAGCAATTATTATTTTCGTATATGAAAAAAAAAATGTTTACTAAGAAGAAAGATTATTTCTGACACGCATACGCATACCTACCAACAAATCTGGCATTAGACCGACACGAAGACGCGACGCACGGTAAAAAGAAAACTATTTGAAAATGTCAAAATATTTCCAAAACATCAAAGATCAGGGAAAATTTATTTTTTTGGTTGTTAGACAGGATAACACCTGATTAATTGGTTCCGGGCACGCAGTTTGGGTACGAAATTTAAAATACATTGCACTCCATCATACACACAGAAGTTTGATTGAATGCCAAATACAAAGTAAAAAGTATAATTCCTTAGGAGGAGGATACCTTGAAGGATTATCGGAGTATTTGATGCTTCGGAAGGATAATTGGAATCCCAAACACGCACATTTAAATGTATCTAAATAAAAATAAGTAGGTAAATACAAAACATAAACCCATCGGCGAAGGCGAGTGCGCCACTCATAATTGCAGTTTGGCTTCTTAAATTTGCATCACAATTTTGACTTCCGATATGCAGATACAGATATATTTAAGGCTATTGAACATATACAATATATACGGCCGGCATTTAATTTGCGAGTCTTTAATTTAATATATTTTTAAGAGATTCATTAAAAAACAAAATATTCACAAACGAAATATATCAACAAAAACAAATTTTAGAAAAATTTAAATTCAAACATGGCTTCATCCTTTCAAATTTAGCGTAAAATAGGTATTAACAGTAAAAACTAGAAAAACCTTGTCAAAATTGCAGTAGATCTGTCACTTTGTTTTTTTTTCTTCAAAAAATCAATCTATTGTATAGTAAAATCTACTGCATTTTGATCTTTCGAAAGAAAATCATCCACTAAATATTGATTCTGTCATTGTCTGTATCATACTTCCATACCCTTTAATTTATACATATATTATTAATGATACATAGGGAATTGAAGGCTCTGTAAATAGGAGCAATTTCGAAGTATTGGCCGAAGAGGAGTAAAGGTAAAGGGTTACATGACTTACGAGTGAACGGATGTAAAGTTTTATTAGACATTCAATTAAAGTATTATATAAAATAAATTAAATATTGTTTATTTCTAAATTGTTAAACATATGAATTTTAGCTATCGGATATGTCTTAATGGCAATTGACAGCTGTCACAGCTGACACAAAATCGTATTTTTAATTATTTGCGTTTGATTTGATAGTTAGAAAAGGGAATACGATATGGACAGATTATTTATTAAATCTGTGCACAAAAGGTAAAATTATTTTTAAGAGGTTGAAGATATCTATTATATATAAATCTTATCTTTGTAGATAAAGAATTTAATATATATGTGGAAAAATGTGATACTCCAATTGTCAATAACTCGGTCCATCATATCGCATTAGAAGGAAATTTATGTTTTTTTACTTACATGAAAAATATTGTAAATGATAATATGTTTATACCTAATTACAACAAGGCTGACTTTGATGCAATGAACGAATATTTTCTATCTATTCCTTGGGAATCGCTTATATCTAAAACAGAAATAATAAATAAATATATGATACTCTAATATCAATTACGTAGATTATGTAGCTGTACGTAGATTTGTTCTAAATAAAAAAGCTAAATCTAGGAGCAATCCTGCATGATTTAACAAGCGACTTAAAATCTTAAAAATAGAAAAAATAAATCTTTTAAATTACTAAAAACAAACCGAGATGATCTTAATTTGCGGTCTAACCATCTGACTATTCAAAAAGAATTCGATACACTTAACAAGTTTTTACATCGTGCTTATTTATTCTCTATTGAGTCAAAAATTAAATGTAAAAGTGACAGTTTTTGGAAATATATTAACTCTAAGCGTAAAAGTAATGGATATCCGAGCTGTATGAATTACCTTAACCAATCAACGAGTGATGTTCAAGAAATTTGTAACTTCTTTGCTGTTTATTTTCAGTCTGTGTACTCCACAAACGTTGCAGCTTTTACAAATTTATCCAAAGTTCCAACCATCGTTAATATAGGGTCTATGGTTTTATCGTCTTCTTAAGTCGAATAGGTCTTATTAGGTTTAGATATAAATAACACGTCAGGTCCTGATGGAATTCCACAAATTTTATTGCGTAAATGTGCCATATCTTTAGCTATTCCATTGACTGTTATTTTCAACCTATCGCTTACGATGGGGAAATTTTTAGATTCATGGAAACTCTCTTATATAACACCAATTTTTAAATCTGGATCTAAGCAAGAAATAACTAACTATAGACCAATTTGTAAGCTATCTGCTCTACCTAAGCTATTTGAGAAAATTGTTTGTGATAATCTTACTTTTCAATTAAAAAATTTTGTATTAGATTTCCAACATGGCTTTATTTCTGGAAGATCTACATCCACTAATCTTTCGTTAATGACTAATTTTATTATAAGCAATTTTGAATCTAATCGCCAAACCGACATAATTTTCACAGATTTTGCCAAAGCGTTTGACCGCGTTAATCATCATATTCTTGTACATAAGCTCTTGGAACTAGGGTTTTTTTATTTAACAGAGAGAGTCCAAATTGTAAAGATTGATGGTCATCATTCGAATCAAATACTGGTTCCATCTGGTGTCCCACAGGGTAGCCATTTAGGCCCATTATTGTTCTTGTTTTTTGTAAACGATATTCCGAAAATATGTCAAAAATCTCAATGTCTTCTGTTTGCGGACGACCTTAAATTATATCGAACTATAGAATGCTCTGATGATTGTACGTTATTAAATGATGATTTAAAAAAACTGGCAGAATGGTGTAGTACACGGTGATTTTTTAAGAGCTTGGTTTTTGAAAATTCAAAAAGCACAGAAACTTGTAAAAAGTGAATGAAATTTTTATTTGGATCGATAAATCAATTTCTGCCATTTACTTTTTAAAAATAATTTCACTTAAATGTTGCCCGCGGCTACGCTTCAGGTGGTCCATTCTGAAGGTCCAATTTTGGCAAACTTTTTCACACATTTCGGCCGGAATCTCACCAATGACGCGTTCAATGTTGGCTTCCAAGGCAGCAATCGTGTTTGGCTTGTCCCCATAGACAATAGACTTAACATAACCCCACAAAAAATAGTCTAACGGGGTCAAATCACATGATCTTGGTGGCCAATTGACTGCGCCAAAACGTGAGATCAACTGCTCACCCTCTCAATTGATGCATGGTTTCGCGTGCAGTGTGGCACGTGGCATCGTCCTGTTGGAACCACATGTCGACCGAGTTCAATTCTTGCATTTTCGGCAAAAAAAATGTGTTGTCATCGAACGGTACCTTTCTCCATTGACCCTTTCTCCATTGACCGTAACCCTGCGGCCTTCATCGTCCTTGAAGAAGTACGGCCCAATGATGCCGCCTGCCCATAAACCGCACCAAACAGTGCATTTTTCGGGATGCATTGGTAGCTGCTGAATTGCCTCTGGCTGCTCTTCACTCCAAATACGGCAATTCTGCTTATTCACGTATCCATTTAGCCAAAAATGAGCCTCGTCATAAAACGGACGTAGCTTGCGAAACACATTTTTCACAGAGCACGAATTTTGATAATAAATTTCAATAATTTGCAAACGTTGTTCAGGCGTAAGTCTATTCATGATGAAATGGTAAACAATACTGAATCGAAATGTCAAATGTTCGTGGAATTTGTCATGTGTGATCTGTCAAAAATATAAACGTCAAAAACCAAGTAGCAAAAAAATCACCCTTTATAAACTTCTTACATCTTAACATTTCAAAATGCCAAGTCATGACTTGTTTTCGCAAGATTTCTCCAATCTATTATGATTATCAAATCGATAAAAATTCCTTGGATCGTGTAGATCAAAAAAATGATATTGGTGTTATCCTTGACACTAAACTTTCGTTTCTTCCTCATATCGACTACATTATAAATAAATCAAACCAAATGTTAGGTTTTATCAAAAGAAATGGTAAGGAATTTACTGATCGATATACCATAAAAACTCTTTTTACCTCTCGCGTTCGATCTACGCTAGAGTACTGTAGTACTTTTTGGAATCCTTACTACAATATTCGCGTCTAAGAATCGAAAAAATTAAAAAAAAAGTACAAGGTTTATGTGTTATAAACTCCACTGGGGTAATGATATTCCATCTTATGAAACTAGATGTCTCTTATTTGGTATGCAGAACTTGGTAAATCGGCGTACTTATTTTGCGATAATGTTCATTAGAGATATACTTACTTACCATATT
The DNA here is from genome assembly GCA_910595825.1 of Philhelius pedissequus. Taxonomy (NCBI): domain Eukaryota; kingdom Metazoa; phylum Arthropoda; class Insecta; order Diptera; family Syrphidae; genus Philhelius; species Philhelius pedissequus. The sequence continues at coordinate 44,254,127 of OU343162.1, forward strand.
AAATGTGCACAACTTCTTGCACTTATACCTATTCGTATTCCTAGTTATAACTCTAGAGATTGTGTTCTTTTTTACGAGCAATTTCACAGATCAAATTATGGTCGTAATGAACCGGTTTCTGGTTGCATCAGGGCAGCAAATTCAGTTTGTACTAGATTAGATTTTTTTAAAATTTGCTCAAGAGATACATTTAAAATTTATGTTTTAGAAGTACTTAGATCTAATTGATATTTATTACGTATATTATATTTTTTTCTCTCCTCATTTTGTATATGTTAATTCAACAATATTAAAAATTGTTATTCTTTAGTCTATAAGAGAAATTTGATTCTGTGATTGATGAAATCAAAAAAAATAAAATAAACAAATCTCGTGTCACGTTGATGTGTTGAATGAACTCCGAAACTATCCAACCGATTTTCATGTTTTTTTTTAGAAATGTTTATTTTTCTGGCGTTCCTAAGATAGGATAGTTTGTAATACCTAATACTTATAAATAATAGTACTTGCCATACAAATTTTTCTACCATCTTTATTATTTCGAAAACGGCTTTTCCTATTTTGATAAAAACAAGTATGTGCACTACTTTAGGTATAGTCTACATGTTGGTGAACATTTTTTTTTACATAGTTTGTTATTGAGTAGCTCCCATACAACTTTTTTTTTGATTTTCGACTTTCTCATAAACGTATCGACGGATTTCGATCAAAATTTTTACATAGGATTTCCTTCATATTATACATACTACTGCATACCAAATTTTTCGAAAAATATTTTTTTGGATTTTTGAAAAAATAATAATTGAAAATTCAATATTTCGAAAACGTGTTAATGATTTGATTTTTGAAATTTTGTTTTTAATTTTATTTTTAGAGAAAAATTAAAAGAATTTTGTATATAAAAAATTAAGTAAAAAAAGACTTTAGAAATGTATTTAGATTCTTAATAGAAATATTTTGCATACGATGTAATCGAACAAAAGAGTAAGTATGTGCGATCCAGTCGTGCATTTTATTTTATATCCCATTTACAAAAAAAAAAGGAAACGTCAAGGCAAAAGATATGCCCGATTCTCTGCGTCGTTGTTGTGACCTAATCAGTGTTCACACTTCCTTAATCTTATTTAGTAGGTACATATATAGTTTAATAAAAATAGATTTAAACCACTTTCTTAAGTGTTGACTTTTGGTCTCAGAGTAAGAATTACCAGAAATGTATTTTAGATGCGAAATTCATATTTTATAGAACCAAACAATTATTAGTACATTTATGGAAAATTCGTGTAGGTACATATTTCGTATTGTATAATTCACAGAAAAAAATTGAATGATTGGCAACACTGATCAGCAGCGAGGTTGTTCCAGTAAATCCGAGATCACTGCGCCAATGAAATAACCACTCAAACTTGAATGTTTAAGTACTCCTATTTGCTTCTATACAAAATAGTCATATTTTTGGTGATTATGGACCGATTTTCATGAAACTTTGAAAATTGCGATTTGAGACCACTTGCTACTAAAATAATATTCTCATTACAGCGTGTAGGAAAAAACGACACATACAAACTTTAACTTTTCAAATAATTCCATAATTATTTGTTATGTGTTGTTCCCAGCATCGTCCTCGTCCAGCGTCTAAACGTAAATTTGAGACATTAAATTTATTCTTTTCAAATTTTTAATTTGATGACTTTTAAGTCAATTGACACAATTTTTGATGAAAATGAGATCGTCAATTTTCCGAAAGGATTTTTAAATTCTCGGTATATGCCAGTATTGCCGCCACACAAGCTCTTTCTGAAAATTGGTTTACCGCTCATCCTTTTGCGGAACTTAATATATAAGTTTGAATGTATAAGTATAACAGTTATTTTTGATGCAATTTGAAGATGACATAAAGTGCGCTGGTACCACCCTTGACGTGTATCCTAGTAAAAAAAAAATAAGTTGACATTGTGTTGTGTACAAAGTAAGTCGAATTCCAAACAACCAAACATTCGATTTTTTCTGAACACAATCGAATTATTTCTAACAACAAACAAAAAAATCTATCTGAAATCGATTTGAAATGGCTGTTTGGAATTCGACATAAGACATATTTTTTTGTATTTAATTGTTTTATAAATAAAAGCAATATATACCTGCATTTGAAATATCGCTCAATGTATCCTCTAAGAGTGATTCAAATTTTTTAAAAGTTATTATGGCATGATTCCGGCGCACTCATAACAGTCTTCAATTTACCTCAGCTTTTTACTTCCGATTATAGGTACTATAACTAAAACAAGTTATGCATTCCTCGAAAAAACAAGTTTTGATATAACAATCAAACATGACATTACGATGATATCGAAGAAGAAAAAAGATGATCTAAAAATTCTGTCCGTCTGTATGTCTGTCAGTTTGTCAGTCTGTCAGTCTGTCAGACTTTAAAAATATATTAGATTTTTAATAGAAATCTTTTGCATACGATGTGATCGAACATAGGAGGAAGTTCGTGCGATCCAATCGTGCATTTTTTTGTATGTGTTTTATATAGATCAGTGGCATGTTGAAAATACAAATTGAAAAATGTAAATTTCGGCAGCTTGAAGAGGACAATGGCTTATCGCATAGCTCACTGCAGTGATTTCGACCTTATACAAATATTTGGAGTTGAAAAGGCTTTCCGCACGATGGGTTCCGCGTTAGGTCACAACCGAAAACAAATCTATTGCGCTTAACAACTTCAAAGGTGTGCTTGGCGATGTTACAGAAAAATTCGACTGAATTTGTGTGCCGTTTTGTAACGCTGGATTAAACCTAGATTCACCACAACATACCAGAAACCAAGGAATAGTCAAATCAATGGTCTTCTTCTGATGAATCGAAGCCGAAGAAGGCCAAGGTGGGTTTGTCAGCAAACTAGGTCATGGCAATGGCAACGGGCGATGTTATCATATCGGTTAACTTGAAAAGGGTAAGATAAGGCGAATATTTCTTAGAGCTGATGGATCGATTTCAAAGCGATTTTAAGGTAAAAAGTGCCGCATTTGTCTAAGAAAAAGAATTCTTTTTCACCAGGACAACGCACCGCGCGCCGGCTGCGGCGCACAAGTCAGCATTCGCAATTCAAAAAAATTACTCGAGTTAAGCTATGAACTCCTTCCTCACCCGGAATATTTCCCAGATTTAACCCAACCAACTATTTCTTGTTTCCAAACATGAAGAAATTACTCGGTTGTAAAAGCGGCGAATGAAGAGGTCATCGCTGAAACAAACTCATATTTTTAGGGGCTCGAGAAATCGTATTATTTGGTGGGCATCAACAAATTGGAGAGACGTTAGTTGAAGTTTATCCAGCTAAAAGGTGACTACATGTTGAAAAATAAAATGTTTTTATGCTGAAAAAAGAGTGTTCTTTATTGAATTTTTCAATGACTTTGTCACCCAAATATTACAACGTTGTATACAGGCTGTCGTTATAAGCTTTACACCAGTGTCCCCAGTTACCAATTATGAATTGTCGATTACCTTTCGATTTCTTCGATTCTAATGTGTTCATTCCTTTACATGTTAAATGTTAGTAGTTGTAAAAGAGTTAATAACGTGTTATGTATTAACTTGTGTCTTTATTTTGAATATTGCCAAAACCGCAATTTCTTTAAAAAAAAAGATTACTCTAGACATTTTTTATCATATATGTACCTATTTCTTTCTTCTCGTGGCGCTATTTAAACCACCTTTGCCGAAAATGACATTTTATTGTTAGATGAGAGAGGGGAGATGGTATTTCCAAGGATCCACGATAAGTTGTATATGTAACTTTTGTTATGTCTAAGAAAAATTTAAAAAAAAACATCGCAATATTGATGATGATTGAGTAATCGCATGAAAAAACCAAAGAATGTAGAACGATATTCATTAAACTCGTTTGGTATTTCCGGTGTCAATATTTGCAAGAGTCAAACAATTATTGTCGACACCTGATTAAGAGTGCTTACCCCTGAGTGATCTTGTTTTTTTTATCGTCGTGGGAAGAATAGAATCAAATCATCACTCGCTTAAGATAAGTCCTGAAATGAGTAATACACCTTGACAGTGACTACTCTAACTATAATCGGCATTAAAAAATTAATAACAATAAATAAACTCCACATGTTTGGATCAAGAAAAATTTACATTTTTATTATGACGTAGATTTAAAATTACAAGTATATGTACATAATATTTAGTAGACGTCTTTACCCTTGACCCTTGTACATTTAAATTTGTATTGATATATACTTTTCATTTAAACTACATACCTATTATAGCTACGTGTTTCAACCCGATTTAGGGATTTTTACATTTTATTAATACACGATAAGACTGCATTTTCAAGTTCCAACAAGAATTATTATTTTCACAAATCCCATTTCTGTTTAACCACAAACATATCGCAGCGTTAATAAGTTACGTGTGTCCTCTTATCAATTCAAGTTCTTATTTTTATAATTATTTGACTTTCATGGTCACGAAATTGAATAATATTAATAAATGTATTAATAGGTCGCACATACTTGCTCTTATAGTTTTAGTTTAGGGGTCAGTTAAATCGATCAGGAAAACGAATGAGGAAAAAAGTTCTAATGGTTAACTTATGATGTTTTAACACGTTTTAAAAGACAAATGCAACACTAATCGATGACAATTAACTCAGAGAATTTTTTTGATTTTTTTTAAATGTATTTAAAAAAATGATGAAAATTCAATTTTCGTGCCAGCTGATTGCCATTTGACACAAAGTGGAACAAATCATTCCAATGACTTGGGTTCCAATTTCTCTCGTTCCACTGATAGAATTGTGGACGAAAAACTTTTGCGTGTGTTTTAATCAGGAAAATTTAATGTATGGTAGTGAGGCTTGCCAATTGCATACTTTTTCTATTTGCTATAAGCGACCATCAGGAAAAAATATTCATTTTCATATACTGTTTCAACTTTTCCTGATGCGTTTTCCAATCGCTATAACTGACCCCTTAAATATGTTAATTTGAATCCACCGCGAAACAATCCATTCCGATTCCATTAATTCTACAATTTAACAACGCGTCACACAGGAATTGTTGGTAGCTGTTACTTATGATTATAAGTTACTAATAGACAATTGAGTCGTTCACTAACTTATTAGATATGTTATCTCGGATACCTAACTATCCGAATATATTTGCGGATAGGTTATCTAAAAGCTGTCAAAAAATCAGAACAAAACGCATACCAAATGAAGTTTCCAGTCAGCTGTTTTATACATTTTTTTTCTCAGATAGCTAGTTATTCCAAAATTTTTGGGATAACTCAAGATAGCTTTCATGAGAACAGCTGTTTTTTTTATCAGATGTGCTTTTGCATTCGTTTGAACAACAGAAAGTTATTCCAGATTGCTGAGAATAATTGAGTGAACGCGGCACTATCTGTTACGTCACCAAATTGATTGACACGGGGCAACTAGTTGCTGGCGAATTGTTGACTTTATTTTTCTCCTGTAGGTACCTTTCACACGAATAAACAACAAAATTGCCGGAGAATGTTTTCTTTCCTTTTAATGGCCGCATCCAGATTTCATCGGATAGCATATCCAAGATAGATTAGTATCCATATATACTTTCTTGAACATACAAAACTATCAAAAATAAAAAAATGCTGACACAAAACACGTCCACATATTTTCTTGTCGGCAAATTTGTTTCTTTATTAATTTTGAAGTTTGTTTTTGCGAAAAGTAAGTGAATTATTCAATATCTGAATTTAAAGATGACAAACCGGCTAATGCAATTGAAGAGAATGAAATATTATTTTAATAATATGATTTTATGTCCTCATATAGCTTCTTGCATTAAATAGCATAAATGCCGTATTACCATTTTAACTTGCGATTATAGGTACCTACTAGGTATAAGGCAAGTTATGCATTCATAAAAAAAAATTCGATCAATCAAACGTGATCATAGAGAACACCAACAAAGTGGGTCCCGCAATAACGTCTGTCTGCCTGTCTCTCTGTATGTCTGTCTGTCTGTCTGTCTTCAAGTCTACAGGCAAATCTGTTGGATGGATTTGCTTCAAACTCGGTACATATTGTTTTTTCGGTAATATGCCATACATCTTATTTTTCTCAAAAACGACTCAAACGATTTTTATAAAAAAAATCAATTCATTAATAAAGGGAAAAGGTACATTTTAATATTTTTTTTTTTGAAAAAAATTAATATTTTTGGTACCTCTATAGTACAGGGTGGCGCACGAATCGTGCTACAATAAGAAATTTAAATAACTTTTATTTTAATCGATGTATTTCATTAATTTTTTTTATTGGGTCAAAAATTAAATTTTATTTTAAATAACTAATGGTTTTTAAAGATGATAGACCAAAAATGACCTCCACGCTCATCCACGCATATGCGGCACCTGATCAGAAAATTGTTCATTGCGGCCTGAAGGGTTGAAATTGGGATCGCCTCAATTATTGTCTTAATGGACTGCTTCAATTCAGTAAAATTCCTGAGTTTCGTTTTGTACGCTTCCTTCTTGACATAACCCCATAAAAAAAGTCTGGTGCAGTCAGGTCAGGTGACCTTAGAGGCCAGCGAAAGTGCAGTTTCTGGATAACAATTTGTTTGGGAATTTTCGTTGGAGCTCCGCCATAACTTGTGTGGCTACGTGTGCACTTGCTCCATCTTGTTGAAACCAAACCCTGCTGAAAGGGATACGTCTTCGGCGAAGTTCTGGGTAAAAAAAACTCCTTCAACATCTTCAAATAACGGTCCCCATTGACATTTTGTGTTACACCTTTTTCTTCAAAGTAGTATGGCCCGACAATAAGCCTTGATGAAACTGTGCACCACACAGTGACTCGTTCTGGGTACAGTTCCGTCTCATGGAGCATTTCTGGATTAGATTCACTCCATATATGGCAATTTTGCTTCTTAACATTGCCGTTTAAGTCAAAATGGGCCTCATCAGACATGAACAAACAATTTATCAATGTGTAGTCTTCTTCGGCCATTGCAATCATTTTTCGGCAAAATTCCAGGCGAACAGGCAAATCCTGAGGGGTTAGCATGCTTGTAATTTGGACTTTGTACGGAAACAAGTTTAAGTCACCATGAAGCATCCGTTGTAATGACCGTCTGCTAACTCCAATGTGGCCCGATAAGTTTCGAGTAGAAAAATTTGTATTTGCCCCGATGCAACAGACACATCCTGAACCCGAACATTGGGATCTGATGATACGGTCTTCGTTCGATGCTTCCAGATTCGGCAAACATGTTCACCAGCCTCATAATGGTCCATCTACTCGGGGGAGTACAGCCAAACTCCAGTCTAAATTCCCTTTGGACGGAAATGACGGACTGCAAAGAATGGTATCGCTGCACTATTCAAATCCTTTTTTCAGTATCCCAAGCATTCATTTTGATAAATCTAAATAGAAGCCTATAAAATAACAAAAAAAAAAGTAAGCCGATTACTCACACTGAAAAAAAGTTATTACGTTTTATTTTTGCAGCACGATTTGTGCGCCATCTTGTAGAACCATTTTTTTGTTATTGTTTGATTTTCTGGAAAACGGTTTATTTTTTTTTTAATTTTAAGAAATGTTTGAAATCAAAGAAATTTTTTTTTTGAAAACTCAAAATTTCGAAAACAACTCAATCCATTATTTCGAACCTTCGTCTTTTGTATTTTTTGATATTATCTGGAACATTTAAAAAACTATATTCCTAAAATGAAAAACAACTGTACCTCCCATACAAATGTTAAAAAAAAAATCGTTAAAAAAAATCTATTTCTCGAAAACGGCTCCAAGAACTTTTATAAAAAAAATGTGTGTGTTCTTAAATTAGTTCAGCCCAATTTAAGTACAAACATATTTTATTTTGAGTACTTATTAACGGTATTTCTCATAGAACGACTTTTCATATTTTCGACTTACTGACTATAGGATGAACCGATTAAAATTATATTTTTTATGCAAATTCTCCCTAAAAGTTTTAATAAAACTGGCATTTTTAAATTTTCAAAAAAAAAGGTTTTCCATTTTAAAAAAATAAATAATTATTTTTTTTGAAAAATCGATTTTCAAAAACCATTTGTTTTTAAATTTGAATTTTATATGTATATTAAAAATAGCTTCCAACTGGCTTTTTAAATGGTTTTAAAATTTTATAAGTACCTATATCCGCTCAAATTATTTTTGATTTTTTTTTTGATATAGGTAATCTTATTTATCCAGGAATTAAAACGGCACCTTTGTTTCTCATACTATAACAACTAAGCAATCTAAAAAAAATGTATTATATGCATCATTTATTCTATACCTAACGCATTTCATTTTACGCAGCGCTTTTTAACATTTTCCAAGCCTTTACTTTCTTTATCATTTGCAGATTTTTGATAAGCAGAATTTTGAATAGCCGAATTTCGGCGAGCAGAATTTTAAAAGCAGAATTTTAACCCCGGCACAATTTTGACCCCAACCCGTTATATTGTAGCTACCTACCCGTACTCATATAATCTGAATCAAGGTAATCTTACAAACTCAGCTTTAAACCTGCATACCTAGGATAACTAGAATATAACTACCTACTAACAGCGTCTAGCTAAAGATTAAAGTTGTTAGCTACAAGAGCAAGTTCGTACGATCCAGTCGTGCATTTTATTTGTTCTACTTTCTTATTAACAGCTCAACGAATTAATACATAATTCTAGAATTTATTAAAAGCTCAATTCTTTTCACACTAGCTTTATACTTGTTCTACACATAACAAGTAAATATTATTTGTGTGGCTTCGATTTTCTGGTACTGATGGCCATAACATCAAGTGCGTGCGCCCCAATCTTGTATTACATAATTACCAAAACCATTCTGATCAAATACTCGCAATAAAATCTTTAAAAAACGATAAGCCTTACCAACTAAAAAAAAATGAAACAGTAAAAATAATAACACTGTCTGTTCGTATTAATGCGGTTTTTTTAAGTGCGGTTTCTGCGTTTCGCACCACATGAATACAAATCAGATTGAAATTTTCAAGAAAAATTATTTAAAAAAAAAAAACAAAAAAAAAACATATCTCCTATTGTGAATATTATGGAAACTGATTACATTCAAAATCGGATGTGGGAAAATCCAACTATTCATGAGGGAAGTTAATGGCACAAACCCATCACGTCGCACGTAACACACTCAAAGTTCTCATACATAAGTAAAATACCTGTAGCTACTTATGCATTTATCAGCTCTCTGATCCTAAATAAAGATCCAGTCAAAAATATTGCACAACAAACATTGCAGGAATACTCTTACGAATAAATTAAACAATTTGCCTGTTTGTTGCAACACCAGACTCCAGAGTGCATATGATTGAAGCAAGCAATGTTTTGCGGTTGGTCTTTTATTAAAAAAAAAAAAAAATATTATTTAAAAAATATATGTGCAAGAAGAACGTTACTTCACTTAAGTAAAAATTTTACGGTTTGTGGCTTTACTTTTAACCACCAAAACTATATCGTGCCGCCATCTGTCTAAAGGACTTCATGCAGCTCTTGTTCTACAAAAGTTTTAATTTTTACCAAAAGCTATTTAAATCATGACACCCAGAGAACAAAGACATGCATTGCATTTGGATACATACCTAAACGCAGGGAAGAGAATATTATAAGTTTGAGGTGAACCGACCCTTAAAGTGTCTTTCAGTGGTCAAGTGTGTGACGTTCGGTCAATCTGTCTGGTGGTAGGTAATAGGTATCAATAGTTGGAATGATAAATGCAGCATTTAAAAATTCATGAAATTTTTCTTTCAGTTTTTTTTTTTTGTAAAAATATATTAAAAATTAAATGCCTTGCGACAATGGCCAGAAATATATTTAACGTTAGCAATGATTTCATAAAATATACGGACGTGGTTTGTATGCAATATTAATTAGTCAAATCGAGGCAAAATATTAATTAACACAGAGACAGCGAATATTGGATTTTGTAGGGTTAGGCTCAGTGTGGGCATTTGGGTGATATAACTCAATCGGAAATCAAAATAAGTTCCGTCGATTACTGTTCAAGCAATGAATAGATGCAAACAGCAGATTTATATGGCTGATGTGGAATTTAGTTAATGTATCTATTTGCAGTACTTTATATTATGTTAATAGGTATTTATTGGGGAAATCGATTCGGTGATTGTTCATTACATACGTTCTTGTAATGCTTGATTGATTCTTGGGGGCAAATATTTCTTATGTCTTATGAATTATAAAACCACATCACACGAAAGCATTTTCATATCGTAATTCATTAGGTCTCTGTACATTTTGGACCTAAATTTATTTAATATTTCAAAATTGTTAAATGTGTGTTAAAACTCCGAAAAAGTACGGTTAAGACGTTGGACGTTAATTGTTGCATAGATAAGCTTTTATATATCAAAAAGTTTCGGACGCAAATTACATGAACATTTGGAAAAGTTGCAGTTTTTATTCTTTTTAATTTATTTTGTTAAATTTGAAATTATTTTCGCATCGTATGGTTTTGGACGATCCGCGACTCTTAGAATGGTGTCATTAAGTGAAACGACAAAAACAATTAATTTTGTCTTCAACTATAAGGCACCAGTTCAAGCTTTCATTGAAACTCATCATTGAAATCCTTGTCTATCAATAATTCTGAGGCACTGAAACAAATTAAATGAAGATAAAAACAATAAGATATATAATTTTTTGTCAAAAAAAATATTTTATTTGCTCTACCACTTTCTTGTAAAATCACTTTTGTTTTTCAATGAAGGAAAGCGTTTTCAAAATAAAAGAATTTTGACCCGGCACAATTTTGACCCCACCCCGTTATATTGTAGCTACCTACCCGTACTCATATAATCTGAATCAAGGTAATCTTACCTACTCAGCTTTAAACCTGCATACCTAGGATAAATAGAATATTGCTACCTACTAACAGCGTCTAGCTATAGATTAAAGTTGTTAGCTACAAGAGCAAGTTCGTACGATCCAGTCGTGCACCAGGCGCCAGTTCAAGCTTTCATTGAAACTCATCATTGAAATCCTTGTCTATCAATAATTCTGAGGCACTTAAACAAATAAAACTGATGCCGTTTTGGTACCAAAATGAAGGTAATAAGTCAGATAATTTTTTTTGTCAAAGAAATATTTTATTTCTTTTTGTTTTTGTTTTTCAATGAAGGAAAGCGTTTTCAATGGACAGCTGACATTTTCTTCACAAAAGTGGAATACAATCATTCTAATGATTTGTGTTTCCTTTTTTTCCTGTTTTCATATGTCAGTATTTCTTTCAATGATCAAATCTAACCTCAAAAAATTACATTTGACTATGGCGCCAGTTTTAGCTTTCATTGAATTTCATCATTAAAAACAAATTAGTGAATTATTTTGGCAAGTCGGTTATACTCGTAGCTATCATTGAAACTTGGTTGTCATTCAAAAGATCTTTCATAGCCAAATATAATTTTGATTTGATAATTGAAAGAAAAACTGACGTGTAAGAACAGGAAAAAAACACAAATCATTTTAACGATTGTGTTCCACTTTTGGGAACAAAATATCAGCCGTTCATTGAAAACGCTTGCCTTTATTGAAAAACAAAAGTGATTTGACAAGAAAGTGGTAGAGCAATTAAAATATTTAAAATTATATATCTTATTGTTATTATCTTCATTTAATTTGTTTAAGTGCATCAGAATTGATAGACAAAGTTTTCAATGATGAATTTCAATGAAAGCTATAGCTGGCGCCTGGCTAAAAGCACACCAGATCGAATAAAACGTTTTTCATTCGATAGTCAAAAAAAACTTTTTTTTATTTAAACACACGCCAAGGGAAACAGAATGCAACAAAACGTTTTGTTTTCTTGTTTCGTTAGGCACGCGATGAAATGAAACAAAATTAACTTGCTTTGTTTCGTTTTATTTGATGCGTGTCGCATAAGAAACAATGTTCTCTTGTTTCGCGAGGCAAAAAAAACACGGTTTGCTTTATCCTGCGTGTTTGCAGCCTAATTAATGACTAAATACCTCGGTATTGCTTCATGACCAAAAAACCATGTTTAGCTATTCGCAGAAGGTTAACGAGGAGGGCACAATGATTGCAATTCATTTTTGAAAATTTTAATTTTAAGAAATTTTTAAATTCAATTATATTAAGCATTGACTACTTGAATTATTTGTCCAGGGTTAAAGTTTCAATGATTTCCCTCAGAGTCAGAGGGTGAAACATGAATATCTTCCCTAATCTGATATTCAAGTGAAATATGAATTCGATTCAATCCCTTTCCTCTCTATCTCAATCACCATTCGGCTATTCGTCGGGTAAACTGCACTATCCAACAAGAAGTTCTTGACATCTGTTAACTCAAGGGAAAATCGTATGAAGTTTAGATAAAACTATGAGGTTGTTTTTACAAAATTATGTACATAGCTATGTATTGAACTTTGTTTTCCTGTTACAAACATGAATGAAGAAATTCCCAAATTGTTCACTAAGGATGAACATACAGAAAAACTGGATGAATCGTGGTACGATGATGTTTTCTAAATTTTTAAACAGAAAGTTTCTTATTTAAAAATTATAGATTTATTTAAAAAAATTCCCTAAAGTTTATAGCAAATTTATTATTTTATAAAATAAAAAAATAAATTTATTATTCCAAAAAAGATTTGCATACCCAAACTTGTAACCACCTCAAATCATATATTTTATTTGCTCTACCACTTTCTTGTAAATTCACTTTTGATTTTCAATGATGGAAAGCGTTTTCAATGATCATTCAATGGTCAATGAAAAATCAAAAGTGAATTTACAAGAAAGTGGTAGAGCAAATAAAATACTTTTTTGACAAAAAATATTAAATGTCTTATTACCTTAATTTTGTTACCAAAACGACATCAATTTTGTTCGTTTAATTGCCTCAGAATTGATAGTCAAAGTTTTCAATGAGTTTCAATGAAAGCTATAACGGGCACCTTAGAATAAACAGCAAAATAGTGAAAATTCCTTCCGATGAATAGCAGAATAGGGCTATTACAGTTACAGTTTCATTTTTATTTGCGATATAGGACTATAGGGTACTAACGGTAGCTGCCATACAATTTGTTATACTATCTTAATTATCACGAAAACGGCTTTAACGATTTTGATAAAAAAAAAATGCTGCTGTGCTCTACTATAGGTATATAGTCTACATTTTGGTTTAAAAAAATTAAAAATATTTTGTTATTAACGGTACATGACATACAACAATTTTGTTGATTTTCGACTTTCTCATAAACGGTTAGATGGATTTCGATCAAAATTTGTATATAGGAGATCTTTCTTTCAAATTCTTTCTTTTTAAATTCTAAACAATATTGCTTACCAACATTTTTTGAAAACAAAATAATTTTTTTTTTTTTTTGAAAATTCAATATTTTGCAAATGGAATTTTTCGAAATTATATTTTTAAGCTGATATTATTAAATACATAAAATTTCCATAACAAATTTTTGTGTATATAAAAATTTAGTAAAAAAACGACTTAAAAATATGTTTAGCTGAAGAATCTTGTGCTTACGATGTGATCGAACATAAGAGCAAGCACCTACGTACGATCCAGTCGTGCATTTAATTTATATGTGAATTAAATGCGGTAAATAAATTATAATAAAACATAATGAAAGCCTATATTTTAATAAATATGATGTACAAAATTATTGCTACAAAAGTGGAAAAAGCAACAAGCAGCTGGCGAATCCAAAATTGCTTCTTAGGTCAAACAAATATAAGTAAACCGGATTATTTAACTTAAATTGTACTTATCCTAGATGTTGGACACTTTACAACATAAAGTACTACCGAATAAGACACAATTTTCGAATTTTAGTTATTTTAATCATTCCATACCTATCTACATTTTCATATGCAATTGAAAAGGAAGTTAAATTCAAGGACAGGTTTGTAGAATATAGAGATGATTTTCATTTCCAAATTATGTATGAATTTGCACATACATACATATTTAGATAAATACACAAGGATATATGTATGTGATGTACAAAATGCGTACAGAGATGCATTTACTCCTTCAGTGCAACAGCCAGCCAGCAGCGTTATACAACATCAACGGATATGAAAGGAAAAAACTAAAAGTCATTTCCTTCGTAGTCACAAAATGCATTTCCTGTTTTAGAATATTTGAAAACTTCATGCGTATACTTTATCGTTTTTAGCTAACCTTGGACATGATGTTCCCATGTCCTGGGTATAGTTTATACTGTTGAACAGTTGTAATACTTGGATGTTATATTGTTACATACACCTACACATCCGTTTACACATCGAAAGACTAACAAATTGTCCATTGCACACGTTTGTTTTACAACAGGACAACATCTGTTAATGATTAGGGTATATTAATCGCGATGCTGCTCCTGTTGGGGTAATCGTTTGCAGTATATGTCGACGTGGACAAAAATTGTCTTCGCATTGTATCTATCTATTCTCTATACTGATACTGAAAGGAGAGGGAAATATAGTTCGTGAAACCATAACAAGGTCGTCTTTTGACCAAAGAAATGCATGCATCCCATCAGCACTGCACCGAGTGGGAGTAGAACACGAACATGTGTAGTGTGTGTATGTTGGGATATATAGACATGAAATTTTTCGGTGATGACTTTTGTGACTTTACGTCTGCGACAAGTTAGCAGGACAACAACGCTTGGCAGTTATATTTTACGTCCTCTAATCCAATTGTCAGGACATTGAAATTTTAAGGAAATTACCAGTTTACTCTCTCCTTATTTTGTATACGAGGAAATTGCACTGGCTCTGTTACTGATTGGTAGTATGGTGTGGTGGTACATACATACATATAGTGCGTAGGTCAGGTTAAATAATTGCGTGTAGCCAGTGGATGCGAATGGCAGCCGTTTTTAGCCTCTTGTCTAATGCATAACCATTGAGTGCCGGACGTTGCACACTGCAGAGTAATCATTTGACAGTTAGAGCAAGGTTGTTTGTACCTATATCTTTACAAAATATTGTTGCAAGTTTAACTGTAATGTCGTGTATCAATAATGGGTTAAAAAAGTAGCATACATTTAGGTACCTACATGGAAAAGTATTAAGGTAAGGTATCTGGTTTGCACCCACTTTTTTTTATAATCTACACGCGCTCAAGAAATTATACTACCCTTTAAATGTTTCAACACTGCGCGGGCGTTAGGTTAGGAAGAGAGAGAAAGATAGGAAAGAAGTTTGGCGCGATGTTCTGAGACTGGAGGTGGTTGTTGTCTCAGATTTTATCTCAAGGGATGGCGGCTGAACTAATGCGGAGAAATGTCCGTATCTTATTTATCTATGTCCCTTATAATTCGCATTATTTTTTTTGTATTCCCTTATAATTCGCATTATTATTTTTATTATTATTTTATATTATATTGTCATATTTATCGGTATACTAGTTTCACTCAATCACATGTGGTTAGTTCTATGCCTAAACAGCACGTAATGAGTAAGCCAGCAACTCGTATGACATTTATTTTAGAATTGGTTTTTAATAGAAAAATAAGAGGACATAGACTACGGCAGGGATTGAACCTGTGACCATGAGATTCACAGGCGAACACACAACTTGTTCTTTTACATTATGATTCCTAGTAAAAACAGGTAAAAATATATTTCCTAAATAATTTATTTATTTTTTTGTAAATACAGGATTAGAAAATCCACATTGAAACTTTGAATGCAAACATTTCGAGAAGCAGTCACTGTAGAAGCTTTTGGTTTTCAGGGGCAGATATGTATTAACAAGATCTTTCTCCGAATGTGTATTTCGATGAGTAACATAGTCATTGACAGTCTGATTGACAGTCATAGGCAGTCTGATTGACATCAGTCATTGACAGTCTATTGACAGTCTGATTGACAGTTTGATTGACAGTCTGATTGACAGTCTGATTGACAGTCTGACTGACAGTCTGATTACAATTATTTTCACATATGTACATATATGTATACATACAATCATTAAAATTTAGAATTGTCAGAACCAATAATCCCTCGGAAAGGGATTCCGAATTTTGTCAAATAAAATCGCCATTAAGCTTAGCACATCAAAATCAAGTGGGTTTAAGAATGCATTTTTGGATTGCAGATTAAAATAAAACCTAAAAGGTTATTTTAATTTGATAAAAGTAAATTCCAATCGAGACTAGAGTCCACTTTGAGTATATAAGTTGTTGTTTGATGTTGCTGCTATTACTAATGACGATGTAAGGGTATAGTGTGATTGTGGTATAGGGTTGCTGGATCGGCGGTTAATTGGGTACCGTACGCCGGCCGGCCGGTCAGTGAGAGATACTAAACGAAATGTGAACGGAAAGCAAGCTGCGCTCGAACAAACGAGCTGGTGTTTGAAAAAATAGGATTACGCAGAAAAAGCCATAGACCACTCCATCTTTGACTTCTAAAACTAAGTGCTAAAAAAAATACCCGTTCTATAAAATTATCCCACATTTTAGATTTTAATTATCTACCACCGTAAGCAAAAAATAAAAAAATGACCAATTCAAATCTATCCACCTGCCTTAGCCACTCTGCTTGTATCTACTAGCAGAATATGATTGGAAAATCATACTCAATTCACTCAAAACTATACCGAATACCGCAAATGTAACAATAATTGTTAAAAGAAATATCACAACTAAAATTTTCGTTCGTATCGTATATGATTTCTGTTAGGTCTTATCGAAGATAACTTAACGAAGCTTTATCGAAGCATAAAATGTTAGTTGGGATGTCAATATAGGGAAGTGTGTATTAAAATCTTTCTTCGCAGTGTACCTAGTCACAATCTTGGTAATAACGGTAGAAATCATAATTGTTTTTAATGGCAGAAGTAAAGTTACAATATTACAGACAAAATTTAATTCTGCATGCATCTAAAAATAATACATACACATTGTTCCAATACAGTAAGACCAAAATTGTAAAATAAATGACAAAAGTGCCCACAGGAAATTCTTTACGATCACACCAACATTACATTACTTCATGCGCTCGTAAATCCATCAGAAGGTGAACCGCATTTTGTAATTTCACAACACTATAACCATCTTATACAAAGCATCCTCCATTCATACCAAAGCCATGAAGTCGTCCCGAAGAAAAGATTTCATTCAGCTTTTTTTCAACACCTTACGCGTATTTTTATTTTCTCCCAACAACCTACGATGACGATCATCGAGTAGGTATTATGGATCCCTTTAAAGTCAGTAGAAGACTAAAAATTGGACAATGGACAGCCCACAAAACCACACACCTACTTCTTGTGCCGAAAGCCACAGGCCTGACTTACTATCATATACATAAAGGATGCAGGCCGCACTAATTAAAATTAATTTCGAACTTCCACTTTGGGTGGAAGTGGAGCGTAAAAAAAAAAGTTATGTTGACGGATTTTATGCGTTCCGAAACCAGAAGGCGAGCTTTTTTCTTACAAAGTGTGTTAAATGATCCATTTATTGATGTTGGTTTTTGATTTATTGTCCAGAGGCAGAGCATCGAATATGATCCGTCAATGTTGGCAACATAAAAATTCCTTTTTTTCAATTGCAAGGTGTGAAATTGGCAAAGCATAATTTTCCACACAGTTATGATGATCATGATCCACGGTAAATTACATCAGAGAGTAGCTCAATTCACAATTCAATCAAATTGATAATCCGACTTTCGTGTGCTTATATTCATTGTAAACACGAATGTAGCAGCATCGGAATTATCAGAATCAAAAGTAAAAATCCAGAGACTCACCTTCAAGGGGCAATTGGAACAGAGCTTCCGCGCGCGTATTCAATTTGAACCTGAAATTAACTAAATAAAGGTTCAGACGAATTTGCATGCTGTTTTTTTTTTTTTTTTTTTTTTTTTTTTTTGAAATATAAAAGAAGGTGAAGCCAGGACAGAAATGATCGTGGCGGTCGCAGATGATGGTGGTGGGTAGATACAAGTACTTCTCCTTTGTTTTGTAAAGTTCTTATGATTGCGTCTTGGATTGCAGAATTCAGTCATTGGTATGGTATATAGACATGTGGTAGCGTTTTGAAAGGAAATAACCTTTCCGCGCCTATATACTTTGAAGATGGTCCTGTTTTTTATACTTCTGCTTCTAATTTAAACAAAATATGAAATGCCCCCTTATGGCAGGGTATAGATATGTATGTAGAAATTATCCAATTGCATTTCTCAACGTTAAAAGTGTACAGCGTTTACTCTTCTTCAGCGGCTACATATAGTCTTTAAGGGAGTTGGTAGCATATGAAGGACCATCTTGCGACATCTAGGACTCCCCCACCGCCGTATTTCATACACAAAAAAATCATACTAAAAGGACCATGGGAGCGACAAAAGACAGTCATTTCGGGAGAGCTTTTTCAAATACACTGGTGCCTGTTGCTGAAATTGCCACTGAAAATAACCACTGAGTTACACACAAATTGTTTTTTAATCTTGTTAAAACCACCCTACATTCCACCATGACCTAACTTCTGCCCATCCAAGTGCACAGGCACACTGTAGCTTGTGTGCGTTAACCATGCACTCAAGACTCAACCCTCGTTGTGTACTCTTAAAATAAACACATTGAATCAGAGTTACCACCGCTACGTTTGTGGTAATTTAGTATGCTTACGACTGCAGCCCTGTAAGAGCTTTAAAACAGTACGAACTTATAGGCATCTATTTCAGTCAGAGTGAAAGGCACGCGTCCTATCGCCCTTGTACTGTTCTTTTTTTGTGGACAGATTATATAGCTTTCTTGTTACAACCGACATGCAATAGATAACATTTTTAAACCAGTGGATCTAGGGTTAGTCGTCTGCTTTTATGGGTAGACGCGGTAACGGTCTGAGATTATACATTCATATAAACATGTAGCCAGCCCATGTGGCTTGGAATTTTTACACGAGTTATGTTATCAAAATTGCGTACTAAAGCGCTAATTGGGTTGTTAAGTATGGACTGTCCAACAACCGCCATTTTTGACATCCATACCTTTATGTCGGATTTACACGATTGCGAAATTGGCAGTATTATGCTGGATTTACACGAGTGACAGATCAGATTGTTATTAACTCATGCCAAATAATGGTTAAATCAAATAAATAATGATAAGCATTTACACGGGGTAAAATAATGACTGTTTGATTGATAATGGCAATCTGCCATTAAGGAATGAGCAACTTCATTCTTCCTCGCGGTGTGGCATAATTTTCAAAATGGCATCATTGTGGATTTACATGACTCCATTATAATGGCAATATTTAATGCCGGTCTTCCCTGCCATTTTTGTAATGACAAAAATAATGACAAATTTTCAAACCATTTACACGATTTAGTCAGTAATGTCAATAAAATGGAAGAAATAATGGCAATTTTCCACTCGTGTAAGTCCGGCATTACTGTCAAAATCTTGTCATTATTTTTTTTTTGTCGTGTAAATGGTCGAAAATGTGGCAGTTTATTTGTCATTCAAAAACTGCCAGCCATAATTGTCATTAAATTGTGGCGTTATACTGACATCTTGTAAATTCAGTGCTGACAACAATTTTCAAATAATGACATATTGCGATAAAGAATTAAGAATGAACCTACTTATTTTTTACTGTCAGTTGGCAGTATTTTTATCTGTCATTATTTTAGCTTCTTGTAAACGCATGTCCTTAATTCATTTATTGATTCAAAATAATTTAAAACGGCCTTTAGTCCACAAAATTTGCGTTTCGTCCCGGCGTCTCACTTGGACTCATCAGTTGGCTAGTGAGTGCCTTACCATTCATGTGATTTATTGACAGCAGTATTTTGACAGCAAATTGACAAAAATACTTACGTCATGCCGAATTTACACGATATTCGAAAAACTTATAATACTCTTTGTGTAATTGCATGTTTCTGAAATTTCTAACGGAGTAGCTGTTAAATGTGGTTTTACATTGGTGAAATAGATCTAGATCTGTCAAAGCACAGATTTGCCCCTTTTTACTTGGTTTATAAGTTAAATATGGACATGGACAAGTTTTCCACTTAAAAAAAAAATCTCGAGATTTTAATCAAACTTGACATTACGATGATAGAGTACACACAAAAAAGTGTGTCCCGCAATTCTGTTTGTCTGTCTGTCTGTAGGTCGATCTACAACCTAAGCGGTTGAAGCGATCTTCCTTTTTCTTTCAAACTTGGTACTTAAGCGTTTTAGATGGTTGCCTTAAATAGTTTTTGTCTACCATCGTTATCTCGAAAATGGCTCCAACGATTTTAATAAAAAAAAGTGTGTGTTTGTACATTAGGTATTATCTACATTTTGGGCAAACATTTTTTACATATTTTAATATTAAGGGTAACGGCCATACAACAATTTGTTTGATTTTCTACTTTCTCAAAAACGGATTTCGATCAAAATTTTTATATAGGAGATCCTTTAAATTCAAAATAATATTGCATTCTAAAATTTCGAAAAATAGTTTTTTTGGATTAAAAAAAATATATATTTTTTTTAATTCAATATTTCCAAAACGGATGGACGATTTTTTTTTGAAATTTTGTTTTTAAGCTTATACACCCCGAGAAAAAACAACGTAGGATAAAAAAAAACCAGTTGGATTCAAGTATATTTAGGAATGATTCGGGGTTAAAGATGAAAATTTTAGAATCAAAGTAGAACATCATTGATTCAACGTGTTTTCCTATATGAACACGAATAGGTTTCATGCTTGATTTAAATAAGTTTTCCTCTGATATAAGGTGAAATCATAGTAAAATCAATATCACCCAACTTTAAAACAAAATGGAACAACTTCGATTATAGAATGGTGCATCGTTAAATTAAATGTATTCGAGCTTATAAATATTATGAACCAACTTTGAAATTTCTATTTTTCAATTTTAATTTCACTACGTTCAATGTTGTTTTAAGTAAATTCTTATAGAAATTACTTTGAAATGTAAACGTTTTATTTTTAATTTAAAAATAAAATGTAAAATAATAAACTTGGATCCAGCTATGATTTACGTCAATCTGAATTTAATAAAAGTCTTCCAATTTTGTTTTAATAAAAAAACGATCATTTTGAAATATAAAAATTGTATTTTTATTTCTTTTATTTTGTAATACAAATTTTAATTTACTGGATATTAATGTTTGCTTTGCTTCAAATCGCATAACCCAAGAAAATGTTAACGGTCCACACTTCTTAATTACATAGGGGTTCGGGATAAGGCATTAGAAAATGGTGTTTTGGCTTAAGAATTTCTCCAATTAATCTAATTGGTAAAAAAGAAACAAATTTCCATCAAACTAGGATTAATTTTCTTATGATTTCACTAAAACAAAACTTACCTTTCAACGTAGGGAAAATGTATTCGATTTAAAATTTTCTTAATAGTCTCCGAAAGACAAAACACGACTGAGAATATGAAGCCAAAGCTTCACGATCGACGACGACGCCGGCAGCGCCGACATGACACTATACGTTACAGGTAGTTTGTTTTTCTGCTGTTTTCATGATTCTACATGGAATCCACTTAAGATCAACTATGAATCCCTTTGAACATATAAGTCGATCGTAGTTTGAAAATAAATGCAACATCAATTTAAAAATGAATACGTTTCACTTTGTTTCTACATTGCTTCCACTTTAAATTTTGAACCTTTCGCTTTTACATTGGGTCCACTTAACAATGAGTATGAATGAATTCAAATTAAAGTTGATGTTATATTGAAAATCATTCATTTATGTTTGTGGAAGAATAATTTAATGTATAAAGGAGGCTTTACATGGATCTGCATATGCAGACTTGAAGAAAAGTAGATCGGGACCATAATATAAAACAAACATAAAAGTAAGACAGGGTACACACTAATACTCGTAACTTACTCGAACTCTGCTATAGCTTTCTTGACACATCTCACAATCACATGTTCCTAGCGTTCAGGTATGTAGTCTTGAGAAAAAAATGTTCGCTATTTTCGTTGTTTTTAGCAAACTGAGGTGAAATGGTAAAAAAAAATTGAAAATTCGTTGTCTGAACGGAACAAATTATGGTGCAGATGAAAATGATATAATGAAGATAAACATGTTCATCTTCACTATAATCTGCAATCTTCAGATTCATACTTCCTATAATCTTCATACATGAAGATGATCTCCATTTTGGTCTTCGCTCTCTATCGCAAAGTATGAGTTTTTTATTTTGTTTCCTCTTTGTTTGCAGATGTCAATGCAGATGAAGATGAAGATACATATAAAGCCTCCTTAAGTGTTATTTGTATATTTGTAAGTGGCTGCAATTTCGAAATGATGTTGAAATAAGTAGAATCAACTAGGTTACACTTTGAAAGTTCTGCATGGAATTTTAATGTCGGATACATTTTAGCATTTTCCACTTTGAAACAACGTTGAACGTACTTAATAATTTAGCAAAGTTGGTTCAATGTTGAATCGACTACGGTTCACTTCAAAACAAGAATGACAATACTTAAAACAACGATGCGTAGTTAAATCAATACATTTTCAACGTTAAATTAAATACATTCATGATACTATTTTACAACGTTAAATCAAATACGATTTCTTAGATTTTACATTACCTTTTTTCCCTCAGTGTATTATTAAACTTTTTACATTGTCATCCCAATTTATTTTAGAAAAAAAATCATTTTTGCAGATCTAGATTTTGCGGCAGGTTTACCTGTTTGTGTTCTAATACCAAAACAATTTGCAGCAATCAACTTGACAAATTTATGTTTTCCAGTGGACTCACAAACGGTTTTTCAAAAGTATGATATTGCTTTCAACGAAAACACACCCTTTATTATTCGTGACGATGCTATTATAATCATCCAAATTAATTTATTTAAAAGTTTTCTTTCTTGAAAAAATTAAACGAAAATAAACAAATTTGGAAAGCTACACCACCAGCAATTTCAAAGACACGACATTACACAAACACAATAACAAGAAAATCAAATCAGAAATCATGTTTCATTGTAATCGATCAAAATCAAAATCTAGATTGAAATCTGGATTTACCAAAGGATTACCACAATAAATTAGTTTATTTTCGCTCCAGTTTTGATAAGTGGCAAGAGATTTTAAAATATTTTTTTTAAGAAAGAAAGATTTAAAATAAATTAAATTAATTTGTAGCTAAAAATTGGTTTGGGATTAGTAAAAAGTTGGGTGCCGGAAAATCTATATCTGCGAAAATGATATATTCAAAAATCAATCAATTTATTACGTCCATAATGGAAGGCAAAAAATAGAACATCAGTGCCTTGGCAGATCTACATAAATCTAAAATAAATTGTTTTATTTTCCCAATGGAAACCGACATTAGAGTACCAAATGACAAAAAAATTCAATAAGTTTTGAAAAAAATTCAAAGAATCTATCTTCATTTCGTCATCTCACTCTAACTTCAAAAGGGGAGAGAGATTACTCATGTACCTCAAAATTAATCGGCTTAGTGAGGCCATTGTGAATACAATCTTTGTAAGTGTTCTTAATATCTACTCACTAATCTAGTAGGTACTATCATCTACGCATGATCTCGTGCAGATGAGCCTAGTTGTTACGAACTTAGAAAACATGAGATGGCTTTTGATAAAGTTGAGAGATCTTTCATTAAAATTTGCTTTCATATTTTTGAATATTTAATTTTTTTTTTGGAAAAAAAATTCAAAAAAAATGTCACTTCTTAAAACCAACAACAAAACAATAATAATGATTCCATGCAAATAAGTATCAAAAAAATGGACAAGACGAGATAGAAATATAAAAATTAGATTGCTACTTTTGAAACAATTTTTTCCGTGCCCTTGAAGCTCGCAAGTAAATTACTTACGAGTGGTTTGTCACCCCAAAGGAACACGGCTTATAACCTTTTAGTTATTACTTTTTTTTTAGCTAATTGTATAGACTTTATCTCTTGCTATTAAAGTCGCTTATCAATTTCCACCTGGGCGCCTTTTCAGCTTCAAGAAAATTCAATCCACATTCATATTTTCAACAGATTGTGACATAGTATTTTGCATACGATTAGAAAAATTAAAAACGAAACCCACCATTAAGATGTCTATAAATAAATATAATATATTTTACTATAGTACTTGATTTGATTAAGTTTTGCTACAATGTGAAATAAAGAATCAACAACTTAATTTGTGCTGATGCCTTTGTTAATCTTTCATGTGGGGCATATGGTGCGAAAAAATAAAAAAAAAAAACAATAATGAATCAATTTTGTAGACCAACTAAACAACAATAAATTCCAGATGCTGACTTATCTACTAGGAGACTCTACTTCTGCTTCTGGTTTTGCTTGCGAGGTCGTTTGACTTATACTTTCCCATAAGCACCATCTACTACAAGAGTGCAAGGGCAGACAAAATAAAATGCACGACTGGATTGCACGTACTTGCTGTTATGTTCGATCACATCACAAGTGCAATATTTTAAGTATAGAAACGGCTAAATATATTTTTAAGGTCGTTTCTTACTTAATTTCTTATATACAGAAATACCTATTTTTTTTTTAAATGTTGGTATGATAATTTTAAGTATTTAACAATTTTAAAAAGCTATCAATCTGTTTTAGAAATTTGAGAAAAAATATTTTTCGTAAATTTTCGTATGCAGTTATATTTAAAATTCGAAGATTCTCCTATATAAACATCTTCATCGAAATCCGTTTAGCCGTCAATGAGAAAGCTAAAATTCAACAATGTATGGCAGGTATCGTTAATAACAAAATTTGTAAAAAAAAGCTTAAGACCAAGATTAGACTATACTTAATGGCAGTGCAACAGATTTTTTTAAAATTAAAATCGTCAGAGGCGTTTCCGAGAAAATTAATTAATTAAAATGGCGGAAAAAATTGTATGACATGTACCGTTATTTTTGGGGCGGAAAAAAGATTTAGAAAGCTATTTGAGAATATCGCACCTAAAAGGCTTAAGTACTAAGTTTGAACAACATCGCTTCAGACGTTAAGGCTTTAGGTCGACCTACGGACACACGCAATTACGGGACCCACTTTTTTGGTGTTCTCTATCATCGTAAAGTCAAGTTTGATTAAAATCTCGAGTTCGATTTTTTTTTCCAAATGCAAAACTTGCCCTACGTAGTACCTATATCGCAAGTAAAAAACAATCTTCTTTCAAAGTGTAAACTACATAAAGTGTGTCGTTAATGTCAAAAGACTCGAAAATTATTACGCCTTTCAATGACTTTCATTGCCTTTCACGTGTTTATGGTAAATTGCCCCACTAGTTGCTTGGCTCTAGAAGACTTATATAGCTTTTGGTAAGCACTTGCATGTAGAAGCCAATATATGTAACCAAATATAAGGCAAATGAGCAATTGACTTACAGTGTAGACTTGAATTGTCATTTGAGTATAATCCTTTTGTGAGCTACCATGTTTCTAGTACCTATTTATATTGTCATCTAACCCCTCGCAATGACGGATTACAATACAGTTGTTGTGGAATGTAATCTGCATTCCAAAGTGAAAACATAATTGAACCTTTTAAAGACTTAAAGTGGTTTAACTGAGGGTGGTTCGGTTGCACGCTCGAAAACACCGCGCCCTTGACGGTGATATACTAAATATGTCAATGGGTGTGGAGCGTGTAAATATGCCAGAACCATGCGACGTCCCATTGCCATATTTAATAAAATTGTCCCCATCCAGCGGGAGTCCGGCATCGGCCCATCCATGGCGAGTTGGGTTTATTTTTAGCCATGGCTCTATTATCCTGTCGTTAAAAATGACTCTTGCAACAAAATTGCGAATCACTGTGTGTCGGTGTGTTGTTGCAGGACAGCTTCCGATGACTATATAAGTACAAGAGAGCATATGTTGGATGTGAATGATGATGGGAGTTTTGTTGACCGGTCGGCAATAGGATGGTCAGATTCGGATCGTGTGGTATGGTTTCGCTATGGTAGAATTCAAGCTCTCCGCTTGAGTTGTCTGGCTTGCCTATATGTTGCAGCAGTTCACCAGTAGCTATATTATGAGCAAATAAAATTTAAATATATTTTGTTAATGCCTCCTCAACTCTGGCATCCCGAATGGGTAATGCAATGGACATGTTTTTGTTTTGCTTGTCGGTCATGGTGGTGGAGTAGCGGGTGTGCGTGTCGGAAAGCCCATTACATATGTTTCGTGGGCATTATTTGGTGGTCAGCCGATGTTGCATGATAGTTATTTGTCACCTTGCAAGCTCTACGATAGTTGAATAAAATGTACCTATAAAAAATGGTGTAAGGATACTCACAGCGCGATTAATAAAGAGATGCACATAATTGAAGTTAATACATTATGTTACGGCAATGTGCTGCTTGTAGGTTTTTAGTAATATTAGTTGTTATAGTTGACTCTTTATGGTACAATGCCTAGAAAATTTGGGAAAAACTCCTAATTGTATCCAAAAAATAAAAAAAATTCTAAATAAAATTGTACCTACACTGGTTCCAGTTTTTTGTTGATAAGATTGTACAATGCACATTAGTTCTGTAGTAGGCGTCATACCTGTAATTTGTAACTAACGACTAACTGGAAAATTTGCATGAATGAGGAGGAAGAGGAAACAATATGAGTGTCACTTTCTATGCTGAGCCTTAGGAACTAGACTTCATCTGGGACAGTTTTACTATAAAACTATCGAAGTGATCTAGATAATACTAAAATAGGTAGTCTTCACGATTAATAGTGTGATCTACATGGTTTAACGAGACAGATCATCGGACCTTGACTTATATCTAACCAACCCCGATATATGTTGATCTTGAAAACTCGTGTTAGAACGTCTAACGACTTATAATAACAATAATTTAATTTTTAATTATATGCCTGTAAGACTTAAGGTCTTTTAAATGCAACCTGAATTGCACTATAATAGTTAGAAGGAATAGAAAGATAGGAAAGAATTGTTGGAACAGTGGATTTGAGAACTAGGTCCTTACTATTTCATTTTAACCAATGCCACTTGCGGCAGCCAATACATGTATACTAATGTATAATACAAATTTTAGCTTATTCCCAGAGATTATCCATCCAACTCTCTGATTGCTTATAACTCTTAATACTTTAAACGAGCTTAACTTGTATTGTATATATTGTATAATATGTATACAGTAATACCCGTTTAGTGCCTCTCGCTTAAGTGCCTAACCCGCATAAGTACCTTTTGCTTAGAACCAAAATTCTGAGGATTTTTTCATATAAAACTCATCTTATAAGTAGGGGAAAAGTGTAAACAGTGAGAAAATTTATTTTTCTCTGTTGTGAAAGCATGTACAGACATGCCAGTATTGGTAAAAACGTTTGTTCTCCCCTCCACGTGTTTTTATTTTGTTAACCTCCACCGAGTAAACATAAAAAAAATTTCTTCGAAGTATTTTTCGGAGTGTGTTTAAATTTGGCACAGTAACGGGAAATAATCAGGTAAATACACAGAATTTTTGTTATATATAACATTTATATGACGTGTTCTGTTATAATCAAACAACAAAATCTTTGTCCTTTTTGTAATATTTTTGTTTTTATATGAAATGACAAAAGGCGAACAGTGAGCAATTACAAAAAAAAAATAATAGTGAGACATGTCTCACTGTTTGCACTTTAATTGTTTTTTTACATTTTATAGTTTATTTTTCTTTGTTACTTTTCTTTGAAGAAATATATTTACGTTACTTAATTAATTTAATAAAATACTAATTACCCACTTATTTAACGTTTAATATTTTTTTTTTCGTTCATCTCACTCTCCAGCGAGAAAGTTTGACTTTTTCTAAGTTTCAGTTTATTGTGATGCTCTCATGGGTCCTTTCACTAAAATTTCTGTTGGAACAATGATGCAAAATGTGCCTTAAAATATACTCCAAATTTGGTTAAGATTGCTTGAAAACTTTAGATGTATACCGCTATTAGTGCTTCCTTTTGATTTATGCTTCAAAATTCATAAATGAAAAAGTAATAATCTCAATCTACTATAATGATTCGTGGATCAGAGGCCGTTAAAATCTATTTTGAATAAATAATTAAATAATTCCAATTAAATAATAATACAAAATACCTTCCTAATTAACTATGTCTGGCCCAGAACAAAATCTTCCAATTTTAATGATTAAACATTTTGTTGGATATAGTTCACATTGGTTTTTTATCGAAAATGGTAGGTCCCTCACTATCCAACTGATGAATTCAAGTAAAATCACCGGGACGAAACGCAAATAGACTAAAAGACGTTAGAAGGTATTTTGAATTAGGTAAATGTTTTTTTATCAAAAATATTTGTTTTAATTTTTGTACATGTAAATATAGACATAAGTATACCTATGTGCACTTAAGCGGATTTTTTATAACTGCCTAACCCGCATGAGTGCCTATTAAAGTGGGGCATTTAGTCTGAGGCACTTATCCGGGTCTTACTGTATATATATATTCTCGAAAACGACCTTAACGATTATGATGACATTTTCACAGTTTGCTCCTATGAGCGAGAAAAAAAATAAGTAAAATAGATAAAATTGAATCCACCCACTGCTATTTCATGGTTTTTGGAAAATGGATCTATTTCTTGGAGAGTTTGTTCTTTTGTTTAAAAATTATTTTAGTAAAATCCACCCACTTCCACGGCCACTCTTATCATTTCTTGTTTTTTTCGAATTAGCTGAATCTCGGTGCTGAGTTATGTACTTATATGTACCCTCTGTTCCCCGAATTTAATACTAATATTTGAAAACCCAGAAGGAAACCCCGATAGAAACCTGGATCTCGTGTTGTTTTTTTAATACGTGTTAAAAAATAACCCAGCCATAGACCCGTAGATAATAAAACGCAGCTATAATGAAAATATTTTTTTATGGTTAATTATAAATCAATACTATAAAAATGCTTTTGCATGCAAATGTATATACATCAATGCATATAAATGTATTATGATGCCTTTCGTCATATTCAAAAACAAGAAGCAATTCAAAAGTGCACAGGTACAAAAAAAAAAATACATGCAAAACTATGTATCATGCACCTTTGCTCTTATTTTCAATTTTCTCATCATAATTGACTTCTGACAAAGGATCTACCTGGCTTCATATTAACCTGCCGTCCATTAACATGTCGAAGTTCGCAGCACACGTACAGCACGTAGCTATAATGATGATTGCGTCTTATACGCGTTTTGTTCGAATCTTTGTTGTTAAGAAAAAACAAAAACCATACACACTTCAGCATGCAAAATTGAAAGGAATTACCTACCATCTTCTGATCTTCACTACAACTGGAAGTAAAGTTCATTCAAAAATAAATTTCTGGATCAAATCCGTGATAAATCTGAGAAGCCCAACAAAAAAAAATATGGCTACTGAGATTTTCTTGTGGTTTCACACTTTTAACCAAATAATCATGCGAATTTGCTCCTGTTGCTGAGGAGCTGAGCTGGTTAAAACAACTCTGTTTAACTGCCTACCTACTATCTGACTTCATTTGGGGTAGCAAACTGAAATTGTGTTAGGTGAAAGGTTAGAAGTGTTGATTCCATATTTTACCTGCATTTTAACTATGCAAGAAAAAACCGATACCTATATCCTAATATCTGTTGTTAGCCAATTAAAATTCCATTCCGATATCTTCTTCTCATCAGCATCACTGGTTTTCGTTTTCCTCTTTAAGTTTTTACAATAAGTGTTTTTTTTTCAATAAAAATTATCTGCATCCAAGTCAATCATAATCATGGCTGACAAGGCAAATTCCCCAATATCCAGTGCTTTATGGTACATCTTTATAGTAAGGTATAGTTACTGTGTAATGGTGATGTAAAACAGTGTAGTGTAAGAATTTGTTTGAGATAATTTCCCTATATTATTGATGGTAACATATTTCAGATTAATTATCATGTCATTAAAATACATTTTGCTACAATACAAAAACCGTACGTAGTTAGGCATACCATTAATTTGCATTGTTTTAACTTTAGAATAGAATGGGCTCACATATATTCACATTCGTGCAGTGTGGTTCAAAAAGAAACTCTTGTAACTTAAATTAAACTTCTTGATTTTAGTTTTTAACCTCAGTTAGTAAAAATAAACCTATAAGGGCCTTAGCTGTTCAAACGTGATTAAATATTTGATCCGTGGTTAAGGAATTCTAAAGTAATGACTTTGGGATTAATTGGGTATGAGAGTATGATGTAAAATACGAAGTGTGTAATGGGTGACTTTATTCTATAGAAGATTCGATCAATGGTCTTAACAAACAAATCTGATATTGCCGTCAAATACAATGACAATTAACAACCTTCGAACAGGGCCAAAAATTTTACCAAAATGTCAATGGTTCCAATTCGAATGTGCATATTTTCGTACATTACATACATACATAGGTAATATTAAATTGTCAGTTATATGAACTGTATCAATAATCAATGGCTCATATAACAGTCCAGTATAAAAGGGGACCTCTTTTGGTTTAATAAATACATAGTCTAAGTTTTCGATTTCGTGCACCAACGGTTTTACGGTCAGGCAATAAAAAGAACCGCGAAATGTTCGCACTTTTGTTTACTTAATTTTGATGGGTATTTTTAATTTTTATAGCTTCTATTTAAAATTTACCTACATAATTGTGCAAAATTTTAAACATTTAAGAACTACTCTAAGTCAGTATAAGATGTGAGTCTTAAAAATGGGTTTTAAAATGAGAGCCGACTCTTTGAGAATTTTAAACCACAAAAATAGTATAATTTATCTTTAAAGAAGTTGTCTAACTTTAAAAGCAGCAAAGGGCTTCTTTTTCTCTTAAAAATATACTTTATCGAGTTCACAATTAGTCATTTCACAATAACAATAACTAAAATGTTTTCGCAGAAATTTGGACAGGTAATCTGTGCAAATCTACAAAATATGCCCATTATCGAGAGGAACAACAAATTTTATATTTTTAGATCAGTATTCCTTATTTCTCTCTCTAACATTAGTACACAGAATATTTAAAGCATATTTAGTACATTTTATTTTCTTTAGTGAAAAAATATTCGTTTCAAAGTCGTTTAGTATTCGTGCCTAAGTTATTGTTTGTTGTTTTGTAGTTAGTTGTAGTTTCTCTCTTCATCTGTCATATTTGTTCTTGTTGATCCTAAATTTGATGCGATACGTTGCGGAATCCATATTAATAAAAAGAGGTGTTTAAAGCGTTTAAAATTATAAAATAGTTAGTCAAGGTCTCAGATCTAAACGACTACGTTAACTAGAGCTGGTTTTATTCCTAATGTATAGTACGCAGCTCGCGCTAAAATTTCGCTCCCATACAAAAGGTTCTCCAAAATTTAGCCAAGCATTTTAGCGGATAGGTTAGTGTACGCGCAGTTCCAGCCACAAAATCAAAGGTTTAGTTCCCACTATACCTTCACTATCTGTCAGAATTTAGCACAGGAAATAAATGTCCGGCGCATTAATTCGCAAGCTAAATTTTGACAGATTGTTTTTTTTTTTTTTTTTTTTTTTTTTTTGGAACCAATAAATTATGAAATTATGTTATGTAATGCTTGCTTAATTTTGTGTTGAGTACTTATAAATAATTTAAAAGCAATTGAATTGATTATGTAAAATTAAATGTCAATGCTTTAGTAATTTTGAATAAATTATGTGGAAAAACACTATTGTTCTTTAGAAAATCTAAATTTTTTTAAATAAATTACTCCGAAAGATGGCAGATTTTTTTTTCTTCATTGTTGCAGCTATTGCCGAAACTTGCGCAAACCACCAAATCTTTTTCATGTTGATCTATCACACTTAATTAATAGTACTAAAAATAAATTGTAATTCTCAAAACTTAATTTTTTTTAATTGTAATATTTTTTCAGAAAACAGCTGTTTTTGACATATTCTCCACAGAATTCTCGTGTTAAATTTCAAATTATCCTTAACTCTCCATCTGCTATCGCTATCTGCGTATTAGGCGAACAATGATTAAAATGTTGCGCTGATATCATTTTATCTTATTTATCAAAAAACTTTCGACTTTATATAAATTCGCATGCTCTTAGTTTGTAAGTACAAATTCAGTTTTTTTACTTGCGATTATATGTAGGTACTATAAGGCAAGTTATGCATTCGTCGAAAAAAAAAGTTTTGAGATAACAATCAAACATGACATTACGATGATAGCGAAGTCGAAAAAATATGATCTGAAAATTCTGTCCGTCTGTATGTCTGTCTGTCAGTCTGTCAGTCTGTCAGTCTGTCAGTCTGTCAGTCTGTCAGTCTGTCAGTCTGTCAGTCTGTCAGTCTGTCAGTCTGTCAGTCTGTCAGTCTGTCAGCCTGTCAGTCTGTCAGTCTGTCAGTCTGTCAGTCTGTCAGTCTGTCAGTCTGTCAGTCTGTCAGTCTGTCAGTCTGTCAGTCTGTCAGTCTGTCAGTCTGTCAGTCTGTCAGTCTGTCAGTCTGTCAGTCTATCAGTCTGACAGTCTGTCAGTCTGTCAGTCTGTCAGTCTGTCAGTCTGTCAGTCTGTCAGTCTGTCAGTCTGTCAGTCTGTCAGTCTGTCAGTCTGTCAGTCTGTCAGTCTGTCAGTCTGTCAGTCTGTCAGTCTGTCAGTCTGTCAGTCTGTCAGTCTGTCAGCCTGTCAGTCTGTCAGTCTGTCAGTCTGTCAGTCTGTCAGTCTGTCAGTCTGTCAGTCTGTCAGTCTGTCAGTCTGTCAGTCTGTCAGTCTGTCAGTCTGTCAGTCTGTCAGTCTGTCAGTCTGTCAGTCTGTCAGTCTGTCAGTCTGTGAGGCTGTCAGTCTGTCAGTCTGTCAGGCTGTCAGTCTGTCAGTCTGTCAGTCTGTCAGTCTGTCAGTCTGTCAGTCTGTCAGTCTGTCAGTCTGTCAGTCTGTCAGTCTGTCAGTCTGTCAGTCTGTCAGTCTGTCAGTCTGTCAGTCTGTCAGTCTGTCAGTCTGTCAGTCTGTCAGTCTGTCAGTCTGTCAGTCTGTCAGTCTGTGAGTCAGTCAGTCTGGCAGTCTGGCAGTCAGTTAGTCTGTAACCTTGTAAATCTGTCAGTCTGTCTATATGTATGTATAGACACCTACAGCCCATAAGCGGGTGGGCCGAATTACAGAATGTAGAGAGGGGAAATTGATTTTTTTTGTATCTCAAAAAATAACGGTACCTGCCATATAACCGTTACGTTAAAGCTCGTAAACGGGTCTAACGATATTGATTTTTTAAAAATCAGTGCAGGATTTTGGGTACGACGCCGATCATATGGTTGAAAAAAGAAATATTAAAGAATCTAAAAACGGTACTTTCCATAGGACCGCTTTTTTGCTTTCGATTATCTCATAAATGGCTTAACCGATTCTTTCAAAATTATAGGCTTAGGCAGCCCAATTTATATTAGGTACCAATATTTTTAATTATTTTTTTTTTGTATTTTTAAAACCATTTAAAAAAAATTTAATAATTTATTTAAAAATAAAAAAATGTAAAAATTTATAATTTGAAAACTGCTCATTAATTTTATTTTTTCAAAACTTATGGTTATATGTATTTACTGAATACCTATGAATTGGCGTTTTGAATTTTTTTGAAAAATGTTTTTAAAAAGTTTTAAAAAAGAAAGCTTTTTTCTCAAAAACTGCTTCACAGATTTAAATTTTTTTTCATAAATTCAAATTTATCCAAGAAATAGAATGGCGTACTTTTTTTGAGCTCAAATTAGTTAAGTATTTATTTCTGAATTTTGAATTATTTTTTCTTTGATTAAGCCGATTTATTTTCTTTTGTTTTTATGTGTATATTATTAAATATTCAAGATTGTCATACCAATTTTTGTAAGAAAAAAATTAAAGAAATTTGTATTTGTCATTTGTATATATAAAAAATTAAGAAAAAACGACTTTAACAATATATATAGATTTTCAATAGAAAACTTTTGCATAGGACAACATAATAGCAAGTTCGTGAGATCCAGTCGTGCATTTTATTTAATGAATTCGTAGTCCACAAATATCTTTAAATAATAGAAACGGTTAAGATCAATAGCGTTCTTAATTATACAAACCAAAAAACAATAAGGGTATTAATGCATCGAAATAATTGTCAGCTTTGCAGAAAGATATAATTTTCCGCCAGACATCTGCATGAATACCCCCTTAAAAATACTTGCGTAAATGTGTGAAATAATCAGAAGCTTTTTGAAATAAATTTATGAGGTTCATTTATTCTCTTTCTACATCAAATTCGTGAGTTAATTTGATCTGATTTGCAGAATATTTTTCCCATACAAACTTTGACAGTTCATTTCTGCGGAGAGAAATAATTATCTGGTTTCTGAGGTTTATCTGGATTTTCCGCCGTTACATGAATATCCTTAATGATTTTTTTGGTTGCAAAACTAAAAAAAAATTGTACGCACTCAATTCTTTGATTTGTTTTAAATAATTTCGTTTTATTGTTATTATAGTTTCATATTCAATCTCAACAGAAACACTAATTGTTTGCTTATTAAACCGAGAAAACACAGATAAACATCAGAAACCAGATAAAAAGCGGAAAAAAGCGTTGCATGAATAATGAAACCTTTATAAAATAAATGTGTGAACGTTGCCAATAATAATATTAATTTCTTCTTCAATGAATACGTTCATTTTCTGACTCAACCCCAAACTTTGGCGAACACACTTCATTTTGCGTTCCACAGGTTCCTCAAACCACAGAGCAATAGACGTCATTTTGTGCCCGAAGAAAAATATTGTGCTCAACATCAACACCGACGATAAAGACAAAAAAGCAACCGTTTCTTATTTCCCTGTTAAAATATTATCAGTTCTGAGTTTGTTAAAAATACATTAACTATAAAATGACAACAGCTGCTCGGCCGACATTTGATCCAGCTCGCGGTGGCACTGGTCGGGGGGAGAAAGATTTAAGTGCCCTGAGTAAGCAGTACTCAAGTCGTGATTTGCCTGGCCACACAAAGCTTAAATACAGGTACGTACTTAAGTTTAATTAGGGGTTTGTGTGTCTAAATACAAAATATAAATATATTCCTAATAATTTTGAGAGATAATTTGTTCAATCAGTTACCAAAAAAGACCACAAAATAGTCAATTTAATTATTTTTATTTCTGATTTAACTTTATTAAAGGGAACCTGGTCAAGGTACTACCGAAGAACTCCGCAACCGTGACTTTCGCAAGGAATTAGAAGAGAGAGAACGCGAAGCCCGTCCGGTAAAGAATCTTCCACCAATTGTCCGCAAAGCTATTGAAGCAAACAGTGCCAGCATCAGCAAACGTGCAAAAATAGACGCTGCTGCACCTGCAAACTTAGATGCTGATGATCCGGTTGACAATGACAGTTCTGATGAAGACTCCGATTCAGAGGATGATACTGCAACTCTTTTAGCTGAATTGAATAAAATCAAGGAAGAACGCCTGCAAGAAAACGCCCGCAAGGAACACGAAAAGAAACAAGAAGATGAACGTATCCGAATGGAAAATATTTTATCAGGAAATCCACTTATCAACTACGCAGCTGGAAATAAGGGTGTTGGCGATTTAAAGGTAATTTTTTCCTTTGACATAAAAAAAAACCTTGGATAACACTGCTTTTTTTTAAAGGTCAAGAGAAGATGGGATGATGATGTTGTGTTCAAGAACTGTGCCCGAACTGAACCAGAGAAAAAATCGCATTTTATTAATGATTCGTTGCGTTCGGAATTCCACAAGAAATTCATGGAAAAATACATTAAATAAATTTTCGTTGATCTATTATAATTTTAACAAGTACAATTTCTTACCTAATAAATAATCGTCGTTCAATTGAAAGCTCTAATTTCATTTTTTTCCAAAACATTTTTTAATAGCTCTAATTTTTTTTTCCTTTTGTGACCTTTAGTCCAAATTATGCGTTTCGCCCAGATACTACAGTTGGACTCATCAGTTAGATACTGTAGTACCCTCCTAAGACGCAAAATATTAGTCGATGGCTACCGACTGATGAGCCCAACTGTAGTATCTGGGCGAAAGGCATAATTTGGACTAAAGGTCACAAAATGAAAAAAATTAAAATTAAAAGCAGAGTCCACAACAAAAGTACAAAAGCAATACCTATGTATACACATGCGTGTGTATTGTTTTTACACTTCTTTTTAAGATTTTTTATTTATTAATTTAAAATAAAAATCCCATTAAATTTGACTTATTCAATAAAATTGGTCGAAATTCTTCAATAAATAAAATTGATACATCAAAATAAATAAAATTATAATTTTCTGAATTTAAACTTGTTTTCTGCTAAAGATCTTATCATTTATAAATACAACTATAAAATTAAAAAAAAAAAAAAAACTTGAGAAATTCCAACATTTAATAGATGCTATTCTATACATATACTGGGTACAGAGGAATTTATGGGACCTTGATCGGAAATTGGTTCTTTTTTCAGAGTTAGCAGGTATTATTCAAAAAGCTACCTTTTTCTACCAAATCACACATGTATCTTCCCGCGGTGCCTTGTCTAGTACATTAACTGAAAATTAAATTCCAAACTATGATATTCCGAAATATCTTGTAGAAATTCAAACAACTCAATTAAATCGTTACAAGGAAATGGGTTCATTCTGAAAAATTAAGTAATGGATGAAACAAAAATTGAATTCGATACATTTAATATATATTTTGAAGTTTGTTTTTCTACAGTGTTTCTGTATTTAAAATAAATCTCCCAATTTAGTTCTACCCTCTCCGAAATAAACCATTCCACCAGATTTATTTTTCTTGAAGGGTGACTTTTATTTAACTATTTACACAAATATATAAGGGGTATTCACGATCTGATGTACCGAGTCTTGTAAAATTGTAAAGTTTTATTTTTTTACAACAGACTCTGAACACTTTACTAATCTGTAGCTACAATGAAGCAAATGACAAAATCGGTTTCACATTTGTTCTGAGAAAGCTTAGTTTGTGTTAAAAAAAATCTTACACTTGTATTTTTCTATTACAATAGGGTTCGGGTATTGTAAAAGTGTAAGACTTTGACATTCAGTATATTTTGATGTTGTAGTACAAAAAAATGCTACACTTTTACAATGATACAAGACCAGATACATCGGATCGTGAATACCCCTATAATGTTAAAGCCAGAACAGAAATTCTCGAAATTAACTGCAGGCCTTATCGAACAGGGGCACTAGCACTACGAAACTTCATTCTACTTTCACATGTATTCGAAAGTTGGTTTCAATGCTATTTTTAAGTGGTACTCTATTGGAAAGTTGCATCCACTCAATTAACTCTATTATTTTCAGTGAATAAGTGCTTTACTAAAGAATTAGTAATTTGAAATTTTGCGAATTCGAACAACTTTATTGTAGAATCGATTTACATAATTAGGCTCCAGATATCAATCCGGTTTGTTTTCTATGTAATTTAAACCAAAATGAAGACGTTAATCATTTCTTAGCCGTTTGCCCTATATTATAAGAAATACGTAGATTTTATTTTAGAAAGAATTATCTTATGGTTGAAAAGAGCGATAATGTTATTAATGGAGGATATGGCTGGAATTCGCTAGCCAATATATTTTGTATCCCTATGATCTCCCGAAATATATATTTGAACTTGTCATGAGTAATATGCACCTTATAAAATTTTAGTTTTAGCCAAACCAAATGACATTTTAGCAACTGAAATACATTCAACACAATCTTTTTGGTTTTAGCTAAACTAAGCGGATGACTGGCATAAACCTCAGAAACCAGCACCGAGATTCAGCTAATTCGAAACCGCTGTGAGTGAGTGAGATGAGTCACTTTTGATTAAAATTCGATTCAGCTAGTAAAAGTGAGGGAGTGGGTGAGTGAAACGAAATGTCAGATTACTCGCCTGAGATTTCAGCAGTGACTTGGTGCATTTGTTGGTGTATTTACGTATTTGGTTAAGTGTTTGTTCTTTTCTCAAGGAAATTGTTTCACACCTATTCACGTACACGAAATAAAAATTACAAACACAACGAACTAGCCCAAAAGAATCCAACAAACTATAAAAAAATATGGAAAAAATGATTTGCAATAAGCTTGTAAATCACATTAATAACAATGTATGACTTGTGAATTTGTACTTAATGCACAAAATATGTAGATGTAATTTTATAAATATGTTTATTTAATATAAATTCTTCTTTTGGATTTAATTTATCGAACATTTTCTTGTTTTGATTTGTTTACATTTTTTCGCGTATGTATGTAAGTAGCATTGTAGCTACCTACATTTTGTTGTTGCTTCAAGACATTTAGGTGTTCGAAACAAAATTCGAACATACTCATTTCACTTAAATAGCTGAATCACTTTTTGGCGGAAAGTGAGATGAGTCGGCGAGTAAAGCGAGTCATCTCACTTCACTCGCCAAAATAGCTGAATCTCGGTGTAGATAATTTTATCTCCGCCAAAATGAACTGTCAAAGTTTGTATGCGAAAAATATTCTCCAAAGCAGATAAATTTGTCTCACGAATTTGATATAGAAAGAGTAGAAATAAACCTCATAAAGGTAGTTTAACTAACAGCTGATTATTTCTCACATTTACACAAGAAATTTTTAATGGGTTATCATGCAAATATTTTTCGGAAAGTTATATTTCTCTACAAAGTGGAAAACTATCTTGTTGCATGAATACCCATATTAAATTCAATATACGATATTGGCATACTGTGATATTTATGTTTTGTGTTAGTCTAATTTTTGGTAAATGTAAATTTCAAATCGTTTTTATTTATTTATTTATAAAATCATTAAACTGTGAAACCAAAGATGTTAGATGTAGAAACACGCGGATACTTTTATTCGGTAGATTTATGCTTAAAAACAAGAAATATAACAATTTAAAGTGAGGAAAATTTTGTTTCTATTTTTAATTAATTTTTAAAGTTTTCATTTTTCATACAAAATGTATGCAAATGATGACTACCGACAATTATTTTTTGTGTGTGTTGACAGTTGTTTACCAATCCACAGATGACTGTATGCAACTTCGGTATGGTAAGTGCTGTGGTATGTGCATTTTTCTTGGGATAATATAAATTCATTTCAAACTATGTACTACTGTGGTTTCGTTTCATGTCAAATCCTAAAAAAAACTTTGCATACACCCAACCTTGGCCCCACCCAACCTTGAACCCAACCTAAATCCCATAATTGACCCAGGCAGGGGGGTTTCAGGGGGGCAGCATGCAGAATTAATTACAGAAAAACTTCACACAAGTAGGTTTTTATCTAAACATACGGTTTGTTTAATGTTTTTTTTTTAATTTGCAATTGGTTTTTACTGAGAGTAAATAGGTAGGTACATATGTATTTTAAAAGTGATGCAAAACTACTTTTCGAAAAATATGATATTTCATTTAGTTAAATGTTATCACGTAAGTTTCATTCTTGAAAAAAACTACACTTGTGCTTTTAATCCAAAAAATGATTCCATTCAAATTTCCCCAAAAAAAAGTACCTAGGTCTTTGTATATGAAACCTATAGTACTACTACGAGACTGAATTTTTTAGCTAGTAGTTCCGACGATGAGGGCGCTAGTTTCTCTATTCTTGATATTGAATTGTTTATGTGGAAGAAGTAAATGTAGAGGCAAATACGAAAAAAAGCAAGGGAGACGGTCAAAACTTATTAGTTCTGACAACAATATAGAGGGTAAGGGAGAAAACCGATTAAGCTGTTTTTGCCATGGCAACCTTCAAAATATGGTAGGTATAAATAAATTATATCCAGGCTATTGGCGTATACATGAATTTGAAATAAGAATGTATATGGATATACATGCATGAATAGGTTATTATAGAATTTATTTTAAATTTGTCTTTCAAATTTTAGATATTTGGTGGATTTTAGGATTTTGAATTGTAGCAACGTTGCTACTTTTCACTTTTTCTATGCGAAAATAACAAAGCAATGTTGAGATATTTCAATATGTTTTGTTTAGGTAGGTACATGTGTACCCAGATACCCACCTACATACAATATGTACATATGTAGGTACTTTTTGTTATTTTTCAAATATAATATGTATTGAGAATAATTTAATTTTTTCTCCAGGCAGTTTTATTAGGAAATAAAGTAGGTATACCTAGGTAGTATTTTTTAAATTTTTTTTTTGACTAGCGATATTATAAATGTAGGCACTAAATATATTACAAGTTATGGATTCGAAAAAAATCGAACTCGAGATTTTGATCAAACTTGACATTACGATGAAAGCGAAGACGAAAAAATGGGTTCGCAATTCCGTCTCTCTGTCCGTCTGTCTTCGAGTTTACAACCTAAACGTGTTTTTTCAAAAAAAGTTTAAACTCTATTGTATACCAAAATTTTTCAAAACAAATTATTTTGGAAATTATTTTTTTTTTGAAAATTCAAAATTTCGAAAACGACTAATAGATTTTTTCGAAACTTCGTATTTAGTAGTTTTTTGACATTATCTTGAATAGTTAAAAAAAACTATTTTTATAAAATAAAAAACCAATGGTACCTCCAGTACAAATGTAAGAAAAACCGTTAAGAAAAAAATGTATTTCTCAAAAACGGCTCCAAGAATTTTCAAAAAAAAAATTGTTGCTATTTTTTGGATTTTGAAAAAAACAATATTTTGGAAAATTAAATATGTTGAAGATTTTTTAAATAATATTTTCAAATGTATATATATATTATTGAATACTCATTTAAAAAAAATTAGTAAAAAACGACTTAAAAAAATATATAATACCTATTAATAAACAATTCTTATTCGAAAATTCGTCAAATTGATTTTTTTTTCGAAATTACGTATCAAATCTGAATTTTCAGAACAATTTTTTTTTTCAAAATCCAAAAAATTATTAATATAAAATAAAAAAAAATTTTGTCACAAGAAAATTTTTTTTTTGCACAACGATTAACAGAAATCTCAAATTGTAACTGTTAAATTATTATTATGTTTGATCATTTGGTAAAAAAATGTATTTTATAATGTAATTACCGTTGCACACAACTGTATACCTGAATATTTAAATATTTCCTACAGCCATCAAACAATTTTCATTCTATCTGCCCGTAGAAAAAAAACACACACACACAACTAGCTCCCACTGAACAAAAAAATCCTAATAAAAAACCAAAAAAACCTATGAAATAAATTGTTTTCCTTTCCTCCTCTAACTTATAACAAATTTTTTATATATTTCTCTCATCAATTTATTATCACACTTTTTCCCTTCATACGCATTTTCTTGACACACCAACACCACCTAACCTCCGATTTGGTAGTGGAACTCATGATGAGTAGTAGAACTTATTCCAGGCTGGATGAATTTCGTCGTCATGATAGTACTATTAATATCTATATACAATGCCTAGGTACAAAAAAAAACTTATCAGGACACTTTCGTTGCCGCGATTTTTTTATATTGTGTATTAATATTGCAAGCTTTAAAAATATGTTAAAAATAGAAAAACTTATATTTTCATATTAGAACCGTTTTAATTAATATCTTTAATAATAAATCTACCGAACATAAGTACCCGTGTGTTGAAATACGTCCTAATTTAAAGACAAATTGAACAAAAGTGTTGTACTAAAAAGGTCAACATTGAAAATTAAAACATGTTTTAATCATATTTAACAGTGTTTCCTCACCGTAATATTTTAAAGCTGTTCTATAGAGACCCCTAGCTCACTGTTCAAAAAAAATCAAAGTTCTACGCGTGCTCCCCTAATGGAAAGTCGCCCCAAATTTTTTTCCGATATATCACATGGTTTCATTTGCAAATAAATTCCATCAATTTTCTTAAAAGAAATCTAAAATAAAATGTGTTCAATCCCTTAAATTACATTACTTATAATTCTCACTACTAGGTAGCAGCAGGAAACCAAAAAAAAATCTTGTCAGCTGCTTCCACGGTTTGACAGACAATTTTTTTTGTTTTCGCACTTTGTTTGTATGTGCGACGTATAAATTTTGGATTTATCTATTCCTCACCGTAAAAAAAAAGAATACAAAAATCAAAATTTCTAATCAGTGTAAAAACTATGTAACAAACGAAACAGATTTCAATTATTCTTGTGAAATTAACATTGACAGTGAAAGTTGATAATTAAATATTTATGCAGATTATCCCAGACACCTACAAATTGAAGACAAAAGAATTTTTGGTGTAGAAAAATTGCGTTTCTAATAAGCAGAAGCATTAAATGGGAAGTAGAAAAACGTTGGTAGCGAATGCAAATTTTGTCAACAAACTAAATACACATCATAAAAAAACAAAACCGCAATAATTAAAACGTTAAGGACATGATGGAATCAATAAATTCAGCTACCTCAACTGGCGATAAGGCTTCTATCTTGGAAGGTAAGTTATCCACACTCCGAAACATAAATAGAACAATAGAAACTAGAAGAAAAAAAACTCAGATTTTGTAATGTTCCACCTTTGTGAAGGACGTTAGTGTAATTAAGCCTTGCACTGCACTATTGCTACGTGTACCATATGTAATTCAATTAATTAGGGGTGGTTATTTATTATCGGGTATGGTTGAATGGTTTAAAGTTGACCTGATTGCCAAGCGATCTGCATTCATTATTATTTTTATTTTTTTCCAAGCTAAAATAATGGTTGGTAAGGCATCTATGTACCTACCTTACGCGAATGCGTGTTGAACAAAAACCGACTTGTTGATTAATTTCTTTATGCTTTTGCATTCCATAATTAGTTATTAATTAGTTTTACCAACAATTACCACTATGGTTCGAGTGCCATCGTCATTAAATTTTATTTGCAA
The DNA here is from genome assembly GCA_910595825.1 of Philhelius pedissequus. Lineage (NCBI taxonomy): Eukaryota > Metazoa > Arthropoda > Insecta > Diptera > Syrphidae > Philhelius > Philhelius pedissequus. The sequence goes on from OU343162.1 coordinate 44,297,004, forward strand.
AGAAAAAAAAAATACTATCTACAAAATATATAGGTATGTACATATATGGTTCAAATTAATTTTTGTCTGTTTGGCAAACAAAGATAAGATGCATTCAATTATACCTAGGTACATTTTTTTCGAATAAATTTGTTTACAATATAATATCAGCGTAAGTATGTAGTAGATGTATAAATGTATACATAATTATCGGCAAGTCGGCCATAGGAATGAAATTAAAAATGATATGACTACTTTCCTTTTGAAGGAAATTGAATTGCATTTGCATTCTTTAAAAAAAAAATTAACTTGATTTTTTTTGTAATCAAACTTGACATACAAAAAAGTGGGTTAAAAATCTTATTAATTCCAATTAGATTTGTACTATTTTTTTATTCAAACTATTTGAAATGCTTCAATGATAAGTATACACAGCATATACTTCTTAAAAAAAATTTCAAAAAAAAAAAAAATAAGACTGTTTAGTGATCTGATTAAAAACTTTTGGTGATCCATAATGTTCTGGTTGCTGATCAGTTAAATTCAGTGAATCAACTTCCAAAATATGTGTATATATTGTGTTGCAATGAAAATGACTCAGTCACTACGTATTAAATTTTGACCTTATCTTGTTTTATACTGATAAGCTCTAAAACCAAACGTATGCATGTCCAACAAAATATAAACAAGAAAAATATCAATAAAAATAAATAAAGATGATGTAAGCAATTGAAAATAATTGACAAAGGTCTTAATTAAATCAATTTTTTAAATGATTGGACAATCTAGGCTGAATCAAAAATAATTTATAAATACATATGTACATGTCACTTCGCTTTCATTTTTTTTTTACTCGCGATATACATACAGCTATGGCCAAAATAATAGAAATATTCATTAATTTTTGTTAATATTACCTGTAGTACTTATACTAGGCAAATATTGAAAAAATATTAGTGATAAGTATGTTGTTAGTCTATTTTATATAATTTTTTTTTGAAAACTAAAAGGGGTTTGCAAAATTTTTTAGTCTGTTTGATTTAGGCCTCCCAACAAGCTGGTCATAAAAATAGAAACATTTGATTAAAACCAACAAAAACCAGGACATTTTGATAACCAAGGAATTTTTTTTTATTCATTAGCAAAGAATATTTAATATTTCGTTGAAAAACCTTTATTTTTCAACATTGCCTTCATTCGATTTGGCATAGAGTCTATTAACTTCTGGCACTTTTCTTGTGGAAGCGAATACTACACTTCTTGGACAATTCTCCAGAGATTCGTTTTGTTGGAAGGTTTATGCTTACTGTATGTATGTATGTATGTATATTTTATTTGGTAAATTTTACTATTACAATTCAACAAATAAACAAAAATATTAACACTTAAATAACTATGTATATAATTGGAACACTAAATAGTTTTATACAATTGTTTCTCTAATATGAGATATAAGGAATTTTTTAAATTTACTTAGAACTGTTTCAGTTTTTATTTCTATAGGCAATTCATTTAATAATTTAATTCCGCGATAGTATATCATATTTTGAGTTCGAAGGTCTCTATAAAATTGAAGTCTACAATCAGAGTTCGATTTTAAAGAATGTGGTTGGCTTTCTGCCACGTAGGACAAGCTTGCCGTAAGGTATATAGGTGCTAGATCATTTTTTAATTTAAACACAAACAGTAACGCATTAAACATTATTCTTTGTTTGATGTTAAGCCATCTTAAGCAATGTAGCATCCAATTTATTGATGTACGCAAGCTGCATTTAAGAATGGTTCTCATAGCTTTGTTTTGTAGGATTTGCAGTCGATTTATGTGTTCACTGTTTCCTAAAAATAAAATTGTAGAACAAAACTCGAAGTAAGGTTTAATAATTTACTATAAATATTAATGGCACATATTGTTGTTATATTTTTTCGTATACGTTTAAGAAATCCAATTTTAGTAGTACTTAATTTCTGTCACTTGATCTATGGACTTACCCTCAATCGATAAACTTATTATATCACTACTATTAATCACCATATATTTAGTCTTATTCACATTAATTTTAAGTTTGTTGAATTGTAGCCACATGCATAGATTATTTAAATCTTCTTTAATATCTTCCAAAATTTTAGATAGTACTTTACCATTTACGAAGATGAGAGCATCATCGTCAAACAAAGATATTTTAGAATTTCTTAAGACTATACAAATATCATTAATGTATATTAAAAACAGTATTGGTCCAAGTATAGTTCCTTGCGGTACACCAAACTATGTATTAATTGCACTTGAATTAGAATTATTCACTCAGGTCTTTTGGGTTCTATCAATTTAAACCAATTGAGTTCTGAGATTATCTATGTGACCAATTCTTTTTGAATTTAATAGTTGTTAAAACAAATTTCGTTGATTGGGCTTTTTGGTCAATTCTGTCTGACTATGTAAATTGAGTTCAATGCCTTTTACACCATATTTTGATAATTTACTGAGTAGTCTATTGCGATCAACTGTTGCAAATGCTCTTTGAAAGTCCAGAAATATTGCAATAATTCTGTTACCACTATGTCTTTCTTCCTTTAGAGTCATTATCAGCCAGTTAAGAGACGTTTCACATGAGTGATTATGTCGAAACCCTGATTGATTTGCAATTAATAATTCAATATCACATACATATTTATAAAATTGTTGATAAGCACACTTTTCTACTATTTTTTCAAGTATAGGCATCATGTTTATTGGTCTAAATTTTTCACAGTCCTTAGTTCCATTTTCTTTAAGTATTGGGATGCCAGTAGATTCTTTTAAATTTCTCAGGAATTCACCATGGATGAAAGATTCATAAACTATTTTTAAAATTATTGGACCTATAATATCGAAACAATCCAGAATTATGTTAATATTAAGATTCATGGCACTTTTTGTATTCATGGTTTTGCATATTTTTTTTAATTCATTTAGATCGATTTCCCTAAATTTAAATACACTTTGTATTTCAGATAAATCAATGTCAGACTGAATATTGTTAAATGGTAAAGAGTTACTAATTAAATTAATACTTTCAATAAAATACAAGTTATACTTATTAGCAATCACAGAGTTTACAGATTCCAACTTATCACCGAAACAACTTCACTAATTTCAGCTTTATTCTTATTTAAAACCAATTTTTTTAATCGTTCGCCACATATCCTTTTGATTTTTGACACGATTCAATTTTATTACAAATATAATTCTTTTGTGTAAGGAAAAGTCTATTTTTGTAAGAATTACGTACAATTCTGTAATTATTCCAGTCATTTGACCTATTGAATATACTCGCCCTACGAAAGCACTGAATTTTTTTACGTTTCAAGGTTCTTAATTCGTTTGCGAACCATTTATTTGATTCATGGACTATGGTTTTTTTAGTTAGTTTTTGAACACAATATTTTAAGCTTTCTTGTAACAATAATGATAACATATTAAACTCAGTACTATTAATATTTAACTGTTCACATTTTTCACCGAGAAGACATCTGAACTGATTCTTGTTGTATTTAAATAGATTAATACACTTTTTATCGATATTAGTTCCTTTACTTGCCACTGGCACTTTTATTTGAAAAGCTTCATGATCACCCACTTTGAAGCCGTATCTGCCCAAATTGGTTTCTCTTTAGGGCATATAACAATATAACAAAGTCAATTAGTGACCGCGAACGTTCCGTGATCCTAGTTGGTTTATTTATCACTTGTTTTAGGTTGTTTTGTGATAAAATATCAGAAAAAACTTTAGTGTATGTATAATTGTTATCCATTAAATTTATGTTAAAGTCCCTTAAAATTACTATATTGGAATTCGAATGGAATACTACATCAAGCCAAGTCGAAAATGTTGTACAAAATTCACGATCAGAACTACTTGGAGATCTGTACAATATCCCAAAAGTTTCTCTAAATTCTGATTTGAAAATTTCAAATCATAAACACCGAATCTTCATAGGGTCATGTATTTCCCTAAAAATTGTATACCGAATATCTTTTTTAAGACATAAAACTACACCGCCTGTATGGCTACTTGTGCTATCGCAACGTAATGGTTCACTATAATTTGGTAGCTTTATTTCATTATTGTCTATATCACTTGTTAAATGGGTTTCAGAAATTGCAAGAACATTAACTGACATCAATCTTCAGCTCATTCCCGAGGTTATCAATATAGGATTAATGTCCGGTGATTGAGAAGGCCACTTCATAACTTCCAATTTGTTACGCTGATACCAGAGATTTGTTGACTTTGCCGTATGCTTAGGGCCGTTGTCTTGCTGGAAAAGCAATTTAAGTGGCAAATTTTCCTCAGCCCACGAAAGCATAACATTTTCCAGTATGTTCACATACGACTTCTTTGTCATTATGCCGTCTATCACGAATATTGGACCAACACCCCACCAAGAAAAGCAACCCCATAACATTATGCTGCCACCTCCGTGCTTCACGGTTGGTTTTGTGTACCACGGATTATAGGCCTCGGACTTTGGATGAGGAACAAACTGTTTCCCATTCATTCCGAATAAATTTATTTTCGTTTAGTCGCGCCAAAGCACATTCATCCACTGCTTCTTGGCCTGAAGTGGGTCGTCTTTCATGTGATGAATTTTGGCAAAACAGATCCGCTTCTGAGCGTGTATTTTTTTTATTTAAAAGGGCACCTTCCTTGCAGATCATGTGTGAAGGTCAGCAAATACACATTAAATAGATATCTCTTTTAAATCAAAATACCTTGGCTTTACCTCTTCAATCGTACCACCTTACCACCTTCTATATGGCTGGGGTTCAACTTCATCATCGTACAGGGTGGCACACGAAACGTGCTACACAAATAAAACGTAATAACTTTTTTTGAGTGTGAGTAATCGGCTTATTTTTTTTATTTTATAGGCTACTATTAAAGATTTTTCAAAATTAATGTTTGGGATATTGAAAAAACGATTTGGATAGTGCAGCGATACCATTCTTTGCAGTCCGTCATTTCCGTTCAAAGGGAATTTAGGTTGGAGTTCGGCGGTACTCCCCCGAGTAGATGCAACATTATGAGGCTGGTGAACATGTTTGCCGAATCTGGAAGCATCGAACGAAGACCGTATCATCGAGATCCCAACGTTCGGGTTCAAGATACAATCGTGGCTGTTGCATCGGCAATACAGGCAAATCTAAGTGTTTTGACTCGAAACTTATTGGGCCAAATTTGAGTTAGCAGACGGTCATTACAACAGATACTTCATCGTGACTTAAACTTGTTTCCGTACAAAGTCCAAATTAGAAGCAAGTTAAACCCTCAGGATTTGCCTGTTCGCCTGGAATTTTGCCGAAAAATGATTGCAATGGCCGAGGAATTTGATAAATTGTTTGTTCATGCATGATGAGGCCCATTTTGACTTAAACGGCAATGTTAACAAGCAAAATTGCCGTATATGGAGTGAATCTAATCCAGCCATACTTCTTTAAAGAAAACAGTGTAATACAAACGTCAATGGAGACCGTTATTTAAAGATGTTGAAGCAGGTTTTTACCCAGAACTTCGCCGAAGACGTATCCCTTTCAGCAGGATTTGGTTTCAACATAACAGAAGTTATGGCGTAGCTCCAACGAAAATTCCCAAACAAATTGATATCCAGAAACTGCACTTTCCGCTGGCCCCAAGGACCTGACTGCACCAGACTATTTTTATGGGGTTGTGTCAAGCAGGAAGTGTATAAAACGAAACCTAGGAATTTGACTGATTTGAAGCAGTCCATTAAGACAATAACTGAGGCGATCCTAATTTCAACCCTTTAGGCCGCAATGAACAATTTTCTGATCAGGTGCCGCATATGCGTGGATGAGCGTGGAGGTCATTTGCGGTCTATCATCTTTAAAAAACATTAGTTATTTAAAATAAAATTTAATTTTTAATCCAATAAAAAAATTAATGAAATACATCGATTAAAATAAAAGTTATTTAAATTTCTTATTGTAGCACGATTCTTTCATTCGGCCGGATGTTGAGAATTCATATTCAGCAACAGTAACAATTAGTAACGTTGTTTCTGTGCATATCCTAAATTATTTAATAACATTAATATTCGATTCGCCGCTTTTATTGTTTATTTTTAAGGGCTACGTTTCGCTTTCACTTTACTTCAGATCAAATACCACCAATTTGTATTAGTTCCTATTAGATTAAGTGAATTATTAAGGGGTGGCCGTGGCGTGATAGTTGTGTGTTCGCCTGTCAACCTCGTCGTCACAGGTTCGATCCCTGCTGTAGTCTATGTTCTCTTATTTTTCCATTAAAACTAATTCTAAAATAAAATGTCATACAATGAGTTGCTGGCTTACTCACTACATGCTGTTGAGGCATAGCACTAACAACATGTGATTGAGTAAAACTAGTATACCGATAAAATATGCCAACGAATAAAAAATAATGCGAATTATAAGATACATAAATAAATAAGACACGGAAATTTCACCGCGTTAGTTCAGCCGCCATTCCTGGAGATAAAATCTGAGACAACAACCACCTACAGTCATAGAACATCGCGCCACACATCTTTCCTATTCTTTTTTCTCTCCCTTAACCTCACGACCGCGCTGTGTTGAAACATTGAAAGGGTAGTATAATCCCTTGAGCGCGTGTAGAAAAAAATTGTTGAAATGGTAAATATCAAACGGATGTAACAATAAATTGTATATCATCAAAGAAGAGGCCTTATCCTTCAATGACTATTTGAAATAGTTTCTGACTTATACAAAAGTACATAATTAGACAATGGTTGCATTTAAGTAACCCGGTCTGTAAAAGCAATATAGTTTCTAAAGCTAAAAAGAATTACACGGTCAACGTAGTCTGTCATCACGTTGACTCTCTGACGTCACTACAAACATTTATTTTCGCTCTCACCACACCGTCAAAAAATTCATGCCAACGCATGTGTAAACGTTCTCGTCAAGACCAAATTTTTTCGTTAAAAATCGAAAGACGTGGCATAATAAAGACATGACGTTTATATTTACGTCAGACCGTAAATTGTAATAATAAAACGGCCTGGTAGGTTTAACTTTGCGAAAACGCCTAGAGACTAGTGTAACCTTTTCCTTCAGAAGCAAACCATTCCAAGGAATACTAATAGCTATGTATGAACTAATCTATCTATCCAGGTTTTTAAAAACACAACATATTTTTCGGTTTTAAAAACAAAACGGCAAAGGTTCTTTAATGTTTATATTGTTGAAAAGCAAGTTATTTCCTCTAATAACTAAAACTTAAAATATATTTAAATTCATCCTTAGTGTAAGACCTTTAGTCCTATGCACAAACCAACTTCAAAGGTTTCTCTTTCTGTGGAATACATTAAATTTGAGCATTCTTTTAAAATTTCTATTATAACAAATGGCATACAAAATGCGGATCCACAACAAAGCAAATGCTTCAGATCTCAGTGACTTTGATAGATTATTCGTTACCCAAACTTGTCCCAGAAAAAAAAAATTCATTTACTTCATGGATAGTTCAGGGCAACCCTAGGTCACAACACAAAATTCGCTCAACGGGATGAGTTCAGGTTTTCAAAAAACGCCGACTTTAGGGCTCAATGAACAAATCTAAAGAGAATGAGGTAAAATCTATTCCCGATACCAATTATATTATGTTTCCTATTTTATGATTCTTCATAATTGACTGGTTCTTTAAGAAAACTAGTATATGCGTTGTATTCACCTGAAATTTCTAAGACCCAAATAAAAAGTGGGTGAATCAAAAGCCATGAATGCCATCTAATCGTCCTATTCCAATAAAAATTAGATCGCTATTATTGTATTTCTATTTTCAGGAATTTTAACAAATCTGTTTGATTGCCTGTCCGACAAAGAAGAAGCGGTTCGTTTAGCTGTTCAGAACTCATTGATTAAAGTTTATGAAAAAAAACCAGACGTGTGTACAGATATTTTAGCAGAATACAGGTCAGCTCATACAAAATTAAGTGACCCTTCTATAGCAATTCTACTGAGGTAACACCAGTATTCCAAATCATGTATTCAAATTTTTGTTAAATACCTGTCTATATTTGAATTTGATAATAGAGTTATTGAGACCGTTGTAAGTTCGGATGTATCTATTAAAGAAGAAACTTATCAAAAGATTGTATCGCTGGCGATAGATGAACTAACTAAATCTAATGAAAATGTACCATCGACACAAACACATGCCTTGGCTATTCTTGTCGCTATTGGGAGACACAACTGCAAAATGGTGAGTTAATGGTTGTTTAATAAATTCATAATATTGAATCTTGTTGAAATTATTATTATTTAGGTAATGGAAGCCTTAATTGGTCACGCAAAAGAAGGAACTGTTTTGCATTTTATGGTGATGCAATGCATGGGTACCCTAGCAACAGCAAATGTCTCCGGCACCCTTCCATTTATAAAACCAATACTTTCTTCAATCCTTCCAAATATGGGTGGCATAAAACAGGATCATGTAAAGCAGGCACATGCATTTGGTAAATCAAATAATTTAAAGTTTTTAAAATTAAATTAAATTTAATATTGTTTTACAGCGATTGGTCGATTTAGCGAAGCTCTACTGGAACAAACATCTGGTGATAAAACCGATGCCGAGTCCGAAACTGAAACGGCTGATATCCTTTGTTCCACTGAAATCTCGGTCGCCTATGATGTGCTCTTCAATCAATGGCTTCAGAGCCGCGAGCCAAAAGTTTGCGTTGAAATACTACAAGCTTTATCGAGCATGTATCCACTCCTACCAAAAGATAAAATCCAAGATCAATCACAACGACTAATTCCCAGCATTTTAAACCTTTATCGCAGATCCATTGAAAGAAACTCTGTGACACAATTCCTTTCTTCTGTTCTACGAACTATTATCAAAATTCAACCCAATATACTCGATCCCATTGCCGATTCTCTGGTGACAAGTCTCTTTGACTTGGTTTGTGTATATCCTGATTATGAAAAACCCCAAACAGTCAAGGGCCACTATGAAGTTCTTCGCTGCCTACACCTTCTGTCTAATGTCTATTCAGCCAAAATTATGGATATGCTATTGGCGCAACTTAGAAACAATAGTGAACGTGAGCGAATTAAATCTCTGCTCATACTCACGCACTTGACAAATGCTTCTCCCGAGAATATTGAGAGTAAAGTTCCTGGCTTTATGGAAGTCTTGAAACAGATGATTCTAACAGAAAAGGCAATCAAAATGAAGATGACTCTGCTAAAGGCAATTGTGGCCCTGGCACAAAAGTCTTTTATCAAAGAAAAAGAATTCGTTTGGTATATTGTCAGACATTCCTGCCGGTACAGCAAGATAAATACCGAGCATGGAAGCAGCGAAGAGCACCAGGATTTCTTGCAATCCTGTGAGAATTCCCTATTCATGTTATCCTCAACTGTAGGCACAATGGACGAACTTTTAAAACGGGAGCTACTAAACTACTATGTTCTCTTGGACTACACTGATATTTGCTCAAACATCACCAAGTGCATGGCCAGTCTGTTTGCCAAAAATCCAAACATAGAGTTCGAAGTAAACGACGAACCAGACGATGAAGCAGGAGGACATAAGAAGTCAAAAATTACTGTACCTAGCCCAGAGACGGTATTTGCAAGAAGTGTCGCGTTATTAGGAAATTACACCAATATTAAGCGCATTTCAAACGTGTTGTCATTTCTTAAGTTTTACTATCCACATCTTAATCCCGAACTCGCAAGCCTTTGGGATAAGAAAATCCCAGAGCTTCTTCTATACATAGGAGTAGAGAAAACATTCTACATTTACTTAACACGATTCATTAGTGAAACTGTAGAATTTTTACAGCGCAACGACGAGAATTTCGCCGAACGTTTAGTAAACAAAATGTCAGATCAGATGCTAAACTATCCTATTCAAGTTCCAGTTCATGACTTCTTTATTCCTTCGCTGAGCGAGGAACGAGGCATGATATTAAAAGCCATCGGATTGACCCTATGTCACATTGTAGAGCAACAAACAGTTTTGGCAAAGATTGACCTAATAATTGGTTGTGGAAAACAAGAAAAGCTTGATAAACACGTCTCTCATGCTGACTATGAAAAGAAAATATCCAGTGCTGCTCGAGCATTGGGATACGTTTCCAAGGCACATTCGGCTTTGGTTATTAAAAAACTAACAGAATTAGCTAATTTAGGTGCCCGCAAGCATTCAACTGGTTTCTTTAGCAATTTACATTTTATGAAAGACACTCATAAAGAAATCGATATGTACAAAACAAACCTTCTTCTAGTTAAGGCCTACGGTCATATGATGGAAGACGACGAAGATGGCAACACCCAAATCGATGACACTATCTTATCGTTCCTAATTCAACAGATAAACGAAACTAAAGATCACACAATGATAAAGGTTACCCTAAGAACATTACTTTGCATTTGTAGTCAGATTCTACGATACAAAGAAATCTATACAAATCCGCTTAAATTCCGAAGGCCAATGATGGATGCCGTATTTAGTATACAAATTGAAGCTCCCTTCGATGAGCTGCCATTGTTACCTACGATTCTTAAACTTGGCACCAGTTTTGTTCGTATAGATACAGCAAATGGTGGTGAATTCGATGGTGGCATAATTTTTGAGATCGCATGTAAGAATTTCTTTACATGCGCAAGATTTCTGCGAACTAAATTCGAATCCACTGAAGAGGATAACAAGAATAGTTTCCTAGCAAAGCACTTAAATGAATCTTTGCCCGAATTGAATTCGCTTGTTAAGGTCATCATCGAGAATGATCCATCGCCATCAACTTTAGATTTGGTAATATCGATTCTTGAATGCTGGACAAGAGATCCAAATAGTGAAGTGCGTATTTGTGCCAGTCATGTACTAAACAATTCTCTAGAAGTTTATATAAAATCGATGAGATTAGGTTGTGAGGCTCCATCAAAGTTCAATCAAACCGGATCGATGCTGGGAAAAATTGTTCCCAGATGTATTGATTCTAATGCTACAGTTCGGCAGGTGTCTGTGGAAATTCTACAAAAGACCCTTGAGATATCATGTATCTATGAAACATTGACAATAGCCGATAGTACTGTAGATTGGGTTAAGGAGATTGAGATGGTTAAAGAAAATATTATAACAGATGACCCTAAAAAGATCTACCATTTGGCTGGTAATATTGCAAAAGTTATCGCCTTGAGAATGTCAAATTTCCAATATTTACAATTTTGGTGAACTATTTTTAAAATGGGTTACTTATAAAACTTTACTAAATATTTTTTTTTTTTTAGTAAAACACTTCTCAACTGTTTAAAAGATCCAGAGCAGAGCTCCGCAATAGGTGCTTCGGTAGTTCTAAAGTTCTTTATACAGCAAAAGGGTTCCGAGTTGTTTCACGCAATTCCTGACCTTGTAAAAGAAAGCTTGACGGTGATGTCTTTTTTTTATATTTTTTTAAATTTCTTAAATTTTGAATTTATAACTGTGTTTTAGGCCATCAATGCTTCAGATATTTCCAGAGCTAAATCAGGTGTTATCAAAGCTATTGCTGCATTAACAAAACATCATCCAAAATTAGTGTGCTCTGAGATGCTTTCTCAGCAACTGCCATTTGAAGAGTTAGTTTAAATAATAGCTGTTTAGAGTCCTCTAAATTATAGATATGCTTTTTTTTTTGTTACAAGAAATGTTGTTGAATACTGGCATACGATATGTCTCGACCCAGAACTAACCGGATTGATTTTGGACAATTTCTTGACAATTCTATCGTCGTCTTGTTTGTACGAGCCTAACGAGAGTGCAGGAGATAGACAGAAAATCGCTAGTGTTCCACCATTTGCAATATTCTGTGCAATGCGGGAAATGCTTCCGTGTAAGGAAATTCATGAGGTGAGTTTATGACCTGTTCTATATTCATATAATGTGAAATTGTATTTTTAACAAATTTTCAGCAATTAAAACAAAAATTTCCTGAAATGTTCACCATGCTGCTGACTTCTCTGGCAACATATACTAATTTAGCACCACCAATGCTTACGACAAAAGCGTCGCCCACATCAGGAAAAGCTCCAGCACCAATCTCTGGAAAGACCAAGTTCGGATTTATACCTAACAAGGAATCAGTCAAATTGAATCCATGTCAGATAGTACTAGAAACTTTTCAAGCATTTCTTAAAAATTTGGAAATGGAACAAATATCCACCGTTTTGACTATTTCCAATAACTTATCGACCAGCACTGATTTAAAAAATTTCATAGAACTCTTGACTCCGATGGCAATTGGGGTTTCAAATCAATTCTCAATCGGCTCAAGTTCAATGAAACAAATTATAACATCACTGAGCAAGTATGTTTCAAGTCCTTATGATGGTCAGCGCATAGCTTCGATTGGTCTTTATTCAAAATTGGTTCCATTGAAACCATGTGGTGAAATCTCGTCCGTTATTATGCTTCATTTAAGTTCAGCACTAAGTGATCCAAATCCTGTGGTTAGAGGATTGAGCATACAGGGTCTAGGTTATGTTGGCTATTTGACTGAACATGATATAGATAAGTATACCGAAACAGCAATAACCGCCCTCTTAAAAGGAATCGATGACACAAATAGGTTAGATAACAAATTTTTAATGTGAATTCAAAAACCATTTAACTAAAGTAAAATTTTGTATTGTATATTTTTAGCGACTGTCTTATTAATATTCCTCTGGAGAGTAAACGTGGTCTTTCTAGAATTTTACAAATGCTGCCAAGCGATCGAGTCGAATCTTTTCATGTATCATTGGCCATACGCATTAGGCCATTCTTTGGAAGTAATTCCATTGAAATTCGAGAGGCGGCAATTATTCTTTTTGGAGACTTGTGTGAATCCAAGATGGGCAACAACGATGGCAGTATGACTCCAAATTATTCATCTGAAGCCCTGAGGGAACAACTTTTCGCAAATTTATTTCCACTTATTTTGCATTTGAGTGAGACCGAACCTACAATTATAAGGGTAAGCAATACAATTTATCTTCTTTTTTCGCCTAGACGCACATGTACTAGATAATATTTAGGATTTCAAAACCAATCCAACATGTTAATTTGTTTGGTAGTGGATTAATTTATATTTATTTTACAACAATTTACACTGCTAAGTGATTGATAAGATATGTCGGTATTTTCCAGTATCTAAAGGTGAACAAGACAGCAAAGAAAATAGAAAATAATACACTAGCATGAGCGTACAAAAAACATTCTCATCTCTGGTCAAACTTTGTATTGTTAGTAAATTCTAAATGTTGTTTTTTTACTTGCAATTATAGGTACTATAAGGCAAGTTATGCATTCGTCGAAAAAAAGGTTTTGAGATAACAATCAAACATGACATTACGATGATCGCGAAGACGGAAAAGATGGTCTAAAAATTATGTGCGTCTGTATGTCTGTCTGTCAGTATGTATGTACATATAGACACCTACAGCCCAAACGAGTGGGATGAATTGCTACAAGCTTGGTATATAGAGTTGTCAAAATATAATTATTTCAATCTATTAGGCTTGTAATATTTGAATTCTATGTATGCTTAAAAGGGAAATTCCCGGCTTTATCTTTTATCTTGTATCTTTCGTTCACTTATATTCAATTCCATTCATTCCAAATTGAAACGTTCATGTGAGAGCATTAAATTGTGTTTTTGTCTTGATTAAATTTGTGTTTTATTTGTTGATTTCTAATAATCTAGAGTTTTTTTTAGGTATTGTACAGAGGGGAAATTATAAATATTTTTTAGCGCAAAAAATAACGGCACCTGCCATATAACCGTTGCGTTAAAGCCTATTTTTCTCGGAAACGGTGCCAACGATTTTGATTTAAAAAAATCAGTGCAGCTTTTTAGGACCGATCATATAGTTGAAAAAAAAATTTCTAAATGTATAAAAACGTCACTTTCCATACAACCGTTTTTCTTGCTTTTGACTATCTCATAAATAGCTTAACCGATTCTTTCGAAATTTCACACATATATAGGTTTAGGTTGCTCAATTTATGTGGGTGGCAATGGCACAGTGGATAAAGTGATTGATTGCTAACTTAGACGTGTGGGTTCGATCCCACGATAGGCGCATTCTTTTCTGTACCTCCAATTTTAATTGGATACCGCCCATGGTTTAAAATGAGACATTCAATGCCAGGTTCTCAAATCCACTGTGCCAAACTAGTGCTGTGCAATTCAGGTTGCATTTAAAAGACCTTTGGTCTTACATGCATATAGTTAAATTAATTAAATACTGCGTACCAATATTTTTTATGATAGTGTAGTTTATTTCGTATGTGACCTTTTTGTTTAACTGGATAGAAACTATTTCCTGCGGGCTTTATGTCAATAAAAGATTTTATTTTTTTATATTACGACGTTTCGAACATGTTCTTCATCAGGCTTTATTTCCACGGATCAAGCATAAAAACAGAAAATACATATATTAGTACACCACATGATGTGGAATGTCAATTAACTTACAAAAGTTAAAAAAAGAAATTATTTTAATATTTTACAGCATATGTAGGTAGTTTACAATTAAAATTGTATGAAAAACTATTACAAACTAAAAAATGCAAAAACAAAATTTTAAAGTTTAATTGACAAGTATAAATCATTTAACAAAATTACTTTTTAAGCACACACACAACAAGGAACAGACAGTCGTCATCGACCACGAACAAAACGTATTTAATTAAATAAACTTGTTTCTCTTAATAAGCTGGCTGTATGCACTGCTTAAATTTTCACAATCTGAACGGCGATTCACAGTATTCTTTGAGTTAATAATGTGCAGCATCTCAAGTAAATATCTCTTAGCATGGTGTTTCTCTGTTTCCAAGATACTGACTCTCTTCAGGTCTGGCTCATGCTTCTCTTGCACTTCACTGTCTGCAAGAGAAGCATGAGCTATTACTATTTTTCAGATTTTTTAACTATTTCGATCCAGTAGTGAATTTTATTTGCTCATGCACTAAGGGCGATTTTGGTCACTTTTGTAGAAAAGGTACTAAAAAAAACAAATCCTTTATCAAGAATCATAAATTGTCATATGGTCTACTTTGCAAGACGAAAAGTGTAGATGGAATGACCATTTGTTCAGATCAACACATTGGCCAATCCTCCCAGAGATGATTTTAATGAAAAATCTGGATATTATGAGTACTTACATTTTAGTCATCTGATGCCAAGAGGCAATGGGGCGTTCACTAATTTAGTAGACATCTTATCTCGGATACTAAATTTTCCGGGTATATTTTTGAACGAAAAAGATAGGTTAGCTGAAAACTGTCAACAAATCAGAACAAAACTCATACCAAATGATGTTTGCAGTCAGGGGAAAATTTAGTATCCGCAATGTTTGCAGCTCTTCTATGTATACATTTGTTCTCGAAGTAGCTAGCTAATCCAACATTTTTGGGATAACTCAAGATAGTTTTCATAAGAACAGCTGTTTTTTCATCATATGTGCTTTTGCACGCGTTAAATCAGAAAGTTATTCCAGATTGCTTACAATAAATAACTCCCCAATAAACAAACAAAAAATAAACAAAAAGTAAATAAAATTCAAGTTCGCTTTAATAACTTGTTAAGAAAATCTAAAGTTGAATATCGAAAGTTGAAAATTCCACTTTCGAGTTAATAAAAACAAATTGATATAAAAAATCCCAAGTTATGTTCGTTGGAGAAAGCAATCTGTGATTCTGGCACACAAACAAGAGAGAGACCGACGTCACCAGGTCCAGCCATATACTGGGACTCTATTTGTAAAACAATAATCGTTTAAATTTGGCATGTTATCGTTGAAATGTGATTGCTTAAAATGAGGATCGCATTGGGCTTAACGATACTCGTTTTTTATACGACTGGCATTTTTCCGTCGAATACTTTTTGTTTGAGAATAACATATAGGCGTGAAGCTAGATGCTTTATAGTTTTCGATAATCGTTCTATGTCTCGACGATTTTTTTTTCTAGGTTTCGTTTGTTGCATTTCGTTTCTTAATACGTGAACGGCCCTGGCTTACGCAGATGACATTTACATTATCGGAAAAACCGAACAAACTATACACGAATCCTTCATCCAGATCAAGGGGGTGGCACAAAATCTGGGATCCACATAAGTGGGAAAGACAAAATGCATAGTGGAGTCGTCTGCGAGAAGAAAAATAGTTGATCAAACGATTAGGCCAAACTATAGTCTGCCAAGGTCTTTTTTTAAATTCAGAAATCTAACCATAAGTTCTAAACTTTTCCTGTATATTTTTTTTTTTATAATAAACCCGCTCTAAAGGGGTTTTGGCTACCCTTAACATGACAAGCACAGTGCGAGCTTTAGGAAAATAGGGAAGGATTAAAAAGGAGATACCGATGTACATTAGTTTTGAAGTTCAGAATGTCAAAATGAGGGGGAAAAATAGAGCCTGGTAAAGCATTCCACATACGTGTTGTACGACTAAATAAAGAATCTCTGTACTTCACAGTACGTCCGAATTTGGGCTCAAGGGTAAACTGATGAGCATTTCTAGAAGCGCGAGTATTACGGTTGAATTGTTTAGGGGGAGGAATGCATCTGGCTACTTCGCAAGAACACTTTTTATAAAAATAGCGATAAAATAGCGAAATACATGCAACATTACGACGATGTTCGAGAGATGTAAATGAATCCACTATAGTTCTATCGCCAATCATTCTTAAAGCTCTTTTTTGAATTCTATCCAAGAGACTCAGATGAATTTTGGGAGCTCCTGCCCAAAT
This sequence comes from Philhelius pedissequus, assembly GCA_910595825.1. NCBI lineage: Eukaryota > Metazoa > Arthropoda > Insecta > Diptera > Syrphidae > Philhelius > Philhelius pedissequus. The sequence goes on from OU343162.1 coordinate 44,313,767, forward strand.
GTGCGAGTTATACCCCAGCTTAGGACAAACGAAGGCCTTATAGATTACAGCCAGATCAGACGGGGAAAAGAATTTCTTGCATCTTCGAAGAAAGCCCAAACATTTTGCAGCGTTTTTGGCGACATCAAATATGTGTTCATTCCACAAGAGGTGGTCTGTGATGCACATGCCAAGGACTGAAAGCTGTTCGGTTTCTTCAATGCAAGTGCCGCTCATGGATAGCGGCATGTGGGGTGGGTTCTGCTTTAACGACAGATGTCAGCACTGAGTTTCTGAAGCATTAAATTCTACGCGGTTTTTTATTCCCCATTGGACAATGCTGTCAAGATCAGAATTTAATGAGCTTATCATACGCTGCCGTTGCAGTTGCACATCTGAAGAACAAGGAGGTGCATCTGAAAACGAATATGAAAAGCTGAGAGTACTATCGTCAGCAAAACAATTGAGTGGATTAGAAGTTCCAGATAAGAGATCATTAATAAATATGAGAAAAAGGGTCGGAGACAATACGGAGCCCTGGGGCCCACCAGCATTTATTTTGTGAATATCAGACTTGAAACCGTCCAATACAACTTGTATTGAACGGTCCGAAAGGTAATTTCTAATCCAACGAAGAAGAGATTCATCGATACCAAATGCACGCATTTTCGATAAGAGAGCTTGATGCCAAACTCTATCAAATGCTTTTCAAATATCAAGCGCAATAATCTTACTTTCTCCAAAACGATGTAAAGATTTGTGCCACTGTTCGGTGAGATATACCATCAGATCACCAGTGGACCTATTGCTACGAAAGCCATACTGCCGGTCATTAAGGAGCTTTCGTTCTTCAAGATATTTCTTAAGCTGATAATTAATAATTTTGGGGTGGCCGTGGCGCGATAGTTGTGTGTTCGCCTGCCAACCTCGTGGTCACAGGTTCGATCCCTGTCGTAGTCTATGTCTTCTTATTTTTCCATTAAAAACCAATTCTAAAAATAAATGTCATACAATGAGTTGCTGGTTTTCTCATTACATGCTGTTTAGGCATAGAACTAACAACATGTGATTGAGTAAAACTAGTATACCGATAAAATATGACAAAGAATAAAAAAAAATAATGCGAATTATAAGGGACATAGATAAATAAGACACGGAAATTTCTCCGCATTAGTTCAGCCGCCATCCCTGGAGATAAAATCTGAGACAACAACCACCTACAGTCTCCGAATATCGCGCCACACATCGTTCCTATCATTCTTTCTCTTCCTTAACCTCACCCTCACGCCCGTGCTGTGTTGAAACATTTAAAGGGTATTCATAATCCCTTGAGCGCGTGTAGATTATAAAAAAAAAAAAAGCGTTTCTATGACCTTGGAAAGAAGGGACGTAAGTGCAATTGGACGGTAATTAGAGGGTGAAGAAGATGCGCCTTTTTTAGGGACAGGCTGGACAAATGCTGTTTTCCATCCACTCGGAAAGAGACCTGTAGAGTAGGACAGATGGAAAAGCTTACGCAGTGGTTTTGCCAGCGTTGAAGAACACCTCTTAAGAACGATTGGCAGGGATACTATCCGGGCCAGCGGATTTGTGTATATCAAGGTCTTTGAGGACTCTAGCAACTGCACGAGTGCGAAAGAAGATTCGTCCCATAAAATCGTTTACGCTTTCAAGTACAGGGGGAGTCATAATACTTTCTGGCAGCGTCGAATTAGTAGCGAACTCTGCTGCAAGCAAATTTGCTTTTTCACGAGAGCTGACAAAAGGGGTGTCATTAAAGACGAGCGTTGGAACCGAAGACGAAGTTGAATTTCAAATGTTTTTTACAAATGACCAAAAATTCTTACTACCTTTGGGACATTGTAGTATTTTTTGCCTTAATTTTTGGTCATGCAAAAATTTGGTTCTACGAATGTGAACGTTACAAGTCTTTCTAGCTTGTTGAAACTTTTTCCGGTTTTCCTCGGTGGGGTTGGCTTTATAGTTCCGGAAACTTACTTCTCTAACCCTAATAGACTCTTTACAGCTCGAATCAAACCATGCATTTTATTTCGGTTTGATAGATTTCACCCTATTCGGGATAAAATTTCCCATTCCGTGAAGAATTAAATTTGTTATCATATCTGCGCTGGAGTCTACGTCACTATCGAGGAAGCATAGTGACCAGTTAAAGTTCCTGAAGAAGTTATTTAGACCGTCCCAGTTGGCTTTCTCATATTGCCAAACGGTTCCCTTAGGTGACTTTTCTGTGTTGTTTTTTTTTTTGTTTTTCTTTTCATTTGGAGCACTGAATTTAGTTGGATCGGCGGCTGCGCGATGGATTTATTTTTTTGATTTTTGTTTATTTATTTATCTTGATCTTTATTTTTTCTTTTTTGTTGGCCATTGTCCTTAGACTTGGGTGCTTCGTAAGGGAACTCCGATTGTATTAAATCTGTGTCTGGTTGTGTCGAGGCGGACAGTCCGGACGGTTTTAACGATTTTATAAAAAAAATCAGTTCATTAATGATATCATCAGTTCATTGGTGATATTATTTTGGCAAAAAAAATATTATTTTTGGCCCTAAACCATTTTTTTGGAAAACGGTTCTTTTTTTTTAATTTTTTATGCCGAAGCTACTAGAAAGTTTAAACACATTAAGTCAATATTTTTCAAAAATAATTTCTTTTGAAATTACTTCGTAGTTTTTTGACATTATGTTAAATAGTTAAAAAAAAACTATTTTCCTAAAATAAAACGGTCACATACAAATTTAAAAAAAATGTTAAGAAACAAAAATTATTATGATTTGTTAAATATAATTCAGGCTTACAGATCCTTGGTTTCTGAACGCAAATAAAACACTTATTTCATTCTTTTCCCGACGTTTCATTGGTATCTTCCAACTTCTTCAGGGTTATTTGAATTTATTGTAGTGAAAATTTACATTAAATTATCACAAAGTATTAATATTTACGTTAAATTATAAAATGATGCTATTTTTAAACAAAAGTTACAAATAAATATATAAATAAATACAACATTAAAACATTAACACAATTAATAACGACAGGAACCTTAAAGCTATATCACAGACTCTTGATTGCCACACACGTCAATATTAATACTTTGTGATAATTTAATGTAAAATCACTTTTTATATTTTCGACTTTCTCACTATTGGATGAACCGATTAAAATAATTTGTTTTATGCAAATGCTTCCTAAAAGTGTTAATAAAACTACATACTAAGATTTCCAAACATTGGTTTTCCGATTTTAAAAAAAATAAGTATTTATTTTTTTTTTTTTGAAAAAAAATCGATTTTTCAAAAACCAGTCACTGAATTTTTTTTGAAATTTTATATGTACTTACATTACTATTAAAATAACGTTTACATTTTTTTTTCTAAAAATGTTTTAAAAATTTTATACATACAAAATTATTTTTTTTTTAATATTTGCCCAACAATTCAAATTTCATCATTTTTTTCCCAAACTAAAAAAAATCGTCCTTATTTCTCCCTAATTATATTTCAGTTTTGAGTACGTCACTAAATAGCTATATATACTTATATGTACATATATATACCTATGTAACTATATTCTTTGAATCATTCAACAATTAGGCGCCAGTTATAGCTTTCATTGAAACTCATCATTGAAAACTTTGTATATCAATTCTTAGACACTTAAACAAATAAAACTGATGTCGTTTTGGTACCAAAATGAAGGTAATAAGACATATAATTTTTTTTTTTTTGGCAACAAATATTTTATTTGCTCTACGACGTTCTTGTAAAATCAATTATGATTTTTCAATGATGAAAAGCGTTTTCAATGAACAGCTGACATTTTGTTCCCAAAAGTGGAACACAATCTTTCCAATGATTTGTGTTTCCTTTTTTTCCTGTTCTCATGCTTCGGTTTTTCTTTCAATGATCAAATCTAACCTCAAAATTACTTTTGGCTATGACAGATCTTTTCAATGACAACCAAGTTCCAATGAAAGCTATAAACGACTTGCCAAAAAAATTCACTGATTTGTTTTCAATGATGAATTTCAATTAAAGCTATAACTGGCGCCTTAATTATACTAAGAATCAAGGTAATCTTATCTACATAGGCTTTAAACCTGCATAGGATAACTAGACTACCTAGCTTCTAACAGTGTCAATTATTAGCTACATTAAAGTTGTTCGCTACAAGATCGTACGATCTAGTCGTGCATTTTATTTTATTTTTAGGGAGATGTTACGTTCCACTTTTTGAGCATGGTACTAGGGGTACCATGTGATTTCTAAAGATGTTTTAATCAAAAATTAATATTTTCAAAATAAAATTGGCTGGAATAAAATAAAAGAATATCCCTCTACTAGCCAGAAATATTATTTGTACCACTTTCGTTTTTATGAAAAAATAGCTACATATTAAGTATTCTTCGTTATGTTCTAGGCATGTAAAGTAACTCTAAGGAAGGTCGGCGCCCTTTTGAACGCGCCTAACGTCAACGAGATGTCCCAAAAGCATTTACTCGATCATGGTCAGCTGAACTATAATATCTTTATCTTGGATTTTGTCAAAGTCATAGTGAGTACAATGCAAAGAACCTCTATTAAAAAGTTGTTATTTAAATTAATATTTCTTAGGCGACAGACCTACCCGATTCTATTCAAGATTTTATTGAGTCTTGCATACCAAAGTTGCGTAGTCAATGGGTTGAAGTTCGTGGCAATGCAGCAATTGTTATTGGTAAATCAACATATTACCGTTTTATTTTTAAATTTTTATTATCTTCTTGTATTTTTTATTTGTGTGTCAGGAATTCTTCATAATTATTTAACTGAGAAGAATCAACAAACTGAATCTGTGGGTAATAAAATTGCCGTCCTACTCAAGGATGAAAATCAAACAGTACGTTATAAAGCAGCAACAGCTTTAGGATACTTTTATGGAGATATGTAAGAACTATTTTATTAGTGAACATAAGGCAAACTATAACCATAGATGTGATGTAATGTATTTACCCTCAACAATATTTATAATTTAACCTCGAATTTGATAATGGTAATTCCCCATCATAAAAAAAATATACACATACTCAAGTGTGTTGACCAAAAAAAAAGTAGAGCTTCTTCATACTACTCAATTGTGTTATAAGTTATAAACACTATTTTTTTGGTGAAATAATTGTATTTATAAAAAAATATATGCATATTATAAGTAAGAACAAAAAAAAATATATAAAAAACAAAATATTTATGTATGTAAAAACAACGTGATAAAATAAATTGAAAAATTATTTAGATAAAGTATTTTACAAATTGACAAAGGGAAAATATTGAATTCGGCCACTAGACCATCCAATAGTCAAAACGCTATCCGAATTCTTACGGTTTTTGCTTTGGAAGCAAATAAACGAAGGATATTCGGTGCCGATTCCAGTTAGAAAACATGAAGGTGAAATACTTAGATTGTGCTTACTGATGCATGTGGAGAAAATTGCAATGCAGGGAGTGTCCCTAAAAGTTATAGCCAGGAAGTGACCATTCGGATCCCAAGCGAGAGATTGTGGTTGACCACCAATTTCGCGGTGACCAATTGTGAATTTAGTTAAATCGGCAATAGGCAGAGCTTGCTTTGGCAGGTTTGAAGCTAAAATGAAATGAAAATATTAAAAATTGAGTGTGTTTAGACTAAGTATCTTTTGTATAGTAATTAACAGTAAATATGTATATCGGAAATTTCCTGTTGGCAGCATTATACAAGATATTTCTGAGCTTGTGCAACATCTCACCTGTAGCTTGCCTTTTTTTCTAGGCTTTATTTTATTAAGAAAAGCATTGGAATTCTTGCTTTTAATAAAAACCGGCCGAACTAAGAAAGATTCCATGAAAAAAAAACTCACTTGCAAATAATTGTTCCTCGAAGAATTGCAATCGATAGAGAGTTGGTTCTTCCGAAGTTACAAACAGCAAAAACGAGCTACACGGTGACCAACAGGCAGATTGAATATTTCCATTCGAAATTGTCCAACGTTCGGGCTCCCAATGTTTTTCAGCTGACCAAACGCGAAAAACGTTTCCCACTGTCGCCGAAAACAAACATGAACCATCTGGTGACCATTTGAGAATGGAACAAGGCGGACCGACACGTTTAAGGGTACTAGTATTAGATTTGTCGATATTCCAAATGACGACATCAGTATCTCCTATACTGGATGTTGCGAGCAGAGTACCGTCTAAATTCCACTGCACCGAAGTAATTGGACTGTGATTGGGACTGTTGGGTAGATATTTTAACAACAATTCATCAATCAATTTGGTTTGGTTTTCTTACTGATTAAGGAAGACTGCTTGTGACGAAGATCGAGTTATGTGCATATTGCTGTCCATAGTCCACAGACAGAGTCCTTTTTGGCAACCAACTGCTAATTCAGCTGCACTATAAGGTCTCCAGGCCATTGATGTAATACCTTTTTGAAGGGGATTCTTAAAGTGAAGAAGGGAACAAAGAAATAACAAATACATATGATTAGAGATAAAAATGCAATAAAAATTAGGTAGGAGAATGTTTGATTTATCGATAGATATATGAATACTCCGATTTTTCATAATTTCGTTTTGAAAATAACTTAAATAAGAATTTCGAGATATCTTAAGTATCAATGTTGTTCAGGCAATTCACGTGGAATTTTCTTTAGTATCAAGCGGTCTTTTCATTTAAAAAATCTTTTATTGTTAGCAAACCTACACATCTTTTAAGATCCTGTGATGTTGGGCAACCCACAGGTTCACCTCCCACCAATACTAAGCGAAGTCGACTCGTGCGATGGAAAATTCAAACTAATTTTACCAAGGAATGTGTTGGTTCTGTTTGTTTTGGTTTCTGGGCTTACGATAATTATAGCTCCTGGTGAATCCTCATAAACCAAGGCTTTACAATTTAAATTCAATTCACATAGGATAATTATGGTATAATACGTAGATATCATACCTACTTGCATTTTTTTAATCAAACATCAAAGTTGTCAAGAATTGCCCTTAAAAATAGGAATTTACTAATAGAATGGATTTCTGCTTTAACATTAAGCAGCCACTCACACAAAAACTAAGGTAGTCTTGTCCGAGAAAACTTTTGATACAGACTTTACAAACCTTAAGTGGATCGATCGGCGGAATCGCGTGAGTCAGGACAGATAACCCAACAAATGATCCTTGGATGTTGGAACCTTCGAAGCGGGCCAAGCAGGGTACTCTTGTACAAAAAAAACTGACATTAATAAAATTAAATAAAATGCACTACTGGATCGTACGAACTTGATTATATAGATATTAACTTTAATGTAGCTAACCACACGCTGTTAGTATATACGTAGTCTAGTTATCATTATGTATCTTTAAATCCGATGTAGGTAAGTACCTTGTTTTTAGTAAAGGGTGTTTGTTTTAGACATGGGGTTTTCAATCTGGCAATACTTTTTTGTTGGTCTTTTTGACAGCTGTTAATTGATTTATGCTCAGTTTAGTTTGCCATTTCATAATGACTTACTCCTGAACAACGTTTGCAAATCTGGCAAATTTATTACAAAAATAATGGTTTAGTTCGCTTGATGCACCACAAGAAACTTTTGTTCAGCGATGAAGCTCACTTTTGGTTAAATGGGTACGTTAATAAGCTAAATTGTCGTATTTGGACTGATCATAATTCACAAACCATTTGTTGAGATACCGTTACATCCACCCTCACTGTTTGGTGTGCTCTATAGGCAGAGGGAATCATTGGTCCATATTTCTTCAAAACTGAAGCCGGCAATAATGTGGAACACTATAGAGCCATGATTAATGACTTTTTCGTGCCTGAATTGGAGGATGTTGATGTTATGGACGACCTTTGGTTCCAACAAGATGGCGCTACATGCCATTCAGCCAACGAAACAATCAATTTATTTAAGGAAACTTTTGGTGAGCGCATTATCTCGCGTCATGGACCTGTGGCGTGGCCTCCAAAATCGTGCTATTTAACACTACTAGACTATTTTTTGTGGGGTTACGTGAAGTCGCTTGTCTACGCAGATAAGCCCGAGACGATTGACGCATTGGAAGATAATATTCGGCGCGTTATTGCTGATATATGGCCCCAATTGCTACAAAGTGGTCAAAAATTGGCTGGAATTTATTCGAGCCAGCCGCGGAAGCCACTTGCCCGATATCATTTTTAACACATAATGGCAAACCCTTATCTTTATAATAAAGCTTAAATCTTGGCCATAACAATAAATTATTTGAGTTTTATTTCCTCTTGAAAACCACACGTCTAAAAAAACACTCGTTATAATAAATTGTAGAATGGATAATTCAAGGAATAGTTACATAGGTACCTAACTACAAAAGTATATTTAATGGATTTTAATTATGTAAATTAGGAGGGTACTACATATGTACCCATCCTATATACATAGGTGGAACATAGATGTGTTGAGAAATAATACCAAACCTCAATTAACAATACTCAAGTACTTTGGACTTAAGCAAATATGGCGGTAGCACTGAGAAACTACAAATCCCAGCATTACAAGTTTTTTCGACTTCCTGGAAGAAAAAAGATAAAAAAGTATCCAGACGAGACGGTTGATTTTTATTAAAAAAGATATTGCGAGAAGAAACGCAACTAAATTTTTTTGAGTAGATTTGCTTAGTTTTGCTGAGATGTTTCTTGTTTAAATTAAAAATCAATTTGTATAAATAAAGTAAAGTACTTCAAGAGCTAGTTTTGTTTTTTCATTTGAATAGTTAGAGTAGAACATTAAAGTCAACAATATGTAAATATGAACATGTGTATATAATGAAAGTGAATGGCGTATAGGTGGGTAAAAATCGTTTTCTTTTTTTTAACTTATGAAAACTGCTAAAACCGTCACTATAATCAGTTTTTCGAAAAAAAAACAAGAACACCATTAGATACCGCGAATTAATGAAAATTTTATAAAAAAGTATCTCGAAAATTGTAGGACAGATTTTTGAAATTTTGGTATGCAGTTTTTTAGATTTTATTGTGATTATAAAATTTAAATTTTTTTTTTGATTAGTATTAAAAATATTGATTAAAAAAAAAAAACATTTTAAAAATAAATTGTAACAAAAAAAGTTATTCATAATTTTGATATGCAGAATTAGTTTGGTTACTTAGATCTTCTCAGATATAAAATTTGACAGAAATCCAATGTACCGTTACCGAGAAAGCCAAAAATTAAAAAAACACAGTTATATGAAAGGTACCGCTAATAGACTTTTCCCGTAAACTTGGTTCTTATCAAATGATAACAAAAAAATTCTCAAAAAATTTTATCATAATCGTTGGAGCCGTTTTCGAGAAAAATAAGATTTTCCTTAAAGGTTATATGGCAGGTACCCTTATTTTTAGGCCTAAAAATAAAATTTCAATTTCCCCTCTGAGGAATGCCAAGTAAATCACACATTCCAAATTTGAAGGTAATCGCTTATGCCGTTTAGCCTGCAGCTCGTTATAGAGTGATGGAATGTGAGGTCAGCCACTTCGTTATAAAGTGCAAGTTAAAGCAAAAGTTTTCGTTTAACCTCCCGGCAAAAAATATTTTCCAAAAGACTAACAATTTTTCTTCCACGGTGCAAAATTTCATTCTATTGTAGCTACTGGTTTTCTTGTAAAACATGCATGTTAGGCTCAAGTTTTCGCTTTCGTTAACGTTAAGAGATATTGGGTGGCCGATTATAGAAGACAGGTGTTCTTATTTCGGCCTATTAGGTTTAGTATAAAAGCCGGGATTACATATGTAAGTTTTACTTATAAAATTTACTAATATAATTAACTTTTGAAAAAATATTACTTTAAATAGTTCTATTCCGTACGTTGTTTTTACTCACTGAGAACTTCCAACAACTTACTCCACTAGTATTGATAAGTTTTCTGCTTTTGGTAAGAATTCACTGCATTCCCCATTATTATACCTAATTGCTCTTGTAAGACACTTATAAAAGAATTTCGTAAGTCATAAATAAAACTTACATGTACCAAGTCTAAAAGAAATGATCATGAATGGATTATACAAATTTCGAAAATTTATTTAATATGTGGGTAGACGCAATTTTTTCAAAACTGAAAATAATTAGATAAAAAATTAAAATTAAAATAGACAATTCGGGATTACGGAATTCCTAAAAGTAATCTACAAGATCGAAATATTAATAATAATAAATGAAAAACGATTCTGATACAGTCCTTAGTGCGGCCGCGGAATATTCGTGGTCCATAGACCTTTGTAAAATGTGATCTGTTACAAAAATCATCAGGTTTATTAAAAACGGTCCAAACATTTTGAAAGAGAATTTCAAGAACCCATTCTAAGATGACCCTGGAAGACTTGGTATGTTTAAACATCTTCGAAGTTGCCAATCAGAACAACAGTGTCGAAGTAGTTCATGACAACGAAACCAGGTATTAGCTTAGTTCCTAAATGATACAACAAATTGCATAATGATCCATTAGAAAACCATACGGAGGCTAACTATTCTGTATTCAGTGCAAATGAAAGCATTTGGTACAACTAGTGTTCCTTCCTCGGGCGGCCTCGTCACTCTGTTAAAACTATGCCCGGCAAGTAGTTTTTAGGTGGGTCAGAAAGTGCCAGATGCGATCGAAAATGGCTTTTAATATTAAATTAATATCAATACGGCCAATAATGTTTCTGACCGCCCACATTACATTTCTATATATGCTATATGCTATACTATAGAAATGGCAAAACATTTCAGAAACAAGAAAACATATTGAGAAAACAAACTTTTCACAAATATAAGTTGCGTTTTTGTTGTTTTATCTAAAGCAATGTTTAATAACATTTGCTGAAACATGTAAATATTTATTACATGTAAAACAAACTTAGTAGCTTCATATATTCCTATCTATCTATTCCTTCTAATTAGTGCCGTGCAATTCACGTTGCATTTAAAAAGATTTTAGGTCTTAAAGACATGTAGTTAATATTATTATTAGTTTTCATTTTCATATAAATTAAATGTATTTTTTTCCTATTAATTAACTTTTGAAAACTATCCCGTTACCTCTCAAGAAATCCATTGCCGCCAGCATCAAGTGCCGAAGACCAGTAGCAACGCTGCAAACAAGCCATCAGACGTGCCGCAACTGATGTGCTAGGTTTCACCAGACCTCCACCACGAAACCTCTGGTTCGATGAAGAATACAGGCAGGCACATGCAGCTAAACAAATAGCATATAAAGCGGCGCTGCAAAGAAGAACGAGAGCTGCTCGCGGGCTCTACTAGCAGAAAAGACGGAAGAACACCGGCTTCTCCAGAAGAAAAAGCCAGAGCATGAGAAGCGCGCGATCGAAGATATTGAGAGATGCTACTCCAGGATCAACGTGCGGAAGTTTTACCAACAGGTAAAAAGAACGTGTCAAGGCAAAAAAACCCGCACATAAGCCTGTAGAGATAGGAATGGAAACCTCGTAGTAGAGTCACAGTCGGTGCTGAGTATATGGAAGTACCATTTATGCAGACCGTTAAACGGCGATGAAGACCAGGCAGAATGAACCATTCAACATGGACGATGACACACAAAACTTCCGTCCACCTCAACAAAATGAAGTGAGGATAACAATGTCCAAACTAAAGAACAACAAAGCTGCTGGCCCCGACACACTACCCGCCAAACTCTTCAAAGCAGCCGGAGATGACCTGGTACAGTGCATACACCAACTCATCTCTAAAGTGTGGCCAGAAGAAAGTATGTCTGATGAATGGAACCTCAGCATAGTTTGCCCGATCCACAAAAAAGAAGACCCTCTAAACTGCGCCAACTATAGAGGAATAAGTCTCCTGAATATCGCGTACAAGATCCTTTCTGCTGTATTATGTGAACGACTGAAACCATTTGTCAGCAACCTGATTGGACCCTATCAGTGCGATTTCAGGCCAGTAAAGTCCACAATCGATCAAATGTTCACGCTACGGCAGATTCTGGAAACTACCCAAGAACTCCAAATCGATACCCACCATCTCTTTATCGATTTTAAGGCCGCGTACGATAGCATTTATAGAGACGAGCTATACAGAGCCATGTCTGGTTTTGGCATCCCCACAAAACTCATCCGACTGTGTAGGATGACGATGGAGAACTCTCGCTGCTCCGTCAAGGTTGGTACTGACCTCACAGAAGCTTTTGATGTCAAAAAAGAATTCCGACAAGGTGATGCGCTATCGTGCGATTTCTTCAAATTAATACTTGAAAAAATTGTAAGAAATTCCCAAGTTAACTCTACTGGCACAATTTTTTTTAAAGTCTGCAATTGTTAGCATACGCTGATGACATAGACATCATTGGCAGAACCCAGCGAGCTGTCACTGGAGCGTTTGCTAACATTGAAGCTGAAGCGGCTAAGATGGGACTAGCAGTCAATGAGGCCAAAACGAAGTACCTGCTGTCCTCAAAAGGGACACACAACACCGGCGGATTGGACAAAACGTCACAATAGACAGGTACAACTTTGAGGTAGTTAGGGACTTTGTCTACCTCGGATCCGCTATAACATCCAACAACATCTCGTTAGAAATAAAGCGAAGAATAACTCTTGCCAATCGCTGTTCCTATGGACTAGGGAGGCAATTGAGTAGTAAAGCCCTCTCTCGAAAAACAAAGGAGACTCTTTATAAGACTCTGATCATCCCAGTCCTGCTCTATGGTGCGGAGACATGGACTCTATCGAAAGCGGATGAAGATATCCTTAGTCGTTTCGAGCGTAAGGTTCTTCACAAGATTTTCGGCCCTATCTGCCTTAACGGGCTTTGGAGAAGAAGGTTCAACCACGAACTATACGAGCTGTACAGCGACATTGACATGGTACAAAAAATACGTACATCACGTTTAAGATGGATAGGTTATGGTCACAATGAACCGGCTCGCAGGATTTTCGATTCCAACCCAGAGGGAAGGCGCAGTCAAGGAAGACCTAGCCTAAGGTGGCGCGCTCAAGTGGAAGATGACCTCAACCAACTTGGAGTGCGTAACTGGAGGCAGCTAGCCAAAGACCGAGCTAGCTGGGGAAGCATGTTGGTTGAGACACAAGTTCGTCCCGAACGGTAGCGCCACCTAAGTAAAAAAAAGTCTGTCTTTGTACCTAATATGAAATGGCGTTCTTAGACCAAATAAAATCTTACAATCACATTTTTTTATTTAACTGAAATGTTTATATTAAATATTAAAATGATTTCTGGATACCTACATTCTATGAAATTGAAAATAGACACATATTTAGTACGAAAAAAATAAATTTTTATAATGAGGCCGACTACTGGAAACTCATGTGGCCGACTTCTGGAGTTTAGGGGGCCGACTTCATAAGAATCACACTTTAATTTAATTTTTTTTTTAATATTTCGTTTTTTTATGGGAAATTGTGTGAAAAAAACAAGAATATCGAAATTTAGACATTCCAAAAAATCAGATAAACTAAATATTATATCAAGAACTTGAACAACTGAATTTTAAGGGACAGTCAAACGTACAAAAAAAGTTAGGTGGCAGACCACTGGCTCCACCACCCTACATACAGTCGGACAGGCTGACAGACATTTTTTGCTGGTCACTTTTTTAGGCTATGTCCGTTTGTTAGCATTTTTTTTAGGAATGCGTAAAGGGCATCAGCCTAGTCTTTGTCATGCCGTCCATTTCAATTTTTATGAAAAATAATGATTTATCAATAAATAAATAACTGTTCAGTATATACCCCATTATTACCCACAAATAAACTTACTTTAAGAACAGGAACTGCAGCCGGTTCATCCGTATATATGCGAATGACATCATCTGAGCCGGCAACTGCGATTTTAAAACAATTGGGATGCCAAACGATATACCGAATGCAACTTCTGATCCAATCTCTTCGAAAATAAGCAACAAAAAAAAACATAGGTACATACCTAAATGAATAATCTGTTTAAATCTACACTTACCTGGTCTCCGAGTACTTAGAAATGCTTGCAATACCATGCTCTTTTAGATAAGGAAATATCAAGAGCTTAATTTTCCGAATGAAATTTAATGCTCGACAAGTGTATTCGGCAGCAGACGATATAATAGGACTTGATGCAGCTGTAGCTGGATCCTTTGCTTCATTAAGAGCTTCCAGGAAGCCACTTTCGAAAAAAGTTCTTGTGATTCTCTTTATAACTCTTTCATTTACTGGAACCATTACCGATCGATATGAATCAACAGACTTCGCTGCAGAAGCACTAAATATTTCACGGTTGATGTATATTTCTGGATAGTATTCCAACTGTAAAGTTTTATCTTAATACTAGGACTGAATTTGGTATTAAATTGCTTACCACATATGAATTTTCTTTGATTTCGACTTGGGGCACCGTACAGAGGCGACCACTTCTTTCACAAACAGAAACATTACCAGGGGAGGCCATGGTCGACAGGTCCTGCAGTGAAACCATTTTAAGCGAAACAATTGAATGAACTTCAATTATCACGGAAAAATTAACAAAATTCTATATAAAAAGTAAATTATACTCAGCATCCACCGAATACTACAAATTTCATAAATAGTTTAACGGGCATTGGAGATATATCGAAATGTCAAAAAAAGCCGCCAATTTTGTTTCCCGGTTAAGTTCGGAAATTGAAATTGGCGGCATTCAGAACGAATAACAGATTAAGGCTTGCCAGTACTCTAAATGGCCTCGTTCGGTGGCGCAACCTAACCGATCCGGATTGCTTGGTGTTGTTGTAACGCCTAAGGAAAAAACGGCTGATGAACTAAACATATGTTGTCAAACACAAATCTCAAGCTACCCAAAAATTATTGGATTCGTTGAGGTTCGTTTGGAAATGTGAGGGACAGCTGATTCAAAACATCAGATGTGTATGCAATACAACTGACATAACGAGAAAGCTACCCGAATCGTCCGAAAATAAATCCGCTACAAAGGTATCTTGGATAGCCTATCGGCCGCTCACCGAACGAGGCCAATGAGGCTCCACTTTCAATATTTCGGGCAATGGCAGTAGAAATGCGTGCGTTCACTCATTTATTCTCGGATACCAAGGTATCGGAGTATATCTGTGGACGATTCAGATAGGTTAACTGTAAGCTGTCAAAAAATCAAAGCAAAACGCATACCAATGAATTTTGCAGTCAGTTGGTTCTATACATTTGTTCTCGGATAGCTAGTTATTCCAAATTTTTTGGGATAACTGAAGATAGCTTTCATGAGAGCAGCTGTTTGTTCATTAGATGTGGTTTTGCACGCATTACAACAACAGAAAGTTATTCCAGATTGCTGAGAATAATTGAGTGAACGTCCCCAATGACATTAACAATAAAAAAAACTGGGTGCGGATATTTTATTGTTGGCAATTTGAATTTCAATAAACTTTATTGTTTCTTTTTGTGTTAATTTAAGCTCACTCATTTATAATTTATATTGTATTTTTAGGCACATTTATTTATTTATTTGTATTCGTTTTTGTTTAGTCCAATTGAGGCGAAGCTATTTTTAAATCTCACAAAGCAATATATTAATTCGGAGATGGAAAGCAATTTCGTTCATCGGGCAATATTGCCATTGCAATTGCCAAAGCGCTTCCACAGGCAAGATTCAAAGCAATAATGGAAATATGTGCGGCAATTTATTATATTACACGGTGTCATCGCTTTCTAATGGGTTTTCCAATAAGAGGTGTTATTTTGAATAGCCCGCTAATTCGGTAGCTGTCACTTTTGAAGCTGTCATTTTTTGACATTTGACAAAGTAGAAACTACGCTATTAATAAAAATGGAAAGATACACGCTTCAACAACGCAGTTCTTTTTTTTGAATATCAAAATAACACCTCTTATTGGAAAACCCATTATATCTTATAGTGTACTATCTTTCATTTTGAGAGAAAAAATAGAATGCTAGAAAATTTGGCATTATGCATTTCATAGAATACTATACTTCAATTGCACAAATATTGCGAGGGAAGATGTATCGCTTATGTTCTTGCAACAAAAGAAATTAAACAAAAAAACTAGTAATTATAACAATAAGACATACCACATAAGGAGTCACCAGCCAAATGCGAAATATCAAAGTGAATGTAACAGCCACATAGTATACTATCGAGATAAATGTGACGAATGAATTTTGTATAGTAAGCTATTTGTGGTCTCCACGATTAATTTTCATAGAATGCTATCTAGCTTAATAGAACATCTTTATCGTGGAGACCCCATGTTAAATATTGAATGTGGAGCCCATACAGAAAATATATATAAATGTATAAAATTATGCTCATGGCATAAGCCGATCGGCATCTTTCGGCATAATATGGACGGGCCTTTCTGGATAGATTGGCGTTGCTATAATTCCTTGTAATACTATGTTCCCACCAAAGCGAAATCGGAGCTTTTTGCAGGAAGCTTTCGAGATTTCAAATTGGTGTTCACACCGCCAAATCCAAGTTTTCGTCTCTCAGAAGCATAAAGAACAACCATTTTTGTTTATCTAATTCATCAACCCAAGCCACGTTGTCAAATAAAAATTCATACTCTCTCTTTTTATCTACTTATCTTAGAGTGAAAGATCGTAATTTGCACATAAAAAGCTTCACCTAAGTAGGGTGAAGTTTAAAATGGACTCCTTCACTATGAATGGCCCGCATCGGCAATGGGTTTTCATTGTGTTTTCAACGAAATCTCGGATTTAGAAATCCCGAAACTATATGGTGAAATGCGTATATTTGGACTGAAATCTACGAAATCCGAGATTTCGCTTCGGTGGGAACATAGTATAAGAATACATATTATGACAAAACAAAATCTCAAGATATCCGCTAATAAAAAATCCCAAGATATCCGAGATATGATATACTTTTGTATCCCACGAGAAATATCGTAAATATATGCACAATTGATCAAATTAAAAATTTAACTTATTCGATGTTATTGTATAGGAATTATAGCCGGATTTACACGAGTGATAAATTACCATTAATTCAAACTGAACATAATTAAATTAATTATTATTATTAATAAATTAAACTGACAACATAATCGTATAATCAAATCAATAATGATAAGCATTTACACAGGACTAAATAATGACTGTTTGATTGATAATGGCAATCTGCCATTAGAGAATGAGCAAGTACATTCTTCCCCGCGCCGTACCATAATTTTCAAAATGGCATCTTTGTGCATTTACAGGACTTCATTATAATGGCAATATTGTTGATTCAGCAAGTTGGTTTTTCATTTTACTTCTAGTTTATCGACCTCGTGTCCTGGCCAGATTTCATGCACCAGGAAGATTGTTACTGCTTGAATTTTGAAGTTGAAATTTTAAGTTATTACTAATTTGTATATATTATGAAATTAAATTTGTTCACTGCACAAAAATTATTATTCTTCTTTCTAATTATTATTTTGTTTTATTTTGATATATTGACTTTTGAATGCCAATTTAGAGTGAAAACGTCAAACTTATCTTTTTTTCTCTGGTGAAAAAACTTCAAGATTCATTTTTAATCTATTCAACTTAAACCGGATTATCTTCAGGTGAAAATGTAGTATAAAGGCGGCTTTACATGGATCTGCATCTGCAGACTTGAAGAAAAGTAGAGCGGGCCAATAATATAAAACAAACATAAAAGTAAGACAGGGTAAACACTAATAACTTAAGGAGGCTTTACATGCATCTTCATCTTCATCTGCATTGTCATCTGCAAAAAAAGAGGAAACAAAATAAAAAATTTATACTTGTGCGATAGAGAGCGAAAACCAAAATGGAGATCATCTTCATGTATGAAGATTATAGGAAGTACGAACCTGAAGATTGCAGATTATAGTGAAGATGAACATGTTCATCTTCATTATAGCATTTTCATCTGCACCATAATTTGTTCCGTTCAGATAACGAATTTTCAAGTTTTTTTTTACCATTTCACATCACGTTTGCTTAAAAACAACGGAAATAGCGAACATTTTGTTCTCAAAACTACATACCTGAACGCTAAGAACATGTGATTGTGATATGTGTCAAGAAAGTTATAGCAGAGTTCGAGAAAGTTATTAGTGTGTACCCTGTCTTACTTTTATGTTTGTTTTATATTATTGGCCCCTCTACTTTTCTTCAAGTCTGCAGATGCAGATCCATGTAAGGGCGGCTTTACTCGAACTCTGCTATAACTTTCTTGACACATCTCACATGTTCTTAGCGTTCAGGTATGTAGTTTTGAAAAGAAAATTTTCGCTATTTTCGTTGTTTTTAAGCAAATTGAGGTGAAATGGTAAAAAAAACTTGAAAATTGGTTATCTGAACGGAAAAAATTATGGTGCAGATGAAATGCTATAATGAAGATGAACATGTTCATCTTCACTATAATCTGCAATCTTCAGGTTCGTACTTCCTATAATCTTCATACAAGAAGATGATCTCCATTTTGGTTTTCGCTCTCTATCGCACAAGTATGATTTTTTTATTTTGTTTTCTCTTTTTTTGCAGATGTCAATGCAGATGAAGATGAAGATGCATGTAAAGCCTCCTTAACTTTGATAGGCCATCGTTCCATAATTTGAATGTACTCATTGGGGGTGTTCGGTAGCGCACAGCTTTGCTGTGTAGTACGTTCGTTGTTGTTGTAATACGTGTTAAATATCTGTCAATTAACATCTGACGACCATAACAACGAACTAAATATATGATTTTCAAATCGAAGCCAAGCTAGCGCTAAATTTCTGTATGCTTAGGTATCGTAGTGCAAAGCTGACTACGAAATCAGCTGTCTTTTCAATTGTTGTTTGTGAACTTTAATTACGTACCTAATACATTATCTTCTTCTTCTGAATCGGTTGAAACATTTGTGGTTCTTACTTCCTGATTCATTTTTAGTTTATATTTTAGCCAACAAATGTATGTTTAATTCACTTTGAGCCGAAGCGTAATCATAAGCAAATAGTTTTTTTTTCTGTTTTGACTTGTGACAGAAATGGTTATATATTGGGTTGTATACGTTCACAAAAACATTTGTTTTGTTTGGCTAATGTTGACTTCGTTTCAACAAAAACATCGATCTGCCGTCGATCCGCCGTCAATTTTTTTCTGAAAATCAAATTCGTTTCAAATTAAAACCAGTTTTTTTTTTTGGAAAAACAGATCCGTATTGAATCTCTTTTTGGAGACGGATTCAAAACGGATTTGTGCACAGATTCTTACACACACTACAATATTTGTTTTGAAGTTTCTCAATTGTTGTGTTGTGAATTAATTTTTATTTTGTGCCAGTGTACAGAAAAAGTAAATTAATATATTAAGAACTAAAAAAAATTGTTAAAAACTTCTTGAAAACAAATATTAAAAAAGTGCAAGTGGGTTTAGGAACTCCCCCGCGTCGGAATCGGGAAATTAAAACGAAAGAATGATTTATTAACGAATTGAAGATTTGTTTTTTTTTTAGAGCTGCCAAGCAACACACACAGTCCCAAAAAGAGTTTCGGTCCGTAATCGTTCAAAGCAAAAAAGTAATGGTTTTAGTAGCGAATCCTATTTATTGAAACGAAATCGACATAACTGTAGACAATTTATTTATTTGCTCCCTCTACGTGTGAAATAAATTACCAAATTTGTGTTTTCTTATGTTACGTTATGGCCAAAGTCAACGTCATGTTAAAAACAAAACAAAAAAGTTGACTTAACAATATTAATCTATTTACCAAAACAAAACAATTAGTTCAATCAATAAAAATATATGAACAATTACTTTTTAAAGTTGTAAGTAAAATGTATAAAAACCGGTTATAATAATTTTAAAATAAAAGATCATCTTACTTCGTTATTCTTCAGATGTTTTGTTGTTTCTCTAAACATTGTACATACATATCTACTTGTGTTACTTCACCCAGATTTCAGGTGTGTACACCAACGGCTCATTGAAAAAAATGTGAGTGATCATTGAACAGCTGCTTGCTGGCCAACATCATAGGACATCTCAAGATTCACTATTTTGTACTTTGTACGGCATTAAAATAATTTGCTTATCAATCCATTTTACGCTAAAATATGTGAATTAACTGCCTCAGTTGATAACACGGATTCCCTGACCTTTCTTCAATCAGAAAGTGCTCTAGCTTTACTACAACTGATATCTCAAATCAAAGTACAATCAGACCGCAAGTCAGCTAATAAATCCCAGAGGGAAGCAAAAGAATAAAATTAAAAAAAATCAACTCGGTTCGTAATTAAACAGGTTTATTGATGTATTGTTTTATTTGTTTTTTGATGTCTGGTGTTCTTGTTACTTTTACAATCTAGAGCTATGTTATAAGTGCAGGTGAAAGAGACGGCCATTGGAGTTGCTTCGGAATGTTCCGATGCTTGGAGCTTCAAAAGAAATTAAAACATAATATTTTTGTCTACTAGCTACTACTTCCTACTTCTGACCCACTCACATCCAATTATATCTTACTGATTGATTTAATTTGTAGGTAACTGCTTGAATTAATATTGTAAGTTACGATCGTGAAATAATAATTTTGTTTTATCTTTTGTCTTAAGATTTTATTGAATATCTCAAAGTAATTGAGTACTGAAGGAAGGAACCATGGCGGACGTGAACGAAGAAGTTAACACGGTGACGCATTCAAATGCTCTTATGTTGGGATTAAATGAACTTCGAAAGGCCGATAAGCTATTAGATGTAACTTTGTTGGTTGAAGAAACGTCTATAAAGGTGATACTATTTTTTTTAAATTAATAAATATACACAATAAAATAAATAGGTCATTTTAAAACGGTAATAGTCATGTATCTGAGAAGGTGAACTAGCTAATTAATTGTTTAGTTAAGCCCGCGATCACTTTTTAAATCGTTCTTCATATTTAGTTTAAATAATCATGTTTAATTTTATTCAAATGTAGGCTCATCGCGTTGTTCTAGCTGCATGCAGCGATTATTTTGCTGCCATGTTTACAGATCCCATGAAAGAAGCCCAGCAATCTGAAATAAAACTAATCGGCATAGCTGCTCGCGGCATGGAAAGCTTACTCGAGTACGCCTATACATCGAAATTAGATTTAAATCGCAACAATATTCAAGATATTTTAGCAGCTGCCACTCATGTTCAAATGACTGCCGTAGTTCTATCTTGTTCCACCTATTTAGAATCTCAAATAGACATTGATAATTGTGTCGACATAGCTACACTAGCTGACCTCTATTCGTTAAATAATCTCAAACACAAAACCTACCGATTTATTTGTGCCCATCTAGAGGAGTTTTCAAAAACTCCTGAAATTGATAATGTAAGCTGCGATCAGCTTGAATATATTTTAAGTTGTGACTATCCTGTTGATTGTTCGGAAGTGACAGTTTTGCAGATTGTAGCTGAGTATTGTGTAAAGAAAAAAGTTACACAAGAAGATGCCTTGAAGCTATTCACAAATGTCCGTTTCGATCAAATCAAGACAATAGATCTTCATATTTGGCCACAGTTTGATTATATTGATGAGTCTATTCATTCGCCGTATTACAATATGATGCGGGCGGCGGGTTTTCAGCAAAAGAAATCGTGCAAAAAAAAATATATTAACTGTGATCTACTCAGAAGCAACATTCTGACAAACACTCGAGGTATGGAGTTGGCGCTAGTCAAAATTGGTGGTTTCTATATAAATGGAGTGCACAACCAGCTTAGTTTTGCTCTACCGGATGAGAAGAAGTGGCATCCTCTTACTTGTATTCCACACATCGAACAATGTAACTATGGGACAGCGGTATTAGGCAATGATCTATTTGTTGTCGGTGGATCCTATGATGTCTGTTTGAAGGAGTATATTCACGGTTTTGGCTTTCGATATAGTGCTGCCAAGGACAAATGGTCTACAATAACTCCAATTCAGTCGGAAAGATGTCGATTTTCGTTAAATGCAGTTGGAAATTGCCTGTATGCTGTCGGAGGAGTATGTGATCAAATCGAAAGTGCCGAAGATATTTGGACGGAATGGCGGCGAGAATCGAATTGTGAGAAATACAATGTAGCCTCTAATACTTGGGATTATATAAAACCTTTAAGAGAAAATCGAAGTCAACATGCTGGCGCTGTTCAGAATCACTTTTTATACATATCAGGTAAGCCAAATATATGCATCCATTCCTGTTATAATTTTTTTTTTCTCACTTATAGGTGGAATTGATAGGCATTTAGTCTTATCTTCATTTTGGCGTTATGATACTTTTGACGACAAATGGCAGCAAAAAAGCCCTATGCCGAAGCCAAGAGCGGACCACGTACTGCTCGCTATTGATGACAAGATTTATGCTTGCGGCGGTTGGTTTGAAGATTCTCATACTGGAACACGGGTTCTCATCAATGATATTGATGTTTATGATGTTCGCACGGATAGCTGGTATTTGGAAACTAAGAACCCAGTCCCTACGTTTCATGCTGGAATATCAGCTGTCAAAAGCAAAATTTACTTTGTTGGTGGGCTATTATCGGACGAGACAATTAATTGTTCGTCAAATGTTCAAACTTATGATCTTTTAACCAAAGA
Organism: Philhelius pedissequus; assembly: GCA_910595825.1. Lineage (NCBI taxonomy): Eukaryota > Metazoa > Arthropoda > Insecta > Diptera > Syrphidae > Philhelius > Philhelius pedissequus. Next base: position 44,336,324 of record OU343162.1, read on the forward strand.
ATGGTCAACACAGACAGAATGGGAAGGAGCCAAACCCACTTGGGAATGTACTTGTGCTACATTTTATGTGCCGCGTTGTCGAGAAGGCATTTAATAAAAAAAAATGAATACTCAACAATTATTTGTAACTAGCTGCCTACTAAATAATGTATTGTTATTTTTTGTAATTGATTTTGAGATTGTAAATAGTATTTATGTATATGTATATTTTGTATACAAAAAATCATTAGTTTGATGTTTATTTATGCATAAGACCCTGTTGCGCCTGTTTTTCCAGTGAAATTAAATGAAACACATTTATAAATTCAAGTTGTTAATTTAACTTTGTTTTTTTCTTAAGTTTTTTTTACAATGTTTTGATAGTTAAATTGTCTCTTTTATCATTGCCCAGTTTGAGGACACATTGCAAATCAAGATTAACCGGGCTGAGACGGTCCATTAGAACTTTTCGCTACATTCGTGTGAAACGATTCTTATCTAACTTGTATACGATTGGTTGATAAGCATAGATAAAGGCAAAGAAATCAAAGCAGTATTCCTCCACATTAAACGGGCTTTGGAACTATAGATCGACAAATACTTATAACACAATTGAAATCTTACGGAATTAAAAACACAGAGTTAAAATAGTTTCATTATAACTTGAGTGAAAGGAGTAAAAGAACTAAATTTGGAGACATGATATCAGATTCTGTTAGAGTTGAATTGGGTGTCCCGCATGGAGTCCTATTGGGAGTTGTCTTGTTCTTGTTGTATATATCACACCAAAAACATAAATTTTAAAAACGATTTAAAGATTTTATAGAACATTTATATACAATTTGGGTTAACTTTACAACTAACAACTGTAAATACATTGGGGGGCATTCAAGATCATTATTTTTAAACTGTGTCTAAGTTAAACTAAGGTTTAGTTGAATTTCCGGAAGTTGATTCTATTTTTTAAGTTTATCATTCCAGAATATTTGAAATTGTGCAGTAAAACAAATTAATAATCTTATAAAAATATAAAACCAATAATTTTTTAAGTAAACTCGGTCTGTATTCATTGAGCCAAAATTGTCTTAAACTGTAGTTTTAGTAAAACCTGGGTTTATCAGCGACTATGAATATGCCCCACTGAAATAAAAATATAATCTTATACACATAGGGACATATACTACATTGGCTTAGAATTAAAGAAAAAACATATATACTGAATACGTCAAATTAAAATTAAAAAGAAAACATGGGTTGAGTTCGATGATCTCGCGGTGTTCGGTCCCGGTTGCCCTTTGGTGGTTTGGGTGTAGTTTGGTGAATATGTTTAGAGTTAAGCATCGCTGTCCGTGAAGATGTTGGCATGCAGGGTTTTCATCACACTGAGGTACCTCGGCTCGGGATATCATTTCTCGGTGGGAATCCTTCTCATTAGCAGATTATGGTAATTGACGGTGCAGGTACTAGCTTTTTGTCATATTTATTAGGTACTTGTCCATTGGTATTAACCTTGGTTCTTTGTAGATATCCTCGTTCATGTAATGCTTTCGTCACTGTCATTCGAAGTGGAGTCCGGTGCATATTCTTAGCACTTTTCTCTCGAAGATTTGGAGTTGCGTCATCGCTGACTTTGAAATACTGAACCAAACTGGAAAACTATAGCTGATGACTTGTCGCAGGAGTTGTTTATACATTAGTGATTTTGTCTGTTGGCTTAGCTGTGATCTTCTCCTTATCAAGGGGAAATTTTACCTAATTACTCAATTTTGAATTTTAGACTTGCCAAGTAAACCAACTCAATTTAAGTGAGTAATCATTAAATAACAGATTTCTCTGATAATTTTGAGGTTCTTCCATATTACTCTACTTAAAATATTTGATATTTAACATTATTAAACTTAGAACTTGGTGTACTTTTATATCTTACTACTTTTCACGGCTGGATTGTTACGCAAAGTTTTTTGTATATAGAAGAACTTGGCTGCTTTTTTTAACATCTATGTTTTTTGTGTGATTTTACTACTTTTTGCAAAGATTCTTTTTATCGGGAATAGTATGGGTTGAATAAACGCCCAATGAAATCCTCAAGGAAACGTAAGTTTTTAATATATGCCTTTTGTATGTACTACAAGTACTACCCCTCTACCATTTTTCATTAGTTAGAAGTGCTACATTGAAATGATAATAATTGATAAGAATTGGGTGGATGAAACGACCCTGCATGAAAAATTTCATAATTACAACTTTTTCTTTGTATACAAATGAAAGCTGACCGCTCTACCAAATTTAATAATCCTGCACTAATCGGAAGTACTCTCAATATATTTAATATCAATTCTAAGGCTCCCTGAATGTAAAATCTATATTTTCGATTTTTTCCTTTGTAAACACCACAAGGCCTACATTTATCAAGAGTTGTAAAAGAATGCAATCATTTTGGAATTTAACTCATTTGATTTATTTCCAAAAATGTGTAACTCATGAATTCACTTATGTCGTTTTTATTTGGCAATCCGGAAGACTTCCGGAATCTTCTGAAAGTGTTCACTTGGGAAAAAATGACAGTTCTGATTCTGAAAAGAAGAGAATTTCACTTCTGGAGGTTCGTTCGTTGAACTTTACCCAGGGTCGACCTAGGTTTTTTTGACAACCCAAGCGTTGTCAAAAAAAACACAGTTTCAAAAAACACAGATTTTGTTTATTTGGGTTACTAAGGGTTTTTCAAAAAACGCCTTAGGGCGACCCTAGGGCGACTTCAGGGCTCAACGAACAAACCCTGGATTTGAAATCAGAATAAGAACCAGAAGCACTCACACATTCATATGTATACTTGAACGTCAAACGCGACTGTTGTCATTTTTTGTATCATAATTGTGCAACAAACATTTTTTGTGAATTTGAATATTTAGACGTAGAAACAAATTCTATATTTTTTGAAACTTCGCCCTCAACTCGCCCTGAAGTAGAACTAGGCTTTTAGCAGGGGCAACTTGAGGTAAATGAATAAACGTCAAAGTCACATGAGATCTGAAGTAGGAATGGGCGATATTGAGGAGAATATCCAGCCCTATCACAAATTCCATCGTAATAATTTCCCGCACGGACAGTTACGCCCCGATCTACGACTAACAGCTTTCACAAAATCCGAGTGGAATATTCTTATTTTCGAAATCAGCGGTGTATGGCAAAATGAAAGAATAAATAGCAATACCGTGCTATTTTCAATTTTAATTAAGCTTACATACATGATTATGTGAAAATTTAAAACAATCTTGTAGTCCAGGGTTGCCTTTTACAATTTCCCAGAAATGTTCAATTTCTTCTTTTGCCAGTTTCTTATAGCCTTGGGAGGTCAGGTCGCCTATCTCGCTCATTAGAGACTTTCATATTGAAATTTAAAATCAAATATTATTCACAAAACCATAGAATTTGTAAAAATACGTAGCATATTTTCGATTACGATGGAATTTGTGATAGGGCTGATCGAGTACTCATCATCGATGTTAATAGTTATCGAATCGAAAACATCGATGTGTTGAAGAGTTTTTCCTTATTCTTCTTTCAACATCGATATTGAATCATCGGTTTTTTGTTTTAATATCGATATTTCAATAACATAGATGGACTTATCCATCATCCCTAATCTAACGCATTTGTTTTGTTGTGAATTCTCGTTTTGTATGCAATACCATTGTATATGAAACCTATAGTACTACTACGAGACTGAATTTTTTAGCTAGTAGTTCCGTCGATGAGGGCGCTAGTTTCTCTTTTCTTGATATTGAATTGTTTATGTGGACGAAGTAAATGTAGAGGCAAATACGAAAAAAAGCAAGGGAGACGGTCAAAACTTATTAGTTCTGACAACAATATAGAGGGTAAGGGAGAAAACCGAATAAGCTGTTTTTGTCATGGCAACCTTCAAAATATGGTGGGCATAAATAAATTATATCAAGGCTATTGGTGTATACATGAATTTGAAGTAAGAATGTGTATGGATATACATGCATGTATAGGTTATTATAGAATTTATTTTAAATTTTTCTTTCAAATTTTAGATATTTGGTGGATTTTAGGATTTTGAATCGTAGCAACGTTGCTACTTTTCACTTTTTCTATGCGAAAATAACAAAGCAATGTTGAGATATTTCAATATGTCTTGTTTAGGTAGGTACATGTGTACCCAGATACCCATCAACATACAATATGTATGTACATACATAGGTACTTTTTGTTCTTTTTCAAATATAATATCTATTGAGAATAATTTAATTTTTTCTCTAGACAGTTTTATTAGGAAATAAAGTAGGTATACCTAGGCAGTATTTTTTTTATTTTTTTTTTTGACTAGCGATATTATATATGTATGTAGGTTCTATATTACAAGTTATGGATTCGAAAAAAATCGAACTCGAGATTTTGATCAAACTTGACATTACGATGATAGCGAAGACGAAAAAATGGGTCCGCGATTCCGTCTCTCTGTCTGTCTGTCCTCATGTTTATAGCCTAAACGTTTTTTTCATAAACATGTCCCCAGTTTTTTATCAGCTTTTTTAAGACGAAAGATGACAGTACCCACCTAGGTACCTGCCAAACTTTCTTTTTGACCAAAAAAGATAAATATTATTTTTCTCAAAATTTTTTTTTTCTGACAATCAAATATGATATTACGATCATAGAGAACACCAAAAGAGTGGGTCCCCTAATTCCGTCTGTCTGCCTGTCCTCGAGTCTACAGCCTAAACGCTTTGATAAATTGTCTTCAAACTTGGTACATATTGTTTTTTTTTCGGTTTTTTAATTTTTTTCTAAGACGACAAATAACAGTAGCTCCCATACATTTTGTTTGGCCAAAAAGAAAAATCTTATTTTTCTCAGAAACGGCTCCAACGATTTTTATAAAAAAATGAGTTATTTAATGAAGGGAAAGGGTACCTTTTAATAATTTTTTTTTTGGAAAAAAATTGTTTTTTTTGGTACCTCTAGTAGAACCATGTTTTTGTTTTCGATTTTCTCGGAAACGGTTAATCTGATTTTTTTTAATTTTTTTACGCAGAAGCTCCTAGAAAGTTTAAACACTATTGTATACCAAAGTTTTTCAAAACAAATTATTGTGGAAATTATTTTTTTTTTATTTAAAATTTCGAAAACGACTTAATAGATTTTTTCGAAACTTCGTATTTAGTAGTTTTTAGACATTATCTTGAATAGTTAAAAAAACTATTTTTCTAAAATAAAAAACAGCGGTACCTCCCATACAAATTTTAAAAACCGTTAAGATAAAAATTTATTTCTCAAAAACGACTCCAAGAATTTTCAAAAAAAAATTGTTATTAAATTTTATTTTATTTTTTGGATTTTGAAAAAAAACAATATTTTGCAAATAAATATTAAATGTTTTGAAGATTTTTTTAAATAATATTTTCAAATGTATATGTACATATATTGCTAAATACTCATTTCAAAAAAAATAAGTAAAAAACGACTTGAAAAAATACATAAAACCTATTAATAAATAATTCTTATTTGAAAATTCGTCAACTCCATTTTTTACGAAATTACTTATCAAACCTGAATTTTAAAAAAATAATATTTTTTTTTCAAAATCCAAAAAAAATATTAATATAAAATAAAAAAAAAGTTGTCACAAGAAAACTTTTTTTTTGCACAACGATTAACAAAAATCTCAAATTTTAACTTTTAAATTATTATCATGTTTGTTCATTTGGTAAAAAAGTTTATTTTACTGAGTAGTGACCGTTGCACACAAGTGTATACCTAAATATTTAAATATTCCCTACAGCCATCAAACAATTTTCATTCTATCTGCCCGTAGAATAAAAAAACACACACACAACCAGTTCCTACTCAACAAAAAAATCCTCATAAAAAAAACAAAAAAACCTATGAAATAAATTGTTTTCCTTTCCTCCTCTAACTTATAACAAATTTTTTATATATTTCTCTCATCAATTTATTATCACACTTTTTCCCTTCATACGCATTTTCTTGACACACCAACACCACCTAACCTCCGATTTGGTAGTGGAACTCATGATGAGTAGTAGAACTTATTCCAGGCTGGATGAATTTCGTCGTCATGATAGTACTATTAATATCTATATACAATGGCAATACTCAAATTAATTTTCAGACACAGACTTGAAAAAGGGAAAGCTTTGAAGTTGAGCATTGTGCATAGGTTCACAAAAAATGTACTAAGAACTTAAATTTAACATATTTAATGACTTTGAATGCCCAACAACAACTTGAGTGTCATTTGGTGATGGCGTGGATGCCTGGTTGTTTGTACTTACGTTGGCGGACGTACGTCTGTCCGATTTTGGTGTTTTGATGGCGGACGTGTGTCTGTCCAAATATAAGATGTCTTGATGGCGGACGTGTGTCTGTCCGAATATAAGATGTCTTGATGGCGGACGTGCGTCTGTCCGATTATATGATAGATGTCTTGATGGCGGACGTGCGGCTGTCCGAATTATGTGAGAGATGTCTTGATGGCGGACGTGCGGCTGTCCGAATTATGTGAGAGATGTCTTGATGGCAGACGTGTGTCTGTCCGAATATAAGATGTCTTGATGGCGGACGTGCGTCTGTCCGATTATATGATAGATGTCTTGTTCAACTTAACTACTACTAGCTACTTAAAGTACCTAAAGCTACTTTTTCCTTTTCTTAAACTGTCACATAAGTGCTTAAGTAGAACGTAAATGCTTAAGTTTGTCTTATTTGTATATTGCTCTTATATAAATTGAAAATTGAACTTTAACATTTGTGTACGTGTTGAGATTAAAAAAGTAATACTTGGTTCCTATTAATTTAATTTATTATTTTCATTCTCCAAATTTTATATTATTCCTTTCTTAAACATTGTTCAATAAACATTAATATTAGTTACGAAACTTGTTGAATATATTATTTTTAAACAGGAACAAAATAAATACATACAAAGTTAAAAAAATGTATTCATTTTATTTCCATAAATCGAATAAAAAACAAGAAACAACAAATTGTGCATGTTTACAAAAAAAATTAAAAGAAAATCACCTTTTTCTTTTTTGAGAAATTTGCATCCAACTGGGTAAAACTCGCTTTTTCGGCGATGTCATGGGCTTCGTTTCCGTATCCGATTCTGAATCTTCATACTCAAAAGCATTACATACCTTTCTCTCTATAACACGTGACTTTCTTTCTTGTTTAATAATAGGACATTGTGATACTTGACTATTGGAAACTTCCAATTTAACATTTACATCAATAGGCTTTTGTTCGATCAAATCATTGGATGTTGTTGTTGATGTACTGGCTGTTACACCAGCTGAATCGCATTTGAATTTCTCTTCAGCTTGCTGCGATATGACATTAAGATCAGATTCATCGATTTCTAGATCCCAATCTGTATCAAATATTTCTGAGCCCGAATCAGATTCATATTCTAATGTATGGGACGGTTTCTTTTCAATAGTACGTGATTGCTTGAGATTTTCTGGTTTCTTTTGACTTACATCATCCGATTTAAAGGCATCTATCAATAAATCTAAGTCAGTATTCTCAGTTGTTGATGATTTACTGGTACAGGTATTGATTTGTTGTTCAACTTTGTTAACAACATGAGTCAATTCCGAATCATCTGAATCCCAATCATTAAAGATAGCATTTTCGATATCAGATTCAATTTCGATAATTTGTGGGGGTGGTGGTTCGATAATTTCAATCGATTCTTGCGATGAAGTTAAACACGAGCTTTTGTTTTCACTTTGCGATGGTAAATTATTGTTAGAAGCTAAGGAAATAAAATATGTAATTGTGTATCTCCAAAAGATAAATTAATTTAACAGGAAAACCTACCTTCAATATCTACTTCTTGCTTTATATTATTTTCCTCTGGGAATTTATTTTCTGCCTGGTCTCTTTCAGTCTCAATATCTCCATTAGTTGCCTTCTTGAACTTGGACTGATGATCCCTGATAACTTTCAGAAATACCGGACCAAAACGTTGTGTCTTCTCTTCTGAATATCCATCCAATCGAATAGATCTTAGTTCCTCCATTGTCTTTGGTTGAATCTTAGCCAGTTGTTCAAGGGCTTTAGTCGATGCCACCAAATAAGGCATAACATCAAACAAACTGGCTAATTTTGATCGAACTCTCAGTAGCGGACGATAAATATCGTATTTAGTTGATGGCGATGGCAATGATGTCGAATTATTTGGTAAAGAGATCGTTGGTGGTTTAGTTGATGTTGAGGGATGCTTTTCTTCTTTCTTTTCAACAAGGGGAAACACAATTTTTGGGGCACTAATTATTCTTGGACTGAGTAGTTTTATGAACTCATCACTTGGAATGACTTTAATTGGCTGTTGTTCTACTATACCACTAATAAAAACTTTTCCTTTGTTTGTAAGCAAGCACCTGGTATATGTAAATTTCGCTTCGAGAACAACTTCTAATGTCAGCATATTCAGTTCGACCAAACTATTTGCGACGGCTTGAATCCACTTATCAGATCGATGTTTAAGTTTACCATATGCAGAATTGCTGGTATAAGCTGAAGGCACGTCCTTACTCTTTGAACCACGCAGCACAAGAATAGCTTTTCGTAGGCCAAAACGTGATTTCATGTCGTGCAGAAGTTTCAGAAGTAATTTAGCATCTTCGGTGATATCTAGGCTGCCATCCATATCTAAGCCCTGGTATTTGCTGTAGAGATTGATTGATTGTACAGGACCAATCTTGGCGCGCTTGCAATTATCACAACAATCGGAACGTTTTTCTAAGTTCTTACAGTCCTCTCCAAAGTACGTTAGAATGAAGCGTCGGCGACAATCTTTTGTATCAACATATTCCCGAATAGCTTTCATTAGTTTTTCCATTTGTTCAACGGAGGTAGATGGCTTACTTGCCTGGCGGATCATACGATGAATCGCCCAGTCCTTAGGTCTATGGAACAGCAAGCATTTTGCAGGCAAACCATCGCGACCTGCTCTACCTACTTCTTGGTAGTAGCCTTCGATATCTTTCGAAACCCCATAATGAATGACAAGGCGCACATCTGGTTTATTAATACCCATACCAAATGCTATTGTTGCAACCACTACACGAATTCGATCATGAATAAATTCATCGTGGGTTTTCTGACGGTGTTTAAGAGGTAAGCCAGCGTGATAGACACCGCAGAGATGACCGTGTGCAGATATCACGTCGGCCACTTCTTCAGTTATTCGCCGCGAAATACAATAGACAATTATTGATCCAATTTTAATGTTCTGTATGTATGGACCTATGTCCTTCCAAACGTCTGTTTTGGGTTGAACTATGAATTCCAAATTTGGTCGGTCAAAACCCGTCGAAATAATCTAAAACACGAATATTAATAAAAAAATCAGTTAAAAACAAAGAATGTAAATTTTTCAGAAAATTCTAAAAAAAACTTTCTTGCTTCACGACTACCCATTACATGACTTATTTATTTAAAACTATGTATTTCGCAATTGTGTTTTTTTTAGTAGCGACCAAACTCTATTTAAAATTCTTGAATGCATACGCATTTATATAACTTTATATGTAATTGTTTGACAATTGGTTGTTCCGAGCCTCTGCTTGATCAACGACAAGGCTAAACAAAATGTATGTATATCATAAGGTAGATGTAGACATCATCAACCATAACTTTTAACCATATATAGCTTTTGATAAAATAAATCGCGCAGCCTTATTTTATAAACTCTACTCTAAAGGGGTGTCATATAAATTTGGAAGGGCTCTAGAAGCCTTGTATGAAGACACAAAAACAGCAATTTGGAACCTGTTAGCATTTTTCGGGCTAGTTTTCAACGTTTATAGGCATGAAGCAGGGATGTAATATAAGTCCAATTAGTTTTATCATGTTTTTTTTATTCATTTTTATTTAATCTTAACTTATAACTATCTTAAAGCTAGACAAAAATGATTAAAACTAGCCTAATTATCCATAACTTACAACTAATTTACTGGCTCTTACGGACGCTCTAAACTAAACTATATCTCTTAATACTAATGTCTTTCGACCTAAAAACTATTTTAATTAAATCTAATTATTTTATTTTTATTTAACCAAGAAAACTTTACTACAAAACCTTATTATCAGATCATTTTAAATTTTTACCTAAAAAATACCTAAAGCTAGACTAAAAATAATTAAAACTAGATACAACTTATACTAACTAAAAATAACTTAAACTACTTAAAATACCTAAAAATACCCAAAACCACTTAAAAATTAGAACAGTCACAACAGCATTTTTCGTTTTAAACATTTTTTTTTGTTTATATTTTGTATACGCATGCAGACGCACAACGACATTCCACCTACACATACATGTATATACGCACATACATATACAGCCGCGCAGATGCATGCACCTATGCCTCCGCATACATACATATTTTTTCATTTTTTTTGGTGCCACCCCGACTGTTCCTTATACCTAATTTCCCTAAATATATGTAAGTCGGCCAAGACATACCATCCTAATCGACTTTAAATATCACGATGCTGATCAGAGAGCCACCAGAACTGGTTCTCCTGTTTCGCCCTATCCCTTCGGTCCCGATCGGACACAGTCCTACTGAACCGAAGGCGCTCTTCTCCACCTTGAGCGATGACGTCTCGACCATACAGGAGCCGTCTATCTACAGTTTTCCGGCTGAAGTGGTAGATGAGCGGAACCGCCATTCCATCCTGTATTAGCCCTCGACTGTCTAAAAAGAGGAATGCCTCGGGAGGAATGTAGCCACTTAACCGCGCACTCTCAAAATATTCATTATTGGGGTAGTAAGCCCCAAAAATTGAGCTGTTGGTTAAGGACATCGCTCTTGCAGTGTCACCCTGCTGTCAAGACGGCTGCTATAAAACAGTCGTTTTGTCAAGGCAAAGCCCTGGCCAAGGCAGCACCTATATGTCTATCGAAATAAAGGTACTGATCCAACCAAATACCAAGGTACTTTACAATACTTTTACTCGCCAGTGGATGTCCATGTGGCCCTACGATCACCAGCTTGCGCCAGTTCTTTCTCGTATCCCTTGAGGCGCTAGACAACGGAGTCCTAAACAAAATAGTTTCTGATTTCTGGAAGTTGATTTTCAACTTCTAGTCATCACAATATCGCTGAATCTTGTCGAAGTCACTCTGCAAGAGACTTTTGATGACCTCAATTGTATTAGTTGTTCTGTACGCAATTAGATCGTCGGCGTACGCAATTGCCTGAGTTAGACTACCTATCAGATCGCTGGTGTAAATGCTGAAAGAATCGGCGAGTTAACCGCTCCCTGCTGAAGACCATTATTAATATTAAAAATTGCGGTAGAAGTTACATTGCCACTCTTGACAACAAACTTTCTATCATTTAGCATGTCATAAAGCATATACAATAGAGGTTTCCTTATACCTAGTCTGGTTAGCTTTAGATAGAGACCTTCTAACCATACGGTGTCGAAGGCCTTCTCCAAATCAACCAGACAGGCACCCGTACACTGCTTTTTAGTTTTGTTCCATTGGATATCAGAAACTAGTTTAGACGCGGCATGAATTGTGTCATGTCCCGCCTTAAAACCGAACTGATTATCCGGGATGATATTTTTGTCCTCCGCCCACTTGAACAGGGCTCTATTAATAACCTTTTCAAATACTTTGCTGATACTCGGAAGAAGACTTATCGACCGGAGATTCGCCGGATTGGAGTTGTCCTTTCCCTTTTTTCGGAGAGGGTGCACCACAGCTGTCTTCCACCGCACTGGATAATATGCATTATTCAGCGCGTTGTTAAACAGTGTGGTATAAATGTCAACTGCTTCTTGAGGCAAATGTCGTAGTACAACGTTGGATATACCATCGACTCCTGCAGACTTCTTTTTCTTTAATGAATCGAAGATGAGCTGGAGCTCATTCTTCGAAATTAACAGGGGACTGGGCCCATTTCGGTCGGGGATTATGGCGTTTGCCAAATCTTCATCATTAAACCCGGTAAAACCAAGGTTCTCAGATCGCCATTCGCTTATATCGTTTCGGAGCCATAAGTGATGAAGCAGAGCTCTGTTCTCCAGGTCGTGATTCGGGCGAATGCTAGCATTCACCTTGTACATTTGCTGGAAAGCAGCCCCCACAGCCTCCACCTTCTCCTGTGGATCTTCGACTATATAAAGGTCATCTATGCTTGCTGTCAGAAATACGACTCTATTCTCTGTCGTTCTCTGGAGCTTAAGACACGGAATATCGTTTTGATCCTTCCTTCTAAAAATCTTATTAATTTTTGGGAACATACTCGGGTCGCTAGAGTTAACGGCCCGAATTTTATTGTCCCAAAACAAATTAATAGACAACCTATAGTTTTGTTTGATCAGTTGGTTGATGTTTTTGATCGACGACTTCAGTGTCCTAACATCCAGATCTCGTGTGTCAGTAAACCGTCTGTACAATCGTTTAAGTCTTGTCAGTAGGTTTTATCATGTATATTGATGATCTTATTGACACTATAACAGGGGGTGTAGATTTTGCTGGAACAAAAATCAAGGGTTTGTTTTTTGCTGATGATTTGGTCCTCCTCCACGGAAGTATTGCAAATGATGATCAATCAGCTACACAGATACTGTCTACTCTGGGGATTATCTGTTGATTTGGAAAAAACCCAAAGTAATGATATTTAGAAATGGTGAAGTAAGGCATGCCAGGACGGAGTATTGGACCTACAACCGGAATAGTATCGAAATTGTGAAACATTACAAATACCTTTGATTCACAATATCAAGCAACCTGAATATATCGAAACATTTAAGCGAGAAACTTGCAGTAGCCAAAAACGCTTTGAACGCTACCTGTAAAAGTTGCCTTGGAAATAAAAACGTTTTATATTGTGCTAAATATAGAATCTTCCAAGCAACTATGGAGTCAATCATATTTTATGGTGCACGAAAGTATGGGGCTATGAAAAATTTGATATGGTCAAACAAATTCAAAGATCCAAGCACGAGGAATGATGGCGTGCTTGGATGTAAAATGGATAGAGGAATGTCAATGTAAGGCGAGTATGCCAATGCACCGGTCAATCTATGGAAATCTTCAGCACTTCCTTGGAGACAAAAATTACTTTCAGATCAATTTTAGTGGGAAGAAAATATCTATGATATTCAGGATGAGAGATGTTCAAAACCTCAACTATCAGCTACATAGAGAAGATCTAACAATTGAATGTTGAATGTGTAACCAAAAGCACGAGTGAAGATGTCTTTCATTTCTTTGGCGTGTATCCTATACTGGTGGTAATAAGAACTTATTTCGGGAAAAATATTGTGAGTGTAGTTGAAATGATGGAGTACTTAAGTGGAAAAGATTGGGATAACCTCTATAAATATACTTAGAATGCTGAAAAATAAAGATTTCAAATAATTAATGCACTGTTTTGAACATCGATAAAAATCAAAAATGTAATGTAACTGCTTTAAATTATAGATATTATCTGGTTTCTGAGGTTTATACGGGTTTTCCGCAGTTTCATGAATACCTTCATTATTATATTTTTTTCATATTCTACAAGAAAACAGCAGACGGCTTTAAAGTCATGCTTATATGATTTACGAAACTTAATAATTGTAAAAATATGATTGAAATAAAAAAATAAATCTTATTATCCATCTTATCTATCTACCTATAACCATATAACACAAATATCGACAAAAACAGCTTAATCTTCTTAATTCGGTGCAACCCCAGATATCAGAAGCAAATAAAAATAATTTATAAAAAAAATTCTACACAAATTCAAATGGTTCATTGGATTAATGGTTAAATTATTCACCTGTGGATTTTTCAAACGCAAATTGTGTATGATATCATCTCGGACTTTGCTTGTAGCGGTGGCAGTCATAGCAAGAATTGGCACAGATGGACACCAGTTCCTCAAATGGCTGAGGCTGCGGTAGGCACTTCGAAAATCATGTCCCCATTTGCTTATACAATGAGCCTCGTCAATTGCAATTAATGTAAGATATTTTTTAATACGTTCTATAAGAAAGGCACCACTTTCTGATGTTATGTATTCCGGAGTGACATAAACAATATTATACTGTCGGTCGATGACTTCGTAAACAGTGTCCCTGTTAGTTTGAGCGGATCCCAGAAAGCAGGCCTTAAGATTGTAGAAACACATTGCAGTAACTTGATCTTGCATAAGAGATATGAGAGGCGACACAACAATGGTGATTGTGTTGCGATACACCGATGGAAATTGGAAGCAAAGAGATTTGCCATAGCCGGTGGCCATTATGACGCAGTTATCACGAGCATCGTATAAAATTGAAGATATGATTTTCCATTGCATTTTCCGGAAATGAGAATGGCCGAAGGAATCCAGAAGCAACTTGAGGCAATCCTTTGGAATGGACGCAGATTCTTCTGTTTTTATATTTGGATTGGACGATTCAAATGGTTCACTCCAATTTATATCTTGAATTTCGCTGTCGAGTGCCATTTTTTAACTCTCTTATGTGAAGGGACTTTATTTTAAGTTATTTGTTTACATCAGCAAAAGGAATTAAATGTTTAGACAAACCCTGTTGCTAGTTAGATGATAGCGAACAAATTAAATATATTTTAAAAATAACAAGAAAGTTTTGAGCATACAACAAAACACACACAACAAATCAACACAGCTGTCACTAAATCAGCTTCACCAACCATAAGAAAATAAAAATTAATAGGGTGTGTGTGCATAATGCAGAATATATTCACTAATTTTATATACTACGTTTAATATATAATTGAATCGGTCTTGAATCAGGATTTCGGTCGTTGTATACTTGAATCGGATTAAGATCGGACTACTCAATCCAAAACCAATAAACGAGCTGGTTAGGATTGAAAATATATTTATATTTATACATTGAAGATTCGAATTCACACCTGATTCTTAGTGAGTGTGTGCACCAATGGTGATGGTGTTTTTTTTGTGTTCAATGGGTTTCCGTTTTCTTTGTATTTTTTCTGTTACATGTTTTTGTTGTTTATTCTGTAAGCTCAGATTGTCTTTTTGATTCCATTTTAATTCAATTTTCCGATCCCGCGAGGACCTGAATTAAAATCTCAATTCGGATTCGATTCGATTCCCCAGTTCACTCATATAACCGGAGTAATAGTAGAATGTGTAATCGAATCGAAAAAGAATTGAGATTTTGATTTAGGTATAATCATTTCTTTTATAAAATAAACAACAAAAACTAATTCGAGAGCGAATTTTAACATTTCATTCACTTTTAGAGCCAATATTGTAACGGGTTTTCCAATAAGAGGTGTTATTTTGAATAGCCCGCTATTTCGGTAGCTGTCACTTTTGAAGCTGTCATTTTTTGACATTTGACAAGCAGAAACTACGCTATTAATAAAAATGGAACGATAGACGCTTCAACAACGCATTGAAATTATTAAAATTCACTATAAAAATGGTGAAAATTTGGCAGAGACGGTTCGTAAAACTAAAACATTTTTTTACATTACATTTCATTACACCGTATTTTGCATAAAGACTTGGGTCTTAAGGCTTATAAAGTTCAGTTAATACAAGAACTCAAGCCGGCTGATCATCAACAACGTCGTGTCTTTGCTGATTGGGTCCTGGAAATGCATGAAAATTAACCGGAATTTCATCGAAAAATCATCTTGACTGATGAGGCCCATTTCCACCTCGGAGGCTACGTCAACAATCAAAACTGTCGCATCTGGGGCTCGGAAAACCCAAGAGTTATTGTTGAAAAGCCTCTCCATCCTCAACGCGTGACTGTTTGGTGCGGTTTATGGTCCCGCGGGGTCATTGGACCTTACTTTTTCGAAAATGAGGCTGGAGCAACAGTTACGGTCAATGGATTGCGCTATCGAGAGATGATTAATGATTTTTTATGGCCTGAATTGGATGATATTGATCTGGACAACGTTTACTTTCAACAAGACGGCGCTACGTGCCACACAAGCAATTAAACCATCGATCTTTTACGGGAAAAGTTTCCGGACCGTGTTATCTCTCGAAGAGGTGATCACAATTGGCCACCGAGATCTTGTGATTTAACACCTTGCGACTTCTTCCTTTGGGGCCACGTGAAAGATAAGGTCTACGCCAACAGCCCAGCGTCAATTCAAGACCTCAAAGATGAAATTCGTGAGGCTATCGAGGACATAGGACAGCCACTTTGCGATTTGGTTATGGAAAATTTCATGAAAAGGATATGGTCCTGTAAGCGTGGTCTTGGCGGCCATTTGGCTGATGTTGTGTTCCATTATTTACGGCATACCTTCCTCTTTATAATGAAATAAACATCCGATCATTTATCTCCAAAAATGCCATTTTTCTTTGAATATCAAAATAACACCTCTTATTGGAAAACCCTTTACAAATATTTTTACGGTTGCTCAGCCTTGGTTCAACATTTAACCCACATATTTCGGCCATGGTTGGCGAATATAATAGGTTCTTAAAAACAAACTTGAACTCTGATCCACGGCTAACCCACCAATATCGGATTTTTCTACACGATTCGAGGAGTACTATATAAAAAAAAAGATTAAGATCGGCCTTCGTGTAAAAGCTGTCTAACATGGGGTCTCCACGAGCAAGATTTTCTAGTTACCTAGATATTATTCTATGAAAATTGATCGTGGAGACCACAAATAGCATTCTATAAAAAAAAATCATACTAGACATTTTCACTTTGACGATTAGCGTTTGTGGATGGTGAACGTTTGTGGTGTGTGTTATTGTTATAATTCCTTGTTTTTTTGTTCAATTATTTTTTTTGAACGTTGTTTTAATTCTTAAAATGCTAATAAAGCAAGAACACGCCGATACTTCTTCATTCGCGACATTTGGACAATTGAAATACTATGCTAAAAAAACCAAATGCCAAATTTACTAGCATTCTATTTTTCTTTCTTTCTATCAAAATGACGGATAGTATACTACAAAAAAAAATTGTCTATTCTGACAGTTAATTTCACTTAAAAATTATTTGTTTAAATGTTTAATTCTAAAATACAGTGTGCATCTAAAAAAATTGTTTTTTACACGTATATCTAGAGGCACAGCTTCAGCATTTTTTAAATGTTTTTTCAGGAACTTGCCTTCTGTGTATAGATGTTCCTTATTGTGTTTCATAAAAATATTTTCCAAAAGCCTAACATTTTCAAGGAATGTATCGCTTGGTTTCTTAAGTCCACCATCCGATTTTTCATCCACCCAAGTAGCCCATATGATCTGGCACTAGCAGAATTTAGGGATATTGCTTTTTATTGTGATGCTCCAATTGTTCTGCTTGGGTAGATTTAAATATCCCTCTTAAAGATGTCCTCATAGCCTCATCATTTTGTGCCTGCAGATTATGGCGCTTCAGATTGCTCTTCAATCTGCTGACTTGGCTTTCCAGTTTCATGACTCTCAGTTCCTAGCTGCAGTTGTATTCAACTCTATTTTAGAAAATAGAATAAAATAAAATATTAACTTAGGTAACTTAATATGATTTCCAAGTATATTTTAGTCTGTTTGGGTGCTACCATTTGTGTAATACAAACAATTCTCCTGATAATGATCTCCACAAAATTCTTTCTCTTGTGGACTTCGGGGAGAAAGTTACTTGTCGAGGGTTTGTTACAACTATATGTATTAAACATGGTTAAATATATAATATAGGCCAATTTATTTCAAATTATTACTTTTCGAAAGCAGCTTTACTGAGTCTTTCCTTAAAGCTCTCTAATTTTCAGGAACATTTAAAAGTATATCTTTAAGTGCATAGTCGCTTTCAACAAAATGTTCTGAGCAAACACGACTGCTTTTAAAGAATAATATTTTTTATTACCACAAGCACTAATTTTAATTTTATTTCATTATTTTCTCTGTCCGGTGAATTATTACACCCCAAAACAGCACACCTAACCATTTTCAAATTTTAAAATTCACTTCTTAAACGCGAAAACAAAAGAATAAAAAAAAACAATTGATAAATTACAATTAATTCCTCGTCAAATTAGCAGAACATGATTACGTCATATCATAAGCAAGATGGCTAAATGGGTGTATCTAATGAGCATACCTTATTATCTGTTTATCGTGTTATACTATAAAATATAGAACGCTGAGACATCGTATAAGGACCAGTTCTAGAAATATTTGATGCGTGGTTCAGCAATATTAGGTTCGTTCGTTGAACTTTACCCAGCGAGTTGTAAAAAAACCTGGGTTTTTCGGTTCTCAAAAAACACCCGAGGGACATTGAACTTGAAATATGTTAAATTTAAGTTCTTAATAATTTTTGTTTGGCCCTATGCATAATCCACAACTTCAAAGGTTTACATTTTGCATGTCTGTGCCTGAAAATTAATTTGAGTATTCTTTTATTTCCATTTTAAAAATAACAAATCAAATCAGATCTCATTTGACTATGACGCTTATTCATTTACCTAGGTAAAACCTAGATCTACTTCGGGGCGAGTTGAGGGCGACCTTATGTTTCAAAAAACACAGAATTTGCTTATCAGGGTGACTTCAGGGTTTTCAAAAAACGCTTTAGGGCGACCCTAGGGCGACTTCCGGGATCAACGAACAAACCTATTAACCTACTAATTTCGGTGGAATAAGTTTTGGACGATGTTAAGTTGACCCTGTAATTTTTTTAGATCTTGCAATAATTCAACAATATAAGTCAACAGTTAAACAAACATAAAAACATCTTTTTAGATTTCATTTTGTTATATTTTTTCGCAGAAAGTGTGAACAGTTGATCATAGCAGAAACTGGCCTTAAATAGTTGAAATATTTGTGTTACAAACTAGTGGTCCTGTTCTAATTTCAATAAATTTATTTGTGATCGTTTTGTAAATTTAAATTTTTAATTTTTATATTTTTACTTGCGATATAAAGACAAGTTTTGCATGTATAAACAAAAATCGAACTCGAACTCGAGATTTTTTCCAAACCTGACGTTACGATGTTAGAGAACACCAAAAAGTGGGTCCAGCAATTCCGTTTGCTTGTATAAGTAATATTATATTTATATATGGGTAAATAATTAGCATTCACATATTTTAATGTCTTGTGTTCTAATAATTTCTATCATCAACCGTAGCTCTCGCGCTTATTGAAATGGTCATTGCAGTTTACCATTCCGAGGTCAACTTTTGACGTCCTGTCCAACACATAGATTCTTTCTTAAGTTGTACAACATGAATGTGGAATGCTCTACCTGGTTTTATTTTCCCTCCAATTTTAGAATTCAGAACTTTAAAACTAATGTGCATGCGGTATCTGCATTTAAATCCTTCTTTATTTTTTTAACCCCGCACTGTACTTGATCAGAGGGAAGTCCGCATAATACCAAACACAAAAAGATAATAATTTTACAACTTTGAAAAATCGTCTTGAATTGGATTCACCCCTTTCAGAAAGTATGTATATGTTCACTGTTTATTCATTAGAATGTATTTATTATTAGTTGATAACTTTATCTTTTCTTTGATTAGGAAGTTCATTGTTGGGGCTTCTTTCATGAGGTAAACCTGAACTTTTAAAATAAAACTATTACCAAATTAAAGTTCGCGAAGGACAAGAAATGACTTCCAATATATTTTTGAATTTAATAACTTTACAACTTTGTTTGTTTGTAAGTGCTAAAATTCGACCAAAATCTGACTTGAGTATTATCGATGGAGCAGGATTTGTTGCTTACTTAGAAGGGGAAGAAAGCTTCGGGACAATAAGTAGTTGTTGGTTTAAATTTCAAGGTAAGTCCAAACTGAAGATACTTCTTAGTATTGTTAAAACAAAAAAATATGAACGTTATTGAACTTTAGATGATGATGATAAGATTGAAATTAATCTGAGTTCAAATGAAGCTATTAAGACTGTTCGCGGTGAGGAGGTACGGAAATTCTCTCAAAAAGAATGTGGGATTCGCGTGGATAAGGTTAATACCGCTTCAATTGGCACATGGAATTTGCAAGCAATGAATAGTACCGAGGCATTTGTTAACAATTCAATTAAGATAAAAATATTAACAGCTCCAAAATTAGAACTTCATACGATAATCGAAAAGCCTTTAGGAAGAAATACTATTTCGTGTACTAAACAAGACTATACAAGAGTATGCAAACTCGTCGAAAATTCGACGAAAGAATCATGGAATCAATGTGAATTATCTACACACATCAACAAAGAAAGTAGTTTTGAATGTCGCACTTTATCTTGGGGCAGTATGAATGAAAGTATCGAAAAGATAGTTGTTCGAAAAGCTCCTATGACTAAATATTCGGAAGCCAGTATCGAGGAGACAGAAGACCGCTATGTTTTACGTTGTTTAATGAAATCAACTTCGGTCCAGGAATGCCGAGCCGAATTGCCAGATCGAATAAGCCAACTGTATATAGCTGATGGTTTGAGCAATGGAAAATACTCTTCCTACGATACACTGTAAGTGCTGTAATATACACAATAATACTGTGTATAGTCAATATCTAATTTAGCTAACCCTATGAGGCTTATTTCTTCTCTTTCTCCATCAAATTCCTGAGATATATTTATTTGCTTTGCATGAACTTTGACAGTTTATTTCTCCGAAAATAAAATTATCTGATTTCTGATGTTTATCCAGGTTTTCCGCCGTTGAATGAATACCCTTATAATTTATATGTATATCTCTACTAATATATAAAATTGTAATTTTGTTCGGATGTCAGTTTGTATATACCAGACAAATTAACGACTTAAAATTTCGATCGCCATAAAAGTAGTGCATCTGCTTCCGTTGTTCTTTGTTTATTTTTGCCATTATCATAGATTTTATTTCCAAATTGTTGTTTTGTTTACTTCCGCCATTGCCATGAATTTTATTTCCAAATAGACTTTTTCTCCAGATATGTTCACAATTATATTGAAATTAGGGATGTCTGATTTCATTTAACTTAAGTTGCAAGCTAATTTAATCCAAATTAGGTGAAAATGAGATAATTTCGAAATGTGATTATACATATATGAGAAATGATAGTACATAATTTAAAATCTAATTTGTAAATTTGGTACCAAATTATATCGTTTGCTCCAATTTTTTTTTAACTAAGGAACAGTGCGAGCGTAAGGAAAATAGGGAAGGTTTTAAAAGGACATGCCGATGTACATTAGTTTTGAAGTTTAGAATATCAAAATGGGAGGGAAAAATCGAGCATGGTAAAGAATTCCACATTCGTGTTGTACGGCTGAAGAAAGAATCTCTGTACTTGACAGTACGTTCGAAGTTGGGCTCGAGGGTAAACTGATGAGCATTGCTGGAAGCACGAGTATTACGGTTGAATAGTTTGAGGGGAGGAATGCAACAGGTTCTGCTTTAACAACAGAAGTCATCACTGGGTTTTTGAAGCATTAAATTCTATGCGGTTTTTTATTCCCCAGTGGACAATGCTGCCGAGATCAGAATTTAACGCGCTTATCATACGCTGTCGTTGCAGTTACACCTCCGAAGAACAAAGATGTGAATCTGAAAACGAATATGAAACGCTGAGAGTACTATCGTCCACAAAACAATTTAGTGGATTAGAAGTTCCAGATAAGAGTTCATTAATGAAAATGATAAAAAGAGTTGGAGACAAAACTGAGCCTTGGGGCACACCAGCATTTATTTTATGAACTTCAGACTTGAAACCGTCCAATACAACTTGTATTTAGCAGTCCGAAAAGTAATTTCTAATCCAACGAAGAAGAAATTCATCGATACCAAATGCACGCATTTTCGATAAGAGAGCTTGATACCAAACTCTATCAAATGCGTTTCAAATATCAAGCGCAATAATCTTACATTCTCCAAAACGATGTAAAGATTTGGGCCACTGTTCGGTGAGATATATAACATCAAATCACCAGTAGACCTATTGCTACGAAAGCCATACTGCCGGTCATTAAGGAGCTTTAGTTCTTCAAGATATTTCTTAAGCTGATAATTAATCAGCGTTTCTATGACGTTGGAAAGAAGGGGCGTAAGTGCAATTGGACGGTAATTAGAGGATGTGTATATCAAGGTCTTTGAGGACACTAGCAGCAGCACGAGTACGAAAGAAGATTCGTCCCATGAAATCGTTAACGCTCTCAAGTACTGGAGGAGTCATAATACTTTCTCGCAGCATCGAATTAACAGCGAACTGCGCTGCAAGCAAATTGGCTTTTTCACTAGAACTGACAAAAGAGGCTTCATTAAAGACAAGTGTTGGAATGAAGTTGAATTACGAATATTTTTTACAAACGACCAACAATTTTTAATACCTTTGGGACGTTGTAGTATTTTTTGCCTTAATTTTTGGTCATGTAAAAATTTGGTTCTTTGAATTTGAACGTTGCAAGTCTTTCTAGCTTGCTGAAACCTTTTCCGGTTTTGCTCAGTGGGGTTGGCTTTATAATTCCGTAAACTTGCTCCAATGAAAGAAAAAAGACAGTATACGATCCTAGGGTACCGAAATGGAAAACGATAGTATTTTGTTTGTTTTATTTACTAAACACACATAATTTGTTTGTTGCTCATACTCTTTATTAAAAACTAGCTATACTAGCGGTGTTTCCGGGACCCTGGTCAAAAGTCTTTTCATGCAATATCTTCCAAATGGAATGCAAAATCAAGAAAAAAATTTTGTACGAAGAAGGATTTTTCATTATAGAAATTCATCTGTAGAATTTTACACTTAACTACCATTTTTTTCATTCGCACAAATTTTTTTCCCTTGGATGACCGGGCAACGCCGGGTACTTTCTGCTAGTAGTATATTATTTTAATTATCTTTTTTTTCATATTTTATTATTAATGTAGCTACCTGCCATACAACAGTTTTTTATTCTCGGTTTCTCGTTATGTAGAATGTACTTTAAATTTTAAATAATACTGCATACCAAAATTTTCGAAAAATATTTTTTTGGATTTTTGAAAATTTAATACCTATTTCCAAAGCCGGTGGATGATTTTTTTTCAAATTTTATTTTTAAGATTATATTATATTTGGGAAAAAAAAAATTAAGAAATTTTGTATATACATGTATAATAATATATATTCAATTAAGGCTCGACATTAAAAATACTATGTGATCGAACATAAGAGCAAGTGCGTGCGATCCAGTCGTGTATTTTATTTATATGCACATTTATTCCTTCTATTATGTTTGTATATAATTTATATTTAGTGTCCAAATGGTAATGTTTTTTTTTCGCATGGACGTATACGTATTTTTTGTTGATATAATTACTATTTTTCCATTTAAGATTTTTAATGTGATCTTATCATTTTTATAACATGACGCACAGTTGGGCAGGTGTTATGCATTCATTGATTCATTATTTAATTAATAAACGTTATGTTTTCAATGTTAAAATTAATAATTTATTCACATGATAAATTGACTGTCGATTTTATGAATATTTTTTTTCCTTTTCCCATAGAGTTGATAGAAATATAAAGCTACAATCAAAACAACATATCAAATAAAAATTACGCACGACTAGATCGGGCGTACTTGTATGTTAGATTACATCAATGCTCAGGATTCTTAGTAGAAACGGCTAAATATATTTTTAAAGTCGTTTTATACTAATTTTTTTAAATACAAAATTTGCTTAATATTTTGCTAAAAAAAATTGTTATGGCAATTTTATGTATTTAATAATATAAACTTACAAATATATAAAGAAAAATCATTTTACATTTTCGAAATATTGAATAAAAAAATGATTTTCTTTCCAAAGTCAAAAAAAAATGCAAGAACTTACTCTTATGTTCGATCACATCGTATGCAAAGGATTTCTATTAAAAATCTATATATATTTTTAATGTCGTTTTTACTTAATTTTTTTATATATATGTATATACAAAATTTCTTTAAAAAAATTTGTATGACAGTCTTAAATATTTAATAATATAAACAAAATATTAAATCGGCTTAATCAAATAAAAAATAATTTAAAATTCTGAAATAAATACTTAAACTAATTTGAGCTCAAAAACAGTACGCCATTTTATTTTTTGGATAAATTTGAATTTATGAGAAAAACATTTTAACTTTTTGAAAACATTTTTCAAAAAAAAAATCAAAAACGCCAATTCACACGTATTCAAGAAATACATAATTGCAGCTGTTTGTGTATAATTGTATGTATATAACAAAATAACTATAATTTTTGACAAAAATTTAATGAGCAGTTTTCAAAATATAAATTTAAATTTTTGAACTTTTAATTCGCGAATCTAATTATTAAATTATTTGCTTTAAATAAAAACGAAAGAAATGAAACCCGATTGTGCCGGCACAATTTACTTCAGTTAAATGAAAAGAAGAACGAACTGTCAAACATTTTAACGTTTAAACGAAGTACCTAGCAGCGACAATCGAAAGTGCTGCTGCCACAGATATGCCTAGTGAGGGGTGGGTTCAGCTAATTATTTTAAATGGACGATGTTAATAAAAATAATGAATGAATGAATTAATTTAGAATTTAATTAATTTATCAATTCGTTAATGCCACAGGGACGTAGATCTGAAAATTAGAAAAAGAGGGCGCCAGTAATTTTGTTTTAATATAAAGGAAATTACATACCTTTTGAAGCGGAGGGCGACGGTGAAAGATAATTTATATAAGCAAAACGAGCCAATGATGCTCGTAATTAAAGAAGAAGTTTAGAATTATAGTTCTTAAGATTAATTTGGAAAACCTTTTTAAATATAGGTGTAAAACCCAACATTTTTTCCACCACAAAAGAACAAAGAAAAATAAAGCAAGATAAGATGGACCGTTATCTTGCAGTCTCGAAAGAACAAGAAGTTTAAAAAAACCCGGTCACGGGTTCCATTTTACGGAATTTTCTCGAAGCAAAACCCAAACGACACGAAATTTTATATTTGAATTAATCTACCAAAAAAAATTTTTGAATACAAAATTTTAAATTCACAATCTCCTCTTAATTCCTCGTTTTCAACTTTAGAAGTCTCGCCAAATTTTTCTTGGCAAGTTTTTCTTTTTTTTCTTTTCTCCAACTACTTTTTCCTCCTGTCTAAACTTTTCAGTAAGAAAATAAATATTCACTTGCGAAAAATTTTCCTCCTCGAATTTCTTTTTTTCTTTTTCAAAAATTTTCCTTTTCGTTACCAAAAATTTTTTTTAAGATCTTCTTTGTTCTCTCAACAAACTAGAAATGCTTGTCCAAGTTTTTTTTTCTGCCTGGACGAACTCTTCTTTTTAATTTGGGTTGTTTATGGGTTGGTTTATCGAAATCCGTGAAGCTGTTTATGAGAAAATAGCAAATGAAAATTGTATGGCAAGTTAAAAACAAAATATGTAAAAGCAAATTTGCCTAAATTGTATAGTATACCCAAGGCAGTGCATGCACTTTTAGGTATCAAAATCGTTATAGTCTTTTACGAGATAATTAAGATGGTAAAAAAAATTCTAGGTCAGGTGCTGGTACTTTGGGGCTAAAAACGATTCAAAGATCTATTTGAGAGAATCACCTAAGCCTCTTAAGTACCAGGTATGAAGAAAATCGCTTCAACAGTTTAGGCTATAGGTCGTTTTACAGACAGACAGATAGACAGGCGGAATTGCGGGACACACTTTTTGGTGTTCTCTATCATTGTAATGTCAAGTTTGATTAAAATCTCGAGTTCGTTTTTTTCCAAATGCAAAACTTGCCCTATAGTACCTACAAACAGGATGCCTCAAAAGTCAACGTCGAAAATAGAAAACGGGTAATAGGCTAGGTGGTGACAGTTACCAGCAAAATAATAAAAAAATCGAAGCCATGTATTTTGTGAGTTATAATACATGGCATTCGAAAGAAATCGAAAAAATGGCCACCCTCTAACGGTCTTTCAAGCACCGTGATTATAAATCTTAATTTCCGATTGTAATCACTGTAATCACTTGAAAGACCGTCACAGGATGGCCATTTTTTCGTTTTTTTTTTTCGATTGACTATAACTCACAATATATATTGCTCAGATTTTTTTTATTGTTTTCTGATAACTGTCACCACCAAGCATATCATCCGTTTTCGTTTCGATGTTGACTTTTAGGACACCCTGTCTATCGCAAGTAAAAATATATGCTCTACTATATTTATAATCGACATTTCGGCTAAAAAAATTGTTTTCATATTTTGTAATTAACGGTACCTGCCATAAAAACTTTTTTTTATTTTGGACTTTCTCATCATTTTTATATAGGTGGACCTTGGAATTATAAATAATATTGCATACCAAAATTCTCGAAAAAATATTTTTGGTTTTCAAAAATGAGTATTTCGAATACGGATGGACGATTTTTTTCAAAATTATATTTGTAAGCTTATTGCAATACCATTTTATTTTTAAATTAAAGAAATTTTGTATAAAAAAAATTAGTAAAAAACTACTTTAAAATAATTTAGCCGTTTCTACTAAGAATCTTGTGTTTATGATGTGATCGAATACGTAAGAGCAACAACGTGCGATGCAGTCGTGCATTTAATTTTATTTCCAAAATTTAGGCTATACCTTCAATAGTGTATAGATTTTTACTTGGGATTTTAGGTACTAAAGACAAGCTATGTAATCGTAAAAATTTTTTTTTTCTAACAACCAAATATGACATTACGATCATAGAGAACACCAAAAAAGTGGGTCCCCAAATTCCGTCTGTCTGTCATTCTGTCAGTCTGTCTTTCTGTCCTCGAGTCTACAGCCTAAACGCTTTGATAGATTTGCTTCAAACTTGGTACATATTGTTTTATCGGTAATACGCCCACAAGTTTTTTTTCATTTTTTTAAGAGGACAAATAACAGTGGTTGCCATACATTTTTTTGGCCAAAAACAAAAATCTTTTTTTTTTCAAAAACGGCTCCAACGATTTTTATAAAAAAAGAATCAGTTCATTAACGAAGGGAAAGGGTACCTTTTAATAATTTTTTTTTGGAAAAAGTTTGTTTTTTTGGTACCTCTAGTAGAGCCATTCAAAATCTCGAAAACGAATTAATAGATTTTTTCGAAACTTCGTATTTGGTAGTTTTTTGACATTATCTTGAATAATTAAAAGAACTATTTTTCTAAAATAAAAAACAACAGTACCTCCCATACAAATGTTAAAAAACCGTTAAGAAAAAATGTATTTCTCGAAAACGGCTCCAAGAATTTTTATAAAAAAATGTGTGCGTTCTCAAATTAGTATAGTTCACTTTTAAGTATACAAATATTTCTTATTAACTTATTAACGGTACTTCCCATAGAACCACTTTTCATATTTTCGACTTTCTCAATATTGGATGAGCCGATTAAAAAAAATTTTTTTTCGACAAATACTCCCTAAATTTTTTAAGAAAACTGCATACCCAAATTTTCAAAAAAAAAGTTTTTCGATTTTTAAAAACTAAATAAATTTTTTTTTTTGAAAAATCGATTTTTCAAAAACCAATCATAGAATTTTTTTTTTAAATTCGAATTTTAGATGTATATTAATAAAATCTTCAAAATGGCGTTTCATATTAAAAAATACATACAAAATTAATTTATTAAAAAACCGCTAAAACGATTTTTGAATTTTTTTTGATATATTCTTATTTATCAACGAATTCAAACTGCATCTTTGTTTTCCCTCAAACTATAAAGACTAAGAATTATAAAAGCATTTAAATATGTGTATTATCCATGTATTTCTACTTTATTATTATTCTCTTTTTACTAATTTTGGCCTACATCACTGAATACTAAATACAATGTAGGCCCTCATACATTTATATATACATATATGTGTCTAAGAATCACATGAATCTTATGTGTTCATAGTGCACCTAAATTATAAAGTTATATGCATATAACTACCTGCTCACCTAAATATAATTAAAATCCATAACTTAGATTTAAATATACATTTGTAGGTAGGTACCTATGTAACTTTTCATTTAATCTTCCATTCCACAATTCATTATACTAAGAATCGAGGTAGTCTTACCAACATCGGCTTTACGCCTGCATAGGATAAATCCACCTAACTAACTAAAAGCATAAAAAGCTACATTAAAGTTGTTACCTACATGAGCAAGTTCGTACGATCCAGTCGTGCATTTTATTTTTATAAAAATCCTTAGCACCATTTTCGACATAGTAAACCATATTACCGTTATTTTTGGAGCTAAAACAAAGATTTTAAAAAGAATCTGGGCGATTACCTAAGACGCTTAGATACCAAGTTTGAAGATAATAGCCACTTAACGATGTAGGCTTTAGATTGACCTACACACAGAAATACATACATACGGAAATGCCGCAGGACCCACTTTTCTCGCAATGTATAAGTATGATCAGAATGTCGAATTAAATTGTTCTTGTTATTAAAACTTGTTGCATAGGCATATCCATTAAGCTCTTGAACGGAAATGATGTCAAGGTTCATAGTATTTATTTCCCTGGCGGAACTTCATCAGATATAAAAAAAGAGTTTTTTAAACGTGATTTAAGACTCTCTTTCCACCAATGGTGAATACCTGTTTGGTGGTGATTTAAATTGTCGACACAAAGACTGAGGTTGTAATAGGGCAAACTGTTGGGGAAATAATATATTAGCTCAGTTCCCACTATTCTTTCGTATCAATGTTCTTTTTTCTCCTAGTCCTACATTTTTGCCAGCTGGTTCTCGTGGATCCCCCTCCGTCCTTGATTTGTTTTTTACAAATATGTCTTGTCAATTTGAAACCCCAATTTCTCTAAATGCTTTGAGTTCTGATCATATCCCTGATTTTTGTTCTCTCCCTTGGTCAACGGAAAAGAAACTGCAATATATCCAGATCTTCGAAATGTGTCCATGGATCTGAATAATATCTCCTCCTTTGATGATGTTGACAGCATTGTACAAAACTTCACGAAAAGTATTCTATCCTCTGCAGAAAATAGCGTCCCCAAAAAATTAAAACGAGATAGTTTTTGTAACTTAACTCTTCCTACTCAAGTTTTGGGTCTTACTAAACTGAGAAATATTCATCGTAGGAACTGTCAATGATACCTCCAGCCATTTTCGATCGCATAAGAAACACTTGTTCAAAGCACCTTTCAAAAAAAAGGTATAAAATTCCTCATTTTTTGATAAATGCGTGTTTAAAAATGCAATACTTTCCAAAGGTATGGAAAACTGCGAAAGTTGTTCCAATTTTAAAGGCCGGGAAACCGCCAATGGATATAGACCAATTAGCTTGCTGAGTAGTTTAAGTAAAATGTACGAAAAATTTTTAAAAGAAAAAATGCTAAGAATCATATCTGATGAAAAAATATTCCGTGATCAAGATTTCTCTCTATGTCTCATCAGGTTAAAAGATTATGTCAACATGTCAAAAGTAGACGTATCCAGGGAAAATCAATTGGCATGATTCTTTTAGATATTGAAAAAGCCTTTGATTCCGTAAGGCACAAGGGAATAATTTATAAAATGATAAAATTTAAAATTCCGTTGTATTTGTGCAAAATTGTCCAGAGTTTTCTTTCCAACCGATGTTTTAGTGTTCATGTCAAATAGCATCGTCAATAGTTAGGTTCAAGTTTGGTGTCCGTCAAGGCTCAGTACTTAGCCCTATTTTATATAATTTGTACACTTCAAATTTCCCAACCATCCCCCACTGTGAATTTGCTATTTTCGCTGATGACACAGCAATATATTCTTCATGAACTTGCTCTCAATATCGAGAGGAATTTAGTGCAGTTTGTTGAAATATTACAAAATTATTTTAATGAATGGAAAATAAAGTTAAACGCTGACAAATTCCAAGCTTTTTTTTTCTTCAAGAAAAAGAAAGTCTTGTTATCTATCCAACAACCAATTCATTATTATAAATGGTAAGAACATAGCTTGGAAACATTCTGTAAAATATCTTGGGATACATCTTGACAACAAACTTACATTCAACCATCATATTAATAACACAATAATGAAAATTAATGTAGATATTAAACTGCTTTACCTTTTATAAATCGAAGATCTTTATTGCCAATTGAAAATAAAGTAATCACTCTAAAGGTCACATTTCAAGCAATACTGCTATATGGAAGCCCCGTCTGGGGAAGGTCTGCCTTGTGTCACATTAAAAAACTTCAGGTGTCACAAAACAAGTTATTAAAAATGATGCAAAACCTCCCTTTTCGTTACTCGACTAGTGATCTTCACCGAGAAACTAATGTTGAATTGATTTCAGAACGAATAAATAAACTAGAAGCAAACTTTCATTACAGATGTAATAACACTGAGAACCTCCTTGTTCATCAGATCGATTACCTGTAATAAATAGTCATGTTGTTGTTAATTTAAAATATTTATTTATATATCTATTTACCTATTTCTGTTCATATTGTATGGATTTTTCTTTAGTTTATGTATTCACGTGTTTATGTATCTATTTATTAGTTTATTTGTTTATTTACAACAGATACCCGCGCAATGCTACGGACCCACGGGAATCTAATGAAATCATATATCCACCTACAAAATTTCATTCAAAATCCTTCAGTCGTTGAGTGTTGGCACAAACGACGAACATGCTCGCCTAGCATGCTCGCACTCGCTGTGCTCTTCTTGTATGTGGGCTGGTTTGCGAGCCGCTTGCTGTTGGCCAAAAATTTAGATTTTGTTGTGTTCGTGGGCTTCGATGTTCGTCGTGTATGGTCATGTTCGCGAACAAAGCGAAGATTTAATATTAGATTCAAAAAGTAAGAACTACAAACATAAAATTGGGAAAAATAAATCATATGGCTAATCTTCCAGCTGCTTACCAAATTTCATTAAAATCCATTCAATGGTTGGGGCATGAATGCGGAACAAACAACCAAGTATATATTTTGTTCATATAGCCTCTCCCATATAGGCATAGAATCTCTTCGGTTCCGTTTTACGGGATAAAAATGACCTATGTGATAATCGGGTATGTGTGTGTCCATGTGCCAAATTTTATCCAGATCTGTTCAGCCGTTCTGGCGTTATTGAGCAAAAAACATCCATCCATCCCACCCATCCATCCATCCATCCCACCCATCCATCCATCCCACTCATCCATCCATCCATCCAAACTTTTACATTTATAATATCAGTATGATTATCGGAAATTTTCCAACTTCACAACGAATTTTCCAACTTTACATTGTCCAAAATCATCAAATCATACTTTAAATTTATCTATTTTTTTAATTAATTTATTAATTTTGTTACAAAAAATTACAATTTTAAAATAATGCATGGCTCTGCCGTCTGCCGATTGACTAAAAATAAGGCTCATCATTTTATAAATATATACATATTAAACATTTAGAAACTTTCATTTAAAATTCTATCTCTGTATATCAACGCAATACTACAGTAATTAAATATTTGGCTGACATTCATTTGGTTTAAAATTGACTTTACTTGGTCCTCTGCTAAGAAATCATTTCCGAAATAGTATCTTCTAGTTTCTCGTAACGTTGGGCGTCGTCCTATGAAGTGAATTACATCTTCTCTCTCTCGCATATTGCAGATGGTGCACAAAATTGGAAGATCATTTCTGTGCGGTAAATTTATCTATATATCATTGAGAAAAAAATGTTCGCGTTTTTCTAGAATTTTTCGAGTTTTCCACTAAGAATTTTCTATTTTTTCATTCGAAAAGCCATTTCGGAACATTTGCATACACAATTAAATACAAAAAATCAATTTTCGATTTTTAAAATTTCCCTACTTTTCTGGAGGGTTTGCCCAAAATTTTCTTTCTCAAAAACCTTCTCCTGGATTTTACGAACAACTAAAAAAGAGTTCGAGCCAAATCATATTTAAGCCTCTCTCATAGGAACCCTTAATTTTGTTGGGATAAAAATGACTTATGTGAGAATCCAGTACCCCATTAATCTACCAATCAAATTTCATGCAAATCCGAGTGCTTCTATGCGTCTTGTAAATAAAAGCTATGTTGGCTATTTGTAGAATGAGCTCTATGAAAAAATTAAAACACACCTCTCCCAAGGGAACCATACATTTTTCCGGGATTAAAAGCAGCATGTGTCCTAGTGTCCTAGTTACAAAACCTTTTGCACTGATTTATTGCAAATAAGATACTACTACTACTACTACTCAATTGTTCTTCCTATATCGCAAGTCAAAAGAGAGCGGAAGAACTCCGAATCCATATTGCGAGTTCCATAATTGGCATTAAATTGTGTCATTATTTTTTTAGCCAACCATTACTATAATCTAGGAGAAAACAAAGTGATTAACTAATTGATATTAAATATGCCCGAGTACATAGTTGAGGAAAGAAAATATCATAATGTATTTATTACATAAAAACAATAATTAATTACAATAATCACTCAAAAAAGATAAACAGTTTATTTTCACTTTATAAAAACTGATTAGATTATAAGACAATTGATATTTCCTAATGTCATTTCTATTGAAGTATATTATTCGGAACCTTCTTCAATTAAATTTGAATACATGCTTAAATATATACATATAATTAGAATGTAAACTTGTCTTTTATACATATAAATTATACATCTCAAAGTTATTAGTTTTCTACTTCAAGATTCCTTATACAAATACCCATTGAGCTCATTCAGCTACCAAAGCATTACCTGTGAGTAAAATGCAAGTTTTTCGGAGCTCCCATCGAATGCTTCTTCAACTATGAAGGCGCATTCTTTAATTTTAACATTTTATCAGTCTGGTTTGCTTAATTAAGAAATATATGTATAATACTTTACCCACTCAAAGGATTTGGCAAATGCACTATATTCATAATCAACATACTGAATCAGTTTTTTTTTCTCTCTCTCGTTTGCTATTTTAGGTTATCTCAATCTAAATGCGCTTTAGAAATACCAAAACCCCTCGAACAGTCCGAGAATGGCCTTTGGAAAATAATTCAACATTCCGATTCCGGGTTACTTGGGCTTGGGACTGGTTGTCTCTTTTATGTTGGTACTTCAAGTAAGGAAACCATCATCAAAGAGGAACTCAAACGCCAACAAGATGAGGATAATGACAGTAGGAGCAGCAGTAGTATCCAGGACCAAAATCAGGTGGCGAAAATGGAGGAAGAGGATAAAGACGCAACTACTTTACTTCGTCGACGAAAGATTGAATTGTACTCGAGCGAAAGTACAATTTCCGAAATAACGTGTACCGTACCGTTTGTTGTGGACGATTGCTATCTCAAGGATCCGAAGAACATTGTCCGTTTTCCGGATAGTGGAAGATTTCAACGGACTCGTGCCCTTGGCATTTGTACGTTCATCAATGTGCAAAGTATTCCTGGCAAATGGTCTTGTGGTCTACGAGGATCCGATTACAAGGGCGATGTTGTCCAGGATATTGAGGTAAGCTATACACAGCTACTTATGTATGTATGTATGTATTTATACACATGCGTCGTTCTCGGTCATTGTCATCCTCGTCGTCAGCATCATCCTTGTTCGTTTGTATGCCATCGGTCTTGTTTTATTAATTAAAAGCCATCCAACAGAGACCTTCCTCCCACATGTAGGTTTTTGTTGAATCGAAACTAGGTCGGGTGGTTACTGGCGTTATTAGAATTGCACAGCGTGAGCCTCTGGAGGTAATGTGTAAGTCCCCGTTTGAAGAACCAATTTCCAAATGCGTATATGTGAGCCCGACCAGTAAGGTCCACTTGGTGGCCAGCACTACTGGAGGCACAAAGATGACAGGGTATAGATGTGAATTGGACCTTTTTCTGAGAATATTTATGAAATTTAGGTTTCCATTTGTTTCTTTTGCAGACATGTCCAGTACTTTGGCGAAGGGATTGATAAAGGATTTTGTGGAATGCGTATCAGTGCACTTAGTCAAAATGATTTCGGTGACTGGAGCTGCCAATTTCAAAATGTTAATAATGGGGCAAACTTATCGAATTTCATTATCTCTGTTACCGAGACTGGTAGGTAGTTAAATTTTCTTGGAAGATAATTTAATTAATTCAAGTGTATTGCTTAGTTCGGTCGCAAATATCCTGGTATGGTATCGTTGGGATAGTTTTGGTGGTTTTAGTGGTTGTGATAATTCTAATTTCAGTAATAATATTTAGATACAAGAATAAGCGACAAGCAACAGAAAATCCCAATTCAAATACACCAGACCAAATCGAAGATGTAGAAATGTCGTTTCGGGAATAAAATTGGTTATTTAAAACTCAGGAACTTGCCTTAGTTTTATTATCATTCCTTCATGACCTATGATATCATTAAAATTTAAATCATTTAGTTCGACCCGTTTTCAGCTTACTCACCTCAAATTTAACAGCAGTCCCCAGCTTGCGTCTTTTTTTTTTTTGCATACAATGAAAAATTTAACTTCACCTCGATTAAATTCACCAGACAAGCTTTTGAGTGACTGGAACGAGTGACATTTCGAAGGGGAAATTAAACAAAGTGCTTTGGTGACAGCCTTGCCAAAGCTCAAGGACGAAATTCTTATAGTAAGCAGTTTATGAAATTGTATAAAAGGACGATGACTTTATATCTCTTTTGTATTGGTTACCTACTATATTTCGAAAAAACGGCCATCTCTATTAGAAGGATGTGAGAATATAAATCTAGAGCGTGGGTATTTCGATTTAAGGAGGACGAGGTGATTACACAAAAGTTTTATTCTATTTGCCTTTAAGGCGAGAGGCGAAATTCTGGGATCTAGGATGTAAATTTGAAGTATTTTTGGGTCGTTAAATCAATTGCTATTGTGTTTTGTTATTGTTGTTGTTTTTTTTCTTATTGTTCACAATGCGAAAGCAAGCCGACAATTGAGTTCTTAATGACCCTTTGTAGTTTTCCGTATTTTTTTTTTCTCTAAAAGGGAAGATTTAACAAGATTTTATCGTCAAGCATAAAAAAAACAAGCAAAATGGGCAACGGACTTTAATGGATGAATTGCTTTTTTTACGAAGCCAAGTTGGCTTTGCGTGACATTTTAGTGAACAACGGTGTTGTTGTTGATGGGTTGAGAAAATCCTTTTTAATTTATTGTAGGTAGGTAGGTATAGGTATGTATAGGTATGTATTCATGGGGTTGAAAAAGAAGTTAAAAAACCTATGCGCCATCTATTATTAAAAATGAGAAATGTGACAGTTCTTGGAATGAATTGTGGGCATGGCTTAGGTATATTTTTTGCCCAATTTCGAAAAATAAAATATTTATTTAACCTTCAGTTATTTGTTGGTACCATAGGTACCTAAATATATACACTCTGAGAAACAGCAATATGACAGCTTGATAAAGGATTTTTATAGATCAAATTTACCGGTACGAGACAAATGTAAATACTTATGTGCTTGTACATAAATGTAAAAAAAAAATCGATTTGATTTTAAACCATTAAATTAATGGCCTTTTCGATTGGTTGTCTAAATGACAGTTCTTCTTCTCTGCAGAAGAGTTCTCACTTTAATAAAAAATATCAAAATCATAAGGTTAATTTGTTTAGAGGGGTTTTCCTTTGAATTTGATGCTAAATTTGATAGTTTTCATGGCGAATTGGACGCGATTTGAATTAAATTTTCCAATACCATGACGTATATTCGTTTCTGTGAAATTGTCAGTTGACAGACTGAATGCTTATTGTACTGGGGTTTGGTGGTATCAGTAAAAAGATGGGTAGATTCACCGAAAAATACGGATCTGCGAACTTAATTCAGAATCAAACAAAAATTAATTTTTGTTGCCCAATGGAAGGATTTAATTGTAGAAATCCGTGTTTGGGCAGATTTGTATCAAAAGCGAATTAAAGTCTTGTACCAATGGAAAACCAGATATATTTGTTCTCAGTTATTTCGTCAATTTTTTAAAATAAAAGCTACCTTTTTTGTTAAAATAACATAAAATAATGCAAGCAATATTATTGACGCAAACAAAATTACTAATTGAACAGTCAATAGTGAAACATAAGCTTCAGAATTAACCAAGTTGTAACTGTCTTTTTACTTGCGATATACCTGGGTACTATATGGTAAGTTTTGTATTTGGAAAAAAAATCGAACTCTAGATTTTAATTGAAATTGACAGTACGATGATGTAGAACACCGAAAAAGTCGGTGCCTAAATTCCGTCCATCTGTATGTCTGTCTGTAGAATGACCTACAGCCTAAACGGCTCGGCTGTAGCAATTTATGTGATTTTCTCAAATAGATCTTTGAATCGGGGTTTTGCCCTAAAAATAACTGTTCTTGCCATAAACATTTTTTTCTACTATCTTAATTATCTGGAAAACGGCTTCAAAGATTTTGATTAAAATTAGTGTGTGTACTCCTCTTGGTAGTCTACATTTTGGTCAACATTTTAGTTTACTTATTTTGTTATTAACGGTACCTGCCATACAAGCATTTTTTGATTTTCAACTTTCTCGTAAACGGCTCTACGGATTTCGATCAACATTTTTAAATAGTACTCCGAATTATAAATAATACCAACATTTTTGAAAAATATATTTTTGAATTCATAAAAAAAAAATAGTTTGGTTTTTTTGAAAATTCGATATTTCGAAAACAGTTTGATGATTTTTTTGGAAATTTTGGTTTTAAGTTTATATTATTAAATATTTAAAATTGCCATAACATTTTTTTTAGAAAAAAAATTTAAGAAATTTTGTAAAAAAAAATTAAGTAAGAAACGACTTTAAAAATATATTTAGCCGTTTATATAGAATCATTTGCACACGATGTGATCGAACATAAGAGTAAGAACGTGCGATCCAGTCATGTATTTTATTTTAAGCTCCTGGTTCTTGTATATTGAATATAGTGAATATTTTTATTAAAAATAAAAATCTGTCACTCACTTTGAAGCATGTGTAAAAATATGCAAAGAAACTTCAAAGACAGATAAACTTTTGCTGCCCTGATGCAATTGAAATGGAATGGAGGCGTTATGAAACAGATTTGAGTAGCTTTTAGGGTTTCTAACATGAAATGTAAAGAAGCCTTTCCTTTGATCAAGAGCATATGCAATGCGCTTGTTTCATAATTAAACGACTTTTGCAAAAGATATATGCATGAGGAAGAAGATGAACAAACGAACCCCATCATGTTATATGCTTCTTCAAAAAGACGCAAACTACATCGAAGGGACTGCTACTACTATGAATCTGGCTACCGATAAACAAAGGCAGTCCTAATCCTCACTAATTAAATTAAAAAAAACTAGTGTCGATATTGATTTGATTTCGGGAATGGGAATTCCAATGGAATATGAAAATAACGTTTTACCAAATTTCCACATACAAATTCTAATAAAATGGCATTTTCAAGAATTACTCACGTTTGACAAATAATTCCGACAAAAAAATTTAAATTATACAAACATATATCCCTTTATGAACTCCCAATAAGTGGGTTAATCCAAACATATAGAAACGAAAACTACATAAGAAACTTATAGATAAGCCCTAAGCACCATCAATGTTAGCTATCAGGTATTATTGACATATTTTTCTTACAGCATCCAGATGTTCAGTAGATATCGACAGTTTCACCATGGATTCGGTTTATATGTTTCATAGCCTTATGTTTTATTTTTGGTCAACTGGCATTTTTGTTTGCGTCGGGCCAATGTGTTATTAATTTATATTATATTTTATTATGTTGTTGAAAAGCAAGTTATGTCATCTAATAATTTATTAAAATTTGAAATATGTTGAAATTAAATTCCATTTATCTCCGAGCAGATCACTGAGCAGAGCCTGAGTTAACCGACTTAGCTCTGAGTGGAGCATGATCACAGCTCTCCTATTTAATTTTGAAATGAGCTTAAGCGCAGAACTGTCATATATTATTATAGTTATTTTTTATTATTAAAACTTATTTACCAGCAGATCCAAGTTTTACGAGTTCATTTTTGTTTTAATTTGTTTTACATTCGTGATTATTGTCAAAATTATGAGTAAAGTTAGCCCTTCCCTACATTTTGCTCCGTTTGATCGGTCATTTTATTCTGAGCTAATAGAGCATGCTCCGATTTAGCACTGATTTAAAAAAGAAACACAAGTTGAGCAATTAGAAGTATCTGAGCTAAAAAAGAAACTCAGATCTTTTTTCGACAGCCGAGTTCTTTACTCGGACCTAAAAAATAAACTCCTATTATATTGTTGGCGCTGTGCACAATCCACAACTTCAAAGGTTTATATTTTTGAAAGCAATAGAACGAAAAATTCGTTAAAACTATCGCTCACCTCTACTTCAGATCTTATGTGACTTTGACAGTTTAATCGTTTAGCTCAATTCGCCCCCCATCTGAAAACCTAGATCTACTTCAAGGCGAGTTCAGGATGACCATAGGTTTCAAAAAACACGACCCAATGGTGACTTCACGACAAGGAACAAACTGAATGTAACATTATCGTGTGTAATACTGGATTTACACGACAGCCAAGCTTACAAATTATAGCCATTATTTTTTGTTGTTGTTGTAATCGACATTAAATTTTGGCATAATACTGTCATCGTGTAATATTATAAAAGGAGAGTTTCTTTTTTGTTCAGAGCAGAGTCTGAGCTGTAAAAAATGTGTGTGTGTGAAAGTTTAGACCTCTGAGTGTATTCTTTTTTGTTATGAGCATGTACAGAACACTTTCGTTGAGCTTAGATAACGACTGAGCATTCTGAGTTGAACAGACCAAATGTTGCAGGTGCAACAAATCGTATCTGAAATGCAACTTTTTGCGGTGACCTACTAAAAAGGAGATTACATTTAAGAATACACAAAAATCAATTTCACCTTTTCTTGTGCCTTTTGATGTATCACAGTATCCCTGATGTTGATGAGAATCGGACTATAAGAATCAACAGAAAACGTCATACGCCATTTTGGAGGGCGACTACAGAACTCGCAATACTGAATACAGCTAAATAGTACACTAGTTTAATTTTAAATACAAGTTTTTATTTTGAAAAGTTATAACATATAGGGTAAATTGTGCATCGCTGCCGTGGAAGCGCAGAATGAAATGCAAATAAAAAAACGGGAATGCGTTATCTTGTTTAGATGTGTCATGGTTTTATAATGCCAGCACCACATAAATAAAGTCGAGTTCCATAATTTCATAGCAAATTAGAAGCGTGAAAGCAGTATGCCTTTGCAATCGTTACAATAAATGGCAAAATTCGTATTAAGAAAAACGTAAAGTAAGGTACTCTTAAAAGAAATAATTAAAAATAAGCGTCGAAAATTATTATTGATGTCAGTGAGCGTCGTCGTTAAAACGCGCACCATTTAAGTGCCATAAAAAACCTGAACCGTTACAGAGATAACCAGACATATTATGACGTCGTTGATATGTTCTAAAAATTCTAGATGAACATTTTTTGTTTATGTAGATATTTTTCTTCTTCGACGGTTAGGAATTAAAATAAATCGATTTGAAAAAAATGTAAGGGGAAGAGCTAAAAGAAGGGATTTAGAGTAGACTTTGAGAACAATAAAATTCAAAATGTTAATGTGTTTATTTATTTTTTAGGCAAAAGTATTGGTTTCGTCTAAAAAAAATTTTAATATTTTAATCAAGTTTAATATTACGATGATAGGGAAGACCTAAGAGTGTAGTCAGTCGCGTTAGTCTGCGCATTCGAAGAACATCCTAAGGTTTGAAACACATTAAATCAGTACCAGTAACATCACCCGCAACAGCGGTAGCTATTATGTTAGAACCAAACTACATATTTCAATTGTTTATTAGTCACCAGACTCACTCTAAAATATACTGGATTGTAAATTCGCTAAAAGTATAACAAGGTGTGCTGGTACCATTATTGACGTCTATATGAGTAAAAAAAATGTTAGCTGAGATTGTGTTCTGTACAGACAAAGTAAGAAATATTTTTATATTTTATTGTTCTATACAAATAAATAATACCTTCATGTGACCTCTAAAAGTAGTTCGAAGTGTAGTTTAGTTATGGTGACATGGTACTTACGCACTTATAACAATCTTCAAGCTGCCTTATTTTTTTGTGAAAATGCGCTATCCAGTGATATATAGATATCAGTGAAAAGACCAGCTTCAGCAACGTCAAGATCGTAAGGTCAAAGTCCTAAAATTGCTGGTGCATTGTTGCAAGCTTTTCCTTCACGATAATCAGTGGAACCGAACTGCAAAAAATTAAAAAAAAAATGGATGGAAGGGGAAGTTATGTTCGTTACGAAATGTCAAGCTGATAGAAATGACGGTATTGGTGGCTTGAAAAGTTTTGCTGGCCAGGCTGCTGTTTGCCGTTAACGAAAAGCTCATTGACGTATTATATATGGACTGCTAGTTAGTTGTCACTTCCACACATTTCTTGGGCAAAAATGTGGTCCAAAAGCAACAGCGCTCTTGGGATTAAATGGCAATATCTGTTACTAAATAAAATGTAAAATCCCTGAAAAAACGTTAATATTTAAGTATTTGAGTATATCTTACAATAGATAACATCCGAAAAATTATGTTTTTATTTAATTTTAATAAAAGATTTGTTTGTTTTATATTAAAATGCATTAGCCTGTACGTTTTTTCAACTTTAAGTTTTTTTCTTTAATTTCGTATAGTAAAATAATTTGTTTAACTATTTGGTAAAGTTTTAAAATATGCCCATAAGTGTCCTTATTTTTTAAGTATCATTTGAATTTTATTGAAATTATTTTAGATTTTAGAAAACAAACAATAAACACTGTTCTTACCTCAGCTGTTTCTACCAAAGATTATACGACAGTTGATTTGGTTGCACGCAATGACCACCGATTCCAAGAGCGCTGCTGTAAACTGTAACACGAGTGAATTTGGTTACCAGCAGTTGAAATTTTGTAAACTTAGCTTTTTTTTTTAAATCATTAGTTTAAAATAGTTCATATATCATTACCAATAGTAGATAGATACACAACTTGATTCTTATGTCCAGTTTTTTGTAAGATAAAAGTTAAACCCGAGTTAACTCACCAAATATATTGGGATAACCTTGGATTAACTGAACATGTTTTATCATATGTACGTTTTAAGGCCTTTCTGGTATTCATCTAACCCTCTGAGATATCAGTGAGTAAGTTGTGGATCATTTAATTTTCAGGGTTAGATAACCCTGGCGATGAGTTACATCACTAAAAAACTGGGCCTTAGAATTTAACTAACTAATTTCTACACAAATTTCAACACTTTTAGAGTTCTAATTAATGAAATTAGAAAATGGACATAAGAGGCCATTTTGCTTTTTATCTAAGCTAATTCAACAACAAATTATATTATACTCTCTCTCAATGTCTTTAAATACGGGACTTTTAAACCTAAGGTGAATATGTATATTGCAGTATTTTTCTGACTGCAAAAACAATCATTGAAAAATTAACAACTAAACTAACACCAGAATAATCAATTCTATGCAGATTTATGTCGGCAACAACATTGTAACAAGTTTCAATTGCGAAAACAAAATAAAAATCATCGACTTGAAGTCCTTAGAGAAGAAACAAATCAAAACAACCTCCATCTCCATGAATAGAGTGGCAAACTGAAAAAAGGAAATCCTTTGCTAAAAGAAAACAGGAAGCATTTGAAATCAAATTGAACCTCTTACATGCAATAAATTGAAAAAATTCAACACCAGCATAAAAAAAACCAATTCGATTGGGAAACTAGATGCATCTTTTCATCGCCATATTTATCCATGGTTGGGCACCTCACTTGGGCGCCACCCCGCACAAAGAACGAAGTGGGTTTCTTTGTTGAATTTTTTTTTGTTTTAGTTTATAATAGAAGAAAAGAAAAGGAATTTCAAAGCAAACAAAAAAAGAAGAATACAAATTGCAAAAGCACAACGCAATATAAGCATCCGACAAGGATCGTACGATTATGGAGACACGCCATGACGACTATGACACCATGGACTGGCCAGGACGACAAGACGCAACGGACGCAATAATGAGGGAAATATTGTAATTTTCATTTTATTACTCGGATCCGGAAGGAGCGCCCCTCAGCAGCAAAATATAATATTGAATATTAGATCTGACAAACATAAGTATGTATGTAGTGGTTTTCTTATTGCAATTTGCAGGCTTTTCTTACATTTTCTTTTTTTTTGTAAATTGAAGTAGCGGATGTTTACTTGCAGCAAATCGCAGCGCGTATCGTTATGGTTATCAAAAAGATGAGTATCCGGAGAGCAAACAATTTTATGATCGAAGACTGCTCAATTGAATTTTATGGACTTTTGAATGAAGACTAGAAGATTGTGGATTCTTTAAAGCTAATTCAGCAGCTGCTTGCGACCATAAGTTGAATGTTAATAAATGTTTTTTTTTTGTTAGATATAATCTTCTGAAATGAGAAAAAAATATTGAAAAATTAGACTTTTCTACTCGTATCTTCTACTTGCATCTGCAAATTTTCCAAAGAGTTTAAGTTGAAATGCAGGGCAAGCGGAGTCACCACAGGAGCAAAATTATTTATTTCACCGCGACAAAAAAAAATAAACCTGGATTAATTTGTACTACTTTATTTATTCATTCTTTTATTTGTAGGTCTTTTTTTTTTACAAAATTTCAGTCTCAGATTTAAATGCAGTCTTGTAATATTGTCCACTTAACTTATACTTGAGCGGTCGTTTTCAATACAAAATGGATTGTGACTGAATTATTTTATTTCTGTGGAATATTTATTCAGATACTCGTATAATATATTTTTTTGTTTCGAGAAACTAATACACCAATTTAAGTAAAACTGAATCGTACGAACGTGCTTTTTTTTTGTAACAGCTAATAACTGTAATACACCTTAAGGCAGTCTAGATATCATTTTTTTTTAAATAAAAAGATCTGTAAGTACGTCACTAGTTATAATGAATATAATGATAGGAAAGAATTTTTGTTGACACAATGGATTTGAAAATTGGGTATTATCTCATTATATCCCTCGGTCGGCTTCCAATTAAAATTGGAGGTATAGAAAAGCTGCCTAGCGTGGGGCTCGAACCCACAAGTCTGAGTTAGTAATCACGCACTATAACAATATTTACTGCACCATTGTCACCCGCATCATTAGGTTGCCTTGAAGCCAATAGGTAGGTAGGTAATTTAACTTTCGTTCTTAGCATAATCAATTGGAAATTTCAAATCTTAATTGTGTTTTTACATTACATTACATTTTATACTACTCCGCAGATAAATCTAGAAAGTAGAGACACTGACGCACTGGCAACTAAACCATTGGCTTAAACTTTTGCATACATTAATACAACAGAGATAGGAAGAACACACAACAGAAGAAACACATGTAAACAGCACGTGGTTGGTTTCCGACGGTCCGTCATCGAAGTACTAACCACGCGCAACGATGCTTGATTTCGCTGAAATTTGGGTAGCGATGCTTTCATCGTAGCCAAGGCCGTTGACAATTGTGTTTTTTATATGAATATATTACAAGTATGTGGTGATGGTCACCCTAATCCAGTAGTAAATCATACCCACTTACTTACATATTATCTTAAATAAAAGTATACATAATTTCCATGAGTACATTATGTACATAAGAACATCAGTATAGTTCAGTTCATTTGGTTGCTTTGTAAGAACGGTTGTCATTCGGTTGCTTATTTTAATTTAGTGTAATTCTTATACTTAAAATAATTACATTTATATTTAATTTAAACTTTAAACTTATAAACTATACCAGAGTTTTATTTCATATTGGTTTCTACATTTAGGGGCTCAACCGGGATTTGTATTAGGCAGATAAGCATTTACATAACTTCATATGATAGAACAGGGTACATACATTACGAAACATAATTAGGTACCAATATAGAAATAAATAGATGAAACACATATTCAATAATTGATCGCTTAGTTGTTATAGTTTGAGGAAACAAAAAGATGCCACTTGAATTCTTGGCAAAATAAGAATATATGCAATAAAATTAAAATTCGTTATATCTGTTAAAAAAATTGTATCTATAAAATATAAAATTGTGTACATATTTTTCGCTCGCAATTGGGGCCAATCTGGCTGGTAAAGACTTGTTGGTTGAAGCACCAGCACAAAAAGGGCTGTTTTGCTTTCTGAAGTGAACTCTGAAGGTTGATCAACAGATAAAGTTTTATAGTAGGATCCCAAACGGGATTCTAAACATCGTTGGAAATAGATTATACATTTATTCGTTGCATTAAATATTTTAGTCTTAATTAAATCAAATTAAATACCTAATTAAATTACACCAAATGCACGACACAGCCCAGCTAAGTTCTGGCACTACACCATTTATTTACAGGAATATACTAAGGCGATTTTCGACTCCATTCTTTCTTCAGTACCAATGAAATCAGAAACTTCAAATTCCAAATATTTGCTCAGCTATAGCTAAGCGCAGGCGCTTCAACAAATTCCAACTTTGTAGCATAAGCGGTTCCTGAGATATAAAGCCTCAACAATCATAAAAACCGTAACTGATTTACTGACTGATAGATCATCACAATTATGGAGCACTTCCCGAAATCATAGAATCTTGTTATTCTGCACTACGCAAACTCTTGTGATGTAAGCAGAGGAATAAATCGAAAATGTATGGTTCTCCATTCAGGGCGTGTTGTATCCGCCCACTTCCTTAGAATTGGTGTTAATTGAATGGAGGGCTTTCGATTGTTGTAGAATAATAAATTTTTGTAGAGTATGTAAATATAAATTTTGAGGTTTTTCATTTAGGGGGCGTGGTATCCACCCACTTTCTAAAAAAAGTTTTAATTTACAAGTTTAATTTAAGCCAAAAATAGAAAACCTAAGATTTTTCATTCGAAGTGTCTGAGTTATTGTCATTTTGAAATTGTACAAAATATTCTACTCTAAGTACTTGGTATTAAAACTTCATTAAATAAGAACTTGCCCTACTTTTAGAGCTCACTATAATTTTTACTGCTGGCTTGTTACATAGAGGTTTTTGTATAGAA
The DNA here is from genome assembly GCA_910595825.1 of Philhelius pedissequus. Taxonomy (NCBI): domain Eukaryota; kingdom Metazoa; phylum Arthropoda; class Insecta; order Diptera; family Syrphidae; genus Philhelius; species Philhelius pedissequus. Next base: position 44,381,307 of record OU343162.1, read on the forward strand.
TAACTGGGTTCTTTTTTTAGCATTAAGTTTTGCTCTGACTATAATAACAAAAAATTGTCTGTCATTAAATTAAATTTACAAAAGTTATAGGCCGACCACATTATGGTGTCATTACCATTTAAGTCAAAATTTTTTGTATTATTTGTTCTGGTTTTTGCCAAAACTTGCATCCTTAAATGGTTTTAGGGCAAATTTTGTATAGACAACCAAAGTTTTAGTTTTCACAACGAAATCGAAAGACATTAATCTTATCTGGTTTTCCATTGGTAAATGGAGAATTTGAAGCGGAATTTGATTTTTTCGTGGCGAATGGAATGTTATTTGGATTTAATTTTTTTTGTTAAGCTGTTGGCTTATATTTGCGTCTGTGAAACTGGTAGCTGTCAAAATAAATGCTGCCAATTGTACTTGCGCTTAGTTGTGTTAGTAAAAGAGGGGTAGATTCGCCAAAAAAATACGGATCTGCGAAATTGGTTCAGAATCAAAAAAAATATTAATTTTTGTTGCCCAATGGAAGGATTTAATTGTCAAAATCCATGTTTTGATAGATTCGTATCAAAAAGGAATTTGATTCTTGTACCAATGGAAAACCACATTACTTAAAAATATAAACTGTCAATTGCCAAGCTTGTCAACATTTCTAACAAGAACCTTAATTTTAATATTTTGTCGCTTTTTGCGAGAGACGAATATTTAAGATCATTTTTATATTTCATCATCATTCATGCGAAATGCAATAATACATATCATATAAATTATGGGCTTTAGAGTAATATTTTAATTCTAATTGCCTTACATTTCTGTATCTATTGGAAGTATAAAAAAAACAGAAAAATGTAAAGCCATTAAAGTAAACTGCCTTTAAATAAGTACCTAAATTAGTTTTAATGCAATGACTTATAGTTCTTTCAGTGTTTTTTTTTTGTTGCTAAAAAAAGCACATCCTTTCTCTAGGATTCTGTTCACTGTAAAGGATAAAAAATAAAAAACAAATGAAAAAAGGACAAATCCTCATAGTCATCCACTGTTGCACACCGAAGGGCATACATGCTATATTTTCACTCTTTGAGAGTGGGTATACTCCCAGTTTTCAGTCCTGTGTTCCTTTTGCTTCTGCATGTGTGCATCGTCATCGTATCTCGTCGCCCGTAAACATTTAAGAATTTTTAACTCCTTCAATTTTATTGCCCACCCCATTTTCCTGCTATATATCTATATCTATACATAATATTTTAAAGTTACTATACCATCCAGCCAGTATAAACTCTACACTGTTCCACTCTGACTTGACTAACATATCATCACTTCCGGGAGTGTTTCCCCGGCAATTGGGCATCCAGGTCACGTAGTATTGATACGTGCCGATACATGGTAATTTTTCCTCCACGAATATGTCAGTGTTATGATTATTATTAAAAAGTATCTTTCCGTTAACCGTAGAGGTGAAGCTAGGAAAGGGGTGATGAGCTATCTTATTGTTGGAGAAGCTGTTACCCTTTATTACAAGCTGAACAAAAAAAAAGTATTTATTTTGTTTGTTTAACCCACCATCATAGAGCCTTGATCCCCTTTAGAAAAAAAAGCTAAGCTGCTTTTTGTTACTCAATTGTCGGATATGAAAACGAGTGTTCTGGTTGCTGAAAGTTTAATGACTCCAGAGTGCTCTTTGCTTATGTGGTTTTGGTTTTAATTCTTTTGTAAGGCGATATGAAATTTTAATCAAGCTATTACTTAAGTGCAGTTGGAATATCTCCAAATCTTAATGCTATTAAAAAAGTACATATATGTGCGAGATATTGAGTTGAAAACAAAAATGTTTGGCATGACTAAGTCCCATTTAATTATTTTTTCTGCTCTTCCTGAAAATGAAAAGCTCTGGGGTGAATCTTATATTTAAGCTAACATATTCAAGGGAAAACTTCAATCAGAAGTCATGCATTTTGTGTTAATAATTTTAATAATTTGTTTTTATATTTTTTTGGGCACTCGAAAGGATTTAATAGGTCTGTTTGGTATCTTTTTTGTAGTAAGAAGTGTAACAACTGTCAAACTTCAAGAGCGGGGAAATTTTTTTAATCTTGCAACCAACTTATGGTGCTTTCTATTGGTAAATTCAGAATTTGATGTTGAATTCGATATTTTTCGTGCCGAATGGGATTGGCGTATATTGGTTTCCGTGAAACTGTTGTGATAGTTGTCAAACTGAATTCTTCCAATTGTACTAGGAATTAGTGCTAGTAAAAAGAAGGGTAGGTTCACCGAAAAATACGGATCTACGAATTTGATTCAAAATATTAAAAAAAATTAATTTTTGTTGTCAAATGGAAGGATTTAATTATAGAAATCCGTGTTTTGGCAGATTTGTATCAAAAAAGAATTAAACTTTTGTACGCAAATTGACCACTTAATGTGTGTAAAACGTAAGGACAGAAAGAAGTGATGATCATAATTGAATGACAACTCCAGAAATATCAAAAATAAATTTAAAAAAATTAAATAAAAACTGAAAAACAACACCCAACACGAAGAAAAGTGCACAAAACAAAAATATTATATGTAGTATAAAATGAAAAAAAAAAACACTCGAGAATTCCAGTAAACAAATATTTAAATTTTCCCTGCCTCGATTATTTGTGTTTTCCTTAATGCATTTCTTTCTGGTTTTCCTGTTTGTCTTTAGTTTTCAATAGGAAGATTTCATTCTCGTAAATAAATAATGAACTTAGCGCTCGAGTTCACCAAACCCAAAGAAATTTGTGATCTATTTATTCTTCATACAGAAGTTTCTCCATGCCATTATGCTTATTCTTTGTGAATCAATTTCACAACTCTGAAGAGAATAGACAATCAATTTATATAAAATTGAACTAGTAGATAATCCAAATCTGATAAATTTATAATTCTGACACAATGTCCTTGATTAGGTTTTCAGTCAATTTAGAAATACAATTTTTTTGACAGTTGGCCGAAATTAGCTACTTAAAACTTGTTTTAACTTGTATGAAACTTTCAAGTGCCATAATGGGTTTCATTGGGAATCTCCTACGGAATTTCGTTTCCTATGGAATATTTTATTCCCTCGAAATTTTACCTGCGAACGTGAATCTCCGACGGAATAAATTTCCCTCGAAGAAAAAACTGTATGCAATGACATCAAAATTCCCTGGGAAAGCTTAATCTCGATACCAATAAATTCCGAGGGAAATTTTTGAGCATCATTCACGTTCCCCCAAAATTCGAGTTGGAGAAAAATTTGAAGGAACATTTTTATTCACGATAACCCCCAATGTCTTCCCAACACAACTTTTACGAGCTGTGTGGCATGCGACACATTTTTGTAATCATTTTTTTTTAAATTTATTTTAAGACAATGGTTGATTGTTTTCGAACCTTTGTAAAGAACCCAAAAATACCCAATCAGCAGGAATATTTACGACCACTGACGACTCGCTCGCAAACCAATAACCCCTAATTTCACATTTGGGAGTTTAAGCTTAAGTTCAATAGTTTATTCGTCATTTCACAGTTTCGTTTAAACCTAGAATTGAGTTAATTCTATTGTTTAAGTTAAGCGACTGTATATGACGTTTAAACCTCACGCCAACGTTAAAATACATTTACAACGAGTATTTCAGTTTGACAGCTGCATTTTTGTACATTTATAGAATTCATTTATGAAGGTGTATTTGCAACGAAGCAAATATCAATTCCATTTTGAAATGTTAGTACCTTTTTGTCTTCAACACATCTGATAATATGGTAATGGGAGCAACCTTTGAAACTACAATAATTTTGTAAAAGACTCCCATTTCGCTCGCAGATTTGCCTTTCCAAAGGATCAGTTTTTATGTTTTCAATAATTTGCTTTTCATAACCAACTTCATAAACAAACCTATATCTGCTAATGAAAAGTTGTCGCCTCTTTTCTTGATCACAATTATTATTGATTTATTTTCCATTTTGGTTTTGTTTGGTTTTAGTTTCAGATCACAGGTCATAACGGTACTTTCAAACAAAAAAAATTGTCCCCCAATGTCACCATCACAAAATATTTGTTGCTGTTTCACAAATTGCTTGCTTCGGAGAGAGAAAGAAAAGGAAAAGCCACAGGCGTAGCTACAGCTTACAATGCTGCCAGCTACTGCTGAAATAGCTTAGTTAGATTGCTTTCACAGAGTTGCCGGCAACTGGGAGTTTGAAGGCGAGAAGGACATGAAGTAAGGGGAATGAAAAAAATATCCCCGGTTAACGATTTGAAGAGATTTTTTTTACATTTTGGGAAACTGGGAAGATTATGTTGGGCTTATTGGAATGCAAAGCAAAACGTCAAAAAATCTCTTCAAATCGTTGACGGCGGTGATTTTTTTCATTTCCCTTATTTCTTGCCCTTCTCGCAACAAACTCCCAGTTACCGGCAACTCATTTTCCTTGTGTGAAAGCAGTCTAAGTTCAATTGAAGTGAAGTTCAAAATACAGTGTAAAACCGGACGAGTTGAACTCCAAATTTAAACCAAAGTTCAGGTTCAGATGAACTTACGTTTAAGCTTCCACTGTGAAATTGGTCAAAAATAATAGCTCTGGTGGATCTGCATCAGCAGTTATACATAGGTACTGCGAGTATAGTAGGTCTCAAGGAAAGTACTATTGGTTGATAAAAATACAATTTCGAAAGAGATGTCCACTCCTATTGTGATTATTAATTGGAAATAGATAGTTGATGAATAATAAAATTTAACATTAAATAATCTAATTGATAAAAGTTTTGATCACTGAGAATGATTCAGACCATTGTGAATTACCTACCAATGAATAGTTGTGCAGTATTCTAATAAATTGACGTCTTAAAATCAAATTTCAATTTTATCAATAATCAAATTGATAATTCACAAACGCAATAGGGCTTATCAGCTTTTTTCAACAACACTGATGCTGTAGAGCTTTCTTGGGTTTCATTGTCATCTTGCCTTGTGGAATCATCATGGATTTCAAAAAATATGTTGTGGTGAAAATCACTCTTTTAACCCATTTTAATTAAATAAATTAAACTGGGCACAAAACTTGTATAAGGCATATAAATACTAAAAACATTATAATAATAAAGACGAATATCAAGAGCCACCACAACGATTTCATCTAGTTATCCGCCCTACGTGAAATGCACGACATACAAAATAACTGAATCCTTAAATAGATTGTCCGATTTTCATAAGAAATTGATAATTTCGGTGTAGGTATAACAGTTTTCTTAATGTCTCACTCAGTGATTTAATAGGGCGCGTCTGTCACTACCCATTCAAAAACTCCTGCACCGGTTATGTACTTCCAAACATATTTCTATATGTCTTAAGTAAACCATTTGTGTAAGTCTGAATATCAGAACCACAAAAATAATAATTTAAAGGGGACGTATCCGGAAGTTGTAAAAGTTTTGTTCATAAGGGAAAAATATGTGTCACTATTTAATGTCAGCTTGTCAAATTTATTATTTATTGTGAGGATTGTTTCAACTTCAACTTTCAAACTTCTACAAACATTAATAACTTAATGGAAATGTAATTTCACATTATGAACTGATTTAAAAGCTTAAACAGGTAAATGTCTTCTGGCATAGAGCATTCATTTTCAATTAAAGAAAAATTAGACATTTTTGTAAAATAATTTTAAAATAGTTAGTTGATATGAGTTTTTGATTTTGGACATTGCGCTTTATCAATTCATAGCTGATGTGACATATTTACAGACACTGTGGTGTGTCCAATAAAGTTGAGTAAACTTCTTGTATACTCATGTTCATGTTAAGCCCTTAGCCTTTAGGCTGGAATCCTCATATTTTACTTTACTACCAAAAACTGATGGATTCTTTTGTGTAGGTCTTTAGGTGAGTATATATTAGGAAAAAAAACTTTTGTACGCAGGTGGAAAAAAGTAACCCATCCGATCTTGTTATTTTTGGAATTTATTTTTCTTTAAATGAAGGATTTATAAATGTATTATTTTTATAAATTTTATAGATGGTTTAAGAGAGATTTCACTTTTTTAAGTTTTGTAAGTTAAAAAATGGGATTATAAATTTCAAATCTAAAAGATAAGAGTTTTGTTTATTGAGAATGATTCAGACCATTGTGAATTACAAGAAAATAGATAATTAAATTAGCGCTTAATGAATAGTTTTGCAGATTTAAAAAAAAAAATAAATTGGTGTTTTAAAACCAAATATCAGTAGATATTTATCAATGAAATAAATTTATCAATAAATAATTGACAAATAAATAATATTCATTATTTTGTACAGAGTGGAAATATTGTGATTACTTTGAAATTGAGAAGCAAGCATGAGTTCCAGCGACTTATGTTCCCATGAATTTACATGAAAATCCAACATAGATAAGGTTGCGCCAAATGAACATATGTGTATATGTCGAAAGGGCTTGGAACGGTACACTTTTTAAGACAGTGGAATCTTTGTCACTATTTTTAAAACGAATAATTCGTCAGTGATTTTGACACAAAAAGAATTTCGGTGTAGATTCCCGGCCAACCTAAGTCATCTTTTTTGTTCCCTTTATTATTCAAAAATATATTTACAACATTTTTTTACAGAAGATTATTTTTCAATCTATTTTTTTTTCTAATAGATAATAATACTTTTAAAGTGAGCCTTATAGCCTATTCACACCAAACTCGTTTACCCTTTTCGTTTACCAAAACGAGTAAAGCGTTCACACCTAATATTTCCTAGTTTTTGTTTGACTTTTCAGTTGTTTTGGAAAAGCTGTCAAAACATTGATAGAACATGAATGCCAAGAAATCAAATCTTATGATGCTGCTCAAAAAGAGAAAAAAATACCTATAGCTCAAAATTGTATAATTCATAGAAACATGTGGACAAAGGTAAGCTTTTAATAATAATTCATTACATGAAGAACGTTTATAGCTAATGCATTTTAAAATTTTATTCAGATACGTGCTAGCACTTTCTGGGAGCAAGAAATATTCGAAAACGATGGTGAACATTTCAAACAACATTTTCGAATGTATCCAAGCACGTTTGATATGATGCGCAGCCAAATGAGAAATTTGGAAGTTCTAGATACTAACTACAGAAAGTGCATTCCATTAAAAAAAGTGTAGCCATAGCAATTTTTGCGTTGGGATTATCTGCCGAATATAGGACAATCTCAGCTACATTATGTGTATTGTCAATAAATTCTGCCAGAAATTTTGGCGTATTCTTCAACCACAATATGTAAGTAAAAATAAAAAAATTAAAATTTATTACAAATAAATACCAATATTTGCAAAAATGTCTGTGCCATAATTGCTTAAAAAGATTTTAAATTAATTTGTTTGACAGCAAGCAACCAGCTGTTCTTTTTTTTAAGGGCCTATTCACAATCATATCAATTTCACTTGACGTAAGATCTATTCGCTTAATTCAACCTTGAATTGTTACTCGTTTTCAAGTCGTCTTATTAAAAACGAGTCGTTTTGCAAAACAATTTGTTTATGAAAATTGTATTGGAAAACGAGTAGTTTTTTGTTTTGAGAAAAACGAGTAAAATGTCATTTATGATTTAGTAGTGTGAATAGCCTATTAATTTAAAGTTTAAAAAGCTAAGAATTTCAAAGGAAGGTTTAGCACTTCTTTTGTGGTGTGTTAAACAAATTTCAATGGAGCTGTCAAAGTGTCAAGCCAACCGACAATATTGTTCTCTCTTTCTATGGCTTTCTTTGTTGTATTAAAGTGTGTAATGTTTAAGCTGATGGGCGCGTTGATTCAGTGTATCTACTTCGCAGATTTATATACGAACTAGTATAATTTGTAACGTAATGTAAAATTGCTGATCCATGAATCAATGTTCGAACGACGCGACACACGGTGATGTTTGTACAATTGGAAGATGGGGTCGTTATTTTCCAAAAAAATGTCAACTTCTTTGTTCTTTGACCGATTTCCATGAGATTTAAATATGTTCTAGCTGACATAGAATTACGAAATAAAATTGTTTCAAATTAGGGAAGTTTTATTTTTGGCGCGTGTACATAAGTACACACACTCTTTTTTTTATTATTATATCTACACATTTTACTACAATGTACATACATACTTACATAGGTAATAAAATTAAATATAATAAAAAAAAAACAAAGTTTTATTTATAACAAAAGCGATAAATTTACACAAAGCAAACAAAGCTAACACGCGTTACTGCGTGTTCATGTGGCTTTTCCAAATTATAGCGGCGTGGCTTTCAAATCTACCCAAAACACAATTAAAATTTAACTCAATTCTTCTTTGATATTGAAATTGTCTTTCCATTTATACACCGCAATAAAAGTTTTGCAAATGAACGTTTGGCTTTTTTTATATTTTTAAGTAAAATGAGAACCAATTCAAATACCTGAAATTTTTAATTTGCCCAAAAATAAGATCAATTTATGATGTGAAAATTAAAAATTACCGCGAATTAAATAAGAGAAACTATTTCTCAAATATTCTACCCCACACCAGGGCATTGAGACGTAAATGAACAATATTTAGCTTTGTTCTCTAAAGTAAAGATCAGAACAGTAGATATAACAGTCAACTAAATGTCAGTTGTCAAAATAAGAAAAAATAAACAACAAGATTAAAAAACAAACAAATAACTTTAACCACAAACCAAAAAGTACCCAATTATACCAAACCAGGTTTTCAAACGAACAAAAAAAAAAACAACCAAGAAATGTCAAAAAACCTAGGTGTTTCGGTTTTTGTTTTGATTTTGAAGGAAGGAATTAAGAAAATTCGTTAAAAACATTGAAGTTTTTTCCCATTCGATAATTATCATCCCTACTTCAGTTCTCATGTGACTTTGACAACTTATACATATGTTTTTCCTTTTTCTCAACTCAGCTAAAAACCTAGATCTAATTGCGGGCGAGTTAAAGGCGACCCCAGGTTTCAAAATACACTGAATTTGTTCACCAGGTGGAGTTCCGGTGTTTCATAAGATGCTTTAGGGAAACCCTAGGGCTCAACGAACAAACCTAAAGAAAAAAAAAAAAACAAAAGCAAGGGTTGACAGAGTTAACACCCTTTTTATTTTAGCAAATCTAAATTTATATTCACTCACTGACATTGTTCGGAATCGTTCCGAAAAGAAAAGTACAACTTATTGCTGTCTCCGTTAAATTTTTTTAAAAAATTTGTTTGAATTGATGTTCAGTAAAATTTTCTAGAAATTAATTAAGCAGATATATGAACAGGATGTTCTCTTTGATTAAAATCGAACTTGATCCGAATTTTAAGAGCTGTCAAAATTCTTTGTTTTGCATGGTATGTTTACTTTTTGGCTTGTGATTAAAATTTATTGTTTTAAAAATTATTTTTTAGTAGACAATAAATTAAAAAGAAAATTAAAACAAACACATACAAATCGTATACCAACATTCTGTTGTTTGTTTTAGTTTTGACAACTGACGTTTAATAATTTTCCTATGTTGATCAACCCTCACTAGAAGTGTAGTCTTATCTGAGAGAACTTTATGCCGTTCTATATTCCCATCCAATGCTTTCGAAACTCCATAGCTGTTTTTTGGTTGATCAAACAAAAGCACGTGCCATAAATACTGCTCAAATATTTCTCTCCGTGTACTTGTAGACAAAAAAAAAAAAACAGGATGAAGCTTACACAACTGCTTTGCTGAAATAGGCAAATTGAAAGATGTAGTACGTACAATACCTATACACTGTGGTTGGATGCTCCCTCCATTCACGTCATGAATATCTAATTAATTCCCAGAAGTATTAGATCGACACGTTCCAACTGCCTCTCAGAATATGAAAACGAACAAACCCACAGTGTTTTCTGCCTACGATCATTGAGAAAAAGGTTTCGCATGAGTGACTCTGACTGGGTTTTATAGTAAGCTAATCTATTGATGAGCCTGTATACTATAAAACAAACAACGACATAAAAGCGTCTGTGGCAGAGTGACAAAACTCAAAAGTTGTTCATCATTTGGATTGTTTTGGCGATTTCAGTGGTCGTTTCGTTTGGTTTTAACTAACTATATAGGTACTTGGAATTTGTTCAACTCATCTGCAAAAAGGACACTTTATCAATTTAACTGCCGCAATATGTAAAAAAGTGTTTTTGTTCTGCATGCTGCAGTGTTGACTGTCCTAACCGGCTGTAGTTGAGGTTGTTGCAGCTTGCAGGCAAACGTAGCCAGAATGCTTGAAACAAAAAAAGTAGTAGGTAAATTAAATTCGTTTCTCATTCCAATTTTGTTCCTTCTTTATTTATAATTTTTTTTGTTGGAACATACATAATTGCAGTAGTAGTATCTACAAACTGTCACTGTGCAGATTGCAGCAGTGAAGCGTGTGATGTGCGTTTAGTGATATCATAGGATCCATGTCATTTGGAATGGACGTCAAAAATATTACTCCTATTTAAATTGAAACAATTAATTATGCGATTTATAATTTTGAATTGGACTTATATCATGATATTGACGAAATTGTTTGGGTGTCGTGTTAATTGGCATTATATTTAAAGTTTTTCCATATAATTTCACTTTGTTTTTATTCATCATTGATGTGTTGAATCAATTTGCCCGACCGACGGTTAATAATTTGATAACAATGTATTTTTAAATAAAATGAGCTACAAATCCTTTTGGGAATTAAAATCGAAATAAATTATTTTTTAAAATAAATTATTAGGTATCTCATCGTCATTGAATATTGACACTGAAATTACTCTAGAAAAACATCGCTGTGAATAAAATTTCAACTTAAAAAAAACTGTAATCTTTTATGGCCTTAAATATTTCTAAACTTAAACAAAACTTCTTAAATTTAAACATTTTCAAAATCTTGTTGCTGTGTTTGTTTTGATACAAAATGTCAAAAGATAAAAAAGGCGATGTTTGTGCCAATGACTTTTCGAAGATGTTTAATCGACAGCATAGATACCACAACCCCTTAATGAAAAACCTAATTTTTCTTTTTTTTTCGTTTCACGTACATTAATGCCTACCACTCCACAAAATTTCACCACTATACGGCAATCAGAAGCTCTCCATATAATAGATAACTATTCTGAGAAAGTGGGCGGATATCACGCCCACTGAAGGAAAACCTCACCCGCAAGACAGACCTACTGTTATGCAAAAGTACAAGATTCTACGCAGTCGGGAAGTGCTCAATAATTTTGATGATCTGTTTGTCAAAAGGTCAATTTTGATGATCTATCAGTGAGTGAGTCCGTTACGGCTGATTTTTGATTGTGATTTTTTTGCCGTTATATCTTAGTTTTAACGTTGAAATTTGGTGAGGCGCATTTGCTTAACTAGCTTAGAAAATATTCTGACTTTTAAATTTCTGACTTCATTGGTTATGAAGATAGTCCAAAATAATCTGAACTTGTTCCTGTATAAATGTATAAAAGGGGCTAGTGGCAATTTGGATGGGAACTACCGTGCCCTTTGATGTACATGTGCCTGCAAAAACTGTATCCTTCGTTACATATATTTATTGTATTTTCGACTTGGATGTCGCATTGCCCGCCCCCATCTTCACTGTTGTAGGTTAACGCCCCGACTGCCTAAATCGCTAAAATTGCACAATAGTTGTTGTATGTTATGTTAAATACAAGAGTAATTGGCCTCGTTCGGTGGCATAACCTAACCGATTCGGATTGCTTGGTGTTGTTGTAATGCCTAAGGAAAAAACGGCTGATGAACTAAACATATGTTGTCAAACACAAATCCCAAGCTACCCAAAAATTATTGGATTCGTTGAGATTCGTTTGGAAATGTGAGGGACAGCTGATTCAAAACTTCAGATGTGTATGCAATACATCTGACATAACGAGAAAGCTACCCGAATCGTTCGAAAATAAATCCGCTACAAAGGTATCTTGGATAGCCTATCGGCCGCGCACCGAACGAGGCCATTGGTCCTCTTAAGGGCTTGGAAAATTATGTGCGGAGAAAACTGTGTTACCGACGAGAGTGACATATTTGTTATCGATCGGTTTTTATGGGAAGTACCGTTTATAAGTACGAAAAAAAAATATTTTTATACTTAAAAGTGGACTGTACTAATTTAGGAATATACACATTTAAAAATAAAATTCTTGCAGCCGTTTTCGAGAAATACATTTTTTTCTTAACGGTTTTTTTTTAACATTTGTATGGGAGGTACCGTTGTTTTTTTATCTTAGGAATATAGTCTTTTTAACTGTTCAAGATAATCTAAAAAAACTACCAAAACCGAAGTTTAGTAAAAATCCATTAAGTCGTTTTCAAAATTTTAAGTTTTCAACAAAAAAAAAGTTTTTGTTTTTTAATTTCCAAAAAAATTTATTTTTGAAAAATGTTGGCTTACAATAGTGTTTAAGCTTTTCATGAGCTTCTGCGCAAAAAATTTCAAAAAAATCAAATTAACCGTTTCCAGAATATCGAAAACCAAGAATATGGTACTACTAGAGGCACCAAAAGTAACAATTTTTTTCCAAAACAAAAATTAGTAAAATGTTCCCTTTTGCTTCATTAATGAACTGATTTTTTTTATAAAAACAGTTGGAGCCGTTTTCGAGAAAAATAAGTTTTTTATTGTTGGCCAGAAAAAAAATGTATGGCAGCTACTGTTATTTGTCGTCTTAAAAAAAATGAAAAAAAAAACGTGTGGGCATATTACCGAACAAACAATATATACCAAGTTTGAAGCAAATCCATCCAACCGTTTAGGCTGCAGACTCGCGGTCTGACAGACAGACAGACAGACGGAGTTGGGGGACCCATTTTTTTGGCGTTCTCTATGATTGTAATGTCATGTTTGATCGTTAGTTTTTTTTTATTTGCACGAATCCATAACTTGCCTTATAGTACCTATAATCGCACTAAAAATAAAAAAATATCCACTTCACAGAGCCTCAAAGACACACTGATCAGTTATTTATCACTCACACCCATCGTAACTATCTTTATTTGTTCATCATTTAAAATGCTGCCAAATGAATGGTTTTCAAGAAAAGTACTAATGTCAATTCCTCCTTACTGCCAAATCATCCCGACGTTACCCTATGTGTATGCATATATGACTTGTTTCCAGATATACTGTTATCTTTGAAACATAATGAACATAAATATTATTTATTTTATTTTTGTATTTCATTTATTTGCAATAAAGTTATTGAATATACTATTTGTTATATAAAAATGGCTTTTAATTTCTACAACTTTTTTGACAACCTTTCTACCACTCTTTGTCTTCTGTGAAGGACAAACAATCCCGAATAAAATTTTCCGCTCACACATACAAAAAGGCCTAAGATAAAATACGCAAATTATTAATAGCTCACACATAACTCACTCCATCCAATTTTCACATCTAGGTGTCCTTCATGGAAAACCCTTACAAAATAGGTACAAATATTCGTCATGAAACCCAACATAATTGATTTATTTTCATTATAAATTTCCAAGTTCACAAGACCTCAATTCGGATTAACTTTACTGGCTGTAAAAAAATGTTTAATTAAATTTACCTAAAACTTACTCAATCACCAATTTATTGCTCTTTAAGGTTTTAAGTACTACATGCCTTACAAAATGTCAAATATACCTTAAATGTTTACAAAATTATCTTAACTTTTAAAACTCATAAAATTTGTCTCTATTAAAAATTAATGATCAACAGCTGTGCAAGCAAATTAAATTATCTTTGACCACATAAATGAGGTTCACGGCACTTTTGTTGTTTTGACCTACTGTATTTTTAATAAATAATGAAAGAAAAAAAATACTTCCAACCTCAGAAACTTGAAAACTTTTAAACCCTACTACATAGACATTACATACATATATACCTTAAAAAAAAGACTTCCCGAATTAATTTATTTCTATAGGATTTTCTTTTGTGATAAATATCTTGTACTTACCAACCTTTCATCCCTCTTGGTACATCACCTTCAAGCAAACATAAAAATCCTTTTATTGCTTTTGTTCCACGGGAGCCCAAGCAAACACCTACCTTAACCTGGTTTACTATTATATGAACTTTGTTGTTGTTATAGTTGTTAGTTCCGTTTCCGCCGCCCACTGCTGCGCCGATTTCATGTTAGTACTGTTGCTTTTTAGTTGCATTAACCTCGCACATAAAAAACCTGTTACACCCAGAGGTCATATCTCTAGAGACCTCGTCACGCCTGGGACTCAACCACACCATGAAATTGCGTGGTCTCGAAAACAGCAAAAAAAACTCTACACTCTTATACCGCTATACTTACAATTTCAATAACCATAGAACAATTTCTTACCGCTTAAAAGTTTTCAAATAATGTTATTTTGATAGGAAAAAAAAACTTCAATGTGTCCTTGTGACGTCCTGCGAAAAAACTTTCATTCTGATTTTTTTTTTTATATACGAATCTCTTCTTAATGTCGTTTTCTATTTTTTCTTTCAAGTTTTCACCCTCTTCTTTTGGCTTAGAGAAACCCACAAAAAAGTTTTCCATTTAATGTCTAGAGTCGTCTAGCCCTCTATGGATGTCACTTTTGAAGGAGTAAAAAATAAGTTCTATTTCTAACTTTTGCATTGACAAATAACCTCATTTTTGTTTGAATTATTATATAAACTTCAACCGCCGCTATTCGGAAAATATAGACAAATAATTTAACGGTAAATGCATTTTAAGCTGAATAGAGCTGAAGAAGTATGCAACATTTGCATTATTGTAATCATAAGCATCAACATTATCATTATTCTCAAGGCAGACTAAATGAAATGGAAAATTATAATTTTCATTTGCAACTTTTCACTTTGTTTAAGCATAACAGATAGTGTGACCATTTTGCTTGTTTTAATTTAATTTTATTTTAAATGCCATCTTTTATTATATAGGTAAATACTTCCATAGTTAAAAGAATTGAATTAAGGTTTAAAGTATTATGGACTTCTTAACTGGCACTGAGTATTAATTACATTAAGGTGAAAAACTACAAGGCTTTCAAGTATTTTTTCTTGTTCGAAAGACCAACAGTTGACGTTTAAAATTATTTGTTAATTTATTGTTTCAAACCAAAAGGTTTGATGGTCCTATTTTCTGCATTCAAAACAGATTCAGATAGGTATGTCAAATTATTTGCGCTACTCGTTCGATATATGTAGACACTCCAAGACCATTATGACTATTTCAGTTTGATGAAAAAGGGTTTGAAGTCACCTAACATAATTTTTGAAAATGTTAGCTTACTTTCTATTACTATCAGTGACGATCTATCTATTACGTTAAATGACGATGTTTCCGAAATCTCTTTACTGGTGCGGAAATGTCGTACATTTTATAAAGTAGGATTAGGTTGCGATTCAAATTTAATTGTTGGTTTTCTATGGTTCCTGAATGTTTTCAGTCAGACTCAATTTTGACATTTGTATTTTAAGAGAGTTCGCCGGTAAGGAACGAAAACGTAGCTAATTTATAATTATTATGGATTAATATAAAATACGATAATGCAGTTCCTTGTTAGTCCTTCACGATTCCTTTCAAAAATGCCGACAATACTGATTTTCTGTGAAGGGATAACTCTTGCTCAACTTGCTAATAACTTCAAAGTTGATCAATTTACAAGTTGACTTTTGATCCGTATTGGTTTTAAGTGTTTGAATATCGCAATAGGAAGGAAAAATTCGGTCGAGTAAGCATTACACATTCCACACTTGACAGTATTTCCGAAGTTGGGCTCTAGAGTAAACTGATGAGAATTCCCAGAAGTCCGGATATTACGGATGAATAGTCTTAGGGAGAAATGCAACTGGCTATTTCATTTGAATATTGCCTATAAAAATAGCCATAAGACAATGAATGGCATGACATATTGCGACGGTGTTCAAGAAGTACAATTGTTTCCATTATTATTATATCAACTATCATTTTTAAAGCTCATTTTTTAATTCAGTTTAACAGACTTAAGTGAGTTATAGGAGCCCCTGTCCAGATATGACAGTCGTACTCAAGCTTCGAACGAACGTAGGTTTTATAGTTTAAAATCAGATTAGAACCGTAAGAAATATTTCTTGCATCGTCTGGGGAAAATGATAAAACCGGGCTTTTTGTCCCATCCCTTTCTTTCATTCTAAAACTCTAACAAGGCAATTTATGTATCCAAAATATAATTAGAATTTTGATTTCATGTGAAACAGCGAATAAAAAGAATATATCTTCCAAGCGATATTGAAATCTGAAAAAAAGCAAACGTTTTATAATTTTTAATTTTTAAGCAATTAACAATGAGCAGTACCTTCTTTTGTCAAACGGCAATATTTAATATATATGTACTTAATTAAATTTAGAAAAAATGTCTCCGCTCTTAAGAGGCGAAAACGATAAA
This sequence comes from Philhelius pedissequus, assembly GCA_910595825.1. NCBI lineage: Eukaryota > Metazoa > Arthropoda > Insecta > Diptera > Syrphidae > Philhelius > Philhelius pedissequus. The sequence goes on from OU343162.1 coordinate 44,397,693, forward strand.
TGAAATCATGGTCGTTTTGTTTATCAATTCCATTCAAAACGCGGAATCATTTAATATTGAGGTCTCTAAAGAGATACATTTTTCTCTTGTGCATCATCTTTGCTGCTCGAAAAATATGACGCCAAAATTTATAAAAGGAGTAATTCGCACGAAACATTTTTAATTTTATTATTTCAATTAATTGACAGCTTTATTTTTATTTAATAATAATTATTTAATTAAAGATTTGTTACCTTTCGAAATCAAAACTGAAAATTCAATAAAACCGAATGGAATGAATAAACAATAATGGAAAAAATCTCAAGGTTTCTAGCTAACTTCTATTATTTCGAGTAATCGAGAAAATCGAAATTGTGTTCACCTTCGAGTGAAGATAATTGTCCTTAATAAACTTTATTGTAGTTCTGTAATCAGATAATAGCCGTATTTTATTGGTAATATGTATTAGGTAGCACAGTAATGATTAAGAAAGCCTGAATAAGAAAATTATGCACTTTTTATATACACTCTTATTTTACGTCTGCCTTTGCCTGTAAGCTATGGCATACAAACTTTTCGTCTGCAACCCGAGGACGTACTTCCATTCCAAATATTCCAAAGCTTTATCTACACTATTATCGCCACTATTTTTACTGTATTATTTATCCACAATATTCTTTTCCATATAAAATTTTGCTGTGCTGCCTATACATTTACAAATGAACAGGGCTAACTGACTTAACTATAAAAGAAAAATTTTACATTTGCGTTCTTGATATTGCCAACACATTTTATCACACTAATTTATTGAGAAAATTGTAAAATACTGGTTTACGTGTTAAATCGGCTTAGGTCATAACTTAAAGAGAACAGGTTTTTTTTCACCAGGTAACCTTAATCTAGGTGTAACCCCAGGGGTCTGTTTTAAGGACATTGGTATACACTACATGTTTGGTTCAAATAGTTGTTTTGAATTTGGTGTCTGATATTTTTTCATGTGGTATTCCAGTTCTCCAACACACCAGCTTACTAAGTAACAGAGAGGCGATTTTTTTGGAGGTTTGGGCAATCACAAAAATCACGTGTTTAATGGTTTCTATTTCTGAGACATCCTGGCAGCTCGGAGCTCCTACAGAAATAGGGTGGAAATACACCCAATCAAGTGACCATTTTACCAATGGTGCAATGTCCAGTCAGAATACATAAAAATATTATACTTTTTTTTTACTCAGCTATAAAATATACTAAGTTTCTTTTTCATTATTTCTAAGCCATGTCTTGATTGGACTTGAAGGTTGAAAGTATTGTTCAGTACGCCTTGGTATTGTGCTACTGCATTTGATCTTATTATCTGACTGTATCTGGCTAGCTTAAAGGGACTTCCCAGAATATTTATAGTTGTAGTTTTCAACAATTTTCTACGCTCTTTTAAGACTGACAGTAGGTGGGTCCCTTTCCCATTTAGTACTCACGAATCTTTTAAGGAATTTATATTTGCTGGTATTGCCACAAGGTTTTGAGTGCAGTAGCCTTCAGCTTATAGTTTCTTCGGGACTCGATTCTTCCGGCAATACATTCTTACATAATCGGTTTGAATTCCTACATAGAGGAATGTCTGCCCAAGTTCAAAATATAGTTTGGGCAGAGCTTGTCAAAACAATTTTTGCTTTGGTATTTTTCATTCGAAGCTGAATATGGAATTGTTACTTGCGATATAGGTATATGATGATTAGAACACCAAAAAAGTGTGTCCCGGAATTCCGTCTGCCTGTCTGTATGTAGAACCTTGTAGAACCTAAACAGCTGATCCCCAAAAATAACGGCACTTGCTATCCAAATTTTTCTACCATCTTAATTGTCTCGAAAACGGCTGCAACGATTTTGATAAAAAAAAGTATGTGTAGGTACTACTTTAGGTATGGTCAACATTTTGGCTAAACATTTTCTTTTACATATCTTGTTATTAACGGTACCTGAACCTACCATAGAACCATTTTTTTATTTTCGATTTTCTTACAAACAACTCAACGGATTTCGATCAAATTTTTAATACGGGAAGTTCTCCGAATTCTAAATAACACGAGGTTTCAAAATTTTCGAAAAAATAGTGTTTTTTGTATTAAAAAAAAACATATTTTACTTTAAATTTAATATTTCGAAATATTGCGGACTATAATTTGAACCTCCTTAATCAAAATTCTTTATAAATTAAATCTGTGCAAGTATGTGGAACTGCTATTGTCTCTTCGATTAAATCTTATACCCAATTAATTTTAATTTTGTATCTTTTATTTGTTCCAAAAATTTGCAATCATACAATAACTGTTTGAATTCATTTTCTTTGCTAATTTTGCTAGCTCAGTTGTTATATAATAATGTCATAGACCACCGGGGCCAATAACACAATACATAAAGTGCTTGTTGAAAAGTGAAAGTCAACAAATTTTTAAAATTTGTCTAACACGGAAGAACAAGTCTAGGGGAACTATAACAATTGTTTTGGCTTCATTGAAGCAGTGGGAAATTTTACTATTTCACCATTTCTGTAACTGGAAAAAACAAGAGCTAAAAAAAAGAGAATAAACTATGAGAAAAAATTGTGAGGGCCAAGGACAGACAAAAGTGTTCAAAAATGTTATACAGAAAATATCCATCGCCTTACATTGGCTTGGAGCTGGATCTCAATATTATATAATAGGAAATGTTCAAGGTGTTTACAAAATGACAGTTTGTCGATGTATCAAAGAAGTCACATTTGCAATAAATACTTATTTGGTTTTTCTTCGGAAATTTGAATACTTGTCGTGGTAGATTTACTTGTTCAACTGGACCAACAAGCGAAGGGAAACTTTTTCTATTGACAATTGTTACGGTTTTTATTCTGTTACAGAAATGATTTTCACTCTTTGTTTAACAAACATATAGTTTTAAAAGTAATTGTTGACTAGTTGACTTGTTGTTCTGTGTTATAGGCTCCTGGTCACACTTGTTCATAAATACAAGAACCACTAGAAAATCTTCATTCTGCTTGCTTGTCTTCTAATGATGTAGCATCGTGAAACCCATTACAGCATTATGTACACATTTCGACTGTGACTGTTATTTTAATTGAATTAATCATGCAATACTCCCGCCAAAAAACAAGCTTGCTAAAGTTGGACTTATGAGCGATGCACATAGAACGCGAAATTCAGCGCTATAGTGAAAATGGTTCAGATGTATGTATTTAATAGTATAACATCCGTGATTTTTGCTGACTAAAGGTGTTCATTTTAAAGGAGGAATGTTCGTGTTGAACATTTGCCTTGTATGAATATTTCACGATTTTCCAAGAAGGATGGAGAATTTGGAAAAATAAACTGACATGGTGTGGCGGGGGGTAGTGCAATATATACACTATCAAAATGTTAGACGTCTCGTCTGCGGGATAGAAACATTTGTAAATCTGGGAAAAAACGGAATGTAATGGTAGAGTACAATGTTATTATACCTACATGTGTATGTGTAATATTACACTTAGCAAGGGAGCCAGGAATTTTGGTTTTAAGGGCAAATAATACAACACAACAAGCTGGCATAGTGCAATCCCACAATGAGGTCGCAACAAATTCGAAAAGAATTCTGATGGTTTTTGAAAATTTTATCATGCTGAGCTGATTTACGTTTGGGAGTATTAGGGAGGTATTATATGTTAAACTGACAAGAAAACCTTGGGTAAATCTATAAGCGGTTTATAAATACGCGAGGAAGTACATGTACATTCTAGAAAAGCATTTTATAATGTTGCATATGCATAAAGAAGTGCATTGTTCATTTCACTGCCATTAAATATTTTCAATTTCCAAACTACCTTATCTACCTAAGAGAACTAAATTTAAATAAAATATTAAACTCTTAGTATCTATAGGTATTGTAAGCTGCTTTTAAAAGACTACCACAAAAATGCGAAATTTTAAAATAATATCTATAGTTATTAAAGCATTGTAAAATTGAAATGTTAAAATTCAGTAGCCCGAATTTCTAAAAATTAGTAATCGCTCAAACACAATAGTTATTTTAGGTCCTAAAAAAAGATATTTAAAAAAGTGCCGGAATGTCCCAAATACTATCGATTATTTATAGAAAATCGACCTAGGTATTAAATCTGCAGCTTCGTGGACAGTAGGCCTATTAGTTTCGTCTCTTCTATCATCGTTATGTGAAAACTGTCGATTTCATGTGTTTTCAACGAATTCATAGACTGCCAATGTTTTCGATTGTAAATCTGGAAGAACTCTCCGATCCGGTATCCCAATCGAACAAGTAAACACTAGATTCTCGATTCTGAAGTAGAATGTGAGAGTATGTCTAGGGCCAGAAATTTCAAACCGACATCAACAATTGTGATTATTTTATTTAGTGAAAATAGACGACACATCATTGAATTCGAGTTTGACATTTAATGGGAGTGACTGTGCTTGGTTTGATTCTGGCTTCAGAACCAGTGGAAGAACTGTCATTTGATATCAATCGAACATCACGAATCGTCTTTCTGATGACATATCGAGAATGACATTACTTTCAAGCCGCCTACGTCTTCTGAAAATGGTCACTAAATTTTAAGTTCCATAAATGGCTTTTATAAGAATTTTGTGGACTTTTTTTAATGTATCCATTTTATTTAGCTTCTGTTCGTCAAAAAATGAAATTTAACGTTCATTAAAAACAATTTGTGCAATAATGACGATTTGCAACTTCTCTTCATAACTCAGTGTTCATATGACTCTTTATTCATCAATTCATCCGTTGACAGTTTGGAAATTACACGTAATACGAACACTTCTTTTTGTTACCTTTAAGCGCTAAGCACTTTATGTTCTTTAGAATAGGTATGTATAATCTGTTTTCTTTTTGTTATAAAATATTGGAATTTAACATGAAAATAAGAAAACTATGATCAGGATTCAATGCCTTGGGAGAAATTTGTGCACGATGACGTGGGATATCATGAAACGTCAAATTATTTAATATTTTAATAAATTTCTTCTTATAGCGAGTTTCATTCAAGAAAAGATTTGCTCTTTCCTACAAAAGATTTCATCTTTTTGAATTTTGAGAGTAAATCTAGATCAAATCTTAACACGAAAGATTGGATCTCTGATGGGTGAGCAGATTTGATCTGAATACACACATACATGTAAAAAATCTTTTCTGTCAAGGGTCAAATGGAAAATATTTTGCTGTTAATTTGCTGTGAACTTGTGAACTAGAAAATAAAGAAATAATGGACGAAGAAGTTATAATTTTTATTTTATTAATTCAATGGAGTTTTTGATTACTTCTCTTCGTCTTCCTCGTCATCTGATAATGAAGATGTGTTTTTTTTCAGAAATGTGTGTCAGTCATTCACCAAAACTACAATAATTAAATCTGGAACAAAGTTTCATTGAAAAGATCAAATCTCGATTTTGAAATGAGATCTTTGAAGTTTGAATGAAACTCGCTATTAGAGACAAGAAATAAATACAGATTTTTATGTCGTGGGATCACCACGAACAAGATTTTGTAGAAAGCTAGTAAGCATTCTATGAAAATTGCTTGTGGAGATCACAAATAGCATATTATACAAAATTTCATACTCGATATTGCTCAGCTCATAGAATTCTATCGATAGAATACTATTTGGCTGTCATTTTCACTTTGACATTTCGCGTTTGTGGCTGGTGAAGGTTTATGGTGTGTGTTATTGTTATAATTCCTTGTTTTTTTTGGTTTAATTCCTTTTGTTTAACGTTTTTTTAATTCTTGTAAGGCTACTAGAGCCAGAACACAGCGATATGTCTTTCTGCGCGACATTTGTGCAATTGAAATAAATAGTATGCTATGAAATGCCCAATGCCAATTTTTCTAGCATTCTATTTTTATTTTTTTTTTCTATCAAAATGACGGATAGTATACTATAAAATAATTTAGAACGTTGATACACCGGGTAAGGGGCCTGCAAAAGAAATATTGACTACATGACAATTTTTCTTGCAATTTATTTCAAGTGGAGGCCTATAGTAAGCGAAGTTAGACTTGTCTTATAGACTCCTAGCATTATCATTTTTAATTTATATTGAATCTTTTGTTCGTTTTTTTGTGTTCTTTATAAAAAGAATCAATTAAAATAAAATAATATAATTTCAGTCCAAGTCTTCAGTTGATAAAGATAATGAAAATAAATCCATGGAAGCATGAAATCAAGTAAAATATTATCCTTCCTTTGAATTTCCGTTTCCGAATTTAACATTGACAGTCTCTGGTGATTATTTTTTTATTCAATAATGTATCACGGTCAGAACATCTCCTCATTTACTTACCTTACTTTACTTTATTTTATACTTAAGTTCTTTTTGAGTGAGTTTGGTTATAAAGTTTTACTTCAATCTGACATATTCAAATGAAGTGCACGTCATGGTCGGGTGTACTTACTTCAGCTCCCCAAAATTTGTTTTTCCTTGTCTTTTGCCAAATCCAAGATGGTTTTTGTGAATGTTGAACGTTACATGGCATGTGGACTCTTAGACAAACTTTTTTCAAACTGAAATAAATCACAATGAAATGTATTAATATGTATGAAATTCGCTTTATTGGACAGATAATTTTTTGACATTAATATGTTTGGTTTGGTTGGGCTACATCAACAAGCAAATATCAAAAGTAGTTCGCGCACTGATCTCTATAAAACACTGGATCATAGCCCATTTCATTAAAAAAGATGAATCAACTTGAAGACTGTTATAAGTGCACTGGTTGCATGCGGTTATAACCTTATAACACATCAAACCACTTTTAGCGGTCACATTTAGCGGTATTTAAAATGGAGGTATTCTTTATTTATATATAAAACATAAAATACAAACATGTTTTTGACTTTGTATACGAAACATAATAATGTAACTTACATACTAAATTCACTTAGATAGACGTCAAGAATGGTACCAGCGCACCTTAAGTCATCTTCAAATTGCTTATAGAGAATACACTATCCAGTGTATTATAGTAATCAGTGAACAGTGAGTACACCTGATATATAGATTTTCGCATGAGAGCGACTAGCAACTTAACGAATATTCGTCCATTTGACATTTCGGTTACATGGCTTTTTTTATTCGTCAAGAATTTAATTAAAAATCGTATACGTTAAAGTGTATCAATCTGATTGTTTCTTACGATTTGCCAAACGATATTCATGTTTCACATATCCATCGTAAATAAATTGGACGGTCGTGATTAAACTATAAATCACAGATTATAAATTTAAAGAAATCATTTTTGATCAATGCAAAGAAAGCCATGCGAACGAAATGTCAAAATGAGCGAATATTCGTTAAGTCGTTAGTCGCTCTTATGTGAATAACTTTTATGTGAATAGTCCTTTATTGCGAATTTAGTGCCTAACATCAGTGCGTATACTGAACACAAAAATAAATTTTAACATTTTACAAACTTTTCTCCATGCAATTTCAGCTTGCGATTGTTAAGCACGTAACATTCAAAAACTGACAAGTATTTTTGTTATTTCTGAGCAATTTATTTGAGTTTTTCTTTCTCAAATAAGTTGTTCGATTTTCGATGTTTTTTTTTTATTAATTTTGTGTTTTCAAAAATCCTGTTTTCATTTTTAATTGATTGTCGGATGTTGGCCTGATGGGATTATGGTCTCGGCTCTTTGATTTTTTGGGACTTATGTCCGACATAGATGAGACATAAAACCCAAAATCTAATTTGGGACCTACATATATCCCACTTAGGTGGGGCATAAGAAAATATTTGGGACTTTTGTCCCACTATTATGCATTTTTGGTGCCGAGCTTTTTTAAATTTATTGTTTACAGTTGAAATCTATTTTATGTTTTGAATAAAGATTTCACAATGTGTCATATGGCCATATTTATATCTTATAAAATTTTGGAGTTTTGTCCCATCAACACCAAACAAAAGTAGGGACTTATTTCCCATCGAGGTGGGATATATGTCCAAAATTAGTTTTTGGGACTTATGTCTCACCTTTATGGGACATAAATCCAAAAAAACAATATTGGGACTTATGTCCCTGCACCTATGGTCTGGCGCCGTGCTTACATATGTCTGTGTGAATTGACTATAGGATTAAAGATGAATATCTGATTGCTGCGTTTCAAAAAGTGAAATTTTTATTCTTTTAAGTTCGACTTAGTCAAAAAAACTACACTAAAGTTCTATTTTTGGTTGGCTACGAGCTTAGTTCATCTTAATTATTTTTTTTTATTTTTCACGACTATTGAAGTTGCCTTTACAATGCGTTTTTTACATAGGTGCATACATATTGTATATAAAAGCTATGTACATGTAGATACATATAATACAAAAAATAAAATATCCTCGAAGCTGCCACTTCAATGTTTTTTTTTTCTTTTATTTTTACTCACACAATCCTCATAAAATCTACTTACGAGTACCTCGCTGATAATTTCAATTCCCTTAACGAAAAACCACCGACTCGTATAAACAAAACGCTCAGGCGTACAAAAATAAATATTTCAATCAAAATGTGATGAATTGATTCATGCGCTATAATAATGTCCACCACCCACGCCATGATATATGTTCCTTTTCCTACTTTACTTTATTCCAAGGACTTGGCTTGTTGCACAAAAGTGTTGTAGATATACATACATGATGCATGTACATATGTATGTATAGTTTCCAGCGGCAACAGTGATTAATTTCCGAACGTAAAAATCATCACACTCCTTCAGTGAAATGAAATAAAAAACGCATCATCGGTTCTTAATTATACGATGTATGCTATGGGATGCTGCAAGTTTATAGGATAACTTTAGCATGGTATATCCTAATTGGGATTGTCGGGTGGGCAATGCAAGTCCAGTTGATCAGATGGACGGTTAGTTTGGTTGGCCATAGATTGCTTCAACATGCTTATCATCATAATCAACAACTCGTTCTTGTTGTCATCGTCATCGGCGGGCGCCCGGTGCCAGCAGCGGAGGCGACACTGTGCACTGCCACTATACCGATACCATTGCTGTTGGCTGGCCGCCACCGCTGAATGCACCCAAACTGCCGTACTGTGGGTTATTTATTAATATCAGGGCTCCAATTAATGTTTCTGATTGCAACAGTTAACTCAATTTGTCCGAGTAGTCCCTGAGGTGCGATAAATCGAATGCTATTGAAAATCAATAACTTTGCTTGCCAAAGTGTACCTCTGCCTTTCGGTGCTGGAATTGGTACAAAATATTAAACTTACCTTACCATCCTAGCCCATAGCTTAATGGTGTTACCTTTAACACAATTTAAAAATAGAAGCAAGAGTAAACAAAATATAAAAAAAACACACTTGTACATAAGAGTAATAAAAATATACACTCATTTTCAAAATTGAGTAAAACAGTCCATTTAAAATTCAAAATGAATAGATGTCCTTCATCGAATAGTTTATTAATTAATACCTATTTGACATAATAGTGCCTTGATGAGCTTTGAATATTATGAAAACCTTGGGATTTGATTGAATTTTTATTTGCTATTGTCAATGGTTAAGATTTGAAACTTTTAATACAAAGTAGAAAGTAGTACAGGGTAGAACGAAATTTGAGCTTCAATTGGACCGCATTGGCTTAAATAAATATAGATATGGCCCTCATTAAAGGCCTCACAGAATTTGTATATAGCTAAGTCCCCTTTCACACAAGGAAACCAGTTGGTGGAGATTTTTTTGAACTTTTCCTTTAATTGCCTTGTAGCTTTCACACGAAGATATTGATGAGGAAACTGAGTTGCTCGTTTTTTGTATTGCTTTTGATTTGACATTCCCTTTTTGTAAACAAACAATTTGCTTCGCGGCTGGAAAATTCTACACAATTTTGAGTTATAAATTAGCAGCAGCTTATTTTTAGGAAAATAAATTCAAAATAAAGAAACCTGGTGCGATTATATAGGTAAATGTTTTTTTTATTGTGGTTGTTAATAATGGTTTGAAATTAATATAAGGGGTTTTCCAATAAGAGGTGTTATTTTGAATAGCCCGCTAATTCGGTAGCTGTCACTTTTGAAGCTGTCATTTTTTGACATTTGACAAGTAGAAACTACGCTATTAATAAAAATGGAACGATACACGCTTCAACAACGCAGTTCTTTTTTTTGAATATCAAAATAACACCTCTTATTGGAAAACCCTATATTAAAAGGTCACGGAAAAACAATGAACCAGGAGAAAATTGATTTGTGTGCAGTTTTGTTATGCGTTTCTCATGCCATCCAAATCTTGGACCCAACACATGATAGTGATGATGGGAAGATTATATTGGGCTTATTGGAATGCACCGAAGCTTTATTGGTACAGTTGGACACATAAACCACTGACAGGATGATATGACTGATACCTGTGGTGCCTGCTGCTACTGCTGCTTGCTAATACAGGAACGTCATTATAAACCAAATGTGATGATGAAGCCACAAGCTGAGAGCTTAGTTGGTCCGTCCGTTTAGTTGTCGATTTTCCATGTCTAGGCGCATAATTGTATGTATGAAATGTGTACCAACTCGTGATGGATTGAATTAAATGCCTTGCCTACAAGAATTAAAACTTGAAATTTTCTTTCACAACGAATTTATTTCAGTAGCTCACTTGGTTTGGTTAATGTAATAATAAAATTGTACGAAACAATTTCTCTTTAAAAAAAAATATGTTTGACATCTATCACAAACAGAATTCAAAATGGACATCTAAGAAAATTTCAAAGCATAACGTCAAAAAAATCTCTTCAAATCGTTGACCGGGGAGATTTTTTTCATTCCCCTTACTTCTTGCCCTTCTAACCTACAAAATCCCAGTTGCCGGCAACTCAGTTTCCTTGTGTGAAAGGGGACTAACATTAGGTCTGTTTGTTATCTTGTGAATTTGTACGAATTTGAACAAAATTTTCACAAAATCTAATATTACTACAAATACTGTCAAAGTAGAGGAGAAAAACTTCCCTAACGTTGAAAAAGTTGCGAATTCTTACTATAAATTTTTTTGTGGGTAACTGATGCAAAAACTGTCAAAGCAACAAGACGGCAAGATTGTTCTGCCATTTGCTGGTGTTAGTGATGGGCACATTCGAAAGTTATGAGAACTTGAGCGAAAAGTTCATTATTTGTGAAAGAGAATGAAATGTTTGTATTGAAAACTAGAGACAAACAGGAATAAGGAAAAAACGCAATAAGGAAAACACAAATAATCGAGAAGAAGCAAATTTTAATATTTGTTCACTGGAATTATCGAGTCTTTTCTCATTTTATTCTATAGAACATTTTTGGCGTGTGCACTATTCTTTGTATTGCGTGTTGTGTTTCTCTTTTTCTATTATTTTTTTTTTTAGTTTATTTTTGGGTTGTCTGGAGTGTTCATTCAGTTATGCCCATCGCTACATTCTTTCTTTGTGTCCACTGACGTTTTATACACAAATGTGGCCAATTTGCGTTTGTTTACTTTGTTGCAGGATTTACAAAATTTTCCCCACTCTTGAAGTTTGACATTTGTTAAAGTTCTTACTACAAAAAAGATACCAAACACACATATTATAAATCGACGCATATGATAGAGAAATGTGATTAGGTTGCCGTCAAATAATTTAAAAATATTATTAAATAAAATTAAAATTATCCTCTTTTTACAATAATCATTTTTAAATTATTAATTGAAAACAATGGCTCATCATTTAAAATGATTTATTATGATTTTAAGTACAATACTAAGCTAAAAAGACGATTTCGCTAATTTTAAACAAGTTAATCCATTAAAATTACAAGACGGATATTTAATCATTTTAGAATTACACGCCAACAAAACAAAGCTAACAAAACTTTTTGTCATTTGTGATGTTGTTTTCGATTGGTCGCCCGGAAGGATTCCGAATGCTTCTGAAATTTTTCGATTGGTATCAAATGACAGCTCTTCTCCTGGATAGAGGAGAAATTTGTTTCTGTATTTGAAGTCAGAGTAAAAAACAGACGCACACACACACTCACATCCTATATTTCAAACTCGATTTCAATGTCAACAACATTGTTCTGTATGAGTATTAACATCATAAAAAATATCGATGTTTGTTAACATCGATATTTTTTTATTAGATTATTTTGAAAAATAATTCAAAATCGATTAAAAATACAATATATTATAAATTCAACAACATAGCATTGGTACAACATAGCAAATAAAAGACACAAAAATCTGTGTTTCAGGAAGAAGACTGACTTCGAAAACCATCTAGCCGATAAACTTGGTAAAACAAGAGATTCAAAAGGATTTTGGAAGGTGCCAAAGAAATTAATGGATCGAATTTTAAAATAGGACCAGGAGTATCTGCTAACGAACTTTCAATATATTCCTACATCATTTCAAAAGTCCGTTCTATTCCCTATTCACAAAAAAGGAGACATCAACAATGTAGACAATTATAGAGGCATATCGTTTATGAACGTCATCTCAAAATTGTTCTGTGGAATACTTGTCAACAGATTGGAGACATGGTTGGAATATATTCCAAGCTGGCTTCAGGAAAATTTTGTCAACCATTGACCATATCTTCGTACTAACCTCCATCGCAAAAGCATTTCAAGCGAGGAACAAGAAAGTCTATGCATTTTTCGTAGACTTTAAGTCTGCTTTTGATCTTGTGAATCGAAATGCACTTTTCTACAAGCTCTCACAACTAGGCATATCCTCGAAGTTCATCCGTATAGTAAAGAAGATGTATGTAGAATCAAAAGCTGCTGTGTGGGATGAATCAACTTATTCAGAATGGTTTGAAACAGATTCTGGTGTTAAACAAGGATGCCTATTAAGTGCACTTCTATTTGCCCTTTTAATAAATGATGTTTAATCTTACCTACCTGGAGGTATCCGGATTGCTTATTTGACTATAAATGTCCTTTTATATGCTGATGACTTAGTGATACTTTCCGAGACTCCAGTCAATCTCCAGGTTATGATTAATCGTCTCGCGGATTATTGCAGGAAATGGGGACTTACCATTAACGCAGATAAATCAAAAGTAATGGTGTTCTCAAGATCTGCCCGGTATCAATCAACATATAATTGGTACTACAATGGAAATCTTTTAAAGGTAGCTTCTGAGTATAAGTACCTGGGAGTAATTCTTAAGAAAACTATAGATTTCAACAATCATATAACCATCAAAGCTAAAACTACACAAAGTCTGTTAAATCTGTCTTGGAGAAATATCTTTTCGAATCAACGAATAGTACATTCAGCGAAATACAGGATATTTGATGCTGCTGTAAGGAGTTCACTTTGCTATGCTGCCCAAGTATGGGGAATTAACGAATACGAGTCGATAGAAAGATTTCACAGATGCTTTTTGAAGAAACTTTTTAATTTACCTTTAAACACACTGAACTATGCTCTATATCTGGAAACAGAGCTACCCAAAATATTTACTGGCACTCTGAAATCACAGGCAGACTACATTGTCAAGGTGTTGTCTCATCGCAATGAACGACTGATTAAACGAATGGCACTATACGAGCTAAGAAACGAGGAGTGGTGGGTGTCAAAATGGAAAGATCTGGGAAACAATTGTGGTGAAGTAGTATCGTTAAATTCACAAAATTTGAGTCATGTAAAAGAACAGCTTTACAAAATAATACAAGCGCACGAAAATTCTGAACGCGTTGGGTTTATAATACAAGCTCGAGAATCAGATAGCAGACTACTTTACTCACAACTGGAACTTAACCTTATGCAATCAAACTACTTTAATGATTCACTTAATTATAGGGAGATATCTTTAATATTTAAAACGTTCTTGCGCTAAACGGATCTCTTTACAACAACAGTTTTAACCGATTTTGCACTTTATGTAATTGGAAGCCAAAGAGGACTGTTTTCACGTCATAGGTATATGCCTCATTTTTGCTGCCCACAGAAAAACATTCGTTGGAAAGGAAACTATGAAGCTCCACGAAACTATGTCAGTGATAAATGATTCCGACCGGAAAAGACTCTATTCTTTTTTGAAAGTTATTTATAATGTTACTTCTTACCGAATTTGTTTAAATATTTATTTAAAGAAAAGAAAAAATAGCTATAAGATTCATCAAAAATTATAAACATTATATCAAAAACGAAAACGAAATAATAAATGAATTCCTTACTTACCTTACTTATAAATTCAAAATACCTTCATGGTTTTGAAAACTCTAGCAATGCTTGTTATCGTAATTTTCTTTTTGCTATCCGTATATGAACTGCAATTTACGCTGAAATGTATTTCCGTCGTTTGTGATCTAACCTTCATGAGGTCATTGAAAAATATTTCATTTTTAGTTGCGATACATAGGTACTACAACTATAGTCGTGTTCTGGTGACAATCAAGTAGTACCTACAGCAAAGTAAAACATTTTTACGAAAACGATTCACACTTCAACTTTATTTTATTTATTTAATATGGGGGATTTTCACATCTGTGTTTTTTTTCTGTCAAAAAGCATACAAAATAAAAGGAGAATAGAAATTCAAACATTCATTACTAAAAAAAATCACTTCAATGCCCTCTATGATTGAATAGACTTACTAATTTATCGGAACTCAATTATAAGTACTTCGGATGAAAAGGAAAAGTAATTCCCAATATGTTCTTATTGTTGTTTTCCTTGTAAAATTTTTATTTTGTTGTACTTTCTAGTCACTAGAACACGACGTATATGTCAAGTTATTATATTAGAAGTAAACGCAAACAATATTAACATAATATTCTCCTCTTTTTTGCTTAGTATTATATTAAAGCTGCTTTAACACCGTTAAATTGTTTAAAATTATGTGCCCTAGAGTCTAATGAACATACATAAGTAGGTACATATTAAAAGAAATACTAAGCATTTAACAATTGGAACCAATATAAAAACCATACAACGGTAACTTTGACGGGTGCACCTATACTTTGTGAACACATCCTCTCCGCTGACCGCGCCACCAGGAAGGAGAAACTACATGAAATTTATTTTGTGTTTTTTTAAATTTTATTTCTTTTTTTATTATTTTTATTTTTATATTGTGGAAAAACTCAACCAATTTGAAAATTGTGTTTTACGGGCAAACATTGCCGCATTATAAGGTTGCTGTCATGCCTGCCGGGAATCAGGACGAATTAAAAATTCAACAATGAAATAGGTAGTTTCTATTGTTTGAATAATAATGTATTCGCGTTATACACTCGATTTCATTCCATCTAGTACATATTTGTCATTTAATGAATTCATGGAAAGGTCCCATGTAAAAGATTGGATAGGTATTACGAGTTAAGAGGATTTTTTGTGTGTATAAATAATCCTACATATGCACATACATAAATGTTGCCTAATATAGCTATATTTAGCTGTTACATGAGCGAAAATGCCGTGGGAAAATGTGATTGTGCACAAAACAAAAGTCCGTATATTGGCTTGATTAATTTTTACACTTGTTTATTCATACTTTTACATAGGAATGTAGGTATATAATGTATATAGCACATACCTAGGTGTGCTACAGTTAATTCAGGATGAACTAATACAATAATGGCAATTAATATCTCCTGGGGTGTTATTTAATTTGCATTAAGCAATTAATGACGATTAAGTTTGGACATTTATGTTTTACGCATAGATTATGGCCGATATATTCAATTTAACGGAAACTCTTCATAAATTAATGACGGCAGCTTTCTATTTTTTTTTTTTTGTGTTTAAAAAATATCGATCGAACATTTTGTATTCATATTGAATTTTATGAACATTTTATGCATTTCCTTTCATTATGTTTTATTTAAATTAAAGTATAGGTAGTTGTAATAATTCAGCTGTCATTGATTTTACCAAAACATATTGACGTACGTGGAAAAAATGCGATTGCTTTTATTTTTAAAGGCGTATACGTCATTATGTATTCCCCATATAATTGGCTTTCCGGCTTAATTGACCAACAAAATGGCGATCCAAATGTGTCTGAATAAGTAACACTACTTTATATTCCGTTAGTTGAACCCCGCTTAATAGAATTACTCGCTTATAAAATAGAACATGCGGTTAACAAATTGCAAAACAACAAAACCAAAGACACTTAATTATAAAGACAGGAAACCATGGCTGTGATTTATAAAAACACCTGATGCTCATATTTTTGCATGCAATTTTAAAAGCCAAGTTGCACAGTGTAAGTCCCAAGTACTATGGATAAGAAGAGTAGAAAAAATTAATGGCAACGTGTTAGTAAAAAAAATAGTACATTATTATTGTTTAACCAATTCATTTTATCATTTCAATAATCGAAAACGTTTTTAATTAACAGGTGATTATAAGAGAACTTGGTTCCTTTCTCTGTCTTTTCTTATCTGTTATAATTTCTTTAAGTCTTGTTTTGATTCGTTTTTGTAAGGAGAAGTATAGGTATTTTTCAATGGCCACGTTCAGAAGAATTAGAGACGCAAAAGTAAAACATGCTTCTAGTTTGGGATTGGTCACCTGTCAACAAATTGCCTTCCAAAAGTTTTAATGGAAACTGATATACTTATATCTCTCAAGGGGGTGGCCGTGGCGCGATAGTTGTGTGTTCGCCTGTCAACCTCATGGTCACAGGTTTGATTCTTGCCGTAGTCTATGTCGTCTTATTTTTCCATTAAAATTCAGTTCTAAAATAAATGTTATACAATGAGTTGCTGGTTTACTCATTACATGTTGTTTAGGCATAGCACTTAAAACATCTGATTGAGTAAAACTAGTATATAGATAAATATGGCCACGGATATAAAAATAATGCGAATTATATGGGACATATATAAATAAGACACGGAAATTTCTCGGCATTAGCTTAGCCGCCATCCCTGGAGATAAAATCTGAGACAAGAACCACCTCCAGCTTCAGAACATCGCCCCACACATTTTTCCTATCAGAATGATAGATAGATAGAGAAAGAATTTCTCTTGCTTAACCACACACCCGCACTTTGTTGTAACATTTAAAGGGTAGTATAATCCCTTGAGCGCGTGAAGATTATAAAAAAAAAATTGTCATTTTGGCGAATAATGAATAACTCGTAATACTCAAGTTTAACTTATGAAATTTTGACTTATGATAGTCATAAAATAGTGAATCCCAGGTACCTACCTACATATCTAAGAAACTTATAACTAGAAGCGCTTCTTCACTCAAACTATGTCCTTATCTACTACATTTTATAGCTCTACCAAAAAAATAAACAAAAAAGAATGGGTAAGTGAGGTAGGTATATGCTTTCATTTAAAAACCAATAACTTCTTGTAACCTTTTCATTGCTTTCTTTTTATTTGCACCACTCAACTTTACAAAAACTTAAATGAAAACTGTTGATTTTAATTTAGCAACACACATGTGGCTCACCCCATATAACTAAAATAACACATATACCATATTCTCTTTGTTGTACCTTCTGAAATTTGAAAACCCAAAGAACTCTCCAGCATTTCGTACACGTATTGTAATTGCAAAATGCACTAGTAATTGCAGTACAATTACAACCCTAACATGCGCCCCTTGTGCCCTACATGCTATAAAAAATATAGTATATAGGTAGGAGCTATTCATCCGACAACGCCGACGACGTGCTTCAGAGCATCAGGTGTATCCGCATTGAGGTGCATCACACCAGACACCATACACAGCAAGAAGGCAAGGTCAGCACAGCAACACCGGGAGCTGACATGATGTGTTATTAGAGTTTTGCCGCATGTGTCTTTAGGGCACCTTAGTGTGCGGTGAAATAACAATAGACAATAACAATTAGAATCTGCAACCACCTGCAAAAATACGAAAATAAAATAAGCGCATTGGGTGTGTGGAACGGAAGCGGATATAGTGAAGGGAATAACTTATGAATTGTTTCAGCTAAATTAGAAAAGAAGCAAATAAAGCAAATAATAGAATTTTATTAACTGACACATGAGACAGCAGTCGAAATTATCATTCGAAGTGCTTTTCTGCTCAATTATTGTTTTAATTAGAATCCATCAAATAACTGCATATACAAAGAGAAATTCGTATACCTAAATAAATAATATGGGGGCATGCCAAATCGAGCGCTTATACAGCTGCTGTCATCAGTTAATTTATCAAAATTTATTTTCAAATCATAATTGTTAACTGTTATCGCCTGATGACTGATGAATGATGATGCCACCGTCACCGCCTAACTCTTCTTCCCACAACAATGCGGACACAATTTACATGTTATAATTTTTAACCATGTTTGTTGTATTTTAATGGCAAGCACTTTTGCCTTCCAAAATGTAGAAGAAAAACAGTGGGAATTAGAGACGCCATTACAGAAAAAATTGACATTTGCATACAAAACATCGATAACTTTGAGGTAGTCGTAGATAGAATTAAGTCGGTAGCACAGTTTTCTAAGAGTAGCGCTTAGCTACGACCAAAGAAAGTGGCCTTTTATAGTTCGTTAGTGGAATATTCGCCTCAACATGTCAAAAGTTTTGGCGAAGGGTCTATAAATTAATTTCCCAAGGCTAGTCAAATGTTCATACGCAGGGCCGGTCTCAGCCAAACTTGCGCCCTGTGCCGACACCCTTTGCGAAAAAAAACAATTAAAACAATCGGCACTAGACCAGAGTTCATGTAAGTAACAGTGACTCCAGGGTATAGGGATATTCTAATACCACAAAAGTAGTCGTTATGACATTCATTAACTTTAGAAAAAAAAGAACAAACAAACTGCATGCGCAAGAACGATTCGACTATATACAATACATATTGGGTGGCAATGGCGCAGTGGATAAAGTGCTTGATTGCTAACTAGGAAGTGTGGGCTCGATCCCCACGCTAGGCGCATTCTTTTCTATACCTCCAATTTTAATTGGATGCCGCCCATGGGTTAAAATGAGACAGTCAATACCTTGTTCTCAAATCCACTGTGCTAAACTAGTGCCGTGTAATTCAGGTTGCATTTAAAAAACCTTAGGTCTTACAGGCATATAGTTAAAATTAAAATATTGCGCCTCGTAGCTTACATTTTTTTTTAACTCTATATTAAAATTTCCCTTTTTACTTGCGATTATAGGTACTATAAGGCAAGTTATGTATTCGTAAGCAAAATTTTTTTTTCTAACAATCAAACATGACATTACGATCATAGAGAACACCAAAAAAGTGGGTCCCGCAATTCCGTCTGTCTCTCTGCCTGTCTGTCTGTTCTCGAATCTGCAGCCTAACGGTTTGGGGGATTTGCTTCAAACTTGGTACATATTATTTTTTCGGTAATATGCCCACACGTTTTTTCATTTTTTTGTAAGACGACAAATATATATAAATTTTTTTTTGGCCAAAAACAAAAATCCTATTTTTCTCAAAAACGCCTCCAACGATTTTTATAAAAAAAAATCAGTTCATTAATGAAGGGAAAGGCTACCTTTTGATAATTTTTTTTTTGAAAAAATTGTTATTTTTGGTACCTCTAGTACAACCATTTTTTTGGTTTTCGATTTTCTCGGAAACGGTTAATTTGATTTTTTTACGTAGAAGCTCCTAGAAAGTTTAAACACTATTGTATACCAAAATTTTTCAAACAAATTTTTTTTTGGAAATTAATTTTTTTTTAAAACTCAAAATTTCGAAAACGACTCAATAGATTTTTTCAAAACTTCGTATTTGGTGTTTTTTTTGACATTATCTTGAATAGTTAAAAAACTATTTTTTTTAAATAAAAAACAACGGTACCTCCCATACAAATGTTAAAAAACCGTTAAGAAAAAAATTTATTTCTCGAAAACGGCTCCAAGAATTTTTATAAAAAAAATTGTGTGTTCTTAAATTAGTACAGTTCACTTTCAAGTATAAAAATATCTTTTTGCGCACTTATTAACGGTACTTCCCATGGAACCACTTTTCATATTTTCGATTTTCTCAATTTTGGATGAACCGATTAAAATATTTTTTTTTATAAAAATTCTCCCTAAAATTGTTAATAAAACTGCATACGAAATTAAAAAAAAAAAAACGTTTTTCGATTTTTAAGAAATAAATAAAAACACTTTTTTGATAAATCGATTTTTCAAAAACCAGTCACAGAACTTTTTTGAAATTTGAATTTTATATGTATATTAATAATATCCTCAAAATGGCGTTTAAATTTTTTTTTCGAAAAATGTTTTCAAACCGCTCCAACGATTTTTGATTTTTTTCTTTTCTTTTTTGACCCGAATCGAATATGAAAATGTCGTATTCACATATTAATGGATATGCACGGAAACGTCATCGTCAGAAAAATGACTTTTTTAAACAATTGTTACCTATTATTTTTGACAAGTAGTGTCCTACAAAAACCTTTATACCTATGTATATGTGTGTTCTATTTGTGAATGGTGAATCCCTTATGAAATCGAGAACAGAGAAATACTCCGAAGACTTTATTCGGAATAGCCAATCGAATCGAACATTTTTGGAGTAACATGAGTGGAAAAAGAGTAACTCTGAACAGCCAATGGAAAACGAAAGTAGGCGCTTTCCATTTCCCGTGTTTCGCGCTTTCAATGTGATATTTAATAAGAAGCAAGGATACGGGACTTGCGCACATGTCTGTAAACGTCCCGGTTTATACGTGTACACGCTTGGGGATAGAACGAAAAATGTTGCGCACTATAGTGAAAAAGAGAAGTTGCACTACACTTTACCCAGGAGCTCCTCATGCAATATTTAGGGCAATAAATTGTCACACATATTGGCTTTACCTTGAATAATTGCCAATTGAGGCACTTTGGCGATGTCAATGGCAATATTGCCCGATCGATGAAAGGCAATAATTGCTTTCCATCTCCGAGGCAATAATATTGAGGCATTTCAAAATGGCTTCACTTCAATTTAGCTGCCTTTCTGTTTAAAAGAGTGCCGTGCGTGAAGCAATTTACTGACTGAATAAAAACGGAAGAATATAAATAAATGTGTCCAGTGGCGTAGCTAGCATGGGTGACACCCGGGGCGACAATAATGGTGTCAATGAAAACAGTAAAATTAGTAAGATTCACTTATTATATAAATTAAGGTTTTTTCTATACATATATATATATATATAGAACTGGAGTTATAAAAAAAATGTCACTCACGTGTTCGTCAATGTAGTATAAACATTGTGTTTTGTATCCACACACTTCATTTTTGGTTTCCCTTTGTTGCCACGTGTATTCACAGAACTAGAAGCCGCGTGTACGCACACAACTACAGCATTTGAGTTCCATTAAATGGATAGTGATATTTTATTTTGCTTGTCGAACTTTCTGGAATGTTCTATGGAATTCCTATGATTTTTCCGAACGTTTCTCGAACTAAATAGAATGTTCCATGGATTTTTGGATGATTCAAAAAAACGTGGAAAGTTCGTTGTTAAGTTTGGAATATTTCGGATAATTGTGCTTCATTTTGGGTGGTGAAGTTAATGAGATATATAATAGTTGACGCTGTGCTGCGATCAATGCCACGACCCTATAGATGGCGATTGCGATATACAATGACTAAGACTGCAATTGATTCGAGTTTTGCGTATTATTACACTGATTTCGGATAATCGTATATCGCGCATCACATCCGTCGGTACAAGCATTTCGATCAATTCAAATTCAATGCCATATTTATCCGCAAATCTTAAGTTGAAACGGGCTTCTCTCGAATACTATTCCGCAGTCGCATTTACTTTTCTCGATTTTCCAGGTGGGACATCCAAGACATTCGTCATTTCGTCATCATCGTCATTTAGTTGATTTTGGCAACAATTCGGTCAAGATCTCAAATTTCGTTGCCTGCTGCATCATATGGCATCAATGGCACTGCTGCCACACTGTTTGAAGATGCTCGAACTGCACATTCCGCGATGATTCTTCCCACGGTCAACAAGCCACTAACATGCATAATGAGAAAGAACTCGGTGACAGCGAAATTTTCAAAATTATCATTTGGGATGAATGCACGATGGCTATAAACGAGCTTTGGAAACAGTTGACAGAACAACGAAGGACTTACAAGGTGATTCGAAATAATTTAGTGGGGATATGATGTTGCTCATCTCGAAATCAACTGCTCCCGATGAACTTAAAGCATGCCTAAAATTGTCGTCTTTGAAGTGGCATGTCAAGAACTTGAAATTTACAACGAATATGAGTCGCATTGCAGAACGACCCATCGAGACCAGCATTTGGCAATTTCCAAATTCCTGTTGAAGTCTCGACTGGATTGATATCATTCCAGTCGAGAGTTTTTGAGAGTTTACAATGCCGAAGAAGAAACTCATCACCAAAGTAAAGTGTTTCCCGGCATTGCAAACATTTTTTTAAATCTCGATTGGACTTTTGAACTGGCAAAACTAACAGCGAAGAATATGGACGTCGTCGATAGCTTGAGTTTCATTATTAAAAATCAAATCAATGGAGAACTGCAATCGTACAAATCCGTTGACAGCGTGACGAGAAGGATGAAGCGACCAACTATCCGATGAAATTTTTGAACTCACTTGATATGCCGAAAATGCGAAGCATATTTTACAGCTAAAGGTGAGATGGATCATAATCATATTGCGGTGATTCCAGCCATGATCATCTCGGACAAATTCAAAGGAGAGGAAGTCCTTCCTTATAACACAAATTCCGATTTTTTCAACTGAAATTCCATTCCAATTCAAGCGGATTCAGTTCCACGTTCTATTGGCTTTTGTGATGACAATTAATAAATCGTTTTAAAATAAATAAGTTTTATTTCAATTCGTTAAATCCTAACGTGAACAATATGTTTATAAATAAATACTTAAAACTACTTAACACTAAATTTCCAAGCTATTGTAAAACAATGTTTTGAATTTTTAAAATTGTCATTTGGTGAAGCCACTATAAAATAAAATTTATTAAATATTTCAACTAATTGATTGAGAGGGCTATGAGTACCATAGCTCGATCTACTAAAAATTTGATTCAGAAGTCGTATACTTGAGCGACTAAAACTAAAGTTAAGACGATAAAGAACCGATGGTGATGATACTTCTCCATTTATTATTGCTGCCATAAAACAAAATTGTAAATATTTTCTATGATTTGCCAAGGAAGGAAGGTTAATTAAAGCAAGTCTTTGAGAATAAGGGGACAGAGGGTTTCCATGGAACAAAGGAAGAAAACGGAGACAAAAGCGCAAGAACCTCCTCTGAATTACTTCAATTCTCATTATATGTACTGAATTATAAGGTGCCCACACTACACAGGCATACTCAAGAATTGGTCTCACAAATGAAACAAAAAGTACTTTGAGAACATAAGGGTCACGGAAATCTCGGCCAAATCTCTTAATGAAACCAAGAATTATATTTGCTTTTCTAATTACAAAACTAATATGGTCAGTAAATGTAAGTTCCGAAACTAAAACAACTCCCAAGTCTGAAAAAACAGATACTCTACTTAAAGAACAGGAATCAAACATATAATCAAAAACAATTGGAACTTTCTTGCGGGTAAAACTAATGGTTTTACATTTGTCAACATTTAAAACGAGACGATTAATATTGCACCATTCCCTAAATAATTTTAAGTCATCTTGCAAAAGTAGAAATTCGGATTTAGAATTAATTCTTTTGTAAAGTTTATTGTCATCATCATAAGGACAGACGAATTTTTATGATCGAAATCAAGTCATTTATAAATAAAATGAATAAAATTGGACCTAAATGACTGCCCTGGGGGACACCAGAATTCACTACAAACGGAGTCGAACATTCATTACGAAATATTAATTCATATTGTCTATTTGCTAAGTACGATGAAATCAAATTTAAGAAATTGTCGTTAAAACCTTGACGAAACAATTTAAAAATTAATGTTTTATGACACAACTTGTCAAATGCTTTACTAAAATCAGTAAATATACAATCTTCTTGTTCACGTTTCTCAAAAAACATCTAAGCAAAAGGACGAAGATTAAACAGATTGGTAACAGTAGAACGCTTTTTCACAAAACAATGCTGATTATCACAAATAATTGAACTACAATGAAAGGAAAGGACACTACCTACGATTGACTCAAACAGTTTAGGTATTACGGATAGCTTAGCAATAGGTCTATAGTTCATTATTTCATTTTTAGGACCTTTCTTGTGAATTGGTACAATAAATGAGCTTTTTCAAATAGTTGGAAAAAGCGAACTTTTTAAAGACTTGTTAAAGAGAACACTTAAAGGGTACGACAAATAAGAAACGCATATTTTTTAAATAGAGGATGGCACACTATCAGGACCAGGACTAAGACACTCATCCAGATTCAGTATGTATTGTGTAATGGTTTGTTCACTTATTTCAAAATTAATATCATTTAAATGCGGAAAGTTTAAAACTGAAGAAGAAGAGTAAGAAGGGCTTATAGTGTTTGAATCACAAACGCTTCTCTGAAATAGCTTGCAAGAATGTTTGCAATAACTTTTTGTTCATGACTAGATGATGACGAATTTGACATAGAGTTAGGGTACCCACAAGTTTTTTTCTTACAATTGACATACTTCCAGAAATTATTTGGATTAGATTTAAGATCAGCTTCCATTTTATGAATATACTCATCATATAAAGAGTTTAAATAGTCATTAAATAATTGTTTAAGGATAAGGAACGTTCTTTAATCATCATCAGATCTTGTTTGATTATATTTTACCCAAGCTTTGTTTCTTTTATTTTTTAAGTTTTTGAGATGCGAATCGAACCATGGTGGTACATGCGAGTTTTTACGAGATTTTTTTAAATGGAATTGTCTTACTGAAACGGTCAAAGAAGGTATTATAGAAAACATTACCATTATCATCAATATTCAATTTTAAAAATAATTGGTTCCAGTCTTTGGTACATAATAAATCAAACAAATTTATAAAATTACACTTACTAATGTTAAATTCAAGTTTGTCAGAAGAATAATTATTAATTGGAGAAGCCATATTTAAATTAAGTGCAATAACTAATGCAGGATGATGTCGATCTTCTTCTATAAATTTAACAGCAGAAGATGTTACTGCAGTTTCAGTACGTACTGTGTCGGAGAAAAATACTAAATCGAGAGTTCTTCCCAAACGATTCTTCACTCCATTAAACTGACTAAGACCACACGAAGACATACAATCTATTATTGTAAGCTCATTTGAGCTAGATGCGTTTATTGGAACGTAGAAGTTGTCGTCTTCAATTTATATCCAGTTTATGTTCGATAGTTTGAAGTCGCCTACAATCAAAATATCATCTTCTGGCTCCAAAAGGGCATATACCCTTTCTATACAGTCGTTAAATTTTTCGTAAATGTTGTTGTTAAAGCTCGGAGGTATGTAAGTCGATATAATGAATAAATATCCGGATGCCAACTTAATTTTTATGCAAAGTACTTCGATGTCAGTGGATCGAAAATCGTCAATCAGGTAGCAAGTAAGAGAGCTTTTAATGGCCTACAGTGTCTAAAATGTCGTTTTCATGACGATCGCGTCTGAAGATTTGGTAGGAAGCGTCAAATAACTCCGAGTCAAGAATAGATGTGTTCAGCCAAGTTTCTGTAAATAAAATGACATCGTGAGGAAGATTGTTTATATTTTTGTAGACCCTGTTAGTCTTTGTCCGAAGGCCGTTCACATTTTGATAGTAAATTAGAATTTGTTTAAACTGCTTTGACGTCGATTCAGCGTTGTCGATTTTGACGAAGAGGGTTTTGAATTATGCCTCGGTTGCTTGACTTATACTCAAACTTGTGACTTATAACGCCATTTGGCTAAAACGACGACGAGTTTAAGACATGAAAGACTGAGTCTGGTACACATATTTTGAACGATGAATATTTCGTGTAATTCCGATGAATAATTTTCTCCACATTGAGGATCAGAGAGGTACCAAGTTTACCCGCCAAATAGTTTTTAATGTCAAGAGCGTTCGCTGATGGAGCAAGTTTGGATGAAAATAGCACCTTTTGTCCTTCTACAGATTTAAGTCCTGATACAATAGGATGTGTAATACCACACTGTACTTCGGTATTTCTATTCATACTGTTTGGAGCAAGAATGGGTCCAGCTGTCTTAAAGATGAGTTTTTCTTCAAAATGGTTGATGTTTGAGAAATTTGCGATGAGTTACATAGTTGTACATGAACATTCCCCTTTAGAGCGGGTGACGTTGGCAATGAGGAAAGAGACGAAGAAGTTGTAGTTTTATTGTTAAAGTTGAAACCAGCAATTGGTCGAGATAAAGCAGAGTCATTTAAAGTAGATATGCAGCTTTTTTTGATAGTTGGTTTGCATCAGAAATATCGTCGTCCAGTTCATCGCAAGGCCGTGGCCGTGGCAGGATAGTTGTGTGCTCCCCTGTCAAGCTCGTGGTCGCAGGTTCGATTCCTGCCATTGTCTATGTCTTCTTATATTCCATTAAAAACCAATTCTAAAAATTTTCATTACATGAGTTGCTGGGTTACTCATTACATCCTGTACAGGCATAACACTAACAACATGTGATTGAGTAAACTACTCTTTAATATGTCAACGAAATAAATAAAATAATGCGAATTATAAGAGACATACATAAATAAGACATGGTAATTTTCTCCGCATTAATTCAGCCGCCATCCCTGGAGATAAAATCTGAGACAACAACCACCATCTCAACACGTGTCGCCCCACACGTCTTTCTATCATTCTTTCTCTTCTTTCACCGAATGCCGCGCTGTGTTTGAAACATATAAGGGGTGTTCATAATCCCTTGAGCGCGTGCAAAATTATATAAAAAAAAAAAAAAAAAAAGGCCGTTGGTTGTACATAGGTCCGGGAAACAAATCGAAAAATATTGTATCACTCTCTACTGATTTTAATTCCATTCAAATAAATCACATTGAAATTTGAACTATCTGTGTTTTATTATAGCTCTGGAGCTTATATGAAGGCGTTATATTGCGGCGGGGCAAAATTAGTTGGGTCCGCTAGTTGATATATATAAGAATTTAGTTAATTATAATAAAGAATGGAATAGCAAAATAAATTAACATATAGGTACATTTTTAAAAACTCCTCTTCCTGGCTTTAACAGTTACAAATTCGTTAATAACATCTTCAAAATTTATCTCTTGTGTTGCCTCGTGTTCGATCACTAAAATTCCAAGATTGTTGAGCCTTAAGTAGGTTGTAGGTAGGTAGGGTTATAGGTAGGTATAATGTCACCATTTATTTGTAATACTCTGAGTTAAACTGGCTAAGTAATAAATTGAATCATAAAGTTTTAGTGACCTTGTTTTCAATTATAATAAACTATTTTGTTTTCGACGTCGATTGGCCTCAATTTTTTGTTTGGTAGCGCCGCCCCCTCGCCCGCCTTAGCTTCGCCATTGAATGCGCCTAAATATAAAGAAAAAAACAATATAAATTGAAAATTAGTGAGCTTAAATTAACAAAAATAGAAACAATAAGGTTTATTGAAATTCAAATTGCCAGCAATGAAAAGACTACCACATAGTATTTTTATAGTCACTGTCATTGCCTGAAATATTGCAGGTGGAACCACAGTGTTAGTCATTGCGGTTTGATTGAAACATCGGCATTATTATACTTCAATTTTCAAGCCATTTAATAGAACTTTTGAATTTACCTATAATTTGAATCTACCGAAATACAAGCATATGAATACTTTTCATTTGTTTGTTAATAACAGAAAATTAGCAGTCCATTTTTCACTTAATATAGGTATATCTTTAATCTAAAAATTCCTATAAATTGAAATTTTGCACCATTTAGAAGTAAATCGATACTGCACATAGAACATATATCAACTATAGATACGAGTACATATACTATACGGTATCGCGAGTTTATGTTTTATAAGCTGGAATAAACCCCGTCAAAAAACCCATACACAACAACAATAACGCCACAGCATTGGTGAACTCACGTCACACACAGACACAATATCTATGCTAGCTTGGAATTCTGAAAATTAATGGCTTGGTATTATATGAACGACCGGCGACGCACGGTGGCGATGGAATATTTTGCGCTTGTAAGAAAATTTCTCTGGAAATCGAATCTATATGCGATGCGGCTCAGCATAAATTTCGCAGGCAACACTCTTCGCCATCGTCATTTCCATCGCCATTGGCTTTGAAGTTGAAAATCGTTTTTAGTTTGAATTGGATGGAACACAGCATTGGGTTGGGATTTAGAATATAAGCAAAGCATACAGCATAGTCAGTCCAGTCAGTCTCCGAGGATACCCATTACTGGAAAATCGGACGTGCTTTTGCATACAATGAGTAGGTAGTGCAGCTATAAAATAGCGTGCCATAGCTCGCTAACATTGCGTGACAACAACAACGGAAACACGACTGACAGTTTGATTTTGGATTGTATTATCCTGTGTGCTCAGCGTTCAGGGACAGGGATGCTTATATCTACAGTTATCTTGTCATGGCATCGCATCACGACACCTCAAACACATATGGATGTTTGAGCAAGAGCATGCATTTCTGTTACTTACTTTATTTCAGACTCGTTAATCATTTGGAGTGGCGGTGGCGACATGAGGGGTTTATGGACATAGAACACAGTAGGCTTTTGTGTCCTTTTGGTGTTTCCGAATTGCATTACTATACTTCTACGCACACTGCACATCACACATCAGGCTCTGTATTCAGCTGGGCATTTTTATGTCACACAAAATCTGTGTTATCAATGAAACTGACAAAATGACGGAACAAAATCAACTACTGATGGTGTTACTTGATGTTCCGGTCCGGAGGATGCCTGTCGCATGTAATGTATAACTGAGAAAAGTAGGTAGGTATACTCGTAATAAGTTGGCGCGTAAAGCGAAGCGAATCCACTTGAATAATGACCCGGATGGATATTTTGTGACGATTCCAACTTGAACATTGGAGAGTCCGTAAACAAATATTTACCTCGCACAATTACATTGTGGAGATATTTCCAGCAGATTGCTAGATGTCCTGGCCTGGGAATGCGAACG
This sequence comes from Philhelius pedissequus, assembly GCA_910595825.1. Lineage (NCBI taxonomy): Eukaryota > Metazoa > Arthropoda > Insecta > Diptera > Syrphidae > Philhelius > Philhelius pedissequus. The sequence continues at coordinate 44,426,718 of OU343162.1, forward strand.
CAGATTAAAATTAAATCGACATAAAAATTAAATTGGGTTGGATATTTCGAGTTGACAATATCAAACATTAAAGTTAGATTACTAGTAGATATTCTCTCTAATTTCTATTTTGTTGACAGTTCATCGATAACTTCTTCCGATGTGATTCAATGTCAAGATGGATTGTCATTGTAGTTGAATAATTAACTTGCTGAATGCATTCAGTTTTGCGACTGGAGCTGTCAAAAAATGTTATACGTTCTGTGAATTGTTTTCGGTTTGACAAGAGTTTGATTTGAAGCTCCTTCAATGCTTTGTTCGACTGAATTGTGCAGTTGAAATTAAAATGTCAAACAGCTCCAAGAAAGAACAACTATTGCTTGTCTGATTCTACATTCCGTTTTGGTCGTATCATTGAAATCATAAACTAATAATGTAAAGACCGGAAACCTCTGCTTTCATTTGACATTTGCCTACAAGCTGAAATACGCACACAAGTAACTTTTCTGTTCCTCTTCCAATAGACACATTGATAAAAACGCACACAAGAATCTTTTCTGTTCCTCTTCCTATAGACACATAGACAACACAGCCCTAGTAATTTGTTTTTGTTTTGCTTTTCGATTTCCCATCTATTCATGGATAGAGTTTCAAAGCTACAAATACAACAATGTAAACAAATGGGTTTTGGGGGGTGAAACGTACGAAGGTTTCCGATCTTAGTATGGCTTATTTGTGATTGAAATTGTGCGTATTCAATATTTTGACAGATGCAGATCAATCTTCATTGTGCTTATAGCCAGTCAAGCGATCTTACAACAACAAAATAAATACATACTTATATGTGGTTTTCCATTGGTACAAGAATTTGATTATATGTTGATACAAATCTGCCAAATCACGATTTCGACAATTAAATCCTTCCATTGGGCAAAACAATTTTGTTTTTCCATTCTGAATCAAATAAATTCGCAGATCCGTATTTTTCGGTGAATCTACCCCTCTTTTTACTAACACTACTAAGCACTAGGACAATTGGAAGTACTAAGTTTGACAAGTATCAGTTTTACAGACACGAATATTCGCAAACACCATAAAACAAAATAGCTAATCTATTCAAAATGCATTCTATTTGCCACGAAAAAAATCAAATTCCACATCAAATGAATTTACCAATGGAAATTCCCATTAGATAACTTCATATAGGTTCGTGTAATCGTGTTTCTCTGAATTGGTTTTAATAAGATTTGAACTTTCGTGAGAACCTAACGAACACGCTAAATTAAAATAAATCATCGATCGGCGAAATCAAGCATAATAATGTCGTGTAATATAAAATCAATTTTAAATGTCAAACAAAATTACCAAATTTTAGATGAGAGCACTCTTTTTTTTGGCCAATATTGGTAACGACCTCATTTCGGCTCTAAATCAAACATAGTATGTATCAAAAATTTTTAGAATTCTTTTTACATTTTAGAATGTAGTTTAGACTAGCAGATTTTCTGTCCGATTATTGCAAGTCATCGATGCTGTTCGAGAATAATCGATCTATTTGGTACCTTGTATTATATAAACTCATTTATGTAATAATTGTATGTTATTGACATATCAACGGTATCTTTTATTTTTAATTGGTCCTTCGAGCCAGATACATATTACCCATGGCCATGGGTAGACATTTCTATCTGCGTTTGCAAATAGTATTAAATTCGGCGAACAGTGGGTACATATAAGTACATAACCCAGATCGTTTTATTTTCACGGGGTGAACCATATGGGTTATTGGCGATAATAAAACACTGCTATTTTTGCAACAGCCAGGTAGTTGACAAACGTCAACTTGACAATTGTAAATTTGTTGCCCACATTTTGCAGAAATTGTCAGAAATCGGAAATTTTTTACTTTTGCATGAACGCTCTCTAATGTTGGAACAGGAATTGAGACTAATTAATACCAATTGGCAGTTTTGGACAAGGTGTGAAAAATTAAGAAAAAAAGCTTTGATATAACGCATAACTGTGATAATTCTAGGCAATATTAAACCATTTCAAAAGAATCACCAAAAAATGAATATGATACATTATTAGTTTGAGTGTTATTATAAATATTCTGCTTGATTTTTCTGCGTTTTGTTTAGCAGAGCATAACTTTTAAATTTGACCAACGGAGCACCTGAAATCTTGTAGCAGATTTCTCCCAAAATGCGAGTTAATGCGAGTAAATCATTTAATTCCAAAGTCAATTAAAAGTATATGCGCTGATTCTGGATCTCTGATTGGTCGTTCAGAGTTTGTTTTGCTGGGATCCACCAAGGTTAAGTTCTTGGTCCAATCCTATTAAATATTTTTTTGAAGTGAGTCTTTCTTTCCATGATTTCGAAGCTTTGGCCATTTGTATTTAATATTAATATTCGTCGGTAGCTTTTCTACACATACAGGTACATTTTGATTATTCGTTCTAGGAGGTTATTAGGCTATTAAGGAGTAAAAATGTGAATGTCAATTGGTTTTATTTTTCTACTACAAATTTAGTAAAAATAATTTTAAAAAATCTTCAAAATGTTTTATTTAAAAAAAAAATTACAAGGCGTGAAGCAACAACTTTAAGGCTTAACAAAATTCATCACCCACTTTTAAACCAATCAACAAACTAAAATATCTCAAACTGACTTGTCATTGTTTCTAGGATGATCATTCTATGTTTTCACATCATTGTTATCATCCTTATGTAATGATGTGATGTGTATATACCCGTCTTGGGTTTGTGAGTCTTCGTTTGTGATTTTTCACCCTGGTGCCTTTCAAAAGCACTCCCATAACACATAATACACATAGGTATACCCTTACCATTTTAACATCACAATTTATTCTTATTCTTACCAAGAAACAGAACCCGGTGATGACACATCTATAGATACGTGATTGCAATAATAAACGCGAGCAACGTAAAGTTCAATTCCTACTTCGAGATCTTACTCAACCTGCTCCTTGTCCCTGTGCTCATCCTTGTCGTTTTCATTCACGTTTTCGTTGCCATTTTTGAAGCTACAAACACAAACCAACTAACACACACAAGGTGCAATTACCCGCTTGGCTTCATTTCCAGGCGACATGCAAGAGTACAAATTAAGACTTCCCTGCTGCAGACACCTCCGGTTCTGGGTTCTAGTTCTGTTTATACATACTTCGAGCTTGGGAACGAAAGTGTGTGAAATTGTTTTTATTATTCTAAGTCTAAAGGACTGTCTCCTGTCTTTGTAGACAAAGTAGTCCTTTGTATAAGCTCTTGAGTTTGCTCTAAGAGGTAAAATAGAGATATGCTGCCAACGCGGTTCCGCCGATGAAGAAGAAGCCATGTCTTAGAAACACCAAAAGGCATTCTTTACTTCAAAGAACACTATTATTTGTACTAAGGTAAGTATATTTCTTACAGATGCTCTTTCTTTTATTGATAGACAAATCAAAGGTTTACGCCTTAGAATTCATTTACCTACTCCTGACATCCGGTATCCAACGCAACCGACTTGTTTCTTAAAAGCTTGTCAAAGAAAAACCAGAGAATGTCAACAATGAGGAAGCAAAGCATCTTTAGCTACTCCTTACCTACAAGGCCACAAGTCACCAAGAAGTCAAAGACAAGTCTAAATATTTATTAGGACGTTAGAACGCGTCAGCTTACCCTTTCGATTCCCTACAATTTTTTTTTGTCCAGTAATTTGAATTTGAACTTGCAATCTATTCAAATATAATATAAATAACAGAAGTTCGCAATTTATATACACTTATCTCTAAATAAACAGTGTGGTGTACTTGAATAGACCAATAATAATATTGCCTGGGAATTTGTTTTTTGTTTGTCGTTTTGTGGTTATTGGCGTAAAATGAAAACGATCAATATCTCCATCAGACGAAATACCCCCCAAACACAAGTAATGTCATATGACAGATCTCGGGGGAAAATTCCAAAATATGTCAATTTTAAATATAATAATAATGGCTTAAAATTTTAGTCGATTTAGTAATATGTCATCATTTTTAGTATGATACAAGGTTAAAAAGAAGATTTTGCTAATTTTAAGCGAGTTTAGTATCGTATATTTATTATCGTACTAAATCCAAATGCCACTTTGACATTTACAAACGTCAAAAATTTAAATGTTCGCTTATGTCGATTTCGTTTCAATGGAAACATCGATCTGCAGTCGATCCGCCGTCAATTTTTTTCTGAAATTCAAATTCGTTTCAAATTAAAACCAATTTTTTGTGGAAAAACAGATCCGTATTGAATCTCTTTGGAGACGGATTCAAGACGGATTTGTGCACAGATTCACACACACTACAATATTTGTTTTGAAGTTTCTCAATTGTTGCGTTGTGAATTAATTTTTATTTTGTGGCAGTAGTGTACAGAAAAGGTAAATTAATAAATTAAAAATAAAAAAAAAAATGTTAAACTTCTTAGAAACAAATATTAAAAAAGTGCAAGTGGGCTAAGGAACTCCCCCGCGTCGGAATCGGGAAATTAAAACGAAATAATGATGTATTAACGAATTGAAGATTTGTTTTTTCTTAGAGTGGCCAAGCAACACACACAGTCCCAAAAAGAGATTCGGTCGTAATCGTTTGTATCAAAGCAATCAAATATTGGTTTTAGTAGCGAATCCTATTTATTGAAACGAAATCGACATTAGTTTGGTTGCACTCTTTTGGGCGTGTTCAGCTGCAAATTAGCAAATTGTTAAGTAGTATCATATTAATAACTTAGTATCAGGCTGTTTAAAATTTTGCGCCAATATCTTTAGAAGGTCCAATTTGTCAGTAGTTGTGTTAACTCTAATGTGGTTTTCCATTGGTACATACACGAATTTAATTCTTTTTTGATAAAAAACTACCAAAACACACACACTACCAAAACAAAAAAAAATAATAATCTTTTTTTGATTCTGAATCAAATTTGCAGATGTATTTTTTTATTCAATGAATCCCATTCTTTTTTACTAACACTACTAAGCAATTCTACAATTGGAAGAACTAAGTAAGTTTGACAACTATACTCTTTTCAATTTATATTTTCAGTACAGGGAAGATAGTATATTGGCTTTTCACCCTTACTATTATGGATTTTAATAAGCTGTCTCTATTTCTAAAAAGATTTTCCATTTTCCATGGTTGCCGTAGTGACCATTATAATTGTCATATTTATCTCACAAATGTGAGAAAGGGTTACTGTGAAAAAATTAAACTAAATCAAAAAAAAAATAAAACCATTCTTTTCTACACCATCAAGAGGTGAGATAGTAGGCTGGTTGTTTTTAGGAGTTCCTGAAAAGGCTTATCTCTTTTAACCTAAAAATAAATCACACAAAACAACGTATAAATAATTAACAGGAACAAAAATAAATAAATAAACAGCACAAAAATAATAATATCGCCTAAAATTGCACTGTACTATTTTGAATATTTTACGTAACACACGAAACCCGCTTCTTTTTAGATTTATTTTCAAGAAGACAAAAATTATTTCGTAATTTAAAGTTGCAATTAATTAATGAACCGAAACCGAACTCCATCAAAACTTGCTCATATAGTAATTTTTCCTTAGTAAAAATACTCAGAAAATATTGTATAGCTCCATTTTAACCGTTTTCAAAAAAAAAAAAACAAAAAAATTAAGCAGTAAAGCTCGCAGCGACAACACCGTTTTCCTTAAAAGCAAAATATATGCTCTCATATGCTCTAAGAAAGCTTTATCTCTGAAACCTCCATAGCAAGAATCAAAGAAAAAGGTAAAAGAATTTCCATCAACGGACGTATGGTAACTCTGAATCAATGTGTTTTCTTGTTTTAAATATACACAATAAGCGAGAGTCGAATTGGCGATCAGTTTCAATCCTTCATTTTCAGAGATTCAATCGTTTTAATGTCATTCATTTCAAAGATTCAGTCTTTTCAATCGTCCAATTTTTTAATCAATCATTTGTGTCAGTTGGGACTTGCGACCCATATGGAAACGTTTTGGAATTGAAACAATCCCATGATTAGGTCAAGTCAATTAATCTTTCACTTTCACTCAACATAGGTGTATGTAAATATATAAAGTATTGCCTGAGGCAAATGTATATAAAATTAAAAATTTTAATTGATGCTTTTAAAATAAAATGCACGAATGGATCGTACAAACTTGCTCTTGTAGCTAAAAACTTTTGTGTTACTCCCTGACGCTGTTGGTAGGTAGCTAGTCTATTATAGTTATCCTATGCAGATTTAAAGCCCATGTAGGTAATATTACCTTGATTCTTAGTATAATGAATTGTCGAATGCATGATTCAAGGAATAGTTAAATAGGTACTTACAAATGTATATTTAAATGGATTTTAATTTTGTAAATTAGGAGGGTAATAATGTAAATATGTACAAGTACATAAATGTATATAATGAAAGTGAATGGTGTATAGGTGTGAAAAAACCTTTTTTAAACTTATTTAAACTGCCAAAATCATCACTTAGATCGGTTTTTCGAAAAAACGAAGAACGCCGTTAGATGCCACGGATCAATGAAAATTTTATAAAAAAAGTATCTCGAAAATTGTAGGACGGGTTTTGATGAAATCCTGTTTTTTGTTTTTCGTTTTTTGAAAACAAAATTCTTTTAAAATTTTGGTATGCAATTTTTTAGAGACAATTAATGTTCATGTGAATGTAAATTTTAAAATTATTTTTTTTTGATTAGTTTTAAAATTATTGATTTTTCAAAAAACAATTTAATAAATTATTTTAATTTAAAAAAAAAGTTATTCAAAATTTTGATATGCAAAAATAATTTAGGTACTTAGATCTTCTCAGATATAAAATTTGACAGAGATCCAATTTACCGTTACCGAGAAAGCCAAAAATTAAAAAAAACCATCATATGAAAGGTACCTTTAATAGACCTTTCCTGTAAACTTGGTCATATCAAATGATAGCCATTACCAACAAAAAAATTATCAAAAATTTTTATCAAAATCGAAAAATGAGATTTTCCTTCAAGGTCATATGGCAGGTACCATTATTTTTAGGCCTAAAAATAAACTTTCAATTTCTCCTTTGAGGAATGCCAAAATAATCACTCAAACCAAATTCGAAGGCAATCGCTTAAGCCGCTTAGGCTGTAGCTCGTTATACATACAGACGGACAGACTGACAAACAGACAGACAGACATTTTTTGGCGATCACTTTTTTAGGCTTCTCTATGATCGTAATGTCATGTTTTACGAATGCATAACTTGCCTTATAGTACCTATAATCGCAAGTAAAAATCAAGAACAAAATTGGTAGGCACATAATATTTCTTATAAGTAGATATTTCTTTCTTTTTTTTTTGTTTCCAATAAACAATTTTAGTTATGGTATGATTCTTACATAACATAATTTAACTCAGAATATTGTTTTTTTTTGTAAGTAACAAAACGATAAAAATAAATAGCTCTTTCATACATATTTCTAATTGCATTTCCTATGCTTTCTTTCTTACGTTTATGGTCTAAGCGCACCTTAGGAAAAATGAAAAAGTAAATTGAATATTACATATTTCATTGACTGACTGAAAATATAAATTTAACAGAGTATACCAGTTTTAAAGACACGAATATCCACCAACACTATTAAACAAACTAATCTTTATTTAAAATGCGTTTCATTTTTTCCTGGCAAGAAAAAAATCCAATTTCGCATCAAATTCTGAATTTACCAATAGAAAACCACATAAGTTAAACCAGGTTAGTTAATCATGCAAATTAACTAACCGCAAAGCTGTTTTTTGTTTGTCAACATTTTATCGAAATCGATGTGCGGCATTATCGAAATCACCCTTTCCATAGTTTTGCACTTTTTTTTGGCAAGCATTTTTCAGAAATATTTACTGAGTTAATCCAGAAGATGAATATCTTGAGTTAACTCGAAACCTAATTTGACTGAAACTAATATGATCTCGCACTGAAAAACTGACCCTAAAGTTAATTGAAAGTCATTATTAGGCGTTTTTCTTTTTTAGTTCAGAGCAGAGTCTTAGTTGTCAAAAAATTTGTTTGTGTTTCTTTTTAACTCAGAGCATGCAGAGCTCCAAATGTGTGTTTCTTTTTTCGTCCTGAACATGTGTAGATCGCACTCGAACATAATTGACTGAGCATGTGAGTAAATTGCTGAACGCACCAAATGCCATGTGAGTCAAGAAGGAAAATATGAAGAAAAAAATTATTAGATACATAAGTTGGCGAAAGGAAAATGATAGTTTATTGATTTTCCGTAATTGGGTGTGTATCAGAGTACAAAAAAGGCTAGGTATTGTGTTATATTGCTTTTTATGGTTAAAATGAAAATGTGTTCTCATTTATGTGGTTCAAGTGTGTTTATAAAATATATCAGTGTTCAGTGCTCGCTCTGTTTGGAACAAGTTCAGTGCATAATCTATGTGTTCGTACTCTGTTCAGTGCTCTGATCTGAACGAAAAAAGAAAAACGCCTATTAAAGATGCAATCAACAATGTGATGAATTACTGTTAATTTGAAAAGAAGGATGAACACAATATCTCCATATTCTAAAAAATGACAATTTTTCGTTGTACGCAATTTATCAATTTCGCAATCTGCTAAAATTATATTTAACTAAGACAATATATTTGTTTATATATCTTTATTTTAGTTTTCTTTTATTTATTATGAGTACCACAGAGTGATAAAAGCTACTTAAATATGTAAGTGTGTATGATCAACGGAACCTCACTGTATTTGTGTACAGTTAAGGTATACCTATATAAAAACGGATCTATTTTACTTCTATATCCATATGTACATAAATACTTTAATCGGCTGACTGGTCGCACGTTGTGTTGTGCACATAGTTGTTGGTAGCCCCAAAAGAATTCGATTTTCTAGCCTCAATGTTAGTAACCTCTTTTTATTTACTAAGCCTTAAAAGCTTTAATACTTTAAAGGGCTACCAAAGCAAAACATACGAAATAAATTTAAAATAAATAAAAAAAAAAGTCGGCAAGAAGGAAAATAAACGACACGGCACAAGTATAAAGTTACCAAGGATGAAGTGAAAAAGGCAGCCTTGGGACACATCCGTATAGAACCAACCATACATACCTATAGGTAGGAAGGACTAGGTATTGCCCGGAATGTATATATAGATATGTGCATGTTTGAGTTGGGTATGGTATGAGTTAACAAGAAAAAATGAACTCATCCCTATGCGATGCTCCCAGTATAACTGAATTTGTTTTTCTATTCCGGGTTCCGGCAAAAGTATCCCATAGGATACGATTAATCTGGTATTTAAAAGTTACTCGCCTGTAAAAATGCCAATGTATTCCATTTTCCATGTTTGAGAGTGTGCAACCGTTATATGGTATATACGATACCGCATATATGTACATAATGTATAAACAGTGAGGACACAAAAATTCCAAGGTACCTACTCGTATGTAGGTATGATCATTAAAAAAAAATAATTGATAAAATTGTGAAATTAATGCCTACAAGATATCAAAACATATGAATTGAAGAAACTTCCCATTACGTCACGAGTCTCACATTTCTCTCACTGAGAATCTGCTGGAATACATCCATTGCGGGAAAGGAAAGCGAAATGTGCAGTATGAAACGGATTGAAATTTATTCTAAATTTCGTGGATGAACGAAGATTTAAACTATACTCTGTCCAACAAAAATAGTCAGTTCATGCCTTAAGGGAGAGCTTTTTGAAACACACTGGTGCCTGTTGCTGAAATTCCAAATGAAAATAACTACTGACCACATACAAATGACCTACCTACTGCACATATAAATAAAAGTGGACACTTTTTCACCATGCACACAAACTTCGTTGTGTACTTTTAAAATGAACACAATCAGAGTTACCACTGCTACGTTTTTGGTAATTTGGTATGCTATCTACTTTACTTACCACTTTAGCTTTAAAACAGCCGGAACTTATTGACATCTATCTATTCGAGTCAGAGTGAGAGGCAAGCGTCCTTCTTCCCTGTACTGACTATTTTTGTTGGACAGAGTATAACACATATAGAACAGATTATAGTTTTAGATCTGACAGATCAAATGTCAAATAAGATAGAAGTACTAACACATATAAAAAAGGTTCATGTATAAATTTCTTCGCTCAGATTGAAATTAACTCGTGTGTGGTTGAACTAAATATAAATACTTAAACCGGTTTTATTCCAAAAATTGTTCATCCCGTGTGTTTTTCCCTCAATTAATTTTTGGTAACAATTTTTCCAAAAAATTAGCACTAACGTGACATTCCTTAATCAGCTATGTATATCACACCTTGTAAGTCTTAAAAAAATACTTAAAATAAATAATCCTGTTGACACATGTAATGTCGATTGCTTTCATGTGATGTGATTCCTGATCAGCCTTAAACCATCTAACTATATCAGAGTTACCATTTCACCCTTAATGCAAGTAGATAATATTTTTTTCGGTATGTGTTAAGAGCTTTCAGAATTCATGCTTTTTTTGAGCTTTTGAGAACAAACAGATATTGAACCAAAGGAGGAACGGTGTTGCCGCTTGTCGTGCTTATGTTGTCATGTTTTTTAATGTAATACACATTTTTTTAAATAAATGAAACCAAAAATATTACTAATAAAATGATAACAAAAAAACTTATAAAAATCTATGGTCCTTATATTGTGCTTATTCATGGAGGTAAGTGTAATGACTTTTATTGTTTATTTCCAAGTTGCCGGTAATATATTCTCCATTTCGATAGTTATTCGGTAATTGTTGTAAATATTATTATTATTGGGTTTAATAAAAAGTGAGTGATATTTGTTTTTAAATTTTTTTGAAGTGATTTGTGTTTCATAAGTCTAGTACGCAGCTCGCTTAAATTTAGCGAAATGGGATGCAGCTTCAGTTATATTGTTCTCCACTGTGGCTTCACTATTTGTCAGAATTTAGCCCGGGGATAACGTAATAATAATTATCGAGCGAAATTTAGAAATGTTTATTTTGATTGTTTATTTGTTCGACTTTGTGTCATCTGAAATCGATAAATTTATTGACTGATTCTTCCTTCTGTCTTCTGCAATATTATTTAAAATAAAAGTTATGGATCCGACTGGAATGTTTAATGTGCCCACAAATTCACCTCAAGCCAAAAGAAAGAAAAAATAACAGCAATTTGGATGCCATAAATATAAATGACAATGACATCATCAATTTGTTCAATATTTATTTCAATAATTTATTTTTTAAATCTGAACTTTAAAAAATTTAATTAATTTTTTTCAGAGAACCGCTGTTTTTGACATATTCTCCACAGAACTCTTGTGTCAAATTTCAAATTCCCCACAACTCTATCATGTCAAATTTTAAAACATTACATTTTATAAATAACAGACGGGCATTTTTTCCTCTCATTTGCGGCGATTTATAAGGCAAAATATGTAAGCCATGTAAAGAGACATATTAATGTATGCAAGCCAATGCAACAGGAGTTAAAGGCAAACGCCCTTTCACTGTACCTACTCATGGAGAGAGCAGAAACTTATAATCTCTCCCAATTTTGAGATTTTGTGATTTGAAATTCTGCTTTTGTTTTTGCTGAATATCAATATTATTTATTTTTTTAAGGTAAATTAGCAGGATCTCAAGACAGTCCGGCACTAGGTAATCTAATAGAAAACAGTGACAAGAAAAATAAAATCAAACAATGCATTCACCTTAAAATCTAATTTCCGATGAGTGCATTTGTGATAAAATTTATGAAAATACTTTTTCGTTGAAAAAGTAGCACAAGGACATAAGCCTGGAAGCTATGCCCTCTTGGACTTCTACAGGGTGGCGCACGAATCGTGCAACAAAAATAAAACGTAATAACATTTTTTCAGTGTGAGTAATCGGCTTATTTTTTTTATTTTATAAGCTACTATTTAGATTTATCAAAATGATTGCTTGGGATACTGAAAAAAGGATTTGAATAGTACAGCGATACCATTCTTTGCAGTCCGGCATTTCCGTCCAAAGGGAATTTAGGCTGGAGTTTGACGGTACTCCCCCGAGTAGATGGACCATTATGAGGCTAGTGAAAATGTTTGCCGAATCTGGAAGCATCGAACGAATACCGTAGCATCGAGATCCCAATGTTCGGGTTCAGGATACAATCGTGGCTGTTGCATCGGCAATACAGGCAAATCCAAGTATTTCGACTCGAAACTTATCGGGCCTAATTGGAGTTAGCAGACGGTCATTACAACGGATACTTCATGATGACTTAAACTTGTTTCCGTACAAAGTCCAAATTACAACCATTAAAACGCTCAGGATTTGCCTGTTCGCCTGGAATTTTGCCGAAAAATGTTTGCAATGGCCGAAGAAGACAACACATTGATAAATTGTTTGTTCATGTCTGATGAGGCCCATTTTGACTTAAACGGCAATGTTAACAAGCAAAATTGCCGTATATGGAGTGAATCTAATCCAGAAATTCTCCATGAGACGGAACTGTACCCAGAACTAGTCATCAAGGTGTATTGTCGGGCCATACTTCTTTGAAGAAAACGGTGTAACACAAACTATCAATGGGGACCGTTATTTAAAGATGTTAAAGGAGTTTTTTTACCCAGAACTTCGCCAAAGACGTATCCCTTTCAGCAGGATTTGGTTTCAACAAGATGTAGCAAGTGCACACAAGTTATGGCGAAGCTCCAACGAAAATTCCCAAACAAATTGATATCCAGAAATTGCACTTTCCGCTGGCCCCCAAGGTCGCCTGACCTAACTGCACCAGACTTTGTTTATGGGGTTATGTCAAGCTAGAAGTGTATAGAACGAAACCCAGGAATTTGACTGAATTGAAGCAGTCCATTAAGACAATAACTGAGGCGATCCCAATGCCGCAATGAACAATTTTCTGATCAGGTGCCGCATATGCGTGGATGAGCGTGGAGGTCATTTGCGGTCTATCATCTTTAAAAACCATTAGTTATTTAAAATAAAATTTAATTTTTAATTGATGAAATACATCGATTAAAATAAAAGTTTTTTAAATTTCTTATTGTAGCACAATTCGTGCGCCACCCTGTACAGTATATCGTAATGTTAAAGATTTTCGAGTTCTAAATCATCAGGATATAAAGGTATAAGATATGAAATTGGGATCCCAAAACATAAAACTCTGCCAAAAGTTCTTACATACGTTCCGGCAACTCCTGAAGTACAAACATATTTCTTAAATTTGCTATGGCTCGTGAGAAAAAGAAAGGGAAAACATATTATATAAATGTCAATAGCTTTTTGTTGCCACTGTGCTGACATGGTGGTGTCATACACAAACACATTGGGTCAACAAATTCTATTTACTCAGCAATCTCAAGCAATGGGATGGGATGGGATGACATTCGTATCTAATCCATTGATAATTTATTCTGTTCTAGGATCTAAAGTGTTTTATTTTGTGCCCTCATTATGCTAATTCTTTTTTAACTGTAGAGTTAACTGTAAGCAAATTGATTTTTTTAAAGCAATGTCACGAGACGTGTATTTTTGTCAACTTCCTAAAACCTATATTTCAACAATACAAAATGGAAAAAGGTTCAAGGACGTAAATCCATTTAAAATTTAATTTTAACCAAAATTGATTGATTGAATAACATCTAAGGCATTTTATGATATGGGAATTAGGATCAACCATTTTATGACTTCCCGTTTATTCCCCAGGTTTCATGACCCAGTCATGGTTAAGATAAATTATTATACTCTGTTGGTTTTATCAGAGACTTGAAACAAACATTTCACCTTTGGGGGCGTTGAAAACTTGTTATAGTATAAGACACACCCTCCACCTCCCTCCATAGGGAATAAATAAGTGCAAGAAAAATGTCTCCATCCTCGATGTACATATAGGACCATTTCAAAAACCCAACCGCAACAGCCCTCGGCCCTGGTGGTGGGCATTTCCCATAAATTTCATTTCATCTCTTGTTCTGCCACTTGTTGTTGAAGCCCGTTTTTCCCATGGTAATTGACCTGTTGATATGCTAAATAAGGCATACGACTTGCTCCGAGGATAAATGGATCCTTTAAGCCATTCAAACGAGTTGCTGCTTGAGTGCTCGCCTCCGCCTCGCAGTGTCTACGACTTATTTCATAATTTCGCCGATGAGTAAGGGAGAATGCAAATCGGGCTGAAACTGAATTAGGGTAGTTATACGAGAAACATAAGATGGACTTGAATGGATAAGGGTTGTGTTTGTCGCCTCGAGTGCGGTTACTCAGATTCCATCAACGTCATCATCACCGTCAGGAGGATGCTTGCTATATTATTATTTTGTTGAGTAATATCTTACCTACCTATAAATTAATTTGCAAGCATTTTATGATTTCTAGATGAATCTTAAGTACTTTTGCCTGACTTTCGGATTTATTAAATATTTAGCAAAACATTACCACATCTTTTAGATTTTGATAACAACTTGTATTTACATATAACTACTGTCTCATGACTAATTTAAATGTAGGTGTAGATGATGGAATTATAGACGTTTATTATAGCTGTAAGCTACACTGTTAGTGTTAAGTTGGTACATAGAACTAACTGATTTAATCTTTACACAATTATATACTTGCTTTACTTAGGTCCTACCACCAAACCCGGCTGCACGTTGCTGCGAATTAATTGCATTGCGTTCAATTGTTAGATATTAAAATTGGTATTGTTAAGGAAGTAATTTGTAAAGATTCTGATTAGTAGCAATCAGTGGTTTCAATTAATTAAGAACTAAATGATGAACAATATTACTCCTTAATCTGTCTTTCGTTAAAACAAATAAATTTGATGGGTTCTTAACGCATGAGCCTGCATGCAGCTGCCCATGGGAGAAACACGGATTCTGCAAGTCCAAGAAACAAGTTGTCATTGTCTGCCTTGCGGCTTATTTATCGTCATCGCGAAAGCCAAACGTATCGGGAATTGCAGCCTTTTGAAATGTATTGTTGATTCTGATAGAATCATAGGTATTAGGGGTAATAGGACGACTTCTCCGTTAAGCTTTCCAGACAAGATCGTTGCTGCAAGTACGTTTCCGGTAATTTTTCTGATAACTAATCGTACACCATTGCAAATCTTGGTGGATTTTAGTTGCTCAATTTTCAGACAGAGCTTGTGTGGCGGCATTCCTGGCGCATATCCAGAGAATTTAAAATTCTTTGCGAAAATTGACGATCCCAATTTCATCAATAATAGTGTCAATTGAATTAAAAGTCATCGAATCACATTGCAATAAAAACTTGATAAGAATAAATTTAATGTTTCAAATTTAGGTTTTTAAGCTGGATGAGGACGATGCTGGTAAGAACACACAACCAATGTTATGTATAAACATGTATTGAAGCTACCGGAACTTCAACAGCAATAACTACAACCGCGGAAAATATCCGTAGAATAATTGAATAAAATAAAATTGAAGTTAGAGTTTGTTTGTGTCATTTTTTCAGACACCCTTTAAAGAGAATACTTTTTATGTGTAGTAAGTTGTCTCAAATCTCAATTCTTAAAGTTTCATGAAATCCGGTCCACAATCACCAAGAATATGACTATTTTGTATAGAAGAAAATAAGAATACTTACACATTCTAGTTAGTGGTTATTCCATTGGCGGCAGCCATCTTGGATTCTTGTGCTTGTATCGAATAATTAAATATTTGAAAATACAATATACAAATATAAGAAAATAATATAAAGCAACAAAAATAAATAATATTATTTACTCGTAGTTTTCGGACGGAAATATTTACACAATTATTAGAGATGTTATAAAAAACAGGCTTTTTTATTTTTTTTACCAATATGAGAAAAATATCATGTTTAATACTTACTTTAATACTGCACAGCAATTCTTGAATCGACAATTTTAAATAACATAATCAAAATACAAACAATGCACAATACCTATACGTATACGTATGCACATTTAACTACGGAATCGAAGAATTAAAATTTACTTATACACACATATGAACAGCACTGAATACTTTATATACTGTCGATATATAGCACAAATAAGCCATAATAAAGATTGGAAACCTTCGTACGTTTCACCCCCCAAAACCCATTTGTTTACATTGTTGTATTTGTAGCTTTGAAACTTTATCCATGAATAGATGGGAAATCGAAAAGCAAAACAAAAACAAATTACTAGGGCTGTGTTGTCTATGTGTCTATAGGAAGAGGAACAGAAAAGATTCTTGTGTGCGTTTTTATCAATGTGTCTATTGGAAGAGGAACAGAAATGTTACTTGTGTGCGTGTTTCAGCTTGTAGGCAAATGTTAAATGAAAGCAGAGGTTTCTGGTCTTTAAGTTATTAGTTTATGATATATAGCTTCCTCATCTCATTAATTTTGAAAGATATATGTACACATACACACAATCACCATCCAGAGATGGACTTTATTTATATGATTATGATTGTGATCTGGCATTGTACTCATTAGGGGGGTTCACCTCCAATGTTCGACCATTAAAACGCAAAAACAACCGCTGGACCAACATGATCGTCGGATTTCAAAATTTTTTGATAACTTGCTGGCTCGTCCAATGCTCGTCCAACCAACCAACTTGTGTAAACCGACAACTTCGATTTCTTTTTTCGTGTTAGGTTTAGGTTTATTTTGAGTCTCATAAGAGATGGTTGCATTTGGCATCTAACGAAGTACGCACGTATTTTTACTTGCGGTTATGGTACTTTAAAGCAAGTTATGCGTTCGTAAATAAAAATCCAACAATCAAACAAACAAAAGTAGGTTCCGCAATTCCGTCTGTCTGCATGTCTTCGAGTCTACAGCCTAAACGGTTGGGTGTATTTGCTTTAAACTTGGTACAATTGTTTTTTCATTTTTTCTAAGACAAAAAACGATACCTACCAAACATTTTTTTTTTTGTCAAAAGGGTCTTATTTTTCTCAAAAACGGCTCGAACAATTTTTATAAAAAAAATCAGTTCATTAATGAAGAGAAAGAGTAACCTTTTGATAATTTTTTTTTTGAAAAGAAATGTTACTTCTGGTAGGTAGGTAGGCTCCTCTAGTAAAACCATTTTTTTTTCGATTTTCTGGGAACTCCTAGAAAGATTAAACACTATTGTAAACCAAAATGTTTCAAAAATTTTTTTTTGAAAATCAATTTTTTTTTGAAAAATCAAAATTTTGAAAACGACTCAATAGATTTTTTCGAAACTTCGTATTTGGTAGTTTTTCAATATATCTTGAATACTATAAAACAACTATTTCCTAAAACAAAAAAATAACGGTACCTCCCATACAATTGTAAATTTTGTTCATAACTAACGCCGCCAGAAAGCGTTGGCTTCGAAAATTTAAAAACACTGATGTTCGATAACATCAGTATCCATGTGAACGCAAAGTTGGCTTAGGTTCGTCGAGCCATGCTGTCGAGCCATGCTGTCGAGCCATACTGTCGAGCATGTTGGCCCATGTGAACCCCCCTATTGAGTGTGTTTCTTTATTTATTCCGAAAAGGAATAGAATGGATGGAAAAGGTGAAATGTTTATCCAGCATATCCAGAATGGAATGATAAAGAAACAAAAATACCATCTGGAATAGTAAAGAAAAAGATGACATCAATCAGCCGTTTGAAAATGTTGTGATGATGAAAAAAAAGGTATCTCTATGAGAAATAGTAAAAATAAGATATTATTTATTTATTAATTTATGAAAACCCGCATTTAATTATTATTTATATATTTATTTCACATATAAAAATATGAAAAATGTTTGCTCATCCATTTTGTTTACTTACTAGGTTTTCGTCTTTGGCTGCTGTCATTTTTTTGCTTTCATATGAGAGGTTATTCCGAGAATATTCTTTTCATTCTGTGTTTAACATGGAATAAGAAGAATGCATTCCAAACGCTCCGGAATGAATAAAGAAACAACCAAATAGTTTATCCGGAATATTCCATGGAATAAAGAAACGCAAATCTGGTATTCCAAATATTCTGGACATACCAGAATGAATAAAGAAACACACTTATTATCTCTGGCGCACCATTTTTTGATCTCTAGAATCCTCTGCGCAACCGACGCGACATTGGCCAAGTAATTTGGATGAAGCTATAATTGTTTATTTTTATCGTAATAATTTTGCCGTTTATTTTCTCATTGTTTGAAATAGATCACCTGATCAGTAAGCAGTGGAAGAAGCATCGACCTTTTCTCAATTAAACCTTATTGATATCGATGTTTTGAATAACTTAACATCGATAAAATTACAACATATTTGTATCGATGTTTTGAATGATAGATCTAAATTTTCTCTTTTAACATCAATATTTCATTAGCATGCATGAATATCGCACATCCTTAGCATGCCGATTTTATCATCTTATGATTCTATATTTTTACAGGTACCGGAGAATGCACAACGCGCCTATAGAAGTTTTCACTTCAACAATATGAACTTCAAAAATGAAATTACAAAAATCAAATCATTAACACGTTTTCGAAATATTGAAATTATTTTTTTTTTTCAAAATCCAAAAAAAAATATTTTTCGAAAATATTGATATGCAGGACCCCCTATACACAAATTTTGATCGACAGCCGTCGAGCGGTTTATGAGAAAGTCGAAAATCAAACGGTATGGGAGGTACCGTTAATAACAAAATATATTAAAATATTATCACCAAAATGTATACTATACCTAAAGTAGTTTTTTTTATCAAAATCATATCGTTAAAGCCGTTTTCGAGATAATCAAGATGGAAAACAAATTGTATCGCAAGTACTGTTATTTTCGGGGCTAAAAAACGATTCAAATATCTCTACGACACAATTTTCTGAAATGCTTAAGTACCAAGTTTGAAGAAAATCGCTTCAGATAAAATGTTACTTTTAGCCCCGGCCTTAAATTTAACACAAGGAACAAAATTTATTAAACAGGGAAACTCACAAAATTATATGCATGACACAAAAAGACAACCTCTTATATCTTCTGTGTTGGGAGGAAGATAAAAATTCTTGCTTGCTTATCCGGCCCTCGATTCATGATATAAGATAGCCTTCCATCCTCTGCGATCACGGGCACGCTAATGCCAGTCATCGAGACTATAAGCGCTCTGGCGTACACTGAAACTTGGTCTTTAAGCCGGAGGCTAGGTTTTACTTGACGTCTCGTCTTGGTGCTGGGATGCGAAGAGTTTCTAAGCTGGTGCATTGTTGTCCATTCGCTAGATGTGGCCGAGCTATAATCGAGATCAAAAAATGAAGATACAGACATGCTTAATTTTAGCAACACCCGTAGGACTTATTCCCTCTTCGGTTAAATCTGGAATTTAATTAGAACTTTTCAATTCTAAGAGGAGCCGTATTTTTTTGATCGGCTGTTACTTCTTACCTCTGTTACGACTAAGACCCGATCTACCCTAAGCAAGACAAACAACTAAATACAACGAGTTCATGATATGTCGACCGATACTTTCTTCTGATCTAAGCTTTCCGCAATCATAGGTTCCCATCGATATAAGGCAATTCCATATCTCCAATATCAAACCGCACATGCATACATATTATGTCAGAGATTTTCAAGGCTCCAATATTGACTCGGGCCAAAATAACTCACAATGAGTAATTAGTAGCAACATACTAAATAACCCATCCGATATGCGCTGCAGCATTTGAAATCGAGAACAAAGGTCTGCTAAGTTTGTTATCAGTCTTTTGTGGCGGTGAAGATTTTTAAATAGGATTTTTTCTAACTCTTGTTGTAAACGTAGGCTGTAACCACTTAAATTTCCATAAATGAAACTTGTGTTTGCCTCCAAAGTTTTGGTGTTAAAATTGTTTCAGCAAACAGCAATAAGATATCTTATGTCGCTAAATATTGTATTTTCAATCATTAAATTTAAATGCAAATAAAGTATGTATGTCCACTTAGTTAGCAATTAAAAGGAGAATGTAAAATAGTGTGTAATTCATTTGAATCCTTGCGTTCAGCTATGTTTTCATTGACAAAAAAAATCCCTTTGAATCTTCCATGGGTTGTCATTTTGATCAATTTCCTTTAGTACGTTTTGCCTTTTGTATTCAAAAAGCCATTCCTATACATTTTCAATGTGGGTAAAGAAATAGGTACAACTCAAACCTTGAATTAGCCGTCAGAATGGGTTGTGTAAAAGAAGCCAAAGTATAATCTCACCAACATATATACACATTCATTTATAATGACATAACATCATATTATACGTATGTACGTGCTGTTGCTGTTTCATTCGTGTGCAGAAGTTTCTTCAAAAATAGTTAACATTATTTGACATTTTGGAAGTGAAAGTAAAATTTGAGTTATTTCATTGGAAGAAATGTGCTCTTAAATTACTGTCACACAAGGCTTGAAAATGTATAAATAGTTTATAATACAGGAACAGTCATACATATAATATAGTGATACCTATAGGAAATGCTATAAATTATTTAAACTGTTACTACGTGGTGGATTTTGAAATGGAATTTTAATTTCAAACAGAATTATTTCTTCTAACAAAATATGTTTTCAAGAGTTTTTGAGTTTCTCTTTTTATTTTTTTATAAATTGAGTTGGCAAAATGTCAGACTGAATTTGATTTGATCACAAAATTGTTTTAAAATAATTTAAATGTTGGAGCATGTGTTCGTATAGAAAATATTCTAGGTAGGTATAACACTTATCATAAAATCACATGGGTAACATCGTATACCTATGTACATTATTTTTGTATTCATACGAACATACATTTATATGGGAACAGAATCGACAGAACGTAACGGAATTTAAAAATAAATAAAGCATGAATTTTTATGAGGTCCTTTGTGTCTCTGTTTTGGAATTTATCATAATGCGTTCTACTTTTAAAGATTTCATTAAATAATTTCATATAAATTTATATAGATTTTCAACTTATAAATTATTATAATTTATTAATTAAAAAAAGTGAAATTATTGAATTTGTACTCATTTCAAACGAAACCTCATGTTGAAAGACCCTGTATTTTGTTCAAGGATATCAATCCCTATACCTAAATATGTACAGTAAAACCTGTCAAATTGGACCCCTCCTGCGACCGAAGAAAAGTGGTCCAATTAGGAGGTGGTCCGATTGCAGAGGTTCCTTTTTAATCGGACCGGCCCACATAGAAAGGTTTTTCCCTCATGCATACATTTCTAGTAAGAGTATATATACCAATGAGTATGTAAATAAAAATACTAGATACTGCCAGTGCATATACCACATATAAAATTGAAGAAAATATACAATTGGATTTTTTGCTATAGCCAGTGATTTTGCTTGAAGAATTGTACCAGAAATTGGCATATTCTTTTGTCTAGCTAAGCAAAACCATTTTAAAGTCAAGTCATAAATTTCGGCAAAATACACAGATTATTTCATACGTTTTGTACGAATTTTTAAAATGACAGTCCTTCTCCGCGCCCAAAAATTCTTTGGATTTCAGATTTGCTGCAATCAAATTTCTTTGCATGATCTCACTGAGCTAAATGTGTATCTTCGAAACACTTAATAACCTTCAACCTTATTTTCCAGATCAATCCGACTGTTTCGATTACTCATGTCCTTCTATTTTGTTTTTAACAACTAACGAAAGTTAAAATTACAAACTTATTAGGAAATCACAAAAAAAAACAAAAGTAACCGGTGACGACCGGCGGTATGCGATGCATAAATATTTTGTATTTCTTACGCTTGGACCAATTAGATAGGTGAATACATTAACAACGCATGTTATCTTGTTCCAACGAAAATAACCACTCAAACTTGAATGGGTAAGTATATACTTTTATTTGCATCTTTAAAAAATAGTCCTATTTTTATTGATTGTGGACCGAATTTCATAAAACTTTGAAAAATGCGATTTGAGACATATTGTACACATAAAACAAACTAACAATCAAAAACAACACCAAAAAAGTGGGTCCTGTAATTCCGTCTTCTGCCTGTCTGTCTTCGAGGCTAAGCTGTTGGATAGATTTACTTTAAACTTGGTACATATTGTTTTTTTCGGTAATATGCCCACAGGTTTTTTTCATTTTTCTAACATGACAAATAACAGTAGCTCCCATACATTTTTTTTGGCCAAAAACAAAAATCTTATTTTTCTCAAGAACGGCTCCAACGATTTTTATAAAAAAAATTAGTTCATTAATGAAGGGTAAATGTACATTTTGAAAATTTTTTTTTGAAACCAATTGTTAGTTTTGGTACCTCTAATAGTATCATTTTTTTAGTTTTCGATTTTCTGAAAACGGTTGGTTTGTTTTTTTTTTTTAAATTTTTTATGGAGACGCTTATATAGTCTTAACACTAATGTAAGCAAACATTTAAAACAAAAAATAAAACTTTTTTTTTGAAAACTCAAGATTTCGAACCACTTAATGGATTTTTCGAAACTTCGTACTTGGTAGTTTTTTGACATTATCTTGAATAGTTAAAAAAACTGAATTCCTAAAATAAAAATTAACGGTACCTTCCATACAAATGTTAAAAAAAACCGTTAAGAAAAAAATGTATATCTCGAAAACGGCTATAAGAATTTTTATACAAAAATGTGTGTATTCTTAAATTTGTACAGTTCGTACAACGGTACTTCCCATAGAACACTTTACATATTTTCGACTTTCTCACTATTGGATGGACCGATTATATTTATTTTTTTTTTACGAAAATGCGTCCTTAAAGTGTTAATAAATGTGGGTGGCAATAGCGCAGTGGATAAAGTGCTTGATTGCTAACTAAGACGTGTGGGTTCGATCCCCACGCTAGGCGTATTCTTTTCTATACCTCCAATTTTAATTGGATACCGACCATGGGTTAAAATGAGAGAGTCAATACCGGGTTCTCAAATCCACTGTGCCAAACAATGGTGTGCAATTCAGGTTGCATTTAAAAACCTTAGGTCTTACAGGCATATAGTTAAATTAAAAAAAAAAACTGTATACTCAATTTTTCAATAAAAAATCGATTTAAAAAAACAGTTAGTGATTTTTTTTTTAAATTATATTTTTATACGTATATTAATAATATCTTCCAAATGGCGTTTCGATTTTTTTTCTAAAAATCTTTTCAAAATTTTATACATACAAAATTATTTTTTTAAAAATCGCTCCAACGATTTTTATTTTTTTTTGATATGCTCTTATTTATCAAGGAATTTAAATGGCATCTTTGGTTTTCCCTCAAACTATAACAACAAAGCAATATAAAAAATAATTATTTGTATTATTCAATTTATTTCTACCTTCTTATTATTCTATTTTTAATAATTTTTGCGTACGTCAGTGAATACTACATACAATGTATCCCCTCATACATTTATATATACATATATATATGTGTCTTTAAAAATCACCTATATATTATGTATGCATTAGACCTAAATTATAAAGTTATACCAACTTACAGCCTTCATTTTCATGATCATAAGTACATATTTACATACCTACGTTCCAGTAGGTACATATGTATGTATATCTCTCCTAACTTACATAATTAAAATCCATTACCCAGATTTAAATATACATTTGTAGGTACCTATGTAACTATTTCTTGAATCATCCATTCGACAATTCATTATACTAAGAATCAAGATAATCTTAACTACATCGGCTTTAAACCTGCATAAGTTAACTAGACTACCTACCTACTAAACATCTTCAATGCTTATCTACATTAAAGTTGTTTGCTACAAGAGCAAGGTCGTGCGATCCAGTCGTGCATTTTATTTCTTTTAGGGCAACCTGTAATCAACGAAAAATATTAGCAAATTGATATACAGTAATACCCGGATAAGTGTCTTTCGTTTTAGTGCATAACCCGCATAAGTACCTTTATTTTTTTAGAACCAAAATTCTGAGGATTTTTTCATATAAGACTCATCTTATAAGTACATTTCGCTTACATACCTTTCCCGCTTAATTGCCTTTTATTTTGTATACCTACTTTTATTGAAATTTACCTGACAAAAATTCGTTTAAAGTACACACTTGAAATCAGCTGATAAAATACAACAGTTTGTTTTCCTTTAGCGCTTCTCTTTGTTTTATGTTTCAAAATAAAAAAAAGTAATCATTTTAATCTGTTAAAATGATTCGTGGACCAAAGGCCGTTAAAATCAATTTTGAATCAATAATTCAACACGACCGATTAAATATTATACAAAACACATTCCTAATTAACTGTCAGGCTAGGACTAGATCTTACAATTTTAATGATTAAAAATTAACTTAACAAAAAGTGCATATTGCTAGGGCCCTCACTAGCCAATTGATGAATCCAAGTGAGATCGCAGGGACGAAACGCAAATTTTGTGGACTAAGTGCCGTTAAAACCTATTTTGAAATAAATGTTTTTTCTTTATCAAAAATGTTGTTTTAATTTTTGTATATGTAAATATAGAAATAAGTACACATGTGCACTTATGCGGGTTTTTTATAACTCCCTAACCCGCATAAGTGCATATTAAAGTAGGGCATTTAGCGTGAAGCACTTATCCGGGTTTTTCTGTACATAACATTGGTTGTGTGATCTTAGCAGCGTAAAAACGTACATAAATTTGAGAAATTAAATTCATTCTTATCAAATTTTTATTGCCAGTTGATTTGATGACTTTTGAGTCATTGACACTATTATTGATGAAATTGAGATCTTCAACTTTCTCAAAGAATTTTTGAATTCTCTGGATATGCGCCAGGAATGCCGCCAAACAAGCTCTTTCTGAAAATTGAGCAACTAAAATTCACCAAGATCTGCAACGGTGTACGATTAGTTATCAGAAAAATTACCGCAAACGTACTTGCAGCAACAATATTGGCTGGAAAGCTTAACGGAGAAGCCGTCCTATTACCTCGCATACTTATAATTCTATCAGAATCAACAGTACCTTTCAAAAGGCTATACGATTGGCTTTCGCGATGACGATAAAAAAGTCGCAAGGACAGACAATGAAATATTGTGGCTTGTACTTGGAGAATCCGTGTCTATCCCAGGGTCAGCTGTATGTTGCATGCGTTTGAAAAATATCAAATTTACTTGTCTTAACGAAAGACAGATTAACGAGTAATATTGTTTACCGTTTAGTTCTTAATTAAAGTAAACCACTGGTTGCTACTAATTAGAATATTATTATATCCATCACTTCCTTAACTATACCAATTTTAATATCTAATAATTGAACGCAAACCAAAAAAATCCCAGCAACGCCCGGCTGGGTTTGCTAGTAACTAATAAGCCTTATTAGTCACCTCAATAATTTATTAGCAGATACAATTAAATCTCTTTTTCAGCCTGCATTGAATTTTTATAATCAATACCAATATCCAAAGTCTTTTTTGTTGATTCAGTTCGCGCATTGACATACATACTTATCTATATTATTTGACCAGAAGCTGAACTATTTGTCTCCTAATATTAACAATTCCATTTTTTAGCTTCGTAAAACGCAATTTTGAAAAATTCTCAGAACTTTTCGTGACCAGATCTTTCTATATAGCCGCGTGGTTCACCGCTGTCTGAATATACCCCTGTCAAGTTGGCCCCTTCTACGAACATATTTACATTTCCAGAATAGAGATCACGATTTTGAAAATCAGTTTTTAGAATTTGACTAAGAATTGGTACGAGTATTGAACACTAAAAATCAACTAAGTAAACTAAAAACATGTAAAATTTTTAAAACAATCAACAATCTTAGAATGATCCTAAGAATCATTGCCCAAAATATCTCCACGATTTAAATTCCACTTTATAATTTAGTAAGTCTTTTTGCTCTTGCCATTCATCATAAATCAATATAACGCACACACATACATATACAAGGCAAGGATGCAAGAAAAAAAAATCAATTCATCTTCGAAAGAATACATCAATATCTACTATTTCGATTACTTATAATACCAAAATTTAAATAAAACTCTTGCCAAAATCTGATTTATACATGCCCGCCATCTTTTGTCCAAAACCTCATTCATCTGCATCTGTAACTATGGAAACTAAAACCAACTCCAACACAAATCAAACTTTCTGCACTGCCAGCCAGGATCAGACAATATAACTGCAGCAAACAAAAAAAATATATTTTCACTCTTCGATTGAACAAGAGTGTGCTCCATTTCGACAAGCAAACAAAAAAAAATAACACTACCCAAAAAAATATGCATATGCAGAGTATATGTAAGATATTAAAAAAAAAACATACACACACACATACGAACAGCATTTAACACCACAATGTCAGAGAGCAAAGTAATAAATATCCAAGAAAATGAAAAATGTTCTTCCGCTTTCGGCTGCTGCTCGATAAACTTCCCAGAACGGACCGTACGTAACCAGATATTCCCTTTACTCGCCCTAAATCTCTCGGGTTACACGTTATCCGCCCTCGGGCAGCTTTAAGTGGCCTCCTCAAAGTTTCAGATTGGAGACAAAACCCTAAGCAGTTGACCGTTGGGGGTTTTGAAGTCACTACTATATATACATATTTCTATCTACCTTTCTACAATAACCACCAAAATCCACCCTCTCCCACATATGGCTAATATTCCAGTAAAAGCTGCTCAGCAAAAATCCCTTCCCTACCAAACCAACCACAGCAGAACTCTACAAATATGTCCCTTCTATAACATAAAGGAATGAAAAGGGTTAAAGTTTCAAAAAGTGATGCAAACAACTAGGTACTCTACATCTACATCTCCATCTTCTCCATATCCCTCAGAACTCACAACCGAACCAATGCGATGCGATGTATTTTGATCCACTTACATAAAGCATGTATGGTTGAGAAGCGAATACAGTTGGTTCAGTAGGTAAGCATGCCATTCACTTCATACCCTCCCATCTTAGTCGGGTACGTACGTGTACGGGCTTATGTCCGGCGTTAGTTGGCGTTGGCGTTGGCGATAGTCCTCCTCTCCGGCTCCGCTTCATCACATGCTTGTTCCTCGTTTCCTGGTAATATCCAATAAAATATATGGAAATGTCCAAATTTGTTAAGCATAGAGGAAGCAAATAAATCTATTTCGTTCTTACGCTCCCTCTGTCATACTCCACTCTGATCAAGCAGTAGATATTGTTGGCACTCTTAGATTCTGTCCACCTTCTGAAACTCATGGTTATACATATTCATACATCTCAGCTTTTACAGGGAACATTCTAGAGGAAAACTTTAGTGAATTCAAGCGTCATCCATTTTGTCAGGATTAAGATTCGCTTTGAAGATGATACGAAAATCTTGGACACAAAGAGAAAGATTCACTTATAGCAAACTGATTATTGCTTTAAGTATTTCACTTTAGCAAAAGCAATTCAAGTCTGAAACTAATACATGGAAAAGCCTTTCAATTTAACTTAAAGAAAAATTGTGTACCTAGTCGGTAGGTAAATTATATCAGTCTCAGTCTATAGTAATTACAGGCTATTGGATAAAGCTTTGTTCGATTTTTAAACAAAATCAAATTGATATAAGATGTATGTAAGTCTATTATTTGGCGTGTGAGAGATATGTCACATGTACATTGTAAATATACATAATGTACCGGGTGTTTTTTTTAGACGAGTGGTTTTAAATCTGGCAGTAATTTTTTCGGAGTTGGTCTTTTTGACAGCTGTCACTTGATTTATGCTCAGTTTGGTTTGCCATTTCATAATGAATAGCCTTACTCCCGAACAACATTTGCAAATCGTGCAAATTTATTACCAAAATAATGATTCGGTTCGCGCCACCACGCGCTGGCGTCCAATATTCGGTCGACATAATCGCCCAGCAGAGTAGGTAATTCGAGAAACCATGGATCGGTTTTGCATCACGTTTACTCTAGTGCTGTGTTTTTCAAACTTTTTGAGTACGCGACCCCTTTGAGATTAAACACATTTTAGCTACGCGAAGCAACGCTTTATTAAAAAAAATACTTTGTCAGTTATTTAAAAAGCCACATACACTGTCCTTTCATACCCAGTCTAATTATACGTATGAGATTTTACTCAGTCGCAATGAATTGCAGAAATATGATACAAAAAATGACACCAGTCGAGTTTGACGTTCAAGCCTATGAATGTGTTAGTGCTTCTGGTTTCGATTCTGATTTCAAATTCAAAAGCAAAATTCTCTTTTAAGAAACAGAACTGTCATTTTTTTCCCAAATGAAAACTTTCAGAAGACTTCAGAAGGCTTCCGGATTGCGAAATAAAAACGACTGTGTTGTTACGAATGAGTAATCCTGAAGCATTCCGAAGCTTCCGGAAATCTAAAACTATTCCATTGGCAAAACAATGATCTTCTGACGATTCAGAATCAGGATCAACTCAAGAAGCACTAATACATTCAATTCAAATATAAAACCACCATTTTCTATTTAGTTCTTTGTCTTCTTCATCGTCAGATGTTAATTTATAATTCAAAACCACACACATACAAAGGCAAAATATCATAATTGAGTAGAAACAATTAGCAATGTTTCATTGGATTTCAGAATGAGTGAATAACTGAGTGAAACCAATGGAAAACGGTATAAGTTTCTCAAAATAAATTCGCAGCATGGTATATCTGTGCATTCCTGCGTCCGGAAGATTTTTAAAGATATTTAATCAGATTAATCAATATACTTGTATCAGTAAGCTCTCAAATTCCTCTTATGTTACTAAATTTGCGTAATTTGGAGAAAAAACTATCAAGTTACTTTCCAGAACTGGATTCTGAAGGTGAAAATGTACAAAGGTGGATATTAAATCCTGTTTTGAATATGTCAATCCAACTCGCAGAAAAATATGAAATCTTATAGATTTAGCTGCAGATGACATGCTGGGAATGTAATTCAATTTAAAAATTATAGATTATTTCCAGATAATGATAAAATTACAACATCAAGAGGCCTTAGGACTGGTACAGCCCAATTAATAAAAAAACGCTTAGTCCACCTTTAGTCAATGGACTTACAAAACCATGGAATACGAGTTAGACCACAGACCAAAATTTCCTATTAATAAAAAATCGAACAAAATCTACTACAATAAGTGTCAACTCTATTAATTATTATTCTATGTCCCTTTAAATTTTGTTCTTAAATGTCAATTCTTAGTCCTTCACTAGACCACCGTCTTCGATGGTCTATCGAAGGAATATGTTGGTAAACGTCAAATAGCAGAAATTTTGTTTATTAATTGCATTTCGCCTTAGTCTACGGAAAAAATCATAAGCCCTCCCTAGTCCATGTTTATTAATTTGGGTGTTAGTGTCATTCGCCACTTCATACCTATGTTAACTCACGTTCTCTTCAAAAACAAAACTAAGAAGAGAAATAGCCTTAATTTGGAAAATGATGTAACTGTTAACGTCTTAATAATAAAACCAAAGCTTAAACATTTCTTAAGAAATAAGCAGACACACCCGTCTCACTAAAAAAAATCAGTTTTTTATTTTTTTTTTGTTACGGGGTTAGAACGAGCAAATTCCTAAACTCAAATCTTGCACAAAATATGCTCAGCAAACGGTCCCTAAATATACAAACATAAAAACCTTAACAATACAAACTGTCTCAAAACACAATTTATTCTTTTTTCCAGTACTTACATTTGTGAAAGTTATAAAGTTATGTTGCGCAATTCACTTGCTTTTCAACTTTTCTTACAAATCTTGCGTTTATGAATTTGGTCACCAATTGTTTTTTTTTAATCTTAAGGACTTGCGACACCTCGACCCCCATTTTGAAAAACATTGCTCTAGTGGATAATGCGCATCCTCAGAGAAGCCGTACAGTACCCACCAAAAGATACTATTGCTGCTGTGGAGCAGATTATCGAAGAAGACTCGATTGAGTCCAACTGCCATCACGCTCAACAAATGAAGCTGTGTCCATCCACTTTGTGGATGATTTTGCGGAAGGAATTTTGTATGCGGGCTTACAAAATCCAACTCGTGCAAGAATGGAATCACATTCGGTGAATGGGCCCAAAACGAGATTGCACCGATCCCGATTTTCACAAGAAAATTTTGTTCAGCGGTGAAGGTCACTTTTCGTTAAATGGGTACGTAGTACGTTAATAAAAAAAATTGTCGTATTTGGAGTGATCATAATCCACAAGCCATTGTTGAGACACCGCCGGCCGCGCCGGCCGTTACATCCTCAAAAACTCATTGTTTGGTGTGCTCTATAAGCAGAGGGAATCATTGGTTCATATTTCTTCAAAAATGAAGCCGTCCATAATATTACAGTGAATGGGGAACGCAATAGAGCTGATAATGACTTTTTCGTGCCTGAATTGGATGATGTTGATGTGGACGACATTTGGTTCCAACAAGATGGCGCTACATGCAACACAGCCAACGAAACAATCAATTTATTGAAGCAAACTTTTGGTGGCCGCATTATTTCGCGCCGTAAGCCTGTGGCGTGGCCTCCAACCAAGCTCGTGCGATTTAACACCACTAGACTATTTTTTGTGGGGTTATGTTAAGTCGCTTGTGTACGCAGATAAGCTCGAGACGATTGACGCCCTGGAAGCAAATATTCGGTGCATTATTGCTGACATACAGCCTCAATTGAGTCCGTATGAAAATTCGGCCTCTCGGCTGAAATTTATTCGACCCAGCCCGAAGTAATTTTTAAAACAATAGCAAACCCTTACATTTATAATAAAGCTGAATTTTTGGCCATAACATTAAACAATTATATGCGTTTAATTTCTTCTTGAAAACCACACGTCTAAAAAAAAAACACCCGTTATAAGTGTAATATGATTACCTTCTGATTAATTGAGGTGTACAATTTTGTATATACCTATGCATAATGTGTGTTTGAGGATTTAATTCCTTTGAAAGTTAAAATAGATTATACCTACACGATAATTAAAATGGACTTATAAATATCTATTCATTCAATGTCATGATTAAATATTATGTTCTAGGAAAATATCTAGATATATATACAAAAAATTACGCATTAAATTATGGGTATATCGAGTCAGTGAAGAAGCTATAGAAGTCAATTATTGTATAGCTTCCATTATATATGTCCATTATATCGAAGTTATAAGGTAAATAAGCTTTTATGATATTATGACAAATTCCGGAATCGTTGCGAAATCCCGCAAAAAATTGTTTTTTTTTAAATTAAATGAAGAGAGTTTTACAGGAACCCGCAGAGAGTCAAGCAAAGTAGAATATTTAAATAAGCAAATCTTTCATTTAATCAAGTACAATGCCTCTAACACCACATAACCAAACATCCCTAATATCTACCACAGGGCAGACCAGAAGACTAACCGAGTCAGCAAGGGCCCTACTCTACAATCGATCATAACGCTTACCAACACCCATTATTGACCCACCATACATCCATCCCTTCCACCTACCCATCGATCATCCAATCCAGCAAACCCATTCACCAACCCATTAAAATAAATTAAAATCTCTTTTTGTTTGAGGTTTTGCCTCTACCGAAATAAATCCACGTTACTTTTACTTTTTATTAGAGGACAAATTTCTTATGTTTCGTTCTTGTTGATTCTCATAGATTTGAGTCACTAAGATTCGATGTAGGTGTTTTCCCTCAGGATCAGCTGATCCTGTACAAACTTCGCTCACTTTACTCATCCATGGGTATAGTGCAGCATAACCAATTCGGGTTCAAAGCATCCCACTCGACATTCGACCCGTTGTTGAAGCTACATGCTGATACGACGCTGGCCCTTAACAAAGGATATACGACCGTATCTTGTCTGCTGGACATCCAAAAAGCATTCGACTCGGTTTGGATAGATGGCCTGGTGTTCAAGTTGAAGTCTCTTCACTTGCCCAGACATCTTATCCTAATCATCCACAGTTTCCTCACTAACCGTAAATTTTACGTACGAGTGGGGAATTCAAATTCAAACCTCATGAGCATTTCCGCTGGTGTTGCTCAGGGATCTCGCCTTGGACCCGATCTTTTCAATTTATATACCTCTGACCAACCACTAAACATACCTAGACAAATACCCTACTATTTGCTGATGACTCCATCACTTACAGCGCATCCTCTAGCCCAGACTTAGCCTTCCGAAGAGTAAGGGAACATATCCTTAAGCTCTGGGATTACTACCTACAGTGGGGAATTAAAATCAACCCTACTAAAACAGAGTTGATCTGTTTTAGGACGCCTTCGAAAAATGGCCTAGCCAAAAAATGCAATAACCTCTCTCTGACCCTTCCCGATAACTCAGTTATCAAGCCGAAGAAAACGGTTAAATACCTAGGAGTTCACTTCTTCGAAAGGTTCAAATTTAATCAACACTCCAAATTCACCTTACGTAAGGCTAACCATGCCTTTTCTCTAGTACGACCTCTTATGCAAGTAAGAGGCGGTCTCCAAACAAAGACGAAACTTCTGCTTTATAAGCACCTCATTCGTCCCATTTTAACTTATAGCTTTCCTATATGGTACACCATAAGTCCATCATACATGAAAAAACTGCAAGTTTTCGAGCGAAAAGTTCTTCGCCATTGCACTTCCCTTTTCCGCAAACCAAACTCCGTTAAGTTTTATAGCAACTCAAGGCTATACGAAGCTTCAGGAATTGTCCCCATAGACAAATACATGTACAACCTCAGCGTTAAGATGCTGCAAAAAATCCCATCCCATCCCAGCCCTCTTATTAATTTAATTACAGGTGACCCAGACACAGAAGACCGGTACCTTCACGTGCTATCCATGATGGATCCAGCATTTGGAATATGGTCAGATGACAGCTTCGGAAACGTCTACGTAGCTGCAGGAACGCAGTACAACAGAGGTTGAAGCCACCACAGGACCAAACCAGCTGACAAGCAACAGGAGTTAAGGCCCTCAAACCCCATCTCAACCACACCAATCAACGACAGTCAGCACTGCTCAAGCTGACAAGATAAATTCAAATTTTATTAAAAAAAACCTATGTTAGACTTAAGACACTTTTTAGTATAAAATGTATAAAATAAACCAACAATTTAACGAAGCAGAGCCCCTTCTGTGCTCGCAGATGTATAATGTTAGACTTAAGAATTAATTATTTGTAAATATGTAACACTGAAAAAATTTGAGCTGAATAAAATTGTATATATATATATATATATATAATTCTTCATTAAAAAAAAGGTGTTTTCCCTCGCTTCCTGTTTCTTAGTTGGTTCTAGAGAGTGGGGAAAAATGTTAACGATCTGAAGAGGCATAACGTCTGAGATAAGACTTAAGATTGTCCATTGTTTCCAGAGTTGTATAGAGTACCAAAAAGATTTTTGTGGAAGCAAAACCAACTAAAATGTGATTCATACGATTGTACTATGCCTCCCACTGCTGATAACTTTTGGCGGATAATCAGAGTAGATTCTCTGAGCACGTTCTAACTTAGCTCTGAGCCATTTTCTAACTTATCTATGAACAGTCGTTTTCGATTGGCTGTGCGGAGTTAATTCAATTTTCAGTTCAATTTTTATTTATTTCATTGGCTAATACAGTACAGTATAGTACAGTTTATTTCATTGGCTAATACAGTAAGAAGAGTTACTCACTGCGTATGCGTATGTTGTATTCCTTATTCGGGAAATAAAATTTACAGTAATACCCAGATAAGTGCCGCTCGGTTAAAAGCCTAGCCCGCATTTGTACCTGTTCAAGTGGAAACACAACATTCATTGTGTGTGATCCCCTTTATAAATTGTACTAGATTTAAATCCACTGATTTCATGTAATTACGTATATTTCATGTAAGAGGTGGCTTCATAAAACATATAGCCTTTGGTTCCTTGCTAGCTTTCCCTTTTAAAACTTTTTCCTATTAACCTCTTCTTCTTGAATTACTCCTCCACGAGGAGAGATCCTTTGAAAGCCACGAAATTAACAGTACGTTTTTTATAGAACCAACATTCTGAGGATTTTTTCATATAAATTTTTTATTTATTTTGTATACTTTTACTGAAATTAACCTGACAAAAATTCGTTTAAGTACACATTATTTGACATCAGCTGATAAAATACAGAAGTTTGTTTTCCAATCGCGCTTCCTTTTGTCTTATGCTTTCAAATTCATAAATAAGAAAGTAATAATCTTAATCTACTACAGAGATTAGAGGAACAAATCCCAATAAAATCTATTTTGAATCAATAATTCAACAAGTCCGAAATGTAATAAACAAAACACCTTCCTATAACTAACTATGTCTGCCCCAGGACAAAATCTTCCAATTTTAATGATTACAAACTTTTATCTTGTTGGATATAGTTCACATTGGTTTTCTGTCGAAAAATCCCAGTAAGATAAACTGAGCTTAAAAACAAAGAGTGGGTATTGTTAAGACCATCGATAGCCAACTGATGAGTCCAAGTGAGATCGCCGGGACGAAACACAAATTTTGTGGACTAAAGGCCGTTAAATCAATTTTTGTCAAAAATTTTGTTTTAATTTTTGTATATGTAAATATAGATATAAGTACCTATGTGCACTTAAGCGGTTTTTTTTGTAACTGCCTAACGCACATTAGTGCGGGGGGTTTTTAATGTGAGGGTTTTACTGTATATGCATATGTATTTATATTAAGAAAAAATTGTATTTTAACAAAATTTAAAGCATTTACTTTTTTGTCTGATATTTAAAACCTCTAGTTCGATATCGAAAAGAGCAAACCTGCCCTTGAATTCACCGTGATAGAGGAACTCATTTCATTTGCTTCTAATTACCTATCCACTTTAGTGCCAACTGAACCGCTTTAGTTATAAGGGCCAATTAAATCATCATTGTTCAAACAAAAACTAAATTATAACAAAATGCAAATAAAATGCTGCATAGAAATCAAATTCAATTGATTTGGATATCAATGAGCGAGATGAGATCATGTTTCATTGCAACTTTCCAACATATACCAACACTGAGAGAAATACCCTCGTTTAAGGCCAACGATTAAAACTGGATATACTGAATAACAATACATTTAAAAAGTACTGAAACTATCTGCATTAACTATGGAAGGACATAGGTATGTATGTAGTTCATTACCCTTGTGTATACGTCAAATAGTTTTTAAAATATTTATGCAGTGAATAAGCATTTGTTCAGGATCTATTTAATTGTGTAAATCCATATTCAAAATATTAAAAAAAAAAACATTTTCCGACCCATATTTTAGTTAAAATGACCTTGTGTCAAATAAAGTACCAAAAAGATAAATCCGTTTGTCAAAAATCATTAAAACATTGTGGTTTTGTATTGCGTATATCGACCTCTAACGGCATTTACGAGGGGCGTTCAATATATTCTCGGTTTAGATATGAAGGAAAATTCAATTTAAATTGCTTTTATTTTTCAATATAATCTCCCCTAACATCAATGCATTTGTTATATCTTGAGATAAGCTTTTTTAAAGCCTTAAAAAAATAAGTTTCCTCTTTCTCTGCAAAATACCCATTTATTGCCGACTTGAGTTCTTCATCATCCGAAAATCTTTTTCCACGAAGTCATTTTTTCAAATCCGGAAACAGGAAATAATCACTAGGGGCAAGGTCTGGACCATAGGGTGGGTGCTGGATTTCTTCGGAATCACAATCTCGCGCAGCAGCCTTGGAAACTCGCGCCGTGTGAACAGGAGCGTTGTCATGAAGAAGCAACATACCCGCTGCGAGTTTACCCTGTCTTTTCTTTTTAATTTCCTCCCGCAAATTATGCAAAGTGGAAGCGTAGGATGTGGCGTTGATGGTTTCACCTTTTTTTGTACTCAATGAGCAAGATTCCGAGTCCCAAAAAACTGTGGCCATGAGTTTCCCGGCAGACGGAGTGACTTTGAACTTCTTCGGGGGGTCTGTTCCTTTTTTATGCCACTGCATGGACTCTTGTTTGCTTTTAGGGTCATAGTGGTGAAACCATGCTTCGTCCCCAGTAACAATTCGATCCTCACTACACATCTCCAAAAGCTCTCTACAGCATGCGATTCTCACTTTTTTTTGAAGCGCTGTGAGCATTCGTTTGACCCACCTTGCACTGACCTTTGAAAGGTTAAGATGGTCATGAAGAATGGTGTGAATGGTACCAGTTGAAAGCTTGGTGATCTCTGCCATCATTTTCACCTTTATTCGGGCATCCTCAAGAACAAGTTTTTCGACTTCTTTGATGCTTTCTCCCGTACAAGCAGTAGCTGGGGCGCCGGAGCGGGGGTCGTCTTCAATGCTCTCTCTGCCTCTCTTGAACTTGACCACTTTTGCCCAGTTGATAATGAAGGTGCGGAACCCTGGTAAACAGCCACCATATCTTCATGAATAGTTTTTTGACTTTTTCCTTGCTTAGTGAGAAATTTAATTACAGCGCGATGCTCCATTTTCACCATCATTGTCTCAGTTGCCATTATGATTCTGTTTAACTAGAGATAAAACGCGAATTAATAATCACATTTATATGAAATTTTACATGAATTCACTAACACAATAGTATTACTTGATAAATAAGTCAATTTATATATATAATATATAACCACAGCTTCACCCCGATACCGAGAATATATTGAACGCCCCTCGTAGCCGAAAACTCTTCTATTTAAAGTTACATAACTTTTATGAATAACATTTCGGCATTTAGAGCCATTGTAATATCCGTTTATGAATAAGACTGTTATACTATACGAATGAATCAATAGTCTTAAGCATAAACTAATAACGTAAAGACCGGACACCTCTGCTCTCATTTGACATTTGCCTACAGGCTGAAACACGCACACAAGTAACTTTTCTGTTCCTCTTCCAATAGACACATTGATAAAAACGCACACAAGAACTTTTTCTGTTCCTCTTCCTATAGACACATAGACAACACAGCCCTAGTAATTTGTTTTTGTTTTGTTTTTCGATTTCCCATCTATTCATGGATACAGTTTCAAAGCTACAAATACAACAATGTAAACAAACGGGTTTTGGGGGGTGAAACGTACGAAAGTTTCCGATCTTAGTATGGCTTATTTGTGGTCTTAAGTCATCCTGCTTTCAAATTATTGCCAATAAGTAACATACTTAACAATTCCCTTTTTAAAAAATATATTTCTCAACGCAAATAAAATGTCAAATCAACATTGAATTTTTTACTGTAAGTACTATAGGGCAAGTTTTGCATTTGGAAAAAAATCGAACTCGGGATTTTAATCAAAGTTGACATTACGATGATAGAGACCACCAAAAAAATGGGTCCGGAAATTCCGGCTAAACCAATTTTGTTCAAACTTGGTGGGTAGGCGTTTTAGGTGATTGTTCAAAATAAATTTTTGAATCGTTGCTTTAGCCATAAAAATAACGGTACTTGCCATACAAATTTTTCAACCATCATAATTATCGCAAAAACCGCTCTAACGATTTTAATAAAATTTAGTGTGAGTACTTCCTTGAGTATGGTCTACATTTTGGCTGAACAAAATTTAAAATATTTTGTTCGGTACCTGCCATACAACCATTTAATTGATTTTCGACTTTCTCATAAACGACTCAACCGATTTCGATCAATTTTTTTTATACTGGATCTCCGTTGAATTCTAAATAATACTGTATTTCAAAATTTTCAAAAAATTGTTTTGTGGATTTTTGAAAAAAAAAAATTTTTTTGAAAATTAAATATTTTGAAAACGGGTGGACGATTTTTTCTGAAATTATGTTTTCAAATTTATATTATTAAATATTTAAAATTCTCATACCAATTTTTTTTAGAAGAAATTTAAGAATTTTTGTATATAAAAAATTAAGTGAAAAACGACTTTAAAAATACATTTTGCAGTTTCCATTAAGAATCGTTTGCATATAATGTGATCGAACATAGGAGCAAGTACGTGCGATCCAGGCGTGCATTTTATTTAATATAGGATGAAGGAGCAAAATCCCTAAATTATCATGTTTTTATCTATAACTCAGGATAAATCTAATAAAATTAAAAAAAAAATTCCATCATACGATATGATGAGGAAGTTTTTTTTCTGAGTGTATAAGTTAGCCGTAATTGCAAAAAAACAAGTCCTCTTGAGACTGCACCTACCTACAATTTTTGTTTGTTTTAATTCGGAAAAAAAGTTTCAAGTATCGAACTGCGGTGATGGTTGTGGTCGACGCGGCGGTAAAATCGGTTTTCCACTGAAGTCAATTCATTTCACTTTAATATGTCTATGGTTGGCTAGTGCACAACCCCATCAAGAGTACCAAATTTCATAAAATAAAACGAAAAAAAAAACTGAAATACAATATAAAAATAATTAAAATTGAGCATCACATCGATTAAAATGGTAGACAATGCGAGAACAAAAATTAAAACGCAATGTTTTTCGAGGAATTGAAGAGATCATTATAATTTCGTTCTCAAATGAACTACATATGTACATATGTATGTTTCTTACAAGCGGGAGTCAGGACTGGTCGAAACAAATTAAGAGCCCTCAATCATAATCATCAATATAATAATATTTATGCGTGAAACAGATTAAATGAGCACCAGCCAACATCATTTTAAATGCTTTTTAAGCCTTGTGCAAACTGAAGCGGTGGCGATTAGATTTGGGCTATTTAGTTCATTTGAGTGATCGATCAATTTAGTTCAAATCGTGTTACTAAAGTAGTTCGTTCATTTTAGTTCAATTTAGTTCAGTTCAGAAAATTCCAAACCAATATAAATATTCTCCATTCATATACTTTTTCTGCGGTTGTTAGGTAGTTTTGCCAACTGGAAACATGAAATTTCACTAAACGTCATTAGGCACGTTCATTCAGTTATTCTCAGCAATCTAGACAAACTTTCTCTTGTTGTAATGCGTTGCTCAAGCACATCTGATTAGAAAACAACTATTCTAATGAAATCTATTTTGAGTTATCGCAACAAATTTGTAATAACTAGCTATCCGAGAACAAATGTATAGAACATCTGACTGCAAAATTTTGTTTGGTAGTCGTTTTGTTCTGATTTTTTGACAGCTTTCAGCTAACCTATCTGATTCATCACAGATATACTCCGATAGCTTATGTCGAATTCCAAACTACCGAACATTCGATTTTTATTTTTTTTTTACACAATCCAATTATTTCTAAACAAAATCTGTCAAAGCAGATCTTGCCTTTTTAGCAAGATTTCATTCACTTTACACGCAAGCTATTTTTTGCAAATTCCTTACAACAAACAAAAAAATCGATTTGAAATGGTTGTATGGAATTCGACATTAGTATCCGAGATGACATATATCTAATAAGTTAATGAACGCACGCATTGGGGACGTTCACTCAGTTATTCTCAGCAATCTGGAATAACTTCCTGTTGTTGTAATGCGTGCAAAAGCATATCTGATGAAAACAGAGCTCTTCTCATGAAAGCTATCTTGAGTTATCATTTTGAATAACTGCCTATCGGAGATCAAATGTATAGAACAGCTGACTGCAAAATTAATTTGGTATGCGATTTGTTCTGATTTTTTGACAGCTTACAGCGAACCTATCTGATTCGTCCACAGATATACCCCGATAGTTTGATATCCGAGATAACATACCTAATAAGTAAGTGAACGCCCGCATTGTGTTTAGCCAAGAAGACACCATGACAACGAAAAGACTGAATTAGAGATCACCTCATTAGTTTGTCTCTTTTACTTTCCAGTAGACATTTTTTTATCCAAAGGAAATCAAGTGAACTGGTGAACTATTGAACTAGAAACCTTGAACTAAATTCACTAGCTTACTTAACTGAACTAGTTCGTTGACGAACTACCCATGCCTAGTGGCAGTAGCAATCGCGATAGCGTTGATGGTTGATCCCTGGATATTGATGCGATTAAAAAAATCTGATCACATTAAGTCATCAATGGCATCATTCAATAACCGAACTTTAGCTATCCCGATAGGTTGGTGTTGCTGATGACAAAACAACTGCTGCCAAAAAAAATCTTAAGTTATCTGGATAGTTATAGATCGGTTATTGAATAATCCAATGCCATATCGCAATACATTCCTGGTATCTAGAAAGTCGTCAAAAGATTTTAACAACGTTTGAAAATTGAACCAAAACAAACATTATTAATATTTAAAATTGAAATTTAGTCATAAAGAATAGGCAGTTCTTCTTTTTCAAGTAGTGATTCCCTGGGTATCAAACACAATTTTCTACACAAGATTCTGTGCTCAGTGCCATACAACTCCGACTTAAAATGATTGTTTATTGTTGTTACATATTGAATTAATAAAATTAATATTAACGATAAAATAAATAAATATATATAAAAGACAAATGTCATCCGCGTGCGCGCTCATAACTCGAGAACGGATGGTTCGATTTTCATGATTTTGGGCTTGATGAATTCGTTTTTGCCCAAGAAAGGTCATCAGATAAAATACTGGAGGAAAATCCCGGTAATTTTCCAGAAAAATTTAAAATCCGGGATCGAATTCGCAATGTGACTAATGATAATGAAATAGAAATGTCAGATGAAATTCGCAACGAAGCTTTGATTTTGATCGAAGACATGTGTCTGCTTATGAGTGGCAATTTTCGTTCAAATTGGGAATCCCACCACCAAATCGGCCAATGAATGACGCATTTGATCGAGAAATAGAGCGATAAAAGGATCTCGATGTAGTCGCAATGAGTCATGCAGTTCGAACAAATGTGCCAATGTTGAATCAAGAACAAAAGAAATTGTACGATGAATTAATGCAGCCAGTCGATAACGGAAATGGTGCCATTTTCTTCCTCGATGCACCCGGTGGAACTGGAAAAACATTTCTGATTTCACTGATTTTGTCTACTATTCGTTCGAGATCTGAGATTGCTTTAGCACTCGCCTCTTCTGGGATAGCGGCTACGTTGTTCGAAGGCGGTCGAAATTGCCATTGAACCTGCAAGTGAATAAAGAACCTTCATGCAACATCTCAAGGAACTCTGCGATGGCGAAAGTTTTGGAGCAATGTTAGATAATAATCTGGGACGAGTGCACTCACAAACGTGCATGAGAAGCCTTAAATCGTACGTTGAAGATTTACGAAATGATAAACGACGTTTCGTTGGTGCAATGATTTTACTGTCAGGCGATTTTAGGCAAACTCTGCCTGTCATTCCAAGATCAACTCCGGTAGAAGAATTGAACACTTGCCTCAAATCATCAATGAAATTGAAAACAAATATGCGAGTCGTTTAACGAAATGACCAGTACGCTGAAGAGTTCTCCAGGCAATTATTGGCGATCGGCAATGGCGTGATACCAGTGGACTTAGTCACCTGCCTGATTGAATTTCCGCTCAAAATTAAGATAACCATTATTGGCTGAGTTCACGAGCAATTTTGGCTGCGAAAAACAAGGATGTCGATCATTTGAATTTTGTCATTCAAAATCAAATCGCCTGTGAGTTACATTTATTCAAACCCGTGAACTCACCAACTATCCCACGTAATTTTTGAATTCTTTGAATATTCCGGGCTTTCCGCCACACAATTTGAAATTGAAAGTCGTCTCAGTTATAATTTTGTTGCGCAACCTCAATGCACCAAAACTTTGTAACGGAACGCGTTTGATTGTGAAGAACATCACATCAAATCTAACTCAAGCCACGATTTTGCGGTTAAAATTCAAAGGCGAAGTTGTTCCCATTCCACGGTTTCCGCTTATTCCGAACGATTTGCCATTCGTGTTTAAGCGTCTTCAATTTCCGGAGCGTTTCGCTTTTGCAATGACAATCAGTAAGTCGCAGGGATATCGCTGGATGTTTGTGGCATCAATCTCGAATTCCCATGTCTCTCACATGGTCAACTATATGTGGCGTGCTCACGTATCGGCAAACCTACTAAAAATGTTGTGTACCATAACTTCAGTAAAAAAGCGTAAGGCTGGCCGACACAATAATTTAGTTTTGACATTGAAATTGTTAATTTAGTTATTTTGATTATATTTAATAATTAGAATAAAGAATTTTAATTGACCGCATTACATGAAACAGCATTGTGCATGCTTGAAATTATTATTTTCTTAACATACATGAACTTAGGCGGCACGAAGTTCGCTGGGTCAGCTAGTAAATAATAAATAAAAATAAGTCTTAGGTACAAATACAAAATATTGAAAACACCGTACAAAATTAGTTATTATTATTTAAAATTCTTAGGTTAGACTCTTTGTTTGACATTGGTTTGGGGGTCAAATGGTGCTTCCCTCGTTCAATAAAAGTCGCGGGACTAATGAACGCAGCAATGGAACGTATTCGCAATTTTCATATCGCGTTGATATTTACCCTTCTTTTGTTTTAGATGGACAACGTCCCTATTGTTATCATGATCTCGCTAACGCCACCGCTTCGGTTTGAGCGAGGTTTAAATTGTTCAGCACACATTTGACCATTACCAATAACGTCAGCGTCGCTAGGCCTAAATGTCCTAAAAATTCTTGTTGCTGGTTGCTTGTTGCTTGATGCTCACGACTTTCTCACTACAATATTCCGTCGTATGTGTTCATTTCAATACGAAGAATCAAGCATATAGAAATAACGGTGCTGATAGCAATCAATTTGAAAATTTTTGGCTGCCCAGCGTGCTGTTTGCTGTTGATGCTGCTGGTATTGGTTTTATCTGTTTCGCGCATTATACCTCGTCTCCATGTGTGGATCGGGGGATTGAATCGGATTTCGATCCACACTGACCGCATTGAGAAATCGTATTCAAATGGGATCGAAATGTGGACACAGTGAAAAGAAGTGATATATGTAGTTTTGGTTTTTGTGTGTGCGTAGCGAATTCAAGCCATGAAAAAAATCAAAAGAGTCCAATAAAAACAAACCATGTCCTGCCCATGCTGCGACATGTCG
The DNA here is from genome assembly GCA_910595825.1 of Philhelius pedissequus. NCBI lineage: Eukaryota > Metazoa > Arthropoda > Insecta > Diptera > Syrphidae > Philhelius > Philhelius pedissequus. Next base: position 44,469,562 of record OU343162.1, read on the forward strand.
AAAAACCTTCATTTTGAGCATGAGATTAGGGATGTTCAAGGCTTGGCTTTTTTGGTTTGCCTACAAGCTAGTACCGTTATGAAACTGATATTTTTGCATTTGTGTGTAACCACATTTTGCTGTTGGATTTCACATCTTTTAATGGATAGAAAGTCAAATTTAAAAATACAGCAATAAACAAATGGTTTTTGGAGGGAGAAACGTACGAAAGTTCCCCATCTTGTTATGACTCAACTGTGGTTATGGGTTGAAAGAAATACGATCTTGTTGTTGTTGAATGTTAAACTGTCGAATCCGTTAGGTTTGGCAAAGAATATTTGTTTTTCGGTTATCGATATTGGTTCCGTTGCAATGGTGAGAACTGGGAGTAGTTGGAATTCAGATGGCTTCTTGAAACGTGGATGTCGTACGTTTGACTTCCTCTCCAGTAACAGATTCTTTATGTTGTCAAAACAGCATTTTATTTTTATTTAACTATTACACAACTTAAGTCACATTATTTAGTTTATTTAAACAACTTTTAAAGTGTGTTTAATAAAATTTTTTTGAACGTCCTTTCATTGTGGGAACCAGATGCCAACCAAATGCAAATACATTTAATTTTTAATTTGAAATTGATGTTTCATGTGTTCATGTTTAATTCTGGTTCTGTTTGATTCCTATATCTGTCAAAAATAGGCGCGTTCGATTGAAAAAACCTACATTAGTGAGAAGAGTTGCTTAGTGTTTAAAAAAGTTAGACGACTTCTTTAACTAGAATCATGTTTTTCCTTAAACAAACGCTGTTTAAAATTTTAGGCTTATGTATTTAGCTGTTTCTTCTAAAAATCTTGTGTTTAAATTGTGATCGACCATAAGATCAAGTGAGTGCGATCAAGCCGTGCATTTTCTTTTTTAATATATCAGTCAACTTATGAGGGTAAGCTTATACAAGCTACACAATTAGAAAATTCAAACATCTTCTTGTGCAGTGTTAATGCATCCTAGGCCGTATTATAATCAGACACCCTCCAGTAAATTCCACCAACGCGAGAGTCAAATTCTGAACAACAACACAAAATGAAGCACATTATTATTGTTTTAATTGTTTTTCTTTTTTTTATTTTGTTTTATTGTTGTGACTGTCATGCATAATTGCGATGACAATGTCATTGTTATTTGCATACTTAAATTAAGTTCGCCGTATCACATATATAGGGTGGTGCTGAGCCAGGTTGAATCTGGCTCTGGGTGATATTTCGAACGCTACCAACACGACGGCCGACACGTTCTTCATCGATGGCCTCGTTCGGTGGCACAACCTAACCGATCCGGATTGCTTGGTGTTGTTGTAACGCCTAAGGAAAAAACGGCTGATGAACTAAACATATGTTGTCAAACACAAATCTCAAGCTACCCAAAAATTATTGGATTCGTTAAGATTCGTTTGGAAATGTGAGGAACAGCTGATTCAAAACTTCAGATGTGTATGCAATACAACTGACATAACGAGAAAGCTACCTGAATCGTTCGAAAATAAATCCGCTACAAAGGTATCTTGGATAGCCTATCGGCCGCGCACCGAACGAGGCCGATGGTAATAGGTCGAGACGAGAAAGAGGCGACTAAGAGAGCTTATGTTTTATTAATTAATTGTGGAGATTCTATGGAATGCGGATGGTTAAAGTAATTATCGTCATTTTCATTTTTCAATTATTAAGGTCTTTTGTGGAAATGATGGACTTTTTTTTTTTTGGTATTTTCTTTGTTTAATAAGAGTATGCGTTGCTGGAAATCGAAAATTGAAAAAGCAATGGAAATTTTAAACGGTAGTACAATACCACAGGTAGATTTATGCATTTAGATTAATCGATTATCGAATTACCGAGGATATGATTGAATCCTGAAATTATAAAACGTGATGTCCTACCACAATGTAGGTGGCGTTATGGATGGGCAAATTATTGTTTCACATAATTATGAACCCTTAATGTTTGCTTTGTTTGTTGTAGCTGATGGTAGTTTATTTTAAGTAGCATTTCATTCATGTTTGTATTAAATAAATTTATTTCCAAGGAGTTAAAAGAGTGAAAATAATATTTATGTTTAAGCAAATAGGTATTTTTCTGTTGTTTAATAAATATTAAGGTGCTGAATGTAAAAGGATTATTTTAAATTTGTATAGAACTTTAACTGTGGGGAAAAGTGCTAACAGTTATACAATTCTTTTTTCTCTGTTGTGAAAAAATGTACAGACATTCCAGTATTGGTAAAAACGTTTATTCTCCCCTACACGTGTTTTTATTTTGTTGCTCACCAATTTCACTTTCGCGTTAACCTCCACCGAGTAAGCATTAAAAAAACTACTTCCAAGTATTTTTCGAAGTGTGTTTAAATTTAACACAGTAACGGGAAATAATCAGGTAAATACACAGAATTTTTGTTACATATAACATTTATATGTTATCTGTTATAATAAAAAAAACAAAATCTTAGAATTCTTTGTCATGTTTGTAATATTTTTGTTTTTATATAAAATGACAAAAGGAGACACTTTCAAAAAACTAACCGTGAGACATGTCAAACTGTTTGCACTTTGATAGTTTTTTTTACATTTTTAGTTTATTGTTCTTTGTTAATTTTCTTTGAAGAAATATATTTATGTTACCTAATTAGTTTGATAAAATATTAATTGCCCATTTATTTATCGTTTTATATTTTTTTCTTTTTTTCGTTCATCTCACTGTTCGACTTACACTGTCTCATTGATCGTACTGCTCGCAAACAGTGGGACAATATGAATTTTTCTAAGTTTCAGTTTGTTGTTATGCTCTCATGGGTCCTTTCACTAAAATAACTTTTGGAACAATAATGCAAAATATGCCTTAAAATATACTCCAAATTTGGTTAAGATTACTTGAAAACTTTAGAGGTATAAAAACTTAAAAGAAAAGTGTCTTACTGTTCTCACCTTTACCTACAGAGAGTTTTCTTTAGAATATAAATTGTCGTATAAATAAAACTGTGTTAAGCTGGTCTTAAAATTAATTAATACTAACCAAATACGTCGTTCGTTTAATTAAGCAAATTCTAACAAGAATTCTAAGTCTCTTACATGTTTGGCTTTATATTCATAGACATTTACAGGGTGCCCCTTAATTCGTCAATAATAATTTAGGATAATAAAAGTACACACATAAAATAAAAATTGTTATCTAAGACCACACAAAATTATTTTCTTATTTAAAGCCTTTGGAACTTAAAGCAAAAAACACTTTTTTATTTTACATGTTACAGGTTTTCCGCGTTGCATTTTCGCCAACTTGTTAACGATTTTTATTTTATTTTAATTTTACTATTTATTGGCACGTTCATTCAAAAAAAGAAATGATAAAACGTTATGTTTTTAACGCATTTTCATTAGAAAATTGACCCCAAGCTCTAAATAAACTGCAAATTACAAAATGCTAGTATTTCTTCTAAAAAATAAAGGTCTATCTAAACGAAGTTTCCATTGTTAGTATTTATGACACAATGACGTATGGCTTAAGTAAATGATATCAAAATTGGGGATTTGTCTTTAGAATACACTCAAGAATCATATTCTAAAATATTATAGACGAATTAAGGACATCCTGTATATGAGTATTTTGGTGCCCCTAAATTTTGCATGATGTTATAAATTTAGGGGCACCTAAACCTGAAATCACTAAGACCCGTTTGCTGATACATAACTTAAGCATTTAAGATCTACTTAAGTACTTATGTGACAGTTTACCCAGACGAAAAAGTAGCCCATAAGCGTTTTAAGTTCAACATAAATATTTATGATGCGTATTAGCAAATAGGGCTAAGAAAAGAGTATTGGGGAGAGAATTAATAATTTGTGTTGTGATCCTTAGGCAAAAAAACTAGAAAACTCCGTTTAAATGATTCTAAATTTTAAGTTACTCGGACAAGAAGTATATTTTAGCCGAAAATCGAATTTAAGGAGAAAAAGGGTGGCAAGTTTCATGCCCCTAGGACGCTTAGTTTATCCGCAATCGAATTTATATTCGGGTTGTGGCTAAGCTACTAAAACTTATATATTCATGATCTTGGAAGTGCCATATTTCAATCCATGTAACGTATGACACGAAAAACCAATTTTAAAAAATCGGGATATTTTTATCTTTAAACTCGATTTCTGACTAAACTAAAGACTGACTGAATCTTAAAATTCGATGATAAGCTACTAGCTTACCTAGTAGTAGTAGCGGCTAAACAACTAGTAAAAAAAGTGTAAAGTTGATGGGTCTACGGCCTATAGTTTAGCCAGAAATCGAGTTTAAAGATAAGAATATGTCTATTTTTAAAGATTATTTTTTCGTGTCATGTGTTATATGGATTGAAAGGTGGCACACAGTGGGGCAAACAGGAAAAAAATTCCAATTTTCTTAATTTATTGTTTTTTTGCGGTGTTTGATAGCCTATTGTTTTCATTAATAATGAGAGAAAATAGTTCGTTTTATTAATTTCATTTATGTTTGTGGCTCTAAGCGACTTAGGAAGTACGACAATATTGTTTCACCGAAAAATCATCTGTTCTTACTTATAAACAATTTGACATACTGTGGTTTTATTTCTAAAAATACAATTATGAAACTCACCATATTTGTAGCTTATTTACAAGATAAAAATAAACAAATATAAAATAGCCCAAATTTTTAAAATATGACATTATAAAAAATAATACAGCGAGTAGGAAAAAGTAACCTAAAAATATGAACTTTTGTAAGCCTACAAAAAAACCTTCGCTGAGCTCTGGTCTAAATTTGAAATTTTCTTAAAGCTTATACTATTGCTTAATATTCCTAAAAATTTCATTGACAACTACAGACAACTGCTGAACAAATTAATAAAAATACGAGTTCAGAAGCGACTTTTCAAAAGGCTATAAAATAATTGTTTACATTTTTTTAAACTAAGTTTTGCTCTCCACATTCTCATGCTCAATTATTGTGGTTGAAGTTTGTTTAAAACAAAACTGAACCCTGTAAATTGGACTTTGAAAACAAGCGAAAATCTGAAAATATATGAACAATTCAAATTTTGCTTTTTTTTCATTTTTCTGAGAAATGATTATAAGTATTTATATTCTCTTTTTTAAATTAAATTAAATTGCAGGCTGCAGTGCATTCTCACCGTTATATTAACATTGAAAATTTTTAATCACAACAACAATTTAGTGGTCTTTTACAAATAAAGTATTATTTATTCAATTCGTTTATTTCTAACGTGAAACAAACTTATACTAATTACATGATACTTATAATCTATAATTTAAGTTGACTGTTCCAAACTATTAGACTAGATTAGATTTTATTTTCATTATTTCTTAACATATTTATAAATTACAAAATCAAAATTAGCATGGCAATGCCGTCTGGCAGCTTGACAAGATAAAATTAATATAAAATAAAGCTCCAAACTATTATAGATCAAAGTTTTAATCTTTATTTATGTTATTTACAGAGTCTATACAAAAGTAAAATTTATTGAATATTGCATAAGGGGTCTATTGGAACCATAGTTTGATCTGCTAAATATAAGGATCAACGGTTGCTGTAGTCTTATACTTGTACAACTAAAGCTGAAATTTAACCGATCGAGACGATATTGAACCATTAATAATTCCAAAAATGAAACTGAATTTGATTAAAAGAGGCTAACGCAATAATCGAATCCAAAAAAAAAACAAGCAAGCGAAAAGATGTCCCATCGATGAATTATAAAAATTATTGGCCCAAAATTTTAAACAACCTATTATTAAGGCCTTAACATGATACTAGTTAACAATTTACTATATACACATAGTAGTCTACTAACTTTTCATACATTTTAAATCTTTTGTTATCTAGTAAAATGCTAATTTCAAACCCTACAAATTAATTTGAAAAATAAAAATACTATAAGAAGCATTAGCATAGCGTAAATCAATTTTGCTTGGCAAAGTTGAATTTAAATAAAAATTAATGACTTAATAATTCAGTTTTAAATTTTAAAATAATTAATTGAATATTAAACGAAAACAAAACCGTAAATACTTTCTATGATTAGTGATAGAAGGAAGGCTTATTAAAGCAAGTCTTTGAGAATAAGGCGGAAGATCATTTTGATATGTTTGATGTGACCATGGAAGAAAACGAACAGAAAAACGTGAAAATCTTCTCTGAACTGCTTCAAGTCTTGTTATATGAATGGAGTAGTAAGGTGCCCACACCACACAACTATATTCTAGGATTGGTCTAACAAATGTAACAAATAAAAAAAGAATCTTGAGGACATACGGGCCGCTGAATTCTCGACCGAATCTTTTAATGAATCAGCGGATTTTATTAGCTTTTTTAGCTATGTAATTTAAATGATTGATGAAAGTTACGAGTAACTTAGGATCAAGAATAACTCCTATAAGTCATAAAATAAGGAGACTTTACTAAGAGGACATGAATCGAACGTATAATTGAAAACAAACGGATTTTTTTGCGTGTAAAACTCATGGTTTTACATTTGTCAACATTTACAACAAGACAATTTTTATTACACCATTCCCTAAATATTAACAAGTCTTCTTGTAAAAGTAAACAGTCAGAGGTAGTTTTAATTCTTTTGAAAACCTTAATGTCATCAGCATAAATAAGGACAGACGAATTTCTAATAAACGAAACCAAGTCATTAAAAAAATAAAACAAATTGGACCTAAATGGCTGCCCTGAGGGACGCCAGAATTAACAACAAATTGGTTTGAATACTCATAGCGAAATACAATACTATAGAGTCTATTTTTTAAGTAGGTACGATGAGATCCAGTTTAGGAAACTACTAGGTCTGGCAACGAGACCGAGACTAGTCTCGGTCTCGTCTCGGTCTCGGTCTCGTCAACGAGACGAGACTCCTTTAAAACTACCGAAGACGAGACCGAGACGAGAGCGAGACGAGACCGTATTTTTGGTACCGAAATTCGACGAGAGTCTCGCTGGTCTCGGCGGTCTCGGTGGTTTGGTTTCGGTTTTCGCTATAAGAAAATTTTGTTTTTATTTCATTATTTTTTAGTATCTAATCATGTTCAATTTTTATAATATTCACAAGTTTTTTTTTGCGAAATATGTATGCATGGCGTTGCTTCCTTTTGGGTGACATTTGGAAAAAAATATTGTCAAAACGTCAAAATATAGTTCGTTGTCTAATTGTCGAGCCATGAGCTGTCAAATTCCCATGAAGGATTTCTCCGATTTAAATGGATTACAAAATCTCTAAATAAGTCAAATTTTACCTCAGAAAATTATAAATTTTTCGATTTAATTTATTGCTCCGTAAAAAGGTGATTTAAGGCCTTTTGGGTGAGGTTTGAAAAAAAAAATATTTTAAAAACGTCAAAATATACAGTCCTATTCTGTTAAACGTTCACGTGAATATTTGTGTTCTGTTATCCGACGGAAAAAACGAATTGTTTCAAAAAGTACATACATTTCGATCAAAAATAAATTTTAACAATTAGATTCTCTTAAGAATTAAAGAAAAAAAAATATTAGTAAAGATTTGGACTCAAAAATAGTGAAAAATTGAGTAAAATATTCACGTGAATCGGAAGATAGCAGAAAAAGGCTGATAGTTTATTGCCTACCTGCCAAGCCATGAACTGTCAAATTCTTTGAATGATTGCTCCGATTTAAATGGATTAAAAAACTGTACAAAATTCAAATTTTATCTTGGAAATACGACTCTTCAAAGGTATCTGATAACTGAAATTATTTATGACTTTTAGTCCAAAATGCGTTTCGCCCGGACACGATAGTTGGGCTCATCAGTTAGATGCTATCGTGTCGCTCTAAGACGCACTATTTTTTTTTTTTTTTTTTTTGGTCGATGACTACCGACTCTAATAAAATTTTCAGCACATACATACTGAAAATTATATTTTTCTAGGGGAATTTGGTCAAATTCATGCACCCAGAAATATATGTATGTTACGCCCGTGGTCTGGCTAGTTGTAAATGAATAGAAGAAAACGCATTTTGGACTAAAAGTCATAAATAATTTCAATTTGACTTAAACCCACACAGTCCACTAAACCAAAAACAAAAATAATATGTAGGTATTATTTGCGTTTTCTTCTATTCATTTACAACTAGCCAGACCACGGGCGTAACATACATATATTTCTGGGTGCATGAATTTGACCAAATTCCCCTAGAAAAATATAATTTTCAGTATGTATGTGCTGAAAATTTTATTAGAGTCGGTAGTCATCGACCAAAAAAAAAAAAAAAATAGTGCGTCTTAGAGCGACACGATAGCATCTAACTGATGAGCCCAACTATCGTGTCCGGGCGAAACGCATTTTGGACTAAAAGTCATAAATAATTTCAATTTGACTTAAACCCACACAGTCCACTAAACCAAAAACAAAAATAATATGTAGGTATTATTTGCGTTTTCTTCTATTCAGGTATCTGATAACGTTACTTCACAGCTTATTTTTTACGTTATCACACACCTTTGAAAACTAAATTCGCACAAAATGTAAGCCATTCGGAGCGCTTTCATACGCAACTAATAAAATTCAACTTAAAAATATAGTTTTCGATTTACACAAGTAAAACTTACTCGTTTCAAGTGAAGTCTATGGCCTTAGCTTCATGGGCCTACGTACTGCAGAACAAAATTTCTAGTTTTTGATTTGTTTAGCATAAGCAACGTACAAGGATATATCATTATTAGATTCATGCATAATTGACAAGCATAATAAAGTTGGAAAAGACGTGCAGATGCCAAGTTTGACCGAATTCTTGAGATCCATATTGTAAGTTGATTTTCACCAAGTTTCCCAAACTTTTATTTTTTTTTTCTATTGGTTTTGACAGCTAAATGTGAATATGTGTACCAATTCGTACGGTTTTTCACGCTACCAAATACTAAAATCAGAGCAATCCTTCAATGGATTTTGACAGCTCATGGCTCGACAGGTAGGCAACGAACTATATTTTGACGTTTTGATTATATTTTTTTCCAAATGTCATACAAGAGGCTTAAAATCAACTTTTGTCGGAGGAAAAAATTTCGAGGTAAAATTTGAATTTTGCAGAGGATTTGTAATCCATCTAAATCGGAGCGATGCTTCATTGGATTTTGACAGTTCATGACTTGACAGGTAGGCAACTTACTATATCTTGACATTTGAGCAATATTTTGTTTTCGAAATTTCACCTAAAAGGTCTAAAATCAACTTTCTAGGGAGCAATAAATTAAATCGAAAAATTAGATTATTTTGAGGTAAAATTTGAGTTTTGTAGAGGTTTTTTTTAAATTCATTTAAATCGGAGACATCCTTAAATGGTTTTTGACATGTCGTGGCTTGACAAAACCGGTTGATTTATTTTTTTAAAAATCGAGCGTTGTATGTAGGTACTCTTTTTTTAAATATTTTATTTGTTTTTGCTATAAAATATATTAACTTACACAATCCTTCCAAAATGTTATTTCCACTAAACTCAAAAGACAAACCAGACTCACGAGTTTGTTTTATACATTTTCCCGCATTTTTCTTACCGACGAACTGCTGAGATACCACATCCATACTCTATATTTGCAATCCGAACAATGCGTCTTATCTTTATCTTACATATTTTTACTACCAAAAAAACACGAAAGAAACCAAGACTAAGGATGATACCAAGACCGAGACCGAGACCGAGACCGAGACGAGACCGTACATTAAAATTTTCTCGAGAAAAAGGCGAGACCAAGGCCGAGACGAGACTTGGTTAGGCGAGACCTGGACCGAAACCGAGACGAGACTAAAATTTTTCGATTTTGACGAGACCGAGATGAGATTAACAAAAGTCTCGCTTGGTCTCGTCTCGTTGCCTGCCCTAGAAACTACTGTTAAAGCCTTGATTGTTTAGCTTTTAAATTAAAGTACGATGACACAACTTAGCAAAAGCTTGAATTTATATATGTATGAATTTGTGGTAGACCATCAAGTTGTTGTAGTTGCATTCAAAATTTTCAATATTAATATAACTGTCCGAAAGCAATGCGCAAAAGAGTATATTTGGTTATTGTTGTATTGAACACCTTCAACAACAACAAACAAAATTGTAATGAACCTACGTTTATTTCCAAAAGTCGACAAGAGGTCCTAGTAATCACACTTGGATGTAATATATCAAAAAAAATTGGATAGGAGAGTGTCAAGGGAACATTTGTTCTCTGATCATAGATGCATCCAGTTCTGCATAGATGAAGTAATAAATAAACAACCAGCTTTCGGAATCATCGGAAAATCGACTGGAAATTATATTGGGAAACATTAGGAAAACTAATTAGTCCCTCCCTTTTTAATATACCCAACAATAACAAGGAGTTAAGTTAAGAGGGAAACAAAAATCCCGTTGAAGGAACTCAGGGCTAGTACCGCTCAGGAGAAACTGTAGAACACTTTTCAATAGAGCTAAAAAATCAAGAGAAAACTCAGATTGGGACGCATGTAAAGAGTCCCTTAAAATCTACAAAAGACAGTTGAGAAGAGTAAACAGAACTTCATGGAAATACTTCTGTGAAAACAGAGAGGACACTTCTGAAGCCTCAAGACTAAGAAAAATCCTCTCGAAAAATTCCCCGGTACTTAGCTCCTTAAAAATAGCTAACGGTGAGTGGACCAACTCATGCGAAGAGTCGCTATCCTTGCTACTAGACACTCACTTCCCTGGTAGCTCACAAAACATATGTAGCACTGAACAGTGATGATCATGCTGTAAAAACTAATAATCTTGGTCTTATTATATTGCCAATCAAAAGCTTTGATCCATATAAATCAGCGGGACCAGACGCCTGCCGAACTCCAGATAACCTCAGATATGATTATACCTATCCTGGAGGTTATTCTAACAGGGTGCCTTGACCTTACGTATATGCCCTTACTGTGGAGAGAAGTTAGGTTCATCTTTATCCCCAAAACAGGCAAAAGTACCCATGTAAATCCGAAGGACCTCAGACCGATCAGTTTATCTTCATTCCTTTCAAAAACTCTAGAAAGACTGATAGATATTCATTTACGCAATACAATAAACCCCAATCTCGTTTCTACTGCTCAGCATGCATACTGTCTGTTAGGGAAAATCGGTTGAAACCGCCTTACACACGCTTGTTAAAAACAAAGAATATTCATTGCACCATAAAGAGAACACTCTGGTAGGATTCCTAGATATTGAGGGTGCTTTCCACAACGTTAGTATGGTGGCAATAATCGCAGCGCTGAGAAACCTTAAGGTGTCTGACTCATTGACAGAGCTGATTAGTCTCATGCTAGACAGCAGAGTAATCAACTCAACCCTGGGGCACTACTCAGAAATAAGGTATGTCAACAGAGGGACTCCACAAGGTGGTGTTTTATCCGCACTTCTATGGAACACAGTGGCAAACGAAATGCTGACAGAACTGGAAGCAGAGGGATATAATGTAATAGCGTATGCTCATGAAGTTGCCATTGTTGTATCAGGAAAGCACGCTCCAACTCTAACAGACTTGATACAAAATGCTCTCAATCGACTAAAAATTTTGGCAACTAAATGTAGTCTGGATATAAACCCGGCCAAGCCAGAACTTGTCCCCTTCATAAAATATAAAATTCCCCAACTAATACCACCAGCAATAAATGGTACGCCACTGACTATCTCAGACGAAGCCAAATATCTAGGTCTCATACTAGAAAAAAAGCTTAGCTGGAAATCCAATATACAAGAAAGATTAAGAAAAGCAACAGTTGCACTCTTCTCTTGCAAAAAAGCCATTACGAATAAATGGGGCTTATCCCCACAGATTACCCACTGGTTGTATACAGCGGTTATCATACCGATACTTACCTATGGGGTAGCAATATGGTAGACTCCATTGTATAAAGTCACATATTGTGACAAATTAAATAAGCTCCAAAGGTCAGCCAGCTTATGTATCAGTGGAGCACTCTGCTCAAACCCCTCGGCTGCCCTAAACATACTACTTAACCCTACACCCCTTGATGTCTTTAGTAAACAAGTGGATGCGTGTACAGTTATTCGTCTCACAGCCATATCCCATTGGACTAGCAATTCGATAGGCCATCCTAATATTCTAAACACATTGGGATCAAAGCTAAGACGATCCGACTACACCACATACCAACTAATCTTCGACAAGAACTTACAAGTTACCATCCCTACATGATCCGCTTGGGAGGATAAAGGGTTCTTAAAAGATGAATCAGCTCACTTTTATACGGTCGGTTGAAAAACCGAAGAGGAAGTCGGTGGCGGTGTGTTCTCGGACAGACTAAATCTTGGTCTCTCTTTCCGTCTCCCTGATCATTGTAGCGTTTCCCAGCGAAAATTCTGGCGGTTAAAGAGGTGTTATCCTGACTAAGGGAAAATATGATATCTACATCGGATATCCGGATATTCTCTGACAGTCAAGCAGCCCTCAAATCACTTGGCGCTGTTTCCACAAACTCTATAACTGCCCGCAACTGTCGATCATCCGGGACATAGAGATATTTTGGGAAACTGCAAAACCGATGCACTCGCCAGAAAAGGAACCCAAATACCTATTCTACGGAAAATGGAATAAATCGGTATGCCTATCACTACAAGCAAAATATTGTTACATCAAAATTCCATAAAACAAATAAATTGTAGATGGTTATACATCACTACATGCCTGGCTACCAGACAAGTCTGGCCAGTAATAGACCCAAGAGGCTCAAAAGGTCTACTCCCTTTGAGCACGAAACATCTTGCCTTCGTAATAAGTGTTACAACTGGACACTGATTAATTGGCAGACACGCCAAAAGACTTGGCGTTTTCTCCAATGATTTTTGCAGAAGCTGTATGGATGAGGAGGAAGAGGAGACTATCTCCCTTCTTATTTGATCATGCCCTGCTCTCTCCCAAGGACGTAAATTGCACCTGGGGGAATACTTTTTCGACGACACCAGTGATCTTAAACACATAGAGATGCACCGGCTACACCGCTTCATTAGAAGCCCCAACTGGTTTAATTAAAGAGTTAATAACTCTTCATGTGGTATCACAATGGACATATCTATACTCTATGTGTGTCAGTTGTTTTCCTGACGGCCATGTCAACCTAACGTAACCTAATGGATCTAGGAGCCTTAGTTTAGCCAGAAATCGAGTTTAAAGTTTAAAAATGTCCCGATTTTTTAAAATTGGGTTTTCGAATCATACGTTACATGGATTGAAAGGTGGCACTTCCAAGATATAGGAATATTAAATTCGTGATCTTGGGAGCGCCACCTTTCAATCAATGTAACGCACGGCACGAACTAAGGGTCCCAGAGGCATCAAACTTGGTACCTTTTTTTTCTTTAATTATTTCATTTATATCTTCAAGTCAAAAAATTAAACATAGGTATCGTTTTTATTGCAAGGCGGTGGAAATTAAAGTAAAATAAGAAAAGAGGCTCGTCCATGTCATTAGTCAATACAATGCAAACCCAAATCGTGAGCACAAAAATTGTTCCCCTAAAATTCGATATTAGGAAGAGAGCTTATAGGGAACTGAATAAATTATCCCTACTTAAAAAACAAAACCTGTATTTACACCCAAACCTTTACTTTCAAGATTTATTTAAAAATCACTAAAGATCTAAAATAGAAACATAAATCTTAAGGAAAAACAAATAAACCAAATACATATATGTACCTAACCTATACACACATTGAGTGTGCTTTTCATTTTTCTATGAATTTTTTCAAAAATCCCAATACTTTATAATCCTGTCCAATTGCCTATCCCAATCAATAATCACGCTTAGCTCACCTGAAGAAAAAAAAACTAAACCTCCATAGCTTTTCTGTCCTTAAAAATGAAAGACACTAGGTATAAGTTATATTTATCTGATTATTTTTATTTTCGAAAAAAAGATACCGCATAATTCCCTATTTGCCCCCACTCAATTTAGTCGGGTCACCCGTTCATCTATTTATATCCACATCGATATCGAGAGAGTATCAGTTTAATTTATGAAGGTCATCCCCTTTAAGTGATTGATATTATTTCACTCAATTTCCAATGTATCCTTATTTTCTGTCTTTGTTGGCTCATCTAGCTTGAAGCAAGGGGCTCCCTAATCATATCCTTTCGTCTTTATTAGCTTTCATAAGCAGTGTGATCAGTTTTATGTACATACAGACATTATTTATTTTTTTAAAAGGTACCGGGCAGAAGTGTTGTCTTGTGTGTACCTATAGTTAGGGTTAATACAGTTGCTTAAATTTCCGAATGGGTAGATTCACAGTACACATGTTAAAGGTAACATATTCCGTTTTCATTTTCGTTCAAGTTCGCGTATGTGTCAAAACTCATAGATACTTGTGTCATATTCGGCATGAGCATAGGCACAAGCATGGGCCAAACTGCTAGTTACAATATCTGTTACTGCTACTTTTAAATAACTGTTATAAATACCTCTTACTGAAATAAAAAATTATTGATCAAATTTTGTCAGTAAAATAAAAAATTTAATAAACTATTTTCTACTCAAATTTTTAAATTAATTATTTATCATTTTATTATCTATGTTCAGGAATTCGGTTCAATCAAAATTGTTGATTGACCTTACCTTATTGCTTGATTCCAACATTTTTTTTTAGTTTTCACATCATTTTTTATTTTCAAAAAAGGTTAAAGCCTTTATTGCATTTGCTAGAAGAACTTCGTCAATTTTAAGTTGGTTGTTCTCGATTTAATTAATTTGTAACAATTTCGAATGTATGCGAAGACTCGCGAAAGAACTATTACCAAGATCTCGATTAAGCAAAATATGTAATTATAGAAAACAACACCCTTTGCTCGACGCACGAAATCAATAATAAGACCAGAATCTGAGTTAAGCTCTCAGTTATCAAAGTTAAAGTTTTTGATAATGTAAAAAAAAGATTATCAAAATTAGAATATAGAAATTTTCAATCTTATTTCAATACCAAGTATTTATAGCTTCGATGTACTAATAATTGTTACTGAATAAGTCTTACTGAAATATCAACCCATCACTATTTGTAGGTGGATCTGCCAAAAATCAGAGTGTATGTGTCAAATCTCAGAGAAATTTTTTCCAATATGGAAACCAAAGTTATGTATTATGACAACCGAATGACAACATGCGCAATATATTACCATAATATGTTAAACTGTGAGCTTGAGTAGCGATTATGCCGAGTATTGATACTTACTTACTTAGGTGGCGCTACAGTTCGGAACGAACCTGTGCCTCAACCAACATGCCTCCCCAGCTAACTGCCTCCAGTTACGCATTCCAAGTTGGTTGAGGTCATCTTCCACAGCGCGCCACCTTAGGCGATGTCTTCCTTGACTGCGTCTTCTCCCTGAGTTGGAATCGAAGATCCTGAGAGCCGAAGCATTGTTGTCCATACGCTCTACATGACCTAGCCATCTTAAACGTGATAGACGTATTTTTTGTACCAGGTCAATGTCGCTGTACATCTCGTATAGTTCGTGGTTGAACCTTCTCCTCCAAAGCCCGTTAACGCAGATAGGGTCGAAAATCTTGCGAAGAACCTTACGCCCGAAACGACTAAGGATATCTTCATCCGCTTTCGATAGAGTCCATGTCTCCGCGCCATAGAGCAGGACTGGGATGACTAGAGCCTTATAAAGAGTCTCCTTTGTTTTTTGAAAGAGAGGGCTTTACTACTCAATTGCCTCCCTAGCCCATAGGAACAGCGATTGGCAAGAGTTATTCTTCGCTTTATTTCTAACTAGATGTTGTTGTTAGATGTTATAGCGGATCCGAGCTAGGCAAAGTCCCTGACTACTTCAAAGTGGTACCTGTCTATTGTGACGTCCAATCCGCCATTGTTGTGTGTCCGTTTTAGTGGACAGCAGGTACTTCGTTTTGGCCTCATTGACTGCTAGTCCCATCTTAGCTGCTTCAGGTTCAATGTTAGCAAACGCTCCAGTGACAGCTCGCTGGGTTCTGCCAATGATGTCTATGTCATCAGCGTATGCAACAATTCCACAGACTTGAACAAAATTGCGCCAGTAGAGTTAACTTGGGAATTTCTTACAATTTTTTCAATTATTAAGTTGACGAAATCGCACGATAGCGCATCACCTTGTCGGAATCCTTTTTTGACATCAAAAGCTTCTGTGAGGTCAGCACCAACCTTGACGGAGCAGCGAGAGTTCTCCATCGTCATCCTACACAGTCGGATGAGCTTTGTGGGGATGCCAATACCAGACATGGATCTTGTACGCGATATTCAGGAGACTTATTCTTCTATAGTTGCCGCAGGACTCCTTTTTTGTGGATTTTGTGGAGTATTGTTAGTTGTTGTAATCATGTAAGATTTGAGGCGCAACCGACATATTGTTAAAAAATTTCACTTCCACCATAACGAATATTGCAAAGAAGGAGTGATAGCTAAGCAATTTCTTAAACAGACTGACAGACTCACAGACCGACAGACTGACATACTGACGGACTCACAGACAGACTGACAGTCAGGCAACAACATTTTTGGTCGATCACTTCTTATAGGCATCTCTATGATCGTAATGTCATTTTTTATTGTTAAATTTTTTTTTACGAATACATAACTTGCCTTATAGTAGATATAATCGAAAGTAAAAAAACATGTGCGTCTCGGGACGCCAAACAGAAGTGGTAACATAAACGAATCTAAGTTGAACTATTTATTATTGAAATTGTTTAACTAGAGAAAAGCTTCAAAAGTTCTTCGTTAAATTAATTATTTCAAAAGTTCTCCGTATGCGTGAGAGAAATGGGAGCCAGCCATACTGGCGCCGTAATGCGTTACGTAACGAAGCGGTTTACCCTCCTAAAAGAAGTTATCACTCCAAAAAATATTTGTTTTTTCCAAAAATCAAAAAAAAAACTTTTTTTTTCGAATATTTTGGAATTATTTAGAATTCGAAGGACATCCTATATAAATATTTTGATCAAAACCCGTGCAGCCTTTTATCAGAAAGTTGAAAATCAAAAAAAAGGTTGTATGGCAAATACCGTTAATGACAAAATATATAAATAAATTTGTATACCAAACTGTAGAATATGCTTATAATAGTACACAGATATTTTATGAAAATGGTTAAAGCCGTTTTTGAGATAATTAAGATGGTAGAAGCAATTGTACGGCAAGTACCTTTATTTTGGGGGTTAAAAAAACGATTCAGAAATCTATTTGAGACAATCACCTAAGTACTAAGTTTGAAGTAGTATATTTGTTCGCTTAAATTTCCTCTCATCAGAGACATCTAGTAGTGATTTCATAGTTATTTGTTTGAATGAAGTAGTGTTCCTCTTTTACACAATAGTTAAAGTTAAAACCGGTCTAACTTTTACTTTTGTAAAATTTGAAATATGACATAGGAGTGGGCAATATATTGGAAAAAAGATAAAACATTTTTTTCACTTTTGTACAAACGTGTGTTGAATATAGTTAGTGCCGGATTTACACGACTGCCAAGTTCGCATTATTTTCTGCCAAAATACTGCTGTCATTAATTTAATTAACGACATTCGTTTACACGTAACTAAAATAATGACAGATAAAGATACTGCCAACTGGCAGTAAAGTATGAGCAAGTTCATTAAGATTAATAACAAATATACTGCCACTTTTTCGAGCATTTACATGACAAAAGAAAATAATACCAAGATTTGACAGTAATACTGCCAATTTGGCAGTCGTGTAAATCCGGCATTACAATTTACAAATTACTTCGCCTAGTTTTGTGCTGCCATAAAGTCACAAAAAACAAACAAGTTTGAGTTTGACAAATGCTGTTTATACATAGTCAGGGTGTTTGAAAGTAGTCTTGTGGCGTCTATTTGAGGAAACGAATAAAATTGTATGTATTTAAAGTGAAATAACATGAGAGCGACCGTCGACCAACGAATTGAAAATTATTCGTCCATTTTGACTTTTCTTTCACATGGCTTTTTTTTTATTCGTTACGAAATATAAGTTTATATTCTGACTTTGAGGTTAGTCGCGCGCGAACAAATTATTTGTTGAAGAGTGGATGGTATGTGGAACGCGAATAGAATTTGACGTTTCGCAACAAACAGATGCAGTTCGCGACGACCCATATTGTTTTCTCAAATCCTTTATTAAAAAGTAAGTTTTTGTGTCTGAACGTATAAAAAAATATTTATTTGTGAAGCTTTAATGTTGGTAAATTGTTTTAAATCGAAATTATTCCTGTATTCGTCGGTCATTGGTCGCTCCCATGTGATCTAGTCCTTAATTGTAAGGGAAACTTAATATTTTAATTTCTGATAATAGTAGATAAATTAACTAAGTTTGCTTTCATAAAAATACTGTTACTTTTGCATTGACATAATTTATTAAATTAACTCTATTGGCCAACTGAACAGACCTAAACTATAATGTTTTGACAAGTGGAGTCTATTGGAGGGTAACATATTTTGCTTCACAGGAATATAACGAATTCAAAACACAACCCCAATACCAATTTATCTAAATGGTATTGCGGTAGAGAGGCGATGAAAAGGACGTCTGAGGTCTGAGAAGTCCTGCCCAACGCCGATGTGTACATATGTATGTATGTACTTACTTTCGCTGATATTTTGTTTTTATTATTATTTTTGTTTTGTTCAGATCCTAGTGCTATAGGTATAGTTTGGTTAAGGTTTAGGTTCTGTATCCTGTGAAAATATCATACACACAATATTGCTTTTTTATATGTAAGCATCCTTTTAGGAAATTTTATTGCAATCCGCAAAGCAAAAAATTACCAACCATGCCAGAGGAAGGAGTGCAGCCAAAGAGGATATCCTTTTAGGACACAACCCGATATCTCCAGATCTTGCCCAAACAAAAGAACAAATAACAATAATAAAAAGGAAAAAAAACAATCTGTGTGAAACCATCGTCAGAGCAGAGGCAGATGCTCAGCCTCAGAGGTAGAGGCCAGAGAGCTCAGAGTGGAAATATTATTCCGCTTGGAGAGTTATGAAAAATTGACCAAAAACAATAAACCCCTTAATTTGGGTGGGGAATTTAGCAATTTGCAGATGCTAAAGACAGCAGGCAAAATCATTGAGCATCTCTTATTATTGTGGGCTGGCCCTGGCACTATGTCAGATATACGGGTCATCATACTATGTATCAATATAGCCACACTCACTCTATACTGTATTGCCAATAAAATGAACCAACAAAAGATGTCTTTCAAAGGCAATTTTCGTATCCTCACAAAAAAAAACCTAATCATTTTAAATAAATTGTTGAAGTGTGTTTCGAAAATGATATGTACATGCATATACGTACCTATGAATGTTTCTAGATAGAATTAAGTGTTAAGCTAAAAAACGTATTTTCTTAAAAAAAAAGAAGAAAAAAACGGGTAAAAATATTAGTAATGGTAATACTAATTTTAAGTTTTCAAAATCAAATACCTATTGTTGTTTGTTTTTTACAACATTGTTACCAAAGGCTTATCGCTGCTTTAAGAACGCCTGGCTACTAAACGCCATTGATATTATTGATTGATTGAATATTGATTTCATTTTGGCAGGCGCTAATAAAAGATATTACTAGGTATTTTTTGTTTAGGCTTGTCGGGTTGTCGAAAAAAAAGGGCTGAAATGGAAAAAATTAATTCGTACAATTTTCTCTTACAGTTCGTTGGGGGGGGGGGTGGTCATTAGAAGTCTAAATTTCGGTTTTAGGGAAAATCGCGTTGGAGCTTCAGCCTTCATTTTGAATTTAATAAAAATTTTATTTTGGAAAATAACTGTGCCATTTTTGATTTCTCATAAAAATAATGTAAGTAAACCTTGTAGGAAATTTAATTTTCTACGACCTTAGTCTTAACATTTTTTTTCGAAAAAGCTACCGTTCGCGAGATATTAATGATAAACGCTTTTTGGGGGATTTTACCCCCCTCCCTAAAATTGTTCAATGCAGTTATCTTTCTAGTATCATTCATACTATATATGCTTAGAATATGAAAAAAATTGGATACAAATTTTATGGGCCGCCATTGCACTTTAAGTCAGTCAATGGCGGTTCGTTATTTGAAGTGATGAGTCCATGTTTGGGGTTTGCGTGGGCGATGAACGAAAACGACTAATTAGAAATTCAAAAGAAGCTTTTCACAAAGATTGCCTTAAAAAAACGCTCAAGTTTCCAGCATCTCTAATGATATGGAGATGCATATCCGGCAGGGGTTTGGGCAATTTACATTTTGTAAATGGAATTGTCAATGCTGCCAAGTACAGTGATATTCTGCGAAATGAACAAGCTAGTGATGGAGACCATATTTTACAACAGCGTGGTGCTTCTTGCCATACAGCCATACAGCCATACAGCAAGGTCTACAATTGCGTGGTTATCTGCTGAAGCAATTCATTTACTGGAACGGCCTTCCAGCAGCCCTGACCTTTCACCAATTGAAACTGTCTGGCATAAAATGAAGCAAAAACTGCGAAAAGAACCATGCCGGACTCTTCAAGACCTGAAAACTAAAGTAATAAATATTTGGGAATCTTTTGTTACCGAAGAATTAGCAATTTTTTTTTATCATAGGTTATTTTGCGTTTGGGTGGTAAAAAAGTTTTGGGTTGAAAAAATTCGTTAATTAGAGGTATTTACACTTTTATTTGATAGTAGAAGATTCGTTGTAAAGAGGTTGTTCGCAAACAATGTTCGCAATGTAAAGGTTTATTTTCCATTGACTCTTATGAACAATTCAAGGGGATTGCGAAAAATTTGTTAAATCGAGGAATTCGTTATATTGAGATACGTTATATCAAGGTTGCGCTGTATAATAAAGCAATTAATTCGGGCCACAAGCAAATATCCCTAAACCTTGTTGAAACAACATCTAAGCATATATAATATGAATGATACTAGAAAGATAACTGCTTTGAAAATTGAAGGAAGGGGAGTGGGTCAAATCCCACAAAAAGAGTTTATCATTAATATCGTGCGAACGGTAGCTTTTTTTGAAAAAAATATTAATACTAAATTTGTAGAAAATTAAATTTTTTACAAGTCTTACATTAATTATTTTTATAAGAAATCAAAAATGGCAAAGTTATTGACCAAAATAAAATGTTCATTAAATTCAAAATGGCGGCTGAAGCTCTATTTCAAATGTTTAACCTGACTGGACTACCTACTTTGTGTTACAGCAAGGCAAAAGTCTACCATACTTTGTTACTTCTACGCCAAGTTGGTTAAGGTCATCTTCCAATTTCGGCCTCCAACTGAGCCAGGGTCTTGTTCTACTGAACCGGTCATATCACGGGAGTTGGTTCAAACATTTTTCGGTCGATAGCATTGGTGTCCTTTCGCTCTTCATGAGACAGATAGAATGATGTTCAAATTTTGTGGGTTCAATCGTCGAGTTTTTAAAACCTTTCGAACTGGGCATAATAAAAAAAAAACTTGTCAAGTAAGCCCAGCAAAATTTATTCAGTATTTATTAGATAATACAATTTATCTCTTAGTTTGTAGTTATCTCAATATTATTCTACGTTAAATATTTGGCATTGAAATTTCATGAAATAAGAATGAAAAATTAGCTTTATGTAAAACGTTGGCAGTTTTTCTACGACCTCATACTTCTTTGCTCCCCACACTTGAGCTGCAAAAAAGAGAATGGATTAAGATACTAATTTAAAACCTTTATATTTACTGCTGTGTGCTATGTTGTCTTTTTGACAGCTGTCACTTGATGTATGCTCAGTTTGGTTTGCCATTTCATAATTAATAGACTTAAGCTAGTATTAGACGGTCCTTGTAATGTGTCATTGCCGTGACACTCTGACGTCACTACAAAATAGGTCGTACAACCGTCATTGCCGTGACAAAGGTAATCTCGTCATGACTAGCTACAATGACTATCACACGAATGACACATGTCTGTCATTGTTGCCCCAAAGTACAATGAACGTCAAAGTGTTTCACGGTGATATTTGTGTCTCGGTGTCACTGCAATGACATGCAAAACAATGACTATCACACGACACGTGACAACTCTCAAACAGCTGACCATTGTCGGTGAGATTATATTGCAATGACATTTATCATTTTTAGTAGTGACGATTACACAGCATCGATCAAACGAGTCATTGTGTCTAGGTTGTCAAGGAAAAGCTTATTTTCCTAGAAAACGGCTCCAACGATTTTGATACAAAATTTTGAGACGGTAGTAGCTATCATTTAATCAGAACAAAATTTACGGTATTTGCGCAAGAATTCAAATGGCACTTTTTGCCTCTCAAACTATAACTATATCAATTTTGCAAACGTCACATAATTAGCAATAATTACCTACCCACCTATATCCTTCACTTTCATTATATTTATATGTCCATATTTACATATCTAGGTTCCATCTACAGTAGGTATAAATTACCCTCCTAATTTACATAATTAAAATCTATTTAAATATACATTTGTATGTAACTATACCCAACCGTGACACACAATGACATGCCAGAAATTCCTGCCTAAAAGAGCTATCACACGATCACGGCAATTTGTCATTGCAATGACCTAAAGGTGACGTATCAGGGTGCCTGCCATTGTTTTTGTCACGATTACACGACGTGGCACTTTTAGGACAGACAACTATGTCATAGTGACGTCAGAGTGTCACGGCAATGACACATTACAAGGACCGTCTACCGTTCTACAACATTCGGAAGATATCCATTTAATTGATAATGACAACAATTCGGGCAAAGCGGATACCACGCCCCTGAATGGAAAACCTAAAATTTTCTTTTTTTATTTGTATGCAGTTTAAGCCCTACAGCAATCAGAAATGCTCTTTTCAACTTAAACCAATTCGGACGGAGTGGGCGTATACCACGCCCCCTGAAAGGAAAATCTCATCAAATATTTGGAATTTGAAGTTTTCGAATTTATTGGAAAATCACCTTAGTTTGTTCCTGTAAGTAAATAAACGGGCGTAGTTCGAGTACTACCGTACCCTTTGATTCGTCCGTCCAAAGATTTCTGCTAATAATATCTAAACTCATCATCCAATTTCAACTGCAACAGCCAATAAGTGAACTCAAGTCACTTTTCTTTCATTTCTTGCACAGATCATCACAAATATTTTCTCAAAAAGTACATAGTAGGTACATCGGAAATGTTATGTCTGGAAATATTTAGGTATGCCTATTACCGATATCGTCTCGTTTTCTCTGTCGTATTGTTTTTCAAGTGGCCTTCCATAACTTTTACCACAGCTGAGAAATAGTAAGACGGGAATCTTTCGTAAGTTTCATTTTCATGTTCCGAACTAGAAAAAGAACACACTTTCGGAGCCCTGAACGCTCTGAGTGAAAAAGAAACAAAAATTATTTGTTTGACAACTCAGACTCTGATCTAAAACTAAAAAAGATAAACGTCTTTTTCAGCAAAACATCGAAATTTCGTGGGATACTAGAAAGCAAGAAATTCAAATGATAAAATGGTGAGGTTAGCACTAAAAAAGAAGTGGAAGTAGATCTTTAGGGTTACGTTAATCAAACTTATGTTGAAAACATCTTATTTTGACAGATAGAACAGAACGAAAATTAACATAAACACAAGAACACGAAAAATATATTCATAATTTTATAAAATTTCAAAACAAAGTTTTCATATGTAATTCGTTTCAGATAAGGCAGCAAAATTGTTCAACAAGAGGAATTGGTTGTATTACCAATCGGCTTGCACGTACATTTGTCAATTAAAAATCGAACCGGTACATTGAATAAAATTCGAGGTCCTCAAGTTCTTCGAACGGGTTTGATCGAACTTTCTTAAAATCTTCAAAAATAATCTAAATTTCTTCTTCAGAAAACATTTTTCTTTCATTTTTTGTTATGAAATGTCAAACGTCAACTAAAAAAATTGAGAAAAATAAAGAAGCGTTTTGCTCTGTTTAAAGCTAGATGACCTCTTTAACGTTTAAGTATAGGTACTTTTTGTAATTTAAAACTATCAGAAAGTCTACCCTCATCATAAAACTCATTTTTAAAATCGACTCTCATTTTAAGTTTAAATATTTAAAATTTTGCGATGTTGGGTTTACTCTGATAAAATGGTGGAATGACATGGCGTTTAAATACTAAATATCATAAAAATACTATTGAGACATCATCCGATTCAGATGTCCTTGTTTGAGGTATGCATCGATTCCCATTGCAAAATGTAAGCAAAGAATTTAGTTTTAAAATCACAATTTACATAATAATAACATTAGCGGAAAATTTTAAACGATTTAGTAATATGTTAAATCATTTTTAGTATGATACTAGGCTAAAAAGATGATTTTGATAATTTAAAACCAGTTTAGTATCGTACTATTTTCTTAACATTTTACTAAAGTTAAAATCACAAAATGGCTACTTTATTTTTTTTGTATCGTACTAAATCCATAAGCCACTTTGACATTTACAAACGCCAAAAAGTTATGTTCGCTTAGTTTTTTGCACTATTTTAGGCGTGTTTAGTTGTAGTTTATTAAGAAAATAGATTTAGTATGGTGCTAGTTTAAAAGTGTTTAAAATTAGGAAAATATTAGTAAAGTGCTTTAGTATTAGCAAACTGTTAAGTAGTATAATTCAAAGCCCTTAACATCAGGCTGTTTAAAGTTTTGCACCATTTTCATTTAATGATTTTGAATGACCAACAACGCCCTAAGTGTGCTACCACCAAGTTTTTCTCATATTATTTTTGGATCAGATCCAACCCAATGCAGGGTTGGATCTGATCATGTGGGCTCGGTGGCGTGATGCGTAGTACATTGGCTTCTAAGCAGCTTGGTCATGATTCAATACACGATAAAGACACAAGAAGTTTTTCGATTAAAATGAAAAAGTAGACCAGCACCATTAGAGCAAAGGAATCTGATGATCGACCTGGGGAAGTCGTGAAATAGTTATAATTCCAGCCAAAAATAATATGAGAAAAACTTGGTGGTGTTGTTGGTCATTCAAAATCATTAAAATAAAACAAAAAGTGCTTTAAAAGCAAGTATTTGATCATACAAAAATTGAATATAACATTTTCTATTACCTGTGACTGTAAAGACGGTTTTCTGCAGAGTTTTGTGGCAACTGTACAAAGAGGTGAGTATTTATTATTGTTCTTCACCAAGAGATAACCTAGCTCTGTTAGGTCGGCCAGATATCTAAATACCACCCACGCGTTTTAAACTTTTATTTTTAAATAAAATATTATAATTTATTGCTTGAAACTTATACTTACCTATTTTTATGGAAATAATCAAAACCACGTGTCTATCATTACAGCAAAAACTTTTGGGAGTGATTTTATTTATGAGATTTAAGATGGTAAAGTTATTTTTTATATTGTCGACATATTGTCTACATTTTCGACCGATTGTCTACGTTGAAATGTAGACAATTACAGTCGACACGTAGAGCAACAACACTGGTTCCGATGCAGTTTTTAAGGGGTTTGGGAGAAAATTAGACCGGGATACTCCGACGAGATTCCAGCTTGAATTCAAGATTCAATCACTTTGAAATTTAGCAAATTTGCTACAGCATGTTCCAGTAGAGATAAAACTAGCCTCTCCAATTGCATTTATTTCCTTAGGATTGTGCTTAATTTTCTTCTTAACTTTAAATTTCAGATAGGGCTAAACCTGGAAAAGGCAAATATTTAGAACTTTTATATATTTATTAAAATAAGTGATTCAAACCTTTACTGGGGCACACTTGCTGTTTAGCTGCTCAACTATCAGATTGGCTTTTTATGTCGACTATATATTCAAAAAACCTCTAGCCAAGTGCTCGTTCTTTTACGTCAGCTCTACAAGTGCCTGGAACTTAATTTATTTCTTAATTTCAACTGCAAATCCAATTTTTTTTATTGTTTTGGTAATATATCATCGGTTGAGAATTGGTTTGACGTATACGTCATTTCCACTTTTTTGGGAAACTGTATTAAAAAGTTTACGATTCAATTTAAATTAAACGGGTCGATAGAAGTTTCTCATTTTTCAAAGATTTCTATTTATACCTTTTTACTTGTCATTTAAATTCATATGCAAATACGGTAAAGCAAATCTGACGTTTTTTTTGTCGACGCATACGTGTATACGTGTACGTCAACACTGTTCTGTATATAGGTACTATAGTTTTCTTGTCGTATGATGGAAAGTCTGTAGACATGCAGCATAGAACATTTGACGTATATCCCAAAAAATGGCGCTTACGTCAAACCAATATTCTAACTTATTAATTTGGATTGATATACGTCAAAACAATACTATAGATATCTCAGGATTGGCAACAGATATGATCAAATAGATTACATATTTGAAAAGAGCATAGTAGGAAATATAAGACTACATTCATAGTTCAAAAAGTGCATTTTGGACTTTGGAGTATATATCAAACCAATTCTCAGCCGACAATATATGTTAAATTAAATAACAATAAATTAGATAAAATAATTTATTTAACAAGAATACTGTTAATGTTTTGCGACCTTCAATTTCTCTGTCGTGAACAAATTTTTGAACGGAGCTACCGTCGTTTATTTCATCTCCACTGTTTTTTCGTCTTATAGAATACAGACTGCAGGCGTTCAACGACAAAAATTGAAAACGAATTATGGAATGAGGGTTGTGTCATTTGTATATTTTGCTGTCGTTTATGACTTCGGTAAAAGTCATGATTGATGTCTGATTCTGATTGAAGGCTCATTTTCAACAGTTTCTAGTATTAACTTCAGTCGAAGTTCTTCTTACTTGTGGAGTTACCGTGCGCGTGTATTTTAAACTGATATTAAGATATGATCTGAGTTTTAAGGAGCCTTCGTTATGTATTTGGTGATATGTATTATGTACTCATACACAGGAAGTCTTGACCCCAAAGTCGAGAAATTTGCCCGGACAGACAAAATTGAACAGGCTACAAATGGCTGACTTATGTCTCACCTAAGTGGGAAAAACATTTTGAAACTACTAAATATATTGTTCTTGTCGCCTAAGAAATATATTTAAATTAACTTATATTACGCAATATCTTGTGTTAAATTATATAAATTTTATTCGTCTCTTCGAAAAGTTAAAAAAAAATTGATATTTGATCTAGCTTTAATGGTATTCCGCTCAACCGCAAAGAACTATAATATAGTTGCCTATTTTTATCTATAGAAAATAGAGAAAAGGAAATTTTTGGATTCGTTTAAGGACTTCCTTGAAAAAAAATCAGTTAAGGACTGGTTTACTTGATATTCGTCATTTCCGCTCCTTTGATCCTAGCTGAGTAGAGAAGAGATCCAACGTGAAACCCATATCTAGTATGTCAATGATTTTACTTGTTAACAAAAGGTTTAAAATTTATGAAAAGTTAGTAGACTACTATGTACATAGTAAATTATTAACTAGTATCGTGTTAAGACCTTAATAATAGGTTGCTTAAAATTTTGCGCCAATATTAGGTACCTATATTGGAAGAAAACGCAAACAATATTTACATATTATTTTTGTTTTTGTGGACTGTGTTGATTAAAGCCAATTGAAATATTTTGTGACCTATAGCCCAAAATGCGTTTCGCCCGGGCACGGTAGTTGGGCTCATCAGTTAGATGCTATCGTACCTTTCTAAGACGCAATACTTTTGGTCGATGTCTACCGACTCTAATAGAATTTGCAGCATATATATACTGCAAATTATATTTTTCTTATGTATAATTTACATATACTTACATTAAAACACACATTTTTGATAAAGAAAAAAACATTTAATTCAAAATAGCTTTTAACGGCCATTAGTCCACAAAATTTGCGTTTCGTCCCTGCGATCTCACTTGGATTCATCAGTTGGCTAGTGATGTCCGTACCAATACGCACTTTTTGTTAAGTTCAGTTCATCTTACATGGATTTTTTTCACAATAAAAACAATGTGAACTATATCCAACAAGATTTTTTTAATCATTGAAATTTTATCCTGGCCAGACAGTTAATTAGGAATGTGTTTTGTAATATATTTAATCGGACTTGTAGAATTATTGATTCAAAATAGATTTTAACGACCTTTGGAACACGAACCATTATAATAATTACATTAAGATTATTACTTTTGTATTTATTAAATTTAAAGCATAAAATAAAGAAAGCGCTGAAGGAAAACAAACTGTTGTAGGTATTTTATCGGCTATTTTCAAATGTGTACTTAAAAGAATTTTTGTCAGGTAAATTTGAATAAGTGTGTACAAAATAAAAGGCAATTAACAGCCCTATTCTGCCGTTGTGATGCTCACAGGTCACAATTTTTTGTGAGGTTTCTTATGAGGCGGTCACAATTAGGTATTCTATTGAGACCCTCAAAAGAAAACTCACCATCGGAAGGTGATTTTTTTTTAGTGATGGAGGTCAGCTGATTTGTCAAAACAAACATAATATCAAAATAACATTGACATACTATACATTGACTGCTAGTCGATTGTCAGTTCCATACAAAACCTGTATTAAAAATATGGAGAACGAACTTTACGCCCCTCGGAGCAAAGTAGCAAACAAAAATATTACTTTTAAAAGCCATCTGTTGCCACTCTTGGCCATGCGCACCATATTTAGTCAACTGCAAAGACACTAGGGTCATCTATTGTTATTTTGTAGAAGATAAGTGCTGACATCTATTGTTTATAGAAGTCAACAATGCTGTAGTGCTGGGGGACTATAAGAAAAATTCATCTTTATTTCATTTTAAAACAAATAAAAATCTAATTTTAATTTTCCAATTAAATTAATTCTTCATTTTAAATCAATTTATTTAGAAAATTGTTTCTCTTTTGTTAGTTTTCCGATTCAGTAGTGCTTTTAAGACCTGCTATTTTTGTTCTTCTTAAAAAATGCAAAATTGTATATAAACAATTATATAATAATTTCGTATTACCATACTATTTTTGTTTTATTTGCGTCGCGTCGGCCAGAAAATTTAAAAAAAAAATAAAATTTAAATAAAGCCATGTACTTTCCATATATACATACATAATTGTATGGAAGAACTAGCTAACTATTGAGGTTTGCGGCTCGAATTCACTTCTGATGGTTGAAGTAAATAATAGATATATGCGAGTTTAGTATCTAATTTATACATTAAGAGTATTCATGAAACCGTGTAAACCGTCCCACATCACAAATGGAAAAGTTTCATGAACGCACCTGAAAATCAACTTGTAAACGTGGTTAATGATTTTTCTCTTCCTATATTTTAACTTGACTAATAACGGTATGTTTATTACACTCATTTAGAATCCCGTCCAAAAATAATACGAGGAAGAGAGATACTCATACCAAGACTGTGACACATAAAACGTCAAAATTAAATGTCAAAAGTTTTCTACATTTAAAAAATTCAGATGGTAAGCTTTCCCACATAAAATTTTGCGGAAAAGTTATCCATTTTTTGGTAAACTTTTTAATTTTGACAGTTCATTTACCATTTTACCACTTAACTTATATTACACGGTTGTGTTAAATCTTGTAGATTTTATTCATTTCGTCGAAAAGTTAAAACAAAAACTTAAATGTAGTTTAAACTTAAAAGCGTGTGCTAAATTTTATTAGTCCCGTCAAAAAGTAAAGAAAAAATAAATTGATATTTGATCTAGCGTTAAATTTATTCCGCTCATCCGTAAAGAACTATAATATAGTTGCATATTTTTTTCTGTAGAAAATAGAGAAAAGGAAATTTTTGTATTTGTGTATGGATTTCTTTAAAAAAAATCCCTTAAGCACTGGAACTTGATAATATTCGTCATTTCCGTTGGGAGCTGGGTGACGCTCGTGTGGTTCTAGCTGAGGAGAGATCCAACGTGAAGTTGGCTTCTAGCAGTCCATATCTAGTATGTCAATGCAAAATAATTTGCAAACTACCAAAGTGATGAATTACCTAAAATTCGTTTAAAAATATCGGCAATAATAATTTATTTGATAAGAATATAATCAGTTTCAATCAAGTAATAATTAAAATTTGTGTTAAAGCTTGTAGATGAACTGGAGAGATGACCGGGATTCTCAAGAAAAACTTTCGGAGCCAAATCCAATTTGTTTTTCGAAGTTTGGTATACAGTTTTTTAGAGTTTATTAATGTACATGGTATTAAAAATTTAAAAAAAAATAAAATTCAACTATGAAAAACACAAATTAATTAAATTTGTTTGCGTTTTCCTCGACTTTCTTGAAATTCCTTGGGATGTTTTATCTTCCGATTGTGATGCAGATATTACATATTGTACCTTCAGATTTATGCACTCGGGCATTGTTGTCGATCTAGTGCCGTGTTGCGGAGAAAAGTATTGCCGCAAAGATGACACATTCGATCTTAGACAATTATGTGTCTATTAAAATCATGAGATTTTAATATCAGTTCATTTGGAAAGCTGAAATAATTAAAAATGTATACAGATTTCTAATCGTGGTTAAAAAATGTACCTTTTTCCACATTGCTGCTTGGCATTAGTTTCATTTAAAACATGATCGTTTTCATGATTGTCTCGTGCACTACAAGATTTAAATTTTATCGAAAAATCTTTGCATTCTTATCATCACTTCTTACATTTATAGATGAAACTTCTTCCAATAGATGTTTCAAAATCATATTCAATTCCATGTTTGTTGTTATTTAGTTTTTTCTTATAGTTTTTTTTTCACAGATATGTCAATTAGGTGAGTTGTGATGTGCCAAGAAGCAGATCATTATTTTTAATGATCACATGTTGTGAGGTTTGTACCAGAATACCAAAAAAGTCACAAAAATGAGTTCACATAAAGTTATGAGGTTATTGTGACTTGTGAGGGTTTAGTGAGGTTGCCAGAATAAGGCTATAAGTTAAGCGGAACGTACTTATAAGATGAGTTTTATATGCAAACATCCACAGAATTTTGGTCCTAAAAAAAGTTACTTATGCGGGTTAGGCACTTAAGCGAGAGGCACTTATCCGGGTATTACTGTATAAATAAATAAAAAAAAAAACAATCACAAATTTCATTTACCTTCAATAGTTCGGCGATTACAACTTCAAAATCATTGCCACCATTTTTTTTCTATCGAGAAGGCACATTTGAAACGAAAACTTGAGCCAAGCATGCATTTTTTACAAGAAAACCAGTAGCTAAAATCGAATGAAATTTTGCACAGAAAATGCACAAAATAAGTTTCGCCGCGAGGTTAAACGAAAGCCTTTACAATTAAGTTGTACCTACTTTACAACGTAGTGGCCGACTACTAGAGGTAGCATACCGTAGATGCCATCATCTTAAGTGGCAAATGCTACAACAGCTTCTGTTTCAATAGAAGTAGCAAGTAGGTAAGTAAATGGATTACTAACTACAATGGCAAACGGAAAAATCCAAAACACATATTTAAGGTCATACGGTTCTTCAGATAAATTAAAGCGCCTATCCACGATTTTGTAATTTTCAGTATGCGCCAGATAGGGACGGAACAAAATCAAGCTTCATATGCTATAACGGTTTCATATTTTGCGGTTAGTTTGTTTTTGCAAAAAAATGTTCTAGAAAGTGATTTGTATCACTGCTTCGCTATTTTGAGATAAGGAAACCAGTGCTTCCAAAATTTTTTAAACTTATTATCTGTAATGAATGTGCTTCTTACCGCAATTGACCCGTAGGTTTCCAACTCTCAAAAAATCCAAATTCCTTGATCAAGTCATTACTAGCTGCATTCCATTAGGGCAATACTTCTAACCTGTGGCTCTACTTGCAATATTTTAGGCAATAACAATAGGAATGGCAATAAAAATATTCTGTTGGCATTTCAATGCTATAGCAATTTGAATTTCAATAAATTTTATTAGGGGTATTCACGATCCGATGCAACGAAAAGGTGTAAAATTGCGAAATTTTATTTTTTCCTGTAAATCGTGAACGCACCTTTTCTATTCTATTGCAACTCTGGAGTAAAAATGCAAAATCAGTTTAAACACAAACATTTCTGACAGAAATAACAGATGCCAAACTGTCAACGACATCAGACAAATTTTGCACCATTGTATTTTTTTGTAGCAATGGAGTTAGAGTATAGCAAGTGTTGTAAAATCTTAGTAAGTGCAAGTTGTTGTTGTGGTGCAAAAAAAAGTTGCACTTTTGCATTTTTACAATGATACTATAGTTCAGTATCTCTGCCTTAACCTGTGTTCAGTACTAATAGGCGTTTTTCTTTATTCGGTAAGAGCAGAGCACTGAACAGAGTTCGAACACATTATTACGTTCTGAACTTGTTCCAAACAGAGCGCGATCTGTAGACTGATATGTTTTTTAACCACACAAATCAGAATACATTTTGAGTTAAACCATAAAAGGCAATATAACACGTGGCCGTGGCGCGATAGTTGTGTGCTCGCCTGTCAAACTCGTGGTTGCAGGTTCGATTCCTGCCGTTGTCTATGTCTTCTTATATTCCATTAAAAACCAATTCTAAAAATTGTCATAAAATAAGTTGCTGCTTTGCTCATTACAAGCTGTTTAGGCATAACACTAACAACATATGATTGAGCAAACTAGCATACCCATAAAATATGACACCGAAATAAATAAAATAATGCGAATTATAAGGGACATAAGTAAATAAAACACGGTAATTCTCTCCGGATTAGTTCAGCCGCCATCCCTGGAGATAAATCTGAGACACTAACCAGCTTTAGTATCAGAACATCGCGCCACACATCTTTCCTATCCTTCTTTCTCTTCTTCCCCCGGATGCCCGTGCTGTGTTAAGAAAAACATATAAAAGGGTATTCATAATCCCTTGAGCGTGTGCAAAGTTATAAAAAAAAAAAATACAATTTTTTGTACACAGATCACAAATAAGCCATACTAAGATCGGAAACATTCGTACGTTTCACCCCCCAACACCCATTTGTTTACATTGTTGTATTTGTAGCTTTGAAACTCTATCCATGAATAGATGGGAAATCGAAAAGCAAAACAAAAACAAATTACTAGGGCTGTGTTGTCTATGTGTCTATAGGAAGAGGAACAGAAAAGATTCTTGTGTGCGTTTCTATCAATGTGTCTATTGGAAGAGGAACAGAAATGTTACTTGTGTGCGTGTTTCAGCTTGTAGGCAAATGTCAAATGAAAGCAGAGGTTTCGGGTCCTTAAGTTATTAGTTTCTGACACAGATACATACCAAATGCAGAAGATCAATTTAATTGTTTCTGATTATTTTTTTCTTCACATTTTCTTCTGGACACACATGACAATTGGTGCGTTCAGCAATTTACTCACATACTCAGTCGATTATGTTCGAGCACATCGAGTGACGTATACACAAGTTCAGAACGAAAAAAGAAACACACATTTGGAGATCTGAATGCACAAAATAAATAAAAATAAAAATTGTAACAACTCAGACTCTGCTCTGAACTAAAAAAGAAAAACGCCTAATAATACGGTGAACTAAACTGTTCCACATTCCCATGAATCCAAAACTCGATCGAAGTCATATGAACCCTTAACTTGGTTGAGTTTCGATCGTCTAAATGAAATATTTTCACTATTTATATTAAAGATGGAAAACTATTTTATTTGAGTACATACGATTTTCATTACGACATAATTTCTGCTTTGCAGAAAAATATAAATTATGTAATGTTCCGCCAGACGTTTGAATGAACAACCCCTTAAAAACACTTGCGTTAATGTGGGAAATAATCAGATGTTCGTTGAACTAACTTTATGAGGTTTATTTCTCCTCTTTCTACATCAAATATGTGAAATAATTTTATTTGATTTGTAGAATAAGCAAAAGCTTGCTTCATTTATTAAAAAATATTTAAAAGGTGCCGTGATTAGTGGTAAATTAGTGCAAAGTAAAGGGAAGGGTGCTGCAGGATCGTTTAAATTGTCTTCATTAGCAAACAAAGAACCAAAATCAAAATCTGCCGATACAAATCTGGTTTCTGAGGCTTATTTGGGTTTTCCGCCGTTGCATGAATACCGTTAATTATAAATAAAACAAAAAAAAAAAGAATTTCAGCTGGAATGGTCAAAATCAACAAATCAGCTATCTGTCACTCGTTTTCGAAAACAGTTTGATTATGTAGATTTAGTTTGCCTGGTGAGGATAGAATTGTTCTCATTTTCGTATTTCGCAAAATAGCTATGAGTGGTTGATGAATAGCACGCACAAATAATTTCTAAGGTTTGAGCTTCATAAACTTAAGAGCCACATAATAATAATTTCAATACGTGAATACAGGACTATATTTAATACAAATTTATTAAGAATTACGTGTAAATATAGCTTAACCTGAAATAGACACAATTATTGGAATCACCGTTTGAAAACTAAATTACTTAAATAAGAAGGGCATTGGCAGCACTTAAGTTGAAAGGGAGAGCAATCTAGAAACAGAAACACAAAACAACAGTTGTTTTATTTTTTGTGCTGAAGTTAGCGTCAAGAAGTTTTTTGTTTCTTGTTTTTCGTTTCGTTTTTGCAGTGTGCGTAATTGAGGTCAGTCCCGTTAAATATTTATTTTACTAAAAGAAAAATCACTAAATTTTAAATATTATTTAGCATAAAATACACAAAATAAAATATGTCTCGAGGTGGATTTGGACGCGGAAAGCGTCTATTCCAGACAACACCAGAAGAAACTCCGCTATCATCACAAGAGTCATCCAATTCAAGTGGTGGCGATAAATCTATCAAAGACAGTGGAATTGATTCACGAAGTCCCACTTCCAGTTCGGATCATCAGCGGCTGGGAAGAGGTAGATTATTGCAGCAACTTTCACTATCGTCAACTGTTACCCATGAACCAACTGGTCGCGGATCTGGGCGCGCATCAGTAATTGCCACACTTCTGAATTCGTCCAACTCCACAACATCAGACAGCATCGTATTCCCGGGCGTATCAAGAGGTCGTTCTCGAGGACAACTATTTGCTGGTTCATCACAGACATCTGACCCACTGTCAAAAACATCAGGCTTGTCTGGGAGTGGCACATCCTCCTCACCAGAAATCGAAAAGCTGACTCAGAATGTAAGTAATTTACAAGTATCTCTTCCTTCTGCTAGGGAAAACATATCACGCATCCCACAAGAGCCAGAAACAGAGCAACAAACTATAATGAAGCACGGTAACAAAGGCAGACCTGTGCCTCTAGTTTGTAATTACATTCGCCTCAAGCAAACGGACCCGAATAAAGGAGTCTATGAGTATGAGGTGCGATTCTGTCCAGATATCGACTCACGTTCCATTAGGATTAAGCTTTTGAATGAACAATCAGTGAACTTTGGTGGCACCAAGACGTTCGATGGAGTGGTATTGTTTTTACCAATCCTTCTGCCTGATAAACTCACCACCTACATAGCGAAGAATCCTGGCGATGGTTCAAATATTGAAATTAGAGTGATGTACAAGCGAAAGAAGGCTCTGAAGGATTGCATTAACATGTACAACATCCTCTTCGACCGAATTATGCACACTTTAAACTATATCCGCTTCGACCGCAAGCAGTTTGATCCGTCGGCCCCTAAGGTCATTCCTCAGCACAAGCTCGAGGTCTGGCCAGGGTATATCACGGCTGTTGACGAATACGAGGATGGTCTTATGTTGTGCTGCGATGT
The DNA here is from genome assembly GCA_910595825.1 of Philhelius pedissequus. Taxonomy (NCBI): domain Eukaryota; kingdom Metazoa; phylum Arthropoda; class Insecta; order Diptera; family Syrphidae; genus Philhelius; species Philhelius pedissequus. Next base: position 44,505,238 of record OU343162.1, read on the forward strand.
ATCGCATCGTTTGCTCTCCCAGAAGACTGTCTTGGACACTCTAAAGCAGGCCTACCAGGCGGGATCCAATAAGTATCAGGAAAACGCCAAGAAGGCACTTCTCGGTTCGGTGGTTCTCACCAGGTACAACAATAAAACGTACCGCATCGACGACATATCATTCACCATGAATCCCATGTCAACATTTCAGACGAAGACTTCTGAAATCACCTACTGCGAGTACTACCGTGTGCACCATAATATAGACATTAGGGACAGGGGACAACCGATGCTAATAAGCATAAAGAAACAGCGAGTTGTCAATCAGGCTCAGCCCGAAGAGTTGGTATTCTGTCTGGTTCCAGAGCTCTGCTACATGACCGGCTTGCGAGATGACATGCGTTCGGACTTTAAGATAATGAGAGATATTGCAACAATAACACGCGTCACTCCCAATCAGCGTTCGCTGGCGCTGGAAAAGTTCTGTCGGAATGTGAACGATACCCCTGCTGCTCGACAAATTCTTGAGAGTTGGGGTCTGGAGTTGGGCAACGGCCCTCAGGAAGTTGTCGCTCGTCAGTTCGAGGAGGAACAGATCTTCTTTGCAAGGAATAAGTTTTCCGCTGGTGTACAGGCTGACTTTGGGAAATATGCCACCAATAATGAGCTCATCGATGTGGTGCATCTACGAAACTGGCTGCTGATTCATTGCCAAAGTGACAATCGAGTGGCTAAAAGCTTTATGGACCTAATGGAGCGGAATGCCCGTCCCATGGGTATCAATATCCAACGACCAACTGTGATTGCACTGCAGAACGACCGCATTGAGTCATATGTGGGATGTTTACGTGAGAACATTCGTCAAGGCGTTCAAATTGTCGTTTGCATATGTCCGACCAGTAGGGATGATCGTTATGCTGCCATCAAAAAGATTTGCTGTGCTGAGATGCCAATTCCCTCGCAGGTAATCAACGGGCGAACATTGGCCAATGACGCCAAGAATCGATCCATAGTCCAGAAGATTGCCTTGCAAATGAACTGCAAGTTGGGCGGGACACTGTGGAGTGTTAATATTCCGCTAAAGAACGTCATGATATGCGGTATCGATTCATATCACGATCCAAGTCAGAAGGGCAATTCTGTGGCAGCCTTTGTGGCCTCCATAAATGCAAAATTCACCCGCTGGTACAGTAAAGCCGTGGTACAGACAAAACGGGAGGAGATTGTCAATGGACTATGCGCGTCGTTGCTGTCGGCACTCAAGGCCTACGAGAAGGAAAATAACATGCTCCCAGATAAAATCATAATCTTCCGTGACGGTGTTGGCTATGGACAATTGGACTTGGTAAACAACTACGAAATTCCACAGTTCGAGGCCGCCTGTGCCAAGGGTTTCCAGAACTATTCGGCTAAAATAACATTTGTTGTAGTGCAGAAGAGGATCAATACACGAATGTTTGCCACAAATCGTGGGGAGCTTTCGAATCCAATGCCCGGAACAGTATTGGATCATACTGTTACACAACGATTCCTGTATGACTTCTTTTTGATATCACAAATGGTCCGACAGGGTACAGTTAGTCCCACACATTACATTGTAGTGCGAGACGATGCGGACTTTGCTCCAGACATATTACAAAGGTTAAGCTACAAATTATGCTTCATGTACTACAATTGGCCGGGAACGGTTCGTGTGCCGGCTTGCTGTCAATACGCTCACAAAATGGCCTATCTTATTGGACAGAGCGTGAAACGATCCAGCGGTGAGGAGCTTGCTACCAAATTATTCTACCTTTAAAAAGATAATAGCTTTAGATTACCTTTTAAATTGGTATGACTACGTGAGGCCCCAACTGCAATACTTTGAATTAACAACTTGGGAACACGTTTTTTTTTTTAGTTTTGTTTGTAATTTTCTTGAGTTTAAAAAAATCATTTGGTCAGCTTATTTTTCTGAGCATTCACAAATATTAATTGTCAAAGCATTAAGCAAGTAGCTTGCCTATAAGACAGAAATCGTGTCCTTAATTCTGAGAATATTATATGGAAACCTCTGAAATCTCAGAACTATAACTTGGCCTTTGTATGCCTTTTTAATTTAATATATAAATAAAAAGAAACAAAGAATGTTTTAGTTTTTTTTTTAAGTTTTCAATTAACCTAGCATTTAATAAAAAAAAATATTTTGTAATAAAACTATAAAATGACGTTAAACATGCTGTTTTCGTTTTTAGTAAATGGAATTAATTTCTTTGTTTCTGTTTGAATAAACTTTCTATTTTTAGGGGGAGTCATTCAATATTCCAACTTCCATGGGCCATACTATGTAACTTCATTCTACTTTCGCATCTATTCGAAAGTTGGTTTTAATGCTATTTTTAAGTGGTTCTTCGCCACACAATCTCTAATTAATTGTTCTTTTCAATTAATAAATGCTTTAATAAGGAATAGGCAAGTTGAAATATTGAGAATTCGAACTTGCGAGTCACATAAGTAATATACCATTGCCTTCAACTTTGATTCAATCAAGTTAATTGTCAAATTTTTACAACAATTTTCTTTGTTCTCTAAAGGAAGCTATTAATCTTTTTGTTCCAAAAACCAAAATTAATAAATGCATCAAAGCCACACAGGTATAATGAACGGTTAATTAATTTAAGTAATAAAAAAAATTAAGCTTACAAACCGTTACGTAAGTCTTCTTCGGATGCCGGCTTGCGCAATATTTACAAGCGTTTTAAAAGAATTTCAATGTTTTTATATAAAAATTATATTTACTCTATAGAATTCAAGTTAATAGTCAACAGTAGATGTTTTTGGAGTTTCATTAAAGATTTAAAAAAATCGAATGGGTTTCCTAAAAGTATGCAATATTTAGGTTCAACTTTAATAAGCTTACCAACTATTTGTGATGCATTTGCTAATTTTTTTAAAATCCAATTATATAGATTCTAACAATGTAATAAACTCTTCATTTAGTCAGTCCGTGAATATTTTAAGTGTAGGTCATTTAAGTATTACCATATCAGGGGGTCAATTCCCGATCTGTGAAAATGTGAAGTGATAAATTTTATCACGCTTTCACGTCTAATTCGATTCTCGATTCGTGAAAAAGTGAAGTTAAATGCCAAACATTTTTCATATGATAATTTTTTTATCACAGTCAATTGTTTTGTGAAGAAAATGTTTCTAATCGAATATTAAGAAGAAAAACAGGATTTGGCACATGACAAGTAAGCAACAATTATATTTATACACAAATTTATTTTGGTAGTAAGTTATATTTGTGTTAATTCGAGTAAATAACGAAATTGTTAAATCAACAGATTCACAACAGCCGACGCGACGGTGCTCATTCCCGCGATAGATCGTTGGAAACTACCCATTGCAAAAAAATTCAGAGCACTTTACCATATGTAAATGGCTTTGAAGCGCACTTATAAGTTGAGTGTTTTTCAAGAATGCTCTCTATTCACGTATTAAATCCATGCATAAATGTTTTGGGAATCTATAAAGTTCAATAAAGTGCTCCTAGTTGTAACTTCGAATAGATTCTGCCCATCTCGAAGGGAAAGCCTCAATATCCTCACATGAAAAAATAATAAATCTTACTCAAAACAGAGATACTATTGAATATAATATAAAACCCACAATTGTTCAGTTCGACGTCATTTATTAATTTATTAAACGAATTATTATTCCGGACATTATTCTTAAGCAAACTTAGAAACTTAGAAAAATGAAATATTTACCTTTCCCAACAAAAAATCTAATCAGAAATGACGGAATTTATCATTTAGTACTTTTTAGTACAAACTTTATCACAAGAGTTCTAGAATTGCATTAGGCGTGTGCGTGAAGTTGGAAAATGCTAAACCTCTGAAAACTGAAATAATATTTTTTTTTCACTTCAAAACTTCATAGATCGGGAATTGACCCACTGGTCTAACTGAAGACAATATATCAGGTCCGGATGGTATTCCGCCTATTATATTAAAAAAAATATTCCACTGCTCTCTCTAGAGTTTTGTGTTTCATATTCAATAGTTCATTAACATATGGTGAATTCCTACCAGAGTGAAAACGTCCTTCGTTACTCCTATTCACAAATGAGCTCCAAAACAGGAAAAATCAAACTACCGCCCTATCAGTAAATTGTCCGCAATACCTAAAGTATTTGAAAAAATTGCTTGTGACAAATTAGAGTTTTTATTAAAAGAAACCATATCCCCTTATCAACACGGTTTTGTATCTGGTAGATCAACTTCCACAAACCTAACAATTTTCACGAATTGTATTCTCAATACATTAGAAAGAGGTTACCAAGTGGACGTTATTTACACAGACTTTGCAAAAGCGTTTGATAGGGTGCATCATAAAATATTATTAAAAAAATTAGACGAAATAAGATTTCACTCAAATATGCTTAGATGGTTGACGGCCTATATTATCGGAAGTAGTCAGCATGTTTGTATAGATTCGATTATCTCTAATCCTTTTTCAGTAACTACTGGAGTTCCGCAAGTCATTAGGACCAATGCTGTTCCTTATTTTTATAAATGACCTGCCTGATGTCCTTTCACTAAATGGGGCAAAATAAATCAATTAGCCCTAAATATAACTAAATGTCAATGTTTTTCGTTTTCCCGTCGTTTGTTACCTATCGTTTACGATTATAGCATTCGGAATAATATTGAAAGAGTTTCAGTAAAATAAGATCTTGAAGTAATTTTTAATTAACTTTGTACGTCATATAGAATTCATGGTGAATAAAGCCAACTATGCTGGGTTTTAATGCACGTAATTCTTTTGGTTTAAGGGATCCTTACACATTAAAAGCCCTTTATGTTGCTTATGTTAGATCGATCCTGGAATATTGCTGGATGGAATCCTCAGTACAATGTTCATATTACAAGAATAGAAAAAGTCCAAAAAAATTTACTAGATTTGTAATTAAGAAATTAAGTAGGAACATTGAAATGCCTTTTTACAATGTAATATGTCAGCTTATTGGCATTCAGACATTAGAAAACCACCGTAAGATGTTTGCTATAGTTTTTATCAAAGATATTTTATCATATCACATCGATTGCGCTTTTCTGCTATCACTAATAGATTTATATGCTCCTTCTCGAGAGCTAAGAATTCGTACACTATTCCGAGAAAATATTCATAGAGTAAACTACGCGTTTAATGAACCGATAACTCGCAGTCTTAGGGAAATTAATAATGTATCAAATAATATTCATTTTAATTTTCATTTGAGTAGAAAATCATTCAAAAATATGCTAAATTTGTACTTTTTAATAAATTGATGTAGGATTATTATAACTATGTGCCTATATATAATATTGCTATGTCTCTATGTTTTAATTCATTAGTCTATTTGAGATTGTAAACTCTAATTGATGTAAATAAATAAATAAATGTCAACTTCTGCCAACTTTATTGGGGGTTATCGTGAATAAAAATGTCCCTTTAACGTTTTCTCTTATTCGAAACTTGGGAACGTGAATGATGCTCAAAAGTTTTCTTCGGAATTTATTGGTATCAGGAATAAGCTTTACCAATAAATTTTGCTGTCAGTTCATACGATTTTTGCCAAGAAATAAAATATTGCGTGGGAAACGAAATTCCCTGGGAGATTCCCGATAGGGCCCATTGTCGAATCCAATTACATAGTTGGGCTGCACCTCATTATTCTTTTGGTTCTTTCCAAAGCGCATCCAAGTTCAAGCAAATACACCCTTTTTACAGGATCAAACTCAGACGATTTTCGGCCCCCCTCTAACTCTTAGTACCAATAAAGTCAGAAACTTCAAACTCGCTAAGCTCACCAGGTTTCGGCAAAAACCTCACAAAATTTTAATTCTTTAGCATTAGTGGCTTCCGAGATATATGACTGTAAAAATCGCAAAAACCGTAACTGACTGACTCACGGACAGATCATCAAAATTATGGAGAATTTCCCGACATCGTAGAATCTTTTAATTCGCACAACGGTAGGCCTTTGCAAAAGGAAAAATAAATATCTAATATTTTTCATTCAGGGGACGTGTTACCCAGCCATTTTCATAGAATTGATATCAATTATGAGCAGCAGCACTTCTGATTGTAATAGAATGACGAAATTTCGTATAGCCAGCGGTAGAGCTTAAAATGTAGAGTTGGAATCGGCCAAGGTAATAGTTGGTAGTCAATTTTTGATAGCCGCTGTCTCTATCATTTCTATAAGGAACATTAGAGAGAAGAATGATCAAAACGACAGTGAATTAATCGAGAGATCGCTTTTGTCTTAAGTGATACCCGCCAGACAAAGTCAAAATTTGATAATTTACATTCAGGGGCGTGGCACCCACCCATTTTCATAGAATTGATATCAATTATGAGCAGCAGCACTTCTGCTTGTCGTGAATGATGAAATTTGCTAGAACGGTAGGGATAAAAGTGCAAGCAAATACAAAAAATTAAAATTTGAGATTTTACATTCAGAGTGGGTTTGATATTAATTATATGGATAACTTCTGATTGTGTCAGAATAATGAGTTTTGGTAGACCGGTAGATCATGTGGTCAATACAAAGAAGATATTAGAAAATTTTAAATGATCCGTTCAGGGGCGTGGCACCCGTCCATTTTCTCTGATCAACGTTGATTGACGTAAAATGATGAACATTGGTAGAGCGCTAGGACTTGCCAAGTTCTAAGTATATTAATATTAAATATCAAATATTTTAAGTAAAGTAATATGGAAGAACTTCAAAATTATCAGAGAAATCTTTTATTTAATGATTACTGACTTAAATTGTGTTTGTTTACTTGACAAGTTTTCTTTTATTACCTAATAACTAGAGTTGTACCGAATAGTGATTTTGACCGGATATTCGTCCCGCATCTAGGCCGGATAACCGGATATTCGGCGGCCGGATATCTGACTTAATGAAAAGTATGATATAAGAAGTTTTTTTAATAATACAAATTCTATATACTACTGAAATACATCAGCCAAGTAGAAGGCTTAGCACTATAATATTTGGACTTGTTGAAATATTGAAAAGTATAATAGTTTGGTGGTCTGATTCTCAAATCAGACCGGTACAAGTAAAACCAACTTAAACATGTTTTTTTCCTTCCCCCCCACTTCCACAAGATATTCTTACTTTTTACACTGCAAATATACGGCGCATTTGTTGTAATTAATGTTCTGTCATTTCATACACTGAATGTAGATTGAGATTGCTTCATTACTTTCTGGATTTAAAAAAAAATATTGCTAGTAGGGTTGTTGACATCGTATACGAAAACAAACGTAATTGTTTATTATTTATTTAAAAAGATCTTGAAGTTATTTTTGAATCCAAACTTTACTAACCACATCGAGTTTCTAGTTAATAAAGCAAACTCCATGTTAGGTTTCATATACGCTTTTGATTTAAATGATCCTTATGTCGTTTTTATTTGGCAATCCGGAAGCCTTCCGGACTCTTCTGAAAGCGTTCACTTGGGAAAAATGACAGTTCTAATTCTAAAAAGAAGAGAATTTTGCTTCTGGATTTGAAAACAGAATCAGAAGCAGAAGCACTCACACATTCGTATACTTGAACGTCAAACTCGACTGTTATCATTTTTTGTATCATAATTGTGCAACAAACATTTTGTTTGAATTTGAATATTCTCACGTACACAATTATTTTCACACATACAATCTCATTAAAATTCAGAATCATCAGAATCACACAAAAGTGTTCAGTTGGGATCCCGGATCGGAGAACAATTCCGGATTGCCCAATAAAAACGCCATTACTAAAAATCCCTTTGCGTTGCTTATGTTGGGTCGATTGTTTATTTTGACATGGAATGTTAGAAGCTTACATTGATTTTTGTTAATTTAATTAATTTAATTATTATTAATTTTACAATAAAACATAATGGATTGCAAGATAATATTAACAACTTCGTCGTTGCAATTAATCCATTTATGCTTAATTTAATAAATTAAAAAAAATCAATGTCAACTTTTAATATTTCATGTTTAAATAAACTTCCCCTGAAGAAGTTGGGAAGATCCAACGAAACGTAGGGTAAAAATAAGAAGTAAAGTTATTTTATTTGCATAAAGAAAAAAATAACCAAAATAGCCTGAAAGTCATAAAAACTATTGGTCGTCGAGTTAATAAATTAAATTAACAAACTAGTAGTTATGTACTAATGTTAATAATTATTATTTATTGTAAATCATTTTATATTTTCTGTTTTAAATGTATTATTAAATAGTGTTATCTCATTATTATTATAAGCTCTAATTGATGAAAGTACATGAAATAAAAATATAAATAAATAAAAGTACCCATGAATGCAGAAAATCTAATTTTCATTCCCATAATGTGGCTGTAGGAAACGTACAATATTAAATTGCTCTTTATTATATGAAATAATATCAATCAGATCATAAAACTTAATATTTTGTTATTTATTTTACTGAAAAAACGACTATCCGGTATTCGGCCGGATACAAAAAAATTATTCGGCTTCTGCCGGATATAAAAGGAGCCAGATAGGCCGGATACCGAATACCTACCGGGTATCCGTTACATCTCTACTAATAATTCAATTTTGAAAGGAAAACTGGGCAAGTAAACCAACACAATTTAAGTCAGTAATCCTTAAATAACCGATTTCTTTGATAATTTTGAGGTTCTTCCATATTATTAGTCAATTTTTTTTTTTCAAAAACGAAACAAATTTTGGGTTAAAATAATTTGATATTTAACATTAATAAACTTCGACTTTGGCGTACTTTTAGATCTCACTACTTTTCAAGGCTGACTTGTTACGCAAAGGTTCTTGTAAAGGTTTTATATAGAAGAACTTCTATTTGTTTAACATTTATGTTTTTGGTATGATATAATTATTGTGTCTGTCTTATTTAATACATGAGTTTAGTTTCGAGTAAAAATGTCTTGGAATCTGTTGGAAATTGCTTAGGATGGAAATCAAATGAAATGTTGGCGGCGATTGGAATTTATTTAATTAATTAATAATTTTAACTACATATTTGCATATAAGCCCTTAGGGTTTTTTGAATACTACCTGAATTGCAAGGCACTAGTTAGAAGGAATTGAAAGATAGGAATGAATTTTTTAGAATTTGAAAACTGAGATAACTGAATTTTTATTTAAACAAAATTTTTAATCAATACATTTTTTTTTATTACTAAACTGATATTTTAGTGGAAGTTATATTAAACTGTTTCAGATTTTAATAAGAAAATTATATGTACATATGTATGTTAGAATTAAGCAGTTAAGATGTAGATAGAGAGGGACTTCAGGGGTCATATTAGGAATTGCGAAACGTCATGCCATAGACGGATTATGATTTACGAGAATGGCTGAACGGTAACAACAAATATTTTCAATATGCGACATCGACATCTACATAAATAAATAATAATCAGAAGTCAAAATAGTATAGTTTAAAATAGAATGATTATTCTAAAACCTAACGATAACGAGGAATTTCGAACGATATATTCTAGCCTCATAAAAAATGCTTAGATATTTCTTTTAAGGTTTGATAGAATTTCCGTTTGAAATAAAACAAGTATTTTTTGAATTTTTATTTTTATTTGGCTCAATGGCTATGAAATTTAGTAATATTTTACATTTCAGGTTTTAATTACATACATTCAAAAAATGTTCTTAGAATTTCATATAATAAAAGATTTTCCATATAAAAAGATTTGATTCTTAAATTGATTTAACTTGTTGATGTTTCTAATATTTAATGAAAGATTGTTGTAAGCCTGCAGTCCCAGATATAATATACTGGATTGTGTGCTAGTCGTTCTGGTTCTGATGGTGTTGAACTAGTCCACATTTCGCAGGTTATATTTAACTTATCTTCTTGTAGATACACTTGATTGAAGGTATTTGGGACACATTTTATTATGTTTAACTTTAAAGACAAATATCATTGCCATCATATATAGTCTTTGATTTCTATTTAACCAATTTAGTGATTCAATCATAGAAGATGAATATCACACATATTATAGAATTTGGTATCTCTGAATCCGAATGAAACGGAAATATTTTAGCTTTCTCTACGACAAGTTATTCTTCTCGTAGTCAATTGGAAAACGGTTGTCTTAGTAAAAATGTAAGTATTTTGAATACATTTTTATTCAAATTCAAGTCTTTTCTCTAGTCTCTAGTGCATTGAGCACTTTTTTTTCAAATTGAAAGAAAATGTAGACTTCGCCATGTCAACTTCGAAAACTTTACCAGCACCTTCTCCCAAAAATCTCAGCGCATCAGCCAGCCGACAAACCATATAACCTTATTGATTAGGAAAAGCTAACTTCTTGAAACTCCGGTTGCAGCTACTGTTAAACGTAGTAACTTAAACTGTTGTTTATTTTAATTTTAATTATTTTTAAATTTGTCGATTCTTATCTATAATTAGGTACAAGTTTTTTAATCCATATCAAATAGATTGCATGTATCTCTCAGTGGTTTTCTTTGGATTTTAAGCTTTTTGCTTCCCCGTATTTGCAGCAACAATTGGCATCGCTATGGAATCCATTTTATGTGTAAATTAGCCCTATTCTGCTATCCGATGCAATCGAATCTTTCGATTCACTTGAATATTTCACTCAATTTTTCACAATTTATTTTTAAATGTCTTCTATCTTTTGAGTCCAAAGCTTTATTAGTTTTTTTTTTCAATTCGTAAGATAATCTAATTGTTAAAATTTATTTTTGATCGAAATTTATATACTTTTTGGAATAATTCATTTTTCCGTCGGATAGCAGAATACAAATATTCACGTGAACGGTTAACAGAATAGGGCTGAATAACAAAAATGTATACTAAACTACATTCAGCCCTATTGTGAGTTTCGCTGGGAATATATTTCACTGAAATATTTTTATATTAAATATTAACAATAGATATGAACTGCAATTTGTTTCTTTAAATTGGAGGTGATTTAAAGTAAAGTGATATCGAAATTGAGAGCGTTCAATAAGGCAAAGCTTTTTTCGATTCCATTCGGATTCTTGTGAACACAATTTTTCGGGGTTCGTAGCGTAACAATCCGTTTGAAGATTTATCACGATGGAATCTGTGATACAGCTGATTGAGGTATATCGATCACACTTTAGTATTGGACGCATAGTTTTGTTTTCGATTTTTTTTTCAGTATTGCCATGAAGACGGAATTGCTTAAATGGTGCAACCATATGTCAATGGGGGTTATCGTGAATAAAAATTTCCCGCGAAATTTTTCTACAATTCGAATCTTGGGAATGAGAATGAGCTTATACCCAAGGAATTTTGCTATCATTTCATATGATTTTTTGTTGGAGGGAAATATATGTGCGTGTATATCGTTCAACTAGTGAATAAACTATTTCGTTTCGGTAAAATTGCATGTGCGCGCATAGCCTAATATTACTTTTATATTGTGGCATTGGCCTCATTCAATAACAGAACTATTGGCTATCCGGATAGCTTGGTGTTGTTGTATTCCCATGTAAGATTTTGTTATAGCAGCAGTTGCCTTGTCATCAGCTGTGTTCTTACATGGGAATACAACAACACCAACCTATCCGGATAGCTAAAGTTCGGTCATTGAATGAGGCCACTTTGGAAATAAAGACATCCAGAGTGTGTGTCTTTATTTATTCCGGATAAGGAATAGAATGGATGGAAAACACGAAATGTTTATCTGAATATCCAGAATGGAATGAATAAAGAAACAAAAATTCTCTCCGGAATAGAAAAGAAAAAAGATGACATCAGTCAGCTCTTTTAAAGTTTTGTGATGATGACAAGAAAACAGATATCTCTATGGAAAATAGTAAAAACAAATTATTATTTATTTATTAATTCATGAAAAGTCACATTTAATTGTTACTTATATTTCAATAATAAGAATATAAACAATGTTTGGTCATCCATTTTGTTTACTTACTTGGTTTTCGTCTTTGGCTGCTGTCATTTGTTTTGCTTTCATATGAAAGGGTTATTCCGAGAATATTCTTTTCATTCCGTGTTTAACATGGAATAAAAAGAATGCATTCCAAACATTCCGGAATGAATAAAGAAACAGCAAAATAGTTTATCCGGAATATTCCATGGAATAAAGAAACGCAAAACTGGTTTTCCGAATATTCTGGACATACCAGAATGAATAAAGAAACATACTCCCAGTATAATGACAAGACATAAAGACCGCCATTATTTGCAATTAGTTGTGGTAATCTAGGCATGAGGAGCCTTAAACATTTTAAACATTCTAAATATGATGGATTCCCTTATAATAAATTCAAAAATAAAGTTTTATTCGATTTTGGAAAATAAAATCTACCTACATAATCGTACTTGCACTTCCGTTATATATTCGTTAACAAAATGAACTGCATTATCACTCATAATACAGTTTTTTTCAAACTCTTAATACGGGTTTAATATGGGTTGTTGTACAGCATGTTACCAATTTTATAAAAAAAACATTGGGTGTCCATTTTTTAACGAATTTCCTTTTCTTATCCAGAAAAAAAAGGACCTACCAGAAATTCCTTCCAACCGGTTATCTATAAAGAAATCCCAAGTGAATTTGGAACTTATAGACAAATTCTTGGAGCTTACAGATAAAATAATTGGAAGCATTTTTAAAGCTTCTGTAAATAACCGTAAATAAAGTATTGGCGTTGAATTAGCAAAGAACTGAATCTCTTTATAAATATCCTAATAAATATCCTACTCGTAAATTCATTATGAGAATATAGATGGCACTGAGTATTTTCTTGTTATTTTGATTTTGAATTTTGTAAACTGCCATCATATTATTTTGTTTAAATAAGAAAACGTATTATTTGTTTTATCTACAGGGAAAGTATTGTCCTTAGAACTATCACCTACAATCTAATGAATGTAATATATTGATGTTTTTTTTTCTTCTATAATTGGCTTATTTCGTACTTACTTCTAAGTCATATGCGATCGATTCATTTTACATTTTTTAAACACATTAATGCAATTATACTTTATTCAATGGTATATCCCAAAACGGTAACACTTACATTCCAGGCTTTATAAGCTACAGCCTACAGCATGTTGATCAATAAAGGTGTTCAGACGTGGTTCAAATATTGATCCGTGGCAATTTCAATTCACATTAACTCAGGTTCAACAATGGTTCAAGCTTTTTAAATAGCTTTTGTCGCTTTCCTAAATCGTGAACCATCACTGAACTTCAGATAATCTTAAACCATGGATCAAATATTGAACAATATATATGAACATAAAAACTTAACGAACAAACTAGATTTATTTAAATCCACCCACTGCCACGCCCACTATTTTTATTTCATGGTTTCTCGAAAATTGTTTCTAATTCTTGGGGACTGCTCAAATGATTCTTATGAAATTTTCAGAGTTTGTTATTTAATGGAAAAAAATATTTGAAAAAAATATTTTAGTACTTTTATCACTTCTTGGTTTCTCGACTTGATTTTGATTGAAAATTTCAGTTTGTTTTTCTAAGGAAGAACAAAATTTTAACAATATTTTTATAGTGATTACAGTGTGGCCTCGGTAAAAGCAATCCTCGAAAAACGCAAAGCATCGATTAAAGCAACACCCAAAATTTCACCATTAGTGACTCAGTAATTGCAACTTTTCAAAAATGTGTGACTCAGTAATCGCAACTTTCCAACTATGATTTCTTTTTTTCAATCCACGCTTCTATTTTCTGGAATTTGGTAAAACTGTAACCGGCAGTTAATTGTAAGTTTTATTTATTTATTAAGAAAGTTCCCAAACTGTCAATTAAGCAGAAGGCCGAGATATTAACTGAATTGAGTTATGATGAATCTGTTCAATCGCGTTGTAAAACTTATAAATGCAACAAATCAACCGTTTGCAGAATGGTGAGCTGAAGAAAACTCAGTTTCACTAAAACTCAGGGAGCTGGCCATTGACAGGAGTTTATTTATTTCTCAATATTTCAAAAAAAATTAGCGAAACCATGTAACCATAAGTTGTTTTAGATTATTTTTTTAGATAAATAAAATAAATTTTCTTTACTTGTATACCAAACATTCTTCTTTAATTTTTGATATTTAAATTTTCAAGTCAAATTTTAATGCATGGATCAAAATTTTTCTGACTCGGTTATCGCAACAAATTCAATTAACGCAACCACTGGAATTTCTATTAGTTGCTTTTACCGAGGGCGCACTGTATATAATCCGCTCACTGCTAAGCACATCTTTCTTATTGCTTAATTTTTCGAATACGACTAAAATGATTTTAATGACATTTTCATAATTTATTTGTATGAACGACAAAAAATAAGAATTTGGTTTTTGTAACGTCTACCTACTGTCACGCCCACTTTTATAATTTCCTCGTTTCTTGGACACGGTTATTAACGGTACCTGCCATACAACTACCTCTTTTTGATGTTCGACTTTCTCATAAGCGGCTACACGGATTTCTATCAAAATGTTCCTTCGAATTTTAAATAATAGGGGAAGTACGTATGACATACTGTTAGGTTGTTTATTAACAAAAATTTATTTAGGGTATTTATCGTAATGTAATGTTTATTATGTCATATTTCAATTCATTACACACATTTCATAATACTTTTTCAGTTTAAAATAAAGTGCAAACGATTAAAAAAATCGTTATTAAAAATTATAAGAAAATCCATTTTGTCCATGTAGTGGTATAATTTTTTTTATATTATCAATTTTGTCGTGAACTATAGATATGGTCAATAAAACTATCTAAAAACTCCATAAACTTACCAAAATCAAAAAAACTATCCACAACCAATAAAAAAATATTTTCTTCTTAAATAATGTTTTGTTTTTTTGCGACAACACATAGCTGCCAAATGACACAGAATTTTCAAAGGATTTAACAAATCATCAAAGCCAACTAGTGACATTGAAGCAGATTGTGTAAGTATTGTAGATTTCAAGATAAGAGCAGTATGTCATTTTGTCCGTATATGTCATTTTGGACTTTTGAAAAAAAAAAAATATTTTTTTTTTTTTGAAAATTCAATTATGTTTTTATATTTATATTGTTAAATGCTTTAATTGCCATACGCATATTTTTTCCCCAAAAAAATTAAAGAATTTTTGTCAGGTATAAAAAATTAAATTACGAATATTTTAAACTTTATCTACTTAAAATCTTGTGTTGTAAGTGTGTACGCGGCTTCATAGTTCATACGTAGATTGAAAATTCTCTTTTTTGCAGGAGCCAATCGAACGACCTCAGCAGCATTCGGATCTGAAACTTTCTGAACGACCAATCGAAAACAACTATTTTATTAATGTCGCTTACAAATACGACATACGAAACACATCAATATTAAATAGGTAAGCGTTTTTTTGTACAAGACAAGTACACATAGGCTTATAATCCTTTTGCCGTTTTCCATAGACCTTAAAACATAAATAAATGTTTCATCTGATTTCCAAAATGCATCTGAAGCAAATTTGGTGCAGATCTTTCGCATGTCTAAATGTTAAAGATAAAAAATCCACGACTGGTTCGCACGTACTTGCTCTTATGTTCGATCACATCGTTTGCAAAATATTTTCGGTAGAAACAGCTAATTATACACTAGACGCTCGATATAGTGAAGTAATAAAAACCAAGCATGTTCAGTATTTCGAGATTGTTCACTATTTCGAGAGAGAATTTCTATTAGTTTTTCAAAGCTAAATTTAATAAAAACTATATACATTGAGTAGTGTGAAATATACACAACTTTTTTATAATTCTCAAGTATAAATAAGCGATTTTACAAACATTAAATGAAATACATATGCAGAGTGAGGCTTGACAAAAAGCATAATAAATTATTTGAATTTTATTTGAACAAACATGCATCAATAAAATAAAAAACAGAAACATTTCATATCACGTGAATAACAAAAAAAAAATAAGGCTCTATAACTCATAAAAACAACAACAAACAAATTAATGAAAATTAATATTAACTATCGGGCAGAAATAAAGTTTGTTACTCCTATAACAAAAAATCAAAATGTGGAAAAATAATTCACTTCGTTTGTGTCTTTCTTAATTTTAAATTATTTTGGAGAGCTTTTTTTTTGTAAATGTTTTAAGACTAAAATGGCAGAATAATCTGCATTATTATGCACCTTATCAATATAAATAACAGCATCCTTTGATGAAATAGGACACATACACAAACCCATTTGAAGAGGTTATGGTTAAAACGACATGAAACTAAACGGTAAAACCCTATAGAAAAGCTATGGACGCATTCTAGATGGAAAATTCGAGACAAAAATCAGTGTTCACTATATCGAGATTTTTCTTGTTCACTATTTAGAGTAACCTGTATAAAATTTTGTGTGTTCACTATATTGAATAGTTCACTCGAACGAGATTCACTATATCGAGCATCTACTGTAGTTTTAAAGTAATGTTTTACTTAATTTTTTATAAACAAAAATTCTTTAATTTTATTATAAAAAAATATTAGTATTGCAATTTTAATTATTTAATATACTAAATTTAAAAACATAATTAAAAAAAATCGTCCTCTGTTTTCAAAATATTGAATTTTCAAAAAAAAAAATGCTCTAACGATTTTGATAAAAAAAAATCAGTGCGGCTTTTTAGCTACGACCGATCATATGGTTGAAAAAGAAAATTAGAAAAATTTCCAAAAACGGTACTTTCCATATGACCGTTTTTTTTGGTTTCGACTATCTCATAAACGGCTCAACCGATTCTTTCGAAATTTCACACATATATAGGCTTAGGTTGCCCAATAACAATATTTTGTTTTTAAGTTTATATTATAATATTTAAGACGGTCATACCCATTTTTTTTAGAAAAAAATTAAAGATATTTTGTATATATGAAGAATGAAGTAAAAAACTGCTTTAAATATATATTTAGATTTTTAACAGAATAGTGCGATCCAGTCGTGCATTTTATTTTTTTTTTGAATTCGTTAGAGCTGTTTTCGAGATAATTGAGATGGTAGAAAAAATTGTATGGCAGGTACCGTTAGTCTTTTACCTAAAAAATACGATTCAAAAATCTATTTTGGAAAATCACCTAAAACGGCTAAGCACCAAGTTTGAACAAAATCGATTCAGCTGTTAAGATTATAGAGCGTTATACAGAAAGACAGATAGACGGAATTGCGACACCCACTTTTTTGGTATTCTCTATCATCGTAATGTCAATTTTGATTAAAATCTCGAGTTCGGTTGTTTTTCCAAATGCAAAATTTGCCCTATAGTACCTACATACATATGTACATATATCTCAAGTAAAAATATGGACAATGGAGTAAGTTTCTATGTTAACTGCTTAAATCACTAAGGCCCGTTTGCTGATACTAATCATAAATATTTATGTTCAACTTAAAATCCTTATGGACTACTTTTTCCTCTGCGTAAACTGTCACATAAGCGCTTAAGTAGAACTTAAATTCTTAAGTTGTGTATCAGCAAAAGGGCCTAAGCAATATGTACGAATTTATACGCAAGGTAGGTATATACATACATATGATTTTTTGCCTTAGTTGCTTTGAAAACCAAAAATATGTACATAGATAGTTTTAGAAAAAAATGCTTAGGTAAGTATACAAAGCTATGTATTAGTTTATTATATTTATCCACTCCTGAATATAATAGGTATAGGTAAGGACCTAACTTCTTCCAGGAAATGTGTAAGCGCAGTTATTTGACCCGTAAGATAAACTTAAAAACTTGTTATCTACACATTGACATAAATTTAGTGTGATTTCAATCAACTAGGCCCGCTTTTAATCCTTCTCTAGTCCTTCAACATCCAAAATGCACAATACATCTCTACGCAACAGCGTTCAATACAGCACTCTACCTGCCTCAAAGAAAACTACTCCTGCCCGCTCATGCGCCTATCTATTCAAAACAAACCAAATCCTGAGGCATTATTTTTCAGGAGAAATAAATGCACAACAAAAATGTTTGGAAAAGGACAAAGCTATTATAATCCTTGATACACTTATGGGGAACTATTTTCGAAAAGCGGGGAATTGTGTGACGAGACAACTCTATGTATGATGTTGTTTTTTTTTCATCATTTGACATCCACAAAATACCCAAAATGCTCATGAAAGAGAAGCATACAAAAGTGATAACGAACGCTTGCTAGTACAACATCCTTATCATCGAATGTGTGTATCCTATGCTCATTATGTATTCCACCAAACATCCTTCCATCTAACCTCTTGAATACCTTCAGTATCTACCACTTATCACGCACACCCACCACCTACCACCCACTATAGCCCATTTACACTCACAAAATAAAATAGTGTAGAGAATTTTCCTGTTTAAAAACTGGGATAAAGTTTTCCAGTTCGTCGTCCTTTTCTGGAGTTTTGCAACTTTATTTTTTTTTGCATTGATTCCTCTGAGGCTAAAAATGGTTAGGCAAAAAAAAAATGGAAGAAGGAATGAAAAATCAAAAATAAAAATAAAACTAACTTTTCAGATTCACTGAGTTTCTCCGAGTACCTAAAGGAAAACCAGCAACAACAAACACTGCTTGACATCCACATCCATAAAATAAGATATGGAGTTAAATTATAAGCACAAGGATAAGTATGTATGTACATTATACATGGTCATAAAATAGTATACCTATATCTTTATTTTTTTTGTTATATATACCTACATAACATAATATATTATATTTGTGGGCTTATAGATAACAATATATATTATTTTTTGCATCCTTTTTGCAAAGCCTTTTTCTTGGTGTAGGTAAAGAATTTTTGTTTGACTAATTGAAACCAGGCAAAAAAGTTATGTGTTGTGATGGTTTATGGGTGGAAAATGATGGGTATGCTTGCTGGTGCTCTTTAAACTTTATATTTCTTTCGATGAGCATCATCACAGAAGCATCCTTATAGGAATCGGGAGCAAGGATGGTTGTAAAGACCTTATAAGGATTACTTTGTTCATTGAATTCGCTATTGTAGGTATATTTTCTTGGCTTGCCAGTGGCACATTTCGTAGACATCAAAAAAACTGCCAGAAATGTAGGCCTGCCTCGCTGCATAAAAAAGAGAAGCAAATAAGTAGGTATACACTAACAAATATTTTTTTTACTACTTGACCGACTGTAGTTGTTGAATGTGAGACTATAAAAATGACCAAGGGCCCAACTGACCCCACATTTTTTTTAGCACTTTTAAGAAACATTGAACCTCTATAGCCTGTGGGAAATTATTATAAAGGAGGAAAAAGATGCAGATAAGTGTTTGAAATGTATTTCCTTCAGGTAGGTATGAATGGTGCAGGGAAATAAGTCCCCAGGAATTAAATCCACTGAGGGACTAAGTTCTCACTTGTGCAGGGAAATAGTCCCCAGGAACTAAGTCCACTGGGGGACTAAGTTCTCACTTAATGGGAGCGAATTCCACTTAAATAAAGTGATCTTTGTTCCCATGCAAGGTGGGAAATTCGTAACAAAAAACTGTGGGTTTAGTTCCCTTTGAATGCGAAATAAATTCCCATGTTAAGCCAGGAAGAAAAAATAATTCTTCAAGTATTTTTAAGTTTTATTAATATAAAAAAAATACATTTCTGTACAAAAAATTATTCTACTTCTATCGAGATACCAAATTTAATTAACAAAATTATTAAAATTTCGAAGTAAAGGTAAAACATTTTATAGATGATAATACAACAAAAAACAAAAATACTTTCAATTTAAAATTTCAATTTTAAATTCAAGTGAAAAAAAAAACATAAAAAAATCAACAAAGTATACAAGAATTCAAATCAAATACAATCTACAAAAAAACTATCGTAAAACTCGTAACTATAGTTCTACAATACGGACACAATAATTCAGATGTTGCATTTTTCGAAATTGTATTATAACAATTTTCACATATCTTGATGTGATTACAAGGAGAAAGAAGAATATTACGATTATTTATATAGCAAATAATACACAACGTGGTATTTTCGTTTAGTAAAATATTGCTAGTTTCTTCGCTCTCTGACTCGGCATCGTCTTGAGCGGTAATTTCAAATTCCATATCATTTTTTTGTTTAAAAATGTTTATAATTTGTGGGAGGTATTCACATAGACTTATCCTATGGGTGTCGACTTTTGTAATAAGATTGAATATTATTGCATTTCTCCGTGCAAAAAATGGCTTTGGAGGTTCGAACATGAGCAATTTTTCGCCGTCCATTGCTGACATTAAATCCCGTGAAGAATTATACTCCTCATCAATCAAACAAGTGACGAATTTGAAAAAATTTCCGTTTTTACATAGCTTTTTTCCCAAGCGACTGTTATAGCCTTCAAGTGCGCTTGTTGTTCGCATTCGCTTATTGTAAACGCTAAACGACTGTGGCGTTTCCTTTTAAATGAAAAATTAAAAATGTATGTACATGATTTTTAAAGTTAATTTTACCTGCAACATCCACTGCCTTTTGAAATATACCATGAATGAAGACAAGCTGGATGAAGAAATTGCATTTGCGTCATTTTCAACCAACGAAAATCCTGCTTTTATATTTTCCACGCTCAATAGAGGCAAAGTCAATAATTTTTTGAAAATGTTGTTAATGTTTGTGTTGGTTCTCATAGTCTTTAAGAAATTTGGAATTTTTGAAACCTTTCTTCTTAAGGCTCTGGTATAATGAAACCAACATCCGTTGATTACAGCATTTGGAAATACTGTCTGAAGGGCGTTTCGTAAACTCCGTTCAAAGTCAGTTGTGAATAAGGTGGCATGGAATTCATATAGATTTCCCTTAATAAATTTAAATAAATGTTCGAATTATATTGTTCGTATATTTTTATTAAAATAGCACCTGTACCGAGAGATATTATTCCTTGTATACTTTTTCACATATATTTGTTTTTCTACCCGATCATAAATTAAAACACTATTTTTTCGAAATCCCGTAATAAATTCAATTTGATTTTCCATTTTAACACGCTCTATATTATATCGCCACTGAACCTTACACTGTTTTCATCACGAATATTCAAATAACAAATGATGTATTGAATATAAACTGTAACATACTCGTACTTATCAAGATAAATTTAAGAAAATATAAAAAAACGTCTAAGAACTAACAGTAGTTTACATCTCTCTTTAATTTTTGTTGTTGGAAATTCATTCCCACTTTATACTTTCGAGTGTGTACTAATTTCCCATAAGAAAGTGGAGATGGTTCTCACTTAATGGGAACAAAGACCACTATAGTAAAGTGGATTTCGTTCCCATTAAGTGAGAACTTAATCCCCTAGTGGACTTAGTTCCTGGGGACTCATTTCCCTGCACAAGTGAGAACTTAGTCCCTCAGTGGATTTAATTCCTGGGGACTTATTTCCCTGCACCGGTATGAATGCATATATGTATATTGCAATTCTTATGTTATTTTAAAAATTGACATTTTAAATTCATTTTGTGGACATTAAATCACGTCATGAATCAAAGGAAACAAGATTAGGACACTTATTTTTTGTCTTATTTTATTGAAGTCAGCAGAGACCAAAATCAATAAATCCGCATCGGACAAACAACAACAATTTCCAGAATTTTGGTATTTGGTGACGTCAATAAAATAAGAGAAAAAAGAAGCGTAATCTTGTTTTCTTTGATTCATGAAATCACGTCAAGGTCCGGGTTACACCATTTAGATGGGTACCGATATCAATCTCATCTCGATAGGATAAAATATTCTTACATAGGAAGCCATGAGTATAATAATTGTACTCAGTACATACTCTTTGAAAAAAAATAAGAAAATCCTTAAAAGCTTTAATATGGGGCCCCAGCACGTAACTTGCTACAATCGAGTTTAGTCGATACCAGGCAAAAAAAAGTCGGTTATCATATGCCCATAACGCTCCGAATTGACGGTGACAGTCGTACCATCTTCGTTTTCGAAGAAGTAAGGTCCAATCAAAGAGCGCCCCAAACAGTGACTTTTTGTGGATGTAGTGGCCTCTCTTCAACAACTTGAGGATTATCAGAACCCCAAATACTACATTTTGCTTATTAACATATCCACCGAGTGAGAAATGTGCTTCGTCGCTGAAGAAAATTTTGTTGGAAAAATCGGCGTCCACCGCCTGTTGTTCAAGCACCCATTCGACGTAGCTACGACGTTGTGAATGGTCAGCTGTCGAATTCCAGCCATATACTTTTGAATCCGCAAAATGGACAACCCTTTACGTTGTTATAGCGTTAGAGTCGCTAGTGTAGTATAGTATCAAAGGCGTTGACACTAAAAAATTTCAGTAATTTTTGTCGTTGACAATATGATAATGAATACATATTTGTGCCAGGCTTAATTTTATGTTAATGCGAGTTTTCATAAAAAAAAAACTAGTGACTGGCTAAGTAAAAGGCTTTCCAATAGGATCGAGGTTATGTTAAGAGCCCGTGTGTCGCTTCTGTGGAAGGCTTCCGAATGCTTCAGAAACTGTTCGATTGGTATTAAATGGCAGTTCTTCTACTGGATAGAAGAGAAATTTACTTCTGGATTAGAAGTCAGAGGCAAAACCAGAGCAATGCTCCCACTCACACTCAAACTCAAATTAAATGTCAACAACAATGTCTTGTAGGGATGAGCGATATTGAAAAACATCGATGTTAAGATTGAAAAAAAACAATATCGATGTCAGAAATTATAGAATTAGAGATATCGACATTTTTACACGGATGTTTTTGTGATTATTTTTTTTGAATAATTATAGCACGTTCCAAAATCGATTCAAAATTTAATATATTATAAATTTAAAATACCTTAATTGATTTGAAAATTGTAGTTTCTTATCGTAGCTTTGTTTTTCCTTTTCGTGCGTATGAGCTACATATATCGTACTAAACGCTAATTGAACTCCATAAAATTTTACATAAATAGTCATGTTTTGAAGCGTAGTGTAAGCCTTTATACGCATTGGGTCATAGAAAAGAGTTTTCAGCTTAAGTCACATGCTTCAACTTCGTTTTTGAAACATCGATATTTTAATCGTCTAACATCGATGTTTTGCCAACATCCATAAACATCGCCCATCCCTACATTTTCATGACATTTTTTGTTCGCTTCATGCCGGACTTACACGAATGTCAAAATGCTATTTTATCGGTCAAATTATAACCATTTTTCTTTTTATAGTGTAATCGCTCTAAATACTGGCAATATTTTTGCCAAAAAAAAGTTGGCACAGAGAATTTGGTATAAAATGCTTCCATACATATGGCTATGTTTTAATACTGTACTGACGCTGTTATGCAAATTATGCTTTTCTAGAAAAAAACATGAACAATTTTATAAAAATTGACTTAAAATTAATACAAAAAGATTTAAAACCAACGGCAACACTTACAATAAAAAAATATAGGTTTTCTGAAATCCAAGAACTTGTCCTCTTATTATTTGTTTCAATCTAGTTATTTGCGTTAATAGTTTTTGAAAAATATATCTTCAAACTCAAAATTTATCACTTTAAACTCTACATTGACAGCAAAATATTTAGCTACATTAAAGTAGCTCTTGTAGCTAACAATTTTAATGTAGCTAAACATTGACGCTGTTAGTAGGTAAGTAGTCTATTTATACTATGCAGGTTTAAAACCGATGTAGTTGTTTTGTTATAGTTTGAGGGAAACAAAAGATGTCGTTTGAATTGTTGGACAAAAATATGAATATATCCAAAGAAATCGCTGGAGCGGTTTTTTTTTAAAAAATAATTTTGTGTGTATCAGATTTTCAAAACATTTTTAGAAAAAAAAGTTTGAAACGCAATTTCGAAGTACTTATTAACATACACATAAAATTCAAATTTCAAAAAAAATCAGTGACCGGTTTTTAAAAATTCGATTTTCATTAACACTTCTAAGGAGCATTTGCGCAGAAAAATTAGAAAATTAATGAAATAATCGGTTCATCTGTTAGTGATAAAGTCGCAAATTTGAAAAATGGTTCTCTTTGAAGTACTGTTAATGACTTCGCAAAATAAAATATTTTTTTGCTTGAAAGTGGACTGCACAAATTTGAAAACAATCAAATTTTTTTAATATAAGTTCTTGGAGCCGTTTTTGAGAAATAATTTTTTGTATTACCTATAGGTTTTTTTTAAATATTTGTACTGGAGCTACCGTTCTTTTTGTTTTAAGAAAATAGTTTTGTTTTTATAATTCAAGATAATGTCATTGAACTACTAAATATGAAGTTTCGAAAAATGGATTGAGTCGTTTTCGTGTATTGAGTTTTCAAAAAAAAAAATATTTTTAATTAAGAAATATGTTTTTGAATAATTTTGGCTTACATTTTTTTAGTCGTCGTTTTCCAGAAAATCGAAAACCAAAAAAATGGTTCTACAAGAGGTAGCAAAAACAACCAATTTTTTCCAAAAAAAAAAAAATATTACCATACAAATCGTTGAAACCGTTTTTGAGAAAAATAAGATTTTTATTTTTTGCAAAAAAAATGTATTTGCCATACATACCTTTATTTTTCTTCTTCAAAATTTTTTTTTTCCGTGGGTAGGTGTGAAACCTTCCAATTCTCTATGAGGACCGAAAACCGCGTGCTCATAGGAGTGTGATATTCTTACTGCACTAAAAACACCTCCTCCTCCCGATTGGAACTAAGTTGAAACTTATCCAGCAATTTATTTTTAACGAATTTAATTAACGTGTTGCAGGTAACTATCCGGTGATAGTTCCTGCTTATACCGCGATTTTAAAGCGGATTCTCGTTTAATGCACCAGATCGGAAGGCTTTGTACTTCGCAGGCGGCCGGCGTACTAAATTCGTTTCATCGATAATTTCGATTATAGTACTATTGCAGTGTTGTAATAGCCGTTTTCTGTGATTTCGGGCAAAATTTTTAATTTCATCGCGAACCGTGGGAATCCCGAGATCTCTGTGGAGATCTTCGTTTCTAATATACCAATGTGCGCTTACAAATGATCTTAGGAGTTTTTTTTTCAATGTTTGTAAGGTATTTAAATTAAAATCTCGCGTACAACCCAGAGTTGTATACCGTAAGTCCAGACTGGCTTAAGCACCTGCCTGTACAAAATTAGCTTATTTTTGATACTGAGCTTAGAGTGTTTCCCGAGCAACTAGTACATATCTCTGAGTTTATTATTTAACTCTTCGCATTTCTTTTTAACATGCGGTTTCCATTTTAATTTCGCGTCTAGAGTCATTCTGAGATATTTTGCTTCGTTAGCAAACGGAACTTGAACCTTATTAACAAATACCGGTAATCTATTAATTTTCTTATACGTAAAATCTACATGGACTGATTTTACTTCGTTGAGCGATATCCGCCATGTTTTTGTCCAATCATTGACATTATTCAGAGCTTTTTGTAATTTTGTCGTAGAATCATTTATCGTTTGGCCCACTGCTAATATTGCGGTGTCGTCAGCAAACGTAGCTACGATAGTGTCTTCTGTTTGAGGTATATTACGTGTAAATAATAGGTACAATATTGAACCGAAAACACTTCCCTGTGGTACCCCAGCCACTATTTCTTTGAGATCCGAGTAATCGTTTCCATGTCTTACTCTAAAAAGTCTATTTGCGACACGTCTAGGAAGACCGCCGAACAAATTTTCTTTTCTTCAAGAGTTTTCTCAATGACGTAAATGATCCTATGCACTTGGTCAATTGTTGAATGCTTGCTTCTAAATCCGAACTGATGTTCAGGTATTAAGCGCTTTTCTTCTATTATTGGCTGCAGGCGCAAAAGTAATATTCTTTCAAAGACCTTAGATATTACGGGCAGAAGCGAAATAGGTCTATAAGATTTCTTATCATGTGATGATTTTCCTGGTTTGAGAACCATTATAACTTTTTCAAAAAATGAGCATATTACTGAAAAAAACAATATGTACCAAGTTTGAAGCAAATCCATCAAACCGTTGAGGCTGTAGATTCAAGGACAGACAGACGGAATTGCGGGACCCACATTTTTGGTGTTCTCCATCATTGTAGTGTCAAGTTTGATCAAAATCTCGAGTTCGATTTTTTTTCGAATCCATAACTTGTCATATAGTACTGATATATCTACGGTGACCAAAAGAGGACAACAATTAATTTATTTAAATAAATTTAGGAAACATCGATATTTATTCAAATTATTTGTACTTCAGTTCAGTCTTAATAACAAAAATAAAAATACTTATACCTCACATAAAAACAAAAATGTTTCAAAGAAAAAAGAGCACAATTTAGTAAAAAGAAGACAAATTGCTGTTCTCTTTAAAAAAAGACATGATATCGAAAAAAAGGACTGTCAGAGGACAGTGGTCACGGGTGGTCACCGAATATATTATCGCAAGTAAAAATATACTTGTAAATTCTATAAATTTATATAATCCAGAATTTTGGATCATAGAATTTTGAAATACAGTATTTTGGAAGCCGTAGTTTGGTGCAGATAGAATTATGACTCCAACCCATAAGAAATGTCATTGGCCAACCCGAGGTATCGTATATCATGAGAAGTGAGACTTTCCAAGGCAACAAGTTGGCATATCTCGAAAATCTATTGTAGAAAATAAGAATAAATTGTTTGGCCAGGTGCGAGCTTAGGGCATACAAAAACCTTTAAAAATAAATATTATATTTAGTCTGCGAAAAAAAGTTTTGATCGCATGGAGAAGGATATTTTCGTGGTGAAATGTGAAGAAAATAGTCAAAGGAAATTATTAGCTTTAGTGTGCTAAGGAAACTGTTTTGTTTTGTGTGTTTGAAATAACGCATATATGTTTAATTTCTCATAAACATTATCAAACACCAAAATGATTGGGTGTAAAAATAATTAAAGTTGAAGTTTCGAATATCCCTGGCAATATTAAAACGCACTTTCTTTTTGTTTTGATTGTTTCTATTTTGGAATTTATTATTTTATTTAAGTTTTAGTGATTTTTTTTGTCATAAATATTTTCATCAAATACCTACATACAACATTATACATTGTAGAATTAAAATTATTCTACATTGTCCAAAAATTTAGTTTTAATTAAAAAACTAATAGTATTGTTTTGGAAAAAAAATTCTAATTTCTAAATCGATTTTAAACAATTCGTTATTATACATTTTATATATAGATTTTATTAATCGCATAATTTATTCATTGTTACAATTTCCTTACCAAGCAACTAATTCTGTAATATAATATATAATAAAGTTTATTTTGTTTTCTTTTTTTTTTTAAATTATTATTTTTAATATAAAATACTTTTGTGTAGTAACAAGTTAAATAAATAAAATATTTCACTGTAAAACTTATTTGCTATTAGAATTTATATTTTTTTGTTTTATTTAAAATTGATTACTTTTAATAATTTTAAATAAATTTATTCTTTCTTTTTGTTATCATTATAAATGTTTGAATTAAATTTAAAGTAACGTGAAATCTATATAGAAATAGAATTGTATTTTCTTTTTCGTTTAAGGTTTGAATTAAATAAAATATCTTAATATTTGGCAACTTTTTTTTGTTTATCTTTTGTTTCATTTCGATTGTATCACTGTTTAAATGTGTTTTATTTTTCCATTAAAATGTTTAGTTTTTTTTTATTTGTTTAATTTAATAAAATGGCGATGAGCGAATTCAATTGATATAGATTTTTTTATATATATTTTTTTTTGGTTTTGATTATAAATTTGTATATGTTTTATTAAACCGAGTTTACATAATGTTTTTTTTTTGTATTAATAATGTTTAGTTAGTTGTTTGCTGTTGATTGCAATATTGCAAATGAAACAATTAAATGTATTACAGTTGACAATGTTAAAACTTTTATGTTTTTCAAAATTATCACAAATTAAATTTTAAAGTTTTTAAACAAATACAGCAAGCATAGATTTTTTTTTAATTATCGATAAAAAAAAAATAAATGAAACATTTAATAAATGTTGTTTATGACAATGATTATATTATTTAGGGGATGAGAAAAATTTGTAGAATTTTTTTTATTTAAAAAAATGAGCTCCTATTCAGTCTATGTACGATTAAATTCAGTTAGGATGGATATTTTTGAAGATTTAACTAGAATTCTTATTTAGCTTTGACATCTACTTTTAGAGCGGTACCGTTCACTAAACATTATTTTCAAATAATGGTAGATATACTAAATTTCAAATAGTGTTTTCATAGTTTCAAATAATATTAAAAAGTAGATTAATTTTGACAGCACCATTCAAAATTCAAATGGTGTTTCATTATTCTTTATGACGTAGGAGTGAGACAGGCAACTTTATTTGTGTCAAAAATTCACTTTTCTGATGAATGATAATGTTCATTTGGATATAAGAATAGGTAAGTTTGATTTGTTATATTAAATGATTCATATATACGTAAGGGTATGTTTATTAATCAGTTTTTGGGTTGCATCTTTCATATAAGCACGGACCTTTATGAATGGGTAAAACACATTTAAGAGAAGAAATATTATTGTTATAGAAACAGCACAACAAACAACGTGATTCATGGAATCAATTATTTTAGTTCCTTTTGGTTACTTCTAGCACTTCACATTTTAGTGACTGCGTGATATTACAACACATTTCGTCTAAATTGCGGAAATGTAATTCATAAAATGTATGCGACTTTAAATAGAGGAATGTTTATTACACACAACATCATTATAATTTAAATGATTTGGAAAATATTTATGTACCTATATGAATTTCAGCTACGTTGCATAGAGCCTTAATAAATGCTTATTCACTGCTTAACTATTCAACCGGTGAGATTTTGTCTCATTAAATTCTATTGAACACGGACGGTGGCATGTATATCAATACCTTATAGAATTTAAAAAAAATAAAATTCAATAATTATACAATGGCGAACAGCGTTATTAGTGGCGTGCAATTTAGGTTGCATTTAAAAGATCCTAGGTCTTACAGGCTTATAGTTAAATTTAAAAAAAAAATTTATTTTTATTATTATTGATACATTGTTAATGTTGTGATATGTATTAGACTGATGGCCCGAGCATTTTTCTATAATGGTCGCTTGGCGTTTTTGCAAAACCAAAAACTGCTAAGAAATCAAATTTTTATTTTTAAGTAGGCATGAAGTTAAGATAATGTGTTTTAGCTTCCATAAATTATTTTTAAATTGAAATTTTTTAATTTCAAATTCCTATAAAATTTGCTTCTTATGCAGTTTTCGATTGGCTATTCGGGACTCCGATTTTGTAAAGGTGTTTATAGGAATTGAACGTAAGGACTTAAAAAAGATTATCTACAAGCAACCAATCCAAAATGGCGTAAGAAATATTGTAGAAAGTATAAAAAAGTAACTCTTTTATTATTCAAAGACTGTAGTCAGTAAAAATTGATGGTTACTTAAAAACGAAATTTAGCGAATCTAGCTCCAACAAGAAGTTAATGGTTGAATTCCAATTTGTTTTCTTATGTTTGACGTCAAAAGTTTTAATTTTTTGCTGAGAAAACCTATTGCTGATTACCTCTGCGATCTTATTTTGCTGAACTAGCCTATTTGTTTTTCATGACAGCACATTAAGACTTCATTAAATTTTGGTACGATTCTAGTACATGTTCTTCATTTTACGTACATGAGAACTGAACTATAATATGTATGTTTAGAATAATATTATGTTGTATGAAATATATGTGTTTATGCGTTAAGAAGTTAACCTTCCCTTGATCACCATTTTTTATAATGTTCAGGAACTGAAGTGAATACTAGCCTATCTTAGATAGACTATCGTACCGACATTTGAATGTACCCAATGACAGTTTTTTTTATTACGAGAAGCAAAATTAAGTAGTCTAATCAAGCACCATTCACATGCTCGAAAGGAAAATTTCACAATAACCCTTCATAAGTCATTGATTCGATGCAGAAATATTATGAACAAAATAATTCCAGCCTTAGTTACAATAACACTAACCCACAGTTTCACAGTGGGAGTTTAAACTTAAGATCAACTGAACCTTAAACTGAATTTAAATTTTTGGTTTAATTCGACCGGTTTCACAGTGAAATCTGATCTTCAGATTGAACTTCATTTAACTATATTTTATAAAAAACAGTTGGTAGCATTTTTCTTGCCTCGTCCTCCCTTTCTTTCTCTAACACAAAAAAACACCCGAAACAACGAGAATAATAAATAAAATTATATTCAAAATCACTATGACAACTCTATATCATTTGAATACACAATTTTGTTTTGTTCATAATATTTTCTAAAAAAAAAACAATACAAACGCTGAACTGAAGTTTAAACGGCAGAATAATTTCGGTTAACTTAAACTAAAAATTGAACTCAGTTCAAGGTTTAAACTACACTGTGAAACCGAATAAATTGTTGATCTGAATTTTAAACCAAAAGTGCAGTTTAAACTCGCACTGTGAAACTGGGGGTTAATGTTATTTATAGAAGTTATGTTGGATTGAATAGAAGAAGAATTTTAAGCATTTAGAGGTTAAATCGAAATGTCATTGATATTGTGTCATTTTGATATTGAATTAAATAATGCAATACTTTTATTACAAGCAGGTATGTTATTATATTGTAATAAATAAATAATTACAACCTATACATCTTATATCCTTTAGGTTTTAGTTTCCATACTTTATAAATAATTTAATCAGCAACCAAAATATTTCGATTTTTTTGACAAATAGGTTTGCTTCATGACATTTAAGCGTAATAGATTTCTCTTTTTGGTACTTTAGGCATTGCAATTTAAATGGATCGGAAAATGTTTTATGATTACGAATTTACGCAATGTTGAATAGAGCCTTAATTTGTGTTATTGTGAATAAAAATTTCCCTGGAAATGTTTCTCCAATTCAAATCTTGGCAACATGAATGATACTCAATAGTTTACCCCGGAATTTATTTGTATCGGAAATAAGCTTTCCTAGCCAATTTTGCTGTCATTTCATACGATTTTTTTTAATACGAAATATATTCCGTGGAGATTCACCATCGCAGTGAAAATTTCGAGGTAATACAATATTCCGTGGGAAACGAAATTTTCTGGGAGATTCCTGATAGGGCCCAATAAATGCTTATTGACTGTGTAACTATTCAACAGTTTGACAGGTGTTTTAGCATATTCTATTGGATATGACGGTTTAGTGATTATATACATATATCGAATAGGTTCGATTCGAATGTAAGTCTCCGAAGAGATAATCCTACAAATTAAACAAAATTAAAGTTGTGCTTGACTAACGATAAGTAATCCACCAACAAACGCCGCTATTTTAGTTTGACTAATGGCCGTAAACTTTTATATTTATTGTTGGAACTGATGCTACCTGTCTCGAGGTATGTAAATTTAATTGAAAACTTAATCTAGTCTGTCGAAAAACTACCTTGACTTTGGGTTGAAATTTTTTTTTTCAGAAATCCAAAGTTAAATCTTCAAAAATTCCTTGATTGGGAGTAACTATTATAATTTACAAAGAGAAACAAAATTTCCTACAACTCGAATATTTTGCCTTTGTAGAAGAATTTCAAATTTATCTGTATTCTTAATTGGAAAATTTAAAAATCTCTATCTACGTAATACATAAGTTTTTTTTTTGAAAAGAAAAAAGGTTGTTGTGATTGTTTGGTTGATTTTGTTTTTTTTTAATAGTGTATGTTTATTTTTTTTTATGTAAAATTAAACTTTTACAATATACAAAAATAGTATGCAAGTTTGTGTATATTTATTTTTATTTGTTTATAACCTCATTTGTGGCTTTTTTGGTGGGTATAAGTTGAGTATTTTTGATCCAAAAAAAAATGTTCTGTAAAGACAGAGATTATGAAAATTTATCAGTGCGAGTGTCTCCTGTTTATTTTTTTTATTTTATTTTGGTTTAGATAAAAATGGAAATATTCGTTTTCAAGAGCTACAATACTGTGTTTGTATTGTTATGTATTTGAGTGTAGGCCTTTGTGTATGTACAACATAAGTTATTGTATTTATTCATTTTTGTCTAATATTTTTTTTTTGGAAATTGGGGATATGTATTTTTATCTCTAAAAATGTCTATTTTGTTTTAAAATTGTATTGTATTTATATTGTTCTTGTTGTTTGATCTAAAAATTGGTCATTATAATGTTTTTTTTTGGTTTTAATTTGTTGTCATCATAGGGGGACTGGATTGTTTTTTATATATATAATGTTTTAAATTAAATTTAAATATATTTCAAATCCATACAAGTAATAATTATAATAACTTAATACTAACTAAAGATCTTTATATATAAAGTTTTAAATCTCAAAAACATAGAACCTAACATTGCTTAATTTAATTGGCATCCGAAATAACGAAAACAGGATACCGATCAGCTTGCTCGCTACGCGTCCTTGACGACGAAACTAATTCTTCACGATAATCTAAATCAGAGTAACAATAACAGCGCCCCCTGGCACATTCTCACATGTATGTAGGTTTTAGTTTGTACGCCCTCTTCCAGATCTCGCATAGACATACAGTACTATGGAAGCGATAGAAGATCGCCAAAGGCATTGATACATGAGTGATTATCGTCCATGCCCAGAGACCGTAGAAATTTAGTTGAATAGGGTGCGATTCAGCCCGTGACTTTTCCAGAGTACTAATGGCCCACATTGCCAAGTTAACAACGAGCATAAATGTTACGATTTCACGACCGGGCTTCTTCCGAATGTGTTCAGGACTTACAGCTTGACGACGGCTTGCGTCCAAAATGAACATCGTTTGGCATGCTGTTTGGACAATTGACGCTAAAGCGTTAATCAGTACAAGGATTGTATCACGCCGAAGGGTGAAATGTCCGGCAATGACGGTGAAAATGTTATAGAGGAAAGATCCGGTTTGAGCCCCTACTAGCAGGATATCGTCCAATTGAAAACTTCGAGCTGCATCGTATTGTAAATGTCTAATCTGGATCATTCCTACTAGAGTTGCTATAGTGGCTGTTCCGTAGATAAGGAGCTCACATATTGTCACTTCGGTGACAGCCAGGCTGACAAAATCAGGGCGGGAAATGAGCACAAAGAAGAGGATCAGTGAGATGATTGTTAGGACGAGAATAAGAATGCCGACAAAAAGGCCCTTATGTGCACGAGCACAATCCACTGAATAATGATGAGGGGATCGTTTGCAGGGCGAGTTCACTGTTTCCATGCGCTGAATCGGAGGGGCCTGTGGTCGTGATATGCTACGCCACATGACATACAAAATGGCCGCGCATATAAGTGAGTATTCAATTGTGCATGGAAAGAGGAATGGTGAGGCATCTTGCACCAATGTTCCAATTATATTCGTACGACGGCACTCGAAAATCTGATACGGACCCTTGAGACCACGAGGTACACGGACATGTGCCATTGCATCTATATTATGTTGAGCTCGATGTCCTTCAATAAAAAAAAAATATGAAAAATAAATATGTAAAATTATAATTAAAAAACATACCCAATCGATGAGCTATTCTCAAAGTTCGATTTTCTGGATTATAAAATGTCAAAATTTCGTGCTTCGTTTCCTGAATGAGAACATTTAACCAAACGGCCAAATTTGTACCGATCATGTGCATCAGGCCGAATCGGGCTATTATCTTATAACGGTAAACTTTTATTTGCTGCGAAAAATTATATTTTGAAAGTAGGTATAAGTTATTCTAGAATTCGTAGATAATCAATAGAAAATTTACCTCATTGTTCAAAAAGATGAAGTACATTTGAATGAAGATAAATGCCATGCGGGTTGCTGGTGTTAAGGCCAGCATAACATTATGACATTTTGTATCGCGTTCTAATTCAAAATACTGCCCGAACTCCAGTCCTGAATAGATCATGCTTCCAATTCCAAAAGCTTAAAGAGAAATTTTATAATATTTTATAATATAATCTTTTTCAAATTTTGAAATTAAAAACTATTTGTATGGCATCTGAAAGTACTAATACCTTTTAAAAAAAAAGTTCAATCCGTACATAACCTTGATCATGATCCATCTTCAGTAAATCGTGAGTTAATTTTTGTATGCTTTAATGAAGTAGGTATATTCGGGAAAAAATTCAAAGTGAAACTAATTACCTAGAAAATTAACCAGTGGCGTAGATAGAATTTGTGGCTCAAAAGTTAAGAAAAATGACGTTATACAACTAATCGAATTAAACCAATTAAAGTTTACATAAGGTTGATTTGAAGATCAGGCTCTCTTCGATCTACCATTTATAAACCATTGTCTACCCGATTCAAAACTTCTATTAAATGCAATGCAAATAACTAAAGTATAACAACGACGAGATGTTTCAATCAAACCGCAATGATTAGTGTCGGCCAACCTTCCGCTTTTTCATTATTCACATCATATTTCTTTCTATTATCAGGCGCGTACACATGGGTTGTTTGGCGTCACGTGAGCACGCCAAATGCCATTGTCTCTGTGAAACAATGGAATTCAAGATTAATTCCACAGACATTTAACTATTGTCTTGACTTATTAATTGTCATAGCGAAAGCGCAATATCCTTGAAATTGAAGACGCTTAAATATTAATGCTAAATCGTTGCCGGAAACACAACATATATACTGAATTTCCTCTCAAATTTGATTTTTCAGCGCATTGAGGTTGTACATCAAAAATTTGACGTTTACCATTGGTAGAATAAATTATTTTAACACTTGCATCTAGATCTGTCAAAACACTGATTTTCCCTTTTCTTCCATTAGTCTTAATAAATTAACATATTTTTGAATCTATATTTTTCGGAGCTTTACTCCCCTTTGTACTAATACCAATACAATTTTCAGCTGTCAGCTTCATAAATGTATTCGTTGCACTGGAATCACAAAAACGATTCTCCAATATTAAAATTAGAAGCACATATTCTTTATTTTGAGTGACATTTGAAATTAATTTCGCTCATTTTAAATGTTTCTTTCCTTAAAAAATTGAATGTTTTACATTTGTTTGCTCACTTATCAAACTTGAACTAAAATAAACAAATAAAGACAGCTACACAGAAACGACATTATACAAATGAAATAAAAAATCAAATCTGAAATCAAAATCTATATTGAAATCTGGATTTGCCAATGGAAAACCACATAACTGAGCCGATTTTTAATTTTTAATTGTATGCCGGCAAGTTCGGATCATAAAAAGATTTAAAAAAATTCCACGGGAAAGGTGGTGGCTACCTTTCATTCTTCACGGGCTCGACGGATTTGTATGCATTTAACCAGCGATTTTATTTTGAATTACGAAATTCAAATCAATTGAAATTCGAAATATCAGCTGCTTTCAAAACAAATACACAAAAAATCAGTAAAATGTCCACTGATTCATAAATTACCCAAATTCGATTGTACCAGAACGAAATTAAAAGCAGTTGGTTCACCTCACTTTTTACAATGCAATTTTTCTATAGAGAAATTAAACAAAATATGTGTGAAATCATTATCAATCTTACTTGACAAACTTGAAATAATCAATTCACAAATACTTTGGACGCATAATGAAAATTGAGAACAAAATTTAATACAAATGTATTTTATATGACCGCACGCAAGAGAAATACCGATTCAATTGGAATGACGAAACGAAACGAACACCACCTGTCATATAGGGCATTGACATGTGGGTCAACTTCACCACCTGGTGGTTTTTCGAATCATCAACAATAGTCAAAGTTGTGCCATCTGTTTTTGAACAATAGTACGAAAACAGAATCTTCATTACAATAGTAGCTCTAGTTCCAGTTGCAACATTCTATTGTGATCAGGCCGTAATTTAAACACAAATGATCAAACTACATAGAAATATTTAGTACTCCACTTTTAGAAGGAAATTCAAGGCTATAAAACGATTGCAACAAAAAATAAAATGCACGACTGGATCGCACGTACTTGCTCTTATGTTATGATCATGTCTTATACAAAAGATTTATATTAAGAAACAAAATATATTTTTAAAATCGTTTTTAATTTTTATATACAAAATTTCTTTGTTTTTTTTTTTAACAAAAATTGATGTGACAATTTGAAACATTTAATAACACAAAATTAAAATTAAAAAAAAAACATCCACACGTTTTCGAATTATTGAATTTTTAGAAAAAAAATTATTTTGTTTCAAAAATCCAAAAAATGCAGTATTATTTATAATTCGAAGGACCTCCTACATAAACATTTTGAAAGAAATCCGTCTAGAGAGAAAGTCGAAAAATAAAAAAACATTGTTGTATGAGATACCTCTTATTGAAAAAAAATACGTAAAAACATTTTTTTACCAAAATGAAGAATGTACTTAAGGTAGTGTACACACTTCTTTTTTTTATCAAAATCATTAGAGCCGTTTTGGAAATAATTGCGATGGTAGAACAAAAATGTATGGCAAGTACCGTTATTTTTAGTACTAAGAAAACGATTCAAAAATTGTTTTTGTTGTTCTCTACTATATCATCGTAATGTCAAGGTTGATCAAAATCTCGAGTTCAATTTTTTTTATGAATCCATAAATTGCCATATAGTAGTAAAAATCAATAAAATAAAAAAAAAATATGCATACGCCCGAGTGTACCTATAATTATTTCAATCACCTGTTTAGAGACCAACATTTCGCAAAGCTCTTTGGTATGTGTAGATGCACATGTTATACACAATGAAGTAGACTTTTTTTGAGTAAAAATGTCAGAATTATTTGTCTAAGAATTTTTGCAAAAAATTTCCTAAACCAAAAAAGTTTTGCCCTTGGGAAAAAATAAACTCGAAGTTTTGATTAAACTTGCCATAACAATAATAGAGAATATAGTCAAGGGAGCGCGTCGAGATGCTTTATTTTAAAATACTGTATGGTCAAAATTCTGTATGATATTGTATCGGCATAATATGGTTGATATTCTGTGTTTCAATATACTGCAAATCTAAGATACTGTATCTCAAAATGCTGTATTAGCTAAATATGGTATCCCATAATACTGTGTCGCAAAATACTTCATCTGAAAATGCTGTATGAGCAAAACACTGTATCTCAAAATTCTGTATCCAAAAATACTGTATTTTTGCATAATTCCCTTCGATACAGAATTTTGAGCAACCAGAATTTTGAAACACAGAATTTTGTCTTACAGTATTTTGATTATACAGTATTTTGTACATACAGTATTATGAAATAGAGTGTTTTTGTTTTCAGATACAGTACTTTAAATACAGTATTATGACCCATACAGTATTTTGTGTTTGTGAAAAATAAAATTTTAATATAAAAACAATCGCACCCTACTAGCTACGCCACAGGCCGTAATCGCAATAATTCTGTGTATTTCTGTTGGCATAGTAATGATGCATTAATTCAATACAAAGATGAACATAACTTATATAAAAAAAGAAAAAGAAAATTCCGGAAGTTGGGACTTAGCAATTATTCATCTCAGTTTTATCAGAATTAGACAAAAAAAAAATATTTCTATGTTTAAGTTCCAAATACTGCATCACAAACTACTTCGCAGGACAATGTTTTAAAGACTTTAAACTTCAAACCATAAATCGTCTCTTTCTTTTTTTTTGTTAATTTTCCGCGATGCTATTAATCCAAAGTAGATATTCATTTTAGAAACTTGATCCTTAAAACTTTTATCTTTTCACACAAGGAAAAGAGCCCGCGAAGATGCGCTCTGCTTTTGATTCTATAAATCAGAAAACTTTTCCAAGTATGAAATCGGAAACATAATTAATTACCCCACTAAACGGGCACCCAAAGGAGCTTTCCGCAACAAATTTACATTTCTTTTCCGGCTTTGACTCCCTGGTTCTAATGTTCTATTATATGTGAATTGTGGCGGTGATGGTGACGGAAAGAACCTTCACTTGAAGAGGACTGAGGCTTCCTCAAATAATTACAAAAAAAACTCTTATTTTAATTCAATTACACGAAAGAAAATGACAAAGAGCAACAAAAAAAAATGTTCTGGAGAAGAAGCTTATAGGTAACGGAAAAGCCCCATTTTTCCGCACCTAATTCATTTCTATCCTTTATTCAGGAAGTGAAATGCTACTAGAATGGAGTTCAAGTTGATATAATCACATCGTGGAACACCTAATTTGTCAGCGCAGAGGGCATAAGTAAGGCCATGCAAGAGACTTTAGCAAAGGCAAACTTTAACTCTGGAAGGAACTCATTAGCACAATTTTAGTCCTTATTCTTAAACTATTCG
This sequence comes from Philhelius pedissequus, assembly GCA_910595825.1. Taxonomy (NCBI): domain Eukaryota; kingdom Metazoa; phylum Arthropoda; class Insecta; order Diptera; family Syrphidae; genus Philhelius; species Philhelius pedissequus. The sequence continues at coordinate 44,543,476 of OU343162.1, forward strand.
CTCAACGGAGAACTTCAAACGTCTCCTTTTTATTTTAGTCTCTTTATTTTTTTGTATGATTTGCATTAAGGGTACACGTATTGGTTTCTTGGCTATATGTATATTCTTCTCGGGCGCCATTTTAATTTTTTTTAAATCAATTGCCCAAACATAGTTCAAATATTTGATGTGTGGTATAAAAATTTTAACTCTTCGATTCGGCGGCAATTTACTCGGGAAGAAAAACATGTCAGACTTTTAGCGTGACAGTCCAACGCACTAACCATAACAACACCGATGACATCGACATTATTAATGCCTGCACAAAATAAAACACTGAAGCACGACTACCGAGCACTTAAGTGCGACGCATTTCTCTACCTTATATTTATACACCAAGGCCCACTCAGGTGTAGCGTTTTCATAGTAGGTAACTTTGCATTTTTATCTTGATGGTTTCAATGAGAAACATGCTTAACTTGGAAATTTCCGCAAACCTGTCCTGATTTAAGTCCTATTCTCAGGCTAGCACATATTCATAATTATTATTCAGAACTTGAAGTGATGTAAATAGAGGATAAGTAATTCCTTTTGATTTTATCAGAGAGAGGGCAGGGAGTTCGTGCACTTGCATGTGTAATTTGCTATACTGACACTGGCCCATGAAGTTTGGCTTAAAGGAAAAACTTTCTTTTTATAAGGAATAACTTACCCACAGCACCCATTCTTAAGTAGAAACTTCCGTAGTGATGTTGACGTCCCAATGGGGCCAACAGGGATGGCCTACGCGCTGATGGTATTGTACTTGGAATTGGCTTGCTATCAGTTGAGTTGCTACTTTCTGTATCTGATTCATCCATGCTCTCCGATGAGGCACTAGTTGAGTTGCGTTTCTTCGAGGATGATGATTTTGTTGGAGATCCTGCAAAGGGGAAAAGAAAAAATATAAAATTAAATTATGCTATTGAGTGCTCTTCTTTGCCGCAGCGTGGAGTGGTGTTCGTATGTAGCTGCGAGGTTTTTAGTAAGTTATAAATTTACATTCAAAGTTGACTATGTCTATAATTTGCAATAAATAACACTCTTAAGTGAAAGTGGTACAAGAACTTAGCAAACAAGTGGTTACAAAATATAATTTAGTATAAGTTTTAGGAAAACTCAAAAATGTTAAAAGGATCCTTAAAATTTACATTAAAATGAGGTCCTATAACTGCTATAGAGACAAAGTGTAGCAAAAAAAAAAGTACTGTTTGTAGGACAATATAAGATACTAATTCATTTAATAATTCAGGTTGCAACTTTTAATGAATATTTTTTAAAAAACATTATTAGTAGCTGTGTTCTTTTGGGAAATCTATCGGCAGCAAAGCAGGATTTTCTAAAAGAACGATCCGCAGCGGTCTGATTTCTTATATTTTTAAGTTGGTATTACCGACGATATGTCAAATAATTAAATGCAAAAAATCAACAATTGATTTGTTTTTATTTCTTCAGATTAAAGGCATATATAAAAATTAAAATTTGAATTAAAATATCCAAATAAAACGGAATTTATATGAAGCCGTAAGAAACAGCAAAAAGTTGAATTTTCCACATTATTTTTTGTGTTTGACGTTTTTTTTTCTATAAATAAGATGTTGTGCAAATGGAGGGGTAGGTTCGCATAGTGATTCCTTGCAAAAATTATCACATTCACTATTTAACTAATAAGTATTTTGTGAAATTATTTAATATGCGGCTCAAAGATCGAGTTGGGGTAGAGATGTTTATTAAAAATAAGTTATATAAAATATTTACAGAAACCCCCTTTTAGATTCTCGCAATTGGGGAAAATACTCGTGTTTTGCCAAAATTTATTAATTTCGCAACAAATAAATACTGAACAAAAAAACGAATATGGCCACTTTTTTATTCACTGGTTGTGCAACGGTCAACTCGAATTCAAAAGGACGTAAGATCGTGTAAATCTAGTTTGGCACGAATATGTGGGTCAAGCCAATTATCTACGACATCCCTCAATACAATTTGACATTTTCTGACTGGGCAATAAGTTATATTTTTATTTAAAATGTGTTTTTTGCCAAATTTCGCCGAAAAGCTCTAAAATATCAACCTTTTCCGCAGATGAAACTAAATCTGAACAATTTCCAAATTTTCGTATAGAAAAATTGAGATTTTTTAAAAGAAATCTTAATAATCTTTCAATGGAATTTGACAGTTTATGTCTTGCACGACTTATAAGTGCTCTGTCGATTACACGCACTCACGTACTGCTAATGAGTACTTATTTATTACTAAATAATAGTTATGCTATGAACTCACTTGTTCCTTAAATATTTGTTACTATTCCAATTTAAAAGTTTTGTTAGGGGGTGTTGCTCATGTTTTAGTGTTCATTTTTAGGCAATTTGACAGCAGCTGACACAAATACACTCAAACATATTTCATTAAAATATCTTTGATCTGGCAGTTTCGCACGAATAAGCTAATTTTTACTGAAAGTGGAAAAGCGCCCCCTACCTATGCTTAATAATTAAACAAAAACTTCTAGATTCATCAAAGTCATCGGAACTACCAACTAAACAACATAATATCATTCGATAGTCGAATAAATGTCACAAATCTATCCATAGAAGACTTTTGCTTTTACTATTATCGAAAGGAGGTTCTTTTATTTGTAATGTATGTTAATTTCTCTTTGCTTTTGCCAAAAGAACACGGTTAGTGTCTCTTGAACAATTCCTTATATTTTCGATGAAGGTGAAGTAAGACAATATAATCTTTTGCAAATGGCGGACACTTTCCATTGAGTTCTGATATATGTGTTTGTCAAACAAACAAATGTATAGTTTCACACAACATGGACAGGTCATGGAACTTTATAACAGTTAAGAAGCTCGCGAAATACTAGTGACTTTTTATTTGCGGATGGCTCCATAAGTCACTCAAAATTAACAGAAATTGCGTCGTCACCTTAAATTTATCATTTTTTTCTTGTCAATAATCATAGTCCGCTTTCACACAAGGAAACCAGTTGCTGGAGATTTGTTTGACGTTTTCCTTTAAATGCCTTGTAGCTTTCACACGAAGAAACTGACACCAAGAAACTGAGGGGGAAACTGGGAAGATTTTTTTTTTGGCTAATTGAAATGCAAAGCAAAATGTCAAAAAAATCTCTTTAAATCATTGACCGGGGAGATTTTTTTCATTCCCTTACTTCTTGCCCTTCTCGCCTTCAAATTCCCAGTTGCCGGCAATTCAGTTTTCTTGTGTGAAACGGGACATATTCAAAAGAACGCATCCATATTTCCAGATATATCCATCTGTCGAAAAGTTTTGTTGTGGCGGCCATTTTTATATGGACGCCTACGGGCATTTTCGCTTAAAGTACGTCACATGCGTGACAGTTTTGCACACGATCGATAATGTGTACACTTCCATGATGGCATGACACTCATGAAAGATGCTCGCAAAATTGTTTGATATTGCCTGTCAGGCAGCATTCTTTATTGATTATGTCTATGCAAATCATTCATCGAATAACTTTCAACAAGTATTTTTGTTGTTAGTTAGTTCATTTTTGAATCTTTGTCAGTAGGAAATACGCAAAATATTATTTTGATGTGATTATTGAGCTAGATCTTGGATTGAAAATGAAAATTTTGTTTGGCGGACGGCCAACAAAACTAATATATGTGTACTCAAAACTTTTCACGCATGTTTAATATCCAACAGGAATGTTACGCAAGTTCGATAATGTGTACCCTACTTAAATGGAAAAAAATGAATCTCCAGTGAATCTCATTAAATACTATTTTTTGCGAGAAATATCTATCACGCAAACGAAACAAAATATTGAGAAATATTATGGGGACCATCGATTGGAAACATTCACCACTGGTTAACTCAATTTCGGTGCGGCTACGGTCGTTCAACCAAGTTACCCCGAACGTTATCGTAGCCAATTGAAGTAAGGTCACCACTCACCACACCAGAAATGGTCGACAAAATTCATGGTTTGATAATAAACCATCGGCGAGTAAAAGTGCGCGAGTTTGAAGATGCCACACACTTATCGGATGATCAGTGATTTCGATTTCACATAAATATTTGGATATGAAAAGGCTTTCCGCAAGATAGGTGCTGCATTTGCTCGCAATCGACTCATTCGTTTGACAACCTCAAGGGTATGTGTGACGATGCTCAGGAAAAATTCGACTAAGTTTTAGCTCTCGTTTCGTAACCCTAGATGAAACCCTTATTCACCACAACACACCAGAAACTAAGGAAGAGTCAAAAAAATGACTTCTACTGGTGAATAGAAGATGAAGGCCAAGGTGAATTTGCGAGCAAAAAGGGTCATGTCCACACTGTTAAAAATAAAACGGTCACCGGCGCAAGGAATCTGGATCGATTCCAAGTTCATGTAAATATAAAAACGGCCGTTTTGGCGAAGAACAAAATTCTTTTTCACCAGGACAAGGCACCGGCGAACAAGGCGCAATGATTGTATGAGCTAGGCTTTGAACTCCTTCCTCATTCAGCATATTCAGCAGATTTTGTGACTCTTTCTTGTTTCCAAACATGAAGAAATGGTACGCAGGTGAAAGATTTGTGTCGATTGCAGAGGTCATCACTGAAACAAACGCTTATTTTGACAGGCAATATTATTTGGAGGGCTTCAAAAAATTGGAGAAACTTTGGATGAAGTGTGTCATGCTAAAAGGAACCTTACTTCATTTATCAGAGACTTATTGACCCATCAATATGTAGCTATAGGCCAAATTTTGCATTTGGAAAAAAAATCAATCTCGAGATTTAGATGAAACATGACATTAGAATTTAGTGGATCCCGCAATTAATTTTGTCTGCCCGTAGGTCGATCTACAGCCTAAATCGCTTATACGATGTTTTTAAAACTTCGTATGACGTTTCTTTTTTTAATTTAAAAAATAACGGTACCTGCCATTGCCATACAATCAAAGAAGGTAAATCTTAAGTATCCCAGTATCCCAGCTCTAACGATCTTGGCGCAAAATTGCTTACATAAAATGTTTGTTAAGGGTACCTGCCATAGAACAGTTTTTTATATAAGACTTTCTCATTAACGGCACAATGGATTTTTGTAGGAATCCTTCAAATTCTGAAATTTTCAAACAAATGTTTTTGAGATCGCCAGGACAAAACGCAAATAATGTGGACTAAGGCGGTTGAAAGCTATTTTGAATCAATATTATTTAGTTTTTTTTTTAAACAAAAAATCAATACATTTATTTTTAAATTCAATATTCATATCGAATATCGGCGAACGGTTTTTTTTTTTAAATTATAGTTTTAAATTTATAATTTTAAATACTTATTTAGCATTCTTTTACAAAAAAAAGTGAAAGAATCAAGTAAAGAACGACTTTAAAAATATACTTGGTCATTTCTACTAAGAATCTAATGCTTACTATGTGATCGAATATAAGACCAAGTACTTGCGACCAAGTCGTGCATTCAATATATTTTTAAGTTTAACACTTTTTTAAAATACATAAATGGTTTTCTATTAGTTTCCATTGTCTAAAAGTTGTGCCAAATTGTTTTGCTCGCCAAATTACTCCATAAACTTCAGAACCATGTTTCCGACATTTAAAAAGTGATTTTGCAATCTCAATGTTTTGTATGTTATTTTTTGCGCAGCGAAAACTGCCATAAAGGACTTTTTTTTTGTTAATTTAATGTGAACAGGAATATAATGAAACAAAACAACACTTTTCCTATAATGTTTTGTTTCTCAAATTTCCCTCTGGCATATGTCGTATAGAGAGTATAGTCACGTGCAATTCGTATTTTTTCTCCTTCTGAAAGACAGATGAGAGCTCAACAGTGGCGGATTGAGAATAATATTTTATGGGTTATTTTTATTATTGTACGCTAGTAACCACCAGTGTGCTTTGCTTGAAGTGACAGAATGAAAAATTGCATTGAAATATTTTTTTTTACGCGACCAAGAACATTATCTTCTGTGAACTGTCAAAACTGTTGGAATTTAACCTCAAAAACTGATGGTATGTTTTAATGATCTATGAAAATTCGTAGCTGCCATTATACATACATCCAAATGAAATGTCAAAAAACGCAAACTTTCAAAATTCCATAATCATTCACAATATTGTTGAACGCATTTCATGTCATAATGACAGCTACTAATTTGATCGAAATGACAGATGTCAAATTCCATATTCATAATTAGCACGTGAGCAAGAGACGTACTTATCTGTTGAGGGGTAGGCAACCTTGACATTCATATTAATACATATATGTAAATATGTCAAACAATGAAAATATGAAAAGCAAATGTGAATTTTATCAAAATGAACACTTTGAAGTTTGTCAATAATTTGGGAAATCACTTTGTAGAGAACTTAACAAATCGTTCAATGGAAAAACTGACAGGCTAGCCATTTCCTTGAATCATACAGGTACAGATACATACATATATTTTTTTCTATTATTTAGGTAATGTAGGTAAACCTTCTCAAAACATTTTTTTCTAACATCGTAATTCAATCTTTCGAATTAGTCGCAACTCTCCGATTTTTGAAAAGAGTGGAACCTTTTTCTCTTGAGAGTTTGTAACGAAATGACGCAGTCCATATCTGACATCTATCTTATTATTATTATTTTTTCTTAGAAGGCGCCTGAATGATATGCTTTCAGTGCGGCCATGTCGATAAAATTCAAACATATTACACCACCACCTATATTTACATATTTGCAGGATCATTGCTCTAGCTACCGATACGGACACCAAAAAACGAGACTGAAGTACTGTTTCGCGTAGCAAGCCAACCATCCTTAATATTATAAACAAACTCAACTCACCTATACTTAATGGAATTTTCGGTCGACCCCAAAGCAATGTGGCGTACATGAAGAACAGAAACAGCATACTGCCAATATACAAATACAGATAGTACACCTGAAAAGATACAAACAGAAAAGAAAAACAATACAATTTTGAAATGCATCTCTATAAAAATGGCTATATCTATAATAGTGTGTGTGTGTCATGACTATGAATAAAAAAAAAAAAGTTGGAATGTTGAGTTAAAGTAGCTGAGGTTAGAAAAAAACAAAGAAAACCTTTGGAAAAGTTTGCCAATTTTGGGCTTGGTTCACAAAGAAAAAAGGTAAATATCCTGACACTGTATAATATCGTTGCCAACTTACAAATATACATAGGTGCATAAATAAACCCGAAGCAAGTGAAAGTGTTATATCCAGTCGAACGACCCAGACTCTGTTCTTTTCTTTGCAGTTTGCACGATTGACGGTTTGCATTCGAAATAGAAATTTGTCTGCAGTTTTTCTCGTCTGGTGGCCGTCCATGCATGGTTTTTTGTATGCTGCAAGGACCACGCAAGATCCCAAAGGGGGAATAAACTCACTGTGCCCCACACAGGGATGACATGCCCATGATTTAGTGAATCGAACACCACCTTCGTGCTGTGATGCTGACGAAATTTTCTACAATTTAAGAGTCAGGTTGAGCTGAGGTGTTGTTTCGTCGGAGGATGGATGTGAAGGAATTATTACAAGGTAATAGGGTAAAAGGTACCGTGCGTCATTCTGTCGTTTAGTCGCTTTGGGGGGCTGTCTGAGATTTAAATTGATTCCAAGTGATTAATTTCCGGCGCCCAATCATGTTATAGAGAGACAAGTCAAACTCTTATTGCACGCATTTATGCATGATTTTAAGGCTACTTTCTGTGAGTTTCTTCATAGATAGATATATACATTCAAAATATTCATTTGGATACCTATACATTTCCTAGATAAACCAAATTCATGTTGAGATTTAATATGGCTAGGTTGGTTGGTATTTAAATTTAAATTCAAAAAGTAGCAGTGATTGCATCACGTAGGTAATTTGAGTTTGGTTATCCTTGTGTGATTATAGAATAGCCTTTTCTGATGTTGATCAGATAGGCTAATTTATTTTCAAAACAATCAATTCAAATTGGAAATAGTTTATTTTATTTCCTATTGAATGTTTCTGGTGTTCCTCAGGGTTCAATACTTGGACCTCTATTGTTTTCGATATATCCACATCAATAAATTTGCATCAATTATTGAAAACTGCATTATTCTTATGTGCTCGAATGGCATCAAAATGAACATGCACTGTACTCTTGTGCTAATTGACCATCACATAATACGACATACGGGCGATTGGTCAGTCTTAATACCGTCGTGCCCTTCCCTTTTAGTCGATGGATACTGACACAATATGGGCACCTGTCGACATCGGAGTGTGTTTTTAAATTTCGATATTATTAGGTATGTTGTCTCGTGTACGAAACTATGGGGGTATATTTGTGAACGAGTCAGATAGATAAGCTGTCAAAAATTCAGAACATAACACATACTAAATGAAGTTTGCAGTCAGTTGCTCCATAAATTTGTTCTCAGATAGGTAGGTATTCCAATTTTTTTTGGGATAACTCAAAATTGCTTTTATGAGAACAGTTGTTTTTTCATCAGATGTGCCTTGCACTCGATAAAAGAACAGCAAGTTTTTGCAGATTGCTGAGAATAATTGAGTGAACGCCCACAATGTCTTGTAAGAAAAATGCATACTGTACTTAGGCGAAGTTCACATTCCTGTCAAACTCCAAAGTAAAAAACTAGTTCTTCTAACCGCTATTGGCTTGGGTTTTCGATTATTCGACAAAGCTTAAGCCAAATACAGAAGCATTAGCATTTTTGTAAGACAATAGGTATTTTCTTACTAGGTGTAAAATTAGTTAAAATATCAAGTTTTAATGTTGAATTTTTCGACTTGGTCAAAACTGGCATATAACCAAGTTTGCGCAGGTTACAAGAAATAAGTCGTTTGAATTTTTTTTTTGATTAAAGATATTGGTTACATGTATTTACCAAGCCATAAAAACTGTGCTTCCAGTATTTAAATATCTAGATTTGTGATCATTGGCTCATATCAGTAGAACTTCTTCAACGAGGTTAATGTTTAGGCTTGTTTCTTAAAAATCTCTCTTCAAATTCAGAACACCAAGGTTTTGCATGACCAAAAATTTAGGCAAAAAATATTACAAAGTTCCAAAGGTAGTAGGAATTGTTTGTCATTTGTAAAAAAAACATTCGAAATACAGCTTCGTTTTCATTTCCAAAACTCGTCTTAAATTACACCCTTTTCATCAGCTCTCGTAAAAATCGAATTTGCTTGCAGCGTTCAAACGCTGATTGATTAATTATCAGCTTAAAAAAATATGTTGAAGAACGAAAGCTCCTTAATGGCCAGCAGTATGGCTTTCGTAGTGATTTGATGATATATCTCACCGAACAGGATTTCACACATCTTTACATCGTTTTGGATAAAGTAAGATTATTGCGTTTGATATTTCAAAAGCATGTGATAGAGTTTGGCAGCAAGCTCTCTTATCGATTTGGTATCGATGAATATCTTCTTCATTAGATTAGAAATTACCTTTTGGACAGCTCAATACATGTTGTAGATGTTGGACGGTTTCAAGTCTGATATTCACAAAATAAATGCTGATGTGCCCCAGGGCTCCATTTTGTCTCCAACTCTTTTTTTCATTTTCATAAATGATCTCTTATCTAGAACTAGTTATCCACTAAATTATTTTGCTGATGATTTTATTCTCAGCTTTTTATATTCATTTTCAGATTCACCTCCTTGTTCTTCAGATGGGGAACTGCAACGAGAGCTTATGATGAACTCATTAAATTCTGATCTGGACAGCATTAATGGGGAATAAAAAACCGCGTTTAAAATGAATGCTTCAAGAGCTCAGTGCTGTCGTCTGTCGTTAAGGCAGACTCTACCGCCCATGCCGATATCCAGGAGCGGCACTTGTATTTAAGAAACCGACCCACTTTCAGTCCTTGGTATGTGCATCAGAGCCCACCTCTTGTGGAATGGATGTCGCCAAAAACGATGCAAAGTGCTTGAGGCTTTTTCGAAAATGCTAGAAATTCTTCTTCCCGTCTGATATGGTTTTAATCAGTAGGCCTCTGATTCTTCTCTCACATTTAGGCAAGAGCTCCTAAAACTCATTTGAATCTTTTGGATAGAATTCAAAATAGAGCTCTAAGAATGATTGGCGATATAAATATAGTGGAAACATTTATATCTCTAGAACACCGTCGAAATGATTCAGGTCTCATTATTTTATCCCTATTTTTGTAAACAATGTTCTAGTGAAATAGCCAGTTGCATTCCTCTCCATAATTTTTTCAACCGTAATACTCGAGCTTCTACGAAGGGTCATTAGTTACCCATGAGCCTAACTTCGGACGTACTGCCTCGAATATGGAATACTTAATCCGGTTCTATTTTCCTCATTTAATTTTAAGGGTAGCTAAGTCCACTTTAGTGTGTGCAATATTATATAATCGCCTCTTCGATATTTTTCGTAAAGTTCAATGCCTTTGGATTAGGTACATTTCTTCTGTGTTCATCTTAAACCTTTCACTAGTAGCTGTTATGTCTAGGAAGACAATGAGTGTGTTTCTTTATTTATTCCGGATAAGCAATAGAATGGATGGAAAAGACGAAATGCTTATCCAAAATATCCAGAATGGAATGAATAAAGAAACAAAAATACTATCCAGAATAGAAAAGAAATAGATGAAATCAATCAGCTGTTTGAAAGCCATGTGATGATGACAAAAAAACAGGTATTTCTATGGAAATAGTAAAAATTAAATATTATTGATTTATTAATTAATGAAAACTCAAATTTAGTTCTTGTTTATATATTTACTTCAAAAACAAAAATATAAAAAAAGTTTGGTCATCCATTTTGTTTACTTGCTTGGTTTCCGTCTTTGGATGGTGTCATTTTTTTGCTTGTTTGACATTCACATGCGGGTATATTCCGAGAATATTCTTTTCATTCCGTGTTTAACATGGAATAAAATGAATGCATTCCAAACGTTCCGGAATGAATAAAGAAACACACTCAATATAAAATATATCCCTTAAATACGGCTACATATACTCGTAGTTAGGATAATGAATTTAACTATGGAAATTATCACCAACGGAACAATAACAACAGGAATGACCACCCTCAGAAGTTCTATGCAATTTTCGTACGTCCTTCAGTCTTTTATATTTATAAGCTCCTAATTAATCCCAAAAGATGTCTTACTACATACATAATGTATGTTTATACAGAGCATATCGTCCACTTAATTAATGACAATTAAAAAAGTAATAAAACCCTTACATTACAGAACCCTACAATTTCAATTTTCAATTATAGAACTGTATAATGTACCCTTTCCTTTAATTAGTAGATACACTTATAGTAATGCCCCTCTCTAGCCTTTATGCTCTTATTGCAGTACAGTAATCCTTGATCATAAAAAAATGTTACTCTGATGTTCTTTTTTCGATTAATTGCTCAATTTGTGTATTATCATATAGAGTTGCAACGATGAGGATAATCGTCCTTTAGTGTAGGTATCTGCAAAGCTTCAGTTTCCATGCCAACACTTTCGCAGATCATCAGATTTTATGGAGCGCATAAAGTATTTAAACAAATGATTTAAGTGATGTCGCTGTATTTTAAATATTGACGTTTTGGGATGTGGATGCCAAAGCACATATAGAGTTTAAACATATTTATAAATACAATAACTTTATTTTATATACTAACGTACCTCATAGAATGATGGCGGGATGTATGTCGAGATGACTTCAGCCATTGGAAATGCAATTCCCATCACTACCAATAGTTTGCCGTAGAGCGCTGAAAAAAGTGTTGCCAGTGCATCTCCGCTGTAAATATATTAAACAAAGGCAAGAACATTATTTTGAAATATAAAAACAAACACTTCAAAATAAATAAAAGAAAACAATAGAGTCATTCATATTATGAATATACACATAATACATGAGTATATATATAAAATGGATGAAAGTGGTTTTAAGAAAATTATTTTATTTTATAAAAAACTTTAACTAATAGCGAGTTTCATTCAAGAAAAGATTTGCTCTTTCTGTCAAAAGATTTGATCTTTTTGAATTTTGAGAGTTTCATTGCAACAAAAGATCAAATGTAGATTAAATCCCAACACGAATAATCTCTTATGGGTTGGTAGATTTGATCTGAATGCACACATACATACATATATGCATGTAAAAGCCTTTTCTGTCAAACGTCTAATGGAAAATATTTTGTTATTAATTTGTTGTGAACTTGTGCCAGTCTGTGCTAAGAAATAATAAAAAATAAGCAAATAGTGAACGAAGAAGTTAATAACTTGGATTTTATAAATTTAGTGGAGTTTTTGATTCCTTTGTGTTCCTCTTCTTATCGTCATCATCAATATTGTGTGTGTCAGTCATTCACCAATCCAATAAATCTGGAAACAAGTTTCATTAAAAAGATCAAATCTCGATTTTGAGAGCAAATCTTTTAAATTTTAATGAAACTCGCTATAAGTGAATATGATATTTGGATGTATGAGTTAATATTTTATAACATTTATGTGTATGTTGAATTATTTTGAAGCAAAAGCAATAAGAGAGAAAATATATTATGGTTTTTAAAAGCAAGATTTGTTCCATCAGACTTAGAAACACTGCATTCGTTAGTTGCTCTAGAAATCTGGATTTTACTTACAAAATTGTGAATTTAGGAAACCTATCGATAATGCTTCATTGGTGAGAATTATATAAAAGAATTGAAACAACTTGTGAGTGTAAAATATTTCCCCTTCCTGACAATTTGTTACTAATTTCTGCTCAATAAATATTGGTAGGCAGCAAATTGAATGCGGGCAGAAAATTTACAAATGTCAGGTTGACGTTTGTCATAAAAGAAAAAAAACTGCTTTTTCTGGTTATTGTGGGAAAAAAATTGTTGAACAAATAAATAAATTTAAAAGTTTTAAAATACAAATTTATTAGTTTAAAGGTTATTAAACTGACCATAATATACAAAAACAAAAATGTTGTGTTGACATTTAAAAGTTTGGCTGAAAATTGTGCTGTTTAAGCTGTCAGAGACATTTTTGCAGTTTATTTATTTATGAGATAACTTTATCCCCACTTTCCAAAATTTGGTAAGCTCCCAATTTCTGCCCAAAAAAGTCTGTATCACACCTATACCAGCAAGCCTCAGATTATTCCACTGAGACTGACTGGAAAAATATATTTATATAGCAGCCCCGTTTTTAAGAAATAAAACCTTAATAGAGTAGGAGCCCAGGGCCAGCAGACATACACCATTTTATTATAGCTGATTTTTTTCTGTGAATAGATACCAAAGTAGATATGAACGAATGGACATTCCGAATTTTCAAAGCTGGGGCTTTTCGGAGATATGCAGCTTTAACAGTCAACTACGTTATTTTATCAAAGCTGATTTTTTGATATGTTTAAGGGGATAGTGTCTGAAACCTTGTTTGACACTTTTCAACCCCCAACAGTGGGGCGTTTCGTCTGGCAGACACCTTTAAGATGTCATATCTCCGAAAAGCCCCAGCTTTGAAAATTCGGAATATACATTCGTTCTTATTTACTTTATTATCTATTCACAGAAAAAAAATCAGCTATGATAAAATGGGGTATGTCAGCCGGCCATGGGATCTTGGTCTATAAATGATTTATATAGCATCATGCATCGTCACTTATGTATTATGAGAAAGGATGTGTTTTTGTTGGAAACAACGTGATAATTTTGGATAATCGAGTTAGTGATTCCAGTCCAGTGCAACACATACAACAATTATGAAGCGGATGGCTGTAAATTGTAGATATTTCTTTTGGTACAGAGGGTCGAAATCGAGGATCTGTCGAAAAATCAAGATAAGAAAAAATGATCTAAATTCAAAATAAATCAATTGGGAATGTCCCAATCGAGGGCAAAAAAGGAAATAAAATTATCTTACCAATGGCAAGCTACATCATTAATTATCAAAGCCAACGCAGATGCACGGGAAATTGAAGACGCTTAAATTTGAATGGTAAGCCATTCGGATGCCGCAAAGACAACACCTTAAATTTTCTTTAAAATCACCGCTTGAATTTACTTTTGATTTGAGATTCTTCACAATCAAAAGCGTTCCGTTTCAAAGTTTCTGTTAACTGAGCATGTGCTACTTATAATAATAAATTCAATTTTAAATTGTGTGCCCGTAAGTTCGAAAAATTCAAAGGAATACTAAAATTCCGTGGGAAAGTCGGTGGCTACGTTTCAATTGTTTACGTAGTCGACAAATTTGTAAAAACGTTAAAATCAACTGACATTCCAAATATTTGAACTCAGAGAAATCCGTAAAAATTCATAGAAATCACAATGAATGTTATAGACACAGATGTGCCATATCAAAATGGGAAATGCCGGCAGTTTTCTTGGTTTGCCTACAAGCTATGTAGCACCGTTATGAAACTGATATTTTTGCGTCTGTGTATACACCACATATTGTCGTTGGATTTCACATCTAATAATGGATACAAAGTCACATTTACAAATACAACAATGTATACAAAAGGGTTTTGTAGGATGAAACGTGTGAAAGTTTCCCATCTTGGTATTTATCATCTGTGGTTTTAGACAATAGACCCGGATAAACCTCAGAAACCAAATAATTTCATCTCCTCAGAAATGATCTGTCAAAGTTTGTATGGTAAAAATATTCTCCAAAGCAGATAAATTTATATCTCGAATTTGATGTAGAAAGAGAAGAAGTAAATCTCATAAGCTTAGTTTCAAGAACAGCTGTTTATTTAACACATTTACGCAAGTATTTTAAAGGGGTGTTAATGCAAACGTCTAGCGGAAAATTATATCTTTCTGCAAAGCGGAAAATTATCTCGTTGCATGAATAACCTTAATAAATATTGTTAATGAAGATTAATAAACCATTTTTTCGTTGAGTGCGTTCAGGCGTAATAGCACGTCGAATTTAATTTAAATAAAGAAATGAAACAGACATCTGTCATATTATTGCACAATTGCAAGTGGATCAACTACGCCATCTGCCTGTTTTTCAAATCATAAATAAATGTCAAATTTGATATGAAGTGCTCTCTGTTTTCGAACAATTTTACTGAAAACGAAACAAATTGATCGCCGCAAATTGCAGTCTAATTTTTACACTTCAAATTTTTCGCGCGTGACTAACCGTAAAATCAAGTTGAATATTAAGTTCGTGATGAATAAAAAAGCCATTTTAACGAAATGTCAAAGTGAGCGAATATTCTGTAATATGTTGATAGTGTGCAAACTTTCAGAAGTATCTTCTGATGTATAATTTTCTTTAAACTGCAGTCAGGTGAAATGAGAAAATGCGTTAAGAAAAACTTTGCATCTATTTACATCTCAACAATGTTGCAAATTATAAAAATTCTTCACATCCTTTGATTTACAAAAAACAAGAAAGTAACTGCAGTCTTAAATATTTATCATCCTCAGGGCATCTCTTAAGCAGTTTCTAGTTTGCGTGCAGTTTATTATAAAACTTCTCGCAATAACTCCTGTTGCATATTCCTACCACCTAAGCAAAAAAAAAAAAAAAATTCTCGAAATGTTAAAAAAAAAACGGAATGATATGGAGTAGGAGTATGATGCAAACTTTTACAGCACATCGTGTGCCATGTAATTAAGGCGGGCTGTCATTATTATCCTGCAATCATCACGAACTACAACAACGTATACAACAAAATGCAAGTACCCACACAAAGGAAAATGGTACATGCAGTCTTTGTGACACTTATTAGATCAACCCCTTTCCCTCTAGCTGGTTCAACACACGTATATATAAATGACAATGATGTATGATATGGGGTTGTTGCACGCGCTCTTTAATAAACTAACTGACTGTGTTTTCAACTTCATCAGCAGCGTCAGCATTACCGATTCAGCACAACTTGTTGTTTGTGCAACATAACACTGGCAGTTCTGCTTTCAGGAAAACGACGACGACGCGACGATCTACCCTACCATCACTGTCGAGAGGGATGCATTCACCCCTTGCTAATGGAGCAACAGGAATTCTGGATATAAATCACGTATCCCTCACGTGAATAATTGTTTATAGTGCGGTTGTTCTACATGTATATGGGCAAGCTATACATACATATATGCCAACACAATAATTGAAAGGATATCACCAGGACTAATTTTCGTCTTTTCCCCATCTGCTTTGGCTAAGGTACTAATAGGCGGTGGAAGGCAATTTGGTTGAAAGTTTGAAAACGAGTGACAGTAATTGGAGCTAATAAGGTTAGATACTTACATTATTATATATGCACCCACAAAAGGGGGTTTGACTACCCATTAAATGGAGACCATTAAGCAATGAAAAAACAGAAAAGATCAATTGAGTTTGAAGTAAGTTTTTTAAAATAATCAGAGAGAACACTATGGATTTGTTTGAAGCTATTCATCTATATTAAGTAATGTAATATTTCACCCTTATTAATTTTGCGCAATGTGGAGTTCACTCCAATTTTACTCTCGACGCTTTCGCATTCAATGAAAATTTAAAGTCTCATATGAATTCTACTAAAAATTAATTGATATTTCATTCATTTATTATCGGCGAAAGTTAAAATAATAATTAGAACTTCCTCTTGATTATTAATTATTATAGGGTGACATCAATAGCAAATCGTATGTCCGTAGTAGCTTTGTTACACACAACAGAACAACTCAGGACAGAACAGATAAGAGCAGAACAAGTTCAAATATGCTAAAACAGTAAATTAAATGAATTAAATGTCAGTTGTAAAAACAAAAACAAACAGAACAATAACAAAATGTGTGTGATTTAGATTCTTGTTTATTTTATTACCTAAAATTAAATTAAAACATAATTAAACTCTATTAACATCAATATTAAGCTTAACACAAGAAAAAAACAAAATTAATTTGACACTTCTTACGTTTCTGTTTAACGGAGCTTATTTAAAATCTATAAATATTGAATAAACATCGATCAGAAAATTTTAGAACATAAAATTTCTCAAAAGGCAGCAAAAAGCGTTGGTTCTGTAGTTTAAAACAACGTCTCCGAACATAGCTTTAATCCACTTTTTATAATATTACAATTAAGTTTCTATGAATACGAAATTTATTCAAAATTGTAGAAGCTGTTTTCGAAAAATAAATTTGAAAAAAATTAATTATATAGAACCAACACAAAACAACAAAATCTATACAAAAAAATCAAACAAGATTTATTTTATTGAGCATGCAATCAAAGTACCAAACCTACTTAATTGAAACAATCTTGAAAATCCTATAAGTGTAGAATAGCGGTTTGGTTGTAATTTGTAATCTACAGAGTAGCCACACGATAATGAAATAAAAATAAGAATATCGAAACAAAAATTGTGTGTACAAAACTTAGTGATCGTCACCCTGATCGCTATAGCATTTATCGCGAAATTAAGATAAGATGTACTGCATTTACACCACAGCGATTTTTCATCCGATAACTCTGCAATTGTTCAACCTGAGCATTTTTGTCTACCCCGGTCAAAAGATACGTCCCTCACGCACGTGCTTAAAATCGCAAGCTCAAATTGCATGATGTAAAAGCAGTAATGTCATTATAAACATGCGAACAAAAGAATGTTTGACGTCTAATTTCTTTCTTATCGAACTGTGAACTAACCTGAAAAAAAACCACCACGAATATTCTTTCCCGCAAAACAATTTCAGTGGGGGCATTCACACATTTATTCTGAGTACTCTGGAATTACTTTCTGTAGTTGCAACGCTTGCAAAAGCACATCTGATAAAAAATCAGATGTTCACCTGACAGCTATCTTGAGTTATCTTAAAAGTTTTGGAATAATTTAATCGTGAGTGAACGCCCCAGTTACATTTGTTTGTGCAAAGAAAATTCCGTGATTATTTTTTTTGTTAAAAAAACTGTATATACGGCTTTAACGAGCAAGAATCCTTCAAATATTATAGATAGTGGTTAGGGTACACTTTTCTAAGTTCATGGTGAGTTGAATAGTGGTGAATGGCCTTTTTTAACCAATAAATGGGGTGATTTTTTTCAGGTGTAAAATCAAATAATTAGGCCTATTCGGCGAGATCTTTTATTTTGTTATTCTGCTATTCTGTTATTCTGTTATGAATTTCCATACAAAAGTTTAAGCTGTTAAGAAAATCTTCTATAAATTATAATTTTGGTATTCGGCATGCTAAATCTGCTACGAAATCTGCTTATAAACTGTAAAAATTTCGAAATTCTCAAACTAGTCTTTTACGAACTGCATTCAATCTGTAATGGAATCTTTTATGAATAATAAAAGAACAAAAGACACATTTTTACACAGCTGACAATTTCAACAGATAGAAGAAAGTCGACTTTAGGCCTGTTCGTATAATTGTTTCTTTTGCGAAGTTCCACAACAGACTTTTATAAAGATCTAACTTCTAAATATCAATTATAAAATATCTTTTATGGTGAAGTTATGTTATGCTTCATAACAGATATAGACAAAATTTAGTGTGAATTAGTAGTTTTGGGCAATCATAAACAGACGTATTGTGTAATAGATAGCGGTCTTATCGAAGGAAACATAGGCAAAAACCTTGACCATATTATTTTAATTTGTTCGCTGATTGATATAAACTGCTACAAAACATAAAGAATGTCTTATACTACGTTTCCACCGACAACTAAACCGACATTTAAATAGATTTAACTAAATCCCTTACAAATCTTGAGGATTTACCATACAAATTTTAATCTTCTCAGATGAAGATTTAAAATAAATCTCATTTAAATCTTCAATCGAACTACCCTATTTCCATATCGAAATGAACATACTCATCGGGAAAGTGAATTTTTCTCTTCGGTTGACACAGATGAAGCTGCCTGTCTCACTTCTACATCATTAGAGAAAATGAGAAGATATATGCATTTTGAATAGTGCTGTCAAAATTAATCTCCTTTTGGAGCGGTGGAAACACTTTTTGAGATTAGTAAATCTACAAGAGATTAAAGTTCGGTGGAAACGTAGCATAAGATTTAAAATAAATCTCATTTAAATCTTCATAGGGCCAATATATGTACAAATCGAACTAACCTATTCCCATATCGAAATGAACATATTCATCGGGAAAGTGAATTTTTCGCTTCGGTTGACACAGGTGAAGATGCCTGTCTCACTTCTACATCATAAGAGAAAATGAAACACAATATGCATTTTGCATATTGCTGTCAAATTAATCTACTTTTGGATCGGTGAAAACATTGAGGTTAGTAAATCTACAACAGATTAACGTTCAGTGGAAACGTAGTATTCGAGTTTTATCTCTCTTCTTTGCACTATTCTCGAGCTTACTCACTTTTAGAAATGTTTTGTCCACAGATGAGCGATACCAAGATGAGAAATTTCGGCAGCTATATTTGTTTTCCTATAAGCTTAGTCCCGTTATGAAACTGATATTTTTGCATTTTTGTGCTGTATCACTACACCACATTTTACTGTTGGATTTCACATCTATTGATGGATAGAAAGTCAAATTTTCAAATACAACAATGTAACGTACGAAAGTTTCCCATCTTTGTATGGCTCATCTGTTGGTTCTGTCATTTTTAGATTCATCGGGTGGAATTCAAATAATGAATAAAAAAAAAAACAAGATTACGACACTTCTTTGTTTTTCTTCTTTTTGACGACATATGTGAAACAAAATCTGCAAATTGCTGTTGTTTGTTGTTTGTGGATTAATGGATTTTGTTTCACATATGACGTCAATAAAATAAGGAAAACAAAGAAGTGTCGTAATCTTGTTTACTTTGATTCATGAATTCAAAGAGTTATCATTTTGACGTTTGCCCCTCCTCCCAATATACCTATATAACAATATACTAAAGTAATACAACTTACGCTTTAATCGGTGGATATCGGTGTTCGGCATAACTTAAGCGACGTGGCGGTCGCTTAATCGCTGGCAGGACTGGAAAACTTGTAAGCTGGTGATGATGATACATCAGAGCCAAGTGTCCTGTCTGTCGATCACCTATGTTGGCCAATTGATTTTGTGATGAACCGCCGGAGGGCGGATCTTTAGACGTAATGGCCAACAATTGATGATGGGTCGATGAGGCTGACAGCGGTAGATTAGAATCATCGATTGTCACCCGATGATTTGAATGAGAAGTTGAATGGAGGCGTGACGATGATTTAGCTGGTGATGAATTATGACTGCCAGTTTCCGAAGATAGGAAAAGGTTTGCGGAAGACATTGGAGATGGCGGTTGCGGTGCAGTCGGAGGTATTGGACTGCGATCCATAAATGGTGAATGCTGAAGGTGGTAATAATGTTGCTGAGTTTGATGATGGTGTTGATGGTGCTGATGATGCTGGTGATGATGATGTTGATGGTGATGATGCAAATGATTGCTAGGAGCTGATTTTATGTGTTCATCATAAAAGTTTATGTGTGATGCCGAAGCTGGCGCTGTAATCGTTGTTGCTATTGGTGATGGCATATCTGTCACTGAGCTGCAAGTAAAAAAAACAAACAAACAGAAACATCAAAATGTGAGTTCAAAATGATCAGATGAAATAAAGGAAAGTAAAACATTAAATTATTTAATTATATTACACAAAAAAATGCCTTTAGCAGCGTGGCAAAAAAAAACGCTATAGCAATACGACGACCCTTCTTTACGCTTAATACTATGCAAGTCAACTGGCGCAAATCAAATACTGTTGATGTGCATATTCCGAGAACTTCCTCTTCAAATTGACTACCATGCCAGTGGACTTCTGATTCTGATTCAACAACACTTTAGCCGTAGCTAATCAAGTCAATTGTAAAGCACTCGTTTTTTGATGAGAGAAAAGTCTGTTTCATTGTGAGGCGTCGTTAGTAGGTTTGTTTTTTTTTTATGTTTGATTGTCGTTGCCATCAGTTAAATTTACTGTCGGATTGAATATTTTTCTAAATACATGAGGAAATTTTGGTGCAAGTAATTATTTTTACACACGTGGAAACTGAATGTTATACTGAAATGGGAATGATATTGCTTAAACTGAAAGTTTAAATTACAATTATGTAAAATTATAAATAATGTTTCGCAGATTATAGCATAATATTCTAGTAGTTATGTTTAAGTGTACGAGTAGATATAAATACAAAGGAAATAAGAAGACTGACAGGTTCGCGTGTACTTAATGCTCGATTCAATAGGGACGGAAGATAAAATAGAAACCTACAAGTTGAGTTCGTATCAAATATTTTATTATTTAAAAGATCTATCTACGTTTAAATTACTATATCATATAGATCCACTGTTTGATTATATTTCTAGTCGCATAGATCAGATTAAATTTGATCGATTGCTGGGGTAGTGAAACTTTGGATTGGACATACTGGTCTTTTACGGCAGGTGACTTGCGACTTCCGAATTTAAGAGATGCAAAATGGAACACATGAAAGGGATCAAAATCCAATATACCGGTGGAGAGTTAACGATGCATCAAGCATCATTACATTGGAATGAGATAACAAAAAAGAAACACACATTTGGAGCTCTGAATGCTCTGAGTTGAAAAGAAACACAAACACATTTTTTGACAACTTAGACTCTGCTCTGAACTAAAAAAGAAAAACGCCTTATGAGGTTTACACTAAGAAACGACGTTAAACATATACATACAATTTTATTCATTAACGTATAATAGCGAGTACATAATACTATGTCCTCTTTATAATTTCTCTGAACGCAAAAATTGTTATTCATTACCTTATGTAACGTTGCATAGCAGCAACATAGGCTAAACGCATTATTGGGAGGGTGGGTTAATGTGTATTTATGGCATGCACAAATGACTGTGCTGTGTGGATGGAAGCCAGTCTTGTTCCGAAGACAAATATTTCTTTCGAAAACAAGAAAACAAGAGAACACAACTTTTTTTGACATAAGCACATTATAACTATAATGGGTAGAGAAATATGTATAGGTTAAGGATTTGCAATGCATAACTATCTTAATGCATAAGATAATTTAAATTGATGTTTAGCATTAAGCTTACCATCAAATTTATTGTAAGTATTGTTAAATTTTAAGAGAACACCTACATACTTAAGCAATGTGTAAATCTGAACTTGTCGCGTTGTAGTTAAGAAATATTAATTCATATCTTCCCAACATTTTGACAGAATTGCAGTATCTCTTGTCAATTAAATTGGTCTGACCGCTAACTTATGTCGAATTCCAAACAACCAAACATTCAATTTTTTTCTAAATACAATCGAATTATTTCGAAGGAAAATCTTTTAAAACAGATTTTGCGTTTTTAGCTAGATTTCATAGATTTTACACCCAAACTATTTTTTGAAAGTTCCTTATAACAAACAAAAATAAAATGCACGACTGGATCGCACGAACTTGCTCTTGTAACTAACAATTTTAATGTAGCTAACCAGTGAGGCTTAGTTAGTTAGGTGTAGTTATCCTATACAGGGTTAAAGGATGATTCAAGGAATAGTTACATAGGTACCTACCTACAAATGTATATTTAAATCTAAGTTATGGATTTTAATTATGTAAGTTAGGAGAGTAAAATATATCTACATACATATACATGGAACCTTAGTATGTAAACATGTACATATAATAATGAAGGATGTTGGTGGGTAGGTAGCTATGCATAAAACTTTATAATTAAGGTGCAATATTCATACATAAATTTGATGTGATTTTTAAAGACACATAATATGTATAGTATATATATGTATAGTGCCTACGTTGTATTTAATATTTAGTGACGTACGCAAAAATTCGTTAAAAGGAATAATGATAAGGTAGAAATAAATGGATAATGCACATAATTAAATGTTTTTATATTGCTTAGTCGTTATAGTTTGAGATAAAACAAAGATACAATTTGAATTCATGGATAAATAAGGATATTTTAAGAAAGAAAAAATTGTAACGCCATTTTGAAGATATTATTAATATACATTTAAAATTCAAATTTAAAAAACAATTCTGTAGTTGGTTTTTGAAAAATCGATTTTTCAAAAAAAAAATATTTATTTTTTAAAAATCGAAAAACTTTTTTTTTTGAAAATTTTAGTATGAAGTTTTATTGACAATTTTATAAAGCATATGTATAAGAAAAAATATTTTAGTCGGCTTATCAAATGTTGAGAAAGTCGAAAATATGAAAAGTGGTTCTATTGGAAGTACCATTAATAAGTACGAAATCAAAAATATTTGTATACCTAGAAGTGGACTGTACTAACTTAAAAACACACACTTTTTGTTTAAAAATCTTAAAGCCCTTTTCAAGAAATGAATTTTTTTCTTAACGGTTTTTTGTAACATTTGTATGGGAGGCGCCGGCCGTTGATTTTTATTTTAGGAATATAATTTTTTTAACTATTCAAGATAATGTCAAAAAACTACTAAAGACGAAGTTTCAAAAAAATGCATCAAGTTGTTTTCGAAATTTTGAGTTTTCACAAAAAAAAAATTAATTTACAAAAAAATGTTTGTTTAATTTTGATATTTTAGGAGCTTCTGCGCAAATCAATACAAAAAAATCAAACTAACCGTTTCCCAGATAATCGAAAACCAAGAAAATGGTACTACTAGAGGTACCAAAATGACTGTTTTTTTTTTTGCAAAAAAAAAATTACCGAAATGTTCCTTTTCCCCTCATTAATGAACTATTTTTTTATAAAAATCGTTGGAGCTGTTTTTGAGAAAAATAAGATTTTTGTTGGCCCCAAAAAAATGTATGGGCGCTACTGTTATTTGTCATCTTAAAAAAAAAGAGAAAACCGTGTGGGCATATTACCGAAAAAACAATATCTACCAAGTTTGAAGCAAATCCAACCAACCGTTTAGGCTGCAGACTCACGGACAGACAGACAGACAGTGTGGCCCATTTTTGTTGTGTTCTCTATGATCGTAATGTCATGTTTGATTGGTAGATTTTTTTTCGCACGAATCCATAATTTGCCTTAGACAATAGTACCTGGCGTTTTCCTTTTTTCGTTCAGAGCAGAGCACTGAACAGAGTTCGAACACATATATTATGCACTAAACTTGTTACAATCGGAGCGAGCTCTGAACACTGATATGTTTTTTGACCACACAAATCAGAACACATTTTCATTTTTCACCATGAAAATCAATACCTACCCTTTTTTGTACACTGATACACACCAGATACAGAAAATCAACAAGCGATCAACTTCCTTCTATCTAATATATTTTTGGCATTTGGCATTTGGACATTGAACAAAAAATTAATGCGAATTATAAGGGACATAGATAAATAAGACAAGTAAATTTCTCCGCATTAGTTCAGCCGCCATCCCTGGAGATAAAATCTGAGACAACAACCACCTACAGTCTCAGAACATCGCGCCACACGTCTTTCCTATCATTCTTTCTCTTCCTTAAACTTACGCCCGCGCTGTGTTGAAACATTTAAAGGGTAGTATAATCCCTTGAGCGCGTGTAGATTATAAAAAAAACGCATTTGGAGCTCTGCATGCTCTGAGTTGAAAAGAAACACAGACCAATTAGTTTATTAAGCTCTTTAAGTAAGTGTTTAGAAAAATTGATAAAAATCAAACTATTACAACATGTAGATCAGAATGAAATTCTGCCACAAGAACAGTTTGGTTTTAGAAGACATCATAGTACTGTACACCAGGTTCATAGGATTGTAAATGATATTAAAAATAATCTTATTAGTGGTAAAAGTACGGGAATGGTCTTTCTTGATGTCAAAAAAGCGTTTGACTCAGTGTGGCATGAAGGGCTGATTCACAAACTTCTTGTATTAAATTTCCCAGTTTACTTAGTAAAAATGATTTCGTCCTTCCTTACTAATCGCGTTTTCAAAGTTTCTGTCAATAATTGGTATTCCGATTAAATTGGTGTTCTTGCAGGTGTACCCCAAGGATCTGTGCTTGGACCGTTACTTTATATTTATTATATACACGCATGATTTTCCAAAACCCCATTACTGTAAAACCGCAATTTTCGCGGATGATACTTGCATTTATTCGACAGATTCAATTGTTTTCTCAATTGAAAACAATCTACAGTCTGCTTTGAATTTAGTTCAATCATATTGCGATGATTGGAAAATAAAGTTGAATGCTTCCAAGACGCAGGCTCTCTTTTTCACTAGAAAAAGAAAAGCCTATTATCTGCCAAGCAATAGGCTTCAGTTGAATGGGGTTCAAACTGAATGGAAATCGAGTGGCAAGTACCTTGGTGTACACCTGGACAAAACCCTGACCTTTAGTTTGCATATTCAACAAACACATAACTAACTTAATGTGGCAATAAAAACTCTTTATCCATTTATAAATCGTAGGTCCAAATTGAGTGTTGAAAACAAATTGTTATTATACAAAGTTATATTTCAAAGCATAATGCTATATGGTTCTCCCGTCTGGGGAACATGCGCTAAGAGTCATATACGCCGGCTTCAAATTATGCAAAATAAAATCTTAAAAATGATGCTTAATCTTCCCTGGCACTTTTCTACGGAAGAACTCCACGAAGAAGCAAAAATTGAAAAAGTTGCAATTCGAATCGCAAAATTATACGATCGTTATAAGGTATCGTGCGGTTACTCTGAAAATAACTTGATATTAAATTTAGCAACTTAAGATGAAGTAACCTTTTGTTTTTTCTTTTGTATTTATTTATTTATTCAAAAAAAAAAAAAAAAAAAAAAAAAAAATCATTTTCTTATGCTGTGAACAAAAAAAAAATATATCTATTTGTTTGTTAATTTAGTTACATTTGTATTTATTTATTTGTTTTGTTCAATTATTGTAACTTTTTATTTATTTATTTATTTCTATATTTATTAACATATTTATTTATTTTTATTTATTATTTATTTATTATTATTTATTTATTCATATATCATCTATTTATTTACCTATTTATTTATTTATTTATTTATTGATTGTTTGATTAATTGATTAATTTATTTATTAATATTTTTTGCTGTTTTCTTAAATTATTTATTTATTAATCTGTCTGTTTCTTCTTGTTTAATAATAGATTTATTTATTTGTTTATATAAACTACCTACTGTGATATACATTTAATTAGACTTAATTTACTATTTTTTTTTATATTTTCGTTGTTCATATATTTATTTATCTATTGAAATGCTTATTTAATCGAGTATGTAAACAACATCTTTTTTTGTGATCTCACACAGTCCCACTTCTTTCGGTTTTAAATGTGACAGTGTGTCACTTTAACACTGTTGGGTTAACTTATAACATGAATGTAAATTGTAAAAGTATAATAGTGTGAAAGTCGCCTGTTTTCGTTAAGGTTAATATACTTTAATTTAAACATATATATAAATACACCTGTTAATTCTTTTAATTACAGCGATGGAGAAAACGGCAATTGTATTTCGCGATTTTAATTTAAACAAAATGTTAGGGATAGAAGTTATGATGCTAAATTGATTTAAAATTCTTAAAATAATTTTTAAGACTAAAACCATTGTAATTATTTAAATTATTTAAATAGAGCTTACTGACGATGGAAGCATAGCTTCCGAAATGTACATATAAGCAAAAATAATTAATTTGTGTTTTAAGTTGTTAAATTAAAATCTTTAATTTATAATAAAAAACAATAAAAAATCTCCACTATCAAATTAATTCTTTATTAATGTGAAATATTTAATGAAAATTAGTCGAACAATTAATGAAATGCACAGGAATAAATAAAATAATAAAACAAAAAATTTCCGTTTAGGCTTTAGCTCGATATACAACAGTTGTACTAACTCACAGACCGTCGAAATGCATTACGCTTTTCTGGACTTCTTAATAATCGTAATCGTAACGACACATTTTATACACAAAACCAATATACTTATAATACAGAATAAGTAGAACACAGGCGAAAAGAACCGTTGAGAAATTACTTGTTCTTAACCCAGATTTCATTAAACATAATTTTAAACCGACGTAAGCTGCAAGTTCCCAAATTTATACAATGCACATTGAATACATATGCATGTACTTACCTGATTTTAATCCATTCTTCCTATTGTTCCAGAAATGTAATCACATACAATACAAACAACGCATCAATGTTACCCCAAAAACCAAAATTTGTTATGCAACAACCAAAAGCCTCGAAGAGAACTCAATTTAAGAATACGCTCCTCGCAGATGTTGTGCTTGCAAATAACAAAATGTATTTGTGTCATTAAAAAAAAAAACCTTTTTATTCTGATCCTAAAATAGAACATACAACATCGCTTCCCACGTTAATCTGCGAACACAATGTCACCCTTCATGTCATGCCTATATATTGTCTCGGGTGAACGTAAGCCCAATTAAAGTTTCGAAATAGTTGACAATATCCTTTGGTTTTTTTTTTGTTTCTTTTGTAAGTGAACAAGTTCAATTGGCTTGGCATTGTTTTAGTGTATATTTTTTTGATACAATTAAATTAGATTTAAGTTTTTAAAGAGAACAGCAAGTCTAACTGACATACCTTCATTAAGACATCATTCAAATCCTAAGATGCTCTTTATGAGACAAGAAGAATGAAAAACATAATAGCTAGATACACCATGCACCAATGATGCAAGACATCGTTCCTCGCTTTGGCCAACTATAATGACATTCTAGCTTTCAAGACGACGATATGTAGAACCAACAGACTGCCCAGAGGAGGAACATGTAGACTAAAAGTAAGGCAGAACTAAAAAAATACAACACAACACCAGATACATGGACACGGACACATTCTTGAGAGAAAATATTAATGGAGTTTGTTTTGCTTCGCATCGTCCTCGGCGCAATCTAAATGTAAAATTCAATGCTTTTTTTTTGTTCTAAAGAGGCACTATCCTTGTGCCACTTAAAGCTTAAAGGCTTCTAACGAGTACATGTAGGCAGGTCCGCTTGAGCATCTTTCTTCACTCCTACAAACTAATATGCTAATAGCATTTTTCATGAGCATCTATATAATGTATATGTTGGGGGGTTGGTGCTGGTGCTGTGAATGGTGCAGACTGTGGAGGGAGTACTGTAATAATTGTCTAGGAGTCCACTTTAAGTTTCATCCAACCTGGCTCTTCAACGACACGACACGCCACGGCATATGCATCTTATCGGTTGTTCCTTGTCTAATGACAACATTAAAATGAATTGAAAAGTATTTCCTATAGTGTTGTGTTACCGTACAGATTCGCTCGATAAAATTATGTATATGATACAAGAAAAGGTAAAGAGAATCATTAAATTAACTGCGGCCGAGCGCAGATCGAACCTTTTAATTTGCGTTGTGTCTTGTGTATCATTTGAACCTAAAGTGTGGTGGTAGCTTATTACCGCAATGTAAAATTCAATATGGAGACAATTTTCAATTTTAAAATTTGAATTAAAGTTTAAACTAATGATTACTATTATGGAAGAGTCCAGAAAGACAAAATTTTAAACAGCGTAATGTTCAAGTATTACTATGGCCGATTTGATTTTCGGACTGTTCTACTTCTTTTTGATTCCAATCAAATATGAAAACGTCACTCACAAACCTATAGGTATATATAATTGAACGGCTTCTTCCGAAAATTTATATTTTTGACAAATAATCCAACTACTTCCAAAAAATTTCAATGTATGTTTGTATATGTGTTTTCTATTTTTACTCCCTTACATAATCGAAAACCGAAAAATATTCCGAAAACATTACACGGAACAACCAATCGAACGTTTTCTGATTAACAGGAGTGAAAAAAGAGTAACTCGAAAATCCAATCGAAAACGCACTAAGTAATTAAAAGTTATATCAGAAAAAGAATGTGAACAAAATAAATAAATCGAAAAGAACAAATATCTGGCAGGCATTGGTGTGATCCGTTCATTCATATTCATTTTTATTTTCTCATCTTCACCATTTCTGTTTACCTCTAAAAATGGCGTTTGTAAATGTCTCTTATTTCTTACGACATAGCTATCATTTTTCATTTTGTGTTTTGTAAGAAAACACTTCCTTTGATTTGATTCCACAATCCACACAAAAATGTACATGTTAAGAATATCTTATTGTTACAATTTTTTTAACGTTATTCAAATTATTTGACTTTTATTTACACTTACAGACACAAACAGTGTCA
The DNA here is from genome assembly GCA_910595825.1 of Philhelius pedissequus. NCBI lineage: Eukaryota > Metazoa > Arthropoda > Insecta > Diptera > Syrphidae > Philhelius > Philhelius pedissequus. Next base: position 44,572,625 of record OU343162.1, read on the forward strand.
GTAATTTGATTAAGATTTTGACAGTTCTTTAAAGTCTGAATTTAGTTTTTAAGTAACAAAGGTTTACTTCCCACTTAATTGAAAGCAAAATAAACTCTTAAGCGGGTTATAATTTAAAAATAGTTTAATAACTCCATCTTAATTTTAAATAAATTTATATTTCTAATAAAATGAAGCTCAACAACGCTAAGATACTGACAATCAATGCAGACAACAAACAACTAATCAAACACACTGTTTTTTCACACTTAAAACTGAACTGAGCTGTAAGTTCAAAATGTTTATACAGGAGCTTCTTTAAATTTTAAATAATACTGCATTTCAAAATTTTTCGAAAACTAATTCTTTTGGATTTTTGAAAACAAAAATTCAAAATATTCAATATTTCGAAAACGGGTGGACGATTTTTTCTGAAATTTTGTTTAAGAATTTATATTATTAAATATTTAAAATGTTCATACCAATTTTTTTTTAGAAAAAAATTAAGAATTTTTATATATTTTGGGGGATGGCCGTGACGCAATAGTTGTGTGCTCGCCTGTCAACCTCGTGGTCGCAGGTTCGACTGTTGTCTCTGTCTTCTTATATTCCATTTAAAATCAATTCTAAACATTGTCAAAAATGATTTGCTGGATTACTTATTGAATGATGTTCAGGCATAACGCTAACAACATGTGATTGAGTAAACTAGTATACCCATAAATATGACAACGAAATAAATAAAATAATGTGAATTATAAGAGACATAAATATATACGACACGGTTATTTTCTACGTATTAGCTTAGCCGCTATCCATGGAGATAAATCTGAGACAACAACCAGCTATAGTCTCAGAACATCGCGTTACACATCTTTCCCATCCTTCTTTCTCTTCTTTCACCGGCTGTTCGGTGAACTTATTTTCTTATTTAAAGTTCTTTGATATTATCTTGATCACTTAAAAAAACTATTTTCTGAAAACAAAAAACAACGGTAACTCCCACAGAAATGCTTATAGAAGTGTTCACTTCAAAATTTCAAAAATAGTTGGAGCGGTTTTTAAAAAAAAAATATTTTGTATGTATAAAATTTTTAAAACATATTTAGAAAAAAAAGTTGAAATGCCATTTCGAAGATATTATTAATGTACATAAAAAATTCGAATTTTAAAAATATTCACTGACTGATTTTCGAAAAATCGATTTTTCAAAAAAAAAAAATTATTTATTTTTTAAAAATCGAAAAACTTTTTTTTTTGAAAATTTGAGTATACAGTTTTATTAACACTCTTGGGAAGCATTTTCTTAAAAAAAATTTAATCGTTGCATCCAATAGTGAGAAAGTCTAAAATATTAAAAATTGTTCTATGGGAAGTATCGTTAATAAGTACGAAAAAAAAAGATTTTTATATTTAAAAGTGGACTGTACTAATATAAGAACACACACATTTTTTTATAAAAATTCTTGGAGCCGTTTTTGAGAAATCATTTTTTTTCTTAACGGTTTTTTAGCATTTGTATGTGAGGTACCGTTGTTTTTTATTTTAGAAAAGTAGTTTTTTTTTTAACTATTCAAGATAATGTCAAAAAACTACCAAATACGAAGTTTCGAAAAAATCGATTGAAAAAAAATTAATTTCCAAAAAAAATGTTTTGAAAACATTTTTGCTTACAATAGTGTTTAAACTTTCTAAGAGCTTCAGCGTAAAAATATTCAAAAATATCAGATTAAGCGTTTCCCAGAAAATCGAAAACTGACAGAGAGACAGACAGGCGGAATTGGGGGACCCACTTTTTTGGTGTTCTCTAAAATTATTTTACTCCACTCTTAAAAGTAGAAAAAATTAAAAGTAAGCAATTATTTTATTTTTCGTACATATTTTTTTTTATATTTTGCACGCGCTCAAGGGATTATGAATACCCTTTATATGTTTTTAACACAGCGTGGGCATACGGTGAAAGAAGAGAAAGAATGATAGGAACGATGTGTGGCGCGATGTTCTGAGACTAGAGCTGGTTGTTGTCCCAGATATATCTCCAGGGATGGCGGCTCAACTAATGCGGACAAAATTACCGTGTCTAATTTACTTATATCTCTTATAATTCGCATTATTTTATTTATTTTGTTGTCATATTTATGGGTATACTAGTTTACTCAATCACATGTTGTTAGCGTTATGCCTGAACAGCATGTAATAAGTAATCCAGCAACTCATTTTGTGAAAATTTTTAGAATTCATTTTAATGGAATATAAGAAGACATAGACAACGGCAGGAATCGAACCGGGCGGCGACCACGAGGTTGACAGGCGAGCAAACAACTATCACGCCACGAAAATAATGTACGCAATATTTAGTTTTTTTATGAAAATGTCCCCTAGATATATTAATAAAACTGTATGCTCAAATTTTACAAAAAATTGGTTTTTCGATTTTTAAAAAATAAATACTTTTTTTTGAAAAATCGATTTTTAAAAAATCTTTCACTGGATTGTTTTTAAATTAAAATTGTATATGTATACGAATGAAAAGAAAATACGAATAGTGAATTTAGAATTTACACTGGAATGAAAGTGGCGCCATCTGTCGAAAATTGGCCGTGCCAACTCAGAAACTTTCTTTGGCTCATGCACAACAACGTTGCTAAGTATCATTACATGATCAAATGCATAGCTTACGATTCTATAAAGGACATACAGACATACATTTTATATATACAGTCGAACTTCGATAACTCGAACCATTACTTACCCAAAAAATAATTCGAGTTATCAAATAAAACAGAAAACTAATATGAATTACGTAATATTTATTAGGGCAGTTGTTGTGAGTATTTAAAATATTCTGTTATACTTGACTGACGAATGGATTTGCCGGAATGCTATATTTAATTGCCGCATCCTTCTTTCTTGACCCAATCTACACCTCTTTTATTAATATAAGTTTATCTTCAAACGATGTTTTTAATGCTTGTTTAACGACATATCCATGTTAGCTTTACTTTTAATAAAAACTTCACACTGCACTGTTAATATCTACGTCAGTTTCGTTATACTTTTTATTTCGTCTTATTTTAAATTTTTAAAATAAGACTTTGAATTCTTATTATAATACATACGTATATCAACCTAGTAATAAGATTGTTCAGAGACGAAAAAGTTAGAACAGAATAGAACAGCACAGGACAGAACAGAACAGATTCGTGGGAAACTTCACAACAAGAAAGAACAACTTAGAACGGTCAGTCATCTGACAGAGATTATAAAAAAAATATTGTTGTTTACCTAAAAAGTTCGTTTATTTTTACAGAAGCATTCTTAAAAATAATCCGAAATTGAGTTGAATTTATTTATAATTTTTTTTTTTTTCATGAAATTGAGATGATTCCAACACGGAAAATGATTTATCAACTTAATCTAACACCGTAATGTTTTTTTTAACAACAACAGTAATTGGTTTTGACAGTTTTCACAAATCTGTTCTAACCTGTTCTACCTAAAAAGCAAGTGCAGACAATCCTGTTCTAAAGTGTTAGAAACTCTTCAAAACAGACTCATTGAACACACATAATGTGTGTTCTAACACCGCAACATGACAGTAAAAGCACACTTAAGAGAATCACAATTTTCAACACATACGTATGTATACAAGGTCATAGAACATACAAACACAGTGCCCATCAAACGCAATGTATTATGAAATGAACTTGTAAAAGTATACAGAATTTGATAATTTCCCTAAAAAAATCGACTTTTCGAAGGTGACGCCAAATAATATCTTCGAGTTATCGAGACATTCGAGTTATCGAAACATTTTAGTCATAGAAGTTCGAGTTATCAAACAAAAATTACATGTAAGCTTCAGGCTTGGCGCTATTGCCAACCAATTTCATTCGAGTTATCAAATATTCGAATTATCGAAGTTCGACTTATCGAAGTTCGACTGTATATAGATTTAGGCCCTCAACTATACCTTTAAAAATCAAATAAATATATATGCATCTATATCTGCAGCAGCCGACTTCAAAGTGAGTGCTCTACCAGGACCAAGTCAGGCATTGTACAGATATAGCTTAATTGGAATTGCCCTCATTTGATGACACCTCCAGCGCAGTTACCTGCGATATTTGATCAAAAATGTGTGTGTTTTGTTGGAGAACTATATTGGAGACACCAAAGAAATTCAGGGAACCTTTGCGAGTTGAATGGGGAAGTTTCAAAAGAATAGTCTAACTTCAGATCAAAAATATTTCCTCGGCTAATTATTATTTATCCCAATACACACAACCTAAATGGGATTTGTAAATATCGTACATGAACACTTTTCAATCTTCAAGGAGGTTATCTTGAATGGTATGTATACTTCAAATTGCTGCCCTTTTAATAAAACCAACTGCATGTATTACAATTTCAATTACGAACAAACTATTCTGTACAACTTAAGCTTATTCAATGCCAGAAATTATATGCTCCTATATCTCTTTCGTAACCTCATTAAACTGACCAAGTATTTTTATAATGCTACTTAACATCACACTAAAATTAGTCATTCAATTTTTCCAAATGAATGTCTTCACTGACACCCTGTAACTCTATCCAGCCAGCCATAATATTTAGGACACACCGATTAAGGACGAATGAAAACAGAATTATATTTTTCGCTTAACATTTTTTTTCTATAGATATAAGTTGTAGATACTTATTATATAAGTTGCTTCTTCAAGTGTAAACGAAAAATCTGTGCCTGGTGCACTAGCAAATAAGAAAAAAAAATCCAAAAAAAGAGGGTCAAGATGCAGTTCATCCCATAGCCAGAAGGATATTTACAAAACCAAACTCAGCTGCTTTGTGTAAACTTTTCCATTTTAAGTACCTTCAGAAGAAACTTAGATTTTCTTTCAAAAGGAAAAAAAATTCTATACCACATTCTACGAAGCAAAAAGATACAAAATTGTTTGATGGATGGAACTGGGACGGGGTAGTCATGGGGGATGTATATAATGCTGCTTAAGTAAAATAGTTAATCCGAGCAAAATCTCATCGTTATTTTTAATTCAGCGGTCGTGAGGTCGTCTTTATCACGTTGTTGTGGTTAAAAGAATCGTTTAACTTTAATATCTCACTTAAAACGACCGACGACGCACGACACCAACGACACGGACCGGGTGACGAAAGTATCTGTGGGTTCATCTAAATAGGTCATTAGACAACAGATGAGGTGTGAGTATTTATTTACATTTTTTTTTTGTATCAAATGAGAGCCATCTATTAAATTCATTGATTAACCTTGACAGAGGGTAGTGACAGCAATGAGATAAATCATTAAAAAGATTATGTGTTAGATATTTAATTGATTTGGGCGGACAACTTAATATGCGTAGGGCAGATGGGTGTAGTAAGAGTGATGAGTATTTGAACAAATTAAAAAAATGAAATCAGAAATGTATGATTGTCGTACAAAAAAGCCAAAGAAAAACCCTTGACACAGGAAAAATCTTGACAGATTAAGTGAGGGGCATATCTTTTATTTAGGTTATATGCCTCCCACTATATATAAAGCTATTTTTTTCCTTATTTTATTGCTTTTGAAGATCTGCATTTTATAGGGTACTTAGCTTACATGACATTCTCATATATAGAATATGTGGGACAATGGATTATGAATGTTAAGAGGAATATCAGAGTCATGAAGGGTGCACCTTTGAGGTTAAAGATGATTGAGAGAATGTAATATGTTCTTGTGCCACAAAGAAGATTCTTTTCAAGTAGGTACCTTTACTATATGAAATAGTGAGAACTTGCCATACTGTGCCATTTTATTTTTATATATATGACTATGATTTTTGTTTTTACGAAAGGCCAAAGTCTATATTGTGTTTTTAGTTGCGGTATAGGTACTATAGGGCAAGTTTTGCATTTGGAAAAAAATCGAACTCGAGATTTTAATCAAACTTGACATTACGATGATAGAAAACACAAAAACATTCCGTCGGTCTATACAGCGCTCTACAGCCTAAGCGACTGAAGTAATTTTTAAGCTTGGTACATAAGCGTTATAGGTAATTGCCTCAAAGAGAATTTTGAATCTTTTTTTTTAGGCGCCAAAAATAACGGTACTTGCCAAACAATTTTTTTTATCATCTTAATTATCTCGAAAACGGATCTAACGATTGTGATAAAAATAAGTGTGTGTACTCCTTTTGATAGAGTCTACATTTGGGTCGAACATTTTTTTTTTTATATTTTGTTATTAACGTTACCTGACATACAAACATTTATTGATTTTTGACTTTCTCATAAGCGGCTCGACGGATTTCGATCAAAATTTTTATATAGGATGTTCTTCGAATTATAAATAATACTGAATACCAACATTTGCGAAAAATGTTTTTTTTTGGATTTAAAAAATTAAATTTGTTTTCTTGAAAACTCTATATTTCGATACGAGTGTGTGATTTTTTGAAATTTTGTTTTTAAATTTATATTATTAAATATTTAAAATTGCCATACTAACTTTTTTTAAAGAAAAAAATTAAAGAAATTTTGTGTATCAAAAATTAAGTAAAAAAACGACCTTGAAATATGTTTAGCCGTTTCTATTAAGAATCTTTCACATACGATGTGATCGAACATAAGAGCAAGTACGGGCGATCGAGACGTGCATTTTATTTAGCTTATACATGAAGTAGCGTCAACGGATCCAAGGACTGACCGAAGAAAGCAAAAAACACTCGTTGCGTGAAGAGTTCAGAACTCTGCTTAGATATCAATTTTCATTAGATTTTTAATATTTCATTATTTTTTTTAAATACTTTACCAATGTTTTTTCATATATTTTGCAATAGCTGAACTTAAAATACACTAACAATTTTATATAATTTGGGACAGAGTCCCCGGCCCTGATCGGAACCAAATGCACAAAGTTCGGTGGGATAGAATTCCGCCCCTGGTTAAAACCACAGGCAAGCAATTTACAGCACTGGACCAAAATAATTTAAGAAAATCCTAACTAGTGCACCACGCACTCAGCAGTATGTTTCCAGGTACTTCCCTTATGTACACTAGATTGGTACACACAACACCCAAGGTAGAAGTCCATGATCTCCCATACAAATGTTACCTTCTCTTTAAATATTTGCAGTAACAAGCAAGTGTGAATTGTAAGAGTGTAGAAAAACACATCCCAACAACATTTAAATCATATGGCGTGATGTTTGACTTGATGATGATGTTTTGCTTTCACTATAAATCGTATGGTCACGTGTCTGCTTACTGACGATGCTCTGCATACCCGCTCTTTGATGGTTAAAACATAAAGACCCGAAACCTCTGCTTTCATTTGACATTTGCCTACAAGCTGAAACACAAACACAAGTAACTTTTCTGTTCTTCTTCCTATTGACACATAGACAACACAGCCCTAGCAATTTGTTTTTCGATTTCCCATTTTTTTGTTTTTTTTTTTTTTTTTTTTTTTTGTTTTGAATCTACACGCGCTAAAGGGATTATGAATACCCTTTAAATGTTTCATTAAATGTTTCAACACAGCGCGGGCATGAGGGTGAGGTTAAGGAAGAGAAAGAATGATAGGATAGATGTGTGGCGCGATATTCGGAGACTGTAGTTGGTTGTTGTCTCAGATTTTATGTCCAGGGATGGCGGCTGAACTAATGCGGAGAAATTTCCGTGTCTTATTTATCGATGTCCCTTATAATTCGCATTAATGTTTTTATTCTTAGTCATATTTTATCGGTATACTAGTTTTACGCAATCACATGTTGTTAGTTCTATGCCTAAACAGCATGTAATGAGTAAACCAGCAACTCATTGTATGACATTTATTTTTAGAATTTGTTTTTTTAATGGAAAAATAAGAAGACAGACTACGGCAGGGATCGAACCTGTGACCATGAGGTTAACAGGCGAACACACAACTATCGCGCCACGGCCACCCCAAAATCTATTCATGGATAGAGTTTCAAGGCTACAAATACAACAACGTAAACAAATGGGTTTTGGGGGGTGAAACGTACGAGGGTTACCAATCTTATTATGGCTTATTTGGGGTTATAGCTTTTGAATGTAAAAATTGAATTGAAGTGCAAGTGACAGTTAGTTCGTCGATGAATGCGATGTGTGGTGGAGATTGGAATGTCAATCGTTCGGTAAGGTTAAATTTGTAACTTCGTTACACACCCCAAACCCTAACTAACCGTCGGTTTTAGTTTGTGCTGTGTGCTTCTTTTGTTTTACATTTACAGTTAAATGGATTTTCTGAAAATGTTGCACGTGTCAAACAGTACCGATATTTGGATTTGCGCCAATTCAGCGTTGTGCGTCTTCAGATTTTTGCACAGATTTTACGGAACAAGTCTTGTAGTTGAAATAACTATCGGACTCACATCTACCCTTTCCACGTTGTAATTTTTTTTACTTGCGATATATGTACATATGTACTATAGGGCAAGTTTTGCATTTGGAAAAAAAATCGAACCCGAGATTTTAATCAAAGTTGACATTAGGATGATAGACAACACCAAAAGAGTGGGTCCCGCAATTTCGACTGTCTGTCTGTCTCTGTAGAACGATCAACAGCCTTAACGGCTGAACCGATTTTGTTCAAGGCGTATTAGGTGATTGTCCAAAATAGAAATTGTCTCGAAAACGGCGCTAACGATTTTGATAGAACTTAGTGTGTGTACTACTTTGGGTATGGACTACATTTTTGAAAAAAAAATTTATTGATTTTCGACTTTCTTTTTTTTTTGAAAATTCAATATTTCAAAACCGGGTGGACGATTTCTTCTAAAATTTTGTTTTAAAATTTATATTATTAAATATTTAAAATGTTCATGCCAATTTTATTTAGAAAAAATTTAAGAATTTTTCTATATAAGAAATTAAGTGAAAAATGACTTTAAACATACATTTAGCCGTTTCTATAAATAATCTTTTGCATATATTGTGATCGAACATAGGACCAAGTACGTGCGATCCAGTCGTGCATTTTATTTATAATCTTCAAATAATCAAGTACAGTGCCAGCTTTATGAAAGTAGGGAAGGATATAAAATGAGATATCGATGTACATTCGATTTGAATTTCTGAATATCAAAATGATATTGAAAAATAGAGCCGGTTAAAGTATTTCACATTGGCGTTGTAAGGCTAAAAAAAGAATCTCTGTACTTTACACTACGTCCGAAGTTAGTTCATCAATAGTGGCATGGGGTGGGTTCTGCTTTATTAATAGAAGGAAGCACTGAGTTCTTGAAGCATTAAATCCTACGTGGTTTTCTATTCCTCATTGGACAATGCTGTCGAGATTAGAATTTAATTAGCTTATCACAAGCTAACGTTGCTATTCCGAATATTAAAAATCTTAATTTTTGGTCACGCAAAATCTTGGATCTCTAAATGTCGGTTTGGTGACGGACACCAAATCCGAAAATTTCGTAAAATTGGAGCATTATTTTTGAAATTTTCAACAAAATATTTTTACTTGCGCGATATATATATGTATGCAGATTCTATAGGGTCAGTTCGGGCATTATGGCGCACCTAAAGTTAATTTGAAATAACTTTACTACGAATAGGGTTTCCTAATTGAAAATGTTGAAAAGTGCCACATAGCGAGTTTTCTAGGGGAACAAATGTTCTAAAAGAGGGACAAAACATGTTTTTGAAAAATACGAAACCCGAACAAAAAAAAGTGAAGTAAAAACATTTGTATATGTCTTTGACGTTTCACCTGTCACCTGTTAGATAAACTATCAGATAAGCTAATTTATAGCATATTATGTTTGTGTTACTTACACACAATTTCCGAGTCCGTGAATACGGTCGGAAACAGGGAGCTTGTAAGAGTTATAACTCTAGCTAAGAATTATTGATTGAACATGTAGTGATGGTAACAGTACAGAACAATTAAAGTGAAGTTGGCAACGTTTCTTGAATGAAGTAAATGGATGTATCCAGTTGTGAAAATTAAAGTTACCATGATGAAAGTATTCACAGCTTTAATTTGAAAACCTGCTAAGATATTTTTTTTAAATAGGAAAGAGTAGGCAGTATAAAAATATTGCCCTTAGATGCAAAAATATTATGTGTTATGGCATTTTTAGTTTTGGGGGACAATAGATATCTTGAGGTAAAAAAGAGGGAGAGTCCCTCCAAAAGGGGAACGAATGGTAACCCTAACTACGAACAACATTTTATAATTCAATTTTTGTTTGTATTAAACTAGAAAATAATGTAACATAAATAAATTAAATAAAAATAATAATTCAAAGCAATTAACAAAAAATAAATTAATTTAAAAAAGAGTTTTTTTGCCCTACCTACGGGCAATATTGTTAAATATTTCAGGTTTAAGTCTGAGTTGATTCCTACAAAAGTATTTTTTAAGTCAATTTAGATCCAGAGTTAACTCAACAAAATGTGTAGAATTAAATGTAAGTTAAATGAGTACAAGTTGCACAAGTATTTGATCTGAGGTTCAGTAATTTTAACTCAACGATTTTGGTGGGTTTACTGAAGTTCAACATTTAGGCTTCTTGGCTTCTATAACATACTTGAACCCTGAACTATCTTTGAAGATCAGATAATCCGCAGATATTTATGAGTTAAAATTGCTGAATGTTTCAGCAATTTTATTGAAATCAATGGGCGAAACTATGGAAAGAGTGATTTCGATAGAGTCGCCATCTCCTATTCAATTTTTACATTTGGAAGTAAAATTTAATCCTTCATTGAAAAACTGCTTTCTAGTTAAATAAGGGATAATTTATTTGCAGAATTAACTAATTCTGGTTTAACTTAGAGTAAACTCAATAACTGAAAAAACTGATCCTTAGTGACTTGAACTGCAAGATTCTTGCATTTTTTAAGACATACGTTTTAAAATAAATTCTCCACAAATTATAACTGAAATATTATTGATCAGCTTGTAAACTGCTATTTTTATTTGCCATTATATTGGGCATTCGTCGAAAAAAAAAAGTTTTGAGATAACAATCAAACATGACATTACGATGATAGCGAAGTGAAAAAAGATGTTCTAAAAATTCTGTCCGTCTGTATGTCTGCCTGTCTACCTACAGCCCAAACGGGTTGGCCGAATTGCTTCAAATTATAGTATACAGAGTTTTTTAGGTATTGTAAAGAGGGGAAATTGAATTTTTTTAGCTCAAAAAGTAACGGTAGCTGCCATATAACCGTTGCGTTAAAGCCTATTTTTATCAAAAACGGCGATTTTGATTTAAAAAAATCAGTGCAGCTTTTTAGGTACGACCGATCATGTGGTTTAAAATTTTTAAAAATGTCTAAAAACGGTGCTTTCCATAGGACCGTTTTTTTTTTGCATTCTAATATCTCATAAATGGTTTAACCGATTCTTTGGGAATTTCACACATATATAGGTGTAGGTGGCCCAATTTATGCTGCATACCAATATTTTTAATCAATATTTGTTTGTATTTTTAATTCTTAATTTATATTTTAAAAACTGCTCACTAAATTTTTTTCAAAAATTATAGTTATAGGTATTTGCTGAATACCTACATATAAATTGGCGTTTTTGAATTCTTTTTGAAAAATGTTTTCAAAAAGTTAAAAAAAAAAACGTTTTTCTCAAAAACCGCTCCACAGATTTTTAATTTTTTTTTCTCATATATTCAAATTTAACCAAGGAATAAAATGGCGTACTTTTTTTGAGCTCAAATTAGCTTAAGTATTTATTTCAGAAATTAATTATTTTTTGATTAAGCCGATTTAATCTTTTGTTTTTAAGTTTATAAAAGGTGATTTTTTTGCTACTTGGTTTTTGACGTTTATATTTTTGACAGATGACACATAACAAATTCCACGAACATTTGACATTTCGATTCAGTATTGTTTGCCATTTCATCATGAATAGACTTACGCCTGAACAACGTTTGCAAATTATTGAAATTTATTATCAAAATTCGTGCTCTGTGAAAAATGTGTTTCGCACGCAAATTGTCTTCAGCGACGAGGCTCATTTTTGGCTAAATGGATACGTGAATAAGCAGAATTGCCGTATTTGTAGTAAAGAGCAGCCAGAGGCAATTCAGCAGCTACCAATGCATCCTGAAAAATGCACTGTTTGGTGCGGTTTATGGGCAGGCGGCATCATTGGGCCGTACTTCTTTAAGGGCGATGAAGGCCGCAGGGTTACGGTCAATGGAGAAAGGTACCGTTCGATGATAACAGATTTTTTTTGCCGAAAATGCAAGAATTGAACTCGGTCGACATGTGGTTCCAACAGGACGGTGCCACATGCCACACTGCACGCGAAACCATGCATCAATTGAGAGGCGAATTTGGTGAGCAGTTGATCTCACGTTTTGGCGCAGTCAATTGGCCACCAAGATCATGTGATTTGACCCCGTTAGACTATTTTTTGTGGGGCTGTGTTAAGTCTATTGTCTATGGGGACAAGCCAAACACGATTGCTGCCTTGGAAGCCAACATTGAACGCGTCATTGGTGAGATTCCGGCCGAAATGTGTGCAAAAGTTTGCCAAAATTGGACCTTCAGAATGGACCACCTGAAGCGTAGCCGCGGGCAACATTTAAGTGAAATTATTTTTAAAAAGTAAATGGCAGAAATTGATTTATCGATCCAAATAAAAATTTCATTCACTTTTTACAAGTTTCTGTGTTTTTTTGAATTTTCAAAAACCAAGCTCTTAAAAAATCACCGTTTATTATTAAATATTTAAGACTGTCATACCAATTTAAAAGAAAAAAATGGAGAAATTTTGTATATATAAAGCATTCAGTAAAAAACGACTTTAAAAATATATTTAGATTTTTAATAGAAATCTCTTGCATTCTATGTGTCCGAACATAAGCGCAAATTCGTGCGATCCAGTCGTGGAATGAAACAAGTTCGTTCGACCCAGCGGTGAACTTTAATTTAAAACCATTTAAATGTATTTTTGAAACCACACATTTCCTCTATATGCAATTATAGCTGTGAGCAAGGTATATGTAGTTCAGATCTTTCAATTTTTCCTTGCAATATTTGTGAACCTACTTTACCAATAAAAAATATAAGCCGATAAAAATAGATTTTTGTTGCAATCCGATTTCCGTTTCCAGGAAAAAGTTGAAAACAAATTTAAACAAAAAAAAAACTAGGTTATGCTAGCAATCATCGTATTGCCTTTCCTTCGTCGTCGATGTTAAATTGTAAATTTGCGCTGAATATCCTTTCCGAAACACATACATATTTTTCGTTTTTACTTTTTTTGTTGGTAGGCGGTTCAGGAGGTAGGTAGTGCGGCTTGACCGAATTTACAAATTGGTTAGTGTAGGAGTTGGAAATTCGTTTTTTTGTTTGCTTATTCCCTCTTTCGGTCACAAAAGAGCCTACATCAAATGACTACGTCTGGAAGTTCCTATCAGGGAATTCAATACGCTTTTACCCAAGCTAAGGAAGAATATAAAGATTCCGAAATTGTTTCTCTAAAAATGGAAAAAAAAAATATAGTAAAACAGAAAACGAAAAAAATTACTAAAAACCGGAGTGAGACCGGACATTCCACTCGTCAAAGTGATGGAGAAGTTGGAAACGGAATGTGCTGTGCATCCTTGGGTTGTATAGTGGGTGCTCTTGGAGTTGACGGGTGTTGGTTTGAGTATTAAAATTGTGAAACAGTCTTTGTTCATGCGATGGCAGAGATTGGTATGCTGGTATCGAGCAAACGCTTTATTGATTCGTTTTTTTTTTGCTGCTACATTGTCCTTGTTTTTTGTTCTCTCTTAGCTCATGGTTCTTTGACTTTATGAATTGAACTAGCAATTGCTTTTATTTTCGTTCCTTTAGGATAAATTTACAATTTTTCTTTTTCTTCTTTTTGCGGGATATTTCTTTACTATTCGTAGGTTTTTGATTTTTTTCTGAACGCAAACAAAAGAGTTATGAAAAATGGCAGAGAGTGAGATAGAATAATCAAAATGGAAGCAGTGAACCCTTTGTTGCCCAATAACCACATATTATGATAGAAACTCAAGTCAGTGACCTAAAACCTCTGCTAAGGACATTTCTTTCATTTCTTTAATTTTTTTTCTGAAGTTTAACTAATTCAAATGAAATAAAGTCCTAGAGCATGATTGCTTTGAGATTTAATATTCTTCCTACAAAATATGTTTTTTTTCTTTTTCTTTAAAGAAGACGATAAAGAACAAGCAATTGTCCTTTTATTTGAGATAAGGCAGAGTACATTCGAAAACTGCCATTGTGTAATATAATTGAATTATTGAAGTGTGCCAATTTTCTTTAAGACGATATGAGAAAAGAGTTTTACCAACAGCTTAGATATTATTAGAAGCCAATTGTTATACAAGGATAAAAAATATATCCTTAGGTACCTACCAACATAATGTTGAAGTTGAAAAGTAAACGTATTGACATTAAGCTTTTATTTAAAGGAAAAAAGTTTAAGGTGGATCTGTGTTGAATCAAGTAACATGGAGAAAGTTTTGAACTTTCATGCAGGTGCCTTATTATTTTATTTTGCAATGCTTGAGACCGATATGAGGTATGATAACTCAAAAAATGTGAACAATATTACTTTTTCTTAAGTTACTTGGAAGAATAAAAAAAAAAACAGGATAATGTTTTGTGCAAACAATAATTGCTTTTTGTTTGTTCAAATGATAAAGTGCCCTTGAATAGAGCTTACATTTTTCTACACAATTTTAAATTTATATATGTACCTTATGTTGTTATCATTCTTAACGGGTGAACGGATTTTCCTTAAACGTGTTACATATTGTTCTGCCCAAACGTTTTCTTTTTTTTTATTTTTTTAATACCAAAAATAACGGCACCTTCCATTTTTTCTTAGCCAAGAGGCTAAATCCTATTTTTCTCTAAAACGCTCCAACGATTTTAATACAAAAAATCAAATTCTTACCTAATTAACTCAAAAAAATATAATGTAATTTTTGGTAATTTTTTTTTTGTTGGTAAAAATGGTTATTTTTACTTGCGATTATAAGTACTATAAGGCAAGTTAGGTATTCTTAAAAATTTTTTCTAACAATCAAACATGACATTATTATCATAGAGAACACCAAAAAGTGGGTCCCGCAATTCCGTCTCTCTATCTGCCTGTAGAACGATCTACAGGCTAAACGGCTGAACCGATTTTGTTCAAACTTGGTGCTTAAGCGTCTTAGGTGATTGTCCAAAATAGATTTTTGAATCGTTGTTTTATCGCCAAAAATAACGGTACTTGCCATAGAAATTTTTCTACCATCTTAATTATCACGAAAAAGGCTCTAACGATTTTGATAAAAATTGGTGTGTGTACTACTTTGGGTATGGTCTACATTTTGGTCAAAAAAAATTTAAAATATTTTGTTATTAACGGTACCTGCCATACAACCATTTTATTGATTTTTGACTTTCTCATAAACGGCTCAACGGATTTCGATTAAAATTTTTATACACGAGCTCCTTCAAATTTACAATAATACTGCATTTCAAATTTTCGAAATATAGTTTTTTGGATTAAAAAAAACATTTCTTTTTTGAAAGTTCAATATTTCGAAAACGGGTGAACGATTTTTTCTGAAATTTTGTACTTGAATTTATATAATTAAATATTTAAAATGTTCATACCATTTTTTTTTAGAAAAAAATTAAGTATAAAAAATTAAGTGAAAAACGACTTAGGTTGTTAATTGAGCTGACAATTGATGACGATCCTCACACTTGGATCAATGTAGATCCATTATGTTACCCGGAGTGTATACACTCTTTTCCGTTATAAACCTGTGTCCTCTGAATCATTCAAGCCATTTGGAGGTATCCACGAAGTTCGATATGTTAATTCCTGAAATATTAGAGAGCTCTTTCAAATTATTGAAGAAGTAGCCGCCTAACAGATTTTTCTCTGGTGACAGTGTGCAGGGCAGTGGCAGAGAAAGTGTGAGGTGTCCCCATGCACCTTTTCGTCACCACATCCCCTGCATAGATCGTTTGTACTGAGTTTCATTTTGAATTTATGATATCCCAGCAGGTTATGTCCAGTGATTTTGCTTATAAGAGAGCAAACGGATCTCTTGTTTAGTTGCATAAATTTGTCTGTCTCCTGCTTGTTGAAGCATGGCCATATTTTCCTGGTAGCGTCACAAGTGTCAAGTAGGCTCCACCTTGTGTTCGATTTCTTTAGGATCCTGTCAGAAATGTTCTGTTTAATGTAACAGGGTGGGATATTTACCAGCTCTGCTTGACTGACGTCCTGTTTTGCCAACCCATCGGCATTTTCGTTACCCCATATACCGCTGTATCCCGGGACCCAGCAGAGTCTAATATTGTATTGCGTGCCAAGAAATTTTAGCTCTTCACGGCAGCAAGAAAAAAAGTTTCGATTTTATCACAGTGGCCGATATCGCTTTTATTGCCGGTTGGATATCTAAATAAAAGGTGATATCAGCCCGGGATAGCGCCATCATCGTTACCTGTCTAGCAGCTGTTTTCACTGCCAGGACCTTCGCTTGGCAGACACTGCTATCATCTGGGAAAACTGAAAACCGGCTTTAGAAGTAAGGGTTATCCATTTTGCAGTTTCAAAAGTAAACGTAAATAAAACACATATGTATATAATATTTTTTTTCATGATATTTCGTTTTATTATTAAGCTTGAACGTTGACATTATGTGTGAAATACTACATCATTTAAATGACCACCACGCGAATTGTTGCAAGCATCGTTTCTTTTGAGGTGATTTTCGAAAACCCCAAATACGACAATTTTGTTTATTAACATACCCACCGAGTGAGAAATGGCTTCGTCGCTGATGAAAATTTTGTTCGAAAAATCGCCGTCCACCGCCTGTTGTTCAAGCACCCATTCGACGTATCTACGACGTTGTGAATGATCAGCTGGCTTCAGTTGTTGTGTGAGCTGGACTTTATATGGATGTAGGTGTAGATCCAAATGAAAAATACGCCATAATGTGCCGTAAGACAGCCCTAATGCTGAGAACGACGAGGAATCGACACATTCGGGTCTTCGGCAACACTTTCACTTACAGCAGCGTTATTTTCAATGGAACGAGCGAAACGACCATACAAAGGCCTTACAATATCTGTAACCAATCCAGTCTCTTCAAATTTCTTCACAATTTTGCCAATTGCTTGCATAGTTGGACGATTATGTAAACCATAATCTCCTCTTAAAGGACGATATGTGGCTGTGGCAGAATCACCATTTTTGTAGAAGGTCTTAACAATTTTTATGCGTTGTGTGATAGTTAAGCGATCCATTTTCGTAAATGTCAGACTTTCAACTGAAAAAAAAATTGGTTTACCAAATTATAGCGAGTTTCATTTAAGAAAAGATCTGTTCTTTCTGACAAAAGATTTCATCTTTTTGAATTTTGAAATTTTAATTTCAACAAAAAGAGCAAATCTAGATCAGATCTCAACACGAAAGATCTCATCTTTGGTGGGTAGGCAGATTTGATCTGAATGCACGCATACATGTACAACGTTTTTTCTGTCAAACATCAAATGGAAACTATTTTGTTATTAATTTATTGTGAAATTGTGCGAATTCCTGCTAAAAATTAAACTAAAAAATAAACAAATAATAGACGAAGAAGTTAATAATTTAAATTTTATAAATTTAGTGGAGTTTTTTATTGCTTTGTTTTCATCTTCCTCATCATCTGATGATGAAGATGTTTTTTTTTATCAGAAATGTGTGTGTCAGTCATTCAGCATTGGCTGTGTTCAGTGCAATGTCGATAGGCTAGCCAAGATAATTTAGTAGCGGGTTTGTTTTCGAACGATCCAGGTAGCTTTCTCTGTTAAGTCATTTGTATTGCATACAAATCTGAAGTTTGGAATCAGCTTTTCCTCAAATTAATAATAATTTTTGTGTAGCTTGAGATTTGTGTTGGACAAAATATGTTTAGTTCATCAGCTGGTTTTTCCTTAGGCGTTACAACAACACAAGGCAATCCGGATTGCTTTAGGTATGCCACCGAACGCGGCCAATACTACAATTAAATTTGGACACAGAGTTTCATTTAAAAGACCAAATCTCTATTTTGAGAGGAGTTTCTTGAAATTTAAATGAAACTCGATATTAGTTTAACAGATGTCGAGTTCCAGCTCTATACTTTTGAAACCGCAAAATGTATAATCCTTTATATTTAGCCGTTTCTATTAAGACTATTTTGCATATAATGTAATCGAACATAGGCAAATACGTCCGATCCAGTCGTGCATTTTATTTTGTAAGATTCGGTGAGTTTTTTGTTTCGTTGGTTTTCCATTGAAATTGCACGGTTCGCGACCCCGCTATTTAAATCCGCTTTGGTTTCCGCTTGTTGTAGGTTTTTTTTGCTTTTCTCGAAAATAAATATTACCTGTATGCGAATTAATATTGCAATAAAACGTAGGCGGCTATATCCATTTGTTAACTGCATCTGATGACATTTTAATGACACTTTTAAAATTTAATATGTCAGAAATGAGCATTTACAGGGTTGTTGAAAAGCTTGTTTAATTTGAAAGTGCTTGTTAGAACCAAAAATTGCTATTTTAAGGTTTAGAAGCACCCTGTTAAATGTTTGGTCCTTCCCAAAAAAAAAATGTTTAGTACATTACTTTAATAATACCTCAAAATAAAAATTGTCAGTAAACTTTCTTTAAGTTAAAAAGTGTTTATCAAAACTTATCCAGTATATCTAACTTGATGACAAAAAATATGTAGATTTTGTTTTTCTATCTTTTTTTTGCTGCAAATATTACTCTGTACAAAATTTTGAAGGCAAGCGACAGCGACGGATAATACAAGTTTTTACCCAACAACGATAACGTTGGTATTATATCACTTGCTTTTCTTTTTGAAAAAAAAGAGACAAAAAAAACGAAATTAGAATTTAAGAATATTTCAAGGATAAGTTTTTGCTATAAGATATTTTTGCACCACACTCAATGGGATTAAGCTACAAAGGTTTTCTAAAGAAATTGAAATTCTTTTAATAGAATGGACCAACAAAATATTTTCAACTGACGTTAAACCCCTGGAAATGGAAAATTGTATACATTTTTTTTATACAATCTTGTTGGCGTTAGAAAAGAAAAGAGAACGAAAATTCACTAACAAAACTCTTTACATTTTGTGCTGGATAAATAGAACACTAAACTGTAAGCTATCTAAAAATTCAATTTGGTCCATTAAGATTTTTTTGAATCTCTTTTTTTTGTCTTTTGATAGGAGTACGAAGATAAATCGATTCGCTGCACCGGCAGTTATAGTCGATATAACAATGATAATTTAAAATTGAAAAATGAAGGTCCTGTTTATTTAAGTGGTGTTCTTGGTTCTTGGTTCTTGGGGGCAACTATCCTAAAATTACCAAAATAAACTACTTGCCGCCTTATGAAGAGCTCTATAATAGGCGCGTTGTGTTGGGAAGTCTACCGGCAGTACAGCAGTATTTTCCAAAAAAAAAACATCCCTAACGGCCTAATTTTTTATATTTTAAGTTGCTATTAACATGTGTCAAATAATTAAATGCAAAAAATCAACGATTGATTTGTTTTTATTTCTTCAAAATTAAAGGCATATGTATAAGAAAACTAAAACTTGAATTCAAAAATCTAAATACAGTGGAATATATATATGAAGCAGTAAGAAATAGCTAAAAGTTGAATTTTCTACATCTTTAAGGTCCTAAATGTTGATTTAAAACTTTATGTGTTCCATGTTATTTTCAATAAATCAGATAATGTGCCAGTAGAGGGGTATATTATCGCATAGTGCTTCCTTGCAAAACTGTTAGCATTCATTATTTAACTACATATTAGGTATCTTATGAACTAAGTTTATATGCGGTTCAAAGAACGACTTGAAGTAGAGAGGTTAATTTGGGTGGTGGCCGTGGTGCGATATTTATGTGCTTGCCTGTCAACCTCGTGGAGGTTCGATTCCTGAGATTGTCTATGTCGTCTTATTTTTCATTAAAAACCAATTCTAAAAATTGTTATAAAATGAGTTACTGTTTACTCATTACATGCTGTTCAGGCATAACGCTAACAACATGTGATTGAGTAAACTAGTATACCCATAAATATGACAACAAAATAAATAAAATAATGCGAATTATAAGAGACATAAGCAAATCAGACACGGTAATTTTCTCCGCATTAGTTCAGCCGCCATCCCTGGAGATAAATCTGAGACAACAACCACCTTGCGCCACACATCTTTCCTATCACTCTTTCTCTTCTTTCATATGACGACCGCGCTGTGTTAAAAACATATAAAGGGTAATCATAATCCCTTGAGCGCATGTAAGATTATAAAAATAAAAATAAAAATGGGTTACATAAAATATGGACGGAAAACCCTTTTTAGCTACCAGCATAATAATTTCTTATAATTTCGAAAAGTTACCACCGAAAAAGATGACATTAAGCAAAAATCAATATACGACAACACACATTTTTGATTCGAATCTCGTAATTGGAGTAAATAGCAGTGTTTAGGTAAGAATTATAAACGTCCCAATAAATAAACATACTGAAAAAAAACATGCGCGTCTCGGGACGCCCGGCAGAAGTGATAACCTAAACTAATCTAAATTGAACTATTTATAATTGAAATTGTTTAACTTGAGTAAAACTTCAAAAGTTCTCCGTTAATTTGATTAATTTCAAAAGTTCTATGTACGCGTGAGAGAAAGGGAAACCAGACAGACTTGCGCCGTAACGCGTTAATTAACGAAGCGGTTTACCCCCCCATAAGAAGTTATCACTTCAAAAAATATTTTTTTCCAAAACTTTCTTTCGAATATTTTGAAATGCAGTATTATTTAAAATTTGAAGGACCTCCTACACAAAAATGTTGATCGAAATCTGTGGGGCCGTTTATGAGAAAGTTGAAAATCAAAAAAATGGTTGTATGGTAGGTACGGCAAATAACAGAATATATAAAAAAATACTTCTGACCAAAATTTAGATTATACCTAAAATAGTGCACACACTTTTTTATATCAAAATCGTTAGAACCGTTTTTGAGATAATTAAGATAGAAGAAACAATTGAACGGCAATTATAGTTATTTTGGAGATCTATTTGAGATAATCACCAAAAACGCTTAAGTACAAAGTTTGAAAAAAATCCCTTCAGTGGCTTAGACTGTAGACGATCTACAGACAGACGGAATTGCGGGAACAACTGTATTGGTGTTCTCCATTATCGTAATCTCAAGTTATATTAAAATCTCGAGAACGATTTTATTTCCAAATCCAAACATCAAAATCGTCATATTGTCTACTTATTAATTGAAGAAAAACTAAATCTATTCTTAGACCCAGTCAAAATTAATTGACTGATATGTGTAATCTTCTCAATATTACA
This sequence comes from Philhelius pedissequus, assembly GCA_910595825.1. NCBI lineage: Eukaryota > Metazoa > Arthropoda > Insecta > Diptera > Syrphidae > Philhelius > Philhelius pedissequus. The sequence continues at coordinate 44,594,021 of OU343162.1, forward strand.
GTTTTCTAACGGTGTGTTAAATTCTAGGAATCCAGTTTTTTTACCAAACATTCAAGACAACATACTCTATGATTTCTGAAAATTTCAGATTTCTAAGTCCACTTCTTAAAAAGATAAAATTCTTTTAGCTGATAGTGCGTTACGCGTTACGTATCAAATCAGTTTACCCTCCCATAAAAATTTATCACTTCAAAAACGATTATGTCGACTTTTATATTCACTTGTTTGTCAAAGGTCAACTCGACTCTGAATTCAAAATGACGTGAGAATCTGGCTTGACCGTCAATAGTTAATTTTTTTTCGCAATTTGACAGCAACTCACAAGAAGTCACTGAAACATCTTTTATTAAAGTATCTTTGATTTGTCAGTTTCGCACGAATAAGCTAACTCTTACTGAAAGTGGAAGAGCGCTCCTTATCTATGCTTATTTATATATTTATATATATAAAATATATTTATTAAGCAACAAAAAATAAATAAAACTTATTTTTGGCCTAGTTGCGTTAGTAATATTTATTTCTTGTAAGTGAATAGGTGCAAGACAATTTTTTTGAGAAAAGAACACATACTTAGCCAAAAATTATTGGTTTTTGACAGTAGCCCGATCGTTCCCAAATATTTTAGGGTAGTTTGGTATGCGGGATAACTTATCTAATAAATAGATGAACGTGACCATTGAAAGAAAGAAGAACTCTAAGAACAAAGACTTCTTGATACAAACTAAACAACAATATCATTCGATACTCGAATAAATGTCACAAATCTATCCAAAGCAGACTTTTGCTTTTACTTACCAGGTTCTTGTATTTGTAATGTGTGTAAGTACTGCTTTGCTGACGATATCTTTCGCAAAAAAAAAACGGCCAATAACTTTTGGTCGAAAATATAGGGTGTTTTTTTAAGAGCTTGAAAACTTCAAATAATAATACAGGGCAGAAATATTGTTGGAATATGAATATTTTATTATTATAATCTGGTTGATAATTTCATGGCATAAAATGATGTAATGGCGATTCTTTAATGGTTTGAGGATTGTCTCGTTCCATATACGGTAATTATTGACGAAATAATTTAACCAGATAATGCTGACCATAAAATGGAGGAAGTGCTCTATGAACTTAGCGAACAGTTTTATTTTTTTTTCAAAGTAAATTTGCATTATTTGGAAGCGTTGTTCCAGCGTTAAATGATGCATAATGAATTGCCAAACCTAAATGAGCAGAATTGTCAATTGAGTTTGACATTATCAACTGTCAAACCATATACAATAACCATCGAAACTTCTCAGGCAGCTAAAAAAAAACACCCGTTAGAATAAAATTGAAACAACTACAAATTAAGAGATACATTTAATTATTTAATGAATACTGACTAAATTTTGGTCGGTGGGTTCACTATGGTTAAGTTTTTAAAACCTTTCGAATTGGGCATTATAAAAAAACAGAACTTGTATTACCGTCCAAATTGACTTTTGACCAGTTTTTCAATGTAAATACACTCATGTAAAATTTGTGGCACTGTCGCCGTCTTCAAATAAGTAACAAAAAAAGGAGTTTGGAACCCTTTTCCACTAGTTTTTGAAAGCTCGAGGGCAATACAAACACGCACCCACAATCTGCTTGAAAAAACAAAGAAAAAAACCAGAAAAAAAAAACAAAAATGTCAACATATTATATATGTATATACATCTATACCATACATAGATATAATAAAAATTTTATAGAAACAAAAAAAAATGTAAATAAAGAATTCATCCAGGGAATCCCCGTTTCTGATTTCATTTGCTTTTTTTTTTTTAGTTTCTTGTAGTTATAGTTTTTTTTATTGTAAAATTTCCCCTGTGCAAAGGAAAAGGTTAATGGCCGACTGACAGAACAGATGGGATGATACTGTACCTGAAGGTAAGCATATGAATCCTTACGGTATATATATACGAGTATACCCGTTGTACATATGTTTAATGAAAACTTTATATCCATTGTCGCTTTGGATCCCTAAATGGCTTCTGCAGTCTCAACTCCATGGGAGATTGGGAGAGCTAAAACCAGAGCCAGAAGAAGCTGGATGATGATGGAAATAGAGCAGATCCATCACCATGGGAAAACAGTATTAAGAAACAGGCAGGCGATGATGCCTTAACCTTAATGGAATATTTTGCATGATGGAAGGATTAAGAAAATCTCAAGTTTTCTACTATATTTGATGGGCGATGCTGATGGTTGTGATGTTGCCATTTGCCTTTTGTATTGAATGTGTATGTGTATTTGTTGATGGAATGTTGAAGATCGCTCGAAGGAAAGCGGTTACGTTTGTCGTAGAAGCAATTAAGCTCCAAGGGCGGCTTTGCCTTTTATGTTGTTCTTCTTGAAGTTCAGTGTGAAGAACATAGTTAAGTTTGACTTTGAAACTAACATTCTCATCGTCACGATAGCCTCTATAAACCTAAGCGTACCATGGATTTTTTTTTTGCATTTTCCTTTTTTTTTAAAGTTGCGTATTAGATAAAGGGAGAGAAAGTTAGGCAACCATGCATTTTTTGCACTTTGAAATGGAGATTTAAGCCTAAAGGCAATGGCCAAATATATACATATGCGGGATTTATATACGTTGTTACATTCATCCTGAAGCTCAGGCGAGATCTAAGAAATGCCAAGTGAGTGGTATCAGTCTTGAATTGTTGAAAGTTAGCATTAGTATTTTAGACCTGAGTTATGCTAAGGGGAGAAGTAGGGCGATGGAGGTCCAGGATTGAACATCATGGGTATAATACTGACTTAGGAAACTACCAAGAGTTCGATATCCTTGAACCCGATAAAGGGGAGGCTTATGATGGCACCGTGTAACACCAAAGTTAAGAACACATTTATGCAATTTTATGCTCCTACATACATCTGAATTCGATGGTCAATAGCGTCTCATCATGAATGAATTAACTGCCAAAGTTTTGGGTACCTTAAGATGCTTTGGTTATTGAAATGATAATGGATCATCGGTAACGCTCCTCCGATTGCGTTTGGTGGATCCTCATAAAACTTTTCACAGTCATCCTTATACTCCAGCAACAATGAAAGAAATCACTTTGCGATGATCGAAGTCTGTAGAATTATTCATCCAGTATTAGCGACGCTGCTGCTTCAAACAAAGGCTACCCAGAGACACTCAGAGGCGAGAGTAACAGCCTGAATTCCAAGATTCTTAAAAAAGCTCTTCAATTGATCCAACCATAAGTTGCAACTGCACCTTTTAAACTCGAAGTGAACTTGAAAATTCAAATAACTGGGGCGTACTCTAACTCTGGGTTCTCGAAATTAATGACAACTATTATAGAGCGGATAATAGAAAGTATAGAGTGATCATTTAAGAGACACCAACCTGGATTTCGCAGTGCGACGATCATGTTTTCAAAACATGTCAAAAATGTTTTCTGAAGAAGAAGATTATAATATTTATGAAGGTTTTGAGCTTTTTAGAAAGCCAAAAATATATAAAGTTCGAGCAGATCCGTTCGAAGAACTTGAGGGCCTTAAATTTTATTAAAGATACCGATTTGAAAAAAAACATACGGTTCGATTTTTAATTGAAAATTGTACGCGAAAGCCGTTAGGTAATACAGCCAATTACTCTTGTTGAAAAATTTGTTTCTTTATCTGACACGAATTATATATGAAAACCTTTCTCTGAAATTTTAAAAATTTTATAAGAGCTTTTATTAATTTATGATTATATTTCTTGTGTTCTTATGGTTATATTTAATTTTCGTTCTGTTCGTTTACTCTATTTGTCAAAATAAGGTGTGTTCAACAAATAACTAACGTAGCCCTAATAATATTAGCTGTGTTTTATTGGGAATCTATCCATAGTACCGTAAGTAATGCCCAAAAAAACGCATCGACCGTAACATGGACCGTAGCTTTTTTATTTTTGTAAAAATGGTACACCTGCACAGCAGTCACAAGTAATGAAAGAGTCTTTTGCAAAGTAAAATTATTAAAAAATCAAAATTAGGAACAATAATTAGCTTTTATTCATATAAAATAGAAAGTAGAAAAACGTACCAATATTTAATTTAAGTTTCAAACCTATTTCTTGTGTTCACTTTTTCTGCATTTGCAATTTTAAATTCGAACATTCATTTTGCCCCAATAGAAAGGAATTGATAAGTGAACGGGTTTGTTCATAGACTATGGTCAAGTCCCTTTTTACACAGGGCAATTTTTGTATTGCTTTAAAAACCGTCTATTCCTTTCACACGAGGAAACACAATTGCCGGAACATAATTTGCTTGTTTCCTTTTAATGTTTCTTGGTTTTGAACGCACAGTATAACGTAGTTTAAATTGTTCACTCCCCTTACATTTCCCCTTTATATTTCATGCTTTTATTTATTTTCTGAGTAGATCGATAGCTAGAGTTTTATTTTTCAAGTCAATCTATATTTTTATTTTCTGAGTATGTTTAGCTTTCAATTTAATATTCACTCAACAGAGATCATACTGCATTTAACATACGCGGATTAAGGAACAAATAATTAACATTTGGTTTGCAATTTCCATGCACATGTTCAGAAAAAAAAAAACAATGGCATCACAAAATTGTACGCCCAGTCCATGTCCATGTAGTGAAGCGAATACGGTTCATGGCCAATGTCCATTAAACAGTGAGGAAAAAGCACATTTTGTTAAGTTCAGTTGCCGCTTAGTGGGCTTAGGCCAGGCGCGCACATGCATTTTTTCCGAAACGAAATAGTTTAATCACTAATTGAACAATGATCGCGCACATAAGCAACTTAAAAATCAATCAACGAGATAAACCAACATACAGACAACATATTGATTTAATGTGCGCGCAGTTACATTATAGTTGGGTGTGATTCAAATTGAAGAACTTATTTGGGGCGATTGTTCGATTTGTGCCAAAACACAAACTCTTAAGTTGCTCGAATCGTGGACTGAATAGTTTTTGCATGTGCAAAAGTCCATGGTATTCACTTTAGCAACCAAACTGTTGCAAAAAGTTGCATATGTGCGCGCCTGGCATTATAGCTCATAGAATTTCATACGAATAAATATTTTGCGGCGCAGTGTCGAGCAGTTCCTCTATAGTGCAGTTCCACTCAGTGCGGTGTGTCTTCTCAAATTGCTTTTTTGTAGATCTAAATAAAAAGATGATTTTTTCACCAAACTCCGTTTATTTATAACTATCAATAAAAATTGAACACAAAACGAATATTGGCCTTAGTTAGTCAAAAATAAAAGTAAAACCGAATTCATTCATTTCCCATAGAAATTTGTTAAAATTGATTAATTGACATTAGGGATATGCAAAATTGCAGATATAGCTGGAATTTTAGACGTACTCCAGAAAATAACTGAGCAAAGAATATAGTTTTTAATAGTGAAAGTCAGAAACTTTTCAGAAGAACAGCTTATAATTTATTAAAAAATGGAATTATCTAAGATCTTAGAAATATAAACTGTCCAACTATAAAAAAAAAAAGAAAAAAAAAGATCGATTTATCTAACGAATGAAATTAATAATTATAACACTCCATGAACACATCCATCGAGATTCAACCCAATTATCAATCGTACCAACAAAACTAACAAAATCAAATTCGAGACTCTAATAAACGTCATCTAGCCATCCACCGTAGCTTCTACTTTAGCTTTTTATCGACCGTATCGAATTGTATGTAAAATGTTACGACAGATAAACTTACGGCGGATAAATTTCCCAATAAAACACAGTTATTGTTTCACCAGAGATAATCCGGTTTAAATTGGGTGTATTAAAAATCAATCTTGAAGCGTTTTTGATTTCAGAAAAAAAGATTAGTTTGACGTTTTTACTAAAATTTTGAAATATTTTGTTCTTTGCAATAAGGTATATCAAATATTTGAAACTTCGACATTTTGAGTGTAGATGTGATAAATAAGTGGAGAATCGATCTTCAACAACTTCAAATTTATGTAGATAATTTATATATTTGTGTGATAAGTAATTTAACGTTGAAGAACAGTTTTGAGCATGCGGAGTTGGTCCATGTTGTTTGCTTAAAATTATTTCACTCCTTGTTGTTAAAAAAAAACACTTCAATTCCCCTTTTAACTTTGCCAGTTTTTCTTATTGATTCATTGTCAATGGAGAAAATGACATTTGGGTAGGTACGTTCCACGAAATAAGGTTTCTTTGTTTTGACAATCTTCTACTTCAGTTCATTATACGTCCAATTGTTCATAATCTTTGCCAACAAAATATCATATTTAGATGAGGAAGAAAGAATTTTTGTCTAAAATAATACCATTTTATTTAGTAATTGTTACCCAATCACCAAACAAAACAACCAAGCCAAATCCAAACAACAAAATTGACTTTTCATATTAAGGTTAGGCCGTGTGTGAATTGCGTTAAAATGTTGGTTAAATTTTCTACCTTGGTTAAATTTTGAAGTTTGGTTTGTGGTGGGATCAAATTTAGCTTTTTCCTGTGTGAATTGCGTTAAAAGGGATTTATTAAAACACTATTTTGGCTAAAATTCCTTCAAGATTGAAGAAATTTCCCTAAAACATTTTTTTGTTGTTCAAGTTAATTAATTTGTTTCCCAAAATCTGACTTAGAAGATATAAAGTTAATAATTTGGCACGAAAAAAGTAACGAATTCTCAGTTTTACTAATATGTTTCGGTTTTACATCGTTAATTTAATATTTTAAAACAACAATTCCAAATCTTTTCAAAACAATTCCCATTATGGTTAGTTTGTTGATTTAGTATGTAAACACTAGTTTTCACAGCTGAAGAATTTGACAAGCTGACAAATAAATCTATTTGTATTCAATTTGCAAAATGAAATACAATGAGTATTTTAATTAATTATTTTATATTTGTTAAAATATCAACGGATTATAATATTTGTTTTTTTCCTCTTGAGACCCTACACAAACAAAAATAATAATGTAATTTAATTTTTCAATTGAATAAATTAAAACTTACATTTATTATATGGTTTCCCAGTAGATCTAGACTTTTTGGAGTTCATCTTTCTTTTCGGTTATCGCTTACAGTTTCAAATTACTCTATCTTGAGAAACGTTAAATTTTAACGCAAATTTAGCCTGCTCTACAGCTGCCTACATTTTAACCCATTTTATTCACCACGCTAGTGTCAAATTTTAACCAAGGTACAAAATTTAACCAACATTTTAACGCAATTCACACACGGCCTTAGAGTTTACATCTGGTAAAATGAATGCATTCCACTGATCATCTACTAAAAAGTACTTCGCAGGACGCAATGGGGACGTTCACTCAGGTATTCTCATCAATCTAGAATAACTTTCTGTTGTTATTATGCGCGCAAAAGCAAATCTGATGAAAAATCTGTGTTATCATGAAAGTTATCTTAAGTTATCCCAAACAATTTGGAATAACTAGCTATCCGAGAATAAATGTATAGATAAGCTGACTGCTGATTTTTTGTAAGCTTTCAGCTAACCTATCTGTTTCGTCCACAGATATACTCCGATAGCTTGGTAACCGAGATAACATATTGTGGCGACACTGCATCGCCAGCCGCAACATCTAGGTGTGAACACCAAGTTCCAGAAACCTGGCTCTAAGAGTGTGTTTCTTTATTCATTCTGGTATGTCCAGAATATTCGGAATACCAGTTTTGCGTTTCTTTATTCCATGGAATATTCCGGATAAACTATTTTGTTGTTTCTTTATTCATGCCGGAATGTTTGGAATGCATTCTTTTTATTCCATATTAAATACGGAATGAAAAGAATATTCTAGGAATAACCCTTTCATATGAAAGCAAAACAAATGACAGCAAAATGGATGACCAAACATTGTTTATATTTTTATTATTGAAATAAATATATAAATAACAATTAAATGTTGCTTTTCATGAATTAATAAATTAATAATAATTTATTTTTACTATTTTCCATAGAGATATCTGTTTTCTTGTCATCATCACAACACTTTAAAAGAGCTGATTGATGTCATCTTTTTTTCTTTTATATTCCGGAGAGAATTTTTGTTTCTTTATTCATTCCATTCTGGATATTCTAGATAAACATTTCGTCTTTTCCATCCATTCTATTCCTTATCCGGAATAAATAAAGAAACACACTCTAAGTGTAATTCAATAGGTTGACTCCTACTGTAGCTAAAATGGGAACAAATAATATCCCTAATTGTGAACTGTGCAGAAAAGTCCCAAAAGGGAACTTCCCAACATTTAAATAATTCCCGTCTGGGTTTCAACCGACCGAAGTCAGTCGTCTGTCGTCCAATAGAGCACACGCATTTAATTAACTTTCATTCTCAAATACTTGTTAACTTTTATAAATACATTTTTTCTATCATTAAATTCGTTGAAGTGATTTGTTAATCATTTAGTATAAACACAGTCTTTCATTTTACTAGAATTATCATCCGTAAAGAGGCGTTCCGAAACCTAATATTTGGCATCAAGGAAATACTCCCAACGCTACATTGGAATTTCTACTGCGTAGTTGCAAATATCGAACAATTGAACACAGCTATTTGCCACCATATTGGGTTTAAACAGATTTTTATTTTAAAGGGCTGTATTTGTAAACGTATATTTTTACATTAGATTAACGTTTTGTGCTAGCTCATAGACTTAAATATATATATACATGACTAGATACCTAACTCATAACATATTTTGCTATGCAGAAATGTGAATAACAGCGACCATTTTCTCAGATGCAAAAAAGTAAATGTATTTAATTATTATATTTATTTTTTATCATTTTTTTTAGCAGATCTCTGGTCGGCTAACAATCTAATGCTGCTGGAGCAAATGCCTGAATTTAAAAAGAATATACACTGTAATACAAAAGTGCAAAGAAACAAATTAGCAATCAATTCAAAATCAAATCAATTCAAAATCCAAATTAAATTTGGAGTTGCCGTGGCGCGATTGTTGTGTCTTGTGTGTTCACCTGTCACCCTCATGGTCACAGGTTCGATACCTGCCGTAGAATATATCCTCTTATTTTCCCATTAAAGACGAATACTAAAATAAATGTCATACAATGAGTTTCTGGTTTACTCATTACATGCTGTTTATGCATTCATAGCACTAACAACATGTGATTGTGTGAAACTAGTATACCGATAAAATATGACACGGAATTAAAAAATAATGCGAATTATAAGGGGCATAGATAAATAAGACACGGAAGTTTCTCCGCATTATAACAACCACCTCCAGTGTCAGAACATCGCGCCACACATCTCTCCTATCCTTCTTTCTCTTCGTTAACCTCACGCCAACGCTGTGTTGGAACATTTGAAGGAAGCAAAAAGGAAGATAATTGAAAAATTATATGTTTAATAAAATTTTAATCTCATTTTACTTTTGTTATTATGTTGTTTTTTAAATGCCAATGTGACAGTTTAACACTGATCGCCATCAAATCGAAATTCCAGTTAAAACAGGTGGAACATTGTACTAGATCAGACAGTTCAGAAAACTGCGAGATCACAAATTTTGCTCCGTCAAAAATTGAATAGCCGCATTCAAAATTTGTTTTCCCCAGTATTTGGCAGCAAAACTGAGAAATCTTGTTTAAATAAAAAACTATAAGGTTTAAGGTTTTTCTGACATCTAGTATGTGGTTTTTTTTGCAGCACATGTACGATATTGTTGCTATAACCAATATTTATGTCACTGCTCTACTTGAATCTGCACCAGAGCACAATTTTATTCTTTTCTTGGACGTTGAAATCCTTTCCTGATTGCTACTTCTAGTCTGTCAACAAAAAAAAAATAGGTAGCCTTCAAAAGTCCTTATATTTATTATAACCAACCTAACAGCAGTCCAATTAAAAGTCACGGCTAATTATGTGAGGGTTATAAATGCATTGTAAAAATGTTCAATAAAATTGAGATAAATAACACGTTTGTAGGTGTCACAGTCACCTCTTTAATCAGCCTTAAGCCGTTGCCTGTTAAATTTAGCCTTGCAAATTAGTAACAATTCACAGTCATGGTCTAAAATGAATCTGTTTTAATTATACAATCATTAATTTACTCAATTACAAAAGTACATAGTGTGCATAATATTTCTGGCTCGTTACGACTGCTAACAATTAAAATCGCAGCTCTCACAATTACCATTAATTCTTAGGCAAACAAAGTCAGGGTTTTATTTTAGTTTTTGGTACCTACTTTACGTCATACATGCATACATGGTACACATGCAGCAATTTTTAAATATTCATTGTATTGTCTTTAAAGTTTGGTCGTGCTTAAAATAAAAAAAATAGAAAAAAATAGAAAGTATATAGATAGCGATGTGTTTTTCTTTTTACTACTTAAACACACATCAACAATTCCACACACATTATGCAGCTGCCCTAAATTTTCAAATTTAATACTCATTCGTTATGTATACTCCAGCTGATTACCCTAACTGACAACAACCCCTTGAATTCCAAACAGACACTCAACAAAATGAAGCCGGAAGATCAGTCTAAATTGAACAAAACAGAATCCAGTCGTTTGTTCGTTCGTTTTGTTCTAAATCAACAACAACTGTCAAAATTAAGTGAAGACTACCAAACAACCGAACGACCGGCCTGGATTTCCAAAACCGAGTACCAGTGTACTCGTCCAGTTTGACGTTACACTACGCAGCAATTTGATATAACGTTATGAAGGGTAAAGTGGGGCAGAGTCGTACTTGTGGCTAATGTGGAAAACCACATTAACAAAACACATTATGAACTCAAATCATTTTTGTGTTTGCTTGGATAATTATTTTTTTAATGTGAAAAATGAAAAATATGAAATGAAAAAAAATATAAAAAATGTTCTTATATTAAGCCACTCAACAAAAGTATTTCTAATTTTAAACACTTCTTAACTAGCATCATACTAAACCTATGATCACGCCTAAGACCATGTAAATAAGTAAGAGAGCATAACCATTTTTGACGTTTGTAAATGTCAAAGTGTCTTAAATGGAGTTAGTATGATGTTTAAAAGATAAAATAGCATTTTGGTGATTTTAACTTTAGTAAAATGGAACTATCCGATTTGGGATTCTTATTCGAATAAGAAAACACTACATTCTCGATTCTGAAGTTTATTTAATGTGAGTGTACAGAAATGGAGATATTTCATCAGTGATTGGATAATCCGATAATTTTAATTATTTAAAAAAGAAACAACAAAATGTAAGCAAACTTAAACAAATATTAACTCATTAATTTTGACTTTTAATTCGAGTTTGACATTTAGTCGGGTCATCCATTTACAATCAAACACTTTCAGAAGCATTTCCAAAACTTCTGAATGACCAATTATAAAACGAGATACGTATAAAACTGTCAACTGTCAGTGACATGATAACCCTGTCAGTTAAAACAACAAAGTTCAACTTTCAGGAATTAAAACTTATCCCGAAAAAACTGTGTTACGGCGACACGAACTTATTTCGTTTTCTATTTACCAATAGTGATTTTTACAGATTTTTCTTGGCAAAAAGAACGCAAAATCTTTTTTTTAATTGTATTTGTGTATATATTTTTTTTATTATGAAGAGTAAACAAAACTTTTTGACGTTTCAGTAAATTAAGCTTTACTTTGGCGTGGGTGCAAGTGTGTGCTTTGTATACGTGTTAGTCCCTCTTTGTGATTTAGATCTGTGATTTTGATCCCATATCGAACAAAATTCGACAATTTTGCTAGAATAGAACGTTATGCTCAAGCCGATGGTCTCGTTGCCAGTGCTTCAGTGTCTCTAATTCGTAGATCTATTTAAAGAGTAGTATAAAATGTAATGTAATATAAATTTTGGGAAAAAGAGAGCGTGAAAAATATATGTATGTATAAAGCAATGTTTGAAAAAATTACATGCGCTATCACAGATTTCAATGTATTGTATACATTTATACTTAATCACATGAAAGAGCAGAAACTCTCAGCAGAATACTCTCACATACTTCTCACGTACCTTAAAATGGCGACTGTAAATTTGTAAACGCATTTCTGTAAGAGGGAATAAAGGTAATGTGTAAACAAAGCCGGTTTGATACTTCTTTTTTTCTCATTTTTAATGCAATAAAAATGCAAACAGAGCACTATAACAATTGTCAAATGAAAAATCCCATTGAGTATGAGTGTGAACACAATCCAAACAAAAATGCAAAACTGTCAAGAAAAAAGTACTAAAAATGAACCAAAAATGAAAGTGAACTTACATTTTTCAGCCATTGGCAACTTTTTTATAACATTTCTAAATTAAAATTTGACACATCAAACGAAGTTTATTTTTTTTTTATCAAAGTGTTTGGTTCGGGCTTAAGCAATCGGCCCCTGTTCTCTCCTACAGTTTAACCAACCTAAGCTACAAATTAAAACAAAATAAAAAATTTAATCCACCCGCAATTCAACACAAAAATGACATATGTTAAATGTGTCCATGTCCACCCTGACCCATCACCTGTCAAACTGACAGATATAGGAAGAACAACTTATTTTTATGCACAGTTTAGGGGTTAAAACCAAAACAAAATAGATTCTCTGGAGATTTAATTGCAAGTTATGAAATTTTATCCATTATCTTCATCAAGCCAAGCAACGCAATCAAAACATCCCCCTCATGACAACTAGTACTCGTATACTGTACAACACACAATAATAATTTTAGTTTGACATTTATTAGATGTCATGCAAATTGAGCTTCATGATGTCTCTGTGGTTGGTGCGCTATGTGATGTGTTGGGCTTATGCCGTCGTCGTCATCGTTGGTGGCTTGTACTTGGTTTCAGGTCTGTGTTTTTTGGTCTTGATTAAGAGATCATTAATTATAGAATTTTCAATGATCTGATTCCATCAGGTATTCTAAAAATAGAAAAGTTGAAATTACTTTTACGAGTAGCATTTTGCGAGCAAGAATGTCAGGGATGAGGGAATGCCTCAAATTAACCGCGAAAATTGCGTCTGGCAGATAAAGACGTTAAAATAGACGTGAATGTATATTTTGGTAGTTAATTGGAAGGAGTCTAATGCTGGATGGTAATCCAAATCTATAACATGTCTCGTTGGTCTAAATGAGAACATTCTCAAGAAATGGAAAATTCAAACTAAAATTGGAATAGAACCGGATCCTATTCCGTATTTTCCATCAGTCAATGACACAGGTAATGTACCTATACATACAGATAACTTTCTACAGCCTAAGACATTACACACAAACATAATACTGCATAGTAGAAAGAAAATGGAAAAGCCATACAGACACCGTGAATCGGAATCGGCGAATTTAATTATGTAAAACGAAACGAACGTGAGAATATTAACGATTAGAATGAATTTTAAATTCAATTAAGTCAAAAAAAAATCCTTATTCCATAGTTATATAGATAACGGTATATATAGTTAAGTATTTTTAAATTTTGTTTGAACTATAAACCCACGAATCGTGCTACAATAAGAAATTTAAATAACTTTTATTTTAATCGATGTATTTCATTAATTTATTTTTTTTATTGAATTAAAAATTAAATTTTATTTTAAATAACTAGTGGTTTTTAAAGATGATAGACCGCAAATGACATCCACGCTCATCCACGCATATGCGGCAACTGATCAGAAAATTGTTCATTGCGGCCTGAAGGGTTGAAATTGGGATCGCCTCAATTATTGTCGTAATGAACTGCTTCAATTCAGTCAAATTCCTGGGTGTCGCATTGTTCACTTCCTGCTTGACATAACCCTATAAAAAGAAGTCTGGTGCAGTCAGGTCAGGTAACCTTGGGGGCCAGCGGAAAGTGCAGTTTCTGGCTATCAATTGGTTTGGAAATTTTCGTTGGAGCTCCGCCATAACTTGTGTGGCTACGTGTGCACTTGCTCCATCTTGTTGAAACCAAATCCTGCTGAAATGGATAAGTCTTCGGCGAAGTTCTGGGTAAAAAAACTCTTTCAACATCTTTAAATAACGGTTCCCATTGACAGTTTGTGTTACACCGTTTTCTTCAAAGTATGGCCCGACAATACACCTTGATGAAACTGCGCACCACACAGTGACTCGTTGTGGGTGCAGTTCCGTCTCATGGAGAATTTCTGGATTAGATTCACTCCATATACGCCGTTTAAGTCAAAATGGGCCTCATCAGACATGAACAAACAATTTATCAATGTGTGTCTTCTTCGGCCATTGCAATCATTTTACGGCGAAATTCCAGGCGAACAGGTAAATTCTGAGGGTTTAACTTGCTTGTAATTTGGACTTTGTAGGAAAACAAGTTTAAGTCATCATGAAGTATCCGTTGATATGACCGTCTGCTAGCTCCAATTTGGCCCGATCAGTTTCGAGTCGAAATACTTGGATTTACCTGTATTGTCGATGCAACAGCAACGATTGTATCCTGAACCCGAACATTGGGATCTCGATGATATGGTATTCGTTCGATGCTTCCAGATTCGGCAAACATGTTCACCAGCCTCATAATAGTCCATCTACTCGGGGGAGTACCGCACTGCAAAGAATGGTATCACTGCAAATCCTTTTTTTCAGTATCCCAAGCATTCATTTTGATAAATCTAAATAGTAGCCAATAAAATAAAAAAAATAAGCCGATTACTTACACTGAAAAAAAGTTATTACTTTTTATTTTTGTAGCACGATTCGTGGGCCACCCTGTATGCAAGTATTAGTAAATAACTTTGTATATTAAATTTAATTAAATTTAACCTTATGATTAACTTAAACTTCGTCAACTTAAACTTTTCCTCGTAAATTACTTCTTTAAGAGTGAAGATATAATTATTATACTCATTATACCAATAAAACCGATAAAGCAATTATTTTTCCTTACGTGATTGAACATTCTGATTATTTTTTTTTTGGCAGGGATAGCAAGGATATAGGATTCATACAGGACGAATTAATGGGAAAATATTAATTCCATACCTAAATAATGAATGGTATGAAAGATATGACCATTAACAGCAGTCGGTATTATTATTATTAAGATGTTATGAAGAGTATGGTGCGATTTTTAGATTAATTTTATGACTTTTTTGTATTATAGCAATGTATGATGGGCTGGTCAGCCATCCAACTAATATGGGTGATAAAATGTAGCATGCATGCATGAGATATGGCTACCTTTCTCTTCTCTACGATACCAGGCAGTATCTGCAATGGCCTGAACTTCTTAACTAACTTTGGTGACTCGAACCTGGGGGCTTAAGGACGATGATTCTTACACCGAACAATTATTACCCATTGGATAAATATGCCCAACGTAGTCGACGTGTTTTGACTTTTTTTCTAATAGTTCGTCTTCTCTTACATATTTGCTTTCAGCTACCCTTTTATGCAAAAAGCAGGACTAGAATTATAAGGAGTTTGTCATGAGTCTTGAACCCATTTGTTTCGCCAAACCCAAGTAGCGGCAATGACTAAGTTGTCATTTGAGGAGTTGTTAAAATACTTTACAGTTGCGTTGATACCAATAGTTAGACACATGGCCGGATCAACCAAATGTGCAAGATGTCCAATTGCACACGGCGCAACATTCTGGGTCCGCATTAGGTACCAGGAGCAAGAAAATATAATTTGATCTTGGGCAAAAAACAAATACTGCGATCTGTATTTTAACCACAAAAAATTGTTTGAATAATACTAAAATAACATCCATTACAACTGTGTTAAGATATTTTGGCATACTTACTAACATCATTTTGATTGCTGCATTCAAGGAAAATTTAACTCAAAATATCCTTTATGATTTCAATATTGAAATATGTCGAAATTTATATTGTATGAAATTAGACATCTCTATTCTATATCACAACAAACAGTTATCAGCTCGCTTAAACAAAAATATGGGCTCCACTTACTAGTGCTGTTGCGTGGTTGTTAAAATTCCTACACATTTTCTTTTTTTACTTGCGATACAGGGCAAGTTTTGCATTTGGAAAAAAAATCGAACTCGAGATTTAATCAAAGTTGACATTACGATGATAGAGAACACCAAAAAAGTGGGTCCGGCAATTCCGTCAGTCTGCCTGCCAGTCTGTCTGTCAGTAGAACGATCTACAGCCTAAACGGCTGAGCCGATTTTGTTCAAACTTGGTGGTTAGGCGTTTTAGGTGATTGTTCAAAACAAATTTTTTAATCGTTGTTTTAGCCCCAAAAATAACGGCACTTGCCATACAAATTTTTCTACCATCTTAATTATCTCGAAAATGGCTCTAACCATTTTGATAAAAATTGGTGTGTGTACTAATTTGAGTATGGCCTACATTTTGGCTTGGCGGTTCCTGCTATACAACCATTTTATTGATTTTAGACTTTATCATAAACGGCTCAACGGATTTCGATTAAGATTTATGTACAGGATCTCCTTCATATTATAAATAATATTGCATTTCAAAATTTTCGAAAAATTGATTTTTTGGATTTTTGAAAAAAAAATGTTTTTTTTTGAAAATTCAATATTTCGAAAACGGGTGGGCAATTTTTTTTGAAATTTTATTTTTAAGTTTATATTACTAAATATTTAAAATGTTCATACCAATTTTTTTTAGAAAAAAATAAAAAAAAATTATATATAAAAAAATAAGTGAAAAACGACTTTAAAAATACTTTTAGCCGTTTCCATTAAGAATCTTTTGCATATAATGTGATCGAACATAGGAGCAAGTACGTGCGATCCAGTCGTGCATTTTCTTTTCTTTTAAAAGATAAAATTAACGAAATTTGAATATAATGGAAAAGAAAAATAGAGTTAAAAAAATTAAAAAAAAGTCCAATAGTTCTTTCGCAGGCAGTTTTTTTTTTGTTTTGAAAATTAATGAATATTGGCTACTTTTGATGTAAAAGAATTTCCCTATACCATGTGATCTCTGTTAAATAAAGTCTGGTGGAGATTGTTTTAATTTTTTTTTCGCTTTGTCGGTTAAGATTAAATAAATAGCAGGTTTTAATAGAAGTGAGTTTTTTTTGTCGAGTTTTTTATTAACGAAAAATAAAATGTATCTTCTACCTACCGGGAGTACCTCAATTTAAAAAAAAGGCATTGAAAGTGTTCCTCCTGAGTAATGTCGAAAAATATTGTGTATGTGCATCAGTGTATTAATATATGTGTGCAAATATTAAAAAGGGGCGCTTTCTACAAATCGTGCACAGGGCACAAGTTTGGCTGAGCTCGGCCCTGGTTAGACACGGTTAGGTTGATGGGCTGACAGTTCAACTTTCTACCGTCACACTAACATCATTCTAAATCAATTGATATTCTATGAACCTATGATACCAACGGAATATCAAGTCAGTCAGAGGAGTTGATAAAGTTGAACAGACTGTTGCCTGAAAACTCTGAAAGTTCTGATATGATATCAAAGAAATATCTTCGAACACATTTCTTGCTTAACAATGACAAAGGAAATATGATATATTCTCATGCAATATTATTTATTACTTTTAAGAAGAATCTACACAAAAAACAATA
This sequence comes from Philhelius pedissequus, assembly GCA_910595825.1. NCBI lineage: Eukaryota > Metazoa > Arthropoda > Insecta > Diptera > Syrphidae > Philhelius > Philhelius pedissequus. The sequence goes on from OU343162.1 coordinate 44,611,526, forward strand.
TTTTAATCGGTTCAGCCAATAATGAGAAACTCACAATATGAAAAGTGCCATTAAGGCACACAAGATAATTGTTTTTTTTTTGCTTAAAGTGGACTGGACTAACGTAAGAAAAAAGATTTTTTCTTATCGTTTTTTTAATATTCATACTGTATAATACCGTTGTTTGTTGTTTTATGAAAACGTTTTTTTTTTGAGTATTCAATAAAATGTCAAAAAGCTACCAAATACAAAATTAGAAGCGATTACGTCATTTTCGAGATATTGAGTTTTCGAAAAAAATGTGTTTTTTAATTTCAGAAAAAACTTGTTTACAAAAAATTTGCCTTACACTAAATAGATAGATAAATAAGTTTATTCAATTGAGTTTTACATGTGTACAGATATATATTTTACAATTTCATGAATAATTATATTGGTATGACATATTAATGTCGTCTGATGCCGGAGTGGAAATTTAATTACCACTATTCTAGAGTTATGTAAGTTACAGGTATAAATTATATGACCTGTAGTCCAAAATGCGTTTCGCCCAGGCACGATAGTTGGGCTCATCAGTTAGGTGCTATCGTACCCTTCTAAGACGCAATGTTTTTCGGTCGATGATTACCGACTCTTATAAGATTTGCAGCATTTACACACTGCAAATTATATTATTTAGGGGAATTTGGTTAAATTCTTGCACCTTAATGTATGTTATGCCCGTAGTCTGGCCAGTAATAATTTTGAAAAAAAAACGCAAATAATAATTTAATATTATTTTTGTTTTTGTTTTTGTTGACTGTATAGATTATGCAGTGTGTAAATGACTAAATCCATACAGTCCACAAAAACAAAAACAAAAACAAAAACAAAAATAATATTAAATTATTATTTGCGTTTTCTTCAAAATGTATAAATTATAATTCTTTTTTTTTTCCTTATATAAAATATATTGCATTTTAATTTCGGAATTCAAGGTAATAAAAAAACAAGGGATTTAAATTAATATAAAGCATTGCCTAAATGTGTACATTACTTGCAGTTTAGTTAAAACACTTTTTTTATAACTTTTAGTTTAGTTGAAACAAAATTTTAAAATCTGGACTTTTAATTTAGTTAAAACAAAACTTATGGGGACTTTGTTGATTTTTTTCTTTTGATTTTCGTATTTATGCCACACAAATTAATAAAATTACAAGTTTATTCATCTAAAAACTTTCGCTGGCTATCCTTGACAGCGCCTCTTTGCAAAATTCATATAAGCCCATTAAGTCTTGGCCATTTAACAAGGAAGCTAAATCTTCCCAAAACAATTTTTTATTATTCATTTTTATTTAATCTTAACTTATAACTATCTTAAAGCTAGACAAAAATGTTTAAAAATAGCCTAATTATCAATAACTTACAACTAATTTACTAGCCCTTTACGGTCGCTCTAAACTAAACTATATCTCTTAATACTAATGTCTTTCGACTTAAAACTATACGAATCCATGCTTTTTATTTTATTTTTTATTTTCACTTAGTATCATATCATTTTTACATTTCATATCATTTTTACATTTACCAAAGCCATGTATTTTTCCCACGAAGGCGTTCTTCTCCACCTTGAGCGATGACGTCTCGACCATACAGGAGTCGCCTATCCACAGTTTTCCGGCTGACGTGGTAGATGAGCGGAACCGCCCCTCCATCCTGTATTAGCCCTCGACTGTCTAAATAGAGGAATGCCTCGGGAGGGATGTAACCACTTAACCGCGCACTCTCAAAATATTCGTTATTGGGGTAATAAGCCCCAAAAATTAAGCTGTTAGTTGAGGACATCGCTCTTGCAACGTGACCCCGAATCAGCTTGAACAAAAAATTATCTATTCTGTTTATGTTGGCTCCGTTGTATAGAACCTGGTTGGAATAATATCTTGTGTACACCGACTCTGGTGTTCTGTGTAATCCAAGGCAACGTCTAAGACATTGCCTCTCAAACACCCGAATTTTTTCCATTTGAGATGGGGCAACGTTGAACCACACCGGGCATCCGTAGGCAATCATCGGCCTGATGAGGGCCATGTAGCAAATCACCTTCACCCTGCTGTCAAGACGGCTGCTATAAAACAGTCGTTTTGTCAAGGCAAAGGCTCCCCTAGCCCTGGCCAAAGCAGCAACTATATGTCTGTCGAAATACAGGTACTGATCCAACCAGATGCCAAGGTACTTTACTACACTTTTACTCGCCAGTGGATGTCCATGTGGCCCTACGATCACCAGCTTGCGCCAGTTCTTTCTCGTATCCCTTGAGGCGCTAGACAACGGAGTCCTAAACAAAATAGTTTCTGATTTCTGGAAGTTGATTTTCAACTTCCAGTCATCACAATATCGCTGAATCTTGTCGAAGTCACTCTGCAAGAGACTTTTGATGACCTCAACTGTATTAGCTGTTCTGTACGCAATCAGATCGTCGGCGTACGCAATTGCCTGAGTTAGACTACCTATCAGATCGCTGGTTTAAATGCTAAATAGAATCGACGAGTTAACCGCTCCCTGCTGAAGACCATTATTAATATTAAAAATTGCGGTAGAAGTTACATTGCCACTCTTGACAACAAACTTTCTACCATTTAGCATGTCATAAAGCATATACAATAGAGGTTTACTTATACCTAGTCTGGTTAGCTTTAGATAGAGACCTTCTAGCCATACGGTGTCGAAGGCCTTCTCCAAATCAACCAGACAGGCACCAGTACACTGCTTTTTAGTTTTGTTCCATTGGATATCAGAAACTAGTTTAGACGCGGCATGAATTGTGTCATGTCCCGCATTAAAACCGAACTGATTATCCGGGATGATATTTTTGTCCTTCGCCCACTTGAACAGGGCTCTATTAATAACCTTTTCAAATACTTTGCTGATACTCGGAAGAAGACTTATCGACCGGAGATTTGCCGGATTGGAGTTGTCCTTTCCCTTTTTTGGGAGAGGGTGCACCACAGCTGTCTTCCACCGCACTGGATAATATGCATTATTCAGCGCGTTGTTAAACAGTGTGGTATAAATGTCAACTGCTTCTTGAGGCAAATGTCGTAGTACAACGTTGGATATACCATCGACTCCTGCAGACTTCTTTTTCTTTAATGAATCGAAGATGAGCTGGAGCTCATTCTTCGAAATTAACAGGGGACTGGGCCCATTTCGGTCGGCGATTATGGCGTTTGCCAAATCTTCATCATTAAACCCGGTAAAACCAAGGTTCTCAGATCGCCATTCGCTTATATCGTTCGGAGCCATAAGTGATGAAGCAGAGCTCTGTTCTCCAGGTCATGATTCGGGCGAATGCTAGCATTCACCTTGTACACTTGCTGGAAAGCAGCCCCCACAGCCTCCACCTTCTCCTGCGGATCTTCGATTATGAAGAGGTCATCGTCCAAGACGGCGTCATCTGGGTCTATGCCTGCTGTCAGAAGTACGTCTCTGTTTTGTGTCGTCCTCTGGAGCTTAAGACACGGAAGGTCGTTTTGATCTTTTCTTCTGAATATCTTATTAATTTGTGGGAACATACTCGGGTCGGTAGCGTTCACGGCCCGAATTTTGTTGTCCCAAAGCAAATTAATGGACAACCTATAATTTTCTTTGATCAATTGGTTGATGTTTTTGATGGACGACTTCAGTGTCCTTATCTCCAGATCTCGTGTGTCAGTAAACCGTCGGTACAAGCGTTTTAGTCTTGTCAGTAAGCCACTTTTTTGTCTGTGTAATGCATCAATTGTCGCGTTACGGTACATGTCAGTTGCGTTACGTTCTTTGTATTTCGGTATTGTCCTGTTCATTGTTCGTTGAATTGTTTCGTCCATTTGTTCTAAGTATCTGTCAATTTCAGTATTTGTCATGTTCCTGTCATTTGGTGGGGATATACCATTTGATCGTAATTCGCTCAATAAGACGTTCGAGAAGCGTGGCCAGCGCACCTTGCTGTAATTGTAAGTATGCACCGGTACATACTCCTCCAACTCCATAAGCGCGTTCGGAAGTTGTATTACGGTGGCGAGTTCGCAGTGGTCACTGTCGTACTCGTTCGTTCTTGAACAATTTTTAGGCCGATGGCCCACAGTATCAGTAATTGTTAGCCTTGCGTCTTTCAACAATAGATCCAGATAGGCACCGCGTCTTGGAAACGATGGCCTGTCTGTAGCGAGAAGTTCAATGCGATACTCCAGGTTGTATCGACCCATCCAATTATACAAATGGTAACCACGAGGATTTTGTATTTGATTTCCCCAATCTATATGTTTGGCATTCAAATCACCAGCCAATATGTAGTAGTTTTCTTCCGAGCTCAATCTTAAACATTCAAAAAGCTTTTCAAGCTCTGTTATAAACTGTGTGGGCTGAGGTGTTCCCGGTGCATAGGCAGCGATCACATACATTCGCTTCCCCTGTTGGAGATGAATGCGTATGATGCATGCCTCTAACGTCCGAAATTTACGCACATCACTATTATATATTACCGTATGACTAATGCCTTTACGTATAAAGATTGCGACGCCCCCTCCTTGAGTGGAGTTGGGTCGGTCTCTCCTTACGATATTGAAATTGTTGTTAGTCAATTTATGTTTCTGGTTAGCTTAGTTTCGCTAGCCATAAACACATCTGGACTTATGTCTTTAAGCAATTGGAATAAATTCGCTCTACGTTCGGTCCTAATCAGTGAATTTACATTCACAGCTAGGATCTTAAAGGGCCTCTCCGGCAGCGCGCCCTTAACCTCTAAGTTGCGTTAAGCTGGGCAAAACAGAGTAGAGATAATCCACCCTAGTCGCCTGCTCCCTGATCTGGTTTTGGAGGCCGTTCAACTGGCCCTGGATGGCCAGTAGAACGCCCATAATATCCGCCTGTGCCGCTGGCGCCTTAGGCACGGGGGCCTGTTGGGCGACCTTTGGTGTAGGCTGTACCGTGCTTCCCCTTCCTGACGCCATTTGGGCGTACGAAATTTGGGGGTTGACGTGCGTTGTTGTAGGAGGGCGCACTGTTGGACGCTTTTCTACCACTGTTTGCTTTGCTGCTTTATTGTTTTTTATAAGCTGAAACGTCGGGCATCCCCGATAATTAGCGGGGTGTCCGGCGCCTCGGCAGAGTACACATTTAATCTGGGTCCTATCTTCGACCCGTTCCTTTCCTAACTTGCATTCATCTGCATTGTGGTTCTCTCCACACTTAACGCAGCGTGACTGCATTTCGCAGTTTGCTGCGGCGTGGCCGAACCTTTGGCAGCGCATGCATTGAAGCATGTCGCTGCGCCTTTTTAATTTGTCCCAAGTTACAACCTGGTAGTTGAGGACGGATATACTTTTCAAACTATCCAGTTTGCTGCTGGGTGAGAGTTGAACAAGGAAGAAGGGAAGACTCCGCTTCTCCCGCCTAGCTCTAATTGTAGCGAACGGCTTGACCCCGATAAGGTCGAGATCGTCATTCGCTTTTTGGCGGAGTTCATTTAAGTAGTTTCAGTTCATTCGGTAGTAGTTTCTTTTAGCAACTCTTTAATTTTTTTGTGCTGTTCCAGTGTGAATCACTGGATAGCATGCCTATCGTTATTTAATCTTTTAATAGTAAAATTTTGACCTATGGTCAACTTACATAGATTTATGGTATCCTGTAACTCCATTTTATAAGTATTAATGGGTGGCACCTTTTCTTTTTTCATAATCGGCGGCTGTGGCTGCTGCTGCTGAGACTGACTTTTCTGCTGCTGTTGATTCTGCTGCTTTTGAATCTGCTGCTGCTGTTTTTCTTGCGGTTGTTTCTGGGCTTGTGTCTGCTGCTGTTGCTGTTGTTTTTGCCGTTGTTGTTTTGGCTGCTGCTGTGGCTGTTGTTTTTGCCGTTGTTGTTTTGGCTGCTGCTGCGGCTGTTGTTTTTGTAATTGTTCGTTTTGCTGTTGTTGTTTTTGTTCCTCGATTTCTTTCAGTTGTTTGGCTCTGCGCGCTTCTAGCTTGGCCTTAAGTTGGCTTTTCAAACTTTGGATTTCTGCCTCCAGTGTTTCAATTCGAGCGACAATTCTTTGTTCCTCGTCCTCCTCAGATGACGCCTCTGATGTGGAGAGGTTCACGAAGGCAGTACTATCGCCTGTCGTGAAGTGCCCTTCTCCTTCCTCAGACATATATTCAATACCCTCTTCGGGTGAAGTGTCTAGCTGGGTTTGTCTTGCTGCTTCTGACGTCTCGTCTATATCGGACGTATGCACCCCAGCTGGCAGCTTTGCTTAGGTGGCCGTGGATCTCCTCTTTACCAAATTTGGTGCGCACTTGATCCTCTTTCTGCGCTTTGGATTAGCATCGCAAGATGTTGCCGTTGTTGTTATTGCTGTTGATGTTGTTGCTGCAGAATCACTGCTTGTAATTGGAACATCTTTGGATGTTCCCTCAGCTGATGCCATCGCTGGCCTCATTGGCCCTAGGACACCTTTCGATGCCCCGGTGCTTAAGCTCCTCCTCCTTTGCTCGTTTTCCCAACCAATAAAGTTTTCCACTTCACGGTTGTGAAAAAAAGCAGCTAAAGTTTTGATGCCCGGCTGGGAATCGAACTGGCGACCCTCGGATTCTCGGTCGGCCACTCTAACACTGTGCTACTGCACCACTTATGGAATGCTGACTTAATGTAAAACTTAAGCTCACACACGAAATTTATTTTGGAACAACTGGGAAGCCGAAAACGTGTTAACACCTCCACAGTACGAGATCGACTTAGGAGGGTAATAATATAAATATGTACAAGTACATACATTTATATAATGAAAATGATTATTCTATAGGTGGGAAAATTTTTTTTAGAGACTATTAATGTTCATGTGAATATAAAATTTAAAATTATTTTTTTTGATTAGTTTTAAAATTATTGATTTTTCAAAAAAAAAATTCAATAAATTATTTTAATTAAAAAAAAAAGTTATTCAAAATTTTGATAAGCAAACATAATTTAGCTACTTAGATCTTCTCAGATATAAAATTAGACAGAAATTCAATGTACCGTTACCGAGAAAGCCAAAAATTAAAAAACCGTTATATAAAAGGTTCCGTTAATAGACTTTTCCTGTAAACTTGGTTCATATCAAATGATAGCTATTACCAACAGAAAAATTCTCAAATTTTTTTATCAAAATCGTTGGAGCCATTTTAGTGAAAAATAAGACATGCAGGTACCGTTATTTTTAGGCCTAAAAATAAAATTTCAATTTCCCCTCTGAGGAATGCCAAAATAATCACACATACCAAATTTGAAGGCAATCGCTTAAGCCGTTTAGGCTGTAGCTCGTTGTACATACAGACGGGCAGACTGACAGACTGAAAGACAGACAGACAGACATTTTTTGGCGATCACTTTTTTAGGCTTATCTATGATCGTAATGTCATGTGTGATTGTTAGAATTTTTTTTTTACGAAAAAAAGTGAACCGCTTTCCGAAATATGGAAAACCAAAAAAAAATTTTCTATCAAGCAACCAAATATTACCATTTTCTGAAAAGAAAAACTACCTTTTCCCATTATAGTTCTTGATAAATAAGATATACCTAAAAAAAATATATGACAGGTACCGCTGCTGTGGGTCTTAAAAAAAATACGTGTGGACATTTTACCAACAAAAAAACAATATTTATCAATACTTAGTAAAAAAAAATCCATCCACGAGTTTACGATGTTGACGCATACGCTGAAATCTTTTTTAAATGACCACATGCTTATAAAGGTTAGAACGCACTCGACGGAAGTGCACTTCAGCGATACTACGCTTGACAAATATTTATGTGAAATTTCATGAATTTCGATTGCCGCTTAGTGCGATATATGTATGTATGGCTCATAATATACGAAAAGGGAAAAGAAAATTACGATAAAAAACATTTCTACAATTTTCAAAACAATTAAAGTATTTTGAATTTTTAATCGATTTAAAAAATAAACAAGCAATATTTCTGATTCGATAATTTCTGACATCGATGTTGGTTTTTCGATCTTAACATCGATGTTTTTTCAATATCGCTCATCCCTACACGACTTGTTGGTGACATTTAATTGGAGTTTGATATTTAGTGGGTGTTATTGCTTTTATGCTTGTGGTTTTAATTCGGACTTCAAATCCAGAAGTATATTTCTCTTCTATCCACGAGATGAACTGTAATTTGGTACCAATCGAACAGTTTCTTAAGCATACAGTAGCTTTTCGGACGACCAATCGAAAATGCCATAAATGTGTGCAGTGTGTGCTCACGCATTAATTTATTTGACAACTAAATTGAATCGTCTATGGTGCGGTTAAAAGGTTTACTTTTGAAGTTCTTCACAAAATGTTATACACTCCATGATGAATAATCTGCAATGCATATCAAAGCCAAAATGACCCTCAATTGAAGCAATTCTTTCGGACTTTTGAGAACATTTTCTTTTAAGTTTGACGATTTAAAAGCCTAATACCAAAAAAACAGAGAACAGTGAGTGCGGTAAACAACGATATGTAAGTCCATGCAACCAGACTATTAGGCAAACCTGCTATTTTTCCTCTATTGACAATTTTTGTTGAATTTATGTCCTTAAAAATACTTACTGACCTCACTATAAACACATCAGAGTAGCTCGCATAAAGTGTTCACCAAGTAGTTCAGTTTACTTCAGAATTCTTCCTCTAAGTGTATTTTCAAGTGTCCCTTAAAGGGTATCTCTTTTTAAATCCTTCCATATTTTCCAAACGCTCTTCCTGTCCTATATCATATTAAGGGTAGTCAAAACCCCTTTACTGCACACACAAATATATACAAAGATGGGAGCACTATTTCGTTGCCAAATGATACATACGAGTATATCTTCTTCTTCTCCATTTTGTATTGACTGAATTTCCCGGAAGGATTATTTCCATACTATTACAATAAAAACGAAAGCATTCCAGCATCTGAAATTATTTATTGACTTGGCTGACATACATAAAAAAGTAAATATGTACATGTCAAATTACGACGTCCTATAAATATGAATTGAAAAATACCAAACCTATATCTGACATCGGCAAAAATACTGACCCTATTAGATATTCAATTCGCATTACTGTCCTTTCTAGATAATAAAAAAACGTAATAATGGAAGTATATGAAATAAAAGCTTTCCTTTTTGGAAACATACAAAAAACACTAAAATCCTATTACCAATTTCAGAAAAGTCTATAGTCTTTATTATCATATATCGATATCACACAAAAAAAAAAGTTTTCGCAAAAAATCATTTTATTGTAAAACAAACTCACAAATACATTCAATTCAACCTAGTTTTTGTATAAACAAGTTGAAAATTAAAATTATAGCCTCATTCAAGGATTCAATATACGAACAACAAAAAAAAGCATCAAACAAAAAAATCAACAACAATAAAAATCAGGTCGTCCACAGAAAAAAACCATTAAGGGATTCCTATCCTGGGCCAATTTCTAACAATTTACTTAAGTCAGCTTAAGGCAAATCAGAATCAAAGACCAAATCTTTTAGGAACATACAAATTCATGAGAGTGTATTTCAAACAAATACATACATATCATATATGTACACATACAACACAAGGCAAAAATGGATCAATGTCACATAATATTATCATTTGGAAGCTGAGAAAAATAAATAAAATATTTACAGAGTGCTGCCACATTTTCTTCAAGTCTATACGAAGGATTCTTTTACTTTGTATAGTGATGTGATAGAAACTTACACATCAACATGCCCATGGCCCATACCAAGCAAGTTGAATGGGTTTTCTTTCTTTTTTTTCTTGTGTTAAAGTAAATGGAAGTATTTTCATCTTAGTTTTTTTCTATGAATACCTACTCATTACAAGGATATTTTTTTCCTTATCTACATATAAATTGTTCTTCTTTTTTCTTCAATAAATTTTTCTTACTGAACGTTGGGCGCCATTTAAAATAGGATGGGTGATGGGTTTTATTACAGTTCTCCCAATTTCGAGCAATTCGCTAAATAGACGATAGTGTATGTTTGGCTTAAAGTTGATTCCTTAAATTGTCTATTACTTTTCGGTTGAACATACATATTTCGGCGCGTCGTCGTAGTTGCGAGGGGTTGACGAATGAGCCCGAAATGAAGGACCAAACCAACTGGTGCGGCGCAAGGCTTTTAGATTGTTTATTGTTGTTGTTTGATATACATGTATGTAAGTATATATTTTCTCAACCATTTCACAAACTTCTGGATCTCATTCTATATTTTCTCTACATCGCAACCAACTTACATAAATTTCTCAACGGAATTTCGAAATGCCAAAGGATATATAGGAATTCAACTTTATTTCAGCTGATAGAAGAGTGCTACAGAATACACAAGCATATATATATACTCGTACCACCTAAGAAAGCAAGACTGCTTCAAATTGCAATGTGCTCGAGATTGGATCTGGTGTGCTGATGGGGCGGCTCCGATGGTGGTAGCAATTGGTTGGGTGATTAGATGGGGCTATGATTATGTGGGGGAAAAAATATTTCGCTTATTCGCTCAGGTAAGAAATACCAGTAAAGTAAAATGCCAGTGCCCAGTAGGGATACTTTTTTTTTCTCTTAAAGAGATGGTTTAATTAAAGATGGTTGGAAGGAAAAAAAGTCGTGTCGCAGAGCGGTTTTCACCCTCTTGCAGATCTACTTGGAAAAAAGTTATGAAAGTTAGAAATGGTTTAAGTTTGAATGATGGCTATAATAAAGTTAAAACAAAGCTGTTCCCAGAACAAGCACACCACCAACCAACTCTGGAATGTTTAATGAGGCACGAATCACAAAGGCATTTACAACTTTTGTTTTTTTCCTTCAAACAGGTTGACCCATATTTTTGTAATGTTTTACTTCAATTGAACGAAAGGCCTTTGAGTATGGTATGCTGGCTACAAGCCATTGCCGGTTCAATAATAAACCTTTTTTTATGGCGATAAATAGGATTTGGGATTTGTAGTCTAAAGTAAAGTAAAAGTAAAGAAAATTGCCATCATATAAAAGGTTTATTTAATATTTCTAAAAAAAAAGGATGAAATCGACTTTGACATTTTTATTATTTATTAGTCCTGGCTTGAAACCTGGGATCATAAATTAGCAATACAATTTTAATTTATAAGAAAAGTGTAGTGTGTGTAGGTCATTTTTTGTGACTAATTAAATCCTAGAAATGTCGACCTAAGCCCTAAATGAGACAAGTAAATTTCCTTTTGTTTTGAATTAGACAAATTTGAGTACGATTAGTACAAGAATCCACAAAAATTATTTTTACTAAAATTTAATAGCAAATTGTATACCAATTTTTATCGTAATCGGAGCGTCAAAAATCAGAACAAAAACAGTTTTACAGCAGGTACCGTTAATAACATCTTAAGTTAACTTTTATTTTGAAATGCTTTAGCGTCGTAATAAATTGTTACAAATTTTACGCCATTTAAATTGCCAACCGACGCATAAGTCCCCAGCATCACGCACCATTCAAGCAAAATAAAAAGTAGCAACATCATAAGACCACTATGGTGCCCGTGATGATACATCGTTTCGTCAGTCATATACATCATACTACAAAGCCACCTATTAAGCATCAGTAGTAGTACATAGTACGATGCAAAATTCGCAGTGATTTACATTCGTCATGCTTACAATTCACAGTGTGTTAAAGTGCACAATACATATATAGGAGGTGAGAAATGACGATGAAGTGCGAAACTTGTAGACTCGTTGTTATTCTTAATATCGATGGATCGCACGAACTTGCTCATATGTTCGATCACATCGTATGTAAAAGGTTTCTATTAAGAATCTAAATATACTTTTCAAGACGTTTGTTTTTTATATACAAATTTTTTAAACATTTTTTTAATAAAAATTTAAATATTTAACAATAATTAAGAACAAATGTCAAAAAGAAATCATTCACCCGTTTTCGAAATATTAAATTTCAAAAAAAAAATATTTTTTTTTTCAAAAATCCAACATCCGTTTTCGAGATAATTGAGATGGTAGAAAAAATTGTATGGCAGGTACCGTTAGTTTCGGACCTAAATAAACGATTCAAAAAATTATTTGAGACAAACACCTAACACGCCGTTTAGGCAGTAGAGCGCTGTACAGACAGACAGACAGAAGGAATTGTTTGACACACTCTTTTGGTGTTCTCGATCATTGTAATGTCAAGTTTGATTCAAATCCCTAGTTCGATTTTTTTTTTCAAATTTTCGGGAATGTTCACTAATTTAAAAAAAAAAGTGATTTGAATAATTGATCCTTACTTTACTATAAAAAGAAAAACAGGCAAGACAAATGAATTCTGAACCAAAGAAACATGCGAACGCAGCCAGACAAAGTGTCCATCCAAGAAAGAAGGGCTAACATTACCAAACTCAGATTGTCATAAAGATGTATGAGGCAGGTAAGAGTTAGGTAATATGCGCAATGGAAATGTCAGCTGCATGAAGTAATTGAGAACATGGTCGTCTCGCAGCATAGATGCGACTTGAACTGCCTACGGAAATAGTGTGATTTGATCTCGTTAGACTTTATTATGTTGGGTTTTCCGAGGTCGCAGATGTCTATTCCAATAAATGACAATCGAAGCTTGATTTCCAAATCAACATTTCAAATAGGACATCGTTCAAATTTAGCGGATCTCCGAGTATGTGGTAAAATAACTAAAAAATTAACCGCTGGAATCCAAGTCAGTGTGCAGCGCCACGGGAATATTTGAGCCGTGTCATATTTTCATACGAATAATAAATCAATTTTGGTTATACACACCTTATAGCGAGTTTCATTCAAATTGCAAAGATCTGTTCTCAAAATCCAGATTTGATCTTTTTAAAGAAACTTGTTTCCAGATTTAATATTGTAGTATTGGAAAATACATTTCTGGAAAAATCATTATCAGATGACGAGGCTGAAACAATCAAAATATCCATTAATTCTAAATTATTACCTTCTTCGTCCATTATTTGTTTATTTTTTTTTTATTTTTTCACACGGACTGGCACAAGTTCACAACAAATTAATATCAAAATATTTTCCATTTGAATTTGGGCAGAAACCAACCCATCAGAGAGATCATATCTTTCGTATTGAGATTTGATCTAGATTTGATCTTTTTGTTGCAATGAAACTCTCAAAATTCAAAAAGATCTAATCTTTTGACAGAAAGAGCAATCTTTATTCTCTTGAATGAAACTGGCTATTACATACTCCCAGGGCTATCGACCACACCGAGACTAGTCTTCGTTTCGTCTCGGTCTCCGAGAGGAGAATACTTTAAAAGCAACCGAGACGAGGCAGTATTTTTGGTACCGAAATTCGCCGAGTGCATCCCTGGTCTAGGTGGATTGGTTTCAGTTTTCGTTATAAGAAATGTTTTTTTTTTATTTAATTATTTTTTAGAACTCATTATCAATTTCAAGTTTCTTTTTGCGAAATATTTTATGCGCGTTAAAATATCAACCCACATTATATACATAGTTATACTCAGATAGGCGCACTGCGAAAATCCAGAGAATAATACGTGCGATTTATGTATGCATTTCGTTGGAATAGAAATCGCTCATTTTTCAGATTTTGTTTCCCCCTCCGGATACCACCACTTGGAAAAAAATATTATCGAAAAAATCCATTGCAGGATGACGCCGATTTAAATCGATTAAAAAAACATCTACAAAATTTAAATTTTACCTCAGAAAATTCGAAATTTTTAAATTTTACCTCAGAAAATTCGAAATTTTTCCGATTTTATTTTTTGTTCCATTTAGAAAAAAATATTATCCAAAATTTTTGCGTTGACATTCACATGACGGACGTCAATTAGATTATATTTTTTGACGGCATTCGTACATCAGAGAGCCAGCGTGTTCATTATTTAGGGTAGCCGTCTGATTGCAGCTTAACACTGATTTTTCAGAGTAAAAAGAACACAAAATAAGTATAAATTTGCCGGTACAATTTGGATTTGCTCTTACATAAATATTTCAACTTATTTCAAATAAATATTAAATTTCCTTAAAATTCAAATAAATATTAAATTTCGTCGAAACTTTTCCTAGAGATTTATTATAACTACTAGAATTTGAAATATAAGAATCCAATGACCTAGTCCAGCATTTTGTTTGCTTAATTTCCCACAATAATTCCATAAAGTCAACCACCTCAACCAAAATATAAAACGAATTGCTCTTAACCCTCCAATTAAAATAGTTGAATGAAACCAAAAACGAACTCCTAAAAATAATAAGCAGAGAGTTCGTTCACTCGTCATCGCCAGGTAACCCATTTAAATATTATATATATATTTAATCCCTAATGCCGACTTTACTGGACCAACCAACGAAATACACAATACTGTAAATATACCTCTAGATAATTCCAACCGTTGTCGACCCAATTTCTGGCAATTGTGCGGTCAACATTATTTACTAAGCCTACAAACGAGTTTTCCTTGGTTCGTTAGGTAATAAAAATAAAATACACCAACGAAAAATCCTTTTTTTTTATGCTAGTATTTGTATATATTACAACTAACATCGCCAGGATCTCCCTCGGCGCGGCAGCGGGCGTCTACTCTAGCAATAGAACACTATAGCATTCGCGAAGGGTAACAACCTTTTGCGTATTGATTCCATTGAAAGGCAAAGTGCGCGTAACAAAAATAAAACACAACCTCCGTGCCATTTTACAGCATCCACCTTTGCCATCCGGGCGTTCGTCGTAAATCCCCAAAAGGAGCTGGGGTAAAATAAGAAAAAAATTAACACAAAATTTATGTAAGGGCGTGATGTTTCTTTTTGTACTGTACTTATTTTAGAATCGTGGGGGATGTATACTTTATGATGAGAGTTGAGAGGATATGCACTTGAATTCTGTTTTTTTTTTCTTTTCAACTTTGAATTGGAAATGCACACATATGTTTGTATGTAGATAATATAGGAGTATAGATGCGGGTAAAGGACATAGAATGAATGATATCTGAATTTGTGCTACCATCAGTTTTTGAAGTCAGGGAAAAGAGTTTCTTAACATTTGATCCTGCAGTGCAGATATTTAAAAAAAGCATATGTTCCATAATATGCTAAACATTGGAATTGAGTTTTGTGCCGAGGTGTTTTTGTTTATGGAAATATATATGTATCCTACGATAGAAGGATGTTTAAGAGGATTAGTTGGGCTAGGTTATTTTTTCTTTTGAAAACTGCCAGACCTGCTATGGGCGTGGCTGTTACACTAATTGAAGTATCTGAAAAGCTTGTATTTTAGAAGAAAAAAAACTCACAATACTGTTTAGCATAGAGTGAACAACATTTAATTGCGAAACTATATTTTTGAAATTGGAACAAATTCGCGCGATTGTAACAGTAATAACTGGCGCTAGCTGTGTGTCTTATAAATCATAAGGCGAATCTATTGTTAATGGTTTAAACAATAATTTGTAATCATTATTGAATCTGAAAGGGCTTTCAATTTCTTTCCACAAATTTATAAATTAATAAAATCCAGAACTGGATCGCTCGTACCTACTTGCTCTTATGTTCGATAACATCGTATGCAAAGGGTTCTTAGTAGAAACGGTTAATCGTTGTATCACATATCCTTTAATAATATAATATTTTTCAGATAATAATAATATAATTTTGAAAAAAAGCCATAATTTTGGGGGTGGCCGTGGCGCGATAGTTGTGTGTTCGCCTGTCAACCTCATGGTCACAGGTTCGATCCCTGCCGTAGTCTACGTCTTCTTATTTTTCCATTAAAAACCAATTCTAAAAATAAAAGTCATACAATGAGTTGCTGGTTTTCTCATTACATTGTGTTTAGGCATAACTAACAACATGTGATTGAGTAAAACTAGTATACCGATAAAATATGACAAAGAATAAAAAAATTAATGCGAATTATAAGGGACATCGATAAATAAGACACGGAAATTTCTCCGCATTAGTTCAGCCGCCATGCCTGGAAATAAAATCTGAGACAACAACCACCTACAGTCTCCGAATATCGCGCCACACATCTTTCCTATCATTCTTTCTCTTCCTTAACCTCACCCTCACGCCCGCGCTGTATTGAAATATTTAAAGGGTATTCATAATCCTTTGAGCGCGTGTAGATTACAAAAAAAAAAAATAATCCGTTTCTTAAATATTGAATTTTCAAAAAAAAAAAAAAAAACAATTTTGGTATGCAGTATTATTTATAATTGTAAGGGCCTTCTATTTAAAAATTGTTGATCAAAATCCGTCGATACGTTTATGAGAAAGTTCAAAATAAAAAAAAATGACAGGTACCGTTAATAACAAAATTATATACCTAAACAAAATTTACCCAAAATGTAGAATATACCTATATTACGGCACCATTTTTTTATTTTGAACTTTCTCATAAACGGCTCGATTGATTTCGATCAAAAATTTTATATAGGAGGTATTTTAAATTATAAATAACACTGCATACCAACATTTTCGAAAAATTGTTTTTTGGATTTTTGAAAATTCAATATTGCGAAAACGGATGACGATTTTTTAAAAATTATATTTGTAAGCTTTTAAAAAAATTAGTAAAAAACGACTTTAAAAATATATTTAATAATAAAAATTTAATATATAAACGTGACAAAGCATATAATCGTTGGAAAAGATTTCGTTTAGATGTGTTGTACAGTACCTATCGTGAGGAAAGAAATAGGGTTAGGCAAAAAAAATTAAAAAGAACATGGAAAATAAAGATTGTAATGAGTTGAATAGGTATTTTGTATCAATTTCCTCGTCAAATGTTGGTAATTCCTCGAGCAGCATGAATCAAGCTTATATTGAAGACAACTTTGAACACCTAAATTCTTTTCCTAATTTTAACTTTTCAGCTGCTGATGATGCAGACGTTTTAAAAAGCATTTTATCTATATAATCAAAAGCAAGCGGTCTTGGTGACATTAATCCGGTTTTTATTAAAATGATCCTCCCTCATATCCTCAAATACATAACGTATATTTTTAATTCAATATTAATGACGGGAGTTTTTCCTGGCACCTGGAAACGTGTTAAAATAATACCAGTACCCAAAAGCTCCAATGAATTCAGACCGATTGCTATTTTACCATTCCTTTCCAAAGTTTTTGAAAAAGTTATGAGTTCGCAGGTACACAGATTTTTCCAAAATAATAAATTGTTATTTGACAATCAGTCTGGTTTTCGTCCAAAACACAGTTGCACAACTGCCTTAATCAATGTAACCGAAGACATCAGGCAAGCCATAGATAATGACAAAATTACTTTTCTTGTCCTACTAGATTTCTCAAAAGCATTTGATACGGTAAACCACAATGTTATTTGTAGCAAACTTAGAAAACAATTCAAATTTTCTTCCTCGTCCACAAATCTCATAGGTTCTTACTAAAGCTGCAGATCACAAGTTGTCGTTGTAAATAATTCAATGTGAGACTTCCTTCCCCTTAGTTTAGGCGTTCCACAAGGCTCAATTCTCGGTCCAATATTCTTCACAATGTACCTAAATTACCAACCTAAATGTTTACAAGGTTCCTCGGTTGATATGTATGCTGATGATGTGCAGATGCGGAAGAGTTTTCCATTGGGCCTGGTGGAAAACGCTGCATATGAAATGAATGAAGATCTGAACAGAATCTTACACTGGTCGCGAGCAAACGGCCTTTGCTTAAACCTATCCAAATCTAAATGTTTGGTTATTTCCAGGAAGCCGGTTGATACTTCATATTTACCTAACTTATATCTTAATAGCAGTCATATTGATTTTGTTGATTCCGCAAAAAACCTTGATATAATTTTTATTAGAACTCTCACTTGGAATACTCCTATCAGGTTTACATTGGGAAGAGTATACGCAGGTCTTCGTACGCTTTGGGCTACGCACTCGGTAAAACCTTTAAAAACGAGATTAATCCTAGCCAAAACGTTGATTATATCGCTAATGATGTTTGGATATGAAATCTTCAACAACTGTGATTTTGAACATAAGCGGAAACTCAATGTGGAATACAACAGTATAGCCCGATATATTTATGGTTTGAAAAGACATGACCATATTTCAGATTTTTCAAAATCTATTTTTGGGATTACATTGGAAGATCTTTTTAAAATAAAAACATTGTCCTTTGCTTCATAACATTATCCTAATGCTATGTACTTATATAACAGGATCTGTTTCACCCAATCAATTAGAACTCTTTATCTCATTCCGTTTCGATATAGTTTTTTGATTTCTGAGCGACAATTCTTTATCCACGCGATACGCCTATGGAACTCCCTTCCCCAAGCTGTATGGCTAATAAGTAGCACAACCTTGCTTAAAGTTAAGCTTAGACAATACCTGGAGCACCTTGATGATGATTGGACATTTTTGAGTTTTTTTCTCTTTTCTGTTATTCTTTTATTTTCCCTATTATTATTTTTCTTTCTTTTTATTTTTCTCCCTTTTATTACAGTTACTTCATTTTATCCTTCTAAATTAATGTAAAATTAAATAAACATTGTTTTAATATATTTTTTCTTTATTTTTTTTTCTTTTTAATTTATTGGTTTGTAATAATAATAATGCCTTAACAGATTTAAATGATTAAGTACTATTTACGTGACACAATGTATCTTATAATGTATCTTACCGTGTAAGTTATGAAATAAGGTTATATTTGAAATTTGAAAAATTTGATATTTGAAATTTAACCATAAAAACAAGTATGTGCGATCCAGTCGTGTATTTTATTTTTATCAAAATCGTTAGAGCCATTTTCGATATTAGAAGAATTGTATGGCAAGTGGCAAGTATCGTTATTTTTGGGGTTAAGAAAATGGTTCAAAAATCTCTTTGAGACATTTACCTAAAACGTTTAAGAACTAAGTTTGAAGAAAATTGCTTAAGCGGTGTAGGCTGTATATCAACCTACAGACAGAGGGACAGGCAGACAGACGTAAATTCGTCAAGTTTCTTCAAAATCTCTACTTCGATTTTGTTTTCAAATGCAAAGCTTTCAAGTACACCCCTAACTGTTGTCATCTTTATCGATTGATATTTGATAAATTCTTAAAATCGCTTATCATTGGGAATATTGCGAATTACATTTTTATAATACATTCGTTTTTTTTGACAACCATAATTGGGGTGAAAATAAATAAAATTAAATAAAACAAATTAAAATAAAATAAAAACAAATAAAACAAAAAAAAATTTAAAAAAATGGAAGCAGTCCTTGGACTGCTGATAGAAGTGAAAACATTAAATTATGAATAATAGCAATTTTTGATATGAAAATTACTTGTAGTAGGTATCAAAAAATTTAAATGAACTTCATCTCTATATCGCTTACACCTAACCTGATTTTGTAATTTTCTCTTTTTTTTCAAGTTCCCTCATTGATTATTGTGCTTGTATCGAATAATTAAATATCTGAAAATGCAATATAAAAATATAAGAAAATAATATAAAGCAACAAAAATAAATAAATAAATATTAAATAATATCTAATTTTCGGACGGAAATATTAACACAATTATTAGAGATATTTAAAAAAAATGCTTTTTTATTTTTTCCCCAATATGAGAAAAAGATCATATTTAGTATGTACTTACTTTTATACTGCACAGTTCTTGAATCGACAATTTTAAGTAATTTAATCAAAATACAAACAATGCACAATACATATACGTATACCTACGCACATTTAACTATGGAACCCAGTAGGAAATTTCGACATCAATGATTTTTTTTTGGTGAATTCATCGATGAGCAGTGTGTTATGATTTCATAAGAAAACGGTTGCGCATTTTTTCATCAGTTAACTAAATTCAAATGAATTTAATGCTTACAATTCACTACATTTTCAGTTACAAAATCATAAACGATGATTTCACTGATGAAGGGTAATGCATAGGTTCATGAGTTCGCATATATCTATAATTCATATGCGAATTAACGACTTAGGTACATTAACAGAATAAAAATGGATTAGCATTCATGTCATTTTTCACATACTGAATAAGTAACTCTAAGTTAGCAGTGATTTCACAGCTTAACGTTCATGCTATTTTTCATCACATATAATTTGCTTATGAATAAACTAGTTACCCCTACTTTGTGATTTCACTGGTAAATATACACCTCGAAAATCACTTGGTGAACGCCTATGACAGCCCCATGTTAAATTCATCGATGTTTTCATACCAAATTCATGGGGTGTAGCTTCCACTCATTGATGAAAAAGTTATGGTGATTCATGCATGAATTGTTTGAAGTTTCCTACTGGGAATTGGAGGATTCAAATTTACTTATATGTACACACATATAAACAGCACTGAACACTTTATATACTTACGTCATACTTATCTATACCGCTTTCGATATATAGCTTGAACCAATTCACTTGTTCATTCCACTGATCACCTCTCTTTAAATTTCTTTCATCATGTCATTATTTTGAAAGATATGTACACATACACACAATCACCTTGCAGAGATGGACTTTATTTACATCAGATATGATCGTGATTGATTGTGCAGTTTTCAAAAAAGTATTACATATCTGGCATTGTACTCATTATCTCTTGCACCATTTTTGTTATCTTGAATCATCTCTCTGCGCAACCGAAACGCGACGTCCGCCAAGTAATTTGCTTCAAGCTATCCTTGTTTATTTTCTATGTTTTATCGTAATTTTGCTCTTTGTTTTCTCATTTTTTGAAATAGATCACCTGATCAGTAGGCAGTATAAGAAGCATCGACCTCTTCTCAATTAAACCATATTGATATATTAAGATTCCCTTAACATCGATAAAATTACACCATATTGGTATCGATGTTTTGAATGATAGATCTGCGTTTTCTCTTTTAACATCGATATTTCATTAGCATGGATGAATAGCGCACATCTTTAGCTTGTCGATTTTATAATCTTATGAATCTATACTTAAAATTATGGCCTGTTAAAAAGCTTTGGTATAATATTTGAAATGTTGTTGTTGTTTTATATTTGTTTTCCATTTTAAGTAATTTAAAACAAGGAAAACATCCAACTGAATATCTACATATTGTAATGATATAATATTTACATTTACTTCCCCTACCACCTCCATCATCAGTCGTCAAACATACCTAAAAGCAATAAGACAGTTTAGTATAATACTCCTCAAATACCCCGCCCTAATCTCAGAAGCCCTCACTGATGAAGTATAGTGGGAAAAAATGAATGTGCGCTTGTCTACCATGTTATAGTTCACACTCACTGCGAACCAAATTATGTATAAGAGGAAGTCAGCACATGATGTAAAACCGTGTTCTACTGCAGTGGAAATTACAAATCTAGTGTACAAGTTAGATCTCCGAACTTTTGAAGTCCAAATCACCCCAGCTGGAGAGTGGACGCCCAGGTCTAAGTAGTTAGTTAGTGACGCTGCTATCTCAGTTTTGAAATTTAGTCACGACTGATATCTCAGTTTTGAAATGTAGTGGATACTGCAATATCAGTTAAGCTTAAGCTTAGAGTTAAGGCAATATTTTTTATGATATATAAGTTTATTGTAAGACTATATGAAACAAAAATATATAAAAAATTGTATTAAAATTATAAAAAATTAAATAAAACGAATTGTGAATAAAAATAACTTCAACGATACTACATTTTTTTTGCTTCTTTTGTAAAACCCTGGTTCCGACTATCTTTAATCAGCGTACCATAAAAAGCGGTACATTGATTCCAGTTTTCCGACTAATATACATCATTTTCACTTTTTAATTTTTTTTTATGTACCTACTTTCTTATAAAGTATTTTGATTTTAGTTAGTCTGCTTTTATGTTAATTGAACCATTCTTTTGTGATCGTGTGAAATTTCAAGGCAGATCAGAGAGATTCCCTAAATGTAAGGTTGGGTCAATAATTCCCTGAAAAATGAAATGAGGAACACTCTTTCCAGCATAAAAACATTTTATTTATCAATATAGTCTCATTTTAGCTCGATATAGTACTTCATCCACGGGCTCTCTAATTTGTTGACTCTAGTTTTGTTTTAGCGATAACCTCTTCATTCGACCCAAATCTCCTACTTGCGAGCAATTTCTTCAGGTTTCGAAGCAGGAAATATTCGTAGGATTCTAAATATGGGGAGGGAGGAGTTCATAGCCTAACTCACACAGTTTTGCCCTTACGGCAGCGACTTGTGCGCCGGCCGTTGCGTTATGTTCTGGTGAAAAAGAACTTTCTTCTTCCCCAAATGCTGCCGTTTTTTTGCATCAAATCGGCTTGGAATCGATCCAGCAGCTACGCGTAATATACGCAGGTCTTACTCTTTTCAAGGTAATCGATGTCACGATGACCTTGTTTGAACCACTTTGTCCTGCTTTGACTTCGATTCAGCGGGAGAAGTCAATTGTTTTGACTGTTCTGGTATGTGGTTTGTTATGGTGAATCCAGGTTTGATCCACAGTTACGAAACGGCGCAAAAACTCAATAAGCATTTGCAGGAACATGGTCAGACACACCTTTGAATTTGTCAATGGTATGCGTTTGTTGTCTATTATGAGCTTTTTTATGTCCAAATATTTACGTAAAACCGAAATTAATCAGGCATATAATGAACCTCTTCATGCTCACGCACTTTCACTCGCCGATCGACCATTATCAAACCATGGATATTGTCGACCATTTCTGGTGTGGTGACCTCAATTATGTGACCAGAACGTTCGGCGTCACTTGTGATTAAACAAAAATTGAGTAAACCAGTGGTGATTGAAGCCAATCTATGGTGAATAGTCCCTATAATATTTCTCAATGTTTTTTGTTTTTTGGTTTGAGTGACAGTTTTTTCTGGAAATTTTAACCAAAATGACGGTATGCGTCTATATAAAATGGCTGCCACAGTAAATCTATTTGACAGATCTGTCTGGAAGGTTGGATGCATTCTTTCGAATGACGATTATTAACAAAAAATTATAAATTTAAGGTGACGGCACAATTTGTGTTAATTTTCAGGAACTTTTTGACATTGATAGGTAGATACACACACTTTGAAAGTATTTATTTTTTAAATAAAAGAAAAAGTGAAGTAAAAAGTATAAAAAATATATGTATGAACTTTAGTTCTTTTTTTAATTTCTGCCACGTAAAATGTATGTGGTTATTGGTATCTACTTCAGAATTTAGCATTATAGCTCTAAATATCAAGCTTTTATTTATACCTGCATTGGTATATTAACATGTTAAAGGTTTCAATCTATTTACGCTCTTGGCTATCATCTACACCCACGCGCCTGTTTCCCTATCAATTAACTGACTCAACTGTACTCGTGCATCTAATCTCATTAAGAGCAGGAATTTGCAAAAAATAAAAATGGCAACTCCATTGTTGTTGTTTATGACCTTTACACCAAGGACGGACGGACAGACGTGGAAAAGTGAAATAAAAACAAATAATCCTGTTCGAGCCATCATCACGAGAAAATACCAAACCTGCAACCTGCCTGCCTGACGCCTAGTACTCGTATATTGAATGTCGTCGTCGTCCTTATAAAACATTCCGCCATCGTCATTGTGAAAGTAAACAAAGACAATCACAGTGCATCCGACACCTCAGCTCAGCTCAGCTTGAATAAAGAGCAGCGTTCAGTACTTCCTTCCATATCCAGGTGGTGGTGGTGGTTTGTTATTTTTTTTTATCCGCTCCCCATACATATTCAGCACCCTTATTTTTTTTAATCCTGATTCATGGAAACATACCAATCTATGTATGTACTCCTTGTCTGGTTGTTGGTAATAATACGCGAAAGCGAAAGTCACGGGGTTTTGTGTAAAACAAACTGAATACGTGTCTATCACCTTTAATCCACGTTTCTATCTATTTACAAGCAAATCTACTCGTACAATATCTCGCCAATGAAACGAACGTCATAAACAACACTTGCTGTTCTTTATTTGTTCCTTTTATATTTTGGTAATAGGTAAAGCTAAGGCGGTGATAGAGCTCTAGTTATGGAGAAATCCTATATTGAGTAACAGATCATTTGCGTGACGACTGATATCAGCTGATTGGGTGGCACGGCTTCTTCAACTAGACAAAATGTTTCAAATGCGAATGAACGAATGAAGAGGATGTTTTGGTTGTCGTAACAATAAAATGGGAACAACGGAAATGTCTTGTGTGGCATAGTGGTTCGTATCCTACAATACCAGCTGGGTTATGTTCCTAGGATACAAAAAAAAAACATGAAAATTATGTATGTATTGCCATATGCAAGAGCGGAGTTACCAAAATCTAGACAGTTTATGTATCGGTGAGCTTTTGAATAGGGCCATGTTAGGATTACATCCTTATTATTCTGGCTAAAAAATGTTGTGATTCAATAGTACTTTTCCAATTATCCGATGATCTTCGCATGAAATAATAACAAAACTCACCACAGCAAGGTGAATTTTCTATTCTGAATGAGTACAATTGTTTTGGGGGAAAATCGGTAGTAAGTAATTTAAGATCTTAAAAGTAAAAGAAATAATAGGTGTAAGAATAAGAAGTAAGCACCAGGAGCCCATCAATTCCACAATCGTTAGTTTTTTCTGTGTACACAGAAAATTCTGTAGTTACACATGCATAATTGCAATTCCGCAAGACTGACAGATAAGGTGTACACAGCTAGGCAAATTTACTCACGCATATTTTGTGGGTGAATAGCTTTTTTACACGCAAATCATTCCCGTAATTTAATGTGAGTATATGTGTGTGTGTAAGGCTACGCCTACGATGCAATTACGTGCGAGAAAAAATATTTACATTTATTTAAGAAAGTTTTTTTTTAATAATACAAATTCTATATACCACTGAAATGCATCAGCCAAGTAGAATACTTAGACCCGTTTGCTGATACACAATTTAAGCATTTAAGTTCTACTTAAGCACCTATGTGACAGTTTACGCAGAGTAAAAAGTAGCCCATAAGCGTTTCAAGTAGAACATAAATATTTATAATGTGTATCAGCAATCGGTCCTTAGCACTATAATATATTTGGACTTGTTGAATTATTAATTCAAAATATCTTTTAATGAAAATTGGCGTTTCGTCCCGGCCGGCGATTTCACATGGACTCATCAGTTGTCTAGTGAGGATTTATATTTATTCTTATATACGTGCGCACATTGAAACCATATTTCATGGGAGTGTTCTGAGCTTCTCGCAAACCTATCGCAAACATCTCGCTAAGAAAATATTTTTACCACTTTTTCAAGCAATTTTGAGCGAGAAATGTTTGTTTTGTTTTTAAGAAAAAAAATTAACCCAGTTAATTTCAGTGCTTGTGTTGTGTGATGTCATTTTTTAAAATAATTTTGGTGGTAATAATTATAAAGGAATAACATAAATAAAGTGATAAATAAATTCTTTTATTTTAGATAAAGAAATGAAGCCGGAAGTTGTCGACAAGAAAACAATCGAGCAACACAACTGCACGAAATCATTTTTACTGGGCACATTTTGTCGCATTTAATTGTCGCAACTTGAATCGCTTGAATAGCTTCTCGTATAGCATCGCTTTGTCGCATCACTGTACGCGCAGCCTAAAGCGGGCATGTCCAATGCATATTTGTTGTGGTTATTTTGTTAAAATGGCCAGCACAACGTTGATCTCGAGTATGACATTCAGTTGTTTTGAGTGTTTGTGTTACAAGAGAAGAACTGTCATTCAATACCAACTGAACACTTCCCGGAATATTTGGAAAACTTTCGGACAACCAATTGAAAACGACATAAGGGAAAAAAAAATGTTCGATACTTGTCTCTAATTCGGGATAAAACTGTGTTATCGGCGTGAACGTTTACTTTGTGTTATCGATAGTTTGTATGCCAATTTTTTTCTGTGATGGCTTCGCATCAGTCATTAACGCTATGTAGGAATGACATTTCAGTATTTTTTAGTCAAAATGTCAAAACGAATTTTTCGTAATTTTTGTTTCGATTTAATTGCCTCTTTGTCAAATCGCGCAAGAAAAAATCACATGAAAAATTATAAGAAATGAAGAATATAGGCAAGTTTTTTTTTGCATTTGGAAAAAAATCGAACTCGATATTTTGATCAAAATCGTCACTACGCTAATAGAAAACACGAAAAATGTGGATCCCGCAATTCCATCCACCTGTCGAACTTCTTTCTTCAAACTTGGTAATTAAGCGTCTTAGATGATTCCCATGATTTTTTTTAACTCTTTTTTTTAGGCCCAAAAATAATGGTACCTGCCACACAATTTTACAATTTTTTTTATTAATAAAGGTAAATTTTTATTATCTTGTAAAAATTGTAGGTATTGTCTATATTTTTGTTCAAAAGAAAATTTAAATAAAATGTTATTAACGGTACTTTTTGATTTTTGACTTTTTCATTAACGGCTAAACGGATTTGGATAAAATTCTTATATAGGAGGTCCTTCAAATTTTAGAAATAATTTATTCGATTTTTGATAAAAAAATCAATTTTTTTTTTTGAAAATTTAATATTTCGAAAACGGGTGGACATATTCTTTTATTTTAAGTTTTTAAATTTATATTGCTAAGTAATTAAAATTTTAAGTTAATAAGACTTTAAAAAGCATATTAAGCTGTTTCGGCTAAAATGCCGAAAATATAAAATATAAAATATAAAATATAAAATATAAAATATAAAATATAAAATATAAAATATAAAATATAAAATATAAAATATAAAATATAAAATATAAAATATAAAATATAAAATATAAAATATAAAATATAAAATATAAAATATAAAATATAAAATATAAAATATAAAATATAAAATATAAAATATAAAATATAAAATATAAAATATAAAATATAAAATATAAAATATAAAATATAAAATATAAAATATAAAATATAAAATATAAAATATAAAATATAAAATATAAAATATAAAATATAAAATATAAAATATAAAATATAAAATATAAAATATAAAATATAAAATATAAAATATAAAATATAAAATATAAAATATAAAATATAAAATATAAAATATAAAATATAAAATATAAAATATAAAATATAAAATATAAAATATAAAATATAAAATATAAAATATAAAATATAAAATATAAAATATAAAATATAAAATATAAAATATAAAATATAAAATATAAAATATAAAATATAAAATATAAAATATAAAATATAAAATATAAAATATAAAATATAAAATATAAAATATAAAATATAAAATATAAAATATAAAATATAAAATATAAAATATAAAATATAAAATATAAAATATAAAATATAAAATATAAAATATAAAATATAAAATATAAAATATAAAATATATGTTAAATCAAATAGTTCATTTTATTTTTTGTCCAATTTCCTACGAGCTTGAAAAAAATTGCAATGAAATTGTAAATCCGCTCCTTACCACCTGGTGAAAGGAGCTTTCTCTGTTGTATATGTGTGAGTTTTATTGGAATTTACATTATAGTGTCACCGCTGAAATAAATTTCCCTTATGTATAATGTACCAACTAGCTAGCTACATCTCCATAAAACAGGAACACAGGGACTCATAGTCATTTTCATTATATTCGGTGGAGTGAGGACGCATAAATTATTTACAAATTAGTTTTTTTTTGTCTGTTCTTGTCGTCGTCGGCGGCGGATATTTGATTTATTTTCTTTGGGCTCTCCGAGTAAATTTTGTTCATTTGGCGGGAGATTTCCATGTCAACACATTTTTATCAGAAACGACAACTTTAAAGGTGAACATTTTAGGATTTACAGTCAAAACATTTTCTTAAGGCAAGACAATTTTAAATTAAATAATTATGTCTGGTGTCATGATCTTAAAATGTTTAAGCTTAAAATTTAGCACAAAGAGATTTTCTTAACAGACAAATTCATGGAGGTATTAAGGCACTCAATCTTAAATTGGCTTAAAGGTACTTGTATGTATATATGAAAAAAGCTCAAGTGAAGAATTTTCAATTTATCTCATCATATTAAAGTATTTCTGAGAAGTGTTTACGATTTTTTTTATTTTTTTTACAAGAAAGTAATTATTAACTCAGAGAAAGAGAGGGAGAATGAGTAAAAATTTGGTTGTTGAGTAGCTTGTAGATGAATGTGCAGCTTAGTCCTTATCATATAAGTTACTTCATAATGGAAACAGATAATTAGTCCTGAACACCCAAGTGAGAAGTTGAACCATTTGCAAACTTCGCCAGCTGCAGGAGTTATTACGTTTCGTAAAAGTAATTATGTATTCTCATTAAAATATCCTTGGCAACAACAGGAGCATGACAGACAAGGAAGTTGGAAAAAGTAAATGTGACAAAATGTTGAAGTTTGTATAAGCAAGTTCAGCATTTTGTTTTGACAGCAAAATTTTAATATTTTCGTTTTTTTTTAAATATTTTAGATATTGAATATAATAAATTGGATTTATGTGTAAGAATATTGACGAAAAAGTATACCATAATCAAAAAGGAGCAATTTTAATTTTTTAAATATTGTTGGTGCACGTTGTTTCTGAACATAAAATTGTTATGACATTATTTATTATTCTTGACATTTCATCGATAAGAGCATTTCAAAGTAGTTCCTCTAAATTATATTGTAATTGTAGATATACATATATTATAGAAATTGTTTTCTTAATTAATGTTTTAAATAATTAATTTAGGAAAATTTGGCTGAGCTGGAGTTAAAGCTGTTGCACAGGGACCAACTCAATCATCAGACTCCTAACTTACGATTATAGAATTAGTTTTGATTTCAATATTATTTTTCAAAATATGCAAATTGTTATACATAATATAGGCTCTTTAGTTTCAGAGCAGAATCTGAGTTGTCCAAAAAAGTGTGTGTTTCATTTTTCCCTCAGTGTATTCAGTTGTGAATTTTTGTTTCGTTTTTTGTTTTGAAAATGTTCGCAGCGAGCTCAATGAACCCAGACAAGAACGATTAAGTATTCTGAAGTCATTATCGATTGGATTTTCTGAGCATTTTACTCCTTTTGGATTCTAATCAAATATGTAAACATCGTATTCTCAAATTCACCGGATATACACGTAAGCGCGTTCATCTAAAAATGGCTTATTCCTCAAAAAATTATTCCTTTTGACAAATAGTCCGACGGAAAACTTGTATATATGTGTGTATTTTTACCTTTCATTTTTTTGTAAATAATGGAGTAAATCAGGAACTCATTTTATGACAATTCTTAGAAATGGTTTTTAATGGAATATAAGAAGACATAGACAACGGCAGGAATTGAACCTGAACCACAACTATCGCGCCACGGCCACCCCCAAAAATGTTTCCAAAAATAAAATGCACGACTTGATCGCACGTACTTGCTCTTATGTTCGATCATATCATAAGCACTTATTAGTAGAAACGGCTAAATTTATTTTCAAGTCTTTTTTAATTATTTTTTTATACACAAAATTTCTTTAATTTAGAAAATTTGGTATGGCAGTCTTAATAATATAAACTGAAAAACATAATTTAAAAAAAAATTTCCATCTGTTTTCGAAATATTGAATTTTCAAAAAACAAAATATTTTTTTCAAAAAATCCACAAAATATTTTTCGAAAATGATGGTATGCAGTATAATTTAGAATTTGAAGGACCTCCTGTATAAACAGTTCACGAGATAGTCGAACATCAAAAAGCGGTTATATATGACAGGTTCCGCTAGTAACATATGAATTAAAAATATTTTACTAACTAAAATGCGGACTATAAATATAATGGTGAACCAAATGTTTGCTTATCAAAATCGTTAGAGAATCATCATTTTGCCCTTAAAATTTGTATGGCCGGTACAATTATGTTTGGAGCTTAAAAATTGAGCCAATCACATTAAACGTTTGAGTACCAAGTGTAGAGAGAATAGCTTCAGCGGCTTAGGCTGTAGGTCGACCTACAAACATACAGACAGTCAGACAGACGTAATTGCGGGGCCCACTTTTTGCCTGTTATCTATCATGGTAATATCAATTTGGATTACAATTTTGAGTTCAATTGTCTTACGTGATGTATCATAATATTTGATACCAATAAGTAGTTGCAAGAAAGTTCTTCTGCTTATCGTTTTGCAGAATGTGTACAAAAAATAACAAGAATCACATTTTCTTTTTCAAGAACTACTTACACCATACACTGGTTTCACAAATTGACAAAACAATTTGTAAACATCCGTTACCAATGGAGTGCAAAAATGTTTCCGAAAGAGTGTATTTGTCAAATATAGTGATTGAGGTGTTCTGGGGCGTATACGTACTTTTTTTACAATTTGACACATTTAAAGCGTAATGATTTATAGCGTAAAATTTTTATGGATTTAATATATGATGCTGATCCACATTGTGAAAGGATTTAAGAGAAGATGTTGCTCCATACTGGTATTGGTCTCTAGTATAACCTATAGAGTTCGAAAATCGAGCAAAAGAATTTTACATTCGAATTTGTGCGGCTAAAGAAAGAATAACTGTTTTGAAAGGCGCCTGAAGTTAGGCTCAAGGTAAATTTTGTTCCATGTTAATATATTTCATTATACCTATTTGTGGCTTTTTAAGGAGAGAGATTTATGTCAGCTACAAATGTTTTTTCCGTAATTATGTTTTTTTTAACTCTATGGTCATTCACGATTGCTGTTAGAACTTTTGTCTGAAGCTTTTATTAGTCTGGGACTTATAAGTCGTGTCTGATATAATCCCCAAAATCAAAATTTCACAAAACTCCAAATCCCGAAAACTAATAACTCTTAATGGACAATATCCCTTAGTTCAAAAATATTGTTAAAAATAAGACCCACAAAGCAGTCTGGTGAATTTACTATAATAAAATTGTATTTTATAATTTTTGTACTGGAGAAAGTTTTTCGTTACGAGTGAAAACAAGAAAAATTTGTTTTCCTCGTCTTT
The DNA here is from genome assembly GCA_910595825.1 of Philhelius pedissequus. Classification (NCBI taxonomy): domain Eukaryota; kingdom Metazoa; phylum Arthropoda; class Insecta; order Diptera; family Syrphidae; genus Philhelius; species Philhelius pedissequus. The sequence goes on from OU343162.1 coordinate 44,642,441, forward strand.
CTGCAGCATATGCATTTTATGTCGTCGTGAATTGTTGGCTACAGAATGACGGAGGAAAAACGTTTGGAAAACGATGGATTTTTTAATTTTAAATGTGTACCGATTTCCAGGCCGAGTGATCTACCGGTTTAACAATTTGAAATGGTCCGTCGTATTTATTTCTCACTTATCCAGTTTTTAATTATTTTCCTGAAAGAAACAAGAATGTGTTTCTTTAATCTTTCGCCAAATTTTATACTTCAAATTTACTTTTGGGGTAATCGAAAAGAAAATGTACATGCATAAAAAAAATCACTTTGCTGGTTGCTGTCATTTTGACAATTCATCGGCGTTTAAAACGCATGAATTTGACATACCACAATTAGTTGAATTTTCGGTATTTGTTATTTTTTATTTCTAGCAAAATAGAAATGATTATTTTTTTAAGCTTTGAATACTAAGGGCCAGTTTTACACTTAACTCAGGGTAAGATTTCAATTTCACACAAGCCAAGATGAAGTGGTACTTAAGTGGCCATTGTTGCTTAACGTTTTTCATTCCGGTGCGTGGCTCAAAAATGCACTACGGGTATTGAATTTGGCCTTTATTTCTTTCCATGCCCTTAGTTTTGCATCGTTGGTAGCTGCGTCCATTTTTTTGCACTCAATTATATTTTTCTTTTAATTCTTTTTTTCATTTTGAATAACACCTTAAATAATAATGTCAAAAATTAAGGGTTGCCATCGTTACTCATGCCTTTGAGTGAAGTAATTTTAAGCGACTCTGAAACAAAAAAGTAGCCTAAGTGACACTTATCGTTTGACATTTACTGAAATTCAGGTCGAACTTAAGTGTGTACTCTGAAACTGGCCTAAATCGATCGAAATTGTCCATGTAAATCTGAACAAATACAGAGTCGAAATGACAGCTGCTCCTAATTTAGTTTTCGACTGGTCCGGAAGAACTCTTCTGAAAGTGTTCGATTGGTATCAAATGACAGTTCTTCTCCTGGAAAGAAGTGAAATTCGATTCTGATTTTTAAAACCAGAAAGTCCTAATCAAAACCAGAATAACGCACACACACATACCCTTTAAATGTCAACATCGAATTCAATGTTGTGTTGGCCATGCTTACAAAATAAAATAATCACAAACGTGCTTTTGAAATTTCCCGCCTAACACATACATTCTCATTAAACTTTAGCACCCAGAATCTACTGTTAATTTATTCGATTGGAATTCCGAATTACCAATGGGAAACTACATAAGTGTTTGAACTATAATTACACGGTCAACGTAATCGGTCAAAGCGTTGCATCTCTGCGTAAAAATGATGTCAAAATCTGTGCTAATTATGGCAAGTCCTGTGATTGTTAAAAAGGAAAAATGTTGAAATTTTATGTACATTTTTCGATCAACGCATTAATGGTGTGGTGACTGACGGAGCGAAAAATAAATTTTGTGGGGACGTCAGACAGTCAAGGCGATGAACGAATTTGTTGATCGTGTTATTCTAGCTGAAATATGTTTCTGTTTGCAATCAGTTTTACGGAATTCAGCTAAATTTAAGTTCTGTTTGATTCCATATGATTTTATGTTTCTGAAATATCAATTCGTATTCCGTTCGATATTTAAAACATTTGATGTAAACGATATAAATGCGACTTCCAGATTGTGAGGAAGTCTCATATACAAGCTCCGTGAGGAATTGTAGCACTCGATAAAATTTTCGAGTTCTCCCCAAAAGAGAAGTCACAACGAAATTCAACACAGAAAGGTGAATTTATTTTATTGTGAATTATTACGTTTAGAAATTGCAGATTTAAATAATTTCATTTGAAGTTCTGATTCAGCAACATTCATAAAAAGTCAGATTTCTAAAGGAATGTTATGAATTTTTACTAAACACATTGACAAGAACTAAAATGTATTTCCTTGACTTTTGTTCAAAACTTCTAAGCTTAAAATTACACAATGAGAAAAATTGCTTTTAGGTTTGTGTAGTTATTTAAGGATTATCAAAAAATGCCTACAAGTCGTACATATGTACATATATCAAGAGCAACTATTAAGTTGTGGCCTGCTCCGAAGGAGATCAACATTTCGATTGTTTTTGTGACTGTGGAGAGAATAAAAAAGCCACAAAATTAATTTCACCTCTGCTTGTGACTTTTCAGTTACCAGTGATTTTGGTGAGAATCAGGGTTGTCATAAAAAGATTGATTTATTACCGATATCTCCCATATCCCTTTTAAAAAACAAACCAATCTCACAATTATTGTAAGAGCTATTTCCGAAGTTTCGAAATAAATCGAACACAAATATTGAGAATATTGAAATTAAAATATCAGACTTTCCAAGCCGCAAGCCTCTAAAAACTTTTTTAGTCCTAGAGAAAACTTTTCATATTCAATATGCGAGTTGTACACTCTCAATAGCACACAAAGGATATTAATTTTTTTGCAAGCCTCGCGGCATCTATCAACTTGAAAGTTCTTTCTTTTCAAAGTGCATTCAACGTTTGTTGCACAATTTGGGTCAGTCTTTTCCGAATAGTACCAGCATAACCACATTCACCCATTTCTAACAATGGCTGATGGGTTGGTTTGTTATGGCTATGGATATATGATAAAGGAGTGGTAAATCTGTGTGCGGTGCGCGACCGGCACAGCAATGATATTCAAATGAACCTACTCGAGAATACTAGGTTAGTACCGTCACATTAATATTTGATGATTGAATGTGAGTTTTGAGAATAGAAACTAACGGGACTTCCTTTATTTACCATCCCCTAAAGCTATTGTGTTTAGCCTGGTGGGAAGTTTAATATTTCATGTGTACCAATTAGCGAAGAAACGTAGAAGCTACATAGTAAGTTCAACGAACTTTTATAGTTAAATTGTTAATAAATAAAAAGTGGAGTCCTGGAGGTGTATGCATGTATAAGGTCTTATACCTATTAAATCTAGAGAGTAATGAACTTACCTTTCCCGTAGGGATAACGACTTGGGTTGAATGAGGTGCGGAGCAGCTGATTTTGGAACAGTCGGTCCTGGAACTGGTATTGGCATGGTTCGGTGCGGGTGCGGGTGTGTTGGCACAATAATCACTGGTTCCGATTCAATTCCTGTTAAGTCCGTAGCCACGGTCATATTGCTGCCAGCGGCTGGAGTAAGGGGCAACGAAGTCGAGAATCCATTACTCGCTGGTGTGGTAATTGTCGTAGAAGAATCATCGTTGTTGCCTCCGCCAATGCTCTGTGTTTCTTCTGGCTGTGGAGGATAATCTTCATGCAGTCCATTCACGGGAACAGCACCACTCTGTTGATCCACATCATCAATGTCATCATCGTCGTCTACTTCGTCAGCTTCGTCGTCTGCTTCCGGTTCTTCTTCTTCGTCGACATTTGTCTCATCTAATTCGGGTGCTTCGACTTTGGGCTCTTCATCATCATTGAACGCTGGTGGTGGGGTTGCTGTTGAACCGTTACCGGTTGGTGAATGTGGTTCCTCCTGATGCAGTGACATTGGTGGGAGCGAACCTTCAGGCGACATTGGCAACGGTGGCAATGGAGGTGGTGGTGAAGGAACTTTAGATAGTGGTGCACATGGTGGTGGAGTTGGTGGTGGTGAGGGAGACGACGAAGAAGGCGTAGTCTCCTCCGAATCGAGGACATAGTGCATATTGGGAGGAAGTGGGGGCAATGGGGGCGGCATTACTGCTCGATGCCCATCGTCGTCATCATCATCGTCCTCATCATCGCCTTCAGTGTCAGTAGTCAGGTCCGCATCGGATGGTCCAGTTCGATAGTGTGGTGACGGGACTTCGGGAAGTGTCGGTAAGGGATGTGAAGATCCCGAAAAATTTGTAATCGTAGTTACAGTACTAGAAGTTATTGTTGGTTTTTCCATGATTGGAGGAGGTGGAGGTTGAGGAGTAGTGGGTAGGGTTTGTGGCGGTGGTGGCGGAGGTGCCGGGGGCCGAGCAATTACAGTCGTATCCACTTCCTCAATATCAGAGTCAATTCCTTGAGCAAAATCCATATAAAATGAATCTCGTGAATCACTCGAGCCACGGCGGAGCTTTAATGAAAGATCCGGAGAGCTATCCATGATTGTAAATTAATTTAGTTTTTTTTTTTCTTAAATAAAATTGAACACCTTGGTGGATGAATTTGAAATAGATTTATATTTAATTTAAATTCTTAATGATTTTTTTCTTTGTCACATTCATATTATTTTTTTTTTTTTCAAATCAAGCTCAGGACGAATTGACGACGACACAATTTTTCATCACATTCATTGTAATCACATAAAAAAATACTCCGAGCTTGGATACTCTACTAAAAATAAAACACAGACACAAAATTACACACACACAGAAAAATGGGAATCCTGCTACGAAGTTAACCAAAAAAATTGGTGCAAAATTTCTACTTCGTCTTTCTATATTCGGTTTTCCTGTTTTTTTTTCCAACCCCCAAATAAAGAACGCAAAAACGAAACGATATAGGGTGGGGTGATGGTTAGGAAAGATGAAGCTTTAATGCGTTGCACCTTTCAATATTCAGATATTTTAATACGTTTATTAATTTTTGTTTTCTGTGTTAAGCTAATTTTGTTTTTGTTTTGCTAAAAAAGCATCTAACAAATTTTAATATTGTATCTTTAATAACACGGTTTCGATAGATTTCACTGTTTGATGGCGACGAACCTTCTGCGACAACACTCGCCCGAGGAATAGCGTTTGGTGGCGGCTTGCTGCTGGCTGTGCTTCACATTCAGATCCGAACTTGGATGTGTAAAAGCGTCCTAGAGGAATATCACAGCACGGCACGAGAGCACAACGACAAATTTTCACCAGCACCCTTCTCTCGTGGAATGTATATCTGGTGCAATTTAGTTATTGTGTGTGATGTGTGTTGATTGTGTGCTTTTTTCTCTGTTTAAATCTCTCGAACAGTATTTGAAATGTATCTTCTGGATACTACGCCTGAACTGACTGAACCAGACATATTGGATGTTATGATGATGGTCTGTTTTGGGATCGGTATTATGGCGCGGCGGGCGCGGCGTTATCGGCATCGCAGAAAAGAATCTCTTTTAGATACACTTGTTTTTGTTTAGTGGTATGTGTGTGTGTGTGTGTGTTTGGGAGAGTTATACTATTAAAATTCCGTTTGTGGAAAATGATAGTGGCGGAATTTATTTATTTCTTTTTACTCGCGCAGACAGACCGCTTTTTTCGGTCATGTTGTTGTGGTGATTCCATTCATTGAGTAAATTCCAGTAAACGTTTCTATAGGTGTGAGTATTTTCCAGGCATCAACCCTTAAACCATTTTATGATGTGTGCCCGTTCAGAATGAACACCGGGAAATGTGTATTTGGTATTTATGGGGGTGTAATTGTGTATTGTTTGTTGCTTGGCGACCGTATTCATTTTTGCCTAAGATAAAGAGTTATATATAGGTATATCTCCCTAAATAATTCATTTATTTTATAGGGGATGTGAATGTTGATGCTCTGTACCTATAGGGTTGCCAAATAGAACCGATGACCATTTCTTTCGAATCGATTTTAGGTAGATAGGCAGTACAGTACCACATATTGGAGGTATCCGAAATTCTTATTTTCGTTCAAATTTGCGTATATACCAAAATCGAGAAAAAACAGGTTTCAGTGACCCTGTCATTGTACTAATTAATTCGATTTATAAGCCGTTTCTCAAACGAATTAATTTTTAAAAAAACATACCTACATATACAAAATTTTTAATAAAGTGCGTCGTTTTATTTTTAAGTGGAATTTGAACAAAAATTACAAATTAATTTGTCTAAATGTGCAAAACAAATGCTTATTCGGAAAATAGAGGTTTTAGGGAAGTACCCCTTATAACATCTATATATGATACCACCACCAAAAGTTCTCAGTTGTGTTGTTAAATACTGAAACATAAGTTTGAGATACCTCCTCAATTTTTCACTGAACCAAGTTGGTGATATCTCAGTTTATGATATCATCAGCATTAGCATTATGTGTAGATGATAAATAAAATAATGTTGTTGGATTTGTGTTTTTTTGTTCAAATTTTCAATACCTTTTATCAACTAAAAATCCAGGAGTACGGATATTGGGGGTTATCGTAATAAAAAAAACTCCCTGAAAAAGTGTCCGTCTTTCTCACGCAGAGAATATGAATGATGCTCCAAATTTTTCCTCGGAACTTATTGATATCGCAATATAATTTCCAGGGAAATTTCGCTATTCTTTCATACGTCCATCAATATGCCGATTATGTAATGGACCAACTTAACAGAAAAATTAACTTTCAGAAATATCTTTTAAGAAAACTATGCTATTGCAATGTCGATGTAAAATATCTGTTATTGAAATAGCATTTTAAATGTCTACATTTTTATTTTGATCGAACCGAATAGCGGAATATAAATGATAGAGTGATGGATAAATAATTGCAAGATGCGGATAGAAAATAGTTTATTAAAATTGTAGTTTTATTGTCAATTTTTGATCCTTAAATGTTATATTATTAACAGGTATTTATAACTGTTATTTAATAGTAACAGTAACAGATATTGCAACTAGAAGGTTGGCACATGCTTATGACCTTGTCCATGCCCCATGTATGACACAAAAGTCTCTCAGTTTTGACACATGTACCAACTTGAACGGAAACGGAAAATTGGAATATTTTACCGCGTAATATGTGGTCTGTAATGCACAATATACGACCAGCAGAGGTATCGAATACTTTGGCAAACAATTTGAGCACTATAGTTGTCTCTCTACTTTGGAGTCAAATAGAAAGAACGGCCGAAATTTCCTGTCTCTATAATTGAGTACCTTTGGTTGTCATTTTCATGTAGTGAGCAGAGCTTTCAATTCCAGACCCTAAACGTTACCACAATTTATTTAGATTTTATTACTTTTTCCTGGTCGAGTAGTTTTATGTTAAATCAGATTAGATCTCATTAAATATTATGTACATATATTTTTCCAATTGCATGAATCTGATATTCATATGTAGGTATGCATTTTATATAAAAAATTCAAAAATCGAAATCCATTTTTCCTCTATAAGTCAGACAAATCATTTGAATTCATGTTAATATAATTATTTTGATAATTTGTATGACGTTAAGAATTTTCAAAAAAGAAAAAAATTAAAGTGTCATCACTATTTTAAAGAACAAAAATAATTCAATGGAAATGTGTTCATCAGCTGGAAGTAAAAGCTTTCCCGCTTCATGTACACAACATTCCACTTTCCAATAATTCCAAACAAGGTATAAACACATTTGATTTACATCCCCGATCCAACCCGTCCTTATACTCTCACAAAGTTCGATTTCATCTCGTCGGCTCTTGACGAGCGCAAGTTTAGCTTACCAAATTCACTCGCCAAAAACCATAAAGGATAAATTATATATACTACAAATATACTCGCATAAACATAGGTACCTACTCGTAAATAATGTTTGCAGATAGGTAGTTAGTGAATGCTTCTTCCTTTCTATCAAGATAAATGGAATTATTATTGTTTTCAAAGAACAAAAAAAAAAACTTTCCCTTTACGAAGGGAAGAGTGTAGGGTTAAAGGACTGTACATGTACATTGTATATACAAACATACTATAAATTACAACTCCGAATAGGGTGTGTACAAACTTCAAGTAGCTATTGGTCCACTCAACTTTGGTCACATAATTCACAAAGAAGAACAGTAGGTCCCACAAAAAAAATATAAAACAAACTTACAAAAGTGTTGCAGAACATCTCCATCCAGCAGATAAGTGTGAAGCGGAAATTCCATGAGATAAATCCTGGTTTCCTGTGAATAGAAGACTTATACCATTTTAGCGGTGTGCAGTTTTGCACTTGAATAGTTGTGGAGTGCTTAACTACTGATAAGTTTTGACCACTTCATGCACACATGTTTGCAAAACGTTATAATACCTACATATAAATGATAGGGATTTGGTTAGCATGATACATGGGAAAGCTTTTGTTGCGGTCGAATCGGTCTCACTTTTTGTCCTTGACACAAAAGGGGTTGGTAGTTAACTTTTAATTTCGCCTAGGTACCGATTGAAGTAAGAACTCGCCGAATGGTCATTGTTCCTGTAGTGCTTCTATTTGGACATGAGAGTCCTTTTTTATTGTAGGAATTTGATCGGCTTAATTAAAATGTTTAGTAAAAAAAAAAACGGACAGGAGAAAGCGTTCTTTTGTTTGAACAATATTGGTTAAGACTGTATATATAGTTTTGCTGTGTTGTTTTTAACACGTTTTGGCATGTGATATATAACATATATTTTTTTTAATTAAACCATTAGCTCTATATAGTCATGTAGGTTATAGTTTACTATTCTAGGATTTGTAGGTATGCCTATATTATTCTTTGTATTTGGATATTGGATTTTAAATTTCAAAATTTAAACTTGGGGGTTTTAAAGTGTTCATCGTTGGTTCCGAATTGGAGAGAACTACCAATTGAAAGCCTGATAAAATGACGGAAGTCATTATGAGAAGTTAAATAAAAATTAATTAAAATCAAAATAAAATGTCTCCTGCGTTGATTTGGCCTGCTAGCCAACAGAGTTTACATTAAAAAAAATAACTGACATTCGGAAATGAACGGCGAAAAACGAAAACCAAAAAACGTTAGTAACGACAAGACAAGTAGCGATTATAATCATGTTTTCCATTGGTACAAGAATTTAATTTTGTTTAATTTTGATTCAAATTCGCAGATCGGTATTTTTTCGGTGAATCTACCTCTCTTTTTATTAACACCACTAATCCCTAGTACAATAGACAACAATACCAAAGCAAGAGAAAATTTATTTCAAATCGCGTCCCATTCGCCACAAAAAATATCAAATTCCGCATCAAATTCTGGATTTAACAATGGAAATCAAAAGTAATTGGATCGATTGTTTTCTTATTTTTTTTCTTAGCCCCAAAAATAAAAAAATAACGGTAGGTATATGCCACTCAATTGTTTGTTCTAAAAATGGAAAATCTTAATTGACTCGAAAACTGTTACAACGATTTTGATAAAACAAAAAGTGTTTTTCCGTACTTTGTGCACAAAAATGTAAAGACATTTTTGCAAGGATAAAAATCTCTCAGAGAGCAACTAAGTTTAACAAAAGTATGGGAACGCGTTGAAAAACAATTTTAGCCATTTTTAAACGTCAAAATAAAAGGGTATTTTTGAAAATGTTTATTTAATTACTTACATGAAATTATTTCTTACAATAACCAATTTGATATCACAAATTTTAATTTATTGAACGAATAAGCCACGCCAGACTATAAATTCCATTATTTTAAACTTTTGTAGCGATACACATGGCAACTGACGGCTTATGTATTGTTTTTTTTTCTTTTTTGCTTCATTTAACAGTCAATTTCTTGGACTAAAATTCGTAGTCGGGGATATATATTTACTTTCTCATGAGCGTCCTCTTCTGTGAAAAACTGCGAAAATTTGCAGTACGGGAACAGGATTTCACTGTTTTTCGTAGAAATTCGTAGATTTTCGCAGTTTTAGGGAGTACGGGAACGCACCTCAGTGCGATAATAAAAATGTATAGACTATACATATAGCAATATACATTTTGGTCTACAATTTTTATTTACAAGAACTGTAGGTACACATGCTATAAAACGTTTTTTTTTTATGTTAAGCTCTCTCATTTCGATCAAATTGTTTGTACAGAGGGTCCTTTGGATTTCAAATAATACTGCGGAGTAAAACTTTCGAAAAATATTTTTTTGGATTTTTGAACATTTTAATTCAATGTTTCCAAATCGGATTTATTGAAGCATTGTTATTTTTTTTTTTTAAATATCATAAGCAATTGTTTTTCGAGATATTCAGCCTTATCACGAGTTCCATCGTAATCGGAAAGTTTTACGAATTCCGAAAAAAGTTAGAATCCGTTCGTAATGGCAATTTTTATGAACATTTCTGTTATACTATCAGATGCCACATGAATTTAGGACAATAGTGAAAAGATAAAGTAGCGATTTGGTGATTTTAACTTTAGTAAAATTTTAAGTTTATAGTTTTTAAACTGGACATATAAAATTGAAACAACGTCCACGCATTTTGTTTTATTTCTTTAAGACCAAAAATAACGGCTACTGTGATGCATTTTTTGACCAAAAAGGTAAATCTTACATTGCTCTAACGATTTTGATTTGAAAAAAAAAGTTGTGTATGCACTACTTCGGTTATAGTCTACATTTTGATCTAATTTTTTTTTTACATATTTTGTTATAAACGGTACCTGTCATACAACGATTTTTTTGAATATATTCAAAAACATGACTAACATTTTCGAAAAATATTTTTTTTAATTTTGAAAATTCAATATTTCGAAAAAAGATGACGATTTTAGTTCGCAATTATATTTTTAAGCTTATATTATTAATTACATAAAATGTTCAAAACAAATCTTATTCAGAACAAAATTAAAGAAATTCTGTATTACTGAAAAACGACGCATTACGCTTCACAACTATTTATGTGAAATTGTATGAAGTTCAATTGTCGCTTAATTTGACATATGTAGCTCATACACACTAAAAGAGAAAAGAAAATGGCTACCATTTTCAAAACAATGAAGGTGTTTTGAATTTATAAATACAGTGAAACTTGGTTAATTGGGATCTCAAGGGAACAAGACATATGTACCATTTATTGAGGGTTTCCAATAATCCTGTTTTCCAATTAAGCAGGTTTAAAATTAAAGTTGTCTCATTTACAAAGGCCACCGCTTACAGAGGTCGAAATGTGCCGTTATTCATTTTTAGAGGAGGAAATGTTAATAAAAATGCTTATTTATTTTTCTCACTTATACAGGTAATTGAGCTACAGAGCCAAAACATCGAAAAACTCTTAGCATTCAAATCTCATTTAACCATATTCAAAAAGTCCCATTAACACAATTAATTTATGAAAAAGAACCGGGACCTCATTGCAACTCTCAAAAAATAGAGGTTTCTCACTTATCCATGTCCCACTTAACCAGGTTTCACTGTGTATTGAAAATTAATGGATTTTAAAAGTGCTATTATTGTTCAAAAAAATGCATTAAAAAAACATCTATATTTCTGATTGTATTTTCGATGTTAACATCAATGTTTTTCAATATCGCTCATTCCTACACAGCATTGTTGTTGACATTGAATTCGCGTCTGACATTTATGTATGTCCTCCGATCCAGGATTCCAATCGAACAAGAACACTAGATTCTAGATTCTGAAAATGTATGTGAGTGTATGTATAAGACGGGAAATGTCGACCTCGCATTTGAGATTATTTTATTTTGCAAACATGGATGACACATATGTAGAAGATTTCGAAGCTATTCCTGGTGAAAATGCGAAATAACAGTTATTGAAGGTAAAATTTGTCTTCGGAACAGATACCCATAATTTTAATTCTCTAAAGATTGAACTACAAAATTTCAGAAAAACCAAAACAAAATCAATGACATGAATAAATTAATTTGAATTTGACATTTAGTGGGTGTGAGTGTTTGCCTGCTTTCTTGTTTTGATTCTGACTTCAAATCCAGAAGAAAAATGTCTCTTCTATCCAGGAGAAGAACTGTCATTTGATTTTAATCGAACAGTTTCAGAAGCATTCGGTAGACTGGATAGAAGACAAATTTCCTTCTAGATTTGAAGTCAGCATAAAAACCAGAAGTACGCACACACTCAAATCGAATTAAATGTCAACAACAAGGTCGTGTAGGGATGAGCGACATTGAAAAGGATCGATGTTAAGATCGAAATCGATGTAAGAAATTATTGTATCAGAAATATCGACTTTTTTACACCGAAGTTTTTCTAATTCATTTTTTTGAAAAATAAAAGCACGTTTAAAAATCGATTCAAAATTCAATTATTATAAATTCAAAATACATTCATTGTTTTAAAAATTGTAGCAATGTTTTGTATGGTAATTTTCTTTTCCATTTTCTTGTGAATAAGGTACATGCATTGCACTAAGCGGCAATTGAAATTCATACAATTTTAAAAACAGCCCTATTCTGCTATCCGATCCGATCGAATCTTTTGATTCACGTGAATATTTTGTTCTATTTTTTACTATTTATTTTCAAATGTCTTCTATCTTTTAAGTACAAAGCTTTACTAATATTTTTGTTGTTTAATTCGTAAGAGAATTAAATTAAAATGAATTATTAAAATTCATTTTTGATCATATGTATATACTTTGTGGAAAAAATCGTTTTTCCCGTCGGATAGCGGAATCCAAATATTCACGTAAATTTTAAACAGAATAGGGCTAATAAATAATTGTGAAGCGTAGATCCGTTGAAGTGCAGTTCAATCGCGTGCAGTCTGACCTAAGTATGAGTTCGTTGACAAAAGATTTCAGCTTATTTAAGTCGATGTTTTGAATCTTCACATCGATGCTGCAATGTTTCATATGCTTCAACATCGATACTTTGCCAACATTTATGAACATCGCCCATCTCTACATTTTTAAGTCATTGTCCTCGTTCGTTGGCACATCTAAAGAAATCCCGATTGCTTTGAATTGCTGTAACGCCTAAGGAAAAAACGGCTGATGAACTAAGCATATCAATCTCAAGCTACCCAACAATTAGCCGTGTTTTATTATCGCCAATAAGCCATATGGTTCACACCGTAAAAATAAAAGATCTGGGTTATGTACTTAAATGTACCCTCTGTTCGCCGAATTTAATACTAATATTTGCAAACCCAGATAGAAACCCCGATAGAAACCTGGATCTCGTGTTGTTTTTGTAATACGTGTTCAAAAAATAACCCCGACCCAGACCCGTAGATAATAAAACGCAACTATTATTGGATTCGTTTGAAAATTTGAGGAACAGCTGATTCAAAACTGCCGAAGTGTATGCAATACAACTGACTTCACAGAGAAAGCTACCGGGGGTCAATTCCCGATCTGTGAAGATGTGAAGTGATAAATTTTATCACGCTTTCACGTCTAATTCGATTCTCGATTCGTGAAAAAGTGAAGTTAAACCCCAAACATTTTTCATATGATAATTTTTTTATCACAGTCAATTGTTTTGTGAAGAAAATGTTTCTAATCGAATATTTAAAAAAAAAAAACAGGATTTGGCACATGAAAACTAAGCAACAATTATATTTATACACAAATTTATTTTGGTAGTAAGTTATATTTGTGTTAATTCGAGTAAATGAAGAAATTGTTAAATCATTTTGTCAAATTGTTAAACAGATTCACAACAGCCGACGCGACGGTGCTCATTCCCGCGACAGATCGTTGGAAACTACCCATTGCAAAAAAATGCAGAGCACTTTACCATATTTAAATGGCTTTGGAGGGCACTTATAAGTTGAGTGTTTTTCAATAATGCTCTCAATTCACGTATTAAATCCATGCATAAATGTTTTGGGAATCTATAAAGTGCTCCTAGTTGTAACTTCGAATAGATTCTGCCCATCTCGAAGGGAAAGCCTCAATATCCTCGCATGAAAAAATAATAAATCTTACTCCAAACAGAGATACTATTGAATATAATATAAAACCCACAATTGTTCAGTACGACGTCTTTTATTAATTTATTAAACGAATTATTATTCCGGACATTATTCTTAAGCAAATTTAGAAACTGAAATGAAATATTTACCTTTCCCAACAAAAAATCTAATCAGAAATGACAGAATTTATCATTTAGTACAAACTTTATCACAATGAGTTCTAGAATCGCATTAGGCGTGTGCGTGAAGTTGGAAAATGATAAGCCTCTGTGAAAACTGAAATGATATTTTTTTTTCACTTCAAAACTTCACAGATCGGGAATTGACCCCCTGGGGCCTGTAACACAAAACTAGTACTTGAAATACAAGTGATTTATTACAAGCGTAACAAATCTTTGGAACATAAAGCTACAAGTTTGCTAGATCTTCTACAATTGTAATGGGCGATCATTACAAGTGGGAAATTATATGATTTCCCTCTTTCTGTAACACAAAGCTACAAGTATAGAAAAAAATTAAATCTTATTTATAGCAACATCCACTAAATCTTACAGGTGATTCAATTCAAAACTTGTAGGACGTAGAAGATGTTATTAAATATAACAAAAAAAAAACAATCTTTTCAATTAGTCAGTTATGATATTTTTAACCAAAACACAAAATCAAATATCAATTTGTGAATATATTTTTGTGTTTAATTTAGTTTATATTTGTGATCCTTTTTCAATAATTAATTATTTCGGTAATAATTTCTAATGCAACTGAAAAATGTTATAGGTATATTAATATACCTATACTTTGTAAAGTTTTGAAACCTTTTTAAATCTCAATAAACTAAATGAAAAATTAAACATAATACAAAATAATGCATTCTATGAATTTTCTTACAAATAATTGAATTTTTATTGATTGATAGTTTTAGTAAAATTAGTACCAATGGAAAACATATGAAATCTAAGCAAAATGAACTACATAGGAATGACCTAGGAACGGAACATGCATAGTTATATTCTGTAATTAATAATTCAATGGATATTGGATCGACTTATTCGGTTAATTGGGATTGTTTTTTCCACAAAAGTTTTGAAATCCTGAGTCTTAAAAAAAATATACTACATATAAGTCTTCAAAAAAAGGTGTTCTTTTTCGATTGTAATGAAGATAGTGATAATTATTCCAAAATTACTAGAACTAAAATATATAAACAAGGAATAAACTTTCAAGTAGAAGAATATTTGGTTTGCGAAAAATTTCGTGTATTTGAATATCTCTCAGAAAAGCTTTCGCATAAGTTCCATTCGTCATCGAATCTCAACAAAAATATGAACTGTCGTTTTTGCAAGAGTGGGGATAAAAATCTCTCGGAGGGCAACAAAGTTTCACAAAAGTACGGGAACGCTTTGAGCAACAATTTTTGCCATTTTTTAAACGTTAACGTGAAAGTGTATTTTTGAAAATGTCTATGAAAGATTTACGTAAAATTATTTCTTAAAATAACCAATTTGATATCACAAATTTCAATTTATTGCACGACTATAAATTCCATTATTTTCAACTTTTGAAACGATACACTTGGCAACTGGCAAGTTATGTGTTGCTTTTTTTTCTTTTTTCATTTATTTGACAGTCTTCATAATTTTGTCCAAAGAAATTTCTTGGACTAAAATTCACAGACTGGGGAAATATTTTACTGTCTCATGAGCGCTCTCTTCTGTGAAAAACTACGAAAAATTTGAGTACGGGAACAGGATTTGACTGTTTTTCGTAGAAATTCGTAGATTTTCGCAGTTTTAGGGAGTACGCGAACGGACCTTATATTGTCAGCTGCAATCTTATAACCCTCAGCCGCACCCGTTTTCCTTGAGTTGTCTAATTTTGCATATAAAATATAATATACATGATCTTGGTGTTGATGTTTTGGAAACTAACGGAATTAAAACGAACATCGGCACTTCTCCCAAAAACACATCGCCGATATATGGCTACTCTTTATTTTGTGGAATTAAATTTAAACTCCTGCCTTAAGTAAAAATTTAATTCCATTTTTCATATTTAATTTCACACATCCGAAGGGCACCGATAATTTTGTTTGGCATTTTATTTTTGAACGGATTCTTTATTCATTTTTTTTTTTATTAAAATGCTTCCGTGTTGGCTCATTTTTCTTTGAATGTGCTCTTGTAGTTAGTATGTCTACAATAGTGTAGGGAAATTTGTTTTCTACAACTTTAAAGTTTTTGTTTGTGTTACAGAAATAATCTACACTTGTAAGATTAACATTATATTACAAGTGGCTCTTGACTTGTAGACTTGTAGCTTTATGTTACAGGCCCCTGGATCGTTCGAAAATAAACCCGCTACTAAGATATCTTGGGTAGTCTATCGGCATCTCACCGAGCGCGGCCATTGTCCCTCCCCATGACCACCAATTGGATCCAATGACTGATGCTTTTACTTATATATATTTGCCGAACTGCATATAATGTAATTAATATATTCATTGTATAGTGAAACTAACATGTTTTAATTAATTCATTTTTTTTATATATATTTAGTTTTCATATATATTTTTAAATAGGTATACATATATATTGTGTTTATATTTTTGTTACAACTAAGTTTCAATAATTCACCTTAAGTTATTAAATAAAGAACTTAGAATTAATTTTTAAAAATTAAAAAAAAAAAATTAAAATACCATCTAAATTTATTTAGGTTGTAAATTTTATTGTATGCAAGTTTTTGTTTTAATCAGTGCGGTTCATGTAACACTTGTTCTAAAAAAAAGTTTAACATTAGAGCTTGCATTTAAAATAATATTTGAACCTTTGAAACTTTTTGTTAATTTTTTTAACATTTTTAATTTAAAAACATTTATTTTGTTACAGAGACTACACCAATATTTGAATGTATGTACTTTCAGAACTCTGTCGTTTGTGAAATGGAGATGGGTGGGGCAAACTGTAACTGTTTGGCTAGGTATTTAGTGAAGGAGATTCTAGGAAATATATCGCAAAAATTACGATGGATGGCGGAAGGTGGTGGACTGCTTGCATTTGTGCTACAGGAAATGTGGTATTCAATTATGTTTTTATGTAGGAAGCTTGCTTGTAGTTATTTTGTGTATTTTCAAATTTTCAACTACAGCCATTTACATACATAATTATAATCTAATCAGGTAAATCAATACTTATAATGGGAACAACAGGCTTCATGCTGTCATTCTTGAGACCTTTTTTACTTTTTTTGTCGTGCTTCTCGTACTCACTGAGATGCACATTGGTCGAATCTAGAGGAATTGATTGTCCACCGTTGTCGGTGTGATAAGATATGTTACCGTATTCTTGTAGGAATGGCATGGTCGAAAGTAGAAATTGGCTAAAACTCTTACGAATTCCAAACCACCATTTGTTGCCTCCTTTGGCACTGAAACTTAGAATGATGAGCGTAAAGATGGCAACTAGTAACGGACTAAAGATGACAATGTAGGGAAACTTCAATTCGCCTTCAAGCTTGTCTGCAATTATCACCTAGAAAATGTAATAAAATTATAATTATTATAATATACAA
This sequence comes from Philhelius pedissequus, assembly GCA_910595825.1. Classification (NCBI taxonomy): domain Eukaryota; kingdom Metazoa; phylum Arthropoda; class Insecta; order Diptera; family Syrphidae; genus Philhelius; species Philhelius pedissequus. The sequence continues at coordinate 44,659,547 of OU343162.1, forward strand.
GTTTTTGTATGAATATTTTATATAGTTAGCGTTAAATTTCAATGTTATCTTTTAGCATTGAGATTAATGGACGATCCCAAACATACTTCGGTATACTATACAAAGGATTGGTCGAAAGTAGGCTTGTCGTACATTATATCGTGCGACAAACAACTTGTTGGAAGTCATCTTCCGTGGAGTGGTAACACAAGAATGCAGATGAAAATATGATGTGTCAAAACCCAAAAGCAGCGAGTGCCGTCAAATTATAGATGAAGACGTCTGGTTTCATAAAAAAAGCTATGACACGTGCCATCATTAATATAAGGTTTTAAATGACAAAAAGTATGCACAAGTTTTCGGTAAAGGAAAGATCTCCAATCTCGGTTTGAACCAGATAACAAAGGGTTATCCATTTTGCGGTTTCATAAGTAAACGTAAATACAACACATATAAAATATTTTTTTTTCATGATATTTCTTTTTTATTATAAAGTTTGTACGTTGACATTATGTGTGGAACACTATATCATTTAAATGACCACCACGCAAATTGTTGCAATCATCGATTCTTTTGAGGTAATTTTCGACCACTTTTTGACACATATTGGGCGGTATCTCAGCCATAACTTGACGAATGTAGGTTTTCAAGTGCTCAAGAGTTAAAGGTTTATCTGCATAAACACGGTCTTTCTTGTAGCCCCACAAAAAAAAGTCCAGCGGGGTCAAATCGCATGATATTGGTGGCCAGTTAATATCTACACAACGAGAAATTACGCGGCCATGAAATTTCTCTTGCAATAAAGCCATATTCGCTCGAGTTTTGTGGCATGTGGCAACGTCTTGTTGAAACCACATATTCCCCAAGTCGTATTCTTTAATAGCAGGCAAAAAAAAGTCGGTTATCATACGACCATAACGCTCCGAACGGAGGCGTATGATAAGCTCATTAAATTCTGATCGACAACTTTGTCCAATAGGGAATAAAAACCGAGCTACCAGAAGGATTCTCAAGAGATTGACCTCAAAGATTGGTAAAATAGTTAAGACTGTTAGAGTGGTGGTTGGGTGTGTATGAATAGGGCAGGCCCTGATCGGCGTCAACCAGGCGATGCCCAGTGTTGTAACTATCTCGTACACATCAATTGTGCTTATTTTACCTCCTTGCGGTAACCATCGGGTACTGGCTTGTCCATCCGGACATTCCTGCTAAACTTATAAGCGCGAGTGTTGAACACAGAAAAGAAAGCAACACTATAATGCTCTGTTTTAATGACTGTTCTGATCGACTCGCAGAAGTCTTGCATGAGCTCCTCAGAAAGAGGAAGTACGGCGGATGAGCCCAAATAATTGGAATAACGGCGGCTTCAACAGTCAACAAAGCAGATGCCCTAATGAGCTACTTTGACGTATTTGGAGATAAGGTCATTGGGACAATTCAATGCAAGTCAGGACATTGAAATAGAGATGGTGGCGGATGAGCCATTAATGGGCCAACGGCAGCGCTCATATCATTAAAGCGGGTTACTGACTCCGGACTTTCCGGCTCCTTTCGTCCAAGGAGTTCTACAAAGGACCTGGCCCTCAAGGTTGGGGGTTGTGTGTGGGGTTAACAACCCCGCCATGTAAAAAAAGACAAGTTGCGAAGCGACCAATAGCCTCGGAAAAGGACGGATTAACTGTTGACGACCCGGCAAAATGCATTAAGGACAACGACCTTCGGATCTGCACGTGGAATGTTAGAACTCTTAACAGACCACGTGCAGCCGAACAACTAGCGAAGGCCCTAGACTGCTACAGAGCAGGAATTACTGCCATCCAGAAAGTGCGATGGGATGGGCGGGGCAAAAGGAAGATGAAAAACTGTGAAGTATACTACGGTGATTGTGAAAGAAGACCACAGCGTCTATTTGGGTGCGGATTCGTCATGAGCGGCAGACTTAGGCAAGAAGTCTTGGGCTTTCGACACGTGAGTGAGCGACTTGTGACAATCCGTATCAAGGCCAAATTCGCCAACATTAGTTTAATATGCGATCACGCCCCCACAGAAGACAAGGATGACGCCACCAAGGATGACTTCTACGAGCTCCTCGGCAAAACCTATGAGCAGTGTCCTAAATATGACGTTAAGGTCGTACTAGGCGATTTTAACGCCAAAATAGGTAAAGAGGAAATCTTTGGTAGGATTGTCGGAAAACATAGCCTACACGACACAACGTCTGAAAAGGGACTTAGGCTAATTGACTTTGCGGCGGCACGTAACGTCACCATTGCAAGTACACGGTTTCCTCATCTCGACATACACAAAGAGACTTGGCGGCATCCAGATCAAATAACTGTCAATCAGATTGATCATGTTGCGATCGATGCAAGGCACGCCTCCAGTATTCTGGATGTTCACATCTTCCGAGCAGCTAACATCGACTCGGATCACTACCTTGTTGCAGCCAAGATAAGAATGTGAATAAACCGAACGTCCCAACAACGGAGTAATACTGTGAGGAAGTATGATGTCGGAAAACTGCAATCGCAAGAGACCGCCAGAACCTATGCCGATCGAATATCCCGTAACCTCTCAAGAAATCCATTGCCGCCAGCATCAAATGCCGAAGAACAGTGGCAACGCTGTCAACAAGCCATCAGGCGTGCCGCAACTGATGTGCTAGGTTTCACCGGACCTCCACCACGAAACCGCTGGTTAGATGAAGAATGCAGACAGGCACATGCAGCTAAACAAATGGCATATAATGCGGCGCTGCAAAGAAGGACAAGAGCTGCTCGCGAGCTCTACGAGCAGAAAAGACGGGAAGAACACCGGCTTCTCCAGAAGAAAAAGAGAGAGCATGAGAAGCGCGCGATCGAAGATATTGAGAGATGCTACTCCAGGAACAATGTGCGGAAGTTTTACCAACAGGTAAAAAGAACGTGTCAAGGCAAAAAAACCCGCACAGAGGCCTGTAGAGATAGGAATGGAAACCTCGTAGTATAGTCACAGTCGGTGCCGAGTATATGGAAGGACCATTTCTGTAGACTGTTAAACGGCGATGAAGACCAAAATCCCGCTGTCAGGCAAAATGAACAATTCAACATGGACGATAATACACATAACTTCCGTCCACCTGAACAAAATGAAGTGAGGATAGCAATATCCAAACTAAAGAACAGCAAAGCTGCTGGCCCCGACGGACTACCCGCCGAACTCTTTAAAGCAGCCGGAGATGACCTGGTACAGTGCATACACAAACTCATCTCTAAGGTCTGGTCAGAAGAAAGTATGCCTGATGAATAGCACCTCAGCATCGTTTGCCCGATCCACAAAAAAGGAGACCCTCTAAACTGCGTCAACTATAGAGGAATAAGTCTCCTGAATATCGCGTACAAGATCCTTTCTGTTGTATTATGTGAACGTCTGAAACCATTTGTCACCAACCTGATTGGACCCTATGATGGCGGTTTCAGGCCAGGAAAGTCCACAATCGATCAAATGTTCACGCTACGGCAGATCCTGGAAACTACCCAAGAACTCCAAATCGATACCCACCATCTCTTTATCGATTTTAAGGCCGCGTACGATAGCATTTATAGAGGCGAGCTATACAGAGCCATGTCTGGTTTTTGCATCCCCACAAAACTCATCCGCCTGTGTAGGATGACGATGGAGAACTCTCGCTGCTCCGTCAAGGTTGGTACTGACCTCACAGAAGCTTTTGATGTCAAGAAAGGATTCCGACAAGTTGATGCGCTATCGTGCGATTTCTTCAACGTAATACTTGAAAAAATTGTAAGAAAATCCCAAGTTAACTCTACTGGCACAATTTTTTTCGATGACATAGACATCATTGGCAGAACCCAGCGAGCTGTCACTGGAGCGTTTGCTAACATTGAAGCTGAATCGGGTAAGATGGGACTAGCAGTCAATGAGGCCAAAACGAAGTACCTGCTGTCCACAAAAAGGGACACACAACACCGGCGGATTGTACAAAACGTCACAATAGACAGGTACAACTTTGAGGTAGTTAGGGACTTTGTCTACCTCGGATCCGCTATAAGAAGAATAACTCTTGCCAATCGCTGTTCCTATGGGCTAGGGAGGCAATTGAGTAGTAAAGCCCTCTCTCGAAAAACAAAGGAAACTCTTTATAAGACTCTGATCATCCCAGTCCTGCTCTATGGCGCGGAGACATGGACTCTATCGAAAGCGAATGAAGGTATCCTTAGTCGTTTCGAGCGAAAGGTTCTTCGCAAGATTTTCGGCCCTATCTGCGTTAACGGGCTTGTGAGGAGAAGGTTCAACCACGAATTATACGAGCTGTACAGCGAAATTGACCTGGTACAAAAAATACGTATATCACGTTTAAGATGGCTAGGTCATATAGAGCGTATGGACAACAATGCTCCGGCTCGCAGGATCTTCGATTCCAACCCAGAGGGAAGACGCAGTCAAGGAAGACCTCGCCTAAGGTGGCGCGCTCAAGTGGAAAATGACCTCAACCAACTTGGAGTGCGTAACTGGAGGCAACTAGCCAAAGACCGAGCTAGCTGGGGAAGCATGTTGGTTGAGGCCCAGGCTCGCCCCGAACTGTAGCGCCACCTAAGTAAGTAAGTAAGTTAGAGTGGTCAAAGTTTGTGGGCGCTTCGACATCCTTTAAAGAAGAAACAGAAGCAAAAAGCTTATTTAACTCGTTACAGTCCAAATTAATGCACTCCAATTTCTTTTAGATTTTTCCATAGTTTACACCTGTGAAGGATTAAGTCTTAGGACATAAGAACGCCTTTTTGCCTCGTATAATTTGCATGTAACTCTATTTCGCAATACGCGATAGGCGTTATAGAGCATAACTTACCGAAATCTTTTCCAGCGCTTGTAGGCTTGGTCACGCAGGAGAATTAGATTTCTTATATCATTTGTGAAACATAGACATGAGTAATCCGTTCTTAAAGATTTTGTAATGAGCGGAACATGAGAATCGAAAATATTGTTAATCTTATTTTGTAGAAAAGCTACTTGATCATCAACATGGGGTGTGGCATAAATCCTGAACCAGTCTACTGCAACTATGTCTTTTTTTAATTCATCTATATTGATATTTTTAAAATCACGGAAAGTACACAAAATCTCAATCCGATCACGTCTTGTGGAATGATCATATATTTGGTGTCGCCAAAAATGCTAAATGCTTTGGGCTTTCATCGAAGATGTAAGAAATTCGCCTCGCCGTCTGATCTGGCTGAAATCTATAAGGGTTTCATTTGTCGAAAGCTGGAGTATAACTCGCACATTTGGGCATGAGCACCCAAAAACTCATTTGAATATTTTGGATAGATTTTAAGAAGTAATGTAAAAACAATTCGCACGGATTCCCCTAAAAAAATATAATTCACAGTGTTTGAAAGCTGTACATTTTATTTGTGTCGGTAGCCATCGACTATTATTTTGCGTCTTAGAAAGGTACTACAGCATCTAACTGATGAGCCCAACTGTAGTACCTGGGCGAAACGCATAATTTGGACTAAAGGTCACAAAAAAACAAAAATTAATATTTTGGATAGAATTCAAAATAGATCTCTAAGAATGATTGGCGATAGAACTATAGTGGAAAAATTTACAACTCTAGAATACCGCCGAAATGTTATATGTCTCTCATTATTTGGTCGCTATTTTTATATTATAAGCGATGTGCTAGTGAAATAGCCAGTTGCATTCCTCCCCTTAAACTATTTAACCGTAATATTCGCGCTTCCAGGAATGCCCATCAGTTTCCCCTTGAGTCCAACTTCGGACGTACTGTCAAGTACTGATAATATTTCTTTAGCCGTACAACGCAAATGTGGAATGCTTTACCCGGCTCTATTTTCCCCGCCCATTTTAATATTCAAATATCCGAAAACAATGTGCACTGTGCTTTATCATTTTAAGAAGGGTAGTAGTTTAAGGTTTAGTGAACAACATTTTTTCACTAACAAGCATAGCTGAGACATACCTTGATAATGGAAAGAAACTATACGCTTTTTTCGTGGATTTCAAGGCTGCGTTCGATTCGATCGATAGAAATGCTCTCTTCCTTAAGCTCAACAATTTAGGAGTTTCAACGAAATTTCTGAAAATATTACAAAGCATGTATGAACAAAACCGAGAGGCAGTGTGGGATGGTAACCAATTGTCTTACTGGTTTGATACCAAGATGGGAGTCAAGCAGGGATGCTTACTGAGCCCATTACTCTTCTCGATTTTCTTAGATGACATCACTGGCTTCCTTCCAGGAGGCATTGTTTTCAACGGAATGAATATCAAATGCTTAATGTATGCTGACGATATCGTCCTACTGGCTGAAACGCCAAATATGATGCAACTCATGGCCAACAAATTACATCAATACTGCTGCAAATGGAATTTTAAAGTAAACACCAATAAATCAAAAATAATGGTCTTCAGAAATGGCACTGGCCGATACACTAGGGAAGAGAAATGGACGTGGGTAGGCGGCGAGGAACTGGAAAAGGTTAAGGAATACAAGTATCTAGGAGTAATCCTGACTCCCAAACTTTCACTTGTAAATCACTTCAAAGCCAAACTCCAGGATTCCAAAGATGGCCATCAACTGCAACTGGAAAGGATTTCTTGGAAAAAACAACGTCGCAACAAGTGTGAAGTACAAACTATTTGAAGCGGTAGTAAGAACCATAATGTGTTATGCGGCACAGGTCTGGGGACTTTTTCAGCATGATAACGTAGAAAAGCTATTAAGATACTTTCTTAAAAAAAAATGTTCGACTGCCAGAAAATACCCCGACGTATATGCTTCATTTGGAGACTGGGCTTCCTCTACTACATAATAAAGATCATGGAATAACACCCACAAAGACTTCCTAAAATAATTGCATTACATGTCGTTCAACGTAAAACTAATTTCTTTGGTGAGTGGTCAAGATTGAGCTTGGAACATAACGTGCAATTAAACAGCGAGAACCCTGAAACATGGGAAAAATCATTGCAAATCTTATAGAACACTATCAAGGAAACGAAGTTTCAGCACTTTCAAGAACGCGCAAGGTAAAGTGAGTCCAGGAACATATATCGCACTCTGGAGCACAACCTATCAAACAATTATTTCCATGACATCAACACCACAGATACTATTTCTACAATCTTCAAAGCGAGAGGAGAGCTTTTGTACTTAAACTATATGCCCCATCGAAGTGACCGAACCTCTGAATGTACATTGTGTAACCATCATGCAGCGGAGGATGTGCCACATTTTATCGGAATCTGTCCCATTCTTAAAGCCATTAGACTAGCCCACTGGGGCAAAATCAGTCTAACTACGGACGACTTGAAAATTATTCTAAACGGAGACAGCTGGCCAACTCTAGTCAGCTATATTAAAATTGCCTGGAAATATCGTATTCAAATAATAAACGAAAGTTTCTGATTAAATCTTAGATTAACTGCGAGCTACCATAATGTTATATGACAATATATTAACAACTTTTTCTTTTCGATGTTTTAAATATTATATTATATTATATTTTCACTGATCTCTATAATACACTGGATAGTGTATTCCCTACAAAGTATAACAGTTTTTTTTGACTCCATTTGAATTTGACAGTAGCACCATTGCAATTGCCTATCTCGTTTTTTTATAAAAAGAGAAAAAGAGATATATTGCACTCCTTTTCAAAAAAAAATTGAAAAACAATTTATTTTTATTGTCAGTTACAATCAAGATAATAAGAACTACACAAAATTCAGAAAAGGAAAGACGGAAGACGGACACGGAAGACCTGGACAATTGGATCTCGCAAGAGATTATATCAATCAAGACGAGGGAGGAATTGATATTGAAACTGCAAAGAAGTCCCTCGTGAAGAGGATAAATTCGATAAAAACGTTTCAAGGAAATTGTCAAAGCTAAGCACAAAATTGAAAAGAAAAAATGAAAAAGCAAGAATTTCGAAGACGAAGATGAAGTCGACGACTTTGGTAGTGATGAACACGATCAACATGATGTCGATTTGTCATGTTTGCCGAATACATATAAGATTTAGAAGAAGACGACAAAGAAGATGAACCACGTCACAAGAACGTGAAAGATATTGCAGAAAAATTATCATTAAATATGGAAGCTGAAATTATTGCAATGTAATTGTTGGGAAAACAAAACAAGTTCAAGTTCTTTTACAAATGGAAGTCAATATTGTGGGTTTCTCTGTCTTTTTTCGTCTTAAAATTCTAGGTTATTTACAATACATATTAAAAATATGGTAACAGAACGTTTCAAGGAAATGTGTTTTCTTCTTGGTGGAGTTGAATGATTATGCTGTTTTTTTTTTTCGATTTTCTGGTCGATTTTTATCCAATCTCAATGGTTTATGAGAACTTCAACGAGTTGACCCTCACCGCCAGCCTAAGATAAATTTGCCGTTACCAGTGATACAAGGTACGGCTTAAGAAGCCGCTTTTGGCAATATTAAACTAGCACCGAAACCACTTTCAATTCAATATTTAATATTTAATACACACTAGAAACAATCAAATATATCATTAGTATGGCTTTTTTATTAAGAAAAATTCGTACTTACATTTGTTGAAAATAGATGTGTAATTTAAATTTTATATTTTTTTGAAGAAGGTGCCCTTGGTATGGTTGATTAAACAAATTTAATTTCAAGCATAAGCAACCATCTTGAAATGTAACTTTGGCAACAAAAATATTATACTGTTATACTGACATGGACCCTCTACAATTATGACAGTTTTCTATTGGGGTCGATTTTTTTGTGTGAATACACTATCCAGTGTATTATAGAGATCAGTGTATATTTTTAGTTCTCTTTTTTTTCGGCTGACGGCTAACGCCATGCTCTAATAATTGTGAACTTTGTATATACATCAAATGAAAAAATATTGAATAAAGATCACATCTAACTAAAAAACTAGTTTAACGATTAGTGCGCGTATCCGTTTATAAAAAAAAACATCGAAATATTCAAGAAGCTTGTAGACCTATCAGTCGCACATACAAAAATCAATCTACATACAAAAAGATGAACATTATAATGAATGCAACTTACCTGAAAGCATAACAGAGGCAGCACAGTACATGCATTCCCAATTGCAGAGTTCAGAGCAGCTTTCTTTTGCTGCAAAGATATTTCTGGAGTTCTCATCATGATGCCACAGAAAATTATGTTATACAGAACACCTTAAGTGAAATTCATTTGTTTGAGATTATTTTGAAACATTCACAAGACTTTTCTTTTAACTTACTAACTAAACTCAAACACACAACTATCCACATTGGAACAATAACTACTTCCCAGCTCCAATATACGAAACCATCCAATTTAAGGGGAAGTGAAACAAATAGCAAAGCATTCACTGCAAGGAATAGCTCCAGCTCGAATGAACGGTCATGCTTAACAGCCCATACACAAGCTCCGACACTGGCCACACTGCCAAAGATCAGTGGTATGAAAACTAGCACCCAAATGTGCCGACCCGAAGTTAGTTTGTCACAAGCCAACAGTTCGAACATCAGCAGTATTAAGTGAAGGGACAATGAGATCAGCATTGCCTTGAATTGCGTATAGGAGTCACCTTCTAATCTGTGGGACAATGCAATTTTATATTCCGATTAATTAATGGTTCCTCTTTCAATAGCTTACCTATAGTGCGGATATCGACACCAGACGATAGCTCCAATAGATGCTCCCAAGGCTGCAACACCTTTCCATATCCAAAGTGGCGTGAATATGGCCCAATAAGGCCAATCTTTAACAGCAACAAAAAAAGAAACGAAAATATTGAGCAAATAAAAACACTTGTGAACATTTTTGTAACTTGAGCGGATTTACCTATGTAGCCATCTAGCCGGAGACAAAAGAGTGTTATGAATGTGAACAAACTGCAATGGACAATGAATTTGCTGAAAGACAATACAAGAAATTATTATTACAAGCGCTCGAAATATTATATCTAGCTACTCCTTTGTTTTGTTGTTTGTTCTTGTCCTAAGATACGTACCTGGGATTAAAATCCCGAAATAGTGATTGTAAGTTCATTTTGGTAGCAATTATACTAATTGTGCATTTTAAATGAAGGTAGTTTCTATGGCGTGAAAGTTTAAAAGTTTAAAATTGCAATCTACACTAACAATTATTTAATTTAAAATAGAATGTGTATGGAAAATGCAAAAAAAATGAATTATGACTGGTTGTCAAATGTCAGATGCATTTCACTTTTTTTTTTTAAATGTCACCTAAGAGATTTTAGCGCTTGGTGTTAAATATAAGAAGCATATACATGTTTTGTGGTTCGGCTACATTTAAACGGGTATATTAAAGTTATGATGCCAATTTATAACAGTTCTGTTTAAAAGGCCCAGTTGTACCACAGTACACATAATAAAGTTAATATATTCCGGATTTCATTTTTGTTCAAGTTCGCGCATATGGCAATAAACTCAGAGACATTCGTGTCACATTTGGCATGCGCATATGCTTAGGCATGGGCCAAGACTGCTAGTTTCAACATCTGTTACTGCTGCTTTTAAATAACAGTTATAAATTCCTGTTACAGAAATAACAAATATAGCCTAGTACGCAGGTCGGGAAAAATGTTTTCTTCCATACAAATTTTATCCTAGGACAAATTTTGTCTTTGATATTTTTCCGGACAGTACGCAGCTCACGCGCAATATTGTGAGGTTCGTACCCGCTGTGCTTCAAAAATGTATCCGCTGTACACAAGAAATCTCCACTTATTTTTCCCGCAAAATATTGACAGCTCATAGTGTGATAGAATTATATTCGTGTTTACATTTTTAATCTTGTCGCTAAGAAAATATAAATCCGATTCGTTTCTTAACTTTTTCTGTGTTTTAATTGAAAGATAAACATTTAAATGTAAGTAGAATTATTCATACATGAATCGGACTCAGAACTACGTTTTGAAATCGAGGAAAAAATGCCTGTTATGTGGAGGCAGGGCTCAAAATAAAAAGATCATTACATTTTTTCATTTTATTATTGTTGTATGCGCGAATGATGTTGGCAAATGCACGCTTTATCGCATTTTGGACACAAGATACCAATTGACAAAAAAAGCTTTGTACACCACTTTACACGAAATTAGCTGAGGTAACTATTGAATCCTTAATGAACAAAAGCAGTGGGATTTTATTACAAATAAAAACTACGCTTTATGTAAGTCTTACAGCGAAAATCTCGCAATGGTGTAACACTTATGGCTGCACAAAATGGGAAGGTTATAGCAATTTGTTACACACTGCTAAGGCATTCGTGCGCACAGGCACTGATGGATTGAAATGTAAAAGGGCGCTTTCTGTGTACGCTTTTCTAGTACCTACTTACGTTTATTTCAAGAAAAATTGCATAATGTATTGGTATGTCATTTCGTTCTCTTATCAGGTAAAGGGACTCAGAATACAACACATTCTTAGTTCGGGTTTTAATAGGTCTAAAAAACAGTGATTGAAATCTGTTTTTTCTTCACACCATTCCGCTGTTCATCTATGCGATTTCCCTTATGAAGAAAACTATTGCTAATCTCAGCAGGTCAGATAATTTTCTAATTGATGAAATTCTAGCTACAGTACAGGTAAGTTCCTGGGAGTCAGAATGTTATCCATCATCGCTGGGCGCCTCCTTGATCAATACGCCATTAGCTCCCGATGCACCTCTACCTACATTCTACATAAAAGCTATACAAGGACATAATCGTGGCTAAAATCCACCCCTCGCAAGTAACTCAGGTAAACTTGAAAATAATAACCACTAACGTATATCCATCAAATACATATTATATTTTAAACTAAAACTTTAACATATTGAGTGGACAAAACTCTCCCACAATATTTTATTTTATATAAGAAACTAGTTATATAAATATAATTTTAATTCACATAAATCTTTAACTGTCCGCAACGTCTCCGTACTGTCAAACTGTTAAATATTCTCACATTCTATTGATTTACATGTATGCTTACTTACCAGAGAATCTCATTTCTCTTATCTAATTCCCTTACTAAGACTATATAAAATCAACTTTAACAAAAATAAATAAAAAAAATAAAAAAAATGTTACAAATTAAACATATATACGAACTTTATATTCTACACATAAGTTCTTTATACAGGTTAGTAAACCATTCGATAACCAATGTTAAATTCTAAATATTAAGAATAACTACTCAATAACCAAAAGAAACAATCATGACAATACCAACACTCTTGCTATCAACCATATTAACTTACTCTATTTCTAAGTGTTCGCTACTTTTCATGTATCTAGAATATGTTATCCATTCAAATCACAGTCATCTTTATATTTAACAAACCCCTTGTGCAAAACATGCGCTCTCGGTCAATGAAAATGTAAATATATATATAGTATAGATACAAACTAGTTTTTAAGTATTATTGTACATATACAGTTGACACCACGTCACACATTACAGACATACTCCTGAGCAAGAGTATTTTTTCTATCCCAATTTACAACAGCCATGTGGCAAACATAAAACTGTCATATCATAAAGCAGGCAAAACTTAATAGCCGCAGTCTAACTATACATTGTAACTGATATATTATATTGTTATTATAAGTCTTATAAAAGTCTCAATAAAGAAATCAATCAATCAATCAATCTGTTTTTTCTTCTTATTTGTAGCTTCTGTGGCAGCAAATCGAACCGCGAATAGGACGAGTTGTGGCTGGTGATGGCAAAAGAGTTTAATTTTGTGAAGTATTATACAAAATTATGAAACTTCTACTAAGGAAATTTAATTTAGAATCATTTCAGAAGCACTCTCGCAACATGACTCATTGTTTTGACATCAATCAGTATCTCCCGTCGACAGGATTACCGAGCGGTTTTAATGGACGCCGAAAACCTACAAAAATGGAATTCGATGGTGACGCCAAAGTAAATATTTCGTTTCAAGACAATTACATTGTTCTTATTTTTCAAACTTTTTTCTTTACAGCGATGTGGGTTATAAAAGTTGAAGATATCAGTATCCAATACAACTGAATATTCATATTGGAAGATGGGGAGTTTTAAAAAGCGAACCAGGTTGTACAACTGCTGTCTTTTTGATGAAGTTTTATTATAATTTATAAAAACACTGGAATACAAAAAAGACAAATATATACTCATGTTTGTAATATGTCGTCTATAGAAAACATAAACGTCCTTCTTTATACAGGTCTGAAAGAGATCTTTAAGTTTAAAATATCAAATTAAGAGGTATTTGACGAGCATCAAACATATTTTCCGCTGTGTACTATGGAATAGAATTTTTGAACACACTGACCAGCAATAATTTAAACAGACTTACGAAATTTATATTTATTTATCTAACTTTTTCTTTCTAAACTTGAAAGCTTGTGAAAGACGCTCTTTCTTCTTGAGTTAAAGAAATTAGAAGCCGTACTCATAACTTAGATAATATACACACTACATACAGATTGTACAGAGATGGCTTACAAAAGCCTTATTATCGCTGTATTTGCTAAGGGGATTTAACAACGCTCATTGGATTAATATTATTTATTATTAATTAATATTTCAAACAACTTGATTATTACAGAAATACATTTGTTATTTTTATGTTCTTTCAAACATGTTTTTTTGACAGCCACTTGACATTTCTAATTTTTTTTCCAACTTCAAAATTTTTCGCAGATTTTGGCAACTATTTGTAGAGATTAAAATTTTAGAGATAAATATTAGTTTTTCCCGATCTGCGTACTAGGCTTATGGAACCAACATTGTCAGTGAAATAACAATTTTAATAAACTACAATCGAACTTCGATAACTCTATCCATCGGTTGCCAAAAAAAATAATTCGAGTTATCAAGACTTCGAGTTATCAAGTAAACAGAAAATTATTATAAATTAGGTAATATTTATTTGCGAACACAAAAAGTACAGTTAATTTTATTATTATTATTTAAAATATTCTGTTAAGCTTGACTGACGAATAGATTTGCCGGAATGCTATATTCAATAGCCACATCCTTCTTACTTGACCCACTCTCCACATCTTTCATTAATTTAAATTTATCTTCAAACGATGTTTTTAATGTTCGTTTAACGACATATCCACGTTAGTCTTACTTTTAATAAAAACTTCACATTGCACAGCTGTTAATATATTCGCCAGTTTCTTTACACTTGTTATTTCGTTTTTTTTTAGTTCTTAAAATAAGACTGAATTCGTATTATAATACATACGTATGTGAACCTAATAATGTGTGTTCTAACACCGGAACGTTACAGCTTTAACTCACACTTAACAGAGTCACAATTTTCAACACACACATATGTATACAAGGTCATAAAACATATAAACACAATGCTAATAAACACAATGCATTATTAAATGAACTTGTAAAAATCCACAGAATTTATTAATTTCCCTCAAAAATTCGACTTATCGAAGGTGACGCCAAATAATATCTTCGAGTTATCGAGACATTGGAGTTATCGAAACATTTTAGTTATAGACGTTCGAGTTATCAAACAAAAATTACCTGTAAACTTCGAGTTATGGAAGTTCGACTGTATTTTCCCATACTATTTTAAAATTAATTATTCATCACCTTTTCATCTATATTCCGCTGTTTGGTTTGATCAAAATACAAATTTAGAAATTTGAAATGTTATTTTAATAACAGTTATTTTTGATCTACTGTTTACCACTTACTCAACACATCTTTCTGAAATATTGACTCATTACTGTTTGTGTGTGAAAATGCCAAATCTCCGAGACATTTTGCCAAATATGACAACCGAATTTTTGAATTATCGCAATCGAATTTTGTTAACATGCGCAATACATTACCTTATTATGTGCACTGTGAGTTATACAATAATTGTGGTTTAATCTTGGTTCAAGAATGGATCTCGATTCTGCTGAAGCTAAAAAAAATTCAACTCATCGATTTAGCCGGGTTAACTGCAGTTTAGCAAGGGTTAATGAAAATTTGATTGCCCATTCTTAACTCTTGATGGGATTTGTTTTTGAAGCGATATTCTTCTTATGGGTGGGTAAACCGCTTCGTTATGTAACGCGTTACGTCGCCGCAGGCTGTCTGGCTTCCCTTTGTCTCATGCATACAAATTAAGAAAGAACTTTCGAAGCTTATCTCAAGTTAAACAATTTCAATATTAAATAGTTCAACTGAGGTAAGTTTAAGTTATAACTTCTGTCAGGCGTCCCAAGACGCACATGCTTTTTTATATTTGTTTTTAAATAAATATTGCAACTTTTTGGCAGTTCAGCTAAATAGCCGATATATAAACTCTAACAACCAACCATATTGTACGCAAAATAAATGAATAATTAATTCCTTTCTTATATAGTTTTTAACTACTCTCACCGATTTCGTTTGATTAAATGCGGTTCAACGATGGTTCAAGCATTTAAATTTGAACCATCTTTGAACCACAGTTTCTCAACTGATATCGGGAGCTAAATTTGCTGAAGCACATATCATATATTTTAACCACGTTTGTATAACTGACCCTAAGTTTATGTGATTGTAAACGATTCGGTTAGATTAACGTAAGCTGAAAGTAGTAAAAAATCAATACAAAAGAACTATCATGTCAAATTTAATTTGCAGCCGCTACTTCTATACATTTGTAGTCGGATAGCTATAAAGTTATATTCTGAAATATTTGGGATAGCTAAAAAACAACATATAGCTGTTTTTTCATCATTTTGCACGAAGTACAACAGAAACTTTATATATTCCATATGTTTCTAATAAGGGTTTTATTCATTCAATGGAGGAAAACCCGGATAAGCTCCAGAGTTTGTTTGGGAAAAATATTCTGCAAAGCAGATACATTTATCTCACGAATTTGATGTAAAAAAGTAGAAATAAACCCTATAAAGTTAGTTTAAT
Source organism: Philhelius pedissequus (assembly GCA_910595825.1). Lineage (NCBI taxonomy): Eukaryota > Metazoa > Arthropoda > Insecta > Diptera > Syrphidae > Philhelius > Philhelius pedissequus. Next base: position 44,675,469 of record OU343162.1, read on the forward strand.
TAAAGCTAAGTGTACACGATTAGACCATCTTCTAATATTGGCCGAATTTTTAAAAATTGCAACCAATGAGCCGATAATTGCCAATTTTCTATCAAGCGAAAATTGTCAGTTTATACGGTTGGTTAATTTTATCCAATAATTAGACAATTTGTTGGAAGAAAATCGGCTGCCAGCTGACCACAATTTTTTGTCTTCCAATTTAAAATTTGTCTGATTACATGGTTGGGAGACTTAGAAAACAAATAATTATTAGACTCATTGGAAGACAATTTTCTTAACAGATGATAAAGAATAAAGAAACTCTTTATTGTTAAATTGTGCAAGCTGCTAGTTGTGAAAAAAAGAAAACATTTATAAAATATTATAAAGTATACAACAAAGTGAAAAAAATATGTAGAGCGCAAGCGACTATTCGATCATTTTCGACCTTCTTTTAATAAAACTATATTGACCGACGGGGACTAGCAGCTTCTTCTTCTTTATTCCGCATCCATTTTGGTTTAACTTTTTCGAAAGCGAATAATATAATTTTATTGTTTCCGCCTCCAAATTAAATGAAAAAAAATTATCTGCCAACTAAAAATTGGATGATGAAGTTGGCAATAAGAACATCATCCAATTTTTAATTGACAGATAATCCTCCAATTATTTCAAAATAGGGAAAATTGGGTGTTTAGACGAGTTTCAAACGATTGGAAGAAGTCTGCAAATTTGTTGATACAAAATTGGCAGACAAGTGGCTGCCAATTTTTTTTTCTGTCAATTTTTGCAGATAAAATTGGATGTTTACATGGTTGATAGAGAACTGGAAGATTTTTTTTTGCGAAAAATCTGCCAATATTGGAAGGTCTTCCAATCAAGTGTACACTTTTAGGTTAAGTTATCACAAAGTACTAAGTAGTGGTAAATGGAACTTAGTGTATTTAAAAAAAAAAAAACAAAATGCAAATAGAAGTTTTTTACACTACAGGATGTAGATTGAACCTTTTGTTGCTTCAAAATATTTGAACGTTTCTCGTAGTTAAAGTACGCAAGTATTTTAAGTGGGTGTGTTCATGCAAACATCCTGCGCAAAATAACACCTTTTTTCAAAGCGGAAAATTATATCGTTGCATGAATACCCTTAGTATAATTAATCACCCACCCTTGCATAATTTGAACCATTGAAGCTCAGCTTATCCGCCAAAATCCGTATTTATCCTTACATATACGAGTATATAGACACGATAGTGTAAGCAAAAATGGTATAACTTAAAGAAAAGAGAACAAACAAACTTCTTACAAATTAAATATACAATTTTTATTAGCATTACACTTCAAAAGACAATCCGTTATGAATTGTTGAAAACTTGTTGAGCCACAAACCACAAATTGTCTTGTCACACTTCTGATTGCTTCAAGATTGAAGCAAATTCTTTCTATATCCAAACGATGCGAGTGAATTTGCTCCTTATATTTTAATAACTGTTTAAAATGTTCGCAGTTATTAGAATCATCTTTGATTGAACATTCAGTGCATTTCTGATGTGACAGATATATCTTACTTGAAAAATTCCAAAACTTATTAAATCCCATTAATTTTTCTCTAAAAATTATATTTTCTATATTTTGAAAGCATGCAAAATGAAATATTCTACAAATATCATCTTCATTTTCAATGACTTTTTCTATAATTGGAATTGTTGGAGCAATGCCAACACCTTGACAAAACACAATCAAAGCTTTGTCAGTATTTATACTTGGTTCATAGACAAAAACTCCAATTGGACCACGAAATTCGACTTCATCATCTAATTGCAAGTTATTGATGAATTTCGACATTATTCCATCCGCTTTTAAATTAACAAGTATTTTAAATTCAAATTCTGTTATATCCGTCCAAAATGGCGAGTACGGTCGTAATACAAATTTATTATCGTTCAATGCCGTTCCAGTAATTAATGGCGCTCGCATCATTAGATGGTGCCCTGGAGGACAATCCAAAATAAATTCAGTCAGCTGTTTCTTGTCATTTGCGATTACAAACTTTAATTCAATCAAATGTTGTTGATTATTTAGTTGATTTCTTTTGATTACTTTGTATTTACGGTAAGTGTGTAGAATATTTGCTTTGTTGAATAAATCGCCACGAGAGGTTGATAGTGGTTTAGAATCGAGAATACAAGTAGCACAACCATTTCCACAACAATCACTTTCGTTTATAACGCATGCAGACATTTCACTCGCGACCTAAATAAGAACAACTAGTTACGTTCGATTCAACAATTGAAAACGTCAGTTGTGTCTGAGATGTAGAAATTAGTGTTTCTTGTTTGTTTTTTAGCTCATTGGAATACAGGGAGTCTGACAAAAACATATGTAGGCACTACAGAGATCGCAGATTTTTCCTTCTTTTTATTCAGAATAAAATTATTGAGCTAAGTTCAACGAAGCCAACTTTATTTTGTTTGTGTTTTTGCAGATTTGTTTACGTGTCAATTTAGTGAACTAAACTTCTAAAACTCATAAAATATACTAAAATATGTCAAACTGTTTTTGTCATTAATTGTGTAATTTTCTATATATTGTATATGTAGGTTTCCATTAGTTAAATATATAAATTTATTTCTGTCTATTACTAAGTGCGATTTTTTGCAACCCCCGGGAAATTGGTTGAAAAAAAAACGACCAAGGCGCTTAGTGAAATGCTTGGCAGCACTATTAATTTGCAAGATGAAATTCGAAGAACAGCTGTAATGCAAGAAAAATATAAACATCACTGTTTGCCTCCTCCTGATTCTTCTAAAAATCATCGGGTTGATTTGTTTTGTGTAATTTCGATATATATATTGAATTTAAACTACTTTTCTATTAAAATAACATAAAAAGAACCAAGTTAATTTTTATGTATACAAAAAAATGTGAATCAAGTAATTGAAAATTGAAATCAAGTATTTTGGAAATTGTTTTTAGCCGATGTGATTTCCTTTTAATTTAATTTTCACAAATACAGTGGTACATAGAATTCAACTACTTGAAAACTACCCCATTTGTCGGTCACTGGTGACATGATATTAGTGGACGAGTTGTTTATTCGGGCGGGACGCTCAGTTCCTATGTCAATAGGAATATAGGTCTCAGCAAGAGCGGACGACGATCAAGAAGATTGAAGTATGCCAAGGATGTAGCAGAGAATCTGTATTGGGTTGATCCCGTGTACAACAAAACGCAGCCGAAAACAATCTTCTCAGAGAAACCTTTGTTTTGTTGTTCATTCAATTCTTGTTAATTGAACGAATATCAACTTCGGGAAATGCTTTTTTATTTAATAATAGTTTTACAGTCAAGTTTTAATATACCTATAATAAAAATAAACGCAAAAATGAAAATCGATGTAGAAGGTTGTGCTCATGGTGAGGTGGAACTAACCATAGAGGCAATACAAAAGCGAAAAATGTTAAAATTGATTTGTTGTTGTGTTGCGGAATGTATATTAAAAGGTAGGTTAGGTTAGGTTAACATGGCCGTCAGGAAAACAACTGACACACTTAGACCAAATGCTCAACCAAACCAAACAAAATTGATAATTATCTGACATGTCAAAATGTCAGTTTTGAAGTTTCTATACATTTTATCGATAACTTAGTGAAAAAGTTTTTGGTAGCACAGTTTTTATCCTCTCCAATAGCTAAGCCCCGAGAATTCTCTGGGTTTAAGCTAAGCACCCCAGGGGATTAGTTGTTGTTGCATTTAACATGCAAATTGTTAATCCTACTCATCGTTTTTTTCGTTCAATTTCCCCGGAGCTTAGAAAAAACACGCCTACTATGTTCCCACCAAAGCGAAATCTGAGATATTAGCAGGAACATTTCAAATTGGTGTTCACACCGCCAAATCCACGTTTTCTTCTCTCAGAAGCACAAACAACAACCATTTTTGTGTATATAATTCATCAACCCAAGCCACGTTTTCAAATAAAAATCGTTAGAGTGAAAGATCGTAATTTGCACATAAAAAGCTTTTCACCAAAGCATGGTGAAGTTTAAAATGGACTCGTTCACTATGAATGGCTCGCATCAGCAATGGGATTTCATTGTGTTTTCAACGAAATCTCGGATTTCGAAATCCCAAAACTATATGGTGAAATGAGTAGATTTGAACTGAAATCTACGAAATCCGAGATTTCCCTTCGGTGGGAACATAGTATAAGCACCGCTTATTTTTCCGTGTTTTGTACATATTTGTAATTTACGTAGGTAGATATATAAAATAAAAAAAAATTATAAAATAAAAAAAAAAAATAAAATTTTTTTAAAGAAAGCTCAGTAGCATATGCTCAGTATATTTTCTAAACACAATCGAATTTTCTAAATAAAATCGATTTCATGCTGTCAAAACAAATCTTGTATTTTTAGCAAGATTTCGTTGGCTTTTACATAGGTACTCACATTATAACAACGTCTCTTTGGTCAAATTGAAATTTTTTCGCAGCAATTATTGTTGTTGCTTCCTTAAAAATGCAGCTCTTTTTTTTAAATTCCTTACTACATTAAGAAATCCAGGAGTCTTATGTTCCAATAAAATTCACTTTAGTGATGGATTTCGAAGTATATACCATCACTTTAGTTAGTCATATAGGACTCATTTGCGATTCAGAAAAGGTTCACGCATTAATCATTTAAAGGAATATATGGAACCCTTATATACGTTCATTTAAATGAAGAATATTCAGATCATAAATGAACCATATTAAAATGATTTAAGGTTAAAGGATTCAAATTACATCATAAGTGAATTCTTTTTTTCTAATTCATTTATGATTGAATATTTCATCGGTGAGACTATGGAACATTTTGATTTGCCTATTGGTTGGCTTTGATAGCTTCCAGGACTTCTTAATTGTTACAAGATGCTCTAATTAAAGAAATGATTTTTATGAAAACTTAACACAGTTTCTGTACATACCTTTATATTTTATCGTTTGCTTTTTTATCTATATATTTTTTTAAAGGTAAGTAGGTACCTGTAATTACTATAAAATCACAGGCTGGTTATAAACCTATTATCTTTACTTAATTTTTAGTTATTATGTATTACTATACTTTCTACATCCGATCTATAGAAAAACTTTTCGGAACTGATAATTGACTATGCAAACGAAACTAATGTCGCGACAATGATTCGTTATCATTACTCCTTTGTAAGAAGAAAAATAAAAGGAAGAACAAAAAAGATCTCCATAATGAAGGATCCACAACAAGATCTGAGTGTTGTTTTTTTTTTTTTTTTTTTTGACACAGAGTGCATATTCGTGTCTCACCGGGAAGAATTTTAGGGATCCTTGTATACATTCATAATTCATTAAAAAAAAGTGAAGGCTTCTTGAATATTATTCTTCATTTTTGGTGATTAGTCCCCTTTCACACAAGGAAACTGAGTTGCCGTCAACTGGGAGTTTTTGGGCGAAATGGACAAGAAGTAAGGGGAATGAAAAAATCTCCCCGGTCAACGATTTGAAGAGATTTTTTTGACGTTTTGCTTTGCATTCCTATTAGCCCAACAAAATCTTCCCAGTTTCCTCCTCAGTTTCTTGGTGCCAGTTTTTTTCTTGTGAAAGCTACAAGCAGGGATACCAGTTCCTGGAGATTTTTTTGACATTTTCCTTTGATTGCCTTGTAGCTTTGACACGAAAATACTATGACCAAGAAACTGTGGAGGAAACTGGGAAAATTTTGTTGGGCTAATTTGAATGCAAAGCAAAACGTCACAAAAGTCTCTTCAAATCGTTGACCGCGGAGATTTTTTTCATTCCCCTTACTTCTGGCCCTTTATGCCGTCAAAACTCCCAGTTAGCGGCAACTCAGTTCTCTTGTTTGAAAGGGGACTAAACAGATAAATGTTTCTGGGTAATTATTTGGCAATGAAAACGAACACATCTACAATTTCTCTGATGGCTTTGGTGAAAGAGGAGATGCAGTGCGCGTGGTTGGGATTGTGATTTTTATTTTTGGGGTTTCTATTGTTAAATTGTTATTTTTTGTTAACGATGTTGTGCGTTGTATGTGGACGTAATACTCACAACAATAAAAATAAAAAATTAAAAAGTGATGTTTCCTACTTTAATTTCCCTAAAGATCCTAAACTTTTGAAAGCCTGGGTTAAATTCTGCAAGCAAAAAGACCAACTTAACAAAACATCTGCACGGATATGTAGTGACCATTTTACCTCGGATGATTTCGACAACAACCTCCAATTTGAGTTGGGTTGGGCAGCTTAACTCATTTATTTTCAATAGTAAAAGAAAATTAAATGTTTTGCCTTTATAGGGCTCGTGAGTAAGAAAAGAATTCGCCTCAAACCTGGTTCCATACCATCAGTGTACAAAAAAACACTCAAAGATGATACATTTGGCCGGGGGTTGAGGATTGCAGCTAGGGAGAATAAACAAATTGTTCAAGAATTGTTAACGGCAAGTACTAATCAGATGGACACTACAGAAAAAGAAGAGTTCATTCAGAGTTCTGTAAAAAATACCGCAGACCAAATTAATACCAGTAGTTGTAGTAAATGTGAACATTTGATGACACAAATAGATGTAATTCGCTTGAAGATGTAAGTTATTTTAAAATTGCAAACCAATTTCATACTTTTATGATACAATTTAAAAACTAGGAACACTTTGGAGGATAAATTCAATGCATACATTAGTAATGAAATCGAATTAAAAGATAAAATAAAATCACTTGAGTGGCAGTTGGAACAAAGCAAGTTGAGCAAAGTTAGCAATGACCAACGGCTGCCAATTTCCACTGAAGGACATCCACAAAAGCTGAGCCCGAAAGATGTCAAACAACAACGCTGTTCAAAAGTTGACATAGCTAAGTCTAAAACTGTCTACTCGAAAAATTCAAAAATGTACAAAGTCCTGCGGAAGACGGACGTCGCTCTGCCACCAGGAGGAACTCTACAACGCAGGGCTAAAATGAATACAGATTTACAACCTGCTGCAACAATTATGCAAATCAGATCCGATTTGTACGAAGTTCGAATAAAGGATGAGCCACTGGGATAGTTGAGTGAACTAAACTTTATTTTATAAGACACCAAAAATAAGGAGGACCGATTGTTATTTATACTACCTAATTTGACTTAATAAGAAATAACTACAAAAACTGTTGACCGATTCCAAAAAGAGCGGCGGATCGGTTTTAGTGGCGCTTTTGTATTTACGTATTCCTGAAAGCGATTCCTCTTTTTTACGCCATTTCCTTGAGTCGAAATATTTTGAAAGCGGTTGGTGCTTTATGAGGAAAATTAAGATGGGTGATTCATAACAAAATGTATGTAGATATTGAATACAACTGCAGTACTACACTGTTAAACCATGACAATTTGGAGTCTTATCCAATGCTCTTTTGGTATGATACTCTGCTAAAAATGTAAAACAGAGCTTATACTCTCGCTCGAACTCGTTTCTTATTTCTTGAAACTAACAAACGCCTCTTTCGACAGCCTAAATAAATTTAGCCAAACTAAATACATACATAGGTAGTCTAATAAATGAATTTGAAATTCTAAAATAATCGGGGGCCCTATTATGTAACTTCGTTCTACTTAAGCACCTTTTCGAAAGTTGTTTTCAATGCTATTTTTAGGTGATACTTTATTGGAGAGTAGCATCCACTGTTCGCGCATTCGACTTCGCCGCTTAATCTCCATTTTACTCTGTTCTTTTCATTTAATAAGTGCTTTAATAAAGAATTGCCAATTTGAAATTTTGCGAATTCGAACAACTTTATTGTAGAATCGAATTACATAGTTGCACCCCAGGCCTATCATCGTAACCGAGAAAAATTCGGATCGTATTTGATTCATTCTACTCGAATCGGAAAGGAAATATTGAAACGTATCGACGCATGTAGTTGACATTAAAAAATTTGACTTCCTTCATCATTTCAACAAACCGGTCGTATTGGTTTTGATTTTTTTTTCTAAAATAAACAAAAGATGCAAATACTAACGTATGTACATATCGCACCCTCAGTACAAAGGTCGATAAGTCAAATAAAGGCATTTTGAGGTAAAATTACATAAGATTTATGAATTTTTCCTTTTACTGTAACTTTTTACAAGGAGAACAAAATTATGATTTGTAAACGGAATAATAAGAATGAAATAATGTATTTTAAGATTTTTTAAAAAGCTTTAATTCGCACATGTTCTGTTATTCACTTTTTTTTAATTTGAGGAACAAAAGTGAATTTAGATGTTCTGTATTTCACATAAAAATGTTCTGTATTCCACATAAAATAAAGTTTGTAAATACCTCATTCCGAATGTGGAATTTTAGGGTTCTGAATATGAAAATTCGTGTTCTACATTTCGAATATGAACCGTTTTTATACAAATTGTCTGTAACAGGTGATTTTGACAATTCGAAAATGAATAGGGAGGAGTTGAATCCATTTGAAATACAGAACACATTATTTCATTTTAAGTGAAATTGAAATTCATTTTGAATTCATTTTCACTCGGAATGCAGAACATGTGTGATTAAAAATATTTCAATCAATTAATAAAATAATCGATTTTTTAAAGTTATTTTTAAGGTATAAAATTAAATTAATTGCAGTAGAGCGATAAGTCGAAATATCGATTATTTAGGTTTAAACAAATCCAGTACAGAATTAACTCAAAAAAAATTAAATAAAAATAGTATTTATGAAAAGCTTAAATATAATAAATTAATAAGAATTTAAAACATATTTCAAGCTCCAGCACGCCTTATTTTTTCAGCACTCGAAGTAGGAATTTCTTCTGCTTTAAAGTTCTGGAAAAATTGATGATAAGAAGCTATAATAGAATTGTGCCTGCATAAATCCATAAGATCTTTCTTTTCAGCGATGGTATCTGAGGTGGGCCGTTAAGGTATGCTGGTTTTAAATCTATGTAATTTGCTTCGTTTGGGACTTTAAATGATTTAAAATCTTTTTCGGCAGCGGAAGTCTTCTATTTAACTACGTTGGAATTTAGTTTTAATTAATAAAGAAAAAATACTTTCTTCTGTTGTATCTTGAAGATGTCCAAACTCATCCTCAATTTCAGCCACAATCTCTTCTGCAAAGCATCAGTCTCAATTTCAGCCAAACTCTCTTAATCGATATTTTCATCCTCAACCACCTCAGTCGCAGTTCCAAAATTTCTTTTTCAACACTTCGTTCCTGAACCATCTCATCTTCGAAGACTCCCTTGCCTGTATGCTCCTAATCCTCAGCCACATCAATATCAGGACTTCCTGGACAGGATCGACCTCACCTATATGTCACCTTCAACCTCAGCTTTAATTATGGGTGCTTTCATAAATGCATGGTGGCGAAAGTCCGACGAATGCATACCATTCATAAATGCAATTTTTTTTCCCGTGGGTAGGTGTAAAACCTTCAAAAGGCTCTATGAGGACCGAAAAACGCGTGCTCATAGGAGTGTGAGATTCTTACTGCACTAAAAACACCTCCTCCTCGCGATTGCAACTAAGTTGAAACTTATCCAGCAATTTATTTTTAACGAATTTAATTAACGTGTTGCAGGTAACTATCCGGTGATAGTTCCTGCTTATACCGCGATTTTAAAGCGGATTCTCGTTTAGTGCACTTAAGCACCTGTCTGTACAAAATTAGCTTATTTTCGATACTGAGCTTAGAGTGTTTCCCGAGCAACCAGTACATATCTCTGAGTTTATTATTTATCTCTTCGCATTTCTTTTTAACATGCGGTTTCCATTTTAATTTCGCGTCTAGAGTCATTCCGAGATATTTTGCTTCGTTAGCAAACGGAACTTGAACCGTGTTAACAAATAACGGTAATCTATTAATTTTCTTATACGTAAAATCTACATGTCTATTTTCTAGATATGCTTTAAGAAGCGTATAAAGTGAAGTGCTTCAGGCAGAATTTGTCTTAATTTAAAACTTAGGCCTTCGTGCCACACCTTATCAAAAGCTTGCGACACGTCTAGGAAGACCACCGAACAAATTTTCTTTTCTTCAAGAGTTTTCTCAATGACGTCAGTGATCCTATGCACTTGGTCAATTGTCGAATGCTTGCTTCTAAATCCGAACTGATGTTCAGGTATTAGGCGCTTTTCTTCTATTATTGGCTGCAGGCGCAGAAGTAATATTCTTTCAAAGACCTTATATATTACGGGCAGAAGCGAAATAGGTCTATAAGATTTCTTATCATGTAATGGTTTTCCTGGTTTGAGAATCATTATAACTTCCACAACCTTCCATTGGCTCGGAACGTACTTAAGCCTTAGAGTGGCATTTATTATATAAAGAAGATTAATTAACCCTTTGCGAGGAAAGCTTAAGCTTTCTTATTTCTCTACTTAATTTGGCAAGGGTAACATTTCTTGTTATGTAATTTTCGCTTGAGTTAGAACTTATATTTAAATTTTCGTTGAGTACCTCCCCATCAAAAGGATTGAATGTGTTCTCCAGCTAATCCGCGAAAACGTTTGCTTTCTCTTTGTCGCTTTTTGTCCATTCGTTTTGATTATTCTTAATCGGAGGCGAATGTCAGATCGCAAATATAAAATTTTACATGCATTCCGATTTTTTTCTTAAAGAAAGAGAGAGTATGAAGTAAACGGTGGTACATCATCCCTAACTGTTCCCATCTGTCCAAATTTCCGCTAGAAAATTCAAAGTTGAACCCAAAATTAAAAATACACATCAGAATTGTTTCTGGTCCACAGGAACATGAAGCAAATCAGAGAAAGTATTCATAAATGCATATTAAAATGCATGCGCAAATAGTTTTTCTGACCTTGACATGATCGCAACTGATCGCATGTAAACAAAGCAAGCATGCATTTATGAAAGCACCCTAATCGTAGTCTCGAAGGTTGGCTCAACGCCAACATCATAACGAAGGTTTACAGCGATGAAGTTGAATTACACATTTGAAAAAAAAAATACTTTATTCATTACCGTTTACCTTTTTCTAAATAGTTAAACCACGACGATTATCCATTTTAAATTGATAATTGTAAAATATTTTTCAGAGCACCAAACATTACGAAGTATGAACCGATTGCCGAAAAACCGTTCAAAATACTGAAAAATCCTGGCAAATTTCGAGTTGTCACCTTGTCGCACTGGAATGATTTTAATGTTTACCACATATCTCTGCTAAGAGAGTTGTTTAGGTTTGAGTCCCTGTTGCATACAAAAAAATTAAGTTTTTCGATATATTGCTTTTTTTTTATTGGAATGAAACATTTTGGTTGATTTATTTCGCAATGTCCCTATCTTCTACAAGATTTTATGTACAACAAAAACAAAATGTCTTGGTTTATTGAATCATTTTGGATTTTGAATATATTGCACTAGAAGTATTTTTATATTGTAGTGAGAAAAACGAACTATTTTGTTAAAGCTCTGTATAGCTCTGGAGCATTTGAAATGTTTCAGTTTATCAGTTAATAGGTTTAACTTCTAATGAAATCACTTTTTATTTAAAAATAGAATAGCCTTTATGTTTCATTACCTCTGGCAACGCCAATCCCCTTAAAATAAGCGCAATTTCATAGCCAACAACTTCTTATTCTTAATTCAAAAAGGCCATATCTTGACTTATCGACCTAGTGTACTGAGGGTGTGATATATGTAAATGATAGAAATTTACAGCTCAACGACACATCCAACATTTCTAATTTGATTTGTATTTTGTATTTATTTTTGTTACCGCACCGTCGAACAAAGTTTCGAATGTTGTTGGCGGAGACAACCGGAAGAAAAACAAATCTAATGTCGAATTCAAAACAACCATTTCGACTCGATTTCAGATCGATTTTTTTGTTTGTTGCAAGGAACTTGCAAAAATAAGCTTGCGCGTAAAGTCTGAAATTTTGATAAAATTGAAAGATCTGTTTTGAAAGATTTTCAGCCCTATTCTGTTAAAGGTTCACTTGAATATTTGTATTCTGTTATCCGAGGGAAAAAACGAATTGTTCCAAAATGTACATATATAAATTTGAATCAAAAATAAATTTTAACAATTAGATCTCTTAAGAATTAAGCAAAAAAAAAACTATTAGCTTTGGACTCAACAGATAGAAGATGTTTGAAAATAAATAGTAAACAATTGAGTAAAACATTCAGGTGAATCGAAAAATTCGATCTGATCGTATAGCAAAATAGATCTGTTTATTTAGAAATAATTCAATTGTGTTCAGAAAAAAATTGAATGTTTGGTTGTTTGGAATTCGACATAAAAGAGACGCCATGCATCACATGATTTTGACTTTTGATGGTCAAGCTTCGGATGAATTCGTAACGAGTTGCGAGATGGCTGTTGGCTCCCGTCGCAGACGGACGTGTTTTTCCGTCTGGAAAAGTAATAATAAAAAAAAAAAATAAAAAAGATTAATAGTTTAATTTAATAAATTAAAAGGGTGTTATAGTAACATAAATAAATTGCAATTGTGCAATAGTTACTGAATTTGAATGCTGTACAAGTCGACAACACCAGGGAAATTTGGATAGGGAGTCAAACGAGCGACATCCACGTGTATAGAAGCCATCCGAATTCCACCTACTCCCAGTTTTCTTGATAGCGCACATGGACAAAGCATAAGTATAGGGACGTCGTATCGTCCCAGAAACTAGAAGCATCGCAAGGATCGCTTATGTCGCAGCCCGTAATGGACAGAAACGGCATAATTTCGTTATACTGTAACGGAATCGATAATGGGGAAACAACAGTTCTGGTCATCTCAACATCCAATAATTAGAAGATCGCTCTATTTCATCATATAACCATCGAGATTTCGCTCCTTCACTTAAACGAAAGATGTAAAGTACTCAGCTCTCGCTCTAACAAACGAAAGATAAGATTTACATACGTTTATGTATTCCAATCCGTAATTGCCCACATTCGTGTTTCAAGAAAAAGAGACGAGATGACTGTTTCTCATTATCGTACCTAGTTTTAAGTTAGTATAAGTTAGAATAAGTTAGAATAAGTGTATGTAGAGACTCTCTTCTCGTACTACTCAAATAATGCTTCTGAGCAAAAGCAGTCCAACAACAATATTCATTGTATAAATAGTCAGCCACGAGGCTTAGCTCTTACTCCACCAGAGTCAGAAAACTGTAAAGAAGGCAATACATTATAGCCACTTTTATAACAAATTAAATACTGTCAGTATTAACCATCAATGTAATATTTTATAAAAGTCTCAATAAAGTTTGAATTGAATTGAATTCGTAACGCGTTGCTATGATTTAGAATTAGATATTTTTTTGGAAGAAGGTCCAATGGATGAATCGGAACGGTTACCATGTTACAAAATTCGTACATAACGTACAAATCGGAGGAATTTTTTTTTTCCTATCGGTTACGATAATAGGAACCAATATCTCGAAAAAATGATAAATTTAAGCAATGCCTCATTAATTGCTTAGTACGATTTTCTAGCATTATAAAAAATCTTCTATCCGTTCGCGAAATGTTGAATTTTCAAAAAGAAAATAGATTTTATGTCAAAAATGCAAAAAAAAAAAATATTTAATTTTTGGAATTCGAAGGACCTTCTGTGCAAAGTCGGTATTACTCAGCTTATCATTTGTTTTCAGATTCACCTCCTTGTTCTTTAAACGCCATGGTATGATAAGCTCATTAAACTCAGATCGTGATAACATTGTCAAATGGGGCATACAATTCCCATAGAAGTTAGTGCTTCAAGAACTCAATGATGCCTCCTGTCGTTAAAGCGGGACCTTCCGTTTTCACTTGCATTTGCGAAAGCTTACGATTTTAATTGCTCTGCATGTATGTACATCCACCGAACACCTTGTGTCATTTTGTGGAATGAAATATATTAGATGTCGCCAAAAACGCTGCAACGTTTTGGATTTTCTATAAGATGATGCAAGAAATATTTCTCACCTTCTGGCTGTAATCTATAAAGCTTACATTCGTCCAAGGCTTGAGTGCATCTGCCATATCTGGGCAAGTTCTCAAATAACTCACTTAATACCGGTCGTCCACTACGTGCCCAACAGGCTCAACCAACTTCCTTCAACTTTTCATTCAACCCATCGTTGGATGAACAAATTTGCAACCTCTTACACTAGTGCACAAACTTGCGTTCTTCACGTTGGTCAAGGAAGCCAGAGGTAAAATTGAACAAAACGTGTTGGGAGCCGCGTAATTATAGTTGACAAACTTAGTGAAATTTTGAATAACACTAGTATGATAAACTTGTTCGATTTTGACACAAAAAACAATTTTTTTTGGCAGCAGCTGTTTCGACATCAGCTGTGTTCCTACATGGGAATACAACAACACCAACCTATCCGGATAGCTATAATTCTGTTTATGAATGAGGCCATTATCAAAATCCGATCGTTGAGGAACGCGTTCAACGCACACACTATATAGCTACTTAGATATTGAAAATAATTTTGACTTTAGTTCGGTAAAAATTTTTAATGTCAGTGTCACACACATCTTTGTTGAAAAATATTGAAATTAAAATTTGGATTAAGCATGATTTCATTTAAAAAATAAAATGCACGACTGGATCGCACGTACTTGCTCCTATGTTCGATCACATATATGCAAAAAATTCTTAATACAAACTGCTAAATGTATTTTTAAAGTCGTTTTCACTTAATTTTTTTTATATAAATATTCTTAATTTTTTTCAAAAAAACATTGGTACGAACATTTTAAATATTTAATAATATAAATTTAAAACCAAAATTTCAGAAAAAATAGTCCACCCATTTTCGAAATACGAATTTTCAAAAAAAAAATATATTTTTTTTCATAAAATCTTAAAAAATCTATTTTTCGAAAATTTTGAAATCCAGTATTATTAAGAATTTGAAGGAGCTCCTATGTAATTTTTTTCATCGAAATCCGTCAAGCCGTTTATTCTCATAGTTGAAAATCAATAAAATGGTTGTATGGCAGGTACCGTTAATAACAAAATATTAAAAAAAAATGTTTAGGCAAAATGTAGACAATACCCAAAGTAGTACAAGCACCAATTTTTATCAAAATCATTGTGGCGGTTTTCCAGATAATTAAGATGGTAGACAAATTTGTATAGCAAGTACTGTTATTTTTGGGGCTAAAACAACGAGTCAAAAATCTATTTTTGACAATCAAATAAAGCGCTTAAATACCAAGCTTGAAGAAAATCGCTTCAGTCGATTAGGCTGACGGAATTGCGGGACCAACTTTTTGTTGTTCTCGTAATGTCAACTTTGATTAAAATCTGCAGTTCGATTAATATCATTGTAAAATGAACTATAAAAAAAAGATAAACGAAAACTCAAAACACATTGAACAACAACACAGCACTAAGTTGATCTCTTGGACATAATTCAAACAAGAGGTTTAAAAACAATAACGGAAACAATTGCATCTCTTGAACTCAATAGCAGTTTCATGGCTTTCATTATCTTATCGTTATTTTTATAGACAATGTTCTAATTCCAGTTGCATTGTTCCCCTAAAACTATTTAACCGTAATACCCGCGCTTCCAGAAATGCTCATCAGTTTACCCTTGACCATAACTTCGGGGGTACTGTCATGTATAGATTTTTCTTCTTCCTCTCCCCTAAACGAATGTTGAATGCCTTACCCGACCGAATTTTTCCCTGCCATTGCCATAAAAAACAATCGATAAATTATACCAATATATGAATCCTCGGTTTTCAAACGCCTTGACCATATAGAAACTATACCAATGTTTATAGTATTTTTCTCTATGCGCATTGACATACTATACTATATCCAGTATGTCAATGTTCAAACGGGTTTGCCTACAAGCTGAAAATTGACTTTAGCTGTGTGTGCGAAAAAAATTGACTTTAGATGTAAATGTGTGCCTTAAATCAGCCCATACAATTATTTTTGTATGGATTAGTCATCTCCATTTGTGATTGAAACTGTGACTGTGTAAACATTTTAGCAGTAAACCCTTTGAGTCGTGAGTGAGTATAAAAAACATGAATACCGTTGTACCTAATCGAATCCCGAAAAAAATCTATCACAGAACTCACCGTCAAGGAAAAACTCATGCAAATTTACATTAGGAACGGATCCTATGTTAACTTTTTCGAGCTCTTAAGATTTACCATTTATGCTATAAAACCGTTATTTTGGTGCTAAAGAAAGATTAGAAAAACACTCGTAGAACCAAATTTTTGCATGACAAAAAATTAAGGCAAAAAATACTACAATGTCCCAAAGGTAGTAAGAATTTTTGGTCATTCGTAAAAAATATTTGAAATTCAACTTCTTCAGTTCCAACGCTCGAATCTTCTTTCGCACTCGTGCAGTTGCTAGAGTCCTCAAAGATCTTGACATACACAAATCCGCTGGCGCAGATAGTATCCCTCCCATCGTTCTGAAGAGGTGTTCTTCAACGCTGGCAAAACCACTGCGTAAGCTTTTCTATCTGTCCTACTCTACAGGTCTCTTTCCGAGTGGATGGAAAACAGATTTGTCCAGCTTGTCCCTAAAAAAGGCGCATTCTCTTCACCCTCTAATTAACGTCTAATTGGACTTACGTCCCTTCTTTCCATAGTCATGGAAACGCTGATTAATTATCAGCTCAAGAAATATCTTGAAGAACGAAAGCTCCTTAATGACCAGCAGTATGGCTTTCGTAGCAATAGGTCCACTGGTGATCTGATGGTATATCTCACCGAACAGTGGCACAAATCTTTACATACGTTTTTGGAGAAAGTAAGATTATTGCGGTTGATATTTCAAAAGCATTTGATAGAGTTTGGCATCAAGCTCTCTTATCGAAAATGCGTGCATTTAGTATCGATGAATCTCTTCTTCGTTGGATTAGAAATAACCTTTCGGACCGTTCAATACAACTTGTATTGGACGGTTTTAAGTCTGATATCCACAAAATAAATGCTGGTGTGACCCAGGGCTCCGTTTTGTCTCCGACCCTCTTTCTCATTTTTATTAATGATCTCTTATCTGGAACCTCTAATCCACTTAATTGTTTTGCTGACGATAGTACTCTCAGCTTTTCATATTCGTTTTCAGATGCACCTCCTTGTTTTTCGGATGTGCAACTGGAACGGCAGCGTATGATAAGCTCATTAAATTCTGATCTTGACAGCATTGTCCAATGGGGAATAAAAAACCGCGTAGAACTTAATGCTTCAAAAATGCAGTGCTGTCTTCTGTCGTTAAAGCAGAACCCACCCCCCATACCGCTATCCATGAGCGGCACTTACATTGATGAAACCGATCAGCTTTCAGTCTTTGGTATGTGCATCACAGACCACCTCTTGTGGAATGAACACATATTTGATGTCGCCAAAAACGCTGCAAAGTGATTGGGCTTTCTTCGAAGGAGCAAGAAATTCTTCTCTCCGCCTGATCTGGCTGTAATCTATAAGGCATTCATTCGTCCAAAGCTGGAGTATAACTCGCACATTTGGGCCTCCCAAAACTCATTTCAATCTTTTGGATAGAATTCAAAATAGAGCTCTAAGAATGATTGGCGATAGAACTATAGTGGAAACATTTACATCTCTAGAACATCGTCGATGTTACCCGGCTCTATTTTCCCCTCCCATTTTGATATTCAGAAATTCAAAACCAATGTGCATCGGTATCTCCTCTTACATCCTTCCCTACTTTCCTAACGCTCGCACTGTGCTTGTTCATTTTAAGGGTAGTCAAAACCCCTTTAGTGCGCGCATCCGTTTCAAAAAAAAAAGAATCAAGTCAATCACTTTAGAAGTTTAAGTAACAAGTTTGAAGAAAATTGAATTGGAGTGTATGAAAAATACTAAAGCAGGTGGGTTGCAGGGGCAGCATGTCCTCCCTTGAAAGTCGTGTGGATTTCCGGGATCTTAGGTTTGTGGGATTTTGACTGTCGGGATTGTGTCCCCAACCCGGACATTTTTTGTGATCAGTTTGCATTTTTAAAAATTGACTTTTCGAAAGTCAACATTATGACGGTCGATTTTTTTTTAAATCGACATTTTAGAAATTAGCAAATTAAAACCAACTATGCTTTTCAATCGACTGAAAACTTTTCGTCGGTCAAATTTCAGTCGATATTTTAACAGTCGATGAAACATATATTTGTCCAGTCGACATTTTTTTATCGACCATTCGTACGTTTCCCGTGGTTGGTAAATGTGTAGTTGCTACATATAAAATGCGATTTTTCCAAGCACGAAATTTATTACTAAGCATAATTATCTTCTCAAGACATAGGTAACTAACCAGGACCACTTAATCAAAAAAAACTATTTCCCCACACAAAATCTTAATATTAAAATATATACATACGTATATTTATAAATATAGATCTACATATGTATATATAATATGTAAAATAAGGAAGAGTTTAAAAAAACTTTTATTTTATTTTACATTTGTTTAGATGGGTTTGTTTATACAATTTTACGAATTATAAACAAAAACTATGAATCCCAATATGATCACCGTCAGTATTAGAGCCAAAATCTCTTGTTGTCCGCATCAATGTACCTATCTACAATTCAAAAAAGCATAACTTTATCGCCCTATATTATGGTTCCGCTAACACCACAATATTACCTTCAATAGAATGGGCTATCACCGTTTTCATTTGGTTTATTTTTTTTTTAAATAAAAACAAGACGATCATCGCAAATCCCAACACCTAAAAATAAATTTCAAAAACAATATACCTATGCAGCTCCAGAGCCGATTGAAACGGCTTCCTTCAAAAAAATTATTTAGGTAATATTCTCAGCTAGCTGGAAAATATAGTTTACTTGCCACGCGTATAATCAGGGACTGGGTGTAGGAAAAATTGACTTCGATGGGTGTTTAGTTTAATAGATACCGTCGGAGCATTAAGACCAAATAAATTAAATTATTTCAAAAAGTTGAGATTTAAAAAAATATTAAAACTAAAGGTACCTAATTACACAATAAAAAATAAGAACGGAGTTTGTAATTCCATCAATATGATCGAAAATATATACAAAAATATAACAACAAATAGTGTTTACCTAGCGAATATGTAATCCTTTTCATTTTACCTTCAATCTAATTTGAACTCTCCAGAAGATGAGTTTTTGTAAGTGATGTGTACAATATTCTAATATCAAACCATCTTACAGTTGTTTATTGTGATTAAAAATGGCTGCAAATTCACCGAGGACTCCAAGGCCCCCAGCACATATAAATATGTACACGGATAGAACCATTCACGCCATACCCGTCCCACAACCACCTGTACAACACCATGTACATCAAGTTTATCAGGGGCTTAAGACTTGTAAGTTTTTTTTTATATATTCTTATAAGCAATAAAGTGATATTAGTAATTTTTTTAAGAAATGTGTTAATAAAGAAAACAAATTTTATTTGATATCGCATCGTTACTTCGTTTTCACTGACCACTAAACGGAGATTAACAGCCCGATTCTCCCCAAAAGCACTGATACCTCACAAGTCACAAGCAGAAGTGAAATTAATCTTGTGACTTTTTCGGATTCTCCCCCAAAGTCACAACTTGTGAGAGTCATAAAAACAATCGAAATAGTGATCTACTTCAGAGCAGGTCAGAACTCACAAATAGTTTGAGTTTCGACATTTCGATGCGACATTCGATATAATATTTTATGAAACAATTTATTTTATATCCCACCATGAAGTAAACAGAAATATGAAACTTTAATTTGAGATGAAAACTTCAGCAGCGACTACCAGAGAGAAGGAAAAAGTGTCAGAGCTGCCTAAATAAACACTTTATCAGTAATCACACAATAGTGTGATTGCCTGTAGGTATTCTGTTCATTCTATACCATTCCAGGGGGTCAATTCCCGATCTGTGAAATTATGAAGTGATAAAAAAAATATCATTTCAGTTTTCACAGAGGTTTATCATTTTCCAACTTCACGCACACGCCTAATGCGATTCTAGAACTCATTGTGATAAAATTTGTACTAAAAAGTACTAAATGATAAATTCTGTCATTTCTGATTAGATTTTTTGTTGGGAAAGGTAAATATTTCATTTCAGTTTCTAAATTTGCTTAAGAATAATGTCCGGAATAATAATTCGTTTAATAAATTAATAAAAGGCGTCGTACTGAACAATTGTGGGTTTTATATAATATTGAATAGTATCTCTGTTTTGAGTAAGATTTATTATTTTTTTTATGTGAGGATATGGAGGCTTTCCCTTTGAGATGGGCAGAATCTATTCGAAGTTACAAATAGGAGCACTTTATTGAACTTTATAGATTCCCAAAACATTTATGCATGGATTTAATACGCGAATTGAGAGTATTCTTGAAAAACACTCAACTTATAATTGCCATTTAAATATGGTTAAGTTCTCTGCATTTTTTTGCAATGGGTAGTTTCCAACGATCTGTCGCGGGAATGAGCACCGTCGTCGCGTCGGATGTTGTGAATCTGTTGATTTAACAATTTCGTTATTTACTCGAATACACACAAATATAACTTATAACCAAAATATATTTGTGTATAAATATAATGGTTGCTTACTTGTCATGTGCCAAATCCTGTTTTTCTTCTTAATATTCGATTAGAAACATTTTCTTCACAAAACAATTGACTGTGATAAAAAAATTATCATATGAAAAATGTTTGGCATTTAACTTCACTTTTTCACGAATCGAGAATCGAATTAGACGTGAAAGCGTGATAAAATTTATCACTTCACATCTTCACAGATCGGGAATCGACCCTCAGATCAAATATAAATGCTTTTACATTTTCTTGGTTGAAAATTAATGAAACGGATTCTCTTGAATTTATAGATATTTAATATTTCTCAGATGAAGAGTTAAAATAAATCTCATTTAAATCTTCATAGGGTCTATAGATGTACAAATCGAACTAACCTATCGAAATGAACACATTCATCGGGAAAGTGAATTTTTCGCTTTGGTTGACACAAATGAAGCTGCCTGACTCATTTTTTACATCATAGGAGAAAATGAAACACCATTTGCGTACCTATTAAATACTGCTGTACAAATTAATCTACTTTTGGAGCTATGAAAACACTATTACAACAGATTAACGTTCGTTAAAAACATTCGATTTATTTCTGAACACAAGCGAATTATTTCTAAACAAAATCTGTCAAAACAGATCTTGCATTTTTAGCAAGAACTCATAGACTTTACATGCACGTTACAAGTTCCTTACAAGAAATAAAAAAATCGATTCAAAATAGTTGTTTGGAATTCGACACACCTACATTTTTTTCTAAACAAATTCCAATTATTTCTAAACAAGATGGATTGTATGATGTCAAAATAAATTTAGCAAGATTTCTATATCGATTCTTGCTCTTGTTAGAGGAATCACAAGTCACAGATCTCTTACAACTATTCGAATTCGATAATCCTTACCTCACCATAAAATTTACAATGAAACTCACCACGGTAGGGAACAGTTTTTGGGAATGAATACTTATAAAATAGACATTGCAGATACAGAATTTGTGAACCTGACAAGTTGTAACTGTAGAGTAGATTACGGTTTGTGACTTGTGAGATTGTGACGTGTTACTGATGATGGTGAGCATAAAGCATTGGCTTTACACGGCTTAAAATGGTTGTAAAGAATTAGATCCAAAGTAAGTTTTTATTCTGCGAGTGTTAAGCTGCCACTAGAGGTCTGATCCAGACATTTTTTGAGCAGAAATTGGCAGCTGATAAAATTTTGAAAAGTGGGGACGAAATTCTTTTATAAAGAAATAAAGTCCGAAAAAGTCTGGAACAGCTTGAGCACAATTTTCTGCCAATTTTTAAACGTCAACACAACATTTGTTTTTTTATATTTTTGCTTGATTAAAATTCACATTTTTCTCTTCAAACAATGAATACATTTATTTTTTTGTTCAACAAATTTGTTCGCACAACAACCACGAGACGTTTTTTTTCCTTTATTACAAACGTCAGTCTGACAATTATAAATGTTCTGCTCAAAAATGTCTTTCTACAAGAATTTATTGGGCTTGTAAAGAAATTGTCAGGAAGGGGAACTCTCTCAAGAGCGCTTTCTTTTGATAAAGACTACCTAATTTGGAAGTCTTGAACAGAAATTTGAAGAAATTGGTGCCAATTTTTGATATTTGGCAGAGCTGTGGATCATACACCTTAAATTATCTTCTAATTTTATTGAAAAGTGACTGGAAAACTAATCAAGAAATGTTCTCATTTAAGTCTAGTACGCTGGTGATGCGAAACGAAAATTTTTCCGTGGTCTCCAATATGAGAGCGAAATGCTAACGAAAACATGAACGAACAAATTTTCAAGAAGAAAAAACAGACCCAATCACAAAAAATCACAAATAATCAAGCTTTGATGAAAGAAAAAACAAAAAACACGACTAAAAACTGAAATGTAAATTTCCGCACACAATTATGTAATTGGTCAGGGTAATAAATTGTACCTATGCGAAAAGTGAGTGGAGACTTTTTAAATTTCGGCATGAAACCGCGTACTGCAGAACGAAAAGCAGAACGATAATTTTCGTTTACGATTTCATTCTGTCATTTATATATGGGATTTTTCGACGAAAAAAACTAGCGCACAAATTTTTACAAATTTTTCACCACCGAAAGGTGTCAGTAGGTGAATTTTTTTTTCCAAAATCATTAAACTAGTTTAGAAAAATGAGATTTCAAGATCTCAGCAATATGTATCATATGAACAGGATTGCTCACCGTTATTCAATTTTCTCTCTGATCCTAAGGACATACGAATTACAAATTAACTTTGGCATCCTTAGTTTTTGACGGAGCGAAATTTGTGAGATCTCAGTTTTTTGAAATGGCCAATTATGATTGATTCTTCCATAAATAAACATGTGTCCGGCAATCAATCTTCCCTAAACAATTTATTTGCACAATGAGATCTAACCTTGCAAGAAATTCATAGTATACATGCGTATATGTATATTGCATTTCGAATTTTCTTTAAATTCTCTGAATTTTATTCTATATTTTGCTGTACACGAATCTTGACTCTTGAATCTCGACACTACTATCTAAACAAGAAATTATTTAGATATCATTTTGTGTAAATATACAAAGTGCATCTTCTAAGCAAAGTTGATGAAATATAAATATTCACCTTTTCGTTTGCTTTTATTTTTTTTTTCAAATAGTTTAGTTGAATTTTGTTTGAAATTGCCCATCACAACACTTGTTACTAAATAAATAAATGAAACATCTGGAAATGTTTACTTGCACAAGTAATTTTGTAATGATTTTTTTAAGATCTATAAGAACATTAAAGCAGAATTTACTCACAAAAACTGTTCTCTCTAGACTAATTTTTGGGTTGCAAAAGGGTAGTAAATATTTTATGTATAGGTATTTACGGAACCTATTGTATTGTATTTTTCACTAGCGTGGAAAACGTTGAATATTTTTCATACTTTTAATGGCAAATAATTGTTTTGTTCCTTTATTTTATGAAAGGGACTAGAGATGAGAAATTCCAATTTACATATAACAGTTGCTCGCCATCAAAATTGTGAAATATTTCCTGCTTATAAGATATGTTTCTGCAATGTAAATCTTTCTTTCGTTTAATTTATAAACACTTACATTAAAGTTTATAAATGCGCCAAAACCTTGTCGACACCTGAAATGAGACAAGTTCACATCAATAGTGACATGATAATCTTAACAAATTCTATCATCAACTTCGCCCAACAATTTATCACCCATGTTGATGTTCACCTTAATCTATCCTGAGATGTCCTCGTATTTCATCAGTTAATTCCACCATAACATTAAATATAAAAATATAAATAAAATAGTCCACATTCTTCGGCCGCTTTTTTTATTTTCAACATCTTCATCCTACATTCAGATTACATCTTTTAAAACCAAAAGCTATTAGTAGATATACTCGCGCCATTAATGATTCCCACCACCTGACAAAGACTTACAAAAAAAAAACACGCAGACCGATCGTCGTCATTTCGTGGAGAGTGTTCCATAATTCTGGGGCACAATCAATCAACAATGTGTCAAGATAAAAAACAACAGCATTCGAATAAACATGTCATTCGAGTTCGAATATCACGCTTCTGATCTTTGTTTTTTTTTTTTTAATTTAATTCTCTAAAATCAATGGAAAAAATGCTTTTATTATTTAATTTTTAAACATCGCGATGGAGTTTTGATAAACGACCTCACAGAAAAATAATATACTCATAAATTATAACGATGTGATTTATAAAGATTTTATGGTTCTTGTCTTGTTGGAAATTAAACAATATAACTGCACGAAATTAAATAATATGTCCGGCATTTATCCAGGAAAAAATATTTTAAGAAATTTCGATTTAAAAATACCATCGGCTAAATGACAGGTGCGGATCTTTAAATTGAATTTTGTTGCGGGGATGATGCTGTTCTGCACTCAGACATCAAATTTGAATGTGAAATAAGGCCGATAGGAGTATTGCTAGGTTTGTTCGTTGAGCCCTGAAGCCATCCAATATATTTTAAGTTTTAATTATTATATGTATGACATAACTTGCCTTTCAACAACATAAACATGACCATTAATGTTTGTGTTTTTTGAAAACCGAAAAGCCCAGTTTTTTGACAACTATTGGGTTGTGAAGAAAACCTGGGTAAAGTTCAACGAACGAACCTAATAATTCTATATTAAGACTAGGGTTACCAGACGTCCTTCTTTATATGGGCAATCCTCCTTATCAACAAGGTTTTTTTACCCCCTCTATAAAATCATTTGTCCCCCTTATTAAGTAAAATAAAAAATAAAAGAAGAAAACTTTGAATAGAAAACTGTGATAAAATGTTCATTAAATTAGCTTAAAAATAATCTCTATGAACACATCCGTATTACGTTCAAAATCCTTTCAAAGCTAAACGCATCCACTCAATGAACTACATCTCACTTCACGCGTTAAAGTTATCCTTCATCTGTCAGTTTACGAATTGTGCTACTTTATCCATTGTCATTTTTTGATTACAAAACAAATCATTTTGCTTTGTATTTAAAGGTAAAATGATAGCTTATTGAATAAAGTCAAGTCAAGCGAAAAGTATGTATAAATCGTATACTTTTTCTTACCATTAGCATTCATGTGTCATTTTACCATGCTTTTGTTTTTTTTTTATTAATTTTCTTTTTCGAAAAAGTGTTTTTAATTTGTTTCACATTATTTTTCCGTAGTTGATAACTTATAAGTATTAATGAAAAAGAAGCGCTGTACTCCTTCAAATTCTTTTACTATATACTTGATTTACGTAGCAAAGGCAGGTATTTATCGTTGCGTCTTTTTGATTACAAAAGAACCTGCTCCACATCATATTAATAGCAGTTTTAGCAACCAGACATTTTTCTTTAATATGAGGACGTAAATCCAAGTTGCTTGTTATTAAAAAACCGAGATATTTATATTGTTTCACAACTTCTATGGGGTCTGAACCAAGAAACCACTTATTTTGTGGTAAAATCCTCCTGTTTGTGGATTCAAAAATCACAGTTTTCGACTTACTGGTGTTAATTTGTAGATTCCATAGGTGGCAATAGTTTTTAAGTCCAATAATAAGGAGCTGAAGTGAAGAAGGGGATTCAGCAAGTAAGACCAGATCGTCTGCGTAAAGTAGCATCCTTATAAGTTCGTGACCCACCCTCACTCCGCCACCTAAAATTTTAGTTACATCATCAATGGATAGGGCAAATAAAATTGGACTTAAGACACATCCTTGTGGAACACCTGTTGTGGTGTCAAAAAATTCAGACATAGTGATGCCATTATATATTGAATATTTATTCTAAGGAACTTAGATGAAATACCAATGTTTGAAAGTTTATAAAGTAGGGAGCTTCTATTAAAAGTCTCAAATGCGGCCTTAAAATCTACAAAAAACGTGTAGAGCTGCTCGTTATTGTCGACATATCGCTTAGCAATGCTAGATAGTGCAAATATCTGATCAACCGTTGATAGACCTATACGGAAGCCTGCTTGACAACAACTAAGGAGGTTATTTGTTTCTCAAACGTATTTTTAGGCTGCCATCGACAACACCTACTTATGCTTTGTATGTAGAATAAGTTATACCACAAACCTATACAAAAAACTTGAAATCGAATGCTGAATATATAGTCAAAGTAATGCTGCGACCAAACACGAAATTGCAAAAGAAAATAATGATGCATGGTTCGAGATTTAGCCTAACTCTTTTTCGGGAATGGTTCTATATTGCGGGTAAATATGGAATGGATCTCAGTATATCTAATCAGCCGATTGAATGCTGGCGTGAAGCATTTTACAACAGCATTGTAAAAGTAGATGAGCATTTTTATCTACAATGCATTCATAGCGCACAATCCTCTTCAAGTCGGCTGACTTACAGAGAGCTGAACCACTCCTTAGGTAATAGAAATTACTTTAATAACTATCTGTCCACCTACCAAATTAGTACCATATTCAAAGCAAGAGTTGAAATCGTAGGACTTAACTTCAAACCGTACAGGCCAGAAATTTCACCAATTTGTAATCTATGTAATAGAAATGAAAATGAAGACATTTATCACTTCGTAGCTATCTGTCCGATTCTTCAAGAATTAAGACCGCTTTAATTTCAAAAGAGCTTTTTATCTTTTTCTGAAACCAAAGATATTTTAAAAGGTAATAATGGTTGGAGAGTAATTTTTAGTTTTTGCGATCATGCACTTAGATATCGAAATAGATTTGACCTGTAATCTCACTTTAAAATTTTTTTGTTACCCATCCTTAATTATAAATTTAATACCTATAATTTATATTAAATTTGAATTTATTTAACAAAATATTCAATGCAAATTGTTATATAAATAAAAATTTAATACAAAAATTTAAATTATCAAAAAATAAAAAATGTATCAATAGTTCTTTTTCAGTTTTTTTTTCATTTACAAATTAATGAATATATGTCAAATTATTACAGCACTTGTTGCCATGCTCTATTTTCTTTTGAATATTTCTTTGTAATTCATATATGTATTCTTAAATCTAAATAAAGAATTTGTAATTATAATAATAATAATATAATTATTAATTTTTATTTTTTTTATGATAAAAAATCGAATGAGACTTTTTTACTTCACTGATGTTATATTAAAAAAAAAACATGTCTTGTAACCCTTTTTGAACACTTGTCGTCATTTTAAATATGGTAACCCTAATATAACACTTTGACATTTCCAAACAACAAAAAGTTATGTTCCCTAAGGTTTTTTTTGCACTGTTTTAGGCGAATTCAGTTAAGATATGTTTAGAATCAGGAAGTTTTTAGTAAAGTTCTTTAATATTAGAAAGTAATATTACACTAATATCTGACATTTTTGGACCAATATTTTTTTTGCAAAACTACTACTCTCCCATTTGTAATAATTTTCTTTGAATTCAGATTAATTTTTAGGGATTTTGAATAAAAAATCCCTTTCATTTACCCATGAATTTTCTTTGTATGCGGGCTTGCCACAAGTAATTTGATGTATAAACTATGAAAATAATATTGGCTTTCATATTAATAACGGTGAAATCGTCTAGATTTTTATTTTAAAAATTAGGAAAAAAAATTAACTTTGAAAAAATGGCGAAAATAAAATGCAAAACCACTTTGTTCGAAATGAAAATTTGTAGTGTATTTATTATAGTCATAAGACCTGATGTATAGTCGATTTGTACAATCGTTTCATTAATTTTTATGACATTTGACTTCTATTTGACCTTTGATCTGACGTTGACATAGTTGTGGAACGTATTTGACATTAATGATACGTCTTCATCGAATTGGTCATCAGTTCTGTTCGTGTACCTTCGAACATTCTCCCGCCTCAGAAGAAGAATATCGGGTTCAACCAACCCAATTTGAATCCAACTGCATCATTTGAATTTTATGCAGCTTGGTATCACTCTCTGGTTAGCACCCAAGATCGGCTAATGGCTCGTTTTTATAGCAGCTATCATCCATCATCTTCTCACCTTCTTTCTTATCTCATTCGTACATGAAAAGAGACAGAATTATTAATAAATATGCTTTGACACAAAAACAAATTCAACAGACAAAGTCAACAACAGATACTACAAAACAAAAAGACGTAATTGGATGTAGTAAGGGTTTTTTTTTTTTTTATTCATGAAAGGTTTTAGTTTTCATTCTTGGTGCATCGTGTGGTTTGTAGTATAGTTATAGTGTTGTAGGTATCCATCTTGGTTGGATTTTTGTGCGCGGCGGTGATTTTTTTTTTTTTTTTTAATTAAAAGTGAAATTTATTAATTCGGTTTCGTTCGCTTCACTTATTAATCAATTAATTTATTAATTTAATATAAGTGAGTTGATGGATTATTGCAGGTAAGTGTCTGATGAATGGATTTGGAAGATTCATTGTCGATGTCGGGTGCGCATATTCGTACGGCGTAAGTTATTCGCGGTGTGTGCATGAGTGTGAATGATGTGTGTGATTTTTTTTATATTTCAATTTTTATTGTTTTATATCAATTTTATTAATAAAATAATTGGCTTTTGATGCCGTTATTATAGAATTGAAATATAATTAGATTTTAAAGGCATATTATGTGCACAAGCATATAAATCAAGGCGTGGGTGTTATTGGACCATCGATTGGCCCCAGCTTCGGTCGACAATTTACGGTAAAACGACAACAATTCGCGATGACTCGTACAATCTTGAGTAAGCTCGAACAATTGTAGATAGCTTGTAAGATCGTGTCGCTATCAGAAACGTGGATACTGAGCACCTTCACAGTGCGTTTTTCTTCTTCGGTATCAATTTCTATGGGCTGATGTGGAACATCGAATTCCCATTGACGACGTAAAAATTCCGGTCCGTACCACCATGCATCCAGTGACTCCAGTTCCGACGGGAATACACCCCTGGACGCCAGATCGGCTGGGTTATGAAGCGTAGCAACATGTCCCCAGCAATCGATCCCCACTAACCGCTGGATCTCCGACACACGATTTGAAACGAATGTGGTCCATTTGACGGGAGTGGCGCTTATCCAGGCCAACGCGATCGTAGAATCGGTCCAAGCGTACATCTTGGCATCGGGAATTTTCAAAACTTCCTTGGTGTACTGCAACATTTGTGAGAGGACTACTGCGCCACAAAGTTCAAGACGCGGTAATGTAACGGTTCGTTGGTTTGGTGCCACCTTGGTCTTTGATAGGAGCAAATTTACGTGGATATTGTCATCGCTATC
Organism: Philhelius pedissequus; assembly: GCA_910595825.1. Taxonomy (NCBI): domain Eukaryota; kingdom Metazoa; phylum Arthropoda; class Insecta; order Diptera; family Syrphidae; genus Philhelius; species Philhelius pedissequus. Next base: position 44,704,747 of record OU343162.1, read on the forward strand.
TAGGACACGTAGGTAAACTGCTGCACCATAAGCCTTCGTCGAAGCATCGCAAAACCCGTGGAGCTCGATCGCCTTGTTGGTCTTGCTTATCTGGGTCCACCTTGGTATACGAAGCCGCTCGATTATTGGTAGTTCTCGGAGAAAAGCATCCCAATTTTTTCTCAAGGCTGGGGGAATCGGCTCATCCCAATCGCATCCAAGTTCCCAAAGTCGCTGCATCATAAGCTTCGCCGTGATGACACATGGTGAGATCCAACCGAGCGGATCGAATAGCTTGGCTATGGTTGACAGCATCGATCTTTTCGTGGCGATGTCTGTTGAAGGCTGAAGATTTTGGTATGAGAAGCAGTCGTCAATAGGAAACCACTTAATACCGAGCGTTTTGACGTGGTCGGATAAATTAAATGGAAGCTCGAAACCAAGTTCGCGATCCTGAATTGGGATATCCTCAACAAGTTCTTTCGCGTTACTTGTCCACTTCCGCAAATTAAAGCCTGCAGACGCCAAAAGCTTCCTTGCTTCGTCACGTTTCCTTCTTGCTTCGTCAACCGTATCCGCTCCGCTGATGAGGTCATCGACGTACATGTCCTCAACAACCTTCGCCCCCTCCGGAAAATGGGCACTTTCATCATCAGCTACTCGTTTCAGTGTCTTAATAGCCAGATATGGTGCACTTGCTGTGCCAAACGTAACAGTTTTCATCTTGAAAAATTTTACTGGTTCTGTCCTCTTCTCTCTCCACATTATAAGTTGATAGTACCGGTCTGACTCATCAACAAAAATTTGGCGATACATTTTTTCAATGTCTGCCGTAAATGTGACTCGGTGAGTCCGCCATTTTAGTACAAGATCGATGATACTTGACTGCAATTTTGGACCCACCAGCAAACGATCATTAAGAGATTTGCCATCGGAAGCCTTTGCCGCTGCATCAAAAACTACCCTTAATTTTGTAGTGGAGCTGGCTTCCTTAAAAACAGCGTGGTGTGGCAAAAAATAGTGGAATGGGGTTTGCAAAACCGCATCATTCACATCGATTTCTTCCATGTGATGGAGTTCTTCATACTCTCGTATGCACTTTGTGTAGTCCGCACAAAGTTTCGGGTCAGCATCGAACCTTTTCTCGAGGTGAAGAAATCGTCGATACGCACTTTGTCGGCTGGATCCCATCGCCGGAAGACCTTCACCTTTGAACGGCAGCTTCACTTCATAACGCCCGTTCGGTAAGCGTCTGGTGTTCTTCTCGAAGTGATCATCACAGGCGATGTTCTCCTCGGTTTCAAGTGTCTGGAACGGCAATTCTTCCATCTCCCAAAACTTCTCCAGTTGAAAGCCCAAGTCCGTTAACTGGACGAAGCTTCGTACTTGCCGGGGAAGTTCCGCTGGAATCTTCCCTAACACTATCCACCCTAGCTGAGTGTTTTGGGCGATCGGTCCAATGCCATCCTCTGATCGTCTTATCTCTGGAAGGAGTATCTCGGCGCAAACGTCACTTCCGAGCAATAAATCGATCGGTGCAGGTTCGAAAAGATGAGGATCCGCTAGCGAAAGACCCCTCAGGTGTTGCCAGTTGCCGGGTATCACTCTTTGGGTCGGGAGATGCCCAGTCAGCGACTTAAAAACCAAAGCCTGTACAGCAGTCTCAAACGTCGAGTGGCGGGAGGCAAAACGAACTTCGACGGAGTGTTGCGTTGTCCCGCTGCTGACCAACCCTAACCCGGATACCTCGGCAAAGGCTCGTCTTCTTTCAAGTTTAAGCTGTTGTGCTGCAGCTTCGGTTATAAATGAAGTTTCTGAGCCCGTGTCGATAAGAGCCCGTAAAAGGCGTAGCTTACCGTCAGTCGCTCTTGCTTTGACAACAGCTGTTGCCAGAAGCACTTGGTGTGCAGGATTGCGATCACCATTAGACGCATGGTAGTTGAATGTCTGTCCATTTGATTGGAGCTGTCCACCCAAAGGATGGAACTCAGGCGCGTTCGGGTTCACGGACACCTGAAAAGCGTTTGTACTTTGGTTTAATGCCTGAGCGGATGTACCAGCTGCAGGTTGTTTTTGTTGTGTGTGTGTATTGTTATTTTGTTGTGCATTTAAATGCAGCAACGAATGATGCCTTTGTTGGCAAAAGTAGCAATTGCTAAAACTTAGGCAATCTTGGACGAGGTGCCCATAAGAAAGGCAATTTTCGCATATATTAAACCTGCGAACTGTCTCACGTCGTCCCTTGTTGTCCATGTTTAGGAATCGTTGGCACTTCCTCAAGGTGTGCTTACCCTGGTTGCACAATTTGCATGACAGATCGACGGGGTTTGCCTTCGCTACTGGTTTGGACGGCTGCTTGACGACTTGCTTGGTATGTAATACCTTTGGCTTCGCTACCTGGACACGTGGCTTTGTGTTGACGGGTGGCTCATCGTTCTTCCTAAACGCCGCTCCAAGTTCCTGCTGATCGGCAACCTCTAGAGTCCGGAATCGTGTCTCCAAAAAATCATTAAAATCTTTAAAACTTGGTAAGTCCTTCTTATTTCCTAATCGCTCTTCCCACAGCTTCTGACTAGTACTAGGAAGTTTTTGGAAAAGGAACCAAATTAACACTGTATCCCATTTAGACACCGGCACATCCATGTTCTCCAGCGCAAGGCAGCATTCTCTTGTGGTGTATAAGAGATCTCGAAGTCCGGCAGACGTCTCACGAGTTAAGGAGGGCTGACCAAAAAGATTCTGCATTTGGATGTGGACCAGAATGCGTTTATGGTCATACCGCTCCTTCAACAGCTCCCAAGCCTTCTCATAACTCGCTGCCTCCACTGACAAGTTCTGCAAAAACCGATTTGCATCTCCAACCAAGCATGATTGCAAAAAATGCAGCTTGTCAATATCATCTAGAGTTTTGTTGTTGTGCACTAGAGACTGAAACCTGTCCTGAAAAGCACGCCAGGCGGTGTACGAACCGTCGAATTTCGGGAGATCGATTCGTGGAAGTCGAATCCCCGAATGCGATGAAGATGGAATTGTCATCTGAGACGAAAAGGCATTGTCTGTTGGTGCAACCACTACGGGATTGAATTTTGCCATCGCTTCAACCAATTCCGCACGGTATTCCAGATAAATTTCATAAATTTGCTCATAAACAACTAACAATTCTTCTTTTTTAAATTGTTCTTCCAGCTTACCTCCCCCGACAATAGCTTCATGGTATGTCTTGGAAGCCGCCATATCTTCCTCCAATTTATTCAGGCGCCCTGAAGCATATGCCGGAACCCGACGCTCTTTTGGAGCCTTCTTAAAATTGGTGAGATCTTTTATAATTTTTGAAAGAATACCCTTTTGAAGTTCACCATATTTATAGTCAGTCATTTTAACAATTTTATTTCTTTCTTAACGAACAGATTTAATAAAATGAGACAAGTTTACAACACGTAATGAACAACTTACTTGTTGTCTGCAGTTGCTGCCTTCTATGTTGTTGTTGTTGCTGACTTCAGGCGCTCCGCTGATGCTCCTTAGGATGCAATTAATTTTAATTTAATTATTTTAATTAAGTTACTTAAGTTTAAATTGTTTAAAAAGTATATGAAAAGCCACTTATAAATCGATTTTGTTAATGCAAATTTATGTCGCGGACTATGAATCGTAGATTCGATTAACTTATTAATATTGTTAATATTTTTAAGCACACACAATGCACACTTTTTTTTTTTTTATTTGTATATTGTTCATACAATTGTTTTTAGTTCGTTAAACTGGTTCTTAAAAATGCTCGAAGGACCAATGAAATTGTCTAGATTTTTATTTTAAAAATTAGGAAAAAAAATTAACTTTGAAAAAATGGCGAAAATAAAATGCAAAACCACTTTGTTCGAAATGAAAATTTGTAGTGTATTTATTATAGTCATAAGACCTGATGTATAGTCGATTTGTACAATCGTTTCATTAATTTTTATGACATTTGACTTCTATTTGACCTTTGATCTGACGTTGACATAGTTGTGGAACGTATTTGACATTAATGATACGTCTTCATCGAATTGGTCATCAGTTCTGTTCGTGTACCTTCGAACAACGGATTTCCAGAAAACAAAATAATAATCATGAATTTTTTGATTTTGCATTGTTCACACCTCACAGAATGCTAATTTTAGGCCTCATCACACTATAAACTTTATCACGTTCAGCATGATCGCAAATTGCTTGAAATGTTTTCCGACCCATTTGATGTTCACAAATCTTCTTGAAATTTATAAATTTATTATAGGAAAGTCCAAACTACTATAGTTGCTGTGTTGTTTATATTTTACGGATCGTTATTGATCTACAGAATGTTCCAATATAATTACAAACAATGTGCTATCTGTAAACAGACTGTTTTGTTATTCACTTGAACTTTATTTGATCTGCACATTTGCTTGCCTGAGCAGATCATTTTTTTTGTTTATAAACTAGAAATAGTTAAATTTGGCAAATTTGTTGTTTATCGTTGGAAGATTTATGGGGTGATTAAGAGATATTGAGATAGTTGGGATTTTTGGCCAGTATGATCGAATTTAGTTCATGGAGATGAGTCTTGAAACTAGAGGAACTGAAAAGACTATAATATGGTTAGTCTTGATTGGAATGTACATCAGATCTGTTTGTATGGAGAAAGGCGGATTCAATAAAATCTAAGATCTGGAACAATTTAGTGATTTTGATGAAACATTCTTGTATGACGAAAGGAGAAATCATCATAATAAATTTAAGCACACTGTTCTTACAAAAAAGTAGAATGCTCCAAAAATTTGTAAAGTATTAATTTTTATTTATTATTTTATAATTTCAAGAATTTTTGATAACTACCGTTACACTATATTTTGTTTTTAATTTTGATTTACTGGCGAACGACAGTGGAATGCAAGAAATTATTCAAAACAAAAATTACGTAATTTAAAATAGAAGGCAATGATGTGAATTATTAAAATAAATATTAGGTGGCAAATATTTCCCTTGGATCGCACCGGATCAAAAATCTGTGTTTAGAATTTCGACGCCAAATCATTTTATCTCTATTGAGTAAGAATATCAAGGCCATGTCCACACTATTGTATAAGATGTTTAATAGAGGGATATTAGCAAAGCTTCGAAGGGTGTTAGGTAATCTTTATGACGGAAACAGAGTGGTGCGTCGACTGTGTGGAATGACGATGAAAGATTGAACTGGTTTGGCACAAGAACGGGAATAAGACGGTAATGCTCCTTGAGGTCCAGAGCTTGGTGGAATTTTCGTCAACACTGTTCGGAGTTTTCTTGTAGGTAGGTTAACCCATCGAATCCGCATCGAATAATCAAGCGATTCAAAAACTTGCAGTAAATCACCGTTAAAAAATACCACATAAACAAAAACTGTAGTAGTTTTCCTTCTTTATTTTCAAAATAATTTTAATCAAAATTTGTTCCAAAAATTACTCGCCAATCAAAAAAATAACAATATTTTTCTAGTTTTTTTTTTTAATTATCTCATTTATTTTTATAAAAAAAAAATTTAAAAAAAAGTCTTGCCAGCTCTGAAATTTTGAAAACAAAAAGTGCCAGAAAAATTTCGGTTCCGATGCCGCCCTATTAAAAAAAACATTTTTCAAAAGTAACGGCAAATTACGACTTGATGGCAGCGTAGTATTTTAATTTTAAGTACAGAAATTTTAGATACTTTATGGTGGACTCTCGGATATATTAAAAGTTAAAACGGTAGTGTATTTACACCACACATATACATACATTGTTGGATGTGGGTAAATTCTTCATGCCTTTTTCTTTGTTTAAATCGACCATCACAAATTCGCTGTGTACGTGAACCATATGTCGAATATTATTCTAAAATAATAATTATTTGGCTCACACTTTTATACACACAGTCTAAGCACCATCCCTATTGAAAAAAACCTTTCCAACAAACTGAGATTTCGCTACGTCCAAAATTGATAAGGCGGATCCAAACTTTTAATTGCGATATACATAGGTACTATAGTATTGGGGCAGTTTTACATTTGGAAAAAAATCGACCTCGAAATTTTAATCAAACTTAACATAATACGTACGATAAATCAAGGATGAAAAATGTGGATCTCGCAATTCCGTCCGACTGTGTGTAGGTCGGCATACAATCTAAACCCCAAAATAACGGTACCTGCCATCAATTTGTTTTAACTAAAATTGGTAAATCTTAATTATATCGAAAATTACTAATAATTTTTATAATAAATAAAATGCACGACTGGATCGTACGAACTTGATCTTGTAGTTAACAACCTACCTGCAAATGTATATTTATTTCTAGATTATGGATTTTAGTGATGTAGGTTAGGAGAGTTGAATTCTTGGACAAATATGAATATCAACAATAAATTCAAAAATCGTTGGAAAAAAATTTAAAATCGAAATTTACTAGTTTTTGTTTGACTTTTTAGTTGTTTTGGAAAAGCTGTCAAAACATTGATAGAACATGAATGCTAAGCAATCAAATCTTATGATGCTGCATAAAAAGAGAGAAAAAAGTACCTATAGCTCAAAATTGTGGAATTCATAGAAGCATGTGGACAAAGGTGAGCTTTTAGTAAGAATGTAGTACATAAAGAACGTGTATACCCAATACATTTTAATATTTTACCCAGATACGTACTAGCACTTTCTGGGAGCATGAAATATTGGAAAATGATGGTGAAAATTTCAAACAATATTTTCGAATGTATCCAAGCACGTTTGATATGCTGCGTAGCCAAATGAGAAATTTTGATATTCTAGATACTAACTACAGAAATTGTAGCCATAGTAATTTTTGGGCTGGGATCATATGCCGAATATAGGACAATCTCAGGTCTTCGGTGTAGGTGTGTCTACATTATGTGTATTTTCAATAAATTCTGCACGAAATTTTGGCGTATTCTTCAACCGAAATAAAAATCAAATAAATAAAAATAAAAAACTTAAAATTTATTACAAATAAATACAAATATTTGCAAAAATGTCTTTGCCATAATTGTTTAAAAAGATTTTAAATTAATTTATTTGACAGCAAGCAACCAGCTGTTCCTTTTTTTTGAAGGCCTATTCACAATCATATCAATTTCACTGGACGTAAGAGCTGTTCGCTTAATTCATCCTTGAATTGTTACTCGTTTTCAAGTCGTTTTATCAAAAACAAGTCGTTTTCCAAAACAAAATGTTTATAAAAATTGTATTGGAAAACGAGTAGTTTTTAGCAATCGTTTTGAGGAAAACGAGTAAAATGCTGTGAATAGCCTATTAATAACACTTTTATTGGGTAGTTTCATAAATAAAATAGTTTTATCGGTTTTTCCAATATTGAAAAAATCCAAAATATGAAAAGTAGTTTTATTGGAAGTACCGTTAATATGTACACAAAATAAAATATTTTTTTTACTTAAAAGGAGACTGCACTAATTTAAGAACACACACACACATATTTTATTTAACAACATTTTTGGAGCCGTTTTTGAGAAATACATTTTTTTCTAACATTTTTGTGGGAGGTTGTTGTTTGTTTTATGAAAATAATTGGTTTTAAGTATTCAAGTAATGTCAAAAAAACCAAATACGAAGTTTCGAAAAAAATCGATTGAGTCGTTTTGACATTTTGAGCTTTCAAAAAAAAAAGTTTTTTTTTTATAACTTCAAAAAAGCATTTTTTTTGAAAAATTTTGCTTAGAAAATTAAAAAAAAAATCAAAAGAATTGTTTTCCAGAAAATCAAAAACCAAAAAAAATTACTATTTTTTTCTCAAACAAAAAATTGCCAAAAAGTATCTTTTCCCCAAATTAAAAAACTGATTTTTTTTTTCAAATAAAAATCGTTGGAGCCGTTTTTATGAAAAATACAATGTTTCTTTCTGGTAAAAAGTGTATGGCAGGTACTGTTATTTTTCCTCTTAAAAATGAAAGAAAAAAAAAACGTGCATATTACCGAAAAAACACTATGTACCAAGTTTGAAGCCGATCGAGGACAGATAAGCAGACAGACGGATATGCGGGCCCCATTTTTTTGGTATTCTCCATCATTGTAATATCAAGTTTGATCAATATATCGAGTTCTAGTTTTTTACGAATCTATATAAAAACCATATTAATTAATTTTATGTTTCAATTTTGTATATTAAACAAAATTAATTAATTAAGTATTAATAATTGTCAACTGACAGACGGCGTAAGCCATGTTTAAAAAATGAATGATACACTAAACTTTTGTAATTTGTATGAAATAAAATCATTTGGAACCTAACCTACCTTATAAAAACCCTAACCTATATTGTGCCCTACATTTTCGATACATTTTTAATTTTTAAACATTCTCATTAACGGCTTAATCCATTTCGATCAAAATTTTTATACTGGAGGTCCTTCGAATTCTAAACAATAAGAATGCATACCAAAATTTTTGAGAAATAATGTATTGGATTTATAAAAAAATCAATATTTTGAAAATGGTCGAACGATTTTTCTTGACAGTACATATTTTGTTAAATTTATATTAGAAAAAATTTAATATAATTTGTATAAAACAAATTAAATAAAAAACGACCTTAAAAATATATTTAGCCAATTTTACTAAGAAAGAATCTTGAGCTTATGTTGTGATCAAACCTTAGATCAGGTATATGAGTTTGTCTTATTATTTACTAAAATATAATATCTATCATAAATGGTTTAGTATGAAAAATAAATCGCATCTTCAATATATATCTTCAACACTTAATCCAAACAAGTGATTTATGTTTCTATTATAAGCCCCCATCAATATGGAATAAAGCAAAAGGGACATGGATTTAAAGAAAAAAAGTTATACAATTTGATTTTATTCCATTAGGTTGTTATTGGCTGTGTTTTTTATAAATAAAACCATGTCACGGCTACTGCGATATAATGCACGTAATATCTCACATTAAACATTCAATGTTCATCACAAAATGTTAGATGGCCTCGTTAAAGGAAAGGACAGTTAACACCATTTATGCATACATGTTTTTCCTATTGATTTGATGATAAAACTTAATTTTAATGAACTTGACAAGTAGTTGATTGTGATAGAAAAAGTTCAATATTACGCATGTTGATTGTTTAAGTATTTTAAGATTAATCAGAAAAAAACAACTATAGCTAATATTGTTAATATTTAATTAAATTTATTTACAGCTGAAAACGATGAAGTTGGCTGCGTAGAAGCTATTGCGATAGTTGTATCACTCATCATCATGTTCTTAACATTGCCCATCTCAATATTTGTTTGTTTCAAAGTTGTGTCGGAATTTGAGAGAGCAGTGATATTCCGAATGGGTCGTCTAAGGTCAATATTATAAACTATTTGAAGTACATTTGTTTTTTTTTAAACTTTTTTTGTTATAGAAGCGGTGGTGCTAGAGGTCCAGGAGTATTTTTCGTTCTGCCATGTGTTGATGATTATTGTAAGGTTGATCTTCGAACTGTTTCATTTGATGTGCCGCCTCAAGAAGTCCTCTCTAAAGATTCTGTAACTGTGACAGTTGACGCAGTAGTTTACTACCGAATAAGTGATCCCCTGAAAGCAGTTATTCAAGTATCTAATTATAGTCATTCGACAAGACTTTTGGCCGCTACCACACTTCGAAATGTCTTAGGAACAAGAAATCTGTCAGAACTTTTGACCGAAAGAGAGACTATTTCGCATACGATGCAGGTTTCCTTGGACGAGGCTACAGATCCGTGGGGTGTAAAAGTGGAAAGAGTTGAAATGTGAGATTTGAAAAATCATAAAACAAAACAAAAAAATATATATACATTTTGTTTGAATTTTAGAAAAGACGTTTCACTTCCGACAGCTTTACAAAGAGCTATGGCAGCTGAAGCTGAAGCCGCTCGTGAAGCCAGAGCAAAGGTGATTGCCGCTGAAGGTGAAATGAAATCATCACGAGCACTTAAAGAAGCATCAGATATTATTTGTGAAAGTCCTTCAGCCTTGCAAGTTAGTTGATTACTTAAGAAAATTAAGGCAAAATGTTAACTCAAATTTATTTTTTCAGCTACGATACTTACAAACGTTGAGTAGTATTTCGGCCGAAAAGAACTCAACCATTATTTTCCCACTGCCAATGGAGTTACTGACACCGTTTCTGTCGAATTGTAGTAATTGTACTTTTAAAAAATGTGGCACATAGTTTAATATATTTATTTTAGTCATAAAAGTGTTTTTTTTTTGTTAATATTTATTATAATCAGTTTTATTATAAATTTTTTTCAGAACATTTCTGTTCGCCCGTAATTTCAGAAACGTTTATGAGTTTCGCGCGAATAAAATTTCATTTCGAATTAGAAATGACATTTTCAACAAACATATAGGATATTGTCTGTGATGGTATACTAAAAAAAAAAATATCCTACAAAATAAAATAAAAATACTATTTTTTCCCTTTAGCAATAGAATTCACAAAAAAAAATTAGAGAAATAATTGAATTGAATTAGTTCGTTCGTGAACATTTCATAAGGTAGGTATTCGATATGAATCTCGGAAAATAGTCCTACAGGATGGCCCACGAATCGTGCTACAATAAGAAATTTAAATAACTTTTATTTTAATCGATGTATTTTATTAATTTTTTTTATTGGATTAAAAATTAAATTTTATTTTAAATAACTAATGGTTATTAAAGATGATAGACCGCAAATGACCTCCACGCTCATCCACGCATATGCGGCACTTGATCAGAAAATTGTTCATTGCGGCCTGAAGGGTTGAAATTGGGATCGCCTCAATTATTGTCTTAATGGACTGCTTCAATTCAGTCAAATTCAAATGCACTTCCTGCTTGACATAACCCCATAAAAAAAAGTCTGGTGCAGTCAGGTCAGGTGACCTTTGGGGGCCAGCGGAAACTGCAGTTTCTGGATATCGATTTGTTTGGGAATTTTCGTTGGAGCTCCGCCATAACTTGTGTGGTTACGTGTGCACCATCTTGTTGAAACCAAATCCTGCTGAAAGGAATACGTCTTCGGCGAAGTTCTAGGTAAACAAACTCCTTCAACATCTTTAAATAACGGTCCCCATTGACAGTTTGTGTTACAGAGTTTTCTTCAAAGAAGTATGGCCCGACAATACACCTTGATGAAACTGCGCACCACGCAGTGACTCGTTCTGGTTGCAGTTCTGTCTCATGGAGCATTTCTGCATTAGATTCACTCCATATACGGCAATTTTGCTTGTTAACATTGCCGTTTAAGTCAGAATTGGCCTCATCAGACATGAACCAACAATTTATCAATGTGTTGTCTTCTTCGGCCATTGCAATCATTTTTCGGCAAAATTCCAGGCGAACAGGCAAATCTTGAGGGTTTAACTTGCTTGTAATTTGGACTTTGTACGGAAACAAGTTTAAGGCATCATGAAGTTTCCGTTGCAATGACCGTCTGCTAACTCCAATTTGACCCGATAAGTTTCGAGTCGAAACACTTGGATTTGCCTGCATTGTCGATGTAACAGCCACGATTGTATCCTGAGCCCGAACATTGGGATCTCGATGATACGGTCTTCGTTCGATGATTCCAGATTCGGCAAACATGTTCACCAGCCTCATAATGGTCCATCTACTCGGGGGAGTACCGCCAAACTCCAGCCTAAATTCCCTTTGTACGGAAATGACGGACTGCAAAGAATGGTATCGCTGCACTATCCAAATCCTTTTTTCAGTATCCCAAGCATTCATTTTGATAATTCTAAATAGTAGTATATAAAATAAAAAAATAAGCCGATTACTCTCACTGAAAAAAAGTTATTACGTTTTATTTTTGTAGCACGATTCGTGGGCCACCCTGTATTGCAACTTACACTCCCATCATTGAGACCTCTTTAACTGCGTTTGTCACTGCCAAGTTTTCTTACGCCGGTTCAGAGGTACATATGTTATTTTCCCATTCATTCGCTTGTTGTTGGGCCATATTGGGAATCTCGTGGGATGTTTTTCACTTCGGAGTATTTTATTACCTTGTAAATTTCCCAGAATAGAACAGAACAAATTCAACAATACAACGAAATTTCCCAGTCAAAATATAGGCCATGAACTGTCAAAACAAATGGCTGAGGTACCGTACTCTATCTTTTCAATATGACCACGTGTCTTATCTTACATCTTTTTACTACCAAGGAACACGAATGAAACCAAGGCTGGGGATGATACCAAGACCGAGACCGAGACGAGACTGCACATTAAAATTTTCACGAGAAAAAGACGAGACAACGATCGAGACGAGACTTGGCTAGGCGACACCGAGACCGAGACGCCGCCGCTGCGAGACTAGACTGAAATTGTTCGGTTTTGACGAGACCGAGACGAAAGACAAGACTTTTGGCTGCTCTCGTCTCGTTGCCAGCCCTACGTTCTCCACATTCGAAGGAAGGAAATATTTCAAGTGAAATTTGTATTTACCATTAATTGGGGTGCTTAGTATTTGAATTCCGATTCATGTAAATAATATTTTTGTTTCTATATTTGCAGTTACTTAGGGCGCGAATTTATTATAGATCTTATTCTTGTTTTAATTTTAATAAGCTTGAATGAAATACGAAATTTCAGAAAATTAAGAAATTAACATAAGCGAATTTCTCTAAGAACCTCTACTCAATGGTAAAAAAAGAAATAGAAACAAAATGAGGCTCATTTTCTTCTCACTTCTTTTTTCGAAAAAATCCTTGTGATAGAAGATTTGAGTATTTTTTAACAACAAAATAAACCTTAAATATTACGCAATGATAACAACCGTTATGGCGGAAGATTCGTACTTTTTTCAGATGGGTCTGATAAATTGCGAAATCGAGGACTAATTGTAGTTAGTATATTTTTTGTTTAGAGTATTTATTAGTTAAAAATATCCATTTACATATAATTTAATTGAAATTCAATTTTAAAGTGCTTCTTAATCAAGTTCACAAATAGCGAACTTGACGTAAGAAGACAAAAAACTCGTTTGGATATTTTTATAAACAGTGTCGTAATTAATAAAAGGGGGCCAAGACATTTTTATTTCCAGGGGCTCTGAGTGTAAAAAAACGATTAAGCTATCGTGGTGACCATAAATAATTGGGTCTAGATGAATTCGCACATTTTGTAGCTTATTTACGGCTCATGTATTACAAGTCGGTTATTTTTGAACACTTGTGGGTACTATATTAACCTTATTGGACATATTTGCCCCTTTTACTAATGCATAACAACTTTCTGATTTCCAAATTAACTAAAATTTTGATTAAAAGTTTAAAGTATCTAATCGTTTGCATTAATATTGAAAAAAATTGAATAATGCAGACAAAAAACTCTCTCAATGAAGCTCTCAAATAAAGAATAATTGCATTCTAACCAACGTAAAAATGATTACAGTATTCTCTAAATTTCGATCCTAAATTTATCAAGTTGATAACACTGGGTCAATATATATATTTTTAATTATTATATATTGTTGGACCCCTGAACGATTGGAGCCTAAAAAACTATGTTTCTTGACCACTCAGTAATTACGCCTATGGTTATAAACATCTATAGAAGGTGTGTCTCTAAATCAAAACAAAGATGAGTTAACTTCTTTTAAAAGGTTGATGAAAGGTAAGACGAAAACAAATAACTTGCACAAATAATTAGAAATAAACGTTTACACGATTGGAAAGTTTGGACATCAGGTCTTTTGTTTTATTTCATTTTTTTAAGCTGTCTACGATACCGATACACAATGTTGGTATTTTTTTGTGTTGGTTATTGATTATTTAAATACATAAATCATGGCATCAATGAACACTTTCAAATTATGAATTCGAATACATTATCAAATATTTTAAGTCAAATGTTTATTTTTAAATAAAGAATTAGACACAATATAAATCATACAGGATACAACCGTACTTAGATGATCAAAGATCATTTATTGTAATGTTAATTGATTGTTTTAATTTATAATTTGATTGATTAAACTAGTTTTTTCTTAAATTTATAAATAGATACCACTTATTAATATTTTGTATATTTTAACTTTCTCTTTTGGGGATTTTGGAAAACCGGATTCTATTTTTTTCTTCTATATAAAAACCAGTTTAAGGGGTTTCTTTACCTTTCAAAATATTTGCTTTTGTTAAGACTATAAACAGATTTTTTAATTCCCTATGTTTAATTAATCTCAATTCGTCAGTTCAGAAAAAAATGTAATCTAACAAATTTTGTTTGTCAAAAAGTTATCAAATTTAATTTATCATTAAGTGAGTTTGTTAAAGTTTACCCAGGTTTTCTTGTTAAAAAACGTTGGTTTTTCGGTTCTCAAAAAATACCCAACGATCATTACTATGCATATTGTTAAAAAGCAAATTATGTTAACTTTTAAAGAACAAGCAGTTCATCAGCTTATTATTGAATTTGCTTAAAATCCTTTTTGAATCTTCTACAAATCTACATTTTAAAAATAATCTACATTTCAAGTAAATTTAAATCTAAAATTAAATTTGTCTTAAATTTACTTTTTAAAATAATAAAATCTTAATTTAGATGTAAGACTAAAAGTCTAAGGCGGAAATAAAACTTAAATACTAAATTTGAAGGCAAATTCTAAAATGCAAATAAAAAATCATTGTGATTATGGCTTTAAGTGTCAAGATCCTAAAGTAGAACTAAAATTGTTCACTCTTATAATTTGCAGACACTAAAAATCATCGGCCATATTTTATTGTAATAAAACTTACTAAAAGAAAAATACAAGAAAGGGAAAGAACAAAATTAAACTATGATCTGGCACAGCGTTACCGCTTCAAAATAAAAAAGCGAAGTAGGTTTGACCCAAAATGTGAAGTAGATTTAAGAAAAGTGAAGTAGATTCCAAAATCATAATTTTAATAATATATTTAATTCCAAATGAGTTGTATGTATTTATCAACAGCAACAAACATTTTGAAAGACGAATAAAAATAAACCACTTCAATGTTTACTGAAGTCACCACAGACACAGGCACTCCATTTTTACTACTTTTGGGAAATCTTAATTGCCAGAGCTTTTTAGGAAAAAAATATAAATGGTCCACAACGATATTTTTACAAAATTATATTTCTGCTATGAATCTTTATCCACTTCTTGATTACCTACTTCAAAATATCTCCACATAGCGTATTTGGCTATTAATCAGATTCAATTTTCAGATTTCAACACATACAGACAGGAACGCAGGTATTACTGATTTGAAAAAAAAAAATTAAAAGGAAAATATTAATAAATGTCAGTAAATTGAAATAATTTCTTTGTTTGAAGTGAAGTTAGATGCAATTTATTCTTTTGAAATTTGAATGATTACAAGAAAGAGTGTAAAACATTTGTTTATATATATTTTTCAAAGTAAATTCAAGTTTTTTTTTGTTTAAATTGGAGTGGATTAAGAAGGGATTTCTAAAAGTGAAGTAGATATAAATAATTTTACAATAGGGCGAAATAGGAACTAAATATACTTCAATTGAAGTAAAGAGATATCGCTCATGTGGCATTCAAGCACAATCAAGTTATCGAGTTAAGCTCGTTACATTTTTCTTTCAGTCGGCTGCATCATCACCGTAGATTTTTTCTTGGTCGAATTTTTCGTAGACTTTCAGATTAAAGTGAAGTAAGTTAAAAAAGCAGAAAATAGTACAAATACCTACTTAATGTATTTGCTTATAAGATTAAAATCGCGATTGAAATTCTAACAGATCGAGTCTTGCTAGTACGAGTATGTACATCACCTGATAATTGAAACTTAAAATATGTTTAAATTTAATCGATTAGGCCATGTGTCTTGGCCACATACACTCTTAAAGTTATACAATTAAATAGAGCAACAAAAAAATGTTTCAGATTTCATGTAAATTTGCAGTTTATTCGCCACAGAAAAAAAATCCTAGCTAAATCTACTTTAGGGCGAGTTCAGGGCTGAGGTTTCAAAAAATACAGGATTTGTTCACCAGGCTGACTTCAGGTTTTTCAAAAAAAAA
The DNA here is from genome assembly GCA_910595825.1 of Philhelius pedissequus. NCBI lineage: Eukaryota > Metazoa > Arthropoda > Insecta > Diptera > Syrphidae > Philhelius > Philhelius pedissequus. The sequence continues at coordinate 44,720,748 of OU343162.1, forward strand.
ATTGCTTTTGAGTGACCCTATGGTGACTTCAGTGTTCAAGGAGCAAACCTATTTTATGGAACGGTTTTTTATTTGACACGACAAAAAAAACTTTAGGCAAAAGAAGCTACAGGAAAACAAAAAGAATATTTTTAATTCATAAAACAAAAGAGATTTCTATTTATTGACGAATTCCAAACCCTCAGAATTAGACCTAGAGCTCTGTCATTAGGGATAGCTTAAACTTAAGCTAAAATTTCGATATTTCTTCTTTGTCCGTTCGCTTTAGATATGGTCTAAGAAATGTAGTCGTATCGTTTTGACTTTTTGGACTTCAACCATTTGTAGTGTTTGTATCTTCTTCGCCATTTGTTTATCTTTTAGTCATCCATTTAGTAGCATCGTCATCACCTGTCTGAGAATGTACATTAGCATTTTTCAATGGATTTTGATGCACATTTGCATTAATTTTATCTTTTCCTTTTGCATATTATGTCTTTAAAATTGATGTGTTGATAATTTAAAATATTGAGTTCAAAAGATAAATTTATTTTTTTGCATAATACATCAATAAAACAAGATGGAAAAAGTTCATTGACTTTATAAAGATAAAACACATGAATGGTCAAATTAATATAAAAAATCAATCGGAGGCGTTCGAGTTTATCCTTACGAGTAAAATGCAACTTAGTCTAATTTACACGAGATTGATTTTTAATAATATTGTTCTTCCTTTCGTTTCTTTATAATGATTCTATCAAAGTAAAAAGTCGATTACCGATGCAAAAGTGCCTGTTGTACAACCTTTTTTACGATTTTAAGCTGAAAAATTCATTAGGGTTGAAAATAGCCAATATTAAAAGCCAATTAGATCTGTAGAGAAAGAAAAGAACCTTATTGACCACAAAAAATTTAAAAAAGTTAAAGAGAAAAAACAAAAGAAGAAACGTTTTTTAATTTAAAATTATTATTTAACTTTTTATTTAAATTGAATGCATTTCGAGTCTGATGTGACTCATCTTCAGCAATACACTAATTGGTATGGGAATTACAATAAAATTACATAAGACAAAAGAATAAAAAAAAAAAAATGTAAGCAAAATAGCTTTACAAAATTAACAAATCACAGAAAGTTAAAGAGTGAGAGAGAGGGTTATATTAAGTTGAAGAGCGGTGAAATTATATTCCCGTCGTCACTGTTCATCAAGTTGTTGTTGATGTGTATGTGTAAGCTTTCATACGCATCAAGTCGTCTGGGGTTTGTGACGTGTTTAAGAAGCTTTACGTCTTCGAACTTAACATTGAAATGATTGTTGCTGAGGGCGTGCGAGGCAACGGAGGATTTTTCGGGGCGATTGAATTTTATGTGGCTAGAATGTTCTTTGAGACGTACTTCGATGCTCCTCTTCGTTTGACCGATGTACCTAGCTTCACAGTTTCCACATTTAACCTCGTAAATTCCCGATTTATCATTTGTTTTAGTTCTGTTTTTCGTTGTACCAAGCATGTTCTTTATTTTTCCATTACTAGAAAAAGCGCATTCAATGTTTTTCTTTTTGAATTTGGACTTTTACCTGTCAGTAATTGTTGGAAAGAAAGTCATACTTGCTCGTTCTGAGTTGTTGTTGTTGTTTAGTCGTCGGTGTTGTGTAAATAAAGTTGATAACTTGGATTTTTTAATTTTGTTGGTGTGTTTTATGATTAGCTTATCCACTAAAGATTCGTTGTAGCCGTTGATGGTTGCGATTTCCTTTATATGTTTATATTCCTTTGAATAATTTGCGATCGATAAAGGAAGCTTGCAAAGTCGATGGACCATAGAGTGAAAGGTCGCTAATTTATGTTGAATCGGACAGAAAGAGTCACTAGTTATATAACGATTTGTTTCTTCTTTTGTTTTTTCTTTTTAACTTTTTTAAATTTTTTGTGGTCAATAACGTTCTTTTCTTTCTCTATATTTAATTTAACGCGACCACAAGCAAAAATAGTTCAATCCCTTTTCGGCTTTTTGTTCGGGAAAAACAATTTCCATTTCATACCGAAAGTGTCGATAAAGACTTTAATTTTAATTAGATCTGGTTTCAACTCAGTGAATCCGTCGCTTTAAAAACTTGACTAAAACCTTAACCACGGCTTAAATATTTTTACAACTGGGTATGACCGAAAATAAAAGTCGATTTTTAATTCAAAGAATCTTATATTCATAGTTGTTTTGCAAATTTTAAAATCGGTAATCCTAATCGCCAGTATTTGCATGCAAAAATAAATAAACCGCTTCACCAAGACTCATTCACATCTTGACGGTTTTTGTTAAGAAACCCAATCTATAATAGAGACTGGCGATCGTGTGTGCACTCATAACTCGGGAAGGGATGGTTCGCCTTTTACAATGTGTAGGAAAATCCGGGCCCAGATCGCGTAAGTCTAAAACGGTCGTTTGATGAAACGATCATCGTTTCGACGATTGTACTCTCTTTTATATTAATAAACAATAATATAGAGAGGGCAATCGTCAAAACGATGATCATTCCAGGAAGATTTGTTCGAAAACAGATTTCGCTGCACATTAACTTTGAAATTTTTTTTGTTGATGATTCGAAAAACCGCCAAAGGCTGTAGTTGATTCACGGGATTTTCGAATTCTTTGGATGTCCCGTACTTGCCGCCAGACAATTTAAAACTGAAAGCCGACTCAGTTATAATTTTGTCGCAAAAACATAATGAACTAGAAACTCGGTAAAAGGAACGTTTGACGTTTGATTATGAAAAATCTATTTACTTAATGTCATTAAAGTGACACACGATTTGAGGGGAACATTCAATATGGTCTATTTCCGCAGATTAGTATTACCATTCGTATTTAGATGTTTTTAATTTCTTGTACGTTCGTCGCAATTTGGCAAGGTTCAGGTTGCCAAATTTATACTGCGTACCAATATTTTTAATAAATATTTTTTTGTATTTTTAAAAGAATAAAAAAAAATTTAATTTATATTTTGAAAACTGCTCAATAATTTTTTTTTTTAAATTATAGTTATATGTATTTGCTGAATACCTATGTATTGGCCTTTTTGAATTTTTTTAAATTTTTTTCAAAAAGTTTTTAAAAAATTACTTTTTTTCATAAAAACCGCTGCACAGATTTTTAAAATTTTTTTCTCATAAATTCAAATTTATCCAAGAAATAAAATGGCGTACTTTTTTTTGAGTTCAAATTAGATTAAGTATTTATTTCAGAATTTTGAATTATTTTTTCTTTGATTAATCCGATTTAATTTTTTGTTTTTAAGTTTAGATTATTAAATATTTAAGATTGTCATACCAACTTTTTTTTTAGAAAAAAATTAAAGAAACTTTGTGTATAAAAAATAAAATAAAAAATGACTTTAAAAATATATTTAGATTTTAAATAGAAATGTTTTGCATACAATGTGATCGAACATAAAAACAAGTTTGTGCGATCCAGTCGTGCATTTTATTTCATAACGAATCGAATACGTTTTCAGATTGATTTTTATTTGCTCTCGTAATGGTGTCTAGGAACCAGCCAGCGGTATCAGCTGTCTTGTCAAACTGATGGCTGTTAATTATGATGCATAGTGGTGTTAGTAATAGAGGGGTAGATCTGCCGAAAAATCCAGTTGTGCAAAATTTATTTGAAATCAAAAAATCAATCAATGCGTTTAGCCAATCGAAGGCAAACATTGTCAAAATCAGTTTTTTGACAGATCTAAATTAAAAATAAATTGATTTTTGTTACCAAACGAAAATCCCATTATAATTTTATTAATAATATTTGTTTTATATTTTCAATATTCATAAAGTAGTCTAAGCTCAAAAACTAAGGTGCCGTTTGAGGGTTGTGTAATAAAATTACAATTCTTTTAAATACAAGAGGCGACTTTTAACAATTGCAGTTGATTGTGTACGTATAAGCAAAAGGCTGCATGCACTTAACAAATGTGCAAACATTTTATCATAATAAAATATAACATACTTTTCTGTATCACAAAACAAATATTATTTCACAAACTCCTTTTGAATTAATTGTTAAATTTGTATGTTCTTCTATTAGAAAATTGCAAGCCTCTAATTCTTCAATTATTAGGAAAATAATAAAGTTTAAACAAGTTAGAGTCCCAGAAACATTATAATTAAGTTATTATATTGCGCATTTAAAAAAATATCAATTGTCAGTTAATGAGACACATTACCGTCAATATACTGTAATGTATCCTGTGAGTAAGACCACTACTACGACTTCTGTATTACAAAACAAATACGCTAAAACTGTTAATTTCTCAATTTGAAATATTTCTCTCATTAGGCTATTTTTAAACCTTTTAAACAAAATACACAAAAAAAAATAATTTATAACACGCAACTTGTTTTAATATCTATCCATCTCAGTTGAAACAAAAGTCAGTCTAAGCACCTCTTAAATAAGTATGAGTACCTGAAAACCACCTGATGGTGGGACTCTCAAACCTTCAAATATTATACGATGATGTTAAGAAAAGTTTTATAACCTTTAACAAGACTTAATTAAATAGGCAAATATTTAACTTTAGTGCTCTTATTTTTAATAGTGACTTTAGTTTCAACAAAATAATTATATCAGATCTTTTAATTGAATGCGATTCATCTACAAATGTAATTACACCAATCTCTAAGCAATACACATGTCCATGGAGTATACTTTGTGTTGGTACCACATATTTCAACAAAAAAATCGAAAGTAGCTTACGTATTTCCCAATAGGACACACACAAAAGAGTTACAGATGAATCATATACCAAACGAAACTCATCAATCAAACAAAACGATAATAGCGCAGCAAACAACAAAACCGGTGTTAACTAACTTGCTTAATCAAATCTTGGGTTTGGCCAGATATGTACATTCTCTAATCACATTTAATCCAAGATTGATTCACTTCTTTTTAAATTTATAAATAGATTGTTCCGCAGTGATCTGCAGCAAGATGAACAATCAAGTTTCATGAGTTTCCAGGGTCCTGACTTCCTGAATTTTATAGATAAATGATTTGAATGTTGGTCTACTAGATTCATATTACATACCTACTTTCATTTTGCAACTACCTAGATTGTCAGACAAATACTTCCTGACATGCAACTACAAGAAGTGTTTAGCGGGGAAAATCCAGCAAATAAATTTCGTTCCAACTTGCTTATAAAAGTAGTGCTCATAAGTCCTTTATAATGAAGATTGTATCAAAAAATGTAAAATGATTCATCGATTTTAAGTTTTTTTTGTGGAATTGTTTTCAGTGTTGGACTAATAGGACTTTTGTGACAAGGCGCCATACACATAAAACCCAATAACACCAGGCTTTTTTACAACTTTGGAATGGCAACTGAAGTTTCATGTCTTTAAAACATTTATATTGTATCTCACTTTCGATTGGTAATCCGGAAGGAAGCTCCGATCCGCGGGATCCTTATCGAGCAAGTAAAAACTAAATTCACGATTCTAAAGACTAATTTATTTTATTTTGTAAACAGGGGCGATACAACGTTGAATTCGGGTTTGATAATCAGTTGGCGTGAGTGCTTGCATGCTTCGGGTTTTGGCTATGACTTCAAACTCAGAAAAAAATTTCAGTTTGTTCAAGGAGAAAAATATCATTTGATACCAATCGAACACTCTCATTCGGAAGCTTTTTGACGACACGTATGGAAAACGTTATAAGTTTTGCTCGATAATGACTTTTAAGTGTTTGATGTCTTTTTTTTGTTGGCCCCAGCACATTGTACAGTACAATGCTTAGGGTTCGTGCGGTGCAGTTTTCCTATCAAGGAATGTTTTTATATAAAGCTCTCAAATGTCATATGAGCTGTTGGTCGCAAGAAATTACTCCATAAAAACAGTCAAATCCTATTCCCGTAATCTAAATTTTCGTAGTTTTTCACAGGAGATAGCACTCATGAGAGAACAGAAATATTTTCCCAGGCTGCGATTTTTCGTCCAATTTCTTCAAATGTGTAAAATAAAGAACACATTCCCAGATTCATCCAAATGGATTCTTAGCAGGTAATATTATCACAAGCAAATTAAACAAAATAAAAACAATTAAATATATTTTAAATTGGTATATATTATAAATAAAAAACAAAAGTTCAATAAATATTTTTAATTAATACAAGCAATTAAAGAGAGATTTAAATTTTTACTTCATGTTTTTAAACAATAAAATTCTTATGATTTGCTGTTGGCTTTCTTGTTGTTGATTAGCACTTTGGTTGTTTGCTGTTATAAGCGATAGAACTAGTAAGCTTGTGAGGTTAATAATTATCGAACGTTTTCTTTTTGAACTACAATCCATTCGATAGTTTTCTACTATCTACATTATCGATAGACTATCGATGTTTTACGATCACTAGAAAGTTTTGTCATTTAAAGAATGCACTTTTGTTTTGACGTTTAAAAATTGGTTTAAATTGTTGCTCAATGCGTTACCGCACTTTTGTGAAACTTTTTCGACCTCTGACAGATTTTTTACCATCCCTCAGCAAAAATGGCAGTGTTCACATTTTTGTGTACAAAGTATCTGAACACACTTTGAATTTTATTTATTCTTTGATTTGCGTGCGTTGCTCATTTTCTTAAAATACTGTGGAAATAAATGAAAGAAGTGGAAACTTTAACTTCCGGAGTTTGATGTGAGACCAAAACCCGAGAAGTTTTTGAGATGCCTGACAATTATTAAAATGCATTGAAATTCCCCAGCGCACCCTGGGGCCAAAATCCGCAAGCGTGAGTTTTCTTTGTGTACACAAGAAATAGTGTACACATATACCGCTTTCACACGCCACATCGGTTTATCATGTCGACGAATTAGTTCGTTGTTGCATGAGCATTCACACGCACATACGCTGATGTATAATTTTATGTTAAAACCATCTGGCAAATAGAAAAGTTGTCAAATTTACTTTAAAAAAATTAATTATTGAAGTGAAAATGTCTGTCATCATATTATTTTCAAGAAGTAATTAAGCAGATTAATTTTATATGAAAGAAAATGCAAATAAGATAGCTTCAAATTATGAACATGAGCAGACAACAAAAAAAAAAAAAAACAGAAACAAAACAAATACTGTGCCGGTGTACTAGTTCGATCTTTTTACACGCCATTTCGACATACCACCTCGATCGCCAGAAATCGAACTGCTGTGTCGACACAGATTCTTTTCACACGACCAAGAAACCGTGCCGACACTATAGATCGACGAAGTAGTTCGCGGCGTGTGAAAGCGGTAATATATATTTGCGATCCGCAAGGGTGCGATTCATTCTTTTTGACAGATTACGTGTACACAGATATGCAAATATATTCACGCATATTTCGAATGTGAAAGCATTCACGCTTGCGGCATTCAGCCCGTGGGGGAGTAAACATGGATAAGACTTATTAAATTTGTGTGTATTCAATAGCTGTGTTCCCGTACCTTGTGCATAAAAATTCACACACGGCCATTTTTTATTTTTGAGTTAAGACTCCCTCTCTGAGGTTCTTAATTCTGAAGGCATTAAATAAAAAATATTCGCCATTTTTTAAAATTCAAAACAGAAATGTATTTCTGAAAATGTTTGGCGGTAAAAAAAATAAAAGCAAAATCTAAAAATCACTCTAAAAAATAATATCAAAAAAATCAAACTGAAACAAAACACAACTAAATATGGTGGTGGTAAAATATTCAGTGAATTCTTTATAGATATTTGCCCTCCATTATAACATTGCATCATATTCATATTGTAGAGTGTGTTTCGAGGTACAGGTGGTCGCATTCACTCCGGTAGATACCAATTATTGGAAGGGCAGCATCCAAAAGAAAATGTTTAATAAAATTTTTTGTGAAAAAGTTTTTTCATATAAACCATTCACGAAAAATGATTTTTTTGTAACTTTTGTAATGACACATCTGTAAACTGATATCTTGAACACCAACCTAACATTTGCGTTCGTCATTGTTACAGTTCACACCGCCTCAAAGCCTCGAATATATCAAGTAGAGGTAATGAACGACGGCGGAAGGAGAAGAAACTTGTACACTCAACATCAAGCCTTGATTGCGATTTTGGTTTTGCTGAGGAATAAGTTTCTCGTTGATCTCGAGCGGTAGACAGCTGGACGATCAATTCCGTATAACTTTAATTGGTACACTGGTGTGCCATTTAAGGCGGACTTTTTGGTTATTAAAGAAAGATTTCCCCTTGGATTAGCCCTTGGACAGGAATTAGATTCCTAACCGTTTTACCCCTACTGCTCCTGAGTAGGTTGTGGGCTTAACCGATTTTCCCGTGGACTAGCCATGGGCAGGAATTAGATTCCTAGCCGTTTTTCCACTCTAACTGCTCCTGAGTAAGTTGTGGGCTTACCCGATTTTTCCTTGGACAAGCCTTGGGCAGGAATTAGATTCCTAACCGTTTTTCCCCTCTTACTGCTCCTGAATAAGTTGTGGACTTACCCGTCTGGTCCTTCTGAGCAGAACGTTGGCCTGCCAATTATATGAAATACCGCGTTATTTATCGTAAGTTAAAGAGTTTGTAAGAAAAATTGTAAAGAAAAATCGTAAAAGATAATTAAACCGAGTTCTAACCTTCGTAAAACCCGAGTTTTATTGTGCTTTCTTCGGGATACCCTGGACACCAACGAGCTCACCTCAGTCTTTGGGAAAAAAGCATCACAACCCTTGAGCCCAACTTCAAATGTTCTCTCAAGTACAGATATTCTTTCTTTAGCCGTACAACGCGAATGTGGAATACTTTACGCTGCTCTATTTTCTTCCCCCTCCCATTTTGAGATTCAGAAATTCAAAACCAATGTGCATCGCTATCTCCTCTTGCATCCTTCCCTTCTTTACTAATGCTCGCACTGTGCTTGTTCATTTTAATTGTAGTCAAATCACCTTTAGTGCGCCGAGCATCATTAAAAAAAAAAATTATCTATTAAAACCTGAAACCATTGATTAAAAATTTTCTATGGCATAACATTTTTCAACTAGTTGGTGTTTTTTTGCATCGTATATTTTCTTCTAATATGAACTCATATGAACTGCGTTCAGATTCGAGACCAGAATGTTATGTCTGAAATAACCATATTATGGTAAAACATAATTGTTAATTTGAATTTACTGTTATTTGAGTTTCTTATACCGAAATGTTGACTATACATAAATTGAGAGCTTTCAACAGTTTATTGTTGACTTGAAGTCAGTCGGCCTCTTTGTTTTCTTCAATGCCGCTATGCCTCGGAATTCAACTGAGCATGACTTAAGTTAACTTGAACCAACATATCTACCTTCGAATTGTTGGAGCAATTTAATTTATAATTTAATGGCAAGTTTTAAGTAAAATATTATTCTCTTTACTTTGGTAAAATCATATTTCAATTTCAAATTTAATTGTTTAATTAGATGGAAATCATCTAAGAGGCCGCCAAAAACGTATAAGTCCACCACTGATGGTATGGCAATAACCATGGAACTCCATAATTTTTGCTATTCAAGTTCAATATGATGGTAAGACAATAAGTTATATACACAAATCGGGCTTCCTCTTGCTTCAGGGGAAGCCATTAAATAATTCGATTACGTATTGCCGCTGCTGGGTTGTGATATTGATCGATGGTAAACAATTAACATTAACATCGCAGTGTATCAGCGAAATGTTACATAATTCCTTTTGACCTTTTGTAAGTGAACAAAAGAGGTTATCCAAGCCTCTTTTTTTGGCTACAAAACGATGTGCTGACCTAATTTTTGCCCCCATATTCCCAGTATTACGAAATATGTTGATGGGCAGTCGAATGCGCTGCACTCATACGCATGAAAATGAAAACGTAAGAGATTCGAAAGATTTAAAACAATAAACTCGGATTAGAAATGGAAAGACATACCTAAGGCTTTTATTTATTGGTATTAAATCTTCAGCTAAGAGGCACTAAAGACGAAAGGAAGGAAACTGGTTAGGTTTGAATTTTAAAAGAAAATTCTAGCCCCATCCAGTTGGTTATACCTACATCCAGATCCAGGTGAATGTCTTTGTGTGCGCGGCCCGGTTTCAGAATTGTGGGCATTAAAGCGTTAAGCTGTTATTACATATTCACGTTTTCAGCCATAATGTTATATGTGACATGAGGACTTACATATATATCGACATATGTTCACATACTTGTGTAGGTTATTTTATGCACAATTTCTTGTCGGCTAAGTTTACTTCCAAAAATTTGCTTTTTGCTTTCTATAATATGCTTCATGCACCGTTTATCTTATAAGAAATAATAACTTCACTGAATGCACTAATTTTTTTTTAATATGCAATTGCATACTTAATGGACATGCGAAATGAGGTAGTCTGGATTCGTGATGGGAATTCATTTATTTAAGATGAATTCTTGTTATTTGCTTTTCAAATTTTTTAATAGCGAGATACATTCAACAAAAGATTCACTCTTTTTGCCAAACGATTTGATCTTTTTGAATTTTCAGAGTTTCATTGCAATAAAAAGAAAGCAAATCTAGATCAAATCCCAACTCGAAAGATTTGTTTTCTAATGGGTTGGCAGATTTTTTCTGAATGCACACATGATGTGAAAAGTCTTTTCTGTCAAACTTCAAATGGCTAAATGCTTTGTCTTCTTCTTCCTCGTCATCTGATGATGAAGATTAGTAATTTTTTTTTATCAGTAATATGTGTGTCAGTCATTCACCAATACTACATTAAATCTGGAAGCAAGTTTTATTGAAAAGATCAAATCTCGATTTTGAGAGGAGATCTTTGAAATTTCAATGAAACTCGCTATAAGAAAATGTACTATTTGTCTGAGTTTTTTTCTCGAAAATCTTTAATAATAGCTCAAAAAATATTGGAATGGATAATAATTTATAATGAAGCATTTTAATATTTGGCATAGAAAGCTAGATAGTCGAGGTTCGTGACGTATCTGTCACAAGAGATGAACCCTGGTTCTATGTGACTGCAACCTATTTAGGTACTTTGAATTTAGTGTTTTGACCGAGAGCCGTTAAAATTTGTATCCATGAAACTTTTACCTACATGTCATTCAACCTGCCACTGTTAGAACGTGCATTTAAATATACAATTTCCCATGGAAGGATAATTTATTTCTAACCGGGAGGCGTATCTGAAAAAAAAAAATTATCAAAATGCAATGTTACTAATTTTTTTTTAATACAGAATAATGATTTCTCTGCATAATTAATAAAAATTAAACGCAAGATCAGATCCCAAAAACTTGCTCTTGTACATCAGTGAAGTAGGAAAGAATAAGCAAACATTTTGCTTCATAAATGATAAATTGCGCTTTATCACACGTTGAAGATAAACCGGTATTAAATTATGCTTTTTAATATGGATGACAGAATGTGCGTTCCTTTGAGCATCAGTACTTACAAATTGCTAAGCACTTCTGACTGCAGTTAATTACTTTTAGGTGATATGAGTAGTGTATCACAGTCGAACTGTATCTGTGACATACGGCGACACCAACAGTAAAAAAATGTTTACATAATTTGTTGTTGTTTTACACACTTTCCCAAGTTTTATTGATTCTTGTATTTCTCTTTCCGCTGCTATTAAAGCCTTTCCTTCATTAAACAAACGTCCAATTTGTCATAACCTTTGCTTACAAATTATCATATTTAGTAGAAAAAAGTACTATTTTATTTTGTTATGGTTAACCAATCACCAAACAAGAAATCCAAACAACAAAATTGACATTTCATATTGAGTTGAGATTTTACAAATTTTAAAGATCTCCTCTCAAGATCGAGATTTGATCTTTTCAATGAAACTTTGTTTCCACATTTAAGTGTAGTATTGGTGAATGGCAACTGATGCACATATTTCTGAAAAAAAAACATATCTTCGTTATCAGTTGACGAGGAAGACAAAAACGAAGCAATCACAAACTCCACTAAATTTATAAAATGTAAGCTATTAACTTCCCCATCTATTATTTTATTTTTTAGCACGGACTGGAACAAGTTCACAATAAATAAATAACAAAATATTTTCCATTTGACGTTTGACAGAAAAGCCTTTTTACATGTATGTGTGCATTCAGATCAAATCTGCCAACCCATCAGAGACCAAATCTCTTGTGTTGAGACTTCATGTAGATTTGCTCTTTTTGTTGCAATGAAATTCTCAAAATTCAAAAAGATCCAATCTTTTGAGAGAAAGAGCAAATCTTTTCTTGAATGAAACTCGCTACTAGTCTATTTACACATTTCCACACAGGCTTTACTTGAAATTTCATATTTTTCTATGCTACTAAATTAGATACCCAACTTCGCACCCAAAAGTGATGCTTAACCGCCATCTTGTATTAGGCAAAACAACATATTCTTCCCATAAATGTATGGGAACTTGAATGATGGAGAGTTATTTGAGTTTTTTTTAATTTTTTTTTATTTATAATTCTTTTTAACAATTTTCTTCAGATTGACGGTGCTGCTCGTGTAAATTTGTCTTTATAAATAAAATTAAAAAATATTTGTATTACAAAAATATAAAGAATAAAAAAAAGAAAAAAATATAAAAATTAACAAAAATATATTTGTTAAAAAATAATAAATCGTCAAACGTCAAGAAATAATTAAATCTAATAAAATAACTGAACTCTCCATAAACTCGCTTGGCAGATTCTACGTTTTTGTCTTATCCAAGATTGCGGCCCGTTTAAATTTTTGTCCGGTTTCTTTTGCTTCTAAGTTTCTTTATTAATATTAACAATTCGGATGATTTTAAATATAAATCGTTAACCCGAACAGTTTTCAATAACATATTCTGCTTTTTTCCAATGGGGACGGGTAGATTTTGATAGCTCATGCCATTCATGATGTCTTACCTGCTATAGAATGTTCCTAGTTTCATGACAGCCTATCCTCTCTGACTCTCTGACTGGGTATTGGATCAATCACTGAACACCGATTTCAGCAAAAAATCGACGGATCGACTAGGTGACAATGACTTCCAACGGAATTATTGTCACTTAGTGGACCTCGCAGTGTATATTGAGCTTGACGGGCCTCGTCGCTAAGGATGGATTTTTTGTTACTATAAAATCGGGGTCTACTTTAAACTGCTTAAGAACCTATAATAAGGTTACAAATAACATTGCCAATGGTTCCTTGATCTCCTCTGGGTTAGATAAGGTTTGTGCAAATGTAGCTCATTACTTTTAGTGGACTGGTATATATTTAAGTATAAGCCCGTGTTATATTTTTGTTTAAGGCGTTGTGCTGTTGTAATCCATGTTGCTTATGACAGCTCTATGTAGGTATTTAAAAAAATGACATTCCAATATCAATACGGGTCTCACCTGTATGTAATGACAAAATTAGCTTAGTTGTAAAACTCCGGCGGGATGTTCCTCTATTTCGTATGAGCAAGAAAGAAGCTGGCTTGCAAATTATTTTTGTTGATTTTATCGCTTACGACTAATTGGATACTGGAAATATGTCCTACAAAACAATTAAGAATCCCTGCGATACATAACAGTTGATCGTAGAAAACCCAAGATCGATGTAACTTATGCAGAAGAGTTGAAGAGTATTGTGTAATGATATCACGACCTGGCCAACGTTATACGGAAATGAAAGAGCTTACCCTCTTAGCTAGCTTTTATGTTCGTTATTAACTCGAAAGGGTGTATCTTGAAAATTAACAGCATAAACATAGATTACAAATTAGGAAAGTTTTGATACCTCATCAGAATCAGATCAAAAGTCGTAAGTCGATACGCGGATGTAATTAAGCCTCATAATTTTGACCAAAACCATAATAATCGTTTTTTAACAGTTCAATATAAAAATTTAAATTTATTTCAAAGTTGGAGCATTCAACTTCAACTTTTTCGATACCATTTTCTTTATAGAAGTTCAATACTCAATGCCATAAAAAAGCTACCAACCTGATTCAAGTCGAAGAACTGATAAAAGGTCAACAGTTGCAATGCAAAATCTAGCTTAGCTAATACTTTTGGCAATTTCCTAAAAAAAATACAAACAACAATTAAATAGGTAGTTAATATTTTGTGCACGAACCATCAAGATAAGATAGTCGATAAATACAGAGCTTAACTACGAAATAGACCTCCCAATCAAAGTTGCCATAATTTAACGTTTCTCACACTTCCATCACTGACATATTAATCCACCACCAGTTTCCTCACTTTCTTCGAAGAACCATTTATTATACGAGCAAACTATTTCGATTATCTAACAGATTTTAATCTATTAATTGACCTGAGGCGGCACGGTAACTTGTTGCAAAAAAAAAAACTAAAGCAATATCAAAGACACAGGAAAGGCATATTCTTCTTTTGCTTTTAATTTTGCCTTTTCTTTTCCTTTTTTTTTCTCTTCTCAACAAAAAAAAAAAACCAAAGAAGAACACACAGATGAAGAGAGAAAACAACATAAAATTTCGATTGTGGGTCAATTCTCTTGTAGTACGAGTATGTTGCACCTTCTTCGATTCAAGTTTCGAGTAGCTGCCACAAATCCGCGCGATCCATTAACTGGTATAAAAAGATCGTTTGCTTTTAGCTAAGACATCAGTATCTGCCTTTCTTTTCCCAGCTTGGTTAACATCGTCTGAGTACCTTTCAACCAAATCTAAGCCTAGCTTGTTACAATAATGAAGGTTGAAGGATTTAAAGGATTATTTAAAGGATATATCAAATTTAATACTTGGTTTTTCTCTGTTTCTCCGTAGGTCTTTGTGTGCTTATTTGCCTCACTGGCGGTTGCTTCAGCTGGCTTCCTAGGTAGCAGCAGTGGTGGCGGCGGTGGCGGCTACAGTTACGGTGGTGGTCATGGTGGCGGAGGTGGCGGTGGATACAGTAGCGGTGGCCACGGTGGCGGCCATGGTGGTGGTTCCATCTCAGCAGGTCCTGTAAAAGTAATTAAGGTTATCAGTGACGGTGGCTCTATTGGCGGAGGTGGTGGTGGTGGCGGCCATGGTGGATGGGCCAGCAGCGGCGGATACGATAGTGGTATCTCACTAGGCAGTAGCGGCGGCCATGGAGGTGGCGGCTGGGCCAGCAGTGGTGGATACGACAGTGGTTTATCTTATGGCGGTGGTCACGGAGGCGGCGGTGGAATCGGGGGTGGCGAAGTTAAGATAATCAAAGTCATTTCCGAATCATCGGGATCTTCGTTAGGAGGAGGCCATGGCGGCGGCGGATGGTCATCAGGCGGCTCCGGAGGATATGGTGGCGGTTACGAAAGCAGTCATGGAGGAAGCTTCGGTGGTGGTTACGATGGCGGCCACAGTGGTGGCTACGGTGGTGGTGCTGAACAAGTTAAAATCGTCAAAATCATCAGCTCTGACTCCGGAATTGGAGGAGGACATGGTGGCGGCGGCAGCATCGGAGGTGGCAGCATTGGTGGAGGACACGGTGGATGGTCATCAGAAGGCAGCATTGGCGGCGGCAGTGGTGGCTGGTCATCGGGAGGTAGTATCGGTGGAGGCGGATGGTCCTCCGGCGGATCCTCCGGTGGATGGGATTAAATGGCTCAAAACACAACCGATCATCGAATTTAATGCAAAGACCTTTATGTGATAGTCCCTTTGGAAATGTATATGAATGCAGAATTCTCTATAGTGTGAATGAGTGAGTGAATGTAACTGAAAGCAAATATCAGACGTTGTTAATGTTGTTAATAAATTTTTCTTGTTACCAAAAAAAAATCTACTTCAACGTATTTTAATTATGTAAGTTTAACTTTTACATCACCTAAATGTGGTGCGTGGGATAAAGCTGCTCAAAGCTTGTCTATGTTTCCTCGTATTATTATAAGAGCATGAAGTGTACCCTTTCTGTTTGGAATTTAGTAAACGTTTATTCATTACAAAAAACTTTAAATACTTATGTAAGTTTTGGCAAAGCGAAGATGAAGCAGATCACTAATTAAAAAAAACTGTAGGTTTCTTGTAACTCTTCCGAGAAAACAAAACTAGACCAACAATTAAAATTTAAGAAGTTGGGCCAGTTCATGGGGCATACGGTGTAAAGTTGTCTGGCATACTTAATCGGGTATACAAATCCTGCAAATGTGTTGGTGTATGGTATGCTACTTTAAAAAGCTCAGCGCAGAAAGCCATCGACATCATATTGAACCAAGAGTTCTTGTGGGTTATTGATTTTTCAAGTCAAATCAATCATTCCGCCTAAGGGTGCTGTTAGACAATCTGAAGAAGTATTCCCTCCACATCCTGAGCAACAACTGTGAATCGATTACAATATTTTCATCTTTGTCTCGATGCATTAGATCTGGGTAGATCGATTTACCCTTTGGTAAGATTTTTGAGCATTGTTTCTGCCATTGTACACCTCAATAGATTCGACCACTGAAGTTCAGGGTTCACTTATTTTCCTTTTCAAAAGCTATTTTTGGCGTTTTTCATTGAAGAAAAGATTTGATCTTCTTGCGAAAAGATTTGATCTTTTTGCATTTTTGTATGTTTTATTGTAAGGAAGTGCCGATCTAGATTAGATCTCAAATCGGTAGACGAAATATTTCTTGATGTGCATTCACACACACATCTAACCAATTTAGTGCCAAACATCGGCATTCGAGGAGAACTTTTATTTGGATGTTTTTTTGTTGTCTGAGTTGTCAAAAAAGTTGGTGTATCTTTTTTTTCAATCAAGGAGTTCAGAGCTCCAAATTTGGGTATTTTTTCGATCTGATCATGTTTGGTGGGCGATCGATGAGTTCGGAATTGATCGACCGAACATTCTCTACTAATTGATGAATAGACAAAATGTAATATGTGTCAATAGCGAAATGTAAATAAAAAAAAAAATACTCATACAATTACTGTGGAGGAAAATGTTGGCAGAATGTATATCTTTTTAATTAAATCCAACAGTAAGACGGAAGTGAATTTAAAAAACGTCAATTAATGTCATTTTTACCGGACTTTAATCTGTAGTAGGTTCCAAAGAACCAAACATTCGATATTTTTCTGAACACAATCAAATGATTTCTAAACAAAATCGATTTTATGCTGTTATAAAATATCTTGCGGTTTTAGTAGGTTTTCGGAGATCTTACACGTACACTATTTTTTACACGTTCCTTCAGAACCATACAAAAAATTGATCTGAAATCGATTCGCTATAAGTAAATCTCAAAATAGTCCAAAGTTAATTATTTTTAACAGTACAATTATAGATCCAAATGATATAGAAGTGAGACAGACAGCATCTTATGACGCTAAAACTTCACTTTTACGATGAATGTATTTATTTCGATAGGGGATTATAGGTTAGTTTGATTTGTAATATTGAGATTAGGTTAAATCAAAGTGTTACAAGCTCGCTCGGTTCGGAACAAATAAAAACCAAAGAACAACTATTTTGTTACAACTGACATTTTTTGATTTAAATATTACCGAGAATGTATGGCGTAAGGGGAAAAATGAGTTTTTCTGTGACTGCCGAAGTAAGAAGATTTGGTGGTATCAGTGGGGATGAAATTATCTATTTTCTCAAAACAACCATGACACGTAGTTCTTCTCTTATGACAAACGTCAACCTGACAATTGTACATTTTCTGCTCATAATTTGGTGCTTCAAAACATTTATTGAGCAAAAATTGACAAGAAATTGTCAGGAAGGGGAAATATTTTACTCTTTCAAGAGTGCACTCTTCTGCCCAAAACTAACAAAGTTGTAAGTCTGGAACAGGAATTGGAAGAAATTGGTGCCAATCCTTCAAGCAAAATCACGGACCCGAATTTCTCGGTTCACTTGGGAATCACTTTAGAATCCAAAAAAAAAACTGAGTGTCTCACACACATTAACAAATTTTGTGTCAACGCATGTAAAAAGAAGAACAAGAATCGAGATTTTGTTTGTATGGACCGAGAAATAGAGAGAGTAGTCGATATTCGTGTGGGGAGTATTTTTTATGGACTAGAAATGAAGACGAATGTTCAGAATCAGTTATTGTTTTTTTCCAATTTTTCAGAGTAAACAAGCAACAAAGAAATGTTTGTCTTAAGGTGAAACCAAAATACCTAATACCAAACATAAACAATTTATGAAATAATTAAAATATAAATGAAAAAAACGGGATTATAATCAAATAAACAAAGAAGTGTTTAATATGTATTATTTCATATACATATTTCTTATTAGATTAGTTCATTTTTTTGTGATCAGTTTTGGATTCCATTTAGGTTCGGTTTTTGCTAAGTATGGTGAAATAGAAATCTCTCCCTCTTACACTTAATACTTAATTAGGTCCGATTTGGATTCGTTTTGGATTCGTTTTTGACTCCGCCTGTGAAGTGGTTTCGGATTCAAAACGGATTAACTTGCTTGAAGGGATTTGGAAGTTTTGAGCAGAGTGTGGATCAGACCTAATATTTACGTATCTAATTGCTCATCTTAAAAAAAAAACTGTTTTTACAAAAACACTCTATTGTTTTGACGTTAAGAACATGGTTAAAATGTGTGTTGAATGCGTTTCCGTACATATAGAGTGTGTTTCTTTATTCATTCTGGTATGTACAGAATATTCGGAATACCAGTTTTGCGTTTCTTTATTCCATGGAATATTCCAGATAAACTATTTTGTTGTTTCTTTATTCATTCTGGAACGTTTGGAATGCATTCTTTTTATTCTATGTTAAACACGGAAGGAAAAGAATATTCTCGGAATAACCCTTTCATATGAAAGCAAAACAAATGACAGCAGCCAAAGACGAAAACCAAGTAAGTAAACAAAATGGATGACCAAACATTGTTTATATTTTTATTATTGAAATAAATATATAAATAACAATTAAATGTGACTTTTGATGAATTAATAAATTCATAATAATTTATTTTTAATATTTTCCATAGAGAAATCTGATTTCTTGTCATCATCACAACACCTTAAAACAGCTGATTGATGTCATTTTTTTTCTTTTCTATTCCGGAGAGAATTTTTGTTTCTTTATTTCCATTCTGGATATTCCAGATAAAAATTTCGTCTTTTCCATCCATTCTATTCCTTATCCGGAATAAATAAAGAAACACACTCATAATGAAACTATAGGAGCTTTTTTACCTCAACTCTTGAAAAAATGATAATTTGTGTGCACATATTACAGGAACCCATCTACATGTCTGTTCTGTTATAATCTGATCACTGCGGATAATAGCTCATGACATGAAATAATTTTTTTGCAACTGGCATCTATTTCCGATGAATGTTTATTTTACCTTACCGAGAAAAAAACACATAAAAAATACATTATGTCAATAGCTTTGGCTCTTATAAAAGCATTCTTCCCATCGATTAGCGAAATCAAGCATAATTGGTTTTTTCACTTGTTTGTTCTTTGTCTGTTTGTCTCTCTCTGTTGTATTTATATCTTGTAATTTTCTTTCACTCTGATTGTAATAAATGCCAATAAGTTCATACGGCTTTAAAGCTCTTACAGGGTTGCAGTAGTAAGTATAATAAATTACCACAAACGTAACAGTACGTTAACTCTGATTCAATATATTTATTTTAAAAGCACACAACGAGGGTTGAGTGCATAGTGAAAGCACACAAGCAGCAGTAGGGATGGCGGTTATTCAAAATTAACCGGTTTTAGGTTTTTCCGGTTACTTTCCCTGCCGGTTTAACCTGACGGTTTTAACCGGACAAAAAAAAAACGGTTTTGTTAAATGGTTATTTTTTTTTTTCATTTGGTTTAAAATACGATATTATTATTAAATAAAATATATCTACCCACATATGTAGTTAAACTTTTTTTTCGGAAAAGAAATTACTATTTTGGAAAAGAAACTACACTTCGTGATTTACTTCCATACAAACGAAAATTGCAGATGCGACGACATATTTCAGTTAATAATTTTATTTTTAATAATAGATTGTGTTCAAGTTTAAAATTAATTCACAAACATTAACCGGTCAACAACAACGAAAACAACAACCGTATCACAATGAGATGAAATCAGCTGACCGATAGGAAAGTAAACATACCCTTTTATATGTCGCATTGAAGAAAAGTCAAGTTGATAGGATGGAAAATGTGTCAAAAGTTACCTAATTTAAAGTAGTGTTCAAAATGATTTCACCTTACTACATCTGCAATTAATTACTCTATAAGAGAAAAGTTGGCAGTGTTGAACAACATTGCAGGTTGTACACACACAAATGCAGGTCTTATGAAATAATGAAAACTCTTTTGAAAAAAATTTATATGACTGTGGTGATAAAAGTGTCAATGTAAATAACCGGTTTTTTCACTCGGTTATTGGATTTTAGAAAAACCACCGGTTTTAACCGAGACAAAAAAAAATTTCCGGTGAAAACTGGTTAACCGAAACTAAATACCTGGTTTAGGTTTTAACCGGCCCGTTTTTCCCATCCCTAAGCAGCAGTGTGCACTTGGATGTGCATTAGGTAGGGATATGGGCTGGTTTTAACAAGAATAGAAAAACAATTTGTATGTAACCCAGTGGTTATTTTCAGTGGCAATTTCAACAACAGGCACCATTCTATTTCCAAAAGCTCTTCCATAAGGCATGTACTGACAGATTATAGATATATTTATCTACTGAGTAAACTAAGTATATATTTACATAGAATGCTTTTTGTTGTTTACATATTTACCAAAACTCGTTTGTTTTTGCCGGTTTAAGTGTTTATATCCACTATAGACTGATGGGAATGTTTGTCTTCAGTCTCAATCTTAATAAAATGTGAAATTAACACTTTGTTGCCAAAAATAAAAAAAATTCATCGCTAATATTTTAAACCGTGACCATAGCGCAAATGGATACCTTAGCCATGCAATAAAATTGGCTATGGCGCTGAATTAATCAAGCTCGCACAATTAAAGCTTATAAATAAATCATTTAAGACACATCATTTTTATTTTATTACTTTTACTTGACCTTCCTCACTGACCAACCCAACGAACGTGACGATTTTTGGATGTGGCTTAATAAAGACACTACAAAAATTTGGCAATGACTAACCATGATATACATAGTTATCAGCTCAAACAAAACATTATAATTTTTTTTTTTAATTATTTTTGACTGTACTTAGATTTGTTCTAAAAGAAGCTTATAGTAATAAAAACAACAAAGCCTTGAACCGTTTGGTATACCAGTTAGCTCTAAAATATTAAGTCTGCCAACAATATTATTGTATTTTTTAGTACTTTAATTATACGAATCACTTTTGTTTTCAATTTCCTTGAATATTGTTGCTCGGCCTAAACATCAGATGCATTTCGAAATGTGTATTAACTTTATTAATAGAAAATCCAATGACTAACTACCTCCGGGTTATCAATTTGTAGACAAAGGTTAACTGAGACTTCTTTTATTTTTCGACAAGATCTTGCAGTAATTAACAATTTAAAAAAAAAACAAAACAAAACAAAATAAATGGCTTCAAGATTGATTTAAAGTTTTATAATTGTTGCTCAGCAACTATATTCATTTTTTTGTGAGCAAATCCAACAAAAAAAACTCATTGTTTTCGTACTTCATATGGGGTTATTATTTTTATTTTTTTTTGTTGAAAAAAATTTTTTTTTTTTGTTGAGTGGGGACGAAGTATAAAAAAGAATGGGTTCTGGATATTAACAGTGCAGTTTGATAGAATATTTCTGTGAGCTTATAGTGAAGTGAATATATTGGAACATCATGAAAGTAAGGATTTTAAAGGATGCTAGTTTTTTTTTAGATTTGAATAAATGATTTTTTTGTTTCAGGTTTTTGTTTGCGTCCTTTTGGCTACCATTGCCATAGCGCAAGGTACATTCTTTAAATCGATTGGATATGGTGGTGGTGGTGGAGGAGGTGGAGGATGGGGTGGAAGTTACGGTGGTGGAGGTGGTAGTTACGGTGGTGGTTGGAGTGGCATACAAAGTGGTGGCTGGGGTGGTGGTGGAGGACAAAGTGGAGGAGTAAAAGTTATTAAAGTGATCCATCAACAGGCTGCTCCAGCTTACGTTAGTTCTGGACATGGTGGTGGTTGGAATAGTGGTGGCGGCTATTCAGGCGGTGGTTACTCAGGAGGCTACGGAAGCGGCAGTGGATGGGGAAGCGGTGGTTACTCAGGAGGTGGTGGTTCAGGTGTTAAAGTAATAAAAGTCATATCTTCTGGAGGTGGCGGTTACGGTGGTGGTGGTTACGGTGGTGGTGGTTATGGTGGTGGTGGTTATGGTGGCGGTCACGGAGTCGGTGGCTGGAACAGTGGTTGGGGTGGAAGCTCTGGTGGATCTAGTGGATGGTGGAAAAAATAAAAGATTTCAGTTTTTCGTTAATACTTCAATACGTTTTAACTGATTTGAATAAAAAACAAAACATTTAAAAGAAATAATTGTTTACCATGTAATTGTGTTACTTTCTCGCCGTTTGACGATAGTCGGCAATACTTAAAATATTTGCACAGCATTCGTATGAGGGTATGATGACACAAGACTTGTATGATCACCGATCAACGTACTCTGTTGGAACTGTTTCTCAAAATGTGGAAGATAATTTATACTCTCCCAAGGTTCAGTGAAATATTTATTTTAACTTTCATCTATTTCGTTTCATCTTTTAAGTACTGAGGTACTATGCAGATGGGAGTCACCAACGACCAACGAATGTTCATCTATTTTGACATTTCGTTCAAATGACTTGTTTATTCGTCATGAATGTAAGTTGATGATATGATTTTAAGGCTAGTCCCGCGCGAAAAAATAATTCGTTGAAGTGTGGATGATATGTGGAACGCAAATACAATTTGACTCTTCGTAATAATCAGATAAAATTCGCGAAGAATAATACTGTTTTCTCAAATTTACCTTGTTTTCGCAATTAAAAATAAAATGCACGACTGGATCGTAAGAAACTTGCTCTTGTGGCTAACAACTTTTATGTAGCTTTTTAAAGCTTTTATGTAACCATTGAGGTTTCGTTAGTTAGGTGTAGTTATCCTATGCAGGCGTATAGCCTATGTAGGTAAGATTACCTCGATTCTTAGTATAATGAATTTTCGAATTAATGATTAAATGAATAGTTACTAGGTACCTACCTACAAATGTTTATTTAAATCCATTAATGGATTTTAATTATTTAAGTTGGGAGAGTAAAACGTATGTACATGCATATACTACATATAGATGGAACCTAAGTATGTAAACATGTACATATAATAATGAAAATGAAGGATGTAGGTGGGTAGGCAGCTATATACATATAACATTATAATTTAGGTGCACTATGATACATAAGGTTCATGTGATTCTTAGACACATATATGTATATATACATAAATGTATAAGGGCCTACATTGTATTTATTATTCAGTGACGTACGCAAAAATATGTAAAAAGGGAATAAAAATAAGGTAGAAATAAATGGATAATACACATACTTAAATGTTTTTATATTGATTAGTCGTTATAGTTTGAGGGAAAACAAAGATGCAGTTTGAATTCAATGATAAATAAGAATATATCAAAAAAAAAATCAAAAATCATTGGAGCGGTTTTTTAATAAATTAATTTTGTATGTATAAAATTTTGAAAACATTTTTAGCAAACAATTTGAAACGCCATTTTGAAGATATTATTTACATACACATAAAATTCAAATTTAAAAAAAAAATCTATGACTGGTTTTTAAACAATCGATTTAAAAATTTTTTTTTTTTTGAAAATTTGAGTATGTAGTTTTATTAACAATTTTAGGGAGCATTTGTATAAAAAAATTATTCAAATCGGTCTATCCAATATTGAGTAAGTCGACAATATGAAAAGTGGTTCTATTTGAAGTACCGTTAATAAGTACGCAAAAAGAAATATTTTTATACTTAAAAGTGAACTCTACTAATTTAAGAACACACACATTTTTTTATAAAAATTCTTGGAGCCGTTTTCAAGAAATACACTTTTTTCTTAACGTTTTTTTTTTAACATTTGTATAGGAGGTACCGTTGTTTTTTATTCTGGAAAAATAGTTTTCATAACTATTCAAGATAATGTCAAAAAACCACTGAGTACGAAGTTTCGAAAAAAACGACTCAATGTTTTTTTACACACTATCAGAATTGGTCGAAGAGAGCTTATAGCAAGCTCCGTCTTGCGACCAATGGTTTGCCAACAAAGAAAACTGTGTTATACTCGTACCACCAGCTCATCATTTAGAGCAGTGTTAGTTGTTAGTAGGCAAACTCTATTACAAATAACACTAACACAAGTACAACATGAAAATATAACATATAATATTACGTCAATACAAAACAAGAACATAACAATAAACAAAAAACATTTAGGATGTTTTCGAAATTTTGAATTTTCAAAAAAAAAAATTAATTTCCAAAAAATTTTTTTTGGAAAAATTTTGGTATTTAATAGTGTTTAAGCTTTCTAAAAGCTTCTGCGTAAAAAATTTCAAAAAAATCAGATTAACATTAAAATCAGAGAAAATGTAAAACCAAAAAAATGGTTCTACTAGAGGTACCAAAAATAACAATTTTATCCAAGAAAAAATTATCAAAATGTACTCTTTCCATTCATTAATGAACTGATTTTTGTTTATAAAAATCGATGAAGCCGTTTTTGAGAAAAATAAGATTTTTGTTTTTTGCCAAAAAAAAAAATGTATTGGAGCTACTGTTATTTGTCGTCTTAAAAAAATGAAAATGTGTGAGCATATTACCGGAAAAACAATATGTACCAAGTTTGACGCAAATCTATCCAACCAAACAGACAGACAGAATGACAGACAGACAGACAGACAGACGGAATTTGCGGATCCACTTTTTTGGTGTTCTCTATGATCGTAATGTCAATCTTACCTTATAGTACCTATAATCGCAAGTAAAAACTAAGTTTGTATCTGAACGTTAATATAAATTATATTTCTATATTTTTGCTTAGAATTTGTGAAGAATTGGTTGGTAAACTGTTTTAAATCAAATTTATTCATTTATTCGTCTGTGTTTAGTCGATACCATGTGATAAATAGTCCTTTACAGCAGACAAAAATTAAAAAAAAAAATATGTGACTCTCGGGACGCCCGACAGAAGTAATAACTTAAACTAATCTAAGTTGAACTATTTAATATTGAAATTGTTTAACTTATGAAAAGCTTCAAAAGTTCTTCGTTAATTTGATTAATTTCAAAAGTTCTTAACGCGTTACGTAACGAAGCGGTTTCGCCTTCCATAAGAAGTTATCACTTCAAAAAATATTTCTTTTCCAAAAATCCAAAAATCTTTTTTACTTGCGATATATGTAGGTACTATAGGGCAAGTTTTGTATTTGGACAAAAAATCGAACTCGAGATTTTAATCAAAGTTGACATTGCGATCATAGAGAACACCAAAAAAGTGGGTCCGGCAATTCCGTCTGTCTGTCTGTCTGTAAAACGATCCACAGCCTAAACGGCAGAATCGATTGTGTTCAAACTTGGTGCTTAGGCGTTTTAGTTGATTGTCCAAAATAGATTTTTGAATCGTTCTTTTAGCCCCAAAAATAACGGTACTTGCCATACAAATTTTTCTACCATCTTAATTATCTCGAAAACGGCTCTAACGATTTTAATATAAATTGGTGTGTGTACTATTTTGGGTATGGTCTACATTTTGGTCAAACATTTTTTAAAAATATTTTGATATTAAAGGTACCTGCCATACGAACATTTTATTGATTTTCGACTTTCTCACAAACGGCTCAACGAAATTCGATCAAAATTTTTATTTTTTGAAAATTCAATATTTCGAAAACGAGTGGACGATTTTTTCTGAAATTTTGTTTTTAAATTTGTATTATTAAATATTTAAAATGTTCATACCAATTTTTCTTAGACAAAATTTAAGAATTTTTGTATATAAAAAAATAATTGAAAAACGGCGTTAAAAATACATTTAGCCGTTTCTGTTAAGAATCTTTTTCATGTAATGTGATCAAACATAGGAGCAAGTACGTGCGATCCAGTCGTGCATTTTATTTTTTTAGCTCGAAAAATAACGGTACCTGACATATTTTGATAAGAAAAAATTAGTGCCGCGTTTTAGGTACGATCGATCATATGGTTGAAAAAAAAATTTTAATCTCTAAAAACGGCACTTTATAGGACAGTTTTTTTCCTTTTGACTATCTCATAAATGCCTTAACCGATTCTTTCGAAATTTCACACATATAGGTTTGGTTGCCCAATTTATACTGCGTACCAATAGTTTTAATTAATATTTTTTTGTATTTTTAAAAGCATTTTTAAGAAAAAAATTTAAACCAATTATATTTTGAAAACTGCTCAATAATATTTTTTCAACTAATTATAGATATATGCATTTGCTAAATACCTATGAATTGGCGTTTTTGAATTAATTTAAAAAATTTTTTTTCAAAAAGGTAAAAAAAAACTTTTTTTCTCAAAAACTGTTCCACAGATTTTGATTTTTTTTCCCATAAATTAAAATTTATACAAGAAATAAAATGGCGTCCTTTTCTTGAGCGCAAATTAGTTTAAGTATTTATTTCGGAATTTTGAATAATTTTTTTTCTTTTTTAGAAAAAAATTAAAGTAACTTTGTATTATAAAAAATAAAGTAAGAAACGACTTTAAGAATATATTTAGATTTTTAATAGAAATCTCTTGCATACGATGTGATCGAACATACGAGCAAGTTCCTGCGATCCGGTCGTGCATTTTATTTCAAATATTTTAGAATGCAGTATTATTTAGAATTTGAAGGACCACAGTTTATAAAAAATTTGATCGAAATCCGTGGAGCCGTTTATGAGAAAGTTGGAAATCAAAAAAATGGTTGTATGGCAGGCAACGTTTAACAAAATATATAAACAAATTGTAGAATAGTATGTCTATAATAGTACACAGATTTTTTTTATTAAAATAGTTTAGCCCGTTTTTTAGATAATTAAGATGGTGGATGCAATTGTACGGCAAGTACAAATCGCAAGTCTAAATCTCTTTCTTACATATTATAATATACACATTAGTATACAATATATGCTAGAAAACCTACGCATCATATTGGAGATACCAACTCCACTTGTAAAGATCTAAACATTACATACGTACATATGTGCGTGTACAACATACATACGACCTTGACACCTTGACCTTCAATAAATTTACTTTTGCTTTAATTTAATTGACACATTTGTAGGTATATTATCTGAAAACCTTCTTATGCCTTTTCTGATGCATGTATCGATATACTGACGCTAGCACTTTTTTAGACGATGGCTGGAGCCACTTTCCACTATGTGGAATACTGTTTTTAAAAATATTGAATTTTTTCATCAACTTTCGCATTTATAATGTCAAAAAACGAATAAGAATCGAACAAATTTGTTCTTTTAATCCCTCCAAGATATATGTATACATTGAAGGGCACATTTTTGTTATTTTTATACCGGCATATAGCCCCAAGTCTTACCTCAATTCTAAGACCTTAAGATTGGACTACTACGATATAACCTCATAACAGCCACCACATCTTTTCTTTTTATGAATTTTCAAACATAACTGTTCTTTTACATTGAACATCTATGATAGGAGTCGAACTAAGCAGGCAATTTTGAATGTTTTTCTTCTGTTTGAAATTAAGATTGTCAAGCTTGTCTAGCTCATGGACCATAGAGTAATGTTTGATACATCAAAATAATCGTCATATTGTCTACTTATTAATTAAAGAAAAAACCAATTTATTCATGGAATCGGTCAAAAGTAATTGACTTATATATGCAATCTTCCCAATACTACATTTTTCTTACGGTTATTAACATTCTAGGAATCCAATTTTTTTTACCAAACCTTCAAGTCAATATACTCTATCATTCCTTAGAACTCAGATTCAGATTTCTATGTCCACTCCTTCAAAATATAAAATTCTATTAGTTCACATATGTGAGAATACTTATCGAATGTAACGCGTTACGTAACGAATCGGTTTACTCTCCCATAAAAAGTTATCACTTCAAAAAAAAAAAAACGTTAAATTAGATAATAAAATTAATTAAAATAACAAGACAAAGTTTAAGAGTTTTAAAAGTTAAAGTTGTTTACAAAAAGTCCTCAGAAGCAGTTCAAGTAAAACGTGGTTAATAAATACAAAAAATCGATTTGAACTGGAGAAAACGATTTTGTTGCAGACGTTGTTCAAAGTATTTAGCGTGATAAAATTTAAGTATCCGCGTAATGGAAATTTCAAAGCATTTCAGATAAAATACGTAGGAGATTATATTGTTCAAGGCAACATTTGATTTTCTTTTAGATTCCGAGCTGTGATTGCAAGATATTTGACATCCATAAGTGATTATTTGTATAACATAATAAAGTTTTTGGTAAAGCCCGTATGATACTTCGTTTTTTTTTTCTCATTTTAATGCATTACAAATGCAAACAGAGCAGTAGCACAATAGCCAAATGGAAAATCCCATTAAGTGTGAGTGTGTACACAATACAAACAAAAATGCAAAACTGTCAAGAAAAAAGTACTAAAAATGAACTAAAAATGAAGGTGAAATTACATTTTAAACCATTGGCAACTTTCTTATGACATTTATACATTAAAATTTGACAAATCAAAAGAAGTTTTTTTTTTAATCAAAGTGTTTGGTTTTAGTTCAGAAATTGTATTGAGCCTGATGAAAGGTTGCAATTAAGCTTAAGATATTTGGCGACTGGTGAGTATTTCTTCGACTTTATTCAAAACAAAATTTAAAAATACCAATATAAAAATATTAATATTTCTTTTAGCGCACAGACTCAATACGTAATGCTGCCCACTGAAAGTTCAAAGCCTTCACAGGATAAACAAGTGAAATTGCTAAAACCGATATCGGATCAAATTTAAAAGAATCAAGTACCTAATGAAGGTTTACTTTCGCATCAAGATTTTAGCAAGACAATATGTATGTAACATTAATTATTATTAGCTAAATGTATATTTTTCCCAATTGAATGGTAATATTATTGAATAATCGTCTGATTAATAAAATGATGTTTGGGGATATACCATACATTATACAATGTTTCTGTTTCGGTGAAAAAACATATTTTCTCTTTCACACAAAACTGACACTTTCATTTGATTTAATGCATTAAAAATGAGAAAAAAAAGAAGTATCGTACGGGTTTAAGCGAAGCTTTATATCTTGTGCAGCTTTGTTAAGTAAAGACTACGGAACTACATGCTGCTTACGATACGTTGTATGTGGTAGTCCAAACTAAAGTCTAGTACCCTGCTGATGCTAAACGAAAAATGTCATACAAAAATGACAGAAAAAAATCATAAACGAAAATTTTCGTTCTACTTTTCGTTCTGCAGAACGCTGTTCCATGACGAAATTAAAAAATTCTGCACTCACTTTTCGCAGACAATTTATTACCCAGGCCTATAAATTGTGTGAGGAGAATTAGATTTTAGTTTCTAGTCGTGTTGTTTTTGTTGTTTCTTCCATCTGAAGTTTGCATCGGCAGTGTACTAGGCTTAAGTGTGAAATCAAATCAAATTCCTAAGTTATTTGCCTTATAACTTATTCTATTTCTTGTGATTACCAATGCATATAGGGGGAAAAACTGAGACCGAATTTTTGTTTGTAGATAAAAAAACATTTTGATTTTATCTCATGTTATTTTCTGCATACAAATCAATATACGAATACTGAACTTGCATATGGACGTAATATATTCACATGGAAAATAACAAAGGCCCAAATATCGAACCTTGGGGGACACCAGTAAATAGGTTCAAGAAACCAAAGATAAGTTTCCGATTACGACAGAGCTTGTCTTCTGTTGTAAATGTAAGAAACCAGCTGAGTCAAAAAACAGGAATTGATTAGAATGATACAAACTCCTTATACATATATCATCCATCACTTTACATACAGCAGTTACAACACTGTGATTTACACATTAAAAATTGTTAATTTTTTTAAAGAAAACTGTTGATTTGATTATGTAAAAAAAAATGAATGAATAACATTGGAGGAATTAGTGATAGAAGCAGTGTTAAAAATATGCGTGAGAGTAGGAAGTATCATATATACTTCCTACTATCATTTTGATGAAAGAGTCAATTGCAAAAATCTTTCGAAATCGATGTCCCAAATGATGTAGGTCGTTGCATAGTCTTTTACTGAAGATATCACTGATTTGACAAGCATGCTGTGAGAAATACCTGTCCAGTCAATTTTGAGTTAACTCGCAAAATGTTTCGGCATTTATATTGTCAGAAAAACATATTTCAGCAGCTAACTCGGGCTTAGGCATAACTTTGGGAAAATCTTTGACTGAAGAACAAGTACTTATGTTGTTTTTAAGGTAAAGGTAATTTTATAAAAAAACCGACATCGGTAAGCGACTAAATTACAGAAAAAAAACACGGTAACCCAGTCTTCTGCGAAATAAGACCTAAGTCCTAAACATTCTTTGAGTCAACTACTAAGCCAGTAGGAAAGAAGATGCTGATGCATTTATCATGCAAATAATTTAGTTCAGTTTACGTTTTTCTATCTTTTGAAAAACAACACTCTTCCTAAACAGCAATCTGATGATTAGTTTGGACCGCAAGAATAGCTTAAGCTTGGCATTGGTATGTGTTAGCATTAATAATTAATTAATTATTCAAACTGCAATTATAACCCCCAAACTAGTTTGAATTTTTAGCAACAAATGTTAGATAATCTAGTTTTGAAGAAATTGTCTATAATTTTTATTTCATGTTAACGATATTTATTCCATTCGTAAAAAATGTGATCTTGAGTTTATAAACCATTACGGCAGATTATTACTTTTCATGACAATAAGTACACTTTTGCTTTCTGGAGATGATTTCCTTCAAATCAGTGCATTACGAAAGCTTAATATTTTCACAATTGAAAGCTTAAAGACATTTTGTTTTGAATTGAAAATAATTATATGAGCAAGTATGTGCGACACAAATGTGTATTTCCTTTTTTTATTTATTAATTTCTTCCTATTAAGATGTCATTTTTAATTAAAAAACAGTAACACAATTTTAAAATAGCGATTATAAAAATATGGGACTAGTTCTATCGAAAGCGAAGCCACAACTTTCATAACAAAAAAATATCTATATAAGAAGAATATTAGTCTACTATACAACATTATGTTATTTGTTCTATTCAAGTCTGGAATACGGAATCATTTGAATGAAGGTTAGTGGATAACAATATTTAATAAATCTTAATTTGCTGAAATGTTTCTATTTCAAGGTTTTCATTAGTATTTTTGCTTTTGTGGCTTATACCAATGCTTTTCATATATCAATTTATGGAAGTGGAGTAGGTATAGCTGGATCAGCTATAAAGATTGGATCGACTGACCTTGGAAGCAGGATTAGCACTAACAGTGAACCTGGTACACAACAGATTCAACATACTTACTCATCTGAAAGTGATGTGCCTATTGACTTGAATGGAAGTACTAATGAATCTGGTATTGACGTGAGCCAAGGACAAGTTCTTCGAAAGGTTTCTACTCTTCAGTCAATTCCTCCAACAGGAAGTTATGACTCTTCTACCCCTGGAACTAGTAAGACCGAAGGACAAATTATTAGTCGAGCTTCCGACAGTCAGTCAGATCTTACTTTCGATAATGAACAACGATCAAATATCAGTAGAGGATTAGGACTAAATCAAGGAGTTATTCAGGCTTCGGTTATAAATCCAGTTATTAATGGAGGAAGTATTGGCATTAGCAGTCCTTCAGCAGAAGGTGTGTCTGTTGATCAGCCAAAGTTGATTTCCTCGAATAATGATGTAAGTCGTGTTGTTAACAATGCACAGAACGTGCGCCCTGTTTCCTCCTCCCAGCCATTACCTACTGCTGAGCCTATTCAAACTACTCAAGAAGCAGCTCCTCCAATAATTAGTCAGGGGCAAGCAGTTCGCGGTGCTGAGCCGAGTTTTTCTCCTCTGAACTCAGGTACCAGCAGGGGTATAAGTAACCAGCTGAACTTTGGAGGTACTGCTCAACCTATTAGAGCTATCCAAATACCAACTCAACCAAGAATTAGTCAGGGGCAATCAGTTCGTCGTGTAACTATTGCTCAGCCGAATTTTACTCCTGTGAACTCTGGTACTAACAGGGGTATAAGCAACCAACTGAACTTTGGAGGTGTTTCCTATTCCCAGCCAAAAGCTACTGCTCAAACAATTAGAACTATCCAAGTAGCACCTCAACAAATAATTAGTCAGGGGCAAGCAGTTCGCCGTGTAACTATTGCTCAGCCGAATTTTACTCCTGTGAACTCTGGTAACAACAGGGGTATAAGCAACCAACTGAACTTTGGAGCCGTTACCTATTCCCAGCCAAAAGCTACTTCTCAACCTATTCAAACTATTCGAGTAGCACCTCAGCGAATAATTAGTCAGGGGCAAGCTGTTCGTGGAATAACAATTGCTCAGCCGAATTTTACTCCTGTGAGACCTGGTACCAGTAGACGTATAAACAACCAACTGAACCTTGGTGCCGTTTCCTACTCCCAGTCAAGAGGTAGTCCTCAACCTATTAGATCTATCCAAGTAGCATCTCAACCAATAATTAGTCAAGGGCAAGCAGCTCACGGTTTGGCTATTGCTCAGCCGTATCTTACTCCTAAGAGGTCTGGTAACCAACTGAACTCTGGAGGTACTGCTCAACCAATTAGAACTATCCAAGTAGCATCTCAACCAATAATTAGTCAGAGGCAAGCTGTTCGCGGTATAACAATTGCTCAGCCGAATTTTACACCTGTGAGGCCTGGTACCAGTAGAAGTATAAGCAACCAACTAAGCCTTGGTGCCATTTCCTACACCCAGCCAAGAGGTAGAGCTCAACCTATTCGAAATTTGCAGGTAGTATCTCAACCAATAATAATTAGTCAGGGGCAAGCAGTTCGGGGTGTACCTATTGCTTAGCCGAATCTTACTTCTGTGATCTCTGGAACCATAAGACGTATAACTAACCAGCTGAACATTGGAGCTACTGCTCAACCTATTAAAACTTTCCAAGTAGCAGCTCAACTAATAATAATTTAGGGGCAAGCAGTTCGCGATGTGGACTATTGCTCAGCCTTGCTCCTGTAACTCTGGTATCAGCATATAGCTACTGAACCTGTTCGAACTGTTCAAGTAGCATCTCAACCAATAATTTCCATCTCAAAAATATATTTGGATGGATAAGGAATGGATCTCAACCAAGCGCAATCCGGCTGTCGTGTGTCCGTTGGTTAACCACTACTTTCAGTAAGACGTACGAGTAGTTTAAGAGGATCAAATTATAGATTGAGTCGTTTGGCAATTGCTCTACCAATTTTGACTTCTTCCGATTATGGCATGGGAAGAAAAGTTTATAGTATTAGTGACACTACCAAAGTAAGACGTGGCATTGGCTCTGGAAAATAAATGAGGCTAACAAGATTGTAAACACTAAATTAACAGCAAAGTAGTTATAAGTTTCAATAAAACAAATATTGTGTTTCAATACATTTTTTACTCACATAGTTTTCCGATGTCTTGCTGAGTATTTTTTTTTATAGAAATTGGATAAAATCGCATGTTTTGTAGACTTACAATATAGGTATGATAACTTCCACTAATACTTCGTTAATGTTTGAATGAATGTTTCATACTAACAAATAATCTGTATTAACCATGGGAGACCTCTGCTGGTAAGCAATAAGAACCAGCCTTCCTAGTTAGCATATGTCTTTTATACTTGATGGAAGAAGTAGGTTTTTCCTCATTTTATCAGTCCCTCCAGTTAGCTGCTCTTAAGTTATTACCTTTATAATTTGATGACTGGTTTATTGGGATTGTTTCTATGATTGATTCCAGACTCTTCGATCTGCTGGAGGACTATTATTTTTTTTTGGAAGACAAGATTGGCTTGGAAAGTTCATTTCGTAAAGTACTCTTATAAGGTTGTAGAGTTGTAAAATTTTCCAAAAACATCCCAAATAAATTTGGGGATGAAAAGTTATTTGTCACATTTTTCGACTTCACAACACAGTTTTGAAACTAAATTTTACAATAAATACAAATAAAAATCAAATTTTCGTATCCTTTATAATTCAGCAGCTCTTTATTTATGTTTTAAAAATCCACCCCTTAGGAGGCTTACAACTTTAGTGGGGCCACCAAGCGAGTAGCTGCTAGCGTATCTGAGGCCTCCATATGATGAACTAACAAGTGGTGCCGAATACACAGGAGACGAAATCAATGGAGCAGAAACCAATGGAGCAGAGACAATTGGAGCAGAAACAACAGGAGCAGAATAAACAGTTGAGGCAACAGTGTGGTGGTAGACTGGTTGTTTGACAACATGAACCGAATGAAGAGTTGGAGCTGATTGAACGTATGTAACCGATGGGGAAGAAATGTAACTTCCTGTGCCTAGTAATCCACTGCTATATAAGCCATTGCTGTGTAAAAGACCAGCATTTGCCAAAGCCAAAACCGCAAACAAGCAAACAAGGACCTGAAAAATAAAATATAAAAAAAATATCTATTATTCAAAGGACCAAGCAGTTTCCAATCTTAATTGAAATTACCTTCATGATGATAAGTATTAGTTGTATTTTCTTAGTTCGAGTGAAGAAAACTGAATGATTTTACTTTGTAATCGAACATGAATTTATACAAAAAAAAATATCGGAAATCAAAAAGTAAAAACAAGAGCAATCTCGATTACGTGACTGTTCGTCTTCATGTTTAAAAACATTGGCCTTGGTTGACCTTAAACTTAAATTATTAACTGTTTAAAAGCTACATTGATATTTAGGTTGACAAACAAAAAAATCTGGGTGTATATTTTATTCTGAAAATCTAAACAGCTTACATCTAATTAGCAACAACGACAACGTCTCTATCACATTATACGTAAATGGGTGATTTAATATCAGAAGGTAAACACAATTTTAGATCATCCAATTTGCATATAACTTACTTAATTATGCAATTATCAATTAAAATGAAGTTGTCATTTGAACCGATTGTTTGGGTTCGAAAGTTTGAAATAATTATTACTCTGTGTTGTTGTTCTTAATCAAAACTCATTCCACTAAAAATCATTAGACATTCTCATTTTCTATACCAAGTCTGAGACTTCTATGTTAAAATGCATTCTTTTTTTAGCGACCGCTGCGCTGTAGAAGCAAACGAATAAGATAATTTTCCAAACCATGAAATTTACCTCAGATGGTGTTAGATTATATCTTAAGAATACATAAATTTTGATCATGATTCAATACTTTTTTTTCCCAGAACACCTACGTATTAGTCGTCTTCAAACAGTTTGTTTGTATGGCAGAGTAGTTGATTTACAATAAAATTTTCAAATAAATTACACAGATACAAAACATCCAAAAAACAATTTGGGTTCTGGGCGAACAACTCGAAGACGGAATAGTTTAAAAAAAAACAACATTTAAATGGATCTATTTCTTGTTTAATAAATTAATTCAATGACTTACATTTTGTGTTAAAGTTACGTTGTAACTGAACTTTTTTATTTTAATTTAAATGGTTTTTATTTATTTTTATTTTGGAACATATTAGACATTCAAATATAATTATCGTTTTAACATTGAAAATATTCATAGGGTCGTTTTAGGAAATATATGTATGGTTCTACTAAAATGTTTAAAGTGATTGAAAAGACATGAGTCACCATTCAATTTCATAAACGAATAACAATTGGCAGTATGAATGACACTTGGCGTGTCGTCTCAAATAGTAGAGTGTACTTGTTTCGGTTGCAGTATTTTGTTGTTGTAGTGTCTTTCGGTCTTTCGGATCCTCTTTAACTTTACGGATTTTCGAATTGCTACTGGAACATTTTGGCATTTCATGTTGGCAATCTTATTTTATAGAACATTAACTTGTCGATGAAAAAGAGGATCCCGATTTCAGCGAAAGAAAAATATCTTTAGGGACGTTGCCCATTTTTGGATGAACAGAGGAGACCAACACGCCACGCAGAGATATTGGTATTTGGCACAATATTTAATTGTGATATACCTTTTTGTAGGTATTATATTATGGCAAGTTTTAAATTCGTAAAAAAATTTCTACTTCATAATTTCATCGACCTTAAGATTATGATGATAGCGAAGACGAAAAAAGTGAATCTCACTATATCTGTCTATCTACGTTTTTTTTAAGACCAAACCTGCAATATATTTGATTTAGTTGAAAAGTTAAATCTTGATTTTTGTCAACGATTCTTATAAAAATAAAATGCACGACTGGACCGCATGTACTTTCTCTTATTGTCGATCACATCATATGCAAAAGATTTCTATTATGGATCTAAATATATTTTTGTAGTCGTTTTACTTAATTTTTAATTTTTTTTTTCAAACATTTAGGCCTGTTTGCTGATACACAACTTAAGCATTTAAGTTCTACTTAAGAACTTATGTGACAGTTTACGCAGAGGAAAAAGTAGCCCTTAAGTGTTTTAATTTGAACATAGATACTTATAATTCGTATCAGTAAACGGGCCTTAATAAAATAATTTTTAAAACGAAATTTCAACAGAAAATTCATCGACCCGTTTTCGAAATATTGAATGTTCAAATTAAAAAAAAATATTTTTCGAAAATTTTTGAACGCAGTGTTTTTTTTATAATCTGAAAGACCTCCTATATAAAAAAAATTATCGAAATCCATCCAGCTGTTTATGAGAAAGTCGAAAATCAAAAAAAATTGTTGTAATACCGCTAATAAGAAAATATATACAAAAAAATGTTGCAGTCTATACGTAAAGTTAGTAGTGCACACACCACTTTTTTATCAACATGGTTAGAGCCGTTTTCGAGATAATTAAGATGGTATACAAAATTGTATGGTAATTACCGTTATTTTTGTGGTTAAGACAAACGATTCAAAAATCTATTTGAGACAATTACCTAAAATGCTTGAGTACTTACCAAGTTTGAAGAAAATCCCTTCAGCCTCTTAGAAATTGCGAGACCCACTTTTTTGGCCTTCACTATCATCGTAATGTCAAGTTTGATTGAAATCTCAAGTTCGATTTTTTCCAAATCCAAAGCTTGCCCTATATAGTACCTAAATATGTACATATATCGCAAGTAAACATTCAGTTAATTAACAAAATAAAAAATAATATATAATAATAAAAATAAAAAATTTTGTTAAAAAAAAATTTATTTTGGGTACCTCTAGTAGAACCATTTTTTTGGTTTTCGATTTTCTCGAAAACGGTTAATTTGATTTCTTAAATTTTTTTTACGCAGAAGCTTAAAAACTATTGTAAACCAAAATTTTACAAACAAATTTTCTTTTGGAAATTAATTTTTCTCAATAGGTTTTTTTCGAAACTTCGTATTTGCTGGTTTTTTGAAATTATCTTGAATAGTTACAAAAACACTATTATTTTGGGAGTGGCCGTGGCACGATTGTTGTTTGCACGCATGTCAACCTCGTGGTTGCATGTTCGATTGCTGCCGTTGTCTATGTCTTCTTATATTCCATTAAAAACCAATTCGAAAAATTGTCATAAAATGAGTTGCTGGTTTACTCATTACATGCTGTTCAAGCATAACACTAACAACATGTGTTTGAGTAAACTATTATACTCATAAAATATGACAACAAATTGAATAAAATAATGCGAACTATAACCGACATAAATAAATAAGACACTGTAATTTTCTCTGCATTAGTTCAGCCGCCATCCCTGGAGATACATCTGAGACAACAACCAGCTCTAGTCTCAGACCATCGCGCCACACATCTTTCCTATAATACTTTCTCTTCTTTCACCGGATGCACGCGCTGTGTTAAAAACATATAAAGTGTATTCATAATCCCTTGAGCGCGTGCGAAATTATATAAAAAAAATTAATATGTTAAATTAAAATATTTTTGTGGTGTGGTTCTATCTATCCAGTATTTGTACATTGTCAAATTCTGCGATGTGTTCTTTCTCTAACACCGCTTCATGCTCTGACAATCTCACAATTTTTTTTTTTTTTTTTGAAAATTCAATATTTCGAAAATGATTTAATCGATTTCTTCGAAAATATTTATTTAGTAGTTTTTTTTATTATTTTCTTAATTAAACAATGTAGTTTCCTAAGACAAAAAACAACGGTACCGACCATACAAATATGAAAAACTGGTCACAAAAAATGTTTATTTTTTCTCAAAAATGACTCCAAGAATTTGTGTGTTCTTAAATTAGTACAGCCCACTTTCAAAAAATAAAATATTTTATTTTGAGTTTTATTTAAAGGTATTTCCCATTGAAAAAATTTTCAATGGGACTTTCGACTTTCTTATTATTGGATGAACGGATGCAGATGCTCCCTAAGAGTACAAATAATATTGCTATTCAAATTGTCAAAAAAATGCTTTTCGGTTTAAAAAAAAAATATTTTTTTTTGCATAGGTATGTGGAGAGTCTTACCCCGGTACTGATAGTAGTGTGTGTTATTCTTTAAATTTAAATTTTTTGCCTACAAATGTTTTCAAAATTTTATACATACAAAATTATTTATTTAAGAAACCGCTCCAATGATTTTTCAAAATTTTTACTTGCGATAGAATTAAGGTCAGGTACTATACGCAAGTTTTGCATTTCGAAAAAAATCTAAATCGATATTTTAGTCAAACTTGACATTGTGATGATAGGCAATACGAACAAAAGTGGGTCCCGCAATTCCGCCTGTCTGTCTGTTGACTTTTCTAAACCGCTGAAACGATTTTCTTCAAACTTGGTACTTAAGCGTTTTAGGTGATTGGCTCGATTTTTTTTCAGTATCTGTTGTACCTACAAAAATAACATTACTTTCCACACAAATTCTTAGTGCATAAATGGTAAATCTCAATTATATCGAAAACGGCTCCAGCGATTTTGATAACAAAAATCAGTTCCCCATTAGTTATAGTCTACATTTTGGTCAATACATTTTTTTATTGAAATGTTATTAACGGTACCTGTCATATAACCGTTCTTTTTCGATTTACGACTATCTCAGCGGATTTCGATTAAAATTTTTTTTATAAATATTTCGAAAAATATTTGTTTAAATTTTTTGAAAAAAAAGTCTATTTTTTTTTTAATTCAATATTTCGAAAACAGACGAAAGATTTTTTTTGTAAAATTATTTTTTTAAGTTTATATTATTAAACACTCAACATTGCCTTACCAAATTTGCTTCGAAAAAAATGAATGTAATTCAAAAAAAATAATTAAAAACGACTTTAAAAATATATTCAGCCTTTTCTACTAAGAACGTGCCGTGACATAAGGAATGTCATCAACCATGTTTTAACAACCATCCAGTTTCCAGAAGTCGATTAAGAACTTAAGATAGCAACAAAATGCAAGCCAAAATTTAGTATATATATAACCTCAAAATTTTGAATAAAACAATGGCACGAAATTTTAAACAGCCTGATTTTAAGGGCTTAGCATTAAACTACTTAACAGTTTGCTAATACTAAAGCACTTTACTAATATTTTCCCAATTTTAAACACTTTTTAACTAGCACTATACTAAATCTATTTTCTTAATAAGCTACAACTTAACACGTCTAAAATAGTGCAAAAAAGTAAGCGAACATAACTTTTGACGTTTGTAAATGGATTTAGTACGATACTCGTACTTAAAAAATAAAGTAGCCATTTTGTGATTTTAATTTTAGTAAAATGTTAAAAAAAATAGTACGATACTAAACTGGTTTAAACACTAAAACAGATTTAACATATTACTAAATAGACTAAAATGTTGTGCCAATTCCATCTTTTTTTAAAATTTTTTTCCGAGATTTTGGCTTTGAAATTAGTTTTTTTTTTTTCAAAAATTGTATATGTAAATTACTTATGATGTAAAAACAGAATAATAGAGCATAATTATAGCTAACATGCAAGACTTAATTGTAGGTTAGGTTGAAGTGGCTGTCAGGAAATCGGTTGTCACACTTATACCTCAGATAGATAAATTGTGATACTAATTTTAGGTATTAACATCATATTTAAATATTTTTATAGCGTTTTTTTTTTAGAAAATTGCCAAAGGGGATGAGAGAGACGCCCATGGTAAAAATGCTAGTTTTATAAAAATCCGTTATTATTTCTTGCCATCTGAGTTATCGTACTCTTGTCAAAATATAAATTTAAGAACCTGATTCAAAAAAATTGTTTTCGAAATACATATTCAAACAAAAAATTCTAAATTTTAAATTATACAAAAACCTTGTGAAAAAAATTACTCCAATGCACGTACCGTTAATATCATTTCATGTTAATATATTTTTGGTTCAAAATCTAAAACATATAGTGAATTCCTTTGGATACATCCTGCTTGAAATTGAAAATCTTTTTATTCCTAATATAATATGAGCGAATGATGTTTTTAACACACATCTACTATGTACTTTAGACGGGAGCGTATCGTAATCTCGCTTTTTATAATCCCGTTTTCCCAAAAACCGCGAAAAAAAGTTTTAAGATCCCGTCTACTAAAATACTGTTTTTTTTTAAATCCTGCCTTCTAAAATCCCGCTCGATCAAAATACCGATCTATTATAATCCCACTTTTTTAAATCCCGTCAAATCCCGCCAGTACAGTTTTTTTTAGAAAACATGCGCACCTAACTCAAGAACAATTATAAGATTAGATCATACTTTATTTTGATATTTTGTTAAACGTTATAATAAAAATGCATTTAAAAAAATCACTTGTTGCTTATTTTATTTTAATTTTCTTATTCCGCTTTTGTAATTCAAACTAGTTGTTTTATTTTAAAAAAATCGTGCGGTTTTTTAAAATATAACAACTAGTTTTGATTTCAAAATCGGGATAATAAGAAACGGGATTTTTAAAAACAGGATTATAAAAACCGGTATTTAAAAAAAGAGGGATTTAAAAAAAAACAGGATTATAAAAAGCGGGATTTACAAAACGGGATTTAAAAAAAAACGGAATTATAAGAACCGGGATATCGAACCTAGCCCACTTTAGACACGGTTAAGTTTCATTAATGTCAAAACTTCTCAAAAAAATATATTTTTTGCGGGTTTATTTGAATATATTCCAATTAAAATTTAGGCTGAGCTTTCATCTATCAATTACAAAATTTTATCGTGTCCTTAAAAAGAAACTAAACTCCAAGTTTTAAAAGAAAAACAATTAATATACATATATCATATAGCTTTTTTTTTGATGTTTCAAAAATTAACCAAGCACTAGGCTAATATCTTTGCTGAAACCACCATTGATGGGATAGCTATTACTTATGTATCTTGAGCCGTATGCGAGTCCGTTTGATTGATAAATAGGTGAAACTGAGGAATAAACTGGAGCAGAACGGTAGATTGGAGCAGAATTGTAAATTGGAACTGAAGCTGTGTATACAGGAGCAGGAGCCTGAGCTGTATGAACGTATGTTACATGACCAGGATTGTAGTTCCCAGCAGAACTGCCTAATAAGCCATTGTTGTTGAACAGCAGACCAGCATTTGCCACAGCCAAACCCACAAACAAGCAAATAAGGACCTAAAGAATTTAAGATACACACGTTATTAATAAAAAGTGTTTATTATACAGTTTTTTTTTTTTAATCCAAATGGAACTTACTTTCATCATGATGGTAAAAAACGAGGTATGTATTCTTAGTTCGGATTAATCAAATAGAATGCTCTTCTTTTGAAATCTGGCATCATTTTATACAATACAGTGTGCCAGGAAATTGTTTAGAAATAATCGCTTAAAACTGAGTTTCTTAACCTTTAAAGCAGAAGACCAGCTTAGACCTTGTTAAATCAATTGACATGTAAAATAGTTAAAGATAAAAAACAAATGTAATTTGAATCTTCTTTGCATATTTTATGATAAAGGGTGTTTACAACTTAACACTTCTACATTATTATCTATTTGAGCTTATAGCATTATCCAGATAATGTTATCATTAACATTCAGACAAACTAGTTAACTGTTAACAGAAACTTTAACTGATTTATTTTAATTATCGTTATTTTTTTATATATATTTATGTAATTTAAAAGAGAATGTTAATTTCAGATTAATGAAATAAACTAAACTAAGAATTAGTTGACTTCCTCTTAACTTCAGATAGCTTGGTGATGTGTATAATCAAAAACCATTTGATTATTCGAAGATATAAAAAAATTATGGAATCAAATTCACTCCAGTTTACATGGATAAATA
This sequence comes from Philhelius pedissequus, assembly GCA_910595825.1. NCBI lineage: Eukaryota > Metazoa > Arthropoda > Insecta > Diptera > Syrphidae > Philhelius > Philhelius pedissequus. The sequence continues at coordinate 44,762,988 of OU343162.1, forward strand.
GACTTAGAAGTGCGTAAATATTTTTTTGAAGGCAGTAGACGTTGTGCCAAAAATTAGCATTGACGGGGTTTGTTTTTTTAAGGAAGCTATATTGTGACGCCACAACAACCATTTACAAAAGTAATTAAAATAAATGGGATAAAAAACCCAAGACGATAACGAAAGTCGTCGTCATTTATTGATCGAATGTTTAAACATTTTGTTCCAGCAAACGTATGTCGCGCCGGAAGCGAAGATTCCAACTTGTTTGTAGTTACACACAAGCTGACATTTCACTTAAGTCGGTTTGTACAGTTCTCAATTTTAAAAAGTTTTTATTCAGTAAGTATGTTTTCAAAATTAGCTCTCTATCAGGGTTAGTTTTGGGACTCCTTTGCGTCATTTTGGCTCCTTTTTAAGGTCTGCACCCCAGGATGCGACTTTTGTAAAATAGTCAAAAATTGACTCATTTTAAAAATTCAGGACTCTTTTCAATAATTTAAATAATTTTGTTAATACTTAATCTTCCTTTGAAAACTTCTGGATTTGCTCGGATTTTTCTCTGAATTCAGCCCTTTGTGAACTCATTCAAATCTGTGTCTACATTTTCTCATGTTTGACATTCAACTTCATTTGTCTTGTCTGTGTGCGAATGCATTAATTCCTTTTACTACTTTTACACCACTGCGATTTTTAATCCATGTTTCCGTTTTGGAATTCTTTCGGTTGCCGAGATACTTTTAAACACTGCGATATTTAATAGGTGTTAACTTTCCTCAAACATATATCCGCACTCTTTACTCCACTTAATTTAGAAAAGCGCAATCGCACCATAACGAAAATTTACGAAGAAGAAAGGGCGATAACTCTGCAATTGTTCAACCTGAGCAATTTTGTCTACCCCGGCCACCACATACGTTCGCCACCCACGTGCTTAAAGATCGGAAGCTCAAATTGCATGATTGAAAAGGGAATTTCTTACAACATCTATTATAACCTACAATCTGCATTTGTCCAATCTCGCCAATCCATGTTTTCTACCCTAAACGTTTTAGAAGATGAGCAGCTAAAAGATCTATAGGCAAAATATTCCCAACAATTAATATTTTAGATCTTTAGTTATTAACTGACTTTAATTTGTTTTACATATTATTATAAAAAAAAAAGAATTTTTTATTTATTTAAGTAAATAAATAAATGAATTATTTTAAGTGGTAACGTTTATTTCTTTTGAAAAAAATATTATTTTGTTTTTTAAGGGACTCCTTTTTTTAGCACGTAGTCTCTTTTTGGACTCCTTCGAAAATATTTCAGAGGTAACCCTGCTCTCTAGAGCCGGCTGTTCTTTATAAAGTTCGAGAAACTCGCTCCAGAACTTTTGTTCATCAGCTATTATAAAAAAGAAAACAATGTGTACTGCGTAAATAAAATGTTTCAACTGAGCGGTTGCACATTTTTTGACATTTACGACACAAATTAGAGACTTGAGCAAAAATATTAAAATTGTTTGATTTTTACACAGTTAACAGCAGAAATCGCACAAACAAACCCATTCACAAAACAACTTAACTGGGGCTTGCCCAGTTATTTTGTGTTGTGAATTGCCGACCTAATCTATTTGCCAATAGGGATTTTGATCAGGGATTGCTGATTTTTCTCGGCAAATAAAACGCAAAATCTTTTGTTTTAATTGTATACATACGTGTATATTTATTTTTTTTTATTATGAAGAGTAAACAAAACCGTTTGACGTTTCAACAAACTTTGCTTTATTTTGGTGTGTGTGCAAGTGCATGTTTGATGGACGTGTAAATCCCTATCTGTGATCCAGATCTGTTATTTTGATCCTGGATCAAAAAAAAAAAAAAAATCGATAATTTTGGTAAAATAGAACGCGAAAACTGGCTTAGGATAGCTTAATTTGGTTGAGTTGAAAAGGACATAAAGAATTTTTCTCAGTCTCCATTTTGTCAATTTAGTTTTTGCCATAACCGTTATTTAAAAAATGTGCGATGTCGCTACATGCCATACAGTCATAGAAACAATCAATTTTTTTAAGAAAACTTTTGGTGAGCGCATTATCCCGCGTCGTGGGTCTGTGGATTTAACACCGCTGGACTATATTTTGTGGGGTTATGTGAAGTCACTTATCTTCGCAGATAAGCCCGACACGATTGACGCCTTGGAAGAAAAAATTCGACGCGTAATTGCTGACATACGTCCCCAATTGCTGCAAAAAGTGGGCGAAAATTTTGCCTCTCGGCTGGGATTTGTTCGAGCCAGCCGCTGCTTCCACTTGCCAAAATCATTTTTAAAACATAATGGCAAACCCTTATCTTTATAATAAAGATAAATTCTTGACCATAACATTAAATTATATGCGTTTTTAAACGATTTTCTTCTGGCGGTAGTAAGAGGATTGACACTTTGACAGTTTATAATCAAATGTCCATATTTTGCTTTCATACAATGACATGGCAAATATTGGTAATTAAGATATTTAATTTTTCGACCTTTCTGAAATTTCCTGATATTTGAAAGCCTAATATAACCTGTAACTGTATAACTGTCCATAAGAAACACAAACTATGCTCATTTCTTTATTGGTTGTCCTCACGGCAGTAAACTTAATTCTTAAATTTTATCTGTTGTATAAGCGTACACTTAAAAAACGCTACATAAGCCGAGCAAACGACTTAGATAAAATTTAAAATGGAATGGAAAATATTAGCAATAAAAATAAACGGTTTTAAAGACAATTTCCAAAAATCTTACAAATGTATTAACAAAAATACAACAATAAGAGTAGATACATTAAAAAACCATATTAAAACACTAATATCCCATTACAATAGTATTGTCAATGTTTTCAACGCATACAAAAACGAATTGACAGCTGATCATGAAAAAGATTGTAGGAAGCTTTTAAAAACACTTAACACTAAGTTAAAAAATATTAGCATTAAATGGGAAATTGAAATACATGTCCCAGATGAATTAGAGCTTCACGCTGAGTTTAATGAAAATCAAATAGAAAGTTTAGACGAATCAAAACCAGTAGTAAATACAGAATCTGACAGTGAAATTGAAACACTGGATGAATTCCCACAACCAATTATAAAAATCAAGGAAAAAATGGCCCAAACTTTAGTAGAATTTCTTAAACTTGCCTCATCACTCTTACCTGAGTTTGATGGAAAGGCAGAAAATTTACAAAGCTTCAAAGATGCCCTTCTCCTTATTGATTCCTTAAAAGGAGCACACGAAGTATCAGCAATTAGTCTCATAAAGACCAAACTAAAGGGACATGCTAGAAATCTAATAAGTAATGAACAAACGATAGTTGAGATAGTTGAAAAACTAAATGCAAAAGTAAAAGGAGATTCAGTAGATGTAATTTCTGCGAAATTACTAAATCTACAACAAAAAAATAAGACAGCAAATCAATATGTCCAAGAAATAGAAAAATTGACGAAGTGTTTAGAAGGAGCCTATATCAACGATGGTTTAGCTTCTGATTTAGCTGCTAAATACAGCACAATGCTCGCTGTCAAGGCTATGACACAAAATTGTTATATTGATAAGGTAAAACTTATAATGCAGGCTGGCACATTCAGCGATATGAATGAGGCCATGTCCAAATTCGTTAATAGTTGCACAGATGCAACCGGACATTCTAATACTGTTTTGTTTTACAAGCAAACCAATAATAGAGGCTATCGTGGAAATTACCACGGAAGAGGTAATCATCACAATAATCGCTACCGCAATAACCAAAACAATTACAGGGGAAATGGCCGATCTAGAGGCAACTTTAGAGGCCGTGGTAACTCGTACCGTGGCCATAATAATAATAACGAACACAATAATGTTCGAATTACTCAAAGTAACTCGGAAAACTGCCAAGACACTTTAGGAAACAATTTATAAATACAAAGGTCCATGCTATCAATTTTAATCTCAATATTTTCGTGTCATTTATAAATGTATTTACTAAACATAAACTCACATTCCTAATAGACACAGGTGCAGATATTTCACTTCTAAAAGAAGATTCTGATTTTTACCAAGACGTCCAAAATGACAAGATTATAAGTATCCAAGGAATAGGCCAGGGAATAGTAAAATCCCAAGGTCTAGCCCCAATAGAGCTTCAAACAGATAAATACATCATCCCACACAATTTCCATATAGTAAATTCAAATTTTACAATACCATGTGATGGAATCATAGGTATGGATTTTATAAAACAATTTAACTGCAAATTAGACTTCAAACCAACTGAAGATTGGTTTATAATCAGACCCAATAATTTAAATTTTCCGATTTATGTTCCAATAACATATAGTTGTGGTAATAATTCACTACTACTACCAGCAAGATCACAAGTAATAAGAAAAATTGAAATAAAAACAACAGAAGACCTCATTTTTATTCCCAACCAAGAAATAAAACATGGCATTTATGTTGCAAATGCAATAGCAACATCACAATTTGCATTAGTTCGTCTATTAAATACAACCGATACTAACCAACTGGCCAGTTTAAATAACTTAAAATATGAACCACTCTCAAACTATGATGTGGTCCACACTAATCGAAATATTAGAACAGAATCAGTCATAAATCAACTAAAGAAAAATTTTCCGCCCCAATTCAAAAAACAATTAACAGAAGTATGCACCGAATATAGTGATGTATTTGGATTGGAAACCGAATCCATAACCACAAATAATTTTTATAAGCAAAACTTGAGATTGAAAGATAGCGAACCAGTATATATAAAGAACTACCGAAGTCCTCATAGTCATGTTGAAGAAATTCAAAAACAAGTTAAAAAATTGATACACGACAAAATAATCGAACCGTCTGTATCTGAATATAATAGCCCGCTTTTACTAGTCCCCAAGAAAGCCCTACCGGGTTCCGAAGAAAAAAAAATGGCGATTAGTAATCGACTATCGTCAATTGAATAAAAAACTTTTATCTGATAAATTTCCACTCCCAAGAATTGATGACATCCTTGATCAATTGGGTCGAGCAAAATATTTTTCATGCCTCGATTTAATGTCAGGTTTTCATCAAATCGAACTAGAAGAAAGTTCCAGAAATTTAACGTCTTTTTCAACGAGCAATGGCTCATATCGTTTTACGCGACTACCTTTTGGTTTAAAAATAGCGCCAAATTCATTCCAGAGAATGATGACCATAGCATTCTCTGGACTTGAACCTTCACAAGCATTTCTCTACATGGACGACCTTATGGTTATAGGCTGTTCCGAAAAACATATGCTTAAAAATCTAGCAAATGTTTTTAACATATGTAGAAAATACAATTTAAAATTGCATCCACAAAAATGTTCATTTTTTATGCATGAAGTGACTTTTCTGGGTCATAAATGCACAGATAAAGGAGTATTGCCAGATGACAAAAAATATGACGTCATCAAAAATTATCCAGTCCCACACGACGTGGATAGCGCTAGACGATTCGTTGCATTCTGCAACTATTACACACGATTTATTAAAAACTTCGCCGACTATTCACGGCACATAACGAGGTTATGTAAAAAGAATATTCCTTTTGTGTGGACAGATGATTGCCAAAAAGCATTTCAATATTTGAAAAATAAATTAGTTGAACCAACCCTATTACAATACCCAGATTTTAAAAAAGAATTTTGCATAATAACTGATGCAAGTAAACAAGCATGTGGAGCGGTTCTAACCCAAAACCATAACGGAATTCAACTCCCAATAGCTTATGCATCACGTTCATTCACAAAAGGTGAAAGCAATGAAAGCACAACAGAACAAGAGCTCACAGCCATTCACTGGGCAATAACACATTTTCGACCATATATATATGGCAAACACTTCATAGTTAAAACAGATCACAGACCACTCACGTATTTATTCTCCATGACAAACCCCAGCTCAAAGTTAACACGCATGAGGCTAGAATTAGAAGAGTATGACTTCACGGTTGAATACCTAAAGGGAAAAGACAATTTCGTGGCAGATGCCCTGTCTAGGATAACAATATCCGAGCTCAAAGACTTACAAGCTAAAGTCCTGAAAGTCACTACCAGGCACCAAAGTAAACAGAAAAAATCCTGCGCAGGAGAAAAACAAGTAGATTTGCATAAGCAATCTCTTGACATTGCTTCTAAGCCCAAAGTATTTGAAGTCATTTTTAATGACGAAGTACGAAAAGTAGTGACCTTGCGAATAACAGATTCCTTATGTTTATTTAAACGTGGGAACAAAATTATAGCAAGAATTGTAGTTAGAGATTTATATACCAATGGAACTCTCGATTTAGGTCAGTTCTTCCAAAGGCTCGAAAAAGAAGCCGGTATATTAAAAATCAAAAAACTAAAAGTGGCACCGTGCGAAAAGATATTTGAATTAATTTCAATTGAATCTTTCAAAAATATGGGCAACAAAATATTAAAATCATTACGAGTAGCGCTACTCAAGCCGGTGACCCAAATAAAAAATGAAAAAGATCAAGAAGCAATACTGTTTACGTACCATGACGATCCAATAACAGGAGGTCATACAGGAATAACTAAAACGCTAGCAAAAATAAAAAGACACTTTTATTGGAAAAATATGACTCGTCATATTAAAGAACACATAAAAAGATGCCACAAATGCCTGACGTCGAAAACAACTAAACATACGAAAACACCACTGATAAAAACAGATACACCCACATATGCTTTTGACAAGGTAATAGTTGATACAATTGGTCCTTTACCTCGATCAGAGAATGGAAACGAGTATGCAGTCACTTTAATTTGTGACCTTACAAAATATTTAGTAGCCATTCCAGTTGCAAATAAAAACGCAAAAACGATTGCAAAAGCAATATTTGAATCTTTTATTCTGAAGTACGGTCCAATGAAGACGTTCATTACGGACATGGGAACAGAATACTAAAATTCTATTATAAACGACTTGTGCAAATATTTAAAAGTAGACAATATAACGTCTACAGCACATCACCACCAAACCGTTGGAACAGTAGAAAGGAGCCATAGAACTTTTAACGAATATATTCGTTCCTATATATCCGTTGACAAAACAGATTGGGATGTTTGGCTTCCATTCTTCGTTTACTGTTTCAACATGACACCATCTATGGCACATAATTATTGTCCATACGAACTTGTTTATGGTAAGCAAAGTAACTTACCAATAGAATTTAATTCAATAGATAGGATAGATCCTATATATAACGTAGATGACTATGCTAAGGAAGTAAAATTTAGATTAGAAACGGCATATAAGAGAGCTAAAATACTATTAGAAGTAAATAAAGCTAAAAATAAAGATTATTACGATAAAAAAATAGTTAGTCTCGATTTAAAGTTAGGAGATAAAGTTATGCTAAGAAACGAATCAGGTCATAAGTTGGATCCCGTTTATTTAGGCCCCTTCGAGGTCGTAGAAATTAAAAACAATAATAATATAATTATAAAAACAAATAAAAACAAAAAGCAGAAAGTACATAAGAATAGATTAAAAATATATAATACTTAAGAATTTTAATGAAATAGAAACAACAAATTTGTTTTTTTTTAATAATGTTTAATATTTGTTCTCCTTCACTCAAATTTTTATTAAACATACATTTTTCGAGTTTTTTTTTATCAATATATGTACAAAAAAAAAAGATAATTTCTGTAAGCAAAAAAAAAAATAATAAGAAAAATAAAATAAATAAATAATAAATCAAATATTACTGACAAAAAAAAAATGATGTAATAATTAAAATATATGAAATAAAAATATATTAATTTTTAATTTGTTAATCATTAAAATTTATGTACAATTAAATAACTCCATGTAATTACGTTATTTCCTAAAAGAAGGGAGGTGTAGTGTGTTTATGTGCACATAGTGTATGCACGGGTCAAGTGACGAATACCACTCGTCACTTGATACGTCGCGAAGCGACATTGTGCACATCAGCACACCATAATCTTCCCACGATATGCAATGAACAACGTGCATTGCATATCGTGTTTATATTATTCTTTTTTCGCATTTGATATTATTCTTTTGCTGACTCCACAAATGTGTGAATATGGAGTCAGCATAGTTTTAAGTATGAACACATTATAACAAATAAAATTCATTATTATTAAATCATCTCTCCGACAATACACAAGTCTTTTTCTTTTATATTAAAAACATATTACAATACATCTAAATGAAAAGAAATGCACAACTCTAGGCACATCGGGCCATTGTGTCATATCAGCCAATTTCTCGTGCTCAAACTTCTCAGTTAAAGAAAACATTCCTAAAAGGACCGTATGTCAATACGAGAAAGCCAACTGGGACGGTCTAAATAACTTGTTCAGAATCCTTAACGACATTTACTCCAGCACTGGTATGATTATAAACGTAATTCTTAAAACGGATGAATGCTTTTATACCGAACAGAACCAAAAGCATCAAACCGAAAGAAAACCCGTCTTTTGATTTGAGCTATAAAGACGTTATCAGGTTGAGAGAGTTAAGTTTCCGACGTTATAAAGCCAACCCAACTGATGGAAATTAGAATAAGTTCAAACAAGCTAGAAGGAACTGTAACGTTCACATTCAGATAACCAAGATTTTGCATGACCAAAAATTAAGGCAAAAAATACTGCAATGTCTCAAACGTAGTAAACATGTTTGGTCATTTATAAAAAAACGTACGGAATTCTACCTCTGCGTGGGCTCCAACACCCGTTTTCAATAACACTCGTATCATAAGATTATAAGAAAAGCCAAATTTGCGGGCCGCACAGTTTGGTGCTAATTCTGCGCTTCCATAAAGTGTTATGACACCTGTACTTGAGAACTATAAATTAACAGTTACATGGGACATTTGCACTTGTACAGTTGCTAGAATTCTTAAAAATCTCGACATACACAAGTCCATTGGTCCAGATAGTATCTCCTCTATTGTTTTTAAGAGGTGTTCTTCAACGCTTGCAAACCACAGTGTAAGCTTTCCCATCTGTCCTACTCTACTTGTCTTTTATCATTTGCCCAGCCTGTCGCCAAAAAAGTTGAATCTTCTTCCCCCACCAACTACTATCCAATTGCACTTACGTCTCTTTTATCAAAGTCCATTAAAACGTTGATTAATTACAGCTTAAGAAATATTTTGAAGAACGAAGGCTCCTTAATGACCGCCAGTATGGATTTCGTAGCTATAGGTCCACTGGTGATCTGATGGTAATGGTATATCTCACCAAACGGGGGCATACAATCTTTACATCGTTCTGGAGAAAGTAAGATCAGTGCACTTGATATTTCAAAAGCATTTGATAGAGTTTGGCATCAATGAGTGCATTTGTTATCGGTGGATTAGAAATTAATTTTCGGACCGTCCAATACAAGTTGTATATAAAATAAATGCAGGTGTACCCCAAGACCCATGTTCTGTAATTCAGGCGATAACTTTTCCCCACGTAACGCCACTGAAAAAATGGTTATCTGTAAGTTGAGGCGATACCTTAAATTTTTAATTAGTTTGACTGGGATTTTCCAATGAAATGCAATAAATTGAAATTTCAATTTTTGCATCTTAACAACAAAACAAACATTTTTTGTTTGTTTCTCGCTTATTTTTATGGATTCGAAAGTTACAAAAAACACGTACCCTGGACTCTTTTCTGTTTCCGACACTCTTTTTCATTTTCATCAATGATCTCTTCTCTGAAACTTTAAGTCCAATAATTGTTTTGCTGATGACAGTACAATCAGTTTTTGGTATTTCTTTTTGGATTCACAACCCATGTCCCTCGGATGTGGAACTACAACGGCAGCGTTTGATAAGTTTATATTAAATTCTTATCTCGACATCATTGTCCATTGTGGAATAAGAAACCGCGTAGAAATTAATGTTATGCTACCTTCTGCCGTTAAAGCAAAACTCAAACTCCATGTCAATATCTATGAGCGGCACTTGCATAAGAAACCGATCACCTTTCAGTCAATGGTATATGCATCACAGACCAGCTCTCGTTGAATGACCACATACTCGATGTCGCCAAGAACGCTGCAAAGTTAACTATAAAGGCTTCATTTGTCCGAAGATTGAGTATAACTCTACATCTGGGCTTGAGCTTCTAAGACTCCTTTGAATCTCTTAGATAGAATTCAAAATTGAGCTCTAAAAATGGTAGGAGATAAAACCTATAACTAAAGCATTTACATCTCTTGAACACTGTCGAAATGTTTCATGTATTTCATTTTTGTTCGCTATTTTTATAAGCAATGTTCTAGTGAAAAAGCCAGTTGCCTTCCTCCCCTTAAACTATTCAACCAAAATACTCGCACTTCTTTAAATGCTCCAGTTTACCCTACAGCCCAACTTCGGGTATACTGTCAACTACAGAGATTCTTTCTTTAATCGTACAACACGAATGTGGAATGCTCCCATTTTGATATCATGAACTTCAAACCCAATGTACATCGGTATCTTCTCTTAAAACCTTCCCTATTTTGCTTGATCATTAAGGGTAATGAAATATATAAAAGATTAATTTTGTTTGTACCTATTTAAAACCTGCTTGGTACATGTTGGTCTACTTAGTGTAGTGTACCTCCCGTCTTACCGAATCCTGAGTGGCATTTATTATTTAACACAATTAAATAGTAAAATCATTTCTACATTCAATTAGATAACAACCAAAGTTATAATCTGCAAACTCAATACCGTTCCTGAATAATAATAAAATCTCACAATGTCCAACTAAAACCATTATTCCGTACCGAATTGCGAAATACCCACCCATTTGTGTGCATAGCTACTTGCTTCATAACAATTTCGATTGATTTCAATTTAAAAAAAAATCAAAAACAAATATAAACGCTCGTGTTTTTATAACTATCAAACCATAATCTCCTAATTGGTGTAATTTATTATTCGTCAAATGCACTTTGTCTCTTCTGATTCACATATGTACATATGTAATGTATTGGCAACACGGCCGATCGATGGTGGGCGCTATAATAAGTCACTAAAAAAAAGTGACACACTTCAAATTGCATGAATTGTCATTTAAATTGCTCTTTCTGTTAACAAATCGACACACGACACCACACGCCGACGGCCGTTGGAAATAAAATAACAAACTTACCTGTCCAAAGCATATCAATTTGTGTCATCCTTCTAAAAAGCTGGTTTATCACCCTCGCCATTTTGGCAATAACCCCATCATCATGGCAGAATGATTGATGGCAATTAAAACGGTTCGTTCGATGTCAGTCAGTGTTGCCGCTGAGCAATTTAAAAATGTTCTCTCTTTGGCAACGAAGCATGAATTTTTATATACATTATTTATTTGTTTATGGTTTAAATACAAAAAAAAAGAAGAAGACAAAAAAGTTCGATCAGAATGTATGTAAAAATCAGACAGCGCATACCCTATAGGCATGACCAAACTGATCTAATCTCACTTCAAAGAGAAAACCTCAATTCCAGATACAATGTAGACGCAACCCCACTATTTGTTGAGTACTCATAGAGACCATTTGCGAACATTGTCTAACATAAATATAATGTGCAACAAAGGATTGTTGCTTAAGACTGCTAATCTAAGTGCCACTGTAATTATCATTGAATTGCAGACAGGCAGGAAATAGTTACACGCAGAGTGCAAGCTTACTCAACATATGATTGTATTAAGCGATATCTTTCCAATCCATTCTATATGTATTTCTAAGCAAGCCCAACAATTAGAGTGGATTCACCATTATACGTAGCCCAACAATCCGAAGCGAATGCCAATTTTAACAGAAGTCGCAATTTCACCCCGAAGTAGAGTACGAACCAGTTTGGTTGGCATTAGGTAATCCATCTGTAATCTAAAACATCTGTGGCAGAATTTTAATGGAGTTGTTTGATCACAATCAGTGTTTTAGCAAATTTAATTTAAAAGCTAATGATGATGTTCAGAGAGAGAGCATTAAATTTAATTCAAATAAGTTTTTCTGAAGTCGTCGCCAGCAAGTGATTGGGTTGGTCATTTAAATATTAGAGAACCCTAAAAAATGATGTCTTTCATAGGATGTTGTATGTATACATTGTGGGTTGGTAGTTGGCTCCTGAAGTTAGTAAAAGATAAGGCAAACTCGTATTCGAGATAGAGAAGCAAAATATTAGAAAATAAACATTTTAAGACATGAGCTCTGTCTTCCGGTGCAAAATACCTACAAATTTAGATCCCAATTGCAGCTGCATCCTGAACATCGAATAACAAGTAAGAAAGGTCTGCATAACTTTCTCCGCATTTAGAGAAACGTTTATAAAAGAAATGGCAGCTCCAGTCGAAGATGATATACTGTGGATGTACACAGCCGTGCTACGACCGATCATCATGCATGCTTCGAATGGCTATGGTAGTCCGCAAACAAAATATTGATAATAATCTTAAAAGGGACACAAGACATAGACACAAAGGCTCTATGACTACAGCAAGATCACTAGTTTGATAATAATGTTTTTGACACCTACTGACTACTACAGTGAAATAGTGTAGAATTATGGTATGAGCAATTCCGGAAACGTTTATTGTTTTGTGACATGTCAAAACAATTATAATTGTTGCTGATGGGTCAAAGATCAAAGATAGAGATGACATTTTTATTGAGTCTCCAGATCTTTAGAGCTATTAGCCGCGTTTTATTATGCACGAAGACCCATATAGGTCAGAGCTTTGCATGCATTACAACAACACTACAAGATCTTGATATTTATCCAGTTCAATATTCCTGACCCAGAATTTAATTACATATCTCACCACCAGGTTTAGCTTTTAACTTGTTCAAATTGGTACTTCAATTTTGAACGGTCAACCACGGTGTTGCCAAATAACCAAACAACTACTTATAATTTATTAAGTCTGCTTCTACACTAGTGCAATTTTTATGTGGTTTCCCATTGGTAAGAAATATCAAGTTTGCCAAGTTGAATCCTTCCATTGGGCAAAAAAAAATTTGTTTGTTATTCTGAATCAATTTTGCAGATCCGTACTTTTCTGTGGATCAACCTCTCTTTTTACTAACACTAGTACAATTGAATGTATTTACTTTGCCAACTAGTAGTTTAATATACGAATACAATCCAATAACATTTCGAAAAACAAAATCATTTAAAATCGCTTTCCATCAAATTCTATATTTAGCAATGGAAATGGAAAGTAAAACTTCTCAGAATCATCTCTCCGCACTCCTTATTCTTTACTCAAACAAGAAGGAAAAGCACAACGAAAAAAGAGCGATAACTCAGTAATTTTATTTACCCCCGCCACCACCTTTCGAAAGATACTATTACGCGGTGCAATACAGTTCAAACACCCCGTAACTGGCTGAACAGAATGGACACGTGGTCAATCTGGCGGCACTTCAAAAACCGCTCTGTCAAAGCTAAAATGCATAGAAACTCGGTTGAGCGAATACAATGGAGCCAATGGAAAAACTTTTCCCGTTTTTCCGCGCGTCATTTGACAGATAACAAAAAAAAAACAAAACATCTTGTTGGTTGTTGCATCCACACAATTGTTGATGTTCGTCTGGGCCCTCTGACGCAAAAATATACAATCAGAATAAATTTGCAATTTAAAAGCTTGAAAAAAAAACTACAAAATCAATTAAAAACACGATAGTGTGTTCTTTAGGCCGCGACTCCATTGAAAATGTTTTTTTCGGCCATTATTGCAGACACTACCACTAAAAATTTATATTTCTTTGCTATGTGGGCAAATATAAATTGTGAAATTTCATTCTTCTCCAAGAAGCGCTAAGCGCTTTATGTACTTTAGAATAGGTAAAATATGTTTTTTTTTTAAATAAATTATTAAAATTTAATATGAAAATGAGCGAACTATGAACAAGATTCAATGTTTTGTGAGAAATTTGAGCACGATTAATGTGGGATGTCATGAAACGTCAAATTTTATTTCTTCTGAGAAGACAAGAAATAAATACATGTATCATGTCTAAAAAAAAATCCAGACATAAGGGGCCTCCACATGAAATATCGACTACATTACACATTTCTTGCAATCCTTTATTTCAAGTGGAGGCCTAGGCTATAATAATTTTTTTATTCAATTTAAAGATGAAAAAACAGTAGGTAGTGGCGCAAACCGATCGAAGGGAAAACCCAAAAAAAGGTTTCATTTTAGCATATTTTTTTTTTAGCAGGTCAAAAATCTTTTTATGGAGGAAATCATCGCGTCCGGTCTTGCATTGAATTCATGCATATGAAAACGGATTGTGTATTCATTAAAGTTTTTTTTTGTTCTTGTCTATTCTCTACCTTTTTACTTGTGCTAAGCACAACATGCTACTTAAATGGCAAACTGGTGACCGACTGCATTACGTTTCATGAGTGAAATCAATGATAATCTCTGCTATAGGATTTCATCAAGGCATGTTTTCATTGAGGAGTACATTTCCTACTGGGTTAATGTGTTTGTAGCCCAAAGTTTCGCTATAGTATGGGGAAGCCTTAATTGATTTCTTTTATACACAAGTGGCAACTCCGTTTTTACAGTAATGCAAAAAAATCATGTTCTAATTATTTGAAGACAATTTTTATTTTCAAAACGCAAATTTGATTGATTTCCTTTTTTCGATGCTGGGATTTCTTGAGCACCTGTGATTTTGCAACAAGTATTAGCATTTTTTGAATAAGATCCTCCATTGGACTGGAGTTCTTCTTTCACTTTTATTCACCATTAAACTGAAATCAGAGTATATTCAATCTAACGACATATATTCACCGGGGTAGGGCTTCCGATTTAGTATTGTTCCGAAATCGATGGGTTGCTGTACAATATCCAGATAGAAGTGCACTTTATTTATTTAGTTTATTATTTCATATTTATTTAACTAAAATAAAACAAGAGAGCCCCTTAGTAAACTATTTAATGAATGTAAACAAAAAAAATGAAATGTCAAAAGGTAATCACATCTGCCAACCATGCAAAGTAAAAGATGTTCATGACCCAGATAGTTTTATTTTCAAGGGGTGAACTAAATGCGTCATTGAGCATGATAATTTTGTATTATTATTTACTTGTGGATTGTGCAGTAG
The DNA here is from genome assembly GCA_910595825.1 of Philhelius pedissequus. Taxonomy (NCBI): domain Eukaryota; kingdom Metazoa; phylum Arthropoda; class Insecta; order Diptera; family Syrphidae; genus Philhelius; species Philhelius pedissequus. The sequence continues at coordinate 44,778,082 of OU343162.1, forward strand.
AATTAGTGAAAACGAGGGGTGCCGGCAAAATACTTAAGCTACTATAGGCGTTTTTCTTTTTTATTTCAGAGCAGAATCTGAGTTGTCAAACAATTAGTTTGTGTTTCTTTTTCACTCAGAGTGTTTCGAGCTCCGAATGTGTGTTTCTTTTTTCGTTCTGAAAATGTGTCCAACGCTTTCGATGTGCTCGAACATAATCGTTTAAGCATTGTGAGTAAATTGCTGAGCACACGAAATTGCATGTGTGTCGGGAAGGAGAATGTGAAGAAAAAAATAAAATGCACGACTGGATCACACGTACTTGCTCTTATGTTCGATCACATCGTATGCAAAAGATTCTTAATAGAAACGGCTAAACATATTTTTAAAGTCTTTTTTTACTTAATTTTCTATGTACAAAAATTCTTAATTTTCTAAAAAAAAAATTGGTACGACAATTTTAAATATTTAACAATATAAAATTAGAAACAAAATTAAAAAAAAAAATCGTCCACCCGTTTTCGAAATATTGAATTTTCAAAAAAAAAAAAATATTTTTCGAAAATTTTGAAATGCAGTATTCGTTAGAATTTAAAAGAGCTCCTGTATAAAAATTTTGATCCAAATCCATTGAGTTTGTGAGAAAGTCGAAAATTAATAAAATGGTTGTATGCAGGTACCGTTAATAACAAAATATTTTTAAAAAAATTTCACCAAATTTGTAGACCATACACAAGGCAGTACACACACCAATTTTTATCAAAAACGTTATAGTCGTTTCGAGATAATTAAGATGGTAGGAAAATTTGTATGGCAAGTACCGTTATTTTTGGGGCTAAAACAACGATTCAAAAATTTATTTTGGACAATCACCTAGAACGCTTAAGCACAAAGTTTGAACAAAATTGGTTCAGCTGCTTATTCTGTAGATCGTTCTACATCAGACAGACAGACAGGCGGAATTACCAGACCCATTTTTTGGGGTTCTCTATCATCGTAATGTAAAGTTTGATTAAAATTTCGAGTTTGATTTTTTTCCAAATGCAAAACTTGCCCTATAGTACCTATATCGCAAGTAAAAAGTGGACCAAGTAATGTTGTCTATATGTGTGCACCCCAATTAAGCGGCATAAATCAATTTTTTTTCAAAGTAGCTTAAGTGGTTGCCTATTCAGAAGAACTTAAATTTAAATAAAAAATATCCTAACTATCTCGAAAACACCTTTAACGATTTTGGGCCACATGGTTCTTTTAGCGGGAAAAAATAATATTAATAGTACCTGCTATATACAAAGAACAGATTCTTTGATTTTCGAATTTTTGCAATAACGGCCTTACCGATTTCGATTAATTTTTTTCCATCGTACACTATCTAGGAAAATATTTTTCTTGTAAAATTCAATGAAAAGTCGTAGTTAATTCCAAATGTAAAATTTGGAATAAAGTTGAATAAACAAAACAAAAAAAATATCAAAATCCTAAATTGTTCGTAGGATCAAGAGGCTAAACCCTATTCCCTATTCATTAGAATGGACTAATTCCTATATTTTTATATTCCCCTTACTGTCTGACTACTATTTGTTTCCATTCAGACAACCTTGTAAAAAAAAGAAACAATTTCACATTTTTATCACAAAATTTAATTTTAATTTCTTAGAGCTATTGTTTTTTTTAGTTATAATTGAGTAAGGTCAACAACGTCCTTAGGAATAAGGGATAACAATTGAATGGTCACATATATATTTACAAAGACTTAGTAGCTTGTGAAGGACTTGATTATGTTTTTACCAGCCACCGCCGCCGCCTGAAGACCAGCCACCACCACCACCTCCACCGGAAGACCAGCCACCACCACCGCCGCCGCCACCACCGGAGCTGCCACCATCGATAATCTTAATAATTTTGACTGCTCCTGAAGAACCACCTCCATGACCACCACCTCCGTGGCCACCTCCTCCATATCCACCATGACCGCCGCCGCCGCCACCACCGTGACCGCCGGAACTTCCGCCGTGAATGATTTTAATAACCTTGACTTCTTCGCCGCCTCCACCATGACCGCCTCCACCATGACCACCTCCGCCACCGCTGGACCATCCACCGCCACCGCCTCCTCCACCACCTGACCATCCTCCGTGGCCACCTCCGCCTCCACCGCCACCACCTCCGCCGCTAGAAATGACTTTGATAATCTTAACAGATTGGCCGCCACCACCTCCGTGGCCACCACCACCGCCACTAGACCATCCACCGCCACCGCCTCCACCGCTGGACCATCCGCCACCTCCGCCACCGCCGCCGCCACCAAGGAAGCCAGCGGAAGCAATCGCTGCAATAGATAGCAAGCAAACGAATACCTATACAGGAAGAAGAGAAACTATTAGATAATCCTTAAATTTTGTATCCAATGGAGTGTAGCACCTTCATTTTGTGTTAGTCCAAGTGTAAAGCGAACGATACCACAAACTAAACTGATGTCTTTCACTGCCACTTGGGCATCTTTTTATAGTAACATTTTGGAGTTTTCCCTATACCCGGCCGTCTAAAGAAGGCACACAACATATAGCTATATGGAAAATGAGAGTGGACGACCCCACTTCGTCATGTCCGTTTAAAATCATTTTCATAATCGACTTAGACATGACCCCCCTCCCCACACCCCCAATCTGATGAGGCAAAGAGAATTATGTGTGCGGATGACACTCAAAATATCAACAAAGCTTCTCTTGTCAAAACGTAAAAGATGATAGTGGTGAGCCGTTGTGTAACCTTCTTAATAATTCCTTCGTTTGCTTTGTCTTAAAGTTTTTTTCTGTCTGCCCGTTTGTATGCTATAGTCTGTCTTAGTGACTTCTTGTTTTATTGCTTACAACAAACGCCACTGCGCTACCACCAACGCCAACGACGGACAAAACCAAGAGATAACCATTTTCTGGCAAAAGACCATTGGCAATGGAAATGAGATGGTGCGGTCATTATAATCGTAAACATGATCCAAGAGGAATGAACGATGTAACGGCATAAAATAAATCTAGCCAAAGATTGGGTCATTCTAATTTGGTTGCATGTTGCTTTTCATGTAGGTCAAGTCCCGCAGGCCCAAAAAAGAAATAAATTAAATATACGTCGAAGTGATTATTATTATTTTTCCGCAAAAAATGTTATACCAAGCTTGGTATATTCCCATCATAAAGTCAGCGACTAAAAGTTGTGATTGAAATTAGTTTTAAAAAGTGGAAGTACATTCGAATCTAGAAAAGACAATTTTAATGACTGGCTAAGTATTTTTTTTTTTTAAAACTATATTGTTGAAACTTTTACTTTATAATTAAGCTTAATCTTCAATTGATAATGTTGTATCAAAAATTATATCCCCCACGAACGCACTACAAAACAATCATCTTTTTACCATGACTGATTTTTGCAATGAAAATAATTATTTCAATATGGCCGCTGGGTAAATATAATTGGTTTGCCTCAAATTTCATTTTCTGCAAATATAGAGATGGAAACGTAATAACGGTCAATTTATTAGCTCAGTAACTCAAGGAACGCAGGTTTTGACGGTCTCTTGTTACTTTTATTAGTTAGTCTAACTTGAGACGAAGTTTAAGCAAGTCTCGTGTCCAATTGGTTATTTCTGTATAGGGTTTGTATTATTTTAAGAATTTGTATAAAAAAAATGTTTATTAATAAAGTGTTTAAATTTGTTTTAGATAAACACCACATAGCAGCGCCATTTATTAAAATATTCTCATATTACAAAAGTTCAATTTCAAATAAATTACAATATATAAGTTATAGACCTAGCAAATAATATTATTCAAATGGGCGTGGTAGTAGGCGTATTTAAAAAAATCACATGTTAAACTCTAAATTGAAGAATGGTTAAGTAAAAATGTTCACATTTTTAGAGAAGTTTTTTTTAAAGAGAAAATTTATTTTGGTATAAGAAAAATGGCAGGAAATATTAAACATGTCTTGATGGTGAACATACTCTTAATAGTACTATTAAGTAGTGTTGAGAAAAAAAGAATTTATTTAATAGCATTTGCCGATGCACATTGGTTTTGAAGTTCTGGTTATCAAACTGCGAATATAACATCCCACATTCGTGTGGCACGGTTAAAGAAAGAATCTCTGCAACTGAATCGACATGGGAAATTGGCATTGAACATTTCTAGATGTACGAAATATTTTGGGATAAATGCGAAATTTTTGCTCGAACAAAATATTGAATGACATGAAATCAAAAAAAAAAACTTTTTTTTCTTAATCCTATCCAAAAGATTCAAGTGATTTATTATACAAACAAACGCAAAATAGTTGGCCTACTCATCAACTAACAAATAAACTCTTTTATATATATTATACCTATATTTTCTGGTCCCAAGCAGTTGTTGATTAATTTTTTTTGTCAATGTAATAAATTACATTTAATAAGTAAATTAGACCAAACAGAATTCAATTTGAGAAAACAAATATGGCTCCAGTTCGCATTCTCTTAAACAAAGATAGAGTATAGTAGTTGGACTTCTCTCTCTTGGATGCAAATTAGTTGGATTATGACGATTTAAATAGATCTTCAGTTAGCCGTTATTAAATAAATTGCACGACTGGATCGCACGCACTTGCTCCTATGTTCGATTACATTATATGCAAAATATTCTTAATAGAAACGGCTAAATATATTTTTAAAGTCATTTTTCACATAATTTTTTTTTATATAAAAATTCTTAAATTTTATCTTTAAAAAAATTGGCATGAACATTTTAAATATTTAATAATATAAATTCAAAAACGAAATGTCAGAAAAAATCGTCCATTAGTTTTCGAAATATTGAATTTTAAAAACAAAAAAAAAAAAACATTTTTTTTTTCAAAAATCCAAAAAACTATTTTTCGAAAATTTTGAAATGCACTATTTTTTAAGCCGTTTATGAGAAAGTCGAAAATCAATGAAATGGTTGTATGGCAGTTACCGTTAATAACAAAATATTTTAAAAAAATTGACCAAAATGTAGACCATACCCAAGGTAGTAAACACACCAATTTTTATCAAAATCATTAGATCCGTTTTCGTTATAATAAGGATGGTAGATAAATTCGTATGGCAAGTACCGTTATTTTTGGGGCTAAAACAACGATTCAAAAATGTATTTTGGACAATCAGATAAAACGCCTAAGCACCAAGTTTGAACAAAATCGGTTCAGCCGCTTAGGCCGTAGATCGTTCTACAGACAGACAGAAGATAGACAGATAGACAGACAGACGGAATTGCGGGATCCACTCTTTTGGTGTTCTCTGTCATCGTAATGTCAACTTTAATTAAAATCCTGAGTTCGATTTTATTTCCAAATGCAAAACTTGCTCTATAGTACCTATATAGCAAGTAAAAAATGGAATGCACTTGTTTTGTTGTTTATTGATATCTTGTTTTATGCAAGCCATCAGGAGTTTAATGTCAACCATGGTGCGGGGCGTTGCATTATCAGGAGACCTAAGGGAATCCATAATTAAAACCTTCGAAACGGGATTATCGAGTTATAAAATAGCAAAACAATTGAATCTACCGCGCCCATCAATTCGAAACATTATCTCAAATTTCAAAAATAGAGGAAATGTGGAGATTGGTAAAAAAACGGGACGCCCACTAGTTACGAATCCTCGAAATTGTCAAGTTTTAAGAAAAATCGACGTGAAACTGCGGTTGCAATAACTGTTCAATAGAGAGAAAGAATCTAAAAAAGTGTTTCAATCGAAACTTGTTAGCGGAATATGAAAAAAAATTGGTACAAATTTTATAAGATTGGCTTTAGATTTATTTTAATTTGATCTATTTTAATTCGTTGAAAACATAGGCCAAAGAAAAACCACTTTTTAACACCTAAACAAAAGCAAAAGCGACTAGAGTGGGCCAAACAATGTAAAAACTCGACTTTAAGTCAATGGTCCGGTAATTGGAGTGATGAGTCCAGTTTTGAGTAAACGAGTAATTAAAAATTCAAAACAGGCTTTTCACAAAGATTGCCTTAAAAAACGCGCATGTTTCCAGCATATCTAATAATTGGTTGGCAATGGCGCAGTGGATAAAGTGCTTGATTGCTAACTTAGACGTGTATGTTCGATCCCCACGCTATAGGCGCATTCTTTTCTATACCTCCAATTTTATTTGGTTGCCGCCCATTGGTTAAAATGAGATAGTCAATACCTGGTTCTCAAATCCACTGTGCCAGCAAAGAATTCTTTCCTATCATTCACTTTCTTCTAACTAGTGCCGTGCAATTCAGGTTGCATTTAAAAAAGACCTTAGGTCTTACAGGCATATAGTTCAATTGAAAAAAAAAATATGGGGATGCATGTCCGGGCGGGGCTTGGGCAATTTAGATTTTGTAAATGGAATTGTCAAAGCTGCCAAGTACAGGGATATTCTGCAAAATTAACTTCTCCCATCAATACCACGACTTCAAGCTAATGATGGAGACTGTATTTTACAACAGGATACTGCTTCTTGCCATACAGCAAGGTCTAACAATTGCATGGTTATCTACTGAAGCTGGAATGGCATTCCAGCAACCCTGACCTTTCACCAATTGTCACTATCTGGCAATGAAGCAAAAACTGAGAAAAGAACCACGCGGACTCTTCAAGACCTAAAAGCTACAATCATAAATATTTGGAAATTTTTTGGTACCGAAGAATGTCAAAAATTAGTTGACATAATGCCACGACGCAGGGAGGCAGTTATCAGGCCAAAGGCGACGTAAAAACATGGTGAAATGAAAATTAAGACCCGTATACCAACTATTTTTCGTCGTTATTTTATTTTGTCATACTGCTCTACACCGTTATTTAATTGAAGTCATTTTGTTTTTGTTCCTTACTGCTATTCAAAATGAATGTATCTTAAGAAAAATGCTAAAATATTGAGTGTATTTCCGATGGAAATTAAGAATCAGCAGATTCTTGTTCTTATCATAGGTAGTCCAACTATTTTGCGTTTGGGTAGTAGAATCATCTAAAACTCACTCAAGCCTTGGAGCATTTAAGTTGTGTATGTTACAACCAGATCAGAGTAGCGGCTCTCAGTTTTAGGACGATTCATTTTTACGCCGTCGAGATAAATCTCGAACTATCATTCGAGTTACACACCTTAGTCTAGATATGCAGAAAAAAAGATGAAGTTTCTGTCATCTGCGAAACAATTTAATGATTTTGAAGTTTCAGACAAACGATACTTGAAATAAATTCTCTCAGAATACTCACCGAGATATGAAATGTCTAATTGAGTCGAGTTGTTTCATGTTGTGTTGGACTTGTAATCTTAGCGACCTCTATCTTCGACATAAATGCCTAACATCAAATTTGATAGGTGTGTATTTTTATCCTTTTCTGTGTGCAGATAACATTTCGTCTCATTCTTTTTTGTCGCTCATTACATTTTTTCAAATACACCATTTTTTTATTGAGTGTGCATTGATAGGAGTAAATCAGGTGATAAGACATTTGATTTCGTTACAGACCACCTGTCATTTATCGATAACTGACATAGCTCACGACTTAAGGAAATCTCACATGAAAAAGTTTAAATGCGTCAAATCGCACGAACTTTTCCATATCTCTTTTAGGCAGCACACAGCTTTTTCAATGGTCTCCGTTAATTATTATTGTCATAGTTTCTGAAAAAAAAAATATAAAACACATGGTCACCATAAACTGTCAAAATTGCCCTTCGTTATCAATCAAATTCATTTCAAATATTCCTCAATTTAATATTGCATCTCAAAATTGTATTAAAACAAAAAAACTATGCTATTTTCAAATGAATTTGTCCAATGATGCTATGTAAATGTCGTTAAGTGTATATTTCGCTTCCATTGAAATTTTCTTCCAAAAATTTCTTGGATTTATGTTTTATGGATTTTCGTTGATTACATACATATTTGCCACAGCCATTTTCTTCAACTTCTGTAACTTCAAGACACACGATTAGGTAAGAAGATGTTTTGTTTAACATTAATAATTTAATGTTAAGAAACTTAACATCCCCGCACCATATCGTTTAATTTTATTCATAAATTTTTATTTATGTTTGAAAATATAATTAATTCAAATAAATATGTGAGCGGTTTATGCGGAGGTCTTGAATAGTTTGATTAAACTAATTAAGTCAAAGAATGCATTAAAAGGTTTTTGTGGGATATCTGCCTAAACTTATAATCTGTAGTCGTCATCGTCAAGAAACTGCAAGAAAAATAACGACTGTGTTAAAAAATCGGTAAATATAATTTCAACAGTAAGGTTTTTTAGGCTTGGCCCTTAATTGATTTACATAATCAAATAAATTTATGGATAAAGATATTTGCTTTTAAAATCTTCTGGCTTACTTATTAATTATTATTAATAAAATATAGTGTTTAAAAACGTAAGCATTGACATAATTATAATAAGGGCCAATTCACTGCTTAAATTAACTTAAACATGCACGATTGGATTGCATGACTAGATAACATGAATTAGCTCTTATGATTGAAGGCCTTAATATGGTCAAGCATTGAAAACATAAATATGTAGCTTATTAAAAATTACATTCTATGAAAAAACTATAAAAATATTTTTAAAAAAAAAATTTTTCCTCCGATTTATTAAAGAAAAATAATTTAATTTTTTTTAATGAAATAATGTCTTACATAAATGTAAGTTTAGCAGGAAGAATTCAAAAACTATTTTTCTATAAGGTGATTTTAATTGAACCACGGGAATAATTGACCAAAAATCATAGCAAATGGTCCGTGCAATTAAGCGGGGAATATTGTTTTTGGAAATACCAGAGCGCTTCGTTATTGCATAGAAACCCAACTTTAGTTAATGTAGTTCGTAATTAAATGTTAATATGTCACTTCTTACTGATATTCGTATTTTTATTCACGCTGATTACAGATTTCGATTACAGTGCCCGACATTCAGATTGTGTTTTGCCGTATAAGGAACTATATAGAATCTGTAAATCCGAGCTCCATCAAATATGTTGTTTTCATATATTCATGTAGAATTTTACTCCCGGGTAATAAGACAACTCTATCGACATTAACATCGAGTAAAATCCGCTGTTTAAGAACTAATTATAAAACCCAACGAAAGAACTACATAAGCTTAGTTCAGTTGCGTGTCCGCAACTGTTCTGGACAGAAAAGTACAACATTTTGCTGCCTGCCAGTGAGGAAGTTTTTTTGTTCAAAATTGCTCAGATTTGATGTTAAGTGAAGTGTTCTAAAACAGATTAGAGCAGAAAACTGGTTTTCCTGTTCCGGCTTTTAAGTAAGATCAAACTAGAATACAATCGTGAGAACTGTCAATTTTGTTTTTTCGTCTTTTTGGTTTGTAGTTAAATTTAGTAAACTCTTTTTTTTAATAATTTTGTATTTGTTATTGTTTTGACAACTGACGTTTAATATTGACTGTTCTATTTTTTAAAATTTAATTTGTTCTGGCATTTCTGTTCTGAGCTATTTAATTCTGAAAGAAGCTAAAGTCGATTCTATGAACTACTTTATAACTTTCAAACTATTTTAACGATTCTGTCAGTTTTTGACATTCGGCGTAAAAAAAAAAGAACAGAAATGTCATCATAAAAGTGTGAACAAAATAAAAAAAAGAGTGAGAATAAATTAGCAAGTGATTTAAATTATATTTATATATTTAAAATATATGAATACAATTACGTTTTATTTATTTGGAATAACAATATTCCCTGAAAGAATACCAGCGAGGTACACGGCCGTTGAAATATAAGCTATTAGTTCATGTTTTATGCTAATCTGTATATTATTCTCAAAGAAGTTTTTTTTTGACTTATGCTTCTATGTTAAAAGTATTGATGTTACTTTTAAAATGATCAAGAGTATATTCCGAAGAGTATACTCCGAATTCCAAGAAACCTTTTCAGCATTTACTCAGCCAATTATAGGTAATCTGTAATTGATATGATAAATTCGATACTCAAGTGTCTATAAACAAATATTATAAAGGTCAGTTATTTCACTGAAAAAAGTTACACTGTCAGTTATTTTTGTTTTATTCAAAAAATTATGTTTGTGAATCGATGTATCTTACTTATGATATAGGTGCTATATTTCTGTATAAACTCATTTTAATGAAATAGACTTTAATATGGAGCCTTTTTTATCACCGCTATTTTTTAAATTTTATTTTCCAGAAAACTAAAGTTTTGTTGTTTTGTGCTAAACTTTTGTAAACACAAAACTTTATTTTTCTTAACGTTAAGCTAACACAGCCATTTCCGATTATCAATAAAACTCAAGGTGTGCTGTTTTTTCAGAACTTGCGATGAAATTTATTTCATGAAATCTTATTAATAATCAACAAGCAAACAACATAGAATTTTCGGCATGAAATTCCAACACAACCCATCAACATACACATGTAGAGGTAAAAGCATACAAATGACAGTTGAACTGACATTAGACGTCAAATTATTTCTTCATTTATTTCCACATATATGGTAAGAAATAAAATCTGAAATCGATTGGTAAAATAATTAATTTCATGAAATTTGTGGTATGCATTGGAAATTTCCATATCTTTCTGTAGACCGTTTTCAACATTAAACAAATTTGTAATGAATACGGCCGAATGAACTTTTGACAAGAATAACCTTGAAATTTGCAGATTTATTACAAATTTATTTTTACACTGTATCGTAGCTGTTAAAAAAAGTTTTTTTTTTGATTTAAATAAAATTTTACAGTCTTTTTTAGCTTGCACTCGTACATTAATAACTCTTTGAAGGAAGAGGGACAACAGAAAAGATAAAACATAACAAAAATACACGAATTATTTTGTTTGTCTTCTCTCTTGTCATCGTTATGTCTTTTTGATTCTTGGCTTGAATTTACTGTTTTTTTTTTCTCAAAATATTATGCAATGTTCCCTATCCCTACATTGTACTTAAAGGTGAGTGTACCTTTTTTCTTTTCACCTAATCTCGAAGACAAAACTAAATAAGTAGAGACAGTTATAAGTTCGTGGTGAGTAAAGACAGCGTTGTATTCTTGTGAAAATCTAAAAGGACAGATACGTATTAAGATAAAGCTTGACACTCTCAAGATCTCTGGATTGAAATTTAAGTTGAATAACAACAAAACATCCATTTAACATTATTAAGTTAGCACCTTACATAATGTTGAACTATCTACTAAATTTTAAAGAAGCCTATCTTATAAATTATTCAATTAACACTCTATAACAGATTTCTATCGTTCGGCCTACATTTCTTAGTTAGTTCGATTGCAAACGAAAAAATAGTATTTTTATGTTAATTATGTTACAAAATCAAAATTGCAAAAATATTTACATGCATAAATTATTAATCTTGTAATTTTATCTTTATATTTAATTCCAATATTCGCAGTAGACTGCCCTAGTGGTAAATATTTCTTTGAAAATTAATTTAATAGAATGATTAATTAAACGTTTGCTATTTTGTTGCCTTGGTAAACTTTAATTGGGACCAATTTGGCTCATGAACAAATTATGTTTGGTCTTGTCTTTCATTTGGATTTTTTATTAATTCTAATGATCTTGAGCGTAAATAAATTAGAGATAGTACAGTTTTGTTTTATTTCTATTTCTTAATGTGGTGCTACTGAAACAAATATAATTCCAATATTTAAGATTTCAATGTTTAACGGAATGTGTTTAAGGGGCAGGCTGTATGTATACAGACTTACTATTAAGAGGAAAAAAAGCCGAGTGCATGGAATTTTATTTGTGTTTTTTAGAGGAATCGTACGAACTTGCTCTTGTAGCTAATCATTGACGCTGCTCGTAGGTTAGTAGTCTAGTTATCATTAGGTAGGCTTAAACAGGATATAGGTTTTATCTGATCTTACTATAGTGAATTTTCGAATGGATGATTATATTCCTTGAATTGGTACCTAATACCTGTATTGCGCTTCAAGCGTAATTATGGAGTTTCGTTACAAAAATTATCAATACATTACTAACATACATATAATGAACCTAGATATGCATGTACATTTATAATGATGTATGTAAGCAGGTATGTATGTATGGACATTACTTCTTATGATAGGCGAGGTACATAAGTATTAATGTGACTTTTAAAGACATATGTCTTACATATGTTGTACATACAATATAGAGATATATGAGCCTACATTGTACATATGTAGGTATTAAGTTACGTAGATGCAAAAAATGTATATATGTATGTATGTAAGATAAGGCTAAAAGGAAACATATAGGTAAAAATAAACGGATCATACACATGTACTGGAAAAGATGCTATTTGAATTCTAGCACAAATATTAATATTTAAAATTAATTTTTTTTTTGCCTAAGATTTTGAAAACATTTTTGGGCAAAAATTTAAAACACCAATTTTAAATAATTATTAATATACAATACATACTTATAAAATTCTAATTTCAAAAAAATCAGTAACACATTTTTGAAAAATCAATTAAATTTTTTTTTTAAATCGAAACAAACCTTTTTTTTGAAAATTTGAGTATGCAATGCTATTTATACTTTACGTAAAAAATTACGCTTACATAAAAAAAATTATTTTAATCATTTTATCGAATAGTGAGAAAGTTGAAGCTATCAAAAAATTGGTTCTATGAGAAGTACATTTAATATGTACGCAAAATAAAATATTTACAAGTGGACTGAACTGACTTATAAGAACACACATTTTTTTATCAAAATTCTTGTAGCTGTTTTTGAGTAAATAATGTTTTTCTGGGGGTTTTAAAATTTGGGTGGGAAGTACTATTGTTGTTTTTTTTTGTTTTAGGAAAATAGTATTTTCGAGTAGGTATTCAAAGGTACGCAAAATTATGGCTTACGATACCGTTTACACTTTTACGAACTTCTTTATCAAATGAACCGTTTTCCAAAAAATTGAAAAATAACCACTTTTTCAAAAAAAAATATTACCAAAAAGAAAACCTTTACCCTTCGTTAATTTACTGATTTTTTTTATAGTACTCGTTGAAGCCATTTTTGAGAAATATAGGATTCCACAAAGAAAAAAAATACCATATGACAGGCACCGTTATTTTGGTGCTAAAAATTTAAAAAAATTAGTGGCCACATTTCCGAAAAGCATATCGACTCTCTTTTTTCGGTTTCGCCACCAACTTAATGAAAAGTTTGATCAAAATCTTGAATTTGATTTTTTTTACAAATCCAAGACTTAACATTTACAGTGAAACCCGCTTAAATGAATCAAGCTAAAGTGCAAAACCCGCTTACTTGAAAACTTTCACAAATCCCCGAAAATATTTACATACAATTTACCTAGCTTAACTGAGAACTCGCTTTAGTGAAAAAACCCGCATAACTGAAGAAAATTCTTTCAGGTTTTCTATTTTTCTATAGAAAAAAATTCGGTTTAGTGAAAAACTAAAAATCGGAAAAAATCGGCTGCTGAATTGTTTCATTTTTATATACGTTCACTTACTTCCACCACCACTTCCGCATTCATGACACCTGTAAATGCTAAGTTTTAAATAAAAGGGAAAAGCCCACAACTTCCATTTACTTACATACATTATTGTTTTTGTAACACGAAATGTTTCTGTGAATAACAGAAACTGAACTTAAAGTAACATTGGTTGGTTGGGTACAAATTCATTTTGTTTATAAATAAATTATTTCTTTGATAATAACTAGGTCCTGTTTTTTTATTTAGATAAACCAAATTTATTTATTAAAGCAATTGGTAAACATTTACCACAGGTTGTTTTTCAGCTGTTAAAGTTAAATATATGTAGTAAAAATAGTAACGTGTTACGTGACACGAAGTCTGCCTTACTGAAATATTTGTTCAGTTATCAGAAACCCATTTAAGTAAAATCTATTGCTCACTTATCCGAAATCCGCTTAACCGAAAATTTGTTTTAGTTATCCGAAGTCCGCTTAAGTGAAAAACCCGCTTAACTGAAAAAAAAAATCCTGATTTATCGTCGTTTCGCTTGAGCGGGTTTCAATGTAGTACCTTTATATTACAAGTAAAAATGGATATGGAAGTTTCTAATGAAATATTTTAGCTTAATCCCGGCTTAGTTAGTAATTACACTAAACAGTCAACATTTCATCAGTATTACTTATCGTAGAATACTTACTGGATTTGTTCATGTAAGTATTTCACCGATATTAATTAAGAATATCTTAAGTACTATCTAGGGTATAATGGTAGATTTGGAGGTAATAGTATGTTACTCAGCTTGGTAACTCTAGTGGTATTTCTTCTTATCATGCACACAGTATTATCAATTAACTGAATTACTCCAACGTAGTAGCTCTTTTTACGTCATTAATAGTTGAATCCAAGTTATTTATTCAATTGGTGGGTGTGGGTCATGGATTTCCTTATCCCTAATACTGATTCGGAGATTCAGTCGCGAAATAGCACCTTCAGCAATTTTTAGATCTGGAGCACAATCCACCTATTGAAGAAAAAAATTTAGCAATGATATTTAATAAGAGAAAAAAGACTTTTGGATTCATTTTTTATTCTTCATTATAACATTAGATAATGTAGCTACCAAAGAAAAAACTTACTTACTTTCTTTTAAATTTAACTCGAGGAAAGCATAATGTATGAAGTTAACAACTCATTTTTTGTCATTATCTATTTTTTTGTTAATGATGTGAATAATAAGGTAAGTTTCTTACGTAATGAATTATTAAATAAACATAATTAATGTTTGCAAAAATATACATTCATATTGGACTGGAATATATAAAAAAAAATTTATAATTTTACAGGATTTGGCATCGTCAAATGTGAATTATTTTGGGTTATTTCACTGAACATTTTTTATTTTTCTTTTTTCTTAATAAATAAAAAAGCTAAATTTGATTTCAGTTTTTTTTTTTATATAAGCCAATGGTAGCTACGTTGCCACTTCCACTAATTTTGTCGTGTGAACTGAGGTAGGTAGGGCAACGCATTGATGGGCGCAGGTCCAACAAATCTGTCAATTTGTCCTTAAATTGAAAAAAATCAACGCGTTGAATAGACATTTCAACGCGTGAATTAGGCTTTTCATTATTTTATTTATTTATTTATTTATTGAATGGGGAGAAAGAACAGCACACTCGGGCGTATACTTACCGTTTTCTATTAAGAAAATAGCTTTTAACGGCCTTTAGTCCACAAAATTTGCGTTTCATCTCGGTAATCTCCATTAAAAGCTATTTTGAATCAATAATTCAACAAGTCCAATTAAATATAATGCTAAGTCTTCAACTTGGCTGGAAAAACACTTTTTTATTAAGAAAATATTGTATTCTAAGAGTACTATATTTTTATGTCTTTAGTATTTGCCGTGGAGTTAAAAGGGTGGTATCAAGATTTTACTTGCGATATATGTATGTACTATAGGATAGGGTAAGTTAGACTTTAATCAAACTTTACATAAAGATGATGAAGAAAACAAAAAAAAATGGTCCCGCAATTCCGTCTGTCTGTAGATAGATCTGCAGCCTAACTGTCTGAAGCGATTTTCTTCAAACTTGGTACTTAATTATTTTAGGCGATTGTCTTAAATAGATTTTTGAACAGTTTTTTTCATCACAAAAATAACGGTACTTGGCGTACACTTTTTAATACCATCTTAATTATCTCGAAACCGGCTCTAACGATTTTGATAAATAAGTGTGGACTTTCTCATAAGTGACTCGATTTCGGTCAATTTTTTTTCTTAGAACGTCGTTTGAATTATAAATAATACTACTTACCAAAATTTTCGAAAAATATTTTTTGGATTTTTGAAAAAAAAATATTTTTATTTATTGAAAATTCAATATTTCGAAAACGGGTGGAATTTTTCTTTTAATTTTGTTTTTAAGTTTATACTATTAAATATTTAAAAATTTAAAATTGCCATATCAGTTTTTTTGAAAAAAAAATTAAAGAAATTTTGCATAGGTAGCTACGTATATAGAAATTAAAAATTTTACTTTAGAAATTTATTAAGATTCTGAATAGAAATCTATTAATCGTATGGAAACAATGTCATCGAACAAAAGAGCAAGTTCGTGTGATCCAGTCGTGCATTTTATTTTCCAAGTATTCAATTTAATTACACTTATTACGTAATTTTACTCATAAAAGGTTGCCAAACTTTTTCTAGAAAACAAAATATATTTTACAAAAAAGTGCACATAGATTTTCTACTTGCGATATGTATTATAGGGCTAATTTTGCATTTGAAAAAATCAAACTCGAGATTTTTTTAAATATAGCTTTTTGGATTTTTAATATCAAATATTTTTTTCTTGAAATTTCATTATTTCGAAAATGGGTGGGCGAAAATATGTTTTTAAATTTATATAGTAAGATTCTTATAATTTAAATACCATTTTTTCATATAGTAAAAAAATTAAGTAAGACATTACTTTAAAAATATATGTAGCTGTTTCTACTAAGAATATCGTGCATATCAAGTGATCGAATAAAAAATTAAGTAAGTACATTTATTTTTAAATTAAATGACTTTTTTCCATGAAGTAATGGAGCAAAATCGGTCCACTTTTAAATTAAAAAAAAATATTTTGCTTATGTACTTATTACAGTGCTACCCACATATCGACTTTATATATTTTTCCCGTTTTCATTATTGGAAACACCATTTGAAAATATTTTTATCAATACTCAGATTTTCAACAAAAAAATATTTTTTTTTTGAATATTCAATTTTTCAAAAAAACAGGGTTATGATTTTTTTAAATTAATATGTTAGACGCATATTGATAATTCAGGAACCAAAATGTTTTCAAAATTGCATGGAAAAAATTATAAATAAAATTTTATTAGCTTCAAAACTTGTTATTCCGATCCAGTCGTTCATTTTATTTTGGTTTGTTTTATTGATTATAGACACTTATAGGAAGACTTTTTTATCAGTAGATACCCCAGGATAATTTAATTAAGCATTGATAATTATCTTTGAAACCCCTTGTATAATCATATTGCATGTTTTATAGAATACACTTGTTATCAGTATATCAAAATCGAAAAAAGCTTAATTATACCCAACTAGCAGACGAACTCCGTCTCGCCCCAATTTAACGCCTTCAAATGAACTGCAGACGTATAACAAAACACATATAGTTCAAATTTCAATGTGATTTATTTGAATGGAATCAAAATAAGTAGAGAGTGATATGATAAACAATGTTTTTCGATTTGTTTTCCGCCGCAAAAACAAACAACGAAGATGGGTTGCCAACATGCTAACAGGCAACTTACAGAGAAATTATACAGATTTATTCCACGCTGTAAACGGATTTGTATGAATGCAGTTCTCCAGCGATTTGACTTTGAGTAATGAAATTCAAGCTATCGGCGACGTCCTTATTCTTCCCTGCCCGTATTGCACATTCACAAATCTAATGAAGACTTTTATAATTTTTGGGAATGCCGGTGAACACTTTACTTAAATGATGAGTTTCTCCTTCGACGTTGTTAACACGCAAAAATTTGCCGGGAATGATATCAATCCAGTCGGGATTTTAACAGAAATTTGGCCATTGCCAAGTGCCAGCAGTTGTCTTGAGAGTGCAATGCCACTCTCATATTTGTGGTCAGTTTCAACTTCCTGACATAACCGCACATAAACGACAATTTCAAGCATGCAATAAATTTATTGGTAGCGGTGGATTCGGGATGACGGAAATCGTTTGATGGAAATCTCCGCTGAGCAATATCATATCCCCACCATATCATCTCGAATCACCTTGTAAATCTTTCATTGTTAGGTCAACAATTATGATTTTGCATTCTCGCATCAATTTCGCTGTCGCCGAACTCTTGGCCATTGTGCACGTTATTGGCTTGTCAACTGTGAGAAAATTCATCGCCAGCTTCAAAGCGGAATGTGAGCTCCACCGCCTTCAAATATTGTGACAGCAATGCCAAAGATGCCGTAGGATTGAACATGCAAAGAAAGAGATCTTGACCGAATTGTTGTTAGAATCAACTAAATGACGAATGTCTTGCATGTCCCACCGGGAGCATCGAGAAAGTAAATGTGATTGCGGAATCGTATTCCAAGGCAGCGCGATTGAAGTCTACATTTACCGCTTTTCTTCCTTTAATATTTTTTTGTCGAATTCGTGGTGGTGATTGTGCAGTTTGAAGCTGTGCAATATGGACACGTCTCCATTTATTTCTTTTGCACGTATCTACCTCTTGCGTTTGATTATCAGGGACATTTTGATTAATTATTGCAAGACGTATACATCGACGAAGGTTAGATCGGAATCAGTGTAATAAAACTTAAAACTCGAATCAATTTCAGTAAAAAAAGAGCATATTTTCTAAATAGAAAATTATAATGTCAAAAGGGAGCACAGCCTAAGTCAATTTATAATGCAATCTATCACGTTGTGGCATTGATTGCAGAAAATCGTCATCTAATATATATCTCATAAACTTCTCCTCCCAAAATGCACGCAAAATGTCTTCTATCACAATGAATTTCACAATTTACCGACAATTTCCAACCTTTTCACCTTTAAGTCGTCCAAAAAATCCATGGAATATTCTAAACAACCAACAAAATAAAATATCAAAATCCATTTAATGGGAATCAAATCTTGTAGTTGTGTTTATACACGCGGCAACAAAGGTAAGCCAAATTAAAAATGTGTGTATACAAAACAAAACATATTATTTATACTTATAAAGCTATAACAAACATGTAAGTGCAATTTTGGCCAGGAATCCGGTTCTGCACACAACGGACAGCAAACAGATTTCTTATATGCACTCTCAAAATATGTCCTAAGATTTCCTGAAAATTTTATTCATATCGATCCAGCCGAAAAAAAGAAGATAGCGCACAAACATAATTTGGATTGTTCTTTATATATAAGATACACATGGATCTACTTCAGAAATTAAATCAATCAAATTGCAACCACAAAATGCAGGCGATAATGTAATTAAATTAAATCATTTGAACATTATTGCCATAAAATATCAAAACATGTATGTAAATTTGAAATTGTGTATAATAATTATTTATTTGCATAAGCTTTATACACAGACAACAATTAAAGTAATTATTGTCAATAGGTACTCATCTAACGCTTGAAATTAACGCTTCTGCGAACAACCTAACACGTTGGAATTTAATTTATGTCTTTTCCCCTTCTTGTATTTTTAACGTCTTCTTCTATTTTACAAACACATTTTATATACTCGTAATAGGTACTGCAAACTTTGTATAGTGCTAATTACTCCCTTCCTCGTGAATATATTTAAGGAAACTTAGTCTAAGCATGTAATATAAAAACATCACAATTAAATTTTTTTTGAAGAAATGAAACACTCCGATAAACGAAAGTACACATCAATGGATGATCTACAAATATTAAAGATTACGTACATAAACTGTGCTATCATGTTTGGGAACACCACATTGTTATTCGTGTTTTTTTTCAAATTCCTAAATTACTAAAAAAAAAAAAAACAATGAGAACGAGTAGGCAGGTTTATTATTGAAATAACGCACATGCTTATTTATTTATAAAAGATATATTTATAGACTTGCGTAAATATTAAAGATGCGCTGACATTGAACGATGCATCGGTATGTCTGATGAGTTATGAATTAATTGAATACCCGTCTTGATGTAATATTTATTTTATATGTGTAGGTATGTAGGTTAAAGATATTATTTTTTTTAAGAAAATGATAATTTATTCAAAATAATTAATATTTGCATAATTTTACAAATGTGTTGACATTGTGTAGGCTCAATTATTTTAAATTCTTATTCTTTTGTATTTTTTTTTTTTTGAATGCCATTTTATATTTTTAAAGTTATACATCTTAATTCGTGCTAACAATAAAAACTGAACTATGCAACTGTCAATGGTGTGATTACTATCAGGCATGAACGCAAACAAACTAATAGATAAGCTGTCAAAATGGATTATTCGTTTTTTCACAGATGTATGCTCGGAGCGTTCCTTATATGATATAAAGGTGAAACTGAAATACACCGAATGATAACTAACAATCTACAATTATCTGTGCATTTCAGATTCACTATATATTTGTCGGTTTTTTATATAAGATATTTACGTAAGTGACCTTCCGCCTCCTGTTACACGTACATTCTTGATGTGCAATTCCCGTCATCTTCGCAAGAGATAACCTTATTATCAAATTTCTCATGCAGAACATCTATTATGGCGTTCGCTGTGTGGCATTTAATTCAGTGCTGCTGAAGTCAAACTTCGGCGGTGTCTTCTAAGGCTAAAATAAATTTGTTATAGTTGATCTACAGCGCTCGATATTTGTGGTGATTACCTCACCAACAACGTCGATTCCGAAGAACAACGAACAATAACACCGTTTCCGCAGCAAACACACTTCCATACAATTTCAGAGGGATGGATTTTTTTGCATTAACTATATCCAACAATAAACTTGCTTTGGGCAAAATTGGCAGATTCACTTGTGTTGTAACTATCTAACTTCCTCAAACTATCTTGTAACTATAATTTTCAATCTTAACTTTCTCAACATTCTTCCCCCTTTGCATCTTGATAAAATGACGTAAAATATTCAAATTATTATAAAAACCTTTTTAAAATTGAAATTTCTCACACATGCATTATCTGAATAATTCAAACGAACAATTAATCATCATTAGATTTGAACAACATCAAAACCGGGTTTGTGTTACAGCTCTTTTGTTTTGTTCATGTTGATTGTTTATAATGAGCTGTAGCTCTGTTTTACATAAAATACTAAGCAAAGAATACATCTATGGGTATTTTGTCGAACTAAAAAAGCTTTCATGAGATTGATTCAAACAGTTTCCTATAGATGGCGCTAACTACATATGTATATATGTCTGTGTATTTATATTGACAGAAGAAATCTTGCTACTTTTAAATTTTTTGCTTTTCATGTCTGGTATGTAACTTTGTGAATATTTAGTTAGGTATCTTATTGACACTGAACCTGAAGAAGATTGCTGTTGCTGTATTTTGTGACTTTCATCATTATAAGATGTTGAAAATTATGATGCAATCTGCGCTGCTGAGCCGACACGGCTGAAAGTTGTTTGTATGCGGTGAAGGCAATGAATAGGCGAAGAAAGTAAATTCAAGTTCAAAGTCGTGAGATTTAATTAACTGGTTTTAAAGTTGTTTTTATTTTACCATTCTTACTTAGTCTCCCATATCACATCAACGAAGACCATTGACGCAAGCAAACTCACACTGAGGTCAACTGAAAAGACATAGACTGGATAAACAAAGAAGCAGTTGCTTCTTGCATTAAACTGAAATGTTAACTAATTGCATGTCTTTTGAGGGCATAACAAAGACAATTTAAATGAATTGACTGAATGCGTTCTTGAGTTCAATTGGGAAATGATTTTGTAATTAATTCGCCAATGAATTTAAATTCCAGTTTGATGAAAGAACCAATTCGTTTTTTTTTGTTTTGATATTTATCATCGCTTATTGAAGTGAATGTTTTGTGACGTTAAATGTTTAATTTTTATTTATGAGAGTCAAAAATAAGATGACGCAGAGTGTATAATCGAAACTAAATCTAGTTTTAGACGCGTGGGTATAAATTGTATTAAATATTGAATGCAATGTCAGCGTTTAACTTTTTTAAGTTATTCATTGCGCAACTGAACAGGCATACAAATTAATTTATTTTAATTTAGAAAAAAAAAACAATAAGGAAATACAAAACAATATGGTGGTAAAAAAAACTGAACTTCACAATAATATCTGATTCAATTTATAGTAAATCAATAGCTTGTGGTTATAATATTTGTATAGGATGTTTTTTTTGTTAAATTTGATTGTAAAATGCACGACTGATCCAGTGCGATCCGCACGTACTTGCTCTTATGTTCGATCACATCGTAAGCACAAAATTCTTAGTGGAAACAGCCAAATATATTTTTAAAGTCGTTTTTATTTAATTTTTTTATATGGACAATTTCAAACAAAAATTTCACAAAAAGATTTGAAAAAGTATCGATTCCCCTAAAGCGCTTAATTAGCAAGTTTAAAGAAAAGTGCTTCAGACGTTTAAGCTATAGATTGACCTACAGGGAGACAGATCTAAAACTAGATCCAGACCCGGAGCTAAGCCTAGGGCTAGATTCTAAAACAAATTTAGGGCTAGATTTATAGAGCTAGTATCTAGAGCTAAATCTAGGGCTAGATTTATAGCTAGTTTCTAGGGCTAAATCTAGGGCTAGATTTATAGAGCTAGATTCTAGGGCTCAATCTAGGGCTAGATTTATAGAGCTAGATTCTAGAGATAAATCTAAAGCTAGATTTATAGCTAGATTCTAGGGCTAAATCTAGGGCCAGATTTATAGAGCTAAATCTAGGGCTATATTTATAGGATTTTTTTTGAATCTATAGGATTTTTGTTCATTTTAATGATTTTTACAATAATTGTGCTACCCACGAAGCTTTATGCTAATCTGTGGGTGATTGAATTTAAAAATGTTACTTGAATTAATTTGAATCTTAAAAATAGCACATTATTTATAATTTCAATAATGTGCTAATTTTGCAAGTTTGAAAATTAAATATTGAATGCATTTTTTTGAAATTTAAATAAGTGTGCTTATTAAAAAAAAAACTATTTTGTTTAATTTTGTTGTAAAGTAAAAATTTCAAGTATAGTTACAACACAAATATTAAACTCTGTTTATATGTATATGTACTTACAGTTTAAATTGCTTATATACTTTTCTAACGTTCTATGGATTTTAACTTTTGTCATCTTACCTTTGTATAATTATGATTCTCATTTACCACTTCCCAATAAACTTTTGTCTTAACAAGATCGTTTTTGCCTTTCAATTTTTTTGGTTTCCACTTTTAAATCTAACAGGTTATGGGCCCAGCACCCATATTCGAAATCAAAAGGTAAAAAGAAATTTAACAAATTAATAATGAGTTCGTCTTTATATCAAATAGAAAAGCTGGATGATAGCAACTATGATTCCTGGTGTGTCCAAATGCAGAGTGTGCTTATCCATTCCGAGCTATGGAAGATAGTAAGCGGAAAATTTCTCAAAACGGAAGAAATGTCTGCACCCGAGAAGGCAAAATGGGAAAGTCAAAACGAAAAGTCGTTGGCTTCAATTATGTTAAGTGTGAAGCCATCACAAATCAATCATATTAAGCATTGCAAGACTTCAACGGAAGCCTGGACAACATTACGAGAGATTTACCAGCCCAGTGGTCCAGCGAGAAAAGTTTCACTTTTCAAACAATTATTGCACCTCCGTATGTCGGACGGCGACAATATTTCAAAATTCATCAATTCGTTTTTTAATATTGTGGAAAAATTGGCAGAGATCCATGTAACTTTGAATGAAGAGTTGTTGGTAATTATATTGTTATCTAGTTTGCCTAAATCATTTGAAAATTTTGTTGTTGCAATGGAGACTCGTGATTCTTTGCCTCAAATAAATGTTCTTAAAGTAAAACTTATAGAAGAAGCTGATCGAAGAGAACATCAAGAAAAACGATTGGATGACGTAGCATCAGGTAGTCAGCAAGCATTTATAGCAAGAACAAATGCAAAGGAGAGAGAGGAGCAAGAAAGAAAAAATAATTTAAAACGACATAAAAGACCTACAGGCAAGTGCTTCAATTGTGGTTTAAGGGGTCATTTCGCGGCAAAGTGTAAAGCAGCCAAAAAACAACAACAGAATCAATCATTTTCATATTCTCTTTCTGTATCAGATACACATGTGTTAAATAACTCAAACTGGTGTATCGACAGTGGAGCGACATCACATATGTGCAGTGATGTAAATATGTTCAACACAATACAAAAAGGCACAGAGACAATACGATTAGCGGGTGACAAGTTCATCGAGGCAACGGGGAAAGGTACGGTCATCATCAAAACAACTATGTGCAACGTAATTTTGAGAGATGTCTTATATGTTCCCGGTTTGCAGGGGAATTTTATGTCAGTAAGTAAAGCGGTGAGTAACGGATTTACGGTTGTCTTCAATGATCAGTTCGCGATAATTAAATCTAGCTGCGGTACGGTGGTGATTAAAGCTAAAAAATATAATAATTTATTCGTCTTTAAAAACGAAATTAATTCATGTTTTTATTCGTCAGTCGATAATTTCATGAAATGGCACAATAGATATGGCCACTTAAATTTTACAAGCATGCAAGAGTTATCAAGAAAAAAATTAGTGTGCGGGATGACAGTGTGTAATGTGCCGCAAGATATTAATTGCAAAATTTGCATAAAAAGCAAGATTTGTGCTCAATCGTTCCCTCAAGCTAGCCAATCGCGCTCTAAAAAATTATTGGAATTGATTCACACGGACGTGTGTGGTCCAATTAACAAACCATCAGTTGGAGGATCCAAATATTTTGTGACTTTTATCGACGATTTGTCAAGACACATGTTCGTCTACTTTATGAAGTCCAAAGGTGAAGTTTTTGACAAATTTAAAATATTCAAGGCCATGGTGGAGTGTCAAACCGATATGAAAATTAAAGCTTTAAGAAGCGATAATGGTTCAGAGTACGTTAATACTAATTTTAATAATTTTTTAGATGAGCATGGAATCCAGAGGCAGCTTGCAGTGGTATACACGCCCCAACAAAATGGCGTTGCGGAGCGTGCCAATCGGACGTTGTGTGAAATGGCCAGGAGTATTCTACTGCATGCAGGTCTCGACGAATCTTTATGGGCAGAAGCAGTTGCTACATCAACTTATTTGCGAAATAGAGCGCCAACTAAAATTTTAGTCGACAAGACACCACACGAGGTATGAACGGGTAAAAAGCCGATGGTACATCACCTAAAAATATTCGGATCTCCTGCAGTAGCATTAAATAAAATGCATCATGGTAAATTCAGTCCAAAAGGTAAGGAATATATAATGGTGGGATATTCTTTAACCTCGAAGGCCTATCGTTTGTTCGATCCGGCAACTCGAAAAGTCATTGAAAGGAGGGACGTGATTTTTGATGAAAATAGCTTATCCAAGTTTAAACAAGATGAAATTAACGAATCTGTATTTTTAGATGCCTACATGCTGTCAAATGGAAGTTACAATGAGTCCATTGTTTCAGAAGGAGATCATGAAACCGCCACCACAAACAAAGACACCGCCACCACTACAACCACCGCCGCCGCCACAACCATCGTCAACCCTTCAAAAGAACAAAGAGTTATAAAAAATCGAACAACTAAAGACGAAAAAAGCGATGAAGAAGTCAGGATTGGACCTGGAAGGCCCAAGCTACTTCGAAATGGAAAACCTGGCCGCCCTCAAAAACAATACAATGTTTTAGGTTTAATGGAGGACAATCGTGCAATGCATATACCAGAGACCGTTCAAGAAGCTTTATCCAGCACACATTCTAACGAATGGAGGGAAGCTATGGAGAAAGAGTATGCTGCTCTTATAGCGAACGAGACATGGAAACCAGTTGAGCTACCACAGGGTATGAAACCCATTGGTTGTCGTTGGGTCTTCAACGTAAAAAGAAATGTCGATGGAAGTATCGAGCGTTTCAAATCGAGACTTGTTGCCAAAGGCTGTAGCCAACAATACGGAGTCAACTTTAACGAAACCTTTTCGCCAGTGGTACGTTATGCCACAATTCGGATGGTGATTGCTTTAGCAGTTGAGCATCGAATGTTCCTTCATCAAATGGATGTGTCCACAGCTTACCTCAACAGTGAGCTGACAGATGAGGTGTACATGCGGCAACCTGAAGGCTTTCAAGACGAGATGTTTCCAGAACGAGTGCTGAAACTTAACAAGGCGATTTATGGACTAAAGCAGTCTGGTCGTGCCTGGAATTTGAAACTGGATAGTGTGTTGAGAAATGTTGGATTTACACCGTGCGAAAGTGAACCTTGTTTATACAGAATGCACAGTGAAGGTAATTTTAATTTAATAGCCGTATACGTTGATGACTTAATTTTAGCCTGTTCATGTAAAGAAGAACTAACCAAAATTAAAGTCAAGTTAGCCAGCAGTTTCGACATGGTGGACAAGGGCCCGCTTCAACATTTTCTAGGTATGGAAATTGAACGAGAAGGTGAAACTGGTGCGATTTCTGTTGGACATAAACAGTATGTGAAAGATCTCTTGCGTCAGTATAATATGGAGAACTGTCAACCTGTCGCAACCCCCCTCGATGCTGGGTTTCAAGTCAAATGCGATGACGCAAATTGTAAAATGATTGATCCGACCAAATATCAATCTCTCATTGGAGCGTTGATGTATTTGGCTATTACAACACGCCCAGATATCATGCATTCTGTTTGCAAGCTGGCGCAGCGTAACATTGACCCACATGCTGAGCACGAAGCTGGTGCAAAGCATATATTGCGATATTTGTCAAAAACAATTAACCTCAAATTACATTATCGTTCGCAGGGAGGTCAAATTCAAGGGTTTGTCGATGCAGACTGGGGAGGAAATTCTTTGGATCGCAAATCTTATACTGGATACATGTTTTTTTTGGCAGGCTGTGTATTCTCTTGGGAGTCCAAGAAGCAGAATTGTGTAGCCCTCAGCAGCACGGAGGCTGAATATACCGCATTATCGACAGCAGCCAAAGAAGCAGTCTATTTACGAAGACTGTTGAGAGAAACCGAACTTTACTCAGATGACCTTCCATTGATTATGAACGGCGATAACCTCAGTGCACAACACCTTGCGAAAAACCCAGTTTACCACGCCCGCAGTAAACATATTGATATTAAATATCATCATGTGCGAGAAGTCGTGAGTAAGAAGGAGATTGAGCTGAAATACGTTCCTACAAACGACATGGTAGCCGACATCCTAACAAAAAATTTGCCAAAAATTAAACATTTGAAATTCACCCACCTAATGGGAATGTATTAATGATTTTTCGTAACGTAACGTTTTTAAATAATTTTTTTTGGATTTTTTGTATAATTAATATTTCTGTTGAGAAGGAGTGTTGTAAAGTAAAAATTTCAAGTATAGTTACAACACAAATATTAAACTCTGTTTATATGTATATGTACTTACAGTTTAAATTGCTTATATACTTTTCTAACGTTCTATGGATTTTAACTTTTGTCATCTTACCTTTGTATAATTATGATTCTCATTTACCACTTCCCAATAAACTTTTGTCTTAACAAGATCGTTTTTGCCTTTCAATTTTTTTGGTTTCCACTTTTAAATCTAACAAATTTTTGAAATTCAGTCCAAAAAGGAAAGCTTAATACATTTTTTACGTTTTTTGTAGATAAGGATATTTTTCAAGTTTGCTGGAATCTGATTCATTATTGATGGTATAGTGTCAATTGTTTTCTGCCATATTTGTTGTACACAGCCAGAATGTGTTGATATTGTAAGAAGTATGTTGCTGGAATCTTTGATCATCGCAGTAGTCTGGAAATACTGTCAACATGTCAGAAACACTCAGACTATTGAAATTGTGATGGTTTTTATTAATTGTTGTCATTATTCTATGCTGTAAAGTAAAGTGTTTTTGAAGCGCTTGATTGATTTCACTATTTTAATTGAATCACTTTTTGCGGGGTCGGACATTTTGGATTTTGGTAGCAGATACTTAATCTCTTCTCTTTCTGATAAGTATGCACCAACTTCGTTTGAGTGGCAATCCTAAATGGTGACACCATCGAGAAACCTCATTAAACTCCTGAAAAAGCTAATTGCTGTGTCATCTGCATATGCAAGCCCGGTGTTGTTCTTAAAGACTTGAAAAAGAGCATTTATAAAAAAATGAAGAGAAATGGGTCTAGTTTTGTGCCTTGTGGTACATCATAAGTACAGATTCTTTCTTGAGTCCAGGAACCTGAAACTTTAAATTTAAGAGTTTTGCCGATAAGGTAGCTCTCCATCCATTTCCACAGTGTCCCTCTAATGCCTAATGTAAAGAACAGCAAGCAGTTGTTCATGGCTCTATATGTGGGAAGCCTTGCTGAGATCTAAGAGAATTACCAACACATGGTGATTTTATTGAAACTCAAGTTGTCACAGTTACAGAATTCCCCAAAGAAGTTTTCCTGTGCTTTTCTCTCTTTGAAAACCACATTGATTGCTTTGTATCAAGCGGTGTTTCTCAATAAATTTATTTAAATGTCTCACAACAATTTCTTTTTGACAATTTTCAACAACCGGTAAGATTGAAATTGGCCTATAGTTATGAATTTCGTTCTTCTACTCTCCTTATTTATCGGTTGAATAACTGATGTTTTCAAAATTTTCGAAACACATGTTTGTGTTAGAGTTCGGTTAGTAATTGTTTGTATAATTATTGTTAGAGCATTACAAGTGCCGGCTGAAGCCAGCGCGGGGCCTGTAGCAAATTCTATCAAGGGACCCTTAGACAGTTTCAGGTCAGGTACGTATCAATTTTATGGTATTAAATAAAACACAACTGTTACTTACAAACTATTCCTGATTTAAATTGGTCAAATTTAAACGAAAAAAATGCTCTTGATATCGTGTTCTAGTAGTAAATCATGTTCAATATTTATTAAAGTTAGGTGATTAAGACGTTGTTGGCTCATCGTGTCCCTTAATTTTTAACACGTTTTAATGTTGAGAAAGATCGTTCACCACTGCAGTTGGTGATCATGAGAGACAAATAAATGCGAAAAATAATTTCAACGTTCGGGAAACAAGATTGTAAAGAATTATGTTGATAACAGCTTGTAATGTTATGTTATGTTGATAACAGCTTGTAAACCTGCATTTCCAAAGCCTCATGATTCCTGTTGTCAATAATACTAGCCACATCAGAATTGAGCATTGCAGCGAAGTGCACTAATTCGTCGCCCAGACTGTCCTCCAAATCATCTGAGTAAGGACTTACTAAGGTTGCAGATTTTTTCAAAATTTCTTCTGGTGGAAGAGATTTTAGCTCTCGGAATATTCCGAAAATTCCAGCAAATTTTATGATACTGTTCATACGTTTAGGTTTACCTAAAACAATGAGTACGTTATCAATGGTGACAATAATCACCTGAGTTTCATATTTCTAGAAGTTTCTTGCAATATTCTTCACAGCCAGTCAGCTCTTTGGCTTTTGCTTCAATATCTTAATATCCTATTCCTAATAAGAAAAAATGAATATACAACGAGAAAAAGACATGGAACGATAAAGGGAACTATGAGTATGATAATAAGATCGGTCCGACATACATTCAGTAGAACATGAAGGAACTACAACAAACATTATAGGTAATGTGCCTGAAGAAGATATGAAACTAAAGGAGGAACTATTTGCATGATGAGAGTTCGGACCGATGAACATTTCTTCGTAGTTCCACGTCCACGCTTATTACTAGGTATGGACTATGGAGTATAGTTAATGTATTGTAATTCCTTCTGCCTTCATTGTCGGCTGAATGTAAATCGGTGCGATCTGTTTATCATGCTCTTACTTCCCTTAATATTTATGCGGACTTGGTTTCAGGAACTTGTTCCGACCGAAAAAAAGAACCGTTTCATTTTCGTTCCGCCTTTGGAAATGTTTTGCACAACTCTAGTGATTGGTAGTCAATATAACCCTTTTCAAATCGGGTGGGTTATTACGACTAGCACGGAGAAAATATTAGTTAATTCCCCGTTTTGTTTAGCAGTAAATGAAACTATTCTATGGTCAGAAAACGTTGGTACGCGTGGCCCCCAATTGCGCGGACCCCGCAGCATTTCCCACTCTTGCTTCGTGGCTACTCCGGCATAGCGTATTACAATTTATTTTTTATATCACACACTCTTTTAACATCAGCTGCTAGACTTTGGGACGTATTCAGATTGCACAGTATATTTTGAAGCTTGATTTTGTTGGCTTCTTCTACATACAGTGCAACACGGATATTAGAAAGTCTGAAAATCCAAGAAATTTCTTTATTATATCCGAGTTTGTTTTTCTTATATCCAAACTATGGACAAAGGAAAATATTTTGTACGTGTACCTACAAAATATTATGAAAGAAGTAGGCCATACGAACTTTATAAGCATAATGAATGTATGTTCATATATAAAAACTTCTTCTACAATATTTTTAAGATAAACAGCTTTAATGTAACAAAGTAACAAAAATATACTCTTATTCAATAATTAAAAAAAAAAAAGTCTTCTCTTCAAATAAATAAAATTTAAATTTAAATAAAAGCAAAATAATGTGAGCCGGCGGATTTTAGGTTAATACAATCTACAATGAACAGGAGCGGTTTCATATTAAAGATACATTATTCATCGTCAGAAGACAACCAGCAAAAAGAAGTCAAGCGCAAATGTCATAACATTTGTTTGCATTGTTATATTTGTGCATTTGACTTTCTCTCCATGAATAGATGTGAAATTGAATAACAATATGTGGTGTAGTTAAACTACACACAAATGCAAAAATATCAGTTTTATCCTACACAGATGCAAAAATATAAGTTTCATAAAGGTAATTGGTTGTATAGGCAAACACAAAAAACTGCCGAAAATTCCCATCTTTATATTGTTCATCATCCAATTTTCAGCTGTCATTCCTTTGGAAAGTGGGAATTTGTAATGGTCTTAACGCAAAGATGCATATTCAAAAGGTTTTTTTAAACAGGTTTGTCTGCCAAAGTAAATTTCTAATAAGCTTACTTTTTTTGTTCCAAGAATTGATTTTGGTGTGTAAGAGAGGCTTTCTTATAACAGTATTTTTCTTATATTCGAGTTTCTTAAAAAACGATTAATTTCGAAAGAAATATAAAGAAAAAGGCACGGTGTTTCTAATTGCGTTTCTTATAAGCGAGTTTTTCTTATATAAGTGTTTCTTTTATCCGTAAAATAGTGTATATCGTTTGAATTAGAAATTTGTTCGGTTGGTTGGAAGTTTTTTCATTACATTGCAATCTTCCATTCTTGTGTATAAAAGAATTCAGCAAAATTTTTCTGTTATTTCGGTGATGTTTGAGTTAGTACAAATATTTTTGTCTACTAAAGCTAAATATAGGTCTAGATTTATAGGTTAGCTTTTTATATAGATTCTAGAGCTAAATCTAGGGCTATGTTTTTAGAGCTAAATCTAGGTATTCAAACACGACTTTAAAAATATATTTAGCTATTTCTATTAAGAATCTTGTGCTTACGCGATGTAATCGAACATAAGAGCAAGTACCTTCAATCCAGTCGCACATTATTTTTTTTATGCAAAACTTGTCTTTGTATTTACCGCAAGCAAAAACTTGGTTTGGTAGTATACTATGAGAGCTGCAAACGAAATTTTAAACTGTTAAAAGTGGTCTGATTTCAATAATTTTGTTTTGTAAAGTCGAAGAATGAAAAGAAT
Source organism: Philhelius pedissequus (assembly GCA_910595825.1). Classification (NCBI taxonomy): domain Eukaryota; kingdom Metazoa; phylum Arthropoda; class Insecta; order Diptera; family Syrphidae; genus Philhelius; species Philhelius pedissequus. Next base: position 44,809,462 of record OU343162.1, read on the forward strand.
ATTTAAATATAGTTAAAGTGCGCTTCGTCACAATCTTGGCTTCGTGCAAAAGCTCAAAGTCTCACTAACATTAAATAATTCTTTGCCATTCTTAGCTGGCTCGGATGAAGTCAAATCTTGAGGTCAAATTTTCGGTAACTCCTGGCTAATCTTGTTTTCCAGATCTTACGATCATTGAACCAGTTCCAGAAAGCGAAATTATGCGTTCACCAAACGAATGTTTTAAGAAACCAATTTTTGTGGCATGCGATGTGTGAAATGTTGCGCCGTCTTAAAAGTGTCAGCGTCAAAAGAAACACCGCAAGGAGCAGTTCTATCGCCACTTTTATGTATTCTCGTAATGAAAAGTACTGTTTTTAAGCTTAAACAAAGTGGGGTGAAAGTAGTAGCCTATGCGGATGACTTAGCTCTATTTGCAACAGGTAAATTCCCAACCACAATAAGTGAACAACTTCAAAACGCTTTAGCCAAAGTCTGTAACTTGACCAAAAAATGTGGTCTAAAGGTTAATCCCTCAAAGCCTGAGCTGGTCATCTATACAAATAAAAGAAAAATACCAGATTTTTCAGTACCCACAATTGATGGGATTCCACTTATTATTTCGGATCAAGCCAAATATCTTGGTGTGATCCTAGATAAGAAATTAAACTGGAGTCCAAACATAAAAGAGAGAGCTAAAAAAGGAATGATCGCATTCTATTCATGCAACAGGATATTTGGTAAGAACTGGGGCCCAAATCCTAAAATTATCATGTCGATGTATACTGCAATCGTTAGACCTATACTTACATACGGTAATCTGGTATGGTGAAATGCGGTAGATAAAACCACGAACTTAAAGACCCTAACAAAAGTACAAAGAATGTCTTGTAAAGGTATTACTGGAGCGAAGAAGAGTACCCCAACAGGATTAGATGCAATACTCAACTTAAAACCCATTGACCTATAAGTACAAGAATCAGCAGCTAATAGTTCCTTACGGCTAAGCCAAACTATATCCATGCTCAGATTCTGCAGAAAATTATAGGCAACAATGTGTGCACAGACTACATGTCACTAAAACTCGTTTTTTAAAGACCCTTGAAAACCAGTTTCCCCGATAGACAAGCATATGTGTAAACAACGAACTCCATACTGATGGATCAACAGTATCTATATATACCGACGACTCAAAGATGGACACTGGAGTTGGTGCAGCTTTTTATCTCAGAAAACCTTAAAGTAGCCAGCTTCACTAGGCTACCTGATCACAGTAGTGTCTTCCAGGGTGAGGTTTTCGCAGTAAAAATGGTGCTAAGCACGTATCAATGCTGGGGATACCACATACTGATATCATTTTTTTATCGACATTCAAGGAGCAATAACAAAGCTTGTAACTAGCTGTCACGAAGAGCTGAAGGTCCTTGGCAAAAAACACAACATTAGACTCTGCTGGTTCCCGGGTCACAGAAATGTGTTGGGTAACGAGAGAGCTGATGAGCTGGCGAGAAAGGGTTCAACACTCGATATTACCCAAATAGACTCGTCGATTAGGGTAATATCCACTCTGTGTCATAAAACAGAACATTGGAAAGAAGATTCTTTTAAAAACCAACGAAAGATGGAATGGACTCAACATCTGTGCTACAACCAGGAAACTATGGCCTAACTTTAAAAAGAAAAGAACAGAAAGTATCACCCACTTAAACAAGAATTCCTTCGAACTCTTGTAAGCATACCTACCGGACACAATCTACTGGGCTATCAATAAAAGGAAATGGGACTTGGTAACGATGACTTATGCAGAGGATGCAATGACGAGGATGAACATGAGGACACCACTCATTTCCTATGTCATTGTCCAGCACTCATGTCATATCAGGAACAAATTCTTGGGCAGCTATTTCTTCAACGATTTAGAAGAGCTCTCGAATCTTTCAGACAAAACCCGGTTGAGCCTCATAAATGGCTCGATAATGATTATCCATTACAATTCGAAGTCACAACACTTCGGGGTGTCACAACGAATCTACCTTGGTCTAAGTGTGCCGGTAACGAGATCAACTGGCAGCCCATTTACCTAATCTAACCTAAGTATGGAGGACAAATTCCACCAGCCCATAAAGCACACCAAACGGTCAATTTTTCTGGATATAACAGGCCGCGTCTCCAACCAGCTCTGTCCTTAGATAAGGCCTTGCTCAAAAACCTTATTAAAAAAATGTAACCCTGTTTGAAGCTTTTGTAAACAGGTTTCAACAAACTCGTTATTACCATTACGAAATAATTTTTTAATAATTGTTGTGTGAAGCCTGTTAGAATATCCAGTAGTTTTAAGAAAAGTAAAAATCCAAGACAGCTGTTGCAAACTAAATTAATTCGTTTTAAAATTTAATGAATACATACAAAATGGTTAATTAAAAAAAGTAATTTAATAAATAACAAAAAAGTCGTTTTTTAAAAATATTATATTGTTTTGAAAATAAATCACTAAACCTTTAATTCTACCACGACCCAGAACGGGAACTACTTGACGCTGAAGATTGCGCATTGGCTGTTGAATAACTTCCACGATAGCCATAACCACCTACATTGTTATTGTTGTTGTTATTTGAACAACAACCTCCGCCATTTGAGTATCCTAAACCATTTCCACCATTTCCTTCCCATCCAGAATTTACGGAGCTTTGAGCATTTGCATTCGCATTGGCACTGGCTTGTGATCCCCCAAATCCACTACCACCAGAGCCAATATATCCTCCAGGGGCTGAATAACCTCCTCCTTGATTTCCATGTCCTCCCTGGCTTCCATATCCACCTTGTATCCCTGTGTATCCACTTTGACCGCCATATCCGCCTTGGCCACTATATCCGCTTTGACCTCCATACCCACTGCTATAAATAGGAAAAGTTTTATAGGTGTGCACTGGGACAGTTTTTATCGTATGAACCGGAACTTGTTCTACTGTGTGAACTTGAACCGTTTGTGGAACTGAATATCCACCACCGTAACCGCCTCCGCTGTATCCTCCACGATAACCAGAGACATATCCACCTCCACCATGGCCGGCGCCTTCATATCCACCACCGCCGCCGCCGACACCGTAACCACCTCCAATTCCTATGTGCTTAGACAAGCCAATATTTAGACCCAATCCACCATTGAGCACACTTTTTAACTTATGCAAAGTGGGTGTTGCCATCACACTCACAAGGCTTACTAACAGAATTATCGCGACCTAGAAATACAACACAAATAAAAATAGTATCTATTAGTTATGAGTGGCAAAGACAACGCGTATCCTTAATTCTTGTTACCGTTTTCATATTTCAAAGCAATTTTCGACTTGAGTAATATTCGGGACACTTGATTGATTTCGAGTTCACTTATTAGACTGAGTTGCTTCATAATGTTGACAATCATTTTTATACTTCGATAGGGTGAGAATTAATTCCAAACATGTCCCGCAAAACACTTAACGAATATTCAGAAAATAAAACAAAAAAAAACTCATTACACTCTCAGACAAACGGAATTATAGAGGCGCGCATAGAACCCAGATGGCGCGAAAAGTCTCCACAATCACATCGTCAGTATAATTAAGTTTATTCACGATATAAACTGGGAATTCCGCGGGCTATCAACGAAGTCCATAAAGCTATCTTTTTTTCACTGTTCATCCTCCCTAGAATTACCTCATTGTAAAAGAGATAGTGTAATGGCTTGGTGGGAGTTAGGTTTTTTATTTGTCAGATGGATGCATCATCATCACCATTACGACACGCAATTAATTCATTGTTGAAAAGTTGTAATAGCAGCACAAACCAGGTGGATTATTTGTAGAAATTAAAACAATGATAGAAACACATCGGTATGTGAATAAATTAATTAATAAAATTGTAAGGGCTTTGGCGTAGGGTTACGGTTATTGAGCATTGGGGGATTCCACCTTAGCAGACGTAACTGGGAAAGTTTTTTTTTTTTTTGGGAAAAATAGGTAATTGTGTTAAATAAGGAATATGTGTATTCTAAATTTTGCAGTGCCAAAAATTGTAACTTATCATTTCAATTCTTTCAGTTAGCGCGCATTTCTAAAGGTCTTACATGGTTTTCTGGCATTTGGCTAGAATCATTACAATAGAGAGAATAGCCAATGAAATTAGACACTTCAATTTTAATAAATTGAGACAAGACTGAATTTCGATAAGGTATTTCATTTTGGATGTCTTAAGTATTTACTGGAAAGTTTCCATATTTTTACCAAATACGATTAACGTTTATATTTCGTGATAGAGGAACATTAAGTTTGTTTTGGTAAGCACGGCAGGCTTGCCTTAAAACAAATAAATTCTCACCAGATTTCTTGGCTCGAGTCATAGCCCTCAATCATGAACAGTTTTTGAACACAATTTAAAAAAAATCCAAGGAAAAAAGTAGACATCACTAATATTTTTTCCCGATGAAAAATAATAGTCTAGGAAAATAAGATGTTCACTTCGAAAAAATTCCGACAAAGCTGAATTTTGGTGGAGAGCTTTATTTGCATGTACGTGCTAAGCATTTCCTAAAAAGTACCCTAAATTTTGAGCGGAGCAAAAAATTTTAGTGGGGGAAATGGGATAAAATTCAGTTTTTTTTCCAAATTTCTCGAAAACAATAGATTTTTTTTTGAAAAAGACACATTTTATCGTACAATTGATAGATTTGGAGAAAATGGTCTAATCCATTGGGGTGTAGTACATTTTTTCCAAAATGTTTGACGGCCAATTAAATTTTGGTACGCTATAACTTAACAACTTTATTTCAAAAAAACCTATGGTTTTCGAGTAATTTCAAAAAAAGAACTGAAAAAACTCTCTCCCTCCCCTTGAAATTTTTTGCTCCGCTCCAAATTTACGGAATTTTTTAGGAAATGGTTAGCTCTCCACCAAAATTCAGCCTTGTCGAAATTCAGCTTTTTTCGAAGTTACATCATTTTTTATCTAATTTTCCTGGACTATAATAAGATTTCATTAAAAAAAATGTCCTTGAATTTAACGGAAGAATTTAAAAATTAAGAAATGAATATGTAAGTTTAAAATAAATTTGTTGTTTTTTATCGTATTAAAATTTATACATTTGGGACAGAGTTTGTCAAAAACAGACAAAATTGCTGACAAAACTCCACTAAAGATTGATTGTGCCAAATCCTACTTCACTATATCTGGCAACACCTTTCTGGTAGCCACATTTTTACTTACAGTGTCCGCGATAGTTACAATGAATTTGAGCAATCCCCTTAAAGTCCTTCGTACACTATTACCGTTTCTTCGATTGTTTTCTTCAGCTTAAAGCATTCAGGTTGGTCTAAATGCTATGGAATGCATTTCAAAATAAACCGTATCAGTTTTATCGGTGACAGTAAAATTATCTGCACTTAATTTATGCTCTCACATTCAATCACAGAGATATTTCTGGGGAAAAATGGATTCGGGGGAAATTGACGATTGGAAAACTAAACTCTCGGAAGAAAAAAAAATCGAAGGCAAACTATTTCATTAAGAATTCCGATAAGGCTGACTTCAACAAATCTATCAAACTACATACTTGAGTATGCGGATGATATTGACATCATCGATCGCTACCAAACCAACATGCCGTTATAAAGGCCATAATTTGTTGGACTTGAGTTTGAGGTAAACAAGAACAAGAATCAATAACTCCAAAAATATCTGCCAGAAACTTAGAGCCAGGTAATAAGACACCTTAGTGCAAATTGATAAAAGAAGAGTCCTAGAGAACCACTGTTACTTCATTTTGGGGAAACAATTGGGTTCAAGAAGAAGTAGGTACTTTGCAAAATCTTATACTTTAGCAAATCTTCATACAAATAAGCCGAGTTCTTGGCAGTTCGGCTTAAGCCAAGCCACAATTTACTCTTGCAATTTTAAATAAGACCATATTTTGAATTTTGAAAAATGTATTGTTTTCGATATGATAAACTGATTTGTTTGAAATTTTAGTTTTGGGGGAGATTTTCCAAAGCGACATTTAATTTTGGAAGGTTAGATACATCCAGGAAATGAGTATGACCGATTAAATATAATGTAGTTTGTCAATAGCATACTGAAGAATCTATTACAATCGTTCAATACTTTACGCAAATAACTTATGAGCAATTTTTCTTAAAACTATAATTGTTCTGAAGAAATATAGTAGTTTTTGCACAACAATTTAAAATTCGTTTAATCATTTTTTTAAAAGTTAAGAAGTCTTACGTTGTATTCGTTCCTTATGAATTTGGCTGCTTGAATTGGATCATACACAAATCGAGATTGTGTTCAGCTACGTCCACTAATATTCAATGTTAAAATTATTCAGATATTGCGTCTTTTCAATCAATTTTTCTAACGATTTTTATTACAGCTTTATTTCTAAAATATTTCTTTCAAACATTTTTCACCCCACACGTTAATGTTCCAATAATAATTTTAAAAGTATATGTAAGAGTGTTTTAATTTGCTAAATCTAAAATGTCACTAAAAAATCATTAAATCAATAAATAAATTTCATTTTTGTTTACTTTGTTTTTGTCGACATAATAATTATTAGAGCAGTTTAAGATCTGGGCTATAATCTCATTCTATTTCACCCTATGCGTACCTTTATGACTAAGCAAACTTACACAAAATAAAATATATTTTCGCCAAAATTGTATTTGATAGAACGTTTTATTAATTGTTCAAATTTCATATTCATACCATGCTGATGCTATCAAATTTTAATCTAATGGCGCTAGCAATATTTTTGGATTACTAAGACAAAAATGGTTACAAAAGAATACACACACAAATTTAGCTAATCAATTATTATTTGATATGAATATTATTTTCATTAGGGAAAATATTAATCGTAAGGGATATGTTTGCTTGTAATATCTAAGGTAACATTGTAGCAGAACCAACATTGACGTCTTGGATATGATGCTGCATTTGCCAGCTTCAAGTAATAATTTATTTTTATTAATTTAATGACATGCATGTTAATGTAAGACCTAAGGTCTTTTAAATGCTATCTGAATTCACAGTATATTAGTGAGAAAGAATTGAAATATCGGAAAGAATCTTTCATTTGAAATGGAACATCCAAAGAGCCATTTATTTATTAATCTTTGAAACTTTTTCTTAGATGTCATATCCAACGTATTCGCAATTCAACAATAATTTAAATTGTTTCTTTTTTTAATTTCAACACATTAAGTTTGTTGACGTTTTTTTTTTGGCAAAAATTGTTAATGTAATAAATTATAGTAGAAGAAAACGCAAACAATATTACATATTAGTCTTGTTTTTGTGAAATATGTAGATTAAAGCCAATTGAAATATTTTGTAACCTTTAGTCCAAAATGCGTTCTGACCCGGCACGACTCATCAGTTAGATGCAATCGTACCCTTCTAAGTCGCAATAAATTTTCAAATCTGAATGAAATTTATTTTACTATACGAAAGAATTTTCTCTTGTAGCCTTGCGTTCGATTTTTCATTATAGTAAATAGTCATAATTGCAATACTAAAGTTATTTTTCCGCCAATAAAGTAGAGTTATACTAAATCTCTGTAAACTGTGCAGTATATTTTTAAAAATGAAAAAAAAAACAATGAAAATTAAGCCAGTGAAAATAACTATACAATAAAAAAATTCTCTCACAAATTGCAAAAGAGTCTAGAAAGGGATACCCAGAATCTTGTGCCACTTCTTAAACCTTGAAAACACATTTTAAGTAAACGGTGATTTTTTAAGAGCTTGGTTTTTGAAAATTCAAAAACACACAGAAACTTGTAAAAAGTGAATGAAATTTTTATTTGGATCGATAAATCAATTTCTGCCATTTATTTTTTAAAAATAATTTCACTTAAATGTTGCCCGCGGCTACGCTTCAGGTGGTCCATTCTGAACGTCCAATTTTGGCAAACTTTTTCACACATTTCGGCCGGAATCTCACCAATGACGCGTTCAATGTTGGCTTCCAAGGCAACAATCGTGTTTGGCTTGTCCCCATAGACAATAGACTTAACATAGCCCCACAAAAAATAGTCTAACGGGGTCAAATCACATGATCTTGGTGGCCAATTGACTGCGCCAAAACGTGAGATCAACTGCTCACCAAATTCGCCTCTCAATTGATGCATGGTTTCGCGTGCAGTGTGGCATGTGGCACCGTCCTGTTAGAACCACATGTCGACCGAGTTCAATTCTTGCATTTTCGGCAAAAAAAAATCTGTTATCATCGAACGGTACCTTTCTCCATTGACCGTAACCCTGCGGCCTTCATCGTCCTTGAAGAAGTACGGCCCAATGATGCCGCCTGCCCATAAACCAAACCAAACAGTGCATTTTTCGGGATGCATTGGTAGCTGCTGAATTGCCTCTGGCTGCTCTTCACTCCAAATACGGCAATTCTGCTTATTCACGTATCCATTTAGCCAAAAATGAGCCTCGTCGCTGAAACGGACGTAGCTTGCGAAACACATTTTTCACAGAGCACGAATTTTGATAATAAATTTCAATAATTTGCAAACGCTGTTCAGGCGTAAGTCTATTCATGATGAAATGGTAAACAATACTGAATCGAAATGTCAAATGTTCTTGGAATTTGTCATGTGTGATCCGTCAAAACTATAAACGTCAAAAACCAAGTAGCAAAAAAATCACCCGTTATATAGGTAAACAGTAATCTAGTACGATCATGTACACATGATCCCATATGTGAGTAGAGAAGAGTCTAGAAGTTACGCACTTTAAGGTACAAGAGGGCGCCTGATACAGTTAAGAGATTTAAAGTTTACTTTAATACATGTTTTATTTTGTTATATTTTTTCGGAAAGAAAGAAGTCAAAAAGTAATAACACGAATGAACAAGGCGGCCTGAAAATTATGTAAATTTGTAGATACGGAACTACTGGTGAGACTGTTTTGTGCGTTGAATTGAAACTGGTGAGTAAAGTATTCACGACAACGTGTTTGACAGTACATTAATATTATATTTTTGTCACAACCCGGTATAAACATACATCACAAGATTTTAAAAAGAAAAATTTTTGTTTATTCTTTTATAACAAACTTCAACCTGACGAGCACAAATTTCGTAACAAAAATTGTGACGAATGACAAATATTTTACCATCTCATGAGCTCTCTTCTATCAAAACTTTCGAATTATAAGTCTGAAACAGGATATGTGTTTGGAACAAACCTATTCTTCCGACTAATGTGCTTTATATAAGGTATGGCTGGTGTCTTTTTTTGTACTAAGAAGTGTAGCAACTGTCAAATTTCAAAGTAAACAAAAAGAAATTGGTCATATATGTCATCACTCTAAACATATCAAAACAAATTTCAAAGTTTTCATTCTAGTACACATATAATGAACTACAAGGAAACAGCAGAAAACATTTTACAGCCTGGTGTTTTGACAGTTTTTACACCAGTTACCCAAAGAAATTCGTGTAGAAAGAATTCACAACTTTTTAAATGTAGGGGGAAATTTGTCTATTCCTCTTTGAAAGTCTCAGCAGTAATTTGATGGAGTTACCAAACATCTTTTTGTGAAAATTTGTGCAAATTGTTACAAATTCACACGATAAGAAACAGAACTATAATAAATTAAGCTAGTTTAGAGAAATGAGATCTCATTCATATGAATATTATTACTCACCAAAATTTCTCAGTTTTTCTGTCAAATTTTGCGAAAACAAAAATTTGGATTTACATTCTCAATTTTTTACGGAGCGAAATTTGTGAGATCTCAGTTACCTAAACTGACATATCTAACTGTCAAATGACCAATATTCTATTTTACTTTTTCTGCAGATAAAAATATTAGAGTTGGGCATCTTCTCACTGCAAAGTTTACGATGCAATGTACAGGTTGTCCGCCGGGAAGGTATACTAATTTGTTTGTTTATAATTTTTGATTAAATGAGAGGGAATGGATCTTATATTTATACGAGTAAATGTTTTATATAGTGTTGGCAATTTTGTATGGAATACAATATCAGGTAAATGTCCGCCTCTGTTAGTCTCACAAATGCTAGCCCTTTTGAGCACATTTTTCATTACATTCTCACACATTTCACGCGGTATTTCATTAATTTCATCACGAATATTTTGTTTGAGTTGCTCAGCGTTTCTGGTTTGTTAGCATAAGCCTTGCTTTTCCGATATCCCACAAAAAGTAGTCCGGAGCAGTCAAATCAGGCGATCGTGGAGGACAATCAACATTTCTTGAAATAACTTGATGTGGAAAGAGGTCTCGCAGTAATTCCATTGTAATCCTGGCTGTATACGATGTGGCACCGTCTTGTTGATATCGCATGTTAATCAAACCCAGAGCATGCAGTTGTGGCGTTAAAAAGTTTTAAATCATATCACGATATCGCTCCCCATTCACAGTTACCGTTACGCCGTTTTCATTTTCAAAGAAGTTAGGTCCAATGATTCCTCCTGACCGTATTGCACACCAGACTGTAACTTTTAATGGATGGAAAGCTGAGTGATGAATAATTTGAGAGATTTCCACTGCCCAGAACCGACTATTCTGTTTATTCACATATCCATTCAAATGAAAATGTGCCTCGTCACTCATTATGATTTTTTCATGAAAATCGGGGTTGCCATGGGCTAGCTGTAACATCCTATTGGCATATGCACGGCGGCGTAAATGGTCTTGTGGAAGAAGCTTTTGTGTCAACTGAATCTTAAATGGAACAAATGCAAATCCTGGCGAAAAATTGTGGCCAAAGTTGTTCTTTGAAGACCAAGCTCCTGAGCAAGGCGTCGAATTGAGGTTGATGTATTGTTTTGAACACTTCCTTGAGCAGCAGTAATGTTTTCAGTCTATCTTGCAGTAAGTTGTGGTCCATGCTTGGGCATATTACCCCCTTTCTTCGAAATAATTCACTACACGATAAATAGTGCGTTTTGTTGGCATGTTGTTTCTCCCAAAAATTTCACGTAACTTTCTCATCATCACAGTAATCGATGATTGATTTTGATAAAATGTTTTAACGATTAAAACACGTTGGTTTAACGAATATTTTTCCATAATAAATTTGCCACGTGTCTAATTCACGACTGCCAAATATGAACTGTCAAGACTAATGTTTACAAAAATGGCGGCAAACAAAGTAGTATACCTTCCCGGCGGATACCCTGTATTATTAACTAATATTATTTTTTATTTTAAAAAAATCAAAAAAAAAGTTGATAAGAAAGATTTTTTTTTTAATATTTTAAGAAAAAACAAAAATATTAAAGAAATAAATAAAATATTTTTGATAAGTACGAAATAGTACTTTTTTCAAAATTTCCGGGCAATATTTCTTCGGGCAATTGTTTTCCGGAAAAGTTACGCTACAATTTTGACAGTTTCTACATCAGCTACCCACTGAAATTCGTGTAGTAAGAGTTCACAACAGTTTCAATGTATGGGATATTCTGCTCCTTCACTTTGAGAGCCTTTGTAGTAATTTGGTCGAATTAACAAATATCATTTTTTAAAAATTTATGTAAATTGTAACAAATTCATACGATAACAAACAGACCTATAATAAAGTAAGCTAGCTTAGAGAAATAAGATCTACGGAATCTCATTCATAAGAACAGTATTACTCAGAAAAATTTCTCAGTTTTGCTGTCAAATATTTCGAAAAAAAAAATTGCATGTACATCCTCAATTTTTGAAGGAGGGAAATTTGTGAGATCTCATAGCGAGTTTCAATCAAATTTCAAAGATCTCCTCTCAAAATCGAGATTTGATCTTTTCAATGAAACTTTTTTCCAGATTTAATTGTAGGATTGGTGAATAACTGACACACACATTATTGAAAAAAAAACATATCTTCATCATTAGATGACGAGGAACACGAAGACGAAGCAATGAAAAACTCCACTGAAATTATAAAATATAAATTATTAACTTCTTCGTCCATTAGTTCTTAAGTTTTTAGCACGGATTGGCACAATTTCACAACAAATCAACGAAATATTTTCCATTTAATGTTGGACAAAAGAGACGTCTTACATGTATGTGGCATTCAGATCAGATCTGCCAACCCATCAAAGATCAGATCTTTCGTGTTAAGATTTGATCTAGATTTGCTCTTTTTGTTGGAATGAAACTCTCAAAATTCAAAAAGATGAAATCTTTAATCAGAAAGAGCAGATCTTTTTCTAGAATGAAACTCGCTATCAGTAAAAGAAAGTACTGGCAAATCTAACTGTCAAATGAAAAATATTCTGTTTTACTTTTTCTGCAAATAAAAATATTAGAGTTGAACATCTAAGTAAATATTACAGTCTATGGAATTTTCTTTCTTTTTTCCAAAGTAAATATTGAAAAAGATATATTCCATAAATTGCAAAAGAAATTACTAACATAACCGAATGTGATGCAGTTTCTATACGGTATTATTCAAAGTAAGGATTTAATTTGTTGTTGTTTTTAGAGAGACCTCATCATACATGTTTCTGTTTCACTTTTTTCTCACGGCAAAACTCACGATGCAGTGTATAATATGCTAACATTATTACACGTCGAATTGTATTTAAATTTCAAATAATACTTCGAAATTTAAATATCTTAGTTGAAAGAAGTTTTTCTAAAGAAAAATGAAGTTCAAATTTTTAGCATACCACCCATTTTGCATTTCTTTTTTTTTAAACCGCAGACCGACGTTTAAGAATTTAAAGATTTGCATTTACTTGCTGAACACAATGAAAAATTCGTTTCTTCCTTCAGCTGTCGACTATTTCCGTGCCTTTGACAATTGTACGGACTATAACTACAAATACACCATTGTACTCGACCTTAGTCAATTAAATCGTATCCACATTTATGAAGCATAATCTATTTCCTTATGACTTTATAGAAGTGACAATATTTGGATATTTTAGCTTTGTTTTTTTTTTTAATAGTAGATAAGTTGAAACGCGCTGACTCAATCATGGCAACATCCTTGTCATCAATCAGTCAAATCACAACATTTACCTGCCTCCGTTAACACTGTCATTTTTGTGTGTATTGTATATTCTATAATATAATAAGAGCTTCATCCGCAACACTTTGAGTGAAGACTCAAGAAGATATTTATAAACTATCACATAAAAACAATTACGAAAACCCAAAGCCGCAATTAGCTATTCCGAATGCGTCCAAAGTGTCACAAGTATAAAGCATCAGAATCGGAACTCCTCTGGCATAATAATTGCCATTGACTTCTTGACTTTTTTAAACAAAAACTAAAAAAAAAAAAAAAAAAACAAATCATAAAAAAGAATATAACTCTTTTAACTAGTTTTTTGGTTGTTATTTATATTTTTTACCAAATGCTTATAACTTGGGTTTGGGACAAGGGCGAATATTGTTTGCTTGAGGTTTTCAATATAGCAAAAGCTTACTTGCAGAAAAAAAACCGGGAGTGGCATCGTTGGTGCCTTTGTCAATATTTTGCGTCTATCGCGTAAAACAAAAATTAGAATCACGATTTTCGGATTAGTTGAACTCTGGGATTGTACTAATTTGCATTTTAAATAAGCCAGCATGAGCAATCAGGTACTTGAGGAAATAGTTGTCGGTTCAGGTGGGTCTTTGGGTTTTCCACGAATTAATATTTGTGTTTTTGGGTTGTTGTGGGTAAGAGTTGAGTTTAATTAAATTTTTATTTATGTACTTCATTGCGTATTAAAACACAACACAGTAACTATACAGTGATTTGTTCTTTGTTGCCTGATGATGCGTGGATTTAAATTGTAATAATTGCTGTAATAAAGCAATGGAAGCTTAGATATAAAGTGCGGAGTAAAATAAAATAGGATTTTGTTTTTCAATGCCAATTTTAAATAGCAATTTGAGTTCCACGAAATGTTTATTTAATTGAAGCTTCAATGAAATGTATACTAATAAAAAGTCTAAGCTGAGGATGCTAGATTGATTGACATATTTGATAATTGTAAAAGATTAACTTGGAGAAAGTCTACACTATTTTCTTTCACACAGAAACACTTACCATCAAATGTCAAAATTGACATTTGAGTAATTGTTATTGCGGGCGTTAACTCATTTATTCTCGGATACCAATTTATCGGAGTATATCTGTGGACGAATCAGATAGGTTAGCTGAAAGCTGTCAAAAAATCAAAGCAAAAAGCACACCAATGAATTTTGCAGTCAGCTGGTTCTATACATTTGTTCTCGGATAACCAGTTATTCCAATTTTTTTTGGGATAACTAAAGATAGCTTTCACGAGAGTAGCTGTTTGTTCATCAGATGTGGTTTTGCACGTATTACAACTACAGAAAGTTATTCCAGATTGCTGAGAATAATTGAGTGAACGTCCCCATTGTGTTTTTATTGTTTTATTTTTGGGACTTTCAAAATTCAATGATTATCTTGTTGTTAGGTGCTTTGGTACACATCAAAGAAACAGTGGGGGAAACATTATAAAAAAAAACGTTTCTGAAGAAGAAATATTGCTTAGGTGTGGACGCTTTTCTGGACTGTTTCCCATTTATCCAGTTTTGTGCTTGGAAATGTATTTTAAAGAAATAGTAATGATAATGATAATCATGCATAAAATTAAAAAAAACTAGAAAAAAACAACACAGTGGCAAATAAATAAATTAAAAAGGCGGCTTACTATTATATACGAGAATAGCTGAAATTAGTTCTAAAGTTGAAATGTTTACAGAAATTTCGCTCGCGGTTATAAAGCGGGATTTCGATTTTTTTGTTAATTTGGTTGGTCATAAAAGATTAGAAAAATACAAAATACGAATTTCAGATCCAGCATAAGTGTTTTGTAGAAGGTTTAGCAATGACTTTTCGGTTTTTGACAAATAGTAATTATTATCACTATGTAATGTATGTATTAAAATTTTCAAAACAAAGCTTATCTTGTACTGTAGCCAAAGTTTCTAATGCACTCATACACTCTCTATGTAAATGCTTGAGAAATAAAGAATATTTTTACGTTCGAAATGGGAAACACAGAAAAATTTCATAGGCATTTCAGAAAAGTTTCGGACACATTTCAGAATCATTTTTTTTATTTGCGATTTTTGTTTGGTTTATGAAATTTTTGTTAAATAATTCAAAAATGTTGCGTTGATGTGAACAAACCTTAAAGTGTTTCTGAAACGGGTTTGAAACCAATTGGAAACATTTCAAAATTAATATTTCCTGAAATATATCTTTGGTGTGGACAGACTTATTTTTTTTAAATGAGGATTTCAAAAGTAAATATTATACTGTAGAATAATTAAATCACAATTTGTATATAGAAAATATCTTAAATTTTTTTTCTAAGATAAAATTGATATGGTAATTTTAAATATTTAATAATTTAAAGTAGCAAACAAAATTTCAAAAAAAATTATCCACCCGTTTCCGAAATATTGAATTTTCAAGAAAAAAAATGTTTCTTTTCAAAATACAAACAAATATTTTTCGAAAATTTTAATAAGCACGATTATTTATAATTAGAAGGACCTCCTATACAAAAATTGGAGAGTAGAGAAATTCGGATTTTTGCATGAAACAAAGGCTGCTTTAATAAAACTTACAATACCACGTTACTTTTTTGTAAAAATAAAATATTGATTTCAAGACTTTTAAAATATTTTTTCATATAAATATATACATCAAAAAATATATTTATTTTTTATTTGAAAAATCTATCTATTCAGAAATATCTACTCAGTTAGTTAATTCAGATTTAACTTTGCGAATTTTTGAGTTAAGCCTGTACGCAGTTTCTATTTCTTTGTTTTCTACTGTACCTGCAGTATATCATTTGTTCAGAAATTAGGGCCGGTAAATAATTGCCTGTCATTTTTTAGAATTTATGTCATGTAAAATTGGTAAATGTAGACATTTATAACAAATACCTGTCTTTTGCCATATTGTTTTGAATAAAAGTTATGGACCTGACTGGAATAATTGAGGATGCATCAAATTTACCTCAAGTAAAAAGAATGCGGGGCAAAAAAATATCAGTAAAAAAATTTGCTTTGGTGCTGAAGCAACATCACAAGATTATAGCAGTTTGGATAGCATAAGTAAATTAATAAAAAATTCAAATGGCATCATTTTAATGTTGTTCAATATTTATTTCAATTAATTCATTTGTTTGTTTCTATAACTTGAACTTTTGAAATTTAAATATTTTTTTCAAAGAACAGCTGACACATTCCCCTCAAATCTTCGCTACGATTTATGCTGATATTTAGAGAGAAAAGTTCGTTTAAATGTGGCTTTAGCTCGGGATTTAAATTGACTGAAAAAGAAACGAATCGCAGGAATAAACTTATACTTAACCCTGAAACTAATAGGGCCCAACACCACACATGTCTGCATGTGCAATATAGTGTTGGGCATGCAAAATCCCAGTATATGGTGTTGAATGTTGGGCATGCGGCATGACTTATTTAATTTGTTGTTTGTTTATTTTCTTTTTGTGCATGCATGTATATGTGTGGTGTATGTACTACATTTGCACAGTCAAGCTATTGATCTTAATAGTCGTACAAGTATGGTAGAAATGTCTTCGAAAAATAAATAAAAGGTTTTGGGCTGAATTTTTAAGATTCTACCAAAACATTCCGGTTCTTATTATCAATTCAATCAAAATTGCTGCTACAGCGGGCTCGGATCTTGACATTTAATAAATTATCTATATTAAGCGATAAGCACACGAATTAATATTGCGCAGTTTGCATGAACTGCATTCTTGGAATTGTGCATGCAGGCATGCGTAGTATATGGGCCCTATAAGCTGATCTCGGACTGGAAAACGTGAGCCTAAGTGAACTTTCACTGGAAAATTTCTGGAAACTGTCAAATTAAAATATAAAATCTATTCGTTTATGATAAATTATACAAATGCTTCGTTCTGATTGCAAAATGGTGCCAACAATATATATATACTATATAAACAAATAAGCGTCATTTACAATTGCTACATTTTTGGAAAATTTACTCGATTAACGGTATTTATTGGCAACACAATTTAACTTAGAATATCAATTTTCATATGTAATTTGCATAACTACATACTTTTGATGAAATTTCGGATTAGATTCCTGAGTTTTGATCAACATTTTTATTAATTTTATTAATTTTGTATTTGTATGGCTTCCATTTTAATGGTTTCGAAGAAGTCCAAGCATACAACTTGCAATTTGAAACCTTACAAGCTCAAATAAATTTAATTTTATTATAAATACATAACAGAATTTGTTTTGTTTGTAAGACCTAAGGTCCTTTGTATGCAATATTATTTCGAAATGGGATAGTCTATTTTAGTTCTCGTAATCTCGAGTCTGGTCAAATCATGTTTCATTAAACTTAACACAAAATGGAAATAAACCGATACCTTTATTCAAATCCAAACAGAAAAAAGACTTGAAAACTTGCAGAATGAAAGGACATTTTATGCTTACTTCACCATGCAGTTAGCTCAATCAACTGAGAAATTCCAAATAGTCGTTGAAATAAAAACAAAATCAATACTCTGCCATGATCCTGCTAGTCAAGGTGAAAATTGTTATGCTAAAGCCCCAACCAGAACTTTGATTTGCCTCTGTCTATAAGGCTTCATTGCTTTCGCTATATTTATACATTTTTATGAATAGGTGGATCACTTAAGCATTTTTATGAGGAATGAATGGCAAATTCTATTAACATCACAATATCGTAGGTTACTCTACGATTATACTATTTATCACTTAAAGTTAATTTTTTGAGGAATGAAAAAAAAACAAAAAATATTAAGTATACATATAAAATGTTGGATAGTATTTTATGTTCGCATATTTGAATACTTACCCACTTTCAAGGTTGATTCCAGTTTGACCAGTCAATAGAAGAGATAGGCCAGGCTTCAAAAAATTAATAATATATGTACATGAATGGCATCGTGCGTCGGTTTATTTTCTTTGTTTACTTTTTACATATATAAATACAGTATTCTCCGCTTAAATGCACCTCGTTTAATCGTCTTTCTTTTCTTTAATCGACCGAAAACATTTCCTACGAATTACTTGATTTTAAAAAATGCAGCCAGAAAACTCAAAATATGTAAAAAAAAAATATTTTAAAATCTAAATAATATTGTACTAAATTAAAGACATCGTTTCGATTGGCAGCACAGTTCAGTACATAACAAATGACAGCCAGTTTTCGGTTATACAATAGTTGATCGGTTGGCAACTTAAGAAGCATGAAATCGTTAATTGAACCATTCGAAAAATCTGGGAAACACATTCAGTGCAATTAAGCGTCGAATACTGTTACTATTCCATTTTAACTCGGTTAAAGGAGTCTTAGCCTAAGCTTTTATAAGAAGAATATCATTTTGTTTTATTAGCGATTAGGTACGGAGGTTACATATGCGATGCGAAAAAATATCAATCTACTGTTTCCTTGAAAACCGCCTTATGGATTTTTATTAAGCTTCATGTCCGTGGCATAATAAATTGATGTCACTCCAAAGGTCGAATCTAACACTCATGCCTAAGTGATTAATTTTTCAAGAGCATCCCTTTCCTTTTGAACATAGCTGCATGCCCTTCGCATAAGGCAAAAAACTTAAGTTCTTTTCCTTTCCTATTCATTAGCACCACAAACACATGAATGGTTCTGCAGTAAAGAGCGTTTAATTATTGTCTCGTTAATGACTTATCTAATATTGCCATATTGCTTACACTTCTAAATAGTGTATTTTAATAAATATCTTCATATTAACAATCAATTTAATTATAATAATAAATTTTAACTAAATATGTCTGTAAGACGTAAGGTCTTTTAAATGCAACCTGAATTGCATGGCACTAGTTAGAAGGAATACAAATATCCGAAGAAATTGATTTTGAATGTATTTGAAATTATGAAAGATTTATTGTTGGCACAGTAGATTTGAAAACAAGCTATTTAACCAACGGGCGCTGCGGCATTTAGTTAACACTGGAGGTAGAGAAGAATACTGTCTAGCGTGGGGCTCGAAACCACGTGTTAGTTAACAATCAATCAATATATACACAGCGCCATTTCCACCCCACCTCCTGTCAAATTGCAACTGTCAGTGTCATTTTTTGTTAGTGGTATTTTTAATTTTTAAAGCCAACTCGCTTTAGCAAGGATATCAAATTTTAAAAATACGAAACATACATTATTGTTCCTCAAACTTCTAGAGCACTTACACTTTACACCATACATATCACATCTGAGGTCACAAACTATTGACTTTTTCGCACACGGCGCAAAATTTTATTTCCAAGAAACGTCAGTGGTAGCGATAAGCATAAACAAAATTTACTAAAAACTCAAGAAAACATACAATCCGTTCAGTAGAATAAAAGACTGACAAGTCTCAAATTTATCGATTAGGCAGCTTGTTATTTGTCTGTCTGCTGTATGGAACATTTTTCCCAAGGTGGGTTGGGGTCAAAATCCCGAAAACCGAAATCCCGAAAACCCAAAAACCCGAAAATTCAGAATCCCGAAAACCCAGAATCCGAAAAATCCAAATTACCGAAAACTCAAAATCCCGAAAACTCAAAATCCCAAAACCCTAAAATACCGAATGGGATCCCGAAATCCCGAAAAATTATATAAAATGCAAAATTTGCGTAAATTTTTCATTTTATATAATTTTTCGAGATTTCGATTTCGGACAAATAATCATAAGTGTAAAGTTAAAAATTAAATGCGTAAAAAACAATATTATCTACTGTTTAGTTTCGTTAATATTAATATCTCTTTGAACATTCTCAAATAATTTTTTTAAAGGAATTTCATACAGTAGAAATTTATGTTAGCTATGATAATGTTAACTAATTTAGACCCGTTTGTTGATACACAACTTAAGCATTTAAGTTCTACTTAGGAACTTATGTGACAGTTTACGCAGAGGAAAAAGTAGCCCTTAAGCTTTTTAAGTTGAACATAAATATTTATGATTCGTATCAGCAAACAGCCTTAAACTTCTAATTGACTGCTATTTATTATACTTCGTTTATACTTTTTGTTATTAAATTTTGTTGTTAAATTTTATTTCTTATATATGGCTTTTTGTTCCATCAAAGTGTCAGTGAATAGACAATTTTGAAGACTTTTTTACTTTTCTGTTTCTTTTTTCGGGATTTTCAGTTTTCGGGATTTTAGGTTTTCGGGATTTTGGATTTTCAGGATTCTGTGTTTTCTGGATTCAGAATTTCGGGATTGTGTCCGTCTTCCTCCCAAAGTTCATAGCTTGAGAATGGCTTACAAAATTGTGTGTGGCGAAATTTACGTGAATGGATCCAAATCAATTATTGGCATTGGATCGAAAAATTGTTAACCCATAATACATTTATGATCCAGAAGAACAATTAATACTCGAAGGCGATACTATTCGTCTTTGTCATACTCATATGACTGACTGAAATTATGTTGAAAAACTAGTTGCTGAATACTTAGCTTAATCTAGCTATTTCGTGATTTTTAATGTTTTTCTGAAATTACGGTCTCGAATAGCTTAGGATTAACTTGTATAATGATTGTAGCATGATTGTAGTACTTATACACTTTTTTGAAGAGTGTTTCTGTTTATAGTCATTTGGGAATATTTTTAAATATGCAAATACGCCGACAAGTTTTGATTCAAGATGCTGGTAAACCTGCTGCCAACATCAGAAGTATACATTTTAGAGAAAAAAACTAGTTTCACTTAGTGTTCTTTTCATTAATTTATTTTTTTTTCTTACAAAAACAAAACAAACAAACTTGTTGCCAGTTATGGTTATAGGTTATTAATTTCTATTGTGGCTTTAATAATATTGGCTGGTTTAGCAGTTTAATAAAGTTGTGTATTTTTGAATAATCGTAAAAAAAATTAAAGATTTACATAAAATTTACATTTATTACTTTCAGAACATGTTTTTTTCGGTTTTAATGATAAAGATCTTACGAAAAATCAGATCACGAGAATAACTTAACTCATTTTAATAAACAGAAAGCTTTTAACAAAATCAATCCCATGATTTTCGAGATGTTCGAGAAACAATAAAAAAAAAAAACAACGGAAATCAAAAGTTACTGCTATGAACTCCTATTCTATTATGTCATTTTGCATATATACACACATAATGTATGTAAACAAATTATTAAAATAAAACCGAATCGCTGTTTTTTGATGCAAATATTTGTAACTAAGACAATTTGTAAACCAAAATCAGTTATGCGGAAGGCACAATTTTAACAACTTTATCATTGATGTAGCTAATATGATGTTTTTATTTTTGTTTTCAAAACATTTATAATCGTATTCAATAGAATTCGCAGTTCAACAGTTGAATAAGTATTCATAAGGATTGAATAAATTCATATAAAATATTTCCGACCAATTTTAGTTAAAATGGCATTGATTCAAATAAAGTACCAAAACGAGAAATGTATTACGTTCAGATATCATGAAGTAATGTAATGTATCTATTCAATTTACCATAACTTTCATTTCCTAACTTTTGCTTAGGGACGTTTGTACTATTAGCACAGTCAGTCTCTAAAATGAGTTTAAGAATAAGGCTGTAAGTGTAAGTGGATGTCTTCCGCGATTTAAAATCGATTTAAAATAAAATGCACGACTTCTCTTGTGTTCGATCACATCGTATGCAAACATTTTCTATTAATAATCTAAATACATTTTTAAAATAGTTTTTTACTTAACTTTTTATATACAAAATTTCCTATTCTTTTTTCTAAACAAAAAATTTTAGGTACGACAATATTTATTTATTTTTATATTTAATAATTTAAGCTCAAAAACAAAATTTCAAAAAAATTATACACACGTTTTCGAAAATGAAAAAAAAAATATTTTTCGAAAATGTTGGTATACAGTCTTATTTATAAGTTAAGGGATCTACTGCGTAAAAATTTGGATTGAAATCCGTACAGCCGCTTATGAAAAAGTCAAAATAAAAAATAGTTGTATGGCAGGTACAAAAATTTAAAAAACAAATATTAAAAAAAAAATTACCAAAATGTATACTATACCTAAAGTAGTACACGCACTTTTTTTTATCAAAATCGTTAGTGCCGTTTTCGAGATAATTAAGATGGTACAAAATATAGTTTAGCAAGTACCGTTATTTTTGGGGCTAAAAAAACGATTCAAAAATCTATTGGAGACAAGGCTTAAGTACCAAGTTTAAGGAAAATCGCTTCAGCCGTTTAGGCTGTAGATCGTTGTACAGACAGACAGACAGACGGACTTTTTTGGTGTTCTCTATCATCGTAATGAGAAGTTTGATTAAAATATCGAGTCTAAATCGCAAGTAAAAATGAATTATACTATTTTTGTACTTACAGCCTCATTGTGTATCTCTAAATAATACAAGACCATTCTAGTTTATACATTTAGTATGAGTTAACTGATACAAAGTGGTTCTTAAGTCAATTTAGATCCCGAGTTAGTTAGTAGAGTTAACTGTGAATTAACTGAGTAGATATTTTTGAAAGATGCTTGGCAAAAAGAAACTATGTGGGAAGAGCTATGGAAAGTGTCGAAATGGAGATTTCCATCGCACATCGATTTCAATAGCTTTTTTGAGCTTTTAAAGTTTAAGGTATGCCGGATATATAAGAGTGACAAACTGCCATTATTTCTTCCATTTTATTGACATTAATGACAAAATCGTGTTAATGGTTTGGTCATTAAAAAATGGCAGGGGAAGCTGGCATTAAATATTGGCATTAAAATGGCGTCATGTAAATGCACAGTGACACCATTTAGAAAATAATGGCACAACGCTAGAAAGAAAGAACCCTCTCATTCTTTAGTGGCAGATTGTCATTATCAATTAAATAGTCATTATTTTGCCCCGTGAAAATGCTTATCATTAATGATTTATTTATACCATTATTTTGTCAGTTAAATGGCATGAATTAATGTTAATTTATCACTCGTGTAAGTCCTGCATTAATCTTCCATTGAAAATCTGGTTTTATCTACCTCGGGGATAATCCATTTGCAGGATTAATTAATACTGGTTTAAATTTGAGTAAGCTTGCCCACTGAAAAGCTGAGCCCAAGGCCAATATTGGCATTTGGTTAAAGAACTGTCGAAATTTGTATCAAAGGGCAATGTAGAACCCAACCTAATTCTGACACTACATCCTTTTACAGAAAAAAACTCATAGCGATTTTCGACTCCATCAATTATCCAGTACCAATGAAGTCAGAAACTATAAATTCAAAATATTTTCTAAGCTGGCTTAGCACAGCCACATCAAATTTCAATTTTTAGCATAAGTGGTCCGCGAGATCTAATGCCCGAAAAATCACAAAAACCGTAACTGACTTCATCAGAATTTGGGAGCACTTCCCGACATCGTAGAATCTTTTAATTTTGCAGAACTATACTTGAGGATTTTAATCGGTGGGGTTTTCCTTTTAGGGGCGTGGTACCCGCCCACTTCCTCAGAAGTAATGTGAATTATATGGAGTGCTTCTGATTGGTGTAGAACGATAAAATTTGGTAGAGTGGTAGGCCTTAAAATACCTAAAAAGAAAAAAAATATTAAATTTGCGTTTTTCATTCAGGAGGCATGGTATCCACCTATTTTTGGAAAAAAGGTTTAATTTTAATGGAACACTTACAATTACTGTAGAAGGATGAAATTTTCATTCTGCATACAAAGCTAAAAATAAAAAATGTAAGATTTTTCATTCGAATTGTCTTCTATTGTCATTTATTTTACAAAATTAGTTTGGTAAACCCTCAAAGTTAAATAAATAACCTTATTATTTTTGGGACAGTTTTTCAGTGACTGATTTAACTCTCCGATATGATAAAAAGATTTTTTTGACAAGAAACACAAAATTGTTATGCCAACCTTATACAAAAGTTACACGGCAACTCTTTTTGAGGAAAAAACCACAGAACCAAAAATTTGCGTCAATTGTTTAGATATTTCTGGGCCAGTTTTTGAAAGTAATTAAGCTTCTTAATTAATATTCCTTTTCTTTACTCATCATAGTGAAAAATTAAAAGAATTTGGTCTTCAATCAAGAAAGTCTTTTTTTAAAGGTTCTTTATTTTCTTCTTGATATTTTCATTCTCTTAGAACAAACAAAGTACTTCGAAAAATTAATTCAGATTTTTTAACCGGATCTGTCGTAGCCCTTTTATAAATTATGGAAAAAATTTAGAGACAGAAGGGAGCAAGCTTAATTTTATATTCTTGTTATGAATAATTTCATGCAAAGTCGTTATAAATGGATAAATATTAAGTTTACTAATAGCTTGCCAATTAAATTAATGGACTTTTAAAACTCGTGTATAAGCTTTTTTTTATTAAACCGCACAAATGGTGAAAATGAAATTCTTCATACTACAGAAATTATCATTTTGCAGGGAACTTTTGGTTAGTATAGGTAAGGTACATATTTTAATCTTACAGGGTGTAGCAAAAGGTGAGCCCGGGCTTGAAAAAATGGGTACTCGAACTGCAGTTGGGCTACCAAGTACGCAGGTAATTTAACACAAGCAAAATAATCGTAATTTGAACACTACTCTCCAATTCAACTGCACGAGCGACCTCTACAATTTTACACTCACGAAAAGTCATACTTTCATGAGTCACCACAAGGTTTTTTGTTAATAAAATAGACTTGCGGCTACAGTGTACGTAATGTGATGATGAAAAATGTGGTTATAATGACAAGAAAAAGAAATTAGGGTTCCTAAAGGTAGCGAACGTAGTCCTTAGTTATTTATTATAATATTTGACGTTCTTTAAGGTGACATTACGGGCCCGAAAGTGAATCAGGTCAGGTGCCTAATTGTTTTCGATGATATTAGAGAAAAGTTAAAACAAACTCTTGATCCTCCCATAAGGTTTTCAGGAATTATGCGTACCACATGAGCAAAAAAAAAACGATATTTGTAATGCGTAAAACAGATTCGTATACAGCAAGGAATATGCTGGCCACCAAACATTATTCGAACACATTTCATCAACACGGTTATTTCAATTTGATTAGGGCTGGCACTGCCTTGCCTCGGTCTCAGTCTCGGTCTTCGAGACGAGACTACTTTAAAATCATATGAGGAGAGACCTTATTTTTTGTACCGAAATTCGCCAAGAGTCTTGCTGGTCTCGGTGGTCTGGGCGGTCTCGGTGGCTTGGTGGCTTGGTTTAGGTTTTCGCTAGAAAAAATATTTTGTATTTAATTATTTTTTTGGTACCTACTCATGTTTAATTTTTACAAGTTTTATTTTGGGAAATATTTCATTTCGTTGGAATAGAAATCGCTCATTTTTCAGACTCTGTTTTCCCCTCCGGAAAAAGGTGACTTTAAAATTTTTGGCTGACATTTGGATGAAAATATTATCAAAACGTCAAAAAATAGTTTGTTACCATGAATCAAAGAAAACAAGATTACGACACTTATTTGTTTTTTTATTTTATTGACGGCACCAAAGAATAAAAATCTGCAAATTGTTGTTGTTTGTTGTTTGTGGCATAATGGATTTCGATCTCTTGTGACGTCAATAAAATAAGAAAATCAAAGAAGTGTCTTAATCTTGTTTTCTTTGATTCATGGTTTGTTACACATCTGAACTGTCAAAATTAATTCAGGGATGACTCCAATTTAAATGGATCTCTACAAAATTCTATCTCAGAAAATTCGAATTTTCAAGTCTTTTGGTCGACATTTGTAAAAAAAATATTATCCGAACGTCAAAATATAGTATGTTGCTTACCTGTCAAGCTATACATAGTCAAAATCGATTTAGGGATGGTTCCGATTTAAATGGATTAAAAAACCTATACAACATTCAATTTTTACCTCAGACTAAGAATGCGACCACGACCGAAACCAAGACGAAACTGAACATTCAAACGGCGAGACGAAGATCGAGACCCGACTTGGTTTGGCTTGACTGAGACCGAGACGACACTAAAATTTTTCGATTTTGACGAGACCGAGACGAGACTAACAAAAGTCTCGTCTGGTCTCGTCTCGTTGCCAGGCCTAAATCTGATTGACATTTCTTATCGGAAAAAAATAGAAATAAATTCCACGCATTGTTTTTATTTTTTTTTCTTGCAGCTGTGCCACACTGAATATCGTAGTAGAAAATTTCTAAGTACTTCACCAGCAACAGCAATTTTAGAGTTTTGGCTTAACAATGCTGTAGACGTTGCTGGTGCTGGACTATAGTTTTCTGAACAAATGAAATACTTTGGTTTTAAAATGATGGCTGCCGATGTTGCTGGTTTAATCTTTTACAGGATAAGGACTTTTTTCTGATCTACCGATGCATATGCCAGACAAGCACTTTTTGAATGGAATAGGGTTCGTAATTATCACAAATTATCAACGATTCTCCATCTTCTCTGATAAACAACAACTGAAGTCCAACTCAAAAAGTAAAGTAGACGAAGCTGTTTCAGTAGTGACGAACGGTGATCGAATTAGAAGCAAAAGATCCAAAGAAGCATCCTTATTAAAACAAAACAAAAATCAATAATTTTTCAAATCACAAAGATTTAACAAAAGGTGTTTTTTGTTTTTGTTGGAAACAGTAGACTCTATACCCATAATGTAGGTACATATATCAAATCTTGAACTCTAGTGTAGGTAGGTATAATTGTTTTAGTTTTGTGACCCACTAGAGTTCAAAGTGGCCCCACTGTGCTCCACCGGCCGAAAATACCTCATATTAAAATTAAATTCTCTATGAGTGTGGCCTTAAGGCACGGGCATATGTCTATTGAGTCTGATTAGCTTTGGAGCTAAAGTTCGTTGACAGAAGGTAATTTAAATATTTTGTGATGCAAATCTGCATGACAACTACTTAACGATTTTAATTTATGCACCTGAAGAAGTTTGGCAGCTTTAGATGGGAATTCACACGACTTATGCGAAAAGATACAAGCCTCAGAAAAAAATGATTTCTTCTTAAGGAAATATGTGTATGTTAATGTGAATGGTTTTTCAGTTATAAAATAATCTGTTAATTTGCTTTGAAGTTTAGTTTTCGATAGTTTCTTGGACCGAATTGTAAAATGAGGGTCTACTCTGTGTTCTTAGTTCTTGTTGTCGTGGTAGCTGTAGCTAGCAGCGAAAAATTGCACCGTCAAAAGCGATCCTTGGATTCATTATTAAGCCTTAAATCAAGTCTCTTTGGCTCATTAGGCGGAGGTGGTGGAGGTAGTGGAGGTAGTGGTGGCGGAGGCGGCGGTGGAGGATACTCTGGTGGACAATCATACAGTGCTCCTAATGTCGTTTACGTTTCGGAACAACAAGGATATGGTGGTGGTAATTCAGGAGGCTACTCAAGTGGAGGATATGGTGGATCCTCCGGCGGCTACTCCGGCGGCGGCGGTTCGTCTGGATACTCAAGCGGTGGCTCATCTGCTCCAATCACTATTGTAAAGGTTCTCGGTTCATCGGGTGGTGGTGGAAGCTCATATGGAGGTGGTAGTTCATATGGAGGAGGTAGTTCATATGGAGGAGGTAGCTCATATGGAGGAGGTAGCTCATACGGACACGGAGGATACAGCTCCGGCGGTTCATCTGGCTACTCAAGTGGTGGATCATCTGCTCCAATCACCATTGTAAAGGTTCTCGGTTCATCCGGTGGTGGTGGATATTCTGGCGGCCATGGAGGAAGCTCATATGGCGGCGGTAGTTCATCATATGGAGGCGGTTCATATGGTGGCAGCTCACACGGTCACGGAGGTTACAGTTCGGGAGGTTACGGCGGTGGCAGCTCAGGCCCATCAATTTCAATAGTTAAGCTTATCAGCACCGGTGGTGGTGGAGGTGGAGGTGGTGGTCACGGAGGCTACTCATACGGTGGATCATCAGGAGGATACTCAAGCGGCGGCGGCGGCGGATGGAAGGGATCATCAGGATGGTAGATCATAGAAAAACAACCGAAGATTAATTTATTCCAATTATTTACTACGATGAAGTGCAAATAATTATATATACTCGTAAATAAAAATTTAAAAAACCAAATTTAATATATTTAAATTGTTTTTTTTATTTTTTTATTTTATTGCATTCAAATATATTTCTTGAAGTGATTTGAATTAAACGAATCTTTTAGTTCAAACTCATTAAAGATAAAACGCAAAAATAAATATAATAACAAAAAAATACCAGAAAGCCAAAAGTACTAAAGCAAATTAATTCCTTCCAGAATTTTTTGTTTAATGTTGCGTTTAACTTTCAAGAATTACTTGTGTGAGAAATTTTAACCAAAATTAGTCGAGTGTTTAACAACATTCAGGATGTAGGAGAATATGACAATAATACACGTCAAAACCCTAGATTCGTCAAAGTGATTTTTTTGCCAAGAAACAGCAATACAAAATTAATTCAGCGACTTCTTGACACCTTTGAAAATCCTTCTAGAAATTCCATCAATTTTAATAGATCTTCAAAACAGGATGACGATTTTACTGAGGGACTTCAGACACACACATACCAATGGTTGAGAGTTGGAGGTCAATAGGCCCTAGTTCTCCATGAGCTGTTGCGTCATCAAATAAAAAATAAAATGCACGACTGGATCGCACGTACTTGCTTCGATCAAATTATATGCAAAAGATTCTTAATAGAAACGGCTTAATGTATTTTTCACTTAATTTTTTATATATAAAAATTCTTAAATTTTTTTCTTAAAAAAAATTGGTATGGTCATTTGAAATATCTAATAATATAAATTTAAAAACAAAATTTCAGAAAAAATCGTTCAGCCGTTTTCGAAATATTGAATTTTCGAAAAAAAAAAATATTTTGTTTTTTCAAAAATCCAATAAAAACTATTTTTGGAAAATTTTGAAATGCAGTATTGTTTAGAATTCAAAGTAGCTCTTGAATAAAAATTTTGATTGAAATCCGTTCAGGCGTTAATGAGAAAGTCGAAAATCAATAAAATGGTTGTATGGCAGGTTAATAACAAAATATTAAAAAATTGGCCAAAATATAGACAGCAAACGGCTCGAGATAATTAAGATTGTAGAAAAATTTGTATGTCAAGTACCGTTATTTTTGGGGTTAAAACAACGATTCAGAAACCTATTTTGGACAATCACCTAAAACACCTATGCACCAAGTTTGAAGATAATCGCTTCAGCCGCCTTAGGCTGTAGATCGTTCTACAGACAGACAGACAGACGGAATAGCCGGACCACTTTTTTTGGTGTTCTCTATCATCGTAATGTCAACATTGATTAAAATCTCGAGCTCGATTTTTTTTCCAAATGCAAAACTTGCTCTATTATACCTATATCGCAAGTAAAAATATATTTGTATGTATAATTGATTTGATATATTTGGTGTTTTGTTTAAATGTTTTAATCGATGTATTTCATTAATTTTTTTTTATTGGATTAAAGATTAAATTTTATTTTAAATAACTAATGGTTTTTAAAGATGATAGACAGCAAGTGACCTCCACGCTCATCCACGCATATGCGGCACTTGAACAGAAAATTTTTCATTGCGACCTGAAGTGTTCAAATTGGAATCGCCTCAATTATTGTCTTAATGGACTGCGTCAATTCAGTCAAATGACTGGGTTTCATTTTGTACACTTCCTGCTTCACATAACCCAGGTGACCTTGTGGCCCGCGGGAAGTGCAGTTTCTGGATATAAATTTGTTTGGGAATTTTCGTTGGAGCTCCACCATAACTTGTGTGGCTACGTGTGAATTTGCTACATCTTGTTGAAACCAAATCCTGCTGAAAGGTATAAGTCTTCGTCTACTTCAACATCTTCATATAACGGTCCCCATTGACAGTTTGTGTTACACCGTTTTCTTCAAAGAAGTATGACCCGACAATACAGCACCACACAGTGACTCGTTCTGGGTGCTGTTCCGTCTCATGGAGCATTTCTGGATTAGATTCACTCGATATACGGCAATTTTGCTTGTTAACATTGCTGTTTAAGTCAAAATGGGCCTCATCAGATATGAACAAACAATTTATCAATGTGTTGTCTTCTTCGGCCATTGCAATCATTTTTCGGCAAAATTCCAGGCGAACAGGCAAATCCTGAGGGATTAATTTGCTTGTAATTTGGACTTTGTACGGAAACAAGTTTAAGTCATCATGAAGTTTCCGTTGCAATGACCGTCTGCTAACTCCAATTTAGCCCGATAAGTTTCGAGTCGAAACACTTGGATTTGCCTGTATTGCCGATGCAACAGCCACGATTGTATCCTGAACACGAACATTGGGATCTCGATGATACGGTCTTCGTTGTATGCTTCCAGATTCGGCAAACATGTTCACCAGCCTCATAATGGTCCATCTACTCGGGGGAGTACCGCTAAACTCCAGCCTAAATTCCCTTTGGACGGAAATGACGGACTGAAAAGAATGGTATCGCTGCACTATCCAAATCCTTTTTTCAGTATCCCAAGCAAAATAAAAAAAAATAAGCCGATTACTCACACTGAAAAAAAGTTATTATGTTTTATTTTTGTATTTTTGGGGGGTGGCCGTGGCGCGATAGTTGTGTGTTCGCCTGTCAACCTCATGTTCACAGATTCGATCCCTGCCGTAGTCTATGTCTTCTTATTTTTCCATTAAAAACCAATTCTAAAAATAAATGTCATACACTGAGTTGCTGGTTTTCTCATTACATGCTGTTTAGGCATAGAACTAACAACATGTGATTGAGTAAAACTAGTATACCAATATGACAAAGAATAAAAAAATTAATGCAAATTATAAGGGACATCGATAAATAAGACACGGAAATTTCTCCGCATTAGTTCAGCCGCCATCCCTGGAAATAAAATCTGAGACAACAACCACCTACAGTCTCCGAATATCGCGCCACACATCTTTCCTATCATTCTTCCTTAACCTGACCCTCACGCCCGCGCTGTGTTGAAATATTTAAAGGGTATTCATATTCATAATCCCTTGAGCGCGTGTAGATTATAAAAAAAAAAAAAAAAAAAAAAGGACGATTCGTGTGCCACCCTGTAGATGTAAAGGGTTATCTATTTTGTGGTTTCAAAAGTATAGGGCTGGAATTCGAGAGGCCATTATATCTACAAAAAGTTACTGTTAGGGGCGCTCTTTGGTCCGGTGTTGTAACTTTTTCGAAAACGACGATGGAACGACTGTCACTGTCAATTCGGAGCGTTATGGTCATATGATAACCGACTTTTTTTGCCTCCTATTGAAGAATATGACTTGGAGAATATATGGTTTCAACAAGACGGTGCCACATGCCACACAACTCGAGCGAACATGGGTTAATTGCAAGAGACATTTCCTGGCCGCGTAATTTCTCGTCGTGGCGATATCAACTGGCCACCAAGATCATGCGATTTGACACCGCTGGACTTTTTTTTTGTGGGGCTACGCGAAAGACCGTGTTTATGCAGATAAACCTTTAACTCTTGAGCACTTGAAAACCAACATTCGTCAAGTTATGGCTGAGATACCGCCCAATATGTGTCAAAAAATGGTCGAAAATTACCTCAAAAGAATCGATGCTTCCAACAATTTGCATGGTGGTCATTTAAATGATGTAGTATTTCACATATAATGTCAACGTTCAAACTTTATAATAAAACAGAAATATCATAAAAAAAATATTTTATATGTGTTTTATTTAGGTTTACTTTTGAAAGCGCAAAATGGATAACCCTTTATAACCATGTGATGAAGGAATGCGTCTTCATATCAAAATGAGAACTCTGAGAGAAGTTTTCGCTTGTGTAGTCGGGGTGTTAGATTAGATTTGCAAGAAAAATATTTTGCAAGCATGGATATTAGGTTTGTTCGTTTATCCCCGAAGTAACCCTATGGCCTCCATAAAGCATTTTCTGAAAACAAACATGGACTGTATATTTTGAGATCTACACTCAAACATTTTCATGTGTAAATAGTGCTAATAACTGCGTATGTTGTACGAATTTTATTCGTTATTTTCTGCCACAAATGCTATTCGTATATTGTATATTTATTAGTATGGTCTTGGTTTTCATTTGTACATTCTACGACTTCATTCGTATAATAGCTTAGTAGTATTTACTAATGCTTTTACTTTTCATTGTACGGTGCCATTCGTCTTACAATTTTGAATAAAAACAGAAATTTCGAAATCTTAAATTTGGTATCTTCAAAAACTGTTAATAGAAATTACTTGGTTCAAAAACAAGATGATAGAATAAACTTCTATCTTTTAGGAAGCGTACAAAACTTTATTGTAAGTATAACTGTTGTTCTTAAATATTTTTTTTTCCATTTGAAGTATTTTAGTTTTTTATTTTGCCCCACTTGAACAAATTGAGGAAAATACACGCCACCATCCCAGAGTCAAAAATGCTCATATCTAAGGTTTCTTTTTACAAAAATCCGTTTTATTTATTTTTGTCGGCTGAGTAATCGTACTCTTGCCGTTAAATTTGGCAGATGTTGTTTTTCTACACTCTAGAAATGCATTTCATATTTTTTGTCTCCAAATGTCGTTAGTCGTCTCGATGATCATAACTCCCAGGAAGTAGTAAATTACGAATTGAAAATTTGCTTATGTATTGCTAGTGTGTGAAAGGTAATTTGAAAGTTGTTATTAGATGATTCTTTGAAACTTAAGCACCACGACAAGGTGCCCGCCGCTCGAGAATTAAAACAATAGTACGCCTTATTAAGATTGAGTTTTTAAGTACTATACATTCAATGGTGTGCCCCATTGAACTAATAAGATTCACTATACACCAAGTAATTTTTGGTTTTATTAATAGTACGAGTTATTCCATTATTTCAATGGGATATACTATGGAATTTATTTTTTTTTTTGTATGCTCAAAAAAAGTTTAATAAACTATTAAAAGAATAGTACTTCTTATTAATATTCAGAAACTATTAAAAAGAAAGTGCTTTTTGATTCAATAGTATTTGTTTTTTTAATAATAGTACCCATATTATTTAATTTTTATATAATACTATTAATCTAATGGTACATCCCATTGATTTTATATTATTTTAATAAAATTTTATGTTAAAATGCAGCTTTTTAATAGTATCGTTACTATTAATAAATCAATTATATTTTTCAATGAGACAATAGTATACTATAAAAATTACTAATAGTTTTTTACTATTGAATGAATAGTTCTTACCATTGAACCAATAGTTTTCATACTATTAATATTAATAGTTTTAATACCATTACATCAATGGTACAAAATCCTATAAAACTATTATTTCAATAGTAAAATCCCATTGAAACACGTACTTACTATAAAATCAATTTCTCTGAGTGTACAAGTTTGTATTTCCTGTAAAGTAAAAACATTTTTATAATAAGGAAGATAAATTGTAGGAGAATATACGTACATACCTAAATAATTTATAAATTTGCTTGCAACAATATTCAATTTAAAACGTATTTTTTTATTCTGATTTTAATAGCGACAATGAGAATGAAAACCATGAATCTTTGTACAGATTAAAAGTGCTTAAGCCAAAAACAACTTTGAAAGTTGGCAATCATATATTTCTCGAAAATTTTCAAATGCCAAAACTAACGGCACTGTAACTTGTCAAAAAATTAACTGGTAAATTGCAGTGCACTGCAAATAAAAGTTCATCATTCACTGCTTACCAAAAACTTTTAATTGCTTCTCATTGGTTTGGTTGGACAGAATTTTATTTTCTTACGGAATTTTTGCTGTTTTTTTTGGCAACTTTATCATATAATGTGGATAAGTCAAAAGAAATTTAGGCAGCGGTTTTGCGTTGTGTTACAGAATGCACTTATCCTTGTCATACAAGTATAGTTTGACAAGTGAATTTAGACTTGTCAATTTGTCGCGTTGTGTTATATCCCCGGAAATAACACAATTAGTTAGGCGGTTGCAGATAAGCTATTTATTATACTCGTACATTAGTTTTGTTTACTAAAGAAAAGTTCAGAACAGAACAGAACTGATTGTATGATGATGAACAGAATTAGTTAGGACAATATAGGACAACAAATAATTGTTGACTGTGTGTTTAGTTTTATTAAGCCGACAAAAACAAATGACAGTTGACAGTTCTTACGGTTCTGTTCTAATTGTTCTAACAGAAAGTTGATCAATGAATAGCAAAAACATAACATTCTGTCCGGAACAGTTCCGAACCGCAATGTAAATGAACACAGCTAGCTATTGCGTTCAAATAATTGTGTGTGTTGGAAAAGTGAATTCTGTATTCTGTAATTGTTTACGTTTCTGTTGTCCCATTTTTGTATTATTTTCGTCAACATAATTTATCACTACGACAAAAGATGGCATTAATTTTTCCAAATCCGATTTTCAAAGTAAAAATAAATACATAAATATCAACATTGAGTTTATTAACAAAAAATATATAAAATGAGAAAATAGATTAAAAATACAATTTTTTAAATATGCCTAACAAAGTATTGCAGTTACAAGTGGTTATTTTATTTATTTTACTATTTTGCTTAGAAGCGAACCGTGTTTGTCCCAGCCATTCGAAATTGCACTAGTAGTCTTCTGCCAATCATTAGAAGCAGAGTTATCTTGCCAAGATTTTTGAGTAGTAACATCGGCCAGTCCTTGTTGCCAATCGTTAATTGCAGGATGACTTTGAGCATTTACCGCAGAATTGGTCCATCCATTAGTTTCTTTCTGCCATGTATTAAAATCTGAAGAGCTATCCCAGCCACTGGAAGCCTTTTGCCACTCAGAATTACCACCTGCAGGCTTGCTGTTCCATTTGGACGGAGCATCGTATAATGTAGATGGGGTTGAATCCTTTTTCCAGGCGTCAGTATGTGATGAGCTTTTTTCAAATCCATTATTGGATGGTTTTTCCTGCCATCCGCTAATACTCGATTCTTGACCATGTTCAGCAGGCCCAGTGGCGACATAACCTGCTGCGGACTCCCTGTTGTTTAGGGCATCACTCTCCCAGCCACTGGGAGCGGAATTATTATCCCACAAAGTTGCATCTGGACTTGTCGCCCATGCGGACTTTGTATCCCAAGAAGATTTTTGAATATCAGGCATTTGGTTTTGCTGCCATTGCTTCTCGGAGTCGTCAGCAGCTGTTTTCTCCCAAGCAGCTGTTGGTGAGGAAGCAGATTTTTTATTCACATCTTCAGGCCAAAATTCGTCAGTGTTTTGTTTGTTCCATGATTCTAGTGGAAAGGGAGACTGATTCCAACTGTTTGAAGAGCTTGGAATCGGATGGTGAACAACGAAGCCATTGGCAATATCCTGCGATGGTGGGTTAAGAGCTGTCTTATGACCTACATTTGTCCATCCACTACTCTTAACTGCTCCTCCATGATGCCTATCGACCTGCTGCCAACTTGTTGGGATAGCCTTGGTCTTTGAGTTACTGACACTCTCTGAAGATACCCAGCCTTTTCCTTGAGAGTCCACACTTGTCGCCTGCTTCCAAGTGTCAGAATGATTTTCCACAGTATTTTCCCATCCTTGTCGATGATTTGGCTCAGTTGTCCAGCCACCACTTGAAGCCCAAGCTTTCGAAGGAATGGCTTCCATCCCCGTGGACATCAAATAAACTATGACCGATACACAAAATAACTTCCTTTCCATGATGGTAGATTTTTACTGAACCGAACTGTTATGTGGATCAAAGTGGTATTATACCCATTCAAGCCTAGAGCCGTCATATTTATAGGCGCAATATCTAGTGTCACCCTTGAAATGCCTTTGCAAGCTCATTACCCATTGGACTGTATAAGAATAAGAAAACAAAAGCTTAATAACATTGATACCAATTTTTCACGTCTTTGGCAATTTGTTTTGATGGAGTTTTGTATCTTTATATTTTGAACGGTGTAATCTTCATCTATCGGTGATACTTAAGGTGCTGATCTCGAAAGGCACTTCAACAAGCACTTAACAAAAGAGTTTTAGACACGATTGATGGTTTGTATATAGTCGATTGTTAATGCTTAGACTTTGGTTGTTTTTTTTTTTTTTGTTAAATTTTTGTTAATAGATTGTAATCAATGAAGATTTTAATAATAAAGTGTGGATGGTTGAAAATGCGAGTAATTTTTGGGGTAATTTTTATTCTGACATAGATATGGTTTCTTAACTTCAAGGTATTATCGTGACTTAGTGCAATTTAAAAAAAATATTAATAAATTGAGTAAAGTTTAAGTGAAGTAAATTTACCATCTTAGAAATAAAAAAAAAATGTTTAAAAATATAAAATTTGTGGGTAAATGGCACCTTAAGTATATGCCTGAGGTCGAAGAAGCAATTCGTCTTTTTATAAGCCAGATGCATGGCCACTTCCGACCGCTTAACATCATCGCAGGTATTTCTATCTTCTGGTTTTTTTCGGGCCACAATATTTAATATAGAATGCACTTGTAATGGATCTATTATACGGATTCATACAGAAATTAAAACATTAAAAAAATATTTGAAATAATTAGTCTTTTAGTAGGCGTGTTCAAAAATACTATAACGTTAAGTAAGATAATGATATTTTTTCCAAAAATTAAATGAATCTACAATATTTGCTATCAGCAGAAGTAAATCATTTTATTTTGGAAAGATAATTTTTTTAAACTTTCATTGTTGGTTAAGTATCATGTATCATTAAGCCATAAAGCTGTTCCCAGATTCAATGTTGAAGTATCTCCTACAATTATGTAATTTAAATTTAATGTTCAATTTGTTCAGGTGTTATTGTGGATGTATAGCTACCACGCAAATATTGGTTTCTTTATTAGTACTGGGGAGTCAGAAGGTATTAAGGACTATATGCACATGAGAGCGATCAAAGACCATTTTGACATTTTGTTCAGATAGCTTTTTTATTCGTCACGAATATAAGTTTTATGTAAATAAGTCTGATTTTAAGGTTAGTCGCGCGCAGAAAATGTATTCATTGAATTGTGGATTATATGTGGAACGCGATTAGATTTTGAAAGTTCGTTATAATCAATTTTCAATTTGGGCGACCAATTTATAATCTCAAGTTTATCTTATTTTGAAAATTAAAAAGCACCGTAATAAAAACTATCAGCTTTATTCGATAAAATACGCTAAGCGCATGAATAGTTATGCAGTGCATATGGACTTATGTAGCTGCTATGCAAATCCGTACACAATACACATTTTTGTATCCATTATAGTTATAATGGGTTGGTGTCAAAATAAAGCATTCATGTGAAACATAGGACACTTTTGCAGCAAAAATACAAATATACCCCTGCTCCTAAACATATTGACGATTGGGACAAGCACAAGACTCATTTCCAAGGAGCAACGTCGGCGTCGTTGATACATGCCAAAAATACACATTTACATATCCTTTAAAAAGGAAAGTGATATATAGGCGATGTTAAATGAATTTTCGATACAAAATCACATTTATGTAGGCCCTATACAAAAAAAAATTAAAAAACAAAATAAAAATCTTACAAAGAACATATCCAAATGTACTAACCCGCGCTATAATGCGTAAATAAATAAGACTATGGCTGAGTTCGTAATTGTAAAACTTCCTGTACTGCCAAAATTGCGTTCATAAATGTAAACAAACAGGTTAGGGTATGCATGGACATGACAACACTTCTGTTCATAAAAGTAAAACGACAGTCAATTTGCGGTTAAGTTGACATTTGTTTTTATTTTGTTGCTGAATTTGCACAAAATGGCAGAGGAGCAAATGTGAGTATTTTTTTAATTAAATTTATTAAGGAAATTTTTATTTTTAGGAAAATGCCTCATTAATTTTATATTCAAAAACATTTCCCTTTCTCTTCGGTTTTTTTAATGTTCTTATTTCAGCCAATTTTTGTCCCATGTTTTCAAAAACGGTTTTTTCCGCAAAGCTTAGAACAATAGGGGTATTCACGATCTGGTGCAAAAAGTCTTGTAAAATTGTAAAATTTTATTTTTTTACAACAGACTGTGAACACACCTTTTATAATCTGTAGCAACACTGAAGCAAATGTCAAAATCTGTTTCGCATTTGTTCTGAAATATTTTAGTGTGTGTTGAAATAATTTTACACTTTTTTCTGTTACATATAGTAAAAGTGTAACACTTTGACATTCAGTATATTTTGTTGATGTAGTGCAAAAAATGCTACACTTTTATCCTTTTGCAATGATACAAGACCAGTTACATTGGATTGTGAATACCCCTAATAAGATTTAAGATATTTTTGTTGATAGCTATTTTTTAAATGTATGTATTACAAATCAAATCAAAAGCTTACAATTAAGTTATATTTCTCATTTTGTCAACGTTTGCTATTATGAACTCATTTTAAACAAAGTATGATAACTGAACACATGCAGTTGTAATAATTGTGTTCATAAACGTATTTGACCATAATTTAGGCAGGGCATGGGCAACAAAGCTTGCAATTAGGAACTCAGCCTATGTTTCTACTATTTTATTTAGAATTTATGTTATAAATTCTGTTACATTGCACTTAATTCTTTGGTCGTTGGTCACTCCCATGTGAACTGTCTAATTGAGAAAGTGATTTTTACCATTTGGCAAAAAAATAAAATGCTCCACTGGATCGCACGAACTTGTTCTTATGTTCGATCACATCGTATGCAAAAGATTTCTATCAAAAATCTGAATATATTTTTAAAGTCGTTTTTTAATTATTTTTTTATACATACAAACTGTCTTTAATATTTTTTTAATATTTGTAATTAATATTTTTTTTCATTTTTTTTTAATATTTTTTTAATGCATTAAAAAAATTTTAGAATTTATATTTTGAACACTACTCATTTATTTTTTTTTTTTCAAAAAATATAGTTACCTATATGTATTTGCTGAATACCTAGGAATTGGGGTTTTTGATTTTTTTTTTGAAAAATGTTTTCAACAATTTAAAACCGAAAACTTGGTTTCTCAAAAATCGCTCCGCAGATTTTGATTTTTTTTTTAAATTGAAGAAATTTTATATATATAAAAAATTAAGTAAAAACCGACTTTAAAAATATATTTAGATTTTTAATAGAAATCTTTTTCATACGATGTGATCGTTCGATCACTTTTTATTTTATTTCTTGAAGTGAAAATTTCTATATGCACGTTGTGCATTCTCCGGTATGGGTAAAAAGTATAGATTCATAAGACATTAAGATCAACATGCTAAAGATGTGCAATATTCATCCATATTAATCGATGTTAAAAGAAAAACCATTTAAACATGGATATCAATACGGTGTAATTGAGAAGAGGTCGATAGATAGTTCATCCACTGCCTACTGACCAGGCGATCTATTTCAAGAAATGAGAAAATAAACAGCGGGAATACGATAATACATATATAGAAAATAATCAAGTAAATCGATAGAGGTAGCTAAGTATGACGTGTTCAGTGCTGTATAATTAAATTAAAATTCTCCGATTCTGTAGTTAAATTTACGTTTTTTTGTGCTTTGATTATATTATTTAAAATTGTCGTTTCAAGAATTACTGTGCAGTATAAAAGTAAGTACTAAATACGATATTTTTCTACATTTCTAAATATACTTTAAATGTTTTTCCATCAGAAAAAAAATCAAGTTTATTAGAGAGATTTTTTTTCGATTATTATTCAATTCTTACTTTAGAAATTGAAGTTCAAAAGTTCACCAACTTGCAGTTTTGAAAATTGTCCTTGGATATTGAGGCAGATGAGCCATAAATGTAGGTCTAAGCTTTGTATTTGACATTTTTGTTTGTTTTTTACTTACAAAAAATGTATACAAATATCTAAATAAAAGTGAACAGGAGATGGAAAAATCAAAGGAATTTACAAAATAATTACATCCCAGAAGAAGAGGATTGGCAGGTTAGAAACGCATTAAGATTCAAGTCGATTATAAAATAAAATGCACGACTAGATCGCACGTACTTGCTCGATCACATCGTATGCACAAGATTCTTAGTATAGAAACTGCTAAATATAATTTTTAAGACGTTTTTCACTTCTTTACGTATATATACAAGATCCCTTTAATGAGGTTCCACAAAAATGGTGTGGCAGAATTATGTATGATATTAATAAGCTTTAAAATATAATTTAAAAAAAAATCATTATCCGTTTTCGAAATATAGAATTTCCAAAAAAAAAATATGTTTGATTAAAAAATCAAAAAAAAATATTTTTCGAAAATGTTAATATTTAGTGTTATTTATAATCTGAAGGACCTCCTCTATAAGAATTTTGATCGAAATCCTTCGAGCCGGTAAGGAGAAACTCAATTTTTTTTACAAGAGGTCCTTCAAACTATTAATAATACTGCATACCAAAATTTTCGAAAAATATTTGTTTTGATTTCAGAAAAAAATAATATTTTTTTTTTGAAAACTAAAAGCGCATAGACAATTTTTTTGAAACTCAGTTCTTGAATTTACACTATTAAATACTTAAAATTGCTATACTAAATTTTTATTTAGAAAAAAACTTAAGTAGTTAAAAATTAAGTAAAAAAGTGTAAATAAAAATCGTGCACATAAGAGCAAGTACGTGCGATCCAATCGTGTATTTTATTTCTGTTCCCATTTGTTCTGACCAACAAGTTAAACAATTCATTCATTCAAAACATCTTTCAAAGCTGCAAAGTTGCAAATTTTACTTCAATGCAATGCTGCTAAAATTTGGTGGCCAATCCTACCAGATAATTTACACGAAGCATTTTAAAAACCAATTTTAATCTGGAAATAGAAATTTGAAAATGATAACTCTATGAGATAATAAAAACAATCTATAAAGCTGATAACACAAATCCCTATAACTTGTGCTCAACATTGAGTCACTAAAACCGTTGATCACGTACGTGTCACATAAGCTAATGTTTGTTTTCAATGTTATCTCGGTGCATATATTTTTTTTAGAACAATAAAGCTACGGATGTTTTTATTCAACTTGCAACATACTAATTTTTTTTTTTAATCTAATAAACTAAATAAAATATTATAAACGATCGTCGCATATAGCGCTCCTAGACAAACTAAAACCAACTTGCTTCTAGCAGCCTTTTTAAAGTAAAATTTAAAACATCTACCACGGTTGTTCAAGGTCTTATGAATCTGGATAGTT
This sequence comes from Philhelius pedissequus, assembly GCA_910595825.1. Lineage (NCBI taxonomy): Eukaryota > Metazoa > Arthropoda > Insecta > Diptera > Syrphidae > Philhelius > Philhelius pedissequus. Next base: position 44,850,570 of record OU343162.1, read on the forward strand.
AATTGTCAAATTAGCCATAATAATTCATAAGCATGCTTAAGAATTCACTTATCAAATCCTTATAGAATTATCACGTGTATATACTTACACTGTACCGTCTAATCTACGCAGATGTTCAAATAAACCTGTTGCATTAATCATAACAGATAATTAAGGAAACTATTTGACATATGAACAGTAATCAATAACGCCCAGGTGTATTATTTACCTGACGTTTGTTCTAAGATCGTGAGCAGATGATAGCTTAAAATATAGCTGCATTGACACCAAAGCGTTTGATCTGAACAGTGAACATCCTATTGGCAAGCAATTTGCGCAGAGCTGTATGTCGAACAAATTGAACAAAACGTTCTGACAGCCATCTATTAACTAATCCATTCAACTACCCCCAGTCGATATTGATGGACATCCACATCATAAAGTCGCTTTGGCAATAATTCCCCATAACAGCAGAGCTAAATGTAGTAAAACGAAAAAATGCAAGTTATTCATTTGCTGTGCACTTGCGCATACGAAAGTAGCTAAAAATTCAAAAATCTAATTACAAGTTTCCAATAGTCAAGTGCCGCCAAGCGCTTTTGCGGCTTTAAGCCTCTTGGATTAGTACCAAGTAATCATCTTCGGTTATTCAGGTGGCCGCCAAATTGTCTTGGTCTATAAGCTTCTGGGTAAATAATTTGCGAATTGCGAAGAAGATACAACGTTTAATTGGCGACTTTATGCAGTTGGTTACTGAAGTTGAATGTCACATTTGACTTGCAGCGCTGATTAATTGTTACTTTGTCCATTTAATGAGAGTAAGGGCAACGCGTTCTTGTGAAGTAAAAATTAATTGAAGTTTAGTTAGATGAGAATAATTAAGAGAATATAAACTATGCTTGGTGAGTATATGTTTTAGGTGGCTGTGATAATATACAAACATTGTTTTATTTATACGGATGCGTGCACTAAAGGGGATTTGACTAAGCTTAAGATGGTCAGGCATAGTGCGAGCGTAGGGACGAATGTAATAGGAGATACTGGTGCACATTGGTTTTGAATTTCTGAATATCAAAATGGGAAGGGAAAATAGACCCGGGTAAAATATTCCACATTCACGATGTATGGCTAATGACAGAATCTCTGTACTTAACAGTATACGTCTGAAGTTGGACTCAAGCCTCAAGGGTAAGCTGAAGAGCATTCCTAGAATTGAAGGGAAGGAATACAACTGGCTATATTGCCAGAACATTTATAATGAAAATAGCGATAAAATAATGCTAATCAGTCTTAGAGTTTTATTTTGATTTCTATCCAAAAAATTGGTGTCAATATGTTGCGCAAAATGGCGGGTCAATAAGTCCGTGACTTTTGAAATAAAACACAGATTTTTTGATAAAAAAAATAATTTTATTTTTCAACGTAGTCTCTCTTGAGCTCTATACACTTTGTCCAACGCTTCTCCAATTTTTGTATCCCTTCCAAAAAAAATGATTTGTCGAGGTCGTCAAAATAGGCCTTTATTTGCGAGATGACTTCATCATTGGAGTCAAATCTTTATCCACCAAGCCATTTCTTCAGGTTTGGGAACAAGAAGTAGTCGCTCGGAGCCAAATCTGGCGAATAGGGTGGATGAGGGAGCAATTCATAGCCCAATTCATGGATTTTTGCATGGCAACTGCACATGTGTGCACCCTTGCATTGTCTTGGTGAAAAAGAACTTTTTTCTTGGCCAAATGAGGTCGGTTTTTTTTTTCAAATCATCATTGAATCGGTCCAATAAGTTGGCATAATATTCCCCATTGATTGTTCTTCCCTTTTGAAGGTAGTCAATGTGGATTATCCCGCATGCATCCCAAAAAACAGTCGCCATAACTTTATTGGCTGACAAACCCACCGTGGCCTTCTTTGGCGCCGATTCACCCTTAGAAACCCACTGTTTTGACTGTTGTTTGGTCTCTGGTGTGTTGTGATGGATCCATGTTTCGTCCACGGTTACAAAACGGCGCAAAAACTCCTCCATATTGCGATTAAACAACGCCAAACCTTCCTGTGAAGTTGTTACACGATTGCGTTTGTGGTTGACTGTGAGAAAACGCGGCACCCATCTTGCGGAAAGCTTTCTCATGCCCAAGTGATCATTCAAAATTGAAACCACTGAGCCATGCGAGATCCCTACGGCTTCCACAATCTCTCGCACTTTCAATCTTCGGTCGGCCAACACCATATCGTGAATTTTTTCGATTGTTTCGGGTGTAGAGACCTCAACTGGGCGTCCAGGACGTTCGACATCTTCAGTGCTTGTACGGCCACAACGAAATTCAGTAAACCACTTTTTTACCATTGAAATCGATGGTGCAGAGTCCCCATAGTATTTATCAAGCTTAGCCTTGGTCTCGGTAATGGTGTTTTTTCGCAAGAAATAATGCTTAATAAGCACACGAAATTCACTTTTTTCCATTTTCTCCTCAAATTAGTGAGTAGTCTGATAAAAATAGCTGTCAAACACAAACTACGCAGCAAGTTTAAATTTTGACAGGAGTCAACTGACTGTTGACAGGAGCAGTGTTGCTGTTTCAGTAAGGAGGTCAGAAATTCAAAAAGTCACGGACTTATTGACCCTCCCTATCGTTTTCTATCAAATATTTTTTAAATTCTCGACAGCAAAAATTATAGTTTAATTTCACCATTAACATGGCTCTGAGAGTTTCAACACTATTCATTATGCAAAGATCTTTTTCGGTTGGAGAATTTGAAACTGGAAGACAGAGACCTAACTCGACAATAAGTAAAAGATTGTTGAAGCTTTACTTTGTTTGCAAAAATGCTAAAATATGTCTTTCCATTACTCGGCCACAGTTATTTTGTTTTTTATCCATTTTGTTATAATTGTGTGACACACAAATTCGCCAAACAAGGTGGAATCATTAATATTTGTATCCATCTGCTTTTGGTTGACAAAAGATAACGAAGATTCTATTTCTAGCCAGATAGCAAAAAGAAATGTTTCGAAGAATTACCCAACTAAAAACTTCATATTATTTAAAAGATACATCTCAAGGATTTAAGTACATATTCGTAACACGCTATGTAAAATTGATGAATATTTGCTTTACATTACTTTTGGTCAATTAATTTTTGTTCGATTTATTGATTGATCAATTTCTTTGCAAACAAAATATTGTCAATTGTTCTCCTAATCTAGATTTTAATTTTAATTTAAAGCATTTATTTTTAGCGCAACTTTAGCCATGCACATTTTTTGCGACCCTGCTAATAATATTATGCTCACATGAAAAATTAAGGACTCGGATTGAATAAAATGGAGAAGGAAGGACCTCAGATGAAGGGTTGTTAAGCAAATTCTTTAAAATAAAAAAAATTCTGCTAAAGGATTATAAAATTGTATTATTCACTCAATAGCTGGTTTAGAAATAGCCAACTAGTTTTTCTGTAACGAACTAGTTTGTTAGTATTTACACAAACTTTCACAAATTTCCTTAAATTTTTCAACATGAACATTGTAGAGATAAAAAAACGAATAGTTATTTAAATCGTGAGCAACACAATTAAATCCAATGAGATCATTACCGGTAATGGCTTGAAATTTATAAAAAAGTGTTGTTCTTGCCTTTCCTTGCTGAACCTCCCAAATTACAGTTTATGTTATAAGCACAAATTGCCAAAATTTTACCAAAGATTTATCTAGGTATTTTGAAGTGGTGTCCGATATTTCCCTTGGAAGATTTTCAACCTCCAGTCTTGACGACGATACCTAGTTGTAGTGAAAAATATCGACTCAAGAGCGGACAGTTTTTTACAGCCATGATCAGGAAAATCAGAAATAACTCTTACAAAACTTACTCTGCCCAGAGAAGTTTTAATTCCTCCTATATAATTTGGTTCAAAAACATTGAACACATATCCAGATTTTGTGCGTGCACAGGAATATATTTGATCAAAAATGCCATTAATAAGTTTCGATGTGCATTGTGCAATTATAAGACCTGAATGAGTCCAGGTGCCTTCCTTAATTGCATTCTTCCTTGCAGGCCTTTGTCGAATTAAAAAACCATCGTACATTTTGTTTAAAGTGGAATTAAATTCAGATTCTTTTTTTTTTGTTTTTAGTGCTGCTCAATATCATATCTTCCACCACTGCTTATAGAAAACGTAGAAACGTATTTTAAACAGGTTACGGTGTTGGCATTTTCATTGTTGTTTATGATGAAAAATTCCCTGTGAAGATCATCGTTAAACTTATGTTATTTTGGAAAACTTTTCCTTCGCTGTCGTGAATTTAAGGATTGCAGATCATTGTTAAATTCACATTTTCTATTTGAAGGCATTTCACAAATTTCTAAATTTATTGTAAGTAATTAAAAGAAACAAATTCCATTTGTTTGTACAAGTAATTTCAAATTTATGTATTGTGTTTTTTTGGGAAAATACAGTTTAAAGTTTGTAAAGATACAGTTTGAAGAGAAATCTGACAGCTCAACGAAGGTGACAAATTAATGCGTTCAGTGAGCATGCTTTTATAGTAAATCCCTCTGAACTATTTGTTGAGGCGGATTCGCACTTTGACCTTAAAATATTAAACACATATTTAAATTATTGTAAATAAAATTGTTAATTTTTTTAACGTAATTTAAATAATATAAATATATGGTAATATGGGAGGAATCCGGGACAAACCCGGGACAAAAAATAAAATACGGGACATTTGTACGTCCCGGGTTCTCTTAAAATTTATGCAGGACAATCGAGCATAATACGGGTCACCGTACCTATAGTACCTATATCGCAAGTAAAAAATGTATTGTGTTATTTGGTAGGTTAGCGAAGGATTGTGTTTATTAATTTCAAATATCAGAAATTTGATTTTATTAATGACATATAAACGTTCACTAAATCGTGTTTTGTTTGCGTAGAATTTGCAACAAGAAAAATGTTTGACATCTTTTTCAAAATAGTTTAGCTTGAAAATTAATTGTTGTTAATTAATATTAATAAAATAAAAAGAAATACAAATAAAATAAAAAAAATAGAATTAGAAGTGTTCCCGTTGTTTTATAATATTAAATTTTGTACGTGTTAAATAATATTCTCTTTATATTTGGTGTTCGATTTGATAGAAAACGGTTCATTTGATTAGTTTTAATTTTTTTATGGAGAACCTCCATGATCAGAAATTTAAAAATATAATATAAATTTTTCAAAAATATAAAAAAATGTTTCGATTTTTAAAATAATAAATAATTTTCTGAAGCCATTTGAAGATGACATAAGGTGCATTGGTACCATCCTTGACGTCTACCCGAGTAAAAAAAAGTAAGTTGACATTGCGATGTATACAAAAAAGTAATTAATATTTTTGTATTTTATTGTGTTGTACAAATAAATAATTCCTGAATTTGAAATATCGTTCAATGTTACCACTAAAAGTGATTCAAAGTGTTATAAAATTATACGGGAACGGTAGCAGCGTACTTATAACAATCTTCAAGTTGCTTCATGTTTTTTGGAGGAATGCGCTATCCAGTTTGTTTTATAGATATCAGTTGGATCATACAGAAATGGCGGACAAATTTATAGGAGTGTCCTTATAATAGAGTGTCTTTGGCTGTCATTTATTATACAGTGAACAGTGCTACCAATTTTCAGATATTTGAATTTACTACAATGTATATTTTATAATTATTTTTTTTTTGCGGTTCAATAAACCGACAAATTTACATGATTTAATCTGCAAACTGTATTTTTCTTAAGAAGAATTAAGCGAGAAATTCAAGTACCTAAGCGATGTTCAAACCACAAATAAGCCATACTAAGATCGGAAACCTTCGTACGTTTCACCCCCAAAACCCATTTGTGTACATTGTTGTAAAGGGTCCGCCATCTAACGTTTTTTTTTTTCAACTACTGCTTATTTCGTGAATGGTAAAACTTAGCTCATGTCTGATTTGACAGATAATTAGTTTTATCCTTCCGCTGAACGAATATGGTTGTGTATACGCTTGAACAATGCTGGGAAATATTGCGACATTACTTTGAAAATCATGGTAATGTTGCAGAATGTGTGCGAAAATTGCGTACGGATTTTGGAAGAAGAGAAGCCCCGTCAGCTCCGTATGTTCGTTATCTTGTGAAAAAAGTGAAAGAAACTGGCATCCTCGTCGATAAACCAAAGCGTAAAAAGCCAAAAACAGTTCGTTCACCCGAGAATATTGCTGCTGTGGCAGAAAGTGTGCGTGAAGCGCCATCAACATCAATTCACCGTCGTTCTCAACAATTGAACATTTCGGAGACATCATTGAGACGAATTTTGCATAAGGACCTTGGTATGACGCCATAAAAAGTCTAATTGGTTCAGGAGTTGAAGCCAACTGACCACCCAATGCGTTTTAGCTTCGCTAAGTGGGCCTGCGATCGACTTAGAGAAGATGCCGATTTTGCAAAAAAAAAATCATCTTTTCAGATGAAGCTCATTTTGATCTTGGCGGGTATGTAAACAAGCAAAATTGTCGCATTTGGGACACAAAGCCCGTACGCATACATTAAAAAGCCGATACACTCAAAACGAGTCACTGCTTGGTGCGAATTTTGGTCCAGAGGCATAATTGGGCCATTTTTTTTGAAAATGAGCAAGGAGTGGCCGTTACAGTCAATGGCGATCGTTATCGGGCCATGTTGAACGAATTTTTGTTCACAAAAATTGAAGATGAGGATATTGGCAATATTTGATTTTAACAGGACGGCGCTACGTGCCACACAGCCGATGTTTTGCGCCCTGTTTTTGAAGATCGCATTATCAGCCGCAGAGCTGATGTCGTTTGGCCACCTCGCAGCTGCGATTTGACACCGTTGGACTATTATTTGTGGGGTGCCGAAAAAGATAAGTGTTACGCCGACAAGCCAGATACAATTGACGCTTTAAAGGACAATATTCGTGAAGCCGTTGGTGAAATGCAGCTGCACACAATCGATAATGTGCTTAAAAATTGGGCCGATCGTGTAGGCTACTGCATGGCCAGACGAGGCAGCTCTTTGAATTAAATTATTTTCCATTATTAACCGAAAGGATTGTGCTTTCAAATAAAAAAAGAAATTTGAGAAAATATTCAGTAGTTTTTTTTTATAGCATTTTCAAAAAACAAAAAGTTATTTGGTATTCGTACATTTGGCACTCTATGTATGAATAGATGTGAAGCGAAAAACAAAGCATAAACAAATTACTAGGGCTGTTTTGTATATGTGTCTTTAGGAAGAGGAATAGAAAAGATTCTTGTGTGCGGTTTCATCATAATCAAATTTAATTATTTATTTAGTTAAAAATATAATATCAATTTTTACTTATAATAATTAATTTAAATAATTGGCGTTTCAACATACCTACCTAACTACATCGTACACTTTCATTTTAAATGTATATATATCTATACTCTATCCAACAAAAATAGTCAGTAATACACTGGTGCCGGTGCCTTAAGGTGAAATTCCCACTGAAAATAACAACTGAGTTCCATACAAATTTTGTTTGTAATGTTTTTAAAACCAGCGTATATACTGCACATCCAAGTGACTCTGCTGCTTATGTGCCTTCACCTTTAAAATAAATACTTTGATTCAGAGTTACCACTGCTACGTTTGCGGTAATTAAGTATGCTTACTACGGAATCCCTGTAAGAGCTATAAATCAGTACGAATATATTGGCATCTATTACATTTACAGTCAGAGTGAATGTCAGCATCCTATCTTCCTTGTACTGAATATTTCTGTTGGACAGAGTACCTATAATTATTTTTATTGGCCAGTCTATATGTGAATTATACCTACCTAATTTACATTATTATAATCCATACTGAAATTTATGTAGGTACTCGTATTTAACTATTCATTGAATTTCTTGAATCATCCATTCGGCAATTCATTTTACTACCCCCTCATATCTACGCCACTGCCCTAAAGAGGTTAAATGTCAAAATGTATTCAATTTACTACTAACTATTTAATAGTTAGATGATGGACTAATCTAACTCACTTGGCAAACCTCTATTCGCCATATCCAAATATAAAACAAACCCGATTCGGACCAGTGCCAATGCAAAGGAACGATCAGAGCTGTCATTCAAAACGAGAGCCAACAACAATCGCTATACAATACCGCAAAAGACAAATGTAGCCGTGTTAATGATCGTGAATGCGATGTTGAAATTTCCAAATGAATGAGTGCTTGAAAATCTTCAAACGTCTTCCACTACATACGTTACGTAGCATTGCAAGTTCTTCAGGTGCGCAATGTTAAAAGTTGCACACAATAATTAATTATAATAAATTGCATTGGAACTAAGTAAGTTCAACAAATTTTTTTCTCATAATTCTTCAGCAGATATGTATGTTTATGTTTAATATTATAATATTATTTGGAAACGCATTGAGTTTTGTTTGGGGCAATGGGAAAGGTACAATCTTCATAATGTAGGTACATATGGATGTTTCTTTTTTTGTTTATTTGCAAGTTTGAATTTACATCGCATTTATGTACATCTTCTTCGGTTCGATAGATAGTTACACCTTGTAAACAAAACGACTATGCATTATACCTATACATATAGCATTTACAAATTTGTATAATAATTATGTAATTTGTTCATCTTTCCGTGGTATGGCTTTGGATTTAACGAACACCACAGTGTAACTATAATGAGCGGTTTTCAAGGTAGTTTTGACATTGCATTTGAAAATTATTAAAACGTGCAAAATTATGATGAAATATTTTATGTGTATCTGTGTGGGGGTGACGCATAAAATTTTAAACTAAGTCTTAATATATAGTTTTCGAAAAGCATAGCCACAATTTTTGTAGGAGTGTCAACTGGACACGCGCTCTTTTTTGGAATTGCCCTTAGTTAAAGGAGATAACATCATAGAAGGAGCAATAACTTCAAAATCGCCAAATGGTAGGAAAACCGCATCATTTATGGATAGTGACTATACTGCATTTGAAAGTGGTGAACAGTCAGTTGTTTGTAACTCAGTAATAAAATTAAATAATTAATAATAACTTGATCGTATGACAGTTTTTTTTTTGGAAGCAATTTGAAGATGACATAAGGTGCGCTGGTACCATCCTTGACGTCTACCTGAGTAAAAAACAGTAAGTTGACATTGCGTTGTGTACAAAAAGAGTAATTAATATTTTTGTATTTTATTGTGTTATACAAATAAATAATGCCTGATTTTGAAATATATATCGCTCAAAAGTGATTCGAAGTGTTATAAAATTGTACGAGAACGGTAACAGCGTACTTATAACAGTCTTCAAGTTGCCTCATATTTTTTGTAGGAATGCGCTATCCAGGGTGTTTTATAGATATCAGTGGGATAGCCATATAGAAATGGCAGACAAGTTTTCCTCTTTCTTTATACTGGAGTGTCTTTGGCTGTCATTTGTTATGCGGTGAACAAGGCTGCCAATTTTCAGATATTTGAAGGTATTACAATTTATTTAGATTATTTTATTATTTTTTTTTTGCGGCTTAATAAACCGACAAATTTACATACTTTTAATTTGCAAACTGTATACTTTTTTCAAGATTAATTAAACGAGATATGCAAGTTACTAAGTGGCGTTCAAAAAATCGAGTAAAAAGCTATGCCTGTTATACAGGCATCAATTTTCTATTGCAATTATTTCAGTCAATGAAACAAGAAAGTCAATTGAAAGAAATGAAATTAATCGGGGAGTAGTATTATTATAAACATTGTTGACACACATATTACAAGGCTAATATATTGGGCATGTTGTCAAAAATTCGGTTGTCATATTTGACAGTTGACATTTAAGATTTGCCACATGCACTCTGATTTTGGCAGATCCACATAAAAACAGGGATGGGTCGATTTATGGGTAAGAGTCATTCAATAACAAGTATTAGCAGATCGAAAATAACTGTTATTGAAATAAGATTTGAAATTTAAAAATTTTGATTTTGATAATCTTTTCATATTAACAAAAAGTTATTTAATTTTGATTACTGATTTTTCTTAACTGATTCTGATTATATCATTGATAATGGTCATCGAGCAAAAGTTTTTATGTTCTCAGTTCATATTTTGCATTATCGTGATTCTGGTAATTCTTGATTTCGGAGTTATCGCATAAGTTCGAAATCGTTACAAAAATGTATTTCAATTTTATTACAAATATCGTTAATTCGATTCTAAGTCCAAACTAATGGTACACATTTATAAATCAAACAAAACCGTTAAAAAATAAGCAGGTAGAATGACAATTAATTACCAACAACAAAAATAATTGTATTACATAGTAGCTTATACATATTCTTAAAATAAAAAAAACAAATAAAATACAGGTACCTTTAATATATTCCCTATTTAAATACCGTGATAAAATTCCTGGTAAAAGAATTACTAATTGAATCAGGAACAACTTAAAATTGCATAATACTTCTGATAAAATTCAGTAGGGCTTTAAACTTTTTTTTTAAATCTAAACTAATGTGAAAACTTAAAAAGAAAAACTAATGGAATAAAGCAAGTGGGTCAATTAAAACAATTTTGATCTAACCGAAGAGCGGAATATAGATAACAAAGTGCTGAATAATTAATTTTAGAATTCGAGTAGAAAATAGCTTATGAAAATTATTATTTTACTGGCAATATTTGATCCGTAATTGTTTATTTCAGTTACAGGAATTTTTACTATTATTTAAAAGTAGCAGACAGTAACAGATATTGCAACTAGTAGTTTCCCTCATGCCCATCACTACGCCAATGCCAAATGTGACACGAACCCGAACTGATCCTAATGAGAAAACTCAAATTTTTTTAGACCTAGTGTTGCCCTTGTTGATTATGATTCGGTCGAATCCGCCAAAGTTTTAAATCTTAATAATAACCGCAATTTTAGAAAGGACTATCGAAATTAATAAGCCAAAAATACGTCTTAGCATTATTTAATCTGACCTCTTGAATTATTGATTCCAAATAGCTTTTAACGGTTCTTAATCTTCAATTCAAGTCCCCGACGTTGCAGGTGCAGGACAAACCGACAACATTCTTGAATATAGTTGCTTGCCTCTTACCCTGATAAATACACTGGGAGGTTCTCAAGAATTTCTTTCGAAGAATTTTCCTTCGTACTCGTGCAGTTGCTTGAGTCCTTAAAGACATTGATATACACAAATCCGCCCATGTCATTATAAAGTGGTGCTTAAGGCTAGTACGCTGCTGATGCCAAACGAAAATGTTCGGTGGTCTCCACTAGGAGAGCGAAACGCTAACGGAAACATGAACAAACAATTCAAGAAGAAAACACAACCCCGATCAGAGGAAAGTCACAAGTAATTGGCGAAAAGTGAGTGAGATTTTTTAAATTTCGTCATGGAACAGCGAAAAGCAGAACGAATAGTAATAAAAACATCAGACCTAACTTCACTGATATCTTTCCGAGTCGATGGCGAATTATTCTCCACCTAAAATTATCGCTTAATTGCACATACGGCCCTTCCTTCGAAACACTGAATTGTCATCAGCTTAAGTAATATCTTGACGAACGAAAGATTCTTATTTATCGGCAATAAGGCTTTCGTAGCAATAAGTCTACTAGATATCTGATGTACATAAATCGTTTTAGAAAAAGTAAAATTAATAATCGCTTGACATTTTAAGTTAACTCACTTAGAGGGTTTTGACTAACAGGGTTGCTTAATAATCTAAACGTGTAATAGATTTCTCTTTTTGGTACTTTAAATTGACACAAGGGAGTTGTGTGTAAAATGGGTGAGAAATGTTTTATAAAAATGAATTTATGCAACGTTTAATAGACGCTTACTAACTTACTGCTTATGTGTAAGTATGATTTTCACATCGGTTCCATCAATCGTTTCGACGCGACGATTGCCCTCTATTTTATATTAATGAACAAATACGGAGAATGCAATATCGAACAATCGTTTAAGTCTAACGTGATTTGGACCCAGGTATCTTATGATTCATTTAGTTCTATTAAAAATAGAGCTTTTAAAATAAAAGGCACCTACTGCAATAATAACAAAAACATAATTACAATCCTCGAACACCGGCTTGCAGCACGAATCTTGTTATCGATAGCTTGTATGGATGAAAAATAGGCGTATATTTTTCCAATCCCGAACAAAATTGGACAAAAAACAGCAACAACTAATTTCATGGTGACTTACCTAAACACCGAGAATAAATTCGATACTAAGTTATAATTTCCGAGAAAACTGTTTTACCGGTTGGTGGCACGAAATCGCCATTTTGATATCGATAGTTTGCATCGAAATATCAATTTTTTCTGTAATAGTGTCGCTATAGTCCGTTTTTTCTTCTTATTCGCGTCGGACGTACCAAATATTATGACGAATGTCTAAATTGTCAAAGTATCTTTCAAACCGTTTGTAAAGGCTTGATTTTCTTTGAATTTAAAAAAAAATATTTTTGTATGATCTTTGCATTGGGCAACAAACATATAAGACTGTCCGATAAATCTGACCAATTATTATTATTATTCACATCTTTCTGCGCAACTCTGAGGTCATTTTTGACAGAGTGCGTGTCTTTTGATTTTTTTTTGCAGTTTGCCAATAACTACCTAATTAACGCATAACAAATTTGTATCTTCAAGTCCGGATTATCATCAGTTGTTGAACTGCTGATGGTAACAGTAGAAGCTTAACTTAACTGCCGCGCACTACAAAGTACAAAAAATAAGAATCCATTAAACCTCAGCCAAAAAGCAAAAAAAAAACAATTGAAAGCCAGCAATAATGAGCCAGCGGAAAACGTCAGTCTGCGCGATGGTTCTGCTGTTGCAACCAAAAACAGTGGAGACGGCATAATATGGGGTCTTGAACATTACAATACTACTTCAAGTATAGAACTCGTAATTCAGTGACGATTTTTGGCTCACATTAGATGTGAATGGGCTAGGAGAAGACTTCACTGGACTGTTGCGCGTGACGATTACTCGTGAGTGTTCTGGTGTGGCAATTAAAGTTTGCGATGATACCGCACAATAGGAAACTGGATGTTGAATATAAATAGACGATTGAATTCTGAGTAGGGTATCAGTAAGAACGGCGCGGTCTTGAGTGCAAGATGCATAAAACTATTTTGATCCTTTTGGCAATTGTAGCAGTAGCAACTGCTGGCTGGATTGGCGGTGGTGGTGGTGGAGGTGGATATGGTGGAGGTGGCGGTGGAAAAAGTCGTGGATGGTCAAGTGGTGGAGGAGGTGGTGGTTGGAACCAAGGTGGTGGTGGAGGTGGAAGCTGGAACCTAGGTGGTGGTTCCCTTGGAGGATTAAAACTTGGAGGCGGTGGTGGTGGATGGAATCTGGGTGGACTGAAACTTAGTGGAGGTGGTGGTGGTGGAAGGAGCCATGGTGGTGGCGGAGGAGGCTGGCAAGGACTCTCGAGTGGCTGGTCGAAAGGCGGAGGAGGTGGTGGATGGTCAAAGGGCGGTGGCGGCGGAGGCTGGTCCCAAGGAGGTGGTGGTGGTGGATGGTCACGAGGAGGCGGAGGAAGTGGTGGTGGCTGGAAACAAGGTGGGGGTGGATCTGGCTGGCAATCTGGAGGTGGAGGTGGGAGAGGATGGTCAAGTGGTGGTGGCGGTGGTGGCGGTTGGAAAACGGGTGGCGGGGGCGGAGGAGGAGGCGGCTGGAAACAAAGTGGAGGCTATGGAAGTTGGTAAAATGCTGAAAATCAGTGTATGACCATATCGGAAAACTGTAAAATTCGTAAAAATGTATGTCAAATAGATGTAACTAATTGTGTATCAAATAAAGTGCTTTAATATTTTTGTTAACAATTGCAAGAGTTTTTCATATTTTTTAAGAAAATGTTGCAAAGTTGATTGGAGAACGAGAAATAAAAGATCCGAACTAAAATAAAATTACAACTTTAAGCAATGTGTATAAATAATTTTAAGTTACATTCACAAGATAAAGGGTGGTGAGTGGGAAGTTTTTCTGTTTTAAATAATTATTTGTTGTAAAATTAAAGTAAAGACTTTATGACGACTTGTAACTCACTTACTCAACAGGCCCCTACAGCATATTTTCTGTAAAAAAGCAACATCTTAAGACGACTCAAGTGTATTTTCTATTTTTGTTTTTAAACTTATATCATTTAATATTCGGTACCTAATAAGCAATTTTAGCAACACCGTCAGATATTTATTTAAATATTTTACATTTTTTTAATCATTAAAATTAAATGCATCGGACTTATAATAATATTTCTTTCTGTCTGTTCCTAGTAAGTTTTCCCATTAATATGGTCTCACAGATGAAGGCAAAAATACCAAATTATAGCTAACATTAACTCTTCAATTGGCTGTCCCAATTTATTTCGAATTTAAAAAAGGAATAAGTACTTACGACACTAAGCCATCCACCAACATAATATAGCTACCAATGAATTGGGTAAAATTAATTTTTTTTTTGTTTCAGTTTTTTTGGTAACTACCCAGTTTGGTGGTAACAAGGCAAAACTATATAAAAGCCAATTTACAATTATTACTACGTCGAACTTTATCCAATAGCGCCTGTTAGCTTTATATTGTTCACGAAAATAAAGTATAGCTTTCACTTTGTTGATTGTAAAAATGTATCTATTTCGTTTAAATTCCTTCAAAATTAATTTGGTTTTGGTCAAACATAAAAAAAATCAAGCTAAGATCTTAGTGGAGACTTTCAATTTTAGTTTGAAAATGGAGGTATTTTTATTTTTTTTTCATTTCTTGATAAAAGTATTTTTTAAAAAGAAGACGAAAATTATATGTCAAATGTTGTGTTAAATTCGATTAACAAAATTGACACTTGACAGGACAAAATAGAATGTACGTAATGTAGCCGCATTAATACACTTGTTCCAATTTCAAAAGATACAGCCCAATAAATTTGTTTAGGCACCAAAATAACAAATATCAATTTGACGTTTGTTACTGCAAAAAATTGTACTCAAACAGTTCCAGAGTTTTTTTATTCCATCCGACATAGCTAATGATTTTTTTTTATAATTGCATGCGCACTACAGGGGTTCTGACTACCCTTAATATGAGCAAGCACAGTGCGAGCATTAGGTAAATATGGAAGGATTTAATATTAAGGAGATACCGATGTAGATTGGTTTTGGAGCTCAGAACATTAAAACGGGATGGGAAAATGGAGAAGCATTCACCATTCGTGTTTTACGGCTAAAGAAAGAATCTCTGTACTTGAGAGTACGTCCGAAGTTGGGCTCAACTGATGAGCATTCCTAGAAGCGCGAGTATTAGGTTGTATGGTTTAAGGGCAGCAATACAACTGGCTATTTCGCTAGATCATTGTTAATAAAAATAGCGATACAATAATGAAAGACATTAAACACTTCGATGGTGTTCGAGAGATGAAAATGATTCAATTGTACTTCTATTTCCTATAATTAACAGCTTTATTTTAAATTGTATCTTAGTTTCAAGTGAGTTTTGGGAGCTCCTTCACAAATTTGAGAGTTATACTCCAGTTTTGGACGAATGAAGGCCTAATAGATTACAGCCAGATCTAGAAGGGGAGAAGAATTTATTGCATCTTCGAAGAAAACCGAAACACTTTGCAGCGTTTATGGCGAAATCAAATATGTGTTCATTTCACAAGAGTTGGTCTGAGATGCACATGCCAAGGACTGAAAGGTGATCCGTTTGTTCAATGCAAGTGGCTCATGGATAGCGGCATGGAGGGTGGATTCTGGTTTAACGATAGAAGACAGCACTGACTTTTTTAAGCATTAAATTCTACGCGATTTCTTATTCCCCATTGGACATTGCTGCCGAGATCAGAATTTAATGAGGTTATTACACGCTGCCATTGCAGTTCCACATCCGAAGAACAAAGAAGTGAATCTGAAAACGAATATGAAAAGCTGAGAGTACTATCGTCAGCAAAACAATTAAGTGGGTTAGAAGTTGCAGATAAGAGATCATAAATAAGAATGAGAAAAAGAGTCGGAGACAATACGGAGCCTTGGGGCACACCAGCATTTATTTTGTGAATATCAGACTTGAAACTGTCCAATACAACTTGTATTGAGCGGTCAAAAAGTATTTTCTAATCCAACGAACAAGACATTCATCGATACCAATTGCATTCATTTTCGATACGAGAGCTTGATGCCAAACTCTATCAAATGCTTTTGAAATATCAAGCGCAATAATCTTACTTTCTCCAAGACGATGATGACTATCCACTGTACTTTGTGAGTGTTTAAAAAACGGGGTCTTAAAGGATCTTAATGCGAGTTGTTTTTATAAGAGAGAGAGTAAATTGATTTTTTGACGACAAATGCAAATTCGCGCCACCCCGGTAAAACAGTCTTAAGAAATATTTTCTGACTGGAATTATAATTTTAAAGTGGTTTCTTACTTAATTTTTTATCAACAAAAATTGTTTAATTTTTTTCTAAAAAAGATAGTGGTATGGTTTATGTATTTAATAAATTAAGCTTAAAAATATAATTTGGAAATAAATCGTCATCCGTTTTCGAAATATTGAATTTTCAAAAAAAAAAAAAAACGTTTTTTTTCACAATCCAAAAAAATATTTTTTTTCGAAAATGTCGGTATGCATTATTATTAAGAATTCAAAGGACTTTCTATACAAAAGATTTTATGAAATCCGTCGAGTTGCTTATGAGAAAGTCTAAAATAAAAAAAAATGGTTGTATGACAGATTCAGTTAATAACAAAATATGTAAACCAAAAATGTTTAACCCAAATACATATCTACACTATACCTGCAGAGACTTTTTTTTATCAAAATCCCGTTTTCAAGATAATTAAGTAAGAAGAAAAAGTAATATGGCAGATACCGTTATTTTTGGAGCTAAACAAAAAAATTTAAATAATCGTGCCAATTACCCAAGACTCTTAAATACCTAGTTTTAAGGAAATAGCTTTACCCGTTTATGCTGTATATTATTGCACGGACAAACAGACTGTCTGAGAGACTGAATTGCGGGACCCACTTTTTGGTATTTTCTATCATCGTACTGTCAAGTTTGATTAATATGACGAGTTTGATTTTAACTTGCGATATACATTTATTTAGACATAGATACTATAGGGCAACTTTTGCATTTGGGAAAAAAATTGGACTCGATATTTGAATCAAACTTTGACACTACGATGATAGAGAAGTCCTGGAATTCGTTATAACTGCCCTACAGCATAATCTGCTGAAGCAATTTTCCTCAAACTTGGTACTTAAGCGTATTAGGTGAAAATTTTGATACAGGAGTTCCTACAAATTCTAAATAATAATACTGCATACCAAAATTTTCGAAAAATATTTTGATGGATCTTTACAAAAATTATTGAAATACAATATTTCGAAAATGGATGGGCGCGATTTTTTTGAAATTATCTCTTTAAGTTTATTATTTTTTTTTTAATTAAATAAATTAAAAAAAAAAAACGTAAAAAAGACTTTAAAAATATATTTAGTCGTTTCAACTCAGAATATTTTGCATACTATATAGTAGAAGTAATAAATACACAATTTTAAAACGAGAAAACTTTTATTTGTATTTTTAATTAATTTTTAAAATAATCATTTTTCCATAAAAAATGTATACAATTTATGACTTCAAGCAACTGTATTTGTTTGTTTTGACAGTTCTTTCATTTTAGTGGGGGACTATACCCCATTTATTCAACTTAATTCAAGTTATAAGCAAACACCTAAAATCCAACAATGTAGGGGGGAGTTGCATGGAGCATCATGCCCTGCTTTGCTCTCCGAGCTTTTTGTTCGCCGGGCAATTAATTACGAAGACAATTTAAACAAGTAGTTTTATATCATTAAAATTTCCCCAACAAAATAAGAAAAAAAATCTAATTTCATAACACTAATTAAATCATAGGGAAGTATTAGTTATTTGTAGCTGAGGATTTTTATATCACGTATTTATTACTTGCACGATAAATCTACCGAATTATCCGCGTGTTATTAAAATGTGTGGTATTTAAAGAAAAATATGAGCCATTTTTTAACCATATTTAGCAGTGTTTCATCAACTTAATATTCTAAAGCTCTATAGAGAGCCAAGCTCACTTTAAAAAAATCAAAGTTGTAAGTGTGCTCCCTTAATCGAAAGTCGCCTCAAGAAATGTACAGTGATTTCTTCTGTCTCACTTGTCTAAATATAGAAAACTCAATATTATAAAACAACGACATTTTCATTCACAATAGAACAACATCGATTTACAATCAGGCCTGAAAAAAGTAAGTAAACATTCACGCTTAAATTGATATTTCAAAAATGGAGCATAAAATCGCCCTAATCTTTTTATTGAAATCTAGGTCACGAAATTGAAAGGAATTATGCAAATAGTAAGATAGTAAGAAATAAAATGCACGACTGGATCGTACAAACTTGCTCTTGTAGCTAACAACTTTAGTGTTACTCACTGACGCTGTTGCAGATTTAAGGCCCATGTAGGTAATATTATCTTGATTCTTAGTACAATGAATTGTCGAATGCATGATTCAAGGAATAGTTAAATAGGTACCTACAAATGTATATTTAAATGGATTTTAATTATGTAATTTTGGAGGGTAATAATGTAAATATGTATGTAGTACAAATGAAAGTAAATGGTGTATAGGTGGGAAAAAACCGTTATTTAAACTTATTTAACAGCCAAAACCATCACTTTAATCAGTTTCTCGAAAAAACGAAGAACGCCATTAGATGACACGAATCAATGAAAATTTTATAAAAAAAGTATCTCGAAAATTGTAGGACGGGTTTTGATGAAATCGTGTTTTTTATTTTTCGTTTTTTGAAAACAAAATTCTTTTGAAATTGTGGTATGCAATTTTTTAGAGACTATTAATGTTCATGTGAATGTAATATTTAAAATTATTTTTTTTGATTAGTTTTAAAATTATTGATTTTTTAAATAAATTATTTTAATTTAAAAAAAAAGTTATTCAAAATTTTGATATGCAAAAATAATTTAGCTACTTAGACCTTCTCAGGTATAAAATTTGACAGAAATCCACTGTACCGTTACCGAGAAAGCCAAAAATTAAAAAAAAAAACTTTAGATGAAAGGTACCGTTAATAGACTTTTCCTGTAAACTTGGTTCATATCAAATGATAGCTATTACCAACAAAAAATTCTCAAAAATTTGTATCAAAATCGTTGGAGCCGTTTTAGAGAAAAATAAGATTTGCCTTCAAGGTTATATGGCAGGTACCGTTATTTTTAGGCCTAAAAATAAAATTTCAATTTCCCTCTGAGGAATGCCGAAATAATCACACATACCAAATTTGAAGGCAATCGCTTAAGCCGTTTAGGCTGTAGCTCGTTATACATACAGACGGACAGACTGACAGACTGACAGACTGACAGACTGACAGACTGACAGACTGACAGACTGACAGACTGACAGACTGACAGACTGACAGACTGACAGACTGACAGACAGACAGACAGGCATTTTTTGGCGATCACTTTTGTACGATTCTCTATGATCGTAATGTCATGTTTGATTGTTAGAGTTTCTTTTTTTTACGAATGCATAACTTGCCTTATAGTACCCATAATCGCAAGTAAGAACTTGAGCTTAGATACAGAAATGCGAAGTAAAAATAAGATGTAACTTTAAAAAAACTTTAACTAAAAGTCTAAACTATAGAAATCAAATGCATTTACCTAAATTAAATTTTATTTCTTTAACAAAACCAAACCATCTATCAAATGAGAAATTTCGCAACAAAATGAAAAATAATTAGCAAGATCTGCGCACTTTTAAAGAATTTTTCTCAAGGTAAAAACTGTCACCTAGACACACTAGTACACTCATCGATGCCGCCTTAATTAAGCACATTTGACTCGAAAATTAATGATTTTTTCGCCGACCCAAACGATCTCGAATAGATCAACACTATTAATCCTATAGAATCAATCACAATAGCAATCAATCTTACTGCTAGCGCACAAGAAAACACAAAAAAACCACAATATTTATGATCTTCTTCGGCGGTAAATTTGTTTTTTTTTTGTTCAGAAAGCAAAATAGAAAAATTCATGCGCCATCAGCGAGATCATGAAGATTTTAATTCAGAATGTGCAGTAAGCGTTCAAGCTTTATGCTGGATATACACTGTTCAAATACATGTCAAGCATATGGGAGTGTATTTGACGATTGAACAAAAATCAAAACGCACACACAATGTATGCGTGAGTTATTTTCACGAACACACTCTCATATCCATGACATGCATTTCAACAGTGTATATCCCGCATACGCATAGATAAATTCCAACCTCCCCATTTTTTTTATTGCGTTCAAAAAGTTAACGTAATGATTAGTTCATGATCATTGATCTTTATACGCAGTAGATGTTTTTGCGCAACTGGTACTGGTACTGGTAACAAACAGCCTTATGCTTATGCACATGCCCTCCTTCTTCCCATTAGATGGTGTTTTTATGTGTATTGGTTAAGAATTCGGCGTCCATCAACGTAATTATAACGTTCACTCGATGCGGGTCGGGTAAAGGTCAGTTTTGTGGTCAAACTTAACTACTTCCCGTTGAAGCACAAAATCGCTGGCTAGACGCGTTCATGTCGTAAAAGAAAAACAAATCGAACCAAGAGAAATAAAAAAAATGGTCTTCTTCGCCGATATAATTGATGGCTCGCCTTAGAAAAATGATTTTAATTGCACAGCTATAACACACCGCCCGGTCGGTCGGCCCTCCACCCATCGACCTCCATATATATCCAAACCGTGGTTCAGTGCAAAGTTAATTGAATTAAAAGGGGGAGTTCGATATTTGGACCAATGTTCTTTTTGTAGTCTTGATGGATATAAATATGCCACCAGATACTAGATCAGGCATCAGTCAAGTGGATTCTATCGATTCGCAAAGATGCAAAAGTTTTTGATTGTTGCTTTCGGCCTAGTGGCTGCAGTTAATGGTGGAGTTATTAGTGCAGGTAGCCCAGTAGCATCGCTCGGTAGTAGTTCTGGTTCAGGATCTTGGCCAAAATTTCCTTCCGGTGGAACGGGTTGGAATGGTGGTGGTTCTGGATGGCCTTCCAGTGGTAGCGGATGGAATGGAGCAGGTAGCTCTGGTTGGTGGTCTGGAGGCAGCAGTGCCGGATGGCCGGGATCTACTCCCTTGGTAACCAATGGAGGATGGAAGCTCGGCGGCTGGCCAAGTAGTGGAGGCACCTGGCCAAGTTCGTCTGGTGGTAGTGGGTGGAAGAGTGGTGTAGGATCTGTTGAAAGTTCCGCTACCAGACATGGTTCAGGATGGCAAGGAGGTCTAAGTGGACTAGGAGGTCCAAGTGCTTGGCCAATTACATCTGGTGGAAGTGGCTGGAAGAATGGAGGTGCAGGTTGGCCATCAGCTGGCATCAGCAGTGGTAGTCACGCATCTGGAGGTGGTGTCGGATGGCCAAGTATATCTGTGGGAAATGGTTGGACTAGTGGAGGTTCTGGCTCTACTGGTGGATGGCAGCAAGGCGGACAAGGTGATGGATGGTGGTAGAATTTATTTGTTTTTGATTCGAAAATAACAAAATTATTAAATATATAATATATATACATATTTTAATCTTTACGAAATACTTTTTTTATTTTTATTTAAAAAATCCATAATAAGTTCATTACAATTAGATGTTCGCATGTTGGCAACCCTAAATATTATATAGGCTTGTGATATCAAAGTGCACGGTAGTGCTAAACCAAGTGCTGGTATTACACCCTTTTAACAGGTACTAACTATATCATAACTTATGAATTCAAAGAAATACGAACTCGAGATTTTGGTCAAACATTAAAATGATAGCAAAGACGAAAAAGGTGGGTCTAGGAAAATCGTCTCTTTGTATGTCTGTCTGTCCTCGAGTCTACAACTCAAATGTTTGGATAAATTTGCTTCAAACTTGGTAAATATTGTTTTTTTTTCCAAAAAGTAACGGTACCTGCCAAAAAATTTTTTGGCCAAAAAAAATCTTATTTTTCTCAAAAACGGCTCCAACACTTCTTATAAATTAAAATGCACGACTGGATCGTATGCACTTATTCTTATGTTCGATCACATTGTATTCAAAAAAATTCATAATAGAAACGGCTAAATATATTTTAAAAGTCGTTTCTTACTTAATTTTTTTTATATAAAAAATTTCTTACGATTTTTCCAAAAAAAATTGGGATGACAATTTGAAATATTTAATGAAATAAACTTAAAAAAATTCACAAAAAATCGTCCACCAGTTTTCGACATAATGAATTTTCAAAAAAAAGTTTTTTTTTTCAAAAATTTTTTGAAGTTTTTGAAATGCAGTATTATTTAGAATTCAAAGAACATCCTGTATACAAATTTTAATCGAAATCCGTTGAGCTGTTTATGAGAAAGCCGAAACTGAAAAAAATCGTTGTATGACAGGTAAAATACGTAAACAAAGATTTTTACCGGAATGTAGATTCTACTAAAAGAAGTCCACTTACTAATTTTTATCAAAATCGTTGCATCCGCTTTCGAGATAAGCAAAATGGTAAACAAAAATTGCATGCCAGGTACAGTTAGTCTTGGACCTAAGAAAAACGATTCAAAAATCAGTTTGGGACGATCACCTAAAACGCTTAAATACCAAGTTTGAAGAAAATCACTTCAGCCGTTTAGGCTGTAGATCGTTCTACAGACAGACAGACAGAGATACAAGCAGACAGATAGACCAATTTGTGGGACCCACCTTTTTGGTGTTCTCTATCATTGTAATGTCAAGTTTGATTAAAATCTCGAGTTCAATTTTTTTTCCAAAACTTGATCCTATGCAAAACTTGTACCTATATCGTAAGTAAAAATAAATTAATTAATGAAGGGAAAAGTTACTTTTTGGTATTTTTTTTCGAAAAATATTGTTGTATTTTGTACCCCTAGTAGAACCATTTTTTTGATTTTTTAGATTTTCTGGAAAACGGGCATTTGAATTTTTTTTTTAACTTTTTATGCAGAAGCTCCAAGAAAGTTTAAACACTAATGTAGGTCAAAATTTTCAAAGAAAAATTTATTTAAATTAAAAAATAAAAAATGGAAAAGCAGTTTTTTTAAGTTTTGAAAAA
Source organism: Philhelius pedissequus (assembly GCA_910595825.1). Lineage (NCBI taxonomy): Eukaryota > Metazoa > Arthropoda > Insecta > Diptera > Syrphidae > Philhelius > Philhelius pedissequus. Next base: position 44,873,726 of record OU343162.1, read on the forward strand.
ATCGATCGAGTGGTTTTCGAAGTGTTGAATTTTCAAAAAAAAAAAATTTTTTTTTCCAAAAATCGAAAAAAAATATTTTTCGAAAATTGTTAGGAATAACATTTATAATTTGAAGGACCTACTATATAAAAAATTTGATCGAAATCGCTCACGAGCCGTTTTTTTTTTATTTTGTTTAACGGTACCTGCCGTTTTAAATTATATTATTAAAAAAAAGTTTGACCAAAATCTAGCATATAACTAAAATAGTGCACACATTTTTTTTATCAAAATCGTTTCAGCCGTTTTTGAGATAATTAAGATGCAATTGTATGGCAAGTACCGTCCGTTATTTTCGTGGCTAAAAAACGATTCAAAAATCTATTAAGACAGTCACTTAAGACGCTTAAGTACCAAGTTTGAAGAAAATCGTTTCAGCGGTTTAGGCTGTAGCTCGTTCTACAGACAGACGGACGGAATTGCGGGACCCACTTTTTTTTGGTGTTCTTCATCATCGTAATTTCAAGTTTGGTTAAAATCTCGAGTTCGATTGTTTTTCCAAATGCAAAACTAGTATACCTGTATCGCAAGTAAAATTAGCTTGGCTATAGGTACCTCCAGTATTAGTCAAATTTGTTTTCATTAGCAAAAGTTGTAAATTTTCGATTCCTAGTACCGCGAGTTAAGTACATTACAGTGGAACCTGTTTTTTTTTTTGAAAATCGAAAATGCTTTTGCTAACCTCACACAAATAATTTTATAGACTTGTTACTGCCAAGCCTACTCAATACGTTTTTAACTACCTACCACATTTTTCCAGCTTAATCATCTATCAGAGAAATAAAACACAGCGGATTATCGAAAACCTTAACATCTTCATAATTAATTATAGGATTTAATAAAAAATGTTCAATTCACGCAGAATTTCAAATCACTTTCAATCTATTAAGATTTTAGTGTGACGCATCATATCGATATGATGAATGAAGAAGCTTCAGCTTCATAAATAGGGGTTGGTCTTAATTTATTATTATTATTTTAATCGTCTATTATATCTATCTAGCTGGGAGATATAAAGTTAATTCATTAATCAATCAAACTGATTCACAGTAGTCACTCTCACTATAAAGCTGAATTGAGTGACATTATTATTATTATAATTCCATACGAGTATGTAGCTTCGTTCGAAGAAGGGATGCACAGAAATTATCTTATAAGAAATCTGTCATAATAATGTACTTGCACGAAAGTTGTAGTATTTTTTTTTTAATTCACTTGCACAACCAATCGATTAATTATTTTGCAACAGTATTCAAGGATGGGTTCTAATTTGCTTTGATGTTAGAAGAAAAAATATTAAAAGTGGAGATGAACTCAAAATGTTTAAATATTCAGATAATACATTTTTTCAGAGAGATACATTCATATTAATAAAAAACGCTTAGTCCACCTTTAGTCCATGGACTTACAAAGAGTTAGAACATTGACTAAAATTTCCTATTAATTAAAAATCAAACCAAATCTACTACAATAAGTATCAACTCTACATATTTTTATTCTATGTCCCTGTAAATTTTGTTTATGAATGTCAATTCTTAGTCCATCACTAGACCACCGTCTTGATGTTCTAGCGAAGGACTAAGTTGGTAAACGTCAAATAGCAGAAATTGTGTTTTATTAATAGTATTTCGCACTAAGTCCACGGAATAAGTCCTAAACCTTCCCGAGTTAAAGTTTATTAATTTGGGAGATTGAGTCCTATAGACATGGTAGTTATCCATCCTTCTGAGATTGAGTTTCGAAGATTCCATTGATTGACAGGAGAATTGATGTCCAGGACATACGTCCCAGGGACGTACACTGAGGGAAAAAAGGCAACGTAAAATATAATAAATCGTATTTAATTTAACTTTGGAAAATAGTATCATGGACGTATTTAATTTAACGTTGAAAATATATTGATTTAACTACGCAACGTTGGTTTAAGTATTGTCATTCCTGTTTTAAAGTGAACCGTAGTCGATTCAACAGTGAAACAACTTTCATAAATTATTAAGTACATTCAATGTAGTTTTACGGTGTAAAATGCTAAAATATATCAAAAATTAAAATTCCATGCACAACTTTCAAAGTGTAACATAGTTGATTCTACTTTGTTCAACATCATTTCGAAGTTGCAGCCACTTACAAATAACACTTATACATTAAATTATTCTTCCATAAACATTGATGAAAGATTTTCAATGTAAGATCAACTTTAATTTGAATACATTCATACTCATTTTTAAGTAGACCCAATGTAAAAGCGAAATGTTTAAAATTTAAAGTTGAAGCGATGTAGAAATTAAGTGAAACGTCTTCATTTTCACATGTTTGCATTTTTAAACTACGATCGACGTAAATTCAAAGGGATTCATAGTTTATCTTAAGTGGATTAAATGTAGAATCATGAAAACATCACAAAAAACTACCTGCAATATAGCCTCGTGCCGGTGTCGCGTCGTCGATCGCGACAACAATGGAGTGGTTTTAGCTTTACATTAGCTGTGTTTTATTGGGAATCTATCCATTGTACCGTAAGTAATTCCCAAAAAAACGCATCGACCGTAGCATGGACAGTAGCTTTTTTATTTTTGTAAAAAATGGTACACCTGCACAACAGTCACAAGTAATGAAAGAGTCTTTTGCAAAGTAAAATTATTAAAAAATCAAAATTAGGAACAATAATTAGCTTTTATTCATATAAAATAGAAAGTAGAAAAACGTACCAAAATTTAATTTATGTTTCAAACCTATTTCTTGTGTTCACTTTTTCTGCATTTGAAATTTTAAATTCGAACATTCATTTTGCACCAATAGAAAGGAAATGATAAGTGAACGGGTTTGTTCATAGACTATGGTCAAGTCCCTTTTTACACAGGGCAATTTGTGTATTGCTTTAAAAACCGTCTAAGCCTTTCACACGAGGAAACACAATTGCCGGAGATTTGCTTGTTTCCTTATAATGTTTCTTGGTTTTGAACGCACACTACAACGTAGTTTAAATTGTTCACTCCCCTTACATTTCCCCTTTATGTTTCATGCTTTTATTTATTTTCTGAGTAGATCGATAGCTAGAGTTTTATTTTTCAAGTCAATTTACAAATTTATTTTCTGAGTATGTTTAGCTTTCAATTCAATATTCGGATTAAGGTACAAATAGTTAACATTTGGTTTGCAATTTCCATGCACATGTAAAAACAATGGGATCACAAAATTGTACGCCCAGTCCATGTCCATGTAGTGAAGCGAATACCGTTCATGGCCAACGTCCATTAAACAGTGAGGAAAAACACATTTTGTGAAGTTCAGTTGCCGCTTAGTGCGCTTAGGCCAGGCGCGCACATGCATTTTTTTCCGAAACGAAATAGTTTAATCATTAATTGAACGATGATCGCGCACATACGCAACTTAAAAATCAATCAACGAAATAAACCAACACACACACAACATACTGATTTAATGTGCGCGCAGTTACATTATAGTTCGGTGTGATTCAAACTGAAGAACTTATTTGGGGCGATCGTTCGATTTGTGCCAAAACACAAACTTTTAAGTTGATCGAATCGCGGACTGAATAGTTTTTGCATGTGCGCGCACTCTCATATAAGTCCATGGTATTCACTTTAGCAACCAAACTGTTGCAAAATTGTAAGTTGCATATGTGCGCGCCTGGCATTATAGCTCATAGAATTTCATACGAATAAATATTTTGCGGCGCAGTGTCGAGCAGTGCCTCTATAGTGCAGTTCCACTCAATGCGGTATGTCTTCTCAAATTGCTTTCTTGTAGATCTAAATAAAAAGTTGATTTTTTTCACCAAACTCCGTTTATTTATAACTATCAATAAAAATTGAACACAAAACGAATATTGGTCTTAGTTAGTCAAAAATAAAAGTAAAACCGAATTCAATCCATAGATATTAATTTTTTTTTTTCAAAATGGTAATCGAAATTTGTTAAAATTGATTAATAGACATTAGGGGTATGCAAAATTGCAGATATAGGTAGAATTTTAGACATACACCAGAAAATAATTGAGTTTTTAATAGTAAAAGTCAGAAACTTTCCAGAAGAACAGCTTATAATTTATTAAAAAATGGAATTATCTAAGATCTTAGAAATATAAGCTGGCCAACTATAAAAAAAAGAAAAATAAAAGAATCAAAAAGATCGATTTGTCTCACGAATGAAATTAATAATTATAACACCATGAACACATCCATCGAGATTCTACCCAATTATCAATCGTACCAACAAAACTAACAAAATCAAATTCGAGACTTGAATAAACGTCATCTAGCCATCCACTGTAGCTTCTACTTTAGCTTTTTATCGACCGTAGCGAATTGTATGTAAAATGCTACGACGGATAAACTTACGGCGGATAAATTTCCCAATAAAACACAGCTATTGTCATTCGTGTTTTGCCTTTCAGTAAATATTTCAAAGGTGAACAGATTAAAACGTAAAATTTGAAAAGTAAGTTTTGTTTTCGTGAAATCATAAGAAAATTAATCTTAGTTTGATGGAGGTTTGTTTATTTTTTTACATTAGATTATTTGGAGGAAGTTTTCACCAAACCACAATTTTCTGGTGTCTTATCCTGATGTAATTCAAAAATGTGGACTGTTAAAATTTTCTTGCGGTTTGAAGCAAAGCACAAGTGTACCTTTATTAAAAAAGAAAAAAAAACAAACTGCTTATATTTCAAAATGATGAATCGTTTTTTTGTATTATTTATAGACTTTTATTAAATTCAGATTGACGTTAATCATGGGGGCATCCCAGATGTTATTTTTTAAACGTTAAGTAATAAAAACAACGTTTCATTGTTGGTAATATTCAGACTAAAACGTTTATAGATTCAAAATAGCTTTTAACGGCCTTTAGTCCAACAAAAATTGGCGTTTCGTCCCGGCGATCTCACTTGGTCTCATCAGTTGACTAGTGAGGACATTTGTCAATACGCAATTTTTGCCAAGTTCAGTTCATCTAACATAGATTTCGTGAAGAACATCTAGTGTGAACTATGTTCATGAAGCTATTTTGAATCAATAATTCAACAAGTCCAAATATTATAGTGCTAAGTCTTCTTCTTGGCTGATGTATTTCAGTAGTACATAGAATTTGTATTATTAAAAAAAACTTCTTATATAAAACGTTTATATTTCAAAGTAATTTCTATTAGAAATTATTTAAAACAACATTGAAAGGCAGTGAAATTAAAATTGAAAGATAGTTATTTCAAAGCTGGTTCGTAGTATTTTTAAGCTCGAATACAATGCACCATTCTAGAATCGAGGTTGTTTCATTTCGTTTTAAAGTGGGATGATATTGATTTTACTATGATTCCATCTTAAATCAAAGGAAAACCTATTTAAATCAAGCATCAAAACTATTTGTTTTCATATAGGAAAACACGTTGAATCATTGATGTTCCACTTTGATTCTAAAATTTTCATCTTTAACACCGAATCATTCCTAAATATACTTAAATCAAAGTGGTTTTCTTTGATTTTACGTTGTTTTTTCTCTGGGTGTACCCACCAGAAATTCTATATTGAGCCAAGCAAGGGTATTGCAGGGGGTCAGCTTGCCCTCCCCCCCCTTACACGCGGGGCTTTTTGTACGCCGTGCACCTAATTGTAAAAAACACTTCACAGAAGTACCAAAAAAAAACCTAATAGTGGGACTTATGTCTCTACGTCTGAAATTGTATCTATTGTGTCTTCCCACCTAAGGACAAAATATCCGTCCAAAGAATTTTAACTTTAGAAAATTCGAATCGTGTCCAGCAAATCAGATGACTACCTGAACTACTTCGAAGTTTCTGCTAATAAACAGTAATGGTCTAAAGGTCTTAAGCGATGCTTGTTTGTTTACTGATAGCGGACACTAAAGTTGTCGTCAGACAATGAAAGGAAAGCAAACAAATTTTCTGAAAACTAAATTTTCATTGTGTGACGCCCCGAAAAGTACTTTCTTGAAAGCGTTTTCTGAAAGTGATTTGCTTTCTTGAAAACGCTTTCGAAAGAAAAAAATTCACTGCGTGACTAGTCCATGAAAGCGTTTTCCAGAAATCAAATCAATTTAAATAAATTTCTGAAAGCGGTTTCTGCTTTCACAATCTGCTTGTAAAAGTTTGTTGCTTTCGTAAAAGTGAATGTTTATTTTTTACAATTCTACAATTGTTTTCTTGGGGGGATGGGTAACATTGTGGTTGCATATCGGTAGGAGGGAACCAATGGCAATAGTTTTCTTGGACAGCACTAACTTGGGTGAACCCTTAGCGGTTTTAAAGGATTTTAACTCCCTCTGGAACAATTTTCGTGATTGCTGGCCGGGAAATGCGAAACAGTTGTGAAAATTTGTTGTAGCTATTGCCATCTACAAGGTGTTTCAGTTTCACAGCAAATCTTTCCTCTACGCTGGCCATGGTGTATTTAGTTTCTCAACAAACGGTCGTACTTTATCACAAACAAAATTAAACTGCTCCTCCGAAACGTGATTAAAATTCCAAAATAATTCATCGCCCTCTGAGCGCAAATCTCTCATAAGTGTTGTTTGGTACTGATTTTAAGGACCAACGTTCCCAGAATGGTCGTACCCAAATTGACCGACGATTAGCCGCATTTCCTTCAGTCATATGCTGCGCAATCCTTAGGATGATTTCCATTAGAGTTATTTGCCTCTGTTCTTATAATTCTTCCTCGAAAACAATTTCGTCAGCGAACTCCATTTAGCAGCTATTCTGGATAAAACAATTAACGAAACTAAACTCAAAGTGGCAAATAGGACACCCGTTTATACACAAATCATTTTCAGAAAGCACTTTCAGAAAACACTTTCACTTGCGTGGTGTGACGACCCGAAAAGTAATTTCAGAAATTTTGATTTCTTAAAAGCAAAAAGTCGCTTTCTGAAAGCACTTTCCTTTCATAGTGTTACTGCTCTCTGAAAGCACTTTCACGAAAATTTCAAAATCGAAATTTTCTAAACGCATTCTTTGAAAGCAGTTTCCTTTCATTGTGTGACTGCACCTTAAGCCTTGTTCTCCAATTGCTCCAAATAAAGTTGGAAGTGTGCAATGATGTCAATATCGCTATCATATCGGAGAACTTGTAAGGATCCGTTGAAGCTAGTTCCTTCCGTTTTAACGCATAGCCTATGTACCATCTATTCAAGAATGAGATTAAAGAAAGGACGTAATATCTCATCTCTTTATAGAATTCCTAAGCAGGGTTGCAATAGTTCAACTCGATTTTCCTCAGAGTTAGGATTTGAACTGTGGACGAGCTGAGAGTCCTTCCAATTAAAAAATTTCATAAGGGCTTCGGGTCCTAACGTAGTAGGATAAGACTTGAAGAATTGCATCTTGAAACAAGCAACCATAGTTGGTTTCCTAAAGGCTGGAGGTCGTATGTATCCCATTTTTTCTACGTAGTTACAATCAAACTTCCAACGTGGAATTTATTATTTTGAGGATTTTTCAATTTGTTTTCGTACGTCAGTTGAATTCTGAATTTTGACGTGTGACTTTTATGTCGCGTTATTCTCTAGAAATGTAAGCACATCTAATCTACTCGACAGATATTGGAAATACACTGTGCGTCGAATAGCACAAGGTCGATTTGGTGGCTAGTTTGACTGTCTAAAGGGCGTCATGTAAATTTAAGTATGTGGATTCTAAGTCTTAAAAACCTAATGCTACTTATAACGGTATTAGCTTCTGCTGTAAAATCTATTAGTCGACAGCCGTTATTTTATGTCCTTTCTTGAAAGCTCTCTCTATCAACTTATTCCCAGAAGATGTCTTCTTTCCGATTCCATTATTGAATTCCTCGTGCACAACTTTAATAACGAAAAATCTAATTGTTTAATTTAGAAAAATGAAATTTCAGCAATATCTTTCATTATGTACAGGATTCCTTAGCAAAATGTCTTAGGTTTCCAGTCAAATATGCAAAAATTGACTCCTCAATTTTTCCAAGAGCGAAATTTGTCAGATCTCAATTTTAATTGTCAAATGAGTACGAATTTTAAAAACTGGCGGAAAATAAATTAAAATTGTTGTCAACGTTGTTGGTATAGATATTTGCTGTTTGACTTATGTGGGAACATGAAAAAGAATGCATTTGCCCACGTAACAATTTCTTGATTAGAATTCTATTTGATTTTTCATCATATATAGGCAAAAAATACAAAATTAATAAAAACTACAAGAACAAGTTGGATTTTGCTTCTGAAGAATTGTTCAGCCCTATAAACTGTGACATCTGATAAATTTCAATCAAGTCCGACTACTAAGAGTCTGGTACGATCTGTGTATTTAGACAATGTCACCAGATAGGCAGAGAATGTTTATTATCTTAGACTTTTTTCACAATATTGTAACACAAAAAAAAAACTATTTGAACTGACGGATCTGACAACCATTTTAATTTAGTTTGACGTTACATTTTACCTGCTAAGAATTCTTTAATATTCTACAAATTGAAGTAAAAACCTTGTAGGATTGGGCTAAGCAACATTTACCTTCAGAAAAGTATTGTCTGGTTTCCGTAGACAGAAGATTGTAACGGAGGAAATAAGTCGCCAGTATCCAACTCATATTCATCGATAACATTTTTAAGCTTTAATAAGAAAAAAATATGTCTTCTAATTATTGAAATACATACACACATTTTATTCTACAAAAATAGTCCTTGAGAATATTCACATTGCTATTTGATATATGTCTGTGTATCTTAAAACTAAAATCATCACCAACCACTGTTGTAATCAGAATCCCAACCATCGCCGCCGCCGTTACTCCATCCTCCACTGCTATATTTGCTTGGACTCCATCCACCACCATTTGCATAATATCCACCATTCCATCCATTGCCACCCCCGCCGCCACCGTTGCTACTAATGACACGAATAATCCTTGATCCGTATCCACCGCCATAACCCCTTCCATATCCACTACTGTATCGGCTTCCATAACTAGGATATCCACTCACGTATCTGCTTCTATAGCTCGGATAACTGACGCCTGATGACCATCCACCACCACCACCACCACCACCCCACGTAGCTGCTGTAAGTCCAACCAACACAAAAAGCACAATAAGGACTTTCATTTCTTGTTTCCAAATATGCTATCAAATGTTTGTTAAAAAAATCCGCGAAATTCACTTCAATTACTACCCCAACTTTGAATCTATGCTGGGTATTTATATGAAACCAGGTTGCCTGAAATCCACATTACCCAATGACACACTCTTCTCCACCTCCGCACCGACCAGCCAATAAAAAACCATTTGTATTAAAATTCTTGTTTTGACCAGAAAACAAAAATCGCGGTTAAAGAGATAAACAAAATTTTAAATGTCGTTAAAACGCAAATAAAATGCGTGCATCTGTTCGTTGGCGGAGATATACATAAGTTTGCCGTCTTTAACTGGGCGGAGGTGTATCTGTCAAATCGTGCAATGATTGCAGATTGCAATTTTATATTTGGCTTGTCTATCTTATTTTTATATTGGTACAAGTCCAAAACGCCGCCAATAAAACACCCAAAAGTTCTGATAAAATCTTTTATTATAAATGGCGGTTTTAATGTTTTGTTGTTTGACGTGACTTCAACATTGTTATTTATTTGATAACAAATAGCTATTAAGCTTTGGCTAATTCTTCATTATTAATGTAACTAACTACTGATCACTGATGTCATAAATGTGGCCTAGGCTACTATTTTTCTTAAAATCAACATATGATCGTGAGTATTTTTTAAATGATTCTACATATTAGCAAAATCATACAAAAAAAATGCTGTTTAGTAATGCAAATTTTAGCAATTGAAGCAATTTTTCCCTCTCTTCGTCCTCACTCGTTTTAACTAGCTTGACGGACATTGATATATCAATTTGCTTAAATGGCGACATAAATATTTCTGGTTGCACAAATAAATGAATCAGAGAAACTGATCCAAAATTTAAAAAATCTTAAGGTTATGCACAATTCAAGGTACATACTTTATTACGATTTATATAGTTGGCTCAACAACTTCTGAGTAGAAAAGTAATATTAAGCTCTTTTCTTCTAAATTCCCCTTATCAAATATGGTAGCATAATTGATTACATATTCACATCAATTAGCACCTAACAGGATTTTGGCGTTCTCAATTTAATGGATCTTCCAAAAATTTACGAATTAAACATTGCTGAGACAGCTTTTACACCATTCAATATTCAACTTTGCCTTTTTTCAACACTTCATAGTGGGGAACGTATTTGCTAGCAAGGGTAAACAAAATTGCTCAGTTTAAAAATATGCAGAGTTATTGTCGCTTTTTCTTTTCGATTTTCGTTATGGTTTGATTTAAATTTTCTAAATAAAGAGATAGCTGGAACAAAGTTAAAATCTATCACAAATAGCAGTGCTTAAAAGTATTTTGCAAGAGAAAGGAACCCAAAACAGAAATTATGATCAAAACTCGTCATCGTTAATTGTTTTTTTCTATGTTTATCCGAATTTAATAACTACTATCCTTAAATAAAATCACATAGAAACAATTTGTGTTCTTGGCAGCACTGAAACTAAGATATTGCCTGAAACAAAATTAACCAGTACCAGCACCATCAACAACAAACAGTAGAATCGTCAGTGAAAAAAACTTAAGTACCAGCTCTACATTACAGAGTATTATGCTACGTTTTCACCTAGAGATAATCCGGTTTAAATTGAGAAGATTAAAAATTAATCTTCAAGGGTTTTCACCAGTGAAAAAAGATTAGTTTGACGTTTTCACTATGAATTGTCATTCAAAAGTCAATACAACAAGACAAAAACAAAATAATTGGGAAGAAGAATAATAATTTCGGTGCAGTGAACAAATTTAATTTCAATAAATAAAAATGAGTAATAACTTTAAAATATTGTTATCCCAACATCTTGCAGCATATAGATATATTTACATAAATACTGTAATCGCCTTTGCACGGTTTTTGTTTTTATATATTTGGGAAAGAACAACTTCAATGTATTACTGTAGGATAGCTAAAACATTTTCCATAACAAATTCGAGGCACCGACCGCTTTGGTCTTTGTAGCTTTATATCATTTTTTATTTTTATATTTATTTATAAACAAAAACAGAATTTTAAGGCAACGACAAATTATACCAGACAAAAACAAATTAAATAATGTGGGACAGTTTTTTTTTTTTTTGTTGAGTGTCAATGGAGAAAATATGACATTAGAAAAGACGCGTTCTATGAAATAAGGTTTGTTTCTTTTGAGAATCTTCTACTTCGAAGAAGTTTTCAATGAGATTAATTTCTAATCTTCATTTAAGGAGATTAAAATTTGTATGGGAAATCTTCAAGATTTAGAAGATTTCAAAGAGGATTTATGGTTAAATCCATTTAAATCTAGATTAAGTGGTAGGTGAAAACGTAGTATTATACTACGTTTCCACAGACAACTAAACCGAAATTTGAGTAGATTTAGCTATATGTTCTACAAATCTTGAGGATTTACCATAGAAATTTTAATCTTCTCAGATGAAGATTTAAAATAATTCTCATTTAAGTCTTCGTAGGGCCAATAGACAAATCGAACTAACCTATCCCTACACCCACATCGAAATGAACATATTCATCGGGAAAGTGAATTTTTCGGTTCGGTTGACACCGATGAAGCTGTCTGTCTCACTTCTATTTCATAATTACTAATTAATTAATGGGGCGTGGCGCGATAGTTGTGTGCTCGCCTGTCAACCTCGTGGTCGCAGGTTCGATTTCTGCCGTTGTCTATGTCTTCTTATATTCCATTAAAAATCAATTCTAAAAATTGTCATAAAATGAGTTGCTGGTTTACTTATTACATGTTGTTCAGGCATAACACTAACAAAATGTGATTGAGTAAACTAGTACATATACCAATAAATATGACAACGATATAAATAAAATAATGTGAATTATAAGAGACATTAATAAATAAGGCACGGTAATTTTCTGCGCATTAGTTCAGCCGCCATCCCTGGAGATAAATCTAAGGCAACAACTAGCTCTAGTCTCAGAACATCGCGCCACACATCTTTCCTATCCTTCTTTCTCTTCTTTCACCGGATACACGCGCTGTGTCAAAAACATATAAAGGGTATTCATAATCCCTTAAGCGCGTGCAAAATTATATAAAAAAAATCTGCTTTTAAGACTTAGGCCGTGTGTGAATTGCGTTAAAATGTTGGTTAAATTTTTTACCTTAGTTAAATTTTGAAGTTTAGTTTGTGATGGTATCAAATTTAGCTTTTTGTTGTGTGAATTGAGTTAAAAGGGATTTATTAAAACACTATTTTGGCGAAAAGTCCTTCAAGACTTATAAAATTTCATGTTGTTCAAGTTAATTAATTTCTTTTGCAAAATCCGACTTAGAAGATATAAAGTTAATAATTTGACATGAAAAATGTAAGGAAATCTCAGTTTTAATTATATGTTTCAGTTTTAAATAGTTAATTTAATATTTTGAAAGAACAATTCCAAATCTTTTCAAAACAATTCCCATTATGGTTAGTTTGTTGATTCAGTATATGAACACTAGTTTTCACAGCTGACAAGAATTAGACAAGTTGATAATTCAATCTATTTGTATTCAATTTGCAAAATGAACTATAATAAGTATTTTATATTAATCTTACTAATAATATAAACGTGAAAGTTTGGATGGATGGATGGATGTATGGATGTTTGTTGCTAAATAACTCCGAAACGGCTGAACGGATCTCGATGAAATTTGGCACATGGATACACACATGCTCGATTATGGCATAGGTCATTTTCATTCCGAAAAATGGAACCGAACAGTTCCTATGGGAGATGCTTATATATGAACAAAATATATACTTGGTTGTTTGTTCCGCATTCATGCCTCAGCCATTGAATGGATTTTAATGAAATTTAGTAAGCAGCTGGAAGATTAGCCATGATTTATTTTTCTCAACTTTATTTTTGTAGTTCTTACTTTTCGAATCCAATATTAAATCTTCGCTTTGTTCGCGAACATGACCATGCACGACGAACATCGAAGCCAAAGATCACGACAAAATCTAATTTTTTGGCCACCAGCAAGCTGCTCGCGAATCAGCCCACATACAAGAAGAGCACAGCGAGCGAGAGCATGATAGGCGAGTATGTTCGTCTTTTGTGCCTACATTCAACGACTGAAGGGTTTTGAAATTTTTTAGGTGGATAGATGATTTCATTAGATTCACGTTGGTCCGTAGCATCTGCTAGTTATTTTATATTTGTTAAAATATCAACGGATTATATTATTTGTTTTTTCCTCTTGAGACCATACACAAACAAAAATATTAATGTAATTTTATTTTTTAATTGATTAAATTAAAACTTACATTTATTATATGGTCTCCCAGTAGATCTGTACTTTTTGGAGTTCATTCTTTCTTTTCGGTTTACAGTTTAAAATTACGCTATCTTGAGAAACGTCAAATTTTAACACAATACAGCCGCATAATTGTTAACCCATTTTATTCACCACGCCAGTGTCAAAATTTAACCCAGGTAGAAAATTTAAACAACATCTTAACGCAATTCACACACGGCCTTAGTAAATCTACAAGGCTGTTACTTATCTCCATAAGCCGATAGGTATAGGCCCGCTTTAAATGCCGCAGTTTTGATATTTGTTCACGTACAATTGTGTAATCAGTATATATATATTTATTATTTTGACGTAGATGAGTGCAACCATCCGTTTTGCTCGGACACAATGGGTACATTCAGATGTCGGTACGATAGCCTATCTGAGATATATTGGTTGGTATCCACTTAAGTTCCTGAACAACCAACATCGGATAGGTTAAATGTGTATAGGTTTGAGCATATGTTTTTGACATTTCGAATACGATACACAAGTATACCAAAGTTTTTCGGATAGCTTGAGATTTTTTTTTGCATTAGCAACTTTTTTGTCGTCAGCTGTATTCTACATGGGATTATAACTACACCAACCTATCCGGATAGATATAGTTCGATTTTTGAATGACCCCAATGCTCGTGATCTAATACTAAGCCTATAGACTATCCAAAATGCTTTAGTGAATAATTATGTAACATATACAGACGCGAAAAAGGCGACGTTCACAGCGAAATGTTTCTCCAATAGCGAACGGTTCATGAACCACCCTCTACACGAGAAAAACATAATGCTTAGGGCTACCAAACCGTGGCCAATTGCCTGATTCAATAACCAAACTATAGCTATCCGAATAGGTTGGTGTTGTTGTATTCCCATGTAAGATGACAAAGCAACTGCTGCCAAAAAAAAATTTACATAGGAATACAACAACACAAACCTATCTGGATAGTTAATAGTTCTGTTTGCGAATGGGGCCATTGTGAACACCGTCTACGTACAAACGTGTACAAATAGTTACAATTACATTTGCTAGTGTTGCGCTCAACTCAGAAGATGGTGTGTCAAGTGTCAAGTAGTGTCAAATACAGGGTGGCCCACGAATCGTGCTACAATTAGAAATTTAAATAACTTTTATTTTAATCGATGTATTTCATTAATTTTTTTTTATTGGATTAAAAATTAAATTTAATTTTAAATAACTAATGGTTTTTAAAGATGATAGACCGCAAATGACCTCCACGCTCATCCACGCATATGCGGCACCTGATCAGAAAATTGTTCATTGCGGCCTGAAGGGTTAAAATTAGGATAGCCTCAATTATTGTCTTAATGGACTGCTTTAATTCAGTCAAATTCCTCGGTTTCGTTTTGTACACTTCCTGCTTGACATAACCCCATAAAAAAAGTCTGGTGCAGTCAGGTGACCTTGGGGGACAGCTTGAGAGTGCAGTTCCTGGATATTAATTTGTTTGGGGATTTTCGTTGGAGCTTCGCCATAACTTGTGTGGCTACGTGTGCACTTGCTCCAGCTCGTTGAAACCAAATCCTGCTGAAAGGGATGTGTCTTCGGCGAAGACTCCTTCAACATTTTTAAATAACGGTCCCCATTGACAGTTTGTGTTACACCGTTTTCTTCAAAGAAGTATGGCCCGACAATACACATTGATGAAACTGCGCACCACACATTGACTCGTTTTGGGTGCAGTTCCGTCTCTTGGAGTATTTCTGGAATAGATTCACTCCATATACGGCAATTTTGCTTGCTAACAATGCCGTTTAAGTCAAAATGGGTCTCATTAGACATGAACAAACAATTTATCAATGTGTTGTCTCATTTTTCGGCAAAATTCCAGGCGATCAGGCAAATCTTGAGGGTTTAACTTGCTTGTAATTTGGACTTTGTACGGAAACAAGTTTAAGTCATCATGAAGTATCCGTTGTAATGACCGTCTGCTAACTTCAATTTGGCCGATAAGCTTAGAGTCGAAACACTTGGAATTGCCTGTATTGCCGATGCAACAGCCACGATTTTATCCTGAACCCGAACACTGGGATCTCGATGATATGGTCTTCGTTCGATGCTTCCAGATTCGGAAAACATGTTCACCAGTCTCATAATGATCCATCTACTCGGGGGAGTACCGCCAAACTCCAGCCTAAATTTCCTTTGGACGGAAATGACGGACTGCAAAGAATGGTATCGCTGCACTATCCAAATCCTTTTTTCAGTATCCCAAGCATTCATTTTGATAAATCTAAATAGAAGCCTATAAAATAAAAAAATAAGCCGATTAGTCACACTGAAAAAAAATTATTACATTTTATTTTTGTAGCACGATTCGTGTGCCACCCTGTACATTATGCTCATGAAATAATTATGCTCGGTCATAACTGAATTTTATGATAGGAAAACTAAAAAAATCTTTGGGAGCGCTTTTGAAGAAAAAATTCACCTTCCATAAAAACCATCGATAACAAAGACGTAATTTGTAACGGTAACAAACCTGTTTTCCATTGCCAAAACACCGCTTTCCATTAGACATACAAAATTAATTTATTTTTGAATCGAGATCATTTTTCCTGATCTTCTAGATTTCTCGGCAGATTTACCCCTCTTTGTCTCTTTGTACTAATACCAATACATTTTTCAGCTTCACTGGACTTTCTAAAATCATTTTGTTTCAACAAAAAAAACACATGCTTTATCATTAGTAACGATGCTATAATATTCATCCAAATTGATTTCATTCATTTTAAGTGTTTCCTGTCTTCTTAAAAAATTAAATATTTTAAAATCTTTTGATTACTTTTCAAAGCTTGAACGAAAATAAACAAATTAAAATAGCTACGCTGATAGCAATTACACAGCCACATACAAATACAATAGCAAATAAAAATTAAATAAGAAATCATGTTCCATTGGGCTCGAAAAAAATCAAGATTCAAATCAGGATTTATCAATGGAAAACCAACAAAGCTTGAAGGGAACTAGTTGATTGTAGTATTTAATATACAAATTCCATAGTAACTAAATACCTCGTTTTCTCGTCCAATTTGTTTATTTGAAGTCTTCGAAAAGCAGGTATAGTTAATCTGTTTCTAATTTTTGTTTATTTCTTATTGGGGACGTTCACTCAATTATTCTCAGCAATCTGGAATAACTTTCTGTTGTTGTAATGCGTGCAAGACCACATCTGATGAAAAAACAGCTGCTCTCATGAAAGTTATCTTGAGTTATCCCAAAAAAATTGGAATAACTAGCTATCCGAGAACAAATGGGGGCGTTCGGCAGCGCACAGTTTTGCTGTGCAATACGTTCGTTATTTTTGTAATACGTGTTAAATATCTGTCAATTAACAGCCGACGACCATAACAACGAACAAAACATATGATTTCCAAATCGAACCCAAGGTAGCGCTAAATTTCTGGTATACTTAGGTATCGTAGTGCAAAGCTGACTACGAAATCAGCTGTCTTTCCAATTGTTGTTTGAATTTTGACAGAAATGGTTACCTATTGGTTTTATACGTTCACAAACGCACAATATATTTTTCAGCAATGTATCAGAAAGCTGTGCGCTACCGAACGCCCCCAATGTATAGAACCAGCTGACTGCAAAATTCGTTGGTATGCGTTTTGCTTTGATTTTTTGACAGCTTTCAGCTAACCTATCTGATTCGTCCACAGATATACCCCGATAGCTTGGTATCCGAGATAACATATCTAATAAGTGAGTGATCGCCCGCATTTACTTGTTGTCTTTTTTTATACTATCGGCAAAATAAAAGCCATCTAGCTATCAACATTAGAACTATTTTTGTTGATCTCTCATTAAAATAGTTCCAAATAAAAAGCAAGATAAAGTGTTGTGTTTGTTTAATTCGCATCAGATCACGTGAACAGTAAAACGCAGCCTAATT
Source organism: Philhelius pedissequus (assembly GCA_910595825.1). Taxonomy (NCBI): domain Eukaryota; kingdom Metazoa; phylum Arthropoda; class Insecta; order Diptera; family Syrphidae; genus Philhelius; species Philhelius pedissequus. Next base: position 44,891,093 of record OU343162.1, read on the forward strand.
TGAATGACGTTTTCATAAATTGATTTTCATTACAAATGTCAAAACACATGCTCTGTAGATCAATTAACCTACAAAGTGTCTAAGAGTGTTTTTCTCCTTCTTTTGAATGCTTCGCTTGAAGATAAAGAAATAAGAGCATAATTTATGATGGCTTAGGGTATGGTATGCAGTAAATTGTAGCGTCAAATACTTTAAATACAAAAAAAAAAACATCTCAACTAAAAGTTATTAGTTTTTTACGCAACTGCGTATCGATTTTTCGAATCTTATTACCCGCAGTCCGCATGACTCCTTTGGGAAAGTGGCGCTTTGCTCTGAAGTGGCAAACGTGTTTACATTATGTACACACCAGCCAGCCTCCTGACTGCATCGAGTATTATTTCATGTTGGTAAATACTAAATAGCACCGGGCTGCATGGTGTGGCGTCTGGGGTATTTATTTAAGGTGCCTATTTGTTAAGTTTCAATATTGAGTGATTAATTATTGATCATTCTTATAAATAATGTCAATAGAAATTTATAGCACAACCAACAAGATAATAATGCCTGAACCTGGACGTGTTAAACTGATTTAAGATTGTAAACATGAGGCACGCTTCGAATTCATATTATGAGTTTGAAACATTTCAATTTTGAAGTACTTATGAACGTAATAGATTTTTTTTAAACCAATTATTTATTAGAGAAGTAAAAAAAATTGGATTCGTGTCGTCTAAATAGAATAGTTTCGGGGTGAGACTTATTTTCGAAAAAATATATATATCGATCAACATCAAACTAAAAATAACTTTTTGTTTATTTACGCTGTTCAATAACAATTATAAGTATAGAAGTCGGAAGAAATCAATTGCTACATTATTGGTGACAACGTACAGACATTTGGTGAGTCAGACAAGATGAAGAACCGGAGTTCCTAGGCCCATCAAACAGATGACCTAAGCCTAAGAACACTAAGCAAAGCTTTGATAGTTCCCTGAGCAAATTCTTCGCCATAACCTTTAATATGTTGCAAAGCTCTCTTTTTTATAATAATAATAATAATTTTAACTATATGCCTGTAAGACCTAAGGTCTTTTAAATGCAACCTGAATTGCACCGCACTAGTTAGAAGGAATAGAAAGATACGAAAGATTTTTTGGCACAGTTGATTTGCGAATATAACACACGGACGGCACCCAATTCAAATTCGAGGTATAAAAAGCAATGCAGTCTAACGTGGTACCCGAACCCTCACGTCTAAATTAGCAGTCAACCACTATATCCACTGCGCCTTTGAGTCAGAAAAAGAAAACAAGTGTTTTGATAAGAAAAAAATGTATGCGGTATTGTGTTTAAATTTTGGTCCAAAGAAAAATGTAGGTACATCAAATGTTATTAATGGTATCTGCCATATAACCTCTATAACCTTATTTTTAATTGCCGACTTCCATTAATGGAATTTGATCAAAAATTTGATACAGGAGGCTCTTCAAACTCTTAAGAAAATTGCTCACAAATTTTGTCGAAACCATTTTTTTTTTGTATGTTGAAATAAAAACAAATTCAGTATTTCGAAAACGAGTGGCCTATATTTTTTGAAATTATGATTTTAAATCTATATTGTATAATACTTTAAATTGCCATTCAAATTCGAAACAATACTGCATAACAAAATTTTCGTCCAATATTTTTTTTTGGAATCTTTGAATATTTTTGAAAATTCAATATTTTGCAAATGGATGACGATTTTTTTTTCGAAAATATATTTGTAAGCTTTTATTATTAAATACATCATTTAGAACAAAAGTAAAGAAATTTTGTACATACAAAACGTGATTTCTGCCATTTTAAATATTTACAGGATTTATAATGAAATTTTAAAAATTTTAGCATCTATTCCAACTTTAATGAAAAGACGTAATTAATCCCTTATTTTCCTGACCTTCCCCTTTGTCTGCCGCCATCTTCGTGTCACCCAAAATGTCTGCCTTTTTATAAATGTTACATAAAATATTATTTAGCGTCAGCAATCCAAATTTCAGCTTTAATGAAATCACGTTTTTGTCATAAGATTTTGTAACCATTTAGCACCCTACAAAACCGACGGCCTCACCACCAACGGATAATTGGCAGATAATTTATTTAATATTTTTTAGTATCTAGGCCATGTTTTAATACTAAAAATTTTGTTAATGAAATGACGTTACCATTTTGTCGCTGGCTCTCCGTCTACAAGTACGTGCAATCAATTCATACATTTTATTTTTTTACTTGCGATATAGGTACTATAGACAAAGTTTTGCATTTGGAAAAAAACCGAACTCGAGATTTAAATCAATGTTGATATTACGATGATAGAGAACACCAAAATTCCGTCTGTCTGTAGCAGAGTTGTAAAAGAATGCAATCATTTTGGAATGCATTCATTGAAGTCACGGGAAAAACTTCTTCATATTGACTTCAATCATATGAATTCACTTAAAGACTTCAACTTCAAAATATAAAGCCACTATTCATTTTGAATTAATTGATTGGAATTCATTTTAGTTAATTCAAAGATTGCGTTCAAATGAATGCAATCACTGAAATCACATTCATTTGAATGCAATCTTTGAATTAAATAAAATGAATTCCCAACCAATGAATTCAATATGAATGGTGACTTCATATTTAGAAGTTGAAGTCTTTAAGTGAATTCATATGTAACACATTTTTGGAGATAAATCAAATGAGTCAAATTGTAAAATGATTTAATTCTTTTACAACTCTGGTCTGTAGAACGATCTACAAACTAAACGAATGAACCGATTCTTTTCAAACTTGGTACTTAGGCGTTTGAGGTAATTGTCTAAAACAGATTACTTGAATAACGGTACTTGCCATACATATATTTCTACTATCTTAATTATCCCGAAAACGGCTCTAACGATTTTGATAAATATTAGTATGTGGAATCCTTTTCCTTGAGTCTACATTTTGGCCAATAATTTTTCTTACATATTTTGTTATTAACGGTACCTGCCAAACAACCATTTTTTTGATTTTCAAAATTTGTATGCAGCAGGTGCTTCGAATCTTAAGTATTATTGCATTTAAATTTTTTTGGATTTAAAAAAAAAAATATTTTTTTTTTTTTTTGAAAATTCAATATTTCCAAAAATGGTGGACGATTTTTTCTGAAATTTTGTTTTTAAGTTAATATTAATAAATACATAAAATTGTCATCCCACTTTTTTTTATTCTAAGTATTTTTATATAGAAAATTAAGTGAAAAACGACATTATAAATATATTTAGCCGTTTCTATTAAGAATCTTTTACATACAATGTCGAACATGAGGGCAATACGTGCGATCCAGTCGTGCATTTTATTTTGGAATTTCTCTTAAACGGCCCTACGCATTTCGATCAAAATTTTTGTACAGGAGGTCGTTCAAATTCTTAATAAGACTGGTTACCAGCATTTTTGAAAAATAATTTATTTCGATTTTTGAAACAAAAAATTAATTTTTTAGAAACTAATTTTTTTGATATTATATTTTTAAGCTTATAAAATCGGATACATAAAATTGCCATACCAAAATAGAAATTTTGCATAGGTATACAAAATTAAGTAAAAAACGACTTTAAAAATATATTTATCTAAAACTCTTCTGCTTACAGATCGAATATATCTAAGAGTAAAGTAAAATGCTCGATAAAGGTTTGCCTTTAGTATATAATCCTTTAAATGTTAGAATTAATCAAATTACAGTGTTCTTAGAAAAATAATTTATTTTATTAATTCCGAATTTTTAATTAAAGCATACACTTTAAAACACCGTCCCGAACCCGTACACAAACTACTTCTGGCTTAGAATTTTAAACAAAGTTCATTTGTACTAAAATCATTAGGTTTGTTCGTTGAGCTCTGAAGTCGCCCTAAAGCATTATTTTAAAGCCTGAAGTATACCTTCAACAACAACAAACAAATTCTGTGTTTTTTGAAACCTAGTATCACTCTCAACTCGCCCTGAAGTAGACCTAGGTTTTTAGCTGGGGCAAGTTGAGGTAAATGAATAAACGTCAAAGTCATTAGATCTGTTTTGATTTGTTATTTTTAAAATGAAAATAAAAGAATACTCAAATTAATTTTCAAAAAAAGATATGCAAAATGGAAACCTTTGAAGTTGTTGTGCATAGGGCCAAACAAAATGTACCTACTAAGATGCATTTCAAGTTTTGATTATTTAATGACATAACTTGCTTTTCTGCAACAAAATTCGGGTGTTTTTTTGAGAACCGAAAAACCCAGTTTTTTTTTGACAACTCTTACGGTTGTCAAAAAAACCTAGGTCGACCCTGGGTAAAGTTCAACGAAGGAGCCTACTATTGGAATTACTCCTAAAAGACACATCAACTGAAAAATTGTTAAACAAAAATTACTTTTCCATGTAAGTTGAACTGAACTTAACAAAAAGGGCGTATTGGTAAGGCGCTCGCTTCCCACCTGATGAGTCCAAGTGAGATCGCCGGGAATTAACGCACATTTTGTGAACTATACGCCGTTAAAAGCCATTTTGAATCAATTACTTCTTCCAAATTTCGTGCACCCTGTATGCCACTAATTTAATTTAGATAGGTTTGTGATATTTATAGGTATATTAATATTCGAGAACTTAACCTTTTCGATACAAGGGACAAAATGAAATTTCTTCTCCACGAGCATATTAACATGATTATATTTTTTATGTAAAATTTAAAACTTAGCTATTTATAATTTTAAATATAATATTTAAAAAAAGCATACAATATTTGGTGAATTTATTTTATTATAGCAAGTTTAGCTGCAAATCAAAACATATCGCATTAAATATTTTTTAGTACACTTAAGATAAAAAGCAAAATATTGCACTTATTTATTAACACAGTTAATTTATGAAATTAATACATTTGCACGTGAAGTTTCGTTGAGTTCCTAAAACTATGATCTATACAAACTACTGAAACTATAACCGCCCTTACCGTGATTTATTGTCATTATGTTTTTCTGTAACGGTAAATGGAAATCTTTAAGGCCGGAACTTTTAAATTTGTGTATAACTTCAAGTTTTGATGGAGTCTCATGAGCATGCTTACTACCGTAACTTCCTAACGAGGGTTCATGTGTTAAACTTGGGGTCTTATGTGATTCATAAGAAGAACCTTTCGGTTTTGGGGAGGATTCAAATGAATGGCTGCTGCTGTATGATGATGCAGTTGGTATTTTTGGTGAATCGTAAGAATGAGAGATTGCTGTGGGCTTGGAAGATTCATAGAAATGGCTATATGAAGAAGGTGAGGCCTTGGAAGCCTTAGAATCTTCATAGGAATGACTGTAGGAAACTGCAGGTGTCTTAGAAGCTTCAAACGAATGGCCACTGTATGAAGAAGTTGTAGTTTTCGAATCGGCTTCATGTGACTTTTCTGGAACTTTAGATACTTCGTTTTCTTCAGAATGTTCATAGCCCGAGTATTGTGGTGGTGGTTCCTCGTGTTGTTCGGTCTCTTCACTGCCACTATATGGAACTATCTGAGTGCCTTCGAAACTGTGATATCCCTTAAAGTCTGAGGATTTCGAGGGCTCATCGAATTGATAGTTGTTATGATGGCTTTCGAAGTGGTGCTGTTTGTGAAGTTGGTGGTGGTGATCGTTGTTGTTTTCAAGCCCAATATCAGACGAAACACCTCCACTATAGTGATGAGCTGCTTCAATGTCATGTGGGAATTTTAATGATTCAAAGCTTGCACTGAACCTATCGAAATGACTGCTATCTTCACCATCGCTTTGTTCTCCAAATGATTCACTAAAGTTGTGTGATTCGCCTTCCTCAAATTGACTTCCGTGTTCCGGGGGAAGTTGCGACGACTCACTAAAGTCATGGAGCTCACCCAGTACTTTTCCAGCACTCAAATGGCCAGCATATTCACCAACAAATCCATTGTAACTGCTATCGAATCCAGTTTTTTTGCCGAATCCATCGTTGCTTCCTAAATGCTCTGCTTCTGTCGCCGACGATGTTATCCAGAGGATGACGGCAGTGTGGTAGACGATGATGTTTATCATTTTTCTTTTGGGGAAGTTTTGTCGGGAAATAACTATGGTACACTAGATTGCAGCTATCCTCGTTATAGGCTTATATATCGACAAAATAGGCAACGGCTTTTGTTTTAGCTCGTGCCCCTCTCAAAGAAAATCCCTGTGTTGGTGATGGATGTGCTTGTTGGATATTTATATCATGCCCCGCTCATGTCGATTTTTCGTATAGCAAATTGCAAGCTTTTCAGCGTCGTCGTTGTCTGTTTTATGTTCATCACTGTCATCATGTTACGGCTAGGTGGTGTCTTTCATTGTGCTTCACTACCAAGCACCACTACAATACTTTAAATCATAAAAATGATCCACATTATTCAGTGGCTAAAACTTTCATTACCGCCGCGATGCATTCAATAGACAGTGAAGCCACAAATCTCAGAAAGGCAAAATCATGAGTGAATAATAGTTTTGTTATTGTAATCTACGACGTTATACTAAATGTAATCTATGGCTTTACACTTATTTTGACAGTACAGTATCTAATCTCGCTTTTACTTAAAGGTGAGATAGAGAGAGCAAATTGTGAGACCAGTCTTTCTGTCACCATTCATTGGGAGTGATGAATGTGCGTTTAAAATTACCGATTCGTCCCATTTTGTATAAATGAATGATATTCTTTTGATTTTGATTTTAAATTTAATAATTAAAAGAAAATCAATATATACTTAAAATACATGCCTGCGTCGTATCAGCTTGCATTATTATTTGATTTTTTTTTATGAAGAGAATACATTTTAGAAACATTTTGTTACTATTAATTAAGATAAATTAATAATTTTAACAAAATCGTTAAGTAGGGTCAACATTTTGTTGATTTATGTAAAATAACATCGCTGATCAACAGTGTTGAGTGAGTTCAGATGTGCTGACCGACAGCGCCAATCAAGTTTTGTTGAACGGAAACCTATCCGATTCAAATTAAAATTTGATAGGTTGGACGCTAAAATGGTTAAATTTACTTTTCCCCTATGCAAATGCCTTGCATGAGAGGTATTGGCCGTTTTATAGCATATACATAAGTCATGAAAAAAAGGACGCAAATTATTCAAAAATAATTTTTTAAAGAAATTAAACTCAACATTTACACGTAGACAATAGGTTGACAATGTCAATAAAAAAATGTTTAAAGTGTGGGCGCACCTTTAGAGCTTTTAAGGAGAGGTCCACCGAGAAGAAATGCCTTCCCAGATAGTCAGATTGGTGTGAATTGTGCACCAGACGGCCGGCGACATTTTTTGTGCGAAATTTTTCTAAGGCACAAAGGAATTGCCATCACCATAAATGGATAGCTGTTGCCACCGATGATAACCAATTTCATATAAATTGGGTAATAAGCATATGAATGACAATTAGTTCTAATATAAAGGCATAATAACCCCCAACTAGCAAAGTGAAACGGAGAACTAACTACAGGCAATTACAGTTTTTTAATTCATAACTTAGGGGCCAGTTATAGCGATCAGGAAAACGCTTCAGGAAAAGTGGAAACAGTATGAAAGTGAATATTTTTTCTTGATGGTCGTTTATAGCAAACAGGAAAATTATGTCAGTTTGCAAGCCTCACTTCTAGTATGAATTTTCATCAGGAAATAATTAAATACATTTTTCACAAAAAATAATTGTTCTATTGCAAATATATTTGTTATATTCGTCATCGATTAGTGTAGCATTTATATTTTAAAATGCGTTAAATCATCATAAATTATCCATTAGAACTTTTGTCGTAATTCGTTTTCTTGATCGCTATAACTGGCCCCTTAATACATTTTTAAGTAATATTGCAAAAAAAAATTAATAGGAAGAACTAGAAAAATGGTATCGCAATAATGTTTGCCTGTCCGTTTCAATGCTGTTCTTTTTAATTCGATTTTATTTTCTATGGTAATTGTAGCTTTTCAATACTTAATCAGGAATCCCCACTGCGGGGCCCCACTGTTTCAAAATCAACATGACTTTTAGTCTGATACCGTCAAGCTGTTCTTCTTCAAGAGCCAAAGAAAATGCTCTATATGTTTAGCTTTACAAAAAAAAACAATCTTGCTATTACTTCGTCTTTCTCTGTGCAGCTTATTTTCTCTATTTACTTACCTAATGGCTATTACAAGTAGTGTGGATATGTGTACATACATGCGGAAGATAGTCTCATTAGACAAACTATAAAGACTTGATTGGATTTAGAAGGCTAGCGTATTTCTTCACCCAATCGCGACTAATAGGAGTGTCATCTCTGTTCAATTTACGCAGCAGTTACTTGATGTTAGAGCGCAGAGCCACAGAGCAGTGATCACCCATCAATCCGACAACTCTCCCACTTTATATCCAAGAAAGTCAGATTTTCAAGGAAAACTATATTTCCATGCAACAACTAAAAAATGTATGTCTTTAGATCGATGGCTATTGCTGTTCGTATTATTGTGATGCCGCAAATAGGAGCACGCACAAAACATGATGCCTCGCCAGTGCCACAAATAGCAGCGGCTTATTGTCGGAACTTGGATCGAGCTGCATTGTGCTGCATGTCGGTTGTCGGCCTTTGCTCGGTGTTAATCGAACAACCTTTTGTTTTAATGATTAAAATGATATTTTAATGGTTACCACTATGCTCAAAAAGTCTACGCCAGTGTAAAAAAAAAACACAAATTCTCTTCGTCTGTAATGAGAACAAGATAGTTATGGCCGAGTATAATGTTAAAATAAGCCGACAGACTTATAATGTGAACACCCGTTATTGATTTTAGGTTAATAAAAATATTATTTTTCGATACACGGAAGGATATATTTTGACAGTACATGGCGCCCATTTTGCATTATGTGTTTTTATTTTCCCATTTTTTTTTCAGAAAAATAACTGTAGCAAGTTAACGCGACACTTGTGATCGCTTTTGAATATTAATAACTATGTTAGGGAGCATTAGTTGGGATGGGGGACTGGATTGGATGACAGCAAAATAAACAAAATACGATGCGATCTCCACCACAACGTTTTTCATGGAGTCTGTAAGAAGTATTGTCTTGTATAGTTCGCTGGCCGGCGACATCGAAACGTCATGCATGTGTCATTACCAAACTAATATCAAAAAGCAAACTAGGAATCAAATTCAGCGAAATGTAGGGGAGGCCGGTGCTAAAAGTAACACCTTTTACTAAAATTGATGATGTTCCTAAGATTTTGAAAATTAGTTAGCAAAATTTTTTCTGTTTAAAGAGCAATATTTCAGCTACGAAACCCAATAAAAAACCCAAAAAAATATTCATCAGAATTTGTAAAAGTATAACTTTTAGACAAAAAAACGTATTTTTACGACGTACCCCGTATGCGTGGAAAGTTGTAACATAGACCGGGGTAAATTGTAACAAAACCCGTCATCTTTTTAAACAAAAACTATCAGTTTATAAACAAGATTAAGAACACAAAATTTAGCACATACACCTGCAAGACTTATGAAATTAATATTAAAATTTAAAAGTTATTATGTTAATTCACAAAATTTAATTAAATAATTAATTTTCAATGTTACTAGAAAAAAACAAAATCAATGTTAATTTTTTGAAAAAAGAATTGAATTTAGTGTTTAGAATTAGGAATGTAATTAAATATTCCAAAACCATTATTAGATATACATACTAAGCATATGAATTTAACTAATTAGCAAGCCAAGAAAATACATTAGCTACCTCTTTTCTCTTCAACCTTTTGTTGACAACGATATACGTGAAATAGACTTTTTATTTTTATAAAAAATAATGAAAAAAATTAAACAAAATGAGATATAAATAAAGAACACTATTTCCATCGTCTTGGTTCCCAAAAATTGTGTTTTTATTCGTAACAACTTACCCCACTAAAAAGTTACAACTAGCCCCACCCTGAAATTTTACAGAAATCACTCAATGTTAAAAAAAAAACCTAAAACCATTCGTTGCCCAACTACCTACATAAACTTAACCAAAACTTAAATAAATATTTAAAAAAAACAACTAGAACTATATCTCTTCCGAGTGAAGAGGAATACCAAAAATACAAAGACAAATTAATGTTACAAACGTATCATTTTTGGGCACTACCTTTATAACTTTTCTTTACGGTGTCCTATTCATAGCTTAAGTATACTTAACAGTAGCTTTGAAGTAGACGAACAATTTTCTCATTCACGCGTTTCTTAATTTTCAGGGGAACCCTTTCATTCTTAGATGTTACTTCTTACCCTGTCACTTCTAGCCCCGGTCTCCCCTACACATAGACTTAAATATATAACTTAAAACTAATCTCTTAAAATAAAAAAAAAATTAATTTTGGTAACGCAAAATCTTTGGAAAATTAAGGCTTTTGACTTACAAGTAACAACTTTCAATCAATCTATATGTGTGTTATTATTCAGCAGGAATGGAAATTTTACGGAGCACTATGCCTAATGTGAGAAACACCTTTTTTTGCGATTGTGTAGATATGTAGTAGAGATTATAGGACAAGTTTTGCATTTGGAAAAAAATCGAACCAGAGATTTTAAAAGAAAATTTGAAAATTCAATATTTCGAAAATAGGTGGACGATTTTTTTTGAAATTGAGTTTCTAAATTTATATTATTAAATACATAATTTATAATAAAAAAAAATTTGCGAAAAAGACCTAAATATAAATAAAAAATTAAGTAAAAAGGACTAAAAACATATTGAGCTGTTTCTACTTGAAATCCTGTGCTTAAGATTTGATCAGATATAATAGCAGGTGATCCAGTCGTGCATTTCATCTTTTCTCACAAGAGACAGTAGGTACTCGTCTTTTTTTACGTGACTGTAGAACATTGTAAAGTCTTTCATTCGGTAAATGTGGTGACTTTAATATTTGTGTTACAGTGTAAAACGAACCCGACTAGAAAAATGCCAATTTATAACAGTTGTTTGCCTTTAAAATTGTTAAATATTCCCGCCCTTTTGGCGGTTGGAACGCTGCTGAATCAGACAACTAACAACCGGAAGTCGAATGTTCTTTTAACGCTATTGTGCTGCATAAACTCTACTTTTCTTTCACAATTCTGGCATGTCCCGAGTCACGTTCTTTTTTTCAAAGTATGAAATTAGAATGACTGAGATTAAATTTAAAAAAAAAAAAGTTCCTTTAAGAATAATTGTTAGCCGTTTTTGCCTATTTTTTAATATTAATTCATTTTCGCGTGAAGTAATTTTATTCAAGAAACTTTTGTAGTAAATATTTTACCACAAAATTTCGCGTACAGTGGCAACCTTGACTACTTTGAAATGGTCAGTAGTACGTTAGTTTGTGCAGCACAAAAAGGTGTTGATAGTGAGTTAGGTAATGCGAGTAACAATATTAAAATAATTCGAATTGTTTCGGATGCCTTCATAAATCGAAGAAGAGCGATTGCAGAGCAAGCTGAATATTAGTTTCATATGTTATTTAATATTATTAGCTTTTGTAATGAGCAAAATATAGGAAATGAGAAGTCTTATTAAGGCAAAATGTTGTTTGATTACATTTATGTTGACTTGTATATGTACCAATCATCAGTGGGTGTCAAAATTGTTTCCAAGCAAATGAATATTGAACTTGTTAAGTCCTTATATACATATTTACAAAGTATTTTCAAAATTGTCCTTCAAATAAATCAATCAGGAAATCAAAACGTGTCTTCGCGTCATTGCCATAGTGTAAGACATCAAGTTTCTTCATATGGTATGAATATTGGTAATTAAACTACTAAATCATTTGGTTTCCGTTTCATTGATTTTACAAGTAAGCCTTGAATTAAAGCCAAATAAATGAGGATACAAAATCTTTGTGTTTTTCTTTTGAGAATTACATCACGTCAGTGATACATTTAATGTCTGATTTTCTGGATTTTTTTATCGATGTAAAGGAAGCAAATGAATTGTTAAATATTTTTGTAATTGCAAGGAATAATGTAACGGATCTTGTATGCACGTATAACAGCCACATTTATTTAATTTCTTGTCGATCATTAGATGGTATGTAGGTATGTATTAGATTGGTATGCATAAAAGACATGGTTACATTATAAAATTAAAATAAACGTTATAAATTACAAAAAAATGACAGTTCTAACAATTATGCTCTAGTTTGATCTTACTCAAAAAAACTATTGTAAAACTAAGAGCCAATCTTTCTAACTAGTGCCACGTAATTCAGGTTGCATTTAAAAGACATTGGGTCTTACAGGAATATAGTTAAAATAATTATAAAAAAAAAGAAAATGGCAGCAGAATTGAGTTTGCTAAAGAATACAGTTACTTGAGACTGAAATTAAGCTCGAACTTGGATTTTAACAAACAGCTTCAAGAAAAATCAAAAACACCACAAACTTGACCAACATTACTTGACGGAAAATATTTAGAAATGAAAATGTCACTCTTTCAACTAAATACAAAATATTTGATAGTGTTGTTAAATCAACACTTCTAGGTGTCTCAAGTGTGGGGAATTGATGACTTCCAAGAGGTTGAAACATTTCACAGAAACTTTCTGGAAAAAAAAACTCTTAAATCTGTTGAGAAATACTGAACACTATGCAGTATATTTGGAAACTGGTCTAAGCAAGATTTTGACCTACAGCAGACTAGCTATATCTAAAAATCGCTTCGCATCCAGATACTCGTTTTGTAAAAAAAATGCTCCTTTGTGAAGGAAGAATGCAGGACTAGTGAATGATGAACTAACAGAATATTCCTTCTTTTAACAATAAGGTTTTACAATGAAACATCAATAACTTATTGATTCATTCATAAATGAAGATATTAATCGGAACACCCTTGTCGTCGAAGCACGTGAATCAAGTTCAATTAGCCAGCTCAAACCCAATATTTATTCGCTTTCTTCGGGATACCCTGGACACCGACGAGATTACCTCAATATTTGAAAAAAAAGCATCACAATCCTTAGTACCACCATTCCTACACCACTCCTTAACTTTCTCAATCGGACGGAATATAGTCACCGCTGACAATTGAAATACTGAAAACTTACCGTTATTCTGCTAGTAAGGATTCTTGATTTATAGAAGAAAAAAATGTTTCAATAATCTACCTGATCGCAAAAGATGTTAGAATAACTATAAAAATATTTTTTCTTATAATCTACACACGCTCAAGGGATTATAGCTTTAAGGAAGAGAAAAAATGATAGGAAAGATGTGTGGCGCGATGTATTGAGACGGAGGTTGTTGTTTTAGATTGTATATCCAGTGATGGCGGCTGAACTAGTGCGGAGAAATGTCCGTGTATTATTTATCCATGTGCCTTATAATTCGCATTATCTTTACTTGCGATTATAGGTACTATAAGGCAAGTTATGTATTCGTAAAAAAAAAATTGTCTAACAATCAAACATGACATTACTATCAATTCCGTCCCGCAATTCCGTCTGTCTGTCTGTCTGTAGAACGGTGAACCGATTTGGTTCAAACTTGGTACTTAGGCGTTTTAAGTGAGTGTCCAAAATAGATTTTTGAATCGTTGTTTTATGCCCAAAAATAACGGTACTTGCCATACAAATTTCTCTACCATCTTAATTATCTCAAAAACGGCTCTAACGATTTTCATAAAAATTGGTGTGTTTACTACCTTGGGTATGGTCAACATTTAGTCCAAAAAAAGTTTTTAAAATATTTTGTTATTATTTTTTTAGATAATAAAATCATTATAAATCATAAATTCATTTAAAATAAGTTTTTTCTAATAATTTAAATAAATTACCTGCCATAAAACCAGTTTAGTGATTTTCGACTTTCTCATAAAAGGCTCAACGGATTTCGTTAAAAAAAATTTATACAGGAGCTCCTTCAAATTCTAAATAGTATTGCATTTCAAAATTTTCGAAAAATATTTTTTTGGATTTTTGAAAAAAAAAAATATTTTATTTTTGAAAATTCAATATTTCTTCGAAAACGAGTGGACGATTTTTGCTGAAAATTTGTTTTTTAATTTATATTATTAAATATTTAAAATGTTCCTATCAATTTTGTCAGAAAAAAATTAAAAATTATTATATAACGGGTCCGCCATCTAACTTTTTTTTGTTCAACTAGTGCTTATTTCGTGAATGGTAACACTTAGCTCATGTCTGATTTGACAGATAATTAGTTTTATCCTTCTGCTAAACGAATATGGTTGTGTATAGGCTTGAACAACGCTCGCTAAGTGGGCCTGCGATCGACTTAGAGAAGATGCCGATTTTGCCAAAAAAATCATCTTTTCAGATGAAGCTCATTTTGAACCCGCACGCATACATTGAAAAGCCGATACACCCAAAACGAGTCACTGTTTGGTGCGGATTTTGGTCCAGAGGCATAATTCGAAAATGAGCAAGGAGTGGCCGTTACAGTCAATGGCGATCGTTATCGGGTCATGTTGAACGAATTTTTGTTCACAAGAATTAAAGAGGAGGATATTGGCAAGATTTGGTTTCAACAGGACGGCGCTACGTGCCACACAGCCGAAGCTACACTCGATGTTTTGCGACCATTTTCAAAAAAAAAAGTTTTTTTTATTTGGCGTACCCTGTATACAAAATTTAGCTGATTCTTTGAAGAATCTTTTGCATATAATATGATCGAAGGAGCAAGTACGTGCGATCCAGTCGTGCATTTTATTTTATTCGTTGTCATATTCATCGGTATAGTAGTTTTACTCAATCACATGTTGTTAGTGCTATGTCTAAATAGAGATATAAATAACCATTTGAAAATTGATAAAGGCAAATATTAAAACGAATAAATTTAACATATTTTGAGGCAAATTAGTGTTTATATATGCATAGCAAGATTATATTTCAAAAATGAGCAATATATTTTTTTAGCTAACAAAAGTAAACAATTTCACCAATTAGAGCTATCAAGCAAACCATCTTTAACATTTCCAAAATGTTTCTCAGAACTAATTGGAATATAAATATGCCCACTACCAACTGCTCCAGCAAATCTGAGATTTTCGCTACTCGCGTCTTCAAATTCTTTGTGAATTACTGAATTAACTGTCAATTCATCTTTTGATTTATATTTTCCATTCGGGTTAGTTTCTGGTGAAGATTTTCGTTCAGTTTCCTGAATAGTAAAGACGGCTGATGATACTCTAATCGGTGTATCATATTCTAAAAAAATTTGTAAAGCTTAATTTATGATCTCTTTTTATAAATAAATATATTATGACAATTTACCTTTCTTGATGATTTGCTTTGATTTTACAAACTCAGCAGTGAAAGCAAAAAGAAAAAATAGCGAAAAAGACAATTTACTGTTCATCTTAGGTTTTAGTTGTTAAATTTGATAGAAAAACTTTTTAACACTCTTTATATAGTAGTTCCTCAAGATTATAAAGATTTATATCTAGGCAGAATTTGATCTGCATGAGTGCATTTTAACTGCAGCACGCAATTTATTTATTTTTTGTTCTCGAATCTATTTGGCTTTAAGAATTGTATATCAAGATTAGATAATTACTTTGGTTTTCTTCATACATAACATAATTAGTCGTTCGTTTTCAATTTGTCAAAAGACGCTGACAAATCTGATGATCCTGACATACAAAGAAAAATTTGACATTAAAAAAAAACTGGGTCCCTTATTTTAGAAACTGATAGTCACATGCTCTCTTTGTTTTTAACTATAAACTATAAACTATAAACAAAAATGTTTTCAGAAAGTGATTTTATTTCCACTTACAGAAACAACTCCTGAAATTATGTTATGTTTTTCATCCTAATTCTGTAATACAGCTAAATACTAATCCATGAATTGTACTATATGTATAAGTAATTCGCTAGTTTAAATTGAACAAATTTACTAAAGCCGGTATTTCGTTTGACATTTCGGGTACCCGAAAACGTGTTCTTTCAAATTTCATTAAATTTTTTAATATACGAGTACATATATACACTACACTACAGTACATACAATAATATTCCGTCCATAGTGAAATAAAATAATGAAAAACGAATAAGTGTTGCATTTTATACGAACTATGTGGATTAGAGCAAAATTTTAAACATTGTTCGTTTAAGGAAAAAATGATAATAAATCTAGTTAACTTCTAAATATTTACATAATTTTAAACAACTCTTCTAACCAATATAGATTCTGTAACGTAACGTAGCAAATTTATGTCCAACAAGAACAAATATAACAGATGAGGAGACAATCCACAACTACAAAACAAAAATTCACGACTGCATCGCACATACCTGCTCTTATGTTCGATTACATAATATGCACAAGATTCTTAGTAGAAACGGCTAATATATTTTTAAAGTAACTTTGTTCTTAATTTTTTAGAAACAAAATATTATTTAATTACAAAAAAAATATTGGTATGGAAATTTTAAGTATTAAATAATATTAATTTAAAACCAGAACTTAAAAAAAATCGTCAACCCGTTTTGGAAATATTGAATTTACAATTTTAATCCAACAAAATATTTTTTGCAAAATTTGTTACGAATTATTGTTAACAATTTGAAGGGCCTCCTATAAAACATTTTGATCGAAACCCGTCAAGCCATTTACGAGTAAGTCGAAAATCAAAAAAGGTTGTTTGGTTGTACCGAAACAAAATTTTTGGATCAAAATATAAACTACACTTAAAGTAGTAAGCATATATTTTTTTTCAGATAAAATTGTATGGCAAGTACCTTTCTAGGGGCTAAAAAACGATTGAAAAGTTTATTTGAGACAATCACCTAAAGCGCTTAAGTAACAAGTTTGAAGAAAATCGCTTCAGCCGTTTGATATCTAAATCCACTTACAGACAGACAGACAGATGGAATTGCAGGACCCATTTTTTTGAGTTCTCTTTCATCGCAATGACAATTTTGCTTCAAGTCTTGAGTTCGATTTTGTTTCCAAATTCAAAGCTTGTCCTATCGCATGTAAACAATCACAAATCGTTGAAGCGGTTTTTAAAAAGAATATTAAAATTTTAAAAACACTTTAAAAAAAATTGAGACGCCAATTTAAAGTAATTATTAATTATCTTACGCATAAAATTTTAATATCAAAATAATCCAGTAACTCGCGTTTGATAAATTGATTTTTCAAAGAAAAATTATAAACTTTTTAAAAATAAAGAAAAAAAACATTTCTTTGAAAATTTAAATATGCATTATTATTCATACTTTTAGGGAGCATTTGTACAAGCAAAAAAATAATTTTAATCGGTTCATCCAATAGAGAGAAAGTCGTAAATATGATAAGTGGTTCTGTGGGAAGTACCGTTAATAAAAACGCAAAATAAAATATTTGTATATTTAAAAGTGTATAACTAAGTGTAAGCACTAATCTAAGATACATTTTTGGTCTTAACGGTTTTTTAACATTTCTATGGGAGGTACCGTTGTTTTACTTATTTTGGGAAAATAGATTTTTGAAGTATTCAACACAATATCAGAAAACTTCTAAATAAAATTTTTCGAAGAAATCCATGAAGTCGTTTTCGAAATACTGAGGTTTCATTTACTCCATTTTATTTCTTGGATACATTTGAATTTATGAGAAAAAAACAATTTTAAAAATCTGTGGAGCCGTTTTTGAGAAAAATGTTTTTATTTTAAAATTTTTGTAAACATTTTTCAAAAAAAAAATCAAAAACGCTTATTCATAGGTATTCAGCAAATACATATAACTATAATTTTTGAAAAAAAAATTTAATGGGCAATTTAAAAAAAAAAAAACAAATTAAATTTTTTTAAAAGTGCTTTTAAGAATACAAAAAAATATTAATTAAAAATATTGGTATGCAGTATAAATTAGGCTACCTACATATATATATATATATGTGTGAAATTTCGAAAGAATCGGTTAAGCCATTTATGAGATATTCAAAAGCAAAAAAACGGTCCTATGGAAAGTACCGTTTTCACTTTTTTTCCAACCATATAATCGGTCGTACCTAAAAAGCTGCACTGATTTTTTTAAATCAAAATCGTTAGAGTCGTTTTGCGAGAGAAATAGGTTTTAACGTAAGGGTTATATGGCTGTATCGTTATTTTTTCGCTAAAAAAAATTCAATTTCCCCTCTGTACAATATATACCAAATTTGAAGAAATTCGGCCCACCCGTTGGGCTGTAGGTGTCTATATACATTCATAAAGACAGACAGATATCATTGGTGCCGTTTTTTGAGAAAAATAAGATTTATTTTTGGCTAAAAATAAAAAAGTATGGCAGGTACTGTTATTTTTATCTAAAAAATTTCTTTAAAACGTGTGAGCATATTATCGAAAACAACACAATATGTAACAAAGAAAATCCATCCAACTGTTTAGGCTGTAGACTCGCGGACAGACACAATTGTGAGACCCACTTTTTTCGTCTTCGCTAACATCATGTTAAGTTTGATCAAAACGTTCAGTTCTATTTTTTATGAATCCATAACCTGGCATGTAGTACCTATGTATATATCGCAAGTTAAAACAGGTTCTTTGACATTTCTTTATCATGGAGAAAATGAAAGTCAACACGAAATTATTCTTAAAAGTTTGAAGGATGTCGAACAAGTGGCTGACTATATTCATTATTATCTATGTACACTATGGTACATACATACATAAATTACTCAACCTTATGCTCATAAATTAAAAATTCTTCAGATCTTATGCTTTTTGATTCTTCTTAAATATACATATGTATTTATTTTTTGTTTATAATTAGACAACTTTAAACTTGCTTAAAAATAAAATACAAGAATCGTCAATATATTTGTTTTTGTGTTCAGGAGTTTATGGAGTTGAAGGTATACTCTTTTTGGTATTTCACAACAGTAAGAAGCAACCATAGTCCATTTTTTGTTTTTACTTCCAATATAGAATTACTAAAGGACAATATTAGGAGAAACTGTGGGTCCCGTCATTCCATTTGTCTGTATGTCTGAACCTTAAGCTGCTGAGACTATAGCTTCTATAAAAAAAATTAGGCCAACATAATAACCGTACCTGCCATACAAATTGTTTGTGTAAAAAGGGCAAATATTAATTATCTGCGACAATATCTACATTTTGGTCCAACCAAATTTTACATAAAATGTCATTTACGGTATTTCAATCAAATATTTCATAAAGGAGGTGCTTCAAGTTCTAAATAATGCTGCATACCAAAATTTTAGAAAAATATTTTTTGGATTTGTCAAAAACAAAATTATTTTTTTAATTAAATGTTTTATATATTAATTTGTATTGTTTAATACTTAAAATTATAAAAAAATATATAAGAATTCAATTAAAAATCGACTTTAAAATTATAATTATTATTTGGAATTGTGCATTTTATTTTTGAAAAACCTGTAACTATATTCATAAGATGATTCCAATTTTTAAGGCTTTTCTAAAAATGCAAAAAAAAAACTATGGATTAGTTGAGAAAATTTATTTTTCCTCGGTTAGGTTAATATTTGATCTTGTTGCCGTTAAGATTATGGTAGCTAGTTTTTCTAATAACTCTAGTAAAGTTCAATAGGTTGTTCGAAAAGTCCGAAAGTTGTTCTAACATATTAATGAAGTAACTTTCAAGAATTTGTTTCTCAATTGACAAAGTGCTGGACAATGACAAAGGAAATGTGATATTTTCTCGTGCATCCATTCTTCACCAAGTCCTCTAAATATGTAATCCGTATTGAGCTCCATTCCTTTGTATGGTATCCCAGAGGCAGTAACTTGTGACCGGTTATAATTCTTGCAAGAGGATGAAGGGAGTTCTTGTGTAGTTCAATAATATTTTTCCCTTTTGTTTGTGTCAAAAATTGGTCATATTTTCCTGGTTCCGCCACAGGTATACGTAAATGATTCTTCTTCTTCCAATTTCGCCTTAAGTATTACCTAGAGAGTCAGAGAGCAGGGCTTAGACCCTAAGCTCATTGCGGCAGCAAATTACAATCTTCAACTTGGCTGCTAGAATTAGCTTTAATTAACCCTTTTCTATCAATGCAAAAGATGATATGGTATCGCCTTTAGCTCAAAAGACGCCTCTTAAATTTAGAAAAAATAAGCGGGTTGGGTAGGGTAGCTCAAGCGCTTCTAAGAAAAAGCTTGCTCCAGCACCAATGGTCTTCTTGGATCCGTCTGTATAGATTATTATCGTCGCTTCGATTCATATGGTCGGTAATTTCTCAGTCATCTCAGCTGCTCAGCTGGGATAGCCCCAGGATTTTCCAAATATCTTATTGCTATAATATGGAGACTCCTATATAATGTAGTATAATGTTAAGACTCATGTTAATTTTACTCAAGATATCTGAGTACTTTTAAGCAATGCCTTTTTAAGAACTAGTATTTTTCTTTTGATTGTAATGAGGACCAGCGATCTGTCTTTAATGGATTAACAGTTAGACCAAACCTCAATCTTCAACAAAAAATCTTGTTTTAAATGAAAGCTATAACTGACGCCATAACGCATTTTACTTTAGTTAAATGAGCTTAAAGGGTCATCCATTTTTTGTTTCGAAAAATAACCACCCATACAAAACGGCAACGTGTAATACAACAGTATTATCTGCCGTCAAGTATAACAGTTTTTTTTTTTTATTATAAACGGAAATGATCTGGAATCCCGGTAAATATTCCCTACTCTACGCATAAAGATGACTCTTTCTAAGGATTAAACAAAAAGGATATCTTACCTTTTGATATCTTAAATGGACGAGTGTAGAGAAATGCAAATTTATAATAGTTACACCAGTTTTATAACAGTTGTTCGCCCTTAAAAGTGTTAAATATTATGCTCGCTTCGACCGGTAACAGGTTAAGGGAGTATTGAAGCAAACAACTAATTTCCTGAAGTCGAGCGCCATTTTAACCCTACGGGACCGCATAAACTCTATTTTTATGTCACAATAGGCGTTTTTTAGTTCAGAGCAGAGTCTAAGTTATTAAAAAAATTGTTTGTGTTTCTTTTTAACTTAGAGCGTGCAGAGCTCAAAATGTGTGTTTCTTTTTTCGTTCTGAACATGTGTAGATCGTACTCGACGTGCTCGAAGATAATTGACTGAACATATGAGTATAAATTGCTGAACGCACAAAATACCACTTGTGTCAAGAAGGAAAATAGCAGGAAAAAAATAATTATATACATAAGTTGGCGAAAGAAAGTGATCGCTAGTTGATTTTCTGTGTCTGTAACTGATACACAGTCTACAAAAAAGGGTAGGTTTTGTGTTATATTGCTTTTCTGATTAAAATAAAAATGTGTTCTGATTTGTGTGGTTCAAGTGTGTTTAAAATACATATCAGTGTTCAGAGCTCGCTCTGTTTGGAACAAGTTCAGTGCAGAATTTATGTGTTCGAACTCTGTTCAGTGCTCTGCTCTGAACGAAAAAATAAAAACGCATACTGTCACGCTGTTAGCATGTCTCGAGGGACGTCCATTTTAAATATATACAATTCCATTGCCTTGCTTTGCTCTAAAAGTGTGTACGGTTAAATTCAAGTCACCCTGTATTCAGAAACTATACAGTACAGAGCCTATCCTTCTGAATTTTGTAATCGATTTAATTGTGGTGTTTACTAAAAAAAAAAAAAACCATCATGATCTCCACATTCTCTCATTCAATCCAATAGTGTGGATTGGCATACAGAAATCAATACGCATGGTAACTAAAAGTATACGCAATTTATATGTGAAGTTTTGTAAGCTTCTATTTATCTTAAATTTTTCGAACTTACATAGGTCCAAAAGAGCAAACATAATATCTAGCACCTAATGCTTTATTATCGGGGGGAAAAATTGAGATTCAAAAAAAGTGGTCGTTCAATGTCAATATCTACATATGTATGTATATAGAGTACCAACGAAATTGTTATGTCATAAAGCGTACATGGATTTTTTGTTTGAACAACAAATTGTCACCATGTCTTTGGAAGTTGCTATAAAACGAAGATGAGCCCAATTGATTAACATCAGTTGGATAGCATCCTAAATTCGTGGATAAGCACTCTGCCGAAAAGTAATTCTCTATATAGTTAGGGCTTTAATCATGAAAATATTTTTGTGCGTTTTGGCTGTGGTGGCTGCTGCTTCACCCTCAGCTGCCTTACTTGATAAGCTCCTTGGATTAGGTGGTAGTGGAGCTGGCTACAATGGAGGCAGTTATGGCCATGGTAAATTCAGTGGAGGAAATGGCTTCGGAGGAGGTGGTCTTGGATATGGCGGAGGTGTTTATAGTGGTGGTGGATACGGAGGTGGTGGATATGGTGGAGGATATGGTGGTGGATACGGTGGAGGATACGGTAGTGGAGAAAATGTAAAGATAATCAAAGTGATCATTCCAAGTAGCGATGGATTTAGTTCTGGTGGAAGTTATGGCACAGCGTCTTACCCAGTTGCCGCCCCAGCTCCTGTACCAATTACATACAGTCCAGCACCAGCTCCAGCACCGATTCCAATTTCTTACATTCCCGCTCCTGCCCCAGCAATTTCAATTCAACCGCCAATAATTTCCCAGCCAATTGGAGGCTACTCAAATGGAGGCTATTCCGATGGATCATACAACAGCGGTGGCGGAAGTATTGTCAAAGTTATCAAAGTGATTATTCCCAAGACTGTTTCCGCTGGTGGATATTCTAACAATCAAGTTTCACCACCTGTTTATGTTAACAGTGGCTACGCCGGAGGATATTTAAGTGGTGGTTCTGTAAGTCAAGTCTCTCCACCTGTCTACGCTAGTGGAAGTGGATATCAATATGGTGCCGCAGGAGGAGGATGCTAATTTATTATAGTTTTGTAAATAAAAAATAAATACTCAAATAGACACGAACAAATTGTATTATCATAAATTTTGTAATAAATATTTGTAAAATAAATCGAAAACTTACACAAACCTAAACTAAAAAAAAATACTTTTCATTTTGCATAAAATTAAGTCAATAAGGCCAAAATTTGTGATTTTCTTTTCTTTTTTGCAATCAATTTTGGAGCAGCACTAGATTATAAAAGTTAAGGATCTACACGCACGCGAATCATGTGCCAATTAATCCGAACATCTTAGAAATACATATTCTAATTTCGAACTTGGACTCTGAGCATTTTGTTTGTGTTGCTGCAGAGTTCGGCTATGTAACGCAATTAAACTACTAAATTACTAAATGGCCAGAAAAATAAATATCTAGACTACAGAGAACACCTTAAGCTAGATAAGGTCCCAGTATAGTTACATCATCAGACAACCTCCTTGGCTATTAGGCATCCTAAAGAAAAAACACGTTGCATTATGATGAATAAATTTGTGTACGCGAACATTGTACATATTTGTGAGGGAATAGTATCATGGGAAAGGCAGGAGCAGAAGAGGATTCACAGTCTCCCAATAAGAAAATCTAAAAATTTGATAAATTAAACCACTCCAAGGGCCTATAACACAGAACAACAAGTCAACTATGTTTGTTCAACAAGTGAAAATCATTTCTGTAGCACAAAAAAAACGTAACAATTGCCAATAGAAAAAATTTCCCTTCACTTATTGAATCAGTTGAACAAGTAAATATACCAAGATGAATATTAAAATTTCCGAAGAAAAAAAAATAAGTATTTCTTGCAAATGTGACTTTTTTTATACATCGACACACTGTCTTTTTTTGAACACCATGATGGCATTGAAATCCAGTTCCAAACCAGTGTTGGGCGATCAATATTTTCTGCCTTTACTTTTATAAGTGGCGAACGTAATTTGTGAGAGTCAACAACTTCTACAGCACACGAAATTTGTAGAGTTCTATTTCAAAGTTTATTCTTTCCTTGAACACTTGTCTATCCTTGGCCCTCACTATCACTATCCTATTAAGAATCATAGAAAAATTTCACAAAACTCTAGGCCACTAAAATAAATTCTCAAGATCCGTCCGATGTTATCACTTAATTAAACTTCCTCCAAGTGTTTATTTCTAACTTGTTGACTTTGAACTATTTCGGAACCGTCGGTTGAAATTTATCAACTATTCAACAAGTGTATTCTCTTTTTTTTTAACTCCTGTTGTTTCCAGTTATTGAAACGATGAACCAGTGAAATTTCCCACTTGTTGAATGAAGCCAAGACAATTTTTATAGTTGGCTTAGACTTGTTGTTTCCGTGTTACAAAATTTTTAAAAAGTTGTTGAATTTCATTGTTCAACAAGTACTTTATGTATTGTGTTATAGGCCACAGGAGATTTGATAAGAATGCCAATCAACTGGCTGCTGTTGTGCCTGATCGGGAAACTATTGTCCAGATCCTAGTCTGAGACAGTAGCGCAACAATCAGTCACGGTGAAGTGCTTCTTTTACCTCTTTGTGGTGGTCCTCGGGCAAACTATCTGCGTATTCCTATATCCTTAAATAGGCTAAAATTACAAGTGCGATAGGCCTTGCTACGATAGGATACGGAGGCTAGTATTCTTCGTAACTGAAATCAATTCTGCTAACGAAACCGGCACTACTCCTCGGATAAGTAATGATAACAAGTTGATGAATTTTGACTATTGTACACAAAGAAAGATATGGTTTCTGGAATGTGAAGACGCTTCTTGACAACGAAAATGAAGGTGCTAGATTCCTCCAATTAGAGAAGAGAAAGAATTCATGCGGTATACGATGGAGATATTAACGATCAGTGAGATTAGATGGTGAAGATCGGGGAATTTCAATTCTCCAACTCGTAACACAGATCCCGGAAATTACGCCAGAATTTTCTTCGGAATAAAACGCCAGAAGATTCTTCATACAAAATTCTGGCCTTTTTTCCTGGAAAAAAACGAAAGTTTTCTGATATTTTTTTCTTAATTTCTAGCATTTAAACAAAAAATTTTGGCGTTTTTTCCTTTTTAGGAAATGGAAAAAATTGGATAAAAAGCCAGGAAAAAATTAATTCGGGTTTATGTGAAGTGTTTTTTGCAATTAGGTCTACGGCATACAAAAAGCTCTATGCTTAAGCGGGCATGCTGACCCCTTCAACCCCCTTGCTTCATCCAATATAGGGCTTAGGGTGGGTACAAGTTTGAGTATATGCAATTTTTTTTTGATTTGAAGATTTCTTTTTAAAAAGTTCCAAAAAAAAATTTGCATATACCCAAACTTGTACCCACCCCAAATCCTCTATTGGGCCAAGCGGGGCGGGTTAAAGTTGGGCAGCATGCTCACTCTTATGCGCCGAGATTTTTAAAATTTATTGCTTACATTTGAAATCTATTTTATGTCTTGAATAATAATTTCACAGTATATCATGTGGCCCCGCCCGACCGGACGTGCCATGGTGAAGATAACTTAAAACATTTTATGGTCTTTCTTCCAAAACATTATTTGGAAATTAGGCCAGAATATACAAATTTTCTGGCTTAATTTCCATTTTGCTTTCAGGCTCTATTCCACACCTATCTGGCATAATTTCCCATATTTCTGGCTTATTTTCCAAAAAAAAGTCTGCTTTTTCCAATTTTAAGCCAGATAAGAATTCTGGTATTATTTTACAAACAAAAATTCTGGCGCAATTTTATCTAGCGTAATTTCCGGGAGCCCGTAACATTATATTGCGGAAAGGCACCTGAAAGTCCTCGTGAATCTGGCTTTGGATAGCTGCTATCCAAAATAGAGCATCCTGAAAGCTATAGGTTTCAGACTATAGTACGTCACGTCACCATCATAAAGTTTTACGCCCCAACGGAGCTTTCTTCTCTCGCTGAGTGCTACTTATGATAGTATACACCACGTGGAAACATAATAATGGTAATGGAAGACTTAAATATACTTTTAACGAACCTTTCGCAATGGTAATGATGGGCTCCAGGCATGTTGTGGAAAAACATGGTGTTGGTGACCTCAATGACATCGGCGAACGTTTTGTCGATTTCTGTAACGCTAGCTGCCATGTAATAAGAGGAACCATATTTATATACATATCAGTTGGGTGTCGTCGGACAGGACGTTCGAAACAGAAGAGGTGCAGACATGGGAATGGCCCAGTAGCACGATTTGATAGTTGCTACCGTAATATGAGGTACAGTTGCAGTTCGAAAATCCCATTGAAATACCCGAATACCGCAACCCTACTGAAACCCACCTCGACCGAAAACCATTGGTGTGCTGTGAAAAATGATTTTATATCTGGTGCTGAAATTATAATCGGTCCGTCGCAAAAAAGAAACAGTACCTGGCTGGCTGAAGAAACTTGGACTAGGATCGAAGAAAGAAAACAGCTTAAAGGTCCCATTACAGCTACTAACCCAATACTCAATGACCCATCCGTAGTAACGAATTTCCGAATTCGAACTGTATCCCCAAGTAGTCAAGCAATCGTAACAGCAATTAGAGCACTGATGAACAATAAACCAGTTGGACTGAGGTCATCACCGCAGAGCTCATAGAAAAGCTCCTGCACCCAGTCAGGAAAACAGAGGAGTGGGAGTGAGGAGGGAACAAGAAGAATGATTGTCAAGCTCCCAAAGAAAGGAGACCTAACGCAACAGAGGTATTTGCGTGCTGCCTGCAGTAGCCAAAGTAATAGCTCAAATCGTCATGGAGCGAAAAAAAGAGCCCTCAAAATACCGCTTGACACCCAGCAAGCAAGATTGCGCGATGGATCTCCATGTGTGGACCACATAAATACCTTACTGATCATCATCAAACATAGATATATGACTAAATGTCATGATTGAAAATAGAAAATTAGAGTTATTACCTGCACAAGTCGTTTTAGTGACCAAGAGAAGAATTCCCATAGAAATTCTCTGCTGCATCGGTTTGTCAAGCAAATGGGGTCATACACACATATATACATTCGAGGAGGACGATTGGACAAGAAGATATACCAAGTTTCGGAAGTGGTTCAAAAAGTCAAAATGGTCAACTATGATCCAGACAAAGGAGCAATACCTAAATTTAGAAAATGTTAAGCTCTATTTGTTGGCAGTCAGAGTTTTTTGATTTATTTTTTTTTTGTTGTACAAATTAAAAAAAAAACAAAAAGTTAAAAAAGACATTGTGATGTTTTTAAGGTAATCGAGTTTTAGCACAAAGACGGCAATAGAGCGCCATCATATCCACCAGAGCCGTATCCTCCATAACCAGAACCGTAACCTCCATAGCCCGATTGAAGTCCGTATCCACCATTGTAGCCTCCTGATGAATATCCTCCAGCATATCCAATTCCAGTAGTAACAGGAGTTATAACTGGAGCAGATGAATACGTAACACCTCCATATCCACCACCATTGTATCCACCAACACCATATCCACCACCACCGAGACCATATCCACCACCACCGTGACCATATCCACCACCGCCAATGCTGGGTATTATCACTTTAATGACTTTGACATTTCCACCACCGTATCCGCCGCCATATCCACCATAACCACCATATCCACCACTTCCGTATCCATATCCATTACCTCCATAGCCACCACCGCCATATCCACCAATATTACTTCCGCCTCCTATAAGTTTGTCGAGGAAAAATGCGTTCAACGGTGTTACTGCAAAAATCAATCCAAAAACACACAATAAAATCTTCATGATGGCTATATGGTCAAGATATTCGGATGTTAAACTTTTCCAAAGCAAGGGTGCTGTCAAACTGATGCTTAACTCCATTTTAACTACATTTTATACCTTCAAAACTAACACTGTATTATTTTTGCATATTCTAGTGTCCCCTTGGTTACTCTGTGGATTTATTGTTAGCACTTTGGCCATTGATTCTACATAACAAAAAAAAACTGTCCATTAGTTAGTCCAACTTCTATTTAGAAGCTTTGATGTGTTCATTTGTTTGCTTCCATGGTTTGGTTTATCCCCAAAAGCACAAGTAAACAAATGTGTGAGTGGATACATAAGGTAAATAATAAAGGAATCTATATGAATTTTTTTATTTTTCGCACCTTTTTCTTCAGTGCTAATACCTATATATATATCTGATACCTATCTGTGGCAAAATTCTTGGGGCTGAGCTACATTTTGTTGTTCGTTAAGTTAGTGATATGCTTACATTTTATCATTGGTTCTAATTGACTGATTGATTTATGTAAATACAGTATATAATACAAAAAGTTCAGTAAAATGCTATTTCGTACAATGTGAAAAATTGCTAAACGAAAGTGAAAAATGTGTTAATTAGAATCGTAACGTGAACATCATAATGATAACGTTCTATTTCTAATAATTCTTTAAACTTCTTTTATATTGCAAGTTGCTTCTGCTTTATTTAAATTTAAAAAAAAACATTTCCCGCTCAGATAATATTTGAATCGACGATGACAGCGCAGTGGAAAAAGACAGCGTTCAAATTGACACACCAATTCAAAAAAAAAAAAAAAACGTCAAGAGGAGAAGCCAATGAATAATAACTTTATACTGAAATGTTTGGGAACATTTCGAGTAAAGTATTTGACATAAGCTTTGTTCGCAGAAGAAAAAGTCAGCAAGAATAGCACAGGACAGAACAGATAAGGACAAATAAGTCACAATAATGAATTAAATGTCAGTTGTTTGAATAATAAACAAAACAACTGTAAATATTTTCGGAGTTAGTTTGTGATGCTTTTTACCCAAAGGCTGAGGTAAGCTCGTCGGTGTCCAGTATATCGCGAAGAAAGCACAACTCGGTTTAATTATCTTTTATTGCGTGCAATATTTTCTTTTACAATATTCTTACAAGCTCTTTGACTTACGATAAATAACACGGTATTTCATATAAGTGGCAGGTCCACGTCCTGCTCAAACGGAGCAGACAGGGAATAGCGAGTATACACGCCCAAAACTTACTAAGAAGGAGCAAGAGGGGAAAATAGGTTAGGAATATAGTTCTTGCCCAAGGCCAATCCGGGGGAAAGTCGGGTAAGCCCACAACATACTCAGGAGCAGTAAGAGGGGAAAAACAGTTTGGAATCTAATTCCTGCCCAAGGGATATTCCAATCATTACCTCTACTTGATATATTTGTAGCTTTGAGGCAGTGTGAACTATAACGATGATGAACGCAAATGTTAGGTTTATGTTCAGGTCGATTGAGGTTACTCGAGTATGTTGCTAGTAAGTGCGCATGACTTAGGACCGCTAGTGGTCGTATGCTGTTTCTGGGTTATGGTTACGTGTTGGTCGTATGGAATTCCTGTCGGCGGTCGTTTGGAAATGGAAATTGTAAGGCTTCGTTACCAGTTTCCTACAAATGAGTTGATTTTATTATAAATAAATAATTATTTAAACAAAAAGAGGAGTTAAATCAATCTAACCACAAACAAAAAGTAAACAAAATAGAAGAAAAACAAATAATTTTCACAGTTCTCACAATTCTTTCCACAACAATTTAGAACAAACAAATTACTCACTGAAAACTAGTAGGTACAGTTCTAATGCGTAACGAAATTTTTCAGCGGTGCTCAAACCATGGCGGACAAATATTTATGGAGAAATCCGTCAACTGTCAAAAACATAAATGATATATTTTGTGACCAAGCAAGGGCCAAAATTCTGTAGTTCAATTTTTATGCTTGCTCAGAAATCAACAATAATTCGAGTCACAGTTAGCAAAATCAGCAATGAAATTCAACCAACTTTTTGTTTTGTTGTCAATCTTATGCAAGGACACATTAATCGATAATTACCATAATTACATTTAATTAAAATATATGTAAAAAGATAGTAACAATGATCAATAACTGAAATAAGTAATACATAACCATAATCTGACCAAAATCTGTAATTAAAGTTAAATTAATTTTTGTTAATGTAAAAAGATTAAATGTTATTTCAATAATAAGTTACTTAGAAATCTGCATATAGCTTTTACTGAAATATTTACTCATACTTAGTTATGACAGCTAAACACATTTTTTAACCAATTGGACTCGTTATTCGTTCACTCATTGGGCGCATTCAGATGTTGGTACGATACATTATCTAAGATAGGTTAGTATCCATTTAAGTTCCTGAACATCCAAAATTGGTTAAATTAAATTTGTATGGATTAGATATGTTATCTCGGATACATCCAAGTATATGTAATTGTATCTAAAACTAATTGGATCAAAAACTTGAACAAAACTCATAGCAAATGAAGTTATTCCATATTGCTCAGAATAAATGTATGAATGCGTGGAATGCTTACATAATCGAGGACCCTTTCACACACAAAGCTGGAGATTTTTTTGACGTATTGTTAGAAGAACACGAATTGAACTCTGCTGCTCATTTGAACTCTTCAGACTATCAATCAATATTATCATAATACCTGATACAGCTATATTAGCTTTTGTATTAAATCTTTTGACCAGCGAATTTTTATATCGATTTTATTAACACCCAAAACACACAATTCGAAAAACCTCAAAATCAAAATTCAAGAAAATGTGAAAGCAAAACGTTAAAAAAACCTTTCAAGTTGTTGACCGGGGATATTTTGTTCACTCTCCCTTTTACCTTTCTTTCCTAGAATCGAAATGTTGCTGGAAACTCAGTTTCCTCGTGTGAAATGGGATTAAATTGAGAACAAAAAGAGTGGAGAATGGGCCAGCGCACACGAGATGAACTATTCTGGTGGAAAAAAATGTATACATGTAAGGTACCTAACTCTTGCGTGTTAGTTAGATGATGTACACATTTTGTCCTTCAAAGGGAGAAAGTTGTGTGTGTATTAGTGTTCTATCCCGTTATTCCACTCAAAAATTAGCGGAACTTTCTTTTCGTTTCGTTCCCCACACTTCGCTTCCCTCTGCAACAAATTCAATACTCCTGCGGAAGAATTCATCTCGTGTGCGCTGGCCCAATCGTACTAACAAATCGACTACAGCTATCCAGTAAAAAAACAAATTCCGACATTCAGAAAAGTACTGGAAAACGAAAAGTACAGCTAATTTCTTCGTTTCGTCGTGTCATTTTCGTATTTTTCGTTTCTCATAATCAACAGCGTTCTCGGCTCGCAAAAAGTTCTACTTTTATGTGCTGATCACTTTAGCGCACGTCATTGATCAAAGCTAATAAAGTTGGACTCAATGGGTAAATTCAGATGTCGGAACGATAGCCTATCTAAAACATATTAGTATCCACTGAAGTTCCTGAACAATCAACACCGAATGGGTTAAATTTCAGGGTGGCGATGGCGCAGTGGATAAAGTGCTTGATTGCTAATTTAGACGTCTGGGTTCGATCCCCACGCTAGGCGCATTCTTTTCTATACCTCCAATTTTAATTGGATGCCCCCCGTGGGTTAAAATGAGACAGTCAATACCTGGTTCTCAAATCCAGTGTGCCAAGCTAGTGCCGTGCAATTCAGGTTGCATTTAAAAGACCTCAGGTCTTACATAGCATATAGTTGAATTGAAAAAAAATTTCGCATGGGCTTATGCATATTCAAAAACATTTCTCATTGGATACAAAAGTATACCAAGCCTTTTCGGATAGCTTGAGACTTTTTTTTCGGCTGCAGTTGTTTTGTCATCACCTGTATTATTACAGGGGAATGCAACAACACCAACCTAACCGATACCTATAGTTCGGTTACTGAATGAGGCCAATGATAACTGATCTGAATTCCAGGCTTGAAGAGTATTTCGTGAAAATTGCTGTAACGGATGAATGAAGTTGGCTACTTCAAAAAGCGAAAGAAAAGGGAGAATCTGGAAAAATGTATTGTCATCAGAAAAATAGTAAGTGGAGTTTTGAAGTTTATTTCCTAAAAGCCGTTACTAACTTAATGTCAGGCTTAAACGCGTTTAAAACAACTTGTATTCAACTGTTCGAAACATAAGTTCTAATCCGCAGTTAATCAGACATTCATCGAAACTAAGAGCACTAACTTTTGATAATAATAATTGATACTAAACTCTTCGAAATATCATGTGCTTTAATTTAAAAATTTTCACCGAAACTGTGCACTGATTGGTTCCATCTTTCGTATAGATATGGCCATCAAATGCACGGTATATTAAGTTTTTACACTTATTTAATTAATTTTAAACTAATCCCATCAAAATCCACTTGTTTAAGCAATAGTTCCTTTATTGCTTATTTATTTCTCCACCAATTCGTCACACATTATGACTGCTTTCCATTTCGTGTGCTTAATCACGTCAAACAATTATTATCTATCAACAACTATCTACTCATTGATCAATTTTAACTACAGTCTATATACATACAGAATTTATGAATACAAAAAATAATCGGACAGTTAGAGTTGTATATTGATTATACTGAATTACATAAGCATGACAGGTTTTTAATTTTATTGAATGGCAGGCAACATTTACTATACTAACATTTCAGCTGTGATAAGGTTTTGATAAGGTCTTATCGATGCTGGAATGATTTACCGAAGTCTTAACGAAGCTAAAATGTTAGTTGGGCTGAATGATACAGAAAAGAAGAAACAAATAATACACTTATCCAAGTCTTTACTTTAGGGTATACATGACTTCAAATTAAGTCGACTCTAGCACATAGAACATACATGTATGATACATACGGTATTATTTTAGTGTGCTATTGATTAAAAGTAATTTTTTAAATTTATTATTATCCTAATATGTAATAATGTGATGGTCTACTTTAAGAGAGATGAGTTTTTTTAATGAATTAATAAACTTACAACACTCCAGCTATGACTATAAAATTTGTATGTTCATATTTCCATTTGAACTTGAAAATTTATCATATTTTCCCTTTCGTTTTTTTTAGGTGTTTGGCAGAAAATTAGATACTTTGATGAGTGTTTGCTGTGCGCTGCGTGTATTAACAAGCTTTGGGTGCGGTTGGAAGTGTAAAGTCTTAATGCAAACATTAACGAGGAAGATAAAAATATATTTTATACATTTAGTTTTAGTAAAAAGATGAGGGCAACAAATAACTACGAGTATGTTGTTTTTACAATTTTATAGGTTTCCGTCGCATTAGAAATTACGCAAGTGATTGTTCATAAATGAGGGAGTGTGCTTCGTTCATAATTGTATGCATAATCTATGCATTTTTTAATAGAAACATTACTGATTACATGTTTTCAAATTAGCTGTTAGATTATATGTTGATCTATTTTAGATTTTTCAACTCAGTTATTTTGTTTTTTTTTTCTTTGTTTTAATCCGATTCTTATTAATTTATTGTTGAAGAATAATATTTATTTATTTTATTATAGTATGTATGCTTTTTATTTTCATATACATATCTAAACAAAACAAATATTTATTAATTATCACAGTAAACCGTCATACTTGTGGTATTAAATTATTATTGCACCTCTATCTTTTATAAAAGGTGATTTTTTAAGAGCTTGGTTTTTGAAAATTCAAAAAAACACAGAAACTTGTAAAAAGTGAATGAAATTTTTATTTGGATCGATAAATCAATTTCTGCCATTTACTTTTTAAAAATAATTTCACTTAAATGTTGCCCTCGGCTACGCTTCAGGTGGTCCATTCTGAAGGTCCAATTTTGGCAAACTTTTTCACACATTTCGGCCGGAATCTCACCAATGACTCGTTCAATGTTGGCTTCCAAGGCAGCAATCGTGTTTGGCTTGTCCCCATAGACAATAGACTTAACATAGCCCCACAAAAAATAGTCTAACGGGGTCAAATCACATGATCTTGGTGGCCAATTGACTGCGCCAAAACGTGAGATCAACTGCTCACCAAATTCGCCTCTCAATTGATGCATGGTTTCGCGTGCAGTGTGGCACACATTTTTCACAGAGCACGAATTTTGATAATAAATTTCAATAATTTGCAAACGTTGTTCAGGCGTAAGTCTATTCATGATGAAATGGCAAACAATACTGAATCGAAATGTCAAATGCTCGTGGAATTTGTCATGTGCGATCTGTCAAAAATATAAACGTCAAAAACCAAGTAGCAAAAAAATCACCCGTTATATATTTATATTGATTCTCATTCAAAATATACGAATATTAGAGTAGTGTTACACCTTAAAAAGTTCTAAATAACAGGGGGTCATACGCACATCATAGACAACGTGCTTCGTTTTCAATTGATATTTCTCTTAGCACAAGGTGCTTGTGTATGAATATCACAGAGTACTTGCTGTTTATTTAGTTCATTAATTTCTTAAAATTCAAGCTAAACGTGTGAAATAAAAAGGTAACCTTCGAAATCCATCAGCTTACTTTGGACCAAGGTACGCGGAAAACCAATAAGCCATTTACAAGAGGTTTGAATGAGATATCTACACGTAATATTAAGTATACATTATGACCACATTGTCATGTGTGCTTTTAACCTTAACCCAATCGTTAGCTAAAGTTAGTGCTAAAATTTATGAATGAAAATAGAGATTTCATGGAAGAGTATACATAAGAGGTAGTTTTAATTAAATCATTACATTTGCACATATTTGGGCCTTAGTGACTCAATATAGTATAAAAAAGTACAGAAAAACCTGCTTTAGAGCAGGCTGAAGTTAATATCCTAGTAACCAAAGGCTGATTGAATAGTCAATATTAGCCAATCAGTGATACAACTACATTAGGGCATATACGTTTATGACCAGTTCTTATAAGATACCCTTCGTTCATTACTTAATTTGGTATTTATTCTACTTTAAGCTTACTATAGTGTAAGTCGGAACAGAATTGAATTGAAATACCAACATATTTGGGAATTGGCAATGCCATCG
This sequence comes from Philhelius pedissequus, assembly GCA_910595825.1. Classification (NCBI taxonomy): domain Eukaryota; kingdom Metazoa; phylum Arthropoda; class Insecta; order Diptera; family Syrphidae; genus Philhelius; species Philhelius pedissequus. The sequence goes on from OU343162.1 coordinate 44,925,785, forward strand.
CCGAAAACAAAATTGACATTCGCATACAAACTATCGCTCTTGGAACACTGTTGTTTTTCAGAAATAAAAATTAAAGTCGACATAAAAATCTTGTGAATTGGTGTTTGGCAAATAGGGATAGGAACGCCCGGGATTCAGTTTCTTTCGTTTTTTTTTCGAATTGAAAATAAGTTTGTTTACCACAGTACATATATTATATTACAAGATATGCTCTTGCACATGAGCGTGTTGTCAAAATTCTGTTATCCAAGATTACAATAAGTTCTCAGAGATTTGACACATCTATATACAAATAGGTATGGGTCAAGTTTTCAGTTAGATGTACTCAGTAGCAGGTAACAGAAGATCCAAATAACTGTTATTGAAATAACATTCAAAATTTCCAATTTTTTCTTTCGATCGAACTGAAAAGCGGAATATAGATGATAAAGCAATGAATAATTGTAAAATTCGAGTAAAAAAATGGTTTATTAAAATCGTTATTTTACTGGCAGTTTTTGTTCCCATCATAATTGTTATTTAAGTAACAAGTATTTATAACTGTTATTTAAAAATAGCAATAACCGATATTTCAATTAACAGTTTGGCTCATACCACTATACTACACGACAGTATCGAAACACCTTAGGCGCGATTCACACAGAACTTGTTTATGATGCTGGTGTGGTTAAGGTCTGTTACGGGCTGGGAGTGGGTGTGATGAACTCAATTCACACAGAAATGACATAGAATTTCAATTTCAATACACAAAGCAAAAAAATAAACAAACAACAGAGAAAAAACAATAAACAACTAGCTTACTTTTATTCACAGAAAAAGTCTTTACTAAAATGGTTTTCATAAGTAATAAAAATATATGAATTAAAAAAATACCATATGCATTGGATTATCATTTTATCTCGATTTGACATTTAAATGAGTGATTTCATTGTGGCGTGACGTTTACGTAGACAACTACAATTTTCAATGTGGCGTGGCAATGTGACAGGGCACACCACATACCCTCGCCTCTTTATATGTGTGTGTATTGTCCCATAAGAGAACATGTAAACTACACAAAGTGGCAAATGTATGCACTACGCCAGAACCACACCAAAGCCTTAAGCCAGTTCTATATGTGAATTGGGCCTTATGCCCGATTAACACGACTCCCAAGTTCGCAGTACTTATGCTGGATTTACACGAATGACAAATTGCCATTATTTCTCCCATTTTATTGAGATTACTGACAAAATCGTGTAAATGGTTTGGAAATTGGTCATTATTTTCGTCATGGCAGGGAAGACTGGCATTAAATATTGCCATTATAATGGTGTCATATAAATACACAATGATGTCATTTTGAAATTATGGCACACCGCGAGGAAGAATGAACTTGCTCATTCTTTAATGGCAGATTACCATTATCAATCAAACAGTCATTATATTTTGCCCCGTATAAATGCTTATCATTATTGATTTGATCTTACCATTATTTTGCCAGTTTAATGGCTTGAATTAATGGCAATTTGTCACTCATGTATATTCGGCATTACTACCAAAATACTGCTGTCATTGTGGTCGTTCACTCAATTATTCTCAGCAATCAATAACTTTCTGTTGTTGTAATGCGTCCAAAAACACATCTGATGAAAAAACAGTTGTTCCCATGAAAGCTATCTTGAGTTATAGAACAGCTGACTGCAAAACTCATTTGGTATGGTTTTTGTTCTGATTTTTTGACAGATTTTACCTATCTGATTCATCCACAGATATACTCCGATAGCTTAGTATCCGAGATGACATATCTATAAGTGAGTGAACGCCCGCATTAATTTAATTAACGACGTTCGTTTACAAGAAGCTAAAATAATGACATATTAAAATATTGCCAACTGGCAATAAAGAATGGGCAAGTTCATTCTTTATTGCAAATTGTCATTATTTGAAAATTGCTGTCAGTACTGAAGTTACACGATTCAGTATAATGCCACAACTTAACGAAAATTCTGACTGGCAGTTTTTAATGACAAATATACTGCCACATTTTCGACGATTTACACGACAACAAAAATAATATTTTGACAATTGCCGTCGTGTACATGCGGCATTATCATGGTTTAACATGTTGTGTCATCATTCGATTTATATGCTAAAAAAGGATATATCAAGAAGAATAAAATTTGAATATCTTGCAACTATAGAGATAGCATAGGGGTGGCCGTTGCGCGATAGTTGTGTGTTCGCCTGTCAACCTGATGGTCACAGGTTCGATCCCTGCCGTAGTCTATGTCTTCTTATTTTTCCATTAAAAACCAATTCTAAAAATAAATATCATACAATGAGTTGCTGGTTTACTTATTACATGCTGTTTAGGCATAGAACTAACAACATGTGATTGAGTAAAACTAGTATACAGATAAAATATGACAAAGGAATAAAAAAATTAATGCGAGTTATAAGGGACATCGATAAATAAGACACGGAAATTTTCTCAGCATTAGTTCAGCCGCCATCCCTGCAGATAAAATCTGAGACAACAACCACCTACAGTCTCCGAATATCGCGCCACACATCTTTCGTATCATTCTTTCTCTTCCTTAACCTCACCCTCACGCCCGCGCTGTGTTGAAACATTTAAAGGGTAGTATAATCCCTTGAGCGCGTGTAGGTTATAAAAAAAAAGCAGATAAAAAGGGAGAACATCTTCATAAATCCATATAATAGAAAAGAAGAGGCATGTAGATGGAGATTATAGTGAAGGCGAACAGGTTCATCTTTACTATGACATATTCGTAACGAAATAAAAAAAATTTCATCTCAATTATAGCATTTTCATCTGCACCATAATTTGTTCCGTTCAGGTAACGAATTTTTAAGTTTTTTTAATCATTTCACCACATTTGGCTTAAAAACAAATTTCAAATTTTCGTCACACAACTACATTCCTGAAAGCTAAAGGCGGCTTTACATGGATCTGCATCTGCAGACTTGAAGAAAAGTAGAGCGGGCCAATAATATAAAACTAACATAAAAGTAAGACAGGGTACACACTAATAACTTACTCGAACTCTGCTATAACTTTCTTGACACATCTCGCAATCACATGTTCTTAGCGTTCAGGTATGTAGTTTTGAGAAGAAAATTTTCGCTTTTTTCGTTGTTTTTAAGCAAACTGAGGTGAAATGGTAAAAAAAAACTTGAAAATTCGTTATCTGAACGGAACAAATTATGGTGCAGATGAAAATGCTATAATGAAGATGAACATGTTCATCTTCACTTTAATCTGCAATCTTCAGGTTCGTACTTCCTATAATCTTCATACATGAAGATGATCTCCATTTTGGTCTTCGCTCTCTATCGCACAAGTATGAATTTTTTATTTTGTTTCCTCTTTTTTTGCAGATGTCAATGCAGATGAAGATGAAGATGCATGTAAAGCCTCCTTAAGAACATTTTATTGTGAGATGTGTCAAGAGAGTTATAGCCGAGTTAGAGGAAGTTATTAGTGTGTACCCTGTCTTACTTTTATGTTTGTTTTATATTATGGTGCGCTCTACTTTTCTTCAAATCTGCAGATGAAGATCCACGTAAACCTCCTTGAGCTATCACATTTTAACTCTTCAAAAGTTCATTATTAAACCCACCATTAACAATACTTTTTAAACTTCTACCGAACCCTATAGCCAGTCATTAATCTATTAATCGACACTAGTGCCCTCCATATACAAATAGATTTAGCAGGTCAGTATTTACCAGCTGTGTTTGACAGCCGTTGTCAAAAAAATTTCTACTGACCAGTGGCTCCGCATTTTTCTTACCACGATTTCCCCATAAGAATTTAAATACATAATTAATAATATTTATAATTACAGAAACATAAAGTTAAACTCTGAAATGTTCATCCGTCGAATCAGTCGTTTGCCGCGAACGCCGATTAAAACATACAGCACAGCTGCCGAACCAGCAACGGCGGCAGCAACTATACAGAAACTGGCCGACTTTCGCACACGCGAAGGCAACACTTTGAAGCATTCGTCCAATAACCTTGGTAAATTTTATCAAATTCCAGCTGAAGAAAAGAAGACCCTCTTTGCCCATGGAGGATTGACAAAGTCATTCGAGAAACAAATTAAGACATTCGGTGAAACCTGTCTCATGATTCGTGAGCCCTCGCTAGAGGTAATTGATTACATTAAATCGTCAAATTTTAACAATCCAGCTGTCCGCTACGTTCTCTATGGTGATGACGGCGTTGGCAAGACCCTATGCTTGGCTCACATAATTCACCATGGATTTCAGAATGGCTTTCTTCTGGTGCATGTACCTTGGGTGCCAAATTGGTTTAAACGGCCAAAAGAAACAGCCAATTCCACGTCCATAGAAGGATTCATTGACCTTCCATTCGACGCCGCAGGCTGGCTGGTACACTTTAAGACCCAAAACGCCCATCTTCTCCCTACCTTAGACCTGAGGACTACCAAAGATTACAACTGGAGTAAACGAGAGTCAACGCCAGAGGGTTCCACTCTGTTAGAACTCATCGAGCATGGAATCACGCGAATCAAGTTCGCATCTGATACGATAGCTGCCCTCATTGCAGAGCTTAAGCAGCACGCCACTGCGGGAAAGTGCAAAATTTTGGTTGCCATTGATGGTTACAACGCATTCTTCCATCCCATCACGAGGGTATTGGCCGACAACAAAGCGAAAGTAAGTCCCAACAAAGTGACTCTAACACAGCCATTTTTGGACATCACCAGCTATGATTGGTGCAATGGTGTGTGTGTTATGACGGTTGATAGGTTAGGCTCATCTTTGGAGTACAGAGAATCATTTATGCCAAGATATTTGCTCGAAAAAGAAGGTTTTGAGCATTTAGATCCATTTGTCCCGATTCGGGTGGATAACTTCAATGAGAAAGAATTCAAAAGCTGTATTGATTACTACTTGGACCGGCGATGGATTCAGAACTGCGAGGCAGGATTCGATGAGGAGCTGAAATTCTTGAGTGCCAGCAATCCATATCGGTTAATGAATATTTGTGCTCCTTTGTAAGGATGATCTTTTGCCGTTGAAATATATGTACCGTAAAAATAAAGACGTTAACAAAATAATCAAGTTGTTAATTTTTGGTTTCTATTATTTTATATATTTACCGATTTGCTGCACTTCAATTGAAATCGATTTTCAATTTTGTTCCAAACTGCAATTCCACGTTATAATTTTTGATTATTTAGAAATATCTACCTATAGATAGTTGTGTAGTGTAAATAAAGATCTATCGTCCTAGTAAATTAATTATGATGTATTTGGTGGCGGGATAAGTTCGCTAATATTCAATACGATTAAAGAGCACGTTTGAGTACTTATGGACATATTTTATAATTTATTTACTCAGCCCTAGTAGAAAGTAATGGATCGTTAATTTAAAGAAAAATGTAAGTATTTCTACAAATTCTATGGTTTTATAAATAATATTTGATTTTTAAGGATAAAAACAACAAACAAAGTCCAATATGGAAGAATCTTTTTAGCTATTAGCGAGAGAGCCGGCTTGGGCCAAGGTTAAAACTGGCAAAGGAAGAATTGTAAATGGAGAACTTAATATTCTTGGACCACATGGTCGTTTTAAATTTTCAAATAATATAATGTGTAAACTTAATTGAAATTTAAAATAGCCACAGTTTTGTTATTATTTATCATTTCATTTTGACACTACTTACCACAAATCATATATTTGGCCAATTACTCGCCGTGTAAGAACCAAGTCGTGTATTTAAAAGATAGGATTTGGTGTGCAAACGTTACGGTAGGCAAACGTTATACGGGAAAACGGCTCGAGAGAAAACGTTAAGCGGGAAACTAAGTTTGTTTGTTGAGCTCTGAAGTCGCCCTAGGGTCGTCCTAAAGCGTTTTTTGAAAAACCTGAAGTTACCCTGACAAACAAATTCTATTCTGTTTTTTTTTTAAACCTAGGGTCGCCCTCAAATCGCCCTGAAGTAAATCTAGGTTTTTAGCTAGGGCAAGTTGGGGTAAATGAATAAACGTCAAAGTCACATAAGATCTGATTTGATTTTTTGTTTTTAAAATAGAATTTAAAAAATACTCTAAATAGTTTACAGACACGGGCATGCAAAATGGAGACCTTTGAAGTTGTGCATTGTGCATATGGCCAAAAAAATGTATTTAGATGCTAAATGTTGACAACCCTGGAAATACGAAACCTCTGAGACCCCTGATTATGAACAATCATACCAACATCAAGATTGAAACTACAAGATAGTTAGAGGGACAACGCATTCTTTTTCCGGTTGAAGAAACTTCTGGGCTTTTGACATCGTCAGTAATAAAACGTGTTTTACTCTCATATTTATATTTAATTAATTAATGGTTTTTTGTAATAAACGATATATTAGATAAGTTTTATAAATTCCGTGTTCTGATCAACACTAAATTTAACATATTTCAAGTTTTAATTAATAAATGACAACATAAAATGAATGGCCCTCGGGTGTTTATTCTGAACCGAAAAACCCAGGTTTTTTTTGACAACTCTTCGGGTTGTCTAAAAAAACCTAGGTCGACCCTGGGTAAACTTCAACGAACGAACCTACTGTTTTGCAGGAAAGCGTACCTAACCCAAAATAACATAAACCCGCCAAAGAACAACGAAATTGACATTTTTACATAGGTTCTATAAGGCAAGTTATGAATTCGTGATGGAGATCACCAAAAAAGTGGGTCCCGTAATTCCGCCTGTCTAAACGGTTTGATGGATTTGCTTCCAACTTGGTACATAGTATTGTTTTTTTTTTTTGGAAATATGCCCACACGAAACATAAGGGTACCTGCCATACATTTTTTTGGCCAAAAAGGTAAATCATATTTTTCTCGAAAATTGCTCCAACGATTTTTATAAAAAAAAAACAAGTTAATTAACTAAGTAATTTTCTTGATTTTGAATGACCAACAACTTTTTTTTGGAAAAAATGGTTATTTTTGGTACCTCTAGTCGAACCATTTTTTTTTTTATTTTCGATTTTCTGAAAAACGGTTCATTTGATTTTTTTTTGGAATTGTTTATGCAGAAGCTTCTAGAAAGTTTAAAGACTACCTAATGTAAGCCGAAATTTGTCAAAAAAAAATATTTTTTTTGAAATAAAAAAAAAGCTTTTTTTTGGAAATCAAAATTTCAAAAAACCGTTTAGAAAAAAAATTATTTCTCAAAATCGGCTCCAAGAATTTTAACAAAATAAAATTCATGACTGGATCTCACGTACTTGCTCCTATGTTCGATCACATTATGTGCAAAAGATTCTTAATCGAAACGCCTAAGATATTTTTACAGTCGTTTTTCACTTATTTTTTTATAAATAAAAATTCTTAATTTTTTTCTAAAAAAAAAATTGGTATGAACATTTTAAATATTTAATAATATAAATTTAAAAACAAAATTTCAGAAAAAGTCGCCCATCCGTTTTCCAAATATTTAATTTTCAAAAAAAAATTGTTTGCAAAAAGCAAAAAAAAGCATTTTTCGAAAATTTTCTAATGCAGTATTATTTAGAATTTGAGGTAGATCCTGTAAACAAATTTTTATCAAAATCCGTAGAGCTGTTTATGAGAAAGTCGAAAATCAACAAAATGGCTGTATGGCAGGTACCGTTAATAACAAAATATTTAAAAAAAAAATTCGGCCAAAATGTAGACCATACTCAAGTTAGTACACACACCAAATTTTATCGAAATCGTTAGAGCAGTTTTCGAGATAATTAAGATAGAAAAATTTGTATGGCAAGTACCGTTATTTTTGGGGCTAAAATAACGATTCAAAAATCTATTTTGCGCAATCACCTAAACGCCTAATCACCAAGTTTGAACAAAATTGGTTCAGCCGTTTAGGCTGTAGATCGTTCTACAGACAGACAGACGGAATTGCCGGACCCAATTTTTTGTGTTCTCTATCATCGTAATGTCGACTTTGATTAAAATCTCGAGTTCGATTTTTTTCCAAATGCAAAACTTTGCCCTACAGTACCTATATCGCAAGTAAAAAAGTGTGTGTGCTTAAATTAGTGCAGTCCACTTTTAAGTAAAAAAATATTTTACTTTGCGTACTTATTCACGGTACTTCCCAGAGAACCACTTTTTTATATTTTCGAGTTTCTCACTATTGGATGCACCGATTAAAATAACATTTTTTATGTAGATGCTCATTAAAAATGTTAATAAAACAGCATACTCAAATTTTCCAACAATTGGTTTATCGATTTTTATAAAAACAGTCACTGAATTTTTTTCAAATTAAAATTTTATATGTATGTTAATAAATACTTCAAAATGCATTTCAAATTTTGTTTGCTAATAATGTTTTTAAAGTTTTATACACACACACACAATTATTTTTTTAAAAAACCGCTCAACGATTTATATTTTTCATATATATTTGTCCAGCAATTCAAATGGCATATTTTTTTCCTCAAACCTTAACAACTAACAATTTAAAAAGATTTTATTATCAAATATATTTCATTTCTTAGCAGTCTTTTTAACATTTGTATGAGAGACACCGTTATTTTTTTTATTTTAAGAATACAGTTTTTTTTAACTATTCAACATAATTTGAAAATAAACTATTAAACATGAAGTTATCGAAAACGAAACGAAAAAATAGATTGAGTCGTTTTCGAAATTTTGATTTTTCAAAAAAAAAATGTTTTTTATTTAAATTTTATGTGTACTTTCTGGAGTAAAATCTTAATTTTTAAAAAATCAAATGAACCGTTTTCCAGAAAATCGAAAACCAAAAAAAATGGTTCTACTATAGGTACCAAAAAATACCATTTTTGCAAAAAAAAAATACAAAATGTACCTTTTTACATTTATTAATGAACTCATTTTTACTTGCGATTATAGGTACTATAAGGCAAGTTACGCATTCGTCGAAAAAAAAGTTTTGACATAACAATCAAATATGACGTTACGATGATAGCGAAGACGAAAAAATATGGTCTAAAAATTCTGTCTGTCTGATTGTATGTATGTATAGGTCCCTACAGCCCAGACGGTGAGCCGAATTGCTTTAAACTTGGTATATAGTTTTTTTAGGAATTGTACAGAGGGGAAATTGATTTTTTTAGCTCAAAAATAACGGTACCTACATTATATAAAACCGTTACGTTAAAGCATATTTTTTCTCGGAAACGGCTCTGATTAAAAAAAATCAGTGCAGCTTTTTAGGTACAACCGATAATATGGTTGAAAAAAAAAATTTAAATGTCTAAAAACGGTACTTTCCATAGGACCGTTTTTTTTTTTATTTCGACTATCTCATAAATGGCTTAACCGATTCTTTCAAAATTTGACACATACATATATAGGCTTAGGTTGCCCAATTTATACTGCGTACCAATATTTTTAATTAATATTTTTTTTTTGTATTTTTAAAGGATTTAAAATTTTTTTTTTTAATTTATATTTTGAAAACTGCTTAATATTTTTTTTTCAAAAATTTATAACTATAATTTGTATTTGCTGAATACCAATTCATGCGTTTTTGAATTTTTTTAAATTTTTTTTCAAAAAATTAAAAAAAAAAATTTTTTTTCACAAACCGCTCCACAGATTTTTACAATTTTTTTCTCATATATTCAAATTTATACAAGAAATAAAATGGCGTACTTTTTTTTTAACTCAAATTAGTTTAAGTATTTATATCAGAATTTTGAATTATTTTTGTTTGATTAAGCCGATTTAATATTTTGTTTTTACGTTTATATTATTAAATATTTAAGAGTTTCATGCCAATTTTTTTAGAAAAAAAAATTAAAGAAATTTTGTATATATGTATAAGAAATTAAGTAAAGAAGACTGTAAAAATATATTTAGATTTTCAATAGAAATCTTTTCAATACGATGTGATCGAACATAAGAGCAAGTTCGTGCGATCTAGAGAAATGTACGATTTTTCTTTTTGGCAAAAAAAAACAAAAATATGTATGTATGAATGTATTCGTCTTAGTTTGATCAAAATTTCTAGTTCGATAATTTTATGAATCCATAACTTGCTAGAATGAATCTATATATCGCAAGTAAAAATAATGTAACGATGTATAATTATGAACAAAACAATGATAGCATTTTTATAGTTTTTTTAATTGCCTGTAAGAACTCAAATAAATATTTTTTCAATAAATGATTTTTACTTTATTAAAAGTACACATTAGCAAAAAAAATAATACATAAATACAAAAACAACATATACGAAAAATAGAAGGTATTAAATGTTGGCAAAGCAATTAATCAAAATGTTGGTAGTTTATTATTTGTTTAGAAATGTATAACAGAAATTTAGTATTACGTGGTGCGGCCTTTTTGGTAATCAATGCACGGACTCTGCTTTGCATTGACTCATCCAGTTTGCACCAAGTGTCTATTGGTATAGCGTACCAAGCTTCTTTAATTTGTCTCTACAATTCTTATATATTTTTGATTTTTCAGCACCCAAAAAGACGTCTGCGGATTGCTCAAGCCAGTATGTTTTGGTTCGTTATTCTGCAAATTAATAGGCATTCCTCACTCAGCATATGAAATCAACATGATTTTCTTCAATATTTGGTCATAAAAATGCTGATCCATATTTCCCTTGGAATATTGGTCCTTCTTCATATCACGAAATACATCCTCAAACCGTAATACTTCCGAAACGATATTTGTCCTCGAGATGTTTTCGGGCTGTTTTAGTATGTACGAACAAGTCAAGATCCAGGTAAATGTCTCGAGTCGACTTAAATGAGTTATTCTAACAGGCGTTTAATTTGAATGCCATCTCTTGTTGATGATCTTCTTGGTCAACCTGTGTTTGCTTGCAAGAAACCATAGTTATTAATGGGGCCAAGCATCAAGAATTAGAGCTTACCTAATTTTTGTTAATTTTAAACAGATAGAGAGAAAAACAATAAACGTATCTCTATTGCTTTTATTGTTTTGACCATATCACCAAAACCGACTAAGAATGTTGTGCTTACGATGTGATAGAACATAATAGCAAGTACATACGTGCGACCCACTCGTGTATTTTATTTTTACATAAACCATTTAACAACTAAATAATAATTTAAAACAAAACAATGAATTGGCTCATGTACTTTGTTTTTCTTCTATTTTCCTACATAATTATGTGATATTGTTCAGTTAAATATTTTGTTTTTCTACATTATATTTCTCTTACAAATAATAAATAACTATATTTACCAACAATTAATTCGTTGGCAACTAATAACAGAATTTTACAATAAAAATGTAGATTTTTTAATATAACTCAAAATGTTCAATACTCTTACGTTTATTGTGGATACATACATATTATAAAGAAGGTGCCATGTCACATCGCATAAAGAATTGAGAAAAGTGTCAGATCATCCAATAAAATGCTTTCAAAAAAGTTACGATCAATCAAAGATTGTGAGTATTTGTTGGAAATGAAGATTGAGTACTTTATAATTATGTATATACTTTGCTGTTCTGTTTTTTAATCAAACTGTAAGTTCTAAAAACGTTATTATTTATTGAAAATAAAAACTTCACTTCATTTTGGAATCTTAAAACATCAGGTAATAGAAAAATATAAAGCAATATTAGTCATCAAGGGCTACTCGCAACTGCAAGGAATTGATTATCAAGAAACATTTTCTCCGGTCGTAAGGTACACATCGATAAGAGTATTTTGTTAGAATTCGTAAGAATCTCCGTTGTTCATAACGAAAACGCGTAAAATGTTAAAATACTAAAATAGGGGAAAATGTAAAAATCACTCAAATTTTATTCGTTGCAATGAGCGACTACTGGCTACCTCAGTAGTGGATGTGTTTATATTTTTGTTTGGGCCATCTAACATTTTTTTTATTCAAATTTAACAGAAAAAGGTGAAAATAAAAATCTCCCGAAATTTAGATTGGTGCGAATTGACATGGTGCTAATAAAGAAGATGTCTCCACATAAACTTTAAACAATCAAAACAGAAAAACAAACAAAACTACAAAGTTATAAAAAAAATTATTCTGGTTATCATAATACATCTCTGGCATGAAGTTGTGGCCTGGTTACTTTTTCTTTTTTTAATTATTCGTCACTTCTCACTTTTGGAAGAAATCAACGTTTTTCAATCGTTCTACTTCTAATTGAGCTGCATAATTAAATAGGTCAATTGAGTTAGAGGCCCTATGTTAGGCTTCAATTTTAAATGGTGGATATAATCGTGGCCAATCGACGAACTCAGTTCCATAACGAAAGATACCACTTGTGGTCACACCAACCATTGCACCCCAGAAGAGCAGAAACAGAAGATTTTCCGTTCGTATTTCGGTTGGGAAAATCACAGATGCAAAGAACATAGAAACTGCAAACAGCAGCACAGGAGGGAACTGAAAAAGAAAAAAAATATATTATATAATAATTTTAGCTTCATGTCCTTTAAAATGAAATCTGAATTGCATAGCATTCGTTAAAAGAATAAAATAGAGCACTTTATCTAAAAAAAAAACTTCCTACTCACCGTTCCATATTTCCAGCCGCGATTCTTTGTTAATGGAGATCTAACGAGAACTCCTTCACCTTCTTGAACAATATAGTTTCCAAGAAAGAGATCTATAGCATCCTAAGAAAAAAAACCATTTGGTTAATCATCAAACAAAACAAACAAATGCCATAGACTTACCTGTCTGAAACCATCACAAAAGTTATTCAAATAATATCGCGTCAAGGAATTTATTCCATCTTGTATAAGGCCAGCTTTTGTTCGCTTGCCTGTGCGTGTAAAATCTGTTTTCAAGGCACCAGTACCTGAGTATTGAAGGGAGATCATATCAGCATGATCTGCCCAAACCTTTAAAACGATATTTTATTTAGAAAAAAACAAATCCACAAATGAATTTTATATATATTACCCCTTTGAAAATTGCTTCAAAATTTGGAGAAACCGTTTCGATTTTTTGTCCAGTTCTTAGAATTCCCAGCTTTACCAGCACTTGATTTAGAGATCGTCGCGCCAGCATACTTTGTACGACATTTGTCCGATCCAAGCAATCAATGCAATTCGTACGGAATAGTCCATCTTGAGAGGATACCAAATTTCCATCATCACGTAAATGAAAGACAGAAAATTCATCTTGCTCGTAGGCAAGACGATCGATTAAAATATTCAATCGATCGTAACGCATTTTTTTGCATTCGAGATGAAAATCAAAAGACTCGTATCGAACAAGGGGGTTGTTCATTTGATTGACAAATGTCTCAAAAGCTTTTTCGAGTGTTCCTTCGGCTCCTTTATGATCAACCTATTTAACAAAAAAAAAATTGTATTATTCTCTCACATACTTACAAAAGTAACCGAAGGATAAATCTTACCAAATTAACTAGAACTTGTTTCCCGTACAATTGCAACTGCACGTCGAAGTGCTTCATACAGGCAAGGAGATGATCTTTTCCTTGTACCAATTCTGGAGGTGGTTTGTAGCGCAGATTTGGCGTTTGACGCCAATAGAATGGCATACTGCCGCGTGTTTGGACGAATGATATTCGCTGTCCATTATATTCGACCAATTGTTCGGTTTCAACGAAGTTAGAAACATTTCCATGTTCGTCTATGCCGCGACTGAAATGACGAGTTCCAGCACGTTGAATTGATCGACGTGAAATGAGTGACCAATAGAAAGTGTGACCGTTGATGGTAACTTGGTTAACAGATACGACTGAATTGAGAATAATAAAAAACATACAATTTAAAAATTTGAGACATTTTGAAATTTTTGCTATATTCATAGTATAAAAGCTTTCGATTTTATAAAGCTCTACCATTGATCACATTGTTTAAAAGCATTGCTGACTCATGCCATGGAAGAGGTAAAAAGCTCTATGTCCTCTTTGTAGATTTTAGAGCAGCGTTTGACACGGTCGACCGAGATGCCCTAATTTACAAGCTTTACGGGCTTGGAATGTCCCTAACATTTGGTCAATTAATTCAAAATATTTATCAAGATACAAAATCGTCAATTTGGAATGGTGCTGATAAATCGGATTGGTTTGCAACCAAAACAGGGGTTAGACAAGGCTGCCCACTTAGCCCTGATCTATTTGCACTTTTCATAGATGACTTGGTCTATTGTCTACCCGGTGGCATAGAAAAACTCAAAATTAAAGCCCTTCTTTTTGCAGCTGATGTAGTGATGATGGCAAGCTCACAGGAAACACTACAATTAATGTTAAATAAGCTCCAAGAATTCTGTAAGCTCTGGAATATAGTGGTTAATCCGGACAAGTCCAAAGTTATGGTAATTCGTAAGGGAGTAGGCAGAACTAGCGCAAACGAGAGATGGTTTTACGAGTGGAATGTTGTCGAGGTTGTAAAAGAATACAAATATCTTGGTGTACTTTTCACTCAAAATATGAAAATGGACAAACATTTAAAAGAGGCGAAAACCGCATTAAACTCTTCTTTGCAAAATTGTTTCAACAACAAATTCATAAGACATAGTAGTAAATATCGTGTATTTGAAACTGTAGCGGAATCGATCCTCTTTTATGGTGCACATGTATGGGGTGGTTCAGAATACGAGTCGGTAGAAAAACTTTAAAGGTACTATCTCAAGAGAGTATTCCATTTCCCTCCAAATTCACCGAACTATATGCTTATGATCGAGACTGGATTGCCTCCGTTGCTAATTAAGACACTCAATCTACAAGTGTCATGCAAATGCCTGTACACCGGCTCCCTAAGGCGGTAGCCATCTAAGTGGTGCGAAACAATAGAGGTTTTTTTAAAGAATGGGAATGTTGAGCTGAAGAGTGTGCAATTGTACTGAATATAAATTTAGATAATCCCAGTACTGCGAGACCCTTATTGTACGATCTAATAAAAAAAAGTGGACCTAAGATATAGGCAAAATTTTTAAGAAGAAGCAGCAGGATCTCTTCACCGATCTATATATAACCGCCTTGAATACACTCTCAACGAAAACAACTACTTCAAAGATGAAAATAATATAAGCACAATTTCAATGATGTTCCGTTTACGAGGCGAACTGCTGCAACTCAATTACATACCACATAGAAGTGAATTGCCAATCTTATGCGATTTATGCAACTTAAGGGAACGTGAGATATCATTCATTTATTGGGAATGTGTCCAGTTTTTCGTGAAATAAGAAGAAACTAATGTGGTTATCGTTTGGTAACACAAATCAATTTATTTTTGATTTAGATCTGTAAAAAACTGATTTTGACAATATTTGCCTTCGATTGGCCAAATAAATTGATTTATTTTTTGATTTTAAATCCATTTTGGATTTTTCGGCAGATCTATATAATATATAATTGACAGCCATCCGTTTGACATGACAGCTGATACCGATAGCTGGTTTACAGACACAAATATACACCAATACTATAACAAATAAAAATCAATCTGAAATCGTATTCGAATCGTTACCAAAAAAATCAATTTATAGATCAAAATATAAATTTACAAACGAAAACCCCATTATATGGAAGTGATACCTTAGCTGAAGATTATTGTATTTTCTTATTAAATCAAATTAATGTTGAAATATTAGGTTTTTTCGTTGAGTACTGAAGTCGCCCTAGGGTCGACCTAAAGCGTTTTTTTGAAAAACCTAGAGTCATTCCTGAAAAACAAATTCTGTGTTTTTTTAAACCTAGGGTCGCAGTCAACTCGCCCTGAAGTAGAACTAGGTTTTAAGCAGGGGCAATTTGAGGTAAATGAATAAACGTCAGTCACATGCGATCTGAGGTAGGAATGGGCGATATTGAGGAGAATATCGAGTACTCATCATCGATGTTAATAGTTATCGAATCGAAAACATCGATGTGTTAAAGGGTTTTCCCCTATTCTTCCTTCAACATCGATATTGAATCATCGATTTTTTGTTTTAATATCGATGTTTCAATAACATAGACACATCCCTAATCTGAAGCATTTGTTTTGTTGTGAATTCTCGTTTTGTATGCAAATTGTTATTTTCAAAATGGAAATAAAACAATACTCAAATTAATTTTCAGAGACAGACATGAAAAATAGGAAGCTTTGAAGTTGTGGATTGTGCATAGGGTAACAAAAAATGTACTAAAAACTTAAATTTAACATATTTTAAGTTTTCATTATTAAATGACATAACTTGCTTTTCTGCAACATAAATTAAATGGCCCTCGGGTGTTTTTTGAGAACCGAAAAACTCAGTTTTTTTTGACAACTCTTGGGGTTGTCAAAAAAACCTGGGTCGACCCTAGGCAAAGTTCAAGGAACGAACCTATTGTATGAATTCTTAAAAATTGCTCTCAAATATAGAAATAGAATTAAAAATTGTGATTTTTGATATTAGTGCTAATAGTAAAAAAAAGAACAATAAATAAACATACACAATTGTAAACCTAATTCTTAATTAAAACAATAACTGAACCTTTAAATTAAAAATTTAATTTTATTAAACACATATTATAGAATATAAATTGGATTGTCAATCTGGCAGACGGCAAATGACATGCTTTAAAGATTATGTATCATAAATATTGTATTTATAATCTCTTAAAATAAAGGGTTATCCATTTTGCGGTTTCAAAAGTATAGGGCTGGAATTCGACATCTGTCAAACTAAGTTGTTAAACTAATTTTTGTTTTCAGTTGAAAGTCTGACATTTACGAAAATGGATCGCTTAACTATCGCACAACGCATAACAATTGTTAAAACATACTACAATCGCACATGTTCCGTATTTCACTTTTTGTGAATTTGAGGAACGAAAGTGAATTTAAATGTTCTGTATTCCACATTTTAGATGTTCTGCATTCCACATAAAATAGAGTTTGTAAATAGCCCATTCGGAATGTAGGATTTTAGGGTTTTAAATATGAAAATTCGTGTTCTACATTCCGAATATGAACCGTTTTTATACAAATTGTCTGTAACAGGTGATTTTGACAATTCGAAAATGAATTCGAAGTGAATTGGAAAGAGTTGAATCCACTCGAAATTCAGAACACGTTATTTCATTTTAAGAGAAATTGAAATTCGTTTTGAATTCATTTTCACTCGGAATGCAGAACATGTGCGAATAATGGTGATTCTGCCATATATCGTGCTTTAAGGGGAGATTATGGTTTACATAATCGTCCAACTACGCAAGCAATTGGCAAAATTGTGAAGAAATTTGAAGACACCTACATCCATATAAAGTCCAGCTCACACAACAACTGAAGCCAGCTGACCATTCGCAACGTCGTAGATACGTCGAATGAGTGCTTGAACAACAGGCGGTTGACGGCGATTTTTCGAACAAAATTTTCTTCAGCGACGAAGTACATTTCTCACTCGGTGGGTATGTTAATAAACAAAATTGTTGTATTTGTGATTCTGAGAATCCTCAAGTAATTGAAGAGAGGCCATTACATCCACAAAAAGTCACTGTTTTGCGAGCTCTTTGGTCCGGAGGTGTGATTGGACCTTACTTCTTCGAAAACGACGATGGAACGACTGTCACCGTCAATTCGGAGCATTATGGTCATATGATAACCGAATTTTTTTTTTGCCTGCCATTGAAGAATACGACTTGGAGAATATGTGGTTTCAACAAGACGGTGCCACATGCCACACAACTCGAGCGAATATGGCTTTATTGCAAGAGCCGCGTAATTTCTCATCGGGGCGATATCAACTGGCCACGAAGATCATGCGATTTGGCACCGCTGGACTTTTTTTGTGGGGTACGCGAAAGACCGTGTTTATGCAGATAAACCTTTAACTCTTGAGCACTTGAAAACCTACATTCGTCAAGTTATGGCTGAGATACCGCCCAATATGTGTCAAAAAGTGGTCGAAAATTACCTCAAAACAATAGATGCATGCAACAATTCGTGTGGTGGTCATTTAAATGATGTAGTGTTTGACACATAATGTCAACGTTCAAACTTTATAATAAAAAAGAAATATCATGAAAAAAAATATTTTATTTGTGTTTTATTTAGGTTTACTTTTGAAACCGCAATACGGATAACCCTTTATATAAAGTAGACTATCAAGATGCACATTTAGAGCAAAATTGTATCTCTTTCTTATTGCAGTAAATGCAGATAGTAATTTAATATGGCAGTGGTACCTAAGCAGCATAATTGATTCCTTGCTCTCAACAATATGTTTCTTGAGAGAACATTTGCTTTTAAGGAATGCTGATGTATATGAATATTGGGCAACCCATACATTTATATAAGGCCAACTGCTTTAAGATATTAATCTGCTCCTCCCAATAGTGTTCCTAGTGAACAACAACTTATGAGCTATTGGTTGTTTTGTTTTGAACTATTTCAATACAATATCAATACAATTGATATTAGTTTCATTTGTTTTTATTTTTGAAAAGTTATTTTATTCCGTTAGATTGTTTATTGGATGCATATATTTCGGAAAAACTTCCAAAATTAGTATTTTGTTCACTTTAGTCAATCTTAAACGGAAATTCGTTTAAGTTGTTAAAGCTTCGGCCGAATGTTGTTGTTAGGCCGAATATTCGGCTTCGGGTAGAAATCGACCTACGGTCGGACACTAAATATAAACTTAAAAAACGAAATTTCAAACAAAGAAATCATTAGCACGTTTTCGAAATATTGAATTTAAATTTTTTTATTTAATTACTGCACCTCGTTTATTTAATAACCTGTCTGAAAATATTAGATGCGAGCGA
This sequence comes from Philhelius pedissequus, assembly GCA_910595825.1. Lineage (NCBI taxonomy): Eukaryota > Metazoa > Arthropoda > Insecta > Diptera > Syrphidae > Philhelius > Philhelius pedissequus. The sequence continues at coordinate 44,944,514 of OU343162.1, forward strand.
GTCGAAACAACTTTCTTAAGAAATATTAAGCCTTTTCTATTTTCTCTGGACTATAATGGTATAGATGCATTATTGCATATACAGTAAAACCTGTCAAATTGGAGCACCCTTGGGACCAAAGAAAAGTGGTCCAAATACGAGGTGGTCCGATTGTAGAAATTCCTTTTTAATCCGACCGGTCCACTTAGAAAGGTTTTTCCCTCATGCATATACTTATGTCTGTTAAGTGTATATATACCTTTGTGTATGTACATACAAATGCGACTGCTAGTGCATATACCACTTATAAAATTCTAGAAAATATACAATTAAATTTGTTGCTATAGCCAGTGCTTTTGCTTGGAGAATTGTACTAGAAATTGGCACATTCTTTTGTCTAGCTAGGCAAAACCTTTTGAATGTCAAGACATCAATTTCGGCAAAATATACAGATGATATCATACGTTTTGTACTAATTTTTCAAATGATTTAGATTTGAGATTTGCTGCAATCCAATTTTTTTGCTAGATCTCTCTGAGACAAATGTGCATCTACGAAACACTTTATAACTTCAACCTTATTTTCCAGATCAAGTCCACTGTAATTTCGATTACTCATTGTACTTTTGCTTTGTTTTTAAACTTAGTAGCTTTAATGAAACCCAAAAACAAACAGTTTTTTTTCAAATTCAAATTGTATCATTTGCCAACTATCGAAAGCTTAAATTACGAACTTATTAGGAAATCACCAAATAAAACAAAAGTAAACGCCGACAGCAGTATGCGATGCATACATATTTCGTATTTTCTACTCTTGGACCAATTAGACAGGTGAATACATTAAGCAACGCATGTTATCTTAGTGGTCCATGGTCCGATTAGCAGGTGCCCCGATTATGAAGGGAAATTTGTATGAAAAATAACAGGGAATGTATACTTCGCGGTCCGAATATGAGGTGGTCCGATTATAGAGTGTCCCGATTGAGAATTTTAAAAAAAAAATATTATAATTTCATAGCATGAATTTCGTTCCTGATTTGCTTGCTTGAATTTTTCATTTTGTATTATAATTTCATAGACTTTCTTAATTATAAATGATCCTCATCAATTGAAATGTTTTTACTAAAGGGTACATCCGCCCTTTGCCACAGGATGTCCCTAACTTTTCATTTAAAGTACAGGGTGGCGCACGAATCGTGCTACAAAAATAAAACCTAATAACTTTTTTTCAGTGTGAGTAATGGGCTTTTTTTTATTTTATAGGCTACTATTTAGATTTATCACAATGAATGCTTGGGATACTGAAAAAAGGATTTGGATAGTGCAGCGATACCATTCTTTCCAGTCCGTCATTTCCGTCCAAAGGGAATTTAGGCTGGAGTTTAGCGGTACTCCCTCGAGTAGATGGACCATTATGAGGCTGGTGAACATTTTTGCCGAATTTGGAAGCATCGAACGAATACCGTATCATCGAGAACCCAATGTTCGGGTTCAGGATACAATCGTGGCTGTTACGTCCGCAATACAGGCAAATCCAAGTGTTTCGACTCGAAATTTATCGGGCCAAATTGGAGTTAGCAGGCGGTCATTACAACGGATACTTCATGATGACTTAAGCTTGTTTCCGTACAAAGTCCAAATTACAAGCAAGTTAAACCCTCAGGATTTGCCTGTTCGCCTGGAATTTTGCCGAAAAATGATTGCAATGGTTGAAGAAGACAACACATTGATAAGTTGTTTGTTCATATCCGACGAGGCCCATTCTGACTTAAACGGCAATGTTAACAAGCAAAATTGCCGTATATGGAGTGAATCTAATTCAGAAATGCTCCATAAGTTTCGAACTGCACCCAGAACGAGTCACTGTGTGGTGCGCAGTTCCATCAAGGTGTATTGTCGGGCCATACTTCTTTAAGGAAAACGGTGGAACACAAACTGTCAATGGGGACCGTTATTTAAAGATGTTGAAGGAACTTTTTTACCCAGAACTTCGCCGAAGACGTATCCCTTTCAGCAGGGTTTGGTTTCAACAAGATTGAGCAAGTACATACGTAGCTACTCAAGTTATGGCGGAGCTCCAACGAAAATTCCCAAACAAATTGATATCCAGACACTGCACTTTCAGGTACACTTTTTTTATGGGGTTATGTCAAGCAGGAAGTGTACAAAACGAAACCCAGGAATTTTTTTTTAATTTCTATTTTCTTATAAAAAAAATCACTTGTTAAACTCACTTGTTTTTTATATTGTAGCATTATTAAGCAAAGAAAAAAAGACGATCGTTATAACCAAATTTTTCGTTATAATGAATGACTGTGCATTATATAATTCGTTATACTGGACGTTCACTGTGTAATGTTATTTCTTATTTAATTATTGCTTTAAATTGTATTTATTGTTAGCGTTAAGTCTTCATCTGATATAAGGTTTAAATTAAAAAAAAAATATTTTCGAAAATTTTGATATGCAGTATTATTTATAATTCATGAATAAATTTATAATATACGGGAAGGACCTGCTACGTAAAAATTTTGATCGAAATCCGTCGAGCCATTTTTGAGAAAGTCGGAAATCAAAAAAAAATTTGTATGGCAGGTAATGTTAATATCAAAATATTTTTTTAAAAATTTTCACAAAAATGTGGAATATACCTAAAGTAATGCAAACACTTTTTTATAAAAATCGTTAGAGCCGTTATTATGTATGGTAGGTACCGTTAATTTTGGGCCTAAGAAATGGATTAAAAAATCTATTTAAAAGCGCTTCAGCCGTTTAGGCAGTAGAGCGTTGTATAGGCCGACAGACGGGAGGGACTGAGGGACCCCTTTTTTGGTGTTCTCCATCAAAGTAATGTCAAGTTTGATTAAAATCTCGAGTTCGATTTTTTCCAAATACAAGACTTGACCTATAGTACCTACATATATCGCAAGTAAGAAGTAGGGACGAGAGTGTCAAGCATATCAAAGTATGAATAATCCAGTCGATGGTGATGATAATGGTCGTAAAAAGTTTGATCGCTGATCAAGAACTACAATAGGGCTAAATATCCCAACATTTATTTGAAATTGATGATGAAGGTGATTAATCTAGCCTTGTGCAATTATGTGATTGGACTGTAGATATTTATTTTAAATTTGTTTTTTTTTAAACTAAAATTTCGCGCTTTTAAATTCCATCGAAAAATAGCATAAAATCATTAAGGAAAGTATGATAGACTACCTAAGGTTTATACAATTTATAAACTAGTAAGATACTTACAACCCAATATCAATGGCAAAGCAAACTTCTTCATATCAGGGCAGTTAAAATTTCGCAGCAGTGTCCCATTCCAAACGAACCGACTGTCTGCCCGTTCTAAAAGTCCATTCTAAAGCAAGATGCACTATGATTTTAGATTTGTGTTTATTTTTATTAATTTTATCTTACCCTCAAGAACTCTGGAGGCATGGAATGCAATCGTTGTTGCGTGTGCGTTAAATCATACCAATACGAAAAGTAGAAATACTGTGTGTCTAGCGTCTTGCGAATCATATTCAAATATATTTCGTTTTGCTCACGTTGAGTTTGCCTCAAATGGGTTATAGATGGAATGTAGGGTATCACATCAAATCCAGCCAATCGCCAGATTATGGCACCGTTTACGATGCCCACAAATAGACGATGAGTGGCAACAATCAAATACTGTCCGCCTAAGAGCCGGACAGTTCCGAGAATTCCGCATACCCGACGAATTGGTATTTGGTTATCTAATTGATTGGATTTAACTGAAAACGGAGGGTAGTGTGAGGATTTTTTCTTATTGGAATAAATAATCTTCTCTGTGCGCATTTTGTACTCACCTTGGACTTTGACAAAATTTGAGACCCGATCGATGATAAGCAATTCATCTTTGCCATTTGGTTCAACGATAAATCGCTCGGGTGTGATGTATCTGGAAGAAATCAACTCAAGTTAGTTTCAATTCAATATTACGAAACAACAATAAAGTTGTTACAGATTCATATCGTCGTAAACATCCCAACCAGACATGGTGATGAGTTATTTGTTTTCGATTTGCTGATGTTAGCTGAATAGTAAGCATATAATCACTTGGATCTGTTGGCTTTGCCAGTCAAGGGAAGTTCCAGGATATCTTTATTGTTATACAATTGATTTCTTACACAACAAAATGTTTTAAAGTTTTTTTTTGTCGAGATAACACCGACAGAGAAATTGAAAATTTATGGCTGAAAAATTTTTTTTTGGAAATTTATGTTGACAGTAGTGTGTAAGGTAGGATGTCACCACGACAGCAAGGTGACATTTGTCATTTTTTTTAGCAGCGCCATCAAACGGTAAATAGACTATATTGTTACAGTACCTGGTTGCAATTAATAACAATATTAAATTTAAATACAATTTCATGAGAAATGTGATTACGAAATTTTGCACAATAGTTGCAGTCTGAGTTGTCAAGAAAATTGTGTGTGATTCTTTTTCACTCAGAGCGCTTAGATCTCCAAATGTGTGTTTCTTTTTTCGTTCTGAACATGTGCAGAGCGCGCTCGATGTGCTTGAACAATATCTTCTGAGAATTGCCGAGTAAATTGCCGAGCACACGAAACGGCGGCATGTGTGTTGAGAATCAAAAATAATCATATATCTGGTGTGTATCTGTGCACAAAATAATTGTAGTTTTATGCTATATTGCTTTTTATGATGAAAATGAAAATTTATTCTGGTTCGTGTGGTTCATATGTGCTTAAAAAACAAATCAGTGTTCAGAGCTTGCTCTGTTCGGAACAAGTTCACAGCATACTCTATGTACTCAAACTCTCCTCAAGCTCTGCTCTGAACGAATAAAGAAAAACGCCTAATAAAGCTTAGTACGCTGCTGATGCGAAACGAAAAATCTCATATAAAAATGGCAACGAAATCATAAACGAAAATTTTCGTTCTGCTTTTCGTTCAACAGTACGCTGTTCCATGACGAAATTTCAGAAGTCTCCACTCACTTTTCGCAGACAATTTATTAACCAGACCATTAAATTGGGTGTGGAAAATTAGATTTGAGTTTTTAGAAGCGTTGTTATTTTTGACTGGGTCTCTTTTGTCTTCTTGAAAATTTGTTGGTGGAACAACCGTACATTCGATTCCCATCAGCAGCATACTATGCTTAAATCCTAGTGCTGTTGGTGCTGTTCAAACAAACACTAATTTTATCTTCACATTATTTCTTCTCAAGCCAAATTTTGAAGACGTAGAGATAAACATAAAAATAAAATCAGAATAGTAGCGTATCTATGAAATGATAAGTAGGGAATATGAAAATTCAGTCACTGATGATTAATGTTGAAGATTGATGTTCTTAAATATATATTTACATTGTTTAATATGCTTCGCTCTAAAATTCATTCTGAGTTATGTGTTTTAGTACAAAAAAAACTAACGGTAATATGATTTTTAAAAAATCAATTTCGAAGCATTTGCAGTGAGTTATAATAATAATGCTAAATACTAAGCAAACACTAAGAAAAATAAAGCAAGTTTGTTTGTGTGTCAATTAAATATAAATATTCAAAGTTATTGCTGTGCCCCATGTCGATGCACGACTCGGATTTATTACATTGCCCGATATTTTTTAGATCAATATGATTGCTTTTAAATTCATTGACTTCATAATTCCCTTCTATTCAAGTCTATGCAAAGCCATACTTATGTAAGAAAACAGCGTCAATAATTGTTTCGTAATTCTATTCAAAGTATGTCTTCATTGTACTCATTCCCTTTAGCTACGGTACCGACTAATAGAAATAAGCTGTTGAATTGATTTAATCCTTGCAACTAATTTAACTACAAGCTTTTTTCAATCAGACTTTCTGGTCAAATACCTCCAGTGTTTTTTTTAATATTGCACAAGATAGGGAATCTGCTAGTGATGGGCTATAAAAAGCATGATGTACATCCAACATCACAATTTGTATAGCAAAAGTAACCGCGTTTTCGTAAAGATTATAACTAGCGCAATAAATACAAATTAATGAAACTGATTTATTTGGAACTGGAATGTGTTCCAGAACACATCCTAACCAAAGGACCATCTAAGTATCAATATTTAACCATGATTCGAACATCATTATTTTTTTTATAAGTACATCAGTGTGAAACAAAGGAAAACAACACAATCCGAATTGAAGAATTTCAAGATCTATGAAAATGTGAAAGCAAAACGTTAAAAAATCTCCTCAAATCATTTACAGGGCAGATTTTGTTAACTCAACTTACTTTTTCACCTTCTCTCCTACGGAATACTAATGCCGTCATTCACCGACCATTCATAACTTAAGAGTCTCATAAACCTATTCACCAAGGATTAATATAGAGAATATGTGTAATGTATTAATTCACTTCTCTTTATCTTATATGAGTGGTCGCAACCACTCTTAAGTTTTGGAAGCTCTCATCGAAAATTTGTTCGAAAACTTTTAAACTTTTTCTCCAACTGTTAATGTAACAATTCCTTTTTTTAGATTTTTGATTTGCAAACTAAACCCAAAAGTACAAAGTGGTAAAAAATAAACTTAAACAATTTCATTTATAATGATATAGTTCATTATCTCTTCCTTCGACTGTAATCGTTTTCCTATTTGTTGTATTGAGGACGTTCACTCAGTTATTCTCAGCAATCTGAAATAACTTTTTGTTGTTGTAATGTGTACAAAAGCACATCTGATGAAAAACCAGCTGTTCTCATGAGATAACTTGAGTTATCCCAAAAAAATTGAAATAACTAGCTATCCGAGAACAAATGTATAGAATAGCTGATTGCAAAATTCATTTGGAAGATTTCAGCTTATCTATCTGATTCGTTCACATAATCCGAAATAATATATCTGATGCCGGACTTACATGACTGCCAAATTCGCAGTATATACTGCCACAATACTGCTGTCATTAATTTAATAAACGACATTCGTTTACACGAATAAACTAATGACAGATAAAAACACTGCCAACTGGCAGTTGAAAATTGTTGTCAGTATAATGCCACAAATTAACGAAAATTCTGGCTGGCAGTTTTTTAATGACAAATGTACTGCCACATTTACACGACAAACAAAATAAAACCAAGATTTTGACAGTAATATTGCCAATTTATCAGTCGAAATTGTCGCCCGCCTCATGTCGAAATTGTTACATTCAATTTTTTTTAACACAATCGAACAAAATCAGTTTTATGCTGTAAAAATAAATCTTGCCTTTTAGGTTTAGATTTCATCGTCTTTACATACGCATACTTTTCTGCAAGGTTCTTGAACCAAGGATAAATTTAAATTTAATAATTAAATAAATAAGATTTAAAAATTTTGTAAGGAATTCAATATTAGTTTCGGCAGTCATTTTTTGCATTGAACTGTGCTGCCAGAGTCAGAAATTCAAAGTAACTACATTTTATTCGGAGATTATAATAATTTTGTTTTGGGGTCGTTCAATTACCCGACAAATTTAAATATTTTTAGTTAGCTGATTTTTTTTAAGATCAATTAAGGAAGTAATTGAGTTAAGCAAAGTTCATATTAACCCAATAAAAAGCTCGTCTACTACATGGTTTCGATTGCAAGCTTATCGGACAGTTAAACGGGAAAACCAATTAACCAATATCTTAAATATATTTTTCTTTTCTTTGTGTAGGTTATTTTATAATTACTTTTTTTTTATTACAACAAAATTAAGGCTCATTGTCATAAATGTATAATCATGAAAAAAAGTCTTAAAACAGCGAAGCAATGCAAGAACTGGTTAAACAGTATTACATTAACCCCTCTACACTTTTTTTGTCACCTTCTATGATTCACCTAGAAAATTTATATTTATCTAATTGCTTGTAACCTGCAAGTTTGTTCAAGTTCAGTCATTTAAGAATAACTCCCTTCAAGATCATAAAATTACCATTATGAAAAAAGTTTAATTGTTCTTTAAAATCTGCTGCCAGTTGTAGTTTACCACTCTAAAGGCTTATGAGAAATAAAGTCTATAAAACAGTTTAAAACAGCCCTAAAAGAACAAGCTAACATTTACTTATGTATATATGTACATTGCTGTTATGTCACAAGAATTAATGCCTATGTATCTATGGGCAAACATTTTGCCAAAATATAAGCATTGAGAGGTCAAGGTATCTCAAAGATCTTGTTATTCTGGTTTTCTTTCATTCGTTTTTTCCCTAACTATTGCATATAGATACATATAATCGCGACACAACAAAATAGTTTTTGATCTTAATACAGTCTTAACTATTTTCACACTAATCTACAAATTTAACATACAAATATGTAGATTAGAACATTCCCATATTCTTATTATTCAAAGCACTAAACTTATGAGGTTCTCTTTCGTAATGCCTTCATTAAATTTCATTAACATTCTCAAACACAAAAAGTGAAGAAGTCATACTTAGGATAGGAATCTGAATGAAGTTTGTAATCTATACGACAATTTAAAACCAATTAAATTAAAGTTAAGCTGCATATATTTATACATATCATTATCAGACAAATTACAATACGAATTCAGGTATAAATAAAGAGCTTTAATACTGATAACATATTGTTTTCCTATAATTTTTGACTATCAGAAGAAATAATTGACAATTTCAGAAAAATGACATCTGACAGCTGCAGGAAATACGGTCATATGACGTTTTTTTGTTGTTGTTCATTAAATTGTTTGACAAGCAAAATTATTTTCGCTTCCGCAATTAGTGGGAAAACTAACGAAACATATGTAGATGAACTTTTTTTTACAAACACTATGACATTATAAAATCAAAATTAATGAGTTCTTTTGAATATGTACCAACTTAAGACAGTTTTAAACAATTTTCTGATGTAAGACACGACAGCAATTAAAACAATGTGTCCTAAGTTACTACTGCACAACTTGTTTTCGATTGGCTGTCACTCATTTCCCACTCCGGGTATTATAAAAATTTTGGACAGAAATTTCTCGACTTGATAAGGGAATACAAATAGAACACCCTGAATATTTGTCATAATATTGTATTTATAATAATTTGTAATAATTGTTAAAATAATCTATTTTTTTAGATGGGGGCGTTTAAGTGTGTATGCGTTAATTTGTGAGTACGACATTTTTATATTGTATTGAAATCAAAAAAGTGTCGAAATCGACATCAGTCATATTCTATTTAATTTAAATCGCCATTTTTCACTAACCCAATACCACCCTACAAAGTATTAAGAAATATCTCATGTGTAGAAACGTATAAAAGTATAGGTAGTTGTTTCTGTCCTTGACAGGTCTATATGAAAGACAACAAGTTTAGGCTTTATATCAGACTTGCTTATTCATAAAACATTTATATACTACCATTTCCTTTTGTACAATTTTTGGCTTTTGTATTAACAATTCACAGTTGAAAGTAAGACAATTTAAGACATCATTTAAATATCCGGACATTTTAAAATTGTTATTTTTATCTAGACTTAAATAAACTGGTTAAGGACTGAAGGTTTTGAAGGAAAGATCATTGATCAATAAATGTACAAGCTCATGATGAATGCACATACATAATATGTATTCTTATTATACGATCTAACCTACTCTTGATTTTGAACAAAAATTTAAACCTGCCGTGTGTATATATAAACAACATTTATCTAAAAAGAGAAGAAAAAACATACCTAACAATAATGGTTACAAAAATTAACTGATGAGAACTCTACTCAGTTTTTGCTCATAAATTATTTAGAAAAAATACGTATACGCCACAGTGAACTCATGTGCATAAGTCAATCTAAAATAAGTCGGGGTTTGTTTACATACATATATCACTTATTTACAACACTTATGTATAGTACATATATATGTATTTATATGTATATGTAAGCACATTACATATTTCGAAAACAGATGACGATTTTTTTTCTAAATTATATTTTTAGGCTTATATTATTAAATACATTAAATTGCCATACCAAATATTTTTTTAGAAAAAATTAAAGAAATATTGTATATACAAAATTGTGTACAAAAAACCACTTTAAAAATATATTTAGCCGTTTCTACTAAGAATCTTATGCTTACCATGCGATCGAATATAAGAGTAAGTACGTCGGGATCCATTCTTGCATTTTATTTCCCAAACATGTCTAAAACACGATTTTTTTATAAATTCGATTGAAAATGGGTTATTGATTTTTTTAAGATGAAGTGCTATAAGCATATTTATAATAAATTTAAATTAACGATCAAAATTTCCTTTTATTTTTTTTTAAACCTCTGCACTACTCAGAATAATAAGCAATAAAAGCCATGTTTTTTCCAAAATTAATCTTAAAGTATTTAAAATACAAATAAATTAATCAATTATATACACTAGAAATTAAATAAATTATTAATTTATTTATTTACTATCATTCTATTTTTATTACATACTTTTAAGTTCATTTTTATTTAGCTTTTTGTATACTATATTGATATTAGATACACAAAAGTTATGTACATAAGCATAAATATTCATATTTATGTATATACGCTTTGAACTTTGTTCGTTTTTCTTTTTCTCATTTTCAATACTACGCGTTTATTTGACAGCTATCTTTCATTTTATCTTCTTTGCCCAGTGCAGATATTGAACAAAAATAATTTTTAAAAGAGAAATGGAAGGCAAAGTTATTTATATAGGTATTCCGGATGACAAAGCCAAGGATTGTAGAGAATGGGGTTCATTTGGTAATTTAAAATAAGCTTAGAAGTTTTTTCTTTGCTCCATTTAAATTCGTCAGCCAGTGAAAATTAAATTAAGCAAATCCGAAAAAGAAAAAAAAGTAGAAAGAGAAACGTCAAAAAAACACGCAATGAAAATTTCTGTTTCATCGTTTCATTCTTTCTTTCTCTTTCGCGCTTTATTCACGCATGGGTAAACACGCGCTATGTAATACCGGACTTATGCATACAAATTCGTGTACAGATTTTTATCGTATCACTGAAGGAAAAATTAATGATTGGCAACACTGATCAGTAGCGAGGTTGATTATATTATTTCCAGTAAATCCAAGATGGCTGCCCCAAGCATCAAAATAACCACTCAAACTTGAATGTGTAAGTACGTACTCTTGTTTGCTTCTACACAAAGTATTCATATTTTTGTTGATTGTGGGCCGAATTTCATGAAACTTTCGATTTGAGACAACACTTACTGCACATAAGAAATATTCTCATTACAGGGTGTTACAGGAAAAATGACACAAACAAACTTTAATTTTATTCAATTATATCTACGGATATACTTCGCGGTTATAGTTGTTGCTATCGCTGTTGATATTGAAGATTCCTGCAATTCTTCGCTGAAGATTAAAGATGCTTTCCTTCCGTCGTCCTCAGTAGTCAGTACTAAGACTTTTTTTCTTTTAGGACACTCTTAAATCAAAGAAAAATATTAGCAATACAAAACAATAGTTGTGTGTTCTTACCAGCATCGTCATCCTCCAACATCAAAACGTAAATTTCAGACATTAAATTTATTCTTTTAAAATTTGTATTGCCAGATGATTTGATAGACTTTCAAGTCAATTAATTTTTGAAAATAATATCGTTAATTTTTCGACTGAATTTTTAAAATGTCTGAATATGCCTAGGAATGGAGCCACACAAGCTCTGTCTGAAATTTAGTTCACCGCTCATTCTTTTGCGTAACACAATTCCACCAAAATGGTCAGCAGTATGTTGCAAGCTAACGCGTGTGAAAATCATCAAATTTATTTGTTTTTACGAAAGACAAATTAACGAATAATATATATCATCCTTTAATTCTTAATTAATGGAAAGCACTGATTGCTTTATATTAGAATATTTACAAATCAATTCATTAACAAGGCCAATTTTAATATCTAATAATTAAATGCAACACAATAGAGCCACAGCAACGTGCGGACGGGCTTGCTAGTAGATACTCTTATATATACCAAAATGATATTATTGAATCAATATAGATTGATTGCCTAATTATTGTAAACGAAAAGAGCAAGTTCGTACGATACAGTCGTACATTTCATTTAATAAAAATTGTGTTCCATTTGTATTAAAATTGTACCACAGAACGGACCCTTGCCTATATGATTTTCACCCAATTCCAGGGCTGTAACTTTCCGTCACATCATATCCTTACCGTCCTGTATATTTCATTTTAAATAATGAACAAGTACACGCTCCACTCAAAAATGTTACTTTTTAGGCCAAACATCGTTTTTTTTAATTTTGATTCATACAACCAATTTTTATCTTTCAAAAGCATAATGAAATCGATTTATTATTTTAACTTAGTTAAACAGCTCCTCCAATTAGTTTACATTCCGTATAAAATCTTAAATTTCAAGTCTTTTTGTTCTCTCTATTCTACCTGCCATTTACATACATGTATGTAGCTAGATAACTTTAGAGAATAAAATTATAAAAATTGCCTGAAGATATTATTTAATGGTCAATACCGCACCTCGAAGCTATAATCTTCTGAACTCGTGATTGGTTCGTCGACTGAAAAAAAAACATACAACATATTATTGTAAATTGAATGAGAAATAAAATACCAATGTCGAACATGTAAGAAGCGCAAATCTTAAGCAAAAATAATAGATACCGCGCCGGCCTTCAGGGCTACATGAAACTATGAACAGACTTTTTATATAAAACGTAAAAGCAACAGGTTTATTCTCTACAAATACTTCTGATTCTGATTTCTTATGCGGGGCTTAGGAAAAGCTGGTTAATATAATATTCTTTAAATAATTGTTTACACTATCATTGATATATATTAAATGCTAAATGAAGTTTGTATAAATAGCTGACTGAATCTTTTAACTAGTGGCGTTATATACTAAGTGCCTTAAGGATAATATTGATAACATTGAAAAATAAGACTTTTCAACTACATATTAGCATCATGAGCAAGTCTGCAGTGTATTACTTAACCTGCCACCCTGAAATTTCTACAGTAAGAGTGTATAATATAGGAAAGGACATGAATGTACTGCCGACACACTTTGAGCACGACCGTGAGAAATGAAGAATATTATTAATGTAATTTTTGTACGTCTTATAGTGTACGATATTTAGGTTTTAGGAGTCATCCTTAACCCTAAACTAAACTAAACATTCAAAATTGAAGAATGGGTTAAGAAGGCTAGCATTGCTTTCTACGCTTGTAGCAAAACCTTCGGTAAAAAATGGGGGTCTACAATACAACATTAATTAACTTAAGAAAATTCAGAGGACCTTGTTGTTGATCTTGTTTAACGGACGCCTTAACCCCATCAGTGGGAGTTCGAACTTGAAGATCAGCTGAATCTTAAACTGAGTTTAAATTTATGGTTTAACTCGTCCGGTTTCACAATGAAATCTGATCTTCAGATCAGTTGAACTTTGTTTAACTAGATTTTATGAAAAATAGTTGGCAGCATTTTTCTTGCCTTGCCTTCCCTTGCTCTCTCTGACAAAAAAATACACGCGAAACAAGAACAAATTATTTGTACTATTGAAAAGCGAGGAAGATTTATTTTGTTTCAAAGTACAGTCATTATTCTGATTTTGGTCAGCGATAGCGAAAGGAGAATAATAAATAAAATAATATTCAAAATCACTTTCACAACTCGATAACATTTTAATAAACAATTTTTTACTTGAGATACTTGGTACTATATGGCAAGTTTTGCATTTGGAAAAAATCGATCTCGGATTTTAATCAAAGTTGACAAGACCAAAAAGTGGGTCCCGCAATTCCGTATGTCTATCTGTCTGTAGATCGATCTACAGCCTAAGCGGCTGAACCGATTTTGTTCAAACTTTGGGCTTAGGCGTTTTAGGTGATTGTCCAAAATACATTTTTGAATCGTTGAATCTTTGACAAAAATTGGTGTGTGTACTACTTGAGGTATGGTCTCCATTTTGGTTTAATTTTTTTTTAAATAGTTGGTTATTACAACCATTTTATTGATTTTCGACTTTCTCACAAACGGCTCAACAGATTCTAAATAATACTGAATTTCAAAATTCTCGAAAAAATGTTTTTTGGATTTTTGAAAAAAAAAATATTTTGTTTTTTTTTTTGAAAATTCAATATTTCGAAAACGAATGGACAATTTTTTCTGAAATAAATATTAAAATGTTCATACCAATTTTTTTTAGAAAAAAATTAAAAATTTGTGTATATAAAAAATTATGTTAAAAACGACTTAGGGCCGTTTGCTGATAAGAATCATAAATATTTATGTTCAACTTAAAACCTTTTCCTCTTCGTAAACTGTCACATAAGTTCTTAAGTAGAACTTAAATTCTTCAGTTGTGTATCAGCACACGGGGCTTAAACAATACATTCAGCCATTTCTATTAAAAATCTTTTGCATATTATGTGATCGCACATAGGAGCAAGTACGTGCGATTCAGTCGTGCATTTTATTTTTGTTAATAATATTTTCTGAAAAAAAATAACAATACAAACGCTGAACTTAAGATTAAACGGGAGAATAATCTCGGTTAACTTAAACTGCAAATAGAACACAGTTCCCGGTTTAAACGAAAGAGTGAAACCGAATAAATTGTAGATTTGAAGCTTGATCCAAAAGTGGAGTTTGATCTTGCACTGTGAATCTAGGGGTAGGTGTTTCAATGTTAACTTACGGCAAATAAGTACAACACGTATATGGGAAGTTATGGATTCGTAAAAAAATTGAACTAGAGATTTTAATTAAACTCCCAATTAGGATTGATAGCGAAACCAAAAATAAGCTGGAAATTCTGTATATAAGGATGTCCGGTGGATGCATTTTCTTTTTAAATTTGGTACATATCGTTTTTTGAATAACACACAATAGGTGCCTGCGATACATTTTTTTATCCAAAAAAGGAAACAAAAAATACCAAAATTTTCGAAAAATAATTGTATTGGTTTTTGAAAAAAAAAATAATTTTTTTTTGAAAATTCAATATTTTGACAACGGTTGTAGGATTTTTTATGGAATTATATGTTTTTAAATTTATAATTATTGCATACTTAAACTTGTCATGCCAAATATTTGTTTAGAAAAATACTAAAGAATTTTTGAAATTTGATTTAAAAATTAAATAAAAACGACCTGAAAAATATATTCACCCGTTGCGTTTCTACTAAGAATTGTGTACCTACTTACGATGTGATCAAACATAAAAGCAGGCGATACAGTCTTGCATTTTATTTTGTATAAATAACAATATAATAAATATAATATATGATAAATATCATTATACGAGTATCTTTTGAAAAAATTCTAAAAACATATTTTTTTAAATCCGATTTTTCAAAGCCGGCTTAGTAATTTCTGGGAGTATAAAGTCTTATATGCTTATTTAAAATGACTTTAAATTTGCGATCCACATTTTGTTTCTAAATTTTTTTACAAAATCTTATACCTAAAAAATCTCCAAAGTTTTTTAAATTTTGTATTCATGATTCAAATGTTTTTTTTTTGTCAAACTATAACAGCTTACCAAGTGTTATTAAAGATATTAATTGGTGTACAATCAGATGGTATTGGTTTTTTTTAATGTATTATGTGTTTCAAGAATTTATTTACATTTTATTTGTATAAGTTAATATTAATTTTATTCTATCAGCTGTTTTATTAAAGAAATCTAAAAAATAAAAGCCAGTACGTGCGACCCTATTGAGCATTTATTTTTTTTAAATTTGTCTTAATATTTATTGCAATTTTATGCAGTCTTATAATCAACATTTTAAATTCAATTTGCGGACAACTTGAAAAGATAGAAGTAAGATAGCTTTGAACATATAGTACATATTAGATTTTTTTTTATAAATTTAGACTTTTTTTCATTATACCTAACAATTATTTTCAAGATTCTTTTTATCCATCATGACTGTAGATATGTATTTCTTGTTTTATAACCCATTTATTCAAGAACATTCAAGAACAACATTATTCTTGAACTTGAAATTAAAAGGAAACGCAAATGTCAAAATATCAATAACTTGTTTTGCGCAAATAAATTTATTCTTGAACTCCAAGTTTAAAGAAACTTCTGTTAATTTAGTGAACAAAATATTGCAAACGAATGTTCGTAGCGGTTGTCCTTAGTTAAGTGACTATAAAAAAAAACATTTCCAGTGAAATCAAAATTAAAATTAAATACAATACATTCATAGAAAATATACTTCCAATAAAATTTTTAATATTGAAAACGACAACTACTTAACATATTTATTTTTAATTTCAGGTCCATCCTGCAAAGGTAATTTACTGGCGTTGAATGAATTTGCTAACCTTATAACGAGATTAAAGCTATCAGCAAAGAAATGATGATTAATATAAGATAGAAATACAATATCAATTTGGCGAGACCATTAATTACGTAAGTAGATATCTACAAGCTTTACACAAAAAAATGCACTGATTTCAGTGACAGGTCACTTACACATTCACACCCATCATCTCCCCATTATTGGATATACCTGTCAAGTGAAAACCCAATAAGAAATTAATAAATTCCACGAGACAACAGTATGTCAGAAAAGTAAAATAACTAGGTACCTACCTAGTACTTACTCACAATAACAAGAAAACCAAAAACACTGTTAACAATTAAGTAAATTCCACTCAAACTCAAAGCCCTATTTACCTATACGCTGCAGATTTCACCCGCCAAACATTATAGGTACCTACCTACTTTATATCCATTATCATACTCAATAAAACGTTCCACGTAGGAACATCTTCACTTTAAAAAAAAAAAAAACGTCAACAACAACCAAAACCAACCTGCCTACACCTCAAACCTCACTCATTGCGATCTTAGCCGCAAATTAACATTGTTGTTGGTATTTTATATTGTTTTTTTTTTTTTGAAATTATATTTTTTTCCATTCGTTCCAGAGAGAAACAAAAAAATGGCAAAACCTCAAGTCGACTGTTTAGTCTTTAGTTACCTTCGCGATACTGTTAAGAGCTGTATGTACACCGCAATGCGCTAAGCAACTCAAACCGTTAGTCGCGCAAATATAGTACCTACCTGTTCGTCCATAAAAAGTGAGATACAAGTTCTGTTTAATTATTTACTGTTTATAGATACTTTTTGTTTTCTTTTTTAATAAACGCATGATATCTATATTCTATGCAACGCATCTGTGGTGAGATTCGAAAGAACAAAATATACTAACTAGATTCTAGTTATGCTAAAGTAGTGTCGTGTGTTCTAATCTTGCATCTTGAAAAAAAAAAAAATACAGCTACAAAGAAGAATATCGCCTTGTTATGTACCTATCTACTTCTGTTGCCTGTAGACTTATCCCGTTTTAAAAGCCGGTATCCTTATATAGTGAATGGATGAACTTGACTATACTTAGTTGAAAGACAAAACTGGGCCAATCCGAATGAGAGAGGAGACACTCAACACCAGATAAAACTGCATTTCTTCTTCAAATCATATCAAAAGATACTCAATGCTTGAATGTACCTACCTAACCTATGTATCTTTAAGCGATTGAGTTTCCACATTTCATAATAACATTATCATATAACGGAAGGCAAGACGCATCTTTGGCCAAAGTTCGCAGAGAATTTAACGATATTTTATACTCTCTTAAAACAAACAGGAAATCTTTGATTGCATTTCGCATCGGATACCTATAGAAGTTATAGTGATATATCCAAATATAGAAAATGGTTATTTTTTTTTAAAGCCAGAGATACAGTGAAATTACGTTGAAAGTATTTCTTGCGTCTTTTGTATTCACCTGATTTGTTTTTATTTTTGTAATTCTCTCATTTTTGTTTGTATGCCAAAGATAAAATGGATTTGTTAGACTTTTCTTAAAATAATATTCAAAGTGCGAATCCAATCAATCCGTTTTATAGATAGTTTTGTATCTCTTCTTAGTATCTATACCTACTTAACATTTTATTGCTCCCCTTTTTCTGCATCTGCATGCATCTATCAATAATGCCATCGACAACAACAGCAACTTGCATCGATATAAACGGTGGTGTAGCTCTACTTACAACCAACTCCAAAGATATCCCAAAAGAAAACCTCACCAAGAGGTACCACATAAGTGAAATGCCTTCGCAGACCATTTCTTTTACAAACACAACTTTAAAACCAGCACCAACGGCAGGTAGCCCCACTTTGCTGCGAATGCAAGTTGAAAATGATAAATTTGAAGAAGGAGAAGAAAATTTCGATCGGCCATCATCAAAGATGGAAGAAGAACGTAATATTCGAGGGACGGTAGTTGAGGAGGATGATTTGGCGACAACGATAACGACCACAGCGACTATGAAGACGAAGACGATGAAAGTGGAGCCAACGATCATTAGTGTTGGTAAAAATGTAACCAACGAAGATGATGGTATAGAAGTCGACGAAAATAGTATTAGTTGTATTTTACCATCTCCATGCACCACTACAGATGATCCTACTGTTGGTGCTGCTACTGCTGCTTTTGCTACTGAAACTGATATTTCCCCAGTTTTACAAATCGAGATAGTTAACCATAGTCAAGAAGTAGTAGCAGATTGTGCAAGTGCACTGACCGAATCAGTTTCATCCACGGAAAAAGACTTTCATGTTGTTAAAATAAAAGTTTCGCCGGAATCGGAAATACAAAAAATTGAATCTGTAAATAATTACAACAACGAACAAAGTGTTGTGAAAAATAAAGTGACAGTTGTGAATTTGACAGAAAATAAGTCTGGTAAGCTAAATATTGATAAGGATATCAGTGAAAACAAATCATCAGACAATATGGTTCAAAAGTCTATTAACAACAACAACAATGGAACCTCAGTTACCGATTTGAATGTCAGCAATCCTACATATTTGTATTATATGATGAGTAGTGGACAGTTTTCACCAAGTGACACTTTAGACAGTGGCACCTGCAGTGACATGGATAATGGCAGTACTACAACAAATTCGACAACACCACCGCCGCTGCCGAAAAAATCCGCTCCAAAACTGGAAATGCACTTGAAGACCACTAAGATCTTGATGAAGGATAACCATCGCCCGAGAAAGGGACTCCATGAACATCAGAGAGCTGGATCACTTACCGATAGTGAGGAAAGTGAATCCAGCTTGAGTTGTGAGTCTTTAAGTTTATCCGAGGGAGTTCCATCGAAGTTATCATTTCTGCCAGATTCTCTTCTTCGAGATATTCGTGATCGAAAGCATTCCAATTTGCCGCCGTCGAAGGTGTCGTCTTCGGCGCCGTTGCTTCCATCGAATAAGGGAGGCTTTTCCACCAAAATCGATTTCAAATATGCCGCCGTGAATTTGAATAATGATAAGAATAATGATAAATTAGTTAGTGAACGTAATGCCAACAATAATATCAAATTCGACTCAAATGGTAGTTATCGCAAAGATAACAATAAAAATTGTGTTTTAATTAAAGAAGGTTCGTATTCGTTGTCATCGTCGTCGTCGTCGTCGGTTGGTTCGATGGAATCGCGTAAATTCGAAAATGACAAATATTATACTTTCCATGTGAATGAACATGATTTCGGTGGTAGTCTAGTCGATGAGTGTGATGAACCAAGAAGTTTAAGTGATGATGCCTTTGCCGGTTATAGGGATATTCGCAGCCCATCATCAGCGACATCGACAATAAGGAGCTCCAAGGGAACTGTTCGAGGAGTAAAGAATCGCGTACGAAATGGAATTGCGACTTTTCTGCAAATGCAGCAATCAAATGTCAAGGTGAGTTTATTCTTTGGCGAACATTCATATTTGAAACATAATCTGTTTAAAAAAAAAATCATTATACATGCATGTCGATGTTTACAACATGTTTTCTTTTTTTTCTGTCTGACATATGATAGGTACTTTGATTATCAATTAACATATTTCATATGTTTATATGGCTTGTAGACCTATACATATGTACTTACATGCATACTTTGTACCCAGTGTACGGATACTATTTAGATGAACAATATCGATGTAGAAATTAATATTCGGGACACAATGGTCATGTTATTGTCAACCTTGGAACTTTACTTCAAACATTTACAATATGTGGACCAAGCAGAAAATTATACGTTATATTTGTCTGTGTTAAGAAATTTTTAGGTATTTTCAAACAAACGGAATTGATTTGAAATTGAAGGGAATATTTCTTGACTATTTTTTCGGGCACTGTTCAATAAAATGTCCTTTTCGACAATCAGAGACTATAAGATTGGCTTGCTTTCAAATATTTTGTATCATCTGAACGTGGTCTTCTATAAAGATGAAACAGCTCTGAAAATGAATCAATTCCGAACATTAAGCAATTAAAAATATTTAACGGGAATTTTCAAAATTTAATATTAATAATACTTTTTATTTACACAAAACTTAGCTTGCATTTGCGATACATACAGTACATAGGTACTATATGACAAATTGAGATTTTCATCAAACTTGACACTTCGATAATAGCGAAGACAAAAAATGTGGGTTCCGCAATTTCGTCTGTCTGTCCTCCAGTTTACAGTCTAAGCTCTAAACGGTGATGGATTTGCTTCAAACTTGGTGCATAATGTTTTTTCGGTTTATACCCATACATTTTTTTCATTTTTTAAGACGAAAAATAACGGTACTTACCATAAATCTTTTTTTTGCCAAAAAGAAAGCTCTTATTTTTCTCAAAATCGGCTACAACGGTTTTTATAAAAAAATATAAAATGCACGACTGGATCGCTCGTACTTGCTCTCATGCTCCATCACATCCAATGCAAAAATTCCAAATAGAAACGACTAAATACATTTTAAAGTCGTTTTTTTCCTTAATTTGTCATATACAAAATATCCTTTAATTTTTTCTTAAAAAAAAAATTGGTACGCCAGTTTTAAATAATTAATTATATAAACTTAAAAACAAAATTTCAAAAAAAATCCCGAAAAAAAATCTAATATTTTGGTATGCAGTATTCTTTATAATTTTAAGGACATATTATATAAAACTTTTGGTCGAAATCCTTGTAGCCGTTATGAAAAATAAAAAAAAAAACGTTTGTATGGCAGGTGCAGATAATAACAAAATATGTAAACGAAAATGTGTGACCAAAATGTATACTCTAACAAAGCACACACCAATTTTTATCATAATCGCTATAGTCGTTTTCGAGATAATTAAGAGGGTAGAAAAATTGTATTGCAAGGCTAAAAAAGACGACTCAAAAACCTATTTGAGACAACCACATACAACTCTTAAGTACCAAGTTTGAAGAAAATCACAGGCAGAATTGCGGGACCCACTTTTTTGGTGTTCTCCATCTTCGTTTTTGACACCACTTGTAAAACCATTTTATTTGTTTTCGATTTTCTGGAAATTCGTGATATGTTTTGTGCAGAAGCTCCTAAAATGCTTGGGGGTGGCCGTGGCGCGATAGTTGTGTGCTCGCATGTCAATCTCGTGGTCGCAGGTTCGATTGCTGCCGTTGTCTATGTCTTCTTATATTCCATTAAAAACCTATTCTAAAAATTGTCATAAAATGAATCTCTGGTTTACTCATTACATGCTGTTCAGGCATAACACTAACAAAATGTGATTGAGTTAACTACTCATTAGTATGTCAAAGAGATAAATAAAATAATGCGAATTATAAGAGACATAAATAAATAAGACACGGTAATTTTCTCCGCATTAGTTCAGCCGCCATCACTGGAGATAAAATCTGAGACAACAACCACCGTCTCAATACATCGCGCCACACATCTTTCATATACTCTTTCTGTTCTTTCACCGGATGCCGCGCTGTATTGAAATCATATAAAGGGTATTCATAATCCCTTGAGCGGGTGCAAAATTATAAAAAAAAAAAAAAACACTAATGTATACCAAAATTTGTCAACACAATTTTTTTTTTTATAACTCAAAACTTTGAAACGACTCAATTGATTTTTTCGAAACTACGTATTTGATAGTTTTTTGACATTATTTTGAATAGTTAAAAAACTATTTGCCAAAAATAAAAAAACAACGGTACCTCCCATACAAATAAAAAACAACACCGTTAAGAAAAAAATGTATTTTTGAAAAAAAATTTCTCACTATTGGATGAACCAATTCAAATTATTTTTTTGATGTAAATTCTCCCTAAAAGTGTGAATAAAATCGCATACTCAAATTTTCAAAAAATTAGTTTTTCGATTTAAGAAAAAAAAGTTTTGAAGAAATCGATTTTTCAAAAACGAGTGACTGAATTTTTTTAAATTAAAATTTTATATGTATATTAATAATTAAATTAATAATTAAATCGTATACTAAAAATTATTTTGTTTTAAATCCGCTCCAATGATTTTTAATTTTTTATATATAAATTCATAGTTATCCAAAAATTTAAATGGCATCTTTTTTCATCAAACTTTATCAACTAAGCAATCTAAAAAGATTTTATTATGTGTACCATCCATTTATTTTTACTTCCCTAATTATATTTCATTTTCACGTATTTTTGCGTACGTCACTGAATACCTACATATCTTTAAATATCTTTAAAAATGATATGAATATTATGTGTATTGTACCCATCATATAAGGTTGTATACATTATAGCTATACATATACCCACCTACATCCTTCACTTTTATTATTATTTATGTACATATTTACATACTAAGGCTCCATATATGTATGAATGTAGGTACATATTACTCTCCTAACTTACATATACAAAACTATAATCCATAATCTAGAAACTTGTAGGTAGGTTTTATAGGTAACTATTCCTTCAATAATCCATTCGACAATTTATTATAACGGGTGTTTTTTTTAGACGTGTTGTTTTCAAAAAGAAATAAAACGCATATAATTTAATGTTATTGCCATTATGTTTTAAGTATGATTTAAGGCAAGTGGCCACCGCGACAGGCTCAAATAAATTCCAGTCGAGAGGTCCAATTTTCGACCACTTTTTGCAGCAATTGGGACTCTATGTCAGCAATAAAGCGCCGAATATTCTCTTCCAATGCGTCAATCGTCTCAGGCTTATCTGCGAAGACAAGGGACTTCACATAACCGCACAAAAAATAGTCCAGCGGTGTTAAATCGCACGATCTTGGAGGTCAGGCCACGATGCGAGATAATGCGCTCACCAAAAGTTTTCTTGAAAAAATCAATTGTTTCGTTGGCTGAATGTATGACATGTAGCACCGGCAGTCTTGTTGTAATGAAAGGTCGTCCACATCAACATCCTTCAATTCAGGCACGAAAAAGTCATTAAGTTAATAATCATGGCTCTATAGCGTTCCCCATTGACTGTAACATTATGAGCGGCTTCATTTTTGAAGAAATATGGACCAATGATTCCCTCTGCCCATAGAACACGCACAACAAATAGTGACTTTTTGAGGATGTAACCGCGTTTCAACAAGGCTGGAGGATTATGATCACTCCAAATATGACAATTTTGCTTAATAACGTACCCATTGAACCAAAGGTGAACTCCATAGCTGAACAAAATTTTCTTTTGAAAATCGGGATCGTGGCCATCTCGTTTTGGGCCCATTCATGCACGTTTTGCAAATGTTATTCAACGTTTATTCATTATGAAATGGCAAACCCAATTGAACATAAATGAAGTGACAGCTGTCAAAAAGCCCAACTCCGAAAAAAGTATTGACTGATTGAAAACAACACGTCTAAAAAAAATACCATTTACTAAGAATCAAGTAATCTTAGCTATGTAAATCGATTTTAAACCTATGCTAACTATAACTGGATAACTAGACTACTTACCTAACTAACAGCGTTAATTTTCAGCTACATTAAAATTGTAAGCTACAAGAACAAGTTCGTACGATATATTTCTTTCTTTTATCGGCTAATTAGGTTAAAATAATATCTTTCAATAGCTTTCTTTCCTGAAGAAATAGGCCAACACACAATAACACAATAGATAAACTCAGAACAAGTTAGAACAAAATGAAACGTCAGTTGCCACCAGAATTTGACAATACTTACTGTTCTGAATTTTCCGTTCTGTATTTGCTTTTCAGTTCTGATATTGAATTTTAGTAAGCGATCTTCTGGTTGATTTTTTTAATTTTTTTGATTTCGTTATTAATAAATAATTATAAACACAAAAGAGGAGTTGATTAACTTTAACCACAAACAAACAAGAAAGCAAAATGGGAAAAATTATTTTGACAGTTCTCACGGTTCTTTTCTAGTTTTATCTTACTCTTAAGGCGGAACTGTGAACGTCAGTGAACATAGCTATTATTCTTTTTTTTTGTTTTTAGCAAAATTGAAAAATCTTAGCAACTAATTAACTGCAAATTATTCATCTACCCATTCTTTCATCGTCGAAAGTTGCTTTGATAGCTAGATATTCTTTTTTTATGTGTCATATGAACAAACTATGATACAAAAAGTTTTTATATTTGTGAATTTTATTAATGAAACAATAAAGCTTAAATATAGCTACTTATTGGGTGGTATAGATTTTCAAGTTATTTAATCACAAACTATTTTAAAACCTCTATTAATAGTTCAATTGTTAATAGAATTGGCATCCATGAGATCTACCTAAGAAAAAACTTACGATTTCACAACTTTTAATTCAACAGAAAACTTTCAAACAATAAGAAAATGTTTCGACAGAAAACAACAAACAATATACCCCACCAACCTTGACTTCATTAATATTGTTTTATTTACATGGAATAATTAATTATTGTATGGAAAACACACACGCTCTGGCTGTAATTATTAAAAACGTAAAAAAAAAAGTTGTTAAAAAACAATGCATGCCACAAGAAATGTCATTATTTTGAGTATGGACTGGTATACATTCATCAATTCAATTAACCATCTGTACACTACGTACTAGTGTATAAGGTCAATGTTTCCTAAACGATGCGATGTAGTGTTTCTTGATGTGTCCATATCCATAATAGAGATTGGACATCTTGACACTCCGACCACGGAGTAGGTTGTTGTTTCTCGCCTCATAACAACTACCCATGAATGGGGCTATTAATATTTGCATTAGGTATACAATCTTGTCTTAAAACAACGAATACGACGACAGCACCATCTGGAATATGCAAAAAGAAACTGGTCTCATATGTTTATGGATTCAATTAAATATTAAAATGTGATTAATGAGGAGATAGTAAGTATGTAGTTGATCGGTTTTGTTTGATCATAATTACAATATCTGTCTTTTGGCATTAGTGCAGCTTGTCTTGTTTATACTATATAACTATGTACAGTACATGCTTGATTAATCTTGTCATTAAAATTTGGCTTGTTTCAGTAATTTTTGCTTAGTGAATAAATGCCTGGAAGGCTTTATTCAAGGTATTATCATTTTGCCAAATCTGATGATATCACAACATAAACTAGTTTGATGATTGATTGTGGTGGAACGCACATATACATTCATGTATCTACAGAAATAGATATGGAAATTTTGTTTAATAAATTCAATTTATATTTTTGTTTTAATAGGATGGGAGGGATTAAGTTCATTTCTTGAATTTAATATATTCTCTTTTTTATGTTTAAAAGCAGTCAAATAAAAAATATTACATACCTATTTCCATGTTCTCCACTTTATTAAAACTACATACGTATACAGTGTGGATCTTATAATATTAATGACTTTATTTTCTTCGAAAAATGCAATAAAACAAAATAAATGGGACTTTTATAATTTTTATGTTTATACAGGGTGGCACACGAATCGTGCTACAATAAGGAATTTTAATAACTTTTATTTTAATCGATGTATTTCATTAATTTTTTTTAAATAACTAATGGTTTTTAAAGATGATAGACCGCAAATGACCTCCACGCTCATCCACGCATATGCGGCAGCTGATCAGAAAATTGTTCATTGCGGCCTGAATGGTTGAAATTCGGATTGGCTCAATTATTGTCTCAATGGACCGCTTCAATTCAGTCAAATTACTGGGTTTTCTTTTTGTACACTTCCTGCTTGACATAACCCCATAAAAAAAGTGTACCGGAAAGTGCAGTTTCTGGATATCAATTTGTTTGGGAATTTTCGTTGGAGCTCCGCCATAACTTGAGTGGCTACGTATGCATTTGCTCCATCTTGTTGAAACCAAATCCTGCTGAAAAGGGTACGTCTTCGGCGAAGTTCTGGGTAAAAAAGTTCCTTCAACATCTTTAAATAACGGTCCCCATTGACAGTTTGTGTTCCACCGTTTTCCTCAAAGAAGTATGGCCCGACAATACACCTTGATGAAACTGCGCACCACACAGTGACTCGTTCTGGGTACAGTTCCATCTTATGGAGCATTTCTGGATTAGATTCACTCCATATACAGCAATTTTGCTTGTTAGCATTGCCGTCGAAAATTCCAGCGAACAGGCAAATCCTGAGGGTTTAACTTGCTTGTAATTTGGACTTTGTATGGAAACAAGTTTAAGTCATCATGAAGTATCCGTTGTAATGACCGACTGCTAACTCCAATTTGGCTCGATAAGTTTCGAGTCTAAACACTTGGATTTGCCTGTATTGCCGATGCAACAGCGACGATTGTATCCTGAACCCGAACATTGGGATCTCGATGATACGGTCTTCTTTCGATGCTTTCAGATTCGGCAAACATGTTCACCAGCCTCATAATGGGGGAGTACCGCCAAACTCCAGCCTAAATTCCCTTTGGACGGAAATGACCAACTGCAAAGAATGGTATCACTGGACTATTCAAATCTTTTTTTCAGTATCCCTAGCATTCATTTTGATAAATCTAAATATAAAATAAAAAAAAAATAAGCCGATTACTCACACTGAAAAAAGTTATTACGTTTTATTTTTGTAGCACGATTCGTGTGCCACCCTGTATTTTAGTTTTTGTTTATCACTTTTTATAAATGGCAGCTGTAATTATTAATTGCCATTTATATAAATATAGTATGTATCGCACAATTGCACCTCGCTTAATTAATTTTCCCACTTAATTGACCAAAAATTTGCTCTATAAGTAGGACAGCTATTAATTCGGTGACCATCCGTCCTCTTTCTAAGAGGACATGTTTTTTTTCGGTATGTGTCCTTTTTTTGTTTTTCTTAAAGAGGACAGTAATTTATCCTGTTTTTACTAAATTGTCCTCTTAATGTCCTCTTTTTTCTTTGAAACATTTTTCTACAGAGTAAAGTACTTTCTTCAGGAATAAATTACTTAAGAACAAAAAGAAGACAGCACTGTGTTTTTGAATAATTCAGTTTTTGCTATTGTAAGTGTTTCTTGCGTAAGGAACAAAGTGAAAAATGGAAAACGGACAATTTGTCACCAAGTCAGAAATGGGTGGAAATTTTCAAACACTCAGATGTAGTAAATGTAAAGTACGAACATTTACTAAGATTCAAAAAGTGTTCACTATCGCTTCCACCTTCGGATTCTCCCACGGAAATAATGTTTTCAATTTCTAATAACATTTGGACCCTGGAAAATCAACATTACAAATTAATACACTAAAGGCAATGTTGATAACAAAGTGCAATTAACTATGACTATGTTTGTTGAGATCTTAAGACTTTTATAAGAAGTCGAGATGACATCTTTAAAAAAAATACACTGTGAAGGGAAATACAAAAACTTACAGTTTCTTTGATTTGAACTCTTAAATTAAGTACTGAAGTATTTCTTCATAAACTTGTTCTGCGCTTAATTATCCTTGAAAAGATGCACCTAATACTAAAAAAATCGCAAGCTCAAATTGTATGCTGTAAGAGCAGTTTAAGAGCTTAAAAACATGTAATCGAGTTATATTTGCAATGAATTGTCAAACCAAACTAACCTTAAAATAGCAGATAACTGTCAAATAACAAATCGGCTGTCACAGAAAATATTGTTGCCAATTTAAAGCTCTTCGCTCAGTCGTTCTTGTAGGCTTAAAGTATAATAGATTACATTTTTGGATTAAATCAGATCAACCTACATAAATATACTTAAACCTAACAACTATTGCTGCCATTCAAATTGAGCTACATAAAGTTTCAAAAATACACCAACACACATATATACATACGGAAAACACCTCTTATCAATAATTCAGAACAAAAATTTAATAAATTTCTTTGTAAAATGCTCTATTTGAGTTCCATTCGGTATCAACACAGTTATGTTGTTAGAACTATCCTAAATCAAAGTATACTCTGTTTATTGCATTATTTTGTTTAAACAATACTTACGGTAATATCAATAAATTAATTTTATGGTACACAGAGTGCCCCAAAGTATTTTCAACACAAACACACATATTTTGTATGCGTAAATAATTTTGAGAGAACAAGAATACAAAAAGAAAGTTTTTACTGTATCTTTTTTTTTTTGCATCTTTATATTTTGTTTACGAACAATTTGGGACCACATTTTTTTATTTTCATAAAACTTCGTTTTAAATATTTTCTTAATTCAAAAATATATTATGAATACATGTGTATTTAATTGCAATTTTTTTATTGGTTTATCCAGCATATTTTTATAGTCGAACATAAATTTAAATGATAAGCTAATTTGGATATTTTTGGTGTTGTTGTTGCATTTAGGATTTTAGCTTCTGAGTCTTGTGAGAGTTTCTTTTGTTTATTTCTTTATTGTTTAATTGATTACGAAGTTGTATGAAACTACTTAACTTCTACTTTTATTCACTAATTAATACGTTACAACAAAATGAAAATTCCAAAGCTGTTGACACATAGAAGATAATAAATTTTACAAAAATAAACTGGTTAATACATAACTTAATTTAAAAAAAATACCGAGGTTACAACTTGTATAACGACAGTCTTTAAAATCATAACTTATAACAGGGTATTTCTAGGTTTAAACCAAGTCTGTCCGCACTTACTCATACCTACACTTTTCTCTCCAAAAATCAGTAAAAATTCGTGGTCAATTTTTACATAAGAGCGTTGTAGAGAACAGGCCACAAAAACACATGGCTACTGACAAAATATTATTTCACTCATTGCAATGAATTGGTTATCAATATTATTATTTAATCAAATAGAATGGATTATTTAATTGGCTATGTGATAAATCATTTGGCACAAAATATTTCTCGATTTAATTTTATTTTGCCATAAAGTAATGTTCACATAAATCACATAGCCTTGCATAATCCGTCGAATTTTAGCTCGATAATATTGTTGAATATCTCGAATAATTATTTCGTGAGTTTTATTTTGACGCCAAATTGACGTTTCACAAATCAAACAAACTAAAACTTCAGAATCAAAAACATGTTGTAACTTCTCGGTCTCGTTTGGCATATGGTATGGGAGTTCTTCCAGATTACCAAAAGGAAATTACTAGTTCTTATATGTTCGTTCCTTTTTTTTCAAGCGTCCAACATTTCTTACATTTACATATGTATGTAGCTCAATTTAATAGCGAGTTTCATTGAAATTTCAAAGATCTCCTCTCAAAATGGAGATTTGATCTTTTCAATGAAACTTTGTGTCCAAATTTAATTGTAGTATTGGCGCGTTCGGTGGCATACCTTAAGCAATGCGGATTGATTTGTGTTGTTGTAACGCCTAAGGAAAAACCAGATGATGAACTAAACATTATGTTGTCAAACACAAATCTCAAGCCACCCATAAATTATTATTAATTTCATGAACAGCTGATTCAAAACTTCAGATTTGTATGGAATACAACTGACTTAACAGAGAAAGCTGGACGTTCAAAAACAAACCCGCTACTAAGGTATCTCGGCTAGCCTATCCGCATTGCACCGAAGGCGTCCAATGCTGAATGACTGACACACACATTTCTAAAAAAAAAAAACATATCTTCATCACCAGATGATGAGGAAGATGAAGGCAAAGCAATAAAAAACTCCACTAAATTTATAAAATTTAAATTACTAACTTCTTCGTCTGTTATTTGTTTATTTTTTAGTTTAATTTTTTAGCAGGGACTGGCACAATTTCACAATAAATTAATAACAAAATAGTTTCCATTTAATGTTTGACAGAAAAAACCTTTTACGTGTATGCGTACATTCAGATCAAATCTGCCTACCCACCAAAGATCATATCTTTCGTGTTGAGATCTGATCTAGATTTGCTCTTTTTATTGGAATGAAACTCTGAAAATTCAAAAAGATGAAATCTTTTGTCAGAAAGAGCAGATCTTTTCTTGAATGAAACTCGTTATAAGAAAAAAAAAAAGATTGAAAATTGTCTTAGTCGCTTTAATCCAATACACAAGACGATTTTGCAAATAACAATCTATTTTGGCATCATAGTAGCAATATTAAAAGACATGATTTAGTGGCACTTTAACACATGGATAAAGTGTCAATAATAAAATAAATAGTCCTTATTGTTCCTTCGCTAGCCCTCCAAAGAAGATGGTTTAGCATAGCCATACGATTTATGATATTTTGCATAATTTATAGAACTAACAAACGAGGTAGAGTTGTTCCTTATTGTAGTAGATTTTCTTTATGGATTTTTGAACGCACCTATTATTTTTATTAATCGAAATTCTTAACTCCCGGATTAAGGTCTATCATATGGTTTTCAAAAGTCGTAAATTAGACGTGGAATAAGCATTTCTTCTTAATAGGGATGTATCAATTTTTAAAGCAGAATTTCTTTTTATTATTTTTTGAGTATCTTACTAATGTGGTGTTCCATTGGACATGCAGAAACCTTCCGTAGCACCCGACAGTCTTCTAAAACCATTCAATTGGCAACAAAATAATCTTCTGACGATTCTGTGAAGTGAAATTCTCTTTTTGATTGCAGATTAGAATTTACTTAAGAATTAGTTATACATTCATACTCAAATGTCATTTGGATGCTTCTGGTTTTGTTTTGCTTCTAAAAAATTCGAATCAAAGCTTAGTTGTTAACATCTTAAGTAGATTAAAGAAAATGGTTGTACTAATGATGTTATATGATTTAATCTCATCATCTTCATTTTCATCAGATAATAAGCATATAATTGAAAAACACACATACAAAGGCAAATCATCAGAATTGAGTAGGAGCAATTAGTATTGTTCCATTGGATTTCAGAATGAGTAAATACCTGAGAGAAACCAATATAAAACGACATTAGTTTGTTGTGTGAACTGGTTCTGTTCTAGGTGTGTAACGTCGTAATTTATTTAATACTAAGTAGTATCATTTCCTTAAAAAACACTGGCGCAAAATTTTAGTCGACTTAGTAATATGTTAAATCATTTTTAGTATGATACTAGGCTAAAAAGTCGATTTTGTTTATTTTCTTAACATTTTACTAAAGTTAAAATCACAAAATGGCTACTTTATTTTTTTAATATCGTACTAAATCCATATGCCACTTTGACATTTACAAACGTCAAAAAGTTATGTTCGCTTAATTGTTTGCACTATCTTAGGCGTGTTTAGTTGTAGTTTATTAAGAAAATGGATTTATGGTATAACTAGCACAGTGTTTAAAATTAGGAAAATATTAGTAAAATTCATCAGGCTATTTAAAATTTAGCGTCACTGTATTTAAAATTTTGCCGAATGAAATCGAAGCAAGCCATTTATTTTTACCTACTCTATAAGCTTAAAATTGTTTCTTTTTTTTAATATTATTGAAAAATACTACAATACGTTAAATTCAAATTTTTTTCACTTGCCAGAAAGTTTCTACTTAATGTCTCATTCGAACTTACCAATTTGATTTCAATTATTAATCTTTAATTCAATTAGGGCTTCTGTAATTTAAAAAAAATACATTGCCATTTACAATAGATGAAATTAAAATTAAAATAAAAAATTATCAAGCATTCCGTATGCAGAACATGATTTTTGCGCCAAAAAGACTGAACTTAATGTACTTTCTATTACTTATATGTAATAGAACATATGCGTACCAGTTTTCGCTATCATTTAGTATTATAACATATCATAACTTTTCTTAAATCAGTAAGAGGAGGAAACTTTATGTAGTTAAATATCGATATAGATCGTAGGTCTGTTTATGAAGTCGTACGAATTCGTAACAACTTGTATAAATATTCACATTTACAATTTGTAAGCCCAAAACTATTAATACAAAGAATGCCAAAGTGGAAGGGACGGATTTCCCCGATATTGAAAAAGTTATTGATTCTTTATGCACGAATTTCTGTCGATAACTGGTATAACAACTGTCAAAACACCAAGTTGTCAAGTTTTGTTTGCCATTTGTGGGTATTTCTGTTGCGACTGTATAGTTGCTCTTTTAAAACGTGAAAAACGATCAAAATGAACCCAAATATTTTCAATACACGTGATTGACAAAAAAAAAATAATTCCAAATTCTTGAAGTTTGACAGTTGATATATATTTTACTAAGCAAAAGATAACAAGCAGATCTAGTACTTATAATTTCGACTTACTATCTCTTAATGTCATTTTCAGTTGATAATCTGGAAGAAATATCCGACCCCGGACCCCAATCGAACAAATAAACACCAGATTCTTAATTAATAATCACATTTGTGATTATTTAATTTTGTATAAGCATAAACGATACAACGTTGAATTCGCGTTTGATATGAATGTGCGTGTACTCTGATTCTTAACTCTGGCTTCAAATTCAGAATCAAATTTCTCTTTTTTTAGAGGAGAAAAACTGTCATTTGATACCAATGGAACACGCATTTGGAAGACTTTCGGATGACTAATCGAAAATGACACAATTAGACGAAATACCTATTATACTTTCTTGTGATTTTCAAATTATTGTACATAATTATTTTTTTGTTTGGCTTAGCTTCCATTACATTGCATTGGAATGTAATTTGCATTCTTTAAATTAGATATTATTGTATTAATTCAAATCTTGTACAAAAATATTGAAGCTTTATTTATGCAGCGAATGGATATCGATGATATCATACAAAAAACTGAATTAATTGTTTACGATTCTTTTGGATTTAACGATACTTTTATTTCATTACAAATTTTGTAAACAAAATGTAATGTCTTCATTTAAATCTCTGTGCTTAACCAGATGCCATCTGGTGGGTAATAGGTGCGTAACTTTTGTGCTCATCCAGTCGTATCTATATTGGAGAATGTGTATTTCAAATTGTATACTCATGAGTGATTTTAATTGAACACCACTAATTTTTAGGTCATGGTCTCCAAAATCTGGCTTAATTTAGCTTGGACATCTAATTGCGCATTTTAAGCTTTATAGATTTTACAATTATACTAAGAGCACTTTTTTTAATTTATCTTTATTTCAGCCGAAGAACACTCTGTTAGTTTATTAAGGCAACATTACTTACAATAAAAATAAACCAGCATGACTTTGTAAAATTAACGGTTTTGATATTGTATTGTAAAGTAGTGCCTATAAGCTTTAACATCGTAAGTCATCGCAATCTTATAAAATAACTACAATTTCTCGTTATTTTATGTAATTATATTTTCTCATCTAATTAAAAGCAAACATAGACATTGGTCTTAAAATGTTTGACATATTAATGACATGCAAGCTTAGAGCGAATTATAGAAATCAAATCCCTCACAAAAAAATAAAATCAGTGAATGACAGATTGTCTCAGGGTGGAGATTGATAGTTGGCAGACCGTGGATATACCATCCGCTATGTGTGGGTGGCTTGGAGCTCATAACACTTTGTCAGACTCTCAAAGGTAAGAGATAAACATAAAATGAAGTTGCATATTGCATTGTTTTTGGATTAAAATTTCAAATGAATTCAAAGAGAAGCGTGGTAAAAACTATTATGCGCATGGCAAGCAGTCGTGATGATATAAAAAACTTACATTCCATTCTTCAAGCGCTCTGCTAAATTGTGTGAGTGCTTTTTTTTAAATTCATAAAGTTTCACAATTGTTTTTCAAATTAAAATTCATTTATGCAATAAACTTAAAAACTCCCACACTGCGTAGAAATGCCAAAATGTTTATTTATTACTTATATGCAAATTAATCTCATAGGTATTTTATTGGTAGGTTGGTACTTAGTAATTGTAAGCAACAAATTTGAAAGCACACTTAGCTACTGTTAAATTAACATCTTAAGGTCAAATTTTATGATACCAAATGCACATTGGAGTACGAAATAAGGTGCACAGAGGGCATTTCATTACAATCAAATCAACATGAAATTATTTTATTTTGTTTAAAATAAAAGACATTTAATTTATTTCGACTTAAAATTTGTTAAGAATATTCACAATAAATTTCTTTGAAGATAACAGAGTTATT
Source organism: Philhelius pedissequus (assembly GCA_910595825.1). Taxonomy (NCBI): domain Eukaryota; kingdom Metazoa; phylum Arthropoda; class Insecta; order Diptera; family Syrphidae; genus Philhelius; species Philhelius pedissequus. The sequence continues at coordinate 44,978,723 of OU343162.1, forward strand.
AACGCACTCCAATTGTTTGTCGATTCGTAAAAAAAGTAGTAATCGCGGACTCTTGAATCTTGTGACTGAATGACTATTTCAGTCATCACAAGATGAATGTTATAAATTTATTTTTATAATAATATTATTAATGTTAATTAGCTCGGGTGGTTCAGTAGATGTAATTTTTTTTACAAAATAGCTACATAAAACTATGCTATTATTAAGCTGTTTTGGTTTTTGCAAGAGTCTACCCCCGGAATAAAAACTCTGCATACGGCCTTGCAAATGTGTATGAAAAAACAATATGAAATGAAGCAAATAATTTGATTTATTTTTATAATCTCAAAATAATAAAAGAAAAAGGATTTTATAAAGAGCATTTCGGGTATTTTTTTTTTTATTGTAACCTTACAATTTATTTCGAATGGATTATGTTAATTGCAGCGATTGATTAAACTTAATTAAAGAGGTGTGTTTTTTATTTTTATATTGACAGCTTATTTGCTGTTATACTCATAAAATCAAAAGTATGTAGGTGCAAACATAAATTACTTTCGAAATTGATTTCAAAAAATATTCAAGTGAAATATGGTTTCAATATGTATGTTATACTTATATACATAATGTATACGTACATACATACATATGTATATAGATAGCAGGTGCAATATAGCAATTATAAACTTGTTCGCATTTTTTAGTGTGGCTATAAACATTATAAATATTCATGTTAAAATAATAGCAGATGGCCGTGATGTTATATAGAAAAGAGATACTTAATGGTTAGGGACTAGTTTTTGAATTAATAATGCATGCCAGAGCATTGGTATTCCGTCTAGTCTCCTTGAAATGAAAAAAATAATGTTGTGTGCAGAGGAAATTGTGTACATATGTACATACATATGAACCTGTAAAAAATGTACATAATCGGAAATTGAAAAATAATAATCTTGTGCAAGTAAATTTAAATCCAGAAATTAACTATACATAGATATTCTAAGAGAATTACATATTTCACTTCACTAAAACACGTTAATAGATTGCATAGGTATTGTATACCCAACTGTTATAAAAATTAATTGACATTATGTGATGACTATCTTCATTCTGCAAACATTGTATATATACATATACAGCCCTATTAATAAACTTAAAAAAAAAATGCCTAGTCCACCGCTAGTCCACGACTTTACTAAGCCATAGAATAAGAGTTAATCTGAGGACTAAAATTTTCGATTAATAAAAAAATCAAAAATCCACGATCCAAAATTTTCTACAATAAGTATCAGCTGTATCTCTTTTTATTCTATGACCCTGTAAATTTTGTTCGTAATGTCAATTCTTAGTCCTTCACTCTCTTCGATGGTTTAGCGAATGATTAATTTTGTAAATGTAAAATAGCAGACATTCTATTTTTTTAATAGCATTTCGCACTTAGTCCACGGAAGAAGTCCTATACCTTCCCTATTTCTATGTTTATTACGAGTAATATGGATGCTACCGCCTAAACTCCCCAGTCGAATTTTCCATAAACCTCATGTAACTCATGTTTTGGAACGTTTTCAATTTTAAATATAAAAAAGTCATTGTTTGATAGATACTCTAATAGATACTCTTTTTTGAAATTAAAGAAATGCAATTAATATGTACTAATGGTACATTCTTCCAGAACATGAAAACATTTTATTCAAAGAATGACAATTTCTTAAATTATTGAAACCAGATTTTTATTTTATATTTTACATATTTTAAGCTTTGTGTCATAAAATAAAGCTGAACACGCCTTAAACATCGACAGCCTTATTAAAAAAACGATTATTTTTCTTCTAATCCACGACTTTTCTAGACAATAATCTAGAAGTTAACGCCGCGTTTTGAAATTTCCGAATAATAAGAATAAAATGTCCACCCAAAATTCCATAAAGAAAATCTACTACAATATGAATGAAATAAAAGATATATTTAAAGAAGTTCGGTTAAGATATAGTTCATAGTTATTTTAGTAGATTTTCTTTTTTCAATGAGTCTGTAAATAACTAGGTATGTTCGTTGAGCCTTGAAGTAACCATAAAGCGTTTTTTGAAAAACCTGAAGTCACCCCGTTGAACAAATTGTGTTTTTTTTTAAACCAATGGTCGCCTTGAACTCGCCCTGACGGCAAGTTAAAGAATAATCAAATTTATTTTCGTACATAGAAATAGAGAATAGAATCATTTGAATTTATGGATTATGTGCATAGAGACTAAGCAACTGCAATAAGGAATTAAATTTAAACTTATTTTAAGTTTTAATTATTAAATGACATAACTCTTGCTTTTCCGCAACATAAGATTAACGGCCCTCGGCTTTTTTACCGAAAAACAAAGTTATTTTGACAACTCTTATAGGGTTATTTAAAAAAACCTGAATCGACACCGGGTAGAATTCAATGAAAAAGCCTAATGTCAAAATGTCGAAATTTTGTTTTAAAAATGACATCATAATCCGGTGTAAATAATAAACTGTGAGAGTTTGAAAAAAAGAACTAAATAAAAACAACTGTGTGAACATTTATAGCAAGTATCGTTTACGAAACTCGAATTAGAAGTTCTTCATTGCCTAATTGCCCATTTCATAACAAATAAAAACACTTTTATCAAAGCTGCTCTTACATTTTATCAGACCCTTAAATCTTTTTAGTTTCAACAATCTATAAAATGCAACATTCAGGGATTTTTTTTTGTTAAAATTGAGTTCTCTTTATATACCTGAAAAATAAATTGGTTTTGGCTTTCAAATAAGCGAAATATATGAGAAATAAAATGCACGACTGGATCGCACGTACTTGCTCTTATATTCGATCACATTGTATGCTAAAGATTCTTAATAGAAACGGCTAAACATATTTTTAAAGTCTTTTTTCACTTAATTTTCTATATAACTAAGCGCAAAATGCTATATAAAAAAATTGGTATGACAATTTTAACAATTGAAAAATATATATTTAAAAACAAATTTTCAGAAAAAATCGTCCGCTCGTTTTCGAAATATTGAATTTTAAGGCACCGTTAGTCTTGGGCCTAAAAAAACGATTCAAAAATCTAAAGGGTTTTCCAATAAGAGGTGTTATTTTGATATTCAAAGAAAAATGGCATTTTTGGAGATAAATGATCGGATGTTTATTTCATTATAAATAGGAAGGTATGCCGTTATAAAGGAACGCAACATCAGCCAAATGGCCGCCAAGACCACGCTTACAGGACCATATCCTTTTCATGAAATTTTCCATAACCAAATCGCAAACTGGCTGCCCTATATCCTCGATAGCCTCACGAATTTCATCTTTGAGGTCTTGAATCGACGCTGGGCTGTTGGCGTAGACCTTATCTTTCACGTGGCTCCAAAGGAAGACGTCGCAAGGTGTTAAATCACAAGATCTCGGTGGCCAATTGTGATCACCTCTTCGAGAGATAACACGGTCCGGAAACTTTTCCCGTAAAAGATCGATGGTTTCATTGCTTGTGTGGCACGTAGCGCCGTCTTGTTGAAAGTAAACGTTGTCCAGATCAATACCATCCAATTCAGGCCATAAAAAATCATTAATCATCTCTCGATAGCGCAATCCATTGACCGTAACTGTTGCTCCAGCCTCATTTTCGAAAAAGTAAGGTCCAATGACCCCGCGGGACCATAAACCGCACCAAACAGTCACGCGTTGAGGATGGAGAGGCTTTTCAACAATAACTCTTGGGTTTTCCGAGCCCCAGATGCGACAGTTTTGCTTGTTGACGTAGCCTCCGAGGTGGAAATGGGCCTCATCAGTCAAGATGATTTTTCGATGAAATTCCGGTTCATTTTCATGCATTTCAAGGACCCAATCAGCAAAGACACGACGTTGTTGATGATCAGCCGGCTTGAGTTCTTGTGTTAACTGAACTTTATAAGCCTTAAGACCCAAGTCTTTATGCAAAATACGGTGTAATGACGTTTGTGGAATGCCTAATTCCAAAGAACGACGAGGAATGGACAAACCTGGGTTTTCTTCAACACTTTGGGCTACAACAGCAATATTCTCAGTTGTTCTTGAGCGACGTGCACGGGTTTTATTCTTCACATCACTAACTTGTCCCAACAGCTCGAATTTGTCCACCAATTTCTGTATTGCGGTCCGACAAGGTGCTTCACGACGACCCAAAAATTTTTTAGTTTTGCGAACCGTCTCTGCCAAATTTTCACCATTTTTATAGTGAATTTTAATAATTTCAATGCGTTGTTGAAGCGTGTATCGTTCCATTTTTATTAATAGCGTAGTTTCTACTTGTCAAATGTCAAAAAATGACAGCTTCAAAAGTGACAGCTACCGAAATAGCGGGCTATTCAAAATAACACCTCTTATTGGAAAACCCTTTATTTAAGACAATCACCTAAAACGTTAAAATACCAAGTTTGAAGAAAATCGGTGCAGCCGTTTAGGCTATAGCTCATTGTACAGACAGACAGTTTTCTATCATGGTAATGTCAAGTTTGATTAAAATCTAGAGTTAAATTTTTTTTTGCAAATGCAAAACTTGGCATATAGTAGCTACATATGTTACAAGTAAAAAGGAGAAAGCATTATGTGTTGAAACAAACACCCAGGAATTCAAAGAAAATTGCAGTTTTTGTGCGTTACAACTTTTATTATTAGTTTATTATTTATTTATTTTTATTATTTATTTATTTATTTTGAAAATAGTTGAAAAGTTTATTTTGTAGACTTTATTTATTTTATTATGTTAAAAGAAATCAAAAATTGGAATGCACATTTTATGAAAAAATGACTAGCTGCGACAACTTAGAAAAATGTAAACATTGTAATGGCGGACGCCTTGAAGAACCTGGAATAGGTATTCGGCCGGCGCATGGCGAATTACATGGCGTTCTTCATCGTGATCAACGAATGAAGACGATCAATCTATTTTTTATAATAAAAATCAAATCAGAAAATATTTATTATTAATATGCAAAGTCGAAATTACCAATTTTCATTTTGTATCCAAAACTTAAAACTTAAAATGTTAAGAAACATAAAAAGTCATTTGCTTATCCATTTTCCAACTGCATCTGATGACATTTGAATGACACTTTTAAAATTTATTGAACCAAAAATTGACATTTAGTTTTTAAGAGTGTTTAAAAGCTTGTTTAATTTAAAAGCGCTTGGTAAAACTAAAAACATATAATTTTAAGGTTTAAAAGCATGTTAAATGTATAAAAGTCCTTTGTGAAATCGGCCATTAGTATAATAGTCTTAGGGCCAGTTTTTATTTTTTATTATTATTATTATCATTTATTAATCCAAAACATAAATGTACAGATTAATCTTAAACTAACAGCACTAGCTCTATGGCTTTAGGCTGGGATCTTACAATTTTTTTTCTTAAGAATATGTGATTATAAAAATACAGGCTGAAAATCTCAAGGTAGGGGGGGCGATCGGGAATACCAGGGGCGAGTGCTACAAAGCGCTCGCTCCTGCCACTCCTGACCGCTCCCCCATTAGTAAAGCATAACTTAGTTCATATTATATACATGTATCGAGTTTGAGATGTTGCAATACTTTAAATACATTTTTTATATTATCCTCTGATGGGATTGAAAGTAGGTTAGTAAATGTGTTTTTGTATAATTTTTCAAAAATATGTTTAATTTTAGTACATTCGGAAGTTAAATGATTAATTGAAATTATGTTGTTTGATTGACAAATGTGACAAGTGGCAGGAGGTTTGTTTTTCAGTAAGTAGTTGTTCGTTAACCAGGTGTGTCCAAGTCTCAGGCGTAGGAAGCACTTGTTCATTTTTGCCGTTGTGTTAGAAGGATAAAACGCCGGAGTAACTTCTGGGTTAATTGAGGCGTAGTGGTGGATGTAAGTGTTCCAATCCTGTTTTCTTTTTTTGGCGCCAATGTGTGTTTTTGTTGGCTTATATTTGTATTGGGACATATGAAGATAGATTTCGCTACACAATCTGCTGCTTCGTTACCTTTAATCCCGGCATGTCCCGGGATTCAGATAAGTTGTAATTTTGCTCCTTGGGATGTAATGTTATCTCGAATTTTGTTGATATATGGTAAACGGTGTTTTATATTTTTTAGGGCGGTTAGCGTAGAAAGACTATCTGTAAAGATTACGGTTTTCTTATTCGATGAAATTGCTAGGTTAGTAGCTTCAAGTATAGCTAAGGCTTCTGTAGGCAATATAGAAAAGTATGATGGGAGCTTCTCGCCAGATAAAATCTGGCTATCTTTGTTAACAACTGCAAATCCGGTTCCCTCGCTGTTGTTGGAGCCGTCGGTGTATAGTATGTTCCAAAGGTTTTTGGGATATCTGTCCAGGAGATCAAGGAATAGTTGGGCATACATTTCATTAGGTGTGGAATTCTTCGGGTAATTTGACAAACTGGTGTTAATAGAATCCACAGGAAGCGCCCAAGGAGGGTGTTTTTCGATGTGTATGCTTTTTACAATGGGGTTGATTCCAATGACGTCTTTCCCGAAAGTTAGAGCTTTGTAAAGTGTTGAGGGTTGTTTGGGTGTCTTCTTACGTCTCAGGATTTTATCTGCGTCTTTGTGAATTGGAGAGGCGTATGATTCGTAAATCTTCGGGAAAAGCCTGGATGTCAAAATTTCATTTCGTTCTTCGATGGAGTGAAAGCCGCCTTCTGTCATCATATTCTTGATTGGAGTGGTACGAAAGGATTTAAGGCTTGCTCTTATAGCTGCGTGGTAGAATGGATTTAGGATTTTCAAGTTAGATTTGGCACATTTTCCATAAATGGTTAGTCCGTAGTCAACTTTAGATCAAAAAATCATTTTCGTGATGTTAATTAAGGTGTTAGTATGAACAAAACTATTCTGTGATGACAAATATTTTATTACATTAAGTCTAGGAGCTAATTTCTTTTTTAATTCCATACAATGATTCTTAAAGTTAAATTTGCTATCAAATAAAATTCCTAAAATACTTAAATTATTTACAGTGGGCATATGAATATTATTAATACTTATTTCAAAGTTAGGACAATTTAATTTCCTGCAAATATGGAGGTGTTTGTTTTTATTTAAAGATAGCATAGCCCCCGATTGGGTACACCAATTATTTATAAAAGTAATAACTTCTTTGAATAAATTAGCTGTTCGTATCATATTGTTACATCTTGCTATTAGGTACAAATCGTCTGCGTATAATGAGTGATCAATGTTTTTGTATTTTGAAATTATTTCGCTTATGTCATTGTATGCAATCACAAAAAGGACAACCGAAAGGGGAGATCCTTGTGGTATACCATTTTTAAGAGTATATAATTTGGAAAGGGAGTTATTAACTTTAGATTTAAAAAATCGGTTCGTAAGAAACGACTTAACAAAATTATACAAATTGGGGCCAATCTTCCATTTTATACCTTACCAATGCGTTCGAACGCTTTCTCGAAGTCAATTGACACAATTGAAATATTATTTTTACATGAGAGTGATGAGGATACAAGCTCATCTATGTGAAGAAGCGAATCTATGGTACTGCGTCCGTGTTTGAAGGCAACCTGGTTTAGATTAAAGAGATTTTGCTTTTCGATAAACCAAAGTAGTCATTTAGATACCATTTTTTCTAAAAGTTTGCTGGTGCAGGATAACAGTGAAATTGGCCTGTAACCATTGATATCTGCTGACTGTTTGTTGGGTTATGGAATTGGGATATTGATTGCAGTTTTCCATACCTGGGGCACTATGCCTTGTTCGAAAATATTATTAAATAGTCGCAAAATGCCAGTTTTTAAGTGCTAAGTCATTCTATCATTCGAAAGATAAATTAATTTATTTTGGTTATGCATTACATTTCTCATTTTAAATTAATTTAATAATAAATTGATTTATTTTTAAACCTTAATTATGTTTGCAGAGCTAGATTTTTCGACAGATTTACCCCTATTTATATTAATACTAATACAATTTTGAGTTGTCAGCTTGACAAATTCATGTGTTGCACTAGACTCACTAAACCGATTCTCCAAAAATATTATGCTGCTTCCACCAAAACAATATCAGTTATCATTCATCCATCATCCATCAATTAATTTTACTAATTTCAAGTGTAAAATGAAAATGAAAAATTAAATATTTTAATTTTTTTTCTCACTTATCAAAATTTGAAAATAAACAAATTGAGACAGGTTGTATGTGACGGTGGTGCCGCACCAACAGCTGTTCGTCTTTCGTTGAGGATCGCTTAACGAAAGATTTACTGATCCTCGGTTGATGTGCATATATGATAACATAGATACAGCACAAATACAATAACAAAATCATCTTCCATTGGGCTCGAAACAAAATCAAAATCTAGATTCAAATCTGGATTTACCAATGGATACTACATAACTCGTTCTTAGAGTTATCTCATTGGTCTCTAATCCTTATTCCTAAAATGCGTCATTTTCATTCTTAAAATATTTCCATAAAACAATTGGAAACTGTTTGCAAAATTATGTTCCATAGCCTCTTAAAAAGATTAAAAAAAAAACACTGAATTTTTGCTTCTTTAATCACACAGAGAGATTTATTAAAAAGTGAAAGCATCTTTATCAAGGTATTTAATTTTAAGTTTAATTTTATAAATTCTATTCTTTTGTTAAACATTTTAAATGCTTAATTATTCATTATTGTTGTTTTTTTTGGGGGGCTTAAAATACTATTTCACTAAAAAATATGCAAAAGCATCTTAAATAGTTAATCATACACATTGTATGCTATTTATTTTCCTAATTTACCAATTCCAAAACGATTATCACAAATATTTGTGTTACTGATTAAATATTCACGTTTGTTCTCATTCAATTAAGTTATTCTATTTCTCTTGTGGCTACGTGAAAAATGAGACAAACACAACATTATATCTTTGTATCTATTAATAGGCATTTGAAAACCTCAAATCATGTAACAATGTGGCTATTTGTCTCAAGGCCTAAAATAATGTCAAATAACAAGAATAACAACAGTGTTTTTATCAGCCATAGCTTTTAATTTATTTTTAACACTAAACTTTCTTACGAACAAACAAATAATTACAAAAAGACACATTCAAAATTATGGATTAAGAAAAACTGCGTTTATCCCAAGGCAGACTTCCATGACGGTGTGGTCGTGTCGCTAGCAAATTAAAAAAAAGAGGGAGCAAAATTATGAAATTAGCCTTACTCCATCACAGCATCATGGTGTGCAAACCAAATAAACTAGTTGCAGCTCTAATCAGCGTCAAACTATCAAAAAATGTACATAACATACCTATCGCTTCGATTTAGTAACGTTTGATTGCATTTGAAGCACGTATTCGGATAGGCTTTAAGCTCACAACTGTTGCGCGAACGCAAAATTCCATTTTGACGTGTCGGTTCGTTTGTTTTTGTTTATGTATAACTTATCGCTTCCATCTGAGATGTGATCCGTCATGCTCATGCATTATGAGATAACACTAACAGTCAGAATAGTGATTAATGAATTGTATTTGTTTTTGTTTTTGTTTTAATTTTTTTTATTTTTCCAGCACAAATAATTAAAACTTTTGACAATGGCATTCATATTAACATAACCTGTCAAAAAAATACAAGAAACTGTAAGTTGTGTCATCAATATGTCTGGATTTTCATAAGAGCACTCTTTAAATCTGGAATCTGATGAATTCCATTAGTGGAAAGAAAATACTTTTTCCATAATCAGTAGACTTTCTCTTTCTGACGGAATGTCAGTTTAAAAGAGGCTTAATATTACTTAACCAATATTACACATTTAGTTGTCATTCCAAATTCTAGCTGATAAAAAAGCGAAAGAGAAAACGTATCGTCAGAAAAGTTCGTTGCTTATAAAAAGGTTGTGCCGCTGGTTCTTATAGATGACTATACATTATATCGATAGCAAGGTGATGACTATCCTAGACAAATAGTCTGCTGACTTATTGCCCAGGAAAATAAAATCTTAAATTTTTACAAGTCAATTTGCGTAATTGAATGATCTACAAGTCTTACATCATAGGTTGTGAAATGAGATTCCAGCAAGTTCTTTAAGAAAACAAAATTATTATATTTTGTTTAACCTCCACAAAAACCTAACATTTAGATTTTTATAACGAGGTGATAACATGCAACCAAAATTTTATATTTTGTATGCTCACTTCTCTTAACCGAAATAATTAAGCGATATTCAACGGCACCTCATTGCAAAACATACCAAAGAGTTGGAAATAACGAAGCCGATGACAATGTTCTTGAAAAAAATTCTGATCAGCTTGCTGTTGACGATGCTGTTGCTGGTTTAATCTAGACTACAGAATTATGACTCCTTTTCGATTAATATTAAATGAAGAAGCAGTTCAATATGCAATTATTAAGTTTAAAATATTTTTACAACCAAAACATATGTCTCTTTAAATTAGTTTTGTCAAGTCTTGACATAACTTTTCTGAAATTCAATTTACCAGTGCTAATAGGACAGATTAATAAACATCAATAGATCCCCTCTATCTTTTATTCGCAAACGTCAAAGTCTTGAATTTTATGGAACTGACATTTGACATGATAAACAGATAATTAGGTATGCTCATTGTTTTTGACAGCTGTGGTATGACGTTATCGTCAACTGGTTCGGATATAAGATGAAAAAAAAGAATACCATTTCATTGCATTTTTATTATTTTTCTATTCTTACAGTTAATTTCACTGAAAATTATTTGTTTAAATGCTTAATTCTAAAATACAGTCTGCACTTAAAAATAGTTTTTTTTTACACTTATATATAGAGAAACAGCTTCAGCATTTTTTAAATGTTTTCCAGGAACTTGCCTTCTGTGTATAGATGTTCCTTATTGTGTTTCATAAAAATATTTTCCAAAAGTCTAACATTTTCAAGGAATGTATCACTTGGTTTCTTAAGTCCACCTTCCGACTTTTCATCCACCCAAGTAGCCTAAAGGATCTGGCACCAGCAGAATATAGAGACATTGCTGAAGAAATATCCTCAGCTTTCCAGCGTGTCTTTTTATTGGGATGCTCAAATTGTTCTGTTTGGGTAGATGTAAATGTCCCTCTTAAAGATGTCCGCATAGCCTCATCATTTTGTGCCTGCTGATTCTTCCGCTTCAGATTGCTCTTCAATCTGCTGACTTGCCTTTCCATTTCCATGATTCTAAGTTCCTTGCTGCAATTGTATTCAACTCAATTTTAGAAAATAGAATAAAATGAAATATTAGTTTAGGTAACTCAAAATGATTTCCAAGTATATCTTACTCTGTTTGGGCGCTACCATTTGTGTAATACAAACAATCCTCCTGATCATGGTCTCCGCAAAATTCTTCCTCTTGTGGACTTTCGGGGACAAAGTTACTTGTCGAGGATTTGTGACAAATATAGGTATTAAACATGGCTAAATATGTATATAATATAGGACAGTTTATTTCAAATTATTACTTTTCGAAAGGAGCTAGACATTCATTAACGATCCTTTTGTTTTCCCTTATTTCTTGTCTTTTTCTCTCGAAGATTGGTTTATTTGGCAAATTTTTTGATGGTACTGATTCTTTCCTTAAAGCTCTCTTATTTGCAGGAACATCTAAAAGTATATCTTTAAGTGCATAGTCGCTTTCAACAAAATGTTCTGAGCAAACACGACTGCTTTTTAAAGAATAATATTTTTTATTACCACAAGCACTAATCCACAATTTGCACATTTTAGCGTCTTTCGGGAAATGGTGAAATTTTAATTTAATTTCAAACGGCACATACAACCATTTTCAAATTTAAAAATTCACTTTTTAAACGCGAAAACAAATAAAATAAAAAAAAAACAATTGATAAATTACAATTAATGACCTCGCTTATCAAACTAGCAGAACACGATGACGTCACATCATAAGCAATATGGCGGAATGGGTATATCTAATGAGCATAACTTATTATCTGTTTATCGTAAGTAGGTAGTTGTTTTTGTAGGAAATATGTCCTGGCCCTGTGTGAAATATAAATATAAAGACCAAACAACGTTGGACCCAAATCATTGTTGTCACTTTTGTCTTTGACATGTTTGTAAGACATTAGATGTGTTCCCGTATTACCTAAAACTGGAAAAATGTACGAATTTCTACGAAAAACTGTGAAATTCTGGGCCATACTGCGATTGTCAATTATCGATTTGATCAGATACTGACATTTGGTTTTAAAACCTCAATTTATTAACAAACTGTACAGCTATTCATTATTTTATATCGACTTTCTTGTAGGTCTTAACAGTCTGCATCATTATCAATGACCAAAACTCATTAATTGGGTTTATTAATATTATATTTCAGTATTTATCAACTATCAATTTATAATTGACATTAGCAAATAGGGGTGTCTGTTCTCGTACAACGAATTTTCGTAAATATTTCCAGGCTCTGAATTCTAATACAAGAAATTTATTTCTTTGGACAAAATTATGAAGAATGTCAAATCTCAAATTAACAGAAGTAGAAAAAACAATACATAAGATGTCAGTTGTCGGGTGTATCACTATACAAACGTTAAAAATGAAATCGAATTTATGGAGTGGTCAGGCTTGTGAAAAAAAATTGGTAATATTTTAAAAGAAAAACTTTTTCACAAAAAACTGTATTGAACATTTAACACAATAAACTCTTATTTGTTCTTATTTTTGCATTTAAAAACTGATTAAAATTTTCATTTAATGCGTCAACGTACTTTTGAGAAACTTTGTGACTCTTTGAGAGAGTTAAACGTTTTACCACCACTCTTGAAAAAATGACAGACGGCGCATTTTTTTTCAGAAAGTACGGGCACGCGGCTGATATTACCTATAACTTCTCTTTGAATTTTTCTTACGTCGCGTCGGGTTGATTTTATTTTGTCACTCCTTGCACTTCTTTTTAATGACATTTTTTTTTGGACTTCAAACCTCCAAAAATTCTTCCATTTGCTGTTCGCGGGGATTGATTTACATACTTTAGGACTGTTTTTTCCTCATGACGCTAAGACTCTTAAATATTTGCAGTTATATATGGTTTTAACTTTATTAACAAAAAAAGATTGGCGCAACATTTTAAACAACGTGATGTTAAGAGCTTAGCATGATACTCTTTAACAGTTTGCTAATACTAAAGCACTTTACTAATATTTTCCTAATTTTAAACACTTTTTAACTAGTACCATACTAAATCTATTTTCTTAATAAAATACAACTAAAAACACCTAAAATATTGCAAAAAAGTAAGCGAACATAACTTTTTGACGTTTGTAAATGTCAAAGTGGCATATGGATTTAGTACGATACTAAAAAAATAAAGTAGCCAATTTGTGATTTTAACTTTAGTAAAATGTTAAGAAAATAGTACGATACTAAACTATTTTAAAATTAGCAAAATTCTCTTTTTAGTCTAGTATCATACTAAAAATGATTTAACATATTACTAAATCGACTAAAAGTTTGCGCCATTAACTTTTATTTTATTTTTCTATTTTTATTCTATGATATGACGAATATATTAAAATTAAAATTTCTATACAAAATTTAAGATGGAGTAAGTCACCTATCATTTTCCGGATGACTTTTGTCATCCAAACTATTAAGAGACTGAGAGTGTGCGTATAGGTTGAATGAACTCGGCAAGAATTATAAGTTCATACACTTCTTTTAGAACATGCCCATGAACACATTGTTGTCCAGGGAAATGAGGAAGCAGAAAGCTCAGTCAAAATGGATTTGGCAGCACCATCGGAGAGCTAAAAATACTCCAAATACATACTAAAGTTGCCATAGGAAATTCACTTAAAGCGAGGAAGAGCTCGGAGCTGTAGGTCAAGAGAATTCATCGAGTTTGGATGCAACCAAATAGTTAGTACACTTCGTCATCATCTTTCAAAAAAAATTATATTTTCCCCACTTTGTCAAATATACGTTTAATTATTATTGCTCAATACTTAATTCAACTGTTTTTGAATAGTCACGTCAGTTTTTAATTTTAACCAAAAGGTGCCTGTCCGAAATTCCACAAGTATTTATATTAAACGACTAAAGTACTTGGGTTTTTTTTCTCTTCCCATTCCTATTCACCGAATCAGTGCGAAGACAATTTTCACATTTTTTTTATATCCGGTTTTTTTGTATTTAACTTTTACGAGCATGATTTAAATATCAAATTGTTTACCCAGAGCGTCTGAACACATCTGCCATTTACATTTTTACTAATCGAAAATATACATATTTACTGGTTCAATGCATTCTGTGTTTGTTAAAAATTAAGTTTTCACTTTCGTTTGCAGGTTAAGTTGGGAATTTAAATTCTCTATAGGCGGATATTTTCTTGTTTTGTTTGTTTTGTTTTTGTTTTTTGGTAATCAGTCACGTTTCTCTCACGGTTATTGGTTATTTGGCGGAAAGTTTCTATTTCTATCAGTCGAACAATGGGGCAGTATACACCAACAACTGGAATCAATTTATGGAACTATAAATTAAATAGGCTGAATTTTTTGTTTTGCTTAGATATACATTAATGAATAAAACAACATTTCCTGTTTTTAAGTTTTGGTTTAAAATCATGTTTCATTTGTTACAACCGGCCTGGAATTATACAGAGTTATGGGGACCACCACGGTGCTTAATTTAAAAAATATTAATTTCTAATTGAACAGCTTTTAGATGTTGCATTATAATAACAAACAAATAACAAAACATAGTTCACTTTTCCATTTTATTTTTTTATTATTTTCAACTTTGTCATGCAGTTTGCCCCACTGTGAGTGCAGTGGTAGAATACTTGGTTTAAGTTTTCTTAATACATACATACATTGAGTTTTAATAAGCTTATACGCTATTATTGTATGTATTTAAAAAATATTTTAACATTAATAACTGACACGTAACGTAAGTATTACATAAGTAAAGTACATTTTGATACATCCACTTGACAATACTTCAATAAAAGGACACTTTGGTGAAAACAAACAGTAATTATTTACTTATTAACACCTTCCATTCCATTTAAAATAAAGTTCCATCGGGCTTTGTGATCTTGCAATACAGATCCAGTAGTTGAGGAATGGAAAGTTTCCAATAGAAGATATTATTAATAACAAGCTGACTAAATTTCCATACAACTATCTCCACTCCAGCGCCGATTATCGGCCCAACACTTTGCCAAACGACTCCAGCGCCACATATATGTAGGTTTATTAAAATATCCCAAGTTACTCCTTACAACCTTAGCTATATGTCAGTAAATTCGATTAAGTTTCTTAGAATAGCGCAACAAACTCAGAGCTCTACAGACAATCAGTTTAAACATTGTTTTTTTGTTATAAGTACCATAATACACTTGTAAATGTATTTACTTAAAAGCTGTTATTTTGACATTACAACCAGGCACTTCGATTTTATGTATGTGTTTAGATAGAAAGCTTAACGATTTTTGAAATGCCAAATCAAAAAATAATGTTTGACCAGTTCAGAAAGCTGAAATCTCACAAATTTCAATCTGCCAACAATTCAGGAGCCATATCCAAAATTTAGTCTTCAATATTTGACAGCAAAACTGTAAAATGTCGCTCAGAAATCTTTTCTGATTTTTCTGAACCGACCTAAAGTACTACGTAAATTCTTTTTACTGATAGTGTTGCCGTCTGTTGTAATTACATTAATTTATGAACTACTTTAACAGCAGAATAAAAGTAGTTACTTAAGTCAGAACCAGAAGTACTTGGCAGTAACCAGAAGTACTTGGCAATACCCAAAGTCCTTTTTCAGATTTTTTTTGCCAAATAACTACAGGGAAATGGGAATATAATTTTCCTTTAAAACTCAGTGCAGATAATTGCGAAAAATGGCGGAATTCCTTTTAAAATTTAATATCTGCATACATTCCAAAAATGT
This sequence comes from Philhelius pedissequus, assembly GCA_910595825.1. Lineage (NCBI taxonomy): Eukaryota > Metazoa > Arthropoda > Insecta > Diptera > Syrphidae > Philhelius > Philhelius pedissequus. Next base: position 44,994,623 of record OU343162.1, read on the forward strand.
ATGAGCATTATAACTGTTGATAGCTTAACCTACGGTGCATGGGGTATATTAATCACCGTCGCTGCTCACTCGAAGAATTCATTTAGATTTAACACCCAAATACATGCATACATACTCATATGTATTGATATATTTTTTTTTTATAAATTTCATTGTTATGAGTAATTAAGAAACGCAATGATTATAGCCTTATAAACTTTTTGAATTTTTGTAATTTATATTTATGAAAACGGCACTGCGCACTCGCGTCTTAGACATACCAAAATAAATTGTAATTAATTTAAATGCAATAAATCTAAATCTTAATCTATTCATTCATAAATCATATTTAAAATAAAACTGATTGTGTGTTTGATTTCATAATAGTATAATGATACTTCCTTTGGAAAGATTTTGTCATTGGGCACGTTCAGAAAACGAGGGGGAACAATCTAAAGTAAGATAACTTTCAAGTCGAAGATTGAACAGCTGTCAAAAAAATGCCTACCAATTAAGGAAACTTTTATTAAAAAGTGACTGGAAAGCTAGTCAACAAATATCTCAGTTCAAATTAAGTCAACTGCATTTCTGTCAAAATTATCAATTTTATGAATTGTTATTTGGGGCGTTCACTCATTTATTAGATATGCTATCTCGGATACCAAACTATCCGAAAATATTTAAGAACGTATCAGATAGGTTAGCTGCCAAGAAACCACAACAAAACTCCCACCAAATGAAGTTTGCAGTCAGCTGTTCTACATATTCTTTCTCGGATAGCTAGTTATTTCAAAATTTTTTGGATAACTCAAGATAGCTTTCGTGAGAACAGCAGTTTTTCATCAGATGTGCTTTTACAGGCGTTACAAAAACAGAAAGTTATTCCAGATTGCTAAGAATAACTGAGCGAAGTTTTGTATAATGTCGAATATATTAAATAAATCTTAGAGCGTATCTCGGCTGCTAATGAGGAATGTATTTCTTATCACAAAAAATATTTAAAGTAGACACAACTGAGTGAAAGTGATTGAAGTTCAGTTCCGGGTTTGACATTAATGACATGTAATAACTGAATTAGTTTCTCTAGTCAAATATACATATAAAATTCTTTGTATCTTCTGAACTTGACAATTGTCTACTAGATTACGATATCTTGCTTGACATATTGATTCACAGTGAAAGAGGATATTTATGTTATTTGATAAAAGCGTTTCCCAGCAATGGTATGTGTTTGTTATTTGTTTAATTTTAAAATGAATTAAATTCATTTAACTGTCATATACATAGGTGTATATTTTGTAAGATAGATACCTTTCAAATTAACAATTTAAAGAAAACTTTCTATACTCTCTTCAAACACATACCAATCGAAATCAAATCCAAATGACAGCTTGTATGTCAAGTGTCTGTCAATTTGAAATTCATTTAATCTGTCAAATCAACTGAAACCCCCAAAAACATTGCGTATATATAACACAAAAACTATTTTACACGAAGATATGTTCATTTATGTACACTGAAACCAACAACCAATCCATTCATTATAATACCACGCGCGCCGTACCCATGTACATACATTTATGTACATATAACGTAGCAATATTATGCCGACTACTGTGGGAGGGTTTTGTTGATGAATTAGTTGAGATCATTCAAATCACCAAAGACTTACCAAATCCATCACATCTAATTGTTCGGCTCCTCAGGCGACTACTTCCATTTGCAATAATAATAATCAACTATACATAATATATGTGAGTTTAATATTAAAATACATAAAAAATACAAACAAAAACATTACTCGTCCGTCAGTAGTCACACAAGTGACCTGCTTTCTCTTTTCACTCGTGTAAATGCACACCAAAAAGTAAGTATAAGATCACCGTATGGTGTTAGTGTGATTTAATCGGATCGCCAACTTATCTAAATTATATCGTATTGCAGTTTTTCTTTTACTATTTTTTTTTTAATCTAACCAGTCGTTCTTGGATTTAAGCCTAACTACCGCATTAATCGCTGTTTATTTTCTAGTCATGGGTTATTATTTAGTTTTTGCGCAAAAATTGGTGTTGGCACAAAAAAATGTGCAATGCTGCTGATGCTGAGGTTTTGTTTGTTTATTTTTTTTTTGTTCACCAATTTGTGGTGTGATGAATAATTTGCGATTACATGATGATGCATGGAGTGGTTTTATGTTACCTACTTGCCTTTGTCATTCGGCATAATTTCAAAATCAAATAAAATGTCGGGTTTTGAAATTTGCGTGAAAGGTGAAAAGTTTACAATAGATTGACTTATGTGAATAAAAGCTACCTCAGATGATGATCAGATGATATTATGTTGTGATAATAATTATTGGTTCGATGTAACGATATTATAATAATATTTATGTTTTATGGAGGGAACAAAATATGTTAATAATATGTCTACATAAGTGTGAGGCGTGTAGTACTCAAATGAATGACTTGATTTCATTGTTTGTGGGAAAAATTACAAACTCATGAAAACGAAAGTGATACAGTATAATCCATTACGTTACATTGGTATTTGACTGTTTGAGTAATCTGTAAGAAAAGCAAAAGTTCATTAGATTTATTGGTATGTGTAGAAAGATGTTTTTTGAAGTTGCAAAGGAGCATCATTAAAATATTGCGCGAAATAGAAAATTAAATTAAATAAATATGTATAAAACAAAATTAAACAATCAAACGAATAACAAGTAGGTAGCGTTATTTCAATCAATCAAATACTCAATTTGTTCTCTAGTGAATTAAGACACTTCATTAATAAACACCCAAATTAATAAACATGTACCAGGGAAGGTTTAGGACTTATTCCATGGATTAAGTGCGAAATGCTATTAATAAAACAGAATTTCTGCTATTCGACGATTACCAATTTAGTCCTTCGCTACACTATCGAAGATAGTGGTCTAGTGAAGGACTAAAAATTGACATTAAGAAAGTTTGTTCTACATACAGAATATAAAGAGTTGATATTTTATTGTAGTAGATTTTGTTCGATTTTTTATTAATAGGAAATTTAAGTCCATGGTCTAACTCTTATTCCATGGTTTTGTAAGTCCATGGACTAAGCCATTTTTTTTAATAGGACTGTTAAAGTACAAAGCTTTATGAAAATCTCTTCAGCGCGCATGGGCTGATATATAGAGAGACAAAAGACTTTTCCGTTAACCTTTAGTCAATCATCTTAACGTCAATCTTGATTAAAATTCCGAGCACAAATAAGCCATACTAAGATCGGAAACCTTCGTACGTTTCACCCCCAAAACCCATATGTTTACATTGTTGTATTTGTACCTTTGAAACTCTATCCATGAATAGATGTGAAATCGAAAACAAAACAAATTAATATGGTAGTGGTGACTATGTGTCTATAGGAAGAGGAACAGAAAAGACTCTTGTGTGCGTTTTTATCAATGTGCCTATTGTCAAAAGACAGCAGAGATTTCGGATCTTTATGTTATTAGTTTCCTATTCCGAGTTTGAGTTCCAAAAAGCGTTGCTTACTGAGAATTAAAAAAAGCATATATTTTGTTTTATTTTATTTTTTTTTAATAATCAACATACTGACTTTTATTTTTTAAAACATTCTTAAGCTATATGCATATTTCTTTTAAACGAACAACCGATCGCACGTACTTGCTCCTATGTTCAATCATATTAAATGCAAAGATTCTTAATAGAAACAGAAAAAAAATTCTTAGGTAAATTGTTTCTAAAATAACAATTGGTATGAACATTTTAAATATTTAATACTCGTAATATGAATTTAAAAATAAAAATTTCAGAAAAAATCGTCTACCTGTTTTTGAAATATTGAATTTTCAAAAAAACTAAAATTTTTTTTTTCAAAAATCAAAAATTCGAAGGAGCTCCTGTATAAAAATTTTGATCGAAATCCGTTGAGCCGCTTATGAGAAAGTTGAAAATTAATAAAATGGTTGTATGGCAGGTACCGTTAATAAAAAAATATTTCAACAAATTGTTTTACCCAAATGTAGACCATACCCAAACTAGTACACACACCAATTTTATCAAAATCCTTTGGGGCCTTTTCGACATAATTAAGAAGGTAGAAAAATGTATATGGCAAGTACCGTTATTTTTGGGGCTAAAACAACGATTCAAAAATCTTTTTTAGACAATCCCCTAAAACGCCTAAGCACCAAGTTTGAACAAAATCAGATCGTTCTACAGACAGACAGACAGATGGAATTGCGGGACCCACTTTTTTGGTGTTCTCTATCATCGTAATGTAAACTTTACAAAAAAACGGAAAATTCCTCTATTTTCCGACTGACTTTCAGTGAGGTCGCCCTCAACTCGCTTTGGTTTTAAGCTGGGGCGAGTTGAGTTAACGAATAAACTGTCAAAGTCATATTATTATGTCTGAATATTGTGTATACAATTTGTAGTTTTTTAAATGGAAATTAAAATAATAATCAAATTTAATCTAATACATAAAGGTAAAAATAGAAAATATAAAGGTTTGAAGTTGTGTAATGCACATTGGTCAAATTCGTCCAAGTCACTTTCTCTGGGAAATCAAATTTAAAGAAATTTAAATTATAAATATCAGAGGGCATAACTTTTCTTTCAATGATAATGTCAACAAAATAAACAATGATGACCCTTGCGGGTGTTCCTTAAAAACTGAAAAACCCATTCATTTATATGGAACACTTCAGATGAATATTGTAGAATGATGAATTTCGGTAAAACTATCTACAGGGGGTTAAGTGCATACAAATGAAAAATTATTCACTGGGTATAACTGCACTTCACGAAAATTCATACGAATACCTTATGTAATTGCGTTGTAGTACAGTGCCGTCGAGTGCGGTCTTACCTTTACACAAAGTAATGTCACTTATCACTAACAAACAAAATATGACATAATATTCACATTATGACACTACTTTTGTGCGTTTAAAAAGTAGTGTCATAATGTGAATATTATGTCATATGGCGTTTTTATTTGGCAATCCGGAATCCCTCTCCGATCCGGGATCCCAGCAGAACACTTTTGTGTGATTCTGACGATTCTGAATTTTAATGTATGTGTGAAAATAATTGCGTACGTGGAAATATTCAAAAAATGTATATGAATGTGTGAGTGATTCTAGTTTCGATTCTGATTTCAAATTCAGAAGCGAAATTCTCTTCTTTTCAGAATCAGAACTGTCATTTTTTGGCAAGTTAACACTTTCAGAAGAGTCCAGAATCTGCTTCCGGATTGCCAAATAAAAACGACAATAATTATTGCAAATGACATTAAATGTCATTGCGATTTGACATTATCTTGTAGACAGAATTAAGAATCAGTTGACAACAAGCAGCTTAGCGATACATACCTGAATAATGCGGAATTATGTTTACTGACCAATAAAGATGTCGGAAGAAGTCCCGTAATGCAACCAAGAACATTACTGCTCTGGTAACAGTAACTGACAGATGTAAATATATGGTTACTGCTCACACAGCTCTGATTGAGATCTGGAAAAAATTTTCGAAACCTTCTGATCAGACAGTCACCAGAATTTTTTTGAAGCTTTTTGAGATCTCGCGTAAAGAACACAAAACTCCAAATCTTGCAAGTCAACAATTTTGAGCCACATACATATTTTGCGAGCAACAATTTAAAATGCCATAAAACGAGCACAAATGTGGTGGTCAAATTAGTGTCATCCTCATCACCTTCAAATAAACTTTCCGTCAAAACAAAGATCTCTTCTAAAAATTATGCCAAGAATTACTTATTTTTCCCAACTTGGCTTGATTAAAAATTCTATTGAAATACTAACAATTTAAGTTTTTCGCAGGAAGTGTATTTTTTTCCTTAATTATCGACTGGTATATAAATGTTATGACTACATTGTATGTACATATATACATAAATTTCGTTTATAAACGAAGAAACAAAACGAAGATGACAAAGCCTTTGGTGACTAAGGGTTCTTTGTTGCACAATTATTGTGTTGGCAGGAACAGAAAATGAAACCAAAGACAACAGAAAGCAAGACAGGAAATTGTGAACGCGCCTAATAAAGGTAGTTCCCAGATGATGGCTCATCAATTTATTTTTGATAATTCGATTTGATTTTAGTTCCTTAATTCAATCAATTTCTGAATTGGTTTTATAACAATTTTATTCCATTTCCAATCTTTTTTTAGAGTTTCTATTATTTAAATCAAAACGGACGAGTATCTAAATAATCCAAGGATAATTTATTTTATTTATTTGAGATTTCTTTTATTTTTGAATAACAAGCTTGCGTGGAGGGACCATTAACACTTTTCTGGTTGACGGGGTTTTTTGTAGCATAATTATTTAGCATAATCATCTTTTAACATTTGAATATTTGATAAAATTAACAAGAATCAATCGATTTAATTGATTCGATTTTTTTTTAATTTACGAGGAAATTAAATAATGAGATGCCATTACCACATTTTAATGATAATTTAAACAGCAATAAATATTATTTATATATAATTGGCATATGTAGATGCAAAAAAAAAGATATTCAATAAAATCATTTTAGATTTTGAGTTCAGAAAACGTAACATGTACTTATGTATGTATTAAGATTAATTCTCCTGTTTGAGTCTTGAAAATTAATGTTAATTTAAAATTTTTTGTCAAAAAATGTAAATAAATACAAACGATTTTAAATTAAATCCATCAAAAAATATCTTTTGTTTGCTAATTGCTAACTATAAACCTAAGAAAATGTTAAGATATTTCTTTTGGAATCGGAATTACTAAAATGTTATGTATACCCAACCAAGCAATTAAAATGAGTGTTAACGGCAACTCTTCCTTATCGGCAAATTGGCTGAGAAATATCAGAACAAAAATTGTAACAATTCGTTTATCTGGTCAAAAAGACAATACCAAATAATAAATTATATGCAAGCATTAAAGCAATTAAATACAACATTTAAATGGTCGTTTTTTTAATTTCCTTCGTTATATTGTAACCAACAAATTTCTTAAAGTTAATTTAAATAATTATTGTTTTAAAAAATTGTTGAGTTCACATCCGGCCGTTGAATTGCTGACTTTCATAATATTGCATTATGTAAATCTATTGTTTTCGAGAATAAAAATAGCACATATTGCTCCTTCAGCCGAGAATACATTACGAACAAGTTTAGGTCTTTTTTTCTGCACCATTAAGGCGGTGGGGTAAATTTTCGTATGCAAATAGCAAACAAATTCCCACTGTAAAAAATATTTCTCTAATGTACATTTAAAGTTCATCACTTTGAAATAAAAATATGGAAGTTAGACTTGATTGTTTTTTTTTACAGCCTCTCACTACCTCTCACACATCTTTATACTTTGTGCATGAGCATACATAAAATTATTAACCAAGTGTAGGTAGAGGAAAGGCTTCAAAAGAGGCAATCCAATATCCACGAACAACTATAGGAACATCTTGTTAAATATCGCCTACAACATCCTTTCCACTGTGCTATGCGAGCGTCTTAAGCCTTTTTGTCAATCAAATCATACTACAACTATACCAACGTGGCTTCAGGCCCGGAAAATTGACTATAGACCAAATTTTCGCACTAAGAATATCTTGGAAAAAAAAACAAAAAACTCCTTTTATCACCATCTTTTTCTCGATTTTAAAGCCGCCTATGCTGTCGCTATAGTTTTGTTCCAGAAAGGCGTTGCGCTGTCCTCTGACTTCTTCAATTTGGTGTTGGAACAGATAGTGCCATCGACCTTGCAGTTTATCTACTTTGGAGTACATACAAAATACTACAAATGACATACGAAGAAGATTAAACCTAGCTACGTGCGTCGCGTCGGTTTGGTAAAACTGCTTGGTTCAAACTCCGAAGTCAAAAGTAATGTTCTACAAAACGCGCATTCTACCCGTTTTCTTGTATAGCTCCGAGTGCTGGAAATTAAATAAGAAAGTGGAACAAACTTCTGTATGTCAATTCGTTCTTAAGCTATAGCGTACACCAAAGTTTAATAATTGTTCATCAAAATGGATATATAGATTAAATTCGTTCGTTATAGCAACCTGACTTAATATAGCTCCCATTAGCTCTATCGTTTATATGTCATTTTGTAGATAATTGTACTGTCTACAAGCTGTTTTTAGAACATTTTTGAGAACAATAAAGGTTTTGGAAGTTATTGAACAAAATAAAATAAACTATTATTTTTAAGATGTCAGCATTTCCCTTCCGGTTCCACACTTAAAACTTGTTTTTTTTTTTTAGTAGAAGATGTTTTTCCAAACATACATAAGGTAAATAAGATATGTACATAATATTTTTTGTCAAAAAATATTTTATTTGCCCTACCACTTCCTTGAAAATTCACTTTTGATTTTTCAATGACGGAAAGCGTTTTCAATGAACACCTGACATCATTGAAAAATCGAAAGTGAATTTACAAGAAAGTGGTAGGGTAAATAAAATATTTTTTTTTTGACAAACAATATTATATATCTTATTACCTTCATTTTGGTACCAAAACGACATCAGTTTTTTTTTTGTTTAAGTGCCTCAGAATTGATAGTTAAAATTTTCAATGATGAGTTTCAATGAAAGCTATAACTGGCTCCTTAATCTTTTTTGTGTAGAATGACATGATTTACAATGTGTACTAAAAAGTAACGAATAATTTGGAAAAAAAAATTAATTTTACTCCCTTTCCTAACTCTAAAATTTCTTGCTCCGCACCAAATTTAGGGTACTTTTTAGAAAATGCTTACGACATAAAAATGAAGCTCTCCACTAAAATTCAGTTTTGTCGGAATTTTTTCGAAGTTACGTCATTTTCTATTATCTAATTTTCCTGGACTATTGAAACTTTCGAAAGAAAATTTTTTCGTCGAATATTTGGTACTCTATGTGAGGAGAGCAAGTGAGAAAAGATACAACCACGAACTCTATGTGCTGTATTAAGATATGTAGTGCAGAAAGTAAAAACAATGCGGCAACTATAGCTGGGGTGGACGAAGGTGCACCAGCCAAGAAAACTGTATCTCACGTGCTCTTACGTTCGATCACATCGTAAGCACAAGATTATTAATAGAAACAGCTAAATATATTTTTTTAGTATTTTTTAATTTAATTTTTTTTAGGAAAAAAACTCATTTTTTTCTAAGTAAAATTTAGTACCTAAATACTTTTTTAAGTAATATAATTTTGAATACTGAATTTCAAAAAAATCTTCCAGCCGTTTTCGGAATATTGAATTTTCAAAAAATCAAAAAAATTATTTTTTTCAAAAATTTGGTATGAAGTATTATTTAGAATTTTAAGGACTTCCGGAAGAAAGATATTGATCGAAATCAGTCGAGCCCTCTATGAGAAAGTCTAAAATCAAAAAAAAAATTATTATATTTCAGGTAGGTACCGTTAAAAACAAAATATGTATACAAAAAATGTTTGCCCAAAATAATGTAGACTCTACTTATAGTAGTGCACAGATTTTATTATTTTTTAGATAGAGCAAGTTTTGCATTTAATTAATTTTAACTATATGCCTGTAAGACCTAAGGTCTTTTAAATGCAACCCGACTTGCATGCCACTAGTTTGGCACAGTGGGTTTGAGAACCAGGTATTGACTGTCTCATTTTAACCCATGGGCGGCATCCAATTAAATTGGAGGTATAGAAAAGAATGCGCCTGGCGTGGGGAGCTAAAACGGTTAAAAAGGTTAAAAATCTATATCTATTTTAAGCACCAAATTTGAAGAAAATCGCTTCAAACGCTTAGGTTGTAGATTGTTGTACGTGCAGACAGAAAGACGAAATTGCAGAAACCACTTCTTCGCGTTTCTTTATCATCGCAATGTCAAGTATGATTGAAATATCAAGTTCGATGCGAAAAATACATCAGTATATATGTATTTAAATTTAACTCTTTTATATAATTCAGCTAAAATTATTGACGAGAGCCTTGAATGTTAGATATAAAAAACACACATTAATTTTGAAATTTTTATATTTTTACTTTAAGAAACTTATATTTTTAAGCTATTTTGTAAAAGAACTTAAAAATATCACCAAATTAACCAAAAACGTGCTCTGAATTTAAATAAAATTGCAAATAGTCAAGGTTTCCCAACTTATGCTAACAAAAATTACCCCTGAAGCGATAAATTGCCAAAAATTGCAAAATAGTTCAAAGTGTGAAATGAATGGTATTTTATGATTTAAAAATTAAGTATTGACGTTTTATTTTATTACTTTATTGCAAATGTTTCTTTGGATAGTTGGCCAACATAATTCTTCTGTATTTTGAATAATCATAAAAACAAACATACATACATAAATGTACTGAAAACATTCATTCGATCCTCACTAAATTGTTGCATAACTTCTTTTTCTTTTTAAAGCATTACAAAATAGCACTCTCTACATCAATCTATTCGATTTAAATTCAATTACATATGTTTATTTCTTTTTTCACATGCTCATATTAATTAATTAAAAGACAATCTGTTCGGCTCTTTGAAGTTTCGTCCAAACATCAAAATCTTACATGCCCATGAACATACATAGGTAAAGGTATGTATAAAATATACATATATATTTTAATATCTGCAAGATGTATCACCAGCTAAGCCATGACGATTTACCAAACACTGTAATTCAAGTTAATTACTACATTGGATGCTGCTTTGACTTTTTCAATCGGTTAAAATATTGTAAGCATGGTCACTTACAAAAAAAAATCTAATTAATCTCGCTTGCTTATGAAATTTGCAATTAGATACTAACATTGTGTTGAAGTTATAGATTGTAGGTAGTACATTTATGACAAAAGTTAGAAGAAATTTTATAATTTTTATTGAGTAGGTAACATAAAAGATTAGAAGTTGATTTAATCATCTCTTGGATTTAATTACACCAAACTTGGCATATAAATATCGTAATGAATATAAATACACTAGTCTAGTGCGCTAACTTTTCACATCATTCATAAAGTGAATGGATCCGACTCCGACACGTGCATGTATAGAAAGGCCCGGCCGCAGCTGTGCCTTAAAAATACAGGGGTCATGTCCTTCTCCACTTGTATGTATGCACTTGTATCGAAAATGCATACACGATGAATCGGTGAATTTCCCCAGCAAACATTTATATGAAGGTTCAAATTTTAATCACCAAAAATGAAGAATAATACTCAGGAAACCTTCAGTTTTTTGAATGAATTATGAATATATACAAAGATCCTACAAATTCTTACCAGAGAGACACAATGAGATATGTATTCTGTGTCATTAGAAGACTCAGATTTTGTTGTTGGATTCTTCATATGGAGATCCTTTTTTGTTCATCCTTTTATATTTCTTTTCACCAAGGGGTAATGATGACGGGTCATTGTAATGACAAAAGTTTCGTTTGCATAGTCGATTATCAGTTCGGAAAAGTTTTTCGAAAGATCTGCTTAGATAGGTATATAACCATTAGCTTGTGTTTTAATAGTAAATGGGTACCTACTTACCTAAAAAAAAATATATTTATATAAAAAAGCAAATGATAAAACATAAAGCTATGTACAAAATGGTGTTAAATTTTCTTAGAAATATAAAAATCATTTCTTTAATTATAGCATCGTGTAACAATTAAGAAGTCCTGGAAGCTATAAAAGCCAAACAAGAGGCAAATCAAAAAATGTTCCAGAGGCTCACCGATGAAATATTCAATCATAAATGAATCAAAAATGATGAATTCACTTATGATGCAATTTGAATCCTTTTACCTGGGCTCTTAGACACCGATTTGAATCATTTTAATGGTTCATTCATGATCTGAAAATTCTGGAATTAAATGAACGTATATAACCGTTCCATATATTCCTTTAAATGATTAATCCCTGAACCTTTTCTGAATCGCAAAAATGATTCCTGTACGATTAATTAAAGTGAAGGTATATACTTAGAAATCCTTCACTTAATTGAATTTTATTGGAATTATTTTTATGATTTAGAAAAGATTCAGGCATTAATCATTTAAATGAATATATGGAGCTCTTATATACGTTCATTTCAATGACGAATTTTCCGATCATAACTCAACCGTTACAATGATTCAAATTGGTGTCTAAGAGCTCAGGTAAAAGGATTCAAATTGCATAAAAAGTGAATTCTTTTTCGGCCGGTTTCTTCACTCTTATGAATTAATTATCGTTCATTTCTGAATTAAAATGTTTGCTGAAATTCTAAAAGTACTATAGCTGTTACATATTTATTATTGGACACTCTCTCTTTCTATTATGTTCAAACTTGAAACTGCTGCTGTAAGTGAAGTGTTGTCGAAGACCCGAATGTGTCGACTATTCGTCGTTCTCAGGAATTAGGACTGTCTTACGGCACATTATGGCGTATTTTGCATTTGGATCTACACCTTCATCCATATAAAGTCCAGCTCACACAACAACTGAAGCCAGCTGACCATTCACAACGTCGTAGATACGTCGAATGGGTGCTTGAACAACAGGCGGTGGACGGCGATTATTCGAACAAAATTTTCTTCAGCGACGAAGCACATTTCTCACTCGGTGGGTATGTTAATAAACAAAATTTTCATATTAGTGGTTCTGAGAATCCTCAAGTAATTGAAGAGAGGCCATTACATACACAAAAAGTCACTGTTTGGGGCGCTCTTTGGTCCGGAGGTGTGATTGGACCTTACTTCTTCGAAAACGACGATGGAACGACTGTCACCGTCAATTCGGAGTGTTATGGTCATATGATAACGGACTTTTTTTTTGCCTGCTATTGAAGAATACGACTTGGAGAATATGTGGTTTCAACAAGACGGTGCCACACGCCACACAACTCGAGCGAATATGGCTTCATTGCAAGAGACATTTCCTGTCCGCGTAATTTCTCGTCGTGGCGATATCAACTGGCCATCAAAATCATGCGATTTGACACCGCTGGACTTTTTTTTGTGGGGCTACGCGAAAGACCGTGCTTATGCAGATAAACCTTTAACTCTTGAGCACTTGAAAACCAACATTCGTCAAGTTATGGCTGAGATACCGCCCAATATATGTCAAAAAGTTGTCGAAAATTACCTCAAAAGAATCGATGCTTGCAACAATTCGCTTGGTGGTCATTTAAATGATGTAGTGTTTCACACATAATGTCAACATTCAAACTTTATAAAAAAGAAATATCATGAAAAAAATATTTTATTTGTGTTTTATTTACGTTTACTTTTGAAACGGCAAAATGTTACTTATGTACATAGGGCAAGTTTTTGAAAAAAATCGAACTTGAGATGTCAATCAAACATTTAATTACTGATTGTTTCAAATAATTATTAATTTTATTATTATTCTTTGAGATTAACTATTATTAAGTGATTGTCTCAAATAAATTTTTGAATCGTTGTTTTATACCCAAAAATAAAGGTACTTGCCATACAATTTGTTCTACCATCTTAATTATCTTGAAAACGGCTCTAACGATTTTGATTAAAAAAAGAGTGCCCACTACTATATTTTGGACACATTTTTTTACAAATTTTGTTATTAACGGTTACTGCCATATACAAACATTTTTTTATTTTCTACTTTCGACGTGTTTCCATCAAAATTTTTGCGTAAGGGGCCTTTTGAATTATAAAAAATACTGCATACCAAAATTATGCAAATATTTTTTTTTTATTTAAAAAAAAAAACGATTTTTTGAATTTAAAATGTATATTATTAAAGACTTAAAATTGTCATACTAATTTTTTTTATTTAAGAAATTTTGCATATACAAAATTAAGTAAAAAGACTAAAAATATGTTAAACTGTTTCTACTAAAAATCTTGTGCTTAAGATGTGATCGAACATAAGAGGAAGTAGGTACGTTCGATCCAGTCGTGCATTTTATTTAAATCACATTTATTAACGAAAATTAGTTCACCCACTTGGACGGCTAAAATTCTCAAAATCGATGTTATATATTTATTTTAAATGGCCACGTTCATATAATAATTCTCAGCAATCTGGAATAAATTTCTCTTGTTGTAACCGGTACAAAAGCCCAGCCTATAAAAAATCAGCTTTTTTTATAATTTACTCGCGCTCAAGGGATTATGATGTTACCCTTACTATGTTTTTTAACACATCCATTGCGGGCGTAAGAAAGAAGAGAAAGAAGGTTCTGAGACTACATCTGGTTGTTGTCTCAAATTTATCTCCAGGGATGGCCGCTGTACTAATGCGGAGAATTTTGTCCTATTTATCTGTGTCTTAATTCGCATTATTTTATTTACTAATTACGTTGTCATATTGTATGGGTATACTAGTATACTAGTTTACTCAATCACATGCTGTTAGTGTTATGCATGAACAGCATTTATGAGTAAGCCAGCAACTTAATTTATGGCAATTTTAGAATTAGGTTTTTAATGAAAAATAAGACGACATAGACAACCGCAGGAATCGAACCTGCAACCACGAAGTCGCGCCACGGACACGTCATGACGGATGTTGTCATTATAGTGGTCTTCTAACCTAAGGCAAAAAAAAACACACAAAAAAATTAGGGTTTGTCGAAAGGAACGTTTTATAACTAGCTAATGAAATAATAATCACACCAAAAACATAAATGTTAAAAAAGTAGCCAAGTTCTTCTATATACAAAACCTTTGCGTAACAAGTCAGCTGTGAAAAGTAGTTAGATCTGAAAGTACGCCAAGTTCTAAGTTTATTAATGTTAAATATCAAATATTTTAAGTCGAATAATATGGAAGAACCTCAAAATTATCAGAGAAATCTGTTATTTAATGATTACTGACTTAAATTCTTTTGGTTTACTTGGCAAGTTTCATTGTTCCACGACAATCGGAAGTGCTCCTCATAATTGATATTAATTCTTTTCAAATGGGCGGGTACCACACCCGTGAACGTAAAATCTCAAATTTTAAAATATTGCCTTTGCTTGCACTTAAAACCCTACCGCTGTTCCAAATTTCATCATTCTACAACAATCAGATGTGCTCCTTATAATTGGTATCAATTCTATGCAAATGGGCGGTTGCCACGCCCCTGAATGTACAATCCCAAATTTTAAAATGTTGCATTTGCTTGCGCTTTGAGCCCTACCCTTGTACCAAATTTAATCATTCCATGATGGTCAGAAGTGCTCCAAATAATGTATATTAATTCTATGAACATGGGTGGATACCACGCTCCCTGAATGAAAAATCTTAAATTTTAAAACTTTGTCTTTACAAGATTCTACGATATCAGGAAGTGCTCCATAATTTTGATGATCTGTCAGTGAGGGAGTGAATGAGTGAGTCAGTCAGTTACGATTTTTTCAGTCTTATATCTCGGGAACCACTAAAGCTAAAGAATTTAAATTGGTCGAGTTGCCTAAGCCTGGTGAGCTTAGCAAATGCTGAGGTTTTTGAAGTTTCCGACTTAATCGGTACTGAAGTTAGAGGGGGGTCGAAAATCGCCTGAGTTTGTTCATGGAAATAGGGTGTAGTGCCAGAACTTGGCTGGGCACTACCGTGCCCTTTGATGAAATAATCTACTTTTAAAAACATTAAACCAAAATATATTTAACCCTTAGTTTTTTTTATCATTAAATAAGATTATCTCCTCCTAAATATTTTGAAACCTACGACCATGGCTTGATGCAATTATTGCCACAAAAAATGAAAATATTTATGTATCCCATTACAAATGGTAAGACTTGTAAGACGATTTTTGTATTTTATATTATTTTTCTCGTTCAAAGAATGCTAACTCTTATGGGTGCTTTAGCTAAAATACAAAGTCTCACAGATACCTTGTATATATAACTATTTAGATTGAATTTTATTTAAACGTGTTTTTGTATAGACAACGCGATTGCTCTGCGTACAGAAAGTGCACTTTTCTTGAAAAACAACAAAAAAAAACGCACACAGTGCAACGACTATAAGAAAAAGTGTAAATCTTTGTTTAATGTATCGATTTGTTAGTCTGATTTCCTTCCTAAGATTCAAGACAATATCTTTATTCAATTGACTCGAAAAACAAGGTTAAGCTGTTTGTATTGACTGTGTATACTTTTGTCTTTATTTTTTTTTTTTTGTTCATTAATATCGGATGGGAAGTATAAAGAGCGTCTGGTTTGAGAGCTGCGTCGTCGTATCGTGGTGGTTGACAAACTTTGGAATGTCTTCACTCACTAAATAGCCAATTAATTCGCACATAGTTTTTAACCACAGAGAGTGGTAAGTGGTTATTGAACTGTGCAACATGTTCCAAGGCCCCATGTTTAATCTAGGTAATGAACTGCCATTAGCAAAAGAGCAAACTTAAGTTATTGGCAATCGTATTAATTTATTGAACCTACTTAATTAAAGTGTGTATGAAATGGTCAGGCAATGCATTTTCTTGTCACCAATAAATTGTGTAGTGTATTAGAAAATACAAAATTTAACTTTTTGAGTTGTAATATGATTGTTTATTTAAATATCAATAATAAGATGCATATATAGTAGTGCAGTGGTTGCATTTTTCATATTTAAATTAAAACTTATGTAGTTTTATTTACGAGTAAATATGTAGTTTAAAAGCCGATATTTGTCGATAGAACGTAAAATTCTATTTTTCAAAAACCAAATTTCAAAAAGTTGCCCTAACTGTAAAAGAAATTGGTCAAAAATACGGAGAAATAATTTACTGGGCTTTAGTTCTGTATGTATTGCTCCATTTATTTTTATCAATTAATTGCTAGAACAGACGTGCAGCATGTCTGCACACATCACTGCATACAACGCTGCGCCCAAAACATATGTACATACTCTTTGACATTTGACCGACATCTGAACGCATCCAATGTGAACAGTAATTGTGTGGTGAAAAAATTTTAATTTACTGAAAATGGATGTTAATCCAAAAACAAGAGCAAAATAATTTCTTATACTCCTTTGTCCCTCAGGAAAATAATTTCTATAACAAGAAACATTTTTAAAATCATAGAACAAAACATTTGTTTTTAAAGTCAACATGAGTAATGATAAAGGCCAATAGGGAGGGTACTGGCGGAATACGTCAATGGCAAAAAAAAAATGGCAGATAAATCACTTTGAGGGAAAACATTGTTCGATTCCCTATATCAAATTGTTTTGTTTTCCCTCAAAGTGTCACTAGATGTATAGAGAAAGGGAAGGGACACTTTAGAGAGAGATAGCTCGGTAAAAAGCACTGTTGTTTCAGACTATTTTCTTTGCTGTTGTGGATGTAATGATTCTGCGCAGCAAATTAAGTAATAGAGATATCATCCAGATACGCGGGCTGTATGCAGACCTTGAATGAATCTGCTTCCATAAGAACCTGTGTAATTCATTTTCGGTGCATGAAAAAGGCTATACATATCTGTTTAGCACATAATTCTTATTCGCTATTGGCGTTTTTCTTTTTTAGCTCCGAGTAAAGAACTCAGCTGTCAAGAAAAGATCTGTGTTTCTTTTTTAGCTCAGACACATTTAATCTCTCAACTCGTGTTTCTTTTTTAAATCAGAGCTAAATCGGGGTATGAACCATTAGCTCAGAATAAAATGACCGATCAAACAGAGCAAAATACTGGGTGCGGCTAACTTTACTCATAATTTTAACAATAATCACTAAAGTAAAACCAATTAAAAACAAAAATGAATTCGGAAAACGAAAGCTTTGGATTTGCTGGCAAATAAATTTTAATAAAAACAATTATAATAATATATGACAGTTCTGCGCTTAAGTTTATTTCAAAATTAAATCTGAGATATCTGACCATGCTATACTCAGATCTAAATCGGTTTGCTCAGTCTCTGCTCCGAGATCTGCTCGGAGATAAAAAAAAAACGCCATATCTGCCTACAGTATAACTGGCTGAACACAGTGAACACGAAACTGCGAGTAGAGTTCCAACTGGAATAACTGTGGAAATATAGAAAACACGCCACTTCTATCTTATGAACAAGTTTTAACGTCAATTTTTATTGGTCGCCCGGAAGACTTCCAAATGCTTTTGAAAGTTATCGATTGGTCTCAAAATCAATATTCTGGAAACAAAAGAAATTCGATTCTGGTTTTTGAAGTCCGAATTAAAACCAGAAGCACGCACACGCTCACACCGATTCAGTGTTAAACTCAAATTCAATGTTGGGTCGGCCATATATTAACAAAATTAAATAAAATAAATGTGCGTTTGTAATTTCACACACATTTACTTTAAACCTCAGAATCGAGAATCTAGTGTTAAATTGTTCGATTGGGATCAGGATCGGAGATTTATTCTGAATTACCAATCGAAAAAAAACATAACTTTAGCTTCAAGCTTCTTTGACAGTTCACGAACATTATCGAGTCTAACCAAGCATTTATATGGGGTTGAAGGAACTTCAAGCTGCTTAATCTCGAAAAGAATCACCAGCTGTCCTCAAATTATATTAAATGTGAGAAGGCTATACTGTGTGCATGTTTTTGACATCTATTCGTGCTGTAGCTATATTCGTTTCTTCTGTCAGGGCTTTTGAGTTGTTTTCAAAAACAAACTAATATTTTCCATCTTACTGTTCATTGCAGTTTTTATTTTTGATTAAAATGATTTTGTTTTATAAATTCACAAAATTAATTTAATCAACTGATCCAAGAAATTACTTCAAAAATCTAATTTCAGCTTATAGCTTATACATCGTTTTTAAACATTTTGACAGATTGCAGTTGCAGCTCCGGTTGGATCCAGATGCAGTATTCTTATCTTAACTTCAGAATCCATAGATCGAGTTAAATTGTGGTTGGATTTTTGACATAGAATTTTAACCTAATAAATTAAAATTGTATTAAAATGGCATTTAGCCATCATAGTGTATATTTTAATTTTTTATTTTCATCTTATTTTATTTTGTTTTATTTTTGTTTGTCTATAAACAATATTATATACCTATAATATAACAAAAATCTGTTGTATATAATAAATATAATATTAAGTACTACCATGTGTTCGAATATATTTATTTGCAAAAATATTTCAAATATAAAGCCAACCAGGCAATTCAAGTTTCTTAACTCAGCAACTCCTGCAAGTTAATACTTATTCTTAATATGGGCCTAACAACTACAGCCACCTAGATGCGCAAACTAGGCATCAGAAACGAACCTAATCCAGGGGCTCCTGTCTCCCCTGCTACCAGAATATACCTTCCGGTGGATATTCGGAGCTGTGAAGTCTACTTGCAGATGAGTTCCTTAAAACTCAAGGCCTGGCAACCTGAGATATGTGCACACTCAAACCGCAAACTTAATTTAGTGGTTCGCAGCCAGATGCACACATCCATTAGACGCTGTGTTAACCATCATGGGTATCGGTCACATTTAATACTCAGACACATAGAATATCATCAGATCCCCAGATCAATTCGTGCAAATTGAGCAACATACCAACATCCGAATGTTACCGCCCGGTCACCACAAGGAGCTTTAACTGGGTGCTTTTAAGGTTAAACCATCCGCAGAAAATCGCGATCCTTTCGGACCGCTAATTCCGCATAGACGGTCAGTAACCCCGTTTTGAACGACGAGATGAATGAAAGAGCTTAATTGTAAGCAAAAATTTACAACATTTTAATGCCTGGAAATAATTCTACTCTTCACCACTTTAACTGATTATAAAAGTGTGCCAATTTTTAACATACATATTCAAATGTACATGTATTTATCTTTTCTCTAAGCTAACCTACAATTAAGATCCTCTACGAATGATATATGAAAGTCGTCTATCAACCTTAATTGCTTAAAAAAATTATAACACAATTAACACTTTGGTCCTGAATACCTTGACCAACTGCTCCACCGACCTTAACATTAACATCAAAGCTAAGTTCTGCTTTTAACCCACATACATTTGAATGTACTCGTAGTTTACTTTTTACCTGCCTTGGAGTTGAATTTTGTTTTTCTAATGATCGATAGCCCCAAGCAAAGAATAGTTGTTCTAGCTATTTATTTTCGTTATAAAAAAAAGGTAATCTCAAATAATATTATTATAGTTGCATATAATTAAAGAAATTTTAAAGAAAAAGCATGTGGTGTAGTCAGGTTTTAATGTTTGTAACACTAACGGTCACACAAGCACCATGTCGACCCCGTTTATTTCAATGAATATCTCCAACACAACTTCTATTCTAATGCTCCCAACATCTGTCTGCAGTATTATGTATTTACATATTTATGAATTAACAGTCCGCATCAATAGATTAGTATATTTGTACAAAAAAAATTCTTGCATGTTTAAAAAATGTCTTTTTTAATTTATAGAAACGAAATTGTATTTATTTTGACAAGTGGGTTTTTTATATTATAAATTATATGCGTACACTATCAGTCAATAGAATAGGTTCACACAGTTTTGTTCTAAGAAAAGCCTTACAAAAGTATTTTAAAGGCCTATTGAGATATTTGGTGATCGAATTTCTGCCTCAAATAAACGAACTTTATTGCAATTGCCTCCTTATACCTCAGACCTCAATATTGACAGGTGAGCACAACTGTTTTTTTTGGGGGTGGCCGTGACGCCATAGTTGTGTGCTCGCTTGTCAACCTCGTGGTTGCAGATTCGATTCCTGCCGTTGTCTATGTCTTCTTATATTCCACTAAAAAAAACAATTCTAAAAATTGTCATAAAATAAGTTGCTGCTTTGCTTATTACATGCCTAGGCATAACACTAACAACATGTGATTGAGTAAACTAGCATACCCATAAAATATGACAAGGAACTAAATAAAATAATGCGTATTATAAGCGACATAAATAAATAAGAAACGGTAATTCTCTCCGCAATAGTTCAGTGTCATTCGTCCAAAGCTGGAGTATAACTCGCACATTTGGGCAGGAGCTCCCAAAACACATTTGATTCTTTTAGATAGAATTCAGAATAGAGCTCTAAGAATGATAGGCGACAGAAATATAGTAGAGACATTTACATCTCTAGAACACCGTAGAAATGTTACATGTCTGTCATTATTTTATCGCTATTTTTATAAACACTGTTCCAGCGAAATAGCCAGTTGCATTCCTCCCCTTAAATTTTTCAACCGTAATACTCGCGCTTCTAGGAATGCTCATCAGTTTACCCTTGAGCCCAACTTCGGGCGTACTGTCAAGTACAGAGATTCTTTCTTTAGCCGTACAACGCGAATTGGGAATACTTTACCCGGCTCTATTTTCCCCTCCCGTTTTGATATTCAGAAATTCAAAACCAATGTGCATCCGTATCTCCTCTTGCATCCTTCTTTAATCTCCTAACGCTCGCACTGTGCTTGTTCATATTAAGGGTAGTCAAAACCCCTTTAGTGCGCGCAAACGTTTAAAAAAAAAAAAAAAAAAAAAAAAAAAGCCGTCATCCCTGGAGATAAATCTGAGACATCAACCAGCTCTAGTCTCAGAACATGGCGCCACACATCTTTCCTATCCTTCTTTCTCTTCTTCCACCGGATGTCCGCGCTGTGTTAAGAAAAACATATAAAGGGTATTCATAATCCCTTGAGCGCGTGCAAAGTTATAAAAAAAAAAAATAATCTCAGAAGCCAGCAAAACAAGAGGCTTAAAAAAGTAACTTTACATTACTTGTACGATTTTAGACCTAATTGATTTTTTGATATAACATAATATACATACATAATAAAATTTGTTTTACTTAGGCCCGTTTACTGATACGAATCATAAATATTTATGCTCAACTTAAAACGCTAATGGGCTACTTTTTCATCTGCGTAAACTGACACATAAGTGCTTAAGTAGAACTTAAATGCTTAAGTTGTGTATTAGCAAACGGACCTTAATGATGATTTTTCTGGCGATTTCTTATATGAGAAAAAAATATTCTTTTGTGTTTACATGATGCACCTATTATATTGGTGTATAGTGTACATGTATCTATACAAATTTAGTAAAATTTGTTTAACAAAACAATCACGGCACTGAATCGAAAAAAATGCTACTGCAAAAATGTTCATATGGTCCAACATCTCCAATTGACCAGCCCCTCACACACCCGCATTCTCAACATCATGACGTAAGCTATGACATCTTAATCTTACAATTTCAAATCCACATGCCCTAAAGATTTGACAATATAATAAAAACTGTATATTCTTATGTGTATAGATACCTTCATTACAAGCTGACCATCTGACAATGACTTGACTTTTGACAAAATTGTCAGACGAAATAATGACCATTAAGACCATTGTAAGACATTTGGAACATATCTATTTTCTAATGACTTCTAATGCAGTGCAACGACAAGATTAATTTGAGCGACGAAAACAGAAAAATATTTAATTCCTTCATTAACTACATACACCAACAGCAAAAAAAAAAGAAAGTCATCTAGACAACTTCCTCTATTCTTAAGATTGTCATCGAAATTATATTAATCAGAATTAAATAAATGTATTCAGGGGACTTTTTGTAAGTTCCTACTATTAACTTAGTCTGCATATACTTTTCTGTACCGGTTATTGGTTAAATAATAACGGGAAGTTTGTGGGCATTCGATCGGGTTTGGCTTTCTAAAAGATGACTTATTTTTGTTTAAGTTTGTTTGATTTCATTTATAATGTTACCCACATTGTCACTTGTTCTACTTTATTTAAGGATTCATATACATATGTATGTACATATGAGCATTGCGATAAGGCATAGACATTAAAGTCGTGTGACAATTGGGATAAATAATTAGCAGCAAATAAATGTTTGACATTCATGAGTGTGGTGAAAAAAAAATTATCAACAGAGATTTATCTTAATCGAATGGGGTACATTTTTGACGTCTATTGGGACATAGTAGAAGTTGTCAAATAAACACTTGCTTACTCTCTTACTCTCACCAGGCCAACGTGTTCTGTTTATGTTTGAATTTAACCTAAGTGTAACCTAACCTAACCTAACCTATATAAGTGTATTTTTTCACCACGATAGTGTTAAATATTTACTCTCGATGAGTTATCGAATCCACATGCATGCATACTTTTATACGTAGCATATCCTTAGATGTTGGAGATAAGACTTTACATTTTTCTTAAGTCTTCTTAACATGACACAACAAAAAGATAAATGAAAAAAAATGTCGTTCCACTTTACTTTCCTCAATATGCAGTTTGACCACAGTGATCTATAAAAAATTGTAAAAGAATATTCGAGCAAGTGTAGTGGAAAGTACGCCATTTTTAGCAGAAATAACTGTCAAAACATTTGTGCGGAAATAAAACACTTGAGGTTTGTTCGTAATAGTTTTGTATACAATTTAATTTTATTTCTTGTGTTGTAATTGGTAAAAATCGCAATACTCGTATACCTAGATTTTTTTCTGATTTGTCATTTTGGAGTCTAAAAAAAGATATCTATTTACAAGAATTAGTCTTCGTTTGATTTAGTTTCGGGTGTTCACCGTTAATCTCAGTCCGGTACACCGATGTTGGCTGTTCTATCTGGTTCACAGCTTATAGTCGCAGTTAGTTTTTCTCTCAAAAGTTGCAATAAGACACAAAAATTCGACTCCCCTGTTTCCTTTGCAAAACAAATTTAAATAATTACATATCCTTATTCATAAACGCATTTTAGAGACTGCGTAAAATTAGAATGCATAAAAGTTATACAATGTTAAATAGCGGCATTTTAAGCTAAATCTGTCTAGAGGTTTTATAGTAGCTATGTAAATAAGGTTATTTGAGTATCGACATTTAATTTGGCATTAAATAATTTTCAATTGGTATATTATTTTTATTAGAAGTAGCTATGTTGTTAATATATCGTTAATCTTCTCACATTTGCATTCCATTATTTCATAAATAATTCAATCAACAACCACACTTTTTGATTTTTTTAACATGGTTGCTTCATGATATCTAAATGTAATAGATTTTTCATTTTAGTACTTTATTTAATGCAAAGACTTAAATCTTGTTATTATGTTTTGCAGAGTTGCAAAATCTCCCTGAGTTTCGATGCGGTTTTAAAAATACTCAGTACAGTTTTGCATATGCAAACAGCTTCTGTACGATTCCGATGAGCTCTGTGGTATTCTGTTGCATATATTATTGTTAGTTATAGTCATCCTCATCATCTTTAAAGAGTTCTACATATTTTAAACCACTTTTTATTGAAATAATAACAAAATACATACACATAAAACATACAAACGCAAGACTTGTTTTCTCGTTTCTAATTAGATTCTCAGAACGTGTTCTTATTATAAAAAAAAATCTCATTGATATTATACGAGTGGAAATAGACTTCCCGCAAAGTCAAGGTAAATCCAATTTTCTATTGACAGACAAATGAGTCACGTTCGTTGGAAATATGATATGTATTAACTACTTTTTTATATTATTATTTATTATTATTCTGTAAGAAGTGCTTCCTCGTGTAATATTTTATTTATATACAGGGTGAGTCTTAATTTTACTCACCCTCAAATTTTTAAGTCTTAAAGATTGACACCCATATTAAAAATTGAAATTGAAAATTGAAATTGAATTGAATTGAATTTATGCTATTTGACATTTACAAACTTATTCCTCCGCTAATACATCGAAAATGATGGTTCAGTGAAGGAATAAGAATTGACATTAAGAACAAAATTTACAGAGACAAAGAATAAAAAGAGATGGAGTTGATACGTATTGTATAGTAGATTTTGATTGTGGGTTTTCGATTTTTTATTAATTCAAAATTTTAATCAGATTAATATTTATTCTATGGTTTAGTAAAGTCATGGATTAGCGGTGGAATAAGCATTTTTTTATTAATAGGGATGTGAGAGATCTTAATTTTAGATAAAATTAAAGTTAATTTTAAAAAGATAAAACTTATACCTATTTTCTAAGTCAGTTTTATGTTCAATTCCTCATTTATAATATAAAACTTGACGTACTCATCAAACTTTAGTAATTAAGTATAGTTTACATTTTTTTTATTAACACAAATTGGAAATTAGGTTTTTTTTTTGTAAAATAAAATAATTTTAAAATTGATTTCAATGAAGTCTTACAAATTTATTAAGTAAGATTTAGTACGAAAACAAAATCACCCTGTTTACTTTCTCGTATGCCTGTATTTATAAAAATAAGAAAAAGTTTTTTAAGTGAGAAGTCATATAAATGCTTTGTTTTGGGAAAATCATATGATGTATACATACCTCTGCATTTGTAATTGACAATGTTGTCGAATGTAATTTAAAACCCCGCAGTAAGAACAAATGAAATTCATATTGACTACAAGCTTTTAGTTTTTGTTTACTTGCAATATACATATATAGGTAGATACTATAGACTATAGAGCAAGTTTTACATCTGGAAAAACAATCGAACTCATGATTTTAATGTTTAATCAAAGTTGACATTACGATGATAGATAACACGATAAAAGTGGGTCCCGCAATTCAATCTGACTTCCTGTCTGTCTGTCTGTAGGTTGACCTATAGCCTAAGCCGCTGGACCGATTTCCTTCAAACTTGAGACTTAAGCATTTTAGGTAATTGACTCGATTCTTTTTTTTAATGTTTTTTGTTTAGCTCCAAAAATAAAGGTATAAATGGTAGAAATAGAATAGAAATAAATGGATGAATCGTAATACGAACTTTATAGATTGCTTAGTTGTTAAAGTTTGAGGGAAAAAAATGGCGCCATTTGAATTGTATAATCGTAAAAAATCGTTGGAGTGGTTTGTTAAAAAATAAATTTTGTATGTATAAAATTTTAAAAACATTTTTAGAAAAAAATTGAAATTCCATTTTGGAGTAATTATTAATATATATATATATATTATATAGGTACATATATATAAAATTTTAATTTAAAAAAAAAATCAGTTTCCATTTTTCAAAAAAAAATGTTATATATTTTTTTAAAAATCAAAAAACCATTTTCTGAAAATTTGAGTATGCAGTTTTATTAACACTAGTGAGAAAGTCGAAAATATGAAAAATGGTTCTATGGGAAGTACTGTTAATAAGTCCCCAAAATCAAATATTATTTTATTTAAAATTGGATTGCACTAATATAAGAACACATTTTTGTATCAAAATTCTTGGCGCCGTTTTTGAGAAATACATTTTTTTCTTATCGGTTTTTTTAACATAAGTATGGGAGGTACCGTTGTTTTTATCTTAGGCAAATAGTTTTTCTAACTATTGAAGATAATGTCGAAACACTATCAAATACCAAGTTTCGAAAAAATCGATTGAGTAGTTTTCGAAATTTTGAGTTTAAAAAAAAAATCTTTTTTTTTAATTTCAAAAAAAAAGTTGTTTGAAAAATTTTCGTTTCCCAGAAAATCGAAAATCAAGAAACTGGTTCTACTAAAAATTATAGTTACCAAAAATAACCATTTTTTTTTTTTTCAAAAAAAAAAAATTACTAAAAGCACCTTCTAAACTGTTTTTCTTATAAAAATCGTTGGAGCCGTTTTTGAGAAATATAAAATTTTTCTTTTTGGACAAAAAAAATGTATGGCAGGTACCGTTATTTTTCGTTTAAAAAAATTAAAAAACGTGACCGAAAAAACATTATGTACCAAGTTTGAAGCAAATCCACGGCTTAGGCTGTACATTCGAAAATAGACAATTAGACAGAATTGCGGAACCCAGTTTTTTCGTCTTCGCTGTTAAATTTTGTTTACGAAGTCATATACCTATATACATAGTGCATATCACAAGTAAAAATCAGTACGGGATTGTTTTTTATAATGGTTTCAAAAATCTCATCTGTCACCACTGGTTGATAGTTAGTTGATTAGGAGATGTGGCTTTTGCGTCTAGAAGTCTTTTATTGATATTGAAACGTGATGGAAATTGCGAATAACTAGCTTTCCGGTGACAAATGTATAGAATAGCTTACTGCAAACTTCTTGAGTTTTGTTCTGGTTGTTTTACAGCTTTCAACTTACCTATCTGAATCGTTCACAAATATATTCGGTTAGTTTGGCTTACGAGATAAATTATCTAATACATGAGTTAACGCCCCCACACCTTATTTGAAGTTGGTGCTGTGTTAGTGCAAGCTGTACTTTTTCACTGTACCACTAAAAGATTCTTCCGTTCTTTGTTGACTAGGTCAATTTTAATGTGAAATCTAGTCTCTAGTGTACTGCTCAAATATTTCATCTAAGAGATAATTATGTTTCTCGGTTTATCTATTATTAGTTTTTAACTCCCAAAAACACCGGTCAAAATGAGTAAACAATTTTAATAAAATAAGCCGAATAAGAAATCAAATGTTTCCATTTTTCTCCAAAAGTACATTTATCGATAAAACAATGTGGAAATACCTATGTATTAAAAAAATGCTTTTTTGTGATACTCGTATTAGATATTTGTTTGCATTGAAATATAATATCCAGTCAAACGCCTTGTTGTTCACAAAATCAGTTATTTATTTTTCTAATTTTATTTTAATATTTGTTTGCATTAATTTTGCTAACATAGGCTTGTCAAGTGGATATCATTTTTGAATTACTCAAACTCTAGCAAGTTTCTTATCTCAACTCAATGCAATTCCCAAACACTTTTCATGAAATAAATTTACAATAAAATTATATAGTATCAACATAAACAGGACTTTATGAACCACCCATAAAATAGATTTTGTGACAAATCACAAATATACCTATTTGTTTTTAAATTAAACAAATTAATGATTGCATTTCAACAGTTTGTGCAACGATAATTTTATATATACCTAGTTCAGTTTCTGTAGGTAAATAATGTATGAATCTGAAAAGAGCATTAATAAATTTAAAGAAACATTAATTTACTTTTCGGACAAGTATTCCGACCACTTAAAATAATATTTCATTTTGGGTGTGTCTATAACTTGAATCAATTAGATGCATGTGAAGTTTGAATCAAAGACTATAAGTGTTTTACCTGTTGATAAATTTTTCCAATGTCAAACGCAAAGCGTGTGGCTATGCAGGTTAAGAAAAACTCACGCAAAATCGCAAAACAAGAAGTAGACTCTGACCCTGCCCCTGCATCTGATAAAGTTAAATCCATTTGTCCGCGTCCTAGACATTGAATCTATGGACACACCATCACATTACAACACGGCCGGTGGGGTATGTTCGTCAAACAACATATTTTATCTGCAGTCATGTCAGACTTCATTTCCAAATGAAAAAGTCACGAATCAAGATCACGACTAAGCGCAAACGAACGTTCAGGGAACAACGGAGCGCCATCTACTAATTTTTTTAGTTGTCCCCAGTCATTGACTTTTGCGTGCGACAAAAGTTACAAGTTTTCCCTCACGTAGAGCTTAGTTTCGCGTAGAGTACAAATACAAGTAGGTACATTATATGAACATATACATATTTTAGTTTATTTGTTTATTTTTGTTTTCCTTCCTGAAATGCAGTTTGATGGAATGGAACGGCCATGTCCAATCGCCAAACTGCTTAACCTACCTACACACAGTATGTATGTGAGTATTCCATTCCAACAAAACTAAGTTTTGCCATCGCGTCATCGATAAAGTAGATACTATGACGGAGCTCGCACGCTCCATAATCTTGTTTAGGAAATCGTGCAAAAGTTTCACTGGTGCTATGCACTTTTGGGCGGTATAATTTTAATAAATGTTTCGATAGACACTTTTCCGGACTTACGAGTAAAGAGCTTTACTGTTATATTTTTGAATAACACTAATCGGGCGAAGAGAAACAAAATATATAAAAGTAAAATTAATACGTATATGGATGCAAAAGCATTTCGGTTACTGTGTCAGGTTTTTGTAATTAATTTGCTGGCTTGTGCTGGCACACTGAGCTAATTTGCATATTTTATTCATTTCACTAATTGTAAATACATAGCTAGTTTAGTATTTTGATTTCAATTTCATTTATTGGTTATGCTTATGGATCGTTAATAGAATAACTTATAGTGGCACCACACATCTTATTTTACATCTGATTTCCATTAAGTGTATCGAAAATGGATCACAATAACCTAATATCTGAATTTTTAAATAAATCTGGAAGGAACATGACTTTCCAGTTCAAAAAAGTATTTTTCAATCCAATTTCTTTCAAAAATATATGTATTTCATTAGTATGGTATATAAATTTAAAACCAAAAGTATACTAAATTATTGACACCTGGTAAGTTGCTTTCCACGCCACCTAGAGATAAATCTGAGACAACAACCAGCTCTAGTCTCAGAACATCGCGCCACACATCTTTCATATCCTTCTTTCTCTTCTTCCACCAGATGACCGCGCTGTGTTAAGAAAAACATATAAAGGGTATTCATAATCCCTTGAGCGCGTGCAAAATTATAAAAAAAAAAAAAAAAATTGAACGCCAAATCGAAAAAAAATCTATCTCCAATTGAAAGTTCAAGCGCTGACTGTCAGGTGCCGTGACTCCATGCGTCAATATTTCCAACTTTGGACGATGACGTTTTACATGTCCGAATTCGTTAAGTTATCAACAGATTTGTTCGATTCACAGTAGAGATGTCAGTGCATTAGAATGAAATGTAAATAAATAAGAGGTAAGAGTTTTAGTTCATTAAGTTGATTTTATTTTTGTTTGTATTGCTACAGGGACTTAATAATTATAATGAAACGGAAAATCTATAAATATATATTTATCTATATTAAACACTCTGATATTAAGGTATTAGGCTTAGCATGATAAATGCTACTTAAACTTTTTGGTAATATTTAGCCACTTTACTAAAATATTCCTAATTTGAAAAACTTTTCAATAAGCACATATTAAAATTTCCTGAATACGCCTAAAAGAGTGCAAAAAACAAAAAGTGAACATAACTTTATGTGATTTGTAAATGTCAAACTGTCATTTTGGATTTAGTTTGACTCTAAAAACTTCAGTAAAATGTTAAGAGGTTATTAACTCGAAATAATGCTTCTTTAATGGTAAGACAAAATGGAAAATTGCACTCACTGATACTGAATATGTCAGTTGCTTTCTTATGTCGTTTTCAATTGGATGTTCGGAGTTATTCTTTTTTTCACGCCTAATGTGCTATCTCTATAGAATATACAATACTCGGAGTAAAAAGTGTAACTCCGGACAGCCAATCGAAAACGACATTAGATTCACTACTTTTCTGCCAAAAAAAAATAAACTTATCTACATATTTATCATATGTAATACCGAAACCTCATCTAAATAATTACATTTAAGTTATGATTCATGTTCCAATGACGTCCGAAATTGGAGAGTTTTCCTGGATTGCCAATCACAAACGTCATAATATGTAATTCTATGCTTCACTTTAGTATATATATTATTTTAAATAACAATAACTCTTCCGCATGACTTGCGTATACCACATTTATATTTGTGCATTCATAAACTCTTGCGAATATATTTTAGGTGCAATTTTTTTCTTTATTTTCCGATGATATTTGCTCTACGGCTATCATGGCGTATGCGTGATTTTTTTTCTTGTATTTTTAATTTCCGTATTTTATCAGCATTTCCTCAAAAGTTCACAGTTCTTGAAATAATTGATTTTGTATTCTTTTTTTATTTCTAGAATTACAAGGAAAAAGATCTCGGCAAAGTGGTTCTCTACACAACCAGCATGGGGATCATACGAGAGACATATGCCAAGTGTTCAAACATGAAACAAATCTTGCGAACTCTTCTGGTTAAATTTGAAGAACGTGACGTCTTCATGAGTACAGAATATCAACAGGAAATTAAAGAACGAATGCAATCGAATGAAATAAAAGTACCTCAGCTATTTGTCGAGGGACAGCACATTGGGGTAAGTTGAATTGCAATTTCTGTTCAAAATACTTTTTTTGGCTCGCATTTTGCGAAGGTTATCTTCATTCTGAGACATGTTTGACATTTGACTAGCTAGGTACCTACATTATAAAAAAATAAAATACTAAATGTCAAATTAAAGTGAAAAACCAAAACAAAACGAAAGAACATTTTTACTACTAATTGTCTTATGAAACAAACAAAAAAAAAAGATGATTCACGAGAAAGGCAAAAATAATGATCAACTTGATTGTATAAAGCCCTCGAGAATAAGAGAGATGAGCCAATAACTTGTATAGCGGTACATATTATGGAACATTTAGGTGTGCATCTATATGTATACATAGATAGAGACACAAACGTGTTGACAGAGTCAGCAATAAAATGGGACATATAACCAGTTGCAACAGCGATGGCTGCCAATAATACAGCAACGGGTCTCGATTCGAGTGTCTTCTTAGACAACACTATGTTGCTATGTGGTACACTGTGGGCAAATTTTAAGAACGGTATAAACTGAATTAACTGCACTTTTTCATTTACGTTTCTTCCATGCCAACGCAACGATTTAAAATGGCTAGTTGAAAAGTAGCCGATATATTGTATATGTATATGGATATTGCCATGTGAACTGATCTTCACGACAATTATTATGTTTTTAAGTTCACTTTCATTGATAGTAGGTACCTATCTAGTTTTTTTTGTATTATTCAAGAATAATAAATAATATTATTAACCGATGACAATAGATAATGTATGAATATTTCTTTTTTTTGAATTTCCAACAAATGAAAAAGAAAGTTTTTGTTTTCTTCTTTTGTTTTGTAGTCGTGTGTTGCAATTTGTTGCGTTCCGTTTTTATGCTCGTATTTTTTTTTAACAAATGATGTGAACTTATACTCATGAAAATTTATTTACAATGAAAGAAAAAAATAAATTAAATAAATTGCTATTAACAATATATGTAGAATTGAAACATGATACATGTTTGCATGTTCCCCAAGCATTAGAGATTTTCCTTTTTTTTGGTTTTGTTGAAAGCTTGCATGTTGTTAGTGAGTTTAAGTCTAGGAGTGATACGTCATTTTTTTTTTAATAATGAATTTAATTGAGCTATATACTTAGACAGACATGTAAAGGGTGATTTTTTAAGAGCTTGGTTTTTGAAAATTCAAAAAAACACAGAAACTTGTAAAAAGTAAATGAAATTCTTATTTGGATCGATAAATCAATTTCTGCCATTTACTTTTTAAAAATAATATTACTTAAATGTTGCCCGCGGCTACGCTTCAGGTGGTCCATTCTGAAGGTCCAATTTTGGCAAACTTTTTCACACATTTCGGCCGAAATCTCACCAATGACGCGTTCAATGTTGGCTTCCAAGGCAGCAATCGTGTTTGGCTTGTCCCCATAGACAATAGACTTAACATAGCCCCACAAAAAATAGTCTAACGGGGTCAAATCACATGATCTTGGTGGCCAATTGACTGCGCCAAAACGTGAGATCAACTGCTCACCAAATTCGCCTCTCAATTGATGCATGGTTTCGCATGCAGTGTGGCATGTGGCACCGTCCTGTTGGAACCACATGTCGACCGAGTTCAATTCTTGCATTTTCGGCAAAAAAAAATCTGTTATCATCGAACGGTACCTTTCTCCATTGACCGTAACCCTGCGGCCTTCATCGTCCTTGAAGAAGTACGGCCCAATGATGCCGCCTGCCCATAAACCGCACCAAACAGTGCATTTTTCGGGATGCATTGGTAGCTGCTGAATTGCCTCTGGCTGCTCTTTACTCCAAATACGGGAATTCTGCTTATTCACGTATCCATTTAGCCAAAAATGAGCCTCGTCGCTGAAGACAATTTTGCGATAAAAGCTTGCGAAATACATTTTTCACACAGCACGAATTTTGATAATAAATTTCAATAATTTGCAAACGTTGTTCAGGCGTAAGTCTATTCATGATGAAATGGCAAACAATACTGAATCGAAATGTCAAATGTTCGTGGAATTTGTCATGTGTGATCTGTCAAAAATATAAACGTCAAGAACCAAGTAGCAAAAAAATCACCCTTTATATGTGTAGGTATGTCGTTGCGGTGACAGATTATTTATCATAAAAATTAATTGCATAACTTGTATTTACCTTATACAATTTTTCTTTAAAGTGTATTGGCCTTTTAACATACGACAGTTTTCAACGAACAATTATGGATTATTTCCTGGGGCTGCTTGTAAGTTTCATTACTTAAAACTTAATAAATTGATCTCATTTATCATTTTTCACAATATTTGTGGTCAATGTGTACAAATTCCGTGTCAAATTTGTGAGAAATATTGATCTTATCTGATCTTATGAACAATTTTCCGGCTTCTAAAGAAGTGAACATTTGTAACATTGAGTCTAAACGGCTGTGTCATTGGAGCTATTCTATAATTACAGAGCGCATTATGTAGAATGGGTTGCAGACCTAGAGCGCTTTTTTTTGGTAAGTCTGCTCGAAAAGACTTGCATCGATTTGGAATAAGCTTCGTATCTGTGAAGTATGATTTTTTGGCGAAAAAATGGAAATAACGTCGTTTTGATCGTTTATGAGAAAATTGTCGTATTTTGTTGTTATTCCCTTAAGTTGCCTTTACACAACTCACTTGTGTGCCTTCTGTGTTTCACCTAATAACAATTACTATAACAAGTGTAGTAGTTGGTTACATTTACAAATTTGTGATATGGTTTTCTGTTTCACAAACTACAAATATAATTCCAACGAATTTCTTGGAAAAAGAAAATAATGAAGGCAAATTCTAATTGTTATTTACAAATACAAGAAAAAACCGTTCCACCGTTTAATTTGCAAAGTTGTAAATTACAACAGTTTTTCACAAATTTATTAACACTATTAATGATGAAATCAAAAGAAAAATGAACAAAATTTGTATCGCCACTTTAATTCTGGATAAGAAAAATATTTTAATCGTCAATTTTTTCGATACCATAACACAAAGTCTTAAAGTGGCAAACATTTTCAACAGTGTTAAGTCTAATGGGATTTTAATAGAAAAGGATTGACAATACCTAAGAGATGTCGTGTGGCAAAATCTTAGACGAAATACTATGGTAGGAAAAAAATAATTACTTTAAAGTGTGAATGTCACAAAATGCAATAAAAGGCTGTTGATTTTTAAAATTTTTTTCTCAGCCTTTTGTTGCATGTTATGAAATTCACCCTTGTTTGCTACTATTTCCAAGGCCAAAGTAAGGCGTTTAGAAATTTCTGTGTCGGTGTCCATGTAATTTTTTTTCAGACTGATTTGCAATGCGAGGTCCAGTTTGCATTATTATTTCCTCTGCCTTAGCAAGTTTTAACCGAAACTACTTTTCCTTGGAAACAAAAGAATTTGAAATTTCATAGTTAATTCGCGGTCTATACATTTTTCTTGTTCTATAAAAATCTTCGCTTATATCACTATTGGTGCTACTATGCCTTCGACGCGACCGACACGTAAGGTATTTTAAGGTATCTGAACAAATTTGTAATTTTTTTTAATTTCGTGAAACACAAACTTAGAAAAAACTATAAATTTTAACAAATTCGTACTTGTAAATTAACTTATGGTGAAACTGAAATAATGACATTTCTACAATTTCCCTTTGTAAGCAACAAATACATTTTTGTAATACACAGATTTTGCGAAACAGAAAAAATCGGTTTTTCCACAAATTTGTTAAAAAAAAAGTGCGTGTAATCTTCACTTTGTAAGTTGGTGAAATAAAACACAGGTGTCATGACACCGACCGCTGACACCATTTATAAATGTGAACAACTAGGAATTCACTCCTAATAACTTTTATCCAAATGCACTTTATTTTAACTATAAAGGTGGATACTTATTGAATAGCTTTCCAATAAAAGTTCTTTCAAGTCTCTTCATATATTTTAGACGTGAAAATTCTTGTGTGTGTAAGCACGTGTAAATTTAAATGTGGAATTCCTTCCAATTTTTCTAGAAAAATTGATGTTTTTTTGTTGGAATGGAATTCAAAATTGGGCATGTGAATACTATTACCTACATGCTAACGGATCGAAATAAAAACGGCTGCTAACATTTGATCTTAAGTGACACCTATTAAAAAATAATTAGATGTTAATATTAATCGATTATATTTTTGTAGTTAAATCCTGAAAAAAGATGTTTAATTAAACAAATCCATTTATGTCAATTTATAAACATACATATATGGATTCCAATGTCCAAAAAGAAATCTGGGTTCATTATCACTAACTTTTATATGATTGTTAAACTCCATTTAAAAATGTCAAATGCAGAAAAAAAAACTCCATAGAAAGTGAAATTTTAAGGAAATTTTAAGCACGGCAGATTCGCGCCCATTATTATCATCACTTCCAATCTCAACCAAACCAAATTGAAACAGCACATATCAAAGGCATATACCCAAACATGGATAATATATTTTCTGTCACGTATTTACAGGTATGTCTGACTGTGGCCACGAATCGAATATTTAAGCTGTGATAGAGATGTTTTTTTTTTTAAAGAAGCTGAGCAGTCAGTAATTTTTTTTTTATTACCGTACAGAGTATTTTTTTTTAAGGCAATAACATATGGCAAAAACATATTCATCTCACGCAAAGTTATGCAGATATATATATGTACATTTATTATATAGCTGTATGGGTTTTATTTAGATTCTACATAATGAACTGTAAATATAGGTATGCATATTCACAAGGGAACATGAAGCTTATGTTGTAATAATTATTTTAAATAATGTGGCAAGCAAAATCGTTAAAACAAAAATTACTGGCCAGACTAAGGTTAAAGTGACGTAAGCCACAACTGAATTCTTCTGCATTTTAAGACTCCTCCATTATGTAGGTACTTGCTCTTATATGTTCGATCACATAAAGATTCTTAGTAGAAGCAGGGAAATATATTTTTCAAGTCGTTTTTTTACTTATTTTGTATATACAAAATTGATTCAATTTGGTTATAAAAAAAAATGTTGGAATGACAATTTATTAATATAAATATAAAAACACCATTTAAAAAAAGGCATTCGCCTATTTTCGAAACAGGTATTGCATTTTCGAAAATCAAAGAAAACAATTTTTCGGAAATTTTCATAAAAATTTTGTTCGAACTCCGTAATGCTTTTTTTTTTTAAATTATGCGCGCACTCAAGGGGTTATGAATACCCTTCAAATGTTTATACACAGTGCGTGCGATTAGGAAAATGGGATAGGATTAGACAGGAGATACAGATGTACATTGGTTTTAAATGCCTGATTATCGCAATGGGAGCGAAAACTTCGGTCGGGTAAAGCATTCCACATTCGCGTTGTGCGGCTAAAGAAAGAATCTCTATAATTTATAGTACGTCCGAAGTTGGGCTTGAGGGTAAACTGACGGGCATTCATAGAAGCGCGAGTGTTACGGTTGAAAAGCTTAAGGGGCGGAATGCAACCGGCTATTTCACTAGAACACTGTGTATAATAATACCGATAAAATAATGAAAGACATGAAACATTTTCGACGGTGCGAGAGAGGTTCAATTGTTTTAGTTATTGTTTCATCACCTATCATTTTTAAAGCTCTTTTTTTGGATTCTGTCTAGAAGACTTAAGTGCGTTATTGGAGCACCTGCCCAAATGTGACAATTGTACTCAAGCTTTGGACGAATAAAGGCTCTATAGATTACAGCCAGATCAGAAGGGGAGAACTATTTCTTGCATCGTCTCAGAAAACCCAAACATCTTGCATTTTTGGTGACGTCGAATATGTGTTCATTCCACAAAACGTGATCAGTGATGCACATACCGAGAACTGAAAGTTGTTCGGTTTCCTTGATGCAAGCGCCGCCGCTAATGGACAACGGCATTGCGACAGGGTCCCGCTTTAACGAAAAAACACAGCATTGTGTTTTTGAAGCATTAAATTCTTCGCGGTTTTTTATTCCCCATTGGACAATGCTATCTAGATCAGAATTTAATGAGCTTATCATACGCTGCCGTTCAAGCTCCACATCCGAAGGACGTGGATGAGTATCTAAAAACGAGTATGAAAAGCTGAGGGTACTGTCGTCAGCAAAACAGTATATTGGATTAGAAGTTTCAGACAAGAGATCATTGATGAAAATGAGAAAGAGAGTCGGAGACAGAACGGAGCCCTGTGACACACCAGCATTTATTTTATGAATATTAGACTCGAAACCGTCCAATACAACTTGTATTGAGCGATCCGGAAGGTAATTTCTAATCCAACGAAGAAGAGATTCTTTGATACCAAATGCACGCATTTTCGATAAGAGAGCCTGATGCCAAACTCTATCAAATGCTTTTAAATATCAATAATCTTACTTTCTCCAAAACGATGTAAACATTTGTTCCACTGTTCGGTGAGATATACCATCAGATCACCAGTGGACCTATTGCTACGAAAGCCATATTGTCGGTCATTAAAGAGCTTTCGTTCTTCAAGATATTTCTTTAGCTGATAATTAATCAGCGACCTTGGAAAGAAGGGACGTAAGTGCAATCGGACGGTAGTTAGAGGGTGAAGAAGATTCGCCTTTTTTAGGGACAGGCTTGTCAAATGCTGTTAAATAACAAATGTGTTCGGACCAAAATGTAGGATGCACCTAGATTTTTCACAGAAATTTTATCAAAATCATTAGAACCGTCTTTGAGATGACTTACCTTTTTTGCTACAAAAATTATTTTAAGAAACCTAATTTTCTAAGTACATTATTTTTGTTTGATTTGGCATTTGTCTAACCAAAGCCTAAAATATTAACGCCTGCAAATAATATGTTACCTACCTACGTTCCATTCATCAGTGTAGAGCAGCTGTAGTATATGAGAAAGAGGCCCCTGCGATTCAGGCTGTCACGTTTTTTCGGTCTAACGGAAACAATTATGTAAATTTAAGTATGTACATAATTTAATTTTTAATTTTAACAATAAATACAGTGTAAATCTTACTCTTCCACGGTTTAATTATACATAGGGCTTCCATATAACAGTTTTATTTTGATGACGAATAATAGTTGTCACAGTTGATGCAAATCCTTGTTCTCAAATCAACTAAACATCAGTTGTCAAAACAATAACAAAATTATAAAATGGGTTGTTTTCTCTTATTGGGGCCGTTCATTCAATTATTCTCATTCTCAGCAATCTAGAATAACTTTCTGTTGTTGACATGCGTGCAAAAGCACATCTGATGAAAAAACAGCTGTTATCATGAAAGCTATCTTGATTTGTCCCAAAAAAATTGGAATAACTAGCTATCCGAGAACAAATGTATAGAACAGCTGACTGCAAAATTAATTTGGTATGCGTTTTGTTCTGATTTTTTGACAGCTTTCAGCTAACCTATCTGGTTCATCAACAGATACACTCCGATAGCTTGGTATCCGAGATGACATACCTAATAATTGAGTGAACGCCTGCATTGAGAATAGAAACAGATTGATTAAATTGCTAACATATAACAAAAGCAAAAGTGGGGTATATCAACAATTAAAAATAAAAGACAAATAATTTTGATAGTTCTCACGATTCTGTTTAAGTTTCATATTACTCAATAGTATTTTTCGATTGGTAATCCGGAAGAACTCTCCGATCCAGGATCTCAATCGAACAAAATAATACTAGATTTTCGATTATAAAGTTTAAAGTAATTGCACTATGTAAAGTGCGAAATTTTAAGCGCACATTTGCGATTATTTTATTTTGTAAACATGGCCGCCAAAACATTAAATTTGAGTTTGACATTTAATGGGTGAGAGTGTGTACGTGCTTCTGATTTTGATTCTGATTTCAAAACCAGAACCGATTTTTTTTCTTCCTAGGAGAAGGGCTGTAATTTGATACCAATGGAACAGTTTCAAAAGCATTAGGAAGGCTTCCATACGGTCAATCAAAAACGACATAAGGTTAATAAACATTCTTTGTTTTGGCTGAATTTAATATGATTGTAATGCTCTTAATTATTTATTGAAAGTTTAGTTCATCACTATGTATTTGCTTAATTTTAAATATATGACTAAATTAACTACACTCTTTTTTCATTCAAGGATGCAGATCACGTTGAACGTTTAAATGAATCTGGAGAACTGCGCCAGCTTCTAAAACCCTACAAGGTATCCATCATTAATTCATGTAATATTGCTTTTTCAATTATTTATCCAATCAACTTTTCTTTTCAGTCAATTTCATCAACATACACATGTCAAACCTGCGGTGGCTATCGTCTGTTACCTTGTCCATCATGCAATGGCTCCAAGAAGTCTGTCCATCGAAATCATTTTACAGCTGAATTTGTTGCACTAAAATGTATGAACTGTGACGAAGTTGGATTGGTCAAATGTCACAACTGCTAATAATTAGTTTAAAATTTGCAAACATAAATATTTAATATAGCAATACCTATTATTTATTACATACAGAAAAAATACTAGCTAAAGGTTACACTACAAAATATAATAATTTAAAAGTAATAATTATATATTCGTATGAATGGATGGTTTAAAATGTTGGTTGTGATAATTAAACTAACAGAAAAGAATACAATTAAGATAATATAGTATACCTAATTGTCATTGTTAATGTTTGTGCCTAATCAAATTTGTTAAACATTTTTTTTTCATTTTTGTATTAATCGAAATAATTTTTATTTTTCGCTGTACACTTTTCTTATTAACCTGCTTAAAAATGTTTTTATACTTTATGTAAGCTTAGTTTAGCACGAGAAATTTTGGAACTACAACATATTTTCGTCTATTTCAAATTACTTTTTTTTTTCAATTACTAGATTTAAGCAAATATCTATTAACGAGAAAATCTTGTTTTTTTAGTTATTTACTTAAAGTTATTTGTTAAATAAAAATTTTATATTTATTCCCACAATGTATATTGATTAACTTCTATATTCTTAATTGTCAAATCATTTTTAGTTTTCTACATGACAGATGTAAGACAAAATTTTATCAATAATATTTAATTTTAGTATAATATACTATCTCCAGCATTAATCTTAGTCATATAATAAAAGAAACGAGAAAAATAAACAAAAAACTCAAATTCCATTTTAAACTATAGTCGTGGCCGCATTCGGAATTAAATATTTACAGAAATCCGGACTGGTTCGTGTTTTCGTATGCTCTGATGTAAACCATCCAATAAAGGTGGTTTTCCATTGATAAAAGAATTCAATTTTGTTTGCTACCAGTAAGTGAAAACAAGGATTTTGACCATTAAATTCCTGTATTTGGGCAAACCCATTTTTTTTACTTTGAATCAAATTTGCTTATCCGTATTCCTAGGTGGATCTACCCTTTTTTTACTAATACTAGTACAATGGAACCATTCAGTTTGACAACTATAGATGTTACAGTTACAGACATAAATATATAACAATACCATATCAAAAAAATTAATTCAAATTGCGTTTCGTCCGCAATAAAAAACCTAAAATTCTGAATTTACCAATGAAAAAATAACTAAACATTCCTTAGCAATCCTAACTCCGTTCAGGAGTTAGGATTGCTAAGGATTCTAAGCTGACGTATGGCGTTTTTATTTTGCAATCCGGAATTGTTCTCCGATCCGGGATCCCAACTGAACACATTTGTGTGATTCTGATGATTCTGAATTTTTATGAGATTGTATGTGTGAAATTAATTGTGTACGTGAGAATATTCAAATTCAAAAAAAAAAATGTTTGTTGGACAATTATGATAAAGTTGTTGGACAAAAATGATAACAGTCGAGTTCGACGTTCAAGTATATGAATGTGTGAGTGCTTCTGCTTCTGATTCTGATTTCAAATCCAGAAGCAAAATTCTCTTCTATTCAGCATTAGAACTGTCATTTTTTCCCAAGTGAACGCTTTCAGAAGAGTCCGGAAGGCTTTCGGATCGCCAAATAAAAACGATATTAGATAGGCTACCTTACTAAAATGAGTGCATTCAATAAAAGTCTTAGGCAAAAATTCAAACATGAATGATGAAAAAGTGTAGAGCTCTTCGGAAGCACTCTTATTCGATTTTTCATTGAAGAAAATGATTGATCTTTTTTTTGAAAGTATTGTTCTTTTTTTATGTTATATTGTAAAAAAAGCCAAATCTACATAAAGTCTCAAGACAAAGGCGAAGACCTCTACAATTAGGGAAGATTTGATTTTCATTCACATATACAGATGTGACTGTGACAGCCTATGTGTGTGTTATTAAACATTTTTCATTAAAAACGTTAGTTCTTAATTTTGAGTACAAATCTTCCAGTTTTTAATTAAAAATGACATAAGTTCACAGTGGGGAGCTACGCGTATAAATATATTTTATATAGGTATATTAATATAAAACAATTAAAGCAAACGAAAAAATGTAACCTTTGATAATATAATTTGTAGAATTTATGTAATTTTAGGTTAAGCCATAAAACCATTTATATGTACATATATTTTGAAATATTGATTACCTTCATTAATAAATTAGTAAATAAAATATATATTTAGAAAAAGGGGAAGGCGTGTTTATTTTTATATTTTCAGTTATTCATTGTTCGACGCTTGTTGAAGAGCAAACAAAATCATACGTAGGCTAAGCTAAGTTGTGAGTTAAGGTAGTATCTTGCACATGAACTAACGAAATACTTCTTTTTTTTACATTTATATAATATGCCTGTTTGGTAACTAGATATGTTCACCATGTATCCCAATCTTCTGTTTTTTTTTTCATATGGTTTTTGACAGCCAAATTTGAAAATTTATACAAATTCATACGAATTTTTACTGTCTATATAAGAATAAAATTTTTTTATAAAAACAAAATGTTTTCTTTCAAAAACATCTTCAACGCGATCTTTTTAATTTTTTCCTTGTTATAAACTTATGTCGAATTCCTAACAAAAAACAATCCGAAATTTTTCTGAACACAATCGAATCATTTCTAAACAAAATCGATTTTATGCTGTCACAACAAATCTTGCGTTTTTAACAAGATTTCATAGACTTTACACGGATATTATGTTTTGGCAAGTTCCTTAAACAACATAAAATCGATATAAAATCGACTTGAAATGGTTGTTTGGAATTCCAAATTATTAAGAAAATCAGTATATATAGAGTTGAATATACAATGAATAATGCAATTTTGCCTTGCGTTCTTGTGAGGTGACGGGTATGACACAACTAAACAAACGTTTACCGTTTTTTTCGTTTGGTTTCGTTGTGCGCATCGACGCACAATTTTCCCTTTTTTTATCACTTTTTATAATAAAAACGTATGTTTAGAATTTGATGAAACTAGTGTACTGTTTTTTTTTTGAAACGATATCTCATATCTAAATATTAAATTTTAGTTTGTTTCTTAAAAATACAATTTGTGTGCGTCGATGGCATCACTCTAACTCCATGATGCATAATGTGATATCTGTACCGAACAGTATCCTGGATGACGGGGGTAGACAACATTTTACTCAGATTGGACCATTTCAGAATTATTGCCCTTTCTTATCTTTCGAGTTAACATATATATTACTTTCGTTTTCTTTTCAACCAACAAAATAGATCCCAAATGGATTTTTTGATCCCAGACTAGTTTTCGCTTTTGTTGTCGATTTTTTGTTATTCGGGATCAAATTCAAAGATCTAGACTAGATTATTAGAAGGATTTTCACGTACATAAAAGACGAACACGCGCCAAAATATAACTACATTTGCTTATGGAGTAAGATC
Source organism: Philhelius pedissequus (assembly GCA_910595825.1). Taxonomy (NCBI): domain Eukaryota; kingdom Metazoa; phylum Arthropoda; class Insecta; order Diptera; family Syrphidae; genus Philhelius; species Philhelius pedissequus. The sequence continues at coordinate 45,037,163 of OU343162.1, forward strand.
GGGTAATGTGGAGTACCCTAAATATTTTCGGCTATATTTTTGAAAATAAAGTTTGATTGAAGAGGAAAAAGCGTTATCGTTCATTGAAACATTGGCAACAGCATTTACTAACCTTTGTGCTTGATTTATCTCAAATGCAATAAATATTTGCAAAAGTTTGACAATAGTGCAAAACTGATCTTTTGGAAAAGTGGAGGGTAATGTGGGAGGGTAAATACCGGAAATAGAAATTGATATAGATATTTCCCAATTTATGAATGAAATGTTTACTTTTTATGATTTATTCGGCATTTACGTACCTATTTAAATAACTACAAAATTCAATAAAATTATCATTTTATTTCTAGAAATAAAATAAAAAAAGGTGGTTAATGTGGAGCAGTACTCCCTTTTACACACCTGTGCGTAAAAAAATCTAATTTATTTATATAAATTGAAGCAAAACAATAAAACTCAGTTTATGTATTAATAAAACTATACATAACGAGCACGAATAAGAAACACTTATTAAAATTGAACCGTTATTTTTGGAGGTATACACATTTATCGACCACACATTAAAACAAAAATGTCGAACTGCGCAAAACCTACAACTCATGGACACGTGGCAATTAATGATTTGCCTCTCTGTTTAAGAGAACTATAGTGTATCAGCAATAAAAGATCTCTCACTTTTCCAGGAAAAAGAGAAATGCAGGGGTCCACATTAACAGCCTATTCCACATTACCCGATCTTAGTCTTCATCAAATGTTTTGTTTTGGAGAAAAAAATTTGATGTCATCTTTGAACATTGCCATGATGTATTTTCTTCAGTGTTTTGGCAAACCTATTTTAATGTTGTATTTTAATAAGATATTATATTTTCCCGCATATTCTACCCATTCCCGCTCAAACCCTGTGCTGAGACACTAGCCTATAATACATTTCTTAGTTGTAATAAATTATATTATTAAAATTGAATTCCAATCCTTTGTTTCATTTTGAACATAACCAATTGTATCAACATTAAACACTTATAAAATTGCAAAACAAACCAATGGAAGATCTGCAATCCCGGATCAAAATCCCTATTCGCAAATAGAAAACTACATAAATATTGCAAAGTAATGGACTTTTCGATTGGCCGTCCAGAACTGTTCTGACACCCACAAAATGACAGTTGTTACTCTAAACAGAGCAGAAAACGATTCTGGATTTCATTTCAGAATCGAAAACAGAATCACAAATACACTCACATAATTCAAAAGTCAAAATCTTCGGGTTGTTTTGTTGTGTAATTTCGATGTGCTTATTGAATTTAAACTACTTTTCTGGTGAAATAAGGTAAAACAAGCTAGTTATAATTATTATTGATACAAGAAAATGTGTATCTAAATTGAAATCAAATGTTTTGGAAATTCTTTTTAGCCCATGTGATTTTTTTTATTTAATTTTCACAAATACAGTGATACATACAATTCAGAAACATTCAAATTGTTTCCGGGTGTTTTATTGGGGGAACGTGTTCCGGACGGCAAATATCGAAAAGCCCATAAATGCCTGCAATCAAATGACAAAAATATGTAAAAGCAGCTAAAAAATAAACAAAATTAGAACATTCGTGTAATAGCAGACTTAGCCTTATAAAACTAGTACAATATTCTGAACATCAACTTTGACAGTTGCTGTCAACCTGACAACTGACAAGGCATAAAAAAGGCAACACTTTTTTAAGTACACCACCAAAAATTACAAAATATACACAAGAAAAATCAAATAAATAATAAAGTTGAGGCATTAACAAGAAGGCATATCGAGTGCTTTAATAAAAAACAAAAGACTTTACCGTTAAACCAGCCAAAAATATGTTAACCAGAATCCAGGAACACCTTTGTGTATACGAAGTTTAGTATGCACTTTCATAATTTAATTATATTTGCAAGTTCTTAAGTTTTGTTATTATTACCCAGAACAAAAGGTTGGTAGTTTGTGTTTGTGTTGCTTAGCAAAAACCTTTTGTTGTGCCACAGCTTTTTTGGTTCTTGAGCAAAAATAAAATCCTGCCCCACAAATGCAAATTAAAGGACTGTATTTATCAAAACACAGTGGAACTATATAGTGACTTGTAGAACGTTTTGCTTTATTTCTCGCATTCGACCATTCTAATACTTCCAATGTCTACCTCCGACGAAGAACCGCCCTCACCACTGGTCAATGACTTCACGGACGGAAGTGCCTCTTCAATCTATGACGAGATCTACGATGCCACAGATTACAAGACGAGCTACTACTCTGATGTACTGGTTAATCAATACGCTCAGGCGGTGATCGACTTCAGCTCGCAATACGGAAGCGATTACAGTATTTCTTATACAGCGCTTAATATTACCGGGCGTCCATCGAAATTTCCGGACTATGGAGATTTCCCCGAAACTTTTGCCATGGTGAGTAAATTTGCCCTGCGAGAGAAAACCAACAAATGCAATATCGATGCCTGTCGCTGCATTTCACATGTTTACAAATTTAAACAATGTCAACACTTATGGCTCTCTTCGTTTGGCTGTTGTGTTAAATCATTTTGTTTTTGTTTCTATTTTTTTTTTAATTGGACTTTCGTTTTCCTTAGCGGACCTATGGCAAGTGGTGGGATATGGCTCCGTCAAGGGTGCAAGAGATTAAACCACAGAATTTACCCGGTATACCGGCGCATGATTTTATTGGTAAGTAGTAGTTCGAATATGTATTGATTTGTAGTTTTCTACAAATCTTTCTGCTTAGGTGTGCATAAACATAACATATAACACGACTTAGGCGGAAAATCAAATTGTGTGGCAGGTATATTATGTTTGATTTGTTTTGTTTTGTTTTCATGAATACAGCTGGAAACTGGTAATCTAAAGTAATCCGTTGCAAGAGCCTTGAGGGAGGTCATGCTGGCATGAAAATCCGTTTTAGTGTTATTTTCGACTTCACATAGGATGAACTATTTTGGAAGAAAAATGTATACATGAGGCGTATTTCAATGTATTTTTATTTTCTCCTCCAAAATGTATTAGTTTTCTTTAAGAGGTTTTTATCAAAAAGTCCATGTTATTTATATGAACTGAACTTAACAAAAATTGCATATTGACAAGGCCTTGAAGGCAACTGAAGAGTCCAAGTGTGATCGGAGGGATGAAAAGCCAATTCTGTAGACTGAAGACCGTTAGAGTTATTTTGAATCTGTATGAATTTTCTTCTTCGTTCTTGCACAGAACATAGAAAGAAGATTGTATGCAACTCGCACATTGCTTAAGTTACGTAAGAAAGAATTTTGTGAAAACAAAAAAAATTATTTCTAAAGTGCGGCTTAAACCCTTAAGCTAAGTATACACGTTTGGAAGAACTTCCAATATTGGCCGAACTGTCAACAGTCTTCCAATAGCAACCAAAGAGCTGACAATTGCAAATTATACCGGCTGCCTACAATTTTTTGTCTTCAAATTAAAATTGTATGTTAACATGATTGGAAGACTTTAGAAAACAAAAAAACATGTTCGTCTCGGGACGCCCGACAGAAGTGATATCTTAAACTAATCTAAGTTGAACTATTTATAATTGAAATTGTTTAACTTGAGAAAAGCTTCGAAAGTCCTAGGTTAATTTGATTAATTTCAAAAGTTCTCCGTATGCGTGAGAGAAAGGGAAGCCAGACAGACTGTCGCCGTAAAGCGTTACGTAACAAATCGGTTTATCCCATAAGAAGTTATCACTTAAAAAAAACATTTTTTTTTCCAAAATTCTTTTCAACCATTTGGAATTCAGTATTATTTAGAATTTGAAGGACCTCCTATTTGACTATTTTAATCTCCTGTCTTTGAAAGTTCCATTTCTCCTCCCAAGAGTATCTTCCATGTCCCCTTCTAAACATCATTATATTTGATTTCTCGAGATTAACAGATAAGTTCCACTTGACACAATATTCTTCCAGTTTCACTATTATTTCTTGGAGTCTTGTAGGCGAGTCTGCAAAAAGCACGATGTCATCTGCGTATAGTAGGCCAGGTATAGTTTCGTCAGAAATCTTCACCCCTCCTCCAACATGCTCCACCAAATCATCGATAAATAGATTGAACAGAAGAGTACTCAAAGCGCAGCCTTGTTTAAGCCCCATTGATGAATTGAAGTTATCTGACAGAATGTCGCCGTCCCAGACATATATGCAATCCTTGTCGTAGAGAGCTCGTAGTATTTTGCTTACTTTGGTAGATATACCGATGTTTGAGAGTTTATAAAAAAGAGCCTCTCTATCTATACTATCAAATGCAGCCTTAAAATCGATAAAGAAAGCGTATAGTTTTTTCCCTTGCTGAAGATGCAATTCCGCAATATTTGTAAGTAGGAATACTTGGTCTGTTGTCGAGTAACCAGATCTAAACCCTGCTTGAAGCTCACTAAGTTTTTGCTTACCAGCAACCCATGGTTATATGTTAGAGGTACCGTTAATAAAAAATATATAAACTGTATACCAAAATATAGAATATGCATATAATGGTAGACAGATTTTCTTTAATCAAAGTGGTTCAAGCCGTTTTTGAAATAATTAAGATAGAAGAAACAATTGTACGGCAATTACCGTTATTTTGGGGGTTGAAGCACCAAGTTTGAAGAATATCTCTTCAGCGGGTTAGACTAAGTAAATCTCAAAGGTCAAAATACATGGATATAACGTCTATAGATAAAAGAATTGAGGTGGTCAGATTTAATGCCACCAAAAGTCTTAATCTCTTTCCTACATATTATTATCTACACATATGTACATATATGCTAGAAAAGCTACCCATCATTGGAGACACCAACTCCATTTGTAAAGCTCTAAGCATTTACATATGTACATACATATGTGCGTATACAATTTACATAAAATACTGTCGTGACTTTCAACAACTTAATGTTGCTTTAATTTAATTGACACATTTGTAGGCATACTACTTGAAAACCTCCCTACGTCTTTCTGATGCATTATCTATATATATGCTTACATCAGCACTTTTGTAGACGATGACTGGAGCAATAACTTTATGGAAAACTGTTTTATCAACTTTTGCATTTATAATGTCAAAAACGAATAAATTTGTTCTTTTGATCTCTCTTAAATATATATATATTGTAGGACACATTTCTGTTATTTTTATACCGGCATATAGCTCCAAGTCTTACCTCAATTTTAAGACCTGGGCCTTAAAGACTGGACTAAACTGACGATATAAGCTTAAAACACCCACCACATCTTTTCTTTTTAATGAATTTTCAAACATAGCTGTTCTTCTACACTGAACATCGATGATAGGAGTCAAACTAAGTTGGCAATTTTAAATGGTTTTCTCCTGTTTTGAAATAAAGATTGCCAAGCTTGTATAGCTCATAGAAAAATGGTTGATACGTCAAAATAATCGTCATATTGTCTACTTATTAATTAAACAAAAAAAAAAAAACAAATCTATTCATGGAACCAGTCAAAAGTAATTTACTGATATGTGCAATCTTCTCAATATTACAGTTTTCTTACGGTTATTGACATTCTAGGAATCCAATTTTGTTTTACAAACATTCATCGCAATATAGTTTATCATTCATGAAAATTTCAGATAAGAAATCTATACTGCTTAAAAAGATAAAATTCTTTTAGTTGATAGTGCGTTATGCGTTACGTTACGAATCAGTTTACCCTCCCATAAAAAGTTATCACTTCAAAAATTGGTAGACTCGGGAGAGAATTTTCTTGACAGATGATAAAGAATATGAAACTTTATTTTAAAAGTGAAGTACAAATTTCTGAAAGTAGCTAGTTGTGAAAAAAAAAAACATTTTATAAAATATTATAAAGTATAAAAAATGTGAAAAAAATATGAAGAGCGCAATAGCGACCTTCTTTTTATAAAACTTCTTTTTCGCTATATTAAACGACGGTGGCTAGCAGCTTATTATTTATTTCCGCATCCATGTTCGTGCTTTTAAAAAGCACTTTTCGAACTAACAGACTTTATTTTCTTTTACTAATTATCTTGCCAATTTGCGGTAAGTTGCCAAAATTTGTAGGTGTGAGTGGAACATATGCGTAGGATGCAATTGTCATACCAGTATCTGGCATGTGTAGCGTCCAGTTGGGCAACAGCTGCATTAAAAAAAGATTTAAATTTAAAAATTCAAAATAAATATAAATTTAAAATATTGGTATGCATCACAAATTGAGCTACACAAATCTATATAACATATGTAAAATTTCGAAAGAATCGCTTAAGCCATTTTCCAGATAGTCGAAATAGTCGAAAGGAAAAAAAAATCGGTCCTATGGAAGATACACTTCTTAACTATTGTTGGAAATTTTTCCCCAGTCATATAATAGTTCATACCTAAAAAACTACACTGATTTTTGTAAGCCAAAATCGTTTTCGACAAAAATAAGCTTTAGCATTAGGGTTATACGGCATCAGGTACATCTATATTTTGAGCTAAAAAAATCCATTTCCCCTAAAAAAAAAAACTATACCACGTTTGAAGTAATTCGACCCACCCGTTGTGGCTATATTTACATACATATACAGACTAGCTTTTTCGTCTTCGCTATCATCGTAAAGTCATGATTGATTGTGATCTCAAAACTTTTTTTTCGAAGTACTTTCTTGTTAAATTTAATTAAAAAAATCAAGAAAAAATCGTTGTAAGAAAAAGGATTTTTCATTTATTTTGTCGTTTATTTAACCACGATTATTAAACGAAAGAATAAATGAAAATATTTTTTTTTAAAACAAATTTTTCTTGATTTTTTATTTCATTTGGAAGATATTGCATGAAAAGATTTGCTTCGGGTACCCGGCCAACACCGGGTCCTTTCTGCTAGTTAATTATATAACTATTTGAATCTAGTCATAAATAATTCTGCAGCAAAATTAAATGTTAGTACATGTTACTTCTCGGATTTAAATTGATCATGCTATTACTTTTGTTAAAACTTTGTCATTCAACAAGTTTAAAGGCATTGAGGAAACCTTTATATTATACGACTCCAAGTATATTAAGTCTAACCATGTGATGGTGTAACAAAAGCTATGTAACTAGAACTTAGAGAATTTTACATTTTGAAACAAATCCCGGGTGTTTTTATTATCAATTTAAATCTGTTAATTTCATTTTCTTTTGCAGTCATAAGTTTTGAACAATACGTTATTCCTGAAGAATTAGTTATTTTTGAAACCTATAACCCGGGTGCGATTGTTCGTATTTGGGCCCACACAGCTGCTGAAAAATGGATTTGTCTATGGGAAATTGCTCCCAAAGCCTATCCAAACATGGGCGCCAGTCGATTCTCCCCACCGCTTAAAAAAATACTGCTGCCTACTAAGTAAATAAATAAATTTAAAAAAAACTAGTTTTATAATAATTCTCTTCAAATGTATATATATATTTCTTGTCTTTCTAGCACTATAAGGCTAGAGTTCAATCATAGTCTCTTACACTATTTCACCGAAATCGATGGCGTAGTATTAGTTGGTAAAAAATCAAGTGTCTACAATAACCAGGACATCATTAATTTTTGTAAGACACGCCATCGAAAAGGACGCATTGTTCGCAAACTAGAAAGCATGAAATTTCGACCAAATTTCACAGAAAATCCTCAAAGCTTAATGGACTTTTTAAAAAACGATTTAGAAAAATTTATTGAAGAAACAGCCATGATCTCGGCGGCAGATTGTGGATCGAGGGAACAACAAACTGTTAAACTTGGACTGAGCGACATGCCTGTAAGATATTTAAAATTGTTTTTATTCAGCCTTTAGTTTTGTTGGATATTATGAATTATGATTATTATCAAAAACAAGATAATTTATTTGATATAGAAATTATTACATAAAACAAAATTACATCACTTATCAAAATTAATAATTACACTTAAATTATTCAATCTAATCAATTCCATTTTATTTTTCTTTCAGTTTGAAATTATACTAAACATTTTCTCGCATTTGGATTTGATTTCATTGTTTCGTGTGGGTCAAGTTTCAAAATTCCTTTATGACGTGTCTACACACCCTTTATTATACAGTGAACTGAATTTAAAACCATATTGGCACTTGGCTACATCTGAATTGCTATGCACCTTGGCTAAGAGATCAACTTTAATGAAAAAACTAGATATGTCATGGTGTGGATTATTTAATTCAATATCACCAACTGAATTTAAAAAGTAAATAAGCAAATATCTTGCTTTACAATATAAAAATACTTTTACTTTAATTTAAGATTTATTCAACAACGAGGTGATAATCTAACACATTTACGACTTAACTCGTGTAGATTTTTAAATGCTAGTTGTATTGAAACTGTTGGCATTGTCTGTGATAGTCTGAAGGGTAAGTTAAATAATTATTACCTACATACGTATATATATTGTGAGCCTTGCTTATTATAAAAAATTGTAAAGTTGGCCTTTCTTTATATTTTTGTGGTCAAACACCTTAAATTCTATTTTTTCTAGTACAATTATCTTCTTCATTAGTTTGCTTCCTCTCTAAAGTGTTTCAGCATGGTCCAAGCATATGCTTTTTAATCATTCTTGCGCTTAAATATATTTCCAAAGAATGGGCTTTTGGAAGTGAAAGTCTTGAAGTTATTTCGGTATCTCTCGGCATAAATCTATCGTTTAATCTTAATATGGAGCATCACTTAGCTAAATACGAAAAAAGGTTTTTGAATCCACAGATCGAGCTATAATGTTCTATGGTGCCCAATATTGGGGCTTCGAAAGTTATGAAACTGTAGAGCATCTACTTTGTTTCTTCATTAAAAAAATGTTTAAGCTTCCGTTTTCCTGTCCGAACTACTATATTTATATAGAAAGTGGATTATCTCCGTTATTTTTATCGACTCTTCAACTCTATCAACTTCATTTGGACTACCTCTTAAAAGTGTTGAAAATGAGCGATGCTCGACTTCCCAAACAAATCGCTTTATATGCTCTAAGAAAAAAAGATACTTTGGTCTTGTGAATGGGAAAGAATTGCAAACGCAAACGAGTGTGATACCCCATTACAAGTGAATTAAAATAATCCAGATGATTTAAAAATACAATTTATAAGGTTTGCTACAAAAACTCAATGAAAAATAACGAACAATATTTTTGGAAGATGCAAGGTCTTCGAGTCAACGATTGGTAAATCGAAATTTAAACCACAACTTGGAACTAGGAAATTACTCCAACTCTTCATACAGTGCATCAATGATATCTACTATTTTCAAAGCAAGAGTGGAAATGCTTCGTTTAAACTGTATGCCTCACAGAAGTACCTCATTCAGATGTGCTGTATATGCAACTCACATGAACGCGAAAATATAACACACGTTTTTGGTTTTAAGGCGGGACATGACACAATTCATGCCGCGTCTAAACTAGTTTCTGATATCCAATGGAACAAAACTAAAAAGCAGTATAAGGGTGCCTGTCTGGTTGATTTGGAGAAGGCCTTCGACACCGTATGGTTAGAAGGTCTCTATCTAAAGCTAACCAGACTAGGTATAAGTAAACCTCTATTGTAAGAGTATATGCTTTATGACATGCTAAATGGTAGAAAGTTTGTTGTTAAGAGTGGCAATGTAACTTCTACCGCAATTTTTAATATTAATAATGGTCTTCAGCAGGGAGCGGTTAACTCGCCGATTCTATTCAGCATTTACACCAGCGATCTGATAGGTAGTCTAACTCAGGCAATTGCGTTCGCCGACGATCTAATTGCGTACAGAACAGCTAATACAGTTGAGGTCATCAAAAGTCTCTTGCAGAGTGACTTCGATAAGATTCAGCGATATTGTGATGACTGGAAGTTGAAGATCAACTTCCAGAAATCAGAAACTATTTTGTTTAGGACTCCGTTGTCTAGCGCCTCAAGGGATACGAGAAAGAACTGGCGCATGCTGGTGATCGTAGGGCCACATGGACATCCACTGGCGAGTAAAAGTGTAGTAAAGTACCTTGCCATCTGGTTGGATCAGTACCTGTATTTCGACAGACATATAGGTGCTGTCTTGGCCAGGGCTAGGGGAGCCTACGGATGCCCGGTGTGGTTCAACGTTTCCCCATCTCAAATGGAAAAGATTCAGGTGTTTGAGACGTTGCCTTGGAATACACAGAACACCAGAGTCGGAGTACACAAGATATTATTCCAACCAGGTTCTATACAACGGAGCCAACATAAACAGAATAGATAATTTTTGTTTTAGCTGATTCGGGGTCACACTGCAAGAGCGATGTCCTCAACCAATAGCTTAATTTTTTGGGCTTACTACCACAATAATGAATATTTTGAGAGTGCGCGGTTAAGTGGCTACATGCCTCCCGAGGCATTCCTCTTTTTAGACAGTCGAGGGATGATACAGGATGGAATGGCGGTTCCGCTCATCTACCACGTCAGCCGGAAAACTGTAGATAGGCGACTCCCGTATGGTCGAGACGTCATCGCTCAAGGTGGAGAAGAGCGCCTTCGGTTCAGTAGGACTGTGTCCGATCGGTACCGAAGGCATTGGGCGAAACAAGAGAACCAGTTCTGGTGGCTCTCTGAACAGCATTATGATACATAAAGTCGATTAGGATGGTAAGTCTTGGCCGACTTACGTAGATTTAGGTAAATTAGGTATAAGGAACAGTCGGGGTGGCACAAAAAAAAATTTAGAAATATGTATGTTTGCGGGGGCATTTGTGCATGCAGCTGCGTGCCTGTGTATGCATGTACATACGAATATGTATGTACGTATGTACTTGGCTGTGTGGGTTGCATGTCTCTGTGTGTCTGCATGCGTATACAAAATATACAAAAAAAAAATATAAAAATAACCGAAAAAAGCTGCTGTGGCTGTTCTAGTCTTTAAGTAGATGTAAGTAGCTTAAGTTATTTTTAATTAGTATAATTTAGTGGTATCTAGTTTTTAATTATTTTTAGTCTAGCTTTAAGTAGTTTGTAAGTTAAAATAAAATGTAAAAATGATATGATACTAAGTTTTTTTTTCCAAACAGTTTTCTTGGTAAAAATAAAAAATAAAATAATAAACATGGATTCATATAGTTTTTAGATCGAGTAAAGGTTCCAATGTGCGTTGATCTGCTGTGTCAACGTAGACATTAGTATTAAGAGTTATAGTTTAGTTTAGAGCGCCCGTAAAGGGCCAGTAAATTAGTTGTAAGTTATTGATAATTAGGCTAGTTTTAAACATTTTTGTCTAGCATTAAGATAGTTATAAGTTAAGATTAAATAAAAATGAATAATAAAAAAAAAACACTTTTTTAGACGATGCCCGATCTTAAAAGAACTTCGAAGAGTTTAGTATAGTAGGAGTTAAGTGACTTCGAAATCGAAAGTATTCTGAAGGATGAAAACTGGAAAATACTTTTTGAATTCTGTAAAAAATCATTGATATATAGAAATAGAATATTTTCTGAATTATTTTAGAATAAATAAAAACAAAATACTATTTAAAATTAAAAATATGAAAAAAAAATAATGAAATACGAAGAAAAATGTAAAATTAAAATACAAAAATGTTAACAAATCAGCAAGTAATTAAAATATTAGGTGCCAATCTGGCAGACGACAATTAGCATGTCATGTCTATAAGTTTATTTATAAGAAACAAGAAATGTATATACGTTACTGAAATGTTAATAAATATATATCTATCTATTTTCAGAACTCTCCCTGAGAAATTATTCCATAGATCCGCCCATACTAAATTTTTCCTGTTTGGCTAATCTTAAAAACTTGGAGCGCCTCGATCTATTTCGTACCGTCATTGAACCCGATCTATTGCTCACCATGCTCGAAAGCAATCGAAAACTTAAACATCTTAATTTAGGTTGGTATTTTCTTAATTCATCTTCTCTTTTATAATTGAATGTAAAAAAAAAATCTTAAAGCATTTTGTGGTATTGGAGTGAACATGGACGATATAGCAATACAAATATCAAAATACAATCAGCAATTGATATCAATCGACATGTGGAAATCTCATTCACTGTCGTTCAAAGGCCTCCAAGCATTGTCCTTGTGTCATAATCTGGAGGAAGTTGACTTCGGTTGGTGGTAAGCTTAAGAAGCAACTTGTACAAATTTTATTGATTTAAAGTCTAAAAAAAAACAAATTTTGTTTTTTTAGCTTAAGAGAAGAGCCCTTACCTGGTGAAAGTCTCAAACATTTACTCATTGGTTGTCCTAAGCTTAAGAAACTATTTCTGGCTGCTATTCGAGGCATAACCGATCGTGATGTTGAAAATATTGCCAATTTGTGCCCAAATCTGGAACAGCTAGATCTTATGGGAGTTCTGGGCATTTCTACTGAGCGTTGTTTTGAGTATATATAAATCTATTATACTTAACTTTTTTATATTTTTAAATTTTTAATTTCTTTTAGAATACTTCAAAAGTGCAAAAAATTGAAATTACTTGATTTAAGTTTCTGTGACAATATCGATGAAAATCAAGTAAGGAAGCTTTATTTTCTTGTTGGTTTTTTTATTTATTTTTCTGTTTTGCATTTTAGATCGGAAGATGGTGCAATATGTTCAAAGTGGATATTAAGCGAAGCTTTGTTCCACCAGATTTTCTAACACATTACGACTGAAAAGAAAAAAAAAACTTAACAACATATTCTCGTTTTATAAGAACAAAAATCAAAGCAGCTTTGCAAGAAAACATCTATTTTATTACGAAATAAAAAATATATGTATACACGTGTACAATATCGTGGAGATATTTTTCTATCGAAAAAAAAGGAATGAGTTAATATAAGTTTATATATAATGCAAGTTCATATGTTGTCCACGCAACTACTATGTGTGTAAAAAAAATTGAGTTATTCAAGAGAAATATAATAAAGACTTATTATTTATTGAATTATAATATTTGTACATACAACATACTATGTATATGCTTCAGAATGTATTTCATTAAATTTCACATGTATTTCTTCCAAAGACGAAAAACAAGGTATTGACTAAACCATACGTACAATTTGTATGTTAAATGTAACCATGATTATAATTCCCGTTAGTTAAGCAGTGATAAATATTGGTGTTTAACTTCCACCGGGAAACATTGCGTTACCGACTTGAATAAGGTTTAAATGGCGTCGTCAATCACAAACACTTCAAAAAACGTCTTAGGTGTCACATTGGGCGCCATTTAAATTAAAAAATAAGATTCTTTTATGATTTTTAATTCATATGACTTTTCTTCGATAGAAATTGGTCGCTTATTAAATTTTAAAGATTGGAGTTAAAATTCATTAAGAAATAAAGTACAAAAAAGTGGAACGGCCTGAGCGCTATTTTCTGTCAATTTTTAAACGTCAACACAACATTTCACATTTTTTTTTGTTTAAACTTATCATTTTGTAAATTTTTCCCAGGGAGACATTTTTTTGCTCTTATCATGAAAAATTTAATTAAATTATTTGCCCACATCAAAATTTATTGGACAGAAATTGTCAAATTACCCAAAACTAACAAATTTGTAAGTCTGAAATTGGAATTGGTAAAAATTGATACCAACTGGCATTTTTGGGAGAATGTGAAACACAACTCATGTTGAATATGTACAAAAGTTTGCTTTCATTCTACGAATTGTTCAAATGTGAAGATAGTGCTTTAACGTCTCACAAATTTGTTCCGTCAGAAAGTAAGAAAGTGAACACAATTTTTTTCATCAGTTCTTTTCAGCAAAATTGTACTCATTTCAAATTAAGAATATTAAGGCCCTCATTATGAATAGCGAATCGAACATTCGATAAGTTGCGAATAATTTAGCGAACTTCGATTATCACAGTATTCGCACGTGTTCTGTATTTCACTTTTTGTGAATTTGAGGAACGAAAGTGAATTTAGATGTTCTGTATTCCACATAAAAATGTTTTGTGTTCCACATAAAATAAAGTTTGTGAATAGCTCATTCTGAATGCGGAATTTTAGGCTTCTGAATATGAAAATTCGTGTTCTACATTTCAAGTATGTTTTTATACAAATTATCATTAACAGGTGATTTTGACCATTCGAAAAGGAATTCGAAGTGAATCGGAAGGAGTTGGATCCACTCGAAATGCAGAACACGTTATTTCATTTTATGTGAAATTGAAATTCGTTTTGAATTCATTTTCACTTGGAATGCAGAACATGTGTGATTATTAATAGCGAACTTCAACGTTAGCTTAAAAACAAATGGTGCCAAAAATTTTAATTCCAATAAGAAAACATGTTAAACGTCAAATCCTGTTTGTGTTACGTTAAATTGTTTTTGAATTTTTATTTTTTGTGCTTAATTTTGTATTTTTCGACGATTTAATTAAAAAAAAGACAATTTATGTTGAGCAACTTTTATTTTTTTGAGGTGATTGCGTTTGAAACGAAAAGGCAAGAAAAAATTAGGATGGGCTGGTTGAGAAAAAAAAAACATTCATTTGCACATGTTCTGTATTTCACTTTTTGTGAATTTGAGGAACAAAAGTGAATTTAGTTGTTCTGTATTCCACATAAAAATTTTCTGTGTTCCACATAAAATAAAGTTTGTAAATAGCTCATTCCGAATGTGGAATTTTAGGGTTCTGAATATGAAAATTCGTGTTCTACATTCCGACTATGAACCGTTTTTATACAACTTGTATTTAACAGGTGATTTTTACAATTCGAAAATGAATTCGAAGTGAATTGGAAGGATGTGGATCCACTCGAAATGCAGAACACGTTATTTCGTTTTATGTGAAATTGAAATTCGTTTTGAATTCATTTTCACTAAGAATGCAGAACATGTGTGATTATAGTTCTAATCCCTTAGAACTCCCGAATAACTTGTAAGCCTTCCAAATATAATTAATTATTCAAAAAAATCAATGTGTTGTCTTCCATTAGATTTATTTTGTACTTCCGATTGAACAATGATGGTTTTGTGTATGCCCCCAACCAAATAAAGCCTGTATTAAAGCTAAGAACTTCTATACAGATCCATCTATTATAAAACTGGCTTGGAAGTAGTTACAGGTTAATACAAGTAAATTTGAAACTTTTATCAACAATAAATAGAAAATGTTACCCGACACAACAATTCGCCAACGTTATCACTAAATATTTTGATTCGATAGTATATCACACTTATGTAGTTTTTATTTGGCAATCCTGAAGCCTTTCGGTCTATTCTGAATGCGTTCACTTCTGAAAAGAAGAGAATTTTGCTTCTGGATTTGAAATCAGAACCAGAAGCACTCACCCATTTATATACTTAAACGTCAAACTCGACTGTTGTCATTTTTTGTATCATAATGGCCTCGTTCGGTGGCATAACCTAACCGATCCGGATTGCTTGGTGTTGTTGTAACTCCTAAGGAAAAAACAGATGATGAACTAAACATATGTTGTCAAACACAAATCTCAAGCTACCCAAAAATTATTGGATTCGTTGAGATTCGTCTGGAAATGTGAGGAACAGCTGATTCAAAACTTCAGATGTGTATGCAATATAACTGACATAACGAGAAAGCTACCTGAATCGTTCGGAAATAAATCCGCTACAAAGGTATATTGGATAGCCTATCGGCCGCGCACCGAACGAGGCCAATTGTACAACAAACATTTTTTTTTTGAATTTGAATATATACGTGGAAACGTACACAATTATTTTCACAATATACAATCTCATTAAAATTCAGAATCACACAAAAGTGTTCCGTTGGGATCACGGATCGCAGAAGAATTCCGGATTGCCAAATAAAAACGCCAATAATTGTGCAACAAACATTTTTTTAAATTTGAATATTCTCACGTACACAATTATTTTCACACTACAATCTCATTAAAATTCAGAATCGCACAAAAGTGTTCAGTTGGGATCCCGGATCGGAGAAGAATTCCGGATTGCCAAATAAAAGCGCAATTACATGGGTTAGATTAGCTAAGATTCGCTATTTGTAATCCCTCGACAGTAAAATTCACTAGAGTTTTGGCATTTTTAGCGAGCTAAGTTTCAGCGAATCGCTATTTGTAATAGGTAATCAGCGAATTCGCAAGATTTTAAGTTCGATATTCATAATGAGGGCCTATAAGAATGTTCACTTATTGATTTCAAAACAACACAATGTCACATGATCTGTACCTAATAGGAATTAAATCGTTTGAGCGCACTAATAGCGAGTTTCATTCAAATTTCAAAGATCTCTCAAAACCAAGATTTGATTTTTTCAATGAAACTTTTTTCCAGATTTAATTGTAGTATTGGTGAATGACTGACACACATTTCTGAAAAAAAAAACACATCATCATTAGATGACGAATCTCCAATAAATTTATAAAATAAAAATTATTAATTTCTTCGTCCATTATTTCTAAGTTCACAACAAATTAATTACAAAATATTTTCCTTTTGACCCTTGACAGAAAAGACTTTTTACATGTATGTGTGCATTCAGATCAAATCTGCCAACCCATCAGAGTCAGAGATCCAATCTTTGGTGTTAAGATTGATCTAGATTTGCTCTTTTTGTTGGAATCAAACTCTCAAAATTCAAAAAGATGAAATCTTTTGTCGGATAGAGCAGATGTTTTCTTGCTCATATACTTTAAAAGGTATAAGGCCCTTTTTGAAAATAGAACGCTACTCCATTTGGAAAGTAGTTATTATAGGTATCCGATGTAGTTCTTTTTACTTTACTACATTTCGAAATGAAACAACGCTGGGAGAAAAACCAATTTTGCAACATCACATTCGAACTTATAAATCGCTTTCGATGATCAAATGACAGTTCTTCTCCTAGAAAAAAATTCTTTCAGATTGCCAAAACGGCATAAATATCAAGAACGATCCATAATAAAAGCTATGTTCTAAAAAAAAATAATTTAAAACCTTTCTAAATAAAATTAAGAAGGACAAGTGTATAAAACCAAATTTTGTTTTAATTCTGTAATTGACTTCCGCTGCAGATATTTTCTATAACAAATTATAAAATACATCTCAAGTCACTTTTTTAAAAATTATTTCCAACGTTCCAAATAGTATATCATTTAGCTCGATCATTATATGATGTATTTATGACTATCGAAAGTACATGTTATGGGGTTTTACATTGGAACAAGAATTCAATTCTTTTTTGATAAAAATCTGTCAAAAATGAGGATTTTGAAAAATCCTTTCACTATGAACAGAAAAATTATTTTGTTTTACTCGTTTTGCACAAAATGGTAGTTGTAACTCTAAACAGAAAAGAATTCTGAATTTCAATTAATCAAAACCAGAAGCACTCACATAATAAAAATGTCAAAATCTTCGGTTGAATTGTTTTGAGTAATTTTGATATTTTATTGAATACTACTTTTCTACTACTACTAATTCTTTTTCAAATTCTTTTTAGCCGATATTTGTTTTTTCATTTAAATTTCATAAATATAGTGATACAAACAATTCAGAATGGAGCAAATTGTGTCCGATTTTTTTATTGGGAACCACTTCTGGATTAACGAGATTCTTATTTTTTGGTGAGACTACCTCTCTTTTATTAACACTAATAAGCACTAGTACAATTGGAGTCGTTCAGTTTGACAACTACCAGTTTCACAGACTTGACTTTGGGAATACAAAAATAAAAATTGTTGTTGATTGTGCTTTTAAGAGACGAAATTGTGGTTGTGCAGTGTGAACACCCTTCAATACACAATTTTTATTAATTTTGTTCGGTTTGCAAAAACTTTGTGCTTGGACATTATCCAGGAACTCAAGTCGAAGTCACTTCACTAACTGCCTTTTGCCATTTCATTATTATTTTTGAATCCGGGTTATTAAATTGTTTTTTTTTGCTCATAAGAAACCTCACAAAAACACTCACACAAAAAAATGTGAAAAGTGAGCTGCAGAATATGCTTTAAAATACTAGGGGTATTCACGATCCATTTTATATGGTCTGTATCATTGTTAAAGTGTAGCATTTTTTGCACTACAACAACAAAATATACTGAATGTCAAAATCTTACACTTTTACACTTTTACAATACCCGAATCCTATTGTAACAGAAAAATACAAGGGTGTAGGATTTATTTAACACAAACTTAAGCCTTCTTCAGAACAAATGTGAAACAGATTTTGACATTTGCTTCAGTGTTGCTACATATTAGTAAAGGTGTGTTCGCAGTCTGTTGTAAAAAAATAAAATTTTACAATTTTACAAGACTTGGTACACCAGATCGTGAATACCCCTACTATATTACATCGGAAGCACACTGATGTGTAGTAGAATTTCCAAATCAATTCAGAAATGAGACTCCAATAATTTGAACACTCCTAATTCGCCTACCGTCATTAAATTCTTCTCCACATTGTCATTCGTATTTTGACAAAAAAATCACCTGGTGCTCCTCTCTAACATCCCTGCTACTAGTCTGTCTTTTCCAATAAAGAACTCCCCACTGCACTTTTATCAACCAGAGAAAAAATACTTTGTCTAAAGAAAAGGTGAATCTCACGGAGTGAAAAACTAAACCAACAAAAATAAAATCCTAGTTATTGTGAAATTCTTGTGATAATATTTTTCTAAGCAAATATCATTTTACAGTCAATAAATTGGACGAAAATAAATTTTCATTCTGGATTGGAAAAACGTCGAAAAGAAGAGAGACAGCCTACGCTGGCCTTAACGAATGAAGATGACGGATAATTTTTGATGCGTGTTTTCCTTTTTTAGCTCCTCTGTCAGTTCTTCTCACTTCTCCATAGCTACAGCTTCAGGTTCAGCTCAGCTAGTCTGTCGTCATTTTTCGCCATCGTTAGTCGGGTCGGTCATTTCGTTATTAATTTTTCTCGAGTTGTTGTTAAAATTCTTTTAAATTTTCAATTGCTTATTACATTAAAATCAATCGCAATGCGGTACGCAAATTTTTTAAACGTGTGAACCTCATCTCTGTGAGTGACCGAGAAAGCAAAAGTGGAAAGGAATTTCTATTAAAAAAAAGATACAAAAAAGGCAGCATTGAGCAGCAGCCCAAGAAAAGAAGAAATAACGAAGAAATGTGTTGCCAGTGTTACCATCAATTTCTATCCATTGTATGTCAAAACGAAGAGGAAAATAATAAAATTTGTTATTTTGCTAAATAAATTGTGCAAAGTGTGAATAATTATTTTAAGAAAATAAGTGCTTTGTCAAGAAAATATAACAAACAAAATTACAGTAACACCTGTGATTTGAGAAACGCGCGAATCTCAATTAGAAAAAAAAAGAAAATCTACATTTAATTTTGTGGATTGCAACAAATTGCCCATAATGGAATCAAATGATTCAGGGGCAGAGGGGGGAGATGTTTATAATTCAACAACAGCAAATCAAGAAGACAGCCGAATGGCAAGATCAATGCCATCATCGTCAGCTGCATCATCGTCAGCAGCACCATCAGCAGCCTCGTTGTCTTCGGCATCAGCTTCCTACGCTTCTGTTCTTGCAACACCTGTTCCGAGCACCAGTCGTGGCGAGTCGGACAGAATTGCAAACATGATTCGCTCGGCATCGCTGTACAAACGTCAACACGAAATCGGAGCATTGGTCAATGTGGAATGTTGTCGCAACGGACCTACGCCCGATTTGGATGCGATTATGTATCATCTGTTCAGTCCAAAGGAGCCCATCGACAATACCGATAAGATGGACTGGATACGTTGGCTTATTGCCGGTGGCAGAACACTCGAAGAATTTGTTAAATTTGGTGAGTAATCATCCTCTTGGGGTATTTTTATCGATGTTCTTTTAAATTTGTTATTGTGAAATTATTTTTTTTTTTTATTTTTGTAGACCATGTAAAAAATATTAAATGTTTCATTCACCTTCGATTGAAACACACACGAGTGCAAAAAAAGCGTACAATCTCCGTTTTACTTGCGAATTTAGTAGGTTCGAAATATGTAGTGTTCGTACATACCTACATACAGTTATAAGGGAAAGTTTTACAATTTAAAAAAGTCGGAATTTTAATCAATAAATGTTAAAAAAGACAAGAAAGTGGTCCCGAGTGCTGGTAGTCTTTTTTATCTAGGTGTACCTTTATTGGGAGGGCAAAACGCGTCATGAAACTCGCTGCAGCGAATTTGTTTGACCTTGATAGTAATGCCTCTGGCTAAATTTACAATAACATTTTTTTTTTCAGATTTCACCCATGTTCTGATAAATTATACAATAGGTGCCAACGTTGCCAAAGTGGCACGATCGTGCACTTTTGGCACTTTTTAATTTAAATGGCACTCTGGCACTCAAACGCTTCAAATGGCACTCTAGGCATCAACGAGCAAATGTTTTCAAATATATCCAAGTACATGATCAGATCAGGTAGTGCATCAGCTGAAAGGGTTGTTTCACGCTTAAATAACATTAAAACCCATAGTAAGAATCGAATTTCTTATAAAGTAATAAAATCACTTTTGTCGTTTCGTGAAATAATAAAGGCTAAACTTGCCAGGAGTTCATATCACCTAAAAATTTATATTAATTGCGTTTTTATTTGGCAATCCGGAATTGTTCTCCGATCCGGGATCCCAACTGAACACTTGTGTGATTCTGACGATTCTGAATTTTAATGAGATTGTATGTGTGAAAACAATTGTGTACGTGAAAATATTCAAATTAAAAAAAAATGTTTGTTGCACAATTAGGATACAAAATATGACAACAGTCGAGTTCACGTATATGAATGTGTGAGTGCTTCTGGTTCTGATTCTGATTTCAAATCCAGAACAAAATTAGAACTGTCATTTGTTCTTATGTGAACGCTTGCAGAAGAGTCCGGAAGGATTCCGGATTGCCTAATAAAAACGACATAAGATTGTTCATTGACGAAGAAGTTAGAACAGAATAGAACAGAACAGATTCGTGAGAAACTTCAGAACAAGATAAAACGTTAAATGCTAACGTTAAAATTACAAAAATTTACTTAAATCTAAATTTAATAAATCATAATTATGACAAAATTTCAACTACTCACAGCAAAAAAATTACATTTAAAGCTTTCAGATTTAAAATTATCATTTGCAGAACCAATGAGAATCGAGAATTTATTGTTTGTTTTTGCAGAAACATTTTTAAAAATAAATTGAAATGGAGTTGAATTTATTTAAAAAAATATTTTTCATGACATTGAGATGATTTCGACACCGAAAATGATTTATCAACTAAATCTCACACCAAAATGTTTTTTTTTAACATCAATTGGTTTTGACAGTTCTCACAAATCTGTTCTAACCTGTTCTACCTAAAAAGTAAGTGCAGAGAATCCTGTTTTAAAGCGTTCCAAACTGACTCATTGAACACCAAACCAGAACAGTTAAGAACAGAAAATTTCTCATTGAACAGCAAAATCGTGTACTTTTCTGATTTAAGGTGCTCTAATGTGTTCCGAACATCCTCATTGAACACACATATTTATAGTTGATGCTTTTATTTATTTTTTGTATGTTTCGTTATATGAAGTTCTTTTATTTTATCTATTAATTTATTTTTTTATTAATTTTGTGTTTATTTATTTATATTATTCCTTAAGTTTTGTGGCGCAATTAATAAAACTAAAAATTACATACGAAATCTTCGGAATTTTGTTACTTTTTTGTTGGTGGCACCCAGTGGCCTAAAATGGCACTTTCTGTTGTCAGAATTGGCACTTACAAAATTTTGTTTCCGGCAACGCTGATAGGTGCAATGACCAACTTAATTTTAAAATAAAAGGCCCCTCAAGTTAGCAGAACAAAGATTTTGTGATCACTTTTCCTATAAGGAGCTTATTAGATGCTAATTATGTATGTAAGTAGGTTCAATGCTTCAGGACTTCTGGTAATAATTTATAATGTTTTGCTAACTTGATTTAAACATAGTGGCAGATGCATGAAAAGTTTAACTTAAAACTATGATAAAGAAAATTAGGTTACTGCTCGATTCTCCCCCTTTGTGAGGAATCACAAGTCAGAAGCCCTTCAGTTCAGTTTTATTCAGACTTTTTTTCTTAACATTGATTACATTAATGAAATAACTTATAACTAAGGTGAAATACAAATTCTATTTTTGCTGACTTGGAATTGGTCTTGCTTAACATTTTGTGGATAAAAAGAAGTTGACGTATTTCTTCTTTTTGTAATAATTTAGGAAACGGCTAGTTACATAAGATTGTAATGTTGCTCAGGCACTTATTCATTTAGTACTTTTTTTTATTTTTTTTTAAAAACAGAGGGGACTTCAGTCGAATTAGCCGAAGAGAAGACTCCGCTCCGGAAAGATTCAGCCTTTGCCCCATATCTTTGTACATACATAGATATTATTTTTGATTTTGGTGGTTACATAGAATTTTTTGTTATATCTTTTAATTTTTATATAAAGATTAAATTTGGTTGTTTTTTTTTTTGTTAATTTTGAATTATTTATGTTGTAATGTAATTTTGTATAGTACATATTTGATTATGAATCAATGTATATATCTAAGAAGACCGGGGTCGAACCGAACCCACAATTCTCCAGAGCTATGCTCCGAAAAGTTATAGGCTCACTCCAACCCCGAGCGACACTTTTTTTTTACATACGCTTTAGTTAGCCTCTATATATTTTGGGACTACCCCTCCCGTAGAAGCCAGAGAGGAATTCGCCGTCTGGAATTGATAGAATCCGTGTTGCTAATGGATTAGCTAAACTAATAGGAGATGCGTAGTACCTTTCGTCAACAGCAAAGTTAATATTCGTTGTATAAATATTTTTGATAAGAGGGCTTATGTGAAAATTGTAAGTATGAATTCTTTTAATGGCTAATTCTGATAAGTACGCTAAGAGTGGTTTAATTTTTGATTCGTTGTAAATGGTCAAATTACTGAACCACTTACCTCCATGTGTTTTGAATTTATTAATTCACGATCTTAATATATATCTTTCGAATATTTGTATTTCTTTGGCTACAGTTGGTGATATTTTGAACCATGTCAAAAATGCGTATGAGATCACTGGTCTAATAAGTGTTTTGTACATGAGGAATTTCGTGTTTTTCTCAACAAATGCCGATCGAAATACAAAATTTTAATTGAGCTGCTGCTGCCTTGCCCTTGTTGAATGAAAGTCGGGCATGAGGGTTCATTCTGAGTCTTTCGTGAAGGTTGATTCCTAAATATTTAATCTGTTTTTTAAGGGTATGACTATTGATTTCAAGTTTTAAGAGTTTACTCCCTCTAACCGCCATATGGTGGCCTCTTGGCGAAGCAAGTCAGAAGACTTTGTGACTATTCCTTGTGACGTGAGGACTGTTGTGACTCCATAACATTTATTAAATTTTCTCCCCCAATTGTTACAAGAAAACTCACAACGAAACTCACCACAGCTAAAGGTGAATTATTGTGTAGTTGCATTATTCGAACAGCTGATTATTAGAAACAAAACAAACATTAAAATTAATTCGTGTTATTTATTATGTCACGATGAAGATGAAAAAAAAATGAAAATTAAAATTGCTTCTGGCTGAATAATGTACATTATTGTATGAGTTTATTTTTGTTTAAACAAATAAACAACTATTAAAGAGAATCCGTTTTCAGTATTTCATTAATTTTCAAACAAAAAATGTATTTTTGATCTGAATGATATAGAATGAACAGAACTATTGTGTGTTTACTGATAAAGAGCTTATGTAGGATGATCTGACCCTTTTTCCTTCTCTCTGGTTGGCGGTGCTGGAGTTTTCACCTTGTCGATTACTTCAATTTGGGTTATAAAAAAATTGTTTCACAAAATATTTAGGTATAATCAATGACGAATATGGCAAAACTCAAACTATTTGTGAGTTGTGACCTGCTCTGAAGTAGATTACAATTTCGATTGTTTTTATGACTCACAAGTTGTGAATGTGGGGGAGAATCCGAAAATATCATTTGCTTGGCCAGACCGAAGTAGCACGCGGTTCGCAGGGTAATTCTTGTTTTGATTTCTATTAAGGTGTCGTTCTTGGAATTGATGTTTATTCCGAGGTAGGTGAACTCCTTGACAACCTCGAAATTACTGCTACCAGCAGTGACGTTTTGTCCTAGGAGATGAACAGATGAGGCTTTGTTTGTTGATAGCATATACTTGGTTTTGTCCTCATTCAGTTCAAGACCAACGCATTTCGCCTGTTCATAAATAGCTGTGAATGCTTCAAGTACAGCTCGCTTTGAGCGGCCGATGATATGGATGTCGTCCACATAACCAAGCAATTGGGAAGACCTGTTGAAGATAATGCCTTCCAGGTTAACACCACTCTTGCGTACTTTCTACTCCAGGACTATGTTGAAGAAGTTACATAATAGCGCATCTGCTTGTCTGAGTCCTGTACATGTCTGAAAAAGCTTGGATGAGCTGTTTCCCATTAGCACGTTGCACTGCGTATTTTGTGTAAGAAGGTCTTGTCGACTTATGCTATCATATGCGGCTTTGAAGTCTCGACTTGAAATTCGTCGCTCTTTTCCAGGATTTGCCTCAATGTGAAGATTTGGTCTATCGTTGATCTCTTTTCTTTCTTCGCAGGGTTTTATACTCGTTCCTTCTCTTTTCACGGTACTCCTCTCTCGCTGCTCTTGTTTTTCGTTGCGGCATTTCCATTCGTGCATTTTTCGTCTCCTGCTTCAATACCGCGCATTCATCATCATACCACGGGTTCTTTTTCCTGGGTGGATGTTAGCCTATTATGGTCTTGGCTGTCGCCTTAATGATGTCGCGGAGAGTTTGGCTTTCTCAGATGTGCTAAGACAGGCGATGTTGAATTTCTTCCTTTGGGCGGTCTTCGTTTTCTTTTCGTTTGACAGTCGGGCCGGCCTCTGAACATTATCACAACCAGTTGATGCGTGCCTTGCGCCAATTAGCACGTGGTTGATTTGATTGGCGGTTCGACCATCTGGAGATCGCCAGGTTGCTGTGTGTATCTTTCGCCTGGGGAACCAATGGGTACTTATCACTGTATTACGAGCTGCAGCAAATACGATTAGTCGGAAGCCGTTATCTGTTGTCGTTTCGTGGAGGATGTACTGTGATGTTTTGGAAGGGAGCTTTGATGCGGATCATAGCCAGGTGATCGCTAATCGGCTTAAAATCGATGACTTTCGACCTGAGTCGATTTCCCACGACGAATCCGCATCCGAATTCTTGGGAACTACCTACTTAAATACTAAGATAACACCGATTCTACAAATTCAGGTTACACGGTTCTAATTTAAGTTATAATTAGCCGAGCAGGCCCTATTGCGGTTGTCGGTTGTCTAACTATCGAAAATTCGATCGCTCATTGTCGACCGCGTTTTTGTGATCGACGCTGCCTACAACTTAAAAATTGTATCGGGAACAAAATGTGAGTGTTTTTAATTAAAACAAAAATCTTTATAAATTAAATGGTTTTAATTATTTATTTTTGATGCAGGACGAAATGCAGGGAAAATAGTGATATCGCCGGTTGTAATAAGCATATTGTATTTCTTTTTTTTTGAGTTAAAATTTTGATGTTGGTGCCATCAATTCACCAATTGCGGGTGGCAATGGCGGAGTGGGTATAGTGCTTGACTGCTAGTTTAGACGTGTGGGTTCGATCCCCACGCTAGGCAGCATTTCTATACCTCTAATTTAAAATAAATACCTACCTTATTATCAAATCGACTGTGTCAACAAAAAAATTATTTCCTATCTTTCTATTCCTTCTAACTAGTGCCGTGTAATTCAGGTTTATTTTAAAAGACTTTAGGTCTTACAGGCATAAAGTTAAAACTAATATTAAACTCCTGGAAATCCAATTTTTTCAAAGAAATAAATTACGTACAATACGTATTTCACTTTCTTTGGAAGAAAATTGTATCTATTTTGAGCACTTCCTTTAAGACTAAGGATACAGTCGATTGACCCATCCCAATGGAAAAATCATTTCCAACACTTGGTTGATATGATCCTTGGGCACATGAATTTATGATTTTTACTTATTCCCGGCTTCAGTTTTTTATCTATTTCGGAAAGCAAATTAATAAAAGCTGGCTTTGATAATCGAAAATAGTTAACAAAGCTGGTACAAGAAAACACAAATAAATTAAAAGAAAATAAAACTACAGGATCAAGTAAATCCTTACAATTCATCATCTCCAGGGAATTACAAATTTCATCTCCTGTGTCACTAAACCACGATTCCATTGTACCCATTTTTTTTTTAATTTTAAGGTTTATTTTTATAAAAATAAAACTAATTTAAACAAAATTCACGAAACAAAATAAATAAATAAATTTTTAATTCACAAGAACTCATATCGTAGTCGACCAAGTTACGCAATACCGATTGAGATATCTGTCGATGGTGATGATCTTTGAAAGAGCGATCGCTGATCGACAACTGCAATAGGCCCCATTGTCTTCGAAAATATTGTGTTAAGTAACTCCGAAGGATTAAACTAAACCAAATTTTCTTACTCATTGTTATTCCGGTAATTGCTGCTAACTTGAAATCGAGTTAGCCGATCATTCAATTTTTTCCACTGGAGCATAATACATAAAGGTGCGTCCATATTATGCCGAACAATGCCGATCGACTTTTTGTATATTATTGCTTATTTCAAATTCACATTTTCACACAAAAACATAAATGATAAAACAGTAGCCAAGTTCTTCTATATACAAAAACCTTTGCATAACAAGTCAGCCTTAAAAAGTAGTGAGATCTAAAAGTACACCAAGTTCTGGCAGCGGTTTACTTGGCAAGTTTTCATTCCAAAATTCAGTAATTAGGTAATAAAACAAAACTTGCCAATTAAACCAACACAATTAAAGTAAGTAATCATTAAATAACACATTTCTCTGTTAGTTTTGAGGTTCTTCCATATTACTCTGCTTAAAATATTAGATATTTAAGATTAATAAACTTAGAACTTGGCGTACTTTTAGATCTCACTACTTTTCACTGCTGATTTGTTACTGCACCAATGGGAAGTGCTCTCAATATAATTTAATATTAATTCGTTGAAAATGGGTGCTTGTTACGCAAACTGAATGAGTCTCAAATTTTTAATGGATCATTTAAAATTCTTCAATATCTCATTTTTATTGACCACATGATCTACCAGTCTCCCAAATCTATTATTCTGTAACAACCCGTAGTGATCCATATAATTTGGCGGATGTCACGTCCTTTGAATGTAAAATCTCAAATTTTAAAATTTTGAATTTCCTTGCACTTCTATCCCTACCGTTCTACCAAATTTTATCAATCTAATATAATCAGAAGTGCTCCAAGTAATTTATATTAATTCTATTAATATGGGCGAGTACCACGCCCCCTGAATGGAAAATATTAAATTTTCGATTTTTTCCTTTGTATACAGCACAAGGCCTACCGTTGTGCGAAATTACAAAATTCTTATATGTCGGGAAGTGCTCCATTATTTTGATGATCTGTCAGTGAGTGAGTAAGTGAGTGAATAGTTGATACTTATTGTAGTAGATTTTGTTGGTGGATATTCGATGTTTTATTAATTGAAAATTTTAGTCCCCAGACTAAATTTTATTCTATGGTTTAGTAAAAGCATGGACTAGCGGTGGTTTAAGAATTTTCTTATTAATAGGGCTGTAAGAGTTTATCTGCCGCTGCAGTATTATTTGAACGCGTAATACCCTATGTCCATAGCCTTTTCGGCCCCTATTAACGTAGTTTATCAAATTTTCAGACTGGTATAGATCGTGAAAAATCCCAAAATGTGTTTTTTTAAACCGCCTATGACAGTCGGACCACCTATAGAGAATCTTTCAGTCTTACCCGGAGAAGCAACGCATATGATGGCAAGTGGAAGAGGTCCACAATCTGGAGAGCGCAACTGGAGACCCTTATCCCAGGACTGGTGTAACCGGAAGGGGCTTGTTAATTGAGGCCCAGGTTCACTCCGAACTGCAGCGCCACCTAAGTAAGGAATGGTGTTGCTAATGCAAGTGATGACAGTGTAGTACAGTTTCGTTATAGTAACGTTTCAGCTTTCTCCAACAACATTTTTGAATAAACTCCTAATCTAAAAAAAAAGTAATTGGACTTCAGTTTTTTTACTTTGTAGACAGATTCGGTACGCGGAATTGTTAGTCTACATACTTTATCTAAATTGAATGATTCAACTGTTTGTCACTGTCATTTTAGATTAAGGTACTTAAATAAGTCAATATTGTCTCAAGTAGACACAATTTGTCCAAAACAACTCCGAAGGAATCAAAGTCTAGTATGAGAAAATTAAATCATTACTGCTGACACAATGCCTATCCTAGAAAACAAATCCTTTGTTCTTAAAATGTAACACCTATTCTGCTGCGTTATCAAATAATGGTAACATTTATGTTAGGTAGTCTTAAACAATCATGTTCTTAAATTTAATCCCTATTATGAATAGTCTAGGAAAATTAGAAAAAAAAATGATGAAACTTCGAAAAAATTCCGACAAAGCTGAATTTTGGTGGAGAGCTTTATTTTAATGTCATAAGCATTTCCTAAAAAGTACCCTAAATTTGGTGCGGAGGAAAAATTTTTATGAGGGGGGAAGGGGGAAAATTCGGGGTTTGCCAAATTACTCGAAAAGTATAGGTTCTTTTGAAAAAAGTTGTAGGTACGCATTGTAGCTAATGTTATTCTACACAAAAAAGATTAAGATACTTTTTATCGTAAAATTGATAGATTTGGAGAAAAATGGTCGAAAACATTAGGGTGTAGTACATTAATTCAAAAAACTGTAACAAATTTCAGTTTTGGGGTGGGAATTTTTTTTTATTTATGTTTGCAAAAACATATTCTATGAAACCAAATTTTAAGTGTGGAACCCGAAGGGTAATGCCGTCATCTTAAAAATCCTATTTTTTTTATTTTGCTCAATAACTCCCAAATCTTAATTTTTTCTGAAAAAACTGTAAGAGCAGATTTAAGACAGTGAAATTATCTACAAAATGATATATTAATGACTTATGTTTGACAATTGGTTCTTAAGTTATACCGTACCAAAGCTTAATTATTAAAGAAAATAATTATCAAAATAGATATATGTATATATTAAATTCATTCGTTAAAGCAACCAGACTTAATATAGCTGCCATTTTAACGAACAATTAAACTTTGGTACGCTATACCTTAAGAACGAATTGACACACAGAAGTCATAAATATGTCATTTTGTAGATAATTTTACTGTCTATAGGTTGTTCTTAGAAAATTTTGAGAAAAATAACGGTTTTGAGAGTTTTTGAACATAATAATGGGTTATCCATTTTGCGGTTTCAAAAGTAAACGTAAATAAAACATAAAATATTTTTTTTCATGATATTTCTTTTTATTATAAAGTTTGAAAGTTGACATTATGTGTGAAATACTACATCATTTAAATGACCACCACGCGAATTGTTTCAAGCATCGATTCTTTTGAGGTAATTTTCGACCACTTTTTGACACGTATTGGGCGGTATCTCAGCCATAACTTGACGAATATTGGTTTTCAAGTGCTCAAGAGTTAAAGGTTTATCCAGCGGTGTCAAATCGCATGATCTTGGTGGCCAGTTAATATCGCCACCACGAAAAATTACGCGGCCAGGAAGTGTCTCTTGCAATAAAGCCATATTCGCTCGATTTGTGTGGCATGTGGCACCGTCTTGTTGAAACCACATATTCTCCAAGTGGTATTCTTCAATAGCAAGCAAAAAAAAGTCGGTTATCATATGACCATAACGCTCCGAATTGACGGTGACAGACGTTCCGTCGTCGTTTTCGAAGAAATAAGGTCCAATCACACCTCCGGACCAAAGAGCGCCCCAAACAGTGACTTTTTGTTGATGTAATGGCCTCTCTTCAATTACTTGAGGATTCTCAGAACCCCAAATACGAAAATTTGGTTTATTAACATACCCACCGAGTGAGAAATGTGCTTCGTCGCTGAAGAAAATTTTGTTCGAAAAATCGCCGTCCATCGCCTGTTGTTCAAGCACCCATTCGATGTATCTACGACGTTGTGAATCGTCAGCTGGCTTCAGTTGTTGTGTGAGCTGGACTTTATATATGGATGTAGGTGTAGATCCAAATGCAAAATACGCCATATGTAATGTAAGACAGTCCTAATTCCTGAGAACGACGAGGAATCGACACATTCGGGTCTTCAGCAGCACTTTGACTTACAGCAGAGATATTTTCAGTGGTACGAGCGAAACGATGATGCAAAGGCCTTACAATATCTGTAACCAACTCTTCAAATTTCTTCACAATTTTGCCAATTGCTTGCGTAGTTGGACGATTATGTAAACCATAATCTCCACTTAAAGCACGATATGTGGCTGTGGCAGAATCACCATTTTTGAAGTAGGTTTTAACAATTTTTATGCGTTGTGCGGTAGTTAAGCGATCCATTTTCGTAAATGTCAGACTTCCAACTGAAAAAAAATTGGTTTAACAACTTAGTTTGACAGATGTCGAATTCCAGCCCTATACTTTTGAAACCGCCAAAATGGATAACCCTATATAAGAAATTATTATTTTTAACGTTCAATAACGAACAATTAAGCTTTGACACGCTATAACTTAAGAACAAATTGACATACAAAAGTCGTTAATGTACTAATCCCCAATGTTTTCGACCATTTTTCTCCAAATCTATCAAATGTACGATAAAAATTGTCTGAATCTTTTTTGTGTAGAATAACATTAGCTACAATGCGTACCTACAACTTTTTTCAAAAGAACCTATAGTTTTCGAGTAATTTTGCAAAAACTGAATTTTTCCCCTTTCGGCTTGTCGATGATTATAGATTTCATTGAAACTTGGTTGTCATTGAAAAGATCTTTGATAGCCAAATCTTGAGGTTAGATTCAATCATTGAAAGAAAAACTGAAGCATGAGAACAGAAAAAAAAGGAAACACCAATCATTGGAACGATTAAGATTGTTGAGTGTCGAAAAAGTTAGAACTGAATAAAACAGATTGGTGAGAAACTTCAGACCAAGATAGAACAACTTGGAACAATCAGTTATCTGACAGAGATTATAAAAAAATGATTGTTTTTGACCTACAATTCAAGTTCGATTATTTTTGCAGAACATTCTTAAAAATAATCTGAAATGGAGTTGAATTTATTTATAAAAAATATTTTTCATGAAATTGAGATGATTCCGACACGAAAAATGATTTATCAACTAAATCTAACACCGTCGTTTTTTTTAAACAACAACAATTGGTTTTGACAGTTCTCACAAATCTGTTCTATTCTGTTCTACCTAAAAAGCAAGTGCAGAAAATCCTGTTCTAAAGTGTTCCAAACTGTTCCGAACAGCCTCTTTGAACACACATATTGTGTTCAACTTTTGGGAATGAAATGTCAGCTGTTCATTGAAAACGCTTTTCATCGATGAAAAATCAAAAGTGATTTTACAAGAAAGTTGTAGAGCAAATAAAATTATTTTTTTGCCAAGAAAAATTATATGTCTTACTACCTTCATTTTGGTATCAAAACGACATCAGTCTTATTTGTTTAAGGCCCATTTGCTGATATGAATCATAAATATTTATGTTCTACTTAAATAGCTTAAGGGCTACTTTTTCCTCTGCATAAACTGTCACATAACTGCTTAAGTAGAACTTAAATGCTTAAGTTATGTATCAGCAAACGGGCCTAAGTGCCTCAGAATTGATAGACAAAGTTTTCAATGATCAGTGTAAATGAAAACTATAACTGGCACCTTAAACTCTTACTGCTCATAGATATCTGTAGTCCACCGTCATGGGTTTACTGAGTGAAAATATAGCAAATTGCACGTGTTTTCATTTGTCAATGTGTCAAAGATGTAAAAACCTCTGTATACATAATGTGCCCATCATAATCAGAAAAAAAAATAATAACAAAAATAGGGAAATAGAGAAGTTGTTTCTATCAAACAAGCCTAAGGTAGTTGGTGTTAGAACAGGGTTGCCAATAGAATATTTTTATTAAATGGTTTAAAAAAAAACTATTTTAGTAGATACTTACATATATCATAATATTTTTAATTATATAGGGTAACCTGTAACCCACTTGATGTGATTTAAACAATTTTGTATTTTTGAATAATAAACATTAGTGGTTTAGTTAGGTTCCATTTAAGTTGCGTTACACGTTTGAAGCCTGTTTTCAATGGGTCATCTAATGTGATTGTAGTATAAATACGAGTATTATGTACTTCACTCTTTGACAAATATTTAAACAGAATTTAAATGCCAAACAAAAATAGTAAAATATTGTCTATTAAGTTTAATCATTACATAAATTTGCCTTCTTTATTATTGGTAAATCTCAACTGAAGTCAAAGATATAGTAGATCTAGTTGGTTAAAGAAACGAAAAAAAAAACAGGATGAAAGCAATCGAAATTATACCCGAATCTTTTATAGAAAAAAGCAAACCAATTGGTTGCTGAATTTAATAAAGTTGACCTAGTCACCAGCCCACTAAGGCCCATTTGCTGATACGAATCATAAATGTTTATGTTCAACTTAAAACGCTTAAGGGCTACTTTTTCCTCTGCGTAAACAGTCACATAAGTTCTTAAGTAGAACTTAAATGCTTTCGTTGTGTATCAGCAAACGATCACGAAGTTAACCCACATCAATTAAGATAGCATATCCGATGACTGGACGATAAGCTCCATAGAACCAATATAACCCCCTTGTAAACAAATTACAAGACTGGATCGCACAAACTTGCTGTTGCTCATATGTTTGATCACATCGTAAGCACAATATTCATTGTAAAAACACCAAAATAGGTATATATTAAACAAAATATTTTTGCTTAATTTTGTACATGCAACATTTCTGTAATGTTTTTTTCAAAAAAAATGTTGTATTGGCAATTTGATGGTTTTAACAATATTAATTAAAAAAACATAATTTATGAAATAATGAATTTTCCAAAAAAAAAACTTTTTTCCAAACATTTCATTATTGCAGTATTATTCAGAATGTAAGGACCTCCTGCATAAACATTTTGATCGAACTCGGTAGATCCGTTAATGATAAAGTCGAAAATTTGTTTGGCAGTTACCGTTAATAACATTTTATGTAAAATTTGTTCTTTTTGTATTCAAAATGTTAGAGTTGTTTTTGGAGAATTAAGATTGTGCAACCAAAAATTTGTTGGCAGATACCGTAAATTTTTGGAGGCGAAAACAAAGATTTGAAAAAAAGTTTGAAGAAAATCGCTTCAGTTGTTTATGTTCTGACACACTTATTCGGGTTCTATATCGTTGTAATGTCGAGTTTAATCAAAATCTCGAATTCGATTTTTTCCAAATGCAAAACTTGCCCTATTTTTTTTTTTTTTATTCATTTTTATTTCATATTAACTTATAACTATCTTAAAGCTAGACAAAAATGTTTAAAACTAGCCTAGTTATCAATAACTTACAACTAATTTACTGGCCCTTTACGGGCGCTCTAAATTAAACAAAAACTCTTAGAACTAATGTCTTTCGACCTAAAATAACTTAAACTACTTAAAATACCTAATAATACTTAAAACTACTTAAAAACTAGAACAGCCACAGCAGCATGCAAAACTTGCCCTATAATACCTACATACGTACATATGTATGTATATCGAAATAAAAAATATTAGGGGTATTCACGATCTGGTGTACCAAGTCTTGTAAAATTGTAAAATTTTATTTTTTTACAACAGATTGTGAACACACCTTTACTCATCTGTAGCAACACTGAAGCAAATGTCAAAATCTGTTTCACATTTGTTCTGAAGAAGGCTTAAGTTTGTGTTAAAAAAATCTTACACCCTTGTATTTTTCTCTTTCAATAGGGTTCGGGTATTGTAAAAGTGTAAAAAAAAGATTTTGACATTCAGTATATTTTGTTGTTGTAGTGCAGAAAAATGCTACACTTTTACACTTTTACAATGATACAAGACCAGATACACCGGATCATGAATACCCCTATTATTTTAGTCGATGTAATTTTAATTGTTTTTGAGATTCTTGAAAACCTCCAATACTCGCATAGTATTTTTACAATAAAAATAATTAGAAATTTTATTAGGTAGGACTACAAATTCATGAGCGTATTCGTTTTACTAAAAAAAAAGTCAATTAGACTGTTCACCATGTGAACTTTCTGAAGTCTCCAGAAAATTACTTTTCACATTTTCACCACACCTAAACGTGTCAGCGGTCTCGTCAACTGCTACAATTACGAAAGATTTTGACGTTAGTGTTATTCCGAAAGACCGACGAATAATGGAATAAATATGATTTAAAACATGCAAACTTCAAACTGATTCTTACGAACTGTCACATCTATTCGGCTAATCTCAAAATCCGAACAAAGTATTTTAAAATAAAAAGAAAATAGCTATGTTCATAAAAATTCGTACGAAACTTCCATTTTGCGAGTGTTTATTTTTCTCTCTTCAACGGAGTTCCAACACAAATGTTGATATTTAGCTAACACTGTTTTCAGCACGTAATTTATTTACAGCATTTAAAAAACAAATTATCAGTATTCCACAAGTTGTACAAATATGTATTAAATTTAAGACTAAACTTTCCTTATTTAGAACTTTAACAATCTCACAATGCTATTTTTCAATGGAAGAACTGGATTGATATGTAACGGTAACCCTATTACAACAGCGACTAGTTCTGGTTGCTCATCAGGGTTTTCATCATCTTGGTATGGTTAATGGCAGAGTTTTAGTATGTGTGGGGAGTGGAGAGTATTAGAGCATTGAACCTTCTGGTAGCTGATTTTCTTTACTCGAATTCTTCTACTTCTTCTTCCTTAGCCGCATGTTTGAGTTGAGATTGAGATAGCACCTGAGTTTTCGGGGTATGCCATTGCCATACATAACCCATCATACACCTTGCTTTTAAATCTCTTTTTTCTGTTTCCTTGCACCCTGATTGTGTTTGTGTTTTATTCTTTATCGTTTTGCCATTCTTGTTGTATCAATTTACCTATGTAGGTATCTGTCCATCCATCCATCCATCCGACCATCCGTTCCGTCTACCTACTGCCTGGTCTGATGAGTGTTTTTTTTTTTTGTAACTTTCATTCGCATACTCGTAGTTGCCATTGCCAGTTGGCATAGAACCAAAAGAAAGCACCAGCTCTTAATGTTTTGACGAGAAGCGGTTGATTTTGATTTTCTTTAGTTTCTCTATTTTGTACTATGTGTTTTGCTGAGATTAGATTTTCCAGAAATTGCAATAGAAATGCCCCGAGAGTTAAGATATGTTAAGTCAATGTAATAGCGGAGGTTGTGTTGTTTGCCTATTGATTTCCTTTTAACGACGACGATGACAGTAAGTAGGGTAGTAGTTGATTGTATGTTTCCACATTTAAATGGGACCTGTCATTGTCAGTATATTTGTGCTGCTGATGACCCCTTCAGCATGGACTGGTGGACAGCTGCTTGTTTGGAAGATTAAAAATACATGATTGTTTGGGGAACAGTTGACTTGTCATTAAGATTAAAGCATTGATTATAAATAATATACCTAGTCGTTTAAATAAAAATCCTACAAAGACCTTGAAATCAAAAGT
This sequence comes from Philhelius pedissequus, assembly GCA_910595825.1. Lineage (NCBI taxonomy): Eukaryota > Metazoa > Arthropoda > Insecta > Diptera > Syrphidae > Philhelius > Philhelius pedissequus. The sequence continues at coordinate 45,072,736 of OU343162.1, forward strand.
CAAGGTTATTATATATTGACATAACGTTTTTACCTACATAATTTTTTTCTATGCATTTCAACCTTCAGTTAAATGAAATTTTGTTGTGGAATTGTGACATTATTTATCTAACGGTAAATCATGCTTAATTTGATGTTCTAATCATTTTTTGTAAACCAGTGCGTAAATATGATTTTTTGTTAAGCAAAACAAACAAAATGCTCGACTACCTACAACTCGAATTTGCTCTTGTGATTCAAGGCTATAATGTGGCTAAGCATTGAATTCCTAAAGAATTCGTTTAATTGCATTTTTAACGTGAAAGTACTAACAACTTTGTGTGTATCTAGCATGCTTGATTTTAGTCAAGAGTTGTAATGCTGTCGTAAAATGTATTACTCAATCATACAATTGGAACACTGTCATTTCGGTTTTATTTCAATTCTTTCGAATCATTCAAAACCTAGCTCGAAATTTGAATTCGGGTTCGATTCGAACTCCTAATCCACTCATGTAACCGAATATGTGACGGGCGGCACTGACATTTGGCATATACGAGTCGGGCTTAGAGTTTGTTCGTCAGTCGACTCCATATTTTTTTTTTTTTTTTGTAAAAACAGCAAAAAATGAAAACGTTTACTAAAAACGCCGACTCGGATCCATGTCATTTCGGCATGTCAGCAATGCCGTTCGTCGTTCGACATAAAAACGGTATTGCCGATCGGCACAGACATTATTATTGTTCGGCATAGTGTGGATGCAGCTTTACATGCACCTACTACAGAATCACTTTTTTTAAATTGATAGATGAATTTGACATATGTGATTGAAAACAGGCATGTCAACTATGCTGTCGGGCTATGTCGGACTAGATATAAGACATCCCTTCATATCAGGTTCCCTGCCCCAAACGAATGTAGTAACTTCTCGGACGTCTATTCATTCCATATTTAACCAAAAACCTTCTAGAAAATTAAGCCGCAATGAAGAGTTATTAGGTCTGATCCAGACTTTTTTTGGGCAGAAATTGGATTTTTAAAACTTGAAGGGTGGGGATAAAATTCTCTCATTGAGAAATAAAGTCCGAAAAAGTCTGGAACAGATTGTGCACAATTTTCTGCCAATTTTTAAACGTCAACACATTTGTTTTTTTTTTATTTCTTTATTTGATGTAAATTCACATTTTTTTCTCTTCAAACTAATTATTTTGGTGTTTTTAAATTAATTTATTTGTTCAACAAATATTTTTCCACACCAACTACGAACCGTTTTTTTTTCGTTTATGACAAACGTCAGTCTGACAATTGTAAATTTTCTGCCCACAAAAATTGATTGGCCAGGAATTGGAAAGAAATTGTCAGGAAGGGGAAATATTTTACTCTCTCAAGAGCGCTCTCTTCTGCCAAAAACTACCAAATTTGTAAGTCTGGAACAGGCTATGGCAGAAATTGGTGCCAATTTGTGCCAATTGGCAGAGTTTGGATCAGGCCTATTATTATTTATCTAATTTGTGACAAAAGATATTCGTTATAATTGATTGATAGCACTCTTCGTTTTTGTTGGGTGGTATCACTAACGTCAATTTCGAAGAAGAATTTAACGCAGGACAAAATCCACACCAGGCAATAACTGCGTATTCAGTATTCCTTATTGGTGGACTGGATCGCTCAAAATCCGGCAATTTGGCTCGTAATTTTGTTTTGCTGAAATTGGGGTCCACTTCCAATTGGATACGAGGAGAACACAAACGGACATGGCGAGCAAAACACTTAACAAGATCCAAGAAAATGGTCGCCATGATGTGTCATTGTCATTATTTTGACAAATCGCCAATAACCGTGTAAAAAACGATTTAAAACTACATTTACTCAGGTTTAGCATTAAAATAATGAACTGTCGAAAGTTGTATAGGAAATGATTTACATTAATTGGATAAAATTCCATAACTAATTCGCTGGAGAAAGTAATAAAATAAAATAAAATAAACGTCATTGTGGCTTTTAGGAAGAACTATAGGAGTGTTAGAAAATATAAAACATATGTGTTTTCCATTGGAGTTCCAAAAGCATTCCACATTGTGGGTGGCAATGGCGCAGTGGATAAAGTGCTTGATTGCTAACTTCGACGTGTGGGTTCGATCCCCACGCTAGGCGCATTGTTTTCTATTCCTCCAATTTTAATTGGATGCCGCCCATGGGTTAAAATGAGACAGTCAATACCTGGTTCTCAACTAGTGCCGTGCAATTCAGGTTGCATTTAAAAGACCTTAGGTCTTACAGGCATATAGTTAAATTACAAAAAAAAAAAAAAGCATTCCGAAGCCTCCGAAAGTCTTTTCGAACCACATTCCATTGGATACAAAAATCCTTTTCCGACGATTCTCAGAAGAGAAAATCTGGTTTTGATTTGAAATCAAAATCCATTCAAGAAGCCTTAAGGTGTCCATACTCAAATGTCAAACCTCTGATTTGTTTGCTTATTTGTCCACACACGCACATATACATATATATGCACACACACATATGTTAGTATCCATTTAAGTATACATAGATAACAAAATTCGAATGGGTTAGATTAGTGTGGACGTGTTCTTTATGTTTTACCCATTTTTGTCTTAGAATACAAAAGTATACCAAATTTTTTTAGATAGCTTGTGATTTATTTTTTGGCCGCAGCAGTTTTTTCATCAATTTTGTTTATAGACGGGATTACAACAAAACCAACCTATCTGAATTGCTAGGGTCGATTTTTGAATGGCGAGCAATATCGCACACTCTTATAGGCTTTTCACACCAAACCCAAAACACGGTTTTCGCGAAATTATCGGTTTTGACTGAAAACCTTAAGCGAAAACTCAAGTTTTCCCATACATTTTTTGATAAACCACTCGTTTTTGAAAAAGTACAAGTTTTAAATAAAACCTGTCGAAAACATGTTGAATTTGCAAGATGAACTAAACAAACACACCTTGTGAAACATTCAGTGCTCGTCACATAAATAGCTGACGGGTTGCTGCCAGGAAAAATGAAAAAAAAAAAACAGCTGTCTGGGGTAATTTCAATTTCAATTCACAACATATTTGTTGTTGTCTGTGGTGCCAAAATAATTAAAATGTCAAATGAAAACTTGTAAATGTTCAGTGTGAACGGTTTCGAGTTTTAGTCAGCTTTTATTTGAAAACCCGGTCTTGTGTTTGGTGTGAAAAGCCTATTAGTCTGTCAAATACAAAATGACGTTTATAAACTATATTTACAGAAAATAACGGTAAATGTGTGTTCATGTAAACTTATGGCATTTTCGATTGGCCGTCCGGAACACTTTCCCCCAATAAAACACCCGAAAACAATTTGACTGATTCCGAATTGTACATATCACTGTATTTGTAAAAAATAAATTAAAAAAAATCACATCGGCTAAAAAGAATTCCCAAAACACTTGATTACAATTTAGATACATGTTTTGTTTGTATCAATAATAATTAACTTGCTTCTTATGCTTGCTTATGTTATTTTACCAGAAAAATAGTTAAAATTCAATAATGACATCGAAATTACACAAAACAAATCAACCCGATGATTTTGACATTTTAATTATGTGAGTTTTTTAGTGATTCTGTTTTCGATTCTGAAATGAAATCCAGAATCGTTTTCTGTTCTGTTTAGAGTAACAACTGTCATTTTGGGGGGTCAGAACAGTTCTGGACGGCCAATCGAAATGGCCATTATAATACATGCTGGGTAGGTTTGAAAATTCACAATGAATATTAGGTTTATTAAATTAAGTTTTAATTATTTGTTAAAATAGAATGAAAAAGTGGTCAAATCCTTATGTATAATTCTAGTTTGATTCATTGACCAACTTGAAAAGTTTTTAATAAATAAATCGTGTTGTCACCCTAACCAACTAGATAAAAAGTTGATTGAGTGGAGTTAAAATAATTTTCAAATATGTATGTACATAGATACAAAGATAGGTACATAGATACATAATACGTAAAGCTCATTTTTGTAAATCGGAAAAATGATAATTAAACAACCAGACTCAACTTATGCAAAAGACCATGGTTCGTTTTTTTTTTTACAACTGATAGATGGGAGACTACCGGGAGGAACTTGTAGTTTGCTCATTGCCAAGACGAATCATGCCTACAATTTTTTTTTTATCTTTTCAACAAACTAATCGCTGCATCAAACAGAAAAAAAATGTATGAAATATGCACGAGGCCACGAGTGAAAATTTGTATAGGTACGTAATGTAGGTTGTTTGACCGCAGAAGCATTTCTTTTTTATGTTCCAGCATCTCAGTAAATTTGGATTCAACAGATGTTAATAGTCTGGGCGATGGAGTTGCATTTTGTAACTTGATTATGTTAAATGTTGAAATGATATTAACGGTACCTGCCATATACAACATTTTTTTTGTTTTCTTTAATTTTCTACACTGTCATTAACGGCTCAATGGATTTCGATTAAAGTTGCATGAGAAAATTTCGAAAAATATTTTTTTTTTGAAAATTAAATATTTCTATTTAAATATAAATAATAAAACAATTAAAATTTTCATACCAACTTTGTTAAACAAAAATTTAGTATATAATATATTTAAAAAAAAAACTTCTTCAAAAATATAAAGTGTTATCCATTTTGCGGTTTCAAAAGTAAACGTAAATAAAACACAAAATATTTTTTTTCATGATATTTCTTTTTTATTATAAAGCTTGAACGTTGACATTATGTGTGAAATACTACATCATTTAAATGACCATCACGCGAGTTGTTGGAAGCATCGATTCTTTTGAGGTAATTTTCGACCACTTTTTTACACATATTGGGCGATATCTCAGCCATAACTTGACGAATATTGGTTTTCAAGTACTCAAGAGTTAAAGGTTTATCTGCATAAACACCGTTTTTGCGTAGCCCCACAAAAAAAAGTCCAGCGGTGTCAAATCACATGATCTTGGTGGCCAGTTGATATCGCCACGACGAAAAATTTACGCGGCCAGGAAATGTCTCTTGCAGTAAAGCCATATTCGCTCGAGTTGTGTGGCATGTGGCACCGTCTTGTTGAAACCACATTAGCCGTGTTTTATTATCGCCAATAACCCATATGGTTCACCCCGTGAAAATAAAACGATCTGGGTTATGTACTTACATGTACACTCGGTTTGCCGAATTTAATACTAATATTTGCAAACCCAGATAGAAACCCCGATAGAAACCTGGATCTCGTGTTGTTTTTGTAATACGTGTTAAAACATAACCCAGACCCAGACCCGTAGATAATAAAACGCAGCTATATTCTCCAAGTCGTATTCTTCAATAGCAGGCAAAAAAAGTCGGTTATCATATGACCATAACGCTCCGAATTGACGGTGACAGACGTTCCGTCGTCGTTTTCGAAGAAATAAGGTCCAATCACACCTCCGGACCAAAGAGCGCCCCAAACAGTGACTTTTTGTTGATGTAATGGCCTCTCTTCAATTACTTGAGGATTCTCAGAACCCCAAATACGAAAATTTGGTTTATTAACATACCCACCGAGTGAGAAATGTGCTTCGACGCTGAAGAAAATTTTGTTCGAAAAATCGCCGTCCACCGCCTGTTCTAGCACCCATTCAAGGTATCTACGACGTTTAGAATCGTCAGCTGGCTTCAGTTGTTGTGTGAGCTGGACTTTATATATGGATGTAGGTGTAGATCCAAATGCAAAATACGCCATAATGTGCCGTAAGACAGTCCTAATTCCTGAGAACGACGAGGAATCGACACATTCGGGTCTTCGGCAACACTTTATTACAGCAGCGATATTTTCAGTGGAACGAGCGAAACGATAATGAACAGGCCTTACAATATCTGTAACCAATCCAGTCTCTTCAAATTTCTTTACAATTTTGCCAATTGCTTGCGTAGTTGGACGATTATGAAAACCTTAATCTCCTCTTAAAGCTCGATATGTGGCTGTGGCAGAATCACCATTTTTGTAGTAGGTTTTAAAAATTTTAATGCGTTGTGCGATAGTTAAGTTCGTAAATGTCAGACTGTCAACTGAAAAAAAAATTGGTTTAACAACTTAGTTTTACAGATGTCGAATTCCAGCCCTATACTTTTGAAACCTCGAAATGGATAACCCTTTATTTAACTGTTTCATTCATTCCATTCAGTGGATATGGTCATGGTTTTTGGTCTCGTTATCATTCAGCTACTCTTCGCCATGTTCGCTGGAGCGAGAGAGAGAGACAGACAGACAGACAGAGACAAATAGAAAAAGACAGACAGAGAGATAGATAGAGAGAGAGAGAGAGAGAAATATAGAGATATAGAAAACAAACGCAATCGAAAACTGGCAGTACTGCTTTCGATCATTTTCTCTTGAATTGCATAATTATCATGAAACTCGACGATAGCTAGATTCAGTTCCGGGAGTGATGAACCCGATGAATTGGGAATATACCCCAATTTTTCGCGCTCATGAAAAAGAAGAAGCAAAAAGAAAATTAACCAATCATTTCGGAAAGCTAAATTACATTTTTCATAAATACTTAAGATCTTTAGAAATATACAACTTTGCGAATCAATAAACGTTGATCTTCTGTGCAGATTTGGAGAATTCAGTATCAGCAGTGATCAAAGATCCATATTTTATAAATAGATATCAGGTTCAGTAGTCACTCAGCCATTCTCAAAATGAGCCCGTGTATATCGACATTAATACAAACCACCCATTTGTTTAGTTTTGGATGTTGAACTGCTCAAACTCAGACACAAAAATTAGTAAAATTGGCCTCAACGAGGTTTCTTTTCTCACAGATACTGAGAGTGCACAATGGCTGGCCTCTCTCTCTCAGTAGGTTGAAAAAAACACCTGTATAATTAGTAGAAAGGCACGAAGGATATGAAACCGAAGGAATAATTTTTGTTGCGGCAAATTTTTAATGTTACATTGTATTATTTTGTATTTTTTTGATACGAACTATTCTTCGAAACTAGGCCTTAAAAAACAAGGAATTCACTCTAGACATGCCTTTTTATACAGGAATTATATGCAGCCCCGGAGGCTCAGAAGGGCAGAATATCTACCCAAAACCGGGCGATGCGCGCCTTGCGCCATTTTAAATATATTTAAAATATTGGCACAAAATTTTAGTCGATTTAGTAATATTTTAAATCATTTTTAATATGATACTAGGCTAAAAACAGAATTTTGCTAATTTTAAACCAGTTTAGTATCGTACTTCTATCTTCTTCACATTTTACTAAAGTTAAAATCACAAAATGGCTACTTTATTTTTGTAGTATCGTACTAAATCCATATGCCACTTTGACATTTACAAACGTCAAAAAGTTAAGTTCGCTTACTTTTTTGCACTATTTTAGGCGTGTTTATTTGTAGTTTATTAAGAAAATAGATTTAGTATGGTGCTAGTTAAAAAGTGTTTAAAATTAGGAAAATATTAGTAAAGTGTTTTAGCAAACTGTTAAGTAGTATCATGCTAAGCCCTTATCATCAGGCTGTTTAAAATTTTTGGGCCATTTAATTTAATGGGAAACAACTGTTATAAAACTTTTTTAAATGTGTCAAATTGTCCATATAAAAAATCGATTAAAACTAACTATAACAAAATAGGGTTATAAATAGATTTCTTGCATATTAAAATTATAATTTGTGTTCCGTGTTCGTCATAAATTGTCAGCTAAACCGAAATATATAAAGACCATTGTAAATATTATACTTTTACGTAACAATTTTGCACCAAGCAAACAATATGCCTAATGTTTAAAAAAAATTACAGAATGAAGACATATTGGCAAACAAAAAAAAAGCTTTTGCAAGGGCACTTACCTTTTAAATAGTGTGCCTGTAAATTATTGCTAAATGACAGTAGACCATAAAAATATTCCGTAAAACAAAATGCAAGATTAAACACTGTGTGTGCAGTACTTATGTTCTAAAGTCTGAACTTTGAGCTGATGTTAAATACAAAAAAAAAACCAACGTGCTACGTCTCTATCAACCATACAGACCATAAACATTCACTTAATTGTTGTAAGCTATTATTTATCTTTTGCTCTCGCACACAGAGGTTACTGGTTAGGTGCAGTATTATAGAAAGCGTCACGCGATTTTTGCTGCAAGCCAGTGTACAAAATTCTCTATTATCATGCTCTATTTTGAAGTTTGAAGAGTTTTTTTTTGTGTCTTCATATGCTCTTTTACGTATTAGGTACGTACCTAAACAAAGCGTGCTCGCATAAAAATAATAATTATCAGTTTTCAAGAAAAGACATCCATATGTATCTTAAGAAAAGAAAATCAAATATTTATTTTTAAATCTCAACAGCAAGGCCTAAGTACAAAAAAAAAGTCTAAATGTTAATAAGAAGAAGAGACTAATGAACTTTTGTCGATAAATTACCTATGTGCTCGTACATCACACTCATTTTTACTTGCGATTATAGGTATTATAAGGCAAGTTATGTATTCGTAACAACCAAACATGGCATTACTATCGTAGAGAACACCAAAAAAGTAGGTCCCGCAATTCCGTCTGTCTGTCTGTCTGTCTGTAGAACGATCTACAGCCTAAACGGCTGAGCAGATTTGGTTCAAACTTGGTACTTAGGCGTTTTAGGTGATTGTCCAAAATAGATTTTTGAATCGTTGTTTTAGACCCAAAAATAACGGTACTTGCCATACACATTTTTCTACCATCTTAATTATCTCAAAAACGCCTCTAACGATTTTGATAAAAATTGGTGTGTGTACTACTTTGGTTATGGTCAACATTTGGGCCTACAATTTTTTTCAAATATTTTGTTATTAACGTTGCCTGCCATACAACCAGATTATTGATTTTTTACTTTCTCATAAACGGCTCAACGTATTTCATTAAAAAAATTATACAGGAGCTCCTTCAAATTCTAAATAATATTGCATTTCAAAATTTTCGAAAAATATTTTTTTGGATTTTTGAAAAAAAAAATATTTTTTTTTTATAAATTCAATATTTTGAAAACAGGTGGACATTTTTTTCTGAAATTTTGTTTTTGTATTTATATTATTAAATAATTAAAATGTTCATACTAATTTTTTTTAGAAAAAGTTTAAGAATTTTTATATATAAAAAATTAAGTGAAAAACTATAAAAATATATTTAGCAGTTTTATTAAGAATCTTTTGCATATAATGTGATCGAACGTAGGAGCAAGTACGTGCGATCCAGTCGTGTATTTTATTTGTTTTGACCTAATTACTTTATCTATTGAACAGGCGCATGATGCAGATTTTAGAATGTTCAATACTTTAATTCGCCGAAAGTTTATTAAAAAAATAATCCAACAGAAAATATTGTTCTTTATTTCGAAAATTTTTTTGTAATTTTTTAAATGTTGTCGCTGCATAATGCAAGGCGTTTGTGCAGGCTGTGTAAGCGATTGGTGGGTCCTCCTGAAACCAACAAATTAATGACAGTTCCTCTCCTGAAATGTTGACATTAACATATTCACACATAAAAGCTGTATTCCCGTACTTTGTCCACAAAAATTAACACAACTTATTATTGAAGTAAAACTTCTATTGCGGTATTGGGTGTAAACATTTTCTGTGGAGCTGTAAGTGACATGTCAAGCCGACACGATTTCTGTCAAGAATCGATAGAATTTTTCGCTACAGCTCTCAAAAAAATGTACCCACAAATAAATATTTAAAGAAACATATTTTTATACACTTAATTCTAATTATAATTTTAATAATTTATTTTAAATATTATCACTTAAAATTAACAAATAAATTTTCATAAAATAAAAAAATTACAAAATGAACAAAACTGTATTATTGACATTTACGAGGAATCCTAAGTCCGCTGACAAATCTAATAATAACATTGCCATGCATTTTCTTTGTTCTTGAACAGAATGGATGCGAAAAGAAAACGATACATGAGTGTGACAGGATCTCGTCGTTCTTGTTAAATTATTGTCAAGCTATAACGAGGATTCACCTAATAAAGCATTTCATGTCACCACATTACGTTAAATTAATAGAGAAAGTAATAGATAATCAGTTAGCTTTAATATTATTTTCTTAAATCTCCCGTGAAAAATTTCGCCCAATTGAACTGGGGAATGGTTTTATAATTGGCTAGTTAAGAACTTAAGAACTTTTTGACATTTCTGTATTGCGTTCAATATATAAATTATTAGTGCAGATATGATCTAAGTTACTTGAATGTTACTTGGATCATTTCACTGTTGATTATACGAGTAAGTAAGTTCAGAATTAATTCAAGTCGGTTTTTGTCACTTGGATCATTTTTTATTTAAGAAAAAGTTGCTTCTAAGGTAGACTAAAGCTACACAAGTCACTTAGATCAATATTAGGTGTGCTTTTTTTAAGCCCCGGTGAAATTGGACGAAAAAAAACGATGAGTCGGTTTAACAATTTGCATGCTAAATCCAACAACAACTAATCCCAGGGGGTGCTTAGCTTAAGCCTCGAGAATTTTCGGGGCTTAGCTTTTGGAGAGGATAAAAACTATGAGATTTTAGGTTATTATTTTCGCGGATGATATTCATATTACATAAAGTTTAAATTTTTCGGAACTTACCGCGTTAAATGTTAGAAATATTTTCAATTTCTTTTTCGAAGAAGTCTCATCCCGTGACCACGAAGTTTGAAACTTCTTCAAAACGTCGGGAAAAAGAAATTGAAAATATTTCTAACATTTAACGCGGTAAGTTCCGAAAAATTTAAACTTTATGTAATAGGATAAAAACTGCGCTACAAAATTCTTTTTCATTATATTCATTCTTTCAAGTGGAACGCTGCTGCCCAGCTGTCCCACTGGTCGTTTTTTTCAACCAATTATCCCGGAGCTTGGAAAAAAACGCACCTATTATATTCAGTTTTGTTTAAAGTGTGTATGGCAATCCTATACGCTTTGGTTTTAATTTTACATCCATTTTATTTAAACTTACCAAACGTAAATAGAAGGAGCTATTCGGCAGAAAATGAGAAGGATGTGCTACCAAAGGAAGAGGGTGATGAAAGTGACTAATTATGGCATTGTTATTTTTATTAATAAAGATATTTTCCTACAAAAGCTCGTTTTCTTCCTTTCTGTTCCATGGTGTATTTTTGTTTTATAATCTATTCGCGCTCTAGGGATTATACTACCCTTTAAATGTTTCAACACAGCGTGGGCGTGATGGTGAGGTTAAGGAAGAGAAAGAATGGTAGGAAAGATATGTCGCGCGATGTTCTGAGACTGTAGGTGGTTGTTGTCTCAGATTTTATCTCCAGGTATAGTGGCTAAACTAATGCGGAGAAATTTCCGTGTCTAATTTATCGATGTCCCTTATAATTCGCATTAATTTTTTTATTCTTTGTCATATTTTATCGGTTTTACTCAATCACATGTTGATAGTTCTATGACTAAACAGCATTTAATGAGTAAACCAGCAACTCATTGTACGACATTTATTTTTAGAATTGGTTTTTGATGCAAAAATAAGAAGACATAGACTACGGCAGGGATCGAACCTGTGACCATGAGGTTGAAAGGCGAACACACAACTATCGCGCCACGGCCACCCGGAATTTTTTTTTATTAAAAGCAGAAGTGATCCAAGTTCATAAAAGTGTCAAAACCTTCGTCAATATTGAATGTGCCAAAAATAAAAGATTCTAGGAAAGACTAAGTTACGTTAATATCTATCATACAAAAATAAATAGTAATAAACACATTAGAAACATTTGTGATAATAAAGCAAACGCGTTTTGCTCATTATCTCAATAATCACAAAATGCTACTTGGATTCTGTTCTTAATTAGCCAATTGCAAAACTCTAACAGTTATCATATCACACATATTCGTCACATTTTGTTGCGCATTATGAGCAATTCTTTTCCCCATTCGGTGATCTTACTGAGGTAAATCGGTGAGATTAAATCGTCGAGTTGAAATAAGTGAGTTGGAATTGCTAAACCACGGTACAAATTTTGAATCAACATTGAACCTCTGTTAACTCGCCAAAATCGAACAGAGATTGAACGACGACGCGACGTTTGTACAATTGGTAGATGGGATCTTTATTGGGGATGTACAGTGTGGCGTACGAATCGTGCTACAAACATAAAACGTAATAACTTTTTTTCAGTGTGAGTAATCGGCTTATTTTTTTTTTATTATTTAGGCTTCTATTTAGATTTATCAAAATGAATGCTTGGGATACTGAAAAAAGGATTTGGATAGTGCAGCGATACCATTCTTTGCAGTCCGTCATATCCGTCTAAAGGGAATTTAGGCTGGAGCTTGGCGGTACACCCCAGAGTATATGGACCATTATGAGGCTGGTGAATATGTTTGAGGAATCTGGAAGCATCGAACGAAGACCGTATCATCGAGATCCCAATGTTCGGGTTCAGGATACTATCGTGGCTGTTGCATCGGCAAAACAGGCAAATCCAAGTGTTTCGACTCGAAACTTATCGGGCCAAATTGGAGTTAGCAGACGGTCATACAAGGGATGATGGCTTAAACTTGTTTCCGTACAAAGTCCAAATTACGAGCAAGTTAAACCCTCAGGATTTGCCTGTTCGCCTGGAATTTTGCCGAAAAATGATTGCAATGGTCGAAGAAGACAACAAATTGATAAATTGTTTGTTCATGTCTGCTAAGGCCCATTTTGACTTAAACGGCAATGTTAACAAACAAAATTGCGGTATATGGAGTGAATCAACTCCAGAAATGCCCAACGGGACGGAACTGCACCCAGAACGAGTCACTGTGTGGTGCGCAGTTTCATCAAGGTGTATTGTCGGGCCATACTTCTTTGAAGAAAACGGTGTAACACAAACTTTCAATGGGGACCGTTATATAAAGATGTTGAAGAAGTTTTTTTCCCCAGAACTTCGCCGAATACGTATCCCTTTCAGCAGGATTTGGTTTCAACAAGATGGAGCAAGTGCACACGTAGCCACACAAGTTATGGCGGTGCTCCAACGAAAATTCCCAAACAAATTGATATCCAGAAACTGCACTTTCCGCTGGCCCTCAAGGTTATGTCAAGCAGGAAATGTACAAAACGGAACCTAGGAATTTGACTGAATTGAAGAGGTCCATTAAGGCAATAATTGAGGCTATCCCAATTTCAACTCTTCAGGCCGCAATGAACAATTTTCTGATCACGTGCCGCATATGCGTGGATGAGCGTGGAGGTCATTTGCGGTCTATCATCTTTAAAAACCATTAGTTATTTAAAATAAAATTTAATTTTTAATCCAATTCGTGCGCCACCCTGTATTATGATTTATTTATTTGTCAAAATGTAATTTGTCGTGAAAGAAAAAAAAATGGTCCGTTTGTTTTTTTTTTAGAATGACTACTGGTTATGTAAACTTGACAGTTAAAAACGGTGTATATGCAGTCAAAAAATATAAAGGGATTTGCCATTAATTGTCGTAAATTAATGGCGAAAGATTATTTTAAATAATTAAAAGATTACTACCTAAACCACGATTGTTCACTAAATCTAGCAATACCATTTCTAACACAAATCGCCCTTTTAGCTAATTACTATCAGGGCTGCCATATGTCATGAATTCAGTTGTTAGAATACCACCAAGCTCCTAAAAACTTAAATCGCGTGCATCGCCAGAAGAAATTATAAATTTTCGAAATAAATCAAAAAAATTTAAATCCAAAAAAAACTTTGCATACATCCAAACCGCATCCCACCCAAAATCCTATAATTGGGTCAAGGAGGGGGGTTGAAGTGGGCAACATGCCGCCCCTTATACGCCGAGGTTTTTATACTCCTTGAACTTTATATATGTACATATGTATCGTTAAAAATTCTCCAAATATAAGACACCACTGAAGTGATTCCACCAAAATGGGACATACGTCCAAGAAAAAAAGAATTTTTTACGCCGCCATAATGTGTTTGATAAAATATACTTTCGTGATGAAAATATTGTGTCTCAACTATTTCAACAAGGAAAATTTCATTGGCAGTATTATTTAGCAAAGAATGAGAGATGCCGAGATTGCAAGGTAGCACTGGCGTATCATAAGAGGGTAATAGATGGAAATTTTTAAGAACTCATAATTCTTTCTTTACCTTATATTTTGTAAATTTAAATTTGTTTTAGTACTTTGTTAGCTGTTAAATATTATTCAATTTATCAATCTGCTATATTTGAATTGCATTTTTATATTTTGTAAAGAATCGGCCAGTAAAATCTCTTAAACCTAACCTAAAACTCATTAAACAATTTTTTTACTTTCTACTTTTCCAATAGATGCTCCACCCATTTCGAACTTAAGTATATAATTTTAATAATTTTAAATTTTCCAAAAAAAAAATACATTCGTATTTTCAACCAACATATTATCAATGAGAATGTCTATATATTCGTAAAAGCAGGAACTTCATAAAATGATTAAAGAATTATACTGTTGCCATTGGACGTATTAATACATTTGTATGTAAATATATATTTAACATTGTTGTTTTCTTTTTGTATTAACAATTTTTCTTTGTCATATAATTGAACATTTTGAAATTGTGTTTGATTGCAATTTTTGTTTATCTTTTCCTGATAAAAAAAAAACAATCAATTGGTCTCTGACCTTTAATCAGAAGCTTAAAATTATTATGTAGCTGGTAAATAGAATTTCTTATTTATATACTAAAGTTAGATGATTATTTGAAAACAAATTATAATATGTACTTCCAATTACTTAAAAAATAAAATGCACGACTGGATCGCACGAACTTGTCCTTTTCTTCGATCACATCGTATGCAAAAGATTTCTATTTAAAATCTAAATATATTTTTAAAGTAATTTTTTACTTTATTTTTTATACACAAAGTTTCTTTAATTTTTTTCTAAAAAAAATTGGTATGACAATCTTAAATATTTAATAATATAAACTTAAAAACAAAAAATTAAATCGGATTAATCAAAAAAAAAATTATTCAAAATTCTGAAATAAATACTTAAACTAATTTGAGCTCAAAAAAAAGTACGCCATTTTATTTTTTGAATAAATTTGAATTTATGCCAAAAAAAAAATTAAAAATCTGTGGAGCGGTTTTGGGAAAAAAGTTTTTTTTAAAACTTTTTGAAAAAAATTTAAAAAAAAAATTCAAAAACCCCAATTTATAGGTATTCAGAAAATACAAATAAATATAATTTTTGAAAAAAATTTAATGACCAGTTTTCGAATAATAAATTTTAATTAAAAATATTGGTACGCGGTATAATTTGGGCAACCTAAACCTATATTTTTGTGAAATTTCGAAAGAATCGGTTGAGCCGTTTATGAGATAGTCGAAAGCAAAAAAAAAACGGTCTTATGGAAAGTTCCGTTTTTAGACATTTTTCTAATTTTTTTTTTCAACTATATGATCGGTCATAGCTAAAAACCCACACTGATTTTTTTTAAATCAAAATCGTTAGTGCCGTTTCCGAGAAAAATAGGTTTGAACGTAACGGTTATATATTATTTTTTGAGCTAAAAAAAAATTCAATTTCCCCTCTGTACAATACCTAAAAAACTCTATATACCAAGTTTGAAGCAATTCGGTCCACCCGTTTGGGCTGTAGGTGTCTATACATACATACAGACAGACTGACAGACTGACAAACAGACGGACAGAATTTTTAGACCATCTTTTTTCGTCTTCGCTATCATCGTAATGTCATGTTTGATTGTTATCTCACAACTTTTTTGTTCGACGAATGCATAACTTGCCTTATAGTACCTATAATCGCAAGTAAAAAAATTACTACTTTTTTGAGAGGAAATACTATTCAGTAAAACACAGGGGAGATAGATTTCTTTTCTTTGATGGCCTTAACGCGAACTGCTGTTTTGACTCAGGTCTGCTATATGGCAAATAGTCTGCCCTATCGAGGTAACCGTCGGAGCGGAATTCTCTCTGATTTTCTACGAATCGGAGACATTTTGCTTCCAGGTAATTCTCCGTTCGGCTGATCAGAAATTCTGTCCGACGAAATTCAACGCATGCCATTTATATGCGATGAAGTACTTTTAATGGTTTTATTTATGACAGATACAAACAAAATATTTTCCGAAGTCCTCCGACAAGTTCTCGTTGCGGAAAGTGTTTTCACAAGAAAGACGCCACAAGTTGTGGCTGTGTTTTAGTTTTGAATACATCATATATTTTTTAAAGGTTTGGAGTGACACCATCAGCCCAATAATTAGTTTTGTATTTGTGTTGAATCTGCTCCAAATCAAAAGCAAATGCATTTTTATTTAGGCGAAAGTTTTTCTACAATTTTGAAGGGAATTATAGAATTAATTAATTACTGCGTCAGGTAGTTCGCGTATGTTGCTTTCGTTCTTGCAATGTTCTTTTATTTCGTAAATAAATAATATTGTATTTTAAAAGTTTTTTTTCCAAATTATTCTTTTGTTCACAGTTCAAACGGAAGCAAAACACATATGTTTGGAAATAGGGTGGGGACTTTTTTCGATAGTTTTGATTTTAAAATCGGTGCATCTAATTATATTTCTTTAAAATGCGCTACATAATAATTTGAAAAACTTACTTTCTATAAACAATAAATTACACTCTCTCGCCAATTTTTGGTTAATAAAAAAAAAATATCGAAAATATATCGCATCATCGATATATCGGTTAAGTTGCACATCTCTGCCTGAAGTTTATATCCATCGCAATGCGTCGTCGTATTTCTTTAAAATTTCTTGCGATGAAAGCTACTTCGAAATGAAATTGAATTTCGGACGAAGATGAGTTGCGGAAAAAACTCCACTCCGACGGTCACCTCAATAGGGTAGAATATTCAGCTTTTTGTGACAACAAACCTCCGGGGGGGTCATTAACAAATATAGGAGAAACAATTGAGAGTTTGAAAAACCAATTTCCAGATCATGCAATCTACTGTTTTGGTAATTTTAGGAGTACTTGGCTGGCCTGATCTTGTTTACCACACCAGACCCAAAACCTTGCAAGTCTTAAAAGCCAACTATGAAAAAATAAATCACTAAAATGGTCACGAAACAAATATGAGCTCGAGAGCCTATTCATTTGACAGATATCATTTTTTCAGTTATTTAATATGATCAATTTTACACCTTCAAAGAAGCCAGTATTAAAAGAGAGCTGATAGCGAATACTCATTAATCATTAGGATGTTACTTTTGCCTTTAAACCTTTTACTTTTAAACGCTGAAATAAAATAGTACTGAAAAGTACTGGGCTCTTTTAAATGGATAAAAACTTGCAAACACACAAATTCAAAAGTATAATTTATTTATTAAACAAAAACAAAAATAAAAAAATTGTTCTAAATATTAATGTAACATAGTAAAGAAACTTCAATATTATTCCTAAATAAATTTTGATGTTTTTAAAATTCTAAATCATTATTAAACTATTAGGTTCATTTTGCCATTAAAATAATAATTAATTTTGCTTCCTAAAGATCTAAAAATTAAAAATGGAAATTTTCAATGGTCAGTTTCAATGATTTATTAGATATAACTGGTGCCTTAGATAAGTAAATAATAGTTAGTTTGGCATTTAATCATTAAATCAAAAGCTTTGATACATATACGAGGGGCGTTCAATATATTCTCGGTATCGATATGAAGGAAAATGCGAATTCAATTTAAATTGTTTTTATTGTTCAATATAATCTCCCCTAACATCAATGCATTTGTTACATCTTGGGATAAGCTTTTTTAAACCCTCAAAAAAATAAATTTCCTCTTTCTCTGCAAAATACCCATTTATTGCCGACTTGAGTTCTTCATCATCCAAAAATCTTTTTCCACGAAGACATTTTTTCAAATCCGGAAACAGGAAATAATCACTAGGGGCAAATTATGCAAAGTGGAAGCGTAAGGATGTGGCGTTGATGGTTTCACCTTTTTTTTGTACTCAATGAGCAAGATTCCCTTTGAGTCCCAAAAAAATGTAGCAATGAGCTTCCCGGCAGACGGAGTGACTTTGAACTTCTTCGGGGGGTCTGTTCCTTTTTTATGCCACTGCATGGACTCTTGTTTGCTTTCAGGGTCATAGTGGTGAACCCATGTTTCGTCCCCAGTAACAATTCGATTCATAACACCGTCCGCGTTCTCACTTCACATCTCCAAAAGCTCTCTAAGGCATGCGATTCTCACTTTTTTCTGAGGCGCTTTGAGCATTCGTGGCACCTTAGTGCTTAGTGAAAAATTTAATTACAGCGCGATGCTCAATTTTCACCATCATTGTCTCAGTTACCATTATGATTCTGTTTAACTAGAGATAAAACGCGAATTAATGATCACATTTATATGAAATTTTACATGAATGCACTAAAATAATAGTATTACTTGATAAATAAGTCAATTTATATATATAACCACAGCTTCACCCCGATACCGAAAATATATTGAACGCCCCTCGTAAATCAGCGGGACCACTACTTAACCTTACACCCTCGATATTTTCAGCAAACAAGTTGCCGCGAGTACACAACCATCTCTCAATGGACTAGCAACTCAATAGGCTTCCAAATTACCATCCCACCAGGATCTGCTTGGAAGGATGAGAGGTTCTTAAAAGAAGAATCATCTCACTTCTATACGAGCTATTCAAAAAACGAAGCGGGAGTGGGTAGCGGTATGTACTCAGACAGACTAAATCTTAGTCCTTCTTTCCGTCTCCCTGACCATTGTAGCATTTTCCAAGCGGAAATTCGGGCGATTAAAGACGTTCTATCCTGGCTAGGCGAAAACGTGATATCCACATCGGATATCCGTATTTTCTCTGACAGTCAAGCAGCCCTCAAATCACTTGGTGCTGTTTCCAAAAACTATAACTGCCCGCCACTGTCGATCATCTCTCAGAGAGATGGCAGAACAGTTTAACATTCACCTTATTTGGGTGCCGGGACATTGCTATTTTTTTGGGAAACTGCAAAGCCGATGAACTCGCCAGAAATGGAACCAATTCTACCTAAAATTGAAGAAATGGGTATGCCTATCTCTACATGCAAACTTATATTACATCAAAACGCCATAATACAAACAAATCTTAGATGGCCACACATCACCACTTAAAAGTTATGCTCTCTTTGAGCAGGAAACATCTTAACTCCTTAAAGTGTCATAACTGGTCACTGCTTAATTGCCAGACACGGCAAAAGACTTGGCGTATTCTTCAATGACTTTTGCAGAAGTTGTTTGGATGAGGACATAGAGAAGACTATCTCCAATTTTCTTTCACCATGTCCTGCTCTCTCCTTAGGACGTAGATTACACCTGGAAGAATACTTCTTCGACGACCCCGGTGATCTAAGACACATAGAGATTCACCAGCTACACCGCTTCACTAGAGGCTCCAATTGGTTTAATTAAGAAGCAAATTTATCTTCCTTCCGATCGTCCTATTCAAGGCCTTAGTGTGTCTGTCATTTTCCTGACGGCCACTTCAACCTAACCTAACCTTGCTAGGTAATAAACATTAAATGAGTTTTACTCTAAAAGTTTTTTTTTTGAAGAGGATTGTTTGTCACGTTTTTATTAACAAGATCTTTATTAATTACAAAATTGTGACAACATTCCTTTTTTAAAAGGTTTTTGTTTCTATCAGTGAGGAACACGTTGGAACTTGTAATCGATTTGTTTATTAAGTTTTTATTATATTATATATAAAAAAATTCTTTCAAAGTTTGCTGAAGAATGTGGTACACAAAAGGCACCCTGACTAATTCGATGAATATTTTGGAAACATAAACTCATTGCATTCATTTTTTAACATCACAATTTTTGCCCAAAATTCCTATAGAGATACATTTCTCAGTATTTATTGTTTTTGTGTTCATTAGAAAAAAACTTTAAAACAAATTTTTGTTTGTGAGAAATTTTGAAGTGCGTATAAGAATACCAATCTTCTTCTTATATTGTGCAGAAAAGTTATGTAAAACATTTTTGCATGATTTTTGAAACTCTGTATATCTTTTTCACTGAACTTTTTCGAGTTATATAAGATTTCACATTCAGTGCCGCAATATATCTCCATAACTGGTAGGTAATTTTCAAAAAGTTTAATTGAGTTTATTGGCTTTTCTTCAAAACATTCCCTTACCAAAAAATTTCTACATGATTGTTTAAAAATATATTGCATTTCGGAAGCAAACTATGTATATGTACTTTTTCCCACAGTGGCTGAAGACTGTCATTTTTGCAAGAGTGGGGTAAATAAGTCTCAGAGAGCAACAAAGTTTCACAAAAGTACGTGAACGCATTGAATAAAAATTTTAGCCATTTTTTAAACGTCAAAATAAAAGTTTATTTTTGAAAATATTTATTAAAGTTTTATGAGAAAATATTTTAGTCCAAAAAAATAAGACATTCACTTCGAAAAAAATCCGACAAAGCTGAA
The DNA here is from genome assembly GCA_910595825.1 of Philhelius pedissequus. Lineage (NCBI taxonomy): Eukaryota > Metazoa > Arthropoda > Insecta > Diptera > Syrphidae > Philhelius > Philhelius pedissequus. The sequence goes on from OU343162.1 coordinate 45,093,146, forward strand.
TTTTGGTGGAGAGCATCATTTGTATGTCCTAAGCATTGCCTAAAAAGTACCCTAAATTTGGAGCGGAGCAAACATTTTAAGGAGGGGGGAAATGGGAAAAATTCTTTTTTTTTTCTAAATTACTCGAAAACTATAGGTACTTTTGAAAAAAGTTGTAGGTACGCAGTGTAGCTCATGTTATTCTACATTAAAAAGATGAACATACTTTTTATCGTTGATCATTTTGGGGAAAAATTTATGTTTTCGAGTGTGGAAACTTTTTGTTTTTAGTTATGTTTGGACAAACATGTTCTATTAAAAAACCAAGTTTTAAGTGTGGAACCGGAAGGGAAATGCTGTCATCTTAAAAATAATAATTAATTTCATTGTGTTCAAAAATTTTTCAGAACTGCTTATAAACAGTAATACAAAATGACATATTAACGACTTTTGTATGTCAATTCGTTCTTAAGTTATAGCGTACCAAAGTTTAATTGTTGGTCAAAATGGGAGCTTTGTAATATACATATGTATGTATATTAAGTGTGGTTGCTTTAACGAATGAATTTAATCTATGTATCCATTTTGCTCCGCTCCAAATTTAGGGTACTTTTTAGGAAATGCTTAGGACAAAAAAATGAAACTCTCCCCCAAAATTGAGCTTTCTCGAAATTTTTTCGAAGTTTCATCATTTTTTTATCTAATTTTCCAGGACTATTTCTTAAAATAAACAATTTGATTATTTCCAACTTTTGTAACGATACACATAACAACTGACAGCGGATGTATTGTTTTTTTTTCTTTTTTCCTCCACTTGACAGTCTTCATAATTTTGTCCGAAGAAATTTCTTGGACTATGATATTGAAATATGAAAATATGAAATATTTTACTCTCTCATGAGCGCTCTCTTCTGTGAAAAACTACGAAAGTTTGGTGCACGGGAACAGGATTTGACTGTTTTTCGTAGAAATTCGTAGATTTTCGCAGTTTCAGGGAGTACGGGAACGCACCTATTATTTTTAAATTAAAACTTATTTTTCAATCCCCTTAAGTTGTAAAATAAAAATTTTAACTTGTGTGAAATTCGTTGAAATAAAAGTATGTCAATATTTTGTAAACGTATAGATTTTCTTTAATTTTTAAACTCAACTACAATCAAACTCGCTTAATCCAAATATCATTTATTTTAAATGTTAAAAAGTTCTCCTTTTTACTTGCGATAAAGGGAAGGTTTGATTTTAATGAAACTTGTCATTGCGATAAAGAGAAAACGAAAAAAGTACGTTCCGAAATACCATCTGCCTGTCTGTATTTGTAAATCGATCTCCTGCCTAAACCACTGAAGCAATTTTCTTGAATTTTGCTACTTAAGCTTGGTGATTGCGTAGTCTTTTTTAATTTTTTACTTGCGATATAGGTAGCTTAAGGCAAGTTTTGCATTTGGAAAAAAATATCGAAGGGGGTGGCCGTGGCGCAATAGTTGTGGGTTCGCCTGTCAACCTCGTGGTTGCAGGTTCGATTCCTGCCGTTGTCTATGTCTTCTTATATTCCATTAAAAACCATGCTGTTTAGGCATAACACTAACAACATGTGATTGAGAAAACTAGCATACCCATAAAACTTGACAAACAAATAAATAAAATAATGCGAATTATAATTGACATAAATAAATAAGACACGGTAATTCTCTCTGTATTAGTTCAGCCGCCATCCCTGGAGATAAATCTGAGACATCAACCAGCTCTAGTCTCAGAACATCGCGCCACACATCTTTCCTATCCTTCTTTCTCTTCTTCCACCGGATGCCCGCGCTGTGTTTAGAAAAAACATATAAAGGGTATTCATAATCCCTTGAGCGCGTGCAAAGTTATAACAAAAAAAAAAAAAAACGAGATTTTAATTCAACTTGACATTAGGAGAAATGTTGTTCCCGCAATTTCGTCTGCCTTTAGATCAATGTACAGACTAAACGGCTGAACCGATTTTCTTCCAACTTGGTTTTTAGGTGATTCTCTCAAAAAGATTTTTGAATCGTTTTTTTATCCCCAAAAATAAAGGACGTGCCGTACAATTTTACCCTCTTAATCATACCGAAAACGGCTCTAAAGATTTTGATAAAAAAGTTGTGTGCACTACTTTAGGTTAGAGTACATTTCGGTTCAACATTTTTTTTTACATATTTTGTTATTACCGGGTCGACGGATTTCGATCAAAATTCTTATATGGGGGTCTTTCGAATTTACATATTTCGTATGTACATTTTTTTTTACAAATTCAATACGTATTATTTTATATATCAAATATTTAGTTTAAACATTACACACATCAATACAGAAAAAAGAACAACATTGTGGGTACACATTTTTTTGTTTGAAAATGTTTACCCCAAACGCCACAGGACTTTTTACTTAAAAAAAAAGTAAATAAACCTTTAAAGCTGTTTCTTCTAAGAATCGTGTGCTTACCTTACAATGTGATCGAACATAAGAGCAACTATGTGTGACATAGGCGTATACTTTATTCATTTATAAAAAAAAGCTTTACACTTTTTCAACAATTTTGAATTTGAAAATAATTTTTTTTAATGCTATCTTTTGAAACAACTTATTTTTTTATTTTTTACATAAAGCAAATATTTTTGAGAACTCAAAAACTCTACAACATAAAGCGATTTTTTTTTTCATTTCCTTGTCCACTGACTTAAAGCAGGAAACCTAAATAGGGGAAAAGTACTGCCATTTTCTCTGTATTATTAACCCAATCCAAACATCCTAAATTGTTGTATCTGCCCAAAAATAAAAATACGTAATTGAAAGTAATTCCTCTTTTTTTTAAATTAATCCATTAAAAGAACTTAAATAAACGCTTTTCTTTTTGAATACGATAGATTAGCTAATACAACCACTGTTCATCGTTGCTAAAACATACATAGGAGTACATATGTATGTACTTAACGTACATATTTACATACTGATGAGGTCGAATATCCTGATAATTATATTCATACTTCGTTTTTTTTGTTCGTGAATTTACGCTTCATGAACAACAGTTCATTATGCACATTAATTTTCTATTGATTTTCTATATATTCTCTCTCTAATCTAAACATTTTTTTTTCTGTTGAATTTAATATTTTTTTTCTTTTTTTGATTTCAGTTCGAAGCTATGATAACCATGCAAAATGCGGCTTAGTATGGGTACCACATGTGGTTGCATATCGATGTCGTACGTGTGGCATATCACCCTGTATGTCAATATGTCGTGATTGTTTCAAAAAAGGAGATCACACCAATCATGATTTTAACATGTTTCTCTCGCAAGCTGGGGGTGCCTGTGATTGCGGCGACACATCGGTAATGAAAGCTGAAGGCTTTTGCACCGATCATGGCATAAACAAAGGTGCCAACAAAGATCCTGTTCCTAACAATCTTTTGGCAGTGGCCGAAGCCATAATGCCAAAATTACTGTTTCGATTATTGCAACATTTCCGTCAATATAGTGATAGTGTTGGTACATATAATATGGCCGCACATTCATGTGAGGAATTTACCAACATGCTTATTGAACTGAATAATATGGGCGAGATAATGCGTAAAGTAATGACGAGAGCTCTTATCAATCCCGAGGTATGAATAAATGAAAATATAAACTAGTACATATTGTGCATACATAATTTATAATATTCTCCTTCGCAGGTATATAAATTCCACAACGAACAACCCTGTCCAGATACCGAACATGGAAATTTCCTTAAAGCTAACAAAAAGAAATACGAGGATGCGGTTAATCGATTTCCAAGGTAAGGATCTTTGTAAAACAAATTAATTTATTTTTTCTTTGAAATGAATTTGTTATCTATCAATAGACCGGAACCTCCCGATGATTATAAACATTTACCAGCATTGGGAGAAAAACTCAACCACACTACATTGCTGGAAGAGTTTATATTCTGGACTTTTAAACTAGAATTCCCACAAAATTTAGTGTGCTTCCTGCTAAATATGCTGCCAGACCAAGACTATAAGGTAATTCGAGTAGACATTTACATAAGACGATTATGGTTTTATTTTGCTCATGAGCCGCTTTGATTATTGTGACCGACCCACTTAAGGGATTTATGTAGGTACTTTCTAAAATTTCTTTACTCGAATTCTAGGTCTGGACTTGACATTCCTATTTCAAGTACATTCGTCAAATCGGACAGTCATCATCAATAGAATTCAATATAACACATCTCAACATCTCTGAATAGTTAGGCAGTGAATATACATTTATTAAGGCTCAATTCAACGTTTGTTAATTCATATATATTTAAAATATTTCGAGACCCGAGAGGCTTAATATGCCTCAATTCAATGTTACATAATTTTTTATAAATAACGTTCCTCTTTAAGTCGATGCATTGAAAATTTAGTCTCTAACTTGCTTTTATGTTAAGGCTGTATATGTTTAGCATAAGGTTTTCTAATTTACAATCAAATCGTTGAACATGTTAAACTTCTAAAAATTTATTATCATTACGAGAAGATTATGGACAAAATAATAATACTCAATTTTCACTCGGCAAATACGAACAAAATTGTTTGGGAAGTGAAAATATCATGTGTCGACAAGTCATCGAAAATAAACTCTTCAGAATCGGATCCTGTAAATACTTTCTTCGAAGATGAATAGTTTTATATTGCATTCATAATGACAAAGCTTCAATCAATGGGCAAATTCCTAAATGCAAAGCTAAAATATGCCAAGCAAACTGTCCCTAAACGCAAATATTAAAATCCCTGCAAAGCAGACTGTCCCAAAGGGCCGTTCATTCTTGTTTCTTGAGCAAAATCCAGAGCATTTGTGTAGGTTTTAAAGTTACATAATGTTGCGCACTGACTTGGTTTTCAATTTTAACCGGGTTCATTCATTTGATTTGCTTAGCATGGGACTTGCTTTTGAAAATCTTGCGCTTAGGAATTTGACAAATTATGTATACTCTTATGCCCTTTTCGATTGGCCGTCCGGAACACGTTCCCCCAATAAAACACCCGAAATCAATTTGACTGATTCTGAATTGTATGTATCACTGTATTTGTGAAAATTAAATTTAAAAAATCACTCGGCTAAAAAGAATTTCCAAAACACTTGATTTCAATTTAGATACACATTTTCTTGTATCAATAATAATTATAACTTGCTTCTTTGTATGTTATTTTACCAGACAAGTAGTTCAAATTCAATAAAGACATCGAAATTACACAACAAATCAAACCGATGACTGTGACATTTTAATTATGTGAGTGTATTAAGCTAGTATTAGACGGTCCTTGTAATGTGTCATTGCCGTGACACTCTGGCGTCACAACAAAATAGGTCCTACCACCGTCATTGCAATAGGTTTGTTCGTTGAGCCCTGAAGTCGCCATAGGGTTGACCTAAAGCGTTTTTTGAAAAACCTGAAGTCACACTGATAAATAAATTCTGTGTTTTTTTTAAACCTAGGATCGCCCTCAACTCGCCCTGAAGTAGGACTAGGTTATTAGCAGGGCCAACTTGAGGTAAATAAATAAACGTCAAAGTCGCATGAGATCTGAGGTAGGAATGGGCGATGTTGAGGAGAATAGCGAGTACTAATCATCGATGTTAATAGTTATCGAATCGAAAACATCGATGTGTTGAAGTGTTTTGTTTCAATAACATAGATGGACTTATCCATCATCCCTAATCTGAAGCATTTGTTTTGTTGTGAATTCTCGTTTTTTATGTAAATTGTTATTTTTAAAATGGAAATAAAACAATACTCAAATTAATTTTCAGACACAGACATGAAAAATGGAAAGCTTTGAAGTTGTGGATTGTGCATAGGGTCACAAAAAATTTACCAAGAACTTAAATTTAACATATTTTAAGTTTTCATTATTAAATGACATAACTTGCTTTTCTGCAACATAAATTTAATGGCCCTCGGGTGTCCGAAAAACCCAGGTTTTTTTTGACAACTCTTGGGGTTGTCAAAAAAAACCTGGGTCGACCCTAGGTAAAGTTCAACGAACGAACCTAATGACTATCAAACGAATGACACATGTCTGTCATTGTTGTCCCAAAATACAATGAATATCAAAGTGTGTCACGGTGATATTTTTGTCTCGATGTCACGGCAATGACATGCAAAACAATGATCATTTGCGGTGAGCCTATACTGCAATGACATTTATCATTTTTAGCAGTGACGATTACACGGCATCGATCAATCGAGTCATTGTGCCTTGGTTGTTAAGGAAAAGCTTATTTTTCTAGAAAACGGCTCCAAAGATTTTGATACAAAAGTTTGCTATCATTTAATCAGAACAAAATGTACGGTATTTGCCCAAGAATTCAAATTACTTCTTTTTCCCCTCAAACTATAACTATAACATTTTTGCAAACGTCACATATATATAATTACCCACCCACCTATATCATTCCCTTTCATTATATATGTCCATATTTACATACCTAGGTTCCATCTATGTAGGTAAGTACAAATTACACTCCTAATTTACATAATTAAAATCTATTTAAATATGCATTTGTAGGTAGGTACCTATGTAACTATGCCCAACCGTGACAAACAATGACATGGCAGAAATTCCTGCCGTGTCATGGTTGGGACACATTCCTTGCAGCGACAGGCTACGTGTCACGTTGTCCCATCAACAATGAAAGAGCTATCACACGGTCACGGCAATTTGTCATTGCAATGACCTAAAAGTGACTTGTCACAGTGCCTGTCATTGCTTTAATCACGGCAATGATATGGAAAAGAATGACGATCACACGACGTGGCACATTTAGGACAGTCAACAACGTCATAGTAACGTCAGAGTGTCACGGCAATGACACATTACAAGGAACGTCTAATACTGGCTTTAGTGATTCTATTTTCGATTCTGAAATGAAATCCAGAATTGTGTTCTGTTCTGTTTAGAGTAACAACTGTCATTTTGTGGGGGTCAGAACAGTTCTGGACGGCCAATAGAAAATGCCATTACTAAATGTACTCTGTAATGCAATTGGCTTGGAATTTTAAATATTTATTTAAAAACAACTGGACATTTAGATTGCGAATCCGTTCTACCGCTGCGTTCAGTCTCACGACTTCTATTAAACGCTGCAAGCACCATTTGGCCGCCACTGTCAAACAGAGTGTCATTAACCAAAGAATTTTCTTTTTTTTTTTTCTTTTTGTCGGTGTATTCAATATTTCAATTTGTAAAATTTATTTTTCCTTGGCTTATTTTATAATTCAAGAAACAACTAAAATAAAGTCTGCTAAACTCTAGTTTTGTAAAAATATTGTGATTGATATCTACGGAAAAAAATAAGAAATTCGAGCCTGATTTTTGTGACTAAATTTCAATTTTAAATATATACCGCATTGGTGTGAGCAGGTTTTTGATAGCATTTATATCGCGTGATCAACGCTACCGCCACCGCTTCGTTTTGCACAAGTTTGTATACATTGTATACATCGTTGACATTTCAATTTTTTTTTCTTTCTTCCGTGCAAGTTTGATTGAAATGAGAGTTTGGAATCGAATTTGGATTTTTGTCTCTTATGAAAACCTAGTAGTTTTGTACAAATCTAATGTCGTTTTCTTTTCAATCAAAATCCCGGACAAGTTTTCGCGTTCTATTCTACCAAAATTATCTATTTTTTTTCTGATCAGGGATCAAAATCACAGGTCTGGATCAGAGAGAGGGATTAAGACCTACATGAAACACGCACTTGCACACACACCAAAGTAAAACTCAATTTGATGAAACGTCAAACGGTTTTTACTAAATAGTATTTATAAACGGTGATTTTTTAAGAGCTTGGTTTTTGAAAATTCAAAAAAACACAGAAACTTGTAAAAAGTGAATGAAATTTTTATTTGGATCGATAAATCAATTTCTGCCATTTACTTTTTAATAATAATTTCACTTAAATGTTGCCCGCGGCTACGCTTCAGGTGGTCCATTCTGAAGGTCCAATTTTGGCAAACTTTTTCACACAATTTGGCCGGAATCTCACCAATGACGCGTTCAATGTTGGCTTCCAAGGCAGCAATCGTGTTTGGCTTGTCCCCATAGACAATAGACTTAACATAGACCCACACAAAATAGTCTAACGGGGTCAAATCACATGATCTTGGTGGCCAATTGACTGCGCCAAAACGTGAGATCAACTGCTCACCAAATTCGCCTCTCAATTGATGCATGGTTTCGCGTGCAGTGTGGCATGTGGCACCGCACCGTCCTGTTGAAACCACATGTCGACCGAGTTCAATTCTTGCATTTTCGGCAAAAAAAATCTGTTATCATCGAACGGTACCTTTCTCCATTGACCGTAACCCTGCGGCCTTCATCGTCCTTGAAGAAGTACGGCCCAATGATGCCGCCTGCCCATAAACCGCACCAAACAGTGCATTTTTCGGGATGCCTTGGTAGCTGCTGAATTGCCTCTGGCTGCTCTTCACTCCAAATACGGTAATTCTGCTTATTCACGTATCCATTTAGCCAAAAATGAGCCTCGTCGCTGAAGACAAATTTGCGATAAAAGCTTGCGAAACACATTTTTCACAGAGCACGAATTTTGATAATAAATTTCAAAAATTTGAAAACAATACTGAATCGAAATGTCAAATGTTCGTGGAATTTATCATGTGTGATCTGTCAAAAATATAAACGTCAAAAACCAAGTAGCAAAAAAATTACCCTTTATTTAGTAAATACAAACACATATACAATTAAAAAAAGATTTCGCTTTCTTTTTGCCTAGAAAAATACACATTCCGTGATCAAAATCCCTATTGGATTTCAAAACAAATTTTGAAAAAAAAAACAAATTTACATATTTTTGTACGTCAAGAATGTTTCAAGTCCAGTGTGTTCGAAGTACAGTGTAATTTTCTTCATTACACTTATTACATCAGAGACCGAAAATTTTCAATCGTGTTGACATCGTGATCGACGGATAAAACCGTAAAAACTACGTATGAATCCTAAGAAAAATATATATCAATTAATAACTTGCTTAATTGATAAAACAACACTTGTTGACAATAGACCATTCGAATTGAAAAAAAAAGTTAATTGAATTCACAATAGTTCTATCCACATGATTCACAATTTATCAGAAACATTGAAGTTTGATAACGAAAATACTCAAGTATCAGTTTTGTTGATGCTTATCAATATCGTATTGCGTTTTTTTTACAAAGCCAAATTTGTCGGCAAATTTATTGCTTATTTTTATATATATACATATTTATTTATATGAGTTAAATGTGGAGGACAAAATTTCATTCTTTCTTAAGATTTTGTGAAGTATTAGTTTTAATTTGGTTATAAGGGCAGATTTCCAAATTGAATTTTATTTTGCCAGTGGGCTGATTAGGGAATATGAAGCGAATCGTTTTTATTTCGATATCTCATTTTCGACTCGCTTCGTTTTGATCAATTAACGAATTCGAAGTGAATCGTAAATGCTACTTCCCACATTTCCAGATAATTGACAGCTGATTGCCTGTGAATATTTATTATTTCAATCAAAATCATTTGTGTTTTGTCCGAGGTGCATTAACTTTGTAATAAAATATTTATTTAAATAAAAAATGGACTCAAATGTTATTTATATAAATGCTTAACTTAAGGAAGCAGAAGAATCTTAAAATTCAATCTTGAGAAGAAAATTATTAAGTAGTGCTTCTTCACCTTTTGGTCTTCCTTGCTTCGAGGTAGTGTTTTTGCTTACCGTGTTTATTATTTGTTAAATTAGCTTTATTTTATACATTTAAAATTGTCTTGGACGAAATAAAAGACAAATATAGACCACAGAACAACAATGGGACACCACTAGTTATACAATTAGCTGCAACATTGAGATTCCTTGCAGACGGATCATACCAGGAAGTGGTTGGGCAGGATGCAAACATTGGAATGGCGCAACCCACAGTATGCAATTCAATGTCCGAAGCGCTAGACATATTGCAGAGAACATTGTATGTTGTGTCCTTTGGCTATCCCTTCTTTTTGCCTCATACATTCGATGAGCGGAGAAAATTGTTGCTGGTTGGTGTCTTGCTGCCCTGGGCTGCAACACATTTATTACAAATGATTGTTTATTTCTTTAGTTTGTTTTTATAAAAAAAAATAATAGTTAAACTCACATTTTTATTTATTTAAATGAAAAAAATCCCAGCTAAATATCCGTGTCGATAAACCAATCCGCCAAAGAAACCCTATAGGAAATGTACACGCTAAAAATTGAAGTGTCAAATCAAATTTGCTTTCGATTTCGAAAATAGGGCGAATGTAGAGACGAAAGCGAAAACAGTAATATCAAATCACATTTTCGCCACCTAAAACGATTCGATTCGTATACCTTAATCAGGCCACAGAATATAGAATAAAATAGATAGAATTAGCTAGAGTTATAGTTTTTACATACATATGTGTGCAGGTACTTAAATAATGTAAACATATACAATAAACATAATATTTTTTTTTCAGGAACATCTTACTCGTACATTTGTGATGCACTATAGTCGAATACCATGTGTTCTGGAAATGTCCAGAGATCCCGATACGCTTAGCAATCGCGTAGTTCATATGAGTGTTCAACTCTTCTCGAACGAAAGTTTGGCTCTTAAAATGGTCAATGAACTTTCTCTATTACACGTCATGATAATCAGTTTAAAACTGATGATGTCCAAGATACTCATTCAAAATACACTTCATGGTAAATTTAACAATTACTCATTCAATTCAAATTCTAATGTTTTTTTTTTTTTATTGCCCCGCTTTCAAGTAGATCCCGTCAAAAACTTCCATTTTGTTATTGACTGCACTCGCCAAGTTATGAAAGAACATTGCTATTGGCCTCTTGTTTCGGACTTTAACAATGTGCTCTCACATGAGTCGGTTGCTTTGGTTTTCCTACGTGATGACAATCTAATTGATATGTGGTTTCAATTTCTGTCAATGCTTCAGGGTATGAATGTCAATGTGCGAGAGACAACAAGTCACGTGGAATTCGAACCAAGTTCATATTATGCTGCGTTTTCTTGTGAACTTGAAGCCAGTGCTTATCCAATGTGGTCGATTATATCTCATCTCAAGGATGACAAACACGCCCCGCTGGCAAAGAAAATTCTAACATATTGTGTAAATACTCTGCACGAATGGCTGGATGCAATATATTTCTTGGAACCGAGGTTAAGCAAGGTGGGTTGAAAAACTACTGCAGATATTAACATTGAACGAAGGTGTTGAATTTTATTTGTTTGATTGTATTTTAGGAAGAAATGATGCAAGCATCGTTTCACTTTCCACTTCATCGATATTTGGCCGCATTTCTGTGCCAAGCTGTCACAAAGATGGGAATGTCTTTGAGTGATATTTTACCATCATCATCATATATATTGCCGCTACTAATGATTCATCCATTGAGAGTACAGGTGAGTTGCATTTTAATAATGATACAAAAAATGAGAAGCACCTTATTCAACTACTAAATTATTTGATAAATTATAAATTTTATAAATTCATCGAAATACTGTTGTTAATAATAATAATTTTTATTTGTAACGATGTAAAAACGATCGATAGAAAACAGTTAATTTGCGCCGGTAATGCAGTATTTTCCGAAATAAGAGTTAGCCACGAAAATTATGCGCGGTTAAATACGCTCGAAAGAAATTAGCTGATGTTGAATTTACATTTAAATTGTTTAGCCAATACCGTTTTTTCCATGCAAGGCAAATAAAAACGTCTAATAAATTTTATTAAAAACAATAATTAAAAACGCTATCGTTGTGTGATTCAATGCTTTAAGCATGCATTGATTTTAATTTCACGGCCTAACATTTCTTAAATTTTATTTACTGCGATTTTCTATTTCCAAATTTTACAGGAACCGTTACATTTTGCGCTATAATTGTAATATTTGCATATGTCATGAAAATTTTAATTCGTATTATGCTCATTACGGGGGTTAGTTATTGTTTACAAAGATTTCCCTTAAGACGTTTCCTTCTCCACATACGTGGAATGCTCAAAAGTTTCCAATGAGTTTAGTGGTATCGGGAAAAACTTTTTGGGGGAATTTGTCTATCATTTAGAAATAAAATAAACAACTGGATCCCAACTGGCTCTTATGTTCAATCGCATTGCATGCAAAAGATTCTTAATAGAAAAAAAAATCGTCAACCCGTTTTAAATATATGTATTGAATTTTCAAAAATCCAAAAAACAATTTTCCCTAAATTTTGCAATACATTATTATTTGGAAGGACGTCCTATATGAAAATTTTGATCGAAATCCGTGGAGCCGTTTGTGAGAAAGTTAAAAATCAAAACAATGGTTGTATGTCACCGTTAATTACAAAATATATAAAAGAAAAAAATGTTGACAAAAATGTAGACTATGCATAAAGTAGTGCAGTTTTATCAAAATAGTTAAAGCCATTTTCTAGATAATTAAGATTGTAGAAAAAATTGTATGGCAAGTACCGTTAATTTTGGGGCAAAAAAAACAATTCAAAAATCTATTAGAGACAATCAATCACCTAAAACGTTAAAGTACCAAGTTTAAAGAAAATCGCTCTAGTCGTCTAGGCTATAGATCGACAGACTGGCAGAAAGATAGACGGAATAGCGGCTTCACTTTGTTGGTGTTCTCTATCTTCGTAATGAGAAGTCAAATAATTAGATTTGAGAGTAGGTCTATTTATTGAGATTTGTTAACTTTCAAGACAACTAAAAAAACACTGGTCGTTGTTCTTTTGATACCAATAAATCCCGAGGGAACTTTCGAGCATCACCTTTCCGTTCGAATGAGAAAAGAATTTCCGACGAAACTTCTATTCACGATAATCCCCAAAGATATGTATCCATAAATTCAGTATATTGAGGTATGGCCGCGATTTTCCTTACCGTTAGAAATAATATTTTTGATGGTTTTGGTCTTCTGATGTATAATGTTTGTATGTAATGAAGTAGTTGATCGGAAAACGGAGCTGAATATAAATTACTGTGCTCTTGTTGTTTTCTCTCTCTTTGCTTTACAAGGTTTGTAATTCCTATTGTTTTACAGATTTATAATTGTTTTATTGTTCTATGAATAGTAGTCTTTTAACATTATATACAATCATTAAATGTGTTATAAGGTGTTTTTTTTATAATACAATTCTATATACTACTGAAATTACTCAGCCAAGTAGAAGACTTAGCATTGTATTTAATTGGACTTGTTGAATTATTGATTCAAAATAGCTTTTAACGGCCTTTAGTCCACAAAATTTGCGTTTCATCCCGGCAATCTCACTTGGACTCATCAGTTGGTTAGTGAGTGCCTTACCAATGGATAAGTTCACATTGCTTTTTTGTCAAAAAATGCAAGTAAGTTGAACTGAACTTAACAAAAATTGCGTATTGGTAAGGCGCTCACTAACCATTGCCGGGATGAAACGCAAATTGTGTGGACTAAAGGCCGTTAAAAGCTATTTTGAATCAATAAATGTGTTATAATGCATTTTCTTGATGATTACCATAAATTCAGTATGTTGACGTTTCAAGTGCTCCTGGATTATTGTTTTTAAAATTTATTTATAATATTGAAGGTAAAATAATGCACATACAGCTAGAATTTCATTGAAGAAGCGGAAACGAAGGAAATATACCCTGGGCGCAACGAATCTTACACTTTTCGTTTTTTTTTTTGCAAACTATATTGATCTCTTACTATGGATTAAGTTCAAAAGCTATTTTACATAAGTTTTAGTTTAGTAACTAGGTAAGATTATTTCGCTTGGTATTTGAAAGCATTTGATAAAGATTGACAAAAATATTGGCTGACAGCCACTTAAGCCCAACCCGGCGATCTATTTTGTCTCCGATTCTCTTTTTTATAATTCATAAATGATCTTTTGTCTGAAACATCTAATCAATTAAATTGTCTTGCAGACGACATTGCCCCCTGATTTTTGCTATTCACATCCTTTCCAATCGATGTGAAACTACAACGGCAGTGTATAAGCCGGTAAAATTCCGATTTCGACAGCATTGTACAATGCAATGAATAAAAAAACGCTTAGAATTTAATGCTTCAAAACCCGACTACTGCTTTTGTCGTTCAAGCAGAAACCATCCCTCATGACATTATCCATGAGCGGTACTTGTAATGAAGAAACCAAACAGCTTTCTTTACCTTCTCGAAATGTATATCACGGACCTAGTTTTGTGAAATGATTACATATTCGATGTTGCCAAAAATGCAGCTAAGTGTTTAAGTTTTCTTCATATATGTTTCCCCTTCTGATCTGGCTGTAATCCAGTCCAAGCTCGAGTATAACATATATATCGGCATGAGCTCCTAAAACTCAATGCAATCAATTAGAAAGATATGTATATCTAAGAATAATAGGCGATAGAACTGTAATAGAATCATTTATCGTCGAAATTTTACGTATTTCATTATTTTATCGCTATATTTATTACCAATGTTTCAGCGAATAATCCAATTGCAAAATTATTCAACCACGCGAGTAAGTATACTCGCCAGTTTACCCTTAAACCCAACCTTGGATGGACAGTACAAAGATTCTGTCGCCTATTATGATTGTCAAATAATTAAAAATTAACTATCTTGTCAACTATCAATTTTTTTTGATTACCGTGAATTTGCTTGGGGCTTGCGGATCTATTGTGAATTTTCCATTACTTTGGTCGAAATATTCTAATCTTTAAAATTTGCAATCAGTTAGAAATTCGCTGCTGATAAATTAATTATTAAAGGTTTTTACTTAAAATGTCATTGGTTGAACTATTTTTTGGTGAAAATGATTCTGAGATAATTCAGACCAAACCTAGTTTTAGAGTTCACAACCAAAAAATTATCTAAAATATACTAGTCTCTTTCTAGTGGTCCTAGACTGTTTAGTTCCAGCGCAATTTCTTCGAATTTTCTATTTATAAAAATTTCGTTGGCAACATCCAAGTGTTTTTGCAGCAGCTGTGCGAGCCTTGTTAGCTGTTTCTTGTTGCTCACAAATGTATTCCTTTATACACAAAAAGAGTAAGTAGCAAATATGAACACTTATTTTATCTAAATATTACATTTTAAAAAAATATTTTGGTGAAATATAAAACAAGTTTACTGGTGCGATGAGACAAAAATAATGACGTTTTTGTGTAAAACCCAAACGTTAGAATCAAGTAGGACCAGACCAATTCACAATTGTATTTTGTTCAGCATCCTCAATAGGCGTTAAAGCTATCAAATGAAACCCATAATATCAAAAATTCTATCAATTGATACGTTCTATGGTTTATCAACGAATTGCTATTTGGCAATCATAATTGGGCACTCTTTCTTTGCAATCTTCATCAAGGATTTCTTGATTAATTAATTAATTGGCAATCATTTTGTGGTTTGATGAAAATATAATTTGATGTAACAGTAATATTTTTAATTTTTTTTTCTTTATTTATCTCAAATTCAATGCCCCTAGTTTGTTTTCGACATTTATATCTTTTGTTTGAATCGTTCAAATAATTTAATTGAAATTTTTATGTTTTTTGATTATTAAAATTATAGTTCACATGTGTTTTATTAAAGTAGGAAATTAAAAGTACTTCTAAGCGTATTAAACAAAAAATAATAAAAATTAAAGTAACATTTCGTTGTTCGATTAGTTGGTGTCATTTTTTGGCAACCGCACATACGTTGTAAAATCATACGTAATTAGCTTTGGTGCTATAAAACCACCATAATTATTTCTTCCTTTATGGTACAATCCAACTCCAGACAATGGAACTGGTGGATTTGATGTAACCTCTTGAATATCAATGAAAGGCACTGTTGTCTGTGCCGCATCTCTATCCATACTTGTGTGAGTGAATTCTACATATTGATTATGCCTGGATGTTGGTACTGATTTGACTAAGGTCCTTGTTGGTACATCGGGATCTTTAAGCTGAATTTGCTCCCTAAAAAAATTAAAGTAAAACAAATTATTGTACTTGTCTTGATGATTCGAATAATGGAGATCTCACCTTCTTTCGCCACTGACATCGGTATTATCGTTAGACTTCCAAAAGCTGCTGGTCCTGGGAGAAACCAGCTCCCCACTTTCGAAATTGTATTCACTGAGACGTGCTTCAAGATTTAAATGTGCACCAACTACTCGCAAACGTATTCCAGTCACAACATGGGTTACATCATCTCCCTCAATATCATCTAAGTCGATGGCTCGTTTATCCCAAGCGAGAGTATGGTAATCATAGCCATTCGATACGCCACGATCAAATATTTGATAATCTTCCACTGGCTTCCAGCTTAAAGTTGATTGATTAACATTGCCACGTGGAAGGAGTTGACCTTCTTGAATTTGAATATGGAATACTCGTTTGTGCTTTACAAATCGAAGACCAGTTATTACTCTATACAAAAAATATATAAACATTTATGTATCAATTTTTTTCATTTGGAATATTTGCAAGAAACTGACTTGTTTTCATCAATGTTTGATACACTTTCACGGAGATTAAAATAACGATCAGATTTGATTCCTTGCTCATCACATATGCAAAAGCAGTAGCTACAATGCCAGAAAACATAACGCCACCAAGAATCTACCTTAGTGGAGCCTCGGGAACATGACTTCTTCAAACCCAAAGTTCGCCCACTTTCATATTCGATGTACTCATATCGTCTTGTACTGTTGGATGGCTGTTAGACCAAAATATAAATTTATAAGTTTTTTTTTTCTAAAAAAAAATGTATTTCTAGGATTAACCGATGGACAGATCCACATATCCGAATCGACATAGCCACAATTCAGCAGCCTTCCAGAACACCTCTGTTGTCTAGCACAATATAGATTTTTAAAACATCCATAACTCTTAGTCGCTTCATAGAATGCACAATTCTCCCTGCAAGTTTCCTCAGGATTCATGTCGACTTCGTTTTCAATATATCCTTGCAGTAAACGTGTAACTTCATCATATGTTTTACCTTTAACATGTTGATTTGGATCGCTTTGCCAAACAATTCGATCAGCTCGACGCATTACTTCACGTAATTTTATCAAAGTACGTTCAGTGCGTTTTGCATAATCTTCGCGCATAAGATCCGATTCTTTAGTAAAGTTTCCTGAAAGTGGATGTATTTTTATTAGAAAAAATGTAAGGAAAAACCATTATGCTAACTTGATACCTTTGCCATAAATTTTTAGAATCATCCAAGAAAACTGCATCATTGTGTAACCCTTCAGTTCAGTTAAAGCAATATCAGCATACAGAGAATAAAGGAACTGTTGAGAGGATTGCCTCGTTCCACTAAGATGGTTGTTGGCATCCTGAAATATAGATTAATATATTAAATAATGGATTTCAAAATACTGCACACATATATATTTTTATTTTAATCAAGTTTGCAAGTTTTAGTAATGAAAATGCGTAAATAACGTACACTCCAAATTATGTAATGTTTTCAAAAAGTTTACATTTTAACAAAAATTAAAGATGTCTTATCAATTTATATCTGTTTTTAAAATGTTAATAACTGAAACTGCTGAAAACAAAACCATATTTAATTTTCTAAAGAAACAAAAAACATCAGTTTGATGTTTGCGTGCCGATGTCATTTGAATGAAGCATTTATTGCAGTTTTTTTCTTTTTCACAATTATAAAATTCGTACGTGACATTCCATAATGTTTTCAACTATTTATCAGATATAATATTTTTTTTACTCGATTCAATAATTTCCACGAAACATTTAGGAGTTGTTGGTTTTATTGTGGATAGGCATTCTGCTTATTGAAAAAATTAGAAAATAGTTAAATGATCGAAGATAAAATTTGATTTTTATATTCTTTAACTCATTATACAAATGAGTGCACTTTGCGCAAAAATTAGTGCATTTTGAGATGCAATTTTTTCAAAGGTCGGTAGAAGAGGCATTTGATTACAATGAGACCGACAATAAGAAAACACTGAAATATAAATTAAATAAGTATTTGAGAAATACAAATATTAGATTTCAACAATAATGCAAAGAATTGTATATAATCTACATTTATATTATACGATTTTTAAGGTTACGTCTAGAGGTCAACTGAAAAGATTTTTGTTTATTTAACACAGTGCTTTAAAGTATACAATTTGTCTTCTAAAAAAATATATATAAACATATACATAATCACTAACAACCTATAAATATTGAATAATTGTGGCGATAGTGACATTATTTCATCTCTCATTTTAAAAAAAATGTTATTAAAATTACTATCAGGCTCAAGAGAGTGAATTCCTTTTACTTGCCCATCATTGGTTTAGTTTTAAAAGAAGTACATAAAAGAAACAAAAACAAGTCAGCTTAAAGATACTCCTTATTTTTGTTTGTATTAGATATACTCTTTGTACGTAAAAAATATAAAGAGATTATATTATAAAATATTAATTTAATATTTATGAATTCTCATTTTGCACCTGTCGACTTGATGAGTAACGTACTGAAAATAAATTGCCTGTGAAATTGTAACATTCTTTTTCGTTGAGTAGACAATTCTTTTTTTTTTTATTAATTTAAGATAAGAAAAGTAATTAATATGTGCAGATATTTTTCCGTTTAAATAATTTATTAGAGACGTTATTGAATAATAGACAGTCAGGCAAAAGTCAATTTCATTGGAATTTGTTGCAATACATATTAAGTTTTGATTTCGAAATACTTAAATTGGTTTCAAGCAAATATTAGTACCTACTATTAAAAAAAAAGAAAGTCTACCTTTTTGTTTTAGCTTTTCATCTTTGTCTAAAAAATTGCACACAATGGAATGAAGCAGTGAACGTAAATAGAATCCTCATGAAACATAAAATTAATATAAAAGCTGTTAATGTATTGTTCGATTGAAGAATTCATAATTAAATTTTAAGAATTACAACAGAAATTTTATCTTGCCATATCGTCCACTGAAAATTGGTTTGACGTATAAGCCAAAATACACTTTTTAGGCTATGAATGCAGTCTTATAATTTCCGACTATGGTCTTTCCAAATATATTATCTATTTTGTCCTTAATATTGCCAATCCTTAGATACCTAGTATAGTTTTGACGTATATACACTCAAATTAATAAATTAAATGAATATTGGTTTAACATAGGTAAACGCCATTTTTTTTTTGGATATACGTTAAATGTTCGATGCAATTCCGTTTTTATTTTTGTTTAGAATTGTTTTGCTGTATGTCCACAGACTTCCATCATACGACAAGAAAACAAAAACGTATATTCGGAATTGTTCTGACGAAAGTGCATGTTAGCTAGCAAATGCAATGTATTTCATCGTATACATATATGCGTCGACAAAAAGTTTAGTTTTGGTTTGCCGTATGTGCATATGAATTTAAAGGACAAGTAGAAAAGTATAAACAGAAATCTTTTAATAAATATTAAACTAAAAGAGACTTAGGGTGCTTTCATAAATGCATGGTTGCGAAAGTCCGACGAATGAATAGCATTCATAAATGCAAATGATTAATGTCAGAGTTTCATAAATGTAAAACGCAAATATTTGCAGCGCAAATGCGCAAATATAAAATTTCACATGCATTCGGATTTTTTTATTAAAGAAAGAGACAATATGATGTAAACGGAAATTTTGGCTAGAAAGTTAAAAGTTGAACTCAAAATTTAAAAAACACATCAGAATTGTTTCTGGTCCACAGCAAAATGAAGCAAATCATAGAAAGTATTGCATTTATATTAAAATGCATGTGCAAATAGTTTTTCTGACGTTAATATGATCGCAACTGATCGCATGTAAACAAAGCAACCATGCATTTATGAAAGCACCCTTAGCTTTAAGATTATTATATTGGAAAGTAGATATTTAATTTTAATTGAACTGTAAACTTTTAAATGACGCATACATCAAACCAATTCTCAGCCGATATACTTATAATTTAATTTATAATAATAGGCTTTCACTTAAAAGCAGTTACAGTGGTGGATATCCTAGATATTGAAATAGGGAAGATAAACAAAAGTGAATATAAGGTGAATCAGTTCTTTAAACTAAATTGGAACCAATTAACATTTTAGCTATATCTAACTTATCTGGCGTTTGAACTTTATTTACTTTGCTGATTGATTAACAAACGAATCATCAATTATTCCTATAACCAGTGTTATAGATTTGAATGTACCTATCTGAAATTTTCTTTTCGAAAAATATCTTTCATACATTGCAAGACCATATAAAAACCCTTTCTGAATTATCTCGGAAAAGAAATTAAAACATTCAACCGAAAATACCTACTACTATTTCCGCATCACTGCTTTGTTTGTGAAACTTTTTTCGATACTGATACATTGAATTGGGAACAATTAATTAACAATCTATGTTGCATAAACTTTGCAACAACGCCGATTTTAAAGTAATTTTTTGTCGCTTTTAAATGTAATGCATTCTATATTTCGGTAATAATTCCCATAAAAACTTTAACACAAAATTAATTATTCTCAATCCTCAACTAAATCTTTGAAATGAGTCTTATATCAGCTTAAAAATTGCGTTGAAATTAATTTGAATTACAAAACATTTCACATTACTGATAAGAAGTTACCCACAAGTTTTGATATGTGACTGATGTTTATTTATATTATGTTGTGACAAACTTCATCAAAATTTAAAACCTCAAAACAGTTGAATAATATTTTTTTCTAACAAAGAAAATCATTTCGTGCAAAACAAATAATAATTTTTCATTTGTGCGGCGGAAGTATCAAGCTCTGTAAACTAAATTATGTACATATGAATATTAAAAAATAAACAAACATTTTTTTAAATAACAGAAACAAAAAATAACTAACCAATAAAACTCGATAGTACATAGCTTGTTTAACCATAATCAATTCAATTTTGTTGAATATCTTTCCTATTGAGAATGTACTATCGTTTCTCAGTACATTATCAGACAAATCCAAGGCCGCCTGCTCGTTATATTCTCCATCGATGGGATACGTATTTAAAAACACACAGAAAGCATCGAAAATACTGTTCAAATAAATCAAATCTGATTTCAGCATGATCCATTCAGAATGCTGGATAATTCCATATCGACTCTCATCGAATATTCGTTGCAAATTCTGTTTAGCGAAACTCCTATGTGTATCGTAGACTTTTTTCAGCTGGGCTTCTCGAGTTATTCGAGGCCTTGCAATGTATTTCCATAGAGCCTTTTCTATAAAAACATATTCCGCATGTGACGTATCGACTTCTAAAGCCACATTTCTTTTTGCGTCAACGCCAACAAAGGTGGTTATTGTCAGAAGCAGAACGGGCACAACGAAGAGGAGGAGATACAATGACGACATCACCTCCATTGACATGGTTATTATGATTCTGCTTCGTTGTGGAAGCATTTTATTTATTTATTTTTTTTTTTTTGTTATTGGATTTGCTGTCGTTTGCTATATTTTTGGAGCATTAATTCAATTTAAGAAAAAATACTTTTATATATTTTATTTATTTTAACTCAAAAGAGATGGTTCATTTATAGAAATCCGCGATAATTTCATCAGTTTTTTTGTTTTTTTGTAACACTTTACAACTTGCAAAGGCTTCAAAATCTTCTTATTTTACATAATCTTCGAGCATTATATAAAGCTCATATTATAAATTAATTTAGCTACGCAAAGCGAAATTCTTTTACTTGCACAACACCGCAAAAATAAAGTTAATGCCACAGTTTAGTAACGTTTTTATATTTTTTTCACAATGTAAATATTAATTTTTGCACAGATTGTATGTTGCCGTCCCGTTCAACCACTGCTATTCGATTCATAAGTACGTACAGCAATGGGGTTGTGTGGTTTTTGTATTCAGAAGTCTGAAGTCAGTCAGCCACCAACTAAAAGAGTGTACACCTCTAGGTAGTGTAGAGTTTTATTTCTCCCCCTTGTTTTTTACTTTTTATTGGTATATTGTGTTCGGTTTGTTGACGAACGAAAGAGAGAAAAAGCAAAAATAATTAAATAAATAAAAAGAAAATACCTAGGTATTTGAAATAAAAAGATTTCGCAAGCAGTATAAATCTATGAGAGTATTCTATTTTAGAACAGCAGAGAACGGTTATATTTAAGAGTCCATCCATGGAATTTAGTATCTACGAGAATAGGGTGTTTTTGGTAGCATGATGTTGTGTATGACAGTTTTTTAAATTTTTAATTGACAAATAATAATCTTATAGCGAGTTTCATTCAATTTCAAACATCTCCTCTCAAAATCGAGATTTGATCTTTTCAATAAAACTTGTTTCCAGGTTTAATAATTGTAGGTTTGGCGAATGAATGAAACATTTCTGAGAATGACAATCTTCATCATCAGATAACGAGATAGACGAAGACAAAGCAATGAAAAACTCCACTAAATTTATAAAATCTGAATTAATAACTTTTTTTTTTTAGCACGAACTGACACACTTGACAACAAACCAATAACAAAATATTTTCCATTTATCGTTTGACAGAAAACGATTTTTACATGTATTATATTGTGCATTCAGGTCAGATCTGCTAACCCATCAGATATCAAACCTTTCGTGTTGAGATTTTATCTAGATTTGCTCTTTTTGTTGCAATGAAACTCTCTCAAAATTCAGAAAACTATTAACAGAAAGAGGAAATCTTTTCTTGAATGAAACTCGCTATTAATTTAAAATTGTGTTAAGTTAACTTTTGCTTTTATTTCAAGGGAATAATAAACGGCAATCGTTTTTGCGGTTTTTTTCGTCTTTTCTAAATAAATGTTTATCATAATAAATCCACCATAGGTGCTTAGAAAAATAACCAGTTATTTGACAAGACAACTAATTTTTCTAGCTAACGGACATAATTGCAATAACCACTACCTATTCTGTTTTGGCGTTTTCATCACCGTACACTACAAATTGATTCAATTGTTGTTTTTGGAAATACTTGAACTCACCCAGGTGAACAAATCAGTGATTTTTTTTTATCGGATGCCTGTGGCGAGTTGGCGTAAAGAATAATTATCAAACAAAAAAAATTTAATTTTTTATTAACAGAGTGATAAAAAAGTTGATAATTTCAGTTTTCGGAGCCATTTTTCCATTTCATGAATTCACCTTATATGATTCTTGAACCCATTCCGATCAATATTTGACAAAACATGTACTAAGCAGCTAATTGTTCTCATTTTAATGTAATTTATGAGTTTAATTTTGGTTGTAAAAGATAATTTTAAATAATAATAATGTCCGAATTAATTGCGAATCGCATAGTGTGTGGGAAAAAACTTATCACTTCACAGTTTTACAGACAGAGAATTTAAACCCAGGAGACATAACTTTTAAACAACACAATTGACAGCCGTTGGTGTTTTGGTTTGGAAACCGAACAGCATAGTCTTTGTTTGGAAACCCTTGGGGGTACACATTAATATACATAATCAAAATCAATGGTGTCAATGCCCTTTCGGTTACAAAGAAAAGCAACGAAAACGAAAATCATAATTTATTTTATAGGCAACAACAAAACACATATACAAAGGTCAAGTACATTTGGGTACTTATACATGATCACTTATTCATATTAAATGGGGGCAACTGAAGTAATTTTCTCTTCCCAACTTCCTTGACCGCAATGAAATAAACAAAAAAAAAAAAGAAATAGTGCATCTTCTATTCAAGAATTTAACCATTTGTTTGCCATGTTGCGGCCACTATAAATAATTATAACTATCTTCCAGCTACTTTTTAAATACATCAACTTGTTTAACATTGCATGCGCAATGCTGCCTTAAATCGGTATATGTATTTCCTTATTGTGTGCCTACTAAAAAAAAAAACCTGAAGAAAAACCTTTCTCAATTTTTCCATTCTGTTTCTTTATCAAAGAAAGAAGAAAAAATTCAATGTTTTTCTTCTTCCACAAAGGTTTAAATAAAACATATGATTTTTCATTGTTCTTATTGACTTGGGTGTATTAATTTTTTTTTTTAGAGAGAACTACGTCACTGTAATAGCTTTATTAAATGAGAATAAAGCCAAAGCACTTTGAAGAGCTGCTATTAATTGTTATATTTAAATAAGAGAGGGAGTTAACCAACTCAATAAAAATGTTAATGAAGGAAATGGATTCTTTTTAAATGCGAGACACAACAGAAGTACCTACACAGTACACATACAATGAATGGCAAATACAATTGAAAATGAATAATCTTTCCAGTTGGTATAGTTAGAAAAAGAAGAGATTTAATTTAACAATTTTAAAATACGAACAAATTCTTCTAGAGTTTAAAAAAAAAAGTTCCTATTTCATCTCAAGTCTTGACGTTTTTATATTGTACATGTTTTCTTTCTGATCTGGAAATAAAGGTGTACTTAAGTGAGGTCTGCAGATCATGATATAGTATG
The DNA here is from genome assembly GCA_910595825.1 of Philhelius pedissequus. NCBI lineage: Eukaryota > Metazoa > Arthropoda > Insecta > Diptera > Syrphidae > Philhelius > Philhelius pedissequus. The sequence goes on from OU343162.1 coordinate 45,117,582, forward strand.
AAAATTCTCGATTAATCCTTATGTTTAAAAAAAGCATGATAAACTGTATGGAAATAAAGTATAATTTCGACGGTTTTTTTTTTCAATTAAATAGTCATTCGAAATTCAATTTTATTCAAAAATTAAAAAATATTCAATTATAAAACTTGATTTAACAAACAGATAGAAGAAAGAAAAATTAGCTTTGAAAACAACAGCATATCACAATGCTTTCGTTGATTTCAATTTTTTTTCCATTTTAACTCAGCTTTTTTAGAATTCGTTTGGTGCCTCGAGGGGGAGATATATTTCCTCTATTCAATTGGTTTCATAAGCTGACACGATTGGAAGATCTTTCAATATTGGCCGAACTGTTAACAGTCTTCCAATAGCAACCAATGAACTGACAATTGCCAATTTTCTATCAAGTGAAAATTGTCCGTTTACAAGGTTGGTTGATTTTATCCAAAAATTAGACAATTTATTGGTATAGAATTGGCTGACAATTTTTTGTCTTCCAATTAAAAATTATCTGTTATCAGCTAGATGTGAAAAAAAAAATATCCTGAATTAACTGTAAAGTTTATTCATACGTCTTTTAATAAGATTTCCATTTATTTCGTTCTCTTTCAATTTTTTTTGATAGCGAATAAAACAATTTTGTTGTTCCCCTCCTCCAATTAAAAAAAATATCTGCCAATTAATTAAAAATTGGATGATGTTGTTGGCAAGAATATTATCCAATATCCAATTATAGACAATCGGCCAATTATTTAAATTGTTTAGACAATTTCTAAACGATTGCAAGAAGTCGGCCAAAAATATTTTCATATTTCATATTCATATTTTTTTTCCAAAACATTGTCCTTTGAAAAAGAGAGTTCTAGAGATAATTTACTAATTCTTTTCGTTTGTTAGTGCTACTACATACCTTATATAGAATAAATGTAAAGTAGTAAAATAAGTATTTTTTTGTCTTTTTAGCACAATATTGTGCTTAGTCTCTTATTTCGAAAAAAAAATCTATAAATAAGTTTATTAAAAAAATAAAGTTAATAAAGTTAAAACACACTAAAATACCTGTATACAACCTTGTTAAGATATTGCTTAAAGAAATTAAAATATGTATTAAAAAGCTCAAATCTTCGTAATCTTGGTACGTGATATTTAGAAAAATAACTTGGCAAATTGATATTTTTCTCGTTAGCCCTATTTACTTAGGTATATACTTGTAGTTCAGTAAAGGCTGAAAGCTTACTTTCGTACGTTAGTTGTACTGCAAGAATTTTTTTAAATATATTACATACCTACATAAATGTAGGTATTTATTTCGAAAGATATAAACATTTTTGACTCCGAACTATTTATTGGGTTAGATTAGCTAGATTGCCAAATGAATTTAAATTCGCTAGCGCAAAAAGTCTAATATTATAAGACGCAAATAATACAAATATATAAATATACATACATTTCGAACGTTTGTTCGGGACTGTTTGAAGAACATTAAAGCTAACAAAGTTAAAATAAATGCTTGCATTCAGTTTGAAAAGAATAACAAATAATTTAGTGTCATCATTAGCAAGATAAAATAGGTATATACATATCTATGGATAAATAAAGAAGGTTGGTATGTATACATAATGGAGGGACCATAACTTGATAAATATTTTGATGACAGTATGAGGCAGCCTTCAAAGATTTACATTAAAATATGGTTGTGCATTCATTGCAAATTTTACTCAAGGGGTTTGCAGTCAAAATTAATGCGAAAATAACAGTATCAGTAACACTCGCTGATTTTTCTCTTAATTTAATCTGCTTTAACCAGCATATTTATTACTAATAAAGTGTAATCTGAGTGTACAAGTTCGTAGAAAATTATTCTGCTCTCCTTTTTTCTGTTTATGCTTGTTTAATGGCCCGGAAGTTGCTAGTATTGTTTTTCAGAAATTCAATTAGAAACTACAAAAAAAATACTACCTTGATGTTTTTTAGAAGACGGGGTGTTTTTTTAATATTTGACACATAATGCTGCCAGTCGTAGATTTTTTAGCATACTGCTGAATTCAAAAATGTGTTCAGCTAATTGATTGGGGTAAGGACAATGATCAGAAATGCAGGTTCTACATTATTTATAGGAAAATTATGAATTCAAAAGATAAAATACCTAAAGCGAACGCTATAACTGCTTAGGTTGGTACTAACATATAGGTATTGTGTTGGCCAGGTGATTGTGTACATAATATAAAGTGTATTGCTGCTATGTTTTGAAATAGGTAGGTGTATGTACCTCTTCCATTCATTGTCAGTCAACTATTTCATTTATTTTTGCAGAACAAAGTGTTCTTTTGTCGGACTAACAGAATTTAAATTAATAATATGATAATTTATATTATTCTCCAGTCTACACTATTGAGAATAAATACTTGATGGAACGAAAAGTCGACAAGTGGTCAACGATTGAATTAATGAGTCATTCTGTTAAGTAGGTAATTCGCCAGCTCAGAATGAACTTTCCCTCTAAAGCAAACTGTTAGCTACTTTCTGTGATATAAATTGAACTCTTCTTCTTGGAACATTGACTACTCATGCGTGGAATAAATAAATAAATAAATATATGAATAAACAAATACAAAAAAAATATAACAAAGAAACCGGAAAACCAGTTGAAATATTCTGAGTGGCACCAGAGGAATGACGTCATTTAAAAAGAGATAGAATTAATCTTGAGACCAACTTGATTAAAATAATAACGATCTACAAAGCCCAGTTTAACTGTTTAACCACTTATTACCTGCAACATCTCGGCGAACATTTCCAACACGCTTTTCGATGGGGTTCGGCTTTCAGCATCATTTCCAATGAAAATCAAATGCAATTGCTCCAGCAGATTATTTACTGCGTAAGCATTGGGTGAAACAGACCATTCAGCAAATGTCACCAGGGTAGTCTGCTCCAATTTATCTTGATTGGCTTCGTAGCGTTGCATTTGATTATAGCGTGTTGCAATTCGATTCATTATCTCGTCGATTTCGTGCATTTGCAACTCTAACCGAGTATTTACTTGATTAAAACTATTTATAGATTCAATCGCCCATTCTATGTTGTTTGCGTACTATTAGATAAAAGATAAATTTCGATTCATTTGCAAATTTGTCAGTAGTTTTGAAATAAAGATAGTATTAAAACAAAATTTATCACCCACCCTACTTTCCGACTGATCGATTTTTCTAGCCAACTCCTTCATGCGGCGAAGGACTTTCTTTTGTTTTTCTCTAATAATAGGCAATTCAACACTTTCACCAAAACTCGTCTGCTGTACGAAATCCCATGTTTTAAGAATACCCGTTGCTACTTCCTTGGCCACATGAAGAACGTCGATTACGTCTTCGATTAAGGCATTAGCGTGTGGAATACGACCGGCGAAAGCGAAAATTATAAAAATAATTACTAACTGTAATTTATTGAATTGCATTTTTCGTCCTATAATGAATATTTATTTAATGGCAATGGCACTGGGTATGATGATCCCGTTTAATTATTTTAAGTTGTTTTTTATAATTAAACTTCTTTTTGTCTTGGCATTATTTCTTTTTTTTTTTTTTGTTAATCTGTAGCAGACAAGAGGTAAAAATAACAAATTGAGAAAATGAGAAATCTTAGCCGAATCGTCGTTGGAAGTTGCTACTCGCGTGAGAGTTAGTACACAAATGTGTGAAATGAAATGAAGGCAACATAAATTCGAAACGATACGAACGAAAACAAAGTAGACAGCTGCTGCTTGCTGGTTGACTGACTATGGTCGTGTTTAACCAGGGACGCATTTATAAATTTGTAGCCTTAACTGGCTCCGCCCATTTTATTGAACATCTCCAGAAATTATACTCTTCCATACCACTTTCATTGTAAAACGGTGTTTTATTTATTTTGAGTGACAGGAATGAAGCAGCATTACTTCATAAAAAAATTAAACATCATTTGGTACATTCAGATGTAGTATCCATTTACTTTTAGGACCAGGATGGCTTCTGGCTCCCGTCGCGGACGGACGTGTTTTTCCGGCTGTAAAAAAAAATCTTTAAAATGAAAGATAACAATAATAGTTTAATTAAATTAACATAAATTAACTGCATTTGTGAAATAGTTTATTAAATTTGAATGCTGTACAAGTCGACAACACCAGGGAAATTGCAACTTGGAGAGGGAGTCAAACGAACGACATCAACGTGTATAGAAGCCATCCGAATTACCAGTTTCCTTGGTAGCGCACATGGACAAAGTATACGTATAGGCACGTCGCATCGTCGCAGAAATTTGAAGCATCCTATGGATCGTTTATGTTGCAGCCCCTAATGGACAGAAGCTGCATAATTCCGTTATACTGTAACGGGACCGATAATGGGGAAACAACAGTCCTAGTCATCGCATCATCCAATAACTAGAAGATCGCTCCTCTCTTTCATCACAGAACCATCGAGATATTGCCCTCTCATTCAAACAAAAGATGTAAAGTATTGAGCTCTCGATCTTACTGCCGAAAGATAAGATGTACATACGCTTATGTATTCCGATTCTTTATTGCATACATTCTTGTGTTTCCAAAGAGACCATATGACGCTGTTTCTCTCTCTCGCACCTAGTGTTAAGTTCTTATATTTTAGTTTTTTTATTATTGAAATAGTAATGATCTTTGTTGAGTGGACTCATTTTTTAATTTTCTTAAACTGTAGTTCTAACTATACAATTTTAACTTTCGTTTTGTCTAAATTTAAAGAACAAGAATAATATAAAATTTAGTGTAGCCTGGACAATTCGATGTCGGCAAAATAATATATGTAATTGCAATACATTGTATTATCTATCTATGTAAAATGTAGTTAAACAAAATCTCAATAAAGTTTACTATTACTACTACTACTTTTAGGACCAATACAAACCGTATAAGTTAGCTTGTATGTGTATGTCTTTTTGACATTTATAATAGAATTTAAATGCAAACCAACTTTTTTCGAGGTTTTAACTTTTTGCTAATAGCTATTTTGTTTTCAGCTGTTTTTGCACAGGATTACAACAACCTACAAGAAATCTCTTGGGATAGCTCTGCACATATATTTCTGAATGAGTTTTTTTTTCATTTTGGAAGGTGCTGTAAAAAATTATTTAATGAAGGGTAAATTAGGTTAAATATCGATTTAATGCTCGGTGAAAACGTAGTATTATTAGAATATATAGTTCGTGTTTTTGTGCCTTTAAAATACAATAATTCTACTTAGCTGTGGCGATAAACTTATTCGTTTATACTTATGGGGTTTTCGCTTGGTAACAAAAATCAATTTATTTTTGATTTAGATCTGTCAAAAAACTGATTTTGACAATTGTTGCCTTCGATGGGTAAACAAATTGATTTATTTTTTGATTTTATATCAATTTTGCAGATATACCCCTCTATTACTAACACCACTATGCATCATAATTGACAGCCATCAGTCTGACAAAACAGCTGATACCTCTAGCTGTTTTACAGACACAAATACTGTAGCAAATAAAAATCAATCTGAAAACGAATTCGATTCGTTACGGAAAAAAATCAATTTATAGAACGACAAATTTACCAAACGATAACCCCATTAGAGATTTATATAACAAATAACAAAGCGTTGATGACGTTTTTTTGTACCATTTTTTCACTTTAACATAAGGGCATCAAAAACCAACAGTGTGGTAGTGCCACAGAATAGTGAGTTTATGAGGCACCGTGGGCTTGAAATGGCAATCGACTTACGCAAATTAGTTGTTTAATTTAGCAGCGCGTGAAGTGTGGAATATTTAGCACTTTTAAGGGCGAACAACTATCATAAAACTGGTATAATTTGGCATATCTCTAGTATTGCCCTTTAATTTAAAGTCACTCTCAATAAATGATGTTGATCAAACTGCAGTGAATTGTATTGCGCAACTTAAATTATTCTACCATTCCCATAAACTATACAATTTTCGAGCAGCAATTGTCTGCTGTGAAGTTTTTTTTTTATCATGAGAAGTGAACAGTAAAATCTGTCTCACATATGACATTATTAATTTGATATCGTTGTAAATTTATGAACTCTATTATTTTGAGAAAAAAAAATTCAATAGCCATTTGAACAAAAAAGAATCTGATCAAAAGATCATTTAAAATAATGTTGTTTTTTATTAGCAAAACCTACACTATTGTGTTTAGTAGGTGTTCAAATGAAGAAAAAGATTACGCGCAATGGTATCGAGAACGAGATTACTTCTTTTTTAATGTGTTTCACGACTTTTTCAATAGAAGCTTATCCAATTTAAAAAATTGGATTGATGATAATAATATTTATATTCTTAATGCATATATCGATTTATCCAGTTACAGCTAATCCGTCCCTGAAGTAGTATGTTTTATTAACACATACAATTACTAAATAAAGAATGCTTTACGTGAACACAGACACAATTTTATTACTTTTCTTTTCCTCATCTATTTGCAATCTTCTTGATATTCATTTTCATTTTGTTCCTACATCCATACATAGATATGCATTGTATTGTTTTTTTTTTTGCATAGAATGTACTTTACCCTGTTCGTAAGAGAAGGGATAATGAGCGACTATACGATACCTAGTGCATGTGCATAAATGTATTAATAAAAAAGAGTAAAATTGCCATAAATATCAATTTCTTTCAAGTGTTTTGTTAAGTAATTTAAGAGATTAAAATTTTGGGAAATACAAAATACCCACACATGTCCATAACAGCGCTGCCGAGGTGTCACAATTGTGTTTTTTTTTTTGCACAAAAATTACTTGAGCACCAAAAAATTCAATAACTACCATTTTCTGACAGATTTCTATTGACGCCCAGCCGCTATGTTTTCGTGCTGGTTCAAAAGTCTATGGATCGTTTTCATAAGACTAGGCCACTGATCTCTATAATACACTGAATAACGTATCTATTCGCTATAAGTACAACAGTTTTTTTTTTCAGCCAGAAATAATATGAGAAAAACTTGGTGATAGCATACTCTAGTTGTTGTTGGTCATTCAAAATCATTAATAGTTATAACAGTTTTTTTTTTTTTAGGCAATTTAAAGATAAGAAAAGGTGCACTGGTACCATTCTTGACGTCTAACCGTGTAAACAAAAAATTACACTTAATTTTGACGGCACTTCTGGAGTGCTGGTCCACACATCATTTTTGTTTTTGACGGCAACGCTGGTCCACACATAACCAGGTATAAATATGATTATATGCTAAATTGAAAATTCTCTTTTCTGGCTTTGAATTAAAAAAAAAATTGTGTATGTTTACATCACAAATAAGCCATACTAAGATCGGAAACTTTCGTACGTTTCACCCCCCAAAACCCATTTGTTTACATTGTTGTATTTGTAGCTTTGAAACTCTATCCATGAATAGATGGGAAATCGAAAAACAAAACAAAAACAAATTACTAGGGCTGCGTTGTCTATGTGTCTATAGGAAGAGGAACAGAAAAGATTCTTGTGTGCGTTTTTATCAATGTGTCTATTGGAAGAGGAACAGAAAAGTTACTTGTGTGCGTGTTTCAGCTTGTAGGCAAATGTCAAATGAAAGCAGAGGTTTCCGGTCTTTACGTTATTAGTTTATGGTTTACATACACTCCGTCTCCGTGGCCACTGTTTTGTGGGGGAATTCCCGAATAAGTACACTAGATGATTAGAATTGCCAACATTGCTCGTTTTTAATAAGAGTGCCCACCCGTAAAATAAATTTGCAAAAATGATTTGTATGTGATGAACTACGATCTCAATACCTATATTACTATACTCTGTTCAATTTATATTTTCAGTACAGGGAAGGTAGGGTGTTTGCCTTTCACTGTTTGTTAATAAACAAATTCTATGTTTTTAGAAACCTAGGGTCGCCCTGAAGTAGATATAGGTTCTTAGCTGGGGCAAGTTGAGGTAAATGAATAAACGCCAAAGTCACACGGTATCTAATTTCATTTGTTATTTTTAAAATGGAAATAAACGAATACTCAAATTGATTTTCAGACACAGTCATGCAAAATGGAAACATTTGACGTTGTGGATTGTGCATAGGGACACAAAAAATGTACTAAGATGCTAAATTTAACATATTTTAAGTTTTAATTATTAAATGACATAACTTGCTTTTCTGCAACATAAAATTAATGGCCATCGGGTGTTTTTTGAGAACCTGGGTAAAGTTCGACAAACAACGACTGGTATGTTTGATAAAGCTGCTCTATAATGCCTGTACTGACACCCGATCTCCATTATCGATAAATTTAAAAGTAAACGAAATAGCAGATAGCAGAAGGACAGATAAATTTTCGTCGGTTTCATAGCATACCTATTTTTTAGGTTATGCCGGATTTACACGAGTGACAAATTGCCATTAATTCATGCATTTAACCTGGCAAAATAATTTTAAAATCAAATCAATAATGATTATCATTTATACGGGGCAAAATAATGACTGTATGATTGATAATGGCAATCTGCCATTAAAGAATGAGCAAGTTCATTCTTCCTCGCAGTGTACCATAATTTTCTAAATGGTATCATTGGGGGTTTACATGACTCCATTATAATGGCAATATTTAATGCCAGTCTTCGCTGCCATTTTTTTAAACAAAAATAATGACAAATTTTCAAACCATTTACACGATTGTGAAATAATGGCAATTTGTCACTCGTGTAAATCCGGCATTACTGACAAGCGGTCTCTATTAGCGATAAATTTAAGAGCAAACGCAATAGCAGAAAGTAGATAGCAGAAGAATAGAAAAATTTTCTTCGGTGGGCATTTCATAGAATACTTTTTTAGTTACTGAAGAATTTTGAAGGCAACTAATGCTGGTAGAAACAACAAATGATATTTGGAAACGCCATAACAAAATGAGAGTTCTCCTTGCGATAAGGCAATCAATGAACAGTAATCGATGAAAGCATACTATCTATAGCATGCTATGAAAATATAGCTGCGATTTCAGTCTGAACTAATAAAACTGATGTCGTTTTGGTACCAAAATGAAGGTAAATAAGATATATATTTTTCGTCAAAAAAATATTTTATTTGTTCTACCACTTTCTTGTAAATTCACTTTTGATTTTTCAATGCTTTCAGCTGTTCATTGAAAACTCTTTTCATAATTGAAAAATCAAAAGTGAATTTACAAGAAGGTGGTAGAGCAAATAAAATATTTTTTGACCAAAAATATTATATATCTTATTACCTTCATTTTGGTACCAAACGACATCAATTTTATTAGTTTAAGTGCTATAACTGGCGCTTTAGAACGGAATCGTATGTCAAATTACAAATTACTTTCTTCCTTCCTAGGTTGGTATACAAGTTATAATCACGCATCCCAACATAAAGTCACACCAAAAAGTGCTGACATTACATTTTACTCAAGAATCAAAATCATCATTGGTCATGATGATAATATAGCGAAATACATTACTTCCGTTCATCAAAAGACCCATCCATCGATTTCCCATCGATCACAAACATCTTCACTACATGATATCAAATTACAAACATTTAGTAAACACATCGTCGACACATGATTATCTGCGTTGGCGATCGCTACATCCAGAAGGATGATTTAGATTTAAGATGATATTGTAAAATCAGTTTTTAAGCTTGCACCGAACCGATCGGAACAATTAGTTCTCGATCAAAAAATAAATTAACCTTTTTTAAAACATATAAAGAAAAAGGAAAAGAATAATTGGCGCCCAGTAACGTGGGGCAAGCTTATACTCAAAAAAAAACATAAGGTTCGTTTTTTAAAATAATAAGTTATTTCGGAAAATAAGTTCGGAGAAAATTTTTAAAAAGTGGTATCTATCGAAATTCAGATACCGAAGTATACGGGTTACTTGTAGTTAATTAAATAGTATAGCTAAAGATTTCCCCCCACCAGTGGTAAGGGATCTGAAGCTTAGTGATAAGAATTAAATAAAGTTTTTTAAAAAAAAAGTTCGAATGTAAAGTACATTTAAGTACATATAATATTGTGTTGTCTCGCGTTTGTGCAAAATAAATCGCAAAATAAAAATATATATATAAATATTCAGTGAATATTTTTTTCCCTTTTTCCTGTGTGAAAAGTTAATTTCAAAAGTTTAATGTCTCAAACGCGTCAATTACTTAGAATTTTAAATGACGAAGAACATGTGTCGCGAGTGCCATTGTTAAATACTAAGGAATTGAAAGACCGCACGAATAATAAAATAAAACGCGGAATTTTATTAGACACTAACTGGGGAGATGATAATTCCGAAAAGGAATTAAAAGAACAAAAAAAACAAAAGTGAAAAATAATTATTCAATTTAGAAATCTATAAATTAACAGTGAAGACAGTAAAAAACAGTGAGTGCTAATCACTTAAAAGAAAAAAGTGAAGAAACTTTAGGATTTGTACATGGGAACAAATATTTCAACAAGTGGAGTTTGAAAATAAAAATATTGCAACAAAAACATTAGAAGGAGCTGCTAAAATAAGAAGCAGAAAAACATCAATAAAAGGACCCGCCTACACGAAAGGATTAGTAAGAAATTTTATATTGAAATATATTTTTTATCATAGAGAGAATTATTCAGTTTTAAAATTTTTTTTTACAATTTTTAAAAAAGTTAACAAAGTAAAATAAGAATTATTGTAACATATTAAAATAAATATTTTTTTAAAGTGGAAGACTTAATATTAAAATTTAATAAAATGGCGACGAATAATGAAGACATTATTTCGCGCATTGTTGTAGCAAATACCGCTTCTTTACGTAGTGAAATAGAAAGTCTCAAAAATCAACTTTCGGCTTTGACCACAAATACAAACGTCACGGAACATAAAACTCAAACCATTGACGAACACATACACTGTATTGAATCCTTAGATGTGATTAAATCATTACCTGAATTTACTGGTGATGAAAATTCTTATGTAAGCTGGAGAGAAGCAGCTAATAATTCAATGACTCTCTACACGAGAGGAAGTCGTAAATACTTTGCAGCCTTAACCATATTAAGGAATAAAATCACGAAGAAAGCTAATGATACTCTCACGAACCATGGTACGGTTCTAAATTTTGATGCGATTTTGAGTCGTCTAGATTTTGCCTATGCTGATAAACGTCCAATCCATATGATTGAGCAACAATTAAGCATTTTGAGACAGGGTTCCTCATCCTTAATCGAATATTACAATTTGGTCAATACAAAATTGACACTATTAATAAATAAAACTATTATGACACATGGTCAAGACAGTTTAACCAAGGAGCTTAACGAAGCTCACCGTAAGAATGCCTTACGTGTTTTTATAACAGGACTTAACGCTCCATTGAGCAATATAATATTTTCTCTTAGTCCTAATGATTTACCCAGCGCCCTTGCTAAAGCGCAAGAGCTAGAATGCAACAACCAAAGAGCCCAGTTCGCTCTTCATTTCAATAAAAATATGCATTATAACGATAGTACAAATAATATTGCAAATAATAATAACCTACGATTTCCTAAAAGATCTGTTTGGGAAACTAATCCAAACCACAATCGCCACCAAAATCAACATTCGTCACCAATGACACTTGGCAGTTCAAACATGAAAATGCCTAACCATAATAATTACCATAATAATTACCATAACAATAATTGGCGATATAATGATAACAATAATGTAGGACAACGATCGAATCCTTTTAGGCAAAACCAAAATAATTATAATAATAATTTTCAAAGAAATTCATATGTAGATAAGAGACCACATAGTGTTCAAAATAGTGGACAGCAACCACCAGTTAAGAATCAAAGAATAAATAATATAAATGAGGAGGCTTTTTTAGGCGAACGCCGTGTCAGTTACCCTTCATCCTCAGAAATCACCCAACAGAACCAAAGCAACTAAAGATTTTGATTGACACGGGAGCAACAAGTTGCTATTGTAGACCCAATATTCTACAAGATAGACAAGAATTGTCAATAAAAAAAAGAATTCATACAATAAATGGTTATTCAATTATAACACATTATTATATAGCATATATATTTGACAGGGACGTCGTATTTTATGAAATTGAAAATTTAGAAAGTGATCTATTGATAGGATATATGTTATTAAAAGGAGCTTCTATAAAGCTAGATTTTGAAAATTGTGTTTTAATTTATAATAATAAGAGCGAAAAAATATTCTTATCTAAAGATTTAAATGATTCAAATTTAAAAAATAAACAATCAGAATTAAATAATACAAGGGAATCAGAGGATTCCGAAAGCACACTGAAAGTTGAAAATGTAATTAGTGAAAATAGTGAAAATATTGAAGAATTAAAAAAATCTATAACTAAAAAGATTGAAAGGATACATTCTAATATAAATTTAAATTCACTTTTCCGAACAGATGTAAAGGCAGAAATAAGGACTACAGTCGATTCTCCTATATGGAGCAGACAATACCCATACCCACTGTCAGTTAACACATTTGTTAATAACGAAATTAGAGATTTATTAAAAGCAGGGATTATTCGTCAAAGTAGAAGTCCATATAATTCACCGATTTGGGATGTTCCAAAAAAAGGCACCAATGAAGATGGTAGTCAAAAGTTGAGAATGGTATTAGATTATAAAAAATTAAATGAAAAAACGATATCAGATAGATATCCTATACCCGAGAGTAATGTTATATTGTCAAATTTAGGGAAAGCAGAATATTTCTCTACGATAGATTTAGAATCAGGCTTTCACCAAATACAAATGAAAGAGTCAGATATTGAAAAAACGGCCTTTAGCATTAATAATGGCAAATATGAATTTTTGAGAATGCCATTTGGCTTAAAAAACGCTCCTAGTATTTTCCAAAGAGCTATGGACGATATATTGCGTGAATATATAGGTAAAGTATGTCATGTATATATGGATGACATAATAGTATACTCTAAGAATTTAGCAGAACATACCAAACATTTAAATGAAATTGTAGATATATTAAAAAGGGCCAATATGAAGATTTCCTTAGAGAAATCAAAATTTTATGAAAAAGAGACAGAATTTTTAGGTTACATAGTTGCTCATAATACTATTAAAACAGACCCGAATAAAATAGCCACAATAAATGATTTCCCATTACCAAGAACATTACGTCAATTAAGAAGTTTTCTAGGTATGACTGGTTACTACCGTAAGTTTGTTAAAAATTACGCTTCAGTAACAAAACCTTTAACTAAATATTTATCCGGAGAAAATGGTAGAGTATCAAAAAATTTGTCCAAGAAGACGGACATAAATCTAGATGAAGAAGCCATTTCGGCTTGTAGAATTTTAAAAAATCTTTTAATAAACCAAATTGAATTAATTCAACCAGACTTTAATAAAAAATTTATATTAACAACTGATGCTTCTAACAATGCTATAGCAGGTGTTTTAACTCAGGAAGGAAAACCTATAACCTTCATTTCAAAAACGTTAAATAAAACGGAACAAAACTATGCTACCAATGAAAAAGAATTATACGCCATAGTATGGTCTTTAAAAAATTTAAGAAATTATCTTTACGGAGTTTCTAACCTTGAGATCCATACGGATCACCAACCACTTACCTTTGCAGTATCAGTACGAAACCCAAACGCCAAAATGAAACGATGGCATGCATTTATTGAGGAGTTTGCTCCCAAGATTATATACAAACCAGGGACTACAAATGTAGTTGCAGATGCCTTGTCTAGGCAATATTTAAATCATATTTCTGACGAAGACTCTTCTAGTACAGCTACACAGCACTCTGCCGAGAGTAGCGATAATATAGAAATTAAAGAAACTACCAAACCTCTTAACCAATTTAAGCAACAAATACTTTTAAGTCAAGGATTATTTACTGCACATGAACAAATAATTAATTTTTCCAGAACAAGACATTTAATCGAATATGATACTCCAGAAAATTTAATAATCATTTTAAAACAATTCTTACAACCGGGAACTGTTGCAATCCATTGCACACCGGAAGATCTTTATAATATTAAACAAAAGTTGAAAGAGACCTTTAACAATAATTTCCTTTATACAAAGAATTTCCCCATAGATATAACAAATGAAGAGGATCAACAAATTATTATACAGCAAACACACGTTAGAGCACATCGTAGTTATCAAGAAAATTTAAAACAAATTTATACCTCATATTATTGGCCACGAATGATAAAACAATTTAAAGAATTTGTTAGAAATTGTGAAATATGTAACCGTAATAAATACGAAAGACATCCTTTTAAAGCTCCAATTGGAGAGGCTCCAATTGCTAAGAAAGAGGGGGAGCAATTACACTTAGATATTTTCTTTGCCCAAAAATTGAAATTCTTAACTTGCATTGATTCATATTCAAAGTTCCTAGTAGTTAAATTAATAGATGATAGGACAAAATTAGATGAAAAAGTATTAGAACTTTTACAAAGTTTCCCGGAAGCTAAGAAATTATGTGTCGATAATGAACCAGGTTTTTCAACACCCCAATTCAGAACATTAATGCAAAGACTTAAAATAGAAATGTTTTTTTGTGATCCAAAACACAGTACTTCCAACGGACAAGTAGAAAGAGTCCATTCTACAATAATAGAAATAGCCAGATGTATGAAAGACGAATATTATTTAATAAATGATTTAGAATCAATTTTTAGAGCAGTACAACAATATAATAAAACTATTCATTCAGTAACAAATAAAAAACCATTTGAAGTCTTATTTAATAAATTAGAGTATGAAGATTTACAACCAAAACTATTATTAGCTCAAGAAAGAATGTTAAAAAGAAATAACCCCAATGTAAAGGTAAAAACATATAAGGTAAATGAAATAATTTATGAAAAAATCATAGGAGCTAGAAATAAACTTCAGCCAAAATATAGAAAGCAAAAAGTCAAAGAAGACTTAGGGAATAGGGTTAGGATATATTCCAAAAACAGAATAATACACAAAGATAATATTAAAACTTAAACTTTTTATTTCAGAAAATGAATCCCTTAATAATAGTATTAATGACAATCACAATCGCATCATCAGAAATTATTGACTACACTAGAGACGACTATATATTGATAGAGAATGGGAACGCTGTAATTTACGATATTTATGGAGATATTTTCCATGTGACAAATTTAACATACTACAAAACTATTTTCGAGACTAATCGAAATATATTAAACAAAGAATCAGAATTCAAAACGATACATTCAAGTAACTCCTCTATTTATATTAAAATAAATCAAGACGTAGACATTGACCTTATAGAAATGTTGTTAAGCCAGTTGGAAATAAAAACTATTAGACAAAGACGAGGGATAAGCGAACTAGGTACTTTATGGAAGTGGATTGCTGGAACACCAGACCAGGATGACCATTTATTTGTTACAAACAAACTTTCTGAACTAGTTGACAATAATAATAAACAATTCATGATAAATTCCGACATATTTAAAACTATAGATTATTTAAAGAAAACAATTTCTTTAACCCAAAACGATTCCAAATCAAGAATGGCTAAGCAACTAAACAAATTAATAATAACTGACCTTCAAAATACTATTCAATTAATTACATTAGCTAAAGCTGGAATATTAAATACCGGCATTTTAAACTTAAAAGACATTCAACAAATTATAAATCATGAACATGAAAGCATGACATTGACCGACCTTATGGACGTATCAAAATTTAAAATTTTACAAAATAAAGACGCGGTTGTTATATATATAAAATATCCAATAATAAAAAAGAATTGTGAATTATACGAAACAAGAGCTGTAAGTCAAAAAGACGGTAAATTAAAAATAGAGAAAGAAATAATTAAATGTAATAATACATATTCAAATGTTGAAAATTGTAAAGTAGAATTAAGAAACACTTTTTGTAAGTTATCCATGAAACAAACTTGCTTATCTAAAATTTTGAATAAAGAACACGGGGAATGTATTAAAATAAAATAAAAAAATAAAAATATAGATGTAATTAAAGATGGTGCTATTTTGTTATCTGGTAACCATACCGTGGATAATAACTCTATAGAAGGAGTCTATTTAATAATTTTTGAAAATGAAACTGTGATCGATAACGTCACTTATGAAAATCCATCTTATAAAATATGGAATTATATTAGAACAACCCATGTTAATAATTATATAATTACGAAATTTACGGAATCAGATAATGAAGATCTGAAATTCAAAAATATAAATTTAATGTCTAGAATTGCAAAGCATATTGAAAATCATTCAATTTCTATTGTTCTTTTATTGTTAATAACTATCTTAACATATATAATACTTTCTAAGTATATTAAAATATTATATATTAAAAAACAAAGTCAAAAACGACGCCAAGATGATATCATGTTCGACAATATCAACAAAAAAGTTATATTCCTCACAAAACATTTGGAAGAAGATTCGGGACGCATCATTTAAGAAAGAGGGGAGTTATAATCACGCATCCCAACATAAAGTCACACCAAAAAGTGCTGACATTACATTTTACTCAAGAATCAAAATCATCATTGGTCATGATGATAATATAGCGAAATACATTACTTCCGTTCATCAAAAGACCCATCCATCGATTTCCCATCGATCACAAACATCTTCACTACATGATATCAAATTACAAACATTTAGTAAACACATCGTCGACACATGATTATCTGCGTTGGCGATCGCTACATCCAGAAGGATGATTTAGATTTAAGATGATATTGTAAAATCAGTTTTTAAGCTTGCACCGAACCGATCGGAACAATTAGTTCTCGATCAAAAAATAAATTAACCTTTTTTAAAACATATAAAGAAAAAGGAAAAGAATAATTTACATAGGTATCACTTTTATCTTTGAGCAATTATTCTCAATTTGGATTTTGAAACCAGACTTTTGTACATATTCAATAGGTACCTAACTAGGTTCTTAAAAAAAACGCAAGATTTGTTTTGACAGCATGAAATTGATTTTGTTTATTAATATGTATAATTTGATTGTGTTATCCAAACATTCGAATTTTTTAACATAATAAATGAAGACTGTCATTTTTGCAAGAGTGGGTGTAAAAATCTCTCAGAGTGCAATAAAGTTTCACAAAAGTGTGGGAACGCTTTGAACAACAATTATTACCATTTTACTTGCGATTATAGGTACTATAAGGCAAGTTATGCATTCGTCGAAAAAAAAAAGTTGTGAGAACAATCAAACATGACATTACGATGATAGCGAAGACGAAAAAAGATGGTCTAAAAATTCTGTCCGTCTGTATGTCTGTCTGTCAGTCTGTCTGTATGTATGTATAGACACCTACAGCCCAAACGGGTGGACCGAATTGCTTCAAACTTGGTATATAGAGTTTTTAAGGTATTGTACAGAGGAAATTGAAATTTTGTTTAGCTCAAAAAATAACGGTACCTGCCATATAACCGTTACGTTCAAACCTATTTTTCTCGGAAACGGCTCTAAAGATTTTGATTTAAAAAAATCAGTGTGGGTTTTTAGCTACGACCGATCATATAGTTGAAAAAAAAATTAGAAAAATGTCTAAAAACGTTACTTTCCATAGGACTTGCTTTCGACTATCCCATAAATGGCTTAACCGATTCTTTCGAAATTTCACAAAAATATAGGTTTAGGTTGCCCAAATTATACCGCGTACCAATATTTTTAATTAATATTTTTTTGTATTTTTAAAATCATTTTTAAGAAAAAAATTTATTATTCGAAAACTGCTCATTAAATTTTTTTCAAAAATTATATTTATTTGTATTTTCTGAATACATATGAATTGGCGTTTTTGAATTTTTTTTTTAAATCAATATTTTTTTTTTCAAAAACCGTTCCACAGATTTAAAAACATTTTTTTCATAAATTCAAATTTATCCAAGAAATAAAATGGCGTACTTTTTTTTGAGCTCAAATTAATTTAAGTATTTATTTCAGAATTTTGAATTATTTTTTATTTAATTAAACAGATTTAATCTTTTGTTTTTAAGTTTATATTATTAAATATTTAATATTGTCATACCAATTTATTTTAGAACAAAATTAATGAAATTTTGTGTATGCATATACAAAATTGAGTTAAAAATGACTTTAAAAATATATTTAGATTTTTAATAGAAATCTTTTGAATACGATGTGATCGAACATAAATGTATATGTTTTCACAACTTTATTTCACTATTTATCTTGTCAAAATGACGGCTGTTAATTGTTCTGATGGTGTAAAGTATAAGTAGTATAGTAAAAGAGGGGTAAATCTGCCGAAAAATCCAGATCTGCAAAATTGATTTCTGATCAAAAAATAAATTGATTTTTTTGCCCATTTTAATTTTATGGGGTTTTCGTTTGGTAACAAAAATCTATTTATTTTTGATTTGGGTCTGTCAAGAAACTGATTTTGACAATTTTTGCCTTCGATTGGCCAAAGAAATTAATTTATTTTTTGATTTTAATTCAATTTTGCAGCTCTACCCCTCTTTTACTTTACCATCACTATGCATCATAATTCACAGCCATCAGTTTGACAAGACAGCTGATACCGTTAGCTGGTTCACAAACACAAATATACACCAATACTATAGCAAAAAAAATCAAACTGAAAACTTATTAGATTCGTTACGAAAAAAAAATCAATTTATAGATCAAAATATAAATTAACCAAACGAAAACCCCATTCAAAATCTGTGTTTTGACAGATCTGAAGGGGAAACAAATACATTTTTGTTACCAAAAGAAAACCCCATTAGATACCTACAGACAGATGGATTTGCGGGACCCACTTTTTTGTGTTCTCTGTCGCCCTAATGTCAAGTTTGACCAAAATGTCGAGTTGGATTTTTTTTCACAGGCAAAACTGGTCTATAGTACCTAAGAGTAGCTATATCGGAAGTAAAAAAAAAATGTACCTATGTATATGTAAATTAATAAATAAGTAGATAAAAAACAAGAAAACGTAAATTATAAACTACATACTAAATATCTTATATTTACCTACATACTTATTTTTACCTTATGATCATTTGATTGTAATTCTAACAATCTTTTAACAAAATAGCTATTTGCCGAAAACCTCGTTTGTCCTTTCTAATAATTAAATACTGTATTTCTTCTTTTATTTGCAGAGTTTCTTCTATGAAATCCTAGCTGGAAAATGGGTGCGCAATGGTCTTCAAATAAAGGGACAGGCAATGACATATATCCAAGCGAATTTCTGCAATTCAATGGCAGATATGGATTTATTTTTTCTTCAGATATGCGCCACAAATCTGCCCGATTACTTCTTTTTGACCAATGCAATCGACTTGTTCAGCGTTGGCCAATGGCTGGAAATGGCCCCACTTAAATCACCACAGAAAATGGAACAATCCTCAATGTTGGAGGGCTTTTTAACTTTTCTAGCTACCCTAGTAACATCCCGTACTAATTTGGGCAACGATGAAGCCACTCAATGTATCATAGAAATCAGTGCACTCTTGGCCACTGAGAACAAGACACATAGTCAGTTACTGGAACTAATGCCAGAACGTTCTGGAAACGTCCATACAAAAAACTTTGAAACTTTTCTTAAACAATTATCCGTTTACAAGGCTCCTTCGTCGGGATCAGATAACTTAGAACAGGGATTGTTTACCCCAATCGATGAAGTTTGGGAGAATTACTACGATCCATTGCATGTACTCTTACGTGCGGTACATCGACGTGATTTCCAGAGCTCACTTGATCGATTTACCAATTTTGTCAAATCCAAAGAAAAAATGCCGGCAAGTGGTAATCTCTGGCCACCGTTCAGACTTCCGAGACCAGTGGGAAAATCATTTGGAGATCCGTGTCGGATTTTGAATTCCAGAGTCTTTCATTCGACTATTCTTTCGATATTCTTCCGAGCGGTACATTCACGAGATGTATCCGAGCACTTATTAGCATTGGCTGTATTCCTTTTGGAGATTGCTGTTGAAGTAAGTGACGAGCCCATTAATGGTGCCATTGTAGAGTGTGAATCTGCTTATCAGCAAGCATTTTACACATTTTCACGCCGAGATCCACCAAAACTCTTGCAATGCTTCCCTACAGATAATCTTTGTGAGAACTTACGACATGTGGTCGACAAGTTGTCCCTTAAATCGCAAGAGCCACAAGTTTCACCAGCCAATTACCGTTCAAATCCTTTTTACAATGACATTGATTTTGATGTTTCCGATAGTGAGACGCTTCCTATGATCGTTGGAGGAGATAATGAAATGGGAGCGTCTGCATCCAATTCTAATAACTCATTGGCGGTTCTTTCTATGGAAGTGGCTTTGCCTCAGGACCTTTCGGTGGTGCCTGAAACCTCTCTTGTCATCCGAAGCATTGATGACGACAGCGATAGTCAAATTGATGACTCTCACTCCATGGCCTTACAGGCAATAAACAGTATACCAACACGTTACGCACTACAGCCAATAGCTCCGCCAGAATCGGGAATGGAAGTGGCCATACGTCGTGATCTGGGTCTGGCTACGACAAGTGATGCAGGTTCAGTGACTTCTACAACGATAGCCAACCGTCAGCCAAATGAAATGTTTTCCCCGACTACGCACATTGCGGGTGGTATGTTGCTACCTTTCCAACGGGTGCAGCCAGTAGCTGTGCCAAGCAGCAACTTAGACATAGTTCCCTCAAATTCTCTTGGAGCTGGCAGTGGAAGTAGTAGTTCCCGTCGAGTATTTGACTCTAGCAATCGTATGAGGAATATGGAGCATGCTATCGGGCTTAATAAAGATGAAGTTGTTATCGAGGAGAGTATCCTGTCGCTGCTGTTAAAGTTACATTCGCAATTGAGCGGCACTCTGGACAGTTTCTCGTTGAAAGACGGTGATGATGACAAGCCTGTTTCATTAACAATGGATGTGGACTGTGATGAAGCAGGTCCATCACCGTCATCCTCATCGTCGTCTTGTTCATCATCTTCATCTAGTCATCGGCAGGGAAATTCGCGGGGTATTCGGATATCTGATTCCCGCATCGGTGACGGGCCGTTCTTCATTGGAAATCTGCTTCGCAAAGTTGCAAGGCGGGACGAAAAATGTGCACAGAACATCGAAGATATTCGTAGCCGATTATGGCCGAACCAAAGAGAAAAGCAGGCTGAGCAAAAGGCCCGCGAAACAAGAGAAAAAGAAGAACGTTCACGAAGAGCAAAAGAACGGCAACGCAAACTAATGCAGGATTTTGCCAATAAACAAAAAGAATTCATGCAAACTGCAGGCCAGAGTATGGAGTGTGGCGACGATGACGACGACGATGAATACGAACAGCCTCGCGAAAAGGAATACGATTGCATAATCTGTAATTGTACCAGTGCCAGTACAGAAGCGAATCCCATAGGCTTAGTTGTTCTTGTCGAATCGAGTGGTATTGTCGGCCACCGTAGGAAAGTAGCTGAACGTCTACCACTTCCACTAAATACTGAAGATGAAAAGAGGCTTAAAAACAGCAGTATCCTTGCGACTGATTTCAATCGACGCAACAGAGTTTTGAGTGAGAAATTCGGTGAGGAGTCATGGTATCTGTCTAATAATTTAGGTTACGAAAATGGAGTATATGTACAGTCGTGTGGTCATCATGTTCATTTGAGCTGCCTGGATGCTTATCTCAAAACCCTATACGCCACGCAACGACAACACCTTCACGATCGGGGAGAGTTCTACTGTCCCGTTTGCAGGCAACTGTCAAACTCGGTTCTTCCGCTAAATCCACAATTGGACAGGCCTGCGCCAGTCGTGCGATCAGGTACACAGTCTTTCGGGACACTGGTGTTTGAGCTGATGAACCTTATCAAAGAAAATGAAAGACCGCCATTGAGAGTAAGTTAAGCCGAACATGAATCATAATTAATTTGTTTAAATTTGTTTTCAGTCTTTTAACACGTTCCACTCTTTTTCACAGACGACGACAAAGCTTTCAGAAGCGATGGGTCGCGCTATGGAAGACATGACGAACATAACTCATCGTAAGATGAATCGCTTTCCCCCAACGTTCCGTAGTCTGTTTCTATTTGTGACGTCGATAGCTCGAACAAATTTAGAATCCGAAATAATTCAACGTGGTGGGACACTTTGTTCCAATCAATCAACGCGGTACAAGCCCAAAAGGGAGTGTATAGTTCCATTGTTGCACGTTCTTTCTGTCCATGTACGAGTACTTGTAGAATGGCCATTGTGGCGTTCGTGGGCATCTCTGGCCGGTATGCCAGTTATCGATTCTGCACCCGTGCCTTCCCACTGCAAAGAATTCATCCCTAGTCTTTTCGCTGATCCAATAGCGTTGCTTTTGAAGTTTATTCTCTTGGCACCGTTGCACTTAGACCAAGGTAAGATATTAAATATAGAATCAATAAACCTTACTAGGTATATTCTAAATGATTATTTTTTTTTTAGTTTACTTCAACTGTATAGTGAAAGTTATGTACAATCTTTTGTACTACCAGATCATTGTTAAACTATGCGTCGCTCTGACTGATATAGAATGTGACTTCATCATGGAAAAATACAAAACTAGTAGAAACAGTAATCAGCACTTGGGCAAAGCTATGGCTCTTGTTCTCAGCCACACCGATAGACTACAGAGATTGCGTCGCGACTGCCTACCGGCATCAATTGATCAATCAGGACCCATCGAAGTGAACCTTAAATCAATGGAAACACAACTGCAGACTTTGTGTTTGCCATTTTTGCGCATCGCTGCTCTCCTAAGACATCATTTGTATCGCCATGAAATGCCAGAGATCTCAGCGCCGCCATTAGAATTTGTGAGACTAGTTTACTATTTGGAGTTAGTTACCGATAGTATGGATTGGGAGTGTTTCAATGCCTCAAAGGGACTATCGTTTATTACCGGTACTGAGGAGTCATTGCCACAATTCTGGTGTGAACAATTAGTAGATGTTCATCCACCACTAGAAGCCATCCGTGATCTTGTGATAGTTAATCAAAATATAGCCTGGCAGCAGCCAAAATTGCTAGGGCTACCCAGAGAATATGAGAGATTGTTTACGGTGAGTTTATGATGATGAACATTTTTATATGTTATTGTTTTCCTAACAAATTTTATGGTTATCTATATTAGTATTACCACGAGAGACCTTGTGAAAATTGCAACAAAGTGCCAAAGGAGAGCTCCATCTGCCTGCTGTGCGGAGCAATTGTTTGTCTGAAGCAAAATTGCTGCGCTGAGAATGATTGCTGTGAGGCAGTGAGAGTAAGTTTTTAATTTAATTGTTTTTTTTTTATTTTTTTTTATTTTATTAAACACTTATTAAAACTTTTCAGCACACAATTTCATGCGGCGGTGGTATTGGGATCTTTCTGGTAGTCACATCGACTTACATCATTGTCATTCGAGGTCGAAGAGCGTGTTTATGGGGTTCGCTGTATTTAGATGATTTTGATGAAGAAGATCGCGATTTGAAGTAAGTTTTTTTTAACCATTTTTAAACAAAAACTTTAGGTTCCATCCCATAAACACTGAAATTCTTATTACTTAAAATACGACGCATACATAGTTATGCGTGCATAAGGACTTATGTAGCCGCTATGAAAATCCTTATACAATAGACCCATTATAAGGTGCGTTCCCGTACTCCCTAAAACTTCGAAAATCTACGAATTTCTATGAAAAAATCCTATTTCCGTACTCCAAATTTTCTTAGTTTTTCACAGAAGAGAGCGCTCATGAGAGAGTAAAATATTTCCACAGACTGCGAATTTTAGTCCAAGAAAGTCCAAGAAGGAAAAAAGAAAAGAAAGTACTATATAAGCTGTCAGTTGACATGTGTATCGTTACAAAAGTTGAAAATAATAGAATGTATAGTCTAATCGGGCTTATTCGTGCAATAAATTAAACTTTGTGATATCAAATCTTTAATAAACATTTTCAAAAATACACTTATATTTTGACGTTTAAAAAAGGGCTAAAATTGTTGTTCAAAGCGTTCCCGTACTTTTGTTGCTCTCTAATAGCGAGTTTTATTCTGCTCTTTCTGACAAAAGAATTCATCTTTTTGAATTTTGAGAGTTTCATTCCAAAATAAAGAGCAAATCTAGATCAAATCTTATGTGGTTATCGTTTGGTAACACAAATCAATTTATTTTTGATTTAGATCTGTCAAAAAACTGATTTTGACAATTTTAATTTTTGCCTTCGATTGGCAAAATAAATTGATTTATTTTTTGATTTTAAATCAATTTTGCAGGTCTGGATTTTTCGGCAGATCTACCCCTCTTTTACTAACACCACTATGCATTATAATTGACAGCCATCAGCTTGATACTCGTAAGACAGCTGATACCGATAGCTGGTTCAAAGACACAAATATACACCAATACTATAGCAAATAAAAATCAATCTGAAAAGGTATTCGAATCGTTACGAATCTATAAATCAATTAATAGATCAATTTGTTGTGAACTAGTGCCAATCCGTGCTAAAAAAAAAAAAATAATGGACGAAGAAGTTAATAATTTATATTTTATAATTTCAGTGGAGTTTTTGATTGATTCCTCCTCGTCATCTGATGATGAAGATATGTTTTTTTTTTCAGGAATGTGTGTATCAGTTATTCACCAATCATACAATTAAATCTGGAAAAAAGTTTAATTGAAAGATCAAATCTCGATTTTGAGAGGAGATCTTTAATGGGGTTATCGTTTGGTAAATTTATATTTTCATCTATAAATTTTAGATTGATTTTTATTTGCTACAGTATTTGTGTATATTTGTGTCTGTGAACCAGCTAGCATTTTCAGCTGTTTTGTCGATGGCTGTCGATGCATAGTGGTGTTAGTAAAATAGGGGTAGATCTACCGAAAAATACAGATCTGCAAAATTGATTTAGAATCAAAAAATAAATCGATTTGTTTGGCCAACCGAAGGCAAAAATTGTCAAAATCATTTTTTTTGACAGATCTAAATCAAAAATAAATTGTTTTTTGTTACCGAACCCCATAACATTTGAATGAAACTCGCTATAAGAGATTTTTACCCCCATCTTGCAAAAATGACAGTCTTCACATTTTATGTGTACAAAGTACGGGAACACACTTATAGCGAGTTTCATTTAAATTTCTAAGAACTCCTCTCAAAATGGAGATTTGATCTTTTAAATGAAACTCTGTGTCCAAATTTAATTGTAGTATTGGCCACGTTCGGTGGCATACCTAAAGCAATCCGGATTGCTCTGTGTTGTTGTAACGCTTAAGGAAAAACCAGCTGATGAACTAAACATATGTTGTCAAACACTAATCTCAAGCTACCCAAAAATTATTATTAATTTGAGGAACAGCTGATTCAAAACTTCAGATTTGTATGCAATACAACTGACTTAAGAGAGAAAGCTACCTGGATCGTTCGAAAACAAACCCGCTACTAAGGTATCTTGGCTAGCCTATCGGCATTGCACCGAACGCGGCCAATGCTGAATGACTGACACATACATTTCTGAAAAAAAAAACATCTTCATCATCAGATGATGAGGAAGATGAAGACAAAGCAATAAAAAAACTCCTAAATTTATAAAATTTAAATTATTAACTTCTTCGTCTATTATTTGTTTATTTTTTAGTTTAATTTTTTAGCAGGGATTGGCACAATTTTACAATAAATTAATAACAAAATAGTTTCCATTTGATGTTTGACAGGAAAAACGTTTTACATGTATGCGTGCATTCAGATCAAATCTGCCTACCCACCAAAGATGAGATCTTTCGTGTTGAGATCTGATCTAGATTTGCTCTCTTTGTTGAAATGAAACTCTCAAAATTCAAACAGATGAAATCTTTTGTCAGAAAGATCAAATCTTTTCTTAAATGAAACTCGCTATTATAGTAATAATATGCTTATGTCAAAATAAAGTATTCATGTGCACATTGAGTGTTTCGCAACAAAAAATAAAAAATAAACCCCTGTTCAGAAAAATATCTATCTGGGTAGACGATCGAGATCGAGGCAAGACTGGTTTCCACACAGCATCTTCGTGGGTGCATGCCAAAAATTAACAATTCACATTTTCCCACTCTTAAAAATGAAAACTCTCATTGGCGGTGTCAAATGACTTTTCCATACAATATCACTCTTATGTGGGATCTATAAACATTCCAATGCATTTAGTTTATGTTGCTGCTATGCAATGTAATTAATAACATTGAAAACTTCTATTAAGCAACATCAACTTAAGTATGTTTCTAATTAGTTTTATAGTCTGGAGGTAAGGCATATTAACTTCTATTTCTTTTATTTTGAATCATATTTGATATTTCCTTACAGCTCCCTACCTTCTGTATATCTACTGCTCGCGATTCTTCGTATTGTATGATATGAATTGTATGTTATTCGTTTATAAAGCCAATCAAGTATTTTCTTTTTTTTATATAATCTACACGCGCTCAAGGGATTATACTAACCTTTAAATGTTAACAGCGCGGGTGTGAGTTTAAGGAAGAGAAAAAAGGATAGGAAAGATGTGTTGCGCGATGTTCTGAGACTAGAGGTGGTTGTTGTCGCGGATTCATCTCCAGGGATGGCGGCTGAACTAATGCGAAGAAATTTCCGTGTCTTATTTATCTATGTCCTTTATAATTCGCATTATTTTTTTTATTCGCTGTCATATTGATCGGCATACTAGTTTTACTCAATTTCATGCTATGCCTAAACAGCATGTAACGAGCAAACCACTAACGCATTGTATGACATTTTATTTTAGAATTGGTTTTTAATGGAAAAATAAGAGGACAATGACTACGGCAGTGTTTAATAAGGCAAGTCAATCCTATTTGACTGCGTAGTATTGTCTTTGATCTTTTTTCATTATATAAATAATTATTATTAATCTAGCTGAAAAAATTAAAACTGGGGAAAGGTAACCTTTTTAGATGGTTTCTCTTTTTGTTTGAATTGTGACTCAAACTCAGTTTTCTATCTGTCCGAATTCAACATTTCCAAAATAGTAAGTAATTTCATTGAAAAGCATGTTAGTAAATTATATGCAAATACACAGTGAATGAAATGCTATGTGTTAAATTACGTAAAACGATTCGGAGTCTAACTCGTTTACTAATGTGATTTAAACAAATTATAAACGTTACGAATTTTGCACCCTGAGTTTATCTACATTTTTGGTAATGAAAATTTATATTCAAAATGGAGCCATGGTAAAGCCAGCATTTTTTTATTAAGTGTCACTGTTTGTCAACTATGTATATTGAACTACTATTTTCTTTATAAATAGATTTCTAATTAATTTTTGTTTTTAACTTTCAGACGTGGTAAACCTTTATACCTTAGCCAAGATCGATTTAATCTTCTTGAATCTCAGTGGCTTTCGCATAAATTCGCTCACACAAAACATACATGGGTGTTCCATCGTGATCTATTGTAAATAATGATCAAACAAAAAGTAATACATATTTTAACCCTTAAATGGGATCTTATGTTGTTTTTTTTTTAAATTTAAACGTGGATTATATTTTTAACTTATAAATAGAATAAACTGAAATTTAAATATAATAATGTTGACATTGGGGTTTCCCTACAAAAAATCTTATCTACTTATCACTGTAAAAGTTACTTATTCCTAACACTAAACCTACCGCTACTTTATCGCTATGAGTTGTATATTAAACAGAAAATAAACAAAATCGTAATAAGTACATTTAGAAATCTTTGATTAATGGTAAAATCATTATTCTGTTAGTAACTCAATATCAAATGACAACAAATATTCCTCTGTTCTTACACCACCGTAGTTAAAAAAAAGATCCCTTATTGATGTCACAAAATCTAATCTCTAATGCAAATAAACATATACAAAACGAAAATGAAAATGAAAATACAAATAAAAGAAAATAACGTAATATTAGTATATAAATAAAAAATAACGGTTAATTCCAATTTATTTATTTATTAATTTAAAAACATAGATTTACCCTTAAAGGTGAAAATCTAATATTAAAAAAAAAACATGAATAATTACTATTGTTCAAAGCTGTTATTTAAGTTGAGTCTTTTTTCGCGAGTTGCTTATATTTAACTACATATATTTAACTGGCGGCAGCTTATTTTTATCATTCAACCCAATCGAAAAGTTCGACTCGCCAACCATAATTTTTAAAATATAAATATATAAACATATATATAATTAAGAAAGACTCATAAATAAAAAGCATAATAAATAAAATAAAAATTGTTATTCCTCTGTGTGATATTCGATTTAATATTAAAAAATACAAAGACTTTTATTAAAGATTTATTTCGCAAAAAATAAAAGGAAGACAAAATAATAACAGAAAACGAATAATTTAACTTTGTATATCACCAATAATTTTATTTAAACACAAATATTAAGTTTTAGTATTTTTTTTTTCTTTTTTCATTAGTTTAAAACTTAACAATTTTTAATAGGTAGGTATACATTTTGTTTTAAACCTTGAAATTTTAATTTATTAAAATTAAAAGAAAAGGAAACTAAAATTTAATATCAAAATATTATGTAATTACCATGAATAAAATGCGTATAAAAAAAATCTTACAAAAAAAAATATTCTAATTAAGAAAATTTTACTTGTAATTATATTTTTTAAAACCGTACATTATTTTCTGTTACCTACTTTAATTTAACATAAAATAAATGATGTAGTAAAAATATATATATTTACATTATATAAATAGAAGTTAATACAAAAAGAGAAATATGTATACAACAACACATTATAAATAATAACATTATTATATTTGATGTATCTACGAGAACTATGCCTAAGTATATAATAATTACTAATAAAGAAATGAAATAAAGTCAACAAAACAATACTATTGTTACTCGCTTTAAGTTATTTTTTTTTGTATTTAAACCAATGTCGGAATTTTTCACATTCGTTCCAAACCCCATTTGTTTAAATAGTTGTGTTTGCAATTTCGTTTCGTATCGATGAATAGGTGTGAATTCCATTATCTAATATGCTGGGAGTTCATTAAATGTTATTAAATGTCAACTATGGAAACCCTGTTAGAGCCTTAAAGCGGTACAGATTTATGCAACGCAATGCAACCAGAGTAATAGGTAAACTTTATAACTTTTTTTTTTTTTTTTTTTTATAACTTTGCACGCGCTCATGGGGTTATGAATACCCATTATATGTTTTTCTTAACATAGCGCGGCATCCGGTGGAAGAAGAGAAAGAAGGATAGGACACATGTGTGGCGCGTTGTTCTGAGACTAGAGCTGGTTGTTGTCTCAGATTTATCTCCAGGGATGGCTGCTGAACTAATGCGGAGAGAATTACCGTGTCTAATTTATGTATGTCCCTTATAATTCGCATTATTTTATTTAGTTCTTTGTCATATTTTATGGGTATGCTAGTTTACTCAATCACATGTTGTTAGTGTTATGCCTAAACAGCATGTAATGAGCAAAGCAGCCACTTATTTTATGACAATTTTGAGAATTGGTTTTTAATGGAATATAAGAAGACAAAGACAACGGCAGGAATCGAACCTGCAACCAGAAGGTTGACAGGCGAGCACACAACTATCGCGCCACGGCCACCCCCTATCTCATACTGACAAGTTTTGTTGGATAAAGTAGGTATAGGCTTATTTTTATGAACACAAACATTTTTAATAATATTCACCCTTATTACGACTGGCGTTTATCTGGAACGACAGCTCTCACTTTTTGTGTCGAGTAACTTTTTAGGCGCCTTAGTATTGGCGTTTTAGTTGGTATTACGAAACTAAAACGCCACTCGTTGTCGATCGAAATACGTTCCACATAAGCAGCTGATTTTGAAAAAAATAATTTTCAATGCAACTGTCATTAATTTTGAAATTCAATTTCTGCCGATTAAATTAATAATTTCTCAAGAAAGACGAACAAGAAACCAACAAAATTGATATACATAATTAAAGATCCAAATTCCAAATCAAATCCGTGAGATTTGCCAGATACGAAGTAAGTAGATGGACATTTCAAATTCCTAATATTTTCAATTAAGATTATTCTCTTCTTTCCAAATTTGTAATGCGTAGATACTTCAGGCTAAATAAGGTAGCCTTTCTTTACTTCAATAAATAGCAGTACAAAATGCTACAAGGAATAAGGATATTGTGTGTCAATTTTAAGACTTGGTGTTAAAGAATTCAATGTTGTGCTATGATTCCAATTTGATTTTGCTTTTTGTATTTTGTGACAGCTCCTTCTCTATTAAAATTAGTTCCAATAATTCCACGAGATACTTCATTTATTCGGCATTTGTAATGTTTACCCTTTAATAAACCCAAATTTAATTAAAAGTGTTAAAAAAGAATATACAAAACAACAAAACTTATATTTTTAGGCAATTTCGCGACGAGTAGTTTAAACATTTTTGTTCGACAAAAAAGAGCGTTTTAGTTGGCGTATAAACAAGGCGTAACGCATATTGTAATAACGATGAGTGACGTTTTTCTCACAAAAATGTAAGTTCCATTCGAATTAAGGCGTTACGCTGAGGAAAACGACTATAAAACGCCAAACGTAATACAAATATTTGAAAATGACATTCGTCATTTAAGCGAAACGCCTATCGTAATAAGGGTGACTATCGCGCAAATGAAAGATAAAAGTGAGTAGGGCAATCGTCTATTGATTTTACTAATTGAGCACAGAAATTATATTTACACTATTAAAAAAAAATACTTAAAACCTAAGGCGCAAAATTTTTGTCGATTTAGTAATATGTTAAATCATTTTTAGTATGATAGTATGTTAAAAACAGGATTTTGCTAATTTTAAAGGAGTTTAGTATCTTACTATCTTCTTAACTTTTTACTAAAGGTAAAATCACCAAATTTCTACTTTATCTTTTTAGTATCGAACAAAAATTAGGTTTAGTATGTTGCCAAAATTAAAAAGTTAATATTAGCAAATTGTTAAATAGTATCATGTTAATAACTTAATATGAGGCTGCTTAAAACTTTGCGCCTAAAGTTTTAAGCTGAAGGAATTATAAAATCGATAATTAAAAAATTATTTCATGACACATTTTTTTTGTGTTTCATATTTGGCTTTTCCATTCCTAAAATAATTTAATTTATTCGAATTCCAAACAACCAAACATTTGATCATTTTCTGAACACAATTGAATGATTTCTAAACAAAATCTGTCGAAACAGATCTTCAGAAGCAGATCTGTTCCATTAGTCATAATAAATTGATTTATTTTTGAATCTATCACATATGTTCTGCATTCCTAGTGAAAATGAATTCAAAACGAATTTCATTTAAAATGAAATAAAGTGTTATGCATTTCGAGTGGATTCAACTCCTTCCAATTCACTTCGAATTCATTTTCGAATTGTCAAAACCACCTGTTACAGACAATTTGTATAAAAATGGCTCATATTCGGAATGTAGAACACGAATTTTCATAATCAGAACCCTAAAATTCCACTTTCGGAATGAGCTATTTACAAACTTTATTTTATGTGGAATAAAATCGTTCCTTAAATTCACAAAAAGTGAAATACAGAACATGTGCGTATATCCTTCATATTTGTATTAATACCAAGGAAATATTATAATCAATTTAAAATCAATTATCAAAACTTGAGCGAGCATAAAAAAAAACTTATAACGCTACACCGATATCAATTTCACAAATACGGCATACAAATACAATAGCAAAATAAAATTGAAATCGTTTTCAATTGAGCTGAAAAAATAGAATGAGGATGCAGGAAAGCAATATGTATTAATTAATTTGAGTATTCTTTTATTTCCATTTTAAAAATAACAAATAAAATCAGATCTCATGTGATTTTGACAATTATTCATTTACCTCAACTTGGCCCAGCTAAAAACCTATATCTACTTCAGGGCGAGTTGAGGACGACCATAGGTTTCAAACAACACAGAATTTGCTTATCAGGGTGACTTTAGGTTTTTCAAAAAACGCTTTAGGGCAACTTCAGGGCTCAACGAACAAACCTATTATTATATATCACTTCACCACAAAATAGTATAGTTAATGTCGAATTCCAAACAACCATTTCAAATCGATTTCAGATCGATCGATTTTTTTATCTGTTGTAAGGAACTTGCAAAAAATAGCGGAGGTACGTGTAAATTCAATTGTCGAATTCCAAACAATCGATTTTTTTCTGGACAAAATCGAATTATTTCTTAACAAAATCTGTCAAAATAGATCTTGCGGTTTTAGCAAGATTTCATAGACTTTACACGCACAATATTTTTTATAAGTTCATTACAACAAACAAAAAATCGATCTGAAATCGATTTGACATGGTTGTTTGGAATTCAACATATGAAATCTTGCAAGATTTGTTGGGACAGATTTTGTTTAGAAATAATAATTCGTGTTAAGAAAGAAAATCTGTTATTTTGAATTCGACATAAGTTTAATCGACACTTTAAACAATTTTAAGGTGACACTAGGCGAAATTTGTGCATTTGTCATTGTTACGTGCACACTTTTAACGTATAAATCTTGGAATCCAATGCTTTATTATTTAATTTTCCAATTTAACGTTTTTGATTTGTAAAAGCTGTATTGAAATTTCAAATTGAAATAGAAAACTGATACTAGAATGAATAACCCAAACATTTCATCTTCTTTCCATCATCATCTTCAAGTGACTTATTCTTAAGTAACAATAATAATGGTTAACAAAATAACCGTAATACTTGTGCTTCTAGAAATGTTCATCAGCTTACCCTTGATTCAACTTCCGACGTACCGTGCTTTTTCATGAAAAAAAAAGTAAATTTAATGTCGAATTCCTTATGAACACAAACGAATTATTTCTATACAAAATCTATTTTATTCTGTCAAAACAAATCTTATATTTTTAGAAGGATTACATCGACTTGGTCACGCACTCTGCCGATTTGAGCTGTATTATGCTCGTTTGAACACGACACGGGCCCAATTCCGCAAGCTTGAGTTTTCTTTGTGTACACAGAAAGTCGGGTACATACATATATATTTTACGCAAGAAAGCAATTAATTTTTTCTTGACAGATAACGCGTACAGAAATCATTCACACTTGCGGAATTGGGCCCAGTTTTACAAAGCGTTGAACTGGTGTTCATTTCTGCATAACTGCAATGAGTAGTAGAAGTATTAATACTTTATTGAGATTTAATTATACAGGTTTACATTTACACATGCACAGGGTATAATAACTTAGAATTATATTTGCCAACTTAGAATTGGTCTGCCGGCTATACATGAACTGTATTTGTTGCTTTTTTTATTGGCAACACAAATTATAATTAAAAATATTAGATTACGATTAGGGCAAAATATCCTTTCACTCAACATAACTGCAATGAAAATGTCCGCTTTTTGACGTTTATAGTCAAGAAAAACAAATTCACATTTTTCCATCGTAATCGCAAAGTTTTACGAATCCCGATAAAAGTTATAGCAGAATCCGTTCGTAATGGCAATTTTTATGAGCATTTCCAATACGATGTGATTTTCTGGGGATTCGTAACAAGTTTCCGATTCCAAAGAAATCGTGATAGGACTGAATAATTTATAGAACCATTCATTGAATAAGAAGTACAGGAAGAGGCATATTGGGAAAAAAGTGAATAATTGTTTGAGTTACACAAATACTATACTCACTTCTCTGTATACACATATAAATCTACGAAGTAGATACACTATGAAGCACTTGAAACGAGACCGTCGACTTCAACATTACACACATTAATACAATACATAAAGCCATAAAAAGGAAGGACAATATTGTGGGTCCACATTTGTTTTGAGAGTGTGTCGTGTCCTCGGTTTGCAAATTTTTACCCCAAAGCCATAAAAGGAGTTTAAATTCAATAATTCTCAACGATTTAAAGCCCCTTGCCATCACCAACAAAAAATAATCCCTGCCTGTGCGAGAATTTCTAATTTGACAGGTCATCTTCAGATATGTCACAGGTTTAGTACCTATATTTTTATTTTCACCAAAATTGCTTTTTTTATGGAAAAATGCCACAAAATATTAAATGAAAAGTATTACGATAGAATATGTACCTAACCTATAAAAAATCTTTTGAAATTATTTTGTGTGGAATATGATGCGTCAAAATGTACTTGTGAATTGAAAACTTTTTGTTATCCTTGTTATAGATTTAACGCAGGCCCGCATTTTTTGTTTTTGTTTTAAAATAAAATATTCCAATTATTTACTAGAAACACTTTCATTTCACTTTTTTATTCAGTTTTAAAGTCAATTTTTCATTTATGTCAAAATCTAAAAATCTGAACACACCCTTTCAGCTAGGCAAAACGACAGATGAGATTTAGAGTTTTTTTATTTATATTCACACACGTACAGAGTATATGTGACATAATGCTCGCTTCCTCTATTTTTTATTCAGTGGAACCATTTAATTAAAAAAAAGTTTGAACACTTATAGCCTTATTATATTCTGCCATTTAGGTCAACAGTGAATTCGGATCATTCACTCGCTCTACATTTCACGCTTCTATCGGTTTGGTGAACTGCACTATGCCAAGTTCATTTTGACATATGTTAACAGATGCTCGGTTGAAAATGTTAACAGATGCTCGATGAAAATCGTTTCAAGTTTGGATATAAAACCTTGTGGTTATTTTTTTCGCGTGATCGAAAGATTGAATTAAAATGGAATCGAAGTGACAATCTGAGTTTACAGAATAAAAGGCGGCTTTACATGGATCTGCATCTGCAGACTTGAAGAAAAGTAGAGCGGGCCAATAATATAAAAAAAACATAAAAGTAAGACAGGGTACACACTAATAACTTACTCGAACTCTGCTATAATTTTCGTGACACATCTCACAATCACATGTTCTAAGCGTTCAGGTATGTAGTTTTGAGAAGAAAATGTTCGCTTTTTTCGTTGTTGTTAAGCAAACTGAGGTGAAATGGTAAAAAAAAACTTGAAAATTCGTTATCTGAACGGAACAAATTATGGTGCAGATGAAAATGCTATAATGAAGATGAACATGTTCATCTTCACTATAATCTGCAATCTTCAGGTTCGTACATCGCACAAGTATGAATTTTTTATTTTGTTTCCTCTTTTTTTGCAGATGTCAATGCCGATGAAGATGAAGATGCATGTAAAGCCTCCTTAAACAACAAAACATGCAACAGAAATAATACAATGAAAACGGAACACAAAAAAAAAACAATATCCATTGTTGCACACACACACCAAGAATCAGATGTGAATTAGATTCTTCAATTCCTCGATTCAGATATCCATATATATTTTGTATTCGATTCAGCTCTTATTAGTGGGATTGGATCGAGTAATACTGTTTTTATCTGATTTAAGTATACAACGACCTAAATCCTGATTTAATTCACCATATAAACGTAATAAATGATACACAATGAAACCGATCAACTACATATGAAGTAAATCAGCAGCACTGCTTCCAATTCCATGATTTTCATATCAATATAAATTAAAACCCATTAGATGTCGCTGAAAGGAAAGCTTTCACAACGTTACGTTACGTTCCTAACACAAAAAAAACAGTATATTTTAAATGGTTGGGTTTCTTAAATCTTCTTCCGAATTTTATCAATTTCATTTCATTTGGATTTTTTTAAAATTAACTATGAGTTTTGCAAAGGAAATTATTTCTAATATAACGCATCAAGATATTTATAACTTTCCTTTTCCATATAAACTGTGGATTGCGGTGAACTCTATTGCATGCGGATTTATCAAATGGAACATTGACGGCACACAAATTGAGGTCCAACTTATTGCATTGGACAATTATCTGAGCAACCAGACATCCATTTTCAAAATCAAAAGTCGTTCATCTTTTGTGACTCATTTGCGTGGTTATGAATTTCAACAGACTAGAACTGAATTCCAAACGGCCAAAGAAACGCCAGATGCAGCTTCACCTGCGTCTGAATTTGCAGAGGCAACCTCAATTTCAAGTCCAAAATACAGTGAAATCATTATGCACTTCAGCCATATGTATTTCCAACGTCATCGAATCGATTTGTTAGCTAACATTAGGCAAACCAATCACACAACTTCGGTTTCGGATAATATGGCTGGAGAGAAAAAGGGTGCTAATCGTTTTGAAGGTGATGTATGCTTTCGGCGCATTGGGTTTAGTTCTATGTTGTCTAGAGCTCATTTCAAACATCAATTGATATTGAATTTCTTATCGGAAACTAAAGCTTTGGAGGCAAAATTGAAAGCATCAGAATTGAAATCGAACATCAAGAAACAAGAAGGCAATGACGAGGACTCTATGATTGAATTATCTGCCGAGCTATTTGAAAATCCACACGATAGTGTACTATACATGGGTGAAGAACATCGAAATGCTTATGCAGGTTTTTATGGAAATTGCACCAACGAACAAGTTCTGAAATTTTTCGGCGATTATTTGCCCATGTATGAAAGTAGTAATATCAATGATGAAGGAGAGAAACGAATAGCTAATTTAAAGTAAGTATCTATGTGTAAGTAAAAAACATTGGATGAAAATTAAGTACGGTCGGCCGTCACCAATCTATACTGTTTAGTTCACAAAAAGACGTTTTCTTTCACGAGTTTAAGAAGTTCATGTAAAAAGAGCAAGCTGGTGAAAGGTCTTCATTATTATATTTATGAGAAACCTAATTACATACATATTTTTACAATACATATCTACTTAACTAACCACGACTCCTGAACGAATCTATCGTAGTGGAAAACCTCATAAAAATTGCTATTACGGATTCTATGTTAACGTTTTTCGGGATTCGTAAAAGTTTCCGAATACGATAGTATTTGTGATAAGGCTGACTACCTTACTTACATGGATATTAGGAAAATGATATATTTTGTAATAAAGTTCTCTAGAACGTAGAGGAACGTCTAATGATAACTTAGGGATGTTTATAGAAAAAATACATCGATGTTTTTTTCGATGTAATACATCGGAACGTTACATCGATGTTTAACGATGCATCGGTTAAAAACTGATGTTTCCGATGCATCGAAAAGAAGGATATCATGCTACAAAAACAACATAAATCAGCTGATATATGATGGGAAAAAGAAAAAATGATAATATTCAAGGTTCCTTTTTTTTCTGAAATTAAGTTTTAAGTTTTTCATTGAAATTACAATTTCCAGTACTTGTTCTTTAAACTCTGCATGAATATGATTTTGTTGACACGCTTAGCCTGAATCATGTTTCACTGCTGGTTCAGCAATTCAGACGCTTTGGAAAACAGTCGCTCCGATTGAACCGAACTGGCTACCATAGTTAAATATTTAAAAGCAACTTTGTAGAGCTCTCGAAACCGCACATTCCAAAGGATTAGATCAATCAGATCGAATGCTCGTCACTAACAATTTCTTCATTTTTGTTGGACTTCCAATAGTGATGAACTAACTTGTGATGGTCATGTGAATGGGCCGCTTTGTTCTAGTGTGACCTCTGGCTTGCATTTGGGAACTATTTGTGTATGTGTGCCTGCCTCGCTTTACTATACGTGTTAGGTACGCCAGATGTGCGAATCCAACGTCGCCTCATCTTGTCGTGTTCATGTTATTTCTTTTGTTTTATAACCTATGTGTTCTCAATTCAATGACATCAAATGTGTCAAAGAATGCAAATGATGAGATACTTTCATTCGATATATCGGAACAAAAAACATCGATGCATTGTT
The DNA here is from genome assembly GCA_910595825.1 of Philhelius pedissequus. NCBI lineage: Eukaryota > Metazoa > Arthropoda > Insecta > Diptera > Syrphidae > Philhelius > Philhelius pedissequus. The sequence continues at coordinate 45,155,334 of OU343162.1, forward strand.
AAACATCGAAAGCATTCGATATATCGATGTAAAATGATCAACCCTATGATAACTCCTTTTTTACTTGCGATATATATTTGCTATATAGCAATTTTTGTATTCGTAAAACATCGAACTCGAGATATTTACCGGATCAAACTTGATATTAGGATAGGAATTTGCGTCAAAATTGGTACATTAGCCATGTTTTATTATCGCCAATAACCCATAAGGATGGTTCACCCCGTGAAAATAAAACGATCTGGGTTATGTACTTAAATGTACCTTCTGTTCGCCGAATTTAATACTAATATTTGCAAACCCAGATAGAAACCTGGATCTCGTGTTGTTTTTGTAATACGTATTAAAAAATAACGCAGACCCGTAGATAATAAAACGCAGCTATTGTTTTTTCGGTAAGATGACCACACGTTTTTCTCATTTTTACTTGCGATTATAGGTACTATAAGGCATGACATTACTATCATAGAGAAGCCTAAAAAAGCTATCGACAAAAAATGTCTATCTGTCCGTCTGTATGTATAACGAGCTACAGCCTAAACGGCTTAAGCGATTACCTTCATATTTGGTACGTGTGATTATTTTGGCATTCCTCTGAAGGGAAATTGAAATTTTATTTTTAGGCCTAAAAATAACGGTACCTGTTATATGACCTTGAGGGAAAATCTTATTTTTCTCGAAAACGGCTCCAACGATTTTGATAAAAAAAATTTTGAGAATTTTTTTGTTGGTAATCAAAATGTTGGCTATCATCTGATATGAATCAAGTTTACGGGAAAAGTCTATATTAACGGCACCTTTCATATAACTTTTTTTTTAATTTGTTGGCTTTCTCGGTAACGGTACATTGGATTTCTGTCAAATTTTATATCTGCGAAGATCTAAGTAGCCAAACTAATTCTGCGTATTAAAATTTTAAATATCATTTTTTTTATAGTTAAAATTAATTAAACAATTTTTTTTTTAAATCAATATTTTTGAAACTAATAAAAAAAAATAATTTTAAATTTTATAGTCACATGTATATTATTAAATTCTAAAAAATTGTATATCAAAATTTCAAAAAAGTTTGTTTTAAAAAAACTAAAAATAAAAAACCGGATTTCATCAAAATCCGTCCTTCAATTTTCGAGATCCTTTTTTATAAAATCTTCATTGACCCGTGACATCTATTTACATCTTCTTGTATTGGCATTCTTGGTTTTTTCGAGAAATCGGTTAAAGTGATGGTTTTTTCAGTTTCTATATTTATAAGTTAAAAAACGATTTTTACCCACCTACTTTCATTTATACATATGTATGTACATATCTACATACCTAGGTTCTCTATGTATAGGTAGGTACATGTTATTCTCCTAATTTTCATAATTCAAATCCATTTAAATATACATTTGTAAGTAGGCACCAATGTAACCATTCCTTGAATTATATGAATTCCGCAATTCATTAAATTATAGTAAAGGATAACTAGACAACCTATAACAGCGTCAGTGGTTAGCTACACTCAAGTTGTTAGTTACAAGAGCAAGTTCGTACGATCCAGTCGTGCATTTTATTTTAAGACGAAAATAAAAGTACCTGGCATACATATTTTTTTTTTGCGCAAAAAGAAAAATCTTATTTTTATAAAAAAAAAAATCAGTTCATTAACGAAGGGAAAATGTACTTTTTTAATTTTTTTTTTTTGGAAAAAATGTCATTTTTGGTACCTAGTAAAGCATTTTTTGGTTTTCGATTTTCTGGAAAACGGTTCATTCGAGTTTTTCTTATGCAAAATCTTCTAGAAAGTATAAACACTAATGTAAACCAAGGTTTAAAAAAATATATTTCTGGAGAACGCTCCAAGATTTTTAATAAAAAAATGTGTGCATTAATCAATTAGTACTGTTTACTAAACATTTTACGAGTATTTTGCGTAGGCACTTATTAACCACTTTTTATATTTTTTACTTTCTCACTATTAGATGAACCGAGTAAAATTATTTTTTGCTTGCATATGCCCACTAAATACATGTGTTAATAAAACGGCTTACTCAAATTTTTAAACAAAAAAAATTTTGGAAATCAATTTTTCAAAAACCAGTCATTGAATTTTTTTGAAATTTGTATTTTGTATTTTTTCTAAAAATGTTTTTAAAATTTTATACATACAAAATTAATTTTTTTTAAAAAAACCGTTCCAAAGATTTTTGAAATTTTAGTTTGCTAATATGTATACCATCATTATTTGCGAATCAAAGTAATATTACCCACATCTGCCACATCATCGTCAATGTTTAACTACATTATCTACAAGAGCAAACTCGTACGACCCAGTCGTGCATTTTATTTAGTTTTTTTTTTGTAGATCAATTTCTTTGTTTGGTTTTCAATTTTCTGAAAAACGGATTCATTGATTTTTTGAAAAAAAAACTTTAACCAATATTGTAAACTAAATTTTTTTAAATAAAAAAACATTTTTTTTTTAAACTCAATATGTATGTACATACATATTTTGAAAACGACTATCTTATTCTTCTATACTTTGTAGGTATTTATATTTTGAGTAATTCTTTTGTATACTCGAAAAAAAAAACATTTCCCTAAACAAAACAACAATGGTATCTACCAAAAAAATGTTAAAAAAACGTTAATAAAATATTTTTTTTACAAAAGCAGCCCAAGAATTTTCATAAAAAAATACGTGCGTTCTTAAAATATTGCAGTCAACTTTTAAATAAAATAAAATTCACGACTGGATCGCACGTACTTGCTCTTATGTTCGATCACATCGCATGCAGAAGATTCTTATAGCGAGTTTCATTTAAATTTCAAAGAACTCCTCTCAAAATGGAGATTTGATCTTTTAAATGAAACTCTGTGTCCAAATTTAATTGTAGTATTGGCCGCGTTCGGTGGCATACCTAAAGCAATCCGGATTGCTCTGTGTTGTTGTAACGCCTAAGGAAAAACCAGCTGATGAACTAAACATATGTTGTCAAACACAAATCTCAAGCTACCCAAAAATTATTATTAATTTGAGGAACAGCTGATTCAAAACTTCAGATTTGTATGCAATACAACTGACTTAAGAGAGAAAGCTACCTGGATCGTTCGAAAACAAACCCGCTACTAAGGTATCTTGGCTAGCCTATCGGCAATGCACCGAACGCGGCCAATGCTGAATGACTGACACACACATTTTTGAAAAAAAAACATCTTCATCATCAGATGATGAGGAAGATGAAGACAAAGCAATAAAAAACTCCACTAAATTTATAAGATTTAAATTATTAACTTCTTCGTCTACTATTTGTGTATTTTTTAGCAGGGATTGGCACAATTTCACAATAAATTAATAACAAAATAGTTTACATTTGATGTTTGACAGAAAAAACGTTTTACATGCATGCGTGCATTCAGATTAAATCTGCCTACCCACCAAAGATGAGATCTTTCGTGTTGAGATTCTGATCTAGATTTGCTCTTTTTGTTGAAATGAAACTCTCATAATTCAAAAAGATGAAATCTTTTGTCAGAAAGATCAGATCTTTTCTTAAATGAAACTCGCTATTAGTAGAAACGAAGAAATAGGTAATATGGTTTATTACTAAAATTTCTTTAATTTTTTTTTATAAAAAAATTGGTAGATAATTTTATGTATTTAAAAATATAAGCTTAAAATATAATTTAAAAAAAAAAAAAATCGTCATCCGTTTCAAAATATGGAATTTAAAATATTGCAAAAATAAAAAAAAAATTAAAATTTTGGTAATCAGTATTATTTGTAATTTGAAGAACCTCCTATATAAAAATTGTTATCGAGCCGTTTATGAGAAAGTTGAACATCAAAAAATGGTTGTATCACAGGTACCATTAATAACAAAATGTGTATGTAAAAAAAATTGAACAAAATTGTAGACTATAAAAATGGTTAGAGCCGTTTTTAGGATAATTAATATGGCAGACAAAATTGTATGGCAGGTACCTTTATGTTGGAGCTAAAAAAAACGATTCAAGAATTTATTTGAGACAATCACCTGAAACGCTTAAATAGCTGTTTGATGAAAATCGCTTCAGCCGCTTATACTGTAGATCGGTCTACAGACAGACAAACGGAATTTCGGGTACCCACTTTTTTGGAATTCCCTATCATTGTAATGTCAAGTTTGATTAAAATCTCGAGTTCGATTTTTTCCAAATTCAAAACTTGGCCTATAGTATCTCAAGTAAAAATATTTCATTGGGCGTTGTTATTAACAGTAGTTTACCATAGAACCACTTTCCATATTTTCGACTTTCTCACTAGTGGATAAACCGAACGAATAAATAATACATACATACTTATGTATATTCATATTTGTCTTTTTTTCTCCCAAACTATAACAATTAAACAATCTAACAATTGAATATGTTTCATCAATTTTTTTCCTCCTTGGTACCTATTTATTTTTCATTTTTACCCAGGTTAGTTATAATACTTGCCTTAACTAAACAACATAACATAGACAAATATTATCCTTATTGTCGAGAGGACAAGCACCATAATATGCCTTTTCTTTATAGTCATTCGGGAAAAGCTTCGCCACCGTCAAACAGTCTTGACATAAATATTTTGTTAAATGAAGAATCAAAAATTGCGTCTGATGATATCGTACAACACAATATTTCTCTTCCATCTACATCATCACGTCCTCCACAACAAAATGTTTCTTTACAATCAACTCTTGAACCAATATTCATACCAGATGAAGAAAAAGATGAAGACATTCTAATGGATGATTTCATCAAATTCAAGCAACAAACTGAAAATCAAGCTATAACTACTGAGATAATTGACGAGACCGACATAAAAATGGAGGAACCTTGCAATAAACCAGTTAACGAAGATAATGAAGATAATTTTAAAAATTTCTTTAATCATTATAGAGAGTCCTTGAACTTGCTTTATGAAAAGCAATAATTAATAACAATTATTTATTGACTTGTTTTTGTTTGTATTTAATTTAATGAATTACAATTGTTCTTGTTTTTTTTTTATTTTTTATTTCGGTAGATGTACAAACAACATCAGTTTATAGCTCGAAAGTAGAATTGTATGATCCTTGTTATTAACGCCTTGCATCATATGCATTTAAATATATTGAATTGTTAATAATTATATTGTTGTTCTAATATTCAGTTGTTTAAATATATTTTCAAATTTAAATAATTCTTTTAAGAAGACCAATATGTCATTTACAGAGCCATGGCTACTTTGGACTGCTGTTTCTTCACGGCGGTTATGCATTTAGCCATTGTTGGTGAAGCCCTTGAAATTGCATCTGTCATAAAGTAGTCTTTCAAAACTTTCTGTTTGATGTCAACCTTTGTGTTTTCAATTAATTTTGCCTTTTTAAAATAAAATTAGAATCAAAAATGTCAAATTATTTATGTATATAGCTTACTGTAGCCAATTGTTCGGCAAGAGCACCGAACGCCGAACTTTGTAGTTTTCCATGTCGGTTTAGATGTGGAGCGATGTCTTCAATACGATTCCTTAGTTCATCTAGATTATCATAAGGGAGTGGAGTTCCTGAAGGATTAAAAGAATTAAGTATGAATAATTTGATTTGTTTAAAGAAAGTTATCAAGAAAATGGTGGATGATAAAGAGATAAAGCAGTTTTCAATTTGAACCACTCATTCAATACGAAATTCCACATCTTTATTTGCGGAGAAATATTTGAATATAACTCACCAACAACTTCAGACAAAGCTCTAACAATTTTCCAATCTTCACGGGCATATCCAGGAGGTGATACAGCGACGAGTGTCTGTTGGGCACGACCTTCGGTATTCACATAGGTTGCTTGTTTCTCTGTGTATGCTGCTCCAGGAAGCACAGCATCAGCAATTGATGCACCAGCATCCCCATGGTGTCCAATATACACAACAAAGCAATCCTTTGGCAATTGATCACGTTTAACTGCACCAGCATCTGCACCAAGCAAGAATAATACTTTGGGTTGAGCTTTGATTGCTGCATTAACTCCAGGTTGACAACCAATATCCAAAGCTCCTGCCTGTGAGGCATTCGTTTGTAAGACATTGAAAGCATTCCAATTCTTTTAAAGAAAAAAAAAGAGAAATTATTAGTCGTGTTTTCTTCAAAAGCATGTTAACAATGTAAACTGTTTTTAAATTTGCTGGCTATATCATATCTGATTATTTTCAAATGCTTACTGGTTTGCTCAATTTTTTTGCATAGGAATGAATTGTCGCATGGATTCCAGCACCATCGGCACGCTCCAGCAAATCAGCACCAACTATTATAGCTGGCTTTTTAGCGGCTTCTAGCGTTTTGGAGAAAGCATGACTTCCATTACAGACCTGCGTTATCAAACTTGCATCGTCTCCCAAGTGGGCATGCTTGTATGATAAATCCACTTTGGGTCCAATCGAAGCCAGATCGAGTTCATTATGCACATAACCTTTGCGTAGGCGAGTATTCAGAAGTGGGGCTTCATAACGTGGATTGGTACCGACCAAAAGAACCGCATCGGCCTCCTCCAAAGCTGCAAAATTTCTTATTAAACTATTAAACTTAATTACGACGATAAAACTCACCAGCAATTGTTGAGTTCAATAAGTAATTTGATCGCAAATCTGTGCTAGAACCCTTACTGCAGAAACCTTGTTCAGTACAAAAAGTCTCTGAGCCAATACGGTTGATGAGATCCTTCAATGCAACCATAGATTCAACATCAGCTAATTGTCCAACAACAGCAGCAACTGAGCCTTTTGGTGCTTTATGAAGAGCCTTGGCCACCGAAATCAAAGCACCTTCCCATTCAACAGCTTGTAGCTCACCATTTGGTAATCTTACCATTGGAGCAACCAAACGTTGGCGTTTTAATCCGTCGCAGGCAAATCGAGACTTGTCGGCCAACCATTCTTCGTTAATGTCTTCATTTTCACGAGGTAGAATTCTTAATACCTCATTAGTGCGAGTGCTTACCACAATGTTACTGCCAATTGCATCTAAAACGTCAATGCTGCTGATTTTACGAATTTCCCAGGGACGAGCAGTGAAGCTATAATAAATAAATAATCACAAAAAAAAAGAAGCCAATTAGTAAAACAGAAAAGAAAAATGCGGCAACAATTAATCCACTTCAGATTGGGACAACCATTGTTTTTATTTTTTTTTTCTATTTATTTATTTGTTCATTATTCACTTTTAAATAATATACATACAGTTACAAAATATATTTAAGTTTTATAAAGCTAATAGTTTAGATGTCTTTAAAAAAAGACAAAATTAATCAATGTGGGGTGGCAATATTTGTTTTTTTAAATTAACAATAAAATTTACATACATAGTTTAATTATTATTAAAAAGAACTAAATTAAATATTTATCCAATGTAGGTGAATAAATCTTATATATCAACGTGATTAAAATCAAGAAGCCATGATTTTACATATTTTAAAAATTTACTTTGAATTCTTATAACTTTTATATAAATCGGAAGATAATTAAAAAGTTTACAGGATACGATTGGGTAGGAGTTTCTATAATGGGTCCTATCGGGAATCTGCCAGGGAATTTCGTTTTCCACGGAATATTTTTTTCCCTCGAAATTTTTTCTGTGGTCTTGAATCTCCCACGGAATAAATTACCTTCGAACAAAAAATTGTATGAAATGACAGCAAATTTCCCTGGGAAAGCTTTATTGCCGATATTAATAAATACCGAGGGAATTTTTTATTCAAGATAACCCCATCAGTAGTATGAAAAGCTGGAATTCTGGCAACATGACAGGTAATGGTACGTGTGTAAGTAACGTAAACCAAATATTGCACTTTGTATATAGTCACATCTTGTAAAATATTTTAGAGAGTCTAAGATAACTGGAAGGATTTTAAAAGATCTAAACAATGACATATAGTGAGCAAGGCGATGTGCGTTACTAATTTTTCTTATTGCGCATTTTCGTAGAATGATGATTGGCCTTAAATTGGATATGTAGGCACCTCCCTAAACACTAATCCCATATTATAGTTTTGAATTGAAGATTCAATGGTAAACAGTTTTGAGTGTTTTATTAGAACAACACATTTTTCAACCGATAGAAACGCCTAACGGAAGAACGCAAGATCTGTTTTAAACCAGAAATGTGTGGCATCTAAGTGTACAAACAGAGTTGAGCGGAGAGTGAGCAAAAGCAAAGAGCAAAGCGGAGAAATCAAACACGTGTAGTGAAAGGATAGCGCACAGAGAGCAGCGTCTTCGATGATGGAGCAAAGAGTCAACAAGGGACCAAAGCGGCGATTTCAAACATGTTTGATTTCTCCACTCTCATCGCTGTGATTTTTAAGTAAATGTGTGCGTTGTGTTCAATAAAAGTAAAATATTTAAAAAGAATCGAATGAACTGTTGTTGTTTGCTTCTACTTTGCTCTTGCTCCTAACTCTAACTAGGCTTAATCATTGCTCACCTCTCGAGCTCTTTGTTTTTTGCTCTAATGGATTTCGAAGCTTTGCTCTGAGCTCCACTCTATTTGTACACTAACTCATATTTTGATCAATCGTAGTACCTAGGTATTTAAAGTCCCTGATTACTTCAATTTTAAAACAGTTTGAGTTGCAGTCTTCATTTTCCTTAAAAGTTGCGTCAGACACAGATGCACAAACACAGACCATTTTGGCTGAAATGCTGACAGTCAAACGAGTTGATGTTTACTTCGACATAATACTGGCTCAAGCGAACCAAATCTGAAAAAACTATTTTTAGTTTTGCCATTTACAATTAACATATGTGAAGCAAACCATGTTCTCAAAATAGATTAGATATCAGATTAAGTGGGCTCGTTGAGCTATATGCTATTCCAAGATCATTTGAAAAAGCCGTAACTCTATTAGTAAAAGATAAGATAAACAAAGAGTTAATGAAAATCAAAAACAGAACTGGCCCTAAGGCTGACCCTTGGGGTACACCTAAGCTTAGCACCTGGGGGTTGATTAAGAAATCTCCTATTTTTACTCTTACTTCACGGTTCCTTAAATAAATAGCGAGCCAGGCATCATATAGTGTATCCAAAAGAATATCATAAACAACCGTGTCAAAATCTTTGTTAATAACTACAAAGAGACCAGCGCGAGACTTTCATACAAAGGAGCAAAAACATAAAAGAGCATCCTGAGTGGAGCAACCTTCTCTAAACCCAAACATCGTTTCTTTTAAAGTTTTTTTTCAAAAACCTATGCGATAGAAAATAGCAAGAAAATAGGCAGTACAAAAAAGCTAAAGTGTCATCAAAAGACCAGTTCGCATTTGGGCAAAGTTAGATTTTGGTGAATATGATAAGGTCTAGATTCACGAAGGTGGTAATGCTGGGAGGACTTGGTTTTTATTTGTGTTTAAAAAATACTAGGGGTAAAGTTGTTATTTTTTTTCTTTTCGATTAACTTAAATAAAATTAAATTTTTAAATAGTGGTAATAAGTTTGGGCATTTCAGTTAATCAGAAAAAGTTCCAATACTTGAATTGAATAAATGTGCTAGGATATCAACTAAATTTGGTGGAATTTTCAAGTTCGAATTCTTCAGAAAATAGACATAATGACTTCTAACCCGGTTATTTCTTCAAAAAAAAGAAGCTATTTACAGTCAACGTACTTTCATGCACTTTAGGCCTTTGCAAATCTGTTGCAAAGCGACCTACAGTTTGGTGTAAAAGACATCTCCCTCTGAAACAAAGAATTCATATGTATTAGCTACTACTACTGGCTCCGAAATGTCGACTCCTTCTTCATTCAGCACAATTGTGTTAAGTTGATGAGGCGTAATTTTATTTCCTAAACTATTGTTCTCCATTCCTTTTTTAAGTTTCTTTGCGCGCTGTGAAATTTTGAACAGTAGTAATTGTTACGTGAGGTCGAAATTTCCTATTAATTTTCTGACTCAATTTCGTAAAGCTTTTTTTTAAAGTTTGAGTTAAGTGGATGCCTATAACATAATTTGAGGATTTTATTTTGTACTTTAATTTTTTTCAAAATATAATTGCTTATACGGTTTTAATCTTAATTGGGATATCTTTTTTGTGACTGTGAAACCAGAGCTTCTTATAATAGCTGTGTTTTATTATCGCCAATAACCCATATGGTTCACCCCGCAAAAATAAAACGATCTGGGTTATGTACTGATATGTACCCTGTGTTCGCCGAATTTAATACTAATATTTGCAAACCCAGATAGAAACCCCGATATAAACCTGGATCTCGTGTTGTTTTTGTAATACGTGTTAAAAAATAACCTAGACCGACCCGTATATAATAAAACGCAGCTAATCTTTCAAAATGTTTAAAAACAAGACATAGTCTTGAGAAGCATTTTCCTCAGTATAGACCTCCTCCAAAAATTCAAAACGCAGTTGATTATTAAGGAAGGAATATCTTATGTTAGTCCCAATCTGTAGAAAAGGTTAAACAGTTACGTTTCGTACCTTCCATTCATTCCTTTAAACAGCATATACAGGGTGGCACACGAATCGTGCTACAAAAATAAAACGTAATAACTTTTTTTCAGTGTGAGTAATCGGCTTATTTTTTTTTGTATTTTATAGGCTACTATTTAGATTTATCAAAATGAATGCTTGGGATACTGAAAAAAGGATTTCGAAAGTGCAGCGATAGCATTCTTTGTAGTCCGTCATTTCCGTCCAAAGGGAATTTTGGCTGGAGTTTGGCGGTACTCCCCCAAGTAGATGGACCATTATGAGGCTGGTGAACATGTATGCCGAATCTGGAAGCATCGAACTCAGACAGTATTATCGAGATCCCAATGTTCGGGTTCAGGATACAATCGTGGCTGCTGCATCGGCAATACAGGCAAATCCAAGTGTTTCGACTCGAAACTTATCGTGCCAAATTGGAGTTAGCAGACGGTCATTATAACGAATACTTCATGATGACTTCAACTTGTTTCCGTACAAAGTCCAAATTACAAGCAAGTTAAACCCTCAGAATTTGCCTGATGGCCGAAGAAGACAACACGTTGATTAATTGTTTGTTCAGGTCTGATGAGGACCATTTTGACTTAAACGGCAATGTTAACAAGCAAAATTACCGTATATGGAGTGAATCTAATCCAGTAATGCTCCATGAGACGGAACTGCACCCAGAACGAGTCACTGTGTGGTGCGCAGTTTCATCAAGGTGTATTGTCGGGCCATACTTCTTTGAAGAAAACGGTGTAACAAACTGTCAATGAATGGGGACAGTTATTTAAAGATGTTGAAGGAGTTTTTTTACCCAGAACTTCGTTGAAGACGTATCCCTTTCAGCAGGATTTGTTTTCAACAAGATGGATCAAGTGCAAACGTAGCCACACAAATTATGGCGGAGCTCTAACGAAAATTCCCAAACAAATTGATATCCAGAAACTGCACTTTCCGCTGGACCCCAAGGTCACCTGACCTGACTGCACAAGACTTTTTTTTATGGGGTTATGTCAAGCAGGAAGTGTACAAAACGAAACCCAGGAATTTGACTGAATTGAAGCAGTCCATATACGTGGATAAGCGTGGAGGTCATTTGCAGTTTATCATCTTTAAAAACCATTAGTTATTTAAAATAAAATAAAATTTTTAATCCAATAAAAAAAAATTAAAATAAAAGTTATTTAAATTTCTTATTGTAGCACGATTTGTGCGCCGTCCTGTATGCATTCTGGAGAGTTGTAATTTAGTTGTTTATTTATTTAATTTAAAATTAAATTATAAATAATTTGGTCTCTGGGACAAAATTCTAACACACATAAAACTGCACTAATTGCACCTTATATTCCGCAATAAAATTACTTTTTAAACAATACAAACATCGAAAAAAAAACTTGACAATATCGCACATATGGTAAGATTTTTTGAAAAATCAATTTTGTTGAGTATAATCATATATCATTCACACCCGATGTCCACCATACTTATATAACAGACTTAATTTCAGCCTCTCCCAAAGAACCACAACCCTTATTCCTTTCCGGATAAATTACCTAAGTTCCTCGCGCTTGTTCTTCATTCACACAGTTAGCTTATGGAACTCTCTCCCGTTTAATGTTAGATGCATAATAAATATTAATCAATTCAAAAGTGCAGTCTTTCTTTACTTCTCCATTTTAAGACACGTAAGCTAAACTCCCAATCTCAATCCTTTCTCTTTACATATCAACTATTTTGTTTTCCCTTTTTGTATAATTCCTAGGCATTTATTTTAAATTTTTAACTTTATTGAGACTATGTATAAATGTAAAAACCATTTTCTAGGTACTACAAAAGATATTTTATCTTAATGTACATCCCAAATTGTAAAAATAAATGAAATGAATGAGAAATGACGATATAGAAAGATTTACCGAGAGAAAAGATAAACTATCATTTTGTATGTTTATTCTGAAGAACCAAAGTAAGTAACTTTAACTCACCTATATGGCTTATTGGTCAAAGCTCCAACTGGGCACAAATCAATAACGTTTCCGGACAATTCAGTAAGGAATAACTTTTCGACGTAGGTTCCAATTTGCATGTCATTACCACGTCCAGTTGTACCTAAATCATCAACGCCAGCGATCTCAGAAGCAAAACGAATGCATCGAGTACAATGAATGCATCTGGTCATGATTGTCTTAACCAAGGGTCCTATGTCTTTGTCTTCGACAGCTCTTTAAAAATAAATATATACATACATATTTTTATAATTGAAAGAAATTCAAACTGTAAAACAAACCTTTTGCCGGTGTGATTGATATCAACAAACCGAGAACGATCCGAACCGAAAGCCATAGCTTGATCCTGCAAATCGCACTCTCCACCCTGATCACAAATTGGACAATCCAAAGGATGGTTCATCAACAAAAATTCCATAACTCCCTCTCGAGCTTTGCGAGTTAGATCAGAATTGGTTTTGATACGCCAGCCCTTCATAACTGGCATGGCACAAGCGGCAACTGGCTTTGGACTCTTTTCAACTTCCACCAAACACATACGACAATTACCAGCCACTGCCAAACGTTCATGGTAACAAAATCTTGGAATTTCAACACCAACCATAGCCGCAGCCTTTAAATTCAAAATCAATTTACATAATTCGCTTTTGCAAATTGCGCATAGCTTTTAGCTTACTTGCAAAACAGTTGTGCCGGGCAACACCTGCACTGGGATGTCATCCACAAACACTTCGATCTTTTCGGGAGCCTTGGCTGGTGTCTGAGCTACTGCTGCGCTGGTACGTATCGCCGCTACGTTGGCTACCCGATGAACGGGCGAGCTCGAGCCTGCAGCTAATGCCTTGACAAGCGGCGCACGAAACATTTTATTCTATAAAAATAAACAAATTGTAATTGTTTGTATAACAATTCGAATACAGTTCCTAAATTAAATTTAAGTCCTAAGCAATATTTTTCATTACATAAGCAAAAAAAATCGAAGAAACTTATTTTCTAACCTAAATAAAACTAGTTTTGCGTATTATTTTTATTAGGCAAACGATTCGTAGATATATGACAATTATTGAACAATGAAATTCGATATTGTTTTTTAACAAACTAATAATATTTTATAAACAAATTACGAAAAATGTACCTTAAAGATGGAATATAAATTAGAGTTACCGATAAAATTGGATGGGATCTGATCTGACACTTGACGAAAATTAAACTAGCACTGACAGATGTCAACAAAATGTCTTGTTATTAATTTTATTAGGAAGGAACCACAATTATAGATTTTTGGGTTTGGAATTTCGTCCAAGATTTATTACGGAATTCCACATACTAGTTAAGAGATGCATTCTAGTCGTGGGCCCAATTCCGAAAGCGTGAGTTCTCTATGTCTACACAAAAAGGGGTGTACATATACATACTTACGGTTGTTCCGCAATGGTGCGATTAATTTTTTTTGGCAGATAACGTGCACACAGCCAGGCAAATTTGTTCACGCATTTTTTGAGGGTGAATTAGGGTGTGTTCAGGGATTTCAAAAACACTTTATTTATGGTGATTTCAGGGCTCAACTATAAAACCTTGTATTTTATACAAATGTTTTTTTGAAATGTTCACACAAAATTTTGTAAAAGCATTCCAAAGTCGACCGGTGTCCATGGGAATCTCGATAGTTTTAAATCGAAATTGGAAATTTTCAAGGTAGTTATTTCATTTTCCATAATGGAAAAGTAGTTTGATCAAGTCACAAGAATTAAATCATATGATTAGCTAATGAGATAGAGTAAAATTTTGTTTATACAGAAGTGTAGGATAGGCTCAATTTGAACGTGACTGGATGGTTTAGAGGGAAAACTATTTACGCAAGCGTTTATGAGTTTGCGTAAACAAATTTGTGTAGCTGTTTACACTTTGTGTCAAAAAAAACAATGAATTTTATACCTTTTTCCATTGGGCATCCAGCATTCCGAGGTGTCCTAAATTCTTCTAAAACCATTCTTTTGGAAAAAATGATCCTTTTCGGACGATTTTGAAAAGGGAAATTATCTTCTTGATTTCAAATCAGAATCCACTCAAGAAGTACTAATACATTCATACTTAAATGTCAAACCTCTGATTTTCATCACAAATAAGCCATAATAAAGATTGGAAACCTTCGTTCGTTTCACCCCCCAAAACCCATTTGTTTACATTGTTGTATTTGTAGCTTTGAAACTCTATTCATGAATAGATGGGAAATGGAAAAGCAAAACAAAAACAAATTACTAGGGCTGTGTTGTCTATGTGTCTATAGGAAGAGGAACAGAAAAGATTCTTGTGTGCGTTTCTATCAATGTGTCTATTGGAAGAGGAACAGAAAAGTTATTTGTGAGCGTGTTTCAGCTTGTAGGCAAATGTCAAATGAAAGCAGAGGTTTCCGGTCTTTACATTATTAGTTTATGATTTTCATGAGATGATGAATTTATAATTGAAAACCACACACACCAAAGACAAATCATCAGAATTGTGTAGACGCAATTAACAGGATTCCATTGGATTTCGAAATGAGTGAATAACTGAGTGAAACCAATGGAAAACTGCACTACCCTTACGCAAATCTCTGTAAACAATTTTCTGTGTACACAAGGCAAATTCACGCTTTCGGAATTAGGCCCCAGGATCGGAACAAGGGGTTATCATGAATAAAAATTTTCCAGGAATCTTGGGAAAGTGAATGATGCTCTAAAGTTTCCCTCTGAATTTATTGGTATCGAGAATAAGCTTTTCCAGGGAATTTGCCTTTCATTTTATACGATTTTTTGTTGGAGGAAATTTATTCCGTGAGATTCACGATCGCATGAAAATTTTGGAGAAAAGATATTACGGGGGAAACAAAATCTCCTGGGAGATTCCTGATAGGACCCATTGTTTAGTTGACGATTCTAATATTTGCGTCATGAAATGACGATCATTTGACTTTGGCAGTTAAATTGATTCTCTTCCTTGATTTGAAGATTTAGGTATCGGCCTTCCTTTGTCCTAGCAGAACAAGAAATGTAGATATTTTCTCTCAATTTGCAAGTGGGCAATTCTCACAAAAACAAATCTGCGCTCAAAATAAAGTTTACGGAGGTAGAATTTTTTCATGGATTGAAAAAAGTTTGGTTGCTCAATTATGAAAAAAAAAATTATATTCAGAACTATCACGAATTCCGTCGTAATCGGAAAGGAAAATTACTACCCGAGTCCAGAAAAATGTATCACCTAATCCATCATAGTGGAAATGCTCATACACATTGCCATTACGAACCGATCCTACGATAACTTTTTTCGGGATTCGTAAAACTTTCCGATTACGGTGGAATTCGTGATAGGGCTGATTAGTATACTTACGAGTATATATTAATTATCAGTCATTGAACTCGATTGGTTTAAATCAATCTGATAGAACCCAACCTCAATTCTCGATTGGTTTAAATCATAGGCCAAATTCCTAAACGCAAGATTTGAAAAGCAAGTGAAGTGCGCAACAAGAGTTTAAAACTTGCACAATGCAATGAAGTTTGCACAAGAAAACACAATGAACTGCGTTTTGGGGACAGTTTGCGTAGTATATTATGCGCAAGATTTGCGTTTAGGAATTTGCCTCTAACGAGGTAACCGTCGGAGCGGAATTCTCTCCGATTTACTACGGATCGGAGACAATTTCCTTCGAGGTAATTCCCCGATCGGCTGATCGGAAATTCTGTCCGACGAAATTCAACGCATGCCATTTGTATGCGATGAAGTACTTTTAATGGTTTTATTTATGACAGATACAAACAAAATATTCTCCGAAGTCCTCCGACAAGTTCTCGTTGCGGAAAGTGTTTTCTTTTTAAAGAAATATTTTATTAAAATGTAAGTGGCCGTGGCGCGATAGTTGTGTCCTCGCCTGTCAACTTCGTGGTTTCAGGTTCGATTCCTGCCGTTGTCTATGTCTTCTTATATTCCATTGAAAACCAATTCTAAAAATTGTCATAAAATAAGTTGCTGCTTTGCTCATTACATGCTGTTTAGGCATAACACTAACAACATGTGATTGAGTAAACTAGCATACCCATAAAATATTACAACGTTATAAATAAAATAATGCGAATTATAAGAAACATAAATAAGACACGGTAATTCTCTCCGTATTAGTTCAGCCGCCATCCCTGGAGATAAATCTGAGACAACAACCAACTCTAGTCTCAGAACATCGCGCCACACATCTATCCTATCCTTCTTTCACTTCTTCCACCGGATGCCCGCGCTGTGTTAAGAAAAACATATAAAGGGTATTCATAATCCCTTGAGCGCGTGCAAAAGTTATAAAAAAAAGTAATGAAGAAATTATTATTATTATTATTATTATAAATTTATTGACAACTAAATAAATTAAATTGACAATAATATTTTTTTTTGTAGCTTGAGCAACTGAGGCTTTCAGCTAGTTTTAAAACAAAAATAAATAATATTTATATGAGATTTTCTAAATTGAGTGCTTTCATTAGCATATATACATTGTTTACATTTTCTTTTGAAGTTTGGCTTAAGAGTTCAGATAGTTTTTTATTAACAATATTTTTTAATATTTGGTTAGTTTTTTTGCAAGAAATAAGGTGACTTATGGTAAGCGTATTGTTTTCGTTGCAAAGATGGCAGAGTGGAGGGGTTTCTTTAGTAATAAGATGTTTATGGGTTAAGTTAGTATGACCCATCCGTAGTCTAAGGAATGTTTTTATTTTTTTTGTTGAAACATCGGTAGGGTAGTAAGCTTTCTCAGCATAAGGGTTGAAGTTTTTATAAATATGATGATAGGTTGACCAGTTTGTTTTACGTTTATATTTCCATGTTTTAAGCAGATATTTTTGTATGTCTTTTTTATTGTACGCATAGAATGTTGAAAGAGGCTGTTTTAAGGCCGACTTTGCTTCAGCATCTGCAAATTCATTGCCTTTGATGCCACTGTGCCCTGGAATCCAAAATACCTTGAATTGTTCACTATTTGTAATGAGTTTGTCCCGAATGGATTCGATTATTTCGCTGTTGTTGTTTATATTGTGTATAGCTCTTACGGAAGAAAGGCTGTCTGTGAAAATAATTGTTTTTTTGTTTTTGGATTTATTAATTGCAGTTAGGATAGCAAATGCTTCTGCTGTAAATATGGAAGTGAAGTCGGGGAGGAGGCCTTTAGAAACGATTTCTAAGTCTTCTCTGACAACAGCGAATGATGTTCCGTTTTCGGTTTTTGAAGCATCTGTGAACGTAAAGCTCCATCCTTGTTTCTTGTGGTTTTCTGCTGCTTCGTAATACATGGTCTTGAATACATCGTTGCTGGTTGATGTGGTAGCATATGTACTAAGACTGGTGTCTATTGAAGTTTTGAGTAAGTCCCAAGGTGGGCACAAAGTTGGTTTTAATTTTTTAGTGACAATGGGAATGTCAAGGGCTTTAGCATATTCAAGAGCGGTTGTTAGTGTAGATTGAAGTTTTTGATTTTTCTTCCGTTTTAGGATTTTTTTGCAATCGGTGTGAATGGGTGACTTTCTCGAAGAGTTTATTTTATAAATTGTACACATGGTAAGATGTTCCATTCTCTCTGTGATTTGTGGCAACCCTGCGTCTGTCAAGAGGTTTCGTATTGGGGTTGTACGAAATGCCCTCATAGCACTTCTGATGGCTGCATGATATGGTGTTGTTATCAGTTGAATTGATGATTTTGAACATTTGCCATATATAGCTAAACCATAGTCAACCTTAGATAAAATTACTGCTTTAATTACATTTATAATAGTATTAATATGACAGTAGCTATTCTTAGATGATAGATATTTTATAAAGTTTACTCTAGTATTCAAGCTTTTTCTTAAATTTACACAGTGGTTTTTAAATGTATACCTAGAATCGAATATAATACCAAGTATTTTAGCAGAATTTACGTTAATTATATTTGTGTTATTTAACTTGACTAAGATGTTCTTATTACAACTGTGTTTTTTACATAAGTGTAGAATTTTACATTTATTAATTGAAATTTTTGAGCCGGAGTATTGCCCCCAATCTGAAAGTTTTTGTAGAATATTTGTAAAAGTGATAGTGAGAGAAGCTAAGTCTTGGCAGTTTGAGTAAATTATGAGGTCGTCGGCATATAGCGTATGGCCGATTGTGTTGTAACGTTGGACTGTTGAGCTTATTTCATTAAATGCGATAATGAAAAGGACGACTGAGAGAGGTGATCCTTGTGGAATGCCGTTTCTTAAGTTATGCGTGGAAGAATGGTAATCGTTTATTTTGATGCGAAAACACCTATTGCTTAAAAAGGACTTAATATAATTCAGCATTTTGTGACCAATCTTCCAATTCATTAGCTGTTTCATGACTACATGAATGCCAATACGGTCAAAGGCTTTTTCGAAATCGATTAGAAGGATTGAGACATGCTTTTTAGCGGATAGGGATGAGCTTATGATTTCGTCCAAGTGAAGAAGTGCGTCGATGGTTCCGCGTTCTTTTTTGAAGGCCACTTGGCGGTAGTCTATGAGGTTGTTTCTTTCAAGGAACCAGAACAGTCGCCTTGATATTATTTTTTCTAATACTTTACCTAAGCAAGGTAGGAGTGATATTGGACGATATCCAGAAGTAACAGTTTGGTGTTTGCTTGGTTTAGGTATTGGGACAATATTAGCCACTTTCCATGAATGTGGTATTATACCTTTGTCAAAAACTTGATTGTATAAATCCAATAACCTTTTTCTAAAGGTTGTGGAACTATTTTTTATCATGACATAAGATATGCGATCGAATCCAGGAGTAGTTCCTTTGAGTAGATGTAAGCAACTTTCTAATTCAGTCAGGCTAATGGGACATTCAATTAGAGTTGCTGAAGGATTTACTTGGTAAAGAGTGGTCGTGATGTTAAGTACCGAAAGTTTTTCTGTTTTGAAAGAAGAATGAAAATTTGAGTCATCGCTAGAGCGTTCCCATGTTTTTGCAAAAAACTCGACAATCTCTTTAGGGCAAGTAATGGTTTTTGATTCATTTTTTATTACTTGGATTGATTGGGGGATATAGTCACCAGTTAGGGTTCTTACATCAGTCCAAATTTTTTTTGAGGAGGAGTTGGGGTTGATGTTCGCGGTGAACTTTTCAAAACATAACTTTTTTTCTACTTTTACAACTCTGCGGAATTTGGCGTTTATTTTACGGTAAGCCACAAGGTTACTGCCGGTGGGATGTTTCTTATATAGTCTCCAGGCTTTCTGTTTTGTTTGGCGGAGGTTGCCGAGTTCAATGTTCCACCACGGGACAACTTTTTTGAAGGTTTTGTTGGTTGATTGCGGGATGGCGACATTTGCTGCTGATCTAATACATTTCTGTATTATTGCAGACTCTTGGTTGATATTACTGGATTTTCTTCTCTGTAAAACTTCGTTTGAGAGGTTTAATTGGAATTGTTCCCAATTTGCCTTGCTCAAGAGAAATCGTTTTTTTTTGTTTGATGGATGTTATATTGTTCCCTAATGAAATGGTTGTGGTAATCGGGAAATGATCACTTCCATGTAGTTGGTCAGAAATGGACCATGTTGATTTTGGAAGGAGGCAAGGCGTGGTCAGTGTTAGGTCTACGTGTGTGAATGTTTTGTGTGTCGAAAAATGTGTTGGGCGGCCGTCGTTTAAGATAGCAAGACTAAAGTTAGTAATAAAGTGTTCGACTAATTTGCCTCGACTATTACATGTGCTGGAACCCCAGGAAGGGCTCCAGGAGTTAAAGTCTCCAGTAATGATAAAAGGGGGGGATATATTGTTCAGAACACAGTCAAGGTCATACCGCGAGAATCTTTGTTCTGGGGTATATAAGCACAGATTATTGTCACCTTAATACTTAATTCTATTTCTACTGCTATTGCCGCTATGTTTGAGTCAATTTGAATGAATTTATGTGGAATGGATCTATGGACAAGAAGACATACTCCTTGCTTTGATGAAGTGTTAGAAGTCAAATTATGAAAGCAAGATGAATATTGCTTTGGACAAAAAGGTCTAAAGTTCTGTCTGATGTGGGTTTCTTGTAGCGATATGACAGCTGGCTTTAAGTCATTTATAAGCAGTTGTAATTCTTGGTAATTGTTTATAAATCCGTTAAGGTTCCATTGGAGAACCTTAAGTGAGGTTTTAAGGTTTGAGGTATGGATTTGTGTTTTTTTTATTGAAACGTTCGGGTTAGACAATGAGTTGGTTTGAAGGTGCTTACGCCGATCGGGGATCGAGCCATACGAGTTCCGAGAGGAACCCGGAATGCTCGGTGCCCGATCGGCGGTGCTGTTAGAAGAAGAACTTGGTTTATTGTTCCATGCCATGGTCATCAGATTCTGGTGGTTTGATGAAGTATGCATTTTTATTAATTAAAGAATGGGTGAGGTTTGAAAGAGGGGATTGTGGTGTATTATGGTTTGAAAGTGTGGTTTGTTTTAATGAGTTTGTATTTAGAATGTTGTTAGGAGTATTTGAATTTATTTTGGGGGAGTAAAGAGGGTAAGAATCAGATGTCGTTGCGGTTAATGTAGTCTCAGTAGCACGTCTTGTGACGGGTGCAATTTCTGTAGGTGGTAAAGAAATATTGTTGGTAGTTGTTACTGTGTTTGTGGGTGGAATGGGGGTAGTGGATGATGGTGTTGTTTTTTTATGTTCAGGAAGAGTTGTTGAGTTATTGTTGGGAGGATTTGAGTTAAAAGTTGGAGTGTTTTTTTGAAAATTTGTCGAATGTAAATGTGAATTAATTAATTCATTCGATTGAATTTGCATAGAATTAACCTGGGATGTCTCCGGTGTTTTTTCAGCGTTAACTACTGTGGAAAAAGTTAGTGGCAAAAAACTGGAAGGGTTTTGTTCTCTATAAATTTGCTTGGCTTCGGCCATACTACATTTGCGAATGGTTTTTATTTTTAGTGTTTCCTTAGCTTTTTGATAT
This sequence comes from Philhelius pedissequus, assembly GCA_910595825.1. Classification (NCBI taxonomy): domain Eukaryota; kingdom Metazoa; phylum Arthropoda; class Insecta; order Diptera; family Syrphidae; genus Philhelius; species Philhelius pedissequus. The sequence goes on from OU343162.1 coordinate 45,176,762, forward strand.
TGTTTACATGTCCTTGAAGAGGCAGGGTGATTTTCACAGCAGTTTGCACAGGATATTCGAGTGCATATTTCAGGTGAGTGAGGCTTAAGGTTGCAATTTACACATGAAGGCTCGTTGGTGCATCTTTTTGCCGTGTGCCCTAAAAGTTGACATTTCTGGCAACGCATTGGGTTCGGGAAGTATTCTCTTACCTGAACGTTATACCATCCAATGTTTAAGGTAGCAGGTGGCCGGAACATGTCGAATGTGAACAAGATTAAGCCGGTGTGAAGTTGACTTTCGTTTACAGTTTTCCTAAATTTAAAAACTTCTGTCACGCCTTGTGACTGCATTTCGCTCAATATTTCGTAGTACGAACTTATACCATCGATTGCTTTTTTAAGCAAGAAAACGCTAAAGGAAGTAAGGGGTTTATTGGCATCAGTCGATGAAATAACTATGAACTTAGGGTCGTCGGAAAGGGATTTAGTTGGGATAATATCCATGGGGAGAGAGGAAACATTGTTTTTTTTTCTTCTTTTAATTTTAAAGTCGGGTGGGGGATCAGGGTCTAGATCTATAAAACGATTGCCTAAAGGCGCACGTGACCCAGAGGCCATGGCAATTGTAATTTAATTTGTAACACTGGTTATTGGCTTTCTAGTATACACACACTTATTATGTAGATAAGAAAATGAACGGCAAAAAATAAATGTGTTTGTAACGGGATTGCACAAAAGAGAAGTCGGAACACTGTTGGTTGAACGATGTAACCTGGGCGAGTGTTAGTCGATGACTGTAATGAAGAAATAAACCGTTAACTTGTGGGCTTTTTGTTTTTAGGCAGAACGAATAAACAAGTTCACAGCAATATGAGCGGATTATAAATCTGCCCAGCGAATTCGCGATATTGCATTATCTAAAATTACACAAGAAGGACACCAGAAGTTGTGGCTGTGTTTTAGTTTTGAATACATCATATATTTTTTAAAGGTTTGGAGTGACACCATCAGACCAATAATTAGTTTTGTATTTGTGTTGAATCTGCTCCAAATCAAAAGCAAACTCATTTTTATTTAGGCGCACGTTTTTCTTCAATCTTGAAGGGAATTATAGAATTAGAGCTGCGTCAGGTAGTTCGCGTACATTGCTTTCGTTCTTGCAATGTTCTTTTATTTTGTAAATAAATAATATTGTATTTCAAGTTTTTTTTTTCAAATTATTCTTTTGTTCACAGTTCAAACGGAAACAAAACACATATGTTTGGAAATAGGGAGGGGACTTTTTTCGATAGTTTTGATTTTAAAATCGGTGCATCTAATTATATTTCTTTAAAATGCGCTACATAATAATTTGAAAAAATTACTTTCTATAAAAATAAATTACTTTCTCTAGCTAATTTTTCATGGTTTAAAACGTTTAGTGTTTATTTAATAAAAAAATACTATCGAAAATATATCGCTTTAACGATATGTCGGCTAAGTTGCACATCTCTGCCTGAAGTTTATATCCATCGCAATGCGGCGTCGTATTTCTTTAAAATTTCTTCCGATGAAAGCTACTTTGAACTGAAATTGAATTTCCGACGAAGGTGCGTTGCGGAGAAAACTCCGCTCCGAAGGTTACCTCGATAGGGCAGAATATTTATCTGATAGAACCCAATCTCAATTAATCGGTGATTTTAAGATTCTAAGCCTAGGATTAAATATTTGTACCACTGGCCGGCCCTAAAGGTTCAATTTTGTATTTGATCCATGGTACAACAATTTTAACTCCCGATTTATGCCAATTAAGGCCCAAGGCCCAGTTGTACATAATATTTAATCTTTGGTCAACAAACAGTTACTGCAAACGCTTCCGTTTCAAATTCTATTATTATTCGAGTGACAAACAACAGACAAAATTTTCTTGAGAAACTCTAGAAAATCGAAAACAAAGTTGTGTAAAGAACCAATATTTTATCAGACAAATTTCAACTTTGTTCTACAAATTTTTAAAACGGGTTGGACGTAAATATTGCTGATGATTTTTTTACGTAATAATCTCTGTTTAAAAAAAAACTTTTGAACAAAATCTGATTTTTTTTTATATTTTTTTATTTGCTGTTGTTTTTTTTAAATCTTAACATGTAATAATTATAATTATAGTAATATTTTGTTTGTATATAAAGTAAGTAAATGTTTTATATTAATAGCAGTTTGTTATTACATATTTGATTTAAGTTATGATTAATCTTATTTGCATTTTAGTAAATTTTTGTTTGTTTTAAAATTTTGCTTCTTTAATTTTTTTAACATCTCACTTAAATTTTAATGAATTCATACGTTTATTTATAATTAGATTTACAAATGAATTGCTTCGTGCCAATATTTGGTTGTAGAAAAAATACAAAAAATTGTTATAAAAAAGTTTGTGAAGAATAAAGTAATACAAAAATTCATTAAGAAAATTTAAATAAAAAATTAATATTATACTTATAGCGTTATTAAAGAAAATAATATTTTTCTTAGATCTCTTTTTATAAGATAAAAAAATAAAAAAAAAACAAATTTTTAAGTTTTGTTTCGTGTTTAAAATAAAGTAATTTTGTTATAAAAATTAGCAGGATCAAATTGGTTTAAAAATTATAATATTACTTTCCAGTTTCAGATTTAATATTTTGTTAAGTTTGTCGTACTAAATAAAATGTATATTTTTTAATAATTTTGTTTGTAATTTGAATTATTTAAATTTATAAAAGAATTAACAACATTTAGTTTGTATTTGCTGTTATTATTTAAATAATTCTGATACATGTATGAATGTACATATACATACATTTCGTTTGCGTAGATACTGCACAACATAGTACTATAGCTTGTTTCCATTTAGTTTTTCGGTTTGTGTAGGATTATTATGTTGATTTTATTAGTTTATAGTTGGTGGTTTTTGTTGGGAAGGTTATTATAAAATCTTTTCTCATTAAAACAAACAAAAATTAAAGAAAATGAGATCAATCATCCATATCAATGCAGTTTTAGTCACGAATTGGAATTGTTTGTGGTTTGATATGGCCACCATCTCCTTCGGAGACAAAACGTTTACGCCCTCTGAAAAGAACAGAAAAAAATAAAATTATTATTTCAAGTCTAATATTGTTTTTTTTTCTGTATGAACAAACATCATAATAAAAAATGTTATATACATATTAAGAACGACGCACATTCATTATATAAATAAAAATAAAATAAACGCCTGGATCATACCAACGTTAACTCTTGCAGCTAACAATTTTTAATGTAGCTAAACATTTAGTTCACATTTCTATTAATATAATTTTAATCGTTTCATCCATCAGTGAGAAATTCTAAAAAATAAAAATGGTTCTATGGGAGAACGCAATATAAAATATTTTTTTACTTGAATGTGGACGAGTTGTCAAAAAATTTTGTTTGTATTTCTTTTTCACTCAGGGCGATTAGAGCTCCGAATGTGTTTTTTTTCGTTCTGAACATGTGCAGAGCGCGCTCGATGTACTTTAACATAATCGTCTGAGCATTGCTGAGCACATGAAATGTCATGTCGAGAAAGAAAATGTGAAGAAAAATAATCAGATAAAATTAAAATGGCGAAACAAGTTGTTGATTTTCTGAATCTGGTGTTTACAAACTAAAGGTAGTTTGGTGTTATATTGCTTTTTATGATTAAAATTAAAATTTATTCTGGTTTCTATAGTTCTAGTGTTTAAAAAACAAATCAGTGTTCAGAGCATACTCTTTGCACTCAAACTCTATTCAGTGTGCTGCTCTGAACGAAAAAAGAAAAACGCATTATATACATATACAAACCTAAAATGTATAAAACCGTAACAAAAAGTTATTCTCAACAGTGTATGTCCATCAGTTTATTGTATACCGTTCTATTATAATATTAAAATTTTCGACACCTCCTTGTAGGGTTTTTTTTTTTATTACCATTTATCAGCATAATTTTTTGTTAAGTTTAGTAAACATTGTATTGATTTTGTTTTAATCAATAAGCTAAACACATTCTCAGATTAAGAAATTGTATCTACCTATCATTTATTGAACCATTAATTACAGCAATTAAAACATTTAAATCGAACACATAATCTATTATAGGCTTGGTTGCATACATATACATATGTATGTAATATGTACTCTATTTTCGTTTGCACAACTTTTTGCAATCTTACGCATTCCACCACTTCGTGGATAGACTTGAGAAATAACCACTATTCTCCAACTATTATGGGGTAAACGAACTTTCAATAAGAAAATAAAACCAAAACTAAAAATATAACTAAGCTCTGATTTCACACAAGCAAAATGTAGTGCATTTTTTAATCTACTATGGTTACACTTTTGGTTAAGCTTTGAGATAATATATGAATGACGTGAACTTCAATGTTATATTTGGTTGCATTATGTGCACTCGGACCTGTTTCTTGTAAGTATAGGTAATATTTTTAGTTTGTGGAAGTCTATAAGTCTCGTGATTCTTGGATCTCATTGTATAAAATAATATTTTTTCTTGCGATGTAGGTACTATTGAGCAAAGCAAGTATTGCAATTTGCAAAAAAAAACGCACCCGAGATTGGCCGCGTTCGGTGCGATGCCGATAGGCTGTTCAAGATACATTAGAAGAGAGTTTGTTTTCGAACGATCCAGGTAGCTTTCTCTATTAAGTCAGTTGTATTTCATACAAATCTGCAGTTCTGAATCGGCTGTTCCTCAAGTTTCCAACCTCAACGAATCCAATAATTTTTGGGTAGCTTGAGATTTGTGTTTAACAACATATGTTTAGTTTATCAGCTGTTTTTTCCTTAGGCATTACAACAACACAAAGCAATCCGGATTGCTTAAGGTATGCCACCGAACGCGGCCATTATTATTACCGGTACTTGCCATAAAAACATTTTTTTGATTTTCGATTTTGTCATTCACTGCTCAACGGATTTCCATCAAAATTTGTACATAGGAAGTCGTTCAAATTCTGAATAATACTGCATACTAAAATTTTCGTCGACATTTAACTGAATGTCAAGTAGTTTTTCGAAAGATTGTTTGATCATAATTTTCGCTAAACGGAAACGGATAAGGAATTAAAATCATAACGTAGATAGAGATGGCGCCAACGAGAAACCTAACTCGGTGGCACATTTGGTGCGTATACAAAAAAATATCGTATCTCAAATAAACAAATATTTGCATTCGTTTTTAATAAAAATAATGTGAGTCAATTTCAAAAAAAACTGAAATGCGTCCTGTGATATATATGTAACGGGTTATCCATTTTGCGGTTTCAAAAGTACAGGGCTGAAATTCGACATCTGTCAAACTAAGTTGTAAAACCAATTTTTTTTTCAATTGAAAGTCTGACATTTACGAAAATGGATCGCTTAACTATCGCACAACGCATACGAATTGTTAAAACCTATTACAAAAATGGTGATTCTGCCACAGCCACATATCGTGCTTTAAGATGAGATTGTGGTTTCCATAATCGTCCAACTCAGCAAGCAATTGGCAAAATTGTGAAGAAATTTGAAGAGACTGGATTGGTTACAAGCCTGTGCATCATCGTTTCGCTCGTACCACTGAAAATATCGCTGCTGTAAGTGAAAGTGTTGCCGAAGACACGAATGCGTCGATTCCTCGTCGTTCTCAGGAATTAGGTCTGTCTTAGGGGCCAGTTATAGCGATCAGGAAAACGCACCAGGAAAAGTTGAAACAATATGAAAGTGAATATTTTTTCCTGATAGTCGTTTATAGCAAACAGGAAAATTATGTCAGTTTTCCTGATTGAAACACGCACGAAAAAGTTTTTCGTCCACAATTCTGTCAGTGGAACGAGAGAAATTGGGACCCAAATCATTGGAATGATTTGTTCCATTTTGTGTCAAATGGCAATCAGCTGGCACGAAAAATGAATTTTCATCAGGAAAATAATTAAGTTAATTAAAAAAAATTTCTGTGTTATTCGTCATCGATTAGTGTAGCATTTGTATATTAAAACGCTTTAAATATCATAAATTATCCAATAGAACTTTTTTCCTGATTCGTTTTCCTGATCGCTATAACTGGCCCCTTACGGCACATTATGGCGTATTTTGCATTTGGAGCTACACCTACATCCATATAAAGTCCAGCTCATACAACAACTGAAGCTAGCTGACCATTCACAACGTCGTAGATACGTCGAATGGGTGTTTGAACAACAGGCGGTGGACGGCGATTTTTCGAACAAAATTTTCTTCAGCGACGAAGCACATTTCTCACTTGGTGGGTATGTTAATAAACAAAATTGTTGTATTTGGGTTTCTGAGAATCCTCAAGTAATTGAAGAGGCCATTACATCCACAAAAGGTAACTGTTTGGGGCGCTCTTTGGCCCGGAGGTGTGATTGGACCTTACTTTTTCGAAATCGACGATGGAACGACTGTCACCGTCAATTCGGAGCGTTATGGTCATATGATAACCGATTTTTTTTGCCTGCTATTGAAGAATACGACTTGGAGAATATGTGGTTTCAACAAGACGGTTCGAGCGAATATGGCTTTATTGCAGGACATTTCCTGGCCGCGTCATTTCTTGTCGTGGCGATATCAACTGGCCACCAAGATCATGCGATTTGACACCGCTGGACTTTTTTTTGTGGGGCGAAAGACCGTGTTTATGCAGATAAACATTTAACTCTTGAGCACTTGAAAACCAACATTCGTCAAGTTTTGGCTGATATACCGCCCAATATGTGTCAAAAAGTGGTCGAAAAATACCTCAAAAGAATCGATGCTTGCAACAATTCGCGTGGTGGTCATTTAAATGATGTAGTGTTTCACACATAATGTAAACGTTCAACCTTTATAATAAAAAAGAAATATCATGAAAAAAAAAATATTGTATGTGTTTTATTTACGTTTACTTTTGAAACCGCAAAATATTGGTAACCCATTATAATATTTAGGCCCTCATTATGAGTAGCGAATTGAACTTAAAATCTTGCTAATTCGGTAGTTTCGCATTACGAATAGCGATTCGCTCCAACTTAGCTCGCTTCAAATGTCAAAAGCTTAGCGAATTTGATTATCGAGGGATTACAAATAGCGAATCTTCGTTAATTTAACCCATGTAAGTGTGATATACCATCGAATCAAATATTTAGTGATAACGTTAGCGAATTGTTGTTCCGGCAAACATTTTCTATTTATTGTTGATAAAAGTTTCAATTACTTGTATTAACCTGTAGCTAGTTATTTTTCGTAATGACCGATAAAAGAAAAAGGTTGTGAATATTGTTAAAAATTATAACCTTATGATAGTAAGGACCAATATGCAAATCAATTTGCAAGACTTGTAATTAGATGGAATCGAATATAGACGTTTGTATGGAAAGGTATAAGTATGTTTGCTTCCTCGAAGAAAAACCAAAAAGATTATTGGGAACAATTTCCTGTCGAATTAAACTCTCTTGAGCCTCTCATTCGTGATGGAAAAGAGTTGCATACTTAGTAAGAAAATGTTTTATTGTTTGCTCCTAAGATTGTACATAGGTTTGGTTGGACTATAAGTTAAAGCTGAAACAAAAATTGCAGTTAAGTTAAAAATTTGACTGCTACTGCTGGCGGGCCAAACTGCTAAATTTCGTTGTCGCCTGACACAGCTCACTGGGAAAGACCCAAACCGAAATCATTACCGACACGGTTTTTTCCAGCAACTACTCCCAAGAAATCTCAATGTGCAAGCCAGTTTTATAAGAGATGGAACTGCATAGAAGTTATTAGCTTTAACACTTGCTTTATTTGTTTGGGGACATTAAAAAAACATCCTTGTTCAATCATTGATTTTTTTGAATAATTAATTTAGTGTTGATGGCTTACAAATTGTTCGGGAGTTCTAAGGTATTAGAGAACTATAACGAATGTTTTTTCTCAGCCGGCCCATGCTAATTTTTTCTTGCATTTTCGTTTGAAACTCAATCACATCAAAAAATAAAATGTTGCTTAACATAAATTGTATTTTTTTTAATCAAATCGTCGAAAATACAAAATCAAGCACACAAAACAAAAATTTACAAACAATTTAACGCAACACAAACAGCATTTGACGTTTAACATATGTTTTCTTATTGGACTTTATTTTTGGCACCATTTATTTTTAAGCGAACGATGAAGTGATACTAGTGATGAAGTAATACTACTGTGATAATCGAAGTTCTCTAAATTGTTCGCAACTTATCGAATGTTCGATTCGCTATTCATATTGAGGGCCATGACCACATTCTCCATTATGTTTTTAATGATAATTTAAAGACAATTTTCTAAACTTTCCTTGATCAATGGAATTTAAAATAACAAAAAGATACAAAAACTTTTTGAATTAAATTTAAGAGTAACCAAATAAAGGGATTATAAAAACATTAAGGTTATTAATGCAAGGCCGGAAACCCCGGATAAATCTCTGAAGCCAGATAATTTTATCTCCACAGAAATGAACTGTCAAATGTTGTATGGGAAAAATATTCCGCAAAGCAGATAAATTTATCTTACGAATTTTATCTACAAAGAGAAGAAATAGACATAAAATGATTATTTCCCACTTTTACGAAAGTACTTTTAAGGCGTTTGCATGAAACGTCTAGCGGAAAATTATATCTTTCTGCAAAGCGCAAAATTCTCTCGTTGCATGAATACCCTTATTGTTGTTGTAAAGTTGGCTACAAAACAAAAAAACTTATGTTAAATGGGTAGTTGAAAAGGAAATTAAAAACATAAATACATAATTTTTTCGTTTTTTTTTTTACTTTTAGACTTAAGACAGAGTAGCTATTTATTTCAAATATCAGACACACCCCTCTGTCTTGTCAAAATAGATATCTCAAAAATAAGTGCAAATATTGCATTCATTTATCTAGCGAGTCAATTTTATGTATTTAGTATCTAGTCAAGCCAAATATTCTGTTACAAGATCTCAAGAGCACATTGCTCATAACTTCCACTAAAAAAATAATACCTTTAACTAGATTTTCGAAACACGTGCTACTTGAAAGGCTTTACAACAAGACTCTACTCTAGCACACAAAGCTAAAGCTATACAAGAACATAAGAGTGGCTATATGAACAAATATTCCTGATTTTATTGCAGCTGCAGATTGGACTTTGGGAAGACCAGATTTGAATCCCCTGGATTACAGTTTGTGGTCCGCACTTGAGGGCATGGCCAGTAAAACTCTGCATCGAAATTTGGATAGCCTAAAAGCTGATTTGATAGCAGTACCGTCATCGACACATTGCGTGCGCTATAGACCAATGGTCACAACGTTTGAAAGCCTGCATTAAAGCTAAATGGGACCATTTTTAATAAAACTTTTTTCTTAAAACTTATATTGTGAACTGATTTAAAAAATAAATTTCATGGTAAAAAATTTACATTTTTTTTACACTCTTCAAATGTAAAAGAATTATGTCTGGACTAAGTAGTTTATCATCATTAAAAGTAATTTTTAGTCTTTTTGTTTGTTAGCGTTTTTCATTGACATTCAATTTTAAATCGTATAATAAAATAATTTCGAGAATTTATTGTAAAAAAACATGTAATCCTAGCCTTAGCCCCATATCTGGAGTTCAGATCATTGCTCGGTCAGTTACCTCTAAATACAATGCAATGCATTGAGCGGCTTCTCTTAATTCGAGAGCTTGTCGTTCAACGTCTAAGTGGCCTCATTCATACAATCTCTTAAAATTTATACATAAATACATAAATAGTTCAAGATAACCTTAATCGATGACAAAGTAAATGAATCGACTTTCTATTGCTTTCAGAAACCTTATTGCTTAGTGCTATTGCACTAAACGATTTAACAATTTAACAATCCAACTCACGTTCTCATAAAGCAATCGAAAAATAATGAAAAAAAAGTAAATTTTACTTACCTAGAGGGCATATTAATAATAATTTTATCAGTAAGAAAACCAGCATTGCTGCAACGCTCCACAAAACGATCCAATATTATGTACGCCAACGGAACGTCCAGTACAATGTCTGCCATGTCATCATATACTCGCTGGAAGCCCTGTTTAAACAGATCAAATACAAAAATACATATATGCATTAAGTTTTTTGTTTATTTTGAAACAACTTAATGTTAGTATGTGGCACAAGTGCACTTTTTATAAAATATTCATTGCATTAAAAATATATATATATACATATATATTCTAATGCACACGTTTTTTGTTTGTATACAAAACAGATTTTATTTACTTCGCAATTTACTCGTAGATAACAAGTTTGAGGCCTTAAAACCCGAAAGAAGAAACAAACAAACCATTCGCAAGTACATATATTTATTTATATGTTATTGTTGTTTTGATTATATAATATAGTTATTTTTTAACGAGTTTCACGTGCCAGATAGCTTCTAAATTTTGCAGTTAAATTATGTCATCAAGTGAAAGTAAAAAACAAAAACACAAATTGCGATAGAATTAAGATAGTTTCTCTAATTAAAATGAATTAAAAACCAATGTACTAGACAATACTTAGTAGCTTTGTTTTATTGGCAGTTCATGTAACTAAGGCGACCCAGGTCATAAGACGTAAGCGCGAATTGAAAGTAAGGTCAGCTGCCAAAAAACTTCCTTAAAAGTAAGAGAACTTTAACTGGAAGGCTAGTCTGGAAAAATCACCCTTCATTTAAAGTTAACTGCATTTGTATCAGAATTATAAGCTGTATACCAGTTCAAATATTTATAAATTGGGTATTTCCATAATTGTGTTTTCTATTTATAATTTTGAATTTTGAACAACAACAACCATTGAATTTCGTGAACGACAGTTAATAACATATTTAATACGTATTTTGACGTATGGTGGAAATTTCGAAGAGCCAGTTGTACAAATATTTAATCCGTGTTTCAGCAATTATAACGATTTTGGCGGACTAACTGAGGTTCTCTTCTCTTGATTGTTACCGCCAAATTCATTAATATATATACAACTGGCCTTAATTTTTTGTGTAGTCAAACTATTAAAAGTTTATATTTTATCAAGCTACAAAGGATTTTTTTTTTATAATATCGACGATTGCAAAGAAGTTTGATTGCTGCGTTCAGAAATCGATGTATAGCTGTCCGGATAAGTTGGTGTTGTGATTCCGTGTAAAAACACAGCAAAACAACTTCTGTCAAAATATAAATCTTAAGCCACCTGAAAAACGTTGGTATATCATACTTGTATCATATGAAAAATTTCAAAAAGCTGTCCGGTTTTTTTTGTTTAGAAAGTTAAATGGATAACTAACCTATCTTGTGCTATCGAAGATCGGCCTGACATCTGAACTAACCCAATGAAGTCCCTATACTCCGTCCAACAAAAATAGTCAGTACAGGGAAGATAGGGCATTTGCCTCTAACTCTAGTTGCATTGGCTTGCAAGAACCTATCTCAAGTTAAAGCTCTCATAGAGTTTCCGTAATGGCTGCAAATAATGAGCGAAATGTATGTATGATTTACCATATCTATTTAAAACAATGAAAAAAAAAAACACCTTCTAGTAATTAATTTAATTGTTCAACAAATCTTTTCCCACAACAACCACGAGATGTTTTTTTCCCTTTATGCCAAACGTCAATCTGACAATTATAAATTTTCTGCCCAAAAATTCCTGGCTGCAAAAATTTATTGGGCAGGAATTGACAAGAAATTGTCAGGGAGGGAAACTATTTTATTCTTTCAAGAGCACTCTTTACCAAATTTGTAAGTCTGGAACAGGAATTGGCAGAAATGGTGTCAATTTGTGCATTTGGTACAGATGAGTCAACGACTTGTCATTCAAAATCATTTCACTGTAGCCATAAAATTTTGATTTTCCTCAAAAATCATTGGGAATGCAAATCCATATTTCCTAATTTAAAGATTATGATACATTTTTATACATTTTATACATTTTTGTACTGGTCAGATGTGGCTAAATGATTTTTGAGTTTCGAGCGTTATATGCCTATGTCCATAAGCTAAAGAGTTAGCAACTGATTTACTTACCCCATTTCATCATGTATACATATTAAACCACAATGATTATAAAGCCATCGCACTTGTGCAGTTTTTATTAATATTTTGAAGAAAACTAATCAACTTACCTGTTCCATAGTTGCTGGCAAGACCAAGCATGCTTGATCCAAAGATTTCAACAACTCACACATTGCTTCTTCAGTGTTGACGCTTAAAGATTCCAATGCCATGACAATAGCCTAAACAAAACCATTTTTTGAATAACAAATAATTATACATTTCATATAAAAAAAAAATACCTCGTAGACCAATTCATGATGGAAATGAGGAACTTCAAGCGCTCTTAAACAGCGATGCGCCTCCTGAATATCACGAGACGATAAATACTCCTTCAACAACAATGTCATTTCTCTGGTAATGAATTTAACCGGTCGTAACGGTCCACCCATGCCCCAGACATTATCCAAATGTGCCAAACCCTGTTTCATATTGAGCAAGGTATCAGCTTGCTTAATAGACACCACTGCGTACTCATTCATTGAATTAAAGTCTACAGGTTTAGTTATGTACTTTGGTGGGATGCAATCATCAGCTACTGCACGTGCCATATAGTTAGCTACAAAACACAGATTCATGCAATTTTTAGTTGGCTTATTTTACAACCCGTTTTTTTTTTTTAAACTTACCTAATATTTGTGGCGCTTCAGGAGTGTCCAGAATCAAGTCGGGCAAGTTTTCTTGAAGAATATCAAATCCTTTCTCGATGTCTTTGCCTGTAATGACACGCCCATACAGGTCCGAAATCAAAACTGATGTCATCTCCCTTTGCGAGTCCTTATGATCCATTGAAATCTGCACGAGAATACTTGTCACATATGGCCTTAGTTGTCCGGTGAGTATTTCATCGAAGCTCAAAGCAACTTCGTGAGTATCACCGTGCTCATAGTACTCCAGAACAATGGGTTCCGCCGCTTTGAAAAATTCTTCTGGCGACATATCAGGTATCACTTCTCGTAGCTCGATGTCCTTGTCATTGACTTCGCTGTCATAGTTTGGATCATTTTGGTCCTCGCACACCTCTTCCAGTATTTCAGACCCGAGCTGACCCCAAACACCCTTTCCGCCGGCACCACCTTTCTTTGGCAATCCCCTACCATGACCATTGCGTGATCTTCGGCTATTTTTCCAGCGACGCTGGGGAACCACATAGCCAGCGACTCCATTCGTAGTAATCACACCTTCTCGACTGTGTTGTTTGATTAGTCGTTTGGCTTTTCGTTTGATGCGATTCTCGTGGCTGTCAACCGGCAGAGGCTTTTTAATTCCATTAACCGAAGAAGACTGACCGGACTCAACGGCAACTCCATTAGTCCCGTTCAGTTCACGTTCGGCAGAGCTCTCTCGTGATTCGACTTCGTTATTGGCTACAATAGATTCGCACTCCATTGTGATGCTAAGATGAGTAGTTTTTTTTAATTTCTTTTTTAAGATAGTTGAATAGACGTTGTGCAGTTTATATTGTTTCTAAGGCGGAGGAGAAGATTCAAGATGTGTAGAGTTTTGATATTAGTCTGGTTTTCAATACTTTCTGGCTTCTTCTTCTCCGTGCCTTACATCAATTTAAATGCTTAAAAAAGATAAAATATAAAAAAATCCATTAACTTTAATATAGATATAGGTACTTATGTATATATGTACATAATTCATATAATATGCATTGCAAAGGGAAGGCGGGAGCCACCTTCTTGGAGAAGACAAAAAAAAAACAGATTCTTTCAATACAAATATTTGCAGTCTGTCAGTGTATTGATTTTATGGCCAATTTTTCAATTTTCTTTTTGTTTGATAAATACATATATTGCGCTTACTAACTAAATAACTAATTATTTCTGATTACAAAAAAAAAATAATTAAATAAAAAATAAACAAGCATTACAGTAAAAATAACGTGTATTTATTTTATATTTTGTACTTTTTCAAAATACGTTGATGATATCTTTGCGATTGTGAATAGAGAAGAAATTGAAAATGTCTTACGACGCTTAAACCAGTTTAATGAAAAAATACAATACACCGTAGAGAGGGAAAAAAAACAGATCGATAGCGTTCTTGGACGTTAAGGTCTACCGCGAAAATGATCGACTTTCTTTCGACTGGTACCAGAAAGATATGGCATCTGGGCGACTTGTCAATTTCCGATCTAATAAAGCCAAGCATATTCGTATATAAACACTGCGTCGAACTTAATAAACAAAGTTTTTGCGTTGAGTGACCGAAAATTCCACTCGGCTAACGAAGAAAAAGTTACGCAAATACTCTTAGACAACAGCTTTCCGACAGAAGTTATAAGGAACTTGATACTTCGTCAAAAACACCTAGTTCGTTCAGAAAATAAGTTGGAAGAGAGGAGATGTACCCAAACTTTCCGAAAATTTCAAAGAAATGGTCACGAAAAACAACCCGGAAGTCAACTTGGCATATAGGTCGAACCAGACTGTTGCATCCCTATTCACCAACCTGAAGACGAAACCCGACAAAAATCGCCGTTCAGACGTAGTTTATAAAATAAATTGCCAGGGGAAAACAGATGAATCCTGCAATCTATGCTACAGCGGCACCACCAAACAACTCCTTCGGCAAAGAATGGAGAACCACAAGTCAGATATTTGCCTAACAAGTTCTGAGAAGACGGCACTGGCTTCTCACATCGTCGATACCGGTCACACACCAAACTTCGAGGGAGTGGAGATCCTTGCAACAGAAAAACATACATCTAAACGTTACACACTAGAGACACTACATATAATTAACAACAAAAATAATATGAACCGCAAACAAGACACAAAAAAATATCTGCCGTTTACTGTTCATTAGTTTCTGACAATAAATGTCATTAAACGTAGACTAATCTTCAAACGAGAAGTGTTCAAAATCTGTTTTTTGTTTATATGTTTCAAACAAATTATTGTTATGTATAAAAAAATCTTAAAATTTAACGTTATGTAGGTCATATTTTGTTCGTTTACTTGTATCAATATGTACAACATTATATCTCTTTTTAATTTTGTAAATAAAGACACCCCTGAAGAAGACGGCAACCACCTTCGAAACGTTGGGAAAATAAAATAATTGCTTTCATTTAATCACCATTACGACCAATAAAGCCGACGAGAATCACTTCTTAAAAATTCTCCAAAGTTCAAACAATTGGCTAAAAGTGAGTATTATTCAAAATTCAAAGATCTGTTCTTAAAATCGAGATTTGATCTTTTCAATGGAACTTGTTTCCAGTCAATCAATCAAAATTCCAATCAAAAACTCTAATAAATTTATAAAATCTAAATTATAACAAAATATGTTCGATTTGACAGATAAGATTTTTTTACAAATTATGTGTACATTAAGATTAAATCTGCCATCCACCCATTAGAGATCAAATCTTTCGTATTGATATTTGATCTAGATTTGCTCTTTGAAACCCTCAAAATTCAAAGAATCAATTTTTTTTTGACAAAAGAGCAAATCTTTTCATTAAAACAAATTAAATAAATATATATAACTCTCCATGTATGTACATGTATATGTTCTTGTAAGCAATTGGATTTTTTGGCTACTCCCACCATGGCGGCTCTGCTTTACTTTTTAATGCGATATTAGGTAGATAGTAAATATCTTTGTGAAAAAATGAATTGCTAGGTTGTTTTTTTTTTTAATTTACATTTAAGTTTTACATAAAAGATCATTAAACCGAACAAAGGAGTAATTTTATACCACCCAACAGGTAAGAGTATTAAGTTACTTTTTAAGAAACGTCAGAGAATAGCGGCTGAGGCAGTGCCGGCAACAAAGTCGCCGCACATAAACAAAGGAACTTTGACGTTGACATTGTTATTGTTATATCAAATTTTATTCGTCGGCGTCACTTGGCAGAGACAGAACGTTTTTACAACAATGTGATCACAATATGGAACAGATATTTTTAACGACACACATTTTGCAATAACCTCGAACGCGTACTCTGACATCATTGGAACCGATAGGAGAATTGGATGTATCATAATACGTGTGTATTGTTGGCAGGCTGGTCAGCGACACCATAAGTAAATACTTTGTCCAGGCTGCTGTTTTTATTCTAGCAGTTTATCCAATTTAATACCTATAGGTTTTAGTGTGATGTTTAAATATAAATAAATACATACTTATGTAAATTATAATTAATGGACATATTGTCGTTGTCATTACTTGTTGCTGCTTGTTGCAGGTAATTTATTTTGACTTGGCAGGCGCTTTCGTTCATTGGAGAATTGTAAAGGGTTTTATTTCTTTTTTAAATCGTTGGTGGAATTTGTAATTGTGTTGACTTTATTGTTGTAATACGGTAAAGAGCAGTAATTGACAAGAGAATGGCGATTGTGATGTTTACAAATTAAATTCGGTTTCGAATTGAGGATTGTTGTTGCATTGTATTAAAATAAAATTCATGCATTTTGTAATTCAATATTTTTGCGCTACAAAATTTGTATTCTCACATTCATTTGTGAAGAAGAAAATGCCATACAAAATATGTATCTTCAACTAAAAGCAAAAGTTAGTTAGTCTTAAATATATTTTAAATTGTTTTCAAAGAATTATTTGTATTGGGTGGCAATGGCGCAGTGGATATAGTGCTTAACTGCTAACTTAGACGTGTGGATTCGATCCCCACGCTAGGCAGTATTCTTTTCTATACCTCCAATTTTAATTGGCCCGTGGGTAAAAATGAGATCGTAAATACCTAATTCTCAAAGGCACTGTGCCAACAAAAAAAAATTCTTTCTATTCCTTCTAACTAGTGCCGTGCAATTTAGGTTGCATTTAAAAGACCTTAGGTCATATAGTTAAATATTTTATTAAATATAGTTAAAATTATTATTATTATTGCATTTATCAACGATTAAAAGATTTTTGAATGAGCAACAACAACAACTTGAGTGTGTTACCAGCAAGTTTTTCTCTTATTATTTTTCGCTGGAATTATAGCTATTTCAGGACTTGCCAAGTTCGGATCATCAGATTAGGATTTAAATTTACATTGTCGATGAATTTTGAAAATTAAAACTTTCAGGACGAGGTTAATGGACAAAAAAATTGTTTCGTAATGCAAGTTAATCTCAAATACAATCGAACTTCGATAACTCGAACCATCACTTGCCAAAAAAATAATTCGAGTTATCAAGTAAAACAGAAAATTAATATAAATTACGTAAAATTTATTAGCGAATAAAAAAAGTACAATTGTTGTGATTATTTAAAATATTCTGTTATACATGACTGGCGAATGTATTTGCTGGAATGGTATATTTAATAGCCACATCCTTTTTTCTTGACCCACTATTAATTTAAATTTATCTTCAAACGATGTTTTTAATATTCCTTTAACGACATATCCACGTTAGCTTTACTTTTAATAAAAACTTCACATTGCACTGTTAATATCTACGGCAGTTTCTTTTCACTTTTTATTTCGTCTTTTTTTAATCTTTTAAAATAAGACTTTGAATTCGTATTATAACGGGTGATTTTTTTGCTACTTGGTTTTTGACGTTTATATTTTTGACAGATCACACATGACAAATTCCACGAACATTTGACATTTCGATTCAGTATTGTTTGCCATTTCATCATGAATAGACTTACGCCTGAACAACGTTTGCAAATTATTGAAATTTATTATCAAAATTCGTGCTCTGTGAAAAATGTGTGATCCGTTTTTTTTATCGCAAAATTGTCTTCAGCGACGAGGCTCATTTTTGGCTAAATGGATACGTGAATAAGCAGAATTGCGCTACTTGGAGTGAAGAGCAGCCAGAGGCAATTCAGCAGCTACCAATGCATCCCGAAAAATTCACTGTTTGGTGCGGTTTATGGGCAGGCGGCATCATTGGGCCGTACTTCTTCAAGGACGATGAAGGCCGCAGGG
This sequence comes from Philhelius pedissequus, assembly GCA_910595825.1. Lineage (NCBI taxonomy): Eukaryota > Metazoa > Arthropoda > Insecta > Diptera > Syrphidae > Philhelius > Philhelius pedissequus. The sequence goes on from OU343162.1 coordinate 45,194,711, forward strand.
TTACGGTCAATGGAGAAAGGTACCGTTCGATGATAACAGACTTTTTTTTGCCGAAAATGCAAGAATTGAACTCGGTCGACATGTGGTTCCAACAGGACGGTGCCACATGCCACACTGCACGCGAAACCATGCATCAATTGAGAGGCGAATTTGGTGAGCAGTTGATCTCACGTTTTGGAACAGTCAATTGGCCACCAAGATCATGTGATTTGACCCCGTTAGACTATTTTTTGTGGGGCTATGTTAAGTCTATTATCTATTGGGACAAGCCAAACACGATTGCTGCCTTGGAAGCCAACATTGAACGCGCCATTGGTGAGATTCCGGCCGAAATGTGTGAAAAAGTTTGCAAAAATTGGACCTTCAGAATGGACCACCTGAAGCGTAGCCGCGGGCAACATTTAAGTGAAATTATTTTTAAAAAGTAAATGGCAGAAATTGATTTATCGATCCAAATAAAAATTTCATTCACTTTTTACAAGTTTCTGTGTTTTTTTGAATTTTAAAAACCAAGCTCTTAAAAAATCACCGTTTATAACATACGTATATCAACCTAATTCCTAATAATGTGTGTTCTAACACCGGCACATGACAGCTTCTACTCACACTTAATCGCTTCACTATTTTCAACACACATATGTATGCAAGGTCATAGAACATACAAACACAGTGCACACAAACGCAATGCATTATGAAATGAACTTGTAAAAATTCACAGAATTTGCTAATTTACCTAAAAAATTCGACTTATCGAAGGTGAAGTCAAATAATATCTGCAATTTATCGAGAAATTCGAGTTATCGCGACATTCGAGTTATAGAAGTTCGCGTTATCAAACAAAATTTACAAAATTTACATGTAAACTTCAGACTTCGCGCTATTGCCAACCAATTTCATTCGAGTTATCAAATATTCGAGTTATCGAAGTTCGACTGTATAATGAAATCACAAAATTACACGATTAACTAAAATACCTAACGGTAAAAACCATTACTATATTTTTGGCAACTACTATGATACCTAGATTTATTTGACTTTGAAGAGAAGAGAGAATTCCGAGTTAAAATTAATATTAGAACCTTGATACTAACGGGACATTGTGCCATCGGTACAATGACCACTAGATTAAGTGGAGGAACCTTCTGCATGTCGAAGAAATGGGAGCATTAAACACCTGCTCTGCGATTGTCCATATTTCCAAACAAATCGCCTCCACCACTTCGGGAACAGGTTTGTTGGACAACTGGACGATCTAGCGCAGGTCTCAATGACCAACATGAAGAAATATGTACATATATATGAGCACAGGTTGGCTCGTAAATTAAATAATCTTTGTCAACATTACACGCGGTCTCCATTAGCGATAAATTTAAAAGCAGGTAGCTGAGAGACAGACAAATTTTCGGTGGTGGGCATTTCATAGCATACTTTTTTAGTTACTGAAGAATGTCGAAGGCAACAACAAAATGAGAGTTCTCCTTGCGATAAAGCAAGCGATGAACAGTATGCGATGAAAGCATGCTTTCCATCGCATGAAATGAAAATAAAGCTGCGATTTCGGTTTCCATTTGCGATACTGAGAGCATGCTTTAAAGCATGCTCTAGATTCATCGCTAATGGAGACCGCATGTTAGTTTAGAGGCATCTCTTTGTATTTAAGGCAATTTTAATTGACCAAAAGGCCCTGTTGTGTAATTCTTTCGTTCACCTTCATTCGAGCAGGGTACTATCACACTATATGTATGAACACGCAGTGCTAAGCGTTATAGTATATTCGGACGAGGAAGAGAATAAATGTTTTGGGTTCCAACCTAAATAAAAATTCTAGCAAGTTTCTACATAACAGCCTCTTAGATGTGTATGCGTACGCTCCTCTCCTAACCTATGAATTTGTATATATTAACTATAATTAATTAGAATATTACAATTACATAACATATGCATTAATTATAGTAATTACTTTTCAGTTGTTTATTGTAATCCTGATACAGCTTCTTTCCGAAAGTTAGAACTGGCATTTAACTCTACAATACATTTTATATATGGACTTCGTAAATTTGACCATATTTCGAGATTTTCTTCTAATGTGACTGGGTGTACTCTTATAGCGAGTTTCATTCAAATTTCAAAGTTCTTCTCTCAAGATCGAGATTTGATCTTTTCAATGAAACTTTTTTTCCAGATTTAATTGTATTATTAGTGACAAACATACCTGAAAAAAAAAAACATATCTTCATCATCAGATGATGAGGAAGACGACGACGAAGCAAAAAAAAAAACCTCACTAAATTTATAAAATCTAAATTATTAACATCTTGGTCCATTATTTCTTAATTTTAAAAATGTTTTTTAGCACTAGTTTACAAATTTACAACCCACAAGAGCGCTTGGTCTCGACGACTGGGGAGAGCGTGCGAGGGACCGCAATCGATGGAAGACCAAAGTCACTAACCATCTTACCTACATATTTGAGAAAATAATCTTCGCAAACTTTATTAAAATAAGTAAATTGTGTACAAATTTAATAACAAATTAAATGAATCTAGTTCTTAATGTACTAGCAAATTTTGTATTTAAATAAAAATAAATAAAATAATACATTTCTTAAAACTGAGATAGCAAATATGGAACCCTTGGAACAAATGACAGCAATCACTATGGAACTCTGTGAAAATTATGAGCAAATTTTTTAATTGAAAAATATTTTCAAATATTTGTATATACACCTGTAGAACTGCCTCCCGATTGTGTTACATGCTCCTGGTCAATACGATTCTCCTTAGTAACATTCGTTCTCACAAAAAAAAAACATTTACAGAACTCGTTGTTATATAACTTCTACAATACAGAACAGTTAGCTAATACTTGTTTTTTTACGCATTTTTTTTAGGCTGCATTTAAATCTAATTTATAAACTCAAAACATTTATCATGTAAAAAATCAGTAATATAATATAATTTTCATGCAGACGACAATTTTGTATTTATTTTTGCTGTGTGTATAGTTGGAGATAAATGTTTTTGATTAAAGAATTTTTAATAAAAATAAATAATACAGATTTTGATTTTTACACGACATCTCAAAATTCTGACTCAGATTTTCAGTAAAATTAATTTTATTTGCCAAAATGTATAGTATCATTCTTATTTAAGGCGCTATGTAAAATCTATATTAAACAAAATTATGAACACACTTTAGAAAATAATACATAATGTACGTACACCTATTATTTTTTAAACATCTGTCAGTTGAAACAACTTCTACGCAGTATCTCCGACTTAACATTCTATTTTTTTTTAATTCAAAATGTTGTTTATCTTTAAACACCTCACATGCTCAATTGACCTACATTTGCTTTGTTTTTATCACCAATTTATTTATACACATAAGTACATACATATATTTACCTTTTTTATTTCTAAAAAAATATTTGGCAGATAAAAAAAACATAAAGCTAAAGCGTATATCTTGAAACTCATGATGTGCCACTGTCTTGTGTTGGAAGGTAGGTAAGTAAGTTGGGTGAGGATTTAAATAGCGTCCCAAAAATGTCTACAGTTCTATCCATATACATATACAGGGTGATTCGCATAAGATTATTGACAATTTGTAAGTTTGTAAGTTACTTTTCACACCACCAGCATCTCGAAGCGTAAAACTAATAATCATTAATACAATATAATTAGAATAGAATCATGTGTTTGTAAAACAAAAAGAAAAGGTATTTACCGAAACTTATTTTTCATTTGCTTTACTTTGCAGATGAAAAACGTAAACAAACTTGTATTGTTGTGGTTTACTTTTCAAAATAAACTTATGTATGTCGGTCGTCAGAAAACAAAAATGATATCACGTTGCGTAGTAATGGAACGGCCGGCGGTTTAAAATAATAAAGCAACATATTTTATGAGTAAAGGCTCAATATCTTAAAATAAGGAATATACGCATATTATGTATGTATACTTACATATACATATATAATATGGATTTAGGTGTTTGTATTAATTTGAAGATTATCGTTTTGTTAGTTTGTGTTAATAACAGAAAATGGGATTTGATGCTGTTTTTTTTTATTCTTTTATTTTTATAATGTTGAAACCTGTTCACATTAAAGTAATAATAATGAGACTCTTTTCTGGTTTTCTTTTTTGGTAAATATGTACATACAATGTATGTAGATTGAATTTCAAATCGGAAAAAAATTGTACCTCAATTTGCAATTATGTATGTATATTCTTTTTCATTTATAAATTCACATGCAATGTTATTATTGTAAGTAACATCGTCTCTGGATTACTGAATCAAGCGCATAAATTGGGTTCCAAATCATGCAACAGTACTAACAGATCTTACATTGGAGGAGTAAAATTATCTTAGAGTACTCGTAAACGGGTCTGAAAAATATTTAAGTGACGATAGATCTTTTCAAAGGTTAATGCAATCTAGAGCAGATCTAATGCTCAAGAATAATTTTAAATCATCAGCGTACATCAAACGAAGACAATTCGTAAGAAATCAATCTTGAAATGTCATTTATGAACATTAGAAATAAAAGGGGTCCTAAGTGACTACCTTGTGGAACACTGGAGGTCACTTCAATGGGATCAGAAAGAAAGTTATTTATTATTATGAACTGAACTCTGCCCGTAAGATAAGATTTTAACTTTTTTAATAAACTAGAGTGAAAAACTATTTCATTTAGCTTGGCAACTAATGGTGTTTTTGTTTGGTAACAAAAATCAATTCTGTTTTTTTTTAGATCTGTCAAAAAACTGATTTTCACAATTTTTAGCTTCGATTGGCCAAAAAAAATTGAATAATTTTTTTATTTTAAATCAATTTTGCAGATCTGGATTTTTTGGCCGATCTACCCCTCTTTTACTAACACCACTATGCATCATAATTGACAGCCATCAGTTTGCGAAGGTCTTGGTTGATAGTAATTTGTTTCGGTTGCAAGAAATTGAAATAGTTTTGAGTTCAAATGAAAGCAGTTTTAAGTGCAATAATATTTTTCGTTCAGCTCATCTTCGGACTTACAAACTTGAAAGTAAAAACAACGTTCGACAGCTGATACCGCTAGCTGGTTCACAGACTATACACCAATACTATAGCAAATAAACATCAATCTGAAAACGTATTCGATTCGTTACGAAAAAAATCAATTTATAAATTTACCAAACGAAAACCACATAAGAAAGAGGGATCTAATCTATCAAATGCCTTTGAGAAATCTGTGTAAGCTGTGTCACATTGACAACCTTGTTCAAGAGAACTTATCACATAATTCCTAAAAACGGTCAGGTTGGTAGTTGTTGATATTCCACCAATGAAACCATGCTTCAAAGGTAAAACAACTTCTTTTAATACAAACTAACTACATATTTATAAACAATCTTTTCGAATAGTTTTGGAATAGTGATATCTTGCAAATAGGAAGGCAGTTCGTAACCTGGTTTTTGATCCCAAAAATAGGGGTAATACAAGAACTTTTCCATACTTTCAGAAAATCACCTCCTTGGAGTCAACGATTATAATAATATAGATATAAAATGCTTTTAAGTACCTTTCTTCGTTATCAACTATGATAAATGAAATGAATGTAAAAACGAAAAAAAATGTTTCCCATTTTCTAGTTTCGTGCTCCGAGATGCATGTGGTGTCCGAATCAACCTAACAAGTGAAAAATCAATTGAAGCGTTTGGATGAAGAAGGGGGTAAATGACATTTGCAACATTTCGAGGTATAAGGACTTAAAGTTTTTTGTTGAGAACTTTTTTCTTATTACAATCTAATTAAAATTGAATAAACTAATAAAACAAGAAAAATAATAGCTTTTTAACAATGTTACTTTTATTTCATTACAAAAGCTTGGTATATTTAAAAAAACAATTTTTTTCAGAAAAAGAGCAGTTAACTCTTTCTTGCACAAAAAGTTTATAAGTATTTTGAATTTTTAAGAATACAAAGGGGTTAAGTAACAAACATTTATTTTTTTTTCTTTTTATTTTGAAAAGTTGTTTTCTGTTCGCATGGTTCCGATAAAGCTTTTTCATAAAACCAGTGGTGTTCCCTTGGTATGAACATCATTTGTTCCTTTAAATTTTTTATTTTCTCAACAGACAGCTGCTTTATCTTTTTTTCTCGGACGAAAAAGTCTTGGGTTTTGTCTGGAACTATTCGGATGTTTTTTGCTATAACAGCTTCATTGAATAAAGCATCTTCCTCGTAGCATTCCTTATAAAAATAGGATCCATATTTGTTTATTCGAAGCCATTTAACGCTATCACGGAAATTGATTTTTTCATTTAATATGTTTTTTGTGACATTTTTAACGTTTAATTTTACTTGCAGATTTTCTAATGATCGAAAGTGGTTCTCCATGTCAATTATAACGGTGTTTTTTTTGCTGGCACTTTTTAGTATGTGTCAGTATTGCTCAGCAGTGTAAATGGTTTCGTTTTTTCGTAACTCTTTTTCGATTCTTACAAAATCCCTGTCGCTGTCAAGATAAGTATGGCCAACTTCAGGAAATTTGTGGTCAATCAGTTCAAAATATTCCCTTAAAATAAGGACTTGGTAAAGGCATAATAAAAAGAAGTTTTTGTTTTGTCCAGGGCAAGAATCGGTCCATGCAATCAGATGTTTCCTCTTTTTGGCAATTTCACATTCTTGGAAGAATGTATAGAGTGCACTCATTACCTCGGTGCTTCCTCTGTCTGCAACATCTTCGGTCCAGGTTAACATATACGACATCTCCAAATCGGAAGTAATGACATGGATTCCTAGATTATAAAACCACATCTGCCTCAAGTAAAATGCCTTAGACGTGGTTAATTTTGGTAAAGGCATGGTTTGCTGGAGGTCAAAAGTAATATATAATTTATTGGGATCGGACCGAGCCTTTTCGCGGTCAATTTTTTGACTTTCGAATCCGGACTTATAGCTGTTTTGGTGTTTAGCTGAGTTTTTACCAGAGTCACAAATGCTACAAGTGTCACTTCTTGGTAGGCGGAAAGACAGATTGAACTTCCTGTTGAATATTTGTCGGTAAAAATGTTGACTAACAAAATATTCGACATTTTTCTCTTGCCCGGTGCATTTTTCTATGTAAAGGCTATATAACTTAGAAATATTTAGTAAAGGTGAGAGATAAAGTTTATTTGGGTTTTTGTTCCTTGAGTAGTGCGATTCTTCGGCTGGAAATTCGTTAATATGCTCAAAAATATAGTCGATTACATGATCGGATATTTTATTTGGTCGATTGAAATGCTGACCTCTTTTATCCAAAGGTGGAGCGAACTCACAGCTGTTCATTTTGCTTTGAAGAACGTCCAATTTCTTCTTTCCAATTTGAAATAAGGAACACATTGCACTTTTGCAAACTCGTATGGAATCTGTACCCACTGTAACATGGTATTCATATGCAAATTTTCTTTGCTTAAGGGTGTTTTTCTTAACTCGACTTGGTGATTTTCTTGCTATGCTTTTAAACAGTAGAACGTTCTTGGCATTAATGTCGAGTGAATAAAAGCTTGATAAAAGTGCGAATCTTTGCTCAAAATTTATTTTTTCGGAACAAGAATAACGGCAGTTATCACTTCCGCAAAAGTTTCCAGAAATAGGTTCCTTTTTTTTAACAATAGATCCTTTTGCTGTGATATATTCTTTTCCCTGTTCTCTTAACAAAGAGGTTGCTCGTCGTTTCCATTTTAATGGATTTTTAATTTTTTTTTTTGGTTTTTTTCGGTGACTTACCACTTCTATCATGTGAGGGAACTTGCGTTTTTGCTATTTCCGGAATCTCCCTTGTTGATGACTGCTCTGGTGTGGCTGGTGCATCTTCTGCACCTTCGCTGAGCGTTGAATTGTCTGGAAAGTATTCATCACTATCGCTCGCAGAAAAATCAAGCCCATGATCACTTTCCTCAGAAAGACCATCATCAAATTCTGTGTAGAAAACTATAGATAAAAATTCACAAGTATTTGAATGACAAACATTTCTTACTCTGTAAATTTTGCACACAACTCCTTTGCCTTTGGTGTCTTTCTACAAACGTTGAGATTTGTTTCGAATCGCTTTCTGCTTCTAAGCATTATTTAAAAGTATTTTACAAACATATAAACACATAACATGAGAAGCAGTATTTAATACTTACTCTTTTTTTTTTCTTCATTGTCTTTGAAACATCTGTAAATCATTTTTCCTCGCTCCATATTGTAAATAATAACTTAGGTATTACACTTTGTAAACTCAAAATTGATTTCAAGTGATAAGCAGAAAATAATCAACGCATCACACAAAACACTGACACTGAGTAAATAAAAATTCAACAAAAGACGGTTACTACGAGTGTATTTTTGTCACAGCCTACTTCGAATAGCGTTAGCATAAAAGGAATATCAAACAAAACACAGCGGTTTCGCTGCCACAGCCTACTAAATAATTTAAAAGATAAAACGCAATGCGTGAACTCCAAAATAGAAAAATTGGGCAGCAGTTCAACTTTTCGTATTTATTTTTTGTTTTGCTTCAAGAAAATGCATTGATGGAGTACATAGTCCCTTAGAACCTTCATCGTTACTAAAACCACTTTAAATATGGGGTTTAATTTGTCTGCAAGAAGGAGGTAAGTAAGCACTTAACCCCTTCATGCAAAATACATTTTTTAAAGTTATTTTTATTTCACCCAAAAAGGAGTTAAGTGCTGTTAGCCCATTCTTCCACTCATATTATACGATTTTTAGTTGTTGGTAACCCTTTTATACCAAAAATGAAAGCGCTAAATAAGAAAATACGAATCGTAGCTCGACGTAGATTAGACAGAAATTTAAGTTTTCGCAAGGCATCCTCATTTTTCGAAAAAAAAAAACGAAAATCGAAAAAATGTCACTTACCCCCTTCTTCATCCAAACGCTTCAATTTATTTCAATATTCCTATAACTCCATATCTAAGAAAAAAATATTTTTTTTTTGCATTTTCTAAAAAAAAATAAAAGTAATAAAATAATTTGAGATATGATTTGTTACCGTTATTAACCGACCATGGCGCCCTAGCTTTATCTATCATCTCTTATATGAATCACCCTACAGATTATGATAATACTGTTATCAGGCCAAATAAATTCAAGGAATCACAGAGAGAAATACATTATGTTAAAAGACTTTTGTTAGAGAGAAATAAGAGAATGTGATGATGTTTTTGTAAAAAAAATAGGTTTCTATTTACGTAATGTAAATTCTCTTTTGTTTCTTGCAAATATTAACAAAACATTCTAGGTATTTTATTGGAATTTAATGTTTATAAATTGAAACAAAAAAAAGAATTAAGTAATTTTAGATACACAGTTGTTATTGTTTTTCTTTCACATATCTTTTTTTTAACTGCGCAAATATGAAAACACAAATCAAATAAGTATTTATCAGTGCTGTCTTTTCGATAAGATATATGTATGTATTATTTAAGGGATATTACGCAAAAAAAAAATGTATCTATGGTTAGGTCAGATTTTCTTTAAACGTACATAATTTATTTTTTATTTCTTCTTACACGAATCATTCTACAAATTCTATGTCAAGACAATGAAATTGAATTAGTAGAATGATACAATATGGTACATAATGTAATATTTCCACAATTTTATTGTGGTTATAAGTATACCAACCCACCTCACAATAATCACTCTCGTAGTTTTAGAGTATCAAATGGAAAATAACAGTCGTTCATCTCCTCTCCTGATCTTTATTGACTTGTTCCCTTTTTCCTGGTTCTAGGCAAATTAAGGCATTATCTGTAGTGTTGTTCGTTGAGCCTTGAAACTAAAATCAGTATAGGGTCACCCTAGAGCATTTTTTGAAAGACCTAAAGTCTTTGGTCCTGGTGAACAAATTATGTGTTCTTGAAACCGAGGGTCACCCTAAGTAGATCTAGATTTTTTGCTGAAGCTAGTTGACTTAAACGAATAAACTGTTAAAGTCACATGAGATCTGAATTCCTTCCCCCAACATCGATATAGAAGCATCGATTTTTTTGATTTAACATCGATGAGCATCGCTCATCCTTAACTAATCTGAATCATTTGTTTTGTTGTGGATTCGCATTTAGTACGCAATTTGTTATTTTTACAATGGAAATTAAATTTTCCATACAAATAGTAAATAGAAACATTTAAAGTTGTGGATTATGGGTATGTAGGTCTAAAGCAAATGCTATAAGATATTAAATTTAAACATAAGTTTGCAATTTTTGTGATGACATAACTTGCTTCACAACAACAACAAAATTAATGACCCTTGGGTGTTTTTTGAGAACCGAAAACCCAGTTTTTTTAACTCTTGGGGTTGTCAAGAAAACCTGGGTCGGAGGATAATCCTGTCAGATTAGATAACCTATTTCTTCTAAACAAATATAAGGATTTGAGGGGTCAGCGTGTTTTGTGAGTCTTTGAACCTCAAAAAAATTGTTTATTTTGAAATACTGTTAAGCAAGTACGATGATACGTCTAACACAGTTTCAACCGTAGATTAAATTGGATGACCAATTAGCGCTGTGGTGCGCCGTTTTAATACCATAACTTGCTGTAACCTGTGGATGATAGCGAATTTTTTAAAAGTGGGATTTGAATATAGACCTCCCAGTGAATCATTGCCTACACCTTGAGTTTGACTGTAGTATGCCAAGCTGGGTAATCACCCAATCCAGCGTTCTGGATCCAGACCAAATCTTTGTCTGGTTTCCCAGCATGATGTGACCGATGATGCACCGATCATTATTACCGATTTTTATTTATTTTATTTTTGACGAATGTGGGTTATGTGGTGTGGGTGGTAGTTTAGCCAATCTATTCTGGGACATATATTTATGAGAAACATATTCACTTGGATGGCAATTTACACCTGATAACCATATACACTATGCCAAACTAGGCAGCTAGTTGACTGGCAAATTGAAGCGAACTCCGATCCATCTGTGTGATCGTCCGCCATGAGATTCTTTCGAAAGCCAATGTAGGTAGCCTGCTTGCTTGCAGTACCAGGAATTTGACAGACTACACGATGCGAAGAAATTGAAGTTAAGTTTCCGTCCACTTTTCATTTCCATTATCCACCTTTTTCATTTTTTAGAAAAAAAAAAAGAATAAAATTAACGACATACATATACATATGTACACGTACATATGCAGTTTTAAATCGGATCATATACAGTTAACGAAATAGAGTACTAAAGTATCAAAACCTGGTTCTTATCACAAGTCAAATGACGCAGGTACACATTATCAACTTAGCAAAAAAACAAATGTATACCCAAGGCTAGATTTCGATCTACATATTCGCAAACAAAAATAATGTGAAAGATCCAAGAGAAAAAAAACTCGCAGTAGTAAATACCAAAGAAGCAAAACTAAAACTTTGTCAAAACAACACCAATACTTAAAAAAATGGCACTCCTAGATATGTACGTTTATACCTCCCTACTTATTTTTTTATTGCGTCTGTTCGTTTTTCGTAATTCTCACTTTGAATTTAAAAATGAAAAAACATTTAGTTAGGTACAAACAATATTTTGGGAACTTGTTTTCTAGTAATAGAAAAAAAAATGGTAAAAGAAGAAAGAGAAAAATAAAAACTTTGCCGGCTTATTATATTTATCATTTGCTTTTTTGATGATTTAGCCAATTTAGGCAAACAAGAAATACCTACCTACTTACATATCTACATATATAACTACATGATAGACAAACTATTATGATATTATTATTTTTGGTTTTATACCTATACATCCAACGTGATATTTTTAAACAAAAAAAAAACATGAATTGTTATTTTGATTTTTTTTATATTTTTTTTGAACATTATTTTTGTTATGTATAATGTATAACCTTGAACTTGAACAAGTGCGAATGTGTAATTTTATTACGGCACATGTCTGGAGTGGATAAAAAATGGGCTTTAGGAAGCGGTTAAATAATTTTTACGCAGTCAGCAAATCGAAAAATGTACCTAATTAATTGAAGAAAACGCAAACAATATGTTTATATTATATTTGTTTTTGTAAAATTTACCTCAAAATGATATTATTACTGGATATTCTCAAACTGATTGTGGATACCTGCGTATGTACCTACCTATATTTCAAAACAAGGTTAAACACATTTAATTACAAGTTTTAAAGTACCAGAATTTCCCTTCATGAATAGCAGTAGGTAAGAGGCCAGTTATAGCGATCAGGGTTTTGAAGTGAAAAAAAAATATCATTTCAGTTTTCGCAGTGATTTTTCATTTTCCAACTTCACGAACACGCCTAATGCGATTCTCGAACTCATTGGTCCCTATTGGGAATCTCCCAGGGAATTTCATTTCCACGGAATATGGGGAGCGATCGTGAATCTCCCACGGAATAAATTTCCCATGCACAAAAATTCCTATGAAATGACAAAGAAATTCCTTGGGAAATCTTATATTCCCGATACCATAAAATTCCGAGGAGCTCATTCACATTCCCAAGATTCGAATTGGAAAAAAATTTCCAGAGAAATTTTTATTCACGATAACCCCCATTTTGATAAAGTGTGTACTAAAAAGTACTAAATGATAAATTCCGTCCGTTTTCCGTCATTTTTGATTAGACTTTTTTTTTAGGAAAGGTAAATATTTCATCAATGCTAATATAGAAACCATTGTTCACCTGATGATGTCCATATATATGGATGAAACGTTATGACAAAAAGAAAAAAATATTTGTTTCATTTGACCTGAAGCCCATTCTACAATATTTTATGGTAAATATTTCATTTAAGTTTCAAAAATTCGTTTGAGTTACTTAGTTTTCATGTGCCAAATCCAATGTTTCTTCTAAATATTCGATTAGAAACATTTTCTGACACTCAGAAGCTTTTGAACCATGTGTGTTCTTGTCGACAATTTTTTGCTTTTACTCTTCTTCATAAAAAAATCATCATATGGGAAATGGAAAGCTTGATGAAATTTATCACTTCACGGATCGGGCATTCAATAGTGAATAGCTATTTTTTCCTGATGGTCGTTTATAAAAAAAAGAGGAAAATTATGTCAATTGACCATCAAGTTTTCCTGATAAAAACACACACGAAAAAGTTTTTCGTCCACAATTCCGTCAGATTTGTTCCAATGTGTGTCAAATGACAATCAGCTGACACGATAAACAAAATTTCATCAGGAAAATAAATACATTAAATACATTTTTAAGTTTGAACAGAAAATAATTGTTCTATTGCAAATATTTTTTTGCAAAAAAAATGTCTAAGTTATTTGTTATCGATTAATGTAGCATTTATATATGTTAAAACGCAATAAAACATCATAAAGTATTCATTAGAACTTTTTCCTGATCGCATTTACTGGCTTCTTCAATGCGAAATGGGACAGACGCAGGAAGGAAATCACTGTTTTTTTACGAGGGCGACTTTTGATATATGTATGTAGGTATATTTTCTGGTTTGGAGTTATTCCAGAGAAATTGTACAACTGAAAGAGCGGTTGACAAATTAATGGCGCAGAAATTACTAAATTCAACTTTGAGTTTTATGGGTAGACGATAATTTATTAGGTTATTATTTTGTTGCAGTATTTTTGGGCAACAATAATTAGACTTTTGGCTTTGGAAGAATTTTTACTTGCGATATACATATGTAGCTACGAGTACAAGGGCAAGTTTTGAATTTGGAAAATATGGAACTCGCGAGTTTAATCAAACCAGACATAACGGTGATAGAGAACTCGAAAAAGCCCGTTTGTTTTTAGGTCGATCTAGAGCCTAAACTGCTGAAGCGATATGCTCCAAAGTTGATACTTTAAGCGCTTTAGGCAATTGGCTCAATTCTTTTTTTTTTTGCCCCAAAATATAACGGTACTGCCATACAATTTTTGGAGCGAAAATTGTAAATCTCGAATACAGCTCAAACGATTTTGACAAAAAACAAATTCAGTGCATTAGGTATATTCTACATTTTAACGGTACCTCCCATAGAACTGTTTATATAATTTTCGACACTTTCATTAGCGGGTTAGCGGATGTCGATCAAATTTTTTATACAGGAGGTCCTTCGAACTATAATACTACATACCAAAATTTTCGAAAAATATTTTTTTTGCATTATTTTGAAGAAAAAAAAAATTAATTTAATATAAAAAAAATCAAAACATATTTAGAAAACGAGTGGACGATTTTTTTTGAAACTATGTTTTTAAAGGACATTGCCCATTTTTCTATGGAGCCTGGGCCAAGAGTTTACAGCTATGAAATTGGCTTCAAATGAAAGCTGGGGTTGAGCTTGTTGGCTCTGAATTTTGAAATATTTGAGGATAATGTTGAAAAACCTTGCTCATTTATATAGAAAACCTTATTTTTAATACGTAAGAAAATCCATAGAATATTTTCGATAACCGGACGCGAAGTTCTAATAACCAGACAGAGCGATGTTTTGTTTAAAACTTATTAGGGGACTTCCCGGGTAACTAAGTTGGTGCAATTTTAAAAGTGCTTGGTTCCCTTTTCTGATGGCGATCCATTATTGCACATTTCATTTCCTTTCCTTTTTATTCTTTCCCTTAACCGGACAGTTCTCATAACCGGACACAAATTGGGCGAACCATGAGAACTTTCACTTTAGCTATTTCAAAAAATATTTGTGGAAGTAAAAATTGGTTTGTAAACTAATAAAAATTGCCAAAGCCAAAACGGTTTTCCGAAAAAAACAAGAACACCATTAGATGTCACGGATCAATGAAAATTTAAACAAAAAGGATCTGGAAAATTTGTAAGACGGATTTTGATGAAATCCCGTTTTTTTATTTTTAGTACTTTTTTTTTTTGGAAATTTTGGTATGCAGTTTTTTTTAGTTTTCTAATATATGTATATGTGATTATAAAATTTAAAAAAATTTTGTTAGAATACAGATTTTTCAAAAAAAAAAAATAAAAAAAATTGAAATGTAAAAAGTTATTCAAAATTTTGATATGCACAATTATTTGGCTATACCTAGATCTTCTTAAATATGTTTAAAATTTGACAGAACTCCAAAGAGTCTTAACCCAGAAAGCCAAAAATTAATTTAAAAAACGTTATATGAAAGGTTTAGGTACCGTTAATAGACTTTTTCCATAAATTTGATTCTGATTAAATGATAGCTAGTACCAACAACAAAATTCTCGATTTTCACCAATTGCACGGCATTAAATAAAAGTCATAGCAAAAGAGTGGGCGTCCTCCCAAAGGGGTAACTAACTACATATTTTATTCAATTGAATAAATTAGGATCGTGGATTTTTATTGAAATTTTAAAAAAATTGTATTGACTTCATAATGTACATACTGCATAGGTATATATCTTTATGCCTATTAGATAATACAAGGTTGTAGGTACAACTAAGCTTTGGATATTTTCTCAGTTTCATTTATTGAATGATTCAAAACTACTTACAAGATAAAATTCAAAATATTTTTTAGTCCAATATTGAAGGCGAAAGTTTTGAGTTAGATACTTAATTATATATTATTTTTGTGACAATCGGTCATACTTTTTACCTTGTTCGAGCTATTTCTTACTACCGTAATATAGATGTAAAACAATAACGAATAAATCTATGTATGTATGTGTGTACCATAAACACGGTTAATTAAAAAAACAGCCTTCAATAAAGGCATTATTTTAGAACCAAAATTAAATTTGTAAACAAAAATGCCTAAAACACAGAATAGGTATGTATAATTTTAAATTTGTTTTGAGTTTGGACTTGGCTATGGCAAAATTACAAAACAAAAACATTATGAATCTATATAATATATTTGCATACATACAAAGATACATTTCTTTAGTGTTTTTGATTCTTTTTGTTTATAGATATCTTGTCGCAAAAGTTATGTTTTATTTAAAGATCTACATACATAATGTATGTATATATAGTGTATACTTATTATAAGTTAGCATAAATTGCGTGACTGCGGACACGTAAGAGGAGGTAAGTGTGAAAACACACACGATTATGTGTTATGATTGCGACCAAAAAGGCACTGCTCCTCCACGCGGAATATAACAAAAAAAAAAACGTGGCTTTTATTTGAGATTTATTCCATCCATGTGCTTTTCGGGATATACCTTTACGTATACGAGGTGGTATTGTTTAGATTTAGATTATATTAATAGAACTGCTAAATATTGTATATTATGTAGATATGTATTAATAAAATGAGGCAAATTTACCTACCTACCTACATATGTCTATTGCGTTATACATACATTTATGCAGAACTTTAAAGCCACAAAAAAATAAACAAAGATAGGAAGAGAATTGCCCTTAATAAAATTCCTATTCCTCCAAAATTATTTTTTTTTTCTAAAGCTGTAGTAGGTACGTACCACTTTCCATAAACAATATTGCCTATAAGTCTAATACGAGTCTATCTAAGAAACAACGTGACTATTCTACCTACCTAATGGGCATTTTGTTTTTGTTTACGAGTATATTCAATATGAAATTCAAGGTCGAATTTTAAATGCTTGATGAATGGAAAGCATTATTTTAATTTTGTTTAATGGTTGTAAGTAGATTAGGTATACCAAATGAATTACAAATAGGGATATCAACACGATTTCATTTCCTTATTCTTAAAATTATGGAGATAGTCTAAAAAATCAAATAAGATTACTAAAATAGGAAAAGAAATAGAGTATTAGAGGAAATGTTTATTTAATTTGTTGACTGTTACAGCTTTACAACGGCTTGTTTTAGAATTAATCAAATCCCAAAATCCGTTGGCCAGAATTTCCTTCAATATTTTGCACTGCAGATCAAAGTGTTTAATTGCTGGTTTGCTTTACAATTAGTGTGTTCAATGAGTCTGTTCGGAAAAGATTAGAACACTTTAGAACAGAAAAGTACAGGATTTTGCTGTTCAATGAGAAATTTTCTGTTCTAAACTGTTCTAGTTTGGTGTTCAATGAGTCTGCTTGGAACACTTTAGTAGAACAGGATTTTCTGCAATTGCTTTTTAGGTAGAACAGGTTAGAACAGATTTGTGAGCACTGTCAAACCCAATTGTTGTTGTTTAAAAAAAAAAAACATTTCGGTGTTAGAATTATGGCCTTTTCGATTAGCCGTCCAGAACTGTTCTGACCCCCACAAAATGACAGTTGTTACTCTAATGGCCTTTTCGATTGGCCGTCCAGAACTGTACTGACCCCCACAAAATGACAGTTGTTACTCTATACAGAACAGAAAACGATTCTGGATTTCATTTCAGAATCGAAAACAGAATCACTAATACACTTACACAATTAAAATGTCAAAATAATCGGCTTGATTTGTTGTGTAATTTCGTTGTGTTTATTGAATTTAAACTCATCTTCTGGTGAAATAACATAAAAAGAAGCAAGTAATAGTTATTATTGTTACAATAAAATGTGTATCTAAATTGAAATCAAGTGTTTTGGAAATTCTTTTTAGCCGATGTGATTTTCTTTTAATTTAATTTTCACAATTACATTCATACATATAATTCAGAATCAGTCAAATTGCTTACGTCTGTTTTATTGAGAAACGTGTTCCGGACGGCCAATCGAAAAGGCCATAAACAGAACAGAAAACGATTCTGGATTTCATTTCAGAATCGAAAACAGAATCACTAATACACTCACATAATTAAAATGTCAAAATCCTTGGGGTGTTTTGTTGTGTAATTTCGATGTGCTTATTGAATTTAAACTACTTTTCTGCTAAGATAAGGTAAAAAGAAGCAAGGTATAATTATTATTCATACAAGAAAATGTGTATCTAAATTGAAATAAAGTGTTTTGGAAATTCTTTTTAGTCGATGCGATTTTTTTTTATTTAATTTTCACAAATACTGGCCATTAGTTGATAATTCATTTTCCGTGTCGGAATCATCTCAATTTCATAAAAAATATTTTTTTAAATAAATTCAATTCCATTTCACATTATTTTAAAGAAAGTTTGTGCAAAAATAAACGAATTTGAATTGTAGGTAAACAACAATATTTTTTTTTTGTCAGATGACTCCAAGTTGTTCTATCTTGTTCTGAAGTTTCTCACGAATCTGTTCTGTTCTGTTCTAACCTTCTCGTCACTGAACAATCTTAATATCTTTTTTTTTGGAACAGGTCAGAGGTTCTAAATAGAATTGATATGTGGCTAAATCAATGAAATTAACCTGATTATGTCCAAACTACCATAAACTATGTATACCTATTCGGGTTTATATTGCTTAGTTAGTACCTAGGTACTAACTAAAGTACATTAATTGCTTTAGTAAGCTTTTTTCCAGTTTTAACTAGGTACCTACGACATCACTGATAATTCGGAGTCCTTTTGCAGAAATGGCGGTAGGTACCTTCATATTTTGCGTCGCAAAAAGCTATATCTTGGGTCTCGCAACGAACAACAACAACACACAAGTTCAGCGTCTATCCACTCACTACAGAAAATTCTGGAAATGCTCTTCTAAACCTTAGGTACCGATACCTACGACTGTTTAAAAATACAAAAAAGTGAAGCTGGTGTATGTAAGCTGTTGCCTATTACCTTGATCCCTGAATGGAATGTATATATGTACATAGTAGCTACTCTCACTGATAACATAACATGGTTCTTTGGTACATATCGATTATTGTTAAAAAAAACAATACCGGGTAAAAACAAACCGCGTGACGTGTCAATCACATACATGCCCATACTTATTGCGTTTTGTCCAATAGATTCTCACTGACATTTCAATTTACATATGCAGGTAAATGATGCACTTTGCCCAAGGAGATTGTAGATATGTACCTAAAACTTAAGAAGA
The DNA here is from genome assembly GCA_910595825.1 of Philhelius pedissequus. Classification (NCBI taxonomy): domain Eukaryota; kingdom Metazoa; phylum Arthropoda; class Insecta; order Diptera; family Syrphidae; genus Philhelius; species Philhelius pedissequus. The sequence goes on from OU343162.1 coordinate 45,213,551, forward strand.
ATACACTTACCGTTTGTTCTATGACGTCGCCAATTTCAGGAATATTGTCCTTCGTCCTTGTTTATTTTGATATTGCTACAAAACAAAAAAATTCGTTTCTCGTTCCAATTTTTTTTTATTAGATATTAAGCAGACAAAACAACAAGACGGAGGGCAAAATTAAATAATACGAGACAAGGAGAAGCAAACTTTCTCACTCGTTCTCTCCAACAAGAATTCCAATTCCACCACTTTGTTGAAGTTTTTTTTTTTTTTTTTTGTTAAACAAGTCTAGTTATCGTTTTTCTTTATTGTTTTCTTATTTTTATTTTCAAACCGGTAAATCAATTTTGATTAAACTTTATTTAGCTGCAAAAATTGTTTTGTATGTAGGATTGTAGGTACATATATGTATTTTTATTAAATTTGGTATATTCACCACACCAAGGGAGGCACAGTTGGTGGAAGAGAGAAATGAAAATATTATTCTCTCAACCAAATTTAAATATATTTTTTACATAAATTCTTCCACAACTTTTTAAAATCTTAACTTTTGTTTAAGTCAATTAATTGAGTTAAAAATCTCTTCACGCAAAAAAAAAATAATTATTCCTTTTTGCAAAATAACTTTTCGATGGTTACTTGGACTGACTCACTAGACTTACTTCAATCGAAAGAGATTTTCTTCTGATCTGATATCGGGTCGTGGTGCGGTTTGTGTGTTTCTGTTATTTTCTATTTTGTTCGACGAAAGAATAATACCAGTGTAGCTGGGCAGGGGAGTAAACAGCAAAACAAGACACGCAGTTGTGTTAGTGTTCCAACTTGAAAATGTTTAGTATACCTAAATATGTATGCATGTATTAATATTTATGGATGTGTTGTTTTATTTTCATTTTATATTTGATTAGATGTGCATGTGTTTACAAGGCTTGTATATAAGAAAGAGGTGACAAAACCGGCTTTTAAGAGGTGTATTAAGTTTTTTTTATTATTAAAGCGGTATCCTTTTAATCCATTGCATTGCAATGGAAATTTTGCACAACCCTTTGCGGGCAAAACAGAAAATTGAGTAGGTATGATTTTTTTTAACACAGCGACGTGGCACAGAGTATTAATTTGGGGTCGATTTAAAATTCAACTTATGATTATAGTAGGTACCATATACTTAACTTATAGGTAGGTATGCACATGCTTTTTAAGACTGATTGGGTTTTCGCTGACGTTTAATAAACAAATCTACCAAAGTAAAAGTTCAGGCAGGCATAGCAATATACCTACATATTCATTTTGTTTACAATAATGACTCGCGTTACATGTAGATTTGCATATATTTTATAATATTAAGGCTAGTTTGGTCAATTTGAATTTAAATACAAATAAAAAACTTTATTTCATTTTATGCCAACGTTTCGTCGGTATGCACTATCTACTTCTTCAGGTGTTACTCGGAAGATACGTTACGCATTACGCATTAGATTTAAAATTTTCCACAAATTAGTAGGTACAGAAACTAACATTACGTAAGCCATTCCAACGTACTATGATGCCCGTTGATTGATTAAGAATTTTCACCAAGTTTCCAAAACTTGGGTTTTTTCTGCTATGGGTTTTGACAGCAAAATGTGAAAATTCATACGAATTTTCACGTTAAGAAACATACCTGAGAAGTAGTTCAAGTTCTTCGAGTATTTTTACATTTGGAGCCAATTTGCATTTGATCCATGGTTAAGCAATTTTAACTCACGATTTCGGCGGATAAACTGATAAGATTCAATATAAGGCTGTTATCACATTTACTTGAACCATAGTCAATCCGCCGAAATCGGGAGTTAAAATTGCTGATCCACGTATCATATATTTGAACCACGTTCCGTAACGTTCGTTACAATAAAGTAACAGTCTAATGCAAACGCCCTATTGGAAATCTGACTTAATAGGTACCTTCTGTATTCCAATTGGATAGGTAGGTATAAAATAGGTAAATACATGTATACCTTCATAGATATAAGTGGATATATTTAGCTAGGTATATAATACACCAATTGGAACTGAAAGCGAAAAGTACTACGTGACTTCGGTCACAAATCGTAGCTCGAAGAGAAAATTTTGTTACAGGTATACAGTACAACACGGATATAATAAACTCCAAAAAAAAACAATAATACAGCAAATGCATATTTTACAATAAGAAAAGACAGATTTTGATTGTGTTTCTTTACCGTTACTGTAATAAAGTTTAAAGTATGTAGTCTTATTTGTATCTTAAGTGATAGAGGTTAGTTAGATGTGTTTTTTCCATAACCCTGCGTCTCCACAAACAATAATTTCTTTGCTATGGAAATTTTCAATACAGACCACAAATTTTATGAAATAAATTATTTTACTAAATCGATTTAGCACTCTTTTTCTTATTATCTCTGTGGAAATAAATAAAGAAATAATTTGACGTTTAATGGTAGTTCGACTGACATTTGTGTGCTTTTTACCCTTATATGTATGTGTATATTGATGGGTTGAGTTGGAATTGCAGGCCGATAATGTAAATACAATAGGTGTTCTTTGCTTGGCACTCTGATTGTCAATAAGATTTTATGAAATAATAATACCTCTGCAACAATTGCTTGTGAATGCGATGGGTAAGCCACAATACGGTTAATTGGCCCTTGTATTTTTTCCAAATTGTGGGACTATATAATTTTCTTAACGGTCTTACCACGCTTGACTTATATACCAATTTATTTGAATGCTTTCACCCGACGCGACGTTACGACAACATTAGTTGTTTTCCAAAATCTTTTAATACTTAATTTAAAAACATATTAAAGGAAACTTTCTGGCCTTACAAAGCGCCCACTAGTTAGGTAATTATAAGTAGGTTCCTACATAATTACCATTATTTTTAAGTATTTCTTCTTATTTGTTTTTTTTTTTGTAATTGATGCTCTTGCACAACGGGGAATGTTAATCTGTCAAAAAACTTTGTCGCCCAAGTTATCGTACTCTTCCTTACAAATTGTATGAATGGATCATTGTGTAGTTTTGACTTTTTGGACAAAGATTATGCCTTCTGGATTTATGCCTATCTGTCCAAGAACGAGACTGAAGAAGTCACAATTACAAGATAGGGTACAAAGGAATACCTACTACCTAACCTACCTACCTATTTCATTGACGAAACCCTATATACATTTGGGTAACCATCATTGCTCTTTTCCATGGCATAACTAATTGAATATAACTATACCTACCTGGGTCTGGGTGGGTCAGAATGTAGTTAGGCAATTTAATATTATTCAAATAGGTATTCAATGTTCAACATTGCAATGATCGCACTGATTCATCATCACATCAATCTTACAATAATTATTTAGATTTACATGCAAGTATATATATATGTAGGTAGGTATATATGTAGATACCTTCGTTTATAAATAGGGGCTAATGCCCTCACACTAATTACTCTAAACGTGGTTCAATTACAATATACCTAACCTACCTACATAATGTACCTATCCACAAAAACGACCAAGTTTATTGTGATTGTGCATCATTTGCTTTCATTTGTTTGTTTATTTAAGCAAAACAGATACCTACCTAGGTACCTATAAGTATGTGTCTTTCTAGGTAGGTAGGTACCTACATATTTACATGTTTCTGTTATTTAATTGAAATTGAATATTGTAAATAAAAATTAGGTATTACATAATTCAATTGCTTCGATCGGATCGGCAGACGAATCCCCATTCCAGTACATAAGTACCTAACTTCGTTTATTTCATGTCGCCACCCATGGCCATGATTCAGTCAGTCGAATTCCGATTTCCGAACCCCATTGGCGATTGACATTAATCCATCGCCATCCAAAGCAGTACCTATTAGAATGGGAGAGAGGGGCATTGATTAAAACAAAGCATAGGCTTTTATATTAAAATATGTAGGTACCTACCTACATACCTATAATGTTTATAGCTACCAATGTACTTACATACATATATACCAATTTTCCCGGCACGGGCTACCGAATTCGGCAGATAAATCTAATGCGTAGTTTGTATTATTTTTATACACAAAAACAAATGCCGGCTGTTTGATCCCCGTCTTTCCTCCTAGAACAGAAAGTTACCAGCCCAACAATTGTAGCTGAAACGCAAAAACTTCAAGTTGTTTTTTTATGACAAAGCGTTCATTTTGCAGTACCTACACTGAATATATAAAAATAAATGGTAGGTACAGAAAAATGCGGGTGTGTTAGCGTTGTTTTGGTTTTTTTTACACTTGGATAATGTGTGTTCTAAGCTAATATGAGTGAACTAACACAAGTATTAAACCTTTCCATCTAAAAGCTATATAGTTTCGTAACATCAAATAAATTCTACGTACAGCGAGTTGAAGAAGGTTAGTATTTGTGTCAGATGTTTTTTGTTATTGTTTTCTGATGCTCTTTCTTTCCCCTTTGAACTCTCTCAATTGCTGAATATCGTTGTGTTAAATGAAAATATTTTTATTCGAGTCACTCACACCACACTGAAAATACGAATAACAACACAACTTTGCCAGACAAAAATATTGTGCTTTTGAACACAAAAAAAAACGAGGGCAATCTGGCTGGAACGTCACGTAGGCCAAAGCTTATTTAGTCCCACTCCAGCCATAGTCATAGAGTTTCAGTTTCGCTTCACCTCGTCTAAAAAGAGCATGGTTCAGTCCATGGCCTTAGAAAAATTCGTTGGGTGACGTATGGGACGCAATGTAAATGGAAAAGCTTTCACTTTCATTTGATATGTTTGTGTTGGTCGTTGGGGTAAATGCGATGAATGTAAAAAACTGTTGAGCTTTTAAAAATTGAACACGAGTATGTATATATGCATGTATATAATTCTGTTAAGCATATATTTCTACCAATTTGTATTGGTGGCTTTCTAAAACTAATGAGGTTGGTGTATACACTTATTAAATAAAAGCTTTTAAGGGGAGGTGGTTTGCACTAGGTAAGTCCATGAATCTCTAAAAACAAGATTACTACACTTTTTTTCTGTCACATTTTATTGACGTCAACAGAGATCGAAATCCATTAATACACAAACAACGGACAACAACAATTTGCAGGTTTTTGATCTCTGGTTCCGTCAATAAAATACGAAAAGCAAAGAAGAGTCGTAATCTTGTTTTCTTTGATTCATGGGTAAGTTCCATAAATTGAAACTTGTTAATATTTTGCAGGAGGAATATAATTCTCAAAAAGAATTGAAATCAGAAGCGAAGGCTTCTGGAATGGGCACGAGTACGATAACTTTGGCGCCAAGATATAATAACGGTTTTTGGTAGAGGGGCTTAATACAAGCATTTTTTACTATGGTAGGGGGTCTATCTCCCCTCGTTTAGGCGGGAGGGGCAATTTTATAAAAATTTACTTAAAATCTTTAAAAAAATATTTAAAAAGAACGGCAACACTTACAGTTATAAATTATACCTTTTTCAAAAGTCAGTACTCTACAATTTATAATTAATTTTAAATAAAGTTGTTTTAGTCAATAATTTTTTAAATAATTGACTTCAAAGTCAAAATTTATGAAAAAAAGTTACAAAAATCACTTTGAATATTATTTTTATCATGATTATGGATATCGATAAAAAATAATTGATGTAGTTAACTGCTCCAATTATTTTTTTATTAAACACAGAAAACTACTTCTTTTTATGTCTTCTAGTTTTTAAGATATGTAATTGGAAAATAGTAAAACTATACTTGTTCTTTTAACCCAAAAGATTCTTTAATTTTAAAGAAACTTTGCATATAATCAAATTTTCACCCTCCCAAAGCCTATAGTGAGCCCAAGCAGGGGGGTTTCAGGGGGGCAGCATGCCCCCCCCCCCCCTTAGGTATCTCACTGTTTGCATCGTAAATTTCATATATACCTTTGTGATTTTATTACAGTTAATGCGGTTATTAAGTGTTTCTTTTTTCTATGTACATACGTTTATGTATATAATATTAATTATTTTTTTTAATCCAGATTCTTTAAATGCAAAAGAAACCTTACATGCATCCATCTGATACAAAATTATTTTTTTTTGTTTTTCAATTTTCTCAAAAACTAGAAAACATAGAAACGAATAGTTTTCAGTGTTTGATTAAAAAATAATTGGAACAGTTAACTACAGCTGCGTTTTTTTGCAATCCCCGGGGCAATTGGTTGAAAAAAACGACCAAGGCGCTTAGTGAAAACACTTGGCAGCATTGTTAATTTGCAAGATGACATTTTGAAAACAGCTGTAATACAAAAAAAACATCAACGTTTGCCGTCATCCTTCTAAAAATCATCGGCTTGATTTTTATGTAATTTCGATGTGTTTATTGAATTAAACTACTTTTCTGGTAAGATAACATAAAAAGAAGTAAGTTAATTTTTATTTATACAAGGAAATGTGTATCTATTGAAATAAAGTATTTTGCAAATTCTTTTTAGCCGATGTGATTTTCTGTTAATTTAGTTTTCACAAATACAGTGATACATACAATTCCGAATCAATGGATTCCTCGTTGAGAAGCTTTCGCACTATTCAACCTTCGTGCTCTCCACTAATCGGTCACTGCTAGTGATATGATATTAGTGGACGAGTTGCCTCTTCGGGCGGAACGCTCAGTTCCTGTCATTAGGAATTTAATTCTTAGCAAGAGTGGACGACACTTAAGATTCTCGTGAAGCCATATTGAAGTATGCCAAGGATGAATGGTATGGGGACATTCTCCGGAGCTCTGGAATTCATACTCTGCCATCACTCAATATTACAGGGCCAAAGTCCAAGCCCACTAAAGACGACCATGATTACACGACAGAACCCGCAACGAAAAAACCGAAAATTATTGAAGTCACTCAAATGCCGAGGATTTTTAAAAATGGTAATCGTATATCGAATGTCTCTTTGAGTTAACCTTTTAACTCGATGACACCACAACTATCTCGTTGGCTGACGACGTGTTCCCACAAAACGACCAAGGCGAGAATGACAGTGCAGTAGCCGACAGCAGCAATATTGAATTGGCGGCGCAAGCAGGAACCCGCTCAAATTGTGGTATGCATAGACGATGTTGAGTTCCTTAACGTAGACTAGTGATTCCGTTGAAGAGACTGTTAGCAAAAGCACCTTTGACACCACAATGTCGCGCATTCGGAGGGGAAATTGCTTTTCATAAGAACGAAATGCAGAACCAAGAGATGGAGGATGAAAAGGAAATTACAGAGCTCAAATCCGCCTTGGATCTTATGAAGGAAACATTTCAACAATCAGGACACATGGCTACAACGTGGAAATTCAGTCAACGAGTTAGAGAATAGAGTATCGGAATTAGAAACAAAAAACAAGAACTTCTAATGGCAAAGGCAGCAGAGTAACTTCCGGCGACTGCCAGTATCTACTGCCACATTGTCATCATCCGGCTCGCTCACCAAAACACGTCTATTCAATGGATTCAAGAAATAGCTGAATGCATCGTGCGTCGATGATGATGCTAGTGCGGTTGGAGATGTTTGACAGTTCAGAACGGCTGACGAGAAGCAAGTTTCTGTTGAGTTGTTGAAGCTGGGCGAAGATTTATATAAATACTTTCGGGATGAGTGAAGGTTTCGGCTTCCCCCGAAGAAAATGGTTGAGCAATGGACGAACGAGGTTGCCGAAGAAGATGGCGATGATTTGTAAAATTTTTTGTGTTTAGAATATTTTTGTTTTATAGTTTTATTAGTAAGCATCAATATTTCTTTTTGAAAAAAATAATGTAATTGAAGTCTCGAAAATAAAAATGATGTTTACCTAGTAATTTGTTTGGATTTATGAAGATAACAAGGCAATTCCCAAATTGATAACTACGGAGGAACGACATAAAGAAAAATAAAAAGAAACGTGGTATGATGTTTGTTTTTAATGTTTGAATAGAAAATTTGTTATTTGAAGCTTAAGATGTGTTTATAAGCAACTCCATCAGAGTTTTCTAGCAAATTTATTACATTTCAAGACCCGCTAACCCTAACCTTTTAACATTTAACCAAATACCAAATCCGCAACAATTTATATGTGGGTTTGAATTGTTTGGAGTGATTGGGTTCACATGAATAGCAGAATACCGCACAATATTATCGACTTTACCAATGCATACAATATTCACTTCGAATGAATAGCAGACAACGTCTTCGACGAGGACACAGATTGTTTTAGAATCTTGTTTTGTTTGGTTGTTACTACAGAAGGATATTATTGGTGAGACGCCATGGTCTAGTTAGAAATAGGCAATCTAAACAAGCGACGGAATATCATCGTCATGAACCACGCAGAACTTTTGCCAATTTACCAGTACGACTTATTTGTGCGAATATGTTCAGTTAACTCCACAAGAGCATCATGTGGCAGAATCGGTCGAATACCCTTAATATGCTTATAAAATTTTAAATAAATTGTAATAGTCCAAAGAATATTTCCAAGGTACGAATTACCTTTGAATTTAGCAATTCACAAAATTGATAATTAATTGACATGTCAAATGTGAGTTTTGAAGTTTCTATACATTTTATCGATAACTTAATGAAAAAGAGTTTGGTAACACAGTTTTTATCCTCTTCAAAAGCTAAGCCCCGAGAATTCTCTGGGTGTAAGTTAAGCACCCCCGGGGATTAGTTGTTGTTGGATTTAGCATGCAAATTGTTAATCCCACTCATCGTTTTTTTCGTCCTATTTCCACGGGGCTTAGAAAAAAACACGCCTTACATCAATTACTTCTTTATTGGTATTTATAATCATGAGAAAAATAATACTCAGTGATTTTTTAACTTTTTTTTCATAAATTTTGAGTTTGAAGTCAATTATTTCAAAAACTATTGACTGAACTTTACTTAAAATTTATTATAACTTGTAGAGTTCTGACTTTTTAAAAAAAGTATAATTTATAACTGTAAGTGTTGCCGTTGTTTTTAAATATTTTTTTTTCTAGATTTTAAGTAAATTTTATAAAACTACCCCTCGCGCCTAAACGAGGGGAGATAGACCCCCTACCATAGTAAAAAATGCTTGTATTAAGGCCCTCTACCAAAAACCGTTATTATATCTTGGCGCCAAAGTTATCGCACTCTCCCCTACTCATTTTACTCCGAATTTTCCAATTTCTATTGGAATAGATCATAAGGATTGAACAAAAGAGTTACTCCGAAAGCAAATGGAAAACTACATTTGCTATTTGATTGCCATTGTTTCTTTGTTAAAGTTATGATATTCGAAGAGTAACTTTACAAAGTTACAAATCCACAAAAAAGTAATCCTTATTATTTTTTAATAATTACATGCGTGTTGAGAAAAATTCAAAATTCGACTTCGATTATTTTAATGAATTCGCGACTTGCCCATAGCATTCCAGTTATGGCCTATGGAAAATAATTCTAAATAATAATCCAATGTTAAGAGATTTAATGACTCATTGAAATTGAAAAATAAAATTGCATTACTATGCTGAGTGCATAATATTAAGGTATTAAACGTGACTAGAATCAAAGTTCATGATATAAAAAGTAGGAAACCTGAACCTGTTAGGCTACACAACCATATAGTGGTAATAAACAATTTGAAAAGGTGTTGTAGTAGTAACCTTGATTTCGGTTAATTATCGATTTTACTCGGATTTAATTGGCCAAGCAAGATGATATACCTATAATTCTCGAACTCAATGGTGAATGCGATGCATACATTTTTTATTTAATTTTTTTGTTGGTTACTGACACTCTTTTTTTTGACAGTGCGATATGGCGAACAAATGGTGCTTGCATCGTTCAAAAAAGTCGCAGCACTGAACTTAGCAGTGGAACGTAATAACAATCCACATATCGCGTTGATGTGTGCCCTTCTATGGACTTATATGCGCAGTACCATATATTATTATTGCGATCGCTAAAGTACTATACACGTGAGAGCGACCAACGACCAACGAATATTCGTCCATTTTGACATTTCATTCACATGGCCTTAATTCTATTCGTGGCGAATATAAGCTGAAAGTCTGATTTTGAGGTTAGACGCAAGCGAACAAAATACTCGTTGAAGTGTGGATAGTATGTGGAACGCGAATAGAGTTTGACTGTTCGTTACAATCAGATGCAATACGCGAATACCAATATAGTTTTTTTCAAATTTATCTTATTTTAAATTAAATTTTTGTGTCTACAATTTTGCTTAGAATTTGTGAAAAAGTAAGGTTTGTAAATTGATTTAAATGGAATTTATTCGCACATGCTCTTCTGTTTGATCAGATCTTAAGCCGAACATAGTATTAGCAGATACAGCTAAACATACAAAATTTCTTTAAACATTTTCTGAACAAAATTTTGGTAGCCATATTACATAGTTATACATTTAAAAATATTTTCAAATGTCAAAAATTATGCAAACGCAAAACAAATCTAATTTAGACCAAAATAAATTATTTCAATAAGAAAAAATATAAAAACTCTGCCACCCATTTCAAAATACATATCTACATATTACATTTTCAAAAAAAAAAATTTTCATTCAAAAATCCACCCAAAAATAATACATATTTTCAAAAAATTATTATATATATACATATATGCAGTATTATGAACAACTTGACAAACCTCCTTTATAACATTTTTTTTATCGAAATCGGTGGAGCCTTGATGTCAGATTTACCAGACTGCCAAGTTCGCAGTATCTTACTGCGAAAATACTGCTGTCATTAATTTAATTAACGACATTCGTTTACACGAAGCTAAAATAATGACAGATAAAAATACTGCTAACTGGCAGTAAAGAATGAGCAAGTTCATTCTTTATTGCAAATTGTCATTACTTGAAAATTGCTGTCAGTAATGAATTTACACGGTGTCAGTATAATGCCACAACTTAACGAAAATTCTGGCTAGCAGTTTTTTAATGACAAATATACTGCCACATTTTCGACCATATACACGACAAACAAAATAATGCCAAGATTTTCACAGTAATACTGCCCATTTGGCAGTAGTGTAAATCCGTCATAACCTCAAAATAATCGGAGAACTGTCAAATCGGCAGTAACAAAATAAAAACTTTTACCAATCTAAAGTTTTCGGCATCTAGGGGGTGGCCGTGGCGCGATAGTTGTGTGCTCACCTGTCAACCTCGTGGTTGCAGGTTCGATTCCTGCCGTTGTCTATGTCTTCTTATATTCCATTAAAAACCAATTCTAAAAATTGTTATAAAATAAGTTGCTGCTTTGCTCATTACATGCTGTTTAGGCATAACACTAACAACATGTGATTGAGTAAACTAGCATACCCATAAAATATGACAAAGAAATAAATAAAATAATGCGAATTATAAGGGACATATATAAATAAGACACGGTAATTCTCTCCGCATTAGTTCAGCCGCCATCCCTGGAGATAAATCTGAGACAACAACTAGCTCTAGTCTCAGAACATCGCGCCACACATCTTTCCTATCCTTCTTTCTCTTCTTCCATCGGATGCCGCGCTGTGTTAAGAAAAACATAAATGGTATTCATAATCCCTTGAGCGCGTGCAGTTATAAAACAAACAAAAAAATCTAAAAAAACACCCTTTGTTTTTTTTAATAAGGTTCTGTGATAAGACGTATTTATGAACTTATCTACCTACTTCGCATTTATAAGAGTATTACTAATAACAATGGCGCACAATTTTAAACAGCCTGATGTTAAGGGCTTAGCATGATACTACTTAATAGTTTGCTAATACTTAAGCACTTTACTAATATTTTTCTAATCTTAAACACTTTTTAACTAGCACCATACTAAATCTATTTTCTTAATAAACTACAACAAAACACGCCTAAAATATTGCAAGAAAGTAAGCGAACATAACTTTTTGACGTTTGTAAATGTCAAAGTGGCATATGGATTTAGTACGATACTAAAAAAATAAAGTATCCATTTTGTGATTTTAATGAAAATAATACGATACTAAACTGGTTTAAAATTAGCAAAATCCTCTTTTTACCCTAATACCACACTAAACATGATTTAACATATTACTAAATCGCTTAAAATTTTGCGCCAATACTTTTATGAATAAAAACCTGCCTAGGAGCATAGCCGCATATCCACGAAACTATTGATAAAAAAGAAAATACATAGTTGACTTTTAGCCTAAAAAATAGGAATATTGACTTATATAGATACTCGTATAACAAAATAATAATCCCAGAACTCCAAATCTGCATGAAGGCTATTTTATTATGTTAGATTTGAACTTGTCATTTGATTGCACAATATACCTATACCTGTCATCTATTTGTCACCACACCACATCCACATCATTTCCAGGTTTGTTACCATTTTGAAATAATGTTTCAATTTTTCTTGATAAACGTGATATAACTTGATAAACAGCAAAGGAGTAGCTAAGTAAATAATTTCAAGGTTACCATAATTGTATTAGAATATGTCTTCTAATCACGTCTGCCAGTTTAACACGATCTAAAAATAATTTAGAAAAGCAGATTCACCTTATTTTCGGTTAATCAAATAAGGTTATTTATATCTAATGATTAAATAGGTATGCTAACTTACAATGTGATGTGTGATTTTTTTTCGATAATTACATATAATTAAATGATAAAGTTAAATAAAATACTACCTTTACCTGTGCAATGTCTGGCAATTGTACAAGATACATGCACTGAATATTTAAGATCAATTACCTACTCTATTAAGCTTTCGTCTCATTTTCTTGCTCGTTGTAAGTAATTCTTTTCTTAAATCTTTTCCCGATTTTAGAGATTTTACTGGAGTAAGCCTGTGAGATTAAATCGTTGCGTAGGAATTGCTAAGACACGGATCAAAATTTAAACTAACGGTAAACTCCACTGAACTCGCCAAAATCGGTGCACTAAAACTGCTGGACCATGTATCTAAGTTTGAATGGCGGTGACGCTTATACAATTGGAAGATGTCTGAAATTAAAATACCTATGTTGCAGCCGACCTGGAATTATGAAAGAACAAAATGGTTCCAAAATAGGGTGGGTCAAAAAATATAATTTGTCAAAAAAAAAAAAAATAATAATTCTACATAATAAGCTGATTTTTAAAATGTTGTTTAACTAATAAATGATTTTTTAAAACACTAATGCCCGTTTGATACGCATCATAAATATTTATGTTCAACTTAAAACGCTTATGGGCTACTTCTTCCTCTGATGGAGAAAAAATAACACATAAGTGCTTATGTAGGATCTTAAGTTATGTGACAGCAAACGTGGCTTAGAATACTTAATTTAAAACTCACAAACGTTTCCATAAAAAAAAATAAAGTAAGTAGTTTAAAAATGTCAGCGTTTTGTATATAACAGTTACGAACATTTCAAAGGAAAATTACAGGAATTCTTGTAAATGTTATACAAAATGCTGCTATTTCAAAATTACTTACTTTGTTACGAGTTTCAAATTAAGTGCTTTAAAGTGGTAGGACCCGAAAGATCACACACTCTTTTTTTTCAGTGTGGTAACACATAGCGGGAGAGTTGTCGACAATGCACCAGCAAAATGATTCTTACATGGGGTCTCCACGAGCTAGATTTTCTAGTAAGCTAGGTGGCATTCTATGAAAATTGCTCATGGAGACCACAAATAGCATTCTATAAAAAATTTCATACTAGACATTGCAGAGCTCATAGCATTCTATCGATAGTATACTATTTGGCTGCCATTTTCACTTTGAGGTTAGCGTTTGTGGCTGGTGAACGTTTGTAGTGTGTGTATTGTTATAATTTCTGGCAGACGGCTTTTGCCATGTCATATAAGATTTGTAAAAACCAAAAAAAGGTAAACTTTGTAAATATTGAATTTTAATAAATCTAAATAAATCTAAAAAAAAAAAAAAAAAAAAAAATTGTTAATTCCTTGTTTTTTTTTTGTTTAATTCCTTTTGTTGAAGGTTTTTTTAAATATTGTAATACTACTAGAGCAAGAACACAGCGTATACGTATTCCTTCGCGATATTTGTGCAGTTGAAATAGTATCCTATGAAATGCCCAATGCCAAATTTTCTAGCATTCAATTTTTCATTCTTTCTATCTAATGACAGATAGTATACTATAAGATATAGAATGTGGAGACACCGTGTTAGGACTTTGGCATATAAAGACGTTGTTGACGTTTCACGCATTAGGCTCCGAAAATTCTCTGAGCTCTTAATTAATTAGTTTGCGTTGCATTTTGCACGTAAAATTATAAACCCAGTCTTTCGACATTTTCTGATGTGAATAACGACATATTTTGATGCTTATTTAAACCTTTACGCTTCTTCCAAAGGAAGAATTCTGCAGCTGTCTAATCGTCCGATCTTGCTGACCAGTGGCGATTTGTTGAAACGAGACATTAGGCGAAGACAAAACACATCATTCAACATGTCCATTGTCGCGTGAACTTTGTATGCGGTTCCACGTCCTGCTGGAACTTCCTGGAGTGTCGACACTGCATTCTACATGTGTTTACTTCAGAAATATCAAAACTGACAGTTGCCTGCAAAATTGGCTTCAAATTGATAAGTATGAAACAATGAAAAACCTTGAGCGAAACCCCCAAGGTGATTTCTGATAAATTTATAGATAACAATTGACACATATGGTCTGTATTGCGATAATTATGTAGGTAGCTATATAAAAAAATAATATTAACATAAGAAAACCAACAATTCTATATAAATATTGCTTATTATTATCTTGACATTAAGATTAAATATTTGACCTTAAACATCATAAGAAATTCCAATTTTTAGTTCAAAGCATACAAAAATATTGTTAATTAGGTTTTTTTTTTGTCTAACTTTCAAAATCTCTTATCAATTGCTTAAATGTGCTAAAACGATTACGAAGGCGCAACAATGATGTAGTTGTCTTATCAACAGATGCGGAAAACCCCAAGTAATATTCTATATTTGTATGCATTATGTACTTATACTCGAATTACTAAAAAAAAAACATTTCATAATAAAATCTATATATTAACGATTGCTTTTCTAGGAATCGATCTAATTCAAAAAATTGCAATAATCAGTAATACATAATATTGAAATTGGCTTGCACACACTTTCCAAATCACATTTCAAATCTATAAATATAGTGGAAACAATCAAATTGAGTTTTTCTTAAATAAAATTTATAGCTTTCGATAGTCATTGAAGTAATGATATGTAATTGTCCTTGATTGCACAAAAAAAAATTTGGGAAATAATTAATAGAAGACAGGAAATGATATGAATGCAAATTATCAATTGAAAAAAAAAACATATACATGAAAAAGAAAAATAGCCTAAAAAATCAGAAATGAATTTTGTGAATAAAGCCTTCGTTTATTTTGGAGTCAAATTTCATTATTAAAAAAAATAGGCCTCAAGTGTTTGGTCTTTAGCAGCCCTATTAATAATAAAATGCTTAGTCCACCGCAGGTCCATGACTTTACTAAACTATAAGATAAATATTAGTCTGCGGACTAAAATTTTCAATTAATAAAAAATTTAAAATCTACGAACAAAGTGTACTACAATTAGTATCAACTATATCTCCTTTTATTATATTTTAATGTAAATTGTTTTCTTAATGTCAATTTTTAGTCCCTCCCCTCACTAAACCACTGTCTTCGATGATCTTGTGAAGGACTAAGTTTGTAAATGTCAAATAGCAGAAATTCTGTTTTATTAATATCATTTCGCTATTAGGCCACGAAATAAGTCCTAGTAGGCTCTGTGAAGTAAGGACTCATAAAATGGGGCTTAAAATAACGAAATAAGTAAAAATTGTCTATATGTACAGCACCAACAACAAACATTCTTAAATTTTTAGGGTGTTATTTAATTGTTTGGGTTGTTGATTATATATTTAATTATTTATTCACTTATATAATATTGTTTATTTATAATTCTTGATATTATTCATTTAATTGTTAATTCATTAATTTATTTATTTCTGTTTTTTGTTATTTACTTATACAAATTAAATTATGTTAAGCAAAATAATGTTTAATTCCTTTAGTTCTAACGCTTATTGTACACGATTGGTAGATCTTACAATATTGTCAGATCTGTCAGTGAAAAAATGCTTACAATGTCTTACAACTGTGTAAACTTACAATAAATTGTCAGAAAATTTGTGTTCCAATTAATTGTTAGATCATTGCCTGACAATTAATTGTAAGAAATCCTACAATCATGTGTACGCTAGATGACAATCGTGTATGATGACGTAAAATTATAAGGTATCTGATAATCGTGTACACACACAATTTGTAGCCAGGCCTCACAATTTTTATCGTTGTCTGACGTTTCTGACAACGAAAATATTGTAAGATGTAGTTTTTTTTGCATCATACAATTTTTTTATTGTCAGACAATTCAATGTAATTTTTGACGTCTCTCTGTGTTGCGAACAGATAGAATTATTTATCAAAAATACTCGCACTCAAAGTGTTTGAATTATTGTTTTTTTTTTGTTAAAATGAATAGTTATAGAAAAATGATTCTGATAATAAAAAACTATGTTTACAATTATTTTTCTGTTAAATGAAAAAAAACGTTTTGAAGTTTTGTTTGTTAGTTTTGATAAATATATATATATATTATTAATATTATGTATTAATTTCTATTATTATAATCTAATTTCGGCTTTTACTTTCTGAAAAAATCAACTGGGAATAGTTTGAAAAGACTGACAATTAATTATGTGTGTACACGGTTGGTAGAAAATAAATTCTCAGCCAACTTCTGACAATAAATTGTAAGAGATTAGTAGATTTTCTACCAACCGTGTACACACATAATTAATTGTCAGCTCATTGGTAGATAATTGTCAGACTTTTTTAGGAATCCTTAGCTCTCCGTAGTTCTTCTTCAATAGTTTTTCATTCCTTAAATTTATTATCATACCTAAATATATATATATATATATTTTTCAGTTGTAAGATGTAAACTTAATATTATAGCTCTGTGTAAGCTGTATATAGTCACTAAAATTAATGTAAATGGTATGATTTATTCTATGAGAAAGACACTTTGGGGTCTATTGTCATTTTTATTTTTAAATAATAAATGATTTGGGGCCTTAATAATCTTTAATTAATAATCCAATAATCTACGTTTCTCCTTTAGGGACCATATTTTAGAGGCATAAAATCGCGGGCCTAATACAAAATTAGGTTGTCTGCAAACAACAAAAAAGCCCTATAACAAATTGCAATTATTAAATCCCTATGGCAGAATTATACTTTTAAGCTTAAAACAAAATGTGATAAAATGAAAAGTCGCAATATAGTAGCTGCGCCTTCTTCGGGTATGGGTATGAGTTATTTCTTAACACTTTTTACAAAAAAACAACACGAAATCTAGGATCAAATCTGGGTTTGCACATATTAGTATTAAGCTTGGCGAACTGAGGACTTATTTGTTTTTTTTTTCAAGTGTTGTCAGAACTGAGAAAAAAGACACAAAAAATGCCAGGAAAAGAAGTTCTAAAAGGTAATCAGGTTCGCCAATCATTCACAGTACATATTTTTCATAACTCAGATCATTTTATTTTCACGGGGTTAACCATATGGATCATTAGCTATAATAAAACGCGGTAGCATTTAAATCAGTTCATTGTCCGTATGTAACATCCCTGTTCGAATTAGACACATTCCATACGTTAAATTAAGACCGCGCTCGGCGGAACTGCACTGCAACGGAACTACACTTCACAACTTATTCGTATGAAATTTTGTTGCCACTTAGTGTGGTATAGCTTATAATATTTCATACGAATACATATTTCGCCGCGCAGTGTCGCGTAGTCCCTGTGAAATGCACTTCCGCCCAGTGAGGTTCTACCTTTAACCGAACTGTCATCCGAGACGATTTATGTGTCCTCTTTTACATAGGACAACTTGTTGCTGAAGATTTTTCACATAAAGGAAACAAAATAGCCGTACATTTTCGTTTGCTTTGAATGTTTCACATTACACACAAAAAAAATTTGAAGGGAAACCTGAGAAAATCTCTTCGAATCGTGAACAGGGGAGATTTTGTTCACTCGCCTTACTTTTTGCCCACCTTTCCAAAAAAAAAACTAGCAACTCAGTTTTCTTGTATGAAAGCGGCCTATTTTTTAGTTTAAACTCCTTTCGGTTGGCTGTTCGGAGTTACTCTTTTTACTCCGAACTTTTCATCTTCTGTAGGAAAAAAACACATGGAGTGAAAGAGAGTAACTCTGAACCATCAATCGAAAGCATAACATAAGATTTGTCATTTTACAATGTCGATTATTTAACAATTGCTAAACGTTCGAAGTTAAAAAAAAAACTTACTACACAAATAGTTATTTTGTAGTAGATACGTTTCACGTATTGCGACCAGAAATCAGTCGACATAATTGTGCAGCTGAGCGTCCATGATTACGATTTGGCATCTAGAAATTGTTATATAGTTCAACTGACTCAAGAGCTGAAGTCAGCTATATATACATATTTTACGTCATGTAATTTCGCCGTGGAATTTTTAAGCTACTTGGTGAGAGACGGACAAATATAGCTATGTGGTGACGGGGGCAGAAAAAATTTGCTCAGGTTGAAAATTCCAGGGTTATCGCTCGTAAAAACTGAACACGATCAAATTACAGCTGATGTTTATGCGCTAGTGTTATAGCTTTCATTAAATACTTTCATTGAAAAATACCAATGTGAAAGCTTTACGCAAACATTATCGATCCAATTTATCAACACTCCACTTACAATTTACACAATAGTTAATATTTTTGTGGGCATCAAAAACGTAATGCCAAACTAAAATTACATTCATGTTATTGATAACTTATATGGAAACGTCAAAATGTATACAGCCTTTACACTACTCAAGAAATTACATTGAACTAATTAAATAACAAACTGACAATGTTTTTCGACAACTATTAGGTCTGATCCACACTCTGCCAATGGCACAAATTGGCACAAATTTCTGCCAAAACCTCTTCCAGACTTACAAATTTGGTAGTTTTTGGCAGAAGAGAGCGCTCTTGAGACAGTAAAAAATTTCCACTTCCTGACAATTTCTTGCCAATTCCTGCCCAATAAATTTTTGTAGGCAGCAATTTATGGACAGAAAATTTACAATTGTCAGACTGACGTTTGTCATAAACAAAAAAAAAAACGGTTCGTAGTTGGTGTAGAAATATTTGTTGAACAAATAAATTAATTTAGAAACACTAAAATACAAAATAATTAGTTTTAAGAAAAAAAATGTGAATTTACACTAAATAAAGAAATAAAAAAAAACAAATGTGTTGACGTTTAAAAATTGATTTTGACTGATGTAAAAATTCCGAACGAATGAAAATAAAAACTCGGTTGACATTACCTACAACAAGGGTATTGTTACATTGTGTCTTTTTACTTAAAAAATCAAATCGAATAATTATAAGAATGATATACATACATATGTATGAATGTATTAAACAATTTTATTTCTTGTCACATTTTGATTTCAGTGATTGATTCCTGATTTTTAATAATTATTCGGATTCACTAAATAAATCAGATAAAATTAATGCGAATGAATAATCTTAACCCTGGTCATGCCATAATATCACAAATAAGTACGTATTATCGTTATACGTATCTACATAACTTGGATATAAATTATTAAAATAGGTTATCTGATTTGTGTTTCCAAGAAATTAGCAATTCAAGTTTAAAATTACTTAAACTTGTACTTATATAGGTATGTACTTATATATACATATGCATGCAAGTAGCAAGAAAGTATAAAAAAAGCGATCTTAAATATTTTTTTTTTCAGTAGGGGAGCTCTAAATAATTTGCTTGCTGAATGCTGACTCATCTCAGAGCTCAGAATTAACTACGAAGAATAAGAGGTGCAATAAAAACAAAATACATAACAATATACCTACGTGGTACATATGCATATACAACTAAAAGATATAAACAAGTATTTGTTGTAAGTCTAAGTAGTCAACGGAAACTTTAAAGAAGGATAAAAATGGAATGGCTCAAAAGTCGAAACACAAAGAGCAAACAAAACCAAGCTTATATTCACTCCTTTTACAAGGAAACTAAACTTGACAAATAGGTAGAACAAATAAAAATTAAAAATAATGAAATAAGAATAATTAATTGATAAGTATGCGTGTTTTGTGAATCTTGTTCTCAAGGCTGATGTGAAGGCTATCAATTTGCAAGTATAGAAAGAATATCTATGTTGGATTTACAGTAAATGTTTTAATCTTAAAATAAATAAATCGCATGTATCAATATTAATAAACACAAATTAAATCCTCGACAAACAAAATTTATTTTTAAGAGAAAACAATCTACAAATGACAGTTGTCTTAGCCTCAGATGTTTTCCTCTCAGAAAAACTTGTTTTTCTCACCATCAATTTTTTTTCGTTCAATAGAAATGCATACAAGGCTTAAAAACAACAAAAATAGAGCACAAAACTACAAACAGCCGTGTTCCTTTGAGGGTGGCAGCATTATCGGGAGTACTTTACTCCCCAGTTTCAATGGTTTCATTCAAAAATAGAACAATAGCTATCCGGATATGTTGATGCTGTTGTAATCCCATGTAAGAACACACCTGATGACAAAACAGCTGCTGTCAAAAAAAAAATCTCACGTTATCCGAAAAACGTTGATATTACTTTTGTATACCATGAGAAATGTCAAAAATATATGCACACAGCAATACAAAATTAACCTAAATTATATCCGATGTTGGTTGTTCAAGTACTTAAGTGGATACTAACCTATCTTAGATAGGCTATCGTATTGACCCAATCAAAGTTACAAAAACAGCTTCGCTGGAAGCAATCTATTCCAAACCTAAAACTATCAGTCCATTATATCGTGTCCATTCTTTTCGTATTTTATTTCCATGGACTTATTTTTATAAATTTCTTTGTTGGTTGTAAGATACGAGTTTTTTATTAATCATTCGGACAAAGATCTGTGGTCAAATCGAAATTTTAATTGCATTTTCTTCTTTCTTCCAACTAATTCGTCGTGAGTAGCTTTTTATTTTTTCCATCGGGTGAGTTAACAGTTCTATTAAAAAAAAAATAACGCAAAACATTTTTTGCCTAAAAGTTACTTCCGTACGAAATATGTACAATGTAGTTTCTTCATCGAAGAATTGTATATTATTGGTGTATTCATAAATGCAGAAAATCTACGCTAGTACAATCGCAGTTCTTTTCTATTGCATTTGTGAACGCATTCACAATGCAGAAGGTCTGCAGGCCTGACTTAGTCCAATTTGTATGTAAACAGAGTTCATAAACGCCAGAGAAAAATGGCAACAATTTTTGTTGAACTTGATTTTTCTGCCCGACGCTGATGACAGAATGACGTTTATGAACGGTAGGTACTGCAGTTGTGCTAGGTAAGTTCGATCGAAAATCTGACTTTATGAACGCAGGTAATACAGTTCTTAGTTAGGCTGACGATTATGAACTTACCCTATGCTTTCCCAAAAAAATAACAAATTGAAAATATTGAAAATTTAAATAAAAATGTTTTCTAAGTGCATTTGTAACTACCAGGCTCATTTTCTTGCACATGCGATCATATGGTATGTGATAGTACTAGATTACTCTTTTAAACAACTTGCGAGTAGATGAAAATAAAGGAACAGGGCTAACATATTGTCTTTAACAGCCGTATTTATAACAAAAAAAAATATTATTCTGCCACTAATTCACGACTTTACTAAACCATAGAATTCAAGTTAATCCGCGAGCTAAATTCCGAAATTCTATTAATTCTAAGTATGAACTCTACTATTGTTGTAAGAGTATTCTATTCTATGGTTCTGCAAGTTGTTGTCGTCAAAAAATGTCAATTCCTTATTCTTTAGCCTACTCACCTTCTTCGGTAGTTGAGAGCAGGTATAAGTTTGAAATGGCAAATAGCAGACAAATTTTTATTGATGACATTGCACTTCACCCACGAGTTAAAGATAACCCGCAAATAAATATTGATTTTTAATACGAGTGTAAGTATATTAGTATAGCCTTACAACCTTAAAGCTATCCCAGTGCGTGCCATTAGTCATTCAGGACAGGTAGGTTAAGTATACTATCACCCAACAAAAAAAAAAAAACAAATTATCAACGACTTACTCGCAGATAGGATTACCTATCGAGTCGTGATCTAAATGCGATTCAAAAATTTCGAATTAACAACATGGACATCTAAATAAATAAATAAAGAATATTGATACCTACTTTAGGCGTTTTTCTTTTTTCGGTCAAAGTAGATCACTGAAAAGAGTTCGAACACATAGATTATGGTCTGAACTGGTTCGAAACAGAGCGAGCTCTGAACACTGATATGTTTTTTAAACACACTTGAACCTCACAAATCATAATAAGTTTTCATTTTAACCCATAAAAAGCAATATAACACAAAACTACCCTTTTTCTAACACAGATGCACACCAGATACAGAAAATCAACAAGCGATCAACTTCCTTCGCCATTGCATTTGGTGCGTTCAGCAATTTATTCACATGCTCAGTCAATTATGTTCGATCACGTTGAGTGCGATCTACACATGTTCAGAACGAAAAAAGAAACACACATTTGGAGCTCTGAATGCTCTGAGTTAAAAAGAAAAACACAAACAATTTTTTTGGCAACTCAGACTCTGCTCTGAACTAAAAAAGAAAAACGCCTTTTGTAGCCTTTATTTCCCATTAATGGGAAATAATATTTTTGGCCATTTTTTGAAATAATGATTATACAGATGAGATGGAATATTTTAATTTTTTTCCGAATTATTTGTTGATCTAACTGACATCATTTCATTATTCTTAGTGTTGTCCACAAAAAAAACCTCAAACCAACAAGAGAATCAATTAACGAAATTTGTTTTTCAATATCCCATTTTATTCCCTTTTTAAATGATGCCTTGCGTGACTCCACAATTCGCTTGATTGGTTATTTGTTTTTAAAAGAAATATTTCTTTAATTCTCATAAATCGTTTTTCAAAGCTTAACAAAAATTTCCATTGCTTAGGTCTTGAAGTCAAGCAATCGCATCATATACAATAGTATGATAACCGCTATAACTACTTTGTGTCAACACTGTACACACCCACCAAACAAGTTCATAATTCAAGCTTAATTAGCAACCAAAGTGCACGTCTTAGCAAAACACCGGCCGGTCGGTTGTTCGCGGTAAACAATTTTTAAATCAGCTGTTGAATTTAACAAAACATCAAACCGAAAACAAATTTAAAAATAAATGGCATACAATTGATTAAATTTGCATACGCAAGCATAAACTAGTATAGGTATAGATTATTCAATAAGCAAAATCCCCGTGCTAACTAATTTTTTGCGAAAAAATTAAAAAAAAAACATGTATTCGCCATCCCTCACGAATGGGGCTTAAATTGATAGTCCCCTTGAATGTCTTCATCTTTATGGAGCACACATCCCAGGCGCCCCTCTCTTGTAAGCACAAATTTTTATTCATATGTATCTAGACTGTGTCGCAGGTTCTTGTTGGAATTTGTTGTAAAAAAAATAGCGCAACATTTTAAACATTTAAAACCTACTCTAAGCGAGTTTTAAAATGGGAGTCGACTCAAAAACTTATTTTTAAAATGAGGGTCGACTTTTTGATAATTTTAAACGACAAAAGTGTACTTTAACGTCAAAGAGGTCGTCTAACTTTAAACAGAGCAAAACGTTTCTTTATCTTTTTCCAGTTAACGTTTGACATTTCATAACAAAAAATTAAAGAAAAATGTTTTCTGAAGAAGATTATATTATTTTTGAAGATTTTGAACTGGAGGACCTTGAATTTTATTCAAGATACTAAATTGAAAAAAAAAAACAAGTGTTCGATTTTCAATTAAAAAATGTATGTAAAGGTCGAATGGTAATATACAACCAACTTATCTTTCCTTATCTGAAAAGGATTACTATATGAAAATCTATTTCTGAAATTTAAAAATCTTACCCTGAGCTTTTATAACTTTATAAATATATTTTATGTGTTCTTGTGCTTATGTTTAATTTTCGTTCTGTTCCATTATTCTATCTGTCAAAATAAGGTGTGTTCAATATAAGTTTGATTAACCTAGCCCTAGAGTTGTTTAGTGTGTTTTTAAATTAAGACAAATTATAAAAGGGCTGGCAACTAGACTTTAACTAGAGTTGGATTTAATCTCTATAATGAGGACTGCTTAAAATTTTGTGCTAATGTGTTTAAATGTTGGTACTTACTTTAATTAACAAAAGCAATTTTACCAATCTTCATTTGTATTACGTAACATAAGCACGTCAGGCAAAAGTATTTTTTCTGTAAGTTGTGGCCAAATCGGACCAGCAGTTTGCCAACAATTGAGGGGTGACCAGTTTCGATACACTTTTGAAACTTAGAACCAAAATCACAGTACACATATTCGGAGTTTCTATTTTCGTTCAAAGTCGTGTAGGTGTCAAAATCTTTGGCAAACTGCTAGTTAGAATATCTTTGATCGCTACTATTAAATAACAGTTGTAAAAACCCTGTTACTGAAATAACATTTAATTTGTAAGATAAAAGAATCTACATAACAAAATTTAAGAATAATATTTTTGTTTTGCAGCGCTGCTGCGTATTGTGCTTTTCATTTTTTTCCTTTAGTTTAGTTTTTGCTACAAGTGATCATTCGATTATGCCCATCACTATTTTGAGCCCGGAGTGTCACCATTTATGTTTTGCTACCCTCCACACACAAGGGCAGTAAGTAGTGATGGGTATAATTGAATTAGTACTTGAGACAAACTAAAACCAAACTAAAAAAAATTAAAAAATAAAGAGAAAAACAGAACGCAACACAAAGAACAGTGCACAAAACAAAAATATTCTATAAATAAAATGAGAAAACGCCCTGGAATTCCAGTTAAGAAATATACAAATTTTCCACTTCTTGATTATAAAGGTTTTCCTTACTGCCCTTCTTTCTTTATTTCTATTTGCCTTTACTGTTCAATATAAAGATTTCATTATAGTACGGAAATAATAAATTTCTTGCTCTAGTTTTCATTTCATACAATGTGCCCATCTCTAACACTACAAAATAGTAGAAAAAACTTGAGAGCTTGGTCTTTTGACAGATCTTGCACCAGTTATTCATGTAGTAGAATTCACAACTTTTTAAATGTAGGGGAAGTTTTTTTCCTCCATTTTGACAGTTTTGTAGTAATTTTTTCGAGTTACCGTACAGCATTTTATGAAAATTTGTACTAATTATTACGAATTCACAAGATAACAAACAGACCTATAATTGCTTTAAAAATATGGTTCTGTTCCCGGAATTTATTGGATGAATATTACACCTGACATAATCCTAATAAGCAGTAGCACCAAAGTGGATAAGAGATGTGTGTACTGAAGAACGTTATTCCATCTGGTTAAGCGAATTTCATAACTATTTGATATTTTTCCGAATGCCGGATAGTATCGAAACGCAAGAAATTTACGTTTCGAAATTGCAAGTCTGTTCTGTCAATTACGATATTTGCTATAGAGAAATGGTTAATCAATATAGAAAAAAATATGTTTTAACACGAAATGTGATACAGTAAATGAAAAAATTAGCTAATATACACATGTAAGTTCGCTTAATACACCTGTAAATTGACCTCCAAAATATTATATTATCTTGTAACACCACGAAATACTCGATATTTTTTCTTCAGCGGTACAACGCGAATGTGTATAGAATACTTAACCTTCCATAACTCCCCTCACCATTTATATGTTAACGGAACTTCAAACATCAATATAAATTAGCAGAAATCTCCTTTTAAATCATTTACACGATCAGTCAAAACGTTTTTAGTTTTTTGTTAAATTCTTAAAAACCAATACCGTTACCCTAAGAATAAAATAATTTTGAAAACGACAAATACTGCATCGCGAATTAAGATAACGACAAAGCAAAACATAGGTGTATGGACGGATAAGGGGTC
The DNA here is from genome assembly GCA_910595825.1 of Philhelius pedissequus. Lineage (NCBI taxonomy): Eukaryota > Metazoa > Arthropoda > Insecta > Diptera > Syrphidae > Philhelius > Philhelius pedissequus. Next base: position 45,239,562 of record OU343162.1, read on the forward strand.
CCAACAACAATGTATATAATATAGTTATAATAAATATGTACAAAAAATAAAGAAAAAAAAACTAGCATCCAAGATGAAAAGTTCATAACAACAAAAATCCCCAAGTAAAAGACCACACCTATATAAAGGAACCAGAATCCAAGTTAAAGTCATCAGTCGATTCGTGTTCAACTTAACGACAAGATGGTTGCATCAAAGTTAACTCAAACCGTTCTAGTTCTAGCCTTAGCGGCTGTATGTTCTGCTGGTTCTGTTCAAAATGAACAAATCTGTAAGTATTTATATAGAATTTAAAAGTAAAAAAACAATTACGCAATTTTCTTCTTATTTTCGTTCTAGACAAAATGTGCGTTCCCGAAAAGTTCTATCAGGATTGCTTGGATCTTCTTAAGGATCCATCTGAAGCTGGTATTCATATGGAATGTGTAAAAGGACGTGATCGTTTGGAATGTTTGGATTTAATCAATCAACGTAAAGCTGATGTTTTAGCTGCCGATCCAGAAGATATGTATGTGGCTTACCACAAAAAGAATGAAGATTACAAGGTCATTTCGGAATTCAGAACTCAAGTTGAGAAGGATGGTAAGTTGGAAAATTAAATTGATAAACCCGAAACTTAACTTTTTTTTAAATTCCAGCTGAGTTCCGTTATGAGGGTGTAATTCTGGTCAAGAAGAACTCCAATATTCATAGTTTGAAGGAACTTCAAGGTGCAAAATCTTGCCACACGGGCTATGGCAGAAATGTTGGCTACAAAGTATGAACTACTTAAAATTCTATTTGAAATTTGCACTGGATTTTAAAATGTTGTTTATTTTTTTGTTTAATATCCAACACAGATCCCAATCACAAAATTGAAAAATACTGGAATTTTGAAGGTTTCCATGGACCCAAAGCTATCATCTACTGAACGCGAACTTAAGGCATTGTCTGATTTCTTCTCACAATCCTGTCTGGTCGGAACTTTATCTCCACAACCTGAAATTAATCAAGCTTTAAGTAAGTATCTATTTAAAATTTATAACAGTAACAGCGAAAACAATTGAAAATAACCTAATTCATATTAGTCTAAATTCTGAAGTTAAGATCTAGTATACGAGTAAACAGTTAAGTTTCTCTCTCTCTCTGAAAACTAGACCCAATATGTGAGTCAAAAAAATTCGAAAAAAAATTGTTAACGATATTTTTATTCGATTTTGTGCAGTGACAATGTAAGGGGAAAAAATCATGAAACTGCGAAATATTTAGTTGAGTGAAGTGAAAAGTTAAAAACATAAATGCATTTTTTCCACTCGTTCAGATTAAAATTGAAAGCAAATTTAAAAAAAAAACTAAACTTTTCTTTTTCGTGAAAACTTTAAAAAGTGATAAGTTGCCAACTTTAAATTTATATCTCTCCAAAATAAAATTTCTCTAGATACAAAAAAAAGTTAAAAGGTCACGTTCAGAAATTAAGGCCAGTTTTTTAGTCTCTGACTGGTCAGATGTCAAAAAGTGAAGCTTTATTGCACATTGACTGGAAAATTAGTCGAGGAATATCTGTCTACATTTCAAGCGCGAATGGATTTTGCGTTTGGATTTGCATTCTGGTTACTTTATATTGGAAAATAATATTTTCCGTAAATTATACCCATTTTTATAATATTCATGCAACGAGATAATTTTCCGCCTTGTAGAAATATATAACTTTCCGCTAGACGTTCGGATGAACAATCCCTTGAAAATACTTGCGTAACTGTGGGAAATAATCAGCTGATCGTTAAAGTAACTTTATGAGGTTTATTTCTTCACTTTCTACATCAAGACATTGAGATAAATTTATCTGCTTTGTAGAATATTTCTCTTATACAAACTTTGACAGTTCATTTCTGCGGAGATAAAATTATTTGGTTTCTGAGGTTTATCTGGGGTTTCCGCCATTGCAAGAATTGAATACCCTTAATAATTTCGAGAATCTGTAAAGCAAATCTTATATTAATTTGTAGCTAAACAATATTTATATATTAAACAGCCAATGGACGATCAATCAAAAGTAAATGTTTGAAGTAAAGTTCCAAGTTTGACAAATTCAAATTTGAGTTCAGTATGCATGTTTTCTGAATGTGTAATACAATAAATGTCAATCAAATTAAATTATTTAAAAATTTAAATTAAATTTAAGTTTAAAATTAAATTTTCTCTAAAAACCTGCTCAAGTTGATCTTCTTGTAACATTATAACACAATACGTTCGTCTTTATCACATGCGTCGTAGATGATAAACGGATATTGAACTATATGTGAAAACCGAAGCGCCATCTTGGAATGGCAAAAAAGCAAATTCTTCAGATGGTTGCTTTGCTTCGCTTCACTTTGTCAGCAGATCAAAGTATAAGAGAGCATTATCTAAGTAGAAGAGTCTATGATACCCACTCGGGTAGGATTGCCAGATTTTGCTTTTGTGCAGCTAAGTGGTAAAAATTTGAAAAATATCATGATAAAAAACATTCGGGTGGATCATATAAAATAATCAGTGGAAAATGTTATCGACGATATTTTGAATATTCGAGTATAATTGCCTAAAATAATGTTTAGGGACTGTACGGTTTATTAATGTCGGTTCCCGTTAGACATTTTAGATTATGTTCGAAATTGTACACTAACTCTGTATCAAATGTCATAGGCTATTTTCTTCACAAAAGTTACATGGTTACATGTTAGCAGATGTATCAGTGTTAATCCACCATTGTTTGTCGTTTATTAATAGAGGAGTTATTTTATGTGAATGCAATAACTAACAGCATTGTTAGTCGGTAAAAAATATGATTTAATTTTCCATTTTTTTTTTAGGGAAGAAGTATTCAAATTTGTGCGCCTTATGTGAAGATCCCGTCAAATGTAACTACCCTGACAAATTCTCTGGCTATGATGGTGCCATTCGCTGTTTGGACAAAGGAAAGGGTGATGTTGCATTCACAAAGACATCTTTCATCAAGAAATACTTTGGAGTAAGTTTTTTTTTCTTATTTTAACTTGCAAAGAATTTCATTTTATACGTAAACGATATTTTCTTGTTGTAGCTTATTGAGGGAACAAAAGGCGAAAGTACAGATGCTGCAAACTTTGAATACCTCTGTGAAGATGGAACCCGCCGTCCAATCACTGGTCCTGCATGCTCATGGGCACAACGCCCCTGGAAGGGATATATCAGTAACACTGACACTGTTAAGGAAAAATCAGCTTTAGAACGTCTCCAAACACGTCTTGAGAAATTCTTTACTAATGGTCTTAAAGCAGAAAATAAAAAAGCTGCATCTGACCTTTTGATCGAACCTGATCTCGTCTATCACAATAAGGAGAAAATTGTCGATCCAAAAGAATATTTAGAGCGTGCTGGATACAAAGATGTGATTGAACGTGATGGCAGTGCAATCAACAAGATAAGGTTCCTTAAAAATTGAGTCGTCTTCAAATGGTCTTTATTTTAAAATTTTGTAAATGTCTATAGATTATGTGTAAGTGAAGATATTGAACTGAAGAAGTGCAAGACCATGCTTCGTGCAGCCTATTCTCGGGACATTCGCCCAGAGCTTGAGTGTATTCAAATGGACGACTGTGTTAAGGCTGTTAAAGAAAGCAAGGCTGATGCTACAGTGGTTAAACCTAGCCAGATTCAAACTGCTCGCGATCAACACTTACAACCTTTAACCTATGAAACCATTATGGAAAATAATCTCTATGTTGTAGTGGTTGATCCAAGTCTCTCCAAGGATTTCCTCACAAAGAGCCCTGTGTAAGTACCAAGCTGCTTTGTATTTTCATCAAAATAATTCACATTATACGATTTTTTTTGTTTTGTTTAGTAAATTCGATGCCTCTCAAGAACGTGCCCGTGCTGCTGCAGCTTTGTTGAGCAAGAAACGTGGCAAGAGCCCATGTGAGGTACAATCGAGCCCTAATGACAAAATGATGATTGTCAAGGCAAACGAATTGAACAATTACAAGAATATGCAACTGTTGTGCCCAAACATGGAGAAGAAGGCCCTAACTGAAGTTGCAACTTGCAACTTTGAAGCTGCTTTCCCTCGAACCGTGATGGTTCTCGAAAGCATGGACAAAATTGAAAAGGACAATATTATTCATGTGTGCAGTTTGTTGTCGGAGAAGTTTGGTGGTCAGGGTAAATTAAATGATGTCTTCGAGATGTTCGGCGAATTCGAGCCAGGAAAGAAGGACGTCATTTTTACTGTAAGTTTGGATTTTTTTTTAAAGCCCCAACAGTGCTTACGATTTGGAAAAAAAAAACTTTTTTTTTCTCAGGATGACGCAAAATCACTAGAGACTGAATGGAAGAACACCAATGTGGATGAAAAGACTGCAATGGAGCTTCGTTGTGGAAATGCTATTTCAAAAGTTTAAATTGTGAATAAAAAATTTCGAAACGGTTTAACTTAAATAAAATAAGATAAAAAATAATAAGAATGCTCATTCTTTTATATTTTCACTAAACATACATATGTATACCACTACTTTTATATATTTCGACAATATCTAATTGTATATCTAATTCTTGACCTTCTACAATCATAAATCAAATAAAACAAGATTACGACATTTCTTTGTTTTTCTTATTTTATTGACGGCGCAGAGATCGAAAATCCGAAAATTGTTGTTGTTTGGGGATTAATGGATTTCGATCTCTGGTGACGTCAATAAAAAAAAAGAAAAGAAGTGTAGTAATCTTGTTTTCTTTGATTCATGTTCTACAACAATGAATTCGGTCTTATAGTTTTGTCCAAACCATGTTGGACAAAGGAGGATAGTATGTTGCGGTTTAAAGCTCAACACAGTCACAGCTGCAATACGACTAAGGTTATTAACAAAATTGACATTTCCATAAAAACTATCGGTAACATATACGTTGTTAACATTATATGCCTTTAGCTAAGAGCTTATTTTGGCAACAACAATTGATTTTTTCCCCTTCAGATGTATCAAAACACAGATTTTTACAATTAAAGCCTTCCAATGGCATAAAAATCAATTTTTTTTTTTGATCGGAAATCAATTTTGCAGATCTGGATTTTTCGGCAGATTTACCCCTCTTTTACTAAAACCATTACGCCGCCAGAACAATTGACAGCCATCATTTTGACAAGATTTTGTTTTCAGTAATTATATGAATAGTGAAATAAAGTTGTGAAATCATACATAATTAAAAAAAAAACAATAGCAATTGTTTAATAGCAATTGTGTAATCCTCCAAATTAATTTCGGCGTTCATATACAATTTTACAGTCAATAAAATTTTCGAGTCATTTGCAGACACGAATATACACCAATATAACCATGATAACAAAAATCTGAAATCGTATACCATTCGCGACGAAAAAAATCAAATTTCCGATCAAAATCTTAAATTACCAAAAGAAAACCCCATTAAATTCACAAATATATAAAGCCAAACATATTTTTGTGACAGCTGTCAAGAGTTATTGCAATTTATAGAGAAATCAAAATAGGGTAACCACCCATGAACGTATATCTAAACTCCTCTAATTTTCTTTAAATCAACAGATGAACATACCTACATGTAAATCCGCCAAAAGTTTATAAATGTCAAATAGCTGACATTTTGTTTTATTTGAAATATGGTGTTGCATCTGAGGAGTAAAAGATAAACCGCCACTAATGGCGTTTTTATTTGGCAATGCGGAATCCCTTTGCGAACCGGGATCCCAACTGAACAATTATTTTTGATTCTGACGATTCTGAATTTTAACGTGATTGTATATGCGCAAATAAATGAGTACGTCAAAATAAAAAAAAAAGTTTGTTGCACAATTATAATACAAAATATATACTATTGAGTATGGCTTTCAAGTATATATGAATGCGCGAGTGCATCTGGTTTCGATTCAGATGCTAACAAATTCAGAAGCAAAATTCTCTTCTTTTCAGAATCAGAACTGTCATTTTTTCCAAAGTGAGCACTTTCAGAAGAGTCCAGATCGGTTTCCGGGTTGTCAAATAAAAACGACATAAATCGTGTTTTTTAATATGGGTGCTAGAAAATAATAAAACAATATAAGCGTGCTTTACTGTAAAATTTATTCTTAGAAAAGGAAAATAATCCAATAGATTGTTTTAATTAAATAATTGAAAATGTATTCAAGCTTACTTCTGTGGAGGTTTTTCTTAGAAATGCATTATCCAATTATATATTTATATTTTCCATTTAAATTGCAATAAAAATAATTGTCAGTATTTTAAAATCATATAGGCGAGTGGGTTGGGTTGGAATATTATTGAGAATAATATAACTGTAATTTAATTTCATTTTTGTGAGCTAACAATTGGTTAAATTAATTAATTTTGATACTTGATATCCCCATACAGCTACAGGCCAACACACACCAATTAACATACATATACATAATTATATGAAAAGAAACTTTCTTGAGAAAGTGTATAAAATACCACCTACCTATTTATACGAAACTTTTATTAATGAATGGATATTCCATTCAGTTGCAAAAAGACTTTAAGACACGCACACCCTCAAACCTATTAAAGGGCAACATCGAATTCAATGCCTTGTCGGCCATGTTTAAAAAAAAATAAAGTAATCACAAATGTGCGTTTGGAATTTCCTGCCTTACACATACATACATTGAAATTTTATGGAAAAGTCATTATCCGTGTTTTATTATCGCTAATAACCCATATGGTTCAACCCGTGAAAATAAAACGGTCTGGGTTATGTACTTAAATGTATGTAGGTACCCTGTGTTCGTCAAACTTAATATTAATATTTGCAAACCAAGATTGAAACTTAAAATTTTATCTTGTGTTGTTTTTGTAATACGTGCTAAAAAATAACCCAGACCCACACCTGTAGATAATAAAACTAAGCTATTGATATCGTCCTGTCACTTTTCTCTTTCATAAGGATGGGTAAATGTGTATTTTTGGCATGCACCCACGACGATGCTATGTGGAAGCCGAATAACGAAATATGGATGACAAAGTGATGAAAGTGCAAAATTCGAGTAGAAAGTACCCAGTAGGAAATTTCAAAAAATTCATGCATAAATCACAAACTTTTTCATCAATGAGTGGAAGCTACACCCCATAAACAACATGAAAGTGTCAGTTTTTTGTTAAAGAGGAAATATATTTTTTTAAGGAAACAGAAACATTGTATATAAATGTATACTCCCAAACATCATTTTATTAATTTAATTCGACGATTATTCAATAATATAAACATTTGATTAAGAAAAAAATACGTTTGTCTAATAATAATTAAAATGTAGTCTTGATAAAATCTTGATGCGAAAGTAAACCTTATCAATAATTGATTCTTTTAAATTTGATCTGATGTCAGTATCAATTCATTTTGTTCATTCTACTGCGTTGGTTTTGCACTTTCAGTCACCAGCTTTACGTATTGAGTATAATGCGCTAAAAAAAATATTGGCGTTTTTAAATTTTGTTTTGAATAAAGTCGAAGAAATACCCAGCATTTGCCTAATATCTTAAGGTTAATAATTGAAACTTTTCAGCTGGCTCAATACAATTTCTGAACAAAAAAAAACATTTTGATAAAAAAAATAAACTTCTTTAGATGTGTTAAATGATGATAGTGATCGCGAACAAAACTGGAATTTCTGGTTTATATGTTTTTTCACTTTCTCTAAAAAAAAACCCACGAACTAATGTCATGACCAGCGAAGACTGACTACTGAGCGCATTTCTCGGGACAGGTAGAAAAAAGGCAATGTTCGTCGCTCTTCTCATGGCAGATAAAACCTCATTTTTTAGGACATTTTTATTTGCATTTTTTTTTATTCAACCAAAACAACCACCGCACCGCAGAAAACCTAACATCATTTGCGAACTCATGAACCAATACATTACTCTTCATTAGTGAAATCATCGTTTTTAATTTTGTAACTGAAAATGTAGTGAATTGTAAGCTTTCAATTCATTTGAATTTAGTTAACTGATGAAAAAATGCACAACCGTTTTCTTATGAAATCATAACATACTACTTACTCATCGATGGAAATAGTCGATGAATCCATTGATGAATTCACCAAAAAAAATTCATTGATTACGAAATTTCCTACTGGCTAGCTTATTTAAATTGTTATTTTACTGACAATTGTTGTTCCATAACAATTATTTCAGAAACAGGTATTTGTAACTGTTATTTAAAAATAGCAATAACGTATATTAAACTAACAGTTCGGCCCATGCCTGTAGCATGGTCTCAGAATTTTGACACATGCGCGAACTTGAATGAAAATTGAAACTCGGAAGAGCATACCTTGTAATATGTGTATGCCTTGGCTAAAATGGTTCTTCAGTATTGTTGCTATCATCTACATCCAGTGGAAAGGAGCAGTTTAACTTTTTAATTCTTAGGTAAATTAAAGGGTACGGTAGTGCCCAGCCAAGTTCTGGCACTACACCCTATTTACATGAACAAACTCAGGCGATTTTCGACCACCTCTAACTTCACTACCAATAAAGTCAGGAACTTCAAACTGTGTTGGTTTACTTGGCAAATTTTCTTTTGTTATACCTAATCACTCAATTTTGAAATGAAAATCTACCAAGTAAACCAACACAATTTAAGTCAGTAATCATTAAATAACAGATTTCTCTGATAATTTTGAGGTTCTGCCATATTACTCTACTTAAAATATTTGATATTTAACATTCATAAACTTAGAACTTGGCGCACTTTTAGATCTCACTACTTTTCACGGCTGACTTGTTACGCAAAGATTTTTGTATATAGAAGGACTTGGTTACTTTTTTAACAATTTTTAGGATGGTGAAGTCTTGGTTTTTTGCCCACACAATTTTAACGAAGAAATCACCAATTTTGAGCTGGATTCAAAAAAGTAAAAAAATGTGCACTATGTGATCCTTAACGTGTCGTCAACTTTTCCATTAAAAAACCTTTGGCTCTAAAAATCTAATACAAAAAATCTGTTAAAAGTAACTTTAACTAACAAACTCAGCTGCTTGGCCAAAACGTTAATTTTCCTCCTCTGAGTAGATCTGCTCCAATTGCAGCAAATTCACAGCCCTGATAGCAATTGAACGAGAACCAACCATTTTTGAACGATTATCCTAATTCTTAAAACGAACTTGGGCGGTAAATTTATCGCAATATTCTATTGAGTTTTTAGCTACAAAAGTTCGATAGTTGTAGTATTGGTTGTACTCAGTGTCGGCCTCAGGTATACTTGGGCCCTGTGGAAGATTTGTAGAAAGTGCCAAACTGAGTGGTGCTGCCAAGTCTTCTGATGGAAAAGGGTAGTGTTCTAATGTCTTATGACATACACGACGTTCAAAGTTTCTGCAACTAAATCTTGCTTTATAGATCTAAAAATGGCGTCCGTGAACCAAGGCAATAAGAAATAAGTGAAAGTGGAGAAATTAAAATTTCTCTCTCTTATTATTTGCTTTTGGGTTAATTTCATTTTTGAAGAAATTAAAAAAAAACTATATTCATTTTGTTAAACAAGCACGGCACGGTACGACAATAGAGAACATATTTAATTCTGACAACAAACAATGTGCGATGGAGATCAGAGATGTATAGGCGGTCAATAGACGTACAATAATTTTGGGCAACAGTGTGCTTGAGCAATCAGGTTTATGCTATGTTCTTATGTTCGATCACATCGTATGCAGGAAATTCTTAGTTAGAAACCGCTAATTATAGCCGTATTTTATTGGTAACCTATAGGTAGTGCAGTAATGAGTCTGAATAAAACTACTATGCACTTTTTATATACACTCATATTTTACATCTCCCACTACCTGCCAACAATGGTACACAAGGTTTTTGACTGCAACTCGAGAGTCGTTCCCTTCCAAATATTCCAAAGCTTTATCTACACTTTTATCGGCACTATTTTTACTGCTCAATTTATTCGCACTTTTCCTTTGTTGTTGTTCACTGAATAAAACTATACTGCGCTGACTACATTTACCAATAAAAAAGGGCTTATATTTTTAAATTCGTTTTTACTAAATTTTTTATATTTAAATTTCTTATTAATTTTTTCTGAATAAGATTTGGTATGTATAATTTTATGTAATTAATAATATAAGCTTAAAAATATAAATTCGAAATAAATCTTTATAAGTTTTCGAAATATTGAATTTTCAAAAATAAAATAAATTTTTATTTTTCAAAAATCCGAAAAAAATACCTTTTTGAAAATTTTTTATGTAATATTGTTTAGGATTTAAAGGGAACTCTACATACAAATTTGGATCAAAATCCGTCAAGTCATTTCTGAGAAAGTCGGAAATATAAAAAATACGGTTGTAAGGCAGGTAACAGTACCTGCCTACAGTACAAAATATGTAAACAAAAATTCTAGATCAAAATGTAGATTATACTCAAAATAGACCACACATTTTCTTTTATCAAAATCTAAGAGCCGTTTTCGAGATAATTAAGATGGTAGACAAATTTGTATAGCAAGTACCGTTATCTAAGTGGCTAAAAAACGATTCAAAACATTTTGTTTTGTTTTAAGAAAATCGCACTATTTTGGAGTTCTCTTTTCTCTATCATCGTTATTCTAGTTTAATTAAGATCTCGAGTTCGATTTTTTTCCAAATGCAAAACTTGCCTTATAGCACCTATAACGCAAGTAAGAATGATGTTAGTTAATGTGCAAGAAATAACTTAGCACACTTGTGATGGATGTTTTGTCAAATTACATTTTGTTGCTCCTGATAATGCACCCCAAGAATTTTGCGCCATGTGCATTTGCACATCTTGTATATATGGTTGGTGCGGCCCTGGTTATACTAGATTTAGGTATATGTACTAATCTGGATAAATAAAACAGTTTTGTTTAACTCTCTAAAATATATACTCAATTAATATTATTATTTATTAGTAAAATTACAGCTACGTTAATTTTTTTCTTTGTTATTTTGGTTTATGGTATTTGATAAAGTTCACAGCATATAGCAATTTAACTCTAAATCTGGTAAAAACTACTTTTTTGTTATTGTTTAATTATTATTTTATAAGGGGTATATTTTAATTACCAAAAATTAGATTAAATGTAGGAAAATAAAGATTAATTTAATATAAATTCGGATTTTCTTTTTTTTTCATTAAAAGAAAATAATGGTTGACTATCCAACTATACAGTACAATTCAGTTCACAACATTTGAGATTTTACTTGATATTTATAATTTAAGAACAAAAATGAAATCTAAACAAAATTTTAATAAGTTTAGCATTTTTTAAATTATAATCATTTATATTGAACATCATTTTAAATGGTAACCAATCGAATTGGTCTATTTTGCAATTTTCTGTATATATTATATAAAAATGCAATACCGTAAAGAACTAATAACTTACAAATTTATTAACAATTCATGATTTTTTTTTATTTTGTTCTTTAACATTATAATTTTACATAGTACGTATAGGTATTTTATAAATTGTTATTAATGCTAATAATTGTTTTGTAACCGTTAACGAGAAAAGGCTATAAGATGTTAAATCAAATTTTTAAAACTTGACAAATTGTGACACAACTCGAATATTTTTAGTAGATACTTGTAGAATTATTTTTATGAAATTACGGGAATCTTAATTGTTGGGTCTCAAGGGGATTCTGTCTGGCGTTGGTGTTCAGATTTAGTGTTGTGGTCACTTTCTTCATCTGAACAATCTTCATCGTGGGTATGGGTAACAGACCGGGGAGTTTCTGGACGAGCATGCGGAAGTGGCAATGCAGGTGATGACTCAACACCCAGAAGCTAAAAAGAGAAAGAAAAAAAGAAATGTTAAAAAAATATTTAAAATTTACAAAAAAAAAATCTTACCGCGTTATCCTGAAGGACTATTACATCGCTTGTCACACCCGAAGTAGCAGGTTTTGTTTCTGCATCTTCTTCCGGACCCTTAGCTCTAGACCTTTGTATCATTGGTGTTCCCATGCTAAATCGTTGCTCATGAGTTACAGTCGATTCGTGAGGCAATAGCATGGCAGGCGCCCGGAACATGTATGAAAATGGATAGTAAATTAAATTGAGGAAAGTTGCCGCATATAAGTCAGCATATCTGACAACTTGACTTGAAAAAAATGTCTGTCTGGAACCCGAACGGAATAGAGAGCCCATCATACCATAAGCCAAATCCATTTTGTGCGTCACATCGCGAATGCTTGTTCGAAGGTTAGATATGTCAGGCTTTTCCTTAGTACTCGAGTCAAGATTTCTTAAGAAAAGAATACAAGCAAAATGAGTTAGTTAAGGCAAAATCTTTTTATATTTAATAAATAAATGTTATTTTTTAAAAGAACAAAAGGTCACATGAACTCCGAAGTACTTATGGAGTTAATTTATCCCGAAGTAAAGCCCTATTAAACCATCTACCCACCCCTGTCTACAGCCTTGGATATTTGATCCTGTGAGCGAAATGGGCGAATATGGAAAAAACGCTATGACTTTTCTTAACCATAAAATAGAAATTAACCCACGGGTTTGAATTTTTTAATTAATAAAAATTTAGGGGTTCTTCCGAAAATCTATGAAGACAATATACTACAGTAAGTGCGAACTTTCACGTTTTTTATTCGATGCTTTTGTAAATTATTGTCAAATGTCAATTCCAGCGAAGAAACTATTTTAGCGAAGGAATAAAGTTTAAAAATTTCAAAAAAACAGACAAGAGTAAAAACAAAGTCGAGTATGCATACGGGTATATATTCGGTCGGATACATCTTGTAAATTGAAAGCAGTTTTGCAAGAAGGTGACAATGAAGATCGCAATACTTCTTCGAAAAAGTACTTTTAAGTGTTATTTTTTTTTGAAAAATATTTATTTGTACTTTTTCAGTGCGACTTTTTAATCGGTTCATCACCCACCCACGGTTCTTTTAGCAAAAAAAAAAACTGTTGACATTGGCACCTGCCTGGAGTTGATTTGTTTAGAGGCAAATAAAGATCTATGCATTCTGAATACCAATGAAGTCTTTTGCGAAGTGTACAAAAAATAGTAAAAATATGTCGAATTCCATTTGAAATCGATTCCAGATCGATTTTTTTTTTGTAAGGAACTTGCAGTGTGCCTATGAAATCTTGTTAAAAACGCAAGAACTTGACAGCATAAGATCGATTTTGTTTAGAAATAATTCGATTGTGTTCAGAAAAAAATCGAATGAATCGTTCTTGTTGATCCTTATTCATTTGTGTCACTAATTGATGGCATTTTGTAACCGGCATTTCGACGTACGGTTTTATGATTTGAGGGAATTTGACATCACTCTTAAATAAAACTTAGTAAGTTAGAAATCAAAATTTAACACCAACAATTCAACATAAGCCCATCTCGTGATTTTCGAATCAGTGAGGGAAAGAACGATTAGTCGAATAAAGATCAGCTTACGATCCAAATAATTTAGAATGTCGACAAAACTGACATGACAGTACGAATCAAACAGTTGGCGTTCAGGCACGATCCAATAGTCGATTACCGCGCTCGGCTTTGGATGACTATACTTGTAAGTATTGCGATGCCACTTTTAAATGCTGAGCAGAGATATCTTCAGATTTATTTCTTTGGAAATTCTGATGTCCATATTGGACATAGCCAATGAACAAATTCTGGTTGACATTTAAAATAACCTCATTTCGTTACCATTTATTTTTCGTCAATTCATAAGTTCGGAAATGTTGGCCAATACTCAAGTAACACAAAAATCTATGTTGGCTAAGCGAAGGCAATTTGAGTTTTAATAATTCAACGCCAATTTAAATTATAGCTACTACTGCAGATAAACGAAAATCGCTTGTAATAGTTTATAGTTTCCAGTTGTTTCAAGTATTTAAGCCAGTTCAAATTCTTTATTGAAAAGTTCTATTAAACACAATGGAAATGAAAATAACTGAAGTATACAATATCGATGATTCAATAAAACCGGAATAATTAAAGTGCACAACATTGCTCATTCTATTCTCAGGCCCGTATACGCACAAAGCGGGCTGTAAGAAGAGACGTGAGCAGGTCACATGCCATTGACAATGTGAGAAGCATTGGAATTCCAAAATGACGTCATAAAAATGCAACTATTGTGTTTGCGACTTATGCCGGATTTACACGAATAACAAATTGACATTATTTCTTTAATTTTATTGACACTAATTACAAAATCGTGTAAATGGTTTGAACATTTGTCATTATTTTCGTCCCTAAAAAAATGGCATTAAATATTTCTATTAAAATAGCGTCATGTAAATGCACAATGACACCATTTTGAAAATAACGGCACACCGCGAGAAAGAATGAACTTGTTCATTCTTTAGTAGCAGATTGTCATTATCAATCAAACAGTCATTATTTTTCCCCGCGTAAATGGTTATCATAAATGATTTTATTTTACCAGTATTTTGCCAGTTTAATGACATGAATTAATGGCAATTTATCGCACGTGTAGATCTGGGAAATAGAAAGTCCAATTCAAAAGGAATATCATGAAAAGAAAAGGACTACGTATTTGCAGTATTTCAAATTAACACATAATGTCAGAGTGTAGTGTCTTTCGTTAACACCAACTATATTTTGTTCGTATTTGTTACAAATAAGTATGTAATCCAATCTACAACACCATTAAAACTTGTTATAAGTTAATGAAGACACTTGCACAGTTTTAATGAATTTTAAATAAAGTTTTATTAAAGAATTAAAGTTTATTCACAGAGAAAGCACAATTGTGTAGCCTTAGTTTAAAAGCCAGACAAGGAATACTTTCAAAATGTTCTATAAAGTTCCTTTTGGGCTTTTTGGACAGTTTGTATTTAAGATACTTTCGTTCAATTTTAGGTTGATATTAGGCTAAAAAGAGGAATTTGCTAATTTTAAACCAATTTAGTATCGTACTATTTTCTTAACATTTTACTAAAGTCAAAATCACAAAATGGCTACTTTATTTTTTTAATATCGTACTAAATCCATGTTCCACTTTGACATTTGCAAACGTCATGCTAAGCCCTTAATGTCAGGCTGTTTAAAATTTTGCGCCAGCATCTTTTATTATAACGGGTGTTATTTTAAGACGTGTGGTTTTCAATCTAGCAATACTTTTTTCAGAGTTGGTCTTTTGACAGTTGTCACTTGATTTATGCCCAAAACAAGATGGCCCCGTTCCCAATTTTCACAGGAAAATTTTGTTCAGCGATGAAGCTTACTTTTGGTTAAAGGGGTACGTTAATAAGCTAAATTGTCGTATTTGGAATAATCATAATAATAATCTTAATCATCAAGCCTTGTTGAAACGCCGTTACATTCAAAAAGTCACTATTTGTTGTGCGTTCTCTATGAGCAGAGGGAATCATTGGTCCATATTTCTTCAAAAATGAAGCCGGTAATAGTGTTGCAGTCAATGGGGAACGCTAGAGCCATGATTAATGAATTTTTCGTGCCAAAATTCGAAGATGTTGATGTGGACGACCTTTGGTTCCAACAAGACGGCACTACATGCCATACAGCCAACAAAACAATCAATTTATTGAAGGAAACTTTTTGTGAGCGTATTATCTCGCATCGTAGGCCTGTGGGGATCGTGTGATTTAACACCGCTGTACTTTTTTTTGTGGGGTTATGTGAAGTCGGTTGTCTACGCAGATGAGTCCGAGACGATTCACGCCTTGGAAGAGAATATTCGGCGCTTTATTGCTGACATACGGTCGCAATTGCTGCAAAAAATGGTCGAAAATTGGGCCTCTCGGCTGGAATTTATTCGAGCCATCCGCGGGGGCGATTTGCCGAAATCATTTTCAGAACATAATCGCCAAATCTTATCTTTATAATAAAGCTAAATTCTTGACCATAACATTAAATTATATGCGTTTATTTCTTCTTGAAAACCACGTCTGAAAAAAACACCCTTTAGTATTAATTTATAGAGGACTAATATTTATGGTTGTGTTATTTATTCTTTATCCTTTGTATTTTTTTAAATGTTTTTTTTTTCTTTCAGTTTGAAGCATAAAGCACACTACTCACTTGTACATATCTCCTAACATTATATCCAATTGTTGGAGTTCAGCAAAAAATTGACATTTATCAGTCCACACATGGAGTTCCTGAACCAACTCAGGGACAATCAAAAATGTCCTCCAGCCTCGGATTTTCTTACTCTTCAAAATATCACCAAATATGTGATCACCAATGTAGAGGACATCCTTGCCCTTGGCGTTGATTAAAGAAGTGAAAACATCACATGAACCACCTGAATACACCTACAAATTTAAAAAAAAAAGAAATAAAATTACATACACAAACAAATTAACATCAAAGTCTGTTTACCTGTCCTTGTTGGAGTGGTCCAATGTGTGTACCAATCTTCAAAGCGCCAGTTGTTGTATCTACTTGCCGAAGAATTGTGCCCTCATCGAAGAACAATGGCTTCCGGGCGTCAACGACAATCACATCAAAATAAGTTTTCCAATTGCGATGTGGTTCATTTTCCTTGGCTCCATGCGGAAAATCGAACAAGTATGACATTATCTTATCGGTGAATCTGTAGTCGCTATTTGTCAGAAGGAAGACTTTGGCACCAGAATCACGGATACGAGACAATACCATTGGAAGTCTAGAGTCCTTTTTAACGTACATGTCCAAGTTCTATTCAGAGTAAGATAAAACAATATTGTATACAAACATATATAGAATATATGTATAAAACTCACTTCAGTGGTCTTTTTCTTCAAGTCGCCCTGAAGATGCACATAGTCCACAGCTCGTCGAACATCTTGAAAGATCGATTTGAAGGACATAAATAGCTCGCCGGCCTTAACTCCTGTCTTATCTCTGCAAAAAAAAAAAAAATAAAAAAAAAAAATTAATTCCTACATGATAATACGATGATACTGGGAATTTATATTCCAATTCCAACAAAAAAATCTTTACCTGCTGTTGACACATGTTCATGATGTGTGTACGGGTCATGGGTGTGATGATGGGGAGGAGATGAATGCGCTTTGAAATTCATGTGAAAATAAAAATTTTTACTCTGGCATCTGGATTTCATGGCTCGCACATTAGGATATAATGTATAGTTAGTTGCACACGGCCACGGTCTTCGACGTTCGACCATGACCATGACATTCATTTAAACTCGACTGCGTTCGGTCAGCTTATTTATACGAGTAGGTATATAGTTTGGGGCAGAATAGTCCATTGATAGGTTAACATCAAGGCAATGTTGAGGATTTAAGAAATGCAAGAGGGTATAGATACCCACGTGTACACATGAATTGGAATGTCGTCAGAGATTATGCAAACGAAAGATGTCGTGAGCTTAAAGAATGATTTCAACAGGTGAATCGAATATAAGTGGACATTAAATTGGATTGTTTCCAGAAAAGTATAATAAATGAAAATATTAAGTCATAATGACCTGTTGTCATACTCGTAAGGATATATCTCATTCTACAAGGAAGTTTTCAAGATCTGATCCTGTTCTTTCTTTACACCCACTCCGGACTGGAATGGTAGTTTCCATTCGGTCCGAGTGACCCAGCCTTATGAGCCGCTACTGGAGAGTGGAACTCTATATCCTTAACATAACTCGAAGAACCGTCCTTTTAAAGCATCGAAGCAGACATATATATACGATTTTGACAAAGTCCACCATACTTCCGCCGACCTTAACTGGACCTTAACTGGAAGGAATCCAACTTGCTATTTTAATAGATGTTAGGTTAGGTTGAACTGGCTTTCAGGGTAACTGCTTAGACAAGAGGTGGTTCCTTGTGATAATACATGAATCCTGAGATAAGGCTCCTATCCCTATTCGTTGAACGGAGCTCCTAATAAAGCGTAAGAGATTGTAAATGCCTTTAGTGTTTAGATCGCTTAAGTCATCTAAGAAAAAGTCTCCAAGATGGAGCTTATGTCCCTGAGATAGAGCAGGGAGGGTACACAGAAGATGAAGAATAG
The DNA here is from genome assembly GCA_910595825.1 of Philhelius pedissequus. Classification (NCBI taxonomy): domain Eukaryota; kingdom Metazoa; phylum Arthropoda; class Insecta; order Diptera; family Syrphidae; genus Philhelius; species Philhelius pedissequus. The sequence goes on from OU343162.1 coordinate 45,257,548, forward strand.
ATTGCACATCTTCTTCGTCCATGCAGCTTCTGCAGAAATCGTTCGAATAAACGCCAAGCCTTGTTGCGTGCTTGCCTATGAGGCAGTGTCAGTGCTTCCTGGCGAGATTATTAAAATTTATTGCTTACATTTGAAATCTATTTTATGTTTTTTGAATAAAGATTTCAAAATGTGTCATGTGGCCATATTTATGTCTTATAAAATTTGGGAGTGTTGTCATATTAACACCAAATAAAAGTTGGGACTTATTTCCCACCGTGATTGGACATAAGTCCCAAATTAGTTTTCGGGACTTATGTGTCACTTCGGTGGGGCTTATGTCCCGTTTTAGAAAATCCAAATGAATTTGAGCTTATTAAAGGCTTAGTCCTACAACTTAAGTCCATGAGATTCAATCTAGAAACAAGTATGAAAAGCTTTGGGTACTGTTTTCAATAAAACGATTTAATCGATTATAGAAGTTTCAGACAAGAGATCATTGATGAATATTGAAAAAGAGAATCGGAGATAGAGCGGAACCCTGTGGATCACCAGAATTTATTTTATGAATATCAGACTTAAGACCATCTAACAATGACTTGAATTGAGCGGTCGCAAAGGTTAGAAGAAATCATCAATACAAACGCAAGCATTTAAGACAAGGGTGCCTGATGTCAAATTCTATCAAATGCTTTTGAAATATCAAGTGCACGATGTACATAAAGATTTGTTACACTGTTCCCGGAGATACAAATTTTTACTACCGGCCATTACAGACTGACTCCACGTGATATCTGTATCGCTAACGAAATATCTGTCGTCGAATATTTTTATATTTTAATATTTTTTGGCTGGTCAGTTTATGTCTTGACATTTCATTTAAGCAATAGATAAACTAATAAAAATGGTGTACTTGGAGAATTTAAGAACAAACAAACATTTTTGAATGGCACCGGTAGAGAGAGAAAGAAAATAATGAGATAAAATGTCAATAGCACACAAAAAAGGAGAAAAAATACAGCCGTCAAATTTTATGTCAGGCATCGATATCAAGACAAAATCGATGAGAGAGAGCTCGCTGACATCCCAACACAACCAGAAACAACGGGACTCAATTGGAGATTTCATGTCAGGATGAGTATTATGAGAAAATGTATTGCCAGTCGAGTCGGCCTGTTGCGGAACCTTCATTCTTCGAGACATTTCTTAAGCTGATGAGTAATCAGCGGAGCAGGCGACCGCCTTTTTAGGGGACGGGCTGGACAAATGCTGTTTTCCATCCACTCGGAAATAGACCAGTAGAATAGAACAGATGGAAAAGCTTTAGCAGTTCATACTTTCGCAGATTCTACCTGGACCAGCGGATTTGTTTACTTCGAGATCTCTAAGAACTATATAAAAGTAAAACGTAATATCTTCTTTTCTTTTTTTTTCAGGTTACTATTTATAGATTTATCAAAATGAATGCTTGGGAAACTGAAAAAGAATTTTTATAGTGCAGCGGTACCATGATTTGCAGTCCGTCATATCCGTCAAGAGATTGGCGGTACTCCCCCGAGGAGACTGAACATTATAAGGCTGGTAAACATGTTTGCCGAATTTGGAAGCATCGCACGAAGACCGTACCATCGAGATTCCAATATTCAAGTTAAGGACATAATTGCGGCTGTAGCATCCGCAATACAGGCAGCGTTTCGACTTGAAACTTATCGGGCCAAACTGGAGTTACCAAACGGTCATTACAACGGATACTTTATGATGATTTAAACTTGTTCCCGTGCAAAGTCGAAATTACAATCAAGTTAAGCCCTCAGTATTTGCCTATTCGCGTAGAATTTTGCCAAAAAATTATTGGAACTCCCGAAGAAGAAAACACATTGATAAATTGTTTATTTATGTCTGAGGATGCTCATTTTGATCTAAACGTCAATGTTAACAAGTAAAATTGTCGTATATAGAGTGAACCTAATCCAGACATGCTCCATTAAAAGCCATACAAAATATTCGGGCTTGTGTAAGTGTTTTTTGCAATTAATTTCACGGCGTACAAAAAGCTCGGCGCATAAGGGGGCATGCTGGACCCCTGCAACCCCCCTGCTGGACCAATATATAATTTGTGGTGGATACAAGTATGGGTATATGCAAATTTTTTTTCGGATTTGAAGATTTCTTTTTAAGAAGTTCCAAACAAAAATTGTATATACCCAAACTTGTACCCACCCCAAATCCTATATTGGGTCGAGCAGGCGGTGCAGGCGGCAGCATGCCCCCCTTACGCTGCGCGAGCTTTTTAAAATTTATTGTTTACATTTGAAATCTATTTTATGTTTTGAATAAAGATTTCACAATGTGTCATGCGGCCCGCCCCGACGACGGGACACGCAACGCACCCCTATCGTCTTGTTTGAAAATACCTTAAAATATTTGATGGCCTTTTTTCTACAACGTTATTTGGTAATTAGGCCAGAACATCCAATTTTTCTGGCTTAATTTCCATTTTGCTTTTAGGCTCATTTCCCACACCTATCTGGAATATTTTCCAATATTTCTGCTCTTTTTTCTAATTTTGAGGCAGAAAAAAATTCTAGCGCACCTCCGGCGTAATTTTCGTGAGCCGATATTTAAAGAAGTTGAATGAGTTTTTTTTACCAGAACTGAGCCGAAAACGTATACCAGCATTTGACTGAATTGAAGCAGTCCACTAAGAAAATAATGGAAGCGATCCCACCTTCAACTATTCAAGCCGCAATGAACAACTTTCTGATTTTTCCAAGATGTGAGAGTTACCTTAAGCCTAACACCAATGTGGGTTTTGTAGAAAAATGGAAAGAAATATATTTCTTGAATGTTCAAAGAAAACCTGTATAAATATTTATTATCGATTTTGGGGTTGTGTTGCTTTATTCCACAATAAATTGATTACCAACATGTGTTTGTGGTTCTTAAAAAAAATTCCCTAACTTATGAAAGGACTATAATACACACTAAGTACATACCACTTTTTCAACACCAATACACAGGATAATCAATGAGGTACATATGTACATGATTTTGATTTAATTTATTTTAATTAAAAATTATCCCTCTTACACCTTACCTGATGTACTCCTTGCTGTTGGTAAAGAAATCAATCAAACATGCTAGCAGGTACGTCTCTGGTAAATTAAAAAGTGTATTCAAAACATAAACACGTGATTCGTCTAATTTCAAAAATTTATTTGGATACAACTCATATACTTGGGAGCTGAAAGAAAAAAAAATTAAACAAAAACAAATTAATTTACATAAATAATTAATAACAACAAAATTACTCACTGCTTTAAGAATACAAATCCATGAACACACACAAGAATATTTCCATAGGCATCCATTTTCAAGAGATTACCATAAAGTGTATCAAACCATAGGCCACGTACCGGAAACGATGGATCATATTCAAATTGCAGAATTTCCTTCGGATAGCCCATGCTAACCATATGCTCTTTAACCAAATCAAATCCGAGCGTTTCATATTGAGGCGATTTGTATTCTGAATTTCAAAACAAAAAAAAAAGTGTAAAATAAATCAATCAATAGTGCTTAGATTTATCAACTAATTAATTTGATGGAAATATCTTTAAGTGGATGTTTTATAATGAATTCGCTTAATTGATGTAAATTTATACAATTAAAACGAATTAAATAATTATAAGAAAAAAACAAAAAGCTTTATCTCAGGAAGCTTGAAACCTTTTAAACCAATGAACAAACAAAATACCTAGGTATAGATACTTTCTATTAGCTTAAAATTAGAATAGTATTTTTAATTTTTTTCCCTAGAATAATTATGGTCAAGGGAAGTCGCAGTCAATACAAAGATTTTTCACATGAAACCAATCCATTTAGTATCGGGGTGAAGCTGTGGTTATATATATATAAATTGACTTATTTATCAAGTAATACTATTATTTTAGTGCATTCATGAAACACTTCATATAAATGTGATTATTAATTCGCGTTTTATCTCTAGTTAAAGAGAATCATAATGGCAACTGAGACAATGATGGTGAAAATTGAGCATCGCGCTCTAACTAAGGAAGGAAAAAGTCAAAAAACTATTCATGAAGAGATGGTGGCTGTTTACCAGGGTTCCACATCTTCATTATCAACTGTGCAAAAGTGTTCAAGTGAGTTCAAGAGAGGCAGAGAGAGCATTGATGACGACCCCCGCTCCGGCGCCCCGGCTACTGCTTGTACGGGAGAAAGCATCAAAGAAGTCGAAAAACTTGTTCTTGAGGATGCCCAAATAAAGGTGAAAATGATGGCAGAGATCACCAAGCTTTCAACTTGTACCATTCACACCATTCTTCATGACCATCTTAAACTTTCAAAGGTCAGTGCAATGTGGGTGCCACGAATGCTCACAGCGCCTCAGAAAAAAGTGAGAATCGCATGCTATAGAGAGCTTTTGGAGATGTGTAGTGAGAACGCGGACGGTGTTATGGATCGAATTGTTATTGGGGACGAAACATGGGTTCACCACTATGTCCATGCAGTGGCATAAAAAAGGAACAGACCCCCCGAAGAAGTTCAAAGTCACTCCGTCTGCCGGGAAGCTCATGGCCACAGTTTTTTGGGACTTAAAGGGAATCTTGCTCATTGAGTACAAAAAAAAGGTGAAATTATCAACGCCATATCCTACGCTTCCACTTTGCATAATTTGCGGGAGGAAATTAAAAAGAAAAGACGGGGTAAACTCGCAGCGGGTGTGTTGCTTCTTCATGACAACGCTCCTGTTCACACGGCGCGAGTTTCCAAGGCTGCTGCGCGAGATTGTGGTTTCGAAGAAATCCAACACCCACCCTATAGTCCAGACCTTGCCCCTAGTGATTATTTCCTGTTTCCGGATTTGAAAAAATGTCTTCGTGGAAAAAGATTTTCGGATGATGAAGAACTCAAGTCGGCAATAAATGGGTATTTTGCAGAGAAAGAGGAAATTTATTTTTTTGAGGGTTTAAAAAAGCTTATCTCAAGATGTAACAAATGCATTGATGTTAGGGGAGATTATATTGAAAAATAAAAACAATTTAAATTGAATTCGCATTTTCCTGCATATCGATAACGAGAATATATTGAACGCCCCTCGTATTAAGCTTTGTTTACTTTCAATTAAATATCCTCGTAGGTTAGTATTCTCTGCATTTGAGACGTTTGACGTTGAAGTTCAATAAGTATGTTCAACAAACTAATATATTTCTTCAAATTTAAATATTTTTTTTAACTCTAGAAATTAAATTACAAAACTGATATTTTTGGCCAAAAATGTATGTGTTGATACAGTGGATATAGCAAATTAGTTGGACTACCTATGATAAAAAACAAAAATCTGCTGACTCTTAATTTCGTATGGAAATAAACTCAATATTTTGGTATTTTTCGTAAGATACATTTATTTTGAATAGGAATAAGTAACAAGAACCAAATGACTTTAATTAAATAATGATATAGAGAAGTCTTACAAAATAAAAGATGGATTAATACATTTTTTAAGTGCAACATTTTTTTTTTAATAATTTTGCACGCGCTCAAGGGATTTTGAATACCCTTATATTGTTTTAACACAGCGCGGCATCCGGTGAAAGAAGAGAAAGAAGGAAAGAAAGATGTGTGGCGCGACGTATTGAGACGGTGGTTGTTGTCTCAGATTGTATCTCCAGGGATGGCGGCCGAGCTAATGCGGAGAAAATTACCGTGTCTTATTTATTTATGTCTCTTATAATTCGCATTATTTTATTATTTTATTTTATGTCGTTGTCATATTCATGAGTAGTTTACTCAATCACATGTTGTTAGTGCTATGTCTAAACAGCATGTAATGAGTAAACCAGCAACTCATTTTGTGACAATTTTTAGAATTGGTTTTTAATGGAATATAAGAAGACATTGACAACGGCAGGAATCGAACCTGTGACCACGAGGTTGACAGGCGAGCACACAACTATCGCGCCACGGCCACCCGTTGGCCTGGGTCTTAATTTTCATTTCACCATGGTGTTACGTCGCATTTGGCCTTGATAACTGCTTCTATGCGTAGTGGCATTGTGTCAACTAATTTTTGACATTCTTCGGCACCAAAAGATTCCAAAATATTTATTTTGATTTTAGCGTTTATGTCTTGAAGTGTCCGGCATGGTTATCAGCTTTTTGCTTAATTTTTTGCCCGACAGTTTCAATTAGTGAAAGGTCAGGGCTGTTGGAAGGCCAGTAAAGGAATTGCTTCAGCAGGTAACTACGCAATTGTAGACCTTGCTATATTGCAAGAACCTCCACCCTGTTGGAAAATATATAGTCTCCATCACTAGCTTGTAGTCGTAGTATTGGTGGGAGAAGTTAATTTTGCATAATATCCCTGTACTTGGCAGCATTGACAATTCCATTTACAAAATGTAAATTGCCCAAACCCCGCATGGACATGCATCCCCATATCATTAGAGATGCTGGAAACTTGACCATTTCTTTAAGGCAATCCTTGTGAAGCCTTTTTTGAATTTCTAATGACTCCTTTTCGTTCGTCGCCCACGCAAACTTCAAATCTAGACTCATCACTCCAAATAACAGACCGCCATTGATGTAAAGTCCAGCTTTTACGTTGTTTGGCCCACTCTAGTCGATTTTTCTTTTGTTAAGGTGTTAAAAGTGGCTTTTGGCCTATGTTTTTAACGAATTAAAATAGATCTTATTTAAATAAATATAAGACTAACCTTATAAAATGTGTATCCAATTTTGTTCATATTCCGATTACAAGTGTCGATTTTCTTTGATTATTTTCTTTAAAACTCGACAATCTCAAGGATTCGTAATTGGCGGGCGTCCCGTTTTTTTACTAGTCTCCACATTTCCACTATTTTTGAACTTTGAGATAATGTTTCGAATTGATGAGCGCGGTAAATTAAATTGTTTTGCGATTTTAATCCCGTTTCAAAGGCTTTAATTATATGGATTCCCTCCTGATATGCAACGCCACGCCCCATGGTTGACATTAAACTGTTGATAGCTTGCATAAAACAAGAGATCAATAAAAACTGAAAATCTATTTAAATGGCCATAGTCCAACTAATTTGCATCCCAGAGAGAGTAGTCCAACTATTATGCTCTATATTTGTTTAAGAGAATGCGAACTGGAGCCATATATGTTTTCTCAAATTTAGTTCTGTATGGTCTAATTTACTTATTAGATAATTAGATAATTTATTATATTGACAAAAAAATTAAACATCAACTCCCTGGGACCAGAAAATATAGGTATATAAAAATAGTTAACTTGTTAATTGATGAGTAGGTCAACTATTGGCCTTTTCGATTGGTCGTCCGGAACACGTTCCCCCAATAAAACACCCGGAAACAATTTGACAGATTCTGAATTGTTTCTATCACTGTGTTTGTGAAAATTAAATTAAAAAAAAATCACATCGGCTAAAAAGAATTTCCAAAACACTTTATTTCAATTTATATACACATTTGCACACATTACTTCTTTTTATGCTATTTTACCAGAAAAGTAGTTTAAATTCAATAAATACATCGAAATTACACAACAAATCAACCCGATGATTTTGACATTTTAATTATGTGAGTGTATTATTGATTCTGTTTTCGATTCTGAAATGAAATCCAGAATCGTTTTCTGTTCTGTTTAGAGTAACAACTGTCATTTTAAAGGGGTCAGAACAGTTCTTGACGGTCAATCGTAAAGGCCATATGTATTTTGCACTTGGGTTGTAGTGGGATTCGAGTGAAAACAATTCTACGTGACTATGGCATTTGTATTATATAAACCATAGTTATATTCATGGGCGTATTATATATGGACTGACTGCTAGTCTAATGTCAACATCATAAAACAATATTGTCAACAAAATTTCGCCAAAATTGAGATCGCGATGCTAGCTTTTGTGACGCCAATTCAGGAAAAAAAACATTAAGTAATTGAAATTTTGATATAGAAGCTAGCGCCATCTGATTTACAAAATTGAAAAAGTTTCATTAGCAATAAGCAATAACTGGCAGTTTTGTTTTGGGGCTCACGATGAGTATAAGAAAAACTTAATCGTTTTTTCTTTTCTTTTGGTTTTTATTTTATTCACTGTCCTGTCGTGCTCGTCAGACCTTCAGAGTGAAACCTTTAAATAATTAGTTTATTTCTAGAATTATTGTAAGATCCCAGCTTTAAGCCATGGTGCTAGTGCTGTTAGTTTTTTTAAGATTAATCTGTGCATTTATGTTAAGACTAATAAATTATAGTAACAATAATATTTTACTTCTTTTACATTTTTTTGTTTTTATTAAAATTATGGTCTAACAATAGAAGCCGCTGTCCAAAGCGAGGCTGCACTTCTCAGGTCAGGAGTAGGATTAGAACTGAGTTCAGAAAAATATAATAGAAATAAAGAAGGAAAAGATGAAACAGAAATAATTTTATCTGAACACGCAAGGGTAGTGGCGCCCAAAATGACTGAGACTAAAACGGAACAAACTTGAGGTAGGCAACTAGCAGTCCATATATAATATGCTATCATCATCACGTTCGAAAGTGGCGACATCTACAGGCCTTGTTCAAATCCTATTTACAATATACAAATGTATTGACACCAAGTAAATTGCTTTTCACGCCACCTGGAATTCAGCGTGTGAACTTGCAATTGGAGATAAATTTTCTTTTAATTCGACGCTCAGTGTATTTCAAATTTATAGTAATTTTATATGAACCTATTTTGTAAGTTTAAGGGTTTTATAATTTATTTTTTGTTAGCAGAAAATTGAGTTGCCATTCGTGAAATTAATTAATATAATTCGTTTTTTACGGCTTATCTAAGCGCCGAGAATTTTCGTAGCTCATACTACGTTTCCACCGACCACTAAACCGAGATTTAAGTAGATTTAGCTAAATCTCCTACAAATCTTGAAGATTTACCATACAAATTTTAATCTTCTCAGATGAAGATTTATAATAAATCCCATTTAAATCTTCAATCGAACTACCATACTTCAATATCGAAATGAACACATTCATTGGGAAAGTGAATTATTCTCTTCGGTTGACACAGATGAAGCTGCCTGTCTCACTTCTACATCATAAGAGAAAATGAAAAGATATATGCATTTTGAACAGTGCTGTTAAAATTAATCTACTTTTGGAGCGATGGAACCACTTTTTGAGATTAGTAAATCAAAAAGAGATTAAAGTTCGGTGGAAACGTAGTATTAACTCTTATTCCGGAAAAAAAATGTGTTGCCGACTCCAAATGCCTCTTCGTTATCGATAGTTTGTATGGAAATGTCATTTTTTAAATACAATAGTAACTTACCAGCCAGTGTATAATCCATATCGAAGCCATAGAACTTAATGTTCTCCAAATGCAGTGATCTATTCACAAAGATTCTGTAAACAAAAACAAACAAAAATGTTAAAAAAATATACATTAAGTTATTTAAAATTTAACAAATATATTGGGTGTGCAATTTTATTAAAAGAAACAATTATTAAGTAAATTAAATTTTATTTGTAAATCATCCCAATGAATAAACGATTTTAATTCAGGGTTTAAAAAATAGAGGAGGAGAAGATTTGGACAGTTTGGTTGACCGTATTGTTTTATCTTTTGTTGATTTTACTGTGTAGAGGTTAAGAGTGAAAGAATGAGAGAGTGACTATTCTTCTAACAGAACAGAGTATAGCACAAGCGAAGAAGTTAAAGATACAATACTTTTGAAATTATTTACTCAAGAAAAAAAAAATCCAAAATCAAAAAAAGTGAGCTATTAACCTCCAACCGTATGTACTGGTGGCACACAAGAACTCTTGGCTTCAAAGTCTCCTAAATGACTTCCAGCACGGCTTGCGTATCAAACGATCCACTGGTGATCTGATGGTATATCTCACGCTCACTGAAGAAGGAGCCAATATTTACATCGTTTTAGAAATTACCTTTGGGTTCAATAAATATAGCATTGGACGGTTTGAAGTCTATAAGATCCACAAAATAAATGCTGATGGTGTACCTGAGGGCTCCCTTATGTCTCCGAGTCTGTTTCTCATATCAGCGATAAATAGTTATTAAATAGTTTTGCTGAGGATAGTCATTTTACAATTTCATATTAATTTCTAAATTCCCAACCATGTTCTTCGGGTGTGAAACTACAACGCAGCATACGATAAGCATTTGTATTTATTTCATCCTTCTGATTAAGCTGTAATCTATAAAGTATAAATTCGGGCAAAGCTCGAGTAAAACACATGAGTTTCTTTTTACAGAATCCAAAATTGGGCTTTAAAAACGATAGGCGATAGAACGACAACGCAAAGTGACACCTCTGGAATACAGTCACAAAGTTTTCCTTTAAATAATTCAAACGTATAATACTCGAGCTTCTGGAAATACTAAATTAAGCCTACTACAGGAATTTTTAAGCTGGTCCTATTACTTGGGTGTCTTTTTTGATATTGTACGCCCCCAAAACACAAACCAATTGAACCAGGATCATGAACACCAAAGTGTTCGCTGACTGGATAGTTAGAAGGGGACCGATTCCCAAATTTGGCAAATGAAAGATATGTGTTAACTGTTTAAGATTACGAAAATTTTATTAAAGTAGCATCATGTTATTCAAAACTTTGCACCAATACCATCTTAAAGACAAATTTTAAAATTTGGAAAAGGACGTGTGATGCGATGTGTGAGGTTTGACAACTCAACACCATCAGTTATTGTTCATTGTTTTTTATTAACAGATCCTCAAAAGATTAGTTCGAATGCCTCCCCGACAGACACCCGTCATACGTTTTAAAAGGGTACTCCGATAAAGAGTGATATCTTCATGGACTGTCCTATATCAACTTAAAAGGGCTTTCGGTGTCATCCTTGTTGTTTACCCAAAAAAGGATAAACCAATCCTCACATACAAACGATAGACTGATATGAAGATTCTTCGACGTTAACCCTTCTCACTTTTGAATTAGGACATTTACTATTTTCCTTAACAAACTTGTATTTCTTCTTGTTAATTTTTTTTGATGACTATATCCACTTTTCCACTTCTGAAGCAAAGTCAAATAAAACAAAACTTTATTATTCATAGTAAGCATTTTCATTAATTTTGTCCGAATTCCAAATAAAAAATCAAAATACAATTCCAAATAAACTTCTGATCACTATTGGATACGCATTACCCAATGGGGGTCATTAAATAAATATTTATAACGAAAATCTCGGAATTTATCTTAATTGGTTAGATATATCCATATTTTGACTCTACTTCATAATTATAGTGGCAGTTAAGGACATAACAATCCATCAGGGATATGATGTCTTCTTTTTTTCTCTCTCCTGTAATCTGACTCAGAGGTGAAAATATATGTTATTGATTTAGTCCTGTAAGCGGATTTCGCTTCGGCTTATTTTGTATTCTTTTTTTTATTGAACGTTTTTTTTTTTATTTCTTCCAAACACTACACATTCGACCTACAGGATTTATAAATAATTGGTAACTTTGCTGGCAGTTGTCCAGTTATACAACGACGACAGTGTCCTTGGGGCTAGGAAATGGACTATGGAGTTGATCCTATCACTAGAACGAGCAGATATAACACATGAGAATGTCGTAAAAAAAAGCCATTTTAATTTTGTTTTCATAATGGACTGGACAGTTCATTTATGGCCAGTGTTGCCAATTTATTCAAGCAGTTCAAAAGTTCGTTTTTGGTTATAAATTTGAAGAAAGTGTGGCTACAAGAGCGGAATGAACAAAATTATCACAATATATCTTGTTGGCGTTTTTAAACGTTATTGTCATATACCTTTAGTATATAATCCTAAAAAGATGAAAATTGTCTTTTGGTAGTTTTACCTTTAGTAAAATGATAAAAGATTTTTCAACAATTAATGCTAGACACGCACATTCAATTGTTCTAAATAGTTTTAATCACTAGTTGAATGATGATCGCGCACTTAAGCAACTTAAAAATCAATCAACGAGATAAACTAACACACAATAGAACCATACACTACTACAGGTCGAAACTGAGAACAACAACTGTCAAATCAAAACGAACACATTAAAAGAATATATTTTATGCGTTTTTACTACTTAACTTTACCAATATAATTAAATCATTGTTTTTGCGGTCTGTCTTCTGCACTCTGAGATTTAAAGCAACACCCGTTTCTTCTGGTAGATTTAGCCACACTTATACCTATCTTATCTTGATCTGTATAATTTGTAACGCAGCTTTCTTTGACAAACGATTGTTGGGCATATTCAGAACTTTCACAGTGCATAAGGAGTTATGTAGCAGCTATGCAAATCCTTATACATTAGACATTTTCTACCCATTATAGTTATAATGTGTTTTTGTCAAAATAAAGTATTTATGTGTACCTACCCTTGTTTTCTCTTTGTGACACACAAGAGAGTTTTGCAACAAAAAATAGGAACAAATCTTTGCTCCGAAAGATTTCTTGCTCAGTCAAAGTCAACGATCCCGAAGAGGACAGAGTGTTTTAGGCGATGTAAAATTATACTTTTCAATACAAAATCCCTTTTATGTAGGCTTTTTACTACCTTCCAAAGCATTTGGCTTATGTTGCTGCAATAAAATGGAATGAATATGATTTTTGAGCTTAGAGAAATTATAAAGATAACTTAGTCTTATGTACTTGTTATGATGCGTTAATGAATTCGACTTGTAGTTTCAACATTTTTATGAACACGTTTACTTGAAGGGAGGAGAAATGTTTCTTCCCAAATAAAATTTGAGTAGTTTTTCCTCAGACTTAAATTTATTTGCTGCTCACACTTAAGCTGCGTAAAACATAATTGATTGTGATACTACTTCGGAACACTTTTACTCTTTCTATGCTTTATTATTATTGAAGTTCCAGTGTTCACTTGAACTTGTCCAGGTTCACCACCAAATTTCACCTACGGTACCTTACTATTCGATTAATCATAAGCTGGAGCTATTCCGCAAGGCAATGCCATCTGCAAATACCTTTAATGACGTATACAGCATAGCTTACACCTCCTAGTGCTTCAGTGACATCTTCAATACGTCCGAATAAGCTATGATTAAGTGAAAAATTCCGTATTCAAAATTAAACAACACCCCGGATTCAAACAGTTTTACCATCCGCCATCCGTGCATTTCGGTCGACAGAGTCAAAGGCAGCTTTTAAATCTACAAAATTGTTTTATTTTTTTTTTTATTTTTGCTAATAATCACTCAGCGACTTGACTTGAAATTCCCTTAATAATTTTTTCGAGTCTATTCACGCATTCAGCGCTCGAGTAGAATCGATGTAAATATTTTATATGAGGCGTTCAGAAGTGAGATTCATTTATTTTTGTAAATAGGTAAAATCAATGCATTTTTAAACTGTCGTGGAATGATTTCGTTAAAAATGTTTAAGAATTTTTTTGAAGAATATTATTCGGTAAGAATTGCAAACAAACAGTACCTATTATCTATGATAAAAAGACCGATTTTTAGTAGTAATTAAGATAAAGTAATTTTTGTGTGTGAAGTGTTAAAACATGATGCGATTCCAGTAATTTAAAAAAAAATTTTTAACGTTTTCAATGTTTTCAATTATTATTTTTTTGTCGCTTCATATAGTTTATTGTAAGCACATTGACAATGCAAGTGTTAGATTGTTGGGATTTTAATCCTACATTCAAAATGTTTTTATGTAAGTTTTGTTGACGACTCTTTGAAAATAGTGTTAACAAATTCTTTGTAGGTATTGTAACAAAGCGTTACAATTTCCATTTGCAAACGACCGCCGACAGCAATTCCATACGACCAACATGTAACCATAACCCAGCAACAGCATGTTACCACTACCGGCCCTTATTCATGTGCACTTACCAGCAACACACTCCAGCAACATCAATCGACCTGAACAATAACCTAACATTTGCGCTCGTCATCGTAACAGTTCACACTACATCAAAGCTACAAATATATCATGTAGAGGTAATGAATGACAACACGAAGAAAAAACTTGTATACTCAATAGCAAGCTTTGATTGCGATTTTGGCTTTGCTGAGAAATAAGGTTCTCGGTGATCTCGAGCGGCAGCCAGATAGACGATCAGTTCCGTTTAACTTTAATTGGTACACTGGTGTGTCATTTAAGGCGGACTTTTGCTCCTTCTGATCAGAACGTGGGCCTGCCATTTATATGAAATACTGTGTTATTTATCGTAAGTTAAAGAGTTTGTAAGAAATGTTGTAAAGAATATATCGTAAGCAATAAAAGATAATTAAACCGAGTTCTAACCTTCTTAAAACCCGAGTTTTTATTGTGCTTTCTCCGGGATAAACTGGACACCAACGAGCTCATCTCAGCCTTTGGAAAAAAAGCCTCACAGTATTGTATTTATTTATTTATGTGAAATAAAGGCCTGATGATGAGCGTAACCATGCTCGAAACTTCGCAAAATTAACAGCATAATATCTTATTTTAACCTATAGCCCACTAAAAGTTTTCTTAACATTTACTTGAGTAAAAAGGTCAAGCAAAAAACCAATTATTAGTACCTATTATCTTTATGAAGTAGTGCAACATTTTTACTCATAAACGTGAAATGACAGTCATATGAGTATGCTGTTAAATCTGATAGTTTTTTAATTTTGATTTTTTTGTAGGAGAAAGAAAGAATAACAAAATGTGAGAATTAATTCTATTACGACTTTAAAGTTATAAAACAAATTTCATTTCATTTATCATTTATTTAATTTACGACTTTGCTTATACACAGTAAGATATAATATCTTATAAGCTAGTAAAAAGCTTAAATTACATTTTTTCATAAAAAATACGAAGTTTAAAAGTATATTTATAAGTAAATCGATCCTTAAATTATTGATTGTATGTATGTTTCTTGCATTTTTTTTAAGAAGAAAAATATTTTTATTTCTTCAATTGAAAAAAAAAAGAAAAAGTGGTATCACTTAATACAGTGTCAATCCATTTGTGTCCTCGGGTTCAGTTAAAAAAATGATTTGCTTAGTGAATTTAATTCCAAAACGATGTCACTTGTCAGAGTATGTTCCATTGAATTTGTTGCCACAATAGACACAGACGATATACAAAAAAAAAAAAATATGCAAGCAGCGCCAACATTCAAATGACTACTTTTTACTTGACAGATATTAAGCCTTAACATGGTAACCTATCGAATCTACTCTACAAGGACCATTGTTTTCCACTTAAGTTAGGTAGGACAATAAAAGATAGACATGTTTGGTTGGGCTTTTTGATAGTTGATTTGATTCTGTTTTATTGTTTGAGTTTGGAGTATAAGTTTGGGTTAAGCGACCAGATTTGCGATGGGTATGTGTATGTCTGGGAATTGCGTCTGTTGATTTTTTATTGTTTACGGTGTCATTAAGTGTGATACGTGTGCGGCGGAATTGATATTCTGTGATATCTACAGCAATAGACAGTATATGTAATTGTATATAGATACAAGTATGTGGTATGAATGAGCAGCTTAACTAAACGTTGTAAATAATAATTAACTACAGGATTTGCTAGGGTGTGAAATGTAAGTTACGAGGTTTACAAAGGCGACGAAATTAACAATGCGGTAAAATAAGAGAACGGAAGTTGGTCTAACAAACAGTAGATAATAAAAATTTGCGCTGTACTGCTTATATATATAATAAACTAATTTCAAAAGCTGTATGGAATCCACAATGTTTCTGTACACATTATATTCTATCCCAAATATGAAGAATTAATTCGAAAGAAGTCTATCACAATCATCCAAGTGATTAAAATAAATATATTAAATATATTAATAATCTAACACCCTTCCTAAGATGTTCCAAATGGTTTAACGTGTAGGAACTAAGTCGTATAAGTGTGTCATTTTAAATGGTGACAGCCACGTCAACCTCTCTCCGCCAACACAAGCAATTTTTATATTTGTTTTTATTTCAGCAATTATTTCAGAAATTTTTATTTCTTCGTTCAGTGGGCAAATCATTTCATGAAATCTTATTGACAATCAGAGTGCCAAGCACAGATAAGCAAGACAAAGATGGGAAACGTTCTTATATTTTGCCCTCCAAAACCCATTTGTGTACATTGTTGTATTTGTAAATTTAAAAAATTTCATACTAGACATTGCACAGCTCATAGCATTCTGTCGATAGTATACTATTTGACTGCCATTTTCACTTTGAGGTAATCGTTTGTGGCTGGTGAACGTTTGTGGGGTTTGTATTGTTATAATTCCTTGTTTTGTTTTGTTTAATTTATTTTGTTGAAGGTTTTTTAAGTCTATTAATGGTACTAGAGCAAGAACGCAGCGATACGTATTCCTTCGCGACATTTGTGCAATTGAAATAGTATGCTATGAAATGCCCAATGCCAAATTTTGTACCATTCTATTTTTCTTTCTTTTTATCAAAATGACAGATAGTATACTATAAAATATATGGCGTTTTTCTTTTTTAGCTCCGAGTAAAGAACTCAGCTGTCAAGATAAGATATGTGTTTCTTTTTTAGCTCAGACACATTTAATCTCTCAACTCGTGTTTCTTTTTTAAATCAGAGCTAAATCGGGGTATGAACCATTAGCTCAGAATAAAATGAACGACCAAACGGAGCAAAGTGCTGGATGCGGCTAACTTTACACATAATTTTAACAATAATCACTAAAGTAAAACCAATTAAAAACAAAAATGAATTCGGAAAACGAAAGCTTTGGATTTGCTGGTAAATAAGTTTTAATAAAAACAATTATAATAATATATGACAGTTCTGCGCTTAAGTTTATTTCAAATTAAATCTGAGATATCTGACCATGCTATACTCAGATCTAAATCGGTTTACTCAGTCTCTGGTCAGAGATCAGCTCGGAGATAAAAAAGAAAAACGCCAATAGAAGGTGGAGAAACCGTGTTACCATCTGCCAAAGCACAATAACATTTAACGCCAACTATGACTCATTCACAGTATGACATAATTTTTGCCCTACCTTGCCAATTTTACAGGGTCGCGCACGAATCGTGCTACAAAAATAAAACGTAATAACTTTTTTTCAGTGTGAGTCATCGGCTTATTTTTTTTATTTTATAGGATACTATTTAGATTTATCAAAATGAATGCTATGGATACTGAAAAAAGGATTTGGATAGTGCAGCGATACTATTCTTTGCAGTCCGTCATTTCCGTCCAAAGGGCATTTAGGCTGGAGTTTGGCAGTACTCCCCCGAGTAGATGGACCATTATGAGGCTGGTGAACATGTTTGCCGAATCTGGAAGCATCGAACGATGATCTTATCATCGATATCCTAATGTTCGGGTTCAGGATACAATTGTGGCTATTGCATCGGCAATACAGGCAAATCCAAGTTTTTCGACTCGAAATTTATCGGGCCAAATTGGAGTTAGCAGACTGTCATAAAAAACGGATACTTCATGATGACTTAAACTTGTTTCCGTACAAAGTCCAAATTACAAGCAAGTTAAACCCTCAGGATTTGCCTGTTCGCCTGGAAACTTACCGAAAAATGATTGCAATGCCCGAAGAAGACAACACATTGATAGATTGTTTGTTCATGTCTGATGAGGCCCATTTTGACTTAAACGGCAATGTTAACAAGCAAAATTGCCGTTTATGGAGTGAACCTAATCCACAAATGCTCCATGAGACCGAACTGCACCCAGAACGACTCACTGTGTGGTGCGCAGTTTCATCAAGGTGTATGTCGGGCCATACTTCTTTGAAGAAAACGGTGTAACACAAACTGCCAATGGGGACCGTTATTTAAAGATGTTGAAGGAGTTTCTCTTACCAAGAACTTTGCCGAAGACGTATCCCTTTCAGCAGGATTTGGTTTCAACAAGATGGAGCAAGTGCACAAATAGCCACACAAGTTATGGCGGAGCTCCAACGAAAATTCCCAAACAAATTGGTATCCAGAAACTGCACTTTCCACTGGCCCCCAAGGTCACCTGACTGACCAGACTTTTTTTTATGGGGTTATGTCAAGGAGGAAGTGTACAAAACGAAACCCAGGAATTTGACTGAATTGAAGCAGTCCATTAAGACAATAAATGAGGCGATCACAATTTCAACCCTTCAGGCCGCAATGAACAATTTTCTGATCTGCCGCTATGCGTAGATGAGCGTGGAGGTCATTTGCGGTCTATCATCTTTAAAAACCAAAATTTAATTTTTAATCCAATAAAAAAAAATTAATGAAGTACATCAATTAAAATAAAAGTTATTTCAATTTCTTATTGTAGCGCCACCCTGTATAATAGTTCTGTTTATAATATTTTTAAGATGGCAGCATTGTTTTTATTGACAGCCATTTTGTCATATGTCATGTGATTTACCTTTAGTTTGGTTTGCCATTTTATTATGAATTGACTGACGCCTTAACAAAGGATGCAAATTGTGGATATTTATTTCGAAAAACATGACTCTGTTCGTGAAACACATCGCGCACTACGTCCACTTTATGGTTGAATGTCGACAGTCGACACAATCGTTCATCAGATCAATTAATTCGATTGACGATGGAACGTTTTCACACTACGTTTACTCTAAATCATATTACTAATCAGTTGAGACGTGCGTCGTGCAGTGCGCATTGAAGAAGCTATGGCTACGGTAGATCATAGCATCGAGGAAGCCCTCTCAGCCATCGTGCATAACAATTGGATCTGTGTGCATTCACTTAATGAAAATGTTTGATGGCTGGAAGTCAATTCACACGATCACTGGGCACGGCAAACATTCGGTGAATGGTTTCGAATCGAGATTGATGTTGATCCCGATTTTCACAAGAAAATTTTGTTCAGGGATTAATAGCTCAGTTTTGGTTGAATTCTGCATCAATAAGCAAATCTGAAACGTTTGGAAAATAATCCTCAAGACATTGTTCAGACGGGACGGCCGGCGTTACTTCCAGAAAAAACTGACAGTTTGGTGGGTTTGATGGCCTGCGGCTGGTGGGATCATTGGTCCTTATTTATTTAAAAACAATGCTGGCCAGAGGGTTACACTCAATGGAAACCGTTATAGAGCCATGATCAATGACTTCTTCGTTCCTGAATTGATTCGCCTTGATATGGGGGAGCTGTAGTTTTAATAAGAGTTGAGAGTTAGTCGGCCTCCAAGGTCGTGCGATTTAACACTGCTAGACTATTTCTTCTGAGCTAATGTAAAGTTGCTAATCTACACCGATAATCCAGGGACGATTAACGACTTTGGAAACTACATTGGGAGCGGTATTGGCAATATACGACCCCAAATGCTGCAAAATTGGACCTTAAGATTGAACTACGCTACTACAGATATGACGAGCGAAGAGCTAGCCATGCTGGCCAATATCCCAGAAATCATATACAAAGAATTATCTTTCTTTATTTAACTTTATAGCTGAAGAACATAATAGCCGCTCGCAGCGCCGTGAATATTTCATAATTCTAATTACAACAGGTATAACTGAAATAAACTAACATTTTCTTATGTGGTTTTCCATTGATAAATGGAGAATTTGATGCGGTATTTGATTTTTTTGTGTCGAATGGAATGTTATTTGGATTTCATTTTTTTGTTAAGGTGTTGGCTTATATTCGCGTCTGTGAAACTGGCAGCTGTCAAAATGAATGCTACCAATTGTAATTGTATTTAGTAGTGTTAGTAAACGAGGGGTAGATTCGCCAAAAAATACGTATCTGCGAATTTGATTCAGAATCAAAATGATATTAATTTTTGTTGCCCAATGGAAGGATTTAATTGTCCAAATCCATGTTTTGATAGATTCGTATCAAAAACGGATTTGATTCTTGTACGGAAAACCATATTAGTTTTGTCATTCTTATAAATAATGTATACGAAATAAACAAGATGCTTAGGAATCGAATTACCAGCAATTATTGCCAATGAAAAACAGCTCTCAACAATTTCTTTTTAAATTGAACAATTTTATTTTGCTTAAGCAGGAGAAGTTAATCCAATGAGAAAAATGAAAAAAGAATGAATATAAAAACATTTAATTACAAAAAGAAAAAAGGAAAAAGAAAAAGTAATAATATCAACGACTATGTGATTACAAAGAAAAAAAGTTCAAGGTGATTTCATGTGTTATTTAAATTAAGAAATGTGTTTAAAATACAAAATTATTCTCAAACACAAGACTACAAGTTTTTATTCACCACTGCTTTGGGGGAGCTGGAAAAATAAAGTTCTGCAAGTATTCTATACTCTTATGACATTTTAGATAGTCCCCCATTAACAGTACCTACTTACGAAATTGCATGTCTAGAGTCACTTCTGTCAAAGTATGACAATGGATCAAAATTTGAATTTCATCTTTTACGTTGGCGTCATGTTAGGGTTGCTTATTTTATATAGATACATCGAAAACATCGATGTTTATTATTCGATGTATCAAATAAATCTGACGTATCGATACTTTCGATGTTAAACGATGTATCGATGTTTTTTGTTTCGATGTATCGAATGAAAGTATCTCATTATTTGCATTCTTTGGCACTTTTGACTTTTTTTAGGTTACAAAACAAAAGAAATAACATGAGCACGACAAGACGACGAAGCCACGTTGGATTCGCACATCTGGCGTACCTCACACGTATAGTAAAGCAACGACTAACGAAGGTTTAGGACTTATTCCGTGGACTAAGTGCGAAATGCTATTAATAAAACAGAATTTCTGCTATTTGACGTTTACAAACTTAGTCCATCGCTAGACCATCTTTAACGGTGGTGAAGGACTAAGAATTGCCATTTAAGAAAGAAATGTACAGGGGCATAGTATAAAAAATAAAATGCACGACTGGATCGCACGAACTTGCTCTTATGTTCGATCACATCGAATGCAATAGATTTCTGTTAAAAATCTTAATATATATTTAAAGCAGTTTCTTACTTCATTTTTTATATATACAAAATATCTCTAATTATTTTCTAAAAAAAATTGGTATGACAGTCTTAAATATTTAATAATATAAACTTAAAAACAAAACATTAAATCGGCTTAATCAAAGAAAAAATAATTCAAAATTCTGAAATAAATACTAATTTAACCTCCAAAAAAAGTACGCCATTTTATTTGTTAAAATTTTAAGAACATGTGGAGCGGTTTTAGAGAAAAAGAGATTATTTTTTTAAACTTTTTGAAAACATTTTTCAAAAAAAAATCAAAAACGCCAATTCATAAGTATTCAATAAATAAATACATATATAATTTTTGAAAAAAATTTAATGAGCAGTTTTCGAAATATACATTTTTTTTTAATTATTTTAAAAATACAAAAAAATACTAATTAAAAATATTGATACGCGGTATAGTTTGGGCAACCTAAACCTATATATGTGTGAAATTTCGAAAGAATCGGTTGAGCCGTTTATGCGATAGTCGAAAGCAAAAAAAAAACGGTGCTATGGAAAGTACCGTTTTTAGACATTTTTCTAATTTTTTTTTCAACCATATGATCGGTCGTAGCTAAAAAGCCGCACTGATTTTTTAAAAATCAAAATCGTTAGAGCCGTTTCCGAGAAAAATAGGTTTGAACGTAACGGTTATATGGCAGATACCGCTATTTCCCTCTGTACAATACCTAAAAAGCTCTATATACCAAGTTTAAAGAATTCGGCCTACCAGTTTGGGCTGTAGGTGTCTATACATACATACAGACAGACTGACAAACTGACAGACTGACAGACTGACAGACTGACAGACTGATAGACTGACAGACTGACAGACTGACAGACTGACAGACTGACAGACTGACAGACTGACAGACTGACAGACTGACAGACTGACAGACTGACAGACTGACAGACTGACAGACTGACAGACTGACAGACTGACAGACTGACAGACTGACAGACTGACAGACTGACAGACTGACAGACTGACAGACTGACAGACTGACAGACTGACAGACTGACAGACTGACAGACTGACAGACTGACAGACTGACAGACTGACAGACTGACAGACTGACAGACTGACAGACTGACAGACTGACAGACTGACAGACTGACAGACTGACAGATTGATAGACTGACAGACTGACAGAGATACAGACGGACAGAATTTTTAGACCATCTTTTTTCGTCTTCGCTATCATCGTAATGTCATGTTTGATTGTTATCTCAAAACTTTTTTTTTTCGACGAATGCATAACTTGCCTTATAAATAGTACCTATAATCGCAATAAAAATAGAGTTGATACGAGTACTTATTGTAGTAGATTTTGTTCGATTTTTGATTAATAGGACATTTTAGTCCATGTTCTAAATCTTATTCCATAGTTTTGTAAAACCATGGACTTAGCGTTTTTTATTAATAGGGCTGAAAGAGTTTACAAGGATGTTAGTTTTATGTCTATTAGTCTTTGCGGTTGCGATTATGTGGCACCAAGAAAAAAAGAAAATTTCACACATTTATGTTGTTTTTGTAGGATAATAGCCGTTTTTTTCGATGCATCAGTTAAAAACATCGATGTAACAACGTTCCGACGTATTACATCGAAAAAAACATCCCTACGTCATGTCTCTGCATTGAACAGTGAATATTGAAATTATTTGTTCAGTATAAAGCTTCTGTTTCTGTTACAACTGAACACTTGTTAACATATCATTGACCAAAAATACAAATGTCAAAGTGTCATTTAGTTAAACAAAATTTAATAGGTCAATGCTTAAATAATTTCATGTCTAATTAAGCAAATAATAATAGGCAAAAGATCACAGTTGCAGATTGGATCACACAACACGTAAATGCCACGCGACAGCCAATCATGTAGTGCAAGCTTTATTTGCATACATTACACTTGTAATTCTAAATAAAAACTTACAAGTTGAATTAATTGTAATTCAAAAATAAATCAAAATCAATGATAGCCAAATTTTATTTTTACAACACAGAATGCTTAAAAGACTCTTCGATACAATTATGTACGAATAAGTACGTAGAAAGTATTCGTTAAAAAAAAATACAATAATTTGCTTTCATTGCCAAATCAATTTGTACATCAAATTGCATAAACAAATTTTCAACGAGGAAATTCATGACGAGTTAAATAAAATTAATAGCGCCATTTGGTTGGTGGGTGTGTGTTGATTTGTGCAATTGCACTGATTTTATATAATGTAGATCTACATACGCATATGCATCCTACTACAACCTAATGTAGGATTTTTGGCATTTGCCAGGGCTTTGAGATCACATTGACGATGACCGAATGTGGCAGAGTGTAACGAACGACAAAATTCTGTTGATTTGTGTTGATGATTTATCTTGTCACGAAGAGATTTGCCTAAACAAATAAAAATGTTTATTTTAATTAATTGAGTTGTTGTTTTTAAATGATCTCTTTCATGGTTAGGGACAAATCTAATGAGTTATTGGCTTCAGGTGGTGGTTTTAAAGAGTTTTCTCTTGACATCAATTAATTTAAAAGAAAAAAAAGACAAGGTATATCTATCTGGTAGGAAGCTATTTAACACGAATTCTTACAGAACTTTATAATTTTGAAAGGTTTTCATGCGGATGTTAGTTATTAATTTATTATTGAATCTTGAATGAAATCTTTGGCAAAAACTTCGGCGGAAAATTGATATGAAATAAGCAAAGCTAGGAGGACTTTTACAATGATTTAAACAGTTTTCACTCAATAAGACCTATTCATAAGCACATTTTAGAGACGGTGTAAAGTTACAATAGGCGTTTTTTCTAAGCCCCGGGGAAATTGGACGAAAAAAACGATGAGCAGGATTAACAATTTGCATGTTAAATCCAACAATAACTAATCCCCGGGGGTGCTTAGCTTAAACCCAGAGAATTCTCCGGGCTTAGCTATTGGAGAGGATAAAAACTGTGCTACCAAAAACTTTTTCACAAAGTTATCGATAAAATGTATAAAAACTTCAAATTTGACATTTCGACATGTCAGATCAATTTTGTTTGGTTTGGTTGAGCATTTGGTCTAAGTGTGTCAGTTGTTTTCCTGACGAACATGTCAACCTAACCTAACCTACCTTTTAATATACATTCCGCAACACAAAAAATCAATTTTAACATTTTCCGCGTTTGTATTGCCTCTATGGTGTCGTAGATTTTTTCCAGCTCGCCATGAGCAAGACCTTCTACAGCGATTTTCAATTTTGCGTTTATTTTTATTATAGGTATATTAAAACTTGACTGTGTAATTATTATTAAATAAAAAAACATTTCCTGAAGTTGTTATTCGTCCAATTAACAAGAATTGAATGAACAACAAAACAAAGGTTGCTCTGAGAAAATTGTTTTCGGCTGCGTTTTGTTGTACACGGGAGCAACCCAATACAGATTATCTGCTACATCCTTGGCATACTTCAATCTTCTTGATCGTCGTCCGCTTTTCTAGACCTATATTCCTAATGACATAGGGACTGAGCGTCCCGTCCGAATAAGTAACTCGCGTCGACTAATATCATGTCACCATCAGTGACCGAGGAATGGAGAGCACGAATGGGGTAGTTTTCAAGAGGTTGAATTCTATGTACCACTGTATTTGTGAAAATTAAATTAAAAGAAAATCACATCGGCTAAAAACAATTTCCAAAATACTTGATTTCAATATTCAAATTACTTGATTCAAATTTTCTTGTATAAATAATAATTAACTTGGTTCTTTTTATGTTATTTTAATAGTAAAGTAGTTTAAATTCAATAAATACATCGAAATTACACGAAACAAATCTAACCGGTGATTTTTAGAAGGATGAAGATGAGGAAAACAGTGATGTTTGTTTTTTTCTTGCATTACAGCTGTTCTTCAAATGTCATCTTTCAAATTAATAGTGCTGCCAAGTTTTTCACTAAGCGCCTTGGTCGTTTTTTTTCCAACCAATTCCCCCGGGGATTGCAAAAAAACGCACCTAATGTCTCTTAGCTCGGAAGTATTATTTATAAGTTATGTAACGTTGAATAAATGCATTTTAAGGTAAATGTGTTTTGAGGCTGAATAGTGGCAACATATTTTCAACCAACCAAAATGTTTAGATTATTTTTCTTACATAAGCATAATAGATTTTTCTGTTTGGTGTTTTATTTGACACGAGCGTTATAGTATTTAAAATGTGGTTTATCAAGAATCATTCGCAAAGAAATAAAATGCACCACTGGATCGTACGAACTTGCTCTTGGAGCTAACAACTTTAATGTAGGTAACCATTGAGGTTTAGTTAGTTGGATGTAGTTATCCTATGCAGGGTTAAAGCCTATGCAGGTAATGAATTGTCAAATGGATGATTCAAGGAATAGTTATATTGGGACCTACCTACAAATGTTTATTTAAATCTAAGTTATAGATTTTAATTATGTAAGTTACGAGAGTAAAATGTATCTACATACATATATAGATGGAACCTAAGTATGTAATTATACAAATAATAATGAAAATGAAGAATGTAGGTGGGTAGGTAGCTATATGCATATAACTTTAAAATTTAGGTGCAATATACATACATTAGATTCATGTGATTTTTAAAGAGACATATGTAGATATATATCAATGATGTAGGCAAAAATTAGTTAAAAGGGAATAATAATAAAGTTGAAATACATGGATAATACACATAATTAAATGTTTTTATATTGCTTAGTCGTTATAATATGACAGAAAACAAAGATGCAATTTTAATTCATGGATTAAAAGGAATATATCAAAAAAAATTCAAAAATCATTGGCGCGGTTTTAATAAATTAATTTTTTATGTATAAAATTTTGAAAACATTTTTAGAAACAAAAATTGAGACGCCATTTTTAAGATATTAATAATATACACATAAAATTCAAATTTGAACAAAAATTGTGACTGGTTTTTCAAAAATCGATCTTTCAAAAAAAAATGTTTATTTATTTTTTAAAAATCGAAAAAAAATTTTTCGAAAATTTTCATATGCAGTTTTATTAACAATTTAGGGAGCATTTGTTTACACAAAATTATTTTAATCGGTTTATACAATATTGAGAAAGTCGAAAATATGAAAAGTGGTTCTATGGGAAGTACCGTTAATAAGTAGGCACACAAAAAAATATGTTTATACTTGAAAGTGAAATGTACTAATTTAAGAACACACAACTTTTTTTTGGTTAATCTTGGAGCCGTTTTCTTTTATTTTAGAAAAATTGTTTTTTTAACTATTGAAGATAATGTCAAAAAACCACTTAATACGAAGTTTCGAAAAAATCTATTGAGTCGTTTTCCAAATTTTGAGTTTTCAAAAAAAAAAAAAAAATAATTTCCAAAAAAAAAATTTGTTGAAAAATTTTGGCTTACAATATTGTTTAAACTTTCTAGGATCTTCGGCGTAAAAAATTAAAAAAAAATCAAATTAACCGTTTCCGAGAAAATCGAAAACCAATAAAATGGGTCTACTAGAGGTACCAAAAATAACATTTTTTTTCCAAAAAAAATTATTAAAAGGTACCCTTTCCCTTTATTAATGAACAGATTTTTTTTTATAAAAATCGTTAGAGCCGTTTTTGAGAAAAATAAATTTTTGTTTTTGGCCAAAAAAAATGTTTGGGAGCTACTGTTATTTGTCGTCTTAAAAAAATGAAAAAAACGTGTGGGCATATTACCGAAAAAAATATGTATCAAGTTTGAAGCAAACCTAGTAAAGCGTTTAGGCTGTAGACTCGAGGACAGACAAACAGACAGACGGAATTGGGAGACCCACTTTTTTGGTGTTCTCTATGATCGTAATGCCATGTTTGATCTTTTAGGAATACATAAGTTGCCTTATAGTACCTATAATCGCAAGTTAAAACTGTGTAAACCACTTTGAGTATAATCCAATACCAAATCTGCAATTACGAAAGGCGGTTGCCCGTTAGCCCATCGGCATTCGTTGTATTTGTTTATAGATTTTCAAACAGAACTCCAAGCTTTCTAAAAATTTTCTTTGGCTAAGCATTTTACTTCAACTTATATGGTTTCGCATATTTTCTTTACTACACTTATGTCACAATGTGAAGGAATATTTGTGAAAAAGATCTTATTTTTTTTAACGAAGTTTGTTGTAAATTTACTTAAAAATTTAGCTTTTTTATTCAAACAATATGCTCTTTATATTCGTATGCAATACCACATTGAAAAAATTTTGGGAAATTTACCTTGTGAGCAGACACCTTGACTTATTTGTGATAATTTCTACTGCTTCACACCGTCACACGTGCATGAAAAGTGAAACCGAAACATAAAAACTAATTTAAATGCAATCACTCATTTGCAATTTCGATGACAATCAAATATTTTTCTTTATTACTTTTTCGTCAAATTATTCAGAAAATGCTATTTGCATTTCTACACTTTTTTTTTGCCATAGGTATGTACATATATATGTATGTATGTATGAGTGAATTATTTTTGGATCTGACATCATGCGTACATATGTAGATATTAACTGGTTGATGGACGACCTTATGTCAGATTGAATTAATAATAAATTAACTTATTGATCGAATTGGTTCGAGATTCATTTTGATTTATTAACATTATTGTGTTATTTTTTGTATTGCATACTTATATAGATTCTATTGAATCATAAATAATACATTAAACGTATTTTTTTAATACCTTACATAGATACTTTGGTAAGAAATAAAAAAATTGAAACAAAAAACCTATTGAGTTATTATTAATTGTAAAATAATAATTATTATTATTGTTCGAAAATAAAAAAAAACAAAATTTTCAAAGGTCGTCAAACATACCTATTACCATATCGAAGTGAACACGTTCCTTCTCGTTGGAGAGTGAATTTTTCACTCTGTTTGCAACAGATGAAGCTGACTGACTACCTCACTTTTACATCATAAGATAAAGTAAGACAGCATTTGCATTTTGAAAGTGGCTGTCAAAACAAAATTAATTTACCTTTTCTTAAGTGGTGAGAACACTGTATTAGATTTAGGAATAGCACATTCATATGAACATAAAGTGAGGGCGAACAATCATGTGGTCATAGTAATTGAAGAATATAAGAGTATATGAGGGAGCTCTATGCAGAGTTCTATCTCTTTCCTCTTACTTTTAGACAACACGACTGTTTTGGCTTTGTACTACGTTTTCACCTAAAGATAATCCGGTTTAAATTGAGTAGATTTAAAATTAATATTGAATTGTTTTCACCAGAGAAAAAAAAGATAAGTTCAACGTTTTCACTCTGGCATTCAAAAGTCAATATATCAAGAGTAAAACAAAATAATAATTAGAAAGAAGAATAATAATTTCGGTGCAGTGAACAAATTTACTTTCAATAATCAAAAATGAGTAATAACTTAAAAATATTGTTGTCCCAACATTTTAAACTTCAAAATTCAAGCAGTTATAATCTTCCTGGTTCATGAAATCTGGCGAGGTCGATAATCTAGAAGGAAAATGAAAAACCAACTTCCTGAAATAACAATATTTGCAGCTTTATCTGACTAACACTTCCAGCTAATGGATTAACTGTCAACCTGAAAAAAAAAGACAAATACTCGAAGACAAGCCACACTCTATCCACATCGCTTATGAGATTGCAACTCGTCGCTAAAATATTTTCCATTACAAATTCGAGGCAACGCTTTGGTCTTTTTAGCTTTATTACATCTTTTATTTTTATATATTTTTATAAACAAAACAGAAACGACTAATTTCACCAGACAAAAACAAATGTTGGACAGGTTTTTTTTTGTTTGTTGAATGTCATTAGAATAGGCGCGTTCTATGAAATAAGGTTTGTTTCTTTTGACAATCTTCTACTTCGAAGAAGATTTCAATCAGATTAATTTCTTATCTTTTTTTGAGGAGATTAAAATTTTTATAGGAAATCTTCAGTTTTCAGAAGATTTCAAAGAGGATTTATGCTTAATCCACTTAAATCTGGATTAAGTAGTAGGTACAAACGTAGTATTACTTTACAGTTCGAGTTAATATTCATGTGGGCAATTGGCCAATCACTATATTATACCGCGTTAACTGGATAAGCACGATGCTTGGATTATGAACATGTCTATAAAATACCCAATTGAGTAACAAAATCCATATCCGTTCAGTTACACGCTGATGAAAATTCGTCTCCTTTCTTTCTTTTAATTGCTTTAAAAATCTATTGTGCTGTGAATTTACACGGAGGAAATTAGTTGCTCGTCTCAACTCTTTACTCTATCTATATAATCGTGGTAACGAAAACTAAACGTCAAAAAAATCTCATCAAATTTTAAACCGGGAAGGTTTTATTAATTCCCTTTTTTTAATTTCTCTACACCAAAATAAATGTTGCTACCAAGTCATTTTCCCCGTGTAAAAGAGGACTTAGTTTTTAACAGCGACTCTGCACATTCATAATCCCTACTTTTCACATAAGATATCAGCTCTATTTAAATATTGGTTAGAGATTTGACATTTTAGGTGTATTCTCGCACTTTTTTAAAACTGTGAAATTTAAAAATTCCTACAAAAAAAAAATATTAAATCCTGTTCTAGTTAGTCAAATTTTAGTAGTTTTTCAAAAAAAGCGCTTTCTTGATAATAGAATATTTCCTCAGACTGCGTTTTTCATCAAAGAAATTTCTATGGACAAGAATATGATGGCTGTCAATTGAAGCATGGACTTATATCCTTTTTGATTGGTAATCCGGAAGAACTCTCCAATCCGGGATTTAAATGGAATTTAAATGTAACTGTATGTCTTATGCTGTAAAAAAGAAAACAATGACATGAAAATGTAGGGATGGGCGATGTTCATCGATGTTAGCAAAACATCGATGTTAGACGAAAAAAAATATCGATGTTTCAACATCGATGTTGAAACATCAGAAACATCGCAACATCACTTAAGCTGAAATCTTTTATCAATGACCTCATGCTTAACCCTAGAAAGCGAACGTTCGTCAAAATGGCACACATCGATCAAGTATTTCCCTCTCCCTTCTTTACTGTTTGACTTATATAATCGTGCTTTTATGCCAACTCAGCCGCCGCAGGTTATCTGTCTCGCGTGGTGGATGCGTTTTTTTGTAAGTGTTATTGTTTATTGCATATGTACAGTTTACTCGTCATTTTTAATAATATTTCATAACTTAATCTTAGCATGACAGTGCCTTTTTGATCTAAAAAAGCATGTGTCCTGAAAAATGTGAATTTAGTATTAAAACTGAAGTAATTAAATATTTATTTTAACTTTAATTTCCCTTTATTTAAAACCCATTTTTATATAAATATTATATTACCTTTAATAAAAAATAATAACTTTAAATAATAACGTATTACTTAAGAAGTAATAACTCATTAAGGTTTTTAAATGTTCGTCAAGAAGTCGAAAGGCTAGGTTTTCAATGCAGTCCAGACACGTTAGCTTTCTAGGGTTAAGGGTTAAACCACACTCGATGCAAATGTACTTCAGCAGAACTACGCTTCACAACTATTTATATGAAATTGTATGAAGTTCAATTGCCTCTTAGTGCAATAAATGTAGCTCATACACACGAAAATGGAAAAGAAAATTACAATAAAACACATTGCTACAATTTTCAAAAATGAGAAGGTATTTTTAATTTATAATATACCTTTTGAATTTTTAATCGATTTTTGAACGTGATATTATTTTAAAAAAATGCATTAAGAAACATCGATGTTAAAAACATCGATATTTCTGATTCTGCTATCGATGTTGTGTTTTTCGATTTTAACATCCATGTTTTTTTTCAATATCGCTCATCCCTTCACGGCATTGTTGTTGACATTTAATTGGAGTTTGACATTAAATGGGTGTGAGTGAATACGTGCTTCTAGTTTTGATTCTGACTTCAAATCCAGAAGGAAATTTCGCTTTTATCCAGTAGAAGAACTGTCATTTTTGGTACCAATCGAACCATTTCAGTAGCATTCGGATGCCTCCCTAACGACCAATCGAAATGTCCATTAGTCATGCAATAAATAAATATTTGCGTTAAGATAATTGAAATTAAAAAAAAAAACATTTAACGAATCTTTTTGCTAAACAGTCACAGAAATACGCATTTATTTTGACTTTAAAAAAATAGTTAAATTTTGTGCTCAAAGTTTTTATTTGTCAAGTTTGTTTTCACAATAATTGTTGATAGGGTTGTAGCTGTGATGGCGGGCATATGGTCTAACCGAGGTGTAATGGAAATGGAGTTTACTTCCCATTCATTAAGTT
The DNA here is from genome assembly GCA_910595825.1 of Philhelius pedissequus. NCBI lineage: Eukaryota > Metazoa > Arthropoda > Insecta > Diptera > Syrphidae > Philhelius > Philhelius pedissequus. The sequence continues at coordinate 45,288,779 of OU343162.1, forward strand.
TCGTGTAATTTAGTATAAGCATAAAAAACCAGCCATAATCAGTTTACGCGCATTTAATCTCTTACACATAAATCTCAAATAGTGGTTTCATCACACATACGGTAGATTCATTTTGACAGCACCTTTCAAATTGCACATGTGGTTTCATTTTCTCTTCCGATGTAAAACTGAGACATCTCTTTGTAAAACGAATCGAACATTACTTTTTCCACATAAAATATATTAATTTTGCTATGGAATTAGTTTAGTTCGATTTTTATAACTATAAGTCGTTTTAAGATTTACATCAGGTTTATTGAGGTCGGTTCCAATGAATACCGTAGAAAAAAGTAGTCAGCAAATTAAGCAGCAACAGTCGACACGTTAATGAAGCTGGATTAGTGTATACGGAACTAAAGGGGTTTTGACTACTCTTAATCAAGCACAGTGCGAGTGTTAAGAAAATTGGGAAGGATTTAAAAGGAGATACCGATGTACATTAGTTTTGAAGTTCGGAATATTAAAATGGGAGGGGAAAATAGAGCCTAATAAAGAATTCCATATTCGTGTGGTACGACTCAAGAAAGAATCTCTGTACTTGAAGTTGGGTTCAGGGTTAAACTGATGAGGATTCCTAGAAGCGCGAGTATTACGTTCGAATAATTTAAGGAAAGGAATGCAATGCAACTGGCGTTGGTGAGATAACCAGAGTTCAAACCTCTCGTGCAGAAGGCCTTTGAGGCGTCCTTTGTGTTGAATGTAGCACTTTTCCCACATGTCATCCATGTCCATTTCGTTCAACTCGGACAAAACGAATTTATTATCAAAATCCATCAAGCAGTAACATTGGCAATTTGGCTTGTTAACATATCGATTCATCCAAAAATGCGCCTCGTTGCTAAAGATGATTTTTCGGCCAAAAAATACTCTTTCTGCTAATAAAGTTTCATCATTTAAACGAGTCACTTAACCGTGTAACTTGCCATGGTAATTTTGCATCAGTGACCGCGAAGTTCAAATAATAGATTTGACAGGCACCACGAAATCAACTTATTGCAAAATATTTTAAATGAAGTCTAAAATAAACAGATTTATTGGAGTCCATTTTAAATAAAATCATAAACGCATACTGCAGACACATATAAAAAAAAAAACAATTAATTAAAATATCAACACAATAAAGTCGGATTAAAATGGTTTATTTGTTTAGTTGTGATTGTTATTTAAATTGAAAATGAAAATTCAATTACAGGTAGGTATTAAAGTGTCCTTCTAAAACTATGTAATCTCCAATCACACTAATTCAAATAAACACCAATTTCCACAAGAGTGCACCTTCCAGAATAATTGGACAAAAATAATATTATACTTTCCTACATATTATATTTTATATAAATCACACAAATATACTAACTCAATGAATATCTAAATTGAATCCTCAAAATTCAAGTATTTTACCTTAACCTAAATTGAAGCTGACATGATTGGGGTTCGTTTGAATTTGAGAATTGGCACACTAAACGTCCGAGCCAAAAGTATCCAACGTCTTCTCTCAACTTGGATATTAATAACGCATTCTCATTCATATTCAATTTTGGGGATTAAAAGGAAATTGAAAATGTCAACATTGATAAGATACGAGTATGTACTATAGCCTCCATATTACCTCAGGGTGGTCTTCAATGAAATTCCTGTGCATCCCTCAATATAGTTTCAAATTTTGTTAAAAAAAAATCTATTATTTTGTAAGATTATTCTCACGCTTCCTGTTGTCAAGCTATTTGAAAAGGATGAGGGAAGTTTTATGGGGCTTTCCTTGGCAATTGACATTTATGGCAAAAGTGTTTTTGAATGAAAGCCCTCAGGTCCGAGACCACAATAAAGACCCAACATTCACATAGTTAGGTTAAAGTTGTTTTTAGAGAAAACAGGTTTAAATCGAACACATCTGAACCACTGTACGGAATTTGACGAAATCTGAATATTAAAGGGATAGTACCCAAATAACCTGATGGGCTGGGTTATTGTAAGTTCCCTGCAATAAAACCTCATGACATGTACGAAATATTAAGCTATTTGGAGATAGAGATTGAAAAACTTCAATAAGCTGTTGTCTGAAAAATTACGAAAGTTCTTCTAAAGTCGTCAAAGACACTTATTCCTAAGAATTTATTTCTCGGAGGCAGAATGATGTATGGTTTTTAGGTCTTCCATACTGAGTCCCAAGTTCTTTCAATGGTATCCGAGTATATAAAGTCCACTTCTAGAAGACGCATGATTTCTTGTTTGGTTGGATGATTTGTACTGTTATTTAATTGTTGAAACGAGGCTATAGTTTTCAGTTGATGTCGCAGGTATTTCGCAAGTTCCAGCTTTCGTTGGATTTTATAAGTATTCATCTTCCAATATCCAGCTCACCAGCTCTCTCGTTCCATGGTGCACTACTCTAAGTAAGGTTATGATTTAATTATTGATTTTTTTTTCAGAATTATTGCTAAATTCTATTTTGAAATACGACATTCAATAATTCAGACACAAAGATCATATTGAAATTTCATCCATTATCTAACTATTTTCCGATAAGTCTTACGTTTTCAGCAGTAAGGGATTGTCTGTGATCTTCCGTGTACTGGAAGACCTCGTGCTATTCAAAATGATGTGCTCATTGTTCGGGTGGAAGTAAGTATTAAGGAAAACCACGAAACTTCTACCAGGCGAAGAAATGTCCTTAGCAGTTGGTGATGGCAAGGTATTTTACAGCAGTTACCTTACAGCCTTGATTCAAAAGTTCAATTGGTTCATGAGTTTAAAGCAAATGACTCCCAAGTGCGCATTCAACATTATCGGCGTTTTTAAGAATTGTTCTTAAGGTGTGTCCACACCAAAGAAACATTTCGGCAAACATTTTTTTGTTTGCCATTTTATGTATCCAGTTTGTAATTAAGTAGCACTTCATTATGAAAAAAAATCACACTTTTCGCAATTTTTTAATTTTATGAATAAAGAATCACTAACTCAACTTTTCTCTATACCTTTGTTAATGCTTGAGAAACAAAGAAAGTTTTTCACTGGAAATAGGAAACAGTGAAACATTCCGGAAATCTTTTGCGAAGCGTCCAGTCTAAAATAAAAATATCAATAACATTGAAAAAACATTTCAGAAATGCATTTTTGTTTCTAAAATGTTTCTCAAATTGTTCTTAAGGTATGTCCACACCAATGAAACATCTTTGAAACATTTCAGAAATATTCCAGAAACATTTAAAAAAAACATTTCAGAATACATTTCTTATAAAATTCTTAAATGTTTCTGAAAAGTTAGCTTTGGTGTGGACTCTGTGCTCGCGAAACATTTCGCAAATGTTTCCAATTCCGAATGGAAAACTTTCTTTGTTTCGCAAGCATTTATAAAGTCAGATAGTGCGTCAAATGTAGCGAAGAGTGTGGAGCAACTAAGATGTTGTCCAATTGATCACAGTTTATATGAAACGAAAAAAATTGTGTATGATCCACTTGACGAAAAATTTTAAAAATAACATAAAAAACCCGATGCCTTGTCTGAAATTATAAATTCTGAAAAAGATGAGTTAGAAAAAATTGCATGCTATAAAACATTTTCAGGCACAAAAGTGGATACATAAATGGTAAACAAAGAAACATTTCATAAATATTTCTCAAAGCGTCCACACCAAAAAACTATCCATAAACATTTCTCAAATATTTCTGGAATTTTTCTGAAATATTTTTGAAGCAAATGTGAAACGTTTCAGAAAGGTTTTTAAAACAATGCTTCCTGAAAAGTTTCTTTTGTGTGGACACACCTATGAATGTTTCAAAAATGTTTCTCTGGTGTCGACACACCTTTAGAGAATAACGAGTTTGTTCACACTCTCATAATAAGACACACATCAACGGTAACGTGAATAAGAAAAATAGCAGAATTTTTCATATCAAACGCACCCACATAGATGCATATGATATGGAAAAACTTCAGAAAGATCATTGGACTATATTTTTTACTGGCGATATAGGTATTATAGTGAAAGTTTTGCATTTGGAAAAAAATCAAACTCGAGATTTGAATAATATTTGACACTATAATATATATAATATATATAGAGAACACCAAAAAAGTGGGTCCCGCAATTCTGTCTGTCTGTCTGTCTGGACAACGCTCTACAGCCTAAACGGCTGAAGCGATTTTCTTCAAACTTGGTATTTAAGTGTTTTAGGTGATTGTCTAAAATAGATTTTTGAATTGTTTCTTTAGGCCCAAAACTAACGGTACCTGCCATTTTGTTCCCATAAATTATGTTAAGATCTTAATTATCTCGAAAACGGCTCTAAAGATTTTGGTTAAAAAAGTGTGTGCACTACTGTAGGTAAAGTATTCATTTTGTTCGAAATTTATTTTTAGAAATTTTGTTATTAACGGTACATGTCATACAAACAATTTTTTTGATTATGGATTTTCTCATGAACGACTCAACGGATTTCGATAACATTTTTTTGAAGGAGGTCCTGTGAATTCTCAATAATACTGCATACTAACATTTTCAAAAAATATTTTTTTTTGATTTTTTCTGAAATTTTGTTTTTAAATTTATATTGTTAAATATGTATTTAAAATTGTCATACCAATTTTTTGTTTAGAAAAAATTTAAGAATTTTTTTTATTTAAAAAATTAAGTGAAAAAGGACTTTAAAAATATATATGTTTAGCCGATTCTATTAAGAATCTTTTGCATACGACGTGATCGAACATAAGAGCAAGTATGTGCGATCCAGTCGTTAATTTTTTTCTCGAAAATGACGTACAAGTGCGGTTAGTGTGGCTTTTAATAATAGGCAGGAATTGAATATTTTTTAAAAGCCAGCATATGGATCGGTTAAAATCGCGTGTTTCTGATTTTAACTGGCCATCGCATTCGCCACGATTTAACGGATCCAATTTTTATTTTTGTTTGGAGTTACCTAAGGCGCTTGGACCTGAAATTTGAGGAAAATCAATGATGAATGCTCTTGAAAGAGCAGTAAAAAGCAAACAGTGACAATAACCACAAAACATTGGACGGTAACGGGCTATACTTCCGAGAATATTTTATACAATTGTTTCATGAAAAGGAAGTGCAGAAACCGCTTGCACAAATATATCACCGCTCATACTTCATGCTCCAATACTGGATTCTGTTATTTAGTAAAAATGATATTGGTAATTGGCCAGGCTAAAAATTAGACTTCCGAAGTGGCTGCATTTGGGGAAACCGTTAACTTTATTTATTAACATAAGAAGTTTTTTTTTTTTAATAATACAAATTCTATATACTACTGAAATACATCAGCCAAGTAGAAGACTTAGCACTATAATATTTGGACTTGTTGAATTATTGATTCAAAATAGCTTTTAACGGCCTTTAGTCCAACAAAAATTGGCGTTTCGTCCCGGTGATCTCACATGGACTCATCAGTTGACTAGTGAGGACCTTTGTCAATACGCAATTTTTGCCAAGTTCAGTTCATCTAACATTCTTATATAAATAATGCCAGGCCATGGGCAAAAACAAAAATTTCCAATTTAATGATTAGGAATTCTAGTCTTGTTGGATATAGTTCACACTAGATGTTCTTCACGAAATCTATGTTAGATGAACTGAACTTGGCAAAAATTGCGTATTGACAAATGTCCTCACTAGTCAACTGATGAGTCCATGTGAGATCACCGGGACGAAACGCCAATTTTTGTTGGACTAAAGGCCGTTAAAAGCTATTTTGAATCAATTTATTTATTAACGTTAACTTTTATTATTTTCCGTTAAGATCCTTATGAAGCTGTAAATTACGAATATTAATAAATCAGCGATTTGGAATGTAAGCGATTTTGGAGTAGTTTGCCGTAAAATGTTAGTAACACAGGGTAAGCTCATGAATTCCCTATTATTCTCTTCGTTTTTTGATAATATTTCCGATTACCTACAATATGTTCACAGAAATCTGCGCATAAATACATCGAAAAATGCTTCTCTTCAGCAAAGGAACAGATAACTTAGGGGGAAACGAACATGGAAGTATTATACAGTGGAGCTGTAAGTGGTTGAGTCGTGAGTAACAATAAATCGCTAAAAAAAAACCAAGCTGATTTAAAAAAAAAACTATACATTTAACGTGGAGAGATTTGACGCCCAATTCGAAGAGAACATCAGTCGACCTATTGGAACGGCCGGCGTATATAAACCTACAAGCATGGAATGAATACAAAACCCTCATCTGCAGCCCATTTTCAGTTTTCACCCATAAAACAGAAACGTCCAGGACTAATTTGGCCATCTAGTTAGACTCCTATCGTGCAACTGCCTCCGCCCCCCAACTATTCCCTATTCTATAAACAAAAATCTAAAGAAAAGCTACTTTGCAAAGTATAAGGTCTTACAAACAAAATGTGTTCGTGTTCCCCAATATCATTAATCAACATCAATTCTCGACTTTCTGTATATTTATATAAAGCCTTAACGTTACCACACTGATGTACCGCAATCGTCAGTCCTTCTCATTCTCTTAAAATTAATGATACCCTAGTTTTATAATGAAATTTCAATTTGCATGTGTTAAATGTTCCAAGTGTAAATATTATAACCAAAAAAAAAAAAAAAGAAATCATTTTTCAATTCCTTTTGTCGGCATTGTGAAGAGAAGAATGATTTACCATGTTGTCTGATGTGCACACAGCTTTAATTCAAAAGTTCCTTAAGGCTCTTAGCAAATAAGGCAATAAATACGGTATATCTTCTGACATTGAATGGGTTAAGGTTACATATGTATTTGTTAGCAAATAAAAACACCTGTGGTCTTTCCAAGGCGTCTGGCGTCGCGTGTCGTCGCATTACCATCACGTCGACGCGACGTCCGTCGGTCGCCGTCGTCGGTCGATTTGAGTGTTCCAAAAGTAAAATGACTGATTGTTGGAAAAGTATTCGCTTTTAAAAAGGATTTTCCCTTAGAATTAAAGTTAACTTCTATTGACAGACAATCTTTTTTGTAGGTCAATGAGAAAGTCGGATAAAGGATATACAAAAAGGATAACAATACAAAAAGTGTATAGGCATACAAACTCACTCGTTTTGAATGTTATTCTTTGTATTTAGAAAGAAGCAATCGTCATAGAAGCTGGATGCTTGAGTCATATCTTCTAATCTTGAATCGTCATCGTAATCATCATCATCGTCGTCGATTTCTATTTCATAATCATCTTCATCATTGTCATTGGAACTTTCAGGATTGTCCTCAAAATCATTTTCAATATCGTTTTCATTCTTATCGATGTCATTTTCAATGTGGTTGATAATTTCCGCCTCAGAACGATGTAAGTTATTGTAATCAATGTGATTTAGAGGATTCACTTCAGCCAAGACAATATCTTGCTCCGGATCAAGTGGTTCAATCATACCATTTGGATTTACCAGTCCGTTGGGATTCGCATACATTGTTTGTCGATTCATCACTAAACAAGCTTCAAGTGTAAATAGACCATTAGAAAGGTAGCGTATACTGATTTGTATCTATTAAAATCAGTTATATTTATGGCATCTCTTTATAGGTAGTTTTGACCTACGAGCGAATAAATGTGATTGAAGAAGAACAATAGGATTTTGAAATGGAAACTACTGGTTCATAGCTTGGATACATATATGCTCAAATGAATTTTACAACCAAGTGACTAATATGCTGCGTTTCTGCCTAGCACCATACTAACAACAACAGAGAAGATTGAATTAGTAAAAACACCCCTTCATTTGATTTAAGCGCAATTTACCGTCAGTACGTTGATATCTGGACTCTTGTATAACAGACCCAAGATTGCAAGTACTAAACATCCACAAAATTTTCCCATTGCCATAAGGGATAGGATTTATGCTTCTTTGCAGTTGGATATATATTTTTAAAATTTAAAAAAAATTAAATTCTCACACTACTTATTCTTGTTAAAAAAAATAGGGTGACCAGATTTACGGTAAAAGAAACAGAGGACACCTACAAAAGATTATATCAAAAAAAAACATAGAAATACATAGCTTTTCTTAAAATTGCAAAAAAAATGAATTCAATTAATGATAAATGAATAAAAAACGCTGTTATTTAATATAATATTAAATTTAGACATAACATTTTCTTTGTGACATATTAAAAAAAATAGACAAGAACAGAATAGATTTTTGATATAAAATTTTATTTCAGTTAAGTATTTACGCACTCATTTTACTTTCAATATAGGTAGGTACTATTGGGCAAGTTTTGCATTTGGAAAAAAAATTGAACTCCAGATTTAAATCAAACTTGATAGTACGATTTATAGATAACACCAACAAAGTGGATCCTGCAATTCCGGTATCTGAATGTCGTCTGTAGGTCGCTTTACAGCCTAAGCTGCTGAAGCAATTTTATTCAAACTTGATATTTAAGCGTTTCAGGTGATTTTCTCAAACAGATTTTGGAATCGTTTTTCCAAGTACAATTTTAAAATTTTTTCTACATCTCAATTATCTCGATAACGGCTCTAACAATTTTGATAACAAAAAGTATGTGCACTACTTTAGGTATAGTCTTCATTTTGGTTTAATTTTTTTTTACATATTTTATTATTAATGGTAACAATAATTTTTTTGATTTTCGACTTCTCATAAACTGCTATTCGGATTACGATCAAAATTTTTATATCGAATTCTCAATAATACTCTATATCAAAATTTTCGAAAAATAGTTTTTGGATTTATGAAAAAAATATATACATACATTCAATACTTCGATAACGGGTGGAAGATTTTTTTTTTAAATAAAGTTTTTTTTTAATTTAAGAAATTTTGTATAGGATATAAGAATAAGCTTTCCTATCTTTATATTCATTCTAACTAATGCCGAGCAATTTAGGTTGCATTTAAAAGAATTTAGGCCTTACAGGCATATAGTTCAGATTATCATTATTATTATAATTAAAAAACTAGGTAACAATCTTAAAAATATATTTTACCTTGGTTCTACTAACAATCTTTTGTTTACGATGTGATCGAACATATGAGCAAGTATGTGCAATCCAGTCGTACATTTTATTTAATTGAATCTTGTAACTTGTATATAACAAATTGACGTTTAACTAAGTATGTATTGGTGAAATGTAAAATGGATATGTCTACCTGTTCTTCTACACCACGTAACTTTGACAACAAGCCTATTGAAGAAGTTTGTTTCTGTTGGTAAACATTGGCTTCAGTTAAAAGCAAAAGCAAAGAAAACTAAATTCACGCCAACACTTCACTACTTTTTCATATATTTGAAAACGTTTCAGAGCGATTATACATATCCCTAGAAGTCACGTTTTTCTTGATTTTGGAAAACATAAGTTCAATTTTTTAATATGTATATAACAAAATTGTTTTGTTTCACAGAATTAATTGATAGACTGGGCAGCCCTTAAAAGAAGACAAATCGCGTTATTTTTCAAAAAGATAATGGACAACATTTTTTAAAACGAATAGAGCATTTACCACCACTTTAAAAAGAGGACGTCTGGTCAGCCTGAGCCAGAGTAATGTCAGAGTTTGTAGGTGACATAGTTTTTGCAAATGGCGTCAAATGTCATTTAACTTTGATAGGGTAGGGTCCACATTATCGAATATTCGTGACAGTTTTACTCACGATCTACAATGTGTGCACAAAATTTTTTGATATTGCCTGTCAGATAGCGGTCTTGATCGATGATGTGTATGAAAATCATTCATCGAACAACATTCAACACGTATTTTTGTTGTTAGTTAGTTCATTTTTGAATCTTTGTCAGTATGGATTAAGAAAAATAATATTTTCATGTGTTTATTGAGCTAGATCGTTGTTCGAAAATGAAAATTTTGTTTGGCGGACGGACAACAAACCTGATAAATGTGCACCCGAAACTTTTTACGTATGTTCGATATCCTACAAGAATGTAACGCAGGCGCAGGTTCGACAATGTGCACCCTACTGTATGGTGAAGAGATAGATGATTTGTTGACAATAAGCATTATAGAGATACACACCTGATGACAGTGGAATTAATGACACTACTTTTTTAACCAATTTTCATGTTTTTGTTTTTATGCAGCCTGTATCATCACCATTGATTGGCGCGAAAATTAAGCGTTTCGATCCGAGAATTGGCGAAATCAATAATTTGGAGACAAATATTTGAAGATCAAAAATTAAAAATGCATTTAAATATGCAGAATTGTGCAACAACTCAGGTGGTAAAAATTAATTTGCATTTTAAAAAAAGAAGTAATTTTATATAAAAAAAAATCGATAAAGTAAACCTGTAATTATGAACGTCGAATAGCGCCCATGTAACTCTCTGGTAAGTTTTTATTTCATTATTTGACGTTGCCCATGTGAATGTCACATGTCAAACAAAAATATTTGTTGTTTAGTTCGGTTGTCATAAATTACACACAGGTCTTTAAAATTTAAGACTCTGATTTTTGACATATCCTTAACAAAAAAGGATGGATCTTATTTCAGTAAGAGTTATTCAATAACAGGTAACAGCAGACCGAAAATACCTGTTATTGACAATTATTTAAAAAATTGTATTTTTATCAAACCATATACATGATAAACTGATGAATTGTAAAATTCGAGTAGAAAGTAAAAGTAAAATTATTGTTTTACTGACAATTTTTGTTCCATAATTGTTGTTTCAGTAACACGTATTTATATCTGTTATTTGAAAATAGCAATTACAAATATTGGAACAAGAAGTTTCGCACATACATATGCCAGTGTCATGTATGACACAATGATCTCAAAGTTTTGACACATGTGCAAACTCAAACAAAAATGGAAACTCGAAAGGGCATATCTTTTAAAATGTGCATGTGCATTGTGGGCCGTGGCTCCTATGCTGTCGGTTCAAAATTTGTATGGGAGTGTGTTAGCATGTTAAATGAACTTGACAAGGAAAATAAGTTCACACTTCATTGGGTACTAGGCAACATAATGTCGAAAATAGTCTATTGTGGAAGGGAGACAACATGATTAATATCATCAGAAGATGCGAAAAAATCACAAATTTGACGGAACTCTCAAGCCTTGCCAAAATTTTACTTTAGCTTTTAACCAAAAACAGATAACAAACTGTGTCAGATTCGTAGAGAAAAACTAAGAATTAAAACGGGCTCCTGATTAGAGATTGTAAGCTGAAAAGATATCTGAATATTCTTGGCTTAATGAGCAGTAGTACTACGACGTATACATTCTGCGGCCTCCCTATCGACTGTACATAAACGAAAATTTAAAATCCATTTAAAATATAAAGTTATGCAACCTCATGTTCGTGTTAGCAATAAACTTCTTTTGCATTGTCACTTCGTCCTTTAGGTTCTTTTCGTATCCTCCACTGCAATGATATTTATTGCAATACATTAATCAAGTCAGCATACGGTGGCGCTGGAGCTGGACTATCAATCGGGGTTTTGTCGGATATGCAAGCTCATGCTCGTGGACGTTTTCAAATGGACACGATTTTTTATTATTAATCTTGAAAAGGCACACTTTATGCCTCCATCCATTGTTATTTTTGTATTATTCTGAGTTTGCGGGAAGTGAATTTGATGGTCTATTTTCGAGCGAAAGAATTTTCAAATAAAATTGCTTTTCCTGTGGATTTGGGCGTTTTATCTCCAACATAAAGACCACAGATGGTGCCTGGAGAATAATAGGGTTCTATGGCCATTTTAAAGTGTTAATATTATCATCTAAAGAAAGGTACCTATATCATGTATTTAGGAAAGAAAAATCGATTTTAAACTACATTTTAAGAGGAGGATGTTTTTTCCCAGCAAGAGGAAAAACAACAAGGAAAACCTTGTGAAATTCCTTGCAGTTGAATCGTGTGTTGAACGTGAGTATTTTTCTATTGTTCGGGAAGTGAATAAATGGCTATTCAATAGAAAATGTTTTATTTCTTGGGTGGAGTACCTACCTGCTGAAGGGAACACGACTACCGGGAGTATTTTGAAGTAGTGCACGCATTTGCAATTCAATACACATCGACTGATTCTGATAAACTTATCGATTATTGTTATGGTCTTTGTTTTTCTTGTTTTCTTTCAAGGTCTTGAGTGATTTGTGTGCTAAACTGAACGCCTTAAGAAGTATGAGTTTCCATCAGAGTCGTAAATATCACCCCTGCTGATACCTGAGGCAAGTTAAGAAATTTGAGCTTCCTTAACGCCTCCTATTCCTTCTCTCTCTTTTTTTTTATAAGGTTAACCGTATTAGAAGAAAATGGAAAAAATTGTTGAGAATTTGTTTTTCCAACCAATATGATATTAGATTTTGGAAAGCATTTACACGGAATTGGAATATTGTATTTAAGATAGAAAGGAAAAAAGCCCTGCAGGAGACTTGTATATGCGACGTATTTTAGCAAGGAATAATCGTTTCTCCAATAGAACCGTTTAACTAATAAATTGATTGTATTAAGGTCTTAACCGTTTTGGAAGAAATTGAAAACAGTGAAGTTTTTCTACTGTTTTAATATTTTGTTTAACTACAGTACTGCCTGCATTAACTATTAACCAAATCATTGAATTAAAGGTCACGTAAATTAATAACAACTTTACAATTTTATAAGTTAAAATATATTTCTTTTATATACCATTTTACACAAAAAAATATTTTTCTATTGTAGTACTGGAATTAGGTTTTCTCAGTTTTCCTTGCGATATATGTAGGTACTATAGGGCAAGTTTTGCATTTGTATTATCTCAATAGATTTTTGATTTTTTTTTGTCAAAAAACTAATGGTACCTGCCATAGAATTTTTCTACCATATTAATTATCTCGAAAACGGCTCTTACAATTTTGACAAGAAAAATCTGTGCACTACTATAGTATACAGTTGAATCAGTGATTGTTAAAACAATATAAGTAACATATTTATTATGGTTTTGCACTGCTTATGGGTACAGCTATAGGTTCAGAGCAAAATTATCATAAATTTATACCTGAAACACACAGATATTCGAGCGCGAAATCGGCATTTAATGTTAAAACAATATATTTGTTCTGCCATTTTGACAAATGAGTGCTAAAACACATTTAATTTTAATTTCTTTTTACACCCAACACTGGAAAAACGTAGTTGGTCAATTGTTGTTTTTTTAAGTTTTAAAATTATAACCAGTCGTTGCTCGTGGTCTTTCGGGCGGTGTCTTTAAAAAAGCTAAAAATTATTATAATATTAATAACAATAGTGAAAATTCTTGTTTAAAGATAAGGCCACGTAAAAGATCAAACAATCCAATGCCAGCAATGCTTGTGGAGACTGGGAGATTTTTAAAACTTGACCAGATATTCCAATAAGAGGACATTCGTTTCCGCCATCTGACCGAGCATTTGGATAGATCAAAAGAAATTTAAAATAAAATGCACCACTGAATCGCACGTACTTGCTATTAGACCCGTTTGCTGATACACAACTTAGCATTTAAGTTCTACTGAAGCGCTTATGTGACAGTTTACGCAAAGGAAACAGTAGCCAATAAGCGTTTTAAGTTGAACACAAATATTTATGATTAGTATCAGCCAAAGGGCGTTAATGTTCTTTCTCATCGAAGCCATAAGATTTTTAGTAGAAACGGCAAATTTTATTTTTAGGTCGCTCTTAACATAGTTTTTCGTATACAAAATGTTGGAATTTATTTTTCTAAAACAATATTGCTGTGAGGATTTAAATTATTTAACAATATAAATTTAAGAACTGAATTTAAAAAAAAAAATCCCGCTTTCGAAATAGACACTGAATTTAAAAAAAAAATATTTTGTTTTTCAAAAATCCAAAAACTATTATTTCGAAAATTTTAGTATGCAGTATTTGTAAGAATTCAAAGGTCCTCCTCGAAATCCCTGAAGCCGCTTATGAGAAAGTCGAAATAAAAAAAAAATTTTAGTATTGTTTAGCCCAAAATGTAGAATATACCTAAAGTAGTGTACAGTAATACCCGGATAACTACCTTTCCCGCTTATTTGAATTTTGTTTTGTATACTTTTGTTGAAATTTACCTGACAAAAATTCTTTTAAGTACACATTTGATATTAGCTGATAAAATACAACAGTTTGTTTACTTTTAGCACTTCCATTTGTTTTATGCTTCAAAATTCATAAATAAAAAAGTAATAATCTTAGTCTTTTATAATGATTCCTGGACCAAAGGCCGTTAAGATTTATTTTGAATCAATAATGCAACACGTCTGATTAAATATAGTACAAAACACCTTCCTAATTAACTATGTCTGACCCAGGAAAAAATCTTCCAATTCTAATCAGTAAACATTTTAATCTTGTTGGATATAGTTCACATTGGTTTCTTGTCAAAATCAATTGGTATGGCCCTCTCTAGACAACTTATGGACTTAAGGGTTAAAAGCTATTTTAAATTAAAAGTTTTTTTTTATCAAACATTTTTGTTTTAATTGTTGTATATGTAAATATAGGGATATGTACCTACATATGTGGACTTAAGCGAATTTTTTTATAACTGCCGAACCATCACAAGTGCATTTTAAAGTGGGGCATTTAACGTGAGACACTTATACGGTTTTTACTGTACATACTATTTGCATCAAAAAATAAAGTGCTGAACTATTAACAATGTGTTATTTTCTTCATTTTAGTTATTTAGCTAAGACTTAAGAGTCAAACTGAGTGTTAAAACAACACAACTTTAAGTATTTAAGTTCTTTTGGCTCTCAACAAATCGTTTGGTGTTAAAACAACATAAAAAATAAAGTTAGTTTCCTAAAAATCTCCGTCGCTAAAAATATTTGTTTGAAACTTTTAACTGTTAACAACTCACAGAACTACCCGTAATCAGATTTTAAAGTTAAAATTGTCAATGCGACCGTGCCGTCAAAAATAAAAGGTTTTTTGCCTCTCCTGTAAGAAAAATAAAAATGTCGCTTATGTATTACTACTGAGAATCTTGTGCTTACGATGTGATCAAAAATAAAAGCAAGTACGTGCGATCGAGTCGTGCATTTAAGTTTTTTTTTTTAAATTCAAGCATGTTTTTTCGAAAATGTTTGTATGTAGTATTATTTAGAATTCGAAGGACGTCCTATGTAAAACTTTTGATTAGCATCCATCTAGCCATTTAAGAGAAAGTCGAAAATCAAAAAAATGGTTGTGAGGCATTTACCGTTAATAACAAAATATGTGAACAATTGTTTGAACCAAAATGTAGACTATACTTACATATAGTAGTTTTTTTTTCAAAATCTATGGTAGAGCCGCTTTGGCGTTTTCGCGGTAATTATAAAAGTAGAACAAACTGTATTACAGGTACAGTTATTTTTGTTGCTAAAAAAAGATTAAAAAATATCTATTTTAGACAATTACCTGAAACGCTTAAATACCAAGTTTGAAGAAAATCCCTTCAGCCGTTTAGGCTGCAGATCAACCTACAGACAGATAGACGTAATTGCGGGACAGATTTTTTTCGTGTTCCCTTTAAAAGGAAATATCAAATTTGATTTAAATTCGGGTTCGATTTTATTTCCGAATACAAAAGTTGTCTTATAGTACCTATATATGTACATCGCAAGTAAAAATTATATTCGAGGTTTTCATCAAACTTAATATTATGATAATGTAGCGAAGATGAAAAAATCTGAGTCTATTAATTCTGTTTGTCTGTCAGTCTATCCGCGAATTTGCAGTCCAGGCGGGTGGGTAGATTTTCTCCAAAATTAGAACATTTCTATTGATTTTACGGTAATATGCCCGCACGTTTTTCTTAGACCAATAATAACTGTACATTTTATTTTCAGCCAAAGATTTTATATACAAAAATAAGATCAGTTATTTTTTAAGGATCTTTTTCGTATTTTTTAGTACAACTATTTTTTTGGTTTTCGATTTTCTGGAAAACTGTTCAATTGATTTTTTAATTATTTTCAGCTCATAAAAAGTGTGAGACAAAATTTTTCAAGAAATATTTCTTGGAATGATAAACAAATAAAATTCAGGACTGGGTCACACGTACTTGCTGTTGCACAAGATACTTAGTAGAAATGGTTAAATATTTTTTCAAATTAGTTTTTTAATTAATTTTTTATATACAAAATTTCTTTAATTTTTATTATGGTAATTTTAAGTATTTTATAATATAAACTTAAAAAACATACATAATAATACAAATTTCCATTGGTTTTTGAAATATTGAATTTAAAAAAAATTCACGAAAGTACAAATAATATTTCATATTCAAACTTTCAAAAAAAAATTTTTTTTTTAGAGTTAAAAAAATAATTAGTGATTTTTTTAAAACTAAAATTTAATACGTATACTAATAAAGTACGAATTTGGTTAACGCAACCCTCGTTTCACCAGTTTTGTTTAGATCTTGACGAAATTCTGTTTATGTAAAAATATACATTAAATACGTATGCAAGTTTAACTCTACAAAAAATAAAAGAGGGGGCAGTTTTGAAAAATATTTAATCGCAAAAAACTCCGTCAAAAATATTTAACTTCTTAAAAAAAACCATAATATTTTTGCTCTATCTATCGCATATGTATGTATGTATATGTATTTTCTTATATGTATGTTTCTGACCTTTCGTTTTCATATTAAATAAAATTGTATTCAAAAATAACGATTTGTTTTGGTCTTAAAAATGTTTTTTTATAACATTGTCGTTATCTCTAAAAAAAGGCATTTCAACTATAATTTTGTATTAAAAAAAAAATTCCAGTAAATGCAACAACCTCGGTTATTTCTTATTTGCGTTAATCGAGTTTGTACTGTAATTACTTTAAAAAAGCAATCTATTTTTTTTTAATTTTATATGAAAAAAAAAATATTTTTTTTTAATAAAATCACCTTAACGATTTGAATTATTTTTGGATATATTCATATTTGTCTAAGAATTCAAGTGACATCAATGTTTTTCCCTTAAACTATAACACCTAATCAATAAAATTATTTCCAAATGTGTTTGATGAAATTATTTCCAACTTGGTCCCCAATTATGCTTAATTCTTACGAATTTACCAACTCCTCCTTGAATCATAAATTCGACAGTTCATTATACCAAAATCCGAGGTAAGCTTACCTACATCGGCTTTAAACATACCTAATGACAACTAGACTACCAACCTATTTACAGCTTCAATGTTTATAATTGTTGCTAGCTACAAGAGCAAGTTCAGTGTGATTTTCATTTTGTTTTTTATACTCATACCTGATTCGATTCATATTTATTGGTAATATGGGTGTGTGAGAAAGCTTGTGCTTCTTTTATTGTTTTTCAAATCGATTCCGGAAATGTTGGGTTCACTCCACTGCTTTTTTACAAATCTGTTCCGAAATTTAACTTGTTTGTTTTTGTTTTTATAATTTACACGCGCTCAAGGGATTATACTACCCTTTAAATGTTTCAACACAGCGCGGGCGTGAGGTTAAGGAAGAGAAAGAATGATATGAAAGATGTGTTTCGTGATGTTCTGAGCCTAGGTGGTTGTTGTCTCAGATTTTATATCCAGGGATGGCGGCTGAACTAATGCGTAGAAATTTCCATGTCTATTTATCTATGTTCACATTAATTTTTTTATTCTTTGTCATATTTTATCGGAATACTAGTTTTACCACAGCATGTAATGAGTAAACCAGCAACTCATTGTATGACATTTATTTTTAGAATTGGGTTTTAATGGAAAAATAAGAGGACATAGCCTATGGCAGGGATCGAACTTGTGACCACGACGTTGACAGGCGAATACAGCCATCCCCCTTGGATTCGAAAGTTGAATTATGATGTAGAAGTCATTTGTTTTAGGTCGGCCTGTACGAGCCAGAGTCCATACCAGTAAATTTGCGGGTTGGGGTCAGAATCGAAATACGAAATCCCGAAAACACAAAATCACGAACATCCAAAATTCTGAAAACCAAAAACCCGAAAATCCAGAATCCCGAAAACCCAGAATCCCGAAAACCCAAAATCCCGAAATCGGAATACCGAAAAATTATACAAAATGAAAAATTTGCGCAAATTTTTATATTATATAATTTTTTGGGATTCCGATTTCGTAAAAATAATCCTAAATCCTAATGGTATGTATTAAACCACTTGACTGTTATTGTTATTTCACTTCTTTTTGTTGAAGTTTTGTTATTATTTAATTCTATTTGTTATATGATTATTATTATTGTTAAATTCTGTTTCTTATATGACTATTTTCTTTTTGTTCAATAAAAGTTTTACTGACCAGACAATTTTAAATTTTTTTAAATTTTTCTATTTTATTTTCGGGATTTTGGCCTTTCTGGATTTTGGTTTTTCGGGATTCTGGATTTTCGGGATTTCGGGTTTTCGGGTTTTCGGGATTCAGAATTTCGGAATTGTGTTCGTCTCCCTAAATTTGTCGATTTTCTTTAAATTTGACACCATGCTATTTTCTTGAAGAAAAAACTCAAATTATTATATGGAGAATTCAGAGCCTTGTAAATTGTTCTCGAAAACCATTTAACGATTTTGATTAAATCTTGTATCTTCGATGCCCAAAGTGTTGGAAATAAAACTGAATTTTAGATTTTTAGACAAAAAAAATAGGTATTCACAGTTTTTATAAATATTGCGTTATTTGGCAATTCACCAAATTTTATTGTATTGTTCACACTTCGAGGAAGCCCACCCTGTCACAAATGTTTATAATGTTTTTTTTATTACAAATTGAGTGTAGTAGTAATATTATTTCTTTGCTGTACATGTATTAATATTCACAGACATATACCATTCCACCATACGTGCCCTTTCATTTATAAATTCTTTAAGTTTGTGGCCCCCCTCCAACTTACTTCTGCTTATACTGGTAGCTATAATTTAATTGCATTCTAATGCTCAATGCAAAATGTAGAATACCTGCTGCATATTGTAAAAAAAATTTAAAAGAATTTCAAATAAGTCACTAATACATGTGTACATTATGTACATACTTCGTTGCGGAGGAGCTTACGACAATTTACTACAAAGAAAAAAGTTTTCTTTGATTATGCCAACTGACACGTTACAGACAGACGTGACAGAATAAAAATGAAAACAAGAATTGATATGAAATAATAAATTCATTTCAAATAGAAGATATCTGAAGTAAAGAGAGAAAAATATGGAAATGTTTTTTAAGTATAATTGACTTATGAATATTAAAAGTTAATTTTTAATGAACATTTCAATCTGATACAAGGGACTTATTGATTAATTATTTAATATATTAATGGTTTTGCTCTGGATTAACAACCCTAAGGCACAGTTTCACCCTATTCGGAGTAACTAGCACTTAAGTGGGCAATTTGGGAAATTCAAGCTCATTTGTTCAATCCATTTATGTCGTATACTTACATATGTATGTATGTATGTGCATAAATAAGTTTCACAGTAGTTTCCATTAGATGAAAAAAAAAACGAGCCATAAATGGAAATACAAATGCCTCTTATTTCGGAAATTGCGCACTGATTGACCCTCAGATTATGAACTTTTGTAGAAGAAATAAAATTTTTGGAGAAAAAAAAGAAAAAAACACACCACACGATGTAAAGATTACCCTCGACTTGTCCACATTGTTCGACAAGTGTTTATAGTAAAAGAGTACAAGCACATAGCTACGAGCATGTTAGCAAAAACTAAAAAAAAAACAAAATATCCTTTAATATTAACACCCGAGGTGTTAAAGGAACGAACATGTAAAAAATGTAACGAGTTATTAAGCCTGTGAAAGATGAATAAAGTGCACGACTGAATCGTACGAACTTGCTCTTCTAGCTAACATAATGTATGAGATTTTAGGTTATTATTTTCGCGGATGAAATTCATATTACATAAAGTTTAAATTTTTCGGAATTTACCGCGTACTGTTTGAGAGCGAGAGCTAAAAAACAATAACTAAAACAACATCCATCAGTCGCCAATCTCA
Organism: Philhelius pedissequus; assembly: GCA_910595825.1. Classification (NCBI taxonomy): domain Eukaryota; kingdom Metazoa; phylum Arthropoda; class Insecta; order Diptera; family Syrphidae; genus Philhelius; species Philhelius pedissequus. The sequence goes on from OU343162.1 coordinate 45,308,752, forward strand.
TCCCGTGACCACGAAGTTTGAAACTTCTTCGAAACGTCGGGAAAAAGAAATTGAAAATATTTCTAACATTTAACGCGGTAAGTTCCGAAAAATTTAAACTTTACGTAACTTTAATGTAGCTAAACATTGACGCTGTTTAGTAGCTATAGGTATATTCTCTGGATAATTAAATGAATAGTTAAATAGGTAGGGGGGTGGCCGTGGCGCGATAGTTGTGTGCTCGCCTTACAACCTCCTGGTGCAGGTTAGATTCCTGCCGTTGTCTATGTCTTCTTATATTCCATTAAAAGCCAATTCTAAAAATTGTCATAAAATAAGTTGCTGCTTTGCTCATTACATGCTGTTTAGGCATAATACTAACAACTTGTGATTGAGTAAACTAGCATACCCATAAAAAATGACAACGAAACAAATAAAATAATGCGAATTATAAGGGACATAAATAAATAAGACACGATAATTCTCTCCGCATTAGTTCAGCCGCCATCCCTGGAGATAAATCTGAGACAACAACCAGCTCTAGTCTCAGAACATCGCGCCACACATCTTTCCTATCCTTCTTTCTCTTCTTCCACCGGATGCCGCGCTGTGTTAAGTAACATAATAAAGGGTATTCATAATCCCTTGAGCGCGTGCAAAGTTATAAAAAAAAAAAAAAACCTTAACTACCCACAAATATATGTATATTTAAATATAGATTATGGATTTGAATTATGTTAGTTAGGAGGGCAATAATATACATAGATGGAACCTATAGCTATATAAATACAGTAGACGTCCAGTTTTTTTTTTAAACGGTTGCGCGCACTAAAGGGGTTTTGACTACCCTTAATATGAACAAGCACAGTCCGAGTGTTAGTATATAAAGTATAACGAATACCCGATATAGCGAATTTGCGATATAACGTACGCTTTTTTGATTTATATTAACATATCTTAATGGCGAACGATGGTCACAATATGCTATCCGATATAACGAGCGGATTAATAATTTCACATAAAATTACTGTGTTGACATTGTTTTTTTTTTTGCTTGTATTCTTATGTCAACACGAAAGTTTTCTTGTACATATGTGTGTGGTCCAAAGGGCTTACACCTATATCAAGTTTTGTGTCTCTTTCTTTTAAGTGGTTGCTCGATATAACGAACGCGCTCGATAAAGAGAATGACCTTGAACATTATACAATTCGTTATACTGGAAGTCCACTGTATGTACATACAAATAATGAAAGTGAAGGATATGTGTGTGTAGGCTGCTATGTACATATAACTTTATAATTTACGTGCAATATATGTACATATAATATTCATGTGATTTTTAAAAATACGTTACGTATAAATAAATGTATTAAGGCCTACATATCCATAGTATATACATATATGGGTATTCAGTGTCCTACGCAAAAATTGTTTAAAATGAAATTAATAGGTATAAATAAGTGGATGATACCCACAATCAAATCTTTATAGATTACTTAGTTGCCATTTGAATTTGTGGGCAAATACGTACTTATCAAAAAAAAAAAAATCAAAAATCGTTGGAGCGTTTTTTTTTTTAAATATTTTTGTATGTATGAAATTTTAAAAATATTTCTAGGAAAAAAGTTTGAATCACAATTCTGAAAGTATTATTAATATACCTACAAAATTCAAATTTCAAAAAATTCAGTGACTGGTTTTTGAAAAATCGATTTTTCAAAAAAAAAATTATTTATTTCTTAAAAATCGATTTTTTTTTTTTTTTTTGAAAATTTGTGTTTGCAGTTTTATTACCACTCTTAGGGATCATTGGCATAAAAATACTAATTTTAATCAGTTCATCCAATTGTGAGAAAGTCGAAAATATAAAAAGTTGTTCTATGGGAAGTACCGTTAATAAGTACCCAAAATAATATTTTCTTACTTGAAAGTAAACTGTAATAATTGAAGAATATACACATTTTTACTTGCGATTATAGGAAAATAGGGTGATTTTTTTGCTACTTGGTTTTTGACGTTTATATTTTTGACAGATCACACATGACAAATTCCACGAACATTTGACATTTCGATTCAGTATTGTTTGCCATTTCATCATGAATAGACATACGCCTGAACAACGTTTGCAAATTATTGAAATTTATTATCAAAATTCGTGCTCTGTGAAAAATGTGTTTCGCAAGCTACGTCCGTTTCAGCGACGAGGCTCATTTTTGGCTAAATGGATACGTGAATAAGCAGAATTTCCGTATTTGGAGTGAAGAGCAGCCAGAGGCAATTCAGCAGCTACCAATGCATCCCGAAAAATGCACTGTTTGGTGCGGTTTATGGGCAGGCGGCATCATTGGGCCGTACTTCTTCAAGGACGATGAAGGCCGCAGGGTTACGGTCAATGGAGAAAGGTACCGTTCGATGATAACAGATTTTTTTTTGCCGAAAATGCAAGAATTGAACTCGGTCGACATGTGGTTCCAACAGAACGGTGCCACATGCCACACTGCACGCGAAACCATGCATCAATTGAGAGGCGAATTTGGTGAGCACGTTTTGGCGCAGTCAATTGGCCACCAAGATCATGTGATTTGACCCCGTTAGACCATTTTTTGTGGGGCTATGTTAAGGCTATTGTCTATGGGGACAAGCCAAACACGATTGCTGCCTTGGAAGCCAACATTGAACGCGTCATTGGTGAGATTCCGGCCGAAATGTGTGAAAAAGTTTGCCAAAATTGGACCTTCAGAATGGACCACCTGAAGTGTAGCCGCGGGCAACATTTAAGTGAAATTATTTTTAAAAAGTAAATGGCAGAAATTGGTTTATCGATCCAAATAAAAATTTCATTCACTTTTTACAAGTTTCTTTGTTTTTTTGAATTTTCAAAAACCAAGCTCTTAAAAAATCACCGTTTATAAGGCAAATTATGCATTCGTCGAAAAAAAAGTTTTGAGATAAAATCACACATAACATTATGATGATAGCGAAGACGAAAGAAGATGGTCTAAAAATTCTGTCTGTCTGTCTGTATGTATGTATAGACACCTACAGCCCAAACGGGTCGGGCGAATTGCTTTAAACTTGGTATATAAAGTTTCTTAGGCATTGTACATAGTTCCACTGAATTTTAGCTCAAAAATAACGGTACCTGCCATATAACCGTTACGAAACGGCTTTAACGATTCGATTTAGATTAGAATAGATTTTAGTCAACATTTTATTAACTCACTATTAGTATTACAATATCAAGTATAGCATGGCAGATTGACAAATAATTAAATTTATTCTTCTAGTTAAATTTTAAAGTTTTTTACGTAAACAGTATTATAGCAAATTTAAATTCAATATTGATCGAGCATTTTGATTGTATTTAAAAGAAACGGCTCTAACGATTTTGATTTTTAAAAAATCAGTGCAGCTTTTTAAGTACGACCGATCATACGGTTGAAAAGAACATTTTTTTAAAATGTCTAAAAACGGTACTTTCTATAGGACCGTTTTTTTTGCTTTCGACTATCCCATAAATGGCTTAACTGATTCTTTCGAAATTTCACACATATATAGGTTTAGGTTTCCCAAATTATCCCGCTTACCAATATTTTTAATTAATATTTTTTTTTGTATTTTTAAAAGCATTTTTAAGAAAAAAAATTATATTTTGAAAACTGTTCATTATTTTTTTTTCAAAATTATAGTTATATGTATTTGCTGAATACCTATGAATTGGCTTTTTTGAATTTTTTTTGAAAAAAGTTTTCAAAAAGTTAAAAAAAACTTTTATTCTCAAAATCCGCTCCACAGATTACAAAAAGTAAAAAAAAAATTCTCATACATTCAAATTTATCCAAGAAATAAAGCTCAAATTAGTTTAAGTATTTATTTCAGAATTTTAAATTATTTTTTCTTTGATTAAGCTGATTTTAAATTTTGTTTTGTAGAGCCGATAGTATTTTGCTGCTAGTGCTCTTTATACTAGTTATTAATAGTATATTTTTAATATGTTATTGATAAGAAAAAATAAATAAATAAATTTTGTTTATATTTTCATATACGATGTGATCGAATATAAGAGCAAGTTCGTGCGATCAAGTCGTGTATTTTATTTTATAAAAATTGTTTGAGCCGTTTACGAAAATAAATTATTTTCTTAACGATTTTCTTGCATTTGTAAGGGAGGTATCATTGTTTGTACTTGCGATATAGATACTATAGGGCAAGTTTTGCATGTGGCAAAAAATCGAACTCGATATTTTTGACTATCCGATGATAGAAACACCAAAAAAGCAATTCCATCTGTCTGTCTCTTAGTAGAACGATCTACAGCCTAAACAGCTGAGCCAATTTTATTTACACTTGGTGGTTAGGCGTTTTTGGTTGTTGTCCAAAATAGATTTTTGAATCGTTGTTAAAACAACCGTGAAATAAAGGCTAAAAATATCGGTACCCAAATTAAAGGTACTTGCCATACAAATTTTTCTACCATCTTAAGTATCACGAAATTTTGTTTTAAGCTTATATTATTAAATATTTAAAATGTTCATATCAATTTATTTTTAGAAAAAAATTAAGATTTTTTATATATAAAAAAATTAAGTGAAAAACGAGGCGTTTTCGAAAATGTGAGTTTTCAAAAAATTTAATATTTGAAAAATTTTGTTTATGTACATGTGTTTAAGCTTTCCAGGAGCGAATTTGAAAAAAAAAAAACAAATGAACAGTTTTCCAGAAAATCGAAAAAAAAATAGGTTCCACTAGAGGTACCAAAAATAAACATTTTTCCAGAAAAAAATTTCAAAATTTACCTTTTCCCTTCATTAATGCAATGATTTTCTTTTATAAAAATCTTTGGAGCCGTTTTTTGGGGAAAATAAGATTTACATTTTTGGCCAAAAAATGTATGGCATGTACCGTTATTTTTCGTCTTAAAAAAATGAAAAAAACGTGTGGGCATATTACCGGAATAATAATATGTACCAAGCTTGAAGCAAATCCATCCAACCGATTAGTCTGTAGACGCGAGGACAGACAGACAGACAGACGGAATTTTTCGTCTTCGCTATCATCGTAATGTCAAATTTGATCAAAATCTTAAGTTACGATGTGTTAAAATGTAAGAGCAAGTACATGTGATCCAGTCGTGCATTTAATTTCTTCGAACACGAGCATTGGTTCTGGGAAAGTGACATTTTGAAACACTTATTTCCGGTGTGTACCTCTCCATTTTGCGATATGAACACTAATGGGGCAGATTGCAAGATCTGACGGCCGACGTAAAACTTCTTCTTCGGGGACTTTCTGAAATCTAGCGGTTAACAGAACAAACTACAAACCGTGCAACTCTTCAAATCAAAAATTAAAGAAGAAATGGCCAATTTGAAGACAGCAACAACAATGGCATTCAATTCTCATTACCCTATACCTTGTATGTACTACAGACAATTTCAGTTACCAATCTACGACTGTTATCGTTACCATATTAGACAATCTCAGTTTAAAACATGTTAAAGGGCGGTAGAGAATACTCGTTAACCGGATGAAGCTTCGTTATTAGTTTGGTATTCTCGCCCATGTATGTATCTTATCTCTTCCAATTTAATGGACATTTATTTCTTCACCCATCACCCATCAAAATTTCTTTGATAACCGTGAGATGAATTACTAGAAGAAATCTTTCTACAACCTCTTGTTCAGCACGATTTATACCTACGAATTTTTTTATGTTATGAAAATTACTTTTTAAACATCTTCAAGGGGTGGCAACAGGTCGGTGTTTAGCTCCAATGTATAGGTAGTCGCTATAGCCGGAAGCCATACTCGTATACATACCTTAGACCTGCAAACGATTAGGTTGTCTTAAAAGTTACATAGGCGCCTCTTAAAAACTTTTAGAGTACACATCTGGTGTTTCACAATTAATATTTAATTCAACCTCCGACACCTTTAAATTGTATTTTTTTAAGGTTATTTCTTTTTCAAGAAAAAATATTTAAAAAAGACTTATTATAATTTCCGATTTTTGCAACATATTGAGGTGAAAATACATATTCGAAAATGTGAACTTCCACATTTTCGAATATGTATTTTCACCTCAATAATATAATCACTTAAGTCCCATTGGCAATTAAGGTTGATTTGAAATTAAGCTGATCGTTGGGAAGACATAGCAAAGCGTTCTTCTTGTGCTGAAAGAGAGACTATGGTTGCAATTTATTTATTTTTGCCCGAAACATGTGGCAACAAAAAGGAGACATCTTTCTTATGGCTCATAACAAGTCGGAGAAAATTTATTATTCAAACATAATTGATAATTTGTCACACCATTTCCCTCCAATTCCTTGTGAAATTGCTGCATTTTGTAAGTAATTTTGTTTGTTTGTTTTTAAAAAACAAACCAGAAACTTAACGAAACAATTTATTTCTGAGTGCATTGGAAAATTACGCCGATTTTACTCATTGTTTTCAACTATAATTTTGTCATAGACCCCATACTTAAATTTAATACATACGACTGTCAGATCATACAAAACTGTCAGATAAATGTCAATGTGCTACCAATGTGCACCTGACAGTATCCAAATAATTTACAATGCTAAATTGTCAGTTCAGAAGATTGCTAGATATTTTTTTTTTAATTTTAACTATATGCTTGTAAGACCTAAGGTCTTTTAAATGCAACCTGAATTGCACGGCACTAGTTGTCGTAAAGTCTAACAATATCATGGTTAACCTATTTGATTCAAAGTGTGAAAATTGAAGTAATTGCCAACAAATGTCAGATGCAAATTCTCGAAGTCTTAAATTTTAAAAAAGTCAGAAAATAATAAAAACACTCATTCTTATTCATAAACCAATTTTGGATATTGAATAATGTTAAAATGCCTCTAAGCGCGAAAATGTTATTCATAAAAAATTTGTTACGTTGAATAGAGGTTGAATAGAGTCGTAAGTCAATCAAGAACCAAAACGTTTGATTTGTTTGACAAATGGGATTGCTTCATGATATCTAAATGTAATAGATTTCTCTTTTTGGTACTTTTGTATTTTATTTGACACAAGGGGCATTTTATTTAAATTGGGGAGAAAATGTTATATGATTATGAATTTTAGAAACTTTGAATAGATCCTTAATTTAGTTTTAGTTTTATTAACTTACTATTTAACCTTGCTTAAGCGAATTCTATTGAATACGATTAAGTATGTTCAGGCAATTAAACAGATACTTGACAATTTCACTGTTTGATGGCCGTCAGACAATATCTCCTGGCAATGACATTTGGGAAATATTTTTTATTTACATATCTGACAATATTGTCAATCTACAAATTTTCTCGGTAACCCCAAGGTCATATGGATAAAAATTAGCGAGAAAGACATTCACACTAAATCGATTTGCTCCATGCATGGAATTTCCAAAACCAGTCGTGATGCAAGTGCAAAGATTCAAATGTGACAGAACTTTCCACCAAACGTCAATGTGCTAGGATGTAGAAAATGTACATATGGGATCAGAGCTGGGATGTAGAAATATTTACCTTTCAATTCTTAACACGCTTTGCTAGTGGCTTGCAGCTTACCTTGAATGAATGAATGAATTTGGGGTATTGATGCACTGGGACCGTGAGATCTATTGTGCCCACCCCTACACAACTGGATGCGAAAATGCACGACGGGATCGAACGAACTTGCTCTTGTAGCTAACAACTTTAATGTAGCTTACCATTGAGGTTTAGTTAGTTAGGTGTAGTTATCCTATGCAGGTTTAAAGCCACTGTAGGTAAGATTACCTTGACTCTTAGTATCTACAAATGTTTATTTATATCTAAGTTATAGATTTTAATTATGTAAGTTAGGAGAGTAAAAAGTATCTACATACATATATAGATAGAACCTAAGTACATAAACACGTACATATAATATGCATATAACTTTGTAATTAAGGTGCAACATGCATACATAAGATTCATGTGATTTTAAAAGGCGCGTCATATGTCATAAATATTTAAGGGCCTACATTATATTTGGAATTCAGTGACGTATGCAAACATTCGTGGAAAAGGAATGATAATGAGGTAGAAATAAATGGATAATACACATAATTAAATGTTTTTATATTGCTTAGTCGTTTGAAGGAAAACAAATATGCAATTTGAACTCATGGATAAATAAGAATAGATCAAAAAAAAATTCAAAATTCGTTGGAGCGGTTTTTTAATAAATTAATTTATTATATATAAAATTTTGAAAACAGTTTTAGAAAAAAAAATTGAAACGCCATTTTGAAGATATTATTAATATACATATAAAACTCAAATTACAAACAAATTCTGTGTCTGGTTTTTGAAAAATCGATTTTTCAAAAAAAAAAAATTAATTATTTTTTTAAAATAGAAAAACTTTTTTTTTCAAAAATTTCGTATGCAGTTTTATTAACAATTTTAGGGATCATTTGTATAAAAAAAATTATTTTAATCGGTTCATACAATATTGAAAAAGTAGAAAATATGAAAAGTGGTTCTACGAGAAGTACCGTTATTAACTACTCAAAAAATAAATATTTTTATACTTAAAAGTAAACTGTGCTAATCTAAGAACACACACATTTTTTTATAAAAAAGTCTTGGGCCGTTTTCTAGAAAAACGTTTTTTTCTTAACCGTTTTCTAACACTTGTATGGGAGGTACCGTTGTTTTTTATTTTAGAAAAAAACTTTTTTTAACTATTCAAGATAATGTCAAAAAAACACCCAACACCCAAAAAATGTATTAATCTAGTTTTCGAAATTTTGAGTTTTCAAAAAAAAATTAATTTAATTTTTTTTTTTTTTTTTTTTTTTGAAAAATGTTGGTATACATTAGTGTTTAAACTTTCTAGGAGCTTCTGAGTAAAAAATTTCAAAAAAATCAAATTAACCGTTTCCGAGAAAAACGAAAACCAAACAAATGGTTCTACGAGAGGAAACAAAATAACAATTTGTTCCAAAAAAAAAGTATCAAAAGGTACCCTTTCTCTTCATTAATGAACTGATTTTTTTTTTATAAAAATCGGTGGAGCCGATTTTGAGCAAAATAAGATTTTTGTTTTTTGGCCCAAAAAAAATGTATGCGAGTTACTATTATTTGTTGTTTAAAAAAAAAATAAAAAAACGTGTGAGCATATTACCCAGAAAGCAATATCTACCAAGTTTGAAGCACATCTATTCAACCGTTTAGACTATAGACTCGAGGATAGGCAGACAGACTGACAGAATGACAGAAACTTTACTGAACAGAAATTTGAACAATGTTTGATATTCTCAACTGTGAAGCCATAGACAAGAACCATCGAAACTTTGCATGCAGGTAAAAAGACACCATTACATTTGCGATTTTTGGTGGGGTAAAAAATATGACAGCATATTTTTAAAAGTCTCAACGCATTGATAATGTTTATTATTAGAGGCTCTTATAGATAACCTAGGGTTAGAAAATTTTCAATTAATCAATTCGCCCAAAATAAAACCTGGGGGCTTAACTTTGACCCGAAATTTCAATACCAGATTCCCTGAAAATGGAAAGCTTTAAATGAAAGCCCAATTACATTATGATGGATTTGAGTACTGTTTCCATTTTAAATTTCTTCGGGCATTTATTATATTTAAAGAAAAAAAAATATTTTACACTTCAAAAACAAATCAGCGCGAGTTAAGTCGGCCCGCAGCATGTGTCAAATTTATAATGAAATCCCACATAAAATTGAAAACAACAATGAAAAATGAGTGAGTCTGATGGATCAATTATATATTAAATAAAATGCACGAATGGATCGCACTTACTTGTTCTTATATTTGAACACATCGTATGCAAAAGATTCTTAATAGAAACGGCTAAATATATTTTTAAATTTATTTTTCACATTTTTTTCATAAAATCATAAAATTCTAAAAAAAAATTGGTATGAAAATTTTAAATATTTAATAATATAAATTCAAAAACAAAATTTCAGAAAAAATCGTCCACCCATTTTCGAAATATTGAATTTACAAAAAAATTTTTTTTTCTCAAAAATCCAAAAAACTATTTTTTTTTTGAAAATTTTGAAATGTAGTATTATTTAGAATTTGAAGGAGCTCCTGTATAAAAATTTTGATCGAAATCCGTTGTACCGTTTATGAGAAAGTCGAAAATCAATAAAATGGTTGTATGCCAGGTACCGTTAATAACAAAATATTTTTAAAATTTTTGTTGGCCAAAATGTAGACCATATCCAAAGTAGAACACACACAAATTTTTATCAAAATCGTTAGAGCCGTTTTCGAGACAATTAAGATGGTAGAAAAATTTGTATGGTAAGTACCGTTATTTTTGGAGTTAAACCAACAATCACCTAAAACGTTTAAATACCAAGTTTAAAGAAAATCGCTTCAGCCGTTTAGGCTGTAGAGAGTTGCACAGACAGACAGACATACGGAATTGCGGGACCCAGTTTGTTGGTGTTCTCCATCATCGTAATGTCAAGTTTGATTAAAATCTCGAGTTCGATTTTTTTTCCAAATGCAAAACTTGCCCTATAGTAGCTATATCGCAAGTAAAAATTTAATTACCAGGGTGAGTATAATTCCATGTATTCATGTTCACTGTTTTATTTTCTGCATTTTGTGCTTCTGTTTAAAAATATCCACAAAAACTCTAATCCTATCATATTTCATTTTCAAAGCCAAAAGGCAGATCGATATTTCAATAAAATCTACGGAAGACATGGCATTCGTTAAAAATGTAAATTTTCCAAGCATAAAAGCGAATACGTAAACTATCTATTTACTATTTCTCTGCTAGGGGATGATGGTAAAATATCGCTTTTCTTTCATTGTCATTGGTTTTTTTTTTTGGTCGAATGGTCAACATAATCTCCCTATAATAATCCTACCTAATAATAATTTGAGAACAATGTGAATGTGAAGGCATTTCGCCGAATCAATAATTTGATGACATTACTGCATTTCGGCGAAGCTTTTTCGTGGGATTTGCTTAATAATATTCCAAGGAATCATCTCAAGGATAATAATGCTCGAAAACGTTCTCGAATCGATTACAAAATATTATTATCTAGCAAATTAGACGCCACAAAGCATATGAGTCATAGTGGAAAGTTTTGAATTGGATTTTGTTGCCACTGAGCTACCATTTCAAATTAATTTTGTAAATTCATGTATGTGCATTATATCCAAGGACAATATCATCAATAATTGAACATTGAAGTACCTTTGCATTTCAAAGCCACCACATGACTTCTGGTCGTCATATAGTCGGCGGCGCGGCGCGGTGTTGTTGGTTGTCAATTTTTATCGTCGTGGTTTTCATTCTCGTCGCCATTGACTTTTGTGTTGTGTATGTATTGTGTATTGCACTAATGCATGATTTAAAATTTGTTGCATTTTGATTACGCTGCGCTCTATGTTCGTGCAATGCTAGGATTTACTCAAGAATTTCCAAGAAGAATGCATACATATTGGATGGTCATGGTGACAGGGGCGTTGGTTTTGGCATTTGGTCTATCTGTGGGTGTTCCAATTCATTGAATGAAAATACAAAATAATAATTTACGATATTAGATATGGCTTTCTTTTCAATTTCCATTGTTGCTTTGGAAACAATGTGCTGTTGGAGTTTCTAACACAGAACTGTTAAAGAACGAGTGTATTGAGCACAGCATGCGGTATTGTCAATATGGAATCATAGAAGACAAAGGACTTTATGCAGATTGAATAGTTTGGCATTTATCAGAAGTAAAATGCAAGACTGGGTCGTATGTTCTTGCTCTTACGCTTGATCACATCGTAAGCACATTATTCTTAGTAGAAAAAGCTACTATATTTTTAAAGAAATTTTTTTACTAACCATCTTTATTATACACAATTTCTCTAAAGATTTTTATAAACAAAATTTTGATGTAATTTTTTGATTACTTAGCCAAGTTTGCTGATACACAACTTAAGCATTTAAGTTTTATTTAAGCAAGTATTTAACAGTTTATATAGAGGAAAAAGAGGAGCCCATAAGCATTTTAAGTTGAACTTAAATATTTATGATACGAAGCAAACTGGCCTTAAAGATATAAATTTAAAAATATAATTTCAAAAATATTTCGTTGTCTGTTTTCGAAATAAATCAAAAACAAAATGTTTAGAAAGTTTTGTGATGTATGATTGTTTAGAATTCAAAAGATCTAAAGAAGTATTTAGGTAGAAATTGCGGTCACGAGCCTGGAGTGCACCGTTTGGACAACATAACTAGTTGACCCTAATTGTAAAAGAGGAATTAATATTCAAACTAGGAATTCTGTTTTTTTGTTTCTGGAACTTATACCTACCTATGATTAGATCTTTCAGAAGGATCATCTATTGACATAATTTGGATGCAACAACCCTTCTGATGACGTGGGGCACGCAGTAGTTTGTCGCATTATAAAATGGACTCAGTGATGTTTTTTCTCTGTTAAGGAAGGATGGGAATGTGGTGTTTCTGCCGATGTTTTTTTATTGCAATCGACTGTCAGATGTCCAAAAGCAATTTTGTCTTGTTAAGAACGGATATTATATATTTAATCTTTAATTCTTGAAAGAGTGGCACATTTGAGAGCAACAGTTACTTTTACATGCAACAGTGGGTATTATGAGGGCTGTCCATCTTCGCCGCATGCTCTCCTATTGACCAGTAATCCGTACATGTTGCCACGACCCTTGGTATCTATATCCTAGGTCTGCATAACAGGTCAGCAGTACCGGAATTGTTATAGGTCGACCATATAATTCTATATATAGTGCAGCTTGTCAGAGGACCTACTGTATGCATATTCTTATCGAAATCCGTCAAGTCGTAATGAGAAAGTCGAAAATGTAATTGTTTGTGGTCTAAAATGTAGACTGTACCTACAATAGATATTTTTCCTTTTCGCTACAAGAAAATGTACTGTTATTTTAGGAGCTAAATGAAGTATTTTAAAAAGGCAAATAGAAACTTACCTAAGACACTTAAGTTCCAAGTTTGAACAAAATCCCTTCAGCGACTTAGGCTGTAGAAAGAGGAACCTACATATACATACAGAAGGAATAGTACATATCATCGTATTTTGAAGTTTTATCAAAATCTCAAGTTAAGGTGCTGAGTTTCCAAATCGAAATTTTCGAAACGCTTTCTGAAACCACTTTCCTTTCATTGTGTAATACCACATTTAGAATTTTTTTTTCGAAATGCAAAACTTGGTCTTTAGTACCTATGTACATTGTACATACACCTTTCACAACTAAAAAATGTATGGTTTCAAACAGTAGGGAGAGAGTAGCATATTGTGATGTTGTCATTATTGTGACTTTATTTAAATTAAGGATGTACATAAATATGCATTTAAATCGATAGTAGGTAAAATTGGATACGAAGAACCAATAACATTTGTGTCGAAGTTATTGAAGTTATTTCGAAAAGAATGCCTTAAATTAAATGGACTATTGAAACATAATGAAATTGTTCTTGTATTGTAAGTCTATAACATTGACAAAGTTAAAGGCGTAGTTATAATTTAATGAAAGAATAATGCTGACATTCATACTCCTGCACGGATGCAATATTCTTTTCAGAATATACACTCGATGCAACTGCTTTTTGCACAAACATTTTATACGAAAATATTCATCAAAACGACCTACGTAGTATAGACAAAGGCAAAGTCAGAGTCAAAAGTCAAAGTCAAAAGTCAGAGTCAAAGCCAAGGCCGAAGCCAAAAGCCAAAGCCAAAGACAAAGCCAACGCCAAAGCCAAAGACAAAGCCAAAGCCAAAGCCAAAACCAAGGCCACAGCCAAAGCCAAAGCCAAAGACAAAGCCAAAACCAAAGCCAAAGCCAAAGCCAAAGCCAAAGCCAAAGCCAAAACCAAGGCCACAGCCAAAGCCAAAGCCAAAGCCAAAGCCAAAGCCAAAGCCAAAGCCAAAGCCAAAGCCAAAGCCAAAGCCAAAGCCAAAGCCAAAGCCAAAGCCAAAGCCAAAGCCAAAGCCAAAGCCAAGGAAAAAGCCAAAGACAAAGCCAAAGCCAAAGCCAAAGCCAAAACCGAGGCCACAGCCAAAGCCAAAGCCAAAGCCAAAGCCAAAGCCAAAGCCAAGGAAAAATCCAAAGACAAAGCCAAAGCTAAAACCGAGGCCACAGCCAAAGCCAAAGCCAAAGCCAACGCCAAAGCCAAAGCCAAAGCCAAAGCCAAAGCCAAAGCCAAAGCCAAAGCCAAAGCCAAAGCCAAAGCCAAAGCCAAAGTCAAAGCCAAAGCCAAAGCCAAGGAAAAAGCCAAAGACAAAGCCAAAGCCAAAGCCAAAGCCAACGCCAAAGCCAAAGCCAAAACCAAGGCCACAGCCAAAGCCAAAGCCAAAGCCAAAGCCAAAGCCAAAGCCAAAGCCAAAGCCAAAGCCAAAGCCAAAGCCAAGGAAAAAGCCAAAGACAAAGCCAAAGCCAAAGCCAAAGCCAAAACCGAGGCCACAGCCAAAGCCAAAGCCAAAGCCAAAGGCAAAGCCAAAGACAAAGCCAAAGCCAAAGCCAAAGGCAAAGCCAAAGCCAAAACCAAGGCCACAGCCAAAGCCAAAGCCAAAGCCAAAACCAAGGCCACAGCCAAAGCCAAAGCCAAAGCCAAAGCCAAAGCCAAAGCCAAAGCCAAAGCCAAAGCCAAAGCCAAAGCCAAAGCTAAAGCCAAAGCCAAAGCCAAAGCCAAAGCCAAGGAAAAAGCCAAAGACAAAGCCAAAGCCAAAGCCAAAACCGAGGCCACAGCCAAAGCCAAAGCCAAAGCCAAAGCCAAAGTCAAAGCCAAAGCCAAAGCCAAGGAAAAAGCCAAAGACAAAGCCAAAGCCAAAGCCAAAGCCAACGCCAAACCCACAGCCAAAGCCAAAGCCTATTAAAACTAAAATAAAATACACAACTGGATCGCATATACTTTTTTTTTAAAAATTCCCAACAAATATTTCCCCAAGATTTGTTTACGCATTATTATTTGAAGGACATTCTACATAAAAATGTTGATCGAAATCCGTTGAGCCGTTAATGAGAGCGTCCAAAAAAAAGATTATGGCAGGAACCTTTAATAACATTAATTTTATTTAAAAAAAAATTAAACCACAATGTAGACTATACTCCTAAATTCTTAATTGCATTCGTCGAAAAAAAAAGTTTTAAGATAACAATCAAACATGACATTACGTTTATAGCGAAGACGAAAAAAGATGGTCTAAAAATTCTGTCTGTCTGTCTGTGTATATGTACAGCTCACACGGGTGGGCCGAATTGGTTCAAACTTGGTATATAGATTTTTTTAGGTATTGTCAAAAAAATAACGGTACCTGCAATATAACCGTTACTTTAAAGCCTATTTCTATCGAAAACGGCTCTAACGATTTTGATATAAAAAAATTCAGTGCAATTTAGGTACGACCGATCATATGGTTGAAAATTTTGTTTTTTTAAATGTCTAAAAACGGTACTTAACATAGGACCGTTTTTTTGCTCTCGACTATGTCATAATTGGCTTAACCGATTCTTTCGAAATTTCACACATATATAGGTTAGGTAGCCCAATTTATACTGCAAGTCAATATTTTTAATTAATATTTTTTTTGTATTTTTAAAAGCATTTAAAAAAATTTTAAAAAAATTATAGTTATATGTATTTGCTGAATACATGACATTACGTACATATTGTGGTTTTTGAATTTTTTCTTGAAAAATGTTTTCAAAAATTTTGAGAAAAAAATTAAAGAAATGTTGTTTATATTAAAAATGAAGTAAAAAGCTTAAGAACAAGGTTTAAAGAAAACCTCAGTAGGTCGAATGTACAGACAGACGGACAGATGGAATTGCGTGACCCACTGTTTTTCGTGTTCTCGTAATGTCAAATTTGATTAAAATCTCGAGTTCGATTTTTTTTAAAGGCAAAACTGCTAATGTACATACATAGTACCTACATATATCGTAAGTAAGAATTGTAGGGAATATTGCGAGAAAGTGACAAATCCTCAAAGAGTATTATTTTCTTCTCTGGATTATCTTATCCTGTTGGATTAGCCAAAGAGAATTATTTTCTCTATTCGTACAGATCTGCAGATTAACAGCATGTACACAATGAAACATTTTTTTTTGTTTTTTCATAAGACTATCTCTGTTTATAGCAAAAAAGAACTTCTTTATCAGTGAATGTCCTTGAACATTTTTCAAAGTTTCTTGTCTGCAAAAAAAGGCATCCTCCAAATTGTTTTAATAAAATAACAAAGACCTCGAATATCCTTTCAACATACCAATGTTTGTACACATTGAAACAGACAAGCAGTTAAGAAAAAGAAAAAAAGATTGACCTTTTATCCTTAAAGCTGGCCCAACTCCTTTTACTCATAGTTTGAATCAATTAATTTTGGTAAGTGCTCCTGCTGGAAATATTTTTTTTTTCTAATGTGATATCCTTTTATTATCCTTCATTTCCATTATATAGCGGGTGTGTTGTCCTCTTTGGTTGAATACCCATTGAACTTCGCTTATTGAAAAGTGGATGTAATAAATTTTGGGGCAAGTTTAAGAAAAAAATTATCTTTTTGTTAAGTAGCATCCTGAAAGGAGTCAGATTTTAACACAGCAGTGCATTTATTCATGTGTAGCACAAAGATTTTTCTTTTGCTCTTAATCCGCTCTACAAGAAAGGATTTAAAAAATATATCATGGAAATAAAGAACGAGGAAATAACTTCTTTATCCTTATACTTCGTTCGATGTATTCTTTGTGTTTTTATTTCTTTTGTGCACTAAGAGAAAAACTTTGGATACAGATAAGATATAAATTTATCCATGAGCGAATTCATTATTTAAAGTCTGCTTTTTGTATAAAGTTAATTATTGTTTTAGGAGGATATTTTAAAATCTTAGGAAAAAATATTCTTTGGAAAATGGCTACTCAACGAGACATATTCAATAGAAATTACATCAAATTTGTTTTCTAAATTTATCAAGTCATGTAATGGTTAATGCAGAATTCTGTCAATATGTTAGTGACTGCCTTGACATTCTGTACGACAAGAATCTTAAATTCAACGCGTTTTCATTTTTAGCACCAACCTGGGTATGATCACAGCTTTTCGATTAACTTAGGTATAAAAATTCACAAGTTTAAGTTTTTATATTATTCTGACAAGAATGACAAAGTCACGATCTAATTCGTCAGCTCGTTGCATTGCTAACCAGATTTTTCTTAATTAGTTAACTATGCAGCGTGTAATCGCTTAGTCGAAAAATGCTTGCCAACGACGAGTCAAAGTTCAAAGTATTCGGATGAACTCAATAAGTCCACGTGGTAACTCTTTGCCACAAAATAATGCCAATCACATCCCTTCAGATAATACTTTAACGCATTTTGCGAAAAAATTGACCGACTGACGTTGACACCTTACATTGATAGATTTTTAAGCAGTGATAATTTTTTACTTCTGTCCAATAACCAACTGAATCTGCTTCGCATAGAAATGCTGATCCTTTTGATGAAATTTTGCATTACATTTTGGCATAACTGTGGCTGTATTTCATCAATTGACAAAATTTGTCAATCCATTGAATATTCGATATTGTGAACAACAGTTGATAAATGTTTGAGCTATTGTGAATAACATACACAAAAAACTTATTGTGAAAAGTGGATAATTCGTTTGACATTTGAATTAAAGTAAAATTTCCATGAAAAATTTCGTGCAAGTTTGGTTAAAATAAGACTACGAAGTTTACGATACTAAGCCGATTTTAACGAATAAAGTGTGTAGTTGTATCCATACCGCAATTTTTCTTTATTATTCTATACTGAAAAATTCAATCGTTGTCACTTCAAACAGTTTGCATCGATCGATACAAAAGACCAACCAATAACTTGTGATTGAATAGAAAATTGATAAATAACAATTTTTTTGACAACGATAAAACTGTTCATCAATACAACAATTCACAATAAACCTTAATTACGCACTTCATTCACAATATTTATTTAAACATTATGTTGATAATGATAAAACTGAAACATCAATTTTGTTGAAAAAGATCAAATATCATATTGATATTTGACAACCATAAATATGAGTTCATATCTTCCACAAAACTTAATGATAAAAATCGAATGGTGTTAAATTGCACGATTAAGAAATCTCACAATTCCTACAAATTACACACATCCTAAAATTTGTCATGCAATAGAGCAATAGAGTTTAGATAGTCGAACATTGACAAAAAGTTCTTTCCATTCAAATCAAATTGAAGTAATGTGATTCATAGTTGTTTAATTTATTTTATCAGTGTAAATTAAGAATTATACGTCAGGACAAACAATTACTGTATTCCAAACTATAGACTAGTCTTAAGACCGGCTTCATATTGGAATTGTCACTCCCAGTTTGGCATTTCAAGTTTAAACACAATGTTAGTCGAACATTCAGTTCAACAATTAATTGTCGGTTTAACAGTTCAAAGAAAAATTTGAACTTAGTTCATACTGTAATTTAATTTAAACGTCAATTTGACGTAATGTTACATAAAGTAGATTCAATTGAACTGAAGTTCAGATCACACTGTGAAACCAGATAAATTGAACTTCAGATTTAAACTGAAGTTGAGGTCCACTTGAATTTTTATTTAAACTTCCACTGGAATTTGAAAATTATATTTTTAACCTTAATTTGAGCTTAAGCTCAATTGAATTCTGATAATATTGGACTGGATTTCTGACCCAAATATGGGAAGCGAAAAATATTAAGACCCCTCGTACGGATAATATTAGTATTTTTTTGGAGTTTTAAAATTTCAATAAAATTGAAATAAAAATGGCTACCACACACACACTATGAATTTACATTTAGGTGAAGGAAACAGGGTAATTTTTAAATTGATAAAACTGCTATTGAAATGTGTTCAATTGTGACTGACTTAGAAGTGCAAAAGAGACCTTATTCAGATCGAGAAGTGTGTGGACTTAGGACTTCTTCCAAAATTCCAATGGAGAAAATCAAACTCTTACAATAGTCGTGTTCTCGTGATAATCAAGTACACAAAGTAAAACATTTTCACGAAAACGATCCACACTCCAACTTGATTTTATTTATTTTATTATGGATGGATTTTCACATTTGTGTTAATTTTCTGTCAAAAAGAATAAAAAATACAAGTAGAAAAAGAATTACAAAGATAAATTACTACAAAAATCACTTGAATGCCCTCTATGATTGAATAGACTTACTAATTATCGGAACTCAATTACTATACTTCGGATGAAAAGGAAAAGTAATTATTACTACTAGCTAGCTGACGATGATGAATTTAGCTTAAGGAAGAAATCAACGTGTTACAATTTATGTGAAATCTGGATTTCTGTGACGACATTTTGGACCCAGAAATATCCCAAGAAAATGTTCAGATGGAATGACTAGAATACCAGTAGAGTTCTAGAGATATTGTACAAAAGAACTAAATAAGAGTCTTCAACTTCTATTAAATTACTTCTACTTCTACGCAATTAAATTTCATTCTCTTAACATTTATAAATACTTTTGACATACTTTTTCCTATCATTAAAATAAGTTAATCATTATTATAAATAGTCTTTCATTCATATTGCTTCAATTTAACTCATTTTACATTTACAGTGGCGTTCACGTTCATAAGCATCTTGGTTGGCATCAAGGAAATATTCCTATCAGAACGCGTCCTTCGAGTTGTACTGTGTTAGCTACAAAGTACAAAGTAGTTAGTGTAAAAGGACATATTATCCTACATAAACAAAACATAGTGGTATTATATTTATAAAGGTTAAGAAAACGAAAGTTAATTGCGTTTGATCTGTTGGACGCCAGACGATCGAATCGTTGGAGGAAGCCAGACAGGAATTTATTTGAATGTTGGGAAGTTCCCTTTTGGGACTTTTTGTACGTTTGGAATTTAGGTTCATTTGGTTTTTGTTCCCTTTTTAGGTACAGTTGGAGTTAACCTATTGAAGTACACTTGGAGTCAAGGTTCTGGAGATTGGTGTTCACATGCAGCTGTTGCGACTGGCGATGCAGTGTCGCTACACTCTAGCAACCTATATGTACATGTGAACACTAAAGATCCAGACATGAAATGTACCTCAAAGATCCTGACTTGGAGTGTACCTAAAGGAAACAAATTAAAATATCCTAAATCCGAACTGTACAAAAATTCCCAAAAGAACTTTCTAGAACAATTTGAATTAATTCCTGTCTGGCACTCATTTATATTAGTTCTTGTTAATGTTATAAAAAATACTTTTTTCCTATCATTAAAATTAGTTGAATTGATTTGTTAATCATTGTATATAAATTCAGTCTTTTATTTCGCTTCAATTATCAGCTTTTTAGTGACGTTCAGGAACTTAACAGTTGGCGTCAAAGAAATATTTCCTAGCAGAACGCCACATTACCAGGTGTCAATAGCTGTGTTCAAGCAGTCCATTGTGCACAAAAATGCACACATTGTCATTTTTATCAAAAGTCGGGGTAATACTCTCTCAGGAATCGTGTAATATTTTAGCTATTTCTTAAACGGTCAAACAAAAATTTTTAATAAAGTTTTTGATGAAAATGTATTTTTAAAATAACCAAATTTCTTCATCTGACATCTTATATATGGTTTTTTTTCATACGTTCGCTTGACAGTCTTCGTAATTTTGTCCAAAGAAATTTTGTCGACTAAAATTCGCAGCCCGGATAAATATTGTACTCTCTCGTTAGCGCTCTGGGCTCTTTGATGTGAAAAACTACGAAAATTAGTATACATGTACAGTAACAGCGTTTGGCAGTTTTTGGTAGATATTCGTCATGATTCAAAGAAAACAAGATTACGACACTCCTTTGTTTTTCTTATTTTATTGACGTCATATGTGGGTGGTGGTGGCGCGATAGTTGTGTGTTCGCCTGTCAACCTCATGTTCACAGGTTCTAGCCCTGCTTTGAATGAATAAATGAACATTACTATGGGGTTGTTGCACTGCGAACTTGAGATCTATTGCGCCCCCGTCAAGAGCTGGGTGAGGATAGCTCATTTTACAGCTCTTCCTCCAAATTTATTTCCCTCATGAATTTTAGAGATGGTAAGTCACTCTTTTCCACCTGGTATCGTGCAAGGTGTTTTTTCTTTTGATGAACAAGTGCATCACAATTGCCCAGAATATGATCCCGTGTTTCCTCTTTTATATCACAGAACCTGCATGTGGCACTACTTACTAAGCCAAGGATGTTTAGATGTCTTTTTAATTTACAGTCTCCTGTAAGGAGACCCGTTATTATTCTGAGGTTGATCCTGATTAATGTTATACAGTCTGTGAAACGTTGTTGGTTATAATTCCCAAGTAGTAGTTTGGACTGTCTCCCTTTGGGGAGTTTTATCTAATTGTTGGATCTTATGGCCTCCTCTTCTTTTTTGATTTTATTTCTAATCACATTTTCTCCTATTCCGCAGTATGGTTCAGGCCCCACTAAGGGAGTCTACGCACCTACTTTTGCTAAGGAGTCTGCCTCCTCATTGCCCTGGACACCTACGTGGCCAGGTACCCAATGAAGTGTGACATATCAATAGTTTACAATATCATAAATTTATATTTGATATTAAAATAAAATGTTCTTAAAACTTATCAAACCAAGGGTAGTAAAATATGTACACTAATTAAAAATACGTAAAATATTGATGCAGTTTTTAAGATTCGGGTAGGTACTACTTCCCAACATCCAGAAATTGATACCTTTTAATTTTCAAAAGTTTTGCTTCATTCTAATTTCCTTCAAAAACTTTTGCTTCTTATTTAATGGGTCTTCCATTTGAACTAACCCAAAGGCATGGACGATTTATTGAATCAAAATTCTCTACATACATAATTCTAAAAATTCTCTACCCTTCTGAGGTGACTGATGGGCCCCTCCAAAAAAGGAAAAACCAATTTTGTGGTCGATTATTTTCCTCAGTGTGGGATTAATTTAATGAGAATTTGAACTTTACTTACATTGTAGTATGCTTGTCAATAGCGCAAGCATATGATACCTTGAAGTTAACCATGATATCGCAGAGGAGAAATAATATAAAATCAAATATTTCATTCTGTATCTTCTGTGTTGGAAAGACATTTTCTATAAAATTTTAGCCTTGATCTAAATTAGCAGAGCTTGAAGGATTTAACGACTCCTTTGTGTGTATGTGTGCGGTGTTTTGTGTGGAGTTAGATATGCGAAGTATTTTTCCTTTGGTAGGTACTTATTATAATAAAACTTTTAGAACAAAGAGGTTATGCTTTTTACAAGATAAGTAATGACTTTAAAACGTGGGTTCTTTCAAGGTCTTAACGATGAAATGTATGTAAAGCAATTTAAAATATAAATAGGTATAGATACTTGATTAAAAAAATGATGCACTCAACTCTTTTTGTACTTTTGTTTATGCAAAGTTTTTAGCCTTCTGAAATTATAATTCAAAACTAATTTGTTGATTGGCCACCAGTTACTTTTACGAGTAATGTAAACATAAAAAAGCTCTACAAATTGTTTAATTAAAACTGATAAAGTAATTTGTCATTATTTAAGTTGGAATTTATGTTGATCCCTTATTTGATAATAAATTTTGTGTGATTTAATGGGAAAAATAAAAAGATAATAACTATATAAATCTCAAACAATTAACACCTGCAATTAAAACGCGACGTATGATTTCCTTCGGCGGCGATGGAAATATGCGATAAAAGGAAAATCATTGCATGCAACTGGGTACTACTATATTTGGTTTTATTTTTTAGTCGTATGTGCCTAGGCTGACTATCAGGCCCGGATCAACCAAATGCGCAAATGCACAGGGCTCAAAATTCTTGGGGCGCATTGCCATTAGCAAGAAAATTTAATTTGTTTTTGGGCAAAAAAATACTGCCACATTTATTTTAACCACAAAACTTGTTCAAATAATTCAAAAATATCATCCATCATATTGGTGCTAAGATATTTCTTGCACATTAACGAACAACATTTTAACTTGAGATTGTATGTACATATGTACTATAAGGCAAGTTATGCATTCGCCGAAAAAGAATTTTGAGGTAACAATCAAACATGACATTACGATAATAGCGAATACGAAAAAAGATGATCTAAAAATTCTGTCCATCTGTTTGTCTGTCTGTCTGTCTGGTTGTATGTATGGCACTTACAGCCTAAACGGTTGGGACGAATTACTCCAAACTTAGTATATAAAGTTTTTTTTAGGTATTGTGCAGAAGTGAAATTTAAATTTGTTTAGCTCAAAAAATAACGGCACCTGCCATATAACCGTTACGTTAAGGCCTGTTCTTCTCGAAAACGACTCTAACGATTTTGATCAGTGCAGCTTTTTTAGGTACGACCGATAATATGGTTGAAAACAAATTTTTAAAAAAATGTCTAGAAATGGTATTTTCCATAGGACCCTTTTTTTTGCTTTCGACTATCTCATAAATGGCTTAACCGATTCTTTTGCAATTTCACACATATATAGATTTAGGTAGCCCAATTTATACTGCGTGCCAATATTTTTAATTAATATTTTTTTGGTATTTTTAAAATAATTTTTTAAAATATATTTTTAAAAATTTATATTTTGAAAACTGCTTACTAATTTTTTTTTAAATTACAGTTATTTATTTGCTGAATACCTATGAATTGGCGTTTTTGAATTTGTTTTTTCAAAAATGTTTTCGAAAAGGTTAAAAAAAACCGCTCCACAGATGTCTATAATTTTTTTCTCATAAATTCAAATTTACCCAAGAAACAAAATGGCATACTTTCTTTTTAGCTAAAATTAGTTAAGTATTTATTTCAGAATTTGTAGTTATTTTTTCTTTGATTAAACAAATTTAATCTTTTGTTTTAAAGTTTATATTAGGTGCGTTTTTTTGCAATCCCCGGGGGAATTGGTTGAAAAAAACGACCAAGGCGCTTAGTGAAATACTTGGCAGCATATTAATTTGCAAGATGACATTTGTAGAACTGTAATGCAAGGAAAAAACAAACATCACTGTTTGCCTCATCCTCATCCTTCTAAAAATCATCGGGTTGATTTGTTTTGTGTAATTTCGATATATTTATTGAATTTAAACTACTTTTCTATTAAAACAACATAAAAAGAACCAAGTTAATTATTATTTATACAAGAAAATGTGAATCAAGTTATTTGAAAATTGAAATCAAGTATTTTGGAAATTGTTTAAAGCCGCTGTGATTTCCTTTTAATTTTAATTTTCAAAAATACAGTGGTACATAGAATTCAACTACTTGAAAACTACCCCAACCCCATTCTTCGGTCACTGGTGACATGATATTAGTGGACGAGTTTCTTATTCGGGACAGGACGCTCAGTTCCTATGTCATTAGGAATATAGGTAGGTCTGAGCAAGATCGGACGACGATCAAGAAGATTGAAGTATGCCTAGGATTTAGCAGAGAATCTGTATTGGGTTGCTCCCGTGTACAACAAAACGCAGCCGAAAACAATTTTCTCAGAGAAACCTTTGTTTTTTAGTTCATTCAATTATTGTTAATTGAACGAATATCAACTTCAGGAAATACATTTTTATTTAATAATAATTTCACAGTCAAGTTTTAATATACGAGTACATATAATAAAAAAAAACGCAAAAATGAAAATCGCTGTAGAAGGTTGTGCTCATGGCGAGGTGGAAAAAATCTACGACACCATAGAGGCAATACAAAAGCGGAAAATGTTAAAATTGATTTGGTGTTGTGTTGCGGAATGTATATTAAAAGGTAGGTTAGGTTAGGTTGACATGGTCGTCAGGAAAACAACTGACACACTTAGACCAAAAGCTCAACCAAACCAAAAAAAATTGATAATTATTTGACATGTCAAAATGTCAGTTTTGAAATTTCTATACATTTTATCGATAACTTAGAGAAAACGTTTTTGGTAGCACAGTTTTTATCCTCTCCAATAGCTAAGCCCCGAGAATTCTCTGGGTTTAAGCTAAGCACCCTCGGGGATTAGTTGTTATTGGATTTAGTATGCAAATTGTTAATCCTACTCATCGTTTTTTTCGTCCAATTTCCCCGGGGCTTAGAAAAAAACACGCCTATTATTTAATATTCCGATTGTCAACAATTGTTTAACAATTTTTTTGGAAAAAAATTAAAGAAATTTTGTATAAATAAAAAATTAGGTAAGAACGACTTCAAAATATATTTAGATTTATAATAAAAATCTTTTGCATACGATGTGATCGAACATAAGAGCAAGTTCGTGTTATCCAGTCGTGCATTTTATTATTGTTTCATTCAAACAGAATTTAACTCAAAATAGTGTTTATGCTTTTAGAATTGAAAGGAGTAGCAATATATTTTATTAAATTAGATATTCATTGTGCATTTTGCAAAAAGCTATTGTGAATTGGTGCAAATTAATCTTCAAACGATTAAATATCATAGCATAATTTTTTTTGACATACTATTTGCCCAATATTGTTGAACGTCTATTAACCGCTTATACATCTCTGATCTCCATCGCACATTGTTTGATGTCAGCTCGGTTGAAACAAGAAAAAAAATTAAATATAGTCCCCATTTACTAGTGCCGTGCCGTGCTTGTTTAACACGATGATTGGGGACGCTTTTAAACAAATCTTGCACAGGGCGCAAGTTGGGTTGAGGCCGGCACTGCTGACTACGAGAACGAATTAAAAGGCAATCAAAATCGATAAGCGTTAAAGCGAAATTAACTTGCCAGCCAAAATGGCAGTAGAAAAAGTATTATGGTTATGTTTTTATTGTCCGAATAATTGTTACAGACTAGATTTGGGATTTTATTGCTCCTCAATGTCTATAGCACACATAAAAACTTGCCCTCTTTCCACTAAGTAGTCAATTTCATAAAAAAAATCGATTTTTATCAGAGCTGAGAAATTTACTGTTCTATCCCTATCCCTATTTGTATTGATACCCTGACCTGAGTCAAACATTGTATGTGATTTCCAGCTGAATATCTTTTTTTTTTGTGTACACATTTTCCTCTTTCTTTGCAACCAAAGGGAATTGTGCGTATTTGTTTTGTATGGATTAGAAACAATAAAACGCAATCAACCATTTTTGTTTGTTCAATAGGGCAAATGTTTCTTTGGGCTTCAAATTTGGTACACACCTTTTGTGTGTGATTTTCGAGGGCAGCATTCTATTTGTTTGCTTTTAGTTTACTTGCGATACGTTGTATACTATAGTAGAGCAAGCATTGCATTTGGAAACAATCTAAGTCAATATTTTGATCAACTTGATGTTACGATAAAGGACGACACTAAAAAAGTCGACTTAAGCAGGGGAAGTGATTTTTTTTCAAGCTTAGTACTTAATTGTCTTATGTAATTGCCGAGAACACTACCTGTCATACAATTTTTTGCATCAGTAAACGTAAGGCTGAATTGTATAGAAAACAGCTTTGATGATTGTGATAAAAAATATCTGGGCATAGATATTGGTAAAAAAATTTACATAAAATGTTATTATCGGTACCTGTCATAGAACCGTATTGTTTTTTTATTTCGATTTTCTCATTAAGTGCTCAACGGATTTCGATTTAAATTTTTATACAAGAGGTCTCCAATTTTAAATAATAATGCAAAATTTTCGAAAAATATATTTTTGGATATTTGTTTTAAAAATGGATGGACGATTTTTTTTGAAACCAGGTTCTTAAATTTATATTGTTAAATACTTACTTAAAATTACCATAACATAGTCTAAATAATTTTATATTTAAAAAATGAAGTCAAAAATTATTTTAAAATTATATTTAGCTCTTACTTGGATGTTATTGTATTTGCGATCCCGTCGCCGTCGTTCATTTTATTTTATATACAAAACACCGCAAATTTTTTGTTTTTAATGTTGGTATGCCAACGATATAAATTTAAAACAATAATATCAAAATAAATTTTTCGTTTTTGAAACATTAAATTTTCAAAAAAAAAAAAACAGAATAAAATTGTTGATTGAATTCAATGGATCCGTTACAATACCGTTCTATGGCAGATACCGATAATAATATTTTATTTAAATTTTTTTACCATTAATTTTGTAATTTGTCAAAATGTAGATTATACCTAACCACAATAGAAAATATAATTTTTGCTACCAAAATCGTTAGTAACATTATTTTTGGAGATAACTAAAATTAAAAAAGGACAGAAATTTTCTAAGATGCTAAAGTACCAGGTTTGAAGAAAGTTCTCTACTATCGATCGCAATGTCAAGTTTGATTAAAATCTCGAGTTTGATTTTTGCCAAATGCAAGACTTGCCCATAGTACCTATCCATGTCGGTAGTAAAAAGGATGTGCACTACTTAAGGTATAGCTTGTCTACATTTTGGCCAAATATTTTATTTACATATTTTGCTATTAACTGTACCTGCTAAGAACCATTTTTCGATTTTCGACTTTCTCATACACGGCTCCTCGGATTTCGATCAAAATTTTTATATATGAGGTCCTTCGAATTCTAAATAATACTCTGTACCAAGATTTCCGAAATTTTTTTTTTTGAATTTTTGAAAAAAACAATTTTTTTCTTAAATGGGTGTATGATTTTTTTTGAAATTATGTATGTTTATTAATTTATATTGTGAAACGTTTATAATAGCCACACCAATAGTTTGCTTATAAGAGAATTAAAGAATTTTTGTTTATAAGAAATTAAGTAAAAAACTACAAAAAATACATTTAGCTGCTTATAGTAAAAATCTTGTGCTTACTATGTGATCGAACATAAGAACAAGTACGTGCGATCCATTTTATTTATTTCGGGAAAAGAATCAGTCTCAATGAATTCTTTGATCACCATTTTTTCCAAAAAAAAATAAATAAAATCCACGACTGGATCGCACGTACTTGTTCTTATTTTCAATCACATCTTAAGCACAAGATTTTAAGAAGAAACAGTTCAATATGTTTTTGTTTTTTTTTGTACATAATTTTTTATATACAAAATTTCGTAAATTTGTTTCTAAAAAAAATCTTAATATCGCAGTCTTATGTATTTAATAATATAAATTAAAAAACAGAATTTCAAAAAACAATCGTCCACCCATTTGTGAAAAAATATAATTAAAAAAAAAAAAATATTTTTTTTCCAAAAAAAATATTTTTCGAAAGTTTAGGTATGCAGTATTATTAAGAATTCAGAAGACCTCTTGCATACAAATTTTGATCGAAATCCGTTGAGTCGTTTATGAGAAAGTCCAAAATCAAAAAAAAAATTGTATTTCTTAGTACCGTTAATAACAAAATATGTCAAAAAAAATTTACCAAAATGTAGACTAGACGCAAAGTAGTACACATACTATTTTTTAAATCAAAATCGTTAGAGCCGTTTTCGAGATAATTAAGAAGGTAGAAAATTTTTTATGGCAATCAACTAAAAATCTTAAGTACCAAGTTTGAAGAAAATCGCTTCAGCGGTTTAGGCTGTAGATCGTTCTGCAGACAGACAGGCAGACGGAATTACTGGACCCACATTTTTGGTGTTCTATCATCTATCAGCTATCATCGCAATGTCAAGTTTGATGAAAATATCGAGTTCGATTTTTTTCCAAATGCAAAACTTGCCCTATAGTACCTATATCACAGTAAAAATAAGAAAACGATTTAAATTGAATTTTTTAACGTCAAAAAAATCCTTTGAACATTTTTTATGGTATTTTTGTAAAAGATTTCAATAAAATAAATTTGACATTCAGTTTTTCAAATGAAGAAAAAACAATTGACGATCAGTCTTACATTTCTAAATTCCGCATTGAAAAATAATATTTTGATAAAATAAAACGTGTTGGAAATACTGAAACGATTCCATTCGCAATGTAAAATAAGAAAATTGCAAAGCTAATCCTTGGAATTTTGTTGAATCAACTTTAAATTGTTATGTTTCCCCATGGTGGTCAGTTTTAAGGTACGTGGGTGTTCGAGAGTTTGTCCCTTTTCTCGTTGGAAGGAAATATGAAAATTATAATTATCACAAAACCTTACAAGGGACGATGTCAAAACAATAAATTCCGATTTATTTAATTTTAATTCATGATCGTATGGAAATTGTTTTGCTTCGAGCAACTGACTGACATAAGTTGTATTTTACACATTTTATGTCACTGCAGCACTTTGCCATATGTTTCGTGGATTTTGTCGTTCATTAAAGTCTGTGCGAAAAAAAAACAAGGAAATTCGAGATAATTGGCACACTTTCAACTATTGGTCTGGCAAATTGTGGTATCAAAATTATAGGAAATATAACTTCCTCGCCTTTGAAATTGTCGTCGCCTTGATTATGATGGCTTAGATGATATTTTTCGAGAGTTTCTTCAACATGAAACTATTTCCCTTAGACTGTCTTTTGATGGACTTCGCAAATATTAATCCGTTGGTGTTCCCATTTTCGTCAGATAAGAAAATTACAAATTGTCATTCAATAGAATAAAAAAATGAAATTTTAGATAACGCCAGCATCCAACCCTAAATATATGCCTTTTCTTTCATTTTCCGTTCAAAATTTCCAATTTTGACTTCATAGCGTAACTATTTCGATCCGAGGAATCGACCAGAAAAATATCACCATGCAAATCGGATTATGTTGAGCTGCGTTTATCGCATATGAACCAAAACTAATTCATTTTGAAATACCCAATTAAATATATACATATAATTAAGTAAAAAAATAAAATAAAATTTATAAATTTATCATAGTTTTTAATTCTAAGATTTAACAATTTTAAAGATACCACCATTACAATGATTTCCCCCCTTAAAGTAGGCGTTGCAAGCATTTAGCATGGTATATTTATAACTCCTGTCTTACTATCAGTAGTATTTTTTAACCCAAGCATGTAGCAAAAAACCTTGCAAGCCAGACTTTTCTTGTGCACCATACTGTTGTTGTGTTATAGAAAAAAATTAATGAATTCGAAGGTGAATATTTTTTGTACAAAAAAATAAATATACATGTAATGCAAGTACAAACCATGGTTACATGTTTTGTAACTTTATTATTGTAGCAGGTCAATTTTGATGTGAGCCAAAAGACACAAAAGTGGCATGCAAACCCGTTGTAAGTCAAACATTTAAGTTTTCTTTTAATTTAAAATTATTTTAATTTTATTTTTGTTCACCTTTCGTAAGTTTTCAACATTATTTTTGTTGGCTTCCGTTTGGAAATTGTTGTTGTTCAACTTTATGTGCACACGTTTGAACACCACTTTCACAAAAAAAAAATTCGCAGGAAAATGATAACTTATTCAATGACGTCAGCAGCAATTTTTACTTCAAAATAAAACTGGAGAGCGAATTGAGAAAAAGCAATAATGAATCTAGTAGAAAGAAAGGCAGAGGACTACAATAGAAAATGCCAAATGATGCTTGAGAAGGATATGAAAAAGTTGTTCGAGCTAACCTTTCTGTTATTGCATGCAAAACTTTTTAATATAATTCACTTCGAAACACAAAACACAGATTCTAAAAAAAAAAAAAATCATTAAATTCTCGTTAAATAGTTACGACGATATTATAAACGGTACCAGTATTTAGCAGACCGACACAACACCACCGTCGTCACGTCCGCACGTGTATTAGGTCTGGTCTGAACTGTGTGGGGTTTTGTTGTAAAAAAAAAAATATTGTGTCTAGAAAACTGCTAATATCAAACAAATTATGACATTAGGTTTATGAATAAGTATCTAGATACTTGAAAGTGAGTACGCCAAAGAAATTCACCATGTGCCAATTTATTAAAAACTAATGTAGGTATATACCACCTATACAAGTCGTCGTCGCTTCGAGTAGCTATACCAACTACGCGCTACATATTAGATGTCAGTGGGAAGCGGTATGAGTATACTAGAGTGCGAGTCATTAACTGACATGGGTGTCATGATGTGTGTCGTGTTTTATCATTCGTGTAATCACTTACTATCACTTTTCCACATTTAGTTGAACATTAGTTGGGTTGGAGCGTGAAAACGAGCACTACGATTATAGAGTACCTATCTATCTAAAGGAAGTTATTATTAGACTGTTAGATTTTATTAAAAAGCTCGTAACAGTTGGTTGAGCAAAATGGATGATTTGGGTGCACTTTCTAAGGTCACCTGAATTCGATGTCTTAGAGTGTCCAGGCTAGTAATTTTAAGTTAATCTTTTAAAGTTTCTCAATTGAGCAGATGAATGAAGAGAAAAAAATTAGGGTGATTCGGTTTTTACGAGAGTCACTAATTTATGAAAGAAAATTACGTAACTTATCTATTGCATAGTTGGTGTCCTTAAAAAAATAACAATACACACAGGGGTTAAGTAATGGCATCCATTTCCCTTGCTTACGAAATAGTATGTACAAGAACTCGATCTGCTTTAAACTCCGCTTAATGGACCATGTCCTCAACTTCGTATAGGGGGGTGGCCGTGGCGCGATAGTTGTGTACTCGCCTGTCAACCTCGTGGTTGTGGGTTCGATTCCTGTCGCTGTCAATGTCTTCTTATATTCCATTAAAAACCAATTCTAAAAATTGTCATAAAATAAGTTGCTGCTTTGGTCATTACATGCTGTTTAAGCATAACACTAACAACATGTGATTTAGTAAACTAGCATACCCATAAAATATGACAAAGAAATAAATAAAATAATGCGAATTGTAAGAGACATAAATAAATAAGACACGGTAATTCTCTCCGCATTAGTTCAGCCGCCATCCCTGAAGATAAATCTGAGACAACAACCAGTTCTAGTCTCAGAACATCGCGCCACACATCTTTCCTATCCTTCTTTCTCTTCTTCCACCGGATGCCCGCGCTATGTTAAGAAAAACATATAAAGGGTATTCATAATCCCTTGAGCACGTGCAAAGTTATAAAAAAAAAAAATACGCTTAAAAACAAAAAAAAAAATACGCTTAAAATATTATCCCTCATTCAAAACTTTGAAATCAATGATTTTCCGAAAAGAGAAACAATCCTTTGAATAACTGATCTCAAAATTGTAATATAAAATTATTCCAGGGGTGACAAGTAACGTTTGTGGTAAATTGCACCTGAAGGTGATATACAGAGTGATTGCATAAGGTCTGGTGAAATGATAGAGTATCTAGGTTGGCTATTATGTTCGATAACATCGTAAGCACAAGATTTTTAGTCGAAACAGCTAAATATTTGTATGGTGGTTTTTTAATTTATTTTTCATACAAAAAATCCTTATAATTTATTTGTTTCCTAAAAAAATGATGGTATGATAATTTTAAGTATTAAACAATATAAACTTAAAAACACAATTTAAAAAAATATCGTCCACCCGTTTTCAAAATATTGAATTTTCAAAAAAGAAATTACTTTTTTTTTAACTTCGAAAATGTGCAATATCTATTATGTATATATTTATAATTCAAAGGATCTCCTCTGTAAAAAAAAAAATTGTGATAGAGATCCGTCGAGCCGTTTATGAGAAAATCGAAAATCAAAAAATTGTTAAATGGCAGGCGTTGATAACAAAATATGTAAAAAATGTAGACTATACCTATGGTAACGGTGGCCATTTTTTCAGATGCAAAAAAGAGGACTTTAATTAACCTAAACAAGCTTATGAAGAAATTCAAAATATTTTTACTTCAGATTACACACATCAGCCCATTTTTAAAAACAAAAATAAAAATACTTATAGCATAAACAAAATACTTAATTTAAGAGTTCAACTCAAAGAAACTGTAAGTTTTTGTATTTTCCTTCTTTTTTTTTTAAGATGACATCCCGACTTCTTAAAAAAGTCTTAAAATCTCCACAATCATTTTCATAATTGCACTTATTTATCAACATTGCCTTTAGTGTATCAATTTTTAATTAGCGAATTTTCAGGCCATTGGTAAAAGGAGGACAAATGACTGTTAACGACTGGATCGTACGAACTTGCTCTTACTCGTATGTTCGATCACATCGTATGCAAAAGATTTCTATTTAAAATTTAAATATATTTTTTACGTCGTTTTTTACTTTATTTTGTATATACAAAGTTTATTTAATTTTTTTCAAAAAAAAAAAAAATGATATGCCAATCTTAAATATTTAATAATATAAACTTAAAAACAAAAGATTAAATCGGCTTAATCAAAGCAAAAATAATTCAAAATTCTGAAATAAATACTAATTTGAGCTAAAAAAAAGTACGCCATTTTATTTCTTGTATACATTTGAATTTATGAGAAAAAAAAAATTAAAAATCTGTGCAGCGGTTTTTGAGAAAAAAAGTTTCTTTTTTAAACTTTTTGAAAAAAAAAATTAAAAACGCCAATTCATAGGTATTCAGCACATATAACTGTAATTTTTGAAAACAAAAAATTATTGAGCAGTTTTCAAAATATAAATTAATTTTTTTTAAATGCTTTTAAAAATACAAAAAAAAATTAATTAAAAATATTGGTACGCAGTATAAATTGGGAAACCTAAGCCTATATATTGTGAAATTTCGAAGGAATTGGTAGAGCCATTTATGAGATAGTCGAAATAAAAAAAAACGGTCCTATGGAAAGTACCGTTTTTAGACATTTTTAAATTTTTATATCAATCATATGATCGGTCGTAGCTAAAAAGCTGCACTGATTTTTTTTAACCAAAATCGTTTGAGCCGTTTCCGAGAAAAATAGGCTTTAACGTAACGGTTATAAGGCAGGTACCGTTATTTTTTGAGCTAACATTTTTTTTTCAATTTCCCCTCTGTACAATACCTAAAAAACGCTCTATATACCAAACCAATTTTCGACAAATGCATAACTAGCCTTATAGTACCTGTAATCTCAAGTAAAAAGGAGACGATACCGAAAAAAGGGCTGTCCTCTAAAAAAGAGAACGGATGGTCACCGAACCTATAACGGTACAGATTTTTTTTCTTATCAAAATCGTTAGAGCCATGTTCGAGATAATTAAAATGATAGACAACATTTCATGGCAGACACCATAATTTTGGGGCAAAAAAAAAGTTTTAAAAATCTATTTGAGACAATCACATAAAGCGCTTAATTATCAAGTTTGAAGATATTCGTTTCAGCCGTTTAGATTGTAAGTCGACCTACAGACAGATAGACAAAAGGAATTGCAGAATGCATTTTCTTGTGTTTTATAACAGCATAATGTCAAGTTCGATCAAAACCTCCTTCAAATGTAAAACTTGCCCCTGTACCTTTATCGCAAGTAAAGTCGTACGTAAGAGGGCTTAATCGCCTAGTTTACCTAGAAGGGGCAATTTTCTAAGCAAAATTGACTTAAAAAAAAGAAAAATTAACATCCAACGCAACATGGATAAAGCAGGATGTCGCTTCTTTAATTCTGATTTTAAATAAAATTGATTTAGTGAACAGGTTTTGAAAATTAATTTTCAAACTTAATGTTTACAAAAAAAAAATATATTAATATAAATATCAAATAAACAGTTTTCCAGAAAAATCATAAACCAAAAAATGGTTCTACTATAGAAGTTCCACAAAAAAAATTTCCAAAACGAAAATTGCCAAAAGGTACATTTTTCCTTCATTAATGGACTATTTTTTTTAACTGCAAATCGTTCAAGTCGTTGTTGGGAGAAATAGGATTTACCTTTTGACAGGAACCCTTAATTTTGGTTTACAATAAATGAAAAATCGATTTTTTTATAAATTAAAAACTTGCCATATAACTAGGAATCTATTTATATATCGCAATTAAAAAACATGCATTTATTTTATTACCTGTTGGTCACACTATTGTTACAAAGCATCATTCATGGTAAAGACTTTATGAAGTGTACTTGGTCAAGTTTGAGTGTTTTTTTTATTTAGTATTATTTTTTTTATTTTAACCTTAAGTTTCTCTAAATTTGTGGTGTCGTGGTTGTAAAAATTAAACTGTCAAATAATACTTGGAAAACCCCACAAGTAAGCTTATTTATTTTGTCGCTATAGAGGTTAAAGATCTCTTCGTTAGTTTTGAAGTATGTTTTTTTTTATTAACTTACAGTGGAGGAGTAAAATCTGCGCAAATACATACAATTTATATTCAGGTCTTTTGGTTCATAAAAGGCAAAGATAAAAAAGAACTATATCAGTGGGATTTTTGCGGTGCTACCTTTTAAGTATACTACTTCATTATCGTACATTATGTACTTAATAAAATATAAAATAAAAACAGCATTTGTTATTTTTACTTGCGATTATATGTACTATAAGGAAAGTTATGTATTCGTAAAAAAAAAATTCTAACAGTCAAGCATGACAAAAAAGTGGATCCCCCAAATCCATCTGTCTGTCATTCTGTCAGTCTGTCCTCTAATCTACAGCCTAAACGGTTGGATAGATTAGTGTCAAACTTGGTACATATTATTTTTTCGGTAATATGCCCACACGTTGTTTTCATTTTTTTAAAATACTATAGTAGCTCCCATAATTTTTTTTTGGCCAAAAACAAAAATCTTAATTTTTTAATAAACGGCCCCAACGATTTTTATAAAAAAAAATCACTTCATTAATGAAGGAAAAGGGTACCTTTTAATATTTGTTTTGAAAAGAAATTGTTATTTTTGGTAACTCTAGTAAAACAATTTTTTTAGTTTTCGATTTTCTGGGTAACGGTTAATTTGATTTTCTTGAAATTTTTAACGCAGAAGCTCCTAAAAAGTTTAAACACTATTGTAAGCCAAAATTTTTCAAAACATTTTTTTTTTGGAAATTGTTTTTTTTTTTTTTTTTTTGAAAACTCCAAATTTCGAAAAGGAATCACTGATTTTTTCGAAACTTGGTATTTGGTGATTTTTTGACATTATCTTGTATAGGTAAAGAAAACTATTTTTCTAAAATTAAAAACAACGGCACCTCCCATACAAATGTTAAAAAGCCCTTAAGAAAAAAAATGCATTTCTCGAAAACAGCTATAAGAAATTTATAAAAAACTGTGTGTTCCCAAATTATTAAACTCCACTTTCAAGCATAAAAATATTTTTTTTTGCGTACTTGTAACGGTACTTCCCATACAACCACTTTTCATATTTTCGACTTTCTCAAAATTGGATGAACCGATTAAAATAATTTTTTTTATACAAATGCTCCTCCCTAAAAATGTTATTAAGACTGCATACGAAAATTAAAAAGAAAATTTCCAATTTAATGATTAGGAATTCTAGTCTTGTTGGATATAGTTCACACTAGATGTTCTTCACGGAATCTATGTAAGATGAACTGAACTTGGCAAAAATTGCGTATTGACAAAGGTCCTCACTAGTCAACTGATGAGTCCATGTGAGATCGCCGGGACGAAACGCCAGTTTTTGTTGGACTAAAGGCCGTTAAAAGCTATTTTGAATCAAAAAGAAAATAGTTTTTCGATTTAATTTTTTTTTTTTTGAAATCTGAATTTTATATGCATATTAATAATATGTAATTAAAAGTTCGATATGTTCAATTTTAAAATTTGAAGATTTCACTTCTTCGGCTTTTTTGGTCGTGATAATTTATTAATGAAAGATATTCATTAGTTTTCCCAACGTTTCGACTGAGTTTTCAGTCTTCTTCGGGGGCACTTTATTAACCATGAAACAAAATAAGAGAAACATTTGTATGTCTACATTTAGTTGTTAAGATTTTACACTTACAATTATATGAACGAAACTATTTTATCAAATTGCATATATATATATATAAATTAAAAAAATGACAGTTTTGTGATTGAATATTTAAATTAAAGCACTATTTCTTAGTTAGAAGTTTAGTCAACAACTGTTTAATAAAATTTTCTTTTAAAGGAGCAACAAAACTATTGATGTATGTATGTATGAATATATTTCATTAATAAATTATCACGACCAAAAAAGCCGAAGAAGTGAAATTTTCAAATTTTAAAATTATTAATAATATCTTCAAAATGGCGTTTCAAATTTTTTTTCTAAAAATGATTTCAAAATTTTATACATAAAAAATAATTTATTAAAAAACCGCTCCAACGAATTTTGAATTTTTTTTATCTATTATTATTTATCCATGAATTCAAATTGTATCTTTGTTTTCATTCAAACGACTAAGCAATATAAAAACATTTAAGTATGTGTATTATCCATTAATTTCTACCTTATTATTATTCCTTTCTACGAATTTTTGCATACGTCCTGAATACTAAATACAATGTAGGCCCTCATACATTTATATATAGTATACATATGTGTCTTTAAAAATCACATGAATCTTATGTAATGCATATTCCACCTTAATTACAAAGTTATATACATATTATATGTACATGTTTATGTACTTAGGATCCATCTATATATGTATGTAGATACTTTTTACTCTCCTAACTTACATAATTAAAATCTATAACTTAGATTTAAATAAATATTTGTTGGGGTACCTATGTAACTATTTCTTGAATCATCCATTTGACAATTGATTGTAATAAGAATCAAGGTAATCCTACCTGCATAGGCTTTAAAACTGCATAGGATAACTACACCTAACTAACTAAACCTCAATGGTTAGCTACATTAAAGTTGTTAGCTACAAGAGCAAGTTCGTACGATCCAGTCGTGCATTTTATTTTTAATGAAAATCGTTATATCCGTTTACGAGACAATTAAGATGTCAGAAAAAATTGTATGGAAAGTACCGTTAGTTTTGGGTCTAGAACAACAATTCAAAAACTTATTTCAGACAATCACCTAAAACACTTAAGTACCAAGGTTATAGAAAATCGCTTCAGCCGCTTATCCTGTAGATCGTTGTACAGACAGACAGACAGACAGACAGACGGAATTGCGAAACCCATTTTTTTGGTTTCTCTATCATCGTAGTTTTTTTTCCAAATCCAAACTTGCCCTTATATTGTACCTATGTTTATCTCAAGGAAGAAAATATTAAAAAGCTTCGGAGGCAGTATGCAACCATCAGGGACGACTGAAGGTACCTTATCAATAATTCCCTAATTCCGAAAGTTTTAAAGCTCTTAATATATTATATGGAAGCGGGTTAAAATTCTGGCTTCAAATTACTGCTTTTCAAAATTCTGCTTTTAAAATGAAAATTCTGCTTCTCAAAATTCTGTCCGTCAACAAAATAGAAAAACAATTCTGCTTATTTTTTAAATTTTTAATTAACTTTTTTTTATTTACAATTAGGTAAAATTAATTATGAATAAAAAAAAATAAAGAAAAAAACAAACAAAAACCAAAGAGAACAATGTTTTTTTTTTAAATGCGCCTAAGAACCGAAGATAGCCAATGTGACTCATGTAGATCGGTTCTCTTTTCTATAATTCTTTTTATTTGTTTGTTTTTCGATTTTCGAAACAATTTTTCTTTTTTTTTCTTTAATAGACAATAACCGAATAATTGCCTTAAGAAGTTGAACTTTTAAGAAATTATGATTATGCTCTGCTTATGAAAACTCGGGAAATAATAAAGAAAACAAAGGTTTGGAAAACGTTAAAAGCGCGCTTTTTTAAACATTTTCCAAACCTTTGTTTTTTTTTTTTATTATTTGCAGAATTTTGATGAGCAGAATTTCGAAAAGCAGAATTTTGAAAGCAGAATTTTAAAAGCAGAATATTGAAAGCAGAATTTTGTGTTAAAAGAATTTTGACCTCAACCCACATTAAATATACATATAGTTTACAACAGATATCACAACACTGGTTTCTACTTGCCAAATGTTAATTGGGAATAGTCCACATCCGGAAAACCATATGTGAATTCCTCAATTACATTCCTGTTTCAGCAACTTAGTTTAAGAAAAATAAATTATTACATTGAAATTATTTCTATTTAACAAAAAGAAAAAGAAACTCCAACACTTACATAAGTATGTATTTAATTTAATTTATATATTTTCATAATTGAAGGAAATTTGATTTAAAAGTAAATAAATAAATAAATTAAGTAAATTCCCATCCTCACAGAAAATTGCTTTTTTTCGAAGTC
The DNA here is from genome assembly GCA_910595825.1 of Philhelius pedissequus. Classification (NCBI taxonomy): domain Eukaryota; kingdom Metazoa; phylum Arthropoda; class Insecta; order Diptera; family Syrphidae; genus Philhelius; species Philhelius pedissequus. The sequence continues at coordinate 45,347,721 of OU343162.1, forward strand.
TATGTTTTTTTTGTTTCAAAATTCAATCAATTGGAATAATTGTTCACCAGAAAGTTATATTGCTTAGGAATGAGTGTTTTTATTTTCCATCTAATATTTATGTTAAAATAATTGAGAAGTTGTGTGTACAAGGATTTTTTGAAGAAAAAAATATCTTCAGATCTTGAAGTGTTTCTTTTGTAAGAGAAATAAATATTGAATATTATATCAACTTCACAAAATAAGTTTTTCTTCTCATATATATGATGAGGGTAAGGTAAAAGTAGATATTTTAAGGGCAAATCCATTGAGTAGAAATTATTTATCCTGTCTTACCGCAACTGATACTTCAAACAGAAATGTGACACATAATTTTGAGACAGTATACTTAAGCCAAATATTACAGTTGGGTATATGTTTTTAAAGTGGTTGTAGGAAGGAATTGAAACTTCTTATGACTTTTTGTGTGAACATAATAATGACAATCTCTTTCACTCACATTTTCTCTTGGAATGAAATAAAACATGAAATATCTTTATACATTAAGTGCCTATACATAGTTATTTATTGTATCTATATGTTCATAAATTGTCATTAAAAAAAGCTGTGAAAGTGGAAACAAGAAATGAATGAAATTTAATCGTAGTGTTTATGATATCATAAGGAAACAGAGCTCTGTTTTAAAGGGATGGCTACATTTTGAAAGTTCATGGCGGCCATGTTGTTTCCTCTGTTATAAGAGTTTCTTGTTATTTGTATATTCTCAAAGTTAGAGTCCTTGTTATTATTATCAAATAAAAAATAAAATCATATAATAAAGTCATCATTAGGGGCGGGACCCATTTTTGGATAAGGCAAAATTAAAAGATTTGAAAATATTGGCAATCCATACTAGATATTCCTAATGGCTAAAATGGCTAGACATTAGTAGAAAGTTACTTTTTGGTGTGCACATTAAGCTAAAGCAACGATTACAGTGAGATCGTCTTCTAAATTATTTTAAACGAAACCGATTTTAATGCAATTAATTCCACAACTCATACCACAATGGACAGTCTGCACGTGGGCAATTTTAATGCATGGTTATTTCAGGCATATGCGATTCGAAATGGCCGAAAAGAGTAAGGTGGTAGGGATTTGCCAATAAACTTACGTACGATTCATGGAACTTGTAATCAATTTTAATATTTGCCTGCCAAGAATATAAATAAATTTATTAAAATATCTTCCTTTAAATTTTTACTTCTCGTCATTATGAAAGAAATTAATTTTCGTTAATTTAGCTAAAATTTCGTTGTCCCAATGAAAAACTTCGTTTAAAATATTAACCTTGTAATTAAGGTTTTGTTGTAAAAGTTCTCAAGCTGGTTTTGAGAGTAATCTTCTAATTGGGCACATTTTTGAGAGAAGACTACCAAGATTTGACTTTTCTTCTCGATCTTTTCTGTATTTGTGAGAGTCAGTCGCAAGTAGACAAATTGTACCAAAAAAGTAATAAGCCCACACGTTTTCTTGATTTTTTTAAGACACAAGAATAACGCTATCTGTCATAATTTTATTTCTTGTTAAACTACTTAAACGATTTTTATTAAAAAAAACTCCAATAATTAAAATAAGGAAAGGTATATTCTCATTTAGTAAAAAATATGGTTATTTTTGGTGTCTCTAGTAGTACCATTTTTTCGATTTCAAGGAAAATGGTTCGGATGATTTTTTTTCTTCACAAGGTCCAATAAATATTAAACAGTCAACATTTTTTAAAAACTTTTTTTTTGAAATAAAAACAAATATTGTTTTAATTGAAAGCTCAATATTTCGAAAACGACTCAATCTATTTCTTCACAACTTTGTATTTAGATCCGGTTTGTGTGGACTTTTTAAGAGATCCATGATGGAGTATATGTAAATATAGGTACATATGTATTTTAAAACTTTGAGCTTGAGTGGAATAATTTCTTAAACATATTTACCAGAAGGACTCTGACAGGACAGTTTGGAGAATGGGATTCAATACCATCACATTGATCCGTTTAATAAAATCAGTTGTATAAAAAGCCTTGGCATAAAAATATTAAAGTTTTTATGCTGCTTTTGGCAAAATGTTCACGAAGGGTAAAAGTAGCGATACGTATTTAGACTCGTAGTGGATATTCTTTTTAAAATGGCTAATTTTCACAGAACCGTGATTTTGAAAAAAAAAACCAAAGAAACTTGTCTGGAGTGGTCAAATCGGGCTAGTTTGCTCATAATAACATACTAAACTCAATTTATATTTGCTACATTATAAAAAACTTCAAAATCGTATTCATATACAAACATACTTTAAACAATATTTTAAAGCAGTGTACTAAATATTTCTGCATTTTGTAAATTAAGATTTGAAAAATTGTTTTGAAATTGAGAAAAGACAAACAACTTACCTACTCAATTCTGTCGTTGTCAACAATCGAAGTTGTTAAATACAACATACTAGTACTATACCAAGATCCTTTTAACCTTTAACACACATATTTCCCAAAAAATCTTGGAATTTTATTTAGATAAAAAATGGATGGAAGAGGATAGAAATTAATTACATCATTAAAGATCAAAAGGAAGAAAAAATAGATTTAGTTTAGGAATTTCGCTTAGGGTCAATAATGTTTGTTTTAAAATAATTATTTTTTTTTAAACTAAAATAAAATACAGTTTCCAAAAAAGACGGAATAAATTATGAGCTCTATAAGTAAATGCTACAAGGTGGGACAGAAGTAATTGTCATAATATGAATGTGACAAATGTCATAGTGCCTTAACATTTATGTTTTTGACAGCTTAGAAATTATTTGATAATCAATCAAAAGATAAGTATTTGGCCAAGGGTGAATGTTAAAAAAGAGACGGTACTTGATAACTAGGTTTAGCGAAACCTGTATTTGCTCTATGGCTAGAAAACATCAACGTAACACCAAAAAGAGTTTCTAAATTATTAAAGTCAATAACGAGATATAAAATTATACAATTTATATTTGGAGGTGGCCGTGCCGCAATAGTTGTGTGCTCGCCTGTCAACCTCGTGGTCGCAGGCTCGATTCCTGCCGCTGTTTATGTCTTCTTATATTCCATTAAAAACCAATTCTCAAAAATTGTCATAAAATGAGTTGCTGGCTTACTCATTACATGTTGTTCAGGAATAACATTTACAACATGTGATTGAGTAAACTACTCATAAATATGACAACGAAATAAAATAAAATAATGCGAATTATAAGAGACATAAATAAAAAAGACACGGTAATTTTCTCCACATTAGTTAAGCCGCCATCCCTGAAGATAAATCTGAGACAACAACCAGCTCTAGTCTCAGAACACGGCGCCACACACCTTTCCTATCCTTCTTTCTCTTCTTTCACCAGATGACCGCGCTGGCTGTGTTAAAAACATATAAAGGGTATTCATAATTCCTTGAGCGCGTGCAAATTAATATAAAAACAAAAAAAAAATGGAAGCAAATTTATTAAGAGTAAAGAACCGTGTACGTTCCAATTGGGAAAGCAACAACACGCCTAAAAAGGAAATTATATGTTTTCTGAATAGTAAAGATGTATTTGATTAATTATTAGATTAATCGAAGAAAATTTCCATAAAAATAAAAAAATATATATCTTACACAACTTTGTACTGTTTTTTTTTTTTTTTTTTTTTTTTTTTTGTTAAGCTTAACAGTCCCACTCATTTATCTACTTCAAACTAAATTAAAGCTGATGTCCCAAAATTCAAACGTTTTATCCTTAATTATTTTCTGTAATTTTATATTCATTTAAAATATTTTTTTTTCAGGGATAGAAATAATGACAAATTCTCAAAGAGTATCCCTTGTCATGATAAAGTGCTTCGCATCTTAGGCCTTCTGATACGAGAGAAAAAAAATTAAGTGCGGCCTCCACTTCCACCTAACAGTACGCGCCCCAGGAATCAGTATTTAAGTATTCAGAGAATATTAAGTTTTAAAGAGTGCTGCAAATGAACTAAAAAATCTGTAAATATTTATTAAGGGAAAAACATGTAGGGCGAACTCTTAAGAACCTAAAAGAATTTGACTTAGCGGACAATCATAAAGTATCCGAAGTCATACAAAAACTGTTTTTTTTTTTAAATAATTGATTGATTGATGACATACAAATATGCTTAGTTATATTTTGTAATGTACTGTATTGCTTAGGTTATACATATATTTATACAAATATAATCTAATGTGCATTGCACATGTTAAACTTACCGTTTTAATGTGGTCAAAATAGTTCAGTTGACTTACCTGAAATTACAAATAAAAACATATTAAAATATATATAAATATATATAAATATATGTAATTTAAGAATAAAATTTAAAATCTATTACTTATACAAAGTATTAACGATAAAAATATGTTAGGACGGTATTTTAAGTTTTCTGAACTTTGGCTTTTCGGATTTCTGACTCTAATTATAAAAGTAATTCAAGCAAACTGAAAAAATTTTGCTATGCAAATTTTATGTCTTTGTTGTTCAATAAATTTAAAATAACAATTTTCAAAAATATCGTCAACAATATTTCAATGTAGTGAATTATCAATAAAAATGGAAACAAATATTTTGGAAAATTTTAATATGCAGTATTATTCATGCCTATTACCGAATACGTTAACCGCTTCAAATTTTATATATAAAATGGGTTGGTGGCATTTTTCCCAAGACATAATCCCCAAAGTCAAATCCCCAAATCCGAAAATCCCCAGCATCAAAATCCGCAAACAAAAAATCCATAGGGCGAAAATCCCAATGCCAATATCCCCAAAACAAATATGTTCAAGTAATCGCGCGCGCGAATTCATCGCATGATTCACTGCTTGAACATATTTGTTTTAGGGATAGTTGGCTTAATTTATATTGCAGGAAGAGTAATTACAATTTTTTTATTTTAAAAAAACAAATACATAGCCACAATAAAAGTAATTAATATGTTAAAATAATGCAAACAAAGGTCTGTTAATTGCTATCATTTATTAGTGATAAGAGAATTTCATTAGATTTTTTTTTGAAAACGAAGTGCACACTGGGGATTCCGTGGGGATTTTGGCAAGAAAGATTGTTTCGTTGGGGATTTTGTCCATGTGCATTATGTCTGTGGGGATATTGGCTAGATGGATTTAATTTTTTTGGGGATTTTGTTCGATGGGTATTTTTTGAGGGATTTCGTACGAAACACATATAAAATATAGACGTCATCATATGCATTTTGTATTCGAAAAAAATCGATGAGGATGAATAAAAATTACGGTATCTCTCGTTCAAATATTTGTTCATGACAGAGAAATAGAAGGTCGCAAAACTATGAGTATTCTTTTCAAATAATTTATTTTATCTTACTTATTGCTGAACAGCAAGAGTCCCGAAGCAAGAAATAGATATAATTGTTTCAAACACTTATTGTAATAAACGCATACAAAAGTTCGAAATTTTCGCTTTTTTCAGTTTTGGCCCGATCTGAAATTGAAAGTTGGAAGTCTTATCTCCACTGAAACGTGCTGAATCAAATTTCCTAAACTTCAAAAAGTGATTGAAATTTAAATCCAAGCGGAAATCTCAGAATGGTACTCCAGTCCAAGCACTTTGACAACTGAATCAGAACTCATGTCAGCACAAACTTAGCCTAAAACACTTTCAAAGGGAAAGAGAAAAAAAGAAGAAACTATTTTAAATTCAGATGATAGTTTCGCCGAAATTCAAGGTGAATTTTCTGAATAGCAACATGGGAAACCGCAACATCAGCAATCCTACTTCTTCATTCTCGTCACTATCGCTAATTGCATTACAAAATATTATTAATAATGAAATTAAACCGAATTTGTTTTAATCCAATGAATTTTTTTTCAATTTCATTTGAGTTTGACAGATATCTATTACTTTTTCATCGGTTAAAAATCCGCTACCGATTTGTCGGTTCGTAAAAGCTATGAAATTCTACTTCCAAAACGCCACGACACGAGAATGAAAAAAAAGCGGTTGAATTGCATGTACAGATATTGTCGGGGTATTTACCTATATCGCAATTAAAAAGAATTGGGGAAATAAGTGATTGCCTAAAATTTAGTTGTACGATGCTAAGGTTATTAAAGATTTTCTTTTAAAGAGAATGGCGCAAAATTTTGAAGGATTTGGTAATATGTTAAATCATTTTTATTATGATACTAGGCAAAAAGAAGATTTCGCTAATTTTAAACCAGTTTAGTATCGTACTATTTTCTTAACATTTTACTAAAATTAAAATCACAAAATGGCTACTTTATTTTTTTTAGAATCGTACTAAATCCATATGCCACTTTGACATTTACAAACGTCAAAAAGTTATGTTCGCCTACTTTTTTGCACTATCTTAGGCGTGTTTAGTTGTAGTTCATTAAGAAAATAGATTTAGTATGGTGCTAGTTAAAAAGTGTTTAAATTTAGGAAAATATTAGTAAAGCGCTTTATTATTAACAAACTGTTAAGTAGTATGATGCTAAGCCCTTAGCATCAGGCTGTTTAAAATGTTGCGCCAATAAGTTTTATTACAAAAAAAAAACTTCTAGCTTGTGATAAAATAACTATCGTTATGTTTTATTGGTCCTTTATCTTGCAAGACCGTTAGTAAATTATATTTTTAGCAGATGATCAATTTTAATGATAAATACAAAATAAAAAAATAAATGGAAACACGATATCAAGTTTAGTTTATTGCTGATTTATTACTATGATGTGGTACATATCTAATTATATGGTGACATCATTCTTTTAACAAATAAAAACTTATCAATAATAATTTTCCTGAAAATTTATTTATTATTTACAAACTGTGTATTAATCTTTAACTAATTTTAAGATAATAATAAAAGAAAAAAACATTATTTACTTATGCACAAATACTAGTATGAATAATATCGTAAAGCTATTATAACACCGTTAATGCATTAACCAAAAAAACATTCAAAAGACTAACATTACACCTTCAGCGTTAATTATGTGACAGTTTTAGATATTTAGATGATACTAATTGCTCAAGCCCTTGTAAGTTTTGCACATGGTAATATTTTAAACTGAAGAATTGACAAGCAATTTTTGACGACCACACAATTGTAAAAGAAGAACACTGTAATAATTCGCGGTAGCATCGAACCAGTAACGGCTCGGCGTTGACATAGTAATCACCTTATCTAGGAGCAAAATAGCTGAGAAAATTTCTGATTTTTTAGTAGCAGTAGTAAACTTTATTGAGATTTTTTTTTAACTACATTTAACATAGATAATACACATGTATAGCGATTACAAATATTATTTTGCCGACTTCGAATTGGAGAGGCTTCATTAAGTTTATAAATTATTTTTGTTCTTTAAATTTAGACAAAAGAAATTTAAAATTAAATAGTTGTAAACTACAGTTTAAGAAATTGAAAAAAATGAGTCCACTCAACAAGCCCATTACGATTTCATTAAAAAAAAACTAAAATATAAAAACTTAAAACTAGGTGAGATAAAGGGAAACAGTCATCTCGTCTCTTTTTCTTGAAACACAAACGTGTGCAATTACGGATTGGAATACATAAACGTATGTACAAGAAAGCGGCATCTCGATGGTTATATGGTGAAAGAGAGCGATCTTCTAGTTATTGGATGTTGCGATGACAAGAACTGTTGTTTCCCCATTATCGGTTCCGTTACAGTATAGCGGAATTATGCAGCTTGTCCATTACGGGCTGCAAACATAAGCGATCCATGGGATGGTTTAACTTTCTGGGACAACGTCCCTATACGTATGATGTGTATATGTGCGCAACCAAGGAAGCTTGGAGTAGATGGAATTCGGATGGCTTCTATACATGTGGATGTCGTTCGTTTGACTCCCTCTCCAAGTTACGATTCCTCTGGTGTTGTCGACTTGTACAGTATTCAAATTTAATAACTATTGCACAACTTAATGCAATTATTTATGTTACTTTAACATACTTTTACTTTAGTTAATTTATTTAAAATATTTTTGTAATTATTTTTTTTAAATCTTTTTTTTACTTCTCCAGACGGAAAAACACGTCCGTCCGCAACGGGAGCCAGAAGCCAAACCCCTCTGATTTTTTAGAAGTTTTTAATCCTTTGACATTGCAGACATCATTTAATAGCATTTGACAGTTTATAGCTTGACAGGTGGTCGACGAAATAAATTTTGAGGTAAAAAGTGTATTTCGCTCCAAATATCATTCCAGTTGCTTTTAAATTAGGTCTTCTGCCAATGCATTCACGACATTTTGCAATGACGATTTAGCAAGTCATTCTGACGTCAGATGGTCTGAGCGTGTACAATTTTCATTTTCATATTACATATTTAATTCGTTAACTAATGCGAGATCGATTTGAAAGCGACAATTGGATAAATAAAAAACAAAAGCGTCAAAACTAATTCAAGCTTAATTCCTAAAAAGACTAGCTTTGATCACGCCCAAACGTGCTTTGTAGAGTATGCTCAATATTAACTTATATCATACTATACATTTCAAAATGGTTCCTCAACGGGAAAAATAATTTTAATCTGGGTCAAGTATCTGTAGAATACTTTTTAATTAATGCATTCAAGACACCGTGATCGTATGTTTAAAGAAAGATCCGTGTTCGTCATGGCGTGGCACTTCAGTCGTATATTTAACTAATAGTACATATATGTAACTTGTAATTGAGACATCGCTCTCAACAAAACTATTTCTTTTAAAATAAAATAAAAAGTATGTGCACTTGGGCGTATACGTACTTTTTTTACTTGCGATATATGTAGGGGAATAGTGCTAATAGTGACACTTTTCTTTTAAATTGGTATACCTCTAAAAGTGTTCAAGCAATTTCAACCAAATTTGAAGTATATTTTAAGGCACATTTCGCATTATTCTTCCAAAAGAAATTTTATTGAAAGGACCCATGAGAGCAACAAACTGAAACTTAGAAAACGATAAACTGTCTCACTGTGTGCAAGCAGTGCAAGCACTGTTTTACAAGCAGTGCAAAATTACACAAAATACAGTGTATGACGGACAGTGAGATGAATAAAAAAAAGAAAAAAAAATGTTAAACGTAAATAAGTGGGTGTTAGTATCTTATTAAATTAATTAAGAGTCGATTTTTCAATGTCCAGATAAGCATCCAGTTAGTTGCCAGAGGAATAAACATACTTGACTGTTAAACAACCGGATAACAACATCGAATTTTTCAATCAAGAAAATTCAATCTATAGAATAATTTAATTTGAACGTCACTTTTATTTCGAGTATCGAACTTTTCATAGAAATTAATTTATTGTTTAACGTTTATTTCAAGGCAATCATTTTTCAAAGTGTTTTTGACATCTCAAATAGCTATTTATTTTATTCATCAGATAACTCCTTATTCCGCTCGAAAATGAGCAGATAAATTTATTCCTAGATTAAGTTGTATCTGACTGTTAAAAAACTGATTTTTGATCAATCTGCAGAATATACTAGCTGACTGCTTAACGGACTATTGAAAAATTGACCCTAAGTAACGTAAATATATCTCTTCAAGGAAAAGTAAGAAAAAATAATAAACTAAAAAATGTAAAAAAAAAAACAATGAAAGTGCAAACAGTGAGACATGTCTCTTCTCACTGCTGTTAGTTTTTTTGGAAATGTGTCACTGTTTTATCATTTTATCATTTCATGACAAATAATTCTAAGGTTTTGTTGTTTTATTATAACAGAACACATACAAATGTTATATGTAACAAAAATTGTGAGTATTTACCAGATTATTTCCCGTAACTGTTTTAAATTTAAACATATTCCGAAAAATACTTCGGAGAATTTTTTAAGTGTTTACTTGGTGCAGGTTAACGCGTGGAGGGGAGAATAAAAGTTTTTACCAATACTGGCATGCCTATGCATGCTTTCAAAACAGAGAAAATGAATTGTCTTACTGTTTGCACGGCCTCACTGTTAAGCTACAATATTACGGCCAACGTAATCGGTCATCGCATTGGCCCTCTGACGTCACCACAAAACTAACACTCAATGTTTACAGTGTCAATGCTTCAAACGTTGACACGAATAACCCAAGTCGGTCAATGATGTCCCAAAATGCGATGACGTGCCTTGTGTGTCAACGTAATTTTTATTCGTCACAGCCAATGAGTTAACACTCAAAAATGTTGACGATCACACGAATTGACCAAATTCAAATGCGTTGACCCTAAGACAGAAGAAAGGGCGGTCATTTTTCACGTTTTTTTTGAGCAGACATCAGTTTGATTTTGTAAAAAAAAAACTCTTTTAAAGTTAATTTTTAATATTAAACAAAAAAAATACAAATGACAAAAAGAAACTTTGATTTGGAATGAGAGCAACAGATAAGGAAAGCGGACGGATGCGAGGAAATCATCGTTCTGTTTGGACAAAAAGCTGGTGATGCTGCGTGAAAAAGAATCATCCGGTGTGAATCTACTCCGCGAATTGCGAAACGAGGAACCAAACTGCGCATGTCAGCCAATTAATTTAAGATGCAGTAATATGAAATTACACAATATAACAACAAAAAAACAGCTGGTAAATACGAGTATGTGTATATTATTTGTTTTTATTTTATATCTCAATCTCAATCTCAAAGCTACGTTGACTGGGTATAAAATCGTGCCGTGTCAATGTTGGGATATAGTCAATACGACGACGAATAATTTTAAAACCTTTTTTGAAACATGGATTTTCTTTATTGGAAGAAGTTATTGAAAAGAAAGGTAACAATATTTCTTATTAGAGTACAGTATACGCAAGGGATGTGTTCAAAAAAACACCGCGTATACCGAATTCGCGTATGCGGAGACTAGAAACTGTATGAAAATATAGGGATGAGTTCCAACAAAACCAATTTTGCATATATTTTATGTAACTACATGTAAAAAAATAAAATGCACGACTGTATCGCACGTACTTGCTCCTATGTTCGATTACATTATATGCAAAAGATTCTTAATGGAAACGGCTAAAAGTATTTTTAAAGTCGTTTTTCATTTAATTTTCTATATTTTTTTAAATCCAAAAAAAACTATTTTTTCGAAAATTTTGAAATGCAGTATTATTTAGAATTTGAAGGAATTTGTACAAATTTTTATCGAATCCGTTGAGCCGTTTATGATAAAGTCGAAAATCAATAAAATTGTTGTATGGCAGGTACCGTTAATAACAAAATATTTTTAAATTTTTCTCGGCCAAAATTTAGGCCATACTCAAATTAGTACACATACTAATTTTTATCAAAATCCTTAGAGCCGTTTTCGAGATAATTAAGATTGAAAAAAAAATGGTATGGTAAGTACCGTTGTTTTTGAAGCTAAAACAACGATTGAAAAATATATTTTGGAAAATCACCTAAAACGCCTAACCACAAAGTTTGAACAAAATTGGTTCAGCCGTTTAGGCTGTAGATTGTTCTACAGACAGACAGACAGACAGAAAGTGAGAGACAGACAGACGGAATTGCGGGACCCACTATTTAGATGTTCTCTATCATCGTAATGTTAACTTTGATTAAAATCTCGAGTTCGATTTTTTTTACAAATGCAAAACTTGCCCTATATCTAGTACCTATATCGCAAGTAAAAATACTTACACAATTTTTTTTTAACAAGAACCTTTTATTATTTTTAACAAAAACAAAATGAAAGTGAAAATTGAATCCACGCAATTAGCATACTGTCCATCTTTTCCACAATCGGATCCCTACTTATTTTTATTATCTTAGCTGATAAAGGGGTGCCTGTTGTTTCGTTTTTTTCACTTCGCATTTCTTTATTTCCCATTTTCCTCGTTTTGCATTTCCAATTAAAGTCCAATGAGTTATTTAGGTCAAGATTATTTCGCCCAAGGTTTATTTCTCATTTTGTTTGTTATTAGAATTATTGTCATTGGCGTGTAATACATATAAGCCTTTATTAGAATGTATGTACATTTAGTTTTTGTTAAGTGTTTTTGTATAATGAAGGAATTATCTTATTTAAATAAAATATTAAAAATCTCGGTTTATTATAATCTCACTTTTTGAAAACCTAGTTAATCCCGGCTTAGACCGATATGTGTTTTGATAAATGTTACACAAAAAACTTTGCATACACCCAAACTCGACCCTACCTCAAATCCTATAATTGGGCTACGCACTATTCGCGGAAATTTTAAGCCTTCAAAAACAAAAAAACATTAAGACTAAACACACGTTCGCGATGTAATCGAAATCGAAATGAACAAAAAATTAAATAATCGGAAAACTAAATAATAAAAACCGGAATAAACTTCAAACGAACTAAGTAAAATTCCTAATGATTTTTTTTCAAAACAAATGTAAGCAAAGTAATTGAAAAACATTTTAAATAAAATACTGAATAAACGAAATGCGAAACGACTAAAACGAAATAATATAAAAACGAGACGAAGAAAACGAATCATACCATACCCCTGATAAAGGTGCAGCATTTTAAATCGATGTTTTTATTAATTTTGGTTAGCTCTGATTCACTCATTTATGTTGAAAAACGGTCGAAATCGCAGTAGGTCCTTCAACCTTTTCTAACTGTTTAATAATTTCTAATTTTTATTTATTTGAAAATGGTGATCTGGTGTTTTTGATAAATAAATAAAGGATTTTATATAAGACAGGCTTACAGATCAGTGATTTCCGAATGTAAATAAAACTATTTCATTATTTCTCGACGTTTCGTTGGGGTTTTCCAACTTTTTCAAGAGACTGGTTTATTGAACTGTAAAAAATTCCATTATACCTACAATTATTTTTCTTTTTGAACAATTATGCTTACTTTACATTAGTGGTATAATTTATATTTAGACATCACTTTTAGGTTGAACATTCATACAATGAAGAAAATAAATATGTACGTAAAACACTAAACAATAAGACAGATAAGAACTTAAATGCTAATAACACAGAACTTTTTTTATGGCCACACTGTAATTTGACTTTATGTTGTCTTTGTCTTCTTTCGTATTCATTGCTTTCGTCAGTTTTTCTTGTATCCTCAAGCTTTCTATAGTGTACCTTGTATTTTCTCTTTTTTGTTTGTCTAATGTTTTGACATTTTCAAAATCAGCTGTGTGCTGTGTATCATTTATGTGTTGCGCTAAGCCTGTTGTTGTTTTGTTCTTTCTTATATCTGCTTTATGTTCGGCTATCCTCACTCCGAGCGCCCTTTTCGTCATTCCTATATACACAAGATCACAATTGTCATTTGAATTACCTAAACATCCAATTTGGTAGACCACATTGTATTGTTGTTCCTTTTCAATTGGTGTTTTCGTGTTTGAGAAAAGCTTTAAGGTGCAGTTTGCCTTGTAAGCAAATGTCATTTTAGTGGTGTCTTGCTTGATGATTTCGTGAAGAATTTTTGCAGTGCGTTAGTTTTGGTATGTAGGGAATACTGAAAAATGCTTTGGAGTTGCCAGCTTCAATTTCTGTTGTAGATTTTTTGTTTTTCTTTAAATTATTAATATTTTGATTAATTTTGGTATTTATTATTTCATTTATTATGTAGCAGGGATAATTATTCATATTAAGTATGTTTTTTATTTTTAATATATTTCCTTCGTGAAATTGTTTATCGCTTATATCGATAACCTTGTTAGTAAAGTTTGTTGCCGTGTTAATTTTTTGGCTCATCGGTTGTGTTGAATGAAAATTCATCATTCGGCCAGAAGATGTTTCCTTAGAGAACAAGTCAATAATTATTTTGTTGGCTTGTCGATGAAGTTTTGTGTCCAGATAAGGTAAGCACTTATTGTGCTCTATTTCAATCGTGAATTGTAACTTCTTGTGAAAATTATTTATTGTTGTTAATATAATATCTATATTCTGATTTTTTATTATTGCGAAAATGTCATCTACGTATTTCACAATCAATTTTATATTTGTGTTTGTTTTCTTTAAATCGTCTAAGGTATTATCAAGTAGATTGTCAAGTACGATGTCAGCGATGGTAGGGGAAAGTGGATTTCCCATAGGCATTCCAAACGTTTGAAGATAGATCTTGTCTTCAAATTTGAAATAATTATTATCTCTCAAACAGAATTCTAATATTTTTAAGTATTGTGGTTTTGGAATTTGTGTTGATAATTTTATAGTATCCCATTGTTTCATTATATTTTTGATAGCTAAATATGTGGGAATGTTGGTAAAAAGGGATATCGCATCGAACGAAACGAGTATATCATCTTCTTCCAAAATTATGTCATTCAATTTTTCTTTTAGCTGATAGGAGTTTTTGATATTATATTTGGGTGAGATAATATTCTTCAAAGTTTCACCAATATGTTTGGAAAGCTGGTAGTACGGAACATTAAATGAAGATGAAATAGGCCTCAAAGGGAGATCAGGTTTGTGTATTTTTGGTAAGCCATATAACCGTGGTGCTAAAGTTGCTGAACAAAAAAGTTTTGTTTTAAGTTTAGCATCTATATATTTTTGTTTAAATAAATCATTCACCATGCTGTTGTTCTTTTTTTGTAGTTCTGTTGTTGGATCTATTCTCGTCGTTTTATATGTATTTCTATCGTCTAATATTGTGTGCATTTTACTTGTGTAGTCTGATTTATACATGACAACTGTTTTATTACCTTTATCAGCGTTTGTTATTATTATTTTATTTTTATACTTTTTTATTACTTTCTGTGTTATTTCAAAAATTTTAAGAATAAATTTTTCTTTGGTATTATTAGACATTTTTCTATGAAAAGTGGTTATATTATTTGCAATTTTCAATCTGGCAACATCTTTATCTTTTTCTTCTTGAATTCTTTGTATACATTGTTCAACGTCAGCGATAACATGTATGGGTGAGAAATTGTTTTTTGTTATTGGTATTGCAAATTTTTTTCCCAGCGAAAGTAACCATTTGCTCTCTACTGGAAATTCAATACTCGTCTTGTACACTATAGAAAGCTTGAGGATACAAGAAAAACTGACGAAAGCAATGAATACGAAAGAAGACAAAGACAACATAAAGTCAAATTACAGTGTGGCCATAAAAAAAGTTCTGTGATATTAGCATTTAAGTTCTTATCTGTCTTATTGTTTAGTGTTTTACGTACATATTTATTTTCTTCATTGTAATTAATGTTCAACCTAAAAGTGATGTCTAAATATAAATTATACCACTAATGTAAAGTAAGCATAATTGTTCAAAAAGAAAAATAATTGTAGGTATAATGGAATTTTTTACAGTTCAATAAACCAGTCTCTTGAAAAAGTTGGAAAACCCCAACGAAACGTCGAGAAATAATGAAATAGTTTTATTTACATTCGGAAATCACTGATCTGTAAGCTTGTCTTATATAAAATCCTTTATTAATTTCTAATTTTGTTTTCAGATTTAAAACAACTTTCTTCTTTTTGCATGCTTCCTTGGAAAGTTGTGACGATCGTTTTCCGTGCATCTTAATGTGTTGTAATTCAACTTCTAATTTCATAAATAAATTAGATGGTCAAAGATATTAGAATGCAAGCTGAGAATCTATAAATATTAGCAACACCAACCAATTTAAAACACAACCAATAAAATAATAGTAATGTAAGATACAGAATCACACAATAAGAACAAATTTGTAGAAATATTCTTGCCAATCTGATATGCGCATTTGATGCAAGCCCAACTGACCAAAAAGTCTTTCTTGATACATATTTTCATTTTCCATACCGCGAATCTTTGTTCAATTGCGTATAATCACCATATATGTAGAGGGAGTTTGGAAAAATTTAATCGCGTATAAGCGAAACCGAGTGTGAGGAGATCGCGTATATGGAGGGTTCAATGTAGTTAAAAAATTGAAAAGAAGAAAAATGCCTTTGTACTTATTTCGCACTGCATTTTTATTTTTTAGTTAATTTGATCCTTAAAATTTTACTAGACAAAAAAAATTAAATTTCCTTCATTTTAATGCAATAAATATTTTTGTTAAGTTTTGTATGAATCATATATTCAGCCTTTAAAATTATTTCGGTGAATAGTAGTAATAGTAGTAGTAGTAGTAGTAGTAATATTGATTTTTATTCCATAATAAATTAATTTAAGCTAACATAAATTACAAAAATCAGTATAGTATGGCACTTGCCGTCTGACAGATTGACAACTAAAATAAATTAAATTTACTTAAGTAATAAAGCTTCCGATTAAAAAGTATTTAAGTAACAATATTTATAATTTAACAAAATTCAACTAAGCACACATTGACAATCAATCAATCTTCATTGATTATTCTATATCTATATTTCATTGCTATTTTGCAAAATTCATATAATTTAGCGATATCCATCTCATTCAACATATTAATAACTTCTTCTTCTGTTAAAAATTCATTTCCAAAAATACTACTCCTAGTCTCTCTTAACGTTGGGTATCTACCAATAAAATGAATGATATTCTCTCTTTCTCGTAAGTTGCAGATACTACATTCAAGTGGTAAGTCACTCCTATGTGGTATGAAATTCAGGCTTAATAATTCGCTTCGAAGCTTGACCATGGTAGCAATCACCTGAATACTATTTGAATCACAGAAGTAGTTTTCCTCTGCCAGATTGTGATTGATTGATTCTACTGTGTGTTGTTCTAAATATTGAACCAGAAGCTTCAGCTATATATTCCGTTCTACAGCTCTCATCTACTACTGATATAATTTCGTATAGCATAGCTTTACTGCTCGAGACGTTATCAACATATAAAACAAAGTTTAAGTTGCATGCAAGTCTAACCTACTCTCTGCACCAACTGTTCTGATCTTGAATGGCTTTAATGACAACTTTTCTGACCAGTCGTGTATCAGGCATATTGAAGACATTCATGAGGTAGTCCGCCTGCAATTTCAACGTTTTTACGAGTATATACAGAGGTTTCATACCGGTTTCCAGCTAAATAACATAGTCCGGCGTGTTCATTGGTAACCGAAATACTCTTTTTACATAGGTTCTCCACCAAGTGAAACTTTTTGCAACCCCATATTCGCGAGGCATACAAAAGAATACTCTCTGAAACTGCTTCAAGAACCTTATGTTTACTGCTGTGTGCAATATTCTTATTCGAAAAGGATCTTTTCTATGACATATTAATAGCAGTTCTTGCCTTTTGTAATTTATCATTGAAGTGTTTCTCCATACACAGGGTTCTCGAAAAAATTACTCCCAGGTACTTGTATTCATTGACACATTCTATGTTTTCGCCATTAAGGTTCCATATTTCATTCGAAGCATTCCGCCCTCCTCCTTTCTTAAATATCATCACCTCAGACTTCTGTATGTTCACTTCTAGGTTCCATAGACATCTGTATTGGTACACTCTGGTTATCATGAGTTGCAACGATTCTGGGGAATACGCGAATATAACAACATCATCTGCAAACAGCAAAGCCTTAATACGCACCCCTGCAAAGTCAACTCCACCAGGCAAGTAATCGATGAGATCATCTAAGAACAAGCCAAATAGAGAAGGGCTCAATGTGCATCCCTGTCTGACTCCCGACGTGGTCTCAAACTAATCAGACAACTGAGCTCCGTTCCACACTGCCGCGCGAGTTTCTTTATACAGCTCTTCAAGAACTCGTCCGAATTTGAGCGATAATCCCAAGTTATATAATTTGTAGAATAAAGCACTGCGGTCAATTGAGTCAAAAGCAGCTTTGAAGTCGATGAAAAATGTATACAGTTTTCTTCCCTGCCTAAGAAAGCTTTTCGCTAAGCTTCTTACAATGAAAATATTGTCTATTGTTGAGAAACCTGGTCTGAAGTCAGCTTGAAAATCTTTCAAGAGGTTATGCGACGAGATCCACGTTGTGAGTCGTTTGTGCAACATCGTTGTAAATATTTTATACGTAGCTTTCAGAAAAGAATTCCCCGATAGTTTGTTACGTCCAATACGGATCCTTTTTTGTGGATAGGAAATATGATAGCATCACGGAATTCATCTACCGGAAGATCACCCTCAAACACTTTATTAAGTAGCCCTAACAGCCTTTCCCTTAGAGAGATAGTCCCGTACTTATAAAACTCTACTGGGATACCATTTGCAATAACAACCTTACGATCTTTTAAATTTATCAGCGCTAATTCTAAATTGTGCAGTGTAAACTCGCAGTCTAACAACTCGTTGCTGAACCCAGGCACCGCATAATACCACTTGGTGGCAGTTACTACTGGATTCAAAAGATCCTTGAAATGAGTGAGTAATGTGTTTGCAGAAAATTTGGTATGAATAATAAACTGTTTTCCATTCAATTCCCAAGCCAATTTCCAGAAATCGGTTGCATTCCTACATGTCGAAAGTCTAAGTGCTTGAAGTTCATCGAATTTACTTTTTTTAATTTTACAGAGTTCCTTATACTTCTGATTTACTTTCAATATAGTTGGATCTGAATAGGCCATGAGTGGAGTTACGGAAGTTTCTGAGCCATGCAAAAGATTCTTTACGAGCTTTTTTTACAATCTTCGTCGGACCACTGTTCATTTTCAGGTTTTGTGCAATTCACGGTGCTTTGTT
Organism: Philhelius pedissequus; assembly: GCA_910595825.1. Classification (NCBI taxonomy): domain Eukaryota; kingdom Metazoa; phylum Arthropoda; class Insecta; order Diptera; family Syrphidae; genus Philhelius; species Philhelius pedissequus. The sequence goes on from OU343162.1 coordinate 45,366,269, forward strand.
TTTGAGGGTTAGATACTTTAATGACATTTTCTAACACGAAGAAGTCTACGTCATTCCGTGATTGAAGATTCGAATCCAGGCATTGTCTGTGTGTCAGAGCATATCATTTTTTACAGTTGAGTCTTGGCAGTAAACGTAAGTTAAAAATTTGTTGTTGGAAGGTTACTACTACAGGGAGATGATCTGATTTCGTAAATACATCATCGCCTTTAACGTCACCATTGTCCTGGCAATCTTCACCATCACCATCAGCAATTCTTAATACTAAACAAATAACTAAACAATTGATCTCAAAATTCAAAAGTATGCTGATCTGCTGATTTCAAAATCAAAAGTATTCGGTGTTGCGTGTCATTTTGGCTTTTAAAAAAATTATCAATATCTATTAAGTTGTCGCTGGCAGTTCCATATATTAATTGTTATTTTGTGTATCCAAATGTTAATGCAGATTGTATTGTCCTTAACATTTCTATGGCGAAATTTTTAAAACACAATTTATTCCTAGGTACGAATTTTCAAGATACCAAATTTTCCTGTTTTCAAGTCAGGTTTGATTAAAATGCTTAGTTTGATTTTTTTAACAATCTAAATCCTGACCTTTCTTACCATTGTATATACAAAAAGAATATCAACATTAACATTTATTATCGAAGTCCTGTTGCGTTTAAAGTTTTCAACAACAAAAAATCCCTTTGATTAATGAATCAATTACAAACTAAAATGTTGCGCCCCTATAAGTAGCTTTGAGAGCAAGCACGTACAGTGCAATCCCAACCATGTGTGGATAAATCTGAGAAAACAAATATAAGATTTGATCCATGTTTTTGAACTTTTCCCACTCATCTATAAGTTAAGTATGTAATTACATCGCAACGAGACACAAAGAACTCATCAATTTCCGTCGCGCACGTCTTATACCCAACTTAGCAACTTCCGTTTTCGTCGCTTGAATCATCATTGGCTGCATCGTAATTTCATTCACGTTCTCCTTTTCCAAAGAAGGATAAAATTATACTTAACTGTTAGCACCATCTCTTGGTATTTATTCTGGAGAGAAAAGTTTTTATTCGAATTTATCGATGATTTCTTTGAAATGACAATAATTTTGTTGGTCGTCCTTTTATGTCCTTTGTTATTCGATCACGTAACAGATTTTAACTTCTATTTTGAATGTTTTTTTTTTTTGAATGGATTTTCAATAGAAACTCTTTTTCTTATTATATTTTAATTCCCTGAGGCCTGCGGCAGCCAGAAGGACCGAATGAAATTCTGCCTTTCTTTTGAAATTGATGTGACCGTCAGGCTTATTCTGATTCCTTTGTTGGGTTTTTGTGGAAAAGTTTAGCAGGACAGAATAAATGCACTACTTATTTTGTGCACACGCGTCTGTCTGCAGAATTGTGATAAACAAATTGAGGAAATTTATTTCAAGGATTAAATATGCTGAGAGTTTGAAGTCCAGCCAAGGGTTGCGTCATATAATTTAGCAACACAAACGAAACTAAGTGATGCACAGAGACTGAAGAATTGAAGATATTCATCATAATTTCTTTTTTTAAATATTCATCATAGACAATAAAAGGTTTTGTGCTTGCGAAATGATTGATGAATCTAAGAACATTTTTATCGATGCTTCCTTCAATGAAAAAAAAAAACAAAGTTGTGCATATATGCTCATACGAAGAGTACTATAGAAAATCCAATGATGCGATTATTTTCGAATGCACATGTGTTCAAACAGCATAACCAATAACTTCGCTTTATATTTCTAACACCATGACATTCAAACTAAAGTATCTATGACATTTTAAGATTTAAACGCATTTTGTTTTATTCATTTTGTGAATGTAGTTAGTATTTTTCGACAGAGCATTTTCGCATTTTAAAAATTGAAACACGTCAGTATCAGATCCAAGGTATCAAAAAGAAAGAAAGCTTGGCACATTAGTTGGGACATGATAATGTATTCTATTGCTTTTTGAGCAAAGAAATCTGTCAGTGTCAAAATAAAATGTAATAAATATAAAAGAAATCACCAGAAGGCATGCTTCTCAAAGAAATACTCTGTGACATTTAAATGCTCCTGAAAGGACTTAAAAAAAAATATATTTGATATGTGTAGGTACTTAGAATTTTTTTTTCATAGAATTTGAATTTATAATACTTTGTATTCGAAGAGTTAGAATTTCGAAGAAAAAATGATATACTCATGTGACACCATTTTAGCTTAAAAGGAAAAACGAAGAATTGTGTGTGAACTGAAAGCAGTAGAAGCTGCAAGTAGTTTTCTTTAGAATCACTCTCTCACCTCTGTTTGATTTACATCATAAGGTATCATCATTAAGACATTAAGACATTCACTTCGAAAAAATTCCGACAAAGCTGAATTTTGGTGGAGAGCTTCATTTTAATGTCCTAAAACATTTATAAAAAGTACCATAAATTTGGTACAGTGCAAACATTTTTAAGGGGTGGGGAGGGGGAGAAATTCAGTTTTTTCCAAATTACTCGAAAACTATAGGTTTTGAAAAAAAAGTTGTAGGTACGCATTGTAGCTAATGTTATTCTACACAAAAAAGATAAAGACATATCATACAATTGATAGATTTGGAGAAAAATTGTCGAAATCATTGGGGTGTAGTACATTAATTCAAAAAAAAATTTAATAAATTTATATTTTAGAGTGGGGATTTTTTTATTTATGTTTGAAAAAACATATTCTATGAAAAAAAAAAAAAAATTTTAAGTGTGGAACCGGAAGGGTAATGTTGCCATCTTAAAAATTTAATTTTTAATTTAATTTTTTCTTATTTTGCTTAATAACTCCAAAAATCTTTATTTTTTCTGAAAAAAAAAACTCTCAGAGCGGATTTAAGACAAGAAAATTATCTACAAAATGATATATTAACGACTTATGTACGTCAATTTGTTCTTAAGTAATAGTGTACCAAAGTTTAATTATAAAATAAAATAAATATCAAAATGGGTATATAGATTAAATTCATTCATTATGGGGGTGGGCGTGGTGCGATAGTTGTGTGCTCGCCTGTCAAACTCTTGGTCGCAGGTTCGATTCCTGCCGTTGTCTATGTCTTCTTATATTCCGTTAAAAACCAATTCTCAAAAATTGTCATAAAATGAGTTGCTGGTTTACTCAGTACATGCTGTTCAGGCATAACAATAACAACATGTGATTGAGTAAACTAATATTTTCATAAATATGACCAAGAAGCAAATAAAATAATGCGAATTATAAAAGACATAAAGTAATAGTGCACGGTAATTGTCTCCGCATTAGTTCAGCCGCCATCCCTGGAGATAAATTTGAGACAACAACCAGCTCTAGTCTCAGAACATCGCGCCACACATCTTTACTATCCTTCTTTCTCTTCTGTCACCGGGTGCCCGCGCTGTGTTAAAAACATATAAAGGGTATTCATAATCCCTTGAGCGCGTGCAAGATTATAAAAAAAAAAAAAATTCGTTAAAGCAACCAGACTTAATATAACTTCCCATTTTAACGAACAAATTCTATTAATCCGAAATTTCGTGTGGAACCTTTTATAAAAAATAAATACTGTTTACATTGATTCCTGCCAATTTACAGAATTTAGAAATACAGAATGATGGCTTTGCAGAATATTTTAAAAGTAGAATTTGACTTCAGTATTTCTGACCCCTAGTCCAGACTATCAGTCAGTGATAGTCATTTGAACCAGATCTACTGCTAGAGCTCCCTGATGGGGCTTTAAAGTAATAAAATCGAGAAGCGGCTTATGAAGTCTTTTGATTGTAGTTCCAGCAATTTTTTTGAATCATGGCCACGGATAAATTTCGCTGTTCCTCTAAAGTTGGCAAGAATACCACCAAATTTGTTGGTACAATTTGGCAAAGCATCAAAGTAGACAAGGATTTTTTTTACATATGATCTTCCCAATCGCTGGATTTTTCGGACTAAAAATTCATACAAAGCCTTGATCATCCAATGGATTAATATTTGCTAGTTTTTTTTTTCCTTAGGCGTGGAAGCAATCTAAAATTATTCCAATCACAAAAAGCTCGAATTGTAATGAGTATACCCCAATAGTAATTTTACCATTTTTCCCTAAAATACTTGAAAAGTTGACGAATACTCAAATACGTAGGTTAATGGTTGCCAACGACATTCTGTGTCGAAATCAGTCTGGGTTTCGCTCTAAACAAAGCTGCACCACTGCCTCAATTAAGATTGTAGAACATATAAGGCAATCTGTAGATAATGGAAACGTAACGTCTTTAACCCTTTAAGACTTTTTCAAAAGGATATAACAGAGACAATCATAACTTACTTTGCAATAAGTTGTCATGTCTATATAATTTCTCGTCGTCCGCTGTGAGGCTAATATCTTCGTATTTGAGTTGTACATTGCAGGCAATTGCTGTTAACAACAAAATATCCTGTTTTCATCCTGTTAGAATGGGTGTACCCCAAGGATCGATATTGGGTCCACTGCTATTTACATAATATACTAATGATCTTCCTTCTTGAGTTCTTCATTCCTCTATAGACATGTATGCTGATGACGTATAGTTATACAAAAGCTATTCATTAGGTCTTAGAGAAAATGCTGCATATGAGATGAATAGAGATCTAGAACGTATTTTTCAATGGGCAAACAATAATGGATTGTGCTTAAACCCAACCAAATCAAAATGTTTAATCATATCTAGGAAAAATATTGATACTTCGTACTTCCCAAATATTCTTTTAAATGGCATACCAATTGATTTTGCTGATACGGCTAAGAACCTGGTAGCATCTTTAACAAAACACTTACCTTAGGATAATCATATCAGGATTGCGCTGGGTAAAATTTATGGTGGACTACGCACACTGTGGACAACCCAATATATCACCCCAATTCAAACGAGAAAAATTCTTGAAAAAACTTTACTTATGTCCATAATTCTCTTTGGTTGCGATATATTTGCGAATTGTGATGATGACCATAAACGTAAACTAAACTCGGCTTTTAACTGCATTGCACGTTACGTGTATAGTTTACGAGGGTATGATCATACTTCAAGATTTTCTAGATCGATATATAGCCTCACTTTTCAGAGCTTATTGAATTTTATGACGATAACTCTACTGCATAATATATTGCAAACTCATCAGCCACCTTACCTTTACAATCGGATTCCTGCATCGCGGTCAACTAGAAATCTCGATCCTTTTTGCTATCAAAACGAAAATTGATTATCAACGCTTTTCAGCTGTGGAATACCGTTAAGAGAAGTATTAGATTAATAGGTGGCACATATCAGTTCAGACACAGACTTTGGCGACATTTTGACACGTTGAGATGATGGTTTCTTGTTCTGGTATCCTTATATGCCTTTTGCATTTGTCTTCCCATTTTTATTATAAAGGGTCCGCCAAATAACTTTTTTTTTTGAAAATGCTATACAAAAACTACTGAATATTTTCTAAAATTTCCTTTTTTATTTGAAAGTACAATCCTTCCGGTTAATAATGGAAAAAAAATTTCATTCAAATGGCTGCCTCGGATGGCCATGCAGTAGCCTACACGAGCGGTCCAATTTTTAAGCACATTATCGATTGTGTGCAGCTGCATTTCACCAATGGCTTCACGAATATTGTCCTTTAAAGAGTCAATTGTCTCTGGCTTGTCGGCGTAACACTTATCTTTAACGGCACCCCACAAATAATAGTCCAACGGTGTCAAATCGCAGCTCCGAGGTGGCCAAACGACATCAGCTCTGCGGCTGATAATGCGATCTTCAAAAACAGGGCGCAAAACATCGAGTGTAGCTTCGGTTGTGTGGCACGTAGCACCGTTCTGTTGAAACCAAATATTGCCAATATCCTCCTCTTCAAGTTTTGTGAACAAAAATTCGTTCAACATGGCCCGATAACGATCGCCATTGACTGTAACGGCCACTCCTTGCTCATTTTCGAAGAAAAGTGACTCGTTTTGGGTGTATCGGCTTTTCAATGTATGCGTGCGGGTTTTCTGTGCCCCAAATGCGACAATTTTGCTTGTTTACATACCCGCCAAGATCAAAATGAGCTTCATCTAAAAAGATGATTTTTTTGGCAAAATCGGCATCTTCTCTAAGTCGATCGCAGGCCCACTTAGTGAGCGTTGTTCAAGTGTATACATAACCATATTCGTTCAGCGGAAGGATAAAACTAATTATCTGTTAAATCAGACATGAGCTAAGTGTTACCATTCACGAAATAAGCACTAGTTGAAAAAAAAAACGTTAGATGGCGTACCCTTTATAAATATTCTTTTTCTTTTTTTTTAATATATAATTTTGTAATGTTATTCATGAAATAATCATTAAAAATCATTTATATTTATCTTCTGTAGGTATAGTATTAATTGTTTGACATAATCATCCACATATTGTACACATGGTATTACTCCGAAGCTTTCACTAATTTATAAGATATTGTTCCTTACAATGTTAAGACTATTTCAGAAATAAAATAAATAAATAATAAAACTTAATTAAAGAGCTAACTTATCCCAACATCCCCTACATTTTTCTCATCAACAAAAAATTATTTTAAATATGATTTTAAATGATGAATTCATTATTGATTATTTGAATAAATTAATGAACATAAACAACCTTGTACACAAAGAACTATAACCTTATACGGAAGCTATAGTCACGTTTCGGAAGCCTCAATTAACTTATCAGCGGTCGAACATACAAATATTTGTCAATGAATTACATTTTCGATGATTCGCTGGACACACAATTTGTGTTTTTATTCGATTTAGATGTACTGAATTCCATGCCCACCATTCCCTCTTCGCGAAACTTATGTGTGATATTCTATGCCCAAACAAAAATAAGTCTATGAATACACAATGGTGTATGTTAGTTACAAAATAGGGGATTCGAGAAATTAATTCCAATTGAAAAATTTAAACCACACAAAAACCGTTGAAACTATTTTAACAAGAAGTAATTATCACAAAATTGCCTTCGGAATCATGAACGAAAATATATGGGGAGCTTATTATAAGAATTAAATGCTGGATCCAATTACATATAGCTACTAACTATTATTAGGATAAGGTTGTTCTTAGCTTGTTTTTTTTTTAAGACAATCGGTAAGCCGTTTTTGAATATTATAGTCATAAGTCCACAAAAAAAAAAACTATACGCTTTTTCTTGTAGATTTAAAGGCGGCATTTGATACGGTGGACCGAAATGCGCTGATGTAAGTTCGGAAGAGTTTTCCAGAATTTATACATAGAGACCAGATCAGCCGCCTGGAATGGTTAACATTTATCGGACTGGTTTCAAACAAAGTCAGGTGTGAGACAGGGATGCCCAAGCTTATTCGCAGCTTATAATTTCATTGATGATATCATAGAGGCATTACCAGGAGGTGTAAGTTACCCGGGTACTATGATTAAAGTCTTACTTTTTGCAGATTACATCATTATGCTGACATACTCTTCGGAATCACTCCAGCTTATGATTAATAGGTTGGCTGAATACTGCTTGCGATGGAATTTAGTAGTTAACTTGATAATGGTCTCCGGGAGAGGAGGAGGAAGATCAGGGACAATGCTACTGCAACAGCGAAAGATTAGAAGTGGTTAAGGAATATAAGTACCCTGAAGTTTATTTTACCCAGAATCTAAAAATGGAAAGGCATCTCACGGAGAAACTGGCGAAGGCAAAAACCGCTATTAATGTAGCATGGAGAGAGTGTTTTAGTAACAAGTACTTCTCCCACAGAAGCAAATATAAAGTGTTTGAAGCAGTATCTCAATCAGTTATGTTCTATGCGGCTCAAGTGTGGGGAGCAACGAAATATGAGATGGTCGAAAAACTACTGAGATTTTTTATAAAAAGAACATTTCATCTTCCTACAAGCACGCCGAATTATATGATAAAGCTGGAAACAGGATTACCACCAATATTCATGAAGACGCTAAAACTTCAAGTAGACTACATAATCAAAGTTTGCAACATGCCAAATGATCGTATTCCAAAGAAAGCGGCACTGCATGGCGTGAGCTGTAAGACAGGATGGGTTCAAGAATGGATCAATCTAGCGGAGGAGACTGAGGTTACTCTAAACATCAGCGACCAGAGTACGTGGAAATCGACAATGTACCAGATAATTACCAGTTTGGCTGAAAACTTGAAACAGAGGTACAAGGAAGAAGCGTCAATCTCACTGCATAGGATGATTTATAATAGGCTGAATCATGATCTTAAGAGAGAATCTACTTTCGGGATGATTATACTATCGAAGAAATTTCAAACATATTCCGTCTAAGTGGAGAACTGTTAAACTTAAACTTCTTCCCGCATCGTGAAGACCTACCGTTACTTTGTGAGATGTGTAATCTGGCAGAGGATGTTTTTCGTGTTTCGTCGGAAGGTGTTCTGTTCTAAGGGAAACTAGAAGACACATTATGGGTGCAGACTGAACGAAAAAGATATATCGAAGATGTTAAAATTTTGCAAAATCGCATTTAATTATAGAAATAGAATACTAGGTGAATACTGTTAGCTAATAACTGTAACTTTATTGATTTAACTATATAAGTATTGAAAAGTTTTTTCAATCAGGCAGACGGCAATGCCATGCTATATTAAATTTTATAATTATTGTAAAACTGTTAATGAAAATAAAAATCAATTAATGAAATTAAATCAATAATTAGTCATGTCTTATTTAATTGCGATTAAAAAAGAAATTTCTTCCACAAAACACTTATACTTTAGTGTGGTGGTAGACAAGAAGCAGAAAATTAGAGCCGAAAAATTGTTCGACTGATATTTGGCAACTCTATGACTAGCACAAAAATGTTTAAATAGTCGAAAAAATCAAAATACTTCGCCTACATTGGTAAGAGCATATTGACCGAATGGAGTACAATGATCCAGCGTAGAGTCTTGGTATCTCAGGTACCATAGGTTCGAGACGACAAAGAAAGAAGACAGGAAGTAAGTAATGTTGCCAATTTTTTTAATAGTATACTTATTTTATCTTAATTTTAAATGCTTTTTAACTAATATCAAGGCAATATTTTGTTTTCCAATAAAAAGCTGTTGACTGCTCCTCTGACAGTGACAATTTGTACAAAAAAAAATAAGCGGTTTTGTATTTTTTTTTTTTTTTGAAAAGCCAAGTTACATATAAAGTTTAAGGTACCAAGAAGGTAAAATATATATCTTCTTAGCTTATAATAATTATCTTACTAAAATACCTTTAGCATTTTACTGAAACGACTAAAGTTTTGGGCCTTTATTTTATAAATTTAAAATAAGATCGAAATCTGCTATCCAAAAAATTACTTCAAAACAAAATAATATGCCGGGACGAAACGCCAATTTTTGTTGGACTAAAGGCCGTTAAAAGCTATTTTGAATCAATAATTCAACAAGTCCAAATATTATAGTGCTAAGTCTTCTACTTGGCTGATGTATTTCAGTAGTATATAGAATTTGTATTATTAAAAAAAACTTCTTATATAAATAATGCCAGGCCATGGGCAAAAAACAAAAATTTCCAATTTAATGATTAGGAATTCTAGTCTTGTTGGATATAGTTCACACTAGATGTTCTTCACGAAATCTATGTAAGATGAACTGAACTTGGCAAAAATTGCGTATTGACAAAGGTCCTCACTAGTCAACTGATGAGTCCATGTGAGATCGCCGGGACGAAACGCCAATTTTTGTTGGACTAAAGGCCGTTAAAAGCTATTTTGAATCAATAATTCAACAAGTCAAAATATTATAGTGCTAAGTCTTCTACTTGGCTGATGTATTTCAGTAGTATATAGAATTTGTATTATTAAAAAAAACTTCTTATAAAAATAATATGCGTTTTTAAAAAAAATGCCAGTTTACATAACTCCAATGAATTTTTAAAAAAGTTAATAAATAGTTCATGACTTTAACGAATATCATAAGACCTAAACCTGGAATTTTTCATAAATCAAAATTTTATTCCATGTGTTTTGCTAGATGTATAATATATGTATGTAAAAAAATCAAAATATTCAAATTAGTATTATTGTTAATTATTAAATATTTTCTTTTCTTTTTACAAAAATGTATTAATCTGTCTTTTCATGTTTAATTTTTTTGCCAACCGCCAGACGGCTCATGTGGCCATGCTATTGTAAATCTTTTTTTATAAGTGACTGATGTTATATTATACAATGAATACATAATGAACATAATGAATGAATGAGTGACATTAACACGAAGAATGAAGAATTTCTGTTCAAACCAGCGCTATATTTTCAATTGTAACTAAAACAAAAAAAAACTGTTAAATTGAAAAGTTGAAATAACTTTGAAAACTCATATCCGTGTTTGTGAATGCAAGTTTTATATAATGCAAAATAATTAACACTTACATTCTCATTTATGCGGATTCATTATTTAGTTTTAACAAAATAAGGACTAACAGCTTTCCAGTTTCGTGATGATATATTGAAAAAGTTTTCTATTTCACCTACAAGTTAAAATTTATATCAAAAGTGAATCCTTTCACCACATTTTGAATCTGACACAAAAAAAAAAAATATATAGAAATAGAGTTTCCAAAAATAATTAGCTACACAAGCAGCTCATAGCTATGCACATTGGTTAAATACAAATACATACACTGCATAGTGGATGTTCTATACACTGATTTTGTTAAAGCTTTTGACAGAGTTCACCATGGACTATTACTCCAAAAACTTCGAAATCTGGGTCTGCACAAAAATTTTCTGAATTGGTTGAGTTCCTACTTGTCGAATCGGAAGCAGGTCGTTCAGATAGATGGTTTTACATCAAATTTTATTCATGTTGATTCAGGTCGTCCTCAAGGTAGTCACCTTGGACCACTTTTGTTCAATTTATTCATAAACGACATCCCTCATGTTCTTAATTTTTCAAACTGTTTGATGTTTGCGGACGACTTTAAATTATACTGTGAAATATCTTCGGATTGCGACTGTATAAATTTCCAAAACGATATTGATTTGTTTGTGAACAAAATGTAAGATTTGTAGTGCCCATACAACTTTGTCGCTGGTAACTTTTATTTATAAATTCGATAATGAACCACTCAATAGAGTCACTGAAGTCAAAAATCTTGGTGTTATATTTGACTCCAAACTTTCTTTTTCAGCTCACATTGATTTTATCGTATCTAAGGCAATTCTTTGTTGGGTTTCCTTCCCTTTTGATCCGGAAAGCCGCTATCGTAAAAAAAATATTTTTGTTGGGTTGCGCCATCAAAATAGCAAAATTTAAGACGTTTTATCTTTTCAAATCGAAGAAAATAGTTTTGCGGGCGGAGGGCGGGGCCGGGACATATATGTCCCGACCGTATTTTTCAAAGGGACAAAGGGTGTCCCGGTCAGTTATTTATGGACACAAATTTTAGAAGGGTAAACGAATCTATTTTGATACAAAAATTTATTTTATTTTATTATTATAGTTAATTTTAGTAGTAAGTAGGAACATAGTAAGAAATAAAAAATATAAAAGTTCATTGAACAAGAATAATAAGTTATCATTTATTTGTGATAAGCTGCAAAGCAATCACCACACAGAGGGATTTGACATTCTTCGCAAATAGTTTTCGTCCGTTTTTCTTTGTTTTTTTCACTGCAACCTGCGCAACGCCTCCGAGTTGCAATTGTAATTGGTAGGTGTCCCGCAGATATTTTTCTTTTTCGTCCAGATACTCCGCTTCGTTGAAAGACTGCTGTCTTTTTCTCTTCTTTTATGAAGTTTTCAGCCAAAACGACCATAAAATCTATGAGTGGTGTTTCTTTCTTCCAAGTTGTGAATTTATTACCCACGAATTCCCAACGCTCATCATTAGCAAGCGATAGAACACCTTTTACCACCATTTATTGGATTTTCGATCCAACTCGTACTGCCTGCCATTTGGTCAGCTCGATCTATTCCACCCATTATTTGCCTGTAAAATTTTATCATTTCCGGACATGGTATGTTGATTTTTTGGCCATGTTTCAGCTTTTTGTCAACTGTGCCCATGTCCGATGAATGGCAATTGCTCACAACGATGACTTCCTTAGTATCGTGCCATTTTACGAACATGAGTCCCGTGTTACTTTCTCGGAAAACGCATTCTCCTTTTCGAAGCTTCCATTGACAACTGGCAGTTTTTTACGGTTGGATACGACTGTTCCTAACGCAGCATAATCTATGGTTTCTAGGAGATGGACGCTCGTAAAAAATCGATCGAAGCATAAGGTTACATCAGGTTCTCGAATTGAAGCAGCTAATTGGTTAACAACCCGTTCACCAAGAGTACCTTCATTTACTTCTTCTTCTCTACCGCAATAAATGTTGAAATCATACGTGTAGCCCGTAAGAGCATCACATCTTAGCCACATTTTTATACCCCGTTTGGTGGGCTTCAAAGGCATATATTGTTTCATGGATGAACGTCCTTTGAACTTTGTCATGCTTTCGTCAATGCTTTGGAAGCTGCTGTCTTCTCTGGCATGCAAAAATCGAAATTTCAAACATTGAACAATTTCTTCAACATAATATAACTTAGATGCTGTGTCTGGCTTTTCAGGGGGATCAAAGTACATTTTCGAGGACAACAGTTGAAAACGATCTCGTGAAATAGCAGACTTTATTGCATCATTTCCCATAGAAGGGTGTGTAGACCAATAGTTCCTAAAAGCTGGAAGATGGTTGTACGACATAATAATAATACATCCAACGACTATCTTCATTTCTCCCACATCGGTTAGCTTTATATTTCGATTTCCTTGTTTCGATTTGCGTAAAATTTCAATTCGTTCATTGGTGCATTGGGTTATATATACAAACAACCTTTCAGGGAAAATTTTACTAAATGTGCGTAGCGGATCATCAGTCCTTTCGAAGTTCGAGCTTATGTAAGGAAGTCGAGAACTACTTACGGTTTTTCTTGGAGTGAAATCAACATTTGGTGTTGACCAAACAGTTGATATATGTCTGGAAGTGTTAGCATCTGGGTGGACTTCTTCTAGCTCCTGTCCTTCATCCTCTTCGTCAAATGTTTCTTCGGCTTGACTATCGCTATGTTGAACGCCTTGGCCATCATCAGAATCCATTTCACCTGCACAGCTCTCGTTAGATTCGATTTCGTAATCCGTAGGCTCATAATCATCACCACTGTCACTAGAGAAGTCATCATCATCATCATCATACAAAAATACTGACGGGACAAATACGTCCCGATCACATAAATAGGCGAATAACTTTGAAACCTACACAAAAAAACGTACCTACCAGTCTTAGATAATGAGGAGAAGCCTTGCACTATTGTTTATGTATATTTTATGTTGATTTACCACTTCTAAATAAATAAAATTAATACATTTTACTCGCGCACTGAAACTCCACGTGCAAATGATCTCTTTGTTTGGACGAATACTACAATACCCACCACCAAATTGGTCGCCAACTTGAAATAAAACCGTTAGAAATAATAAGGGGTTTTCCAATAAGAGGTGTTATTTTGAATAGCCCGCTATTTCGGTAGCTGTCACTTTTGAAGCTGTCATTTTTTGACATTTGACAAATAGAAACTACGCTATTATTAAAAATGGAACGATACACGCTTCAACAACGCATTGAAATTATTAAAATTCACTATAAAAATGGTGAAAATTTGGCAGAGACGGTTCGTAAAACTAAAACATTTTTGGGTCGTGTCGTGAAGCACCTTGTCGGACCGCAATACAGAAATTGGTGGACAAATTCGAGCTGTTGGGACAAGTTAGTGATGTGAAGAATAAAACCCGTGCACGTCGCTCAAGAACAACTGAGAATATTGCTGTTGTAGCCCAAAGTGTTGAAGAAAACCCAGGTTTGTCCATTCCTCGTCGTTCTTTGGAATTAGGCATTCCACAAACGTCATTACACCGTATTTTGCATAAAGACTTGGGTCTTAAGGCTTATAAAGTTCAGTTAACACAAGAACTCAAGCCGGCTGATCATCAACAACGTCGTGTCTTTGCTGATTGGGTCCTTGAAATGCATGAAAATGAACCGGAATTTCATCGAAAAATCATCTTGACTGATGAGGCCCATTTCCACCTCGGAGGCTACGTCAACAAGCAAAACTGTCGCATCTGGGGCTCGGAAAACCCAAGAGTTATTGTTGAAAAGCCTCTCCATCCTCAACGCGTGACTGTTTGTTGCGGTTTATGGTCCCGCGGGGTCATTGGACCTTACTTTTTCGAAAATGAGGCTGGAGCAACAGTTACGGTCAATGGATTGCGCTATCGAGAGATGATTAATGATTTTTTATGGCCTGAATTGGATGGTATTGATCTGGACAACGTTTACTTTCAACAAGACGGCGCTACGTGCCACACAAGCAATGAAACCATCGATCTTTTACGGGAAAAGTTTCCGGACCGTGTTATCTCTCGAAGAGGTGATCACAATTGGCCACCGAGATCTTGTGATTTAACACCTTGCGACTTCTTCCTTTGGGGCCACGTGAAAGATAAGGTCTACGCCAACAGCCCAGCGTCGATTCAAGACCTCAAAGACGAAATTCGTGAGGCTATCGAGGACATAGGGCAGCCACTTTGCGATTTGGTTATGGAAAATTTCATGAAAAGGATATGGTCCTGTAAGCGTGGTCTTGGCGGCCATTTGGCTGATGTTGTGTTCCATTATTAACGGCATACCTTCCTCTTTATAATGAAATAAACATCCGATCATTTATCTCCAAAAATGCCATTTTTCTTTGAATATCAAAATAACACCTCTTATTGGAAAACCCTTGTTTGACTATATTTTGTATGTATGCAACTTATTTATTTATTTAATATATAGGGCCCTGTTGGGATTGTCAATTATCAATTTGATAATTGATAGATACTGAAATTTGGTTTTAAAACCTCATTTTATTAACAAACTGCACAACTAATTATTATTTATTATCGATTTTATTGTAAGTTCTAACAGTCTGCATCATTATCGATGACCTAAGCTCATATTAATTGGGTGGATTAATATTAAATTTCAGTATTTATCAACTATCAATTTGCAACTGACAATCGCAATAGGTGTCATACTCTTACACGACAACAAGCGAGTATGTAAATATCTATATCCGTAATTATGAAATTTATGAACTAAATAGAAATTATTTCCGATAATTAATTTAATTTTCGGTTTAAGAGAATTTTCTGAATTTTCGTTAATTCAGTGAACAATGCTTTGGTCCAATGAAAACATTAATTAAAATATGACCAATATTTAAATTAATGTATTTATGAATATTTTGTAAATATGAAACCTTTCTTAATTGTATTTACAATATTCTGATAGTAATATGTTAGCTTAGAACGGGAAGAGAAATATGTCACTTATAACGGTGTATAGACATTAAAAGTATGAAATTATGTTCAATATGCCTCCATGGGACACATACAATAAATTGGAAAGTTTGGTGTCTGCAAGGAACAAAAAATTAACTTTCTAAATTTTCTAAAAAAACAGCAGTCAATTATAAAGCAAATCCTTACTTAAGTACTATTACGGAATTTATTACAAAAAACAAAAATTGGAAAAGTTCAGAAATTTATGTGTTTAGTAATTTCATAATTTTTGAAACTTTGCATCCCTTGAGCAAATTTCCACATCTTACATAAAGTATTTCCAGAAATAACATATTTTTTTCGCCCACTGAACGACAAAATTCGTTGCTCAAATGTATAAACGTGAATAAATCATTCGTTAATAAATGAATATTACTTTATTTATTGTATGTATGAAATAAGGTCATCGACTCAACGAAAATTCGTTATTATTATTCGAACGGATTTAGCGAATAATGAGCTGAATCAACAATGTTAATCCTATTTTACGGCACCCAAAATAATGCAATATCAAAACCTGGTATCTATAAGTTATTGATTAAGTGGACAGGGCAGGAAGAGCAAAACCCCATACGATGTTTGTGGAAAAAACATTTTTCTTCGCTACTAACCATCAAATACCTTCCAGAACTACCACCGATTCCAGAATGGTTGAGGGTTTTTGTATGACTCTTCATATTTATTTTTTAAATTACCATCTATTGTTATTCATATTCAAATAAAGTATACGTGTTCTATTAAAATATTGTTTTTGTTAGTTTTAGGGGTTCGTACCAACCCCAAGTTTGGTTTGTGATTTTTTTTCAGAAAAAAATAAAGAGCACGACTGGATCGCACGTACTTGCTCCTAAATTCGATCACATTATATGCAAACGATTGTTAATGGAAACGGCAAAAATTATTTTTAAAATCGCTTTTTTTTATATATGTATAAAAATTCTTAAGTTTTTTCTAAAAAAAAAATAGTTCGAACATTTTAAATATTGAATAATATAAATTCAAAAACAAAATTTCAGAAAAAATCATCTACCAGTTTTTTAAATATTGAATTTTCAAAAAAAAATCCAAAAAAATATTTTTCGAAAATTTTGAAATGTAGTATTATTTATAATTCGAAGGAGATCCTGTATAAATTTTTTTTATTGAAATCCGTTTAGTCGCTTATGAGAAAGTCAAAAATCAATAAAATGGTTTTATGGCAGGTACCGTTAATTTCGATCAAAATTTGTATACAGGATCTCCTTCAAATTCTAAATAATAATGCATTTCAAAATTTTCGAAATACCGTATTTTTTTAAATTAAAAAAAAATATTTTTTTTTTGAAAATTCAATATTTCGAAAACGGTTGGACGATTTTTTCCAAGATTTTGTTTTTTAAATTTATATTATTAAATATTTGAAATGTTCATACCAATTTTTTTAAGAAAAAAATTAAGAATTTTTATATATAAGAAACTTAGTGAAAAACGACTTTAAAATATTTTTAGCCGTTTCCATTAAGAATTTTTTTGCATATAATGTGATCGAACATAGGAGTACGTGCGATCCAGTTATGCATTTTATTTGTATTCTGTCTTAGATTCACATTGTCTTAACTTAACTTCTTTAATTTATTTTTTATATTTACGAAATAATTCTCCTTCAGTTTTCCATAGTGCTTAGAAGTTTAGAACTTAACATTAGAAATTATATTTTAAACTTATGACGTATGTACATACATAATGTAATTCACCTATAAATACAAATATATGAGTTTTTGGTAAAAGAGGTTCCTATAATTTAATATTTCATCACATTTCTTAAAACTTTTGTAATGGTTGGTTTTTAAATTGTTTGTTTTCTATTTTTGATAGCTCACGAGTCACGCGTGATTCATAACATGCGTCAAAGTAAAAAAAAGTTCAATTAGAATTTCCATATTTCATCAAATAGAAAGATTTACACCCGAATTAAAAAAAAATATTATGAAAACAAATTTTGCACATTTGGACCATTTTACAGTCGTTGTCAAAATTGACTTAGGCACTAGGGGAGTAATTGCAGCCAAATTATAAAATTTCGCACCAATTTCGCGATATTAGACTTCTAGGCATACGTGAAAACACTCGCATACCTATACGCCGATAAGCCCGAATCCATTGCAGCTTTGAAGACAGTATTACATGTGTTATTAGCGAGAAACTAGCCAATATGCCCGAAAGAGTATGGACTAACATGGATATCATTTATATGAATTAATCTTCAAAAACTGATTGGCAATCAATGATTTGTCCAATCAAATACTAAATTTATAATTATCTACACTTTTATAGTTTTATTTATATTTCAAAAAACAAACGTTTAAAAAATTAAACATTATTAGATAAACTTTAGCCTTACCTGTGGCCCAATTCTCTTTTATGTCCTTGAAATGGATCAGCCTGCACTCCATTGATAAAAGACGAATCCATGTCTTGTTCCCCGATTGTACACGTCCTTGATCTTCCAACTCTGTTATTAATATCATCGTTCATCACAAAAGGATTATTCTCATAAATTGTCGGCGTCAAAGGTGCATTCAATCTAAGCGAATTTTTACGCTCTTTGGAATTTGAGCGCGCTCGCAATTCCATTGGTGATATAGGTTGTAAAATTGGATTTAACACTTCGAAATTATCTTGAGAGATATCTGGCATAATATCTTTATCACTGCAAACTAACCGATTGCTCACTGAAATGTGCCTCAGTTCTATTTTTAGTCTCTTTGTCAGAGAAAACAACAACTTAAAGAGAGCCACCACAAACAAACAAAAAAATTTAATTAAACAAAAAACTGGATAAAAAACAATTTGTTTACGTATACGACGCAGTGGACAACAGTATTGACGGATAAAAAACTAAAATACCTACAACAAACAAAAAAATAAAGAAAATATTTTTTGTATTTGTCAGGAAAACTCAGCTCTCACGAATTTGACATAAAACGCGTGTCAAAATATTAGATAGACTTAACGAAAAGTAAATGCTGTTCCGATTCTAACAACTCTCTTCGATCAACTAAATGAGCATGAATACTCAACGTTTGTTGGATTGTTCATCATAGGTATTCCGCGATCTACGAATACGAATACAACCGAGAAAACATCTAGGTATTCGTAATTGTAGGTACAATAGAAAAACAAAAAGATATGACGTTTACACGCTAGGCAATTCTGCGTTTTCTTCTTATCACTCATTAAATGCCAACATTAAACAAAAAGTATCTACTAGTAGGTATATATTGATTTACGCTTTAATTTCGTAACCAACCAATTTAATCTAAAGTGATAGTGAGCTATGTGACGAAATTGCGACTACAAGTGACACGGATTATTTGTTGCTTTCGCGCATGTTGGTTTTATTCGACGAACGGTGATAAGCCGGCAATCGCTTTACCTTTGAACTTTTTTTTTATAATAATAGTATCGTATCAATGGAAACTTCCTAGTTGAAAACACTTTAAGACAATACAACAACAAAAACAACAACAACTGACACACAAAAATCTATATTTACACAGATAGACGTCATCGGTGAAATTAGTGAACGCGAACTTTTACTGCACAGTGTACTGTTTAATGTTTGTTTACACTAACTGCACTCTAGAGTGATAAGTTTATGATTTCATAACATCATAATTAGACTTCCAAATCCAAATGTAAAATATACACTTTGAATAACTTAAAATACTTTGAGATACACCTCAAATATCTATAGATACTTTTTTCAGGGAATATTTTTTTTTTTGTTTTTTTAATCACTCATTTCGCGAGGTATGCTTATAGGCTAAAGATATTTTCATAAAATGTGTGTTGGATTTGGATGCATAAATAATAAATTGACACAATCTGGCAGCGGAAGTGTAAAACAAGGTCAGATTCCACTACGCCTCTTCTTCCGCCCAAATTGAATATGAAACTGGAAATGGATATATGTATAATTTGTTTTTCGATTGTATTGTATGTTTTGTTTATTTTCGATCTTTTAGTAGATTTTTGACCGGATCGGAGATGGGTACTTCTTTTTTCTTTGTTGTATTGTTGTGGTTGTTTGTTTCGTATTTGTAGACAATCGTTTCGGTCGACGTATTCGATACAACTGCAATTGAAGTTGTGTGGCAATTGAATGCGAACAAGAAAACCATAGGCGCAGCCAGATTTATTTTGAGTGGGGGTGGGGGTGAGATTTGGATATACAATTAAACATATTGGGGCATATTCGTAGTTACTGA
Source organism: Philhelius pedissequus (assembly GCA_910595825.1). Classification (NCBI taxonomy): domain Eukaryota; kingdom Metazoa; phylum Arthropoda; class Insecta; order Diptera; family Syrphidae; genus Philhelius; species Philhelius pedissequus. Next base: position 45,385,938 of record OU343162.1, read on the forward strand.
TAAACCCAGGTTTTACTAAACTACAGCTTAAGACAATTTTGACTCAGTGAATATATATCGATTTTACTTACAAATTAGTGGTTTTATATTTGTATAAGATTACTAACTTGTTATACTACACAAATAGCTTCAAATGTTTTGGAATGGTAAACTTAAAAAAATAGAATCAACGTCCGAAAGGGAAAGCTCAACTAAGCCTTGGCTTAGCTTATACACAGTTTAAAAATGACTAAGTAAGGATCAAAATATTTTCGTGCAGAAAATGGTATTGTTTTTTTTTGGGGGGGGGGGGGGGGGGGGGGGGGAACGTCATTACAGAGATTTTTACTTGAGATACAGGTATTATAGGGCAAGTTTTGCTTTTTGAGACAAAATCAAATTGGAGATCAAGACTGACATTGAAGATAGAGAACATGAAAACGTTTATTCGCAATCCCGTCTCTCTGCAGGTCGATCTACAGCCTAAGCCGCTTAAACGATTTTTTTCTAACTTGGAAATTACGCGGCTTATGTGATTATCTCAAATATATTTTTTAATCGTTTCTTAGATACAAAACTAACCGTACCTGCTATACAATTTGTTCTACAATCTTAATTATTTCGAAAACGGCTCCAACGATTTTGAGAAAAAAATAGTACTACCTACACACTAAAGGTATATTCTACATTATTTTTTTTTTTGACATATCTTTTACTTGCGATTATAGGTACTATAAAGCAAGTTATGCATTCGTAGAAAAAAAAGTTTTGAGATAACAATCTAACATGACATTACGATGATAGCGAAAACGAAAAAAGATGGTCTAAAAATTTTGTCAGCCTGTATGTCTGTTAGTCTGTCAGTCTGTCAGTCTGTCAGTCTGTCAGTCTGTCAGTCTGTGAGTCTGTGAGTCTGTCAGTCTGTCAGTCTGTCAATCTGTCGGTCTGTCAGTCTGTCAGTCTGTCAGTCTGTCAGTCTGTCAGTCTGTCAGTCTGTCAGTCTGTCAGTCTGTCAGTCTGTCAGTCTGTCAGTCTGTCAGTCTGTCAGTCTGTCAGTCTGTCAGTCTGTCAGTCTGTCAGTCTGTCAGTCTGTCAGTCTGTCAGTCTGTCAGTCTGTCAGTCTGTCAGTCTGTCAGTCTGTCAGTCTGTCAGTCTGTCAGTCTGTCAGTCTATCAATCTGTCAGTCTGTCTGTATGTATGTATAGACACCTACACCTACACCTACGGGTGGGCCGAATTGCTTCAAACTTGGTATATAGAGTTTTTTAGGTATTGTACAAAGGGAAAATTGAAGTTTTTTTTAGCTCAAAAAATAACGGTACCTGCCATATAACCGTTACGTTCAAACTTATATTTTTCTCGAAAACGGCTCTAACGATTTTGATAAAAAAATCAGTAGCCTTTTTGGCTACGACCGATCATATGGTTGAAAAAAAAAATTAGAAAAATGTATAAAAACTGTACTTTCCACAGGACCGTTTTTTTGCTTTCGACTGTCTCATAAGCGGCTCAACCGATTCTTTCAAAATTGCACTCATGTATAGATTTAGATTGCCCAAATTATACCGCGTACCAATATTTTTAATTAATATATTTTTTGTATTTTTAAAATCATTTAAAAAAAATTTAAAAAAAATTATATTTCGAAAACTGCTCATTAATTTTTTTTCAAAAATTATATTTATATGTATTTTCTGAATACCTATGAATTGTCGTTTTTGAATTTTTTAAAAAATATTTTCAAAAAGTTTAAAAAAAAAAACTTTTTTCTCAGAAAATTCAAATTTATCCAAGAAATAAAATGACGTTCTTTTTTTGAGCTCAAATTAGTTAAAGTACTTATTTCAGAATTTTGAATAATTTTTTCTTTAATTAAACCGATTTAATCTTTTGTTTTAAAGCTTATATTATTAAATATTTAATATTGTCACACCAATTTATTTTAGAACAAAATTGAAAAAAAAACTTGTATATGTATATTCAAAATTGAGTTAAAAATGACTTTAAAAATATATTTAGATTTTTAATAGAAATCTTTTGCATACGATGTGATGGAACATAAGAGCAAATTCGTGCGATCCAGTCGTGTATTTTATTTATTAACGTTACCTGCAAAACAACCATTTTTTGATTTTGAACTTTCTTTTTTTTATATAGGAGGTCCTTCAAATTATGAATAATACTGCCTACCAACATTTTCGAAAAATTGATTTCTGGATTTTTGAAAATTTTTTTTTTGAAAATTCAATATTTTGAAAAAGGATGACGATTTTTATATATATATAAATAAATACATAAAATTGCTATACTAATAATTAAATTTAAAAAAAATTAAAGAAATTTTGTATAAATATTGAGGGGGGGGATCGAGTTTGGGTGTGTGCAAAGTTCTTTCTGTAACATTTATCAAAATGCAAAACCGGCTAACCGGGATTAAATGGCATTTTAAAAGGCGAGATTTAAAAGGCTTTGTGATTGTGATCAAAAATTTGGTACTGAAAATCCTTTAGCATAATTTTCGAAAAGTTTATTTTTGATGCAATATTTCAAAAACGGTTCAGGATTTTTTTATTGAAATTTTGGTTTGTAAGTTTATATTATAAAATACTTAAAATTGCCACAAAAATGCTTATGTAAGAGATTCAAACGGGTTCGGATAGGAAAATTATGGTCAAACTTTTTGGACAGTTTAAGTCAGTATAAATTGTAGCCAGATTAGAAGGGATAAATAATCGCTTACATACTGAAACAAGCCCAAGTGTTTTGATTTTGGGCAGCATTTTTAAGAACATCGTATATTTTATTGTTCCACAAAAGGTGAGGATAACTGAGAGCTGATTTTTTTCCAATGATAGAGGGATGAAGGCGGTTTCTATTTTAACGGCAAAAGAGAGCCGTTAATTCTATTCGTTTTTTCGCCATTTGACAATTCAGTCCAGATCAGAATTTATTGAGCCATTGTAGTTCCACATCCGAAGTACAAAGAAATAACTCTGAAAGAAAACGTAGCTCTTAGGTACACCAGCGTGTATTCTGTGGATTACAGATTTAAAACCATCTAATTCGACTTATTTTAATATAACTTTATGCGAAAAATCATATATAATTTTAAAAAAATCTATTTTAAATAAAAACACCCATTAATCAGGGGAATGTATATTGGTATTCCCTTAGTTGAGGGCGCACCTGGAGTCCATCATGTTACGTCAATCGTAATTAGATTGTGGCAAATGCAAAGCACGCACACTCACAATAATAATACCGTTGGAAACAAAGGTGAATTTTAAAATTTCTTCATTTTGTTTTAATTGTTTATATCTTAAGTGTTTATTTTTTTCATATTTTTGGTTTATTGACTCTTTGACTGTCATGAATTTATTTTATATATTTGTTCGCTGTTAGTGTCGGAAGGGTAAGTATATTTTTTTTTTTTGTTTACAAAAGAGAGATTTTTGCTTTTCATAATTGAAGTAGCTAATCTGTTCTGCTGTTGTTTTTTTGTTTTGTTAATACTATCAATGAAAATAAATGATATAAGATAAGATTAAAGGCAACAATAAGTCTATTAAATAAACTGCTAAATATAATACAAGGTTAGAAATTCCTCAGAAGAATCAATATAAATGTTTTTTTTTAATTTTGTCCTCAGATAGGTATAAAGATTTTCGACGCGCAGAAAAATTCAACTGATTAGTACCATCTAGTTTGTCCTTAATTCGGTTAATATATAGTACATGTACTCTAACGGCAATTATGATTATCTCTTTATGTGTGACTTTGTTGTCTGAAAAACACAATAAATTGCCGAGCCTTTTCGACTGAAGTAGATGAAATTTAACAATCAAAAGCGAAAATTGTTCACCCTTTAACGACCGTCCGATTGCACTTACTTCCCCGCTCTTTCTTATCGAAAATGAGTGCATTTTGGTTTCTCTTAGTCGCTGGATTAAAAATTACCTTTGGTACCCGCATAACACAGGTTCTATTAGACGGTTTCAAGTCTGCTATTCATAAAATAAATGCTGGTGCGCTCCAGGGCTCCGTTTTGTCTCCAATTCTTTTTCTCATTTTCATTACTTCTAATCCACTAAATTCTTTTGCTGGCGATAAGACTTTCAGCTTTTCAAAATCGTTTTTAGATTCACCTCCTTGTTCTTCGGACGTGGAACTGCAACGGCACCGAAGGATAAGTTCATTGAATTTTAAATTTTGACAGCATTGTCCAATGGGCAATAAGAAAACGTGTAGAATTTAAGGCTTCAAAAACTTCAAGCTATATTCTATCTTTAAAGCAGAAGCCACACCCGCCCTAGCGGAGGAACACACATTTTATCTTTCTACAGATTTCTAAATTGCATGAGATGTTCTATAGACCAGATCAATTATTTTCCGGAAACCAAATTTGTGGTCCCAAATAAGTATTGTTTATCTACTATAATAGAGAAGTATCAGGCTGTTTATTTTATATTTTATTCGAATATTTTGCAGATCAGCTTTAAGTAACAAACCGGCCATTATTATGCTTCTGGAATCTTTAAATGATGTGGAACATATGATAGTCTTAATGATGCGTACATGAGGTACGCATGACTTTTGACTTTTCTCAGAAGAAATTTTTAAACCGTTCAAGATTTGTAAAAATTGTCTGGAAAAGCTCTGATAGTGACATTTCTAAAAACAAAGCTTACAGACGGGGACTCTTCGAGATCAATTATTAATTCCAGTCGAGCAAAATATTTGTAGGTTTCTTTGATGGTTACAAATCGTCAATGACTATGGACCTAGTGAGTATCAGTTTTGTTTAGATTCCGCCGAAAATTGTAGTTCCCCACCGTTTTTGCTTGAGTTACCTTTAAGCTGTCCCGCCACAATGTCTTTATTATTTAAAGTCGTTAAAATGAACTCTTTTAAAAAAAGTCCGATTTTTTTTAATAAGAAAATTATTTTCTACATTTTACATGACACTTTGTCTAAGGATTGCATAAGCTACAAGAGTATCTAAGTATCCATGTGAAGCTTTTACATTTTCTGTATAATTTTGTCGTTGTTTATTTATCAAAGTAAAAAAGAAAACAATCACATTCCCTTGAATTCGAAATTTCTTTAGAGCAATTAAGACTGCTGAGCAATAAAAACTGCTAGGTAATAAAACCATGCTAAGAGCTAAGGTTATCAGCATTTGGTTCCAATCCAATTGATAAGCTCAATTGCTTATTAAATAAAATTTTAAAAAATAATTTCTGACGCAAAAATCTAGAATATTATTAAGATTCAAGCTGATTATGGAACATGCTTGCTTTTCCATATAAAAACAAATGAGAACACTACAATGCATGTCAATTCACAATTCGGTATTACAAATTTTATTTTCCGTATGAATATTTTAATGGTTTGCATTAGTAAAATATGCATAAACAAAAGGCACGCAAATACTAAAACCATCATTTTTTCTGTTACTCTGTTTTAATTTTATTTACTTATACAAAAGTGCCGTGCAATTCAGGTTGCATTTAAAAGACCTTAGGTCTTACAGGCACATAGTTAAATTTAAAAAAAATAATAATTTGCTTAAATGTAAAATTAATAAAATACACCACCGGCTCAAGCTTACCCTACCCCGAAATATTTGTTTTGTCAAAATATGAAGACTAACTAAATGTAAATAAGATGTATGCTTTTTATATTATACAATGTTTTTGAATGAACAAAAAGTCCTTAGAAATGCAAGTGTGGCCTCATACAAAAATTTAATAAAATAGAAATTGAATGACCTGTGTCAAAAACCTTTTACATAAAAATATACATGTGTTCAATGAATTGTTGACATATAAACGAGTATACGGGGAAGATAAGAGAGAAGCAGAAAAAACAACAACAATAAAAATCCCAAGTCGTTCGCTTCAATGCAATTGATAAATAACAAAACCTGATACATTGGATTGGATCTGACCATGTGAACTCGGTGGCGTGATGCGTAGTGCATTGACTTCAAAGAACGTTGGTCTCAGTTTAATACTCGATGGAGTTTGATAAAGAAAAGCAAGGAGTGTGATGATCGACATTGTAAATCGCCAAATACCGATAATTTGAGGTAACAAAAATTAAGAAAATCTTGGTCATAGCATGCTCAAGTTGGTCTTGCTTATTCAAAAACATTGTAGTACTGTAATTTTTAATATTTTGTGTAAAAAGTAAAATATATACATATGTGTAATTTTCAACTGTTTAATTTGAAACTTAGAAGATTCAAATTAAGGCACAAGTTAATGCAGTAAATAACTGTAATTAATTATAATTAAATAAAACAAACAATAATAATAACAAAAATTCATCTAAATCAAGAATTATATCGGCTTTTTTGGATCTGTGATCTTACTTATAAAGGAATTCAATAACAATTAAAAATAACATTGAATACTAAAATTGTAATACTTAAAACTAATATCAATTAAACTAGACAGTAGGTGTAAATATATGGCGGTTTAGTTTGTAATCTTAGAAGTCCAGTCGGGTTGTCAAAAAAGGGCTGAAATGGAAAAAATTAATTCGTACAATTTTCTTTCACAGTTCGTTAGGGAGGGTCATAAGTATTTGAAATCTCGGTTTTCAGCAAAATCGCGCTGGAGCTTTAGCCGCCATTTTGACTTTAATGACAATTTTAATTTGGGCAATAACTTCGTCATTTTTGATAAAAATAATAAAAGCTCGTAGGAATTTTAATTTTCTACAACTTTAGTCTTAATATATTTTTTTTTTTCAAAAAAGGGGCGTTGGTTTTGAAAACTCAAAACAGTTTTTCATCAATAGCCTTGTTCTTTTGGTAAATCTATCGGCAGCAAAGCAGGATTTCCCAAAACAACGATCAGCAGCTGCCTGATTTTTTATATCTTTAAGTTGGTATTGACGAACTTGTGTCAAATAACAAAATGCAAAAAATCTTTTTATTTCTTAAGATTAAAGGCATTTATTTAAGAATACTAAAACTTGAATTAAAAGATGCAAATAAAATGGAATATATATAAAGCAGTAAGAAATTTATTTTGAATTTTCTACATCTATGTGTTCCAAAATGTTCATGAAAGTGTATGTTTGCATTGTGTTTCCTTACAAAAATGATCGCATTCATTATTTAACTATTAAGTATTTTTAAACTTAGCTTACATGCGGCTCAAGAGTAGAGAGGTTAATTAAAAATGAGTTATATGAAATATGGACAGAATCCCCTTTTTGAATCTCATAATTGGGGTAAATAGTCGTGTTTTGGTAAAAAATATTAACGTCGCGACAAATAAACACTGAAAAAAAGAAGATTATGTCCACTTTTATATTCACTGGTTGGACAACGGTCAACTCGACTCCGAATTCAAAATGAGGTAAGATCGTCAAAATGTGTTTTGACACGAATTTTATGGTCAAGTTATTTTATATTTTGAAATATTTAAAATGTATTTCTTGCCAAATTTCGACGAAAAGCTCTAAATCATCACTCTCTTCAGCAGGTGATATTAAATCTAAAATTAAGATTTTTTAGAAGAAATCTTTATAATCTTCACAATCGAATTCGACAGTGTATGTCTTGTACGTGTTATAAGTGCTCTATTGTAAACATACACTTACGCCCTGCTAATGAGTGCTTTATTACTAAATAAAGGATATGCACTGACTTGCTCTTTATATGCTTGTTGCTATTCCAATTTTTTTAGGCAATTTGACAGCAGCTGACACAAAGCCACTCAAACATCTTTTATTTTAGTATCTTTGATCTGGCAGTTTCGCACGAATACGCTAACTTTAACTTTTACCTAAAATTGGAAGAACGCCCCCTACCTATGCTTATTAATATGATTTATATAAAAACAAAAATTAATAAAATGTATTTTTGGCCCAGTTTGTTGCGTTAGATTAATATTGTTTTTTAAGAAAAGAACACATAATTAACCATAAATTATTGATTTTTGACTGCTTTCAGCTGACTTTTTCGAATCGTTAACAAATATATTCGAATTGTTTGGTTTCCAAGATAACTTATCTAATAAATATGTGAACGTGCCCTTCGAGATTGATTAAAGTCATCGGAACTAGCAACTAAACAACGTAATAACATTCGATACTCGAATAAATGTCACAAATCTCTCCAAAGCAGACTTCTGCTTTTAGTTTTATCGAAAGCAGGTTGTTGTATTTGTAATGTGTGTAAATTCTGCTTTGCTGCCGATGTCATTTTGCCAAAAGAACAGCCCTAATATCTCGCGAACGGTAACTTTTTTGGAAAAAAGTATTAAGACTAAAGTTGTAGAAAATTAAATTTCCTACAAGTTTTTATTATTTTTATCAAAAAGGCGAAGTTATTGCCCAAATTAAAATTGTCATTAAATTCGAAATTGCGGCTGAAGCTCCAGCGCGATTTTGCCGAAAACCGAGATTTAGACTACTTATGACCCTCCCTAACGAACTGTGAAAGAAAATTGTACGAATTAATTTTTTCCATTTCTAATGTTTAACCCGATTGGACTATAGATAACAACAAACTGACATATGTTAAAATTCAATCGAACGAACTTGCTCTTGTAGCTTATAACTTTAATGTAGTAATGTAGCTAAACATTGACACTGTTTTGTAGGTACGTAGGCTAGTTATCCTATGGAGGTTTAAAGCTGTAGCTGATGTAGGTAAGACAACCGTGATTGTAAGTATAATGAATTGTCGAATGTCGAGCCTACCTTCAAATGAACATATATTTAAACCTAGGTTATCGATTGTAATTATGCAAGTTAGAAGCAATAATACACATAATTAGATGTTTTTATGTTGCTTAGTTGTTATAGTTTGAGGGAAAACAAAGCTGCCTTTTGAATTCGTGGATGAATACGAATATATCAATGATGGCGATCTGAGAACCTTGGTTTTACCGGGTTTAATGATGAAGATTTGGCAAACGCCATAATCGCCGACCGAAATGGGCCCAGTCCCCTGTTAATTTCGAAGAATGAGCTCCAGCTCATCTTCGATTCATTAAAGAAAAAGAAGTCTGCAGGAGTCGATGGTATATCCAACGTTGTACTACGACATTTGCCTCAAGAAGCAGTTGACATTTATACCACACTATTTAACAACGCGCTGAATATATATTATCCAGTACGGTGGAAGACAGCTGTGGTGTACCCTCTCCCAAAAAAGGGAAAGGACAACTCCAATCCGGCGAATCACCGGTCGATAAGTCTTCTTCCGAGCATCAGCAAAGTATTTGAAAAGGTTATCAATAGAGCCCTGTTCAAGTGGGCGGAGAACAAAAATATCATCCCGGATAATCAGTTCGGTTTTAAGGCGGGACACAATTCATGCCGCGTCTAAACTAGTTTCTGATATCCAATGGAACAAAACTAAAAAGCAGTGTACGGGTGCCTGTCTGGTTGATTTGGAGAAGGCCTTCGACACCGTATGGTTAGAAGGTCTCTATCTAAAGCTAACCAGACTAGGTATAAGTAAACCTCTATTGTATATGCTTTATGACATGCTAAATGGTAGAAAGTTTGTTGTCAAGAGTGGCAATGTAACTTCTACCGCAATTTTTAATATTAATAATGGTCTTCAGCAGGGAGCGGTTAACTCGCCGATTCTATTCAGCATTTACACCAGCGATCTGATAGGTACTCTAACTCAGGCAATTGCGTACGCCGACGATCTAATTGCGTACAGAACAGCTAATACAGTTGAGGTCATCAAAAGTCTCTTGCAGAGTGACTTCGACAAGATTCAGCGATATTGTGATTCCAGCAAGTTGAAAATCAACTTCCAGAAATCAGAAACTATTTTGTTTAGGACTCCGTTGTCTAGCGCCTCAAGGGATACGAGAAAGAACTGGCGCAAGCTGGTGATCGTAGGGCCACATGGACATCCACTGGCGAGTAAAAGTGTAGTAAAGTACCTTGGCATCTGGTTGGATCAGTACATGTATTTCGACAGACATATAGGTGCTGCTTTGGCCAGGGCTAGGGGAGCCTTTGCCTTGACAAAACGACTGTTTTATAGCAGCCGTCTTGACAGCAGGGTGAAGGTGATTTGCTACATGGCCCTCATCAGGCCGATGATTGCCTACGGATGCCTGGTGTGGTTCAACGTTGCCCCATCTCAAATGGAAAAGATTCGGGTGTTTGAGAGGCAATGTCTTAGACGTTGCCTTGGATTACACAGAACACCAAAGTCGGAGTACACAAAATATTATTCCAACCAGGTTCTATACAACGGAGCCAACATAAACAGAATAGATAATTTTTTGTTCAAGCTGATTCGGGGTCACGTTGCAAGAGCGATGTCCTCAACTAACAGCTTAATTTTTGGGGCTTATTACCCCAATAACGAATATTTTGAGAGTGCGCGGTTAAGTGGTTACATCCCTCCCGAGGCATTCCTCTATTTAGACAGTCGAGGGCTGATACAGGATGGAGGGGCGGTTCCGCTCATCTACCACGTCAGCCGGAAAAATGTGGATAGGCGACTCCTGTATGGTCGAGACGTCATCGCTCAAGGTGGAGAAGAGCGCCTTCGGTTCAGTAGGACTGTGTCCGATCGGGACCGGAGGGATAGGGCGAAACAGGAGAACCAGTTCTGGTGGCTCTCTGAACAGCATCGTGATATATAAAGTCGATGAAGATGATATATATCTTGGCCGACTTACATAGATTTAGGGCATTAGGTATAGGGAACAGTCAGGAAAAAAAAAAAAAAAAAAAAAAAAAAAAAAAATGATAAGATACCAAGTTTTTGTGAAGTTTCCTTGAAATATAAAATAAAATAAAAAAAAAATTTAGATTTAATTAAAATAGTTTTTAGGTCGAAAGACATTAGTTTTAAGAGTTATTGTTTAATTTACGGGCCAGTAAATTAGTTGTAAGTTATTGATATTTAGGCTAGTTTTAAACATTTTTGTCTAGCTTTAAGATAGTTATAAGTTAAAATGAAATAAAAATGTATTAAAAAAAAAGCGAATATATCAAAAACAAATTCGAAAACCGTCTTAGCATTTTTAAGAAAAAATTATTTTTTATGTATTTATGTAATTTTAAAAACATTTTTAGAAGCTATTATTAGTATAGTTACCAGCGTTGCCATAATACGCCCGATCGGGCCATTTGACCCTCTGTTTTTTATTTGGCCCTTTGGCCCGGGCCAATAAGAAATAGCCCGCATATCTTTGCATACTTTTGTAATATTTGTTAAAGTAATCTTTCAAATTTCATCACAAAAATTGTCAATTTCCCATATTAGACGTTTATCTTTTGAAGCTCAGAGCAGAGATCTAATTTTAATTTTTAGTTTACGTGGTTTTCCATTAGTAAATCCAGATTTCAATCTAGATTTTGATTTTTCGAGCCCAATGGAACGTGACTTTAGATTTAATTCTTGTTCTTATTGTATTTGTGTGAAATGTCGTGTCTGTAAATATGTAGCTGTCTTAGTTTGTTCATTTGATAAGTGAGAGAAAGATTTTAAAATATTTAATTTTTCAAGAAATGAAACATTTTAAATGAATAAAATTAATAATGGATGATTATAATAGCATCGTGGTTTTCTTGGGAATAACATGATACTTCGTTTTAATGAGCCCAGTGCAACACATACATATTTCAAGCTGTCAGCAGAAAATTGTAATGGTATTAGTACGTGCAAAGGGGGTAAATCTGGCAAAATCTAGATTTGCAAAAATGATCTAGATTAAAAAATAAATCAATTTAGTATGGCCCATGTTACACATAAAAAGGGAAAATAGTTGTTTTGGCAGATCTAGATGTAAAATTTAATTTACTTAATTTACTTTAATTAATTAAATTAATTTACTTTACCAATCGAAAACACCATCAGATCGCTCAATTTGTGTCTTTTCTCAATAAGAGCTAGCTGCGAGCTATAAGCTCAGAATAAAATGTACGAGCAGGTGACGTAAAATAAAATAATACGTAAGTTTCTCTTAATTCATCCTTTCCTTTTGTCAACGAATTAATGACTGTTTTTCTATTTTCAATGTCTTTCTTTGGTTTAGTTTAAAGCGTGAAGCTGATGATTGCATGTGTAAATCATGCTGAAATGCATTTTGTAACGTCTTATAAATAATATATTTGACAAATGTTTCGTTAAAAATATATTTCGTACCTTTTTTTATTTAAACGTTATTTTAACAAAAAAATAATGTTTTTATTTAATGTTAAAGAACCTCACATTAAACACACAAAAAATTGAGTAAACCTTTTTTGTGTGATATGACAGATGCATATGGGAAAAAATAAAATATGTACATTAAAATGGAGATTGACGCCTGTTGTTGTTCCTCTGTAGGTAATAAATATTTATTATTTTATTATTTCGCCAGTTCAGTATTCCAGTGTGTTTCATAAATTAATCGGAGAGCTCTGATCAAACTCTGCTTGCTCAGAGCGTACTTGAAATGTTCAAGCTCTGCTCAGAGCTCAAAAAGAAAAACTCAATTCATTCATTCAGACTGACGTGACTATGTGAATAAATATCTATTTATGCCTGCTTGGAAATGGCCCTCAGCAAGGCCCTCAAAATTCTTTTCTTTGTTGCAACGCTGGCTGATACCTACATATAAAATTCAAATTAAAAAAAAATCAGTAAATGGTTTTGAAAAATCAATTTTTCAAAAACAAAAAAAATTTATTTTTTTAAAAATCGAAAAACATTTTTTTGAAAATTTAAATTATTTTAATCGGTTCATTCATTGTTGAGAAAGTCGAAAATATGAAAAGTGGTTCAGTACCGTTAATAAGTATGCAAAAAAAATATTTTTATACTCAAGTGCGGTCTGTACTAATTTAAGAACACACACATTTTTTATAAAAATTCTTGGAGTCGTTTTCGAGATTTTCTTAACGCTTTTTTTTTAACATTTGTCGGTTTACCGTTGTTTTTTATTTTATGAAAATAGTTTTTTTTTTAATTATTCAACATAATGTCAAGAAACTACAAAATACCAAGGAAAAAATAAATTGTGTCGTTTTCAAAAGTTTGATTTTTTTTTAAATTTTGTCTTACATTTGCGCTTAGACTTTTTAGGGGCGTCTACATAAAAATGTGAAAAAAACCAAATCAACCCTGTTTCAGAAAATCGAAAACCAAAAAATGGTACCTACTACTAGAGGCTCCAAAAATAAATTTTTTTCCAAAAAAAAAATTACCCAAATGTTCCCTTTCCATTCATTAATGAACTGATTTTTTTTTATAAAAAATGCAGGAGCTGTTCTTAAGAAAAATAATATTTTTATTTTTCGCCAAAAAAAATTTATCGGATCTACTGTTATTTGTCGTTTTAAAAAGAAGGAAAAAACGTGTGGTCATATTACCAAAAAATCAATAAGTACCAAGTTTGAAGTAAATCCATCCAACCGTTAAGACTGCAGAGGACGGACAGACCATGTTTGATTGTTAACAAAAAAAAAAATTTACGAATGCAAAACTTGCCATAACCGCAAGTAAAAATGTTGATGGTACAGTGGTCTCTGTATTTTATTTTTTAGTAAGAATAATCAATTAGTCATGTATATTTTCATCATAGGTATTGATAATCTATTATATTTCCACACACACAGTATTACCGTTTTTACACGGCACATCGATCTATACAATATTAAATAAGTTTTGGAGACTCCAAAAGAGTTATACTGCAGCTTTGGACGAAGCAAGGGAACGGTAGAGCATTTCTTGCATCTTCGAAGAACATAGAATATGTGGTCATTCAAAAAGAGTTGGTCTTGTGATGCACATGCCAAGGACTAAAAACTGATCGCTTTTCTTTAATGCAAGTGCCAACTGCCATCGCATTTCTTGAAGTATCGTCCAAAACTTCTGTACGATCTGGCACTATAATCTAGATGATAAGCAAAGACACGTGATACCGGAACAATTATTTCATGTCCTGAAATTCTACCTTAAAGGTAGTCTATTTCGGGTTAAGGAACACAGTGAATATCCTGCACCTCAAGATATAAATGCTGGTGTTCCTCAAGGGAGTGTTCTTGGAAGCGAACTGTACATTTTTACAATTCGGAATTACCCCAATATTAATATGAAAGTCAGTTCTACGGGAAAATCCGGTGCTCTACATAGAGTTGTAATAAATCAATCAATAGAAAAACTTTACAGTGTTACCAGAATAAAATTCCCAGACTTATTCGGAATCCCAGCTTCGAAGAACTCTTTTTCAGAAAGATGAGATGATATTGCCATGCTTCTTACTTGAGTTTTGAATAGGGATGCATCAGTTGCCAGACATCTTCGTTAAAGACTTGTACACAGTTGCCCATACAATTTCTTTCAATCTAAGCTCAACGTGAAATTCAACCCAGAAGTTCTATACCTAACACTAACAATCTGAAAGATGATAAATAAGAGCACCACCAATATTGGCAATCATCACACAATTTTTAAGCAATGCTCAAATGTACCCCGGATTCCAAAATGCTACACTTGTCCCCTATTTTTCAATTTTCGGCCTTAACGTTCAATTATTTAAGAATCATTTATTCCAGTATTATACTGCATGTGGACTATATTGCGGTATTGCAAGTTATACTCGTATATAATTTTCCATGAATACGAAATTGAAAATAAACATATACTCCTTCACACACGTAATTCATCTACATATAAATGTACATATTATATCGATGGAAATATTCTGGTAAAGTACATACGAATAGGTACATATACTTGGACTGTCAACGCAGATGCTTGGAAATATTTTCTGCATTCATAATGTTTGTTTGTCGACAATATTGTTTCTAGAATGCAAATGTGTTTGCTTTCCGGGGTCAAATTTAAATTTTTCATATCAACTAGTTTTCTTGTCAAGACAGTCATATATATAATATATGGGCGAATTCCTAAACGCAAATTTTACGCATAATATGCTAACCAAAATGTTCCTAAACTAAACGCAAACAGAAAAACCTCTGCTAAGCACACTGTCCCAAAACGCAGTTCATTTTATTTTCTTGCGCAAACTTCATTGTAATTGTGCAAGTTTTAAACTTTTTTTTTCAATTTTTATCGGGTTCGTGCATTTGCTTAGCATGAGACTTGCTTTGCAAATCTTGCATTTAGGAATTTGGGCTATGATAGGGTAAGTGTGCAAATACTTGTGTTCATTAAGACAATGACTTTTGCTTCGTTGGTGACTCTTATTCGATTTTTTTCAAGAAATTCAAATATGTAAGATGCCTGCAATTATTTCGGAGGGCTGTTATTTCTTTTCAATGTTAAGGCTTATCTCTTGGATAGCCAGCTCTCTCATTCATTCTACTCTCATCTACAAGCTCTACAAATGATTAAAGGTAAGGCATTAAGACTAAGAGAAGATGTAAAATCAGAACCAAAGACATTTTTTAGATTTATTACGGTTTACTGAATGAGACTTTTGGGTTTTATTATTTATGATATCACGCTCCGATCTTTCGTTGATAGAGGTGAAATTTGGAAGAGATTCATTATTATTTTTGTTGTTGCTTTTAGAACTGAGTTTTTCTATATTAATATTGCTTGACGGACCAGACAATAAGTTTTCAGAATTTAAAGGAAGAGAGGATTTTCTTCAAATTTAGTACATATTATTTTTTCGGTAATATGCGGAAACGTTTTTTTCATTTTTTTAAGACCAACAATAACGGTAACTGCCAAAAACGGCTCATTAGGTGATTGCCTAAAATATATTTTTGAATCGTTTATTTTTGTAGGTCCAAAGCTAACAAAGCCATACAACCATTTTTTTTTATTTTGAACTTTCTCATAAACGGATCTACGGATTGCCCTTCAAATTATAAATAATACTCCATACCAAAATTTTCGAAAAATTATTTTTTTTCTGATTTAAAAAAAAAAAAATTTTTTATTTTTTGAAAATTTCAATATTTCGAAAACGGGTGGATGATTTTTTCTTTGAAATTTTGTTTTTAAGTTTATATTAGCCGAAATTTATTTTCCCCGAGATCGAGATAATTATTTATTTGTATTACAACCAAAAAAGGATTTAGTTTTTTTGCTGTAACGCAAATAAATTGATGATATGGATCACGGGGAAAATAAAATATGGCTATTATTAAATACTTAAAATTAACATAACAAGTTTTTGTTGAATTTTTTTTAAATTAAAAAAAATTGTATATACAAAATTAAGTAAAAAACGACTTTGAAAATATATTTATATTATTAATAGAAACCTTTTGCATACGATGTAATCGAACATAAGAGCAAGTTCGTGCAATCCATTCGTGCATTTTATTACTTGCGATATATATAGGTACTATAGGGCAAGTTTTGCATTTAAAAAAAATCGAACTCGAGATTTTAATCAAAGTTGACATTACGATGATAGAGTGCATCAAAAAAGTGGGTCTCGCAATTCCGTCTGTCTGTCTGTAGAACGATCTAAAGCCTAAACCGCGGAACCGATTTTGTTCAAACTTGGTGCTTAGGCGTTTTAGGTGATTGTCCAAATTAGATTTTTGAATCGTTGTTTTAGCCCCAAAAATAACGGAGTTACTGCAAATTCAAAATATTACTGCATTTCAAAATTTTAGAAAAATAATTTTTTCGAATTCTGAAAATTCAAAATTTCGAAAACGGGTGGACGATTTTTTCTGAAATTTTGTTTTTGCATTTATATTTAAAAATTTCATACCAATTTTTATTTTTGGAAAAAATGTAGGAATTTTGATATATACAAAATTAAGTGAAAAACGACTTTAAAAATATATTTTGCCGTTTCTATTAAGAATCGTTTCCATATAATGTGATCGAATATATGAGCAAGTACGTGCGATCCTGTCGTGCATTTAATTTTGTTTTGGGTTCTGGACTTCCTGGAAAACGGGTTATTTGATTTTTTTTGAGTTTTTCTTATGGAAAACTCATCATTTTTTTTTTCAAATTAAAAAAAAAACTATTTTTTGTTGGAAAACTAAATATTTTTAAAACAACTAGATCGATTTTTTCGAAAATGTGTCTTTGTACTTTTTTGACATTATCTTGTATACACACAAAAAACTATTCTCCTAAAACAAAAAAAAACAACGGTACCTCCCATAAGAAAACTAAAAAAAAACCGTTAAGAAAAAATGTTTTTCTCAAAAGCGTCTTCAAGAATTTTGATACAAAGTGTACATGTTCTTAAAAAAGCGTAGTTGACTTTTAAGTAAAAATAATATTTTCTTTTGTGTGTCTACTTATTAACGGTATGGTATACCTACTTCATATATATCCACTTTTTATATTATCGAATTTCTATTGGATGAACCAATTAAAATTATTTTTCTTATGCGAATGCTCTCTAAAAGTATAAATAATATTGCATTTTGAAATTTAAAAAAACAATGTTTTTTCTTCGATATTTAAAAATTAAATCATTATTTTTTTTTTGTTGAAAAATGGATTTTTCAAAAACTAGATACGAAAATTAAATTTAATACGTATATTAATAGTTACTTAAAATTGGAGTTTCATTTTATTTTCCTTATAGTGTATTCAAAATTATATACATACAAAATTATTTTGTTAAAAAAACAACTCCAACAATTTTTGAAAACTTTTTTTGTTTGATATACTGGGTGATTCGTATAAGATGCGACAAAAAGCTAGGGCGTGTAGGTTGGACTTAGAGAAAAAAAAATCGTATGGGAAGGGGGTCTATTTCCCCCCGTTTAGCCGGGAGGGGCAATTTTCTAAAAAAAAATGACTTAAAACAAAAAAAAAATTATTTAAAAATAACGGTAAGACCTACAATGACATGCTATACCTTTTTGGAAAGACAGAAATCTCTTCTTTTATTTTCATTTTAAATTAAGTTGTGCTAGGCAATAGATTTTGAAAAATTAATTTTCAAACTAGAAACAAATTTTTTTCAAAATTTTATGTAATTAAGTATAATTTTTGTTTTCAAAATTCGAAGATATTATTAATTTTTAATAAAAACAGAAAACCGGATGCCCAAATGTATCTTAGTTTTTGAGAAATTAAAAAAAAATTAAAAGTACTTTTTTTCCAAGAAAAACACTTTTTTGTTTGTTCTATCCTTGCATAAATACCATTAGTTTAGTTAGCAAGTAATAAAAAAAGCCTTGATTAACTATAAATATTTTTAATATCTGTTACATTTTAGACTATTGTAATAAAAATTAATGTTGTTATAAGAAATTTTCGATATGATCCGCACTCTTCAGAAGACAAAGGTTGTATCTTCTCCTTATGGCTGCAGATAAATTTAATTCCGCCAAATTCTCCTGCAATTTGAACCCAGCGGCTTCAATACGTTGTTTAAGTTGCAAGAAGAAATTTCAACTTCATATACAGAGTTCTTCATGAATCCCCAAGCGTAAAAATCAAAAGGAGTTAAATCTGGTGATCTAGGTGGAAATTCTGTGGGACCTCTTCTTCCTATCCAGCGGTCACTAAAATTGTCATCGAACCAGTTCCTTACAGTGCGGCTGTAGTGTCCTGGAGCTCCATCTTGTTGGTATATTAAACTGTCTATTATAGCCAAAGGGACATTATCTAATAAATCTGGCAAAAGGTTTCTTAGGAATTTAAGAACAAATGCAAAAACAATTCCCCTAGAAGAATATAATTCACAGTGCTTTAAAGCTGTAAATTTTATTTGTGTCGGTAGCCATCGACTAATATATTGCGTCTTAGAAAGGTACTACAGCATCTAACTGAAGAGCCCATCTGTAGCACCTGGGCAAAACGCATATTAATTTGGACTAAAGATCGCAAAAAAAAAAAAAAAATCAATTAAAAGTTTCTTAGGAATTGCAGATAGGTTTCTCCATTTAAAACCATATTCAAAAAAACGTGATCCAATTACCGTTCGTCCAACAATGCCAAGCTAGACATTGCAGCCAAGGCGGTGCTGCGATTTATTTTGTTTTTTAACATGTGGATTGTTGTGGAAATTAGTAACTTCATCTCTGGTAAACTGCGCTTCATCTGTCCAGACTATCCTTTTAAAGTAGTTGTGTTCTGTCTCTTCCCTCAGCAATAGCGTTCTACATAATTCAGTCCTCAATACCTAATCATTTGATGTTAACTCTTGCACTGGGGTAAAGTGATATGGGTGAAGGCTATCGCTATGAATCACTCTCCAAACTCTACTCTTGGACAATCCAAGCATAATTGCTATCTTTCTGGTGCTAAGGGTGGGATTACGTCGTACCAAATCCAAAATCCGTTCCTCTTGATCCACCAGATGAACTTTCTCTCCATCGAGTCTCCAGCCCTCCATGTTCCCGTAGACGAATGTGAAGTCCTGCAAAAAGTGAATAGTGCGGAAATCTCCTATTGGGGAACCTTTCAGCGTACATGTCTTTGCTTCCCGACTCCCGACTGGAACCATCCGCTAAACAGTAGCAATAGTGCATATCTGTCAATAGACCCCCCTCCCATACAATGTTTTTCTTCTCTAAATCCAACCTACACGCCCTAGCTTTTTTTCGCATCTTATACGAATCACCCTGTATGTATTTCATATTTGTTCAAGAATTCAAAGGGATTTTTTTTTATCAAGAATTTATTTATTATGTTTATCATTTATTTATTTCTACCTAATCATGTTTCATTTTTACGAATTTTGGCTTAACTAACATATGTACATACATATATTTTTGGCATCCACCTACATATGTACTATGTAGGCTCTCATAATTCTATATTGTACATACTCATATGCCTTTAAAAATCACATGAATACCTGAAAAATCCCTTATCATATGAAGTAATGTGCATACCACTATATTCCTGCCTACATCCAATACTTTTATTATGAATGTACATACATACCTACCTACTCGTATAGGTTCGATCTATTCTTGTAGTTGTATCCATTCTCTCCATAATTTAGCTTGAACTGTAAGTATAGCAACCAGTCCATCCAAGGAATAGAATCATCCATTCGACAATTCATTATACTAAGATCAGATAACCTAAATCGGGTTTTAACCTATTTAATGATAACTCGACTACTTACCTACTAACAGTGTCAATGTTTAGCTACATTAAAGTTTTTAGCTAAAAGAGCACGTTCGTACGATCCAGTCGGGTATTTTCATTTAAGATAGATAGTTAAGATACGGGTATTTTCGATTGAGTTGTAAATAAATTTCATAGGTAAGATAAATGAGCTGCCCTAAGCATTCAAAATAAATAGAACCTCTACTATTCTTTTAAAAAATAATATGCACTACTGGATCGTACGAACTTGCTCTTGTAGCTAACAACTTTAATGTATCTAGGCATTAAAGAGGTAATCTAGTCGCAAATATAAAAAAAATCTTTATTTTTTAAAAATCGAAAAACTTTTTTTCTCGAGGACAGACAGATAGACGGAATTAGGGAACCCACTTTTTTGGTGTTCTCTATGATGGTAATATCATGTTTGATTATTTGATTTTTTTCTTGCACGAATCCATAACTGGCCTTATATCTTATCCTACCTATAATCGCAAGTTAAAATGTGTAGATTATCGAAAGTCAAATTTAGTTTAATTTATATTTGAAGCAATTCGATTTTATAGACTGTTTTTTAATGTTTTACATTACGCTATTTATGTAAATATTAGATTATTGTCCCCAATAAGACCCAACGAGTAACGACCCAATTACTACCATTCGGACATTGTTCTATCTGCCAGCATTTTACCCTTATCGGGTGGATTAATATCGTTAGTAGAAAATATATACGAAAACCCGTCGTTATTTAATTATGCAAAGACCCTGCCATACTAGTTAAGCCATTGCCTTAAAATATTTAAGTATAATATTTTCTTTTCATATATCCTTTGCTCTGTAAAAAAAAAGTTTCTAATGAAAATGATTTTTGCCTTTTCTTGCCTGCTTTAGTTATAAATATTCGCTTTTAATTTGATAAGGAAATTGATTTTTTTTTCGAATATCTTATTATTTTTTTTGCATACACTCCCCGTCGTAAGAATAGAAGCCTTTGCAAAAAGTGAAAATAAAGCAACTGTAATTATTTGTATTAACTTTTTTTTTTAATTCTTTGTTTTGTTGATTATTTTTAATAATAGTTGTGTTCCTTTGGGTGTGGCAAAGTACGCGTGAGTACTTTTTTTCCATTGTTTCAATGGAACAATCAAAACAAGCTTTCATAGTTTCTACTACAAATTTGCGTGTCAGTTGGGCATCTCCAGAATTTGACACTACCCTATCATTTATGTTTCGAAAAAGTGATTCAAGCAAAGATTTGCAGCTCATTTATCTTATTACTAACTTATCAGAAAAAGCAGTTCATTTAAATATTTTTTTGTAAGTTGTTAACTGCGTTTTTTTTACAATGTAAAATACATGTTGTGGTGAACAATTTATTTCTCGTAATTCCGAAAAATTATATAAAATTAAATTTTTTCCTAAAATTTGTGTTACGTTAACTTTAGATCAACAGTTTTATTTGGAGTTTTTCTTATCAGTAAAACTGTTTAAACTAAACAATTTTATATTTTTGTCATTTGCAAGCATTTCAATTTTTAAGCAACACGAATTTTTTGAAATTCCAATGATTAACGGAATGATTTAATGTGAACCTCAGACATTTCATTCCAACAGTAATGTCAGAATTGGACTTGAAATTAAGCACTTTTATCCGCACTTTTTTTCCGCAAAAGTAGCGTAAGTTGTTCTTGGCAACATATTTCAAAATAATGCAGTTTTATTTACGCTGCTGTGATGGGAGTTGAAGCAATGAAATTTTAGCTTTTGTTTTGTTTCTTTTTGAATGAGCTACTTTTCACTACTTTTGGTCAGCAGTTAACTCATTGGTTCAAATAAAAATATACTTCGATTTTCAACAAGAAAGACTAAATAACCTTGTTTTATTTATCGGAGTCAAAATTGGGAGAGAAATTCAATTTTTTAACCAAGATGAATTTTACAAATTTTCTCTGCATTCAAAGAAGTGTTTCCCATTATATTCGCACTGAAATCGTCATTATGAGTCCTTAAAGACCTTGATATACCCAAATCCACTGGCCCGGATAGTTTCTCCCATGTGTTTTTCAACACTGGCAAAACCACGGCGTATAAGGTTTTCCATCTGTCCTACTCTACTGGACTCTTTCTGAGTGGATGGAAAACAGCATTTGTCAAGCCAGTCCCTAAAAAGGCGAATTTTCATGACGCTCTAATTACCGTCAAATTGCACTTACATTTCTTCTTTCCAAGGTCATGGAAACACTGATTAATTATCAGCTTAGGAAATATCTTGAAGAACGGAAGCTCTTAAATGACCGGCAGTATGGCTTTCGTAGCTATAGGTCCACTGGTGATCTGATGGTATATCTCACCGAACAGTGGCACAAATCTTTATTTCGTTTTGGAGAAAGTAAGATTTTTGGGCTTGATATTTCAAAATTGATAGAGCTTGGCATCAAGTTCTCTTATCGAAAATGCGTTAATTTGGTTTCGATGAATTTCTTCTACGTTGGATTAGAAATTAACTTTCGGATCGTTCAATACAAGTTGTATTGGACGGTTTCAAGTCTGATATACAGAGTTGTCTCCAACGCTGTTTCTCATTTTCATTATGGATCTCCTATCATGAACTTCTAATCCACTAAATTGTTTTGCTGACGATAGTACTCTCAGCTTTTCGTATTCGTTTCCAGATTCTCCTACTTGTTCTTCGGATATGAAATTGCAACGGCAACGTATGATGACCTCATTAAATACTGATATTCACATCATTGTCCAATGGTGAATAAAAAAACTCCTCCACGTCAGTACTTGCATTGAAGAAACCGCGATCAGCTGCCAAATCTTGGAATGTGCATCACAGGCCACCTCTTGTAGAATGACCATATATTCGATGTCGCCAAAAACGCTCAAAGTTGGGATTTCTTCGAAGATGCAAAAAATTCTTCTTCTGATCTGATTGAAATCTATAAGGGTTTTATTCGTCCAATGCTCGAGTATAACTCTCACAATTTGGGCTGAAACTCCCAAAACTCATTTGAATCTCTTGGTCAGAATTCAAAATAGAGCCGCGCGATCGAAATGTTTTATATGTTTTATGTCTTTCATTATTTTATCGCTATTTGAATTAACAATGTTCTAGCGACATATCCAGTTTCATTTCTTTCCCTTTAAATTTTCAACTAAAATACTCTCACTTCTTGGAACTCTCATCAGTGTACCCTTGAGTCTCCAGCTTCAGACGTACTGCCACGTACAGAGATTCTTTCATTATAGCCGTACAACACGTATGGGAAATACTCTTGGCTCCCATTTTGATATGAAATTTAAAACAAATGTATGTCCTTTTAATTCACTGCCCATTTGCCTAAGCCTTACACTGTGCTTGATTATAGTAGTCAAAGCCAGCGCTGTCGAAGTGAGTACTAAGGGAGTATCCGTACTTCCCATACATTCACTCTACTCCCATACTCCCTTCACTGAAATTGTACTCCCTTCGAAAATATCCAAAACGTTCGCAAACATTTATTAAAGATGGTATTTCGGATTGAATAGGAAACGTCCAACCCTGAAATAGTCTGAAGCATTGACATACTAGATATGGATGGCTAAGAGCCAACTTTACGATGGTTCCTTTTGAAAAAAGCATCAACAGCGACCATTTCAGTCCTTGCGGTATTTAAGAATATTATCAAGTCAAACCAGTGCTTAAGGGATTTTTTTCAAGGAAATCCCTACACGAATTCAAAAATTTCCTTTTCTCTAATTTTGCGGATGAACGCAATACGATTAAAGCTAGATCAAATAGCAATTTAGTTTTTTTTTACTTTTCGACTAAACGAATAAAATTTAACACACACTGCGTAATATAAGTTGAAATTACATTTCATTTTTGGTTTCAACTTTTCGACTAAAGAATAAGATAGATAGATAATTTGATTTATTTTCTTTTTTAAATCATACTTTTACAATTATTAAGATTTTTAAATCATATATAACTATAAATTTAAAAGCCGTCTGCCACAGTTTGGTTATTTTTTGTACAATATGAAAAAAAATATGATAAAAACGAAACGAATAAATTTTATAGAATTTAACACAAAATACTGCGTAAGTTTAAATTAAAAACACTTGCATTTGAATATTTGACACGTGACCAACAACAACGTATTTTGCGGGGTTAAAATGTATTCTATTTAATTTGAATGTATTTCTAAAAGCAAGCTTTTAGATATAAGCTGAAAAAAAAGAAATGTCCCCCAGCACTACATCAATTGTTAACTTTCAAACAAACACTAGATGGCAGGGCTTCTTATACTATGTGCCAATAGATAGCTCTAGTTTCTTTGCCTAAATTTTGTAGAAAGGATATTACCTTACAACAGATTGTGCTCAATTTGTTTTTTTTTCTTTTCGCCGCTTGGCCTGAAATAGTCGCTGAAAGCAGGGAACCATATTTTGCAAATATTGTATTGAAATGAATCACAACTAGCAGTCGATATCTAGTATGTCAATGGTCTGAAGCTATTCATTAATATTTTTGTTAAAGAATCAATTAAACCTGGTCACCTAAATGTTCGGCTGCCATTTCTGATAGCAAACAAAATAGAAAAACTACTAATATTTATATTTTTACAAAACTATGCGGGAAATCTATTCACCGACATGAATGAAAATACATAAACATGTTTACTATTGAAAATCGCAGATGCAATCTTATTTCAGTCAGTTCGTTTTTGAAAATCGTAGGTCTGAGCCAGACTTTTTTTTGGGCAGAAATTGGCAGCTTATCAAATTTTAAAGAGTGGCGATGAAATTCTCTTATGAATAAAGTAAGTCCGGAATAGTCTGGAACGGCTTGATGACAATTTTCTGCCAATTTTTAAACGTCAACAATTTTTTTTTTGTTATATATGTTGAAATTGCATAAAATTAACATTTTTTCTCTTCAATCTAATTATTTTGTATTTTAGTGTTTCTAAATTATTTTATTTGTTTAACAAATATTTTTCCACAATAACTACGAGACGTTTTTTTCCTTTATGACAAACGTCAACCTGACGATTGTAAATTTTCTGCCTAAAAATTTATTGGACAAGAAATTTTTAGGAAGTGGAAATATTTTACTCTTTCAAAAGCGCTCTCTTCTGTGCAAAACTATCAAATTTGTAAGTCTGGAATAGGAATTGGCAGAAATTGGTGTCAATTTGTACATATCACATCAGTGCCAACGCTAAACGCATGTTTTCCAGTTTTATTTAATAAAAATAAATAAAATAGAACCTGCTTAAGCATTGCCACAATTAATACACTTTTATTGGTAATACGACCGTATCTCTTCTTCAAAATGCACATGCATCACAATAGGTGACCATCAAACAAGCTTGTGTGTATAATTAATAAAAATAAGGTCGTAAAGTCTTGCGGATTGCGTAACAATGAAGTCTGACTTTATTTTAATTTTTTGACATTGAATGTATTTAATACGCATTTTTTCTTTGCTGAAGTTTGTTTTACTTTTGTTTTCAGTGGATTCTTTTATTTCACTTTAAAGTGATAAATAAAATGAGTTGAAGTACCAATTTTACAAATGTTTTAATAAAGTTATATTGGTAATATCAATTGTCATTGCTTTTTTTTTACGTACTTCCCATGAACATGAACTACTCCAAAACGGCATCGCTGGTCAAAACCCCTTTAGTGCGTTTAATTATAAAAAAATAAAATGCAGGACTGGATCGTACGAACTTGCTCTTGTAGCTAACAACTTTAGTGTACAGTAGTAGCTAACCACTGAAGTTGTGAGTAGGTATAGGTAGTCTAGTTTAGTTATCCTGTGCAAGTTTAAAGCCGAAGTAGGTAAGATTACCTTGATTCTAAGTATAATGAATTGTCGAATGCATATGATTAAAGGAATGGTGACATACGTACCATCCTACAAATGTATATTTAAAAAGATTTTAATTATGTAAATTAGGAGGGTAATGTGTGCCTACCTGATGGCGCCTAGGTATGTAAATATATGTACATATTTATGTATATATTATACATATGTATAATAATGAAAGTGAATGGTGTATAGGTGGGTAAAAATTGTGTTTTAAACTGATAAAAAGTGCTAAAACGATCACTTCAATCAGTTTCTTGAAAAAAACAAAGAACGCCATTAGATGCCACTTATCAATGAAAATTTTATAAAAAAGTATCTCGAAAATTGTAGGACGGATTTTGATGAATTCCGGTTTTTCATTTTTAGTTTTTTTAAAACAAACTTTTTTTGAAATTTTGGCAGGCAGTTTGGTAGAGTTTATTAATATACATATGACTATAAAATTTAAAATTATTTTTTTAATTAGTTTTAAAAATATTGATTTTTCAAAAAAAAAAAATTCAAAAATTAATTTTAATTATATAAAAAATGTTATTTAAAATTTTAATATGCAGAATTAGTTTGGCTACCTAGGTCTTCTTAGATATAAGATTTGACAGAAATCCAATTAACAGCTACCGAGAAAGCCAAAAATTTAAAAAAACCGTTATATGAAAAGTACCGTTAATAGACTTTTCCCGTAAACTTGATTCATATCAAATGATAGCTATTACCAACAAAAAATTCTCAAAATTTTTTATCAAAATCGTTGGAGCCGTTTTCGAGAAAAATAAGATTTTCCTTCAAGGTCATATGGCAGGTACCGTTATTTTTAGGCCTAAAAATAAAATTTCAATTTCTCCTCTAAGGAATGCCAAAATAATCACAAATACCAAATTGGAACGTCATCGCTTAAGCGGTTTAGGCTGTAGCTCGTTATCCATACAGAGGGACAGACTGACAGACAGACAGAAATTTTTTGCCGATCACTTTTTAAGGCTTCTCTATTATCGTAATGTCATGTTTGATTGTTAGAATTTGTTTTTTTTTTTACGAATGCATAACTTGCCTTATAGTACCTATAATCGCAAGTAAAAAGGATTTCTTTTTACAATAAATTATTTGCATTTTGTTTTGTGTCAATTTCTATTGTAACTTTGCTGAAGTAACAGTAATGGGAAAACATTTTATTTCTTCATCTGATACAGTATTTAAAGGAACAAATTCAAGGCTTGAAAAGAGTCTGTTAAAGTTAAAAAAATGTTTAAAGGAAAAAATCATTTGGAATGTTCAAGTAGTTGAGAGCAATCTGTATGTTTATTTTTTATGCAAAACTAACTTTGATTTTAAACAAAACACAAACAAACAGTGACTGTGTTTTCCGCTCCGCAGATTTTGTTTGCTTTTCTGCTGAAAAACCTCAATATTTTAACCAAAAACTGCTCTACCACTGTCATCTACAATCTACATAACTGAAACAATGCACTAGTTTAAATGTACTACAACTGTTTACAGTTAAACACAAAAAACAAATGTACTTAGCTAAAAAATAAAAAAAAAAGCAAGAAAGCAAAATATACAAGTTGAATTTTGATTGGCACGAGGCTTGTTGTTTTCTTATCACAACAAATCACCCCATGCCAACTAGGGTAAAAATGTGGTTGTGAGGAGATGAGCCTTATCATCATGATGATGTTGTTCTTGTGTCTACTGTACGAGAGTACTATGCAAAAAAAAAAAAAACAATTAAAATGTTTTCCAAAAATAAATAATACGCATTTCATGGGGGGGTTGACAATCTCTGACGTCAGATTTAATAGCATTCCTATCCTACTTTACCAGCAATTTCACCGGAATGATGGAAATGTCGTGTTCTATTTAAACATCATGCGGGGAAGGTTAATAATATCTCTTAAGGGCAATAAGACACTTCGACGTTGATGGGTATAAATCTTCTCAGGAAGCATTTTTAAGCGGTGCGGTTGTTAGGGGCAATTTGAATGGGATGTTTGAGAAGATAATTGATTTGGTTGACGTTGAATTTTGATTCGAGTTTGAGGCGATAGGGGGTATTGGTTTTCATGAAATTTTAGCAATTAGCCACTTAACCGCTTTGCCACTGATTTTGGTTTACCATTAATTCCCTACTGATAAATACGACATCAAAATTTTGGGTTTATCAAAATATAATTCAATAACGATATTGTATTGCGGTTGAATTTTGAGATATAAGTTTGTATTACTGGGAGGGGATGATGGTATTAAGTATTTACATAAAAGTTTAATTGTTAAGCTCATAAAGTTTAAACTGCTATTTTTAACCGAAAAACGATTCTATTCTGATGCTTTATCTTCTTTCCATATTTTTTTCGCAAAAGAAGCGCAACCTGTGTAGGCGCCTTAAAAAGGATTTATCTATGGCAAAAACAAATCTATTGTTTTTAATGACGATGAATTCGTACAAAATTGGAACTAAAATTTGCTTGCAGTGACGCTGAACCTGCGTTTCTCCTTGTGCTTTTCTATCTTTTTCTGTGGAGAAGAAAATATGCGTTTTTCTTTCTTCGTTCAGAGCAGAGCACTGAACAGAGTTCGAACGCATAAATTATGCACTGAACGTGTTCCAAACAGAGCGAGCTCTGAACACTAATATGTTTTTTAAACACACTTGAACCACACAAATCAGAACACATTTTCATTGTAGTCATAAAAAGGAATATAACACAAAACCTACCCTTTTATGCAGACTGATTCACATCCAGATACAGAAAATCAACTAGCGATCACCTTCTTTCGTCAACTTATGTATCTAGTTATTTTTTTTTTCTTCCTATTTTCCTTTTTGACACACATGGCATTTGGTGTGTTCAGCCATTTGTTACGAGCTGGTTTGACTTAAGGTCCTTGCTGGTACAAAAAAATAAAACCCTAGCTCAGCGACGGGTGTGGTTCTTGGACCAAGAGCTCGCTACAAAAAAAATGTTTTACCAGCCTTATTGCATTTTGTTGGTATTGATGCGCGAGAAGTCGCCTCTACCCTCCCTGCCTTGGTTGACTCCCTCGCCAGAGCAACCCCTTTCCAAGGCTTCTTCCTTCCTCAGTTCATCACCCCTCACATCCAGATCCACCCATCCTTTACATTAAAGCATTTACTTCCTCATCGTTTTTCTAAACTTACATTCGACGAAATTTATAAATCCAATGATTCATTTTATCAATTAACATTCAACTTTTATTATAATGTATAATTAAACTCTGGTCGCTTAGGTACATATGTAAGTAATTATAGTAAAATGTATGCCCATTCAACAAAAATTAAAAAAAAATCAAAATTTAGAAAAAAACAATATCTATATTTTAAAGTGGCAACCCGGTTTCTTTGAATTAAACTTTTATTAATTTTTTATTAAATCGTCTTCGATTTATTGTTAATTTGGTGACGCGGTTCACTCTTTTGTCTCACTTTATCTCTAAATTATTAATTACATTGATCCCCCTTTAAATAACCCCCTTTTCACTTCGCGAATTGATTTAAATCATAAATAGGTAATGCTCTTATTTTTTTTGAGCGTGCATATATACATATATATGTAACAAAAAATATTCAAATTTGCTTCAAACTATATTTTCGTATTACAACCAAACTCACCTCCTGAAATCCAAATGTAGTGGCCACTGCAGCTGGACGATCTGGTTGATGAGACTAGGCACTTATATTCCTTGTTGTACGAAGCACTTTATTTTATCATTAATATACTGTACCTAAGGATTATTTTTTTTTGTGCGCGAAATGAAATCGATATTTATAGGTACGTTTCGCGAATTAATGTCTCTTAATTGAGGCTTAATTCAAAAGGTAACCACCGTTAATAAATTAAAATTACTAGTATTTAATTTTTAATTCTTCTGAAGGAAGCTTTGCCAATTATTTAGTAAAAGAAATAAAAAGAATTTAATATATTTTTTTTTTGTAAAGAAATAAAAAAAATATTGTTCCTGCTTTGGTAGGGAATTGAACCTGGGACACCTGAATTTCCGATATTCTCGGTATGGGTGGTTTTACCACCTGGGCTATCGTAGGTAAGCAACAATTGCTGCCGAAACTTCTGCTTTGTTCTGATGAACGGTGTAGGTACCCTATAAGGTACGCTGGCCGTCGTTGTGCCGCTTTAACTGTCTTGGCCTTCCTTTTCTTTCTTTTTTTTTTTTTTTTTGGGCACCTGGTACTGTTGCACTTGGTTTTAATTAAACTTTCCGGGAACTCACATGCTCAGTCAATTATCTTCGAGTACGTCGTGTGCGATCTACACATTTTCAGAACGAAAAAAGAAACACACATTTGGAGCTCTGCATGCTCTGAGTTAAAAAGAAAAACAAACAAATTTTTTGACAACTCAGACTCTGCTCTGAACTAAAAAAGAAAAACGCTAATATAGTTCCAGTATTCTTTTAGCTTTAGAAATTTTCTGGGTGTACGATTTTTTATAATACTAAAAAATCGCACTAAGCATTTAAACATTTGTATAATTCTTGAAACATTTTCATAAGTGAATTTGTCGTTTTTGGAAATATTAAGAAAATTATTTAACCACATTTAATGTATTTTTATGATCTTGCGCTTTGAAAAAGAAAAAGCAAATATCGATGCTAAAAATTTAAAAGAAATTTTTACATTTATATTTTTAATTTAAAGAGCAATACTGTGTTGTACGTACTTGCTCTTATGTTCGATCACATCGTAAACACAAAATACCGTAGTAGAAACGGCAACATTTATAACGACGAAAGGTAGTTTTTTCCTAATTTTTACTTCCGATTATATGTAGGTACTATAAGGAAAGTTATGCATTCGTCGAAAAAAAAGTTTTGAGATAACAATCAAACATGACATTACGATGATAGCGAAGACGAAAAAAGATGGTCTAAAAATTCTGTCAGTCTGAATGTCTGTCTGTCTGTCTATCTGTATGTATGTATAGACAATTGCCGAATTGCTTCAAACTTGGTATATAGAGTTTTTTAGGTATTGGACAGAGGGGAAATTGAAAATTTTTTAGGTAAAAAAAACGGTACCTGCCATATAACCGTTACGTTAAAGCCTATTTTTGATTAAAAATATCTGTGCAGCTTTTTAGGTACGGCCGATCATATGGTTGAAAAAAAAATTTTAAAAATGTCTAAAAACTGTACTTTCCATAGGACCTTTTTTTTTGCTTTCGACTATCTCATACATGGCTTAACCGATTCTTTTGAAATTGCACACATATATAGGTTTAGGTTGCCCAAATTATATCGCGTACCAACATTTTTTATTAATATTTTTTTGTATTTTTAAAAGCATTTTTAAGAAAAAAATTTAAAAAAAAATATATTTTGAAAACTGCTCATTAATTTTTTTTCAAAAATTAAAATTATAGTCAGATATATGTATTTATATTATGAAATATTTAATATTGTCATACCAATTTATTTTTGAACAAAATTAAAGAAATTTTTTAATATATACAAAATTAAGTTAAAACGACTTTAAAAATATATTTAGATTTTTAATAGAAATCTTTTGTATACGGTCGGTGTGATCGAACATAAGAGCAAGTTCGTGCGATCCAGTCCTACATTTTATTTATATAGGTACAAAATTTATAATTTTTTTTTCTAAATAAAATATTGGTATGCGGATTTTAAGTACCTATTTAACAATATAAATTTGAAAATAAAAATTATTTTTCGAAAATGTTGGTATTTTGGAATTTGATGGACCTCCTATACAAAAAGATTTTGATAAAAAGTATGTGCAATACTTTAAGTACAGTCTACATTTTGGTCCAAAAATTGTTTTTACATAGTAGTATTTGATATTAACGGTACCTGCCATACAGCAATGTTTTTACGTGCGATTTGGGAAAAAAATCGAACTCGAGATTGAAATCAAACTTGACATTACGATGATGGAGAACACCAACAAAGTGTGTGCCGCAATTCTGTCTGCCTGTCAGTTTATCCGTCTGTCTGTTTGTACAACGCTCTACAGCCTAAACGGCTGAAGAGATTTTTTTCAAACTTTATATTTAAGCGTCTTAGGTGATTGTCTCAAATTGATTTTTGCATCGTTTTTTGCCCTAAAACTAACGGTACTTGCCATACAATTTATTCTATCGTCTTAATTATCTCGAAAACGGCTCTACCGATTTTGATAAAATAAAAGTATGTTACATTGTCATTAACAGTATACCTGCAATACAACAGTTTGTTTTTTTTTTATTTTTTTTATTTTAGTCTTTCTCATAAGCGGATGGACGGATTTCGCTCAAAATTTTTGTACAGCAGGTCCTTCGAGTTTACATAATACTGCATACCAAAATGTTGGAAAATTATTTTTTTTTTGATTTTTGAAAATTTAATATTTCGAAAACGAATGACATTTTTTGTCGAAATTATATTTTTAAGATTATAATATTAAATACATAAGTTTGCTGTAGTATTTTTTTTAAATAAAAATTGAAGAAATTTTTTAAAGGGTGTTTTTTTTAGACGTGTGGTTTCAATAAGAAACAAAACACATATAATTTAATGTCATGGCCAAGAATTTAGCTTTATTATAAATATAAGGCTTTGCCATTATGTTTTAAAAATTATTTCGGGCAAGTGACCGCCGCGGTTAGCTCGAACAAATTCCATCCAAGAGGTTCAATTTTTGACTACTTTTTTCAGCAATTGGGGCCGTATGACAGCAATAATGCGCCGAATATTCTCTTCTAAGGCGACAAAAAATAGTACAGCGGTGTTAAATCGTACGATGTTGGAGGCCACGCCGCAGGGCCACGAAAAGCTTATTTCAATTCGCATGCAGCGCCCTCTTGTTGGAACCAAAGGGTCCACATCACCTTCCTCCGATTCAGGCACGAAAAAGTCATTAATCAAGGTTCTATAGAGTTCCCCATTGACTGTAACATTACGACCGGCTTCATTTTTGAAGAAATTTGGACCCATGATTCCTTCTACCCATAGAGCACACCAAACAGTGAAATTTTGAGGATTCAACAATGGTTTATTGATTATGATAACTCCAAATACGACAATTCTTCTTATTAACGTACCCATTAAACCAAAAGTGAGCTTCATCGCTGAACAAAATTTTCTTGTGATGAGTGGTGCGAACCGAACCATTATTTTGGTAATAAATTTGCTCGATTTGCAAACGTTGTTCAGGATTAAGTCTATTCATTATGAAATAGTAACCAAACTGAGTATAAAAAAAGTGACAGCTTTCAAAAAGACCGAATCCGAAAAAAGGATTGCCAGATGGAAAACCAGACTTCTAAAATTAGGTAAAAAATGAACAAGTACGTGCGATGCAGTAGTGCATTTTATTTTTTTTATTGTAAGCTCGGCTCAATATTTCCGTTACCCAGCGCCAGTGATGCCACTCAGAAAATTATAAAAAAAACATTCGCGCAAAATTTTAAAAAGCCTGATATTAAGTTATTGGCATGGTACCACTTAATAATTTGCTAATATTAAAGCGCCTTACTAAAATATTTCTAATTTAAACCCTTTTTAATAAGGACCATACTAAACCTAATTTCTGCATAAACTGCTGCTGAACACATCGAAAAAAGTGCAAAAAACAAAGCGAAAATAACTTTTTGACGTTTGTAAATGTCAAAGTGGCATGGATTTAGTACGATCTTAAAGAGATAAAGCAGCCATTTGGTGATTTTAACTTTAGTAAAATGTTAAGAAGATAGTACGATATTAAACTCGTTTAAAATTAGCAAAATCTTCTTTTTAACCTAATATTGTACTAAAATTAATTTAACATATTATTATTAAGGTATGATTTGAGTCCAACAAACCTGATAATGGTAAAACAAAGTTAAAAGAGGTGCGAGAGAGTGTGTGTACATATGTAAATTTATGAGTTGTAAAACATGGTGTGTCTTTCTTTCTACATGAATTTTGTAGTGCACTTCATACTTATTTACAGGCACGAAATCAAATAATGAAATTACAAAAACAATAAGTATGTATATACAGACGAATTATTTATTCTCTCTTCTCATAATTTCAGCATCAATTTAGCTATGTAATTCGTGTAGGGTATGTTGGACATGTTTGGTTTGGTGGTAATGTTGCTTACAGTAGAGTTATAGAAAATATAATTTTAATTAAAAAAGTGATATTCGACTCGAAAAAATTAGAACAGTTTTCGAGTCCAAAAGGCATGATAATAATGCTAAATCATGAGAACCAGCAGACCTACGCAGCGAGTCTACAAACAAATTTGTATGTTCAATCTTTATGTGAGAAATCATTGCAGACACTTCTATTTCTGCGTTCAATAGACTTTAGATAAATCTTGTTTACAATCAAACAATACCTTTTAACAAAAAGAATCGAAACATACAAAATTCCCGGCATGGAATTTCAAATCAACACTTCAATCTACATGTAAATGTAAGAAGCAACACAAATGTCAGTCGAAATGACATTAGACGTCAAATTATTTCATCATTTATTGCCACAACCAAAAAATTGCTGAAGAAGGTTTCATAAAATAATTTATTTCATGAAATTTTTGGTTTGCATTGAAAATATCAATTGCATGCTCGATTTTCGGAAATCAATTATTACTTGTGGAACGTAGGGTTACTAAGCGGACACCAAGAACAAAATGAAAGTTACGATTTTAACTTTCATTTTTAAAAATCGATGGTTGACCGACACTAAACAACTGACATTGGATATATTTTTAATTTTTTTTTGGAAAATCGCATTGAGTAATTCACGTGTTGATTATTATGATTTTTTTTAATTAATTAAATTTTTACACTTGAATAATTATAAAAAGAAAACTGTGAATTGAATATACCTAATGACAAACCTTCATGCACTTTAAATGTATTTTAAGCTTTATTAACTCACCTATGCGCAGTCTTACGGTAATACTTCTTTGCTGCAGTCTGGCCTGGAGACGTAGGTGCACTGGTATCAAAAGATGCATCACTCATTGTAAAGCTTATCTGAAAGCAAAGAAAACTCCATTCAGTGAAGGTATGTCATAAGTCTACTCGAAAACCATGTCCTGTTTCAGGATTAAGGGATAAGAGCGTTATCTCAAAACTACAAAAAAAAAATAATAAAGAAATAAGAACTGCATGCACTACCCTAATGTCAACTTTGGAAATGTTTGCATTTTCATCTACATATAATTAAAAATGGGTAAGTGTATTGTCAGTCCAAAGGATACTTCATTAAATTTAAAATTAACAACTTGTACTTGTGAATGAATTTCCAAAGGACTTCATTTGGCAATTGTTTCTGACATCACGTGTCAAAGGCACTCGAAAGCATACTGAACTTGTTTTGTTTTAATTTTTGCTTGATCAACAAGACAATGGATGTTTTAGTATATAGACGTGTATTTATAGTTTTTATAAAAATGTGGGGGAACTAGGTACACATACTTTAAACTTTCCACTTCACCTTATTTAAAAAAAACACACTTTTTTTCTTGCTTTAGAAATGTGTGTTATAACAGACTCTAAACAACTAGCTTTAATGCAATCTACTTTGATTGAAGTGATAAGGCTTTTTCCAAGCAACTCTGCCTTTGAGAATAAAATTCCCTTTAGGAGCATTTCGAATTAATTTTTTCAATTTTGCTCCCAGGAATTACACCAGAATCCCGCAAGATAAAATTCCGCAAGAATTATCCGTCCACCTAACATTTCAGCTTCTATAAGGTTTCGGTAAGGTCTTATCGAAGCTTAAGTGACTTACAGAAGCATTATCGAAGTTGAAATGGTGCGAAGTGCTACAACGTATGTTAAGGTTAAGTAGTAGATTATCCTGATTAATGCTTTTTGTCCGTGGATATATTTCCAATAAATTAAACAGTTTCTGCACTAGTTCATCCTTTAATCTGTGTAGCCAGGGGATTTTGTATTTTTGTTCCGAGTTTTATATATTTACCGATTTTATTGCTGTGAGCTTACTTTTTTTTTACTTTGTTGTTCGAAATCTTAAAGAATAAATGGAGTTAGACATGGCCATAGAGTAAGATACTAAATGTTTAACAAACCTCATCTGTGCAAAGAAAATTGAAGTTTATTCATTGACGTTTACACAAACAGCACATGAAACAAAGAAACATTTGCGAAAAAATGGCTAAAGTTGCGTCCTTCTTTACTTTTTCGTAATTATAAATTTTTTACATAATTAGAATATTAAGATTTAATCAATTGGATTCCATGAACAACTGGGAATTGTCAATTTTTGATCAACAATTACCTCAGAATAACGAATAGCATTGGGATACAATTTATTCAATCCCACTGACTTGTAATTGGAGCTACAGCTGGAAAAGCTGTTAAAATATTGAATACACACAAATACAATATTATGCATACAACGCAATGTAGCTATAGATGGAGCTGCATTCGGTTTGCATTTTTGACGTTTCCCAATATAACGAGTCAAACCCTATCAGCGAAGGTTTACATACGGTTGAAGTAAAGTTCACCTCAATTCCTCGTATTGTAGGTGACAGTGATTCATCATTGTATTTTTTGGTTAGAAATCTATGTATATATGAAGTTCATTGTGCACGCATAAGAATTTTATTGTGTACCGTCATGAGCAAGTAAATAATGGGCCATAGACATTTGCACATGGACTAGCTAGTGAAATACGGAATTAAAATATCCAATATAAAACTAGAATTTATAAAGTAAAACTTGAAGTGGAACTTCAACGTGAAATTTCTGGAATACAGAAAATGAAACGTCACATGTGAAACTTTGACACATTGATGTCATATCGTGGGGAGATCTACTTTTCGTGGGGAATTCAATACAAAGGTTTGGTGGAAAGGAAAAAAGTGTAATGCACGGTCTTCTAGAACAAAATATGGGAACGAAATCAAGTTCTAACATACTTTAATTTCTCCAAAACTGTAACGGTAATGAGCAAACAAAATATTCTTATACAATGAAAATTTAATACGCTATAACTTAAGAACAAATTGACACACGGAAGTCGTTAATATGTCATTTTGTACATAATTGTACTGTCTAAAACTTGTTTATATTTAAAGAAAAATAAAGGTTTTGGGAGTTATTGAGCAAAATTAAATAAATTTTTATTTTTAAGGTGGCAGCATTTCCCTTCAGGTTCCAAACTTAAAACTTGGTTTTTTTCAATGGAACATGTTTTTTCCAAACATAAATAAAAACAAAAAATTTCAGCAATCAAAAACATAAATATTACATTTTAAAAAAAATTTTCGACCATTTTTCTCCAAATCTATCAATTGTATAATAAAAAGTTACTTAATCTTTGGTTGTGTAGAATGACATGATCTACAATATGTACCAACAACTTTTTGAATTTTTCAAAAAACCTATGGTTTTCGAGTAATTTGAAAAAAAAAACTGAATTTTACCCCCTTTCCCCAC
Source organism: Philhelius pedissequus (assembly GCA_910595825.1). Taxonomy (NCBI): domain Eukaryota; kingdom Metazoa; phylum Arthropoda; class Insecta; order Diptera; family Syrphidae; genus Philhelius; species Philhelius pedissequus. The sequence goes on from OU343162.1 coordinate 45,423,232, forward strand.
TCTAAATTTTTTAAAAATTGATGGTACTTTTTAGTATATACTTATGAAGTAAAAATGAAGCTCTCCACCAAAATTCAGATTTGTCGGAATTTTTTCGAAGTGAATATCTTATTTTCCTAGACTATTATTAAATGAATACATTTACAAACTAATTAAACTAATTAATATTGAAATTGTTTAAGTTGAGAAAAGCTTCAAAAATTCTTCGTTAATTTGATGAATTCCAAAAGTTCTGCATATGCGTGAGTGAAAGGGAAGCTAGACAGACCGGCGCCGTAACACGTTACGTAACGAAGCGGTTTACCCTCTTATAAGAAGTTATCACTTCAAAATATGATTTTTTATTTTTCTCTATACAAAAATAAAGTTATAATAAAATTGATTTTTACGTACATTTTTATTATTATAATTATCGATGCGAATATGGGTTGAATGTCGCTGACAGAAACGGGTCAAAGAGGAATTATAAGAATTTCGCTTGAAGCGTCTAGCAACACTGCTTTGAAAGCATAGACTAACTGATTGCAAAACAAATAAGAGCAAATTTTAGTTTTTGTTTTGTGTCTATATTTTTTTGTTAAGTGCTTGCTTTGAATTTATTTATTTAAATTCATATTTTTTTTAAGCTTTTTAAAGGTAAGTAAAATCAATGATTAGTGTAATCCCATTATTATTACTTAAAATACAAAAACTAATGAACTAATTAAATTTCATATATAGTAAAATGCATAGCTATTATTTTTTCCAAATTAATTAAAAAAGTCGAATATGAAAATTGAAGTTTAAAAAATGAAAGCAAATAAATTGTTGTTTTACGAGTAAAATATTCATTCGCTTAATTAAAGTTTACACCTTAACATATAAAAAAAACCTACCTGCAAACTGTTGTATGCTTGCATTTAATAAATGTACGTATGCGTGTACATCAGAGTAGCTAACTATACAATAATATTATAGATACACATATAATATACAATCCATATCCATGCTTCCCAACAACGACATTCTTAATGGACTACTCGTAATAATTACTGTTAGCATTGTCACCTGGTTTGTTGGTAATGGCGAAACACCCAACGGAGTTAGTGACAATTAATTATTCAAATTATACTTTGATTAACGAGTTGAAAAATATGCAAAACAATAAAACGAACGACGCAGCAAATTAACATTCCCATTATCATACAGCGAGGATGTGCAAGGTAAAATGATTTGTTTTTTGCTGCTTAAATTAAAACAAACTTTACTTTCAGCATTAATTAAAAAAGAACGATATTGACTTCGAGGCTTTAAGGAACGCATTTAAAGTCAACAAAAAGTCCTGATTCGTAATTTTGAACTCTGTTACAGAACTATATAAATGGAGTCCCACAAAGTTCGGCCTTGAGGCCTTTATTTTTTCTTATGTTTAATAATTTCATATTTAATTGAGGGTTCATTGAGAGAGATTTTAAATCTCTTCTGGAATGTATTGTTGCTGATATCAACGCAGATTGTTTCTGCAAACTGGTAAATACAAGGTGGGGCAAACGTAAAGTTATAATATGAACATGTTATAATTTTTGCAAATGGCATCAATGTTATTTTGCTTTGTTATGTTCTTATAGATAGAAGTTCAAAAATCAACTTACAATAAGTCCGGTATTACACAGCGCGTGTTTACCGCTGTCTGAATGAAGTGCGAAAGAGAAATAAAGACCGAAAAGATGAAACACAAATAAATCTATCTGAACGCGTGCGGGTAGGATTTTCCTTGCGTGTTTTTGACGTTTCTCTTTCTACCGTTTCTTTCTTTTTCGGATTTGATTCATTTAATTTTCGCTGTAGATGAATGAACACCAATCCAAATGGCTGACGAATTGAAATGGAGCAAAGAAAAAACTTCTAAGCTTATTTTAAATTACCAAATGAACCCCATTCTCTACAATCCTTATCTTTGTCATCCGGAATACCTATATAAATAACATTAGCTGTGTTTTATTGGGAATCTATCCTGCCTTCCATTTTTCTTTTAAAATTATTTTTTGTTCAATATCTGCACTGAGCAAAGAAGATAAAATGAAAGATAGCTGTCAAATAAACGCGCTGAAAATGAGAAAAAGGCTTTGTGTAATAACACGCGCGTTACCAAATAGAAGTTGAAAAGAAGATAACCAAGATTTACGCGTTAAAGTCACGCGCTGTATAATACCTGACTAACTTATTCGCAGACAATTTAAACTTCTATTTCGTATAATAACAGAGTTGCCAGGTGCGTATTACGTGTTTATTTTTAGGGCGGGTATCGAATTTGAGTCTTCAAATTGACTTTTATATTTTTTATGGCAATTATTAGACGAAATATTTGTCTAGGTGAGATTAATATTTTATACCGATTTGGGGGCAAATAGAAATGACAACCGAGGTTTCCTGTCTTAGTTGAGTGTCTTTGGTGTTTTCGTTCCAAAGTTTCTGGGAAAACGAGAATGCGGATGATATTTTTATAAATGGAAATATAGATGCTAAAGGGGATACAAAAAGGGATAGGTGACACAATATAAACTGTTAACAAAAAAGGAATCTGTCAAAAAAGAAAGAGCATTAAAGGTTGATGTCAAAAAAGTGGACATGTTCACTTGTTCATTCCAAAACTAATATTGAAAAATATTCATGCAAAAAAATCGATATATACTCACGAGACTGGTGTTGGAAAAGTTGCAGCGTTTACTTGACATTTTTTGACAGCTAAAAAGATTTAAATTTATTTATGTCGAATTCCAAACAACCATTTCAAATCGATTTCAGATTGATTTTTTTTTATTGTTGTAAGGAACTTGCAAAAACAGACAGATTTTGTTTAGAAATAATGCGATTGTGTTCAGAAAAAAACCGAATGTTTAGTTATTTGGAATTCGGCATTAGAATATATAAAATGTCATGAACATATCTTGTTTTTATCGCATTATGCGCGCACTTGGTGGGTTATGATTACCACATGAGCGTCAAATAGCTAACTTTAGGAAAATAGAGATAAGTTTAAGATATTGACGTAATTATAGTGTAAGCAAAAAGAATTGTGTTTGATTTTTCATTAGGTTTGTTTGTTATTTTTTTTTTGAAGTAGGTACCTACACATCTTAGGTATGACAAGTGTGTGATAACTGCAAAGAATTGGTAAAATTATGTGAATCCTGCAACATAGTAAACAAATTAAAATTTAGAATATTTGTGTGTAAAATGTCATAGGTGGCACCCCGAAGTAGCTATGTTTAAAAAAAAAATGTTTCTTAATCACTTTGATAGTCCTAAGGAGTTTATAATATTCTAAATCATGAGCGAACATTTTAAGCTTATAGACAGGGTTCTTTTATTTATTTTGAAAAACTTCTGACCACTAAAATGCCGAATGACTAGGAAAAATCGAATAAAGTTAGATAAGCTTAGTTTTCTGCACCAGGGCGAACAACTGTTATACAAACTATTATAACTGTTATAAATACTCTTGCCGCTTATACTAAGGCCTATGCCCGCTCTAATTGGAAAACGAAACACAAGCCGAGAGCTCTGAGGTGTCAGAACTAAAAGAATAATGCAGATCAATTTTTGATAGTTCTGCTGTCTTGCTCTGGGCTAAAAAAAGAAAAAGGTTTTTTTTACGCAGTTCGTACTTAAATTTCGCTCCTGTTGTGTATCTCCGAATATCACCTAAGATTCTGGATAAAATTTAACATAAAAGAGAATATGTCCAAAACAGCTGTTCTAAGAAAAAAATATTATTTAGGTTTTAAATTGTTCAAGTCTTAAGTATAAACAAAGTATAATAAATAAAATTAATTTTAAAGATTTTAGATTAGAAGATTTTGTGACATTTTTTGCAGACACCTTGGGTTTTGCTTAACCATCAAACCCATGACACAACAAAAACAAAAACAACAATCTGTCAAAATTTAGCTTGAGAATTATGACCTTTTCGATTGGCCGTCCAGAACTGTTCTGACCCCCACAAAATGACAGTTGTTACTCTAAACAGAATAGAAAACGATTCTAGATTTCATTTCAGAATCGCAAACAGAATCACTAATACACTCACATAATTAAAATGTCAAAATTATCGGGTTGTTTTGTCGTGTAATTTCGATGTGCTTATTGAATTTAAACTACTTTTCTGGTAAAATAAGGTAAAAAGAAGCAAGTTATAATTATTATTGATACAAGAAAATTTTTATCTAAATTGAAATCAAGTGTTTTGGAAATTCTTTTTAGACGAAGTGATTTTTTTAAATTTAATTTTCACAAATACAGTGATACATACAATTCAGAATCAGTCAAATTGTTTCCGGGTGTTTTATTGGTAGAACGTGTTCCGGACGGCCAATCGAAAAGGCCATTAATGTAGCAGATGTATTCCCTCGTTTAATTTTGACAGATAATGAAGGTAAAGTGGGAAACAAATAATTTTGAATTTTTAACTGGAGCTGCATATCTCTCCGCTTAAATGCTTTTTCTAAATTTTGGAGAGTTTTGTATGAGAGCGAAATTTTAGTTTAACAAAGAGTATTTTGTGAAAATTAGGACGAATTCACGAAACATCGTAATGTAAAACATTTCCGAAAAGATTTTACTTAATGTTATACTAAGTTTCCGACTAACCTTAATATAGATTTAGATTTACTGATCGCAAATAGAGTTTTCACCGCTCCAAAAGCAGAATAATTCTGACAACACTATTCAAAATACAAAGATTGTTTCATTTTCTCTTATGATGTAGAAGTGAGACAGGCAACCGAAGCGAAAAATGAATGATGAATATGTGTATTTCGATATGGAAATAGGTTAGTTCGATTTGTACATCTATTGGTTCTATGAAGATTTAAATGAGATTAATTTTAAAACTTCGTCTGAGATGATTAATACTACGTTTTCACCTAGAGATAATCCGGTTTAAATTGAGTAGATTAAAAATTAATCTTGAAGTGTTTTCACCAGAGAAAAAAGAGATTAGTTTGACGTTTTCACACTGAGGTTCAACCTTAGAGGAAATCGAGTCACTGCGAGAGGAAATTAAAATGCTCAAAAACATTAACCGAAAATTGTTCTCAATTTTAACACAAAAAATACTGTTTTACTAAAGTACACATTTAAATAACAAGAAAACAAACTCCCAATTTTCCCAATATTTTGCCTCGCTTTCCGAAGAATACATGTTGGTTGACTTTTCTTCGGCCAAGAATCGTCGGATCTCGGAATTGGAATGCAAAAGTTCCTCCAGCACTTCAGTTGGGCCATTATGTTACCAGTGCGTTGTTCGATGAAATCTAGAGCTGTGTTCAATTCATCGAGGCTATCATTAGCGGACTATTTTCGTTTTTTGGTGCCATTTCGGATTTCGCCTGGTAGGTCAAATTGTTGTGTATTCGCCAATTGGACTTAAGAACGCTTTTGTTATTGTAACTTTGTTTTCTTTTATTTTTATATATTTTTAGAAACAAAAACAGAATTAAGGCAACGACAAATTACAACAGACACAAACAAATTCAATATTGTATGACAGGTATTTTTTTGTTGATTGTCAATGGAGAAAATGACATTTGGATAGGCCCGTTCCACGAAATAAGTTTTGTTTGTTTTGAAAATCTTCTACTTCGAAGAAGATTTCAATGAGATTAATTTCTAATCTTCATTTAAGGAGATTAAAATTTGAATGGGAAATCTTCAAGATTTAGACGACTTCAAAGAGGATTTATGGTTTATCTACTGAAATCTGGATTAAAGGGTAGGTGAAAACGTAGTATAAAATTTGTATGCTTAATATACAAGATTTGTAGAAGATTTAGCTAAATCTACTTAAATCTCGGTTTAGTGGTCGTTGGAAACGTAGTACTTGTATGAAACGGCGAGCCAAATTTGTTGAGCCAATTATATAGGTATATAAGCTAAAGCAAAAGCAGTTATAATTTTATCTACATCACCCTGCATTGACACAGACTTTATTTTTTAAACATACTAATTAATTATTTATTAAGTTTTCGGCAGTTAAACAGCGAGCCTTACAATTGTCTCATATGATGTCATCAACATTTAAAAATATCTATCAATGGAGAAGTTCTCTAAAAATTAGAATTCATTTTCACTTTTTCTTTATATGTGTTGTATTGAAAATCCAATAAAATACGCCTAATGCTGCACTAAATTTTTAGTGCAATTTTCTGGCATTATAAAGAATCGTCCATACGTTTTTGGAATATTGAATTTTCAAAAAAATGATTTATTTCTTAAATGCAAAAATAGTATTTTTCAAAAAGTATTAAGAATTCGGAGGACCTAATGTGCAAAATTATTGATCGAAAACCGTCAAGTCGTTAATGAGAAAGTCAAAAATAAAAATTAACTTTCTACGACAGGTATACCGTTAGTAATATTTTATTTTGTTTGACCAAAACGCAGAAAAACCTAGAATAGTTTATCAAAATCGTTATAGCCGTAGTGCCTGGTTACTCGAGCGTAAAAAAGTTTTGTGGATACACACAGAAAACAAATTGAGTAAGCATGCAAGGGAATTGGATGGTAAATTAGAAACATAAGGCGAGTTTTTTTCTAAGCCCCGGGGAAATGTGACGAAAAAAACGATGAGTGGGATTAACAATTTACATGGTAAATCCAACAACAACTAATCCTCGGGGTGCTTAACTTAAACCCAGAGAATTCTCGGGGCTTAGCTTTTGGAGAGGATAAAAACTGTGCTACCAAATAATTTTTCATTACGTTATCAATAAAATGTATAGAAACTTCAAAAGTGACATTTTGACATGTCAGTTATCATTTTGTGAATTTCAAAATTCAAAGGTAAAAGTGGCTTGGAAATATTCTTTTGACTATTGCAATTTATTTTAATTTTTTTAGCATATTGGAAGGGTATTCATGAGGATGTTATTCCGTCGCTTGTTCAGATTGCCCGTTTTCAACTAGACGATGGCGTCTCACCAATAATTCACAACGTATTGCAAGCCGCCTTCTGTAGTAACAACCCAGCAAAACAAGATTCTAACAAACAATCTGTGTCCTCGTACAAGATGTGTCAAGATGGTGATAAATCCGAAGAGAATAAAATCACATCTGAGATCTGGCTCTAAATTCCATCCAACACATTCTAGTACATTTGTGCACCAGTTGTTTTTGTGCCCGGTCATTTGCTATAAAGGGTCATACAAATTTTTTTTGTTGTTGGCACATCGTATTCCTTATCATCTGCTGCGTATACTGCTATTTCACCAATTTAAAACAACATAAATTAAAAAAATCATCTGATTCCAAACATTTTTTTTCATTGGACGATGCAGGTGATTCTTTTCTTCTTTTGGCAGCTGTTTACTAAATGTCATCTCTGTCATATAACAGTGCTGCCAAGATTTTCACTAAGCGCCTTGATCGTTTTTTTCAACCAATTACCCCGGGGATCGCAAAAAAACGCACTAATACTCTGTTACAAATCTAACGAAATGGAAATGAAAACAAACACAAAGCTATTGGGTAGTCCTTCGTCGGCAAAATAGAAATAAAAATACCTGCCAAAGGGAAACGTTTTAGAATGAAATATGATTTTTAACGCAATACTCATATCTGAAAATGAGGCAAATGATGAAACTTGCCCTTTTTTCAATCCCTTTGTTTACTTCGAAAAATTATCCGCTCTCTTTCTTAAGTTGGTTACTTTTTACACTCTTGTAACCAGGCACGTAGGCTGGTTCCAAAAAGCACGGCAGATAGCTTTTGGTGGCGTTGTTGTATTTTCGCATAAAAGCTATTCGCTTTTATTCCTTCATTTCATGGAAAACGAAAGGACTTTCCAAATGTTCTGAAAGTGGTTGGCATTTGAGTGGCAAATTGCGGTTCAATGTTTTTTATAACAAAATGTAGGTAAATATTGAATAAGACTCCACATTTCGCTCACAACCTTCGATACTGTGGGCTTTGCCATGGTAATGTTTTTCTTTCCAGCGCTCGTTTGGTATGACCCTTCTGCTAGAAATTAAGAAAAGCCTTTTATGAACACTGATTTCTCACAAAAAAAAAAAAAAACTATTCGTCTGGAACTTGCTGTCATAATTTTTGAAGTATCTAGAATTCTAATGGAAAAATTGGAATTAAAATTGGAAATAGCCAACATTTAAATGGACGATTGGGATGATCGTGTTCGCCCATGATCGCCTTTGAGAATAACCCAAAGCGAAAGTTGTCGAAATTAATGTATCGCTTTTAATGCGATCAGCCGAGCTTTTTGAAATCGGCCTACCGTTTTCTATATAACTTAGATTTGCATTTTTGGTGTAATTGTATGGTAGGTTTAAATTATTTTTGGAGCGGGCTAAAAAAGATTTAAAAAACAAATGAAGATAGTCACCTAAGAGCAGTGTGGCCAATTTAGCATTTTCCTGCTAAATTTAGCCGGAAAAGTTTGCTTTTAGCATTTTTTTTTTCAAATCCTGCCCGCAGTTTTTTAGCAGGAAATTTGGTTTTAGCAGGAAATCTAGCATCTTTTCATATTTCTCAAGCATAAAATAAAATATAACTTTAAAAAGTTGAAACTTAATCAAACATAAATGCGTATCGCTCATTATAGAACTTCAATCGCGAAAATCTACGAATTTTGCAGCAAGTAAATTTCTTTTATGTTAAAAAATGTTTGCGGATTCATAAACAACCATTAAATACTTTTTTAAAGATACAAATATGAATTCTGAAATTATTTCCAAAATTAAATCGTAATTAGACAACATAAATCCAAATAAATTGGAGAATATTGAAAATACTGTTGAATTTTAGTGCGAGGTAAATAGGTTCAACGATGCATCCAATGACAACCATTACAAAGACTTATTAAATTTTGTCAATTCGTTTTTAGTTTTGCCTATCTCAAATGCTGAAGTTGAAAGAGTGTTCTTTAGTTAAATGAATCTTGTAAAGGATCAAAGAAGGAATCGAATGAAAATTGATTTGCTAAATACTCGTAGTATACTTTTTATCCGCGATAATTATCTGAGAAATGCTGTGATGCCTTCATTATTTCTGCTAATATAATCAAACAAGTTGTAGAAGAAGAACAAGAATTTTGTGATATTTTTGTGCTTTAATTGAAGCAGAAAAATTTTGAGTACGAAATTTATATAAATACCTTTCACTTCATTAGATTAACGTACTCTGGTACCTGATTTTGTTTTTATTTCTTTATGTTGCGAAATGGATTAGTAACTATTTGTAAGGTTATTTCCTTTTTTTAAATAAACTTAACAAAATAAACAACTCCTTTTTTTACAATTATTTAAAATTTTACATACTAAAGTAAAAAAAAAAACTACAAATAAAATATACACTCGGTACCTATTTTAAACGTCACCCTAAGATAAGTTCGAATGGTCCAGGCATATATTTACGTTTTTTGCGTTCTAATTACATGATTTCCTGAGTTGGCAGGTTTTTGCCTGGTTTTTTCGAAAAAAATTAGCATTTTTCTTAGCAGTTTTTGTAGCTATTCAAAAAAACCCTATTAAAACCACTATTTAAGCAGGGTTTGAAATTTTTCATTGGTCACACTGCCTAAGACGCTTAAGTAGCAAGTTTGAAGAAAATCGGTTGAGCCGCTTATGATGTAAATCATCCTACAAATAGACATATCGACAAGGCGACATACGAAATTACCTGAACCGCTAGGTAAGATGTTACCAGTGTTACCACATGTTTAATTTTTAATGAGTCTGAAAAAATGAGCTATTTTAAAAATAAATGAGTCCAAATGAAAAAATCTCTTTTAAGTTTATAATAAGCAATCAAATTTAGAGGGGAAAAGGGGGTAAAATTGAGTTTTCTTTTTGTAATTACTCGAAAACCAAAGGTTTTTTTGAAAAAAGTTGTTGATATATATTGTAGATCAAGTCATTCTACACAAATGGGAGCTGTATTAAGTCAAGTCTGGTTGCTTTAAGGAATGAATTTAATCCGTTTTGACGAACAATTTAACTTTGGAACGCTATAACTTTAAACACGGTTAATATGTCATTTTGTAGATAATTGTACTGTCTACAAGTTGCTCTTAGAAAATTTTGAGAAAAATAAAGGTTTTGTGAGTTATTGAAAAAAATAAAATAAATTATTATTTTTAAGATTGCAGCATTTCCCTTCGGGTTCCACACTTATTTGTTTTTTTTTTAATAGAACATGTTTTTCCAAACATAACTTAAAACAAAAAATTTCACAACGCAAAAACATACATTTCTTACATTTTGTTTGGAAAAAAATGTAGGTACTACACCAAAATGTTTTCCACTATTTTTTTCCAAATCTATCAATTGAACGATACAAAGTGTCTGAAACTTTTTTGTGTAGAATAACACGATCCACAATCAATAATTTTTTTCAAAAAAAAACCCTTTCACTCATCTAAAATTTTTTGATCCCCTCCAAATCTAGGGTTCGTTTTAGAAAATGCTTACGACGCGACGTAAAAGTAAAGCTCTCCACCAAAATTCAGCTTTGTCGGAATTTTTTCAAAGTGAATATCTTATTTTTATAGACTATAAATACCTATTAAATTAACTGAATTTAAGTAAATCACATACATGAATTACTTATATCACAAAAAAATGATATATTTTCGATAATATACAAGAATATTATGATTCAAAATTTAAAGTCCTCAGAACACATTTTTTAAAGTAAACAAAAAGGAACAATTCAAAAATAAGGCAACATTAAGGCACATAACTCATTATATAAAAAAATAATTGCTTCAACAGTTTCTAATTTAAATCTATTAAACCTTTTTGGTTTGATTAACTGAGATCTGAAAATTTTCTTTCAGCGGCTGCAGAACGTTGAGGAAACGTCATCTATTTCATAATAAAGTTGGAAATGTTCTCAAAAAAGGCTCTTCGTTTCACATGCATATCTCAATTTTAAAACAGCCATCCAAAACTCTTACATGTTTTATCCAAAGGAAGGAAAGAAAATAGAAGCGTAGTTCAGACTATTCAATCTTTTTAAAATATTTTCTGCAAAATGAAATAAAAGTGCTTTAAACTATAAATTGACTCGTTCTTAAAAAAAATTAGTCAAATCTAAAAAAGATGAGTCCCTGAGCCAACCTAAAAAAAATTAGTCCCTTTTGACTCAAATGAATCCCAGTGGTAACAATGGATGTTATACATAAAATAAATCGATGCAAATAAGCTAATTTATACGACATAGTAGAATAATTAATTCTTAACCAAAACGACTCAAAAATGAATACCAAGTGCAAGTCAGTATTGATAGATTGATCGCAAACGCCTTACAATTACTCAGTTCGCCAACCCCATTTAAAACAGTCATAAATATGTTTTCAAATTAAAAGAAACACCTAAAAGTATGCATCTTCAAGAATAAATCGAAAGCTTTTGTATAAGAAAAAAAAAAACAAACAAAAATCCCAACCAATATCTTATAATTTGAATCTTTAAATTTCTAAATTTCTGTTCTATTAAAAACAGAATGTAGTTTGTTTGTGTACAACTTAATTTTACATAATATATGTACATTTCCCACTTAGTTTTGACAGTTTCCACATCAAAAAACCACGCACAAGTGCTTTTAAAGTCAATATTTTGTTTTTGCTTTTTTGATTTTTTTTTCTCTGCGAATACACCGCTATAATAAACGTCAATTTGATTATCGATTCTTTCAAACAACACATCATTTGCATTTGCCCAAACAGCTGCTGCTGGCCAAAACACATTTCTCGAATCACAAAAAAAAACACATCTATTTTTAGACAAATGGAAAACGTGTTTAGGATGTTGTTCACCAAATACGACCACATCTTTGTGAAAAAAAAACTAATGAATTGATGTAAATTTTGAATTATTTTAAGAGGCATGATTGCATCCATGTGGTTATGGAAAACACATTAGGTAAATACCTATCGATATCGAGGATGGTCAGAAAACAGAGATGACTTCTATAGGTAATTAGGTAGCTGATTTAATTTATGGAAATTGTGATGAGCGAATAAGAATTTTATTTGATTCAACACTACTTGACAACGCTTGGTTAGTTAAGCGATTTTAATAAATATATAGGTAAAATTTACTTTTTAAAATTAAATTAAAACAGACTGATTAATGTTTTCACGGTTCACAAGAATAAGGAAAATCTCCGAAACTGCTGAAATGAAGGGAAATTTTCTGAACGACGCAGTCGCACTGGAACTGTGTAAGTAAAAGCCGAAATAACGTTTTTTTTTGTTGAGTCTTATATCGGTTTTTTATTCCAATGATGTGAAAATGCGGGGGTAGTGCTTTGATTTGTTTTTGTTTATTCTTTTTTTCTTATGTAGGTACGTACATATAAGATTCAGAAAAATGAAAAAATGATTGATTGAAAGCTTTTTTGCTTCCATTTATGTGTTGACATTCATTGTGCTGTGTATCGGATTGTTTTTAGTCAATTTTTCCTTTTATGCCGGTCTAGATAGCGCAAACAATTTGTTTGCTTCATGTTGCCAGCATTGAGGTTTGTATGTCAAATGAAACTGACAGCAATCGTGTGGATCTGTTTGTTCAGAAAATAAAAGATGGCTTGTGGAATCTGGACTTTTAATAACTTTTTCTCTGGTAAAATATAATATAGGGGTATTCACGATCCGGTGTATCTGGTCTTGTATCATTGTAAAAGTGTAGAATTTTTTTGCACTACAACAACAAAATATACTGAATGTCAAAGTCTTACACTTTTACACTTTTACAATACCCGAACCCCATTGTAACAGAAAAATACAAGGGTGTAAGATTTTTTAACACAAACTAAGCCTTCTTCAGAACAAATGTGAAACAGATTTTGACATTTTCTTCAGTGTTGCTACAGATTAGTAAAGGTGTGTTCACAGTCTGTTGCAAAAAAAAATAAAATTTTACAATTTTACAAGACTTGGTACACCAGATCGTGAATACCCCTAATAAAATAAAATTTGTGATAGATACAAATATATTTCGAAGCTTCATTTTTACTAGGGGTGGAATTAGCTAACGCGATAGCTGATAGTTGATAATCAAAATCGAAACTTTTTCATTATCATCAAATCATTTTCTTGCGTTGATTTTAACTGATAGCTATTTACATAGGTGTCACAAAGAAATAAACAAATTTTCTGAGTTGAACTTATGACACAATAAAATAAATAATATTTCGATCTTGAAAAGAATTTGTAATGACAGTAATATCGAATTCCAAACAACCATTTCAAATTGATTTCAGATCGATTTATTTGTTTGTTGTAAGGAACTTGCAAAAAATAGTTTGCGATTAAAGTCTATGAAATATTAGGTGTGTTTGTTATCTTTTTTGTAGTAAGAAGTGTAACAACTGTCAAACTTAAAGAGTGCGGAAATTTTGTAAGTCTTTCAACAAAGTAAACAAACGCAAATTGGCCACATTTGTGTATAAAATGCCAGTGGACACAAAGAAAGAATGTAGTGATTGGCATAATTTAATGAACACTGCAGATATACCAAAAATAAACTAAGACAAATAATAGAAAAAGAGAAACACAACACGCAATACAAAGAATAGTGCACACAAAAAAAAATATTCTATAGAATAAAATGAGAAAATTTGTGTTTTCCATACTGCGTTTTTTCTTTATTCCTGTTTGTCTCTAGTTTTCAATACAAATATTTCATTCTTGTTCACCTATAATGAACTTTTCGCTCAAGTTCTCATATCTTTCGAATGTGTCCATCACTAATACCAGAAAATGGCAGAAAATCTTTCCGTTTTGTTGCTTTGACAGTTTTTTGCATCAGTTATCCACAAAAATTCTTGTAGTAAAAATTAGCAACTTTTTCAACGTAAAGGAAGTTTTTCTCTTCTACTTTGACAGTTTTTGTGGTAATATTTAAGAGTTAACAAACAGCATTTTTTGAAAATGTGTACAAATTGTTACGAATTCGTACAAATTCACAAGATAACAAACAGACCTATTGCTAAAAACGCAAGTTATATTTTGACAAATTTTGCTTAGAAATAATTCGATTTTATTCAGAAGAAAATTCGGATGTTTGGTTGTTTGAAATTCGACATTACGCACAGCAAATAATAGTTGATAGTCTTTAATGACAGTTAGCAAATTGACAATCAACTATAGCGTTAGCCGATTTTACTCCAGGTATTGCTTTGGATTTATCTAATTACTTTTAACTGAATTGTGTAATTCAATGATTAATTGTAGGTAGGTATGTCAATTTATAACCATGCTTGTATCATTTAACGTAAAATTCTATGGAAGGAGGGCTACGATGTAGCTGTCTAAATTTGAAGTATGATTTTATTTTATTTTTGAATGACTTAACATGTGAATCTGGTAATCAAACGTCAAAAATATGTTCCCCTTATCTATGTTGATATAGCACATCTGGAAACTGTTTGCCACAATCAGTCTGAATTTCACTTAAATTCTTTTATTTTTAAAATTTTAAAAATTGTAGTAAGTACATTATTTTATTGGAAAAAAATCAAAGTCAATCGGATGTACTCTGTTATTTTGAATTGTTAATTGTATAGATTCAGAATAGATTATTACATAATTCACGTTTGAGGAAAAATTCATTTCACAAATTTAGAAGTTCATTATTGTATTGTATTATACTTCACGATTCTGTTTAGGTATGTATACAAATTTTCTTTAAAAATTCTTAAATAATTAACTACTACTTATTTAATTTTATAATTAAATATTCTTCACCTAAGCGGTTGGATGGATTTGCTTTAGTCTTGATATATATTGTTCTTTCGGTAATATGCCCACACGTTTTTTTAAATTTTCTTAAGATGAAAAATAAATGTACCAACATTTTTTTGACCAAGAAGAAAAATCTTACGTTTTTCAAAAAACGATTTTTTTGTAAAAAAAAAAAATCAACTCATTAATGAAGGGAACAAGTACATTTTAGTAATTTAAAAAAATGGTATTTTTTGGTACCATTTTTATGGTTTTCGATTTTCCCGAAAACGGTTCATTTGTTTTTTTTTATATTTTTGCCGGTAGAGGCCCCTAGAAAGTTTAAACACCCATATAAACCAAATGTTTTTTTTTTTATTTAACTATATGCCTGTAAGACCTAAGGTCTTTTATATGCAACTTGAATTGCACGGCACTAGTTTGGCACAGTGGATTTGAGAACCAGGTATTGACTGTCTCATTTTAACCCATGGGCGGCATCCAATTAAAATTGGAGGTATAGAAAAGAATGCGCCTAGCGTGGGGATCGAACCCACACGTCTAAGTTAGCAATCAAGCGCTTTATCCACTGCTCCATTGAGACCTACTACATAAAAAACAATCAATATTTCGATTTTGTTGAAACTTCGTATTTAGTAGTTTTTTTTTACATATTTTTTTTTATAATCTACACGCACTCAAGGGATTATGAATACCCTTTAAATGTTTCAAAACAGAGCGGGCGTGAGGGTGAGGTTAAGGAAGAGAAAGAATGATAGGAAAGACATTACATTATCTTGAACACTTAAGAAAAGCTTTTCCTAAAGCAATAAAAACAAGGGTAACTCCCATACCCTCCCAAACCATTAGGGAAAAATTCATTGTTCACGAACGGCTCCAAGAAATTTGATAAAAAATGTATGTCTTCTTAAATTAGTACAGTTCACTTTTAAGGAAACAAAATATTTTATTTCGCGTATGCTTATTAACGATACTTTCGCATAGAACCATTTTTCATAATTCCGACATTCCTTAGAACCGATTAAAATTATTTTTTTCTGCAAATGCTCCTTAGAACTGTTAATAAAAGTGCATACTCAAATATGGTTTTTCGATTTTTAAAAAACAATCTATTTTTTTTTAAGTTACGGAATTTTTTTGAAATTAAAATTTTATAAGGAGGTACTAAGTCAATTAATAATTACTTCAACATGACGTTTTAATTTTTTTGTTAATGTTCTTAAAATGTGATAAAAGCCGCTTCATAGATTTTAGATTTTTAGTTGCGATATACATAACATAGGTACTATAGGGCAAGTTTTGTATTTGGAAAAAAAAATCGATCTCGAAATTTTAATCAAAGTTGACATTACGATGATAGAGAACACGAAAAAGTGGGATCCGCAATTCCGTCTGTCTGTCTGTCTGTCTTTAGAACGATCTACAGCCTAAGCGCCTGAAGCGATTTTGTTCAAACTTGGTGCTTATGCGACTTAGGTGATTGTCCAAAATAGATTTTTGAATCATTGTTTTCGCCTCAATAATAACGGTACTTGCCATACAAATTTTTCTACCATCTTAATTATCTCCAAAATGACTGCAACGATTTTGATAAAAATTGGTGTGTGTAGGTTCTACTTTAAGTATGGTCTACATTTTAGTAACATTTTTTTTTGTATTTTGTTATTAACGATACCTGCCATACCGCCATTTTATTGATTTTCGACTTTCTCACAAGCGGCTCAACGGATTTCGATCAAAATTTTTACAGGAGCTCCCCCGAATTTTAAATAATACCTACTGCATCTCAAAATTTTCGAAAAATAGTTTTTTTTTTGAATTCTTGTATATAAAAAATTAAGCGAAAAACGATTTTAAAAATACATTTACCAGTTTCTATTACAAATCGTTTGCATATTATGTGATCGAACATGGGAGCAAGTACGTGTGATCCATTCGTTCATTTTATTTGTTGATATATTCATATTTTTTTGGCAACAATCCAAGTGGCAATTTTTTTTCTCTCAAACTTTAACAACTTAGGAATCTAAAAAGATTTTATTGTGTGCATCACCTATTTCTTTCTACCTAATTATATTTAATTTTTAGACATTTTTGCGTACGTCATTGAATGTATACATATATACATAAATTTTAATTATGTATATTCAAAAATCACATGAATATTATATATATTGCACCTCAATTATAATGTTATATGCATAATAGCTACCTACCCACCTACATCCTTCATTTTCATTATTATATGTCCATATTTACATACCTATGTTCCATCTATGTACATATGTAGAAACATATTACTCTCCTAACTTTAAAAAATTGAAATCCATAATCTAGACTTAAATATACATTTTTGGGTAGCTATATGTAACAATTCCTTGAATCATCAATTCGACACTTTATGATATTGTATTTAAACTTGCTAGACTAAGTGCTGAGCTGCATTAAAGTTGTTATTTACAAGAGTAAGTTCGTACGATCCAGTCATGCATTTTATTTTTTAACAACACATGCAGGGCTTTTAAGGCAGTTTAAAATTTAAACTAAGAAAAATATTCATTTGATTTCGATACTTTGAGTTCAAAAAAATTATTATTTTTGTGCCATTTTGTCAATTTCAAAACATCATTTTTGAATTTCTCAGAGGATGGAATTTTTCTGTCGGTCCATATTCAGGGGCCCCATTCCACGCAAGCGTGAGTTAAAAAATTTTATTCACGCTTAAATTATGGGTAAATTAATTTGGCTATTTGTGAACATGTCATCTGTCAAGAAAAGTGAATATAACACTTGCGGAACCGCAAATATGCATGTGTACCCGATTTTTGAAGTAAAACTTTGTTTGCGGCGTTAGGGGTAAACATTTTCAAACTGACAACACGACACGACACGCTCTCAAAAAAAAAACGTTTGTACCCACAATATTGTTCTTTCTTTCTATGGCATTCTATGGTACAATAATTGGAAGATGGTATAGTTATTGGAGATGTATATATGCAAGTATCAAAAAATGTCAACTTTGTTGATCTTTGGCCGATTTCTATGAAATTGAAATATGTTGTAGCTTACGAAAGAAAAAAATTGATTCAAATTATGAAAGTTTTACTTCTGGCGGATGTCAGTCTGTCAGTCTGTCCGTCTGTATGTATAACGAGCTACAGACGAAACGGCTTAAGCGATTACCTTCAAATTTGGTATGTGTGGTTCCTTGGCATTCCTCATAGGGGAAATGGATATTTTATTGTTTAGGCCTAAGGATAACGTTACCTGCCATACTACCGTTTAGAAAAAATTTATTTTTCTTGAAAACGGATCCAACGATTTTAATGAACATTTTTGAGAATTTTTTTTGTTGGCAATAGCTATCATTTAATCTGAACCAAATTTACGGGAAGTCTTTTAACGGTACCTTTCATATAACGTTTTTTTTTTAATTTTTGGCTTTCTCGGTAACGGTAGACTGGATTTATTTCAAATTTTATATCTGAGAAGAAATTAGTATTCGTACTAATTCTGCATATCAAAATTTTTAATAATTTTTTTTTAAATTAATATTAATTTTTAATACATTTTTTCAAAAATCAATATTTTTAAAACTAATCAAAAAACAGTCATTTTAAATTTTATAATGGCATGTATATTACTAAGCTCTAAGAAAGTGCATACCAAAATTTAAAAAAAAATTGTTTTCCAAAACTAAAAATAAAAACAGGATTCCATTAAAATCCGTCCTACAATTTTTGAGATACTTTATTATAAAATTTTCATTGATACGTGACATCTAATGGTTTTCTCCGTTTTATTTCGAAAAACTGAGTAAAGTGACGGTTTTTGACGGTTTTAATAAGTTTAAAAAACGTTTTTTTCCCACCTATACACCATTCACTTTCATTATATACATATGTAATAATGTATGTACATATTTACAGTATTACCCTCCTAATTTACATAATTAAAATCCATTTAAATAAACATTAGTAGGAACATATGTAACATCCTTGTTCCTTGAATCAACAATGCATTATACTTAGAATTCAGGTAATCTTACCTAAATCGGCTTTAAATCTGCATAGGATAACTATAGGCTAGGAGCCCACAGCGTCAGTGAGTAACGGTAGTTATAAGCCACAAGAGCAAGTTTGTACGATCCAGTCGTGCATTTTATTTTTTGTGCATAAAGAAAACTCACGCTTGAGGAATTTTGAACCTGGCTTCATTCTGGAGTAGCGAACTTTACATACACCAACGCAAGTATTTGTGCCAGATTTACCAATTACTTGCTACCAATAAAAAAAAACATCCAATCCATCCAATTATGCTTGTATAATTTAAAATAAAGGATATGAAAATCCAAAAATTAGATTTTTATATTCCTTTTGCGATGTTTTGAGTGGAAGTGAAATTTACCCTCTTCACATTCAAAACATGGTTCTACAAATTTTAACATCGCTTGTGGCTAAATTACAATTTTTCTTCGCTAAAGTTCTAAACACACATTTGAAAAGTCATGCTGCCGACGGCAATTTTCTAATGTAAACGTTCTTCCATATCACTCGGGCCTTTGACATTTAGTCCAAGTAGCAATTTTGTGGCCACACGTTCTTCATACACAAATGTCAGAAAAATATATTTATTATAGAGGCAATTTGATCGAATTTCGAGATACAAATATGAGGCTATAAATATCTTGAAATTGTTATTCATATTAAAAGCATGTAATTATTTTGGGTTATAAAATACCTGCTTAAAGTGACAGTGTGTTGAGAAACAATAATATGTTATCTACAACATAAATGGTTATCAAATGCAAGTTTTTTATTTTTATTGGTAAAACTGTTAATATGACAGCTGTCAATACTGGTGTGTGTTTCCAATGAGAAAAGTTTGTTTTCTTATACAAACAATATACGAACTGTTTTTATCAACAGAGGCTATAATCCATAAATAAAACATAACAAGATTCGAAACCTTCGTACGTTTCACCCCCCAAAACCAATTTGTTTACATTGTTGTATTTGTACGAGTACATTTGGCACTCTATCCATGAAAAGATGTGAAATCGAAAAACAAAATTTGTAAAAATAAATTACTGGGGCTGTATCTATGTACGAGTACTATATATAAGAAGAGGAACAGAAATGATTCTTGTGTGTGCTTTTATCAGTGTGTCTATTGAAAGAGGAACGGAAAAGTTACTTGTGCGTGTTTCAGCTTGTAGGCAGTGTTGTGCCTTATAGACTATAAATGTAGACAACATGATAGTCTACATGTAGACAATTCGATGTAGACAATTCAAAATTATCGACAATATAGACATTGTAGACAATTAGTAAAACCATCATAATTCATAATTTTTTCAACTAAAATTTATCTAGCCACTCTTCTAATACAAAAACATGTGTGTAAGAACAAAATAGTTGTGAAAAAATCATTTGATCTAAATCTAAACTTAAGTTCTAGTTCTATGCTTATAAAAGTCTTAGTTTCAAATATTTAAATTAGAGAAGATATCCCAAAACTTTAAATTATGGGAGAAATCTGTTATGATAAACCTACTGATAGGTCCACTGCATCACTTCACTGGTTTACTACTAGTCAAGTTTTAAAAACCTTTTAAATCTGAGAATTTAGTAATAAAATTAAAAAATGCCAGTAAACCTTGCAAATTTTGTTCAGTAATCAAATCACAAACCGACAAATTTCTGTCATAATATTTGGAGTTGTTTATTTTTGTTGGTCCGATTTCAATTTTTTTTAGCAGAGATATTGTTTTTACTCTGATAAAATGGCTGAATAACATGGCCTTTAAATATTAAATATCAAATTTTCAATATTTCGATGCCCTATGAACAAGGACAACTCTAAAGTCTATAGATCTTCATTTCTGAGAAAAATCTGAGAATCGAAAATCTTCCATTTTCATTTTTTACCTTTATAGTAAATATGAACTCAAATCATATCACTTTACCACATTTCATTTTTTTACAGCAATCCGAAGTGCTTCATAATTGATATCGATCCTAAGAGAGTGGGTGGATACCACGCCCGAAACGGAAGTCCTAAGCGTTTTGATTTTTCTTTTGTAGAAAAACCCTTTTTAACAGAAATGCCATTAGGCCATTTCGGCCAAATTGATTTGGAAATATCACCTACAAAAAAATCTTAGCGAAATGTTGTTGTATTTTTTTCTAGTTTTGGGCGTTATTTCTCATCTTTCTATTTTTTTAAGGAAAGAACGCCCAAAATTCAAACATGAAAATCCAAATGGAAAGATCACCCACAATTGGAAATATCGCCCAAAATGAGGGAATAACGTCCAAATCAAAATCTTGTTAATAATAGTTGTACCTACTCCTTTTTAAATCAAACCGCGCAATTTTTGGAATAATTTTATTTGTGAGATTTAGATGTTAAAAGTTATTGTTTACATTGTCGGCATATTGTATACATTGTCGACCGATTGTCTACGTTGAAATGTAGACAATTAAATCGACACGTAGATGAACAACACTGCTTGTAGGCAAATATCAAATTACAGCAGAGGTTTCGGGTCTTTAACTTAGTAGTTTATGCTATAAACGATGGCAGAGCAATGAACAAGCCATTAAAAAATCCAATGGTTTCCCAAAAATCCATGTACCTACATATGTTACATGCAACGAAATGTCAACAAAATAAAAAAATTTTTGAACAAGACATGTGCGCTGTTTAAAGTTTGGCCATAACATTGATGTTTAATGTATCTTTTTTTTCTAGTTGCTTTTGATTTATGCCAGAAGCGTTATGTTCTCTGTAAAATTTGTCTAACGTGGCTTCTGATTGGTACAAGAATTTAATACTACAAATCTGTCCTATCACGGATTTCTACAATAAAATTCTTCCATTGGACAAACAAAAATAATTTTTTTTTGATTCTGAATCAAATTCGCAGATCCGTATTTTTCGGGGAAACTACTATCTATCCCTCTTTTTATTAACACCACTAAGCTCTATTAGAGTTTGACAACTTACATAGTTAGACAGAAAGGAATATACGCCAATACCATATCAACAGAAAATTAAATTCAAATCGCGTCCCATTCGCCATGAAAAATTTTAAATTCCGCATCAAATTTTGAATTTACCAATGGAAAACTCCATAATCATAAACTAATAGCTTAAAGACCAGAAACCTCTGCTTTCATTTGACATTTGCCTACAAGCTGAAACACGCACCCAAGTAACATTTCTATTCCTCTTACAATAGACACATTGATAAAAACGCACACAAGAATCTTTTCTGTTCCTCTTCCTATAGACACATAGACAACACAGCCCTAGTAATTTGTTTTTGCTTTGCTTTTCGATTTCCCATCTATTCATGGATAGAGTTTCAAAGCTACAAATACAACAATGTAAGCAAATGGGTTTTGGGGGGTGAAACGTACGAATGTTTCCAATCTTATTTGGCTTATTTGTGCCGATAATACTCAATAAAAATTCAAGTAGAAAAAAGTATAGTTGTGAAAAGGAAATGAACGAATGACAAGAAACTGAAACTGAAACAAAAATGAGTTTAAATGCACCGTATGTGGATTGGATTGTGGTTGTGATATTGGACATCTGTGTGGCCAGTAATAATCTTTATGCACTGGTTCTCCAGGGAAGCAATTTTTATTACTTAAACTTTTTTGAAGTTTGAGCCTGAAATTAATTTTTTTAGTTTCATATCAAGGTTTTTAACAGATTGTTAGGACTGGCAACCAGACCGAGACTAGTCCGGAGACCGAGATCGAGACAAGACTTACTGCTTTAAAAACACCCGGTGATTTGGCTTCGGTTTGCGTTAGAAGAAGTATTTTTGTATTTAATTATTAATTTTTATAATATTCACAATCTTGTTTGCGAAATATTCTATGCGCTCTAAAATATCAAACCACATAGTGTATACATAGTTATACGCAGATAGCCGCATTTCGAAATTCCAGAGAAAAATGTATGTATTCTTTATGTATATGCATGTCGTTGAAATAGAAAACGCTTATTTTTCAGACTTTGTTTCCCCCTGCAGAAAAAGTGACTATAAGACTATAGGTGACTCTTGGCAAAAAAAATATTATCTAAACGTCAAAATTCTGTTGTCTACCTGTCAAGCCATGAACTGTCAAAATCCATTGAACATTGGCTCCGATTTAAATAGATTAAAAAACATCTACAAAATTGTTGGAAATGCGGCTCTTCAAAGGTGTCTGACAACGTTACTTTGCAGCATATTTTTTACGATATCGCGCACCTTTGAAAAATAAGCCATTTGTAGAGCTTTCATACGGAACTAATAAACTGCCAGTCCAAATTTCTTGGCGCCGGTATCACGCAGCGCGTGTTTACCCCTACGTGAATGAAGTGCAAAATAGAAAGAAAGAACGAAAAGATGAAACAGAAATAAATCTATCTGAACACGCGCGGGTAGGATTTTCCTTGCGTGTTTTTGACGTTTCTCTTTCTACTCTTTTTCGGATTTGCTTCATTTAATGTTCGCTGTAGATGAATGCACATCAATCTAAATGGCTGATTAATTTAAATGGAGCAAAGAAAAAACTTAAAAGCTTTTTCTAAATTACCAAATGAACCGGGAACTGGGCAAAGAAGAATTGAATTGAATTGAATTTTATTGAGTCTTTATGGTGACAGTTTCTGTCTTAGTCTAATACAATTCTTATCTCAGGTTTAAAATTAGTACATAGGCGGCTATAATGTATTGCCTGGCGGTCGATAAAATGTTTTCCCTTTTGCTCAATCAAGGGTTATATATACTTTTGCGCGTGGCGTTTTGCCAATAAATAACATAAAATACCTGCCTAATATAAAAACAAATATGTACATAAACATACAATAAAATTACTTATATATAAGTCACTTTTTCTAATGGAAATAGAGCGAAAGCTCAACTGTTTTTTTTTTTTTAATTATATACATACATTATATACAATTTAATTGATCGATTAGGTTCAATCTGGAAATTTTAGTAATCTTATTTCTTTAGCATGAATGAGCGACTGCTCAGTATTTTCTGTTTGGAATATATGTACACGAATAAACAACTGTTGCTGTAATGATATGTTGATTGTTGAGATCACGCTTCTATCGGATTGATCCGTTGATTATAGCGGTACTGCTATTTCTTTGCGAACTGGATTTCGGTTCCGTTAGTTTTAACTTTAGAGAACTGTACGATTTGTTCCGTTAGATTAGCGGACTGTGCAGCGTGAGTACTTAACTGGCTGCTATTGTATACAATCCTGAGGATGCTCCATTTTTTGAGACAGCATCATCCATTACGGAAGATGTGCGATTGAAAATGGTGGCGAAACTTGGAACTGGGGATGTGGAAATTGGTTGGCTTTTTCTGTTGCTGTTCCGATCGAGTGTCTGCACATCTCTTGTTTGGTTTAGGACAATTTGCACTATATTAATGAGCGCACCTTTTTTATATTTTTTCGTATTTTAAGTCTATTTAAAACCGGTTACCGCTTTAGTCTGTGTGACGAGGCACACGTCCGTCCATGACGAAAATCAGTAGCCAACTTTGGGCAAAGAAGATAAAATGAAAGATAGCTGTCAAATAAACGCGCTGTACTTAGAATGAGAAAAGGTTTCGCGTAATAACACGCGAGTTACCCAAAAGGAGTTCAAAAGAAAACAACCAAGATTTGCGCGTTACAGTCGCAAGCTGTGTAATATCTGACTAAGTTATCGTAACCTTGCCGACTTTAGTTTTTAGAAATATTAAAAAATATACAGTAAATCGATACTGATAAACAAGGTGGCCGCCATGAAGTGATATCATCTACCGGCATTTTTTTTGAAAATATCTTTAGTATCATTTAACAGTTTACTAGCCTTTTCCTCCCACCAATATTATTTTTATATAGTAAGAAGCCTTATATTTATATTAGTCCAGAAAAATAATAGATAACCAGACAAGACACCTATTTCGGTCTTACCAAAGCCTAGCCCTCCTAACAGTTCTATCTTCTTGAAATCATTACGGAAATTTTGCTGAGCTCTATGCGCTCACCATAAGACTCATATAATGTAATTACATATCAAATTTAACAAATCACTACAATTATCCACAGCAATCAAACCTATATACCTACTTACGAGTAATTATAATTTCTTGGCAAGATTTTCTTGTGAAAATCTTCACCTTGCGTGCCCGATTATGTGTTCGATATAAATTATTACCAACCTCTCCCCGATGGATGACAAAATTAAACTTAATCTTTAATTGATTAATTAACAGATTTGTGAATTCAGCATGCGTCTGAAATATCTCACGTGGCCGCATATCCAAAAACAGCCAAGATCTGTCGAACCACTCCCGACCACCAATTTAAACCTCAATCGTGCGACCATATGTACATATGTACATATATATTGCGTGACAATCTGCGGCATGACTTTTTGAAACGCCTTTGCTGCACCAAATTTTTCATGACAGCTCTGGATCTGTCACAGTATTATTTTACCTTTTTGCCATTACTTGTTGGTGCGACAACTATCTCTAGCGCGATTGCCACACAATTTAAGACCACCCCAAATCCGGCTACGACCTTCGGTGACATAAATTTAAAAAATCCAAAACATTTAACGATTATCTTGCCTCGAAAGGCTCAACCAACAAAATATTCGCAGAACTTTAATCTTTTTTTTTCTTTGATAAAAAAAAGGTTGTCTGATATTTCCTTTAACAAATAAACTTATTTAGCAGACATCAGCGGTTTGCTGCAAGCAATAGTAAGTGCGACGCACGGGGCATATTGCGTGCACACTATTATTGGTTGCGTAACACCGAACTGAAATCTTAGGGGAAAGGGGTAAAAGCTTAGCAAAAATGTTAGTTATAAAAAATTATAGAGATATTATTATAGAAAAGAAACTCGTTTCACTTGTTGATATTTAGCCCATAAGTGAAGTAAGCCTCATTTAGGACTTTCGATTTTGTTCGTTCAAATGGATGTGGACTACGACAAGGGACCTTCAATGGTTTGATTTATAGTCTCGGTCACTAGTGTTGCATTGTTGGTGTGTGGGTTCTTAAACGATTTCGTGGTATTCAAATTTTTTCACGAGACTGAAGTAAGATCGTCGGTGTCCAGAGTATCCCGGAGAATTGGAATTATACTTATTTACTACTGATTCAAAATAGCTTTTAACGGCCTTTAGTCCACAAAATTTGCATTTCGTCCCGACGATCTCACTTGGATTCATCAGTTGGCTAGTGAGCGCCTTACAAATATGCACTTTTTGTTAAGTTCAGTTTAACTTACATGGATTTTTTGACAAAAAAAAAACAATGTGTGATATAATTACTACTAGCATTTGTATAATTTAATTTTATTCTTAAAAAAAAATATTCAGCCCACGATCACAAATAAGCCATACTAAGATCGGAAACCTTCGTACGTTTCACCCCCCAAAACCCATTTGTTTACATTGTTGTATTTGTAGCTTTGAAACTCTATCCATGAATAGATGGGAAATCGAAAAGCAAAGCAAAAACAAATTACTAGGGCTGTGTTGTCTATGTGTCTATAGGAAGAGGAACAGAAAAGATTCTTGGGTGCGTTTTTACCAATGTGTCTATTGGAAGAGGAACGGAAAAGTTACGTTAAGTTAAGTTAAGTTAAGTTTTTTGGGGATGGCCGTGGCGCGATAGTTGTGTGCTCGCCTGTCAACCTCGTGGTTGCGGGTTCTATTCCTACCGTTGTCTATGTCTTCTTATATTTCATCAAAAACCAATTCTAAAAATTGTCATAAAATAAGTTGATGCTTTGCTCATTACATGCTGTTTAGGCATAACACTAACAAAATGTGGTTGAGTAAACTAGCATACCCATAAAATATGACAACAAAATAAATAAAATAATGCGAATTATAAGGGACATAAGTAAATAAGACACGGTAATTCTCTCCGCATTAGTGCAGCCGCCATCCCTGGAGATAAATCTGATACAACAACCAGCTCTAATTTCAGAACATCGCGCCACCCATCTTTTCTATCCTTCTTTCTCTTCTTTCACCGGATGCACGCGCTGTGTTAAGAAAAACATATAAAGGGTATTCATAATGCCTTGAGCGCGTGCAAAGTTATAAAAAAAAAAAAAAAAAACAAACTTGTGTGCGTGTTTCAGCTTGTTGCCAAATGTCAAAAATCAGCAGAGGTTTCGGGTCTTTATGTTATTAGTTTATGCCCACGTTGTCCATTCGAATCAGAATGAGTGAACAAGCTAGAAAATTCTTCAGCTCACGGCAATCCAAAGAAACGTTAGTTTAAATCACAAACTCACCCAGGAAGAGCAAAGAGTAAGAATACTGTCTGATGTACATGTAGATTCTTTTGCAGTTTTGAAGAAAAGTATAGAGGGTATCATATACTTACGTCACAATTCGAAGGTGTGAAAGAGTAAACAAGTGGTAGATCTATTTTATTTTAAATTATTTGCTAAATTTCGCGAAAGCTGCCAAAAACACTGTTGGGTTTTTAAAATTATTTGCCGACCTTTGTTTGTGTGAAAATTTGAATATATTCTCAAATATACCTAACCAATAGAATGCAGATGATTATAATAAAGATGGTAATCTTCACTATAATTTTTTCGTTTATTTTATAAATCTTTGTTTATCTCTGTCTCGCCCCACACAGACAAAAGTAAATTCTATATGCTCCATCGGCCTTCTTTTTGCGGAAATTAAATGAAGATACATGTAAATACACCATAACCGTAGAAATTTGATTAGACTCCAAGACTGGTATAACAAAAAACAAAAAAGAATATAACAAAAACGAATGTCAAAACACAAAACTGTCAAGTTTTTTTTTGCCTTTTGTGCCTGTATGTTGCGATAATTTTTCGTTTTTATTAAATATTTTCAATAGACATGATAAACACAAAGTAAGTCCGGTATTACATTGCGGTGTTTACTGTGTGAATGAAGTGCGAAAGAGAAAGAAAGAACGAAAAGATGAAACAGAAATAAATCTATCTGAACACGCTCGGGTAGGATTTTCTTTGCGTGTTTTTGACATTTCTCTTTCTACTCTTTCTATCTTTTTCGGATTTGCTTCATTTAATTTTCGCTGTAGATGAACACCAATCCAAATGGCTGACGAATTTAAATGAAGCAAAGAAAAAACTTCTAAGATTATTTTAAATTACCAAATGAACCCCATTCTGTACAATCCTTGTCTTTGTCATCCGGAATACCTATATAAATAACTTTGCCTTTCATTTTTCTGTTTAAAATTATTTTTTTGTTCAATATCTGCACTGGACAAAGAAGATACATTGAAAGATAGCTGTCAAATAAACGCGCAGTACTGAAAATGAGAAAAGGCTTCGTGTAATAACACTTCGTGTAAATACCGAATAGAAGTTCAATGGAAAATAACCAAACCTTGCGCGTTACAGACACGCGCTGTGTAATACCTGACTAATAAAAATTTTAAATAAATTGACCATAATAATGGAATTTCTTGCAATAAATTAAAATTTGTAATAGGAAATTGTTTATTTTAAGGAATAATTTCACGTAAAATATTTTCAAAAATACACTTTTATTTTGACGTTTAAAAGATGTCTAAAATGTTTGTTCAATGCGTTCCCGTACTTTTGAGAAGCTGTGTTGCTTTCTGAGAAATATATACCCTCACTCTTGCAAAAGTGACAGTCTTCACATTTTTGTGCACAAAGTAGGTAAGTTAACAAACTTGTGGTAAAATTGCGTTTGTTTGCTTTGATATAACATTCACAGAATTCACAGAATTCACAGAATTTTTCGATCGCTCGAAAGTTGACAGCTGTTACCTAACTTACTAGAAAAAAATTATCAAACAGAACTAAAACTAAGTCTTAACAAGTCAATAATTAATAACTACTTTCTTAATGAAGAGATATTTTGATTTAGGTGAAGTAAAACAAACCCATATTTTGAATCTTTATCTCTATAGTATAGACATAGAGAAACAAAGTTTTAAAATTAGAAGTAATTGTTTTACTTACTTCACATGATTTTGATGTCTGCTGATGACTTTTTTGAAGTTAGAGCTATAATACTAGCAGGTCAACATAAAAGAAATATCACAATCTAATGAAAAATACCCTTCACCCATATACATATATATGTTTCTACTATACGTATTTCACTTAAGTGCGATCTCACCGTAGTCGGAAGGACATTTTATCATTTGTAAGAACATAAGTAAAGAAAAGGAAATAATAAGATTTAGATTTTTGGTGTCTTTATTTTCATAAATTAAGGATGAACCTGAGCGCATCTGACTTATGAATACATGGA
This sequence comes from Philhelius pedissequus, assembly GCA_910595825.1. Classification (NCBI taxonomy): domain Eukaryota; kingdom Metazoa; phylum Arthropoda; class Insecta; order Diptera; family Syrphidae; genus Philhelius; species Philhelius pedissequus. The sequence continues at coordinate 45,452,315 of OU343162.1, forward strand.
GAAACTAGAGTTGACAAATTAATTTAAACACGTATTAACTACTTCATGTATCGATTTTAGATATATATATTTTATTTGGTATAAAAAGACTAATTCCTGAAAGTATGATATAAAATGTTTAAAATTTCTAGATTAACTGCTTTTTTGTTCCACTCTTACGGTATAAATTAAATCAATGAAGTATTAGTTTCTTAATGCTGTAAGCTTTTTGTGCTTATTATAGGCGATATGCAACTCTAACTCTAAGACTATTACTTTGGACCATTTTTGCCTTTTCACTTTTATTTAAGGTTACTGGCTTTGAGTAGTTAATGACAGGAGGAAAGACATTGCGAATTTTACGGATTTGTTTTGATGAATGATGGATTTGTATCGCTTTACTGCATCATATAAAGTTAAATAAATGTAACTGTTGTTTCCTTGATTTATTATGTCGTCGTGACAGTGAGAGATGTGTATTTCTATACTTCTTTTATGTTGAAGAGGAAGGAAAAAGTGATACTAATTTGATATGTCAGTCCATAATAAATATTCTTCATTCGACCGCATGATTTTAAGTAGGAAAACATAACAAACGTCGATACATTTTCCGCAAATACGAAAAGACAGCCCAAAAATTGGTTTTATGAACAGAGAATACACTTTTTCTTCAAATGAGTGAAATTATATTTTTTTTTTGTTTCCCAAGAGGGTAAATATTGTTATTTTTTTCTTTGTAAAAAAAGACAATTTTCCGTACATCAGTGTGTGCTGCTGTATAAGTTTGTATATGCTTCCGCTAATAAATCAAGTTAAGCTACAGCCCAATCGAGTGAAGAGTTTTGTTTCCAACATACAATTGGTATAACATTTCATATGAAAACTCATTAAGTAGTATTTCTGTTGTTTGTCCACCTCTAACGGGTGAGTATTACGCTCTTTGGGTTTTCTGTATTCTATTTTTCAAAATGTATAGCCTTGCACCAGAATTATAAAATTTTATTATAAAAAAAATTACGGTCGTCAAAACCGAACCTCTGAGGCGGTAATTCCAGCCAAATTAACCTAAAAATCACTATCAATTACAACTTTCTGAGACACGTATTTATTAACGAGATATAAGCTAGAAAGTTTGTTCGAAAATGCGATTCATAAATTTGATCTTTCATATGCAAAATGTTCACTTCAAAAAATTCTACATGTCTATGGTGATGAACCAAACCAAAAAAATCAATAACGGGCACGTCTTAGGTCTAATGGTAACGAAGAAAAAAATGAGTTATTTTTAATGGTTAAAACAATTTTTCTCTTTGAAAAATGAAGCCAACACAATTTTAGATACAAGGACATGGCTTTAACAATTTGGATGAGCATTTCAGTATTCGTTTTTATATGCCAATATTTTGAATTTAGATTAACTCACTGTCACGCCCACTTTTCTGATTTTTGTAAATCGACAAACGATTTTAATAAAATTTGCAGAATATAAATATTTGTATGAACTAGAAAAAATAGGAAATCGGTTTTAGTAAAGCCTGGCCAATGCCATGCTTACTTTTATAATTTCTTGATATCTCAGAAACGGTTCTAGAGATTTGGAAGATAAATATTTTGATTTATAGTTTCTTAGTGTCTCGGAAACGACTTGAAAGTTTTTAATGAAATTTTTATTAACAAGGGAAAAATAGTTTTGATTTATTGAAATCCCTCTTATTTACATATTTTCATTGCTTCTCAGAAATAATGAACATTTCAGATATTGTTTCCATGAACGAGACACAGTCAAGAAATCGGTTTAAGAGAAATAAAATGCACGCCTGGATCGCATATGCTTACTCTTATGTTCGGTCATAACGTATGCAAAAGATTCTTAATAGAAATTGCTAAATATAGAAAGTCGTTTTTTACTTAAATAGTTATATAAAAACTTTCTTTAATATTTTTTCTAAACAAAATTGGTATGGCAATTTTAAATATTTAATAATATAAATTAAAATACAAAGTTTTCAAAAAAAAATAGTCTACTAGTTTTCGAAATATTAAATTTTCAAAAAAAAAAAAATATTTTTCGAAAATTTTGAAATGCAGTATTATTTAAAATTAAAAGAATCTGCTGTATAAATTTTTGTATCGAAATCCGTTGAGCCGCTTATAACAAAGTTGAAAATCCAAAAAATTATTCTATGTCATAATAACCGTTAATACCAAAATATGTAAACAAAATTTTTGACCAAAATATAGACCATAACAAAAGTAGTCCAAATACTTTTTTTTATCAAAATGTTTAGAACCGTTTTCGAGATAATTAAGATGGTACAAAAATTTGTATGGCAAGCATTTTTGGGGCTAAAACAACGATTCAAAAATTTATTTTAGACAATCATCTAAAATGCCTAAGTACCAAGTTTGAAAAAAATTGGTTCAGACGTTTAGCCTGTTGAACGTTCTACAGACAGACGGAATTGCGTGATCCACTTTTTTATTGGTTCTCTATCATATCGTAATGAAAAGTTTGATTAAAATATTGAGTTCGTTTTTTCCAAATGCAAAACTGGCTCTGAATATAGTACTTATATATATGGCAAGTAAAAACCGCCCGCTGCAACGCTCCTTTTCATTATTTATTGGTTACTCGAAAACGGCTTAAATTATTTTGATCAAATTGTCATTGTTTTTCTTATGATCGAGATACCAATTTTTAAAAATTACATTATATAATTTGTTATTATCTTTGAAAATTATGTTTCTATATAATTTTTTACATTCATCTACATAAGTATCCTATTTAAAATGTATAAGAAGTTTTGTAAAGTTTTTCTTAAAAATTTTGTCTAGCTATTTACTATACATACTTCTAATGAGAGGAAATGTGTTCAATTTGATTTTCTTTTTAAAGAATTGAAAAATTGATACAAAATTTCAGAACTGTATTCAGAAAATAACATTTATGGCATGTTATTGGAATAACTTTTCATATGGAAAGTAAATAATATTTTCATGTTAATTTTTAAAATGGAAATATCACGAGCTAAGTTTTGTCTCTCAGCTATCTACTAATAATGAAAAAGTTAAACTTATTAACAACTCCTTTGTCTGAAACTCAAGACTTTCATCAAACTTGACATTACGATCATAGAGAAAAAATGGGTACCGCAATTCCGACTGTCTGTCGCTCTACAGCCTAAACGGCTAAAGCGATTTCCTTCAAACTTGGTAATTAAGCTCTTGTAGGTGCCAGGCTCGATTTTTTTTGAATATTTTTTTAGCTCCGAAAATATCAGTACCTACCATACAAATTTTTGGGGCAAAAATGCTAAATCTCATTTATCTCAAAAATATCTCGTACGATTTTGATAAAAATAAAATGCGCGACTGGATAGTACGAACTTGCTCTTGTAGCTAACAACTTTTATGTATCTATTTATGCTTTTATGTAACATTGATGTTTAGTTAGTTAGTTGTAGTTATCCTATGCAGGGGTAAAACCTATGTAGGTAAGATGACCCCGATCATTCGTATAATGAATTGTCGAATTAATGATTAAATGAATAGTTACAGAGGTACCTACCTACAAACGTATATTTAAATCTAAGTTATGGATTTTAATTATGTAAGTTAGGAGAGTAAAATATATCTACATATATAGACATATTAATCGAACCTAAGTATGTAAACATGTGCATAATAATGAAAATGAAGGATGTAGGTGGGTGGGAATAATAATAACGTAGAGATAAATGGGTAATAAAAACATAATTTAATGTTTTTATATTGCTTAGGCGTTGTAGCTTGAGAGAAAACAAAGATGCCATTTGACTTCCCTGATAAATAAGAATATACCAAAAAAAATTCAAAAATCGTTGGAGCGGTTTTTTAATAAATACATTTTGTATGTATAAAATTTTGAAAACATTTATAGAAAAAAAATTTAAACGCCATTTTGAAGATATTATTAATATACATACAAAATTAAAATTTAAAAAAATTCTGTGACTGGTTTTTGAAAAATCGATTTTTCAAAAAAAAAAAAATGTATTTAATTTTTTAAAATCGAAAAACTTTTTTTTTGAAAGTTTTCGCATGCAGTTTTATTAACAATTTACGGCGACATTTATAGAAAAAAAAATATTTTAATCGGTTCATCCAATGTTGAGAAAGTCGAAAATATGAAAAGTGGTTATATGGGAAGTACCGTTAATAAGTACGCAAAAGCAAATATTTTTATACTTAAAAGTGGGCTATACTAATTTAAGAACACACACATTTTTCTATTAAAATTATTGGAGCCGTTTTCGAGAAATAAATTTTTTTGTTAAAGTTTTTTTTTTTAATATTTGTATGGGAGGGACCGTTATTTTTTATCTTAGGAATATAGTTTTTTTAAATGTCCAAGATAATATCAAAAAACTTCTAAATACGACGTTTCGCAAAAATCCATTAAGTCGTTTTCGAAATTTTGAGTTTTCAACAAAAAAAAAAAAATTTTTAATTTGCAAAAATTTTTTTTTTTGAAAAATTTTGGCTTACAATAGTGTTTAAACTTTTCAGGAGCTTCTGCGCAAAAAATTTCAAAAAATCAAACTAACCGTTTTCCAGAAAATCGAAAACCAAAAACATGGTACTACTAGAGGTACCAAAAGTAACAAGTTTTTCCAAAACAAAAATTACTGAAATGTTCCCTTTTGTTTCATTTACAAAACTGATTTTTTTAAAATAAGAATCGTTGGAGCCGTTTTCGAGAAAAATAAGTTTTTTTTATTTTTGGCCAGAAAAAACTTAATGGGAGCTACTGTTATTTGTCGTCTTAAAAGAAAAATGAAAATAACTGTGGGCATATTACCGAACAAACAATATATACCAAGTTTGAAACAAGCCCATCCAACGTTTTAGGCTGCAGACTCGCGGACAGACAGAGGGAATTGGGGGACCCACTTTTTTGGTGATCTTTATGATCGTAATGTCATGTTTGATTGTTAGTTTTTTTTTTTTTTGCCCGAATCCATAACTTGCCTTATAGTACCTATAATCGTAAGTAAAAATTCTGTACACCTTTATAATGTATTGTCTCTATTTTGTTGGAAACATTTTTTTATTTAAAATGTTAATAACGGTACCTCCGTTTTTTCGTTTTTCGACTATCCCATGAACGGTTCGACGGATTTCGATCAACAATTTTGTACAGAAAGTCCTTCAAATTCTATTTGATATTGCATACCAAAATTTGGGAAAAAATATATTGCTTGAATTTTTTGAAAAAAAATATCAGTTTTATTTTTTTGAAAATTCAACGTATTTAAGATTTTTTTTTGAAACTAGGTATTTAAGTTTATATATATAAATAAATACTTAAAATTACAATACCAATTTTTTTTAGAAAAAAATTAGAGAAATGTTGTATATACAAAATTCAACAAGAAACGTTCTTAAGAAAATATTTAGCAATTTCTACTAAGAGTCTTGTGCTAACGATGTGATGGAATATAAGAGCAAGCTTGTGCGATCCATTTGTGCATTAGTTTTTGTTGGAGAAGATTATTTTTTTTAATAGCAGGAACAGTTCCCAGGGTAAACTACAACAGTTTCCAAAAAAAAATTACAAATTTCTCTTGGTTGCACCTGGGACTCACGTGTCGGATTCTGGTGGAATTTTTCTAGGTCATCACTAGATAGCTTTTAGAAAGCGTATCAATTTTCAAAACTGTTGAATTTTGTGTTTTTCAAGTAAAGTCAATTTTTTCATTCGTTGAGTGGTGCTCAGTACTTCAGTAGCCTTGTTCTTTAAAACGTTATTGATTTATCAACTCAAATAGTATATGCATAAGCTTCGTATGTTTTTTTTTTTACAGTTTCAATTCTAAAATTTCCACACAATTCTATAATCCTGAGTGGTCAGAATTCGGAATGACCAAAATACTTTTCGCTATCATAGTCGTTTGTGAATTTCGCCATTTGAATTTTTTGTATTCCGGCTTTCATACCCAACACGAATTTTCTAATGGATAAAGGTTTTGAGAGTGTATGTATAGAAGTAAACCGACAACTATAACTAATTTTTGTAGTAAGACCAAATTATTATAACACATAAGTGGGTCATAAGCTCACAAATGAATGCCGCAGAAGTCTACAGGAATTTCTTGTTGTGCACTTGTGGCCTACCAAAATGGGTTAAATGTTCAAAATTGACATTTGACATGCAGAAATAAACCTCAAATAATTTTATGATTATTTTGAAGCTTAAACCCTGCTAGAAAATATATATGTACATAATTCTATCAATATATAATCTCTTGGGTTTACCCACAACCCTTACAACCTCTATTTTAACTTTAACCATCAACCCTCTTACTCAGTCAATAATTTCAACGTTTCGCCTTGAAGTTGTTTGTTCTGTAAATTGAACATTTCTACGTGTTTGGTCAAGGATAAAAGTCTTGCAAAGAAGTTAAACTATGTAGAGATATAGTGTTATCCACCGCAGTACTTAACCAGTATTTCTTGAATGCTCCATTAATTTTGAAAATTCTGCGACAAGCATCGATTTGTTTTCTTTTTTTAACTTCCTTCTGTTGCACCTTCCCTAACGACTCTAGAGACCATTCGAGATAAGACACGGCCTTGTACATATGTACATCTATTTTTAAGGGCGTACTTACTGGTGACTTTCGCAAAATGTAGGGCCTTAGATATCAAAATTATGGGTAAACAAATCTGCATAGTGAAAACTCATTACTCATGCCATGATTCATGGAAATTTAAAAGCAAGTGTGTGGTTTTGTTTTAAATATTCATGAAGCTTGAAGGTTTGATTTACTCTTTCCTACAAATAAATTGTCACATAGGTAATATACTATGTATTTATTTACACAGGCACCTGACAGAAAATGGCTGTCTTGTTTTTTTTTTCATTCAGCCATCGCCATATCTAACGAGCGCAGAGCGCATTGAAAACAATAGCAGGTTGGAATTTTGTGTCCTTTTGCGTTAAATCTGCCTCATCTCGCCTGGCTGTGTTTGCTAAATTTTTTTGGATCATTTTCTTTGATTGGCATACAAACACAAGCCCAAAATACAAGACTACATACACATAACCATATTTAGTTAAGGATAGGTGTTGACAGGAAATCCTTAACAGGTTTTGTTGGAATGTACAATGGCTTAGTAGCACTTTGATTGTTACTCGCCATTGAATAGGAAGTGACCAAACATGGTTGGCTTGCGTGAAGACAAAAAAAAAAAATCGGAATTAATTACCCAGTGTCGGTGATGAAAAAGGGAATGAAATGCGAGCTCTTGTTGTGACGACACGGTTAGATGACTTGTTTTGATGTTGTCCGGCAGCAAGATTGGTTTGAATAAAATTGTTTTGATTGTTGTTGACTATACACTGATTTTTTTTTGTTAAAAGGGAAGTGTTGGGCTGAATTGTGGAAACAGGAACTTCTTGGATCATTTAAGGCATTTGTTTTCCTTTATGATATTTTTTTTATATTTGTGTTTTTAATTTTATTGCTGATTTGTAGCTGTTTGTTCGCATAACTTGTTAAGGACGTTATTAAAATGTACAAAATTCACATTGGAAAAAAATTCCAGCTAAATTGTAGGTTTACATTAGCTAACTGACAGACAAATGATGCTAAATGTCACAGTGCAGTATGACAGTCGGACATCTCTGTCAGTCAGTCTGTCAAATTATTGACAGTTCATCTGTCATGAAGGAGGAACAGAGGAAGGTGACAAAACATAACACAAAAACAGAAAGAAAATATATAAAATATATCGGAAGAAAATTTCACTAAGAAATTGTCAGTGACAATATATTACTTAGCAGTCAACAGTTGGATTCGAGGTGGCTTCAGTTTGACAGTCAACAAGCTGCCTAGTTTGGCACAGTGTTGAATAAATGGTTTTCTGGTGTGAATTACAATCCAAGTGAGTTTATGTTTCTCCTAATTATGTGTCTCATAATTGATTATCTAAAGGGGTAGGAAGCCTCATTACAATCACTCACAATAGGAAATATGTCGGTAACTGATCGTATGCGTCTTGGGAAAACATGCAAATTGACTATCTGGCATACTACAATCAAACTCAGGACATAGGCCATTATTCACTTACAAGTCTATCCACAAATCTCCCTTAAAAATCTACTATCATCTATAGAATACAGCCAGTTATTGTATCAAAATGGGAGCAGGGACATTAGTCCAAAATTCTGCTTCCGTAGGCATTCGTCCAATAATATTTTTTTTCTTAAGTGAGACATAAGTTCAAAATGTGCATATAACCTTTAAAAATAAATATGCACCACTGGATCGCACGTACTTGCTCTTATGTTCAATATAGGTATTTTTAAAGTCGTTTTTAACTTAAATTTTTATATATACAAAATTACTTAAATTTTTTTCTAAAAAAATGGTTATGACAATGTTAGATATTTAATAATATAAACTTAAAAACAAAAAAAAAAAATAAATCGGCATAATCAAAGAAAAAATAATTTAAAATTCTGAATCAAATACTTAAACTTATTTGAGCTCAAGAAAATGTACGCCATTTTATTTCTCGGTTAAATTTGAATTTATGAGGGAAACATTTTTAAAACCTGTGGAGAAAAAAAGTTGTCTTTTAAAAACTTTTTGAAAACATTTTTCAAAAAAAAATTCAAAAACGGCTATTCATACATAGGTATTCAGCAAATACATATAACTATAATTTAAAAAAAAAATTTAATGAACAGTTTTCAAAGTATAAATTTTTTATTTTTTTTAAATGCTTTTAAAAATACAAACAATATTATTTTAAAATATTCGTATATAGGATAAATTGGGCTACCTACACCTATATATTTGTGAAAGTTCGAAGGAATCAGTTGAGCCATTTATGACACAGTCGAAATTAAAAAAAAAGTCCTATGGGAAGTACCGTTCTTAGCCATTTTCTAAAAAAAAAAAAAAAAAAAATATGATCGGCCGTATACCTAAAAAGCTGCACTGATTTTTTAAAATCAAAATCGTTAGAGCCGTTTTCGGAAAAAATATGCTTAAACGTAACGGTTATATGGCAGGTACATTTTTTTTAAGTTAAAAAAAAACAGTTTTTCCTCTGTACAATACCTAAAAAACTCTATACAATATACCAAGTTTGAAGCAATTCGGCCCATCCGTAGTTATCTACTCATAAATACGTAAATACATACAGACAGATAGCCAGAAAGACAAACAGACAGATAGAATTTCTAGACCATCTTTTTTCGTCTTCCCTATCATTGTAAAGTCATGTTTGATTGTCATCTCAACACTTGTTTTTGACGAATGCATAACTTGCCTTATAGTACCTATGTAGCATCGTGTAGGTGGGTATGTATATACATACAACTGCATAATTTAGGTGAAATATGCATTTCATAAGATTCATGTGATTCTTAAAGACACATATGTATATATAAATGTGTGATGGACTCTATTGTATTTAGTATTCAGTGACGTAAGCAAAAATTCGTAAAAAAGGAATAATAATAGGGTAGAAATAAATGGATAATACACATAATTAAGTGTTTTGATATTGCTTAGGCGTTGTAAAGGGTCCGCCATCTAACTTTTTTTTCAACTAGTGCTTATTTCGTGAATGGTAACACTTAGCTCATGTCTGATTTGACAGATAATTAGTTTTATCCTTCCGCTGAACGAATATGGTTGTGTATACGCTTAAGCAACGCTGGGAAATATTGCGACATTACTTTGAAAATCATGGTAATGTTGCAGAATGTGCGTCAGCTCCGTATGTTCGGTATCTTGTGAAAAAAGTGAAAGAAACTGGCATCCTCATCGATAAACCAAAGCGTGAAAAGTCAAAAACAGTTCTTTCACCGGAGAATATTGCTGGTGTGACAGAAAGTGTGCGTGAAGCGCCATCAACATCAATTCAACGTCGTTCTCAACAATTGAACATTTCGGAGACATCATTGAGACGAATTTCGCATAAAGACCTTGGTATGACGCCATACAAAGTCCAATTGGTTCAGGAGTTGAAGCCAACTGACCATCCAATGCTTTTTCGCTTCGCTGTGGGCCTGCGATCGACTTAGAGAAGATGCCGATTTTGCCAAAAAAAATCATCTTTTCAGATGAAGCTCATTTTGATCTTGGCGGGTATGTAAGCAAGCAAAATTGTCGCATTTGGGGCACAGAAAACCCGCACGCATACATTGAAAAGCCGATACACCCAAAACGAGTCACTGTTTGGTGCGGATCTTGGTCCAGAGGCATAATTGGGCCATTTTTTTTTCGAAAATGAGCAAGGAGTGGCCGTTACAGTCAATGGCGATCGTTATCGGGCCATGTTGAACGAATTTTTGTTCACAAAAATTGAAGAGGAGAATATTGGCAATATTTGGTTTCAACAGGACGGCGCTACGTGCCACACAGCCGAAGCTACACTCGATGTTTTGCGCCCTGTTTTTGAAGATCGCATTATCAGCCGCAGAGCTGATATCGTTTGGCCACCTCGGAGCTGCGATTTGATACCGTTGGACTATTATTTGTAGGGTGTCGTAAAAGATAGGTGTTACGCCGACAAGCCAGAGACAATTGACGCTTTAAAGGACAATATTCGTGAAGCCATTGGTGAAATACAGCTGCACACAATCGATAATGTGCTTAAAAATTGGACCGATCGTGTAGGCTACTGCATGGCCAGCCGAGGCAGCCATTTGAATGAAATTATTTTCCATTATTAACCGGAAGGTTTGTACTTTCAAATAAAAAAAGAAATTTGAGAAAATATTCAGTAGTTTTTTTGTATAGCATTTTCAAAAAAAAGAAGTTATTTGGCGGACCCTTTAGCTTGAGAGAAAACAAAGATGCCATTTGACTTCCCTGATAAATAAGAATATACCAAAAAAAATTCAAAAATGGTTGGAGCGGTTGTTTTAATAAATAAATTTTGTATGTATAAAATTTTGAAAACATTTATAGAAAAAAATTTTAAACGCCATGTTGAAGATATTATTAATATACATATAAAATTCAAATTTCAAAAAAAATTCTGTGACTGGTTTTTGAAAAATCGATTTTTCCAAAAAAATTTTATTTATTTTTTAAAAATCCAAAAACGTGTTTTTTGAAAATTTCCATATGCAGTTTTATTAACAATTTTAGGGAGCATTTGTATAAAAAAAAACATATTTTAATCGGTTCATCCAATATTGAGAAATTCGATAATATGGAAAGTGGTTCTATGGAAAGTACCTACCGTTAATAAGTACGCAAAAAAAAATATTTTTATACTTGAAAGTGAACTGTACTAATTAAGGAACACACAAATTTTTTATAAAAATTCTTAGAGCCGTTTTCGAGAAATACATTTTTTTCTTAGCCGTTTTTTAACATTTGTATGGGAGGTACCGTTGTTTTTTATTTTAAAAATATATTTATTTATTTATTTATACGAAGCTTAGAAAAAATCTACTGAGTCGTTTTCGAAATTTTGAGTTTGCAAAAATAAATTGTATGATTTCCAGGAGCTACTGCCTAAAAAATTTCAAAAAAATCAAATTAAACGTTTCCGAGAAAATCGAAAACCAAAAAAATGGTTCTACTAGAGGTACCAATAATAACAATTTTTTTCCAAAAAAAAATTATCAAAAGGTACATTTTCTCTTCATTAATGAACTGATTTTTTTTTTATAAGAATCGTTGGAGCCGTTTTTAAGAAAAATAAGATTTTTGTATGGAAGCTAATGTTATTTCTCGTCTTAAAAAAATGAAAAAAACGTGTGGGCATATTACCGAAAAAACTATATGTACCAAGTTTCATGCAAATCCTCACAACCGCTAAGGCTGCAGACTCGAGTACAGACAGACACACAGACAGACGGACGGAATTGGGGGACCCACTTTTTTGGTGTTCTCTCTCATCGTAATGTCAAGTTTGATTAAAATCTCGAGTTCAATTTTTTTCCCAAAAGCAAAACTTGCTCTATCTACTGTCGTGTGCAAAATAATAGGTGTGTGGTAAAAAAACAACAAAAATGCTAGATAAATTGTAAATGTTGGGTTGGTCTTAACAGCTCTTCCTATCTGTCCATCAGTGGTTTTGGTTGTGTCTTTTGTTTGGCATTCCTCGGAATTCTGGATGGCTGGTCCATTTTAAGGCAATTTTGACAATGTTTTGAGAACAACTCGTGATTGGTTTATAGGTGTTTCCTTAACTTTGAAGCTTTTTGACTTTATAATTTCTCTTAACTGATGATAACAATGTGACTTACGACCGATTTTTACTCCTTCTACCAGTTTAAAAATAATTAAATTAATTAATAACTACAAATATTATTACAGTCATAGAATAAACTAATAACATATTTCTTTTAATTTAAAATAATGAATGAGAGTATTAAAATTATACAACCGCGAAATTTAACAAAGGTAATTATTAAAGGGACGTACACCAGCAACAAGAGGATTGGTGCGACATATTTATAAGTCATTTTAGTAGCACTTGTTTCACTTTTTTCGGTATATCTGCATCGGCTGCTTGATTTCATTTTAGGTAAACTCTAGATCAATGATCAAATTGTCTTGACTTATGCACCTGATCGTTGGTGGAATATTTGCCTACATCGTTATTGATCAGCTGGTTGAATATATTTCCTCAGATTTTTAATATTGACGGCTTTTCCACAATGGTGCTTTGTTCTTTACTCTTGTTGATCCCAGCGGCGCTTGTTGTTTTCTTTTTCACTCTTCTCACACTTCTCTGGCACTTTCACACCTGTTTTCTGCTAAACAACATTACCATACCCCCCGAATCAGAGCCGAACAAGCGGTTTTCATGTCTGACGGGAAGCCCCTGTCTTCTTTTTTTTGCCACAATATGTAAGCCTCCATTTTGTCTTTATTTGCGTGAGCATATTCGGAGTCACGTCAGATGAAACTCGGCGGCCGATGTGAGAATCCAAGAACTTTTTCTTCTTGTCCAACATTATAATCCATTTATTTTAGGCTACTCCTTGCGTTTTCATCATCATCTAATCTGGGTGTGGACTTATTCTTCAGAGCGATATTTCTTCTTCTGCCGCAATTTCCTGAGAATCCAACAGATGAAAGAATTATCGTTATTTCACCTTCCTGTTATCCAAAAGTATGTAGCGTAATTGTTAGTATGTTGGACTATTACACCAAAGGTCCGAACGTACCAAATAAAAAAATGAGTTTTCACGAATAATTCTAAAACTAGAAAATGTACTCCTCGCTTTTTCGCCTCGAGTTTTCAAGAAAATTGAAAGTCACAACTATTCCTGTCGATTAAGAACACGAACACAGAGTCGACTAAGAGTCACTTTCAGTCGATGCGACTAAAAAATGTCGTATTTGTTAGTAGATACTCTCATACAATCTAGAGGTGATTCTGTTGGCCAACTATATTCCTGTAAGACTGGACTACTGTCAGCTTCATATGGCCCATCATCCAAAAACTCGACCCTAGTTCTGCGAAAAAATGTCGAGAGATACCCCTGCTCAATATCCCATATCATTCTTCAGGAGCTCTCCAGAAGAATACTGATACAATTATTTCGAGTTATACATGAAAACAAGCTATACACTGAACAGCGTATCTTATAAACTATTCCAAGAAGACAGGTATTACCTTCGAGAATTTCATTCAACTTTTTACCAGCGATATACGTAGGTACTACTGAGCAAGTCTTGCATTTGGAAAAAAATCGAAATCGAGATTTTAATCAAAGTTGACATTACGATGTTAGAGAACACCGAAAAAAGTGCGTCCCCCAATTCCGTCTATCTGTCTGTAGAACGTTCCACATACTAAACGGCTGATCCGAGTTTTTTCAAACTTGATACTTAGGCGTTTTAGTCGATTGTCTAAAATAGATTTTTGAAGCGTTGCTTTAGTCCGAAAAATAACGGTACTTGCCATACAACCATTTTATTGATTTTAAACGACTCAACGGATTTCGATAACAAAATTGTATGCAGATCTCTTTCGAATTCTAAAAAATAATGCATTTCAAAATTTTCGAAAAATAGTTTTTCAGATTTTTGAAAAAAAAATATTTTTTTTTATCAAAATTCAATATTTCGAAAACGGGTGAGCGATTTTTTCTAAAATTTCGTTTTTGAATTTATATTATTAAATATTGAAAATGTTCATACAAATTTTTTAAAGAAAAATTTAAGAATTTTTTATATATAAAAAATTAAGTGAAAACGACTTTAAAAATACATTTAGACGGTTCTGTTAAGAAGGAGCAAGAACGTGCGATCCAGTTGTGCATTTAATTGAATATGGGGTTGAACTGAACATCATCGACCGCTCCGAACGTGTCATTATATAGTCCAGAATCCTCGTTCACTTATTTAGACAGCAGCAAAGTAACTTTGATGTAGTGTCATAGTTTATCTACCTCGCCGTAAGCCTTGACTTCAAACAACTTTGAGAGAAAAGTCGTTAATTGAAAAATACCTTTGCCATTGTATTATAGTATCCTTTGAAATTCCAACAGCAGAAACCGAAGCATCACTTACATTGGCTTTGATCTGCGCTCCATGCATAAAAAGGGATAGTAAATCCTGTTGGTCTTTTTAGGAATTGCTGCACGATGGCAATGGTCGAATTAATGCTACAAGTTAACTTTTATCATTTAAGAGGGTTAGCTATGTAATTAAAAGCTTAGTGAAAACTCAGAAACACCCTGGCTTCAGAAATAAAATAAAATTTCGCTCTCTCAACTTTTCATTTATATATATATAAGTACATATGTATGCATGAAGCAAAAGCGATAAATTTTTGTGTACCACAAGTACTTGAGGTCCATTAGTGTGCAACAGACGACGACGGACGGGACGTTTAGACTTTCATTTTCGTTATGTCACGATTGGCTTCTGTTGTAAGAGCTCCTGGCTGTGTTACAGTTTTTTGTTCAGCCTCCCATATGATATCGGAATCCATCTACTGGTTATAGCCAAGCCAGAGCTCTTTACCATATGGTTGCCAGCTACAGTATTCCACTTTATCGATTT
This sequence comes from Philhelius pedissequus, assembly GCA_910595825.1. Lineage (NCBI taxonomy): Eukaryota > Metazoa > Arthropoda > Insecta > Diptera > Syrphidae > Philhelius > Philhelius pedissequus. Next base: position 45,467,332 of record OU343162.1, read on the forward strand.
AATAGCCCAATTTTCAAAAACACAAACAAAAAAAATATCACCCAGATAATTGCCTTTTGATGGATAATGGAGATTAAAGTCGGTGCGAGATGGGCAAATGGCGACGCAACGCTTGGCCGGCGCAGCTTCCAGAGCAGCCTCTATCGGCCGCCATGAAATGAAACACGTCGGGAGTCGTCGACTATCCACGTCAATAAAAATAAAAAACAAAAACTGTAATGCAATTAAGTTATGCGTGAGGAACGAGGGAATTGTCATTAATTTTATTAATTGCTTTTGGTTGGCCGGATTACTGTATTTATGGGAACCATGTAAGGTGCCAAGCCATTACAATTACTATGGGCCAGAGGATACAAAATGTCTAGTGTATACGAGTGTACATTTGTATCAACCATTCAATGGGGCGTTATTTAATTTAAATTTAAATTCTTGATAATTTTGCTGCACTTTGTTCTTCAAAAAGTTATATCACAGAGGCAGATAATGGTATGTGCATAATAAAGTTATGCATCTACTTTTGTATATAAAATATCATTAATAATCAGGATAATGTACACATGTTGGGTAATGATTGTGAAAGTATTTTATTATTCATAATGAGAATGTGAAAGTACGGTAGTTCTTTTTGTTCTAAATAATACAGTCATGACGACTTGAATAAATTAAATAGTACTGAGTCTTTAAGCATTGATGTTGAAGATTTTTTTTAAATTTATTTTTTTAAATACAACAGTATGCATGACCTACCTACCGGAATTCGAAAAGTAAGAGGTTTAATCACAAGTTTTACTTAAACGAAAATATTTACCCGGGATTCTCCAGGATATACTGAGCGTGGGAAATTTTTAATTCTGAAGTATTCTATAGAGTTGATGGATTCTATTCCGACGAAATTAATGCTGGTGTTCCTCAGGGCTCTGTCTTATCTCTTACGCTCTTTCTTATTTTCATTATTGACTTTTTAGCAGTCACTTCTAGATTTTATTTATTGAGTTTCTGATGAAAAAACCCTAAGTCTCCCACCCGCTCTTCTTGAGAAAGGATAAGATCAGTTCAAACTAATAGAAAAATTATAAACTTAAAAGATTTAGCTGAATATCCTAGGGCTTGACTCCCTCTACACTTCGATAGATGTAAAGCTTTCATTTTGAAGATCGACTGTGGAAAATACAAAACTTGCGACAAAAAAAAAACAAAAGTTTAAATTCTGGAAAAGTTGAAGGAATTTCAAATCTAGTCAGACTTTCCCTCCTTCATTGTCATCTGCGATAGAAGAATTTGCGAATTAACTGTCGCAGTTGTGCCAAGTGAAGCTAGAAAGAAAAGGCCTGGCAACGATACCAGGCGAGATTTAAGTCTCGTTTCGCTCTCGTCAAAATCGAAAAATGTCAGTCTCGTCTCGGTCTTGGGCTCATCCTTATATTTTTTTCGTGTTTTTGGTAGTTGAAAGATGTAAGATAAGAAGCGTGTTCAGATTGCAAAGATGGAGTAGAGATGGAAGATAAATCCATTTAAAACGAAGCCATCCCTCAATCGATTTTGACAGTTCATGGCTTGACAGGTAGGCAACATACTATATTTTGACGTTTGGATAAAATTTTGTTTCCAAATATCACCCAAAAGGCTAAAATTCATTTTTTTCGGGAGCAAAATATGAAATCGGAAAAATTTCAAATTTGATTTGGTATAATTTGAATTTTGTAGAGGTTTTTTAATCCATTTAAATTGCAGCCATGCTTCTATAGATTTTGACAGTTCATGGCTTGATTGATAGGTATGCAATAAACTATATTTTGACGTTTCGTTAATATTTTTTCCAAGTGTCACCTAAAAGTTTAAAAGTCACATTTTTCCGGAGGGAAAAACAAACTCTGAAAAATGAGCGATTTCTATTCCAACGACATGCATACATTAAATCGTACGTATTCTTCTGTGGATTTTTCGGAGTGGGTCTATCTAAGTATATCTAACTATGTACATTATGTGGTTTGATATTTTAACGCGCATAGAAAAAATTGAACATGAAAGAAAATAATTAAATAAAACAATATTTCTTCTGCCGAAAACAGAATCCAAACCCTCGAGACTATGAGACTGTCGGCTAATTTCGGTAAAAAAAATACGGTCTCGTCTCGGTCTCGTTGCTAGCCCAATAGAAGACACAGGGTTCTATGGAATAAACAGAAACTCCAAAACATGAGCGACATTTTAGTCGAAACCGTACTAAGGGAAGCCTGGTGCAAGTTGGGTTTTAAGTTCCCTAGGTGGAAATCAAAGTCTGGGCACTAAAAAAACCGTTATTCTGCCGGTCCTACTTTTCAATACCGATTCTTCTGTTGCTGGGCAACGCAAACCCAGGAACTCTATGAGGCGTTTAAAGTTATCGTTTTCTTAAGCGTTTGGTTTAGATGACTGGAAATACCGTGTTCATAGCCAACGAAGATAGAGGTTATTCTCGTCGAAAACCCATAAGGTAATGCATTTAAGGCTTTTAGGTCCGTTTGCTGATACGAATCATTCATATTTATGTTCAACTTAAAACGCTTAAGGGCTACTTTTTCCTCTGCGTAAACTGTCACATAAGTTGAACTTAAATCCTTAAGTTGGGTATCAGCAAACGGGCCTTACTGTTTTTTACCGTAGAATAATATGGAGATTTGGTAATTTCTTTTCTGATAAAGTATAAAAACGATCTTTCGTAGAAAGTCAGCAATTATAGCAAAAATTATAGAATGCTTGTTAGTTAAAAATTCTCACACAATTTAGGCTGCATCCACAAGTGCGATAGAAGCTAAGCGTACACTTTAGTAATAGATACATATGTATATACATGTATGTACATACATACACATAGATTATAAATACATATTTAGAAGATTTATAAATACATACCTACATATAGACGTTTCTTCTCAGCAACAATTCTGTGGGAAATTTTTTTTCCGAAATCTGTGAATATAAATTTCTTGGCGGTAATTACAATAGTTTAACTTGGAATTTGTTTTTGTTTTCAAAATACAAATAAAGACACAATAATAATAATAATGAAACTTTTCGCACAGACTCGTATGAAAAAGTGATCATTCCAAAAAGTTTGTTTCTCGAAAAGTTTGAAAAACTCGTACTCTTAAAATTCTCCCTATCAGTGTTGGGACTTCGCAGAAGCAAAAGCGTGGAGAAAGGTTGTCTACACAGTGGAACAAAAGTGTAGAAATTAAGCCATTTTTATATAACAAACGCACATATTATTCTGTAACTTTATTGGAAATATATCAATTACAAAAATAAAATAAATAACAATCCAGTTCTTTATGTTTCAAAGATCACATTATTTCTAGAAGAAATTCAAAAGCATACATATGCAATTTAATTTTTGACTCGTTAAAACCAAAAACTTAAATATAAGACAGTGTTAGCGATTTATTTAATGTTTTAAATGATTGATGAAATAAAACACGATTAGTAAATCCCTTAATTCGACGTGCTTGCAAGACGAGCGAGTAATTTATTATGTATGTAAGACAAAAGTGGAGTGAAAATAATTTCTATATAAATTTAAGTTACAACAACAAAGCTTGGTTTTTATTTAGCCGATAGCCACAAATAAATGGCATTGCCAGAAGGGCTTTGGAAGGTTGGTTTACATTATACAATTGTTTATTTAGATGTAACTACTTTACTCAACATGCTCCCCACCTTGAAGAGGTGAAGACGATTCAACAGGTAATAAGCAAATCTCGGAAATAGCTCTTTTGAAAGTAGTTGTAGAAGTCTTGACGGTCACAACTCGAACGATTTCATCCTTTCCAGGATGTAACGAAATTATACGACCCATCTTCCATTTAAGTGGTGGTAGGTTATTATCTTTGAGGACGACTAATGATCCGATTGTTATATCTTCATTGATGGTTTGCCAGTTGTATCGTTTTTGGAGTCCTTGGAGATATTCGGAGGACCATCTTGCCCAGAAAGTTTGCGTTACCCAATTCAGTCGTTGCCATCGTGACAGTCTGTTGAGATGATCATCTTGAACGCCAGTTTCTATCATTGCGTTGAATGGTCCACCTATTAAAAAATGACCAGGAGTTAAAAAATTGAAATCATTTGGATCATTAGATAAGTGTGTTAAATGGCGCGAATTTAATATGGCCTCTATTTGAATGATAACGGTGTTCAGTTCAACAAAGGTGGGTGAAATCAAATGCAGCAACCTTTTCATGTGGAACTTGGCAGACTTCACTGCAGCTTCCCAGATTCCTCCCATATGAGGAGATCTGGGTGGTATAGTCTTCCACTCAATTCCATCCTCGGCACACATATTCATAATCTCTGCGCTATTCTCTTTACTCATAAACATCTGATATAATTCATGGAGTTCATTCCTTGTTCCAACGAAATTGAGCCCATTGTCACTGTAAATGGTTGAGCATAGCCCACGTCGGCCGATAAAGCGTTTTAGAGCTGCAATGAAGGCTGCAGAAGTGAGGTCTTCAACGAGCTCCAAATGAACGGCGCGGGTTACAAAACATATGAAGACTGAAACGTAAGCCTTCGTAGGAACAACCTTTCGGCGGCGATAATGCACCAAAAAAGGACCGCAAAAATCAACGCCAACTGTGGAAAAAGGTCTAGCTGGTACTACGCGTGATGTTGGCAAGTCTCCCATAAATTGTTCCAAAGGTTTTGGTCGACATCGGGTACATAAAACACAATTGCGAACAACTCGCTTGGCAAGAACTTTACCATTTAGCGGCCAATATTGTTGTCGAAATACAGCTAAAAGATTTTGCGGACCTAAGTGTCCATGTTTATAATGAATATAACGAATGGCGGAGATGGTGAAGACGTGAGTTGAAGGCAACAGTATTGGGTGTTTAGCATCTAATGAGACATTAGAATTTCTTATTCTGCCACCGACTCTTATCAGTCCTTCTGTATCCAAAAATGGGGCTAGTGATCGTAAATTACTTCGTTTGGGAATGTCCTTATTTTTACGCAATAATTCTAATTCGGAGCAAAAACAGCTTTCTTGAACCGCGTGCAATATCTGTGATAATGCCTTCTTCATTTCACCTGCAGAGATTTGTCCAGTCAAAGTATCTGGGACTTCTGTTTCAGAGCTTAATAAACCAAGTGAAATCTTCTTCTTTAACACCATCACTGAAACATTGTGTATGAAACGATTATTATAAGAAATAACACGCTGTAATTTTATATAATTTGAATGGTATTTAATATTTGCGATGAGATCGAATTCTGCTTGTGCTGCGAGAGCAAATTTAATCTTCCGCCGCTCTAAAATATTTTCTTCAATATTCGTTATGTTACAATGCGAATGAGGCCAGTTTTCTTGATTTTCTTTCAAGAATGAAGGGCCGGAAAACCACATATCTGACTCAATTAATGAAGACGGTCATGATCCACGCGATATAATGTCCGCTGGGTTTAAATCTGAGTCGATATGCCGCCATTGCTGTAGATTTGTTGTTTCTTGTATTGGGGCTATGCGATTAGCAACGAACGTTTTCCATGTTGATGACTCTGCTGATAGCCAGGACAATACGATTGTTGAATCAGTCCAATAAAAAACATTTTCGAAATCAATTTGAAGAATTTGTATGATACGATGCGTAAATTGAGCTGCCATTACAGCAGCGCAAAGCTCGAGACGCGGTAAGCATGTAACTTTCGAAGGAGCAACCTTGGATTTTGCTGCTAATAGCTGGCATTGAATGCTTCCATCTTCCAAAAATGATCGAATGTATATACAAGTTCCATATGCAAGTTCGGAACTGTCTGCAAATGCATGAATTTGAGATCTTGTCTTTTGGGTAGTTATGGCCCTTCTTGGAATTCTCAACCGTTGAAGAAGGCTGAATTCAAGGCGAAAGTCTGTCCACCTTTTGGCATAGCATTCGGGAAGTGGTTCATCCCACGTAAGCTTGGTTTGCCATAACTGTTTCATGAAGATCTTAGCAAGGACAACACCTGGGTTCACAAGACCAAGGGGATCAAATAGTTGTGATATATCAGAAAGCACTGATCTTTTTGTTAATTGGTTACACTGCCTTGGAGTGTCGCTGTTATACATGAAAGCATCTACGTTTGGATCCCAAATGATGCCCAAGGTTTTCACAACATTACTATTTTGCATTTGAAAATGGGTTTCTCTTTGATGTAGTGGAATTTTTTCTAATAGAACAGGTGAGTTAGAACACCATTTCCTTAGTTCAAATTTTCCCTTTTTTAATGCTTCTATTAGTTCCTGTTGAATAACTTTAGCTTCATCTAGTGAATTGGAACCTGTCAATACATCATCGACGTAAAAATCGGATTCTATGACCTTGGCTGCATGCGGAAAATATTGCCTTATGTCATTGGCCAGTTGATTTAAGACTCGAGTCGCTAAATATGACGCTGAAGAGGTGCCATAAGTGACGGTGCAAAGGCGATAGGTGTTAATAGGTTCATGTTCAGAGTGCCTCCATAAAATTAGTTGGTAGTTACGATCTCGTAAATCTAACATAATCTGTCGATACATTTTTGTAACGTCGCTTGTGAAAACATAACGATGCATCCGAAAACGAAGGGCGATCGAAAATAAATCTGGTTGAACGACAGGTCCAACCATAAGGATGTCATTCAGAGATTTTCCACTATCTGATTTGGAGGAGCCATCGAAGACAACTCTCAATTTTGTCGTACTACTACCTGGCTTAATGACGCAATGGTGAGGAAGATAAAAATGAGGTTCGGAATGGTCGATAATATCGACGAGCTCCATATGGTAGAGTTGTATGTACTCATTTATAAATTCATTATACTGAATACGAAGTTTATTGTTGTTCTTAAGTTTCCTTTCCAGGCAGTTAAAACGTTTCAAAGCTGTGTTGTATGAAGAACCTAAAGTTGAAGAATCACATTTAAATGGTAATCTAACTTCGTACCGACCACACTCTAGGCGACGAAAATGCGTAGTAAAATGTCTTTCACACAAATTTTCACTTTCAGAAAGCGTACGTGGAGACGAAGTATAATTTTCAATTTCCCAAAATGTTTTTAACCTTTGATCTAATAGATTATCATCAAATATATTTTCTGTAACTAAATTGCATTGAACCTTTGGGTTTGGTATAGATTGATAATTTCCGCTTACAACCCATCCAAAGAGAGTGTTTTGTAGAATTGTTGTATTATTTTCAAGTCTAATTTAGCCTTTCAAAAGAAGAGAGAAAAATAATTCTGCTCCCAATAACAAATCTACCTTTTATGGAATTTGGAAGCTTGGATCAGCTAGGCTTATGTTGGATGGTATGCCAAAGTCGATGTTTATTTTTTCAGACGGGAGAATGCCTGTTATCTTTGGAAGTATAACGGCTTCAATTGATGACGAAAAATTGGTCAAACGCGATTTTATTGTAAAATAAGCTTTATAAAATGCTTGTTTTGTAAACGATGAGATACCAGAGTAAGACTGGTTTGATTTTGTACGAATTGAACCAATGAGTTGTACGAATTTTTCATTCACAAAAGTACGCGACAAGTAACAGAAGAACCTCGATTGTCCACAGCATAGATTATTGCAGTGGCTAAAATTGCAATGGGCTCGTTGCGAGTGGTGGCGAAGGAGGAATGCACGAGAGCAGCTTGAGAAGATGAGGTAGGGTTCGGAGTATATTCTGAAGCATTTGGGTTAAATGATGAAGTTAGATTATCGCGATGCAGTAACGAATGATGCTTCTGCGAACAAATCCGACAGCTACTGGAGGAAGGACAGCTTTCTGTGGAATGATCGAGCTTGAGGCAATTTTCACACATCTTGAGTGCAATTATTTGTTGTTTTCGGTTGGCTGGGGGCAAACGCAGAAATCGAAAACATCTTGTAATCACGTGACCAGGCTTATAGCAGTGGGCACACTGCGTGTTGTTAGTAATTGCAAATGATTTTGGTGTGGTTTTAAGTCTATTATCTACCTTATTATTAGGACTCACCTTTGTTGTTGACATTTGGCTTACCATCCCTTCAAATATTTGGCTGCGTTTGATGAGGTATTTTGATATCTCTTCATAGATAGCAAGACGGTCAGCAGGTGCCTATTCCTGCCACTTGGTAAGTGAAGCCGCATCCAATTTCGATGTAATAATATACACTATAAGGTCATCCCAATGTTGAGTAGAATGACCTAGTGATTTAAGAGCTCGTACATGAACATTAAATGTGTCCAGCAACAATCGAAGCGATGACGCCGAACTTCTTTGAACTGATGGTGCCTCAAAGATCTGCTTTAAGTGCTCGTGAGCAATAATTCTTTTGTTCTCGTAACGATCCTGCAACATTTTGATGGCCACATTGTAGTTCGCGTCCGTAACCTCCAAAGACTTGACAATCAATGCTGCGCTGCCACCCAGAGAGCCAAGTAGATGATGGAACTTACTCACATTACTTAGTTTTGGTTGAGAGTGAACAAGAGAATTGAAGGCATCATAAAACGACATCCACTCAGTGATAATACCTGTAAATGTAGGAATGTTAGCCTTTGGTAATTTAATGAAATCAGATAGAGCAGAGGGTTTTGGTGAAGTGTCATATTCCATTTTTGAAGCTTCCTCTATTTTTTCCAAATAGGTATGCAACGCCGGTTGAACGGTATAGTAGAGTTCCTCATAAGTTGAACATTCATCCTTGTCCAATTCTTCCGGGTCAGCATCTTCTAATTTAGCTTGTAGTGTGGAGAAAAGCTTAAAACAAGATTTCAAAGCCTGGAGTCTGATGTTCAGATCTGCTTTTGTTGCTGTTTCAGCCTTTTCCGACGCAAAAATCTTGATGCGATCCAATTGTCTAAGATATACGCTTCTTTTGTTACGCAACTCATCAGCATTTTTAGACATTATGTGGATAACCTTATATTCCACGTGATGTTCAAAATAATGGAAGTTTTTAGAACTTTAATTTTAATAATTTTACTGAATCTTAGCAATCACGTCGGGGTCACCAAAATGTTAGCGATTTATTTAATGTTTTAAATGATTGATGAAATAAAACACGATTAGTAAATCCTTTAATTCGACGTGCTTGCAAGACGAGCGAGTAATTTATTATGTATGTAAGACAAAAGTGGAGTGAAAATAATTTCTATATAAGTTTAAGTTACAACAACAAAGCTTGGTTTTTATTTAGCCGATAGCCACAAATAAATGGCATTGCCAGAAGGGCTTTGGAAGGCTGGTTTACATTATACAATTGTTTATTTAGATGTAACTACTTTACTCAACAGACAGTCATTTGAATTAATAATAAAATTAGTTAAAACATCAAAAAATACAACTTTTTTTTCGTAAATAAACCGTCATAAACTCTAAGCCTTGAAGAATATTTTACTATTTCTTCCGGAGGATTAAAATTTTGATCATTTAATAAAATTTCTCTTGACACTATAATGTTGTGAACAGTTTTCCAATTTATTTCTTTTTTCATTTTCTATATTTTTCTAATCGGCTGCAGTACTGCAATGCTATTATATTATATTCGGTTCTTGATTTGATAATGATGGGGAAGATGTTGATGGTTGCGATGGTGATGACAATATTGTTATTGTAATTATCGTAGGTTGTGGTTGAGGCAGATTTCTATAATAAACAAGAAAAAGGAAAACTACAACAACAATTATGCATTAAAGATTAAATAATTGGCTTTACTTATGTTTTTGGGATCAAAAAATTAGACATGCTTATACAATTTTTGTTATACCCTAGCCTAAAGCCACATCCAAAATCAAAAACAATCGAACTCCAAAGATAATAAATTAATGGATTAAGGCCCGTTTGCTGATACGAATCTGATACGAATCATAAATATTTATGTTCAACTTAAAACGCTTAGGGGCTACTTTTTCCTCTGCGTAAGCTGTCACATAAGTGCTTAAGTAGAACTTAAATGCCTAAGTTGTGTATCAGCAAACGGGCCTAAATACATGAATATTAAACTGAAACTTCTTCTTTATTAATACTCTATGTCAAAAGTAAATAATCTATTTTTATGTTTAAAGAGATCAGAGAACTAATATAATCAGTGCTGCCGTCCGTTGATTTTGAAAAAAACAGGAGATTTCCTGGTTAATGAGTAGAAAAAACAGGAGATTACAGTTTACATAAAACCACCTAACAATAACTCCCTTTCCATCTTTTTATTGCAAATCGCTTAAAATCAAATATAATTGATTTGTGTACTGAATTGAAAACTGTTTTAAGTTTTCCAAAAATTTGAATTTCGATGTTCTATATGATGATTTGGTCTAATCAGACTAGAAATTATGGGCAATTCCACAAACGTCAAATAATTGCGTATCGATTCAGCATCACTACTTTTTTGTGATGCTGATGGTTGCATATATGCTGTCAATGCGGTGCCGATCGTTTATTTGTTTGATGTTAAAAAGCGATTAATTTTTTTTAATGACATAATATTATTATAAACTTTAATTGATTAAAAAAGTGATAATTTCTTATACGTGTGTATAGATTTTAGATTAGATTAGATTGATTTTATTTTTCTACAATTTGTTACAATTTGTTATATACAATCAATATTGCATGGCATTGTTGCCGTCTGCCTGATTGACAATTTGTTAATTCTTTATCATAACTAAGTTACAGTTTAATACTAAAATGCTTCGTTAAGTATTTGCTTTTTATATCTGAGTGCTGTTTTGCAATACATTGATAACTATGTTACATCCATTTCATGAAGGAGGTCAAAAATTTCTTCATCATATAGATAGTCGCTGCCAAACGTGTACCTTCTTGTTTCCTTGAGTACTCCACACCTTGCGACAAAATGCAGAACATCTTCCCGCTCCCCCATATTACACAGGCTGCATAAAAACGGTAGATATTCTCGATGTGGCATAAAGTTCAAATTAAGTAGATCTCCTCTTAACCGGAACATGAGCGAAATTTGTTCGATTGTATAATCGTCACGGAAATAGTTTCTTTCGTTAAAATTGTAATCTAGTCTGCTATAAAGCATTCGGTGTAGAGAGCTTGAAGCTTGTTCCTTGTAGCGATCCATTGCAGCATCGTCCAAACGGGCGATCAACGTATACAAAGCAGGCTTCCACAAAACAGGGTCGCTGTAGTTTACTTCGAAGTCCACCTGCTCTGCTAACTCTACCCAGCCCTTGAACCATCCCGTCTGTGTTTGGATAGCTTGTAGGACAACTTTCTTAGGAAGCCGATGATTTGGCATATTTAATTCTTTCATAACGTAGTCTACTTGCAGTTTAAGAGTCTTAAGGAACAGTGGTGATACTCCTGACATTATCATATAGTTTGGAGTGTTCGGAGGAAGGCGAAAAATACGTTTTATATAAAACCTGAGCAATTTCTCCACTTGGTCATATTTTCTACCTCCCCACACCTGAGCTGCATGAAAAAGAACCGATTCTTACACTGCTTCGAAAGCTCGGAATTTACTGCTATGTGCAATTTCACTATTGTTGAAATATTGCTTCCATGCAACATTTATAGCGGTTTTTGCTTTCGTAAACTGTTCGGTAAAGTGCTTTTCCATACTGAGGTTCTTTGTGAAGTAAACTCCAAGATATTTTTATTCTTGCACAACCTCAATTGTTTCATTATTGTACTGCCGATGTTCATTTGCCCCAACTCTATCTCCTCCTTTCTTAAAGATCATCACTTTAGATTTGTTTAAGTTTTCTTCCAGATTCCATCTCGAACAGTAAACGGAGAGTCTATTTATCATCAATTGGAGAGATTGTGGCGTGTACGCAAGCAGTACTATGTCGTCAGCAATGAGCAGTGCTTTTATGGTCATGTCTGCGTATTCAATGTCCCCAGCTAATATTTCAACAATATCTTCTATGAAGAGAGCGAATAAGCTAACTTGGGCTGAGTGCACAACCCTGTTTAACACCTGAGTTCGTTGAAAACCAGTCAGAGAGGTTTTTTCCATTCCATGTATAAATTTTGCAGTACTCTTCCGAACTTCAGTGACATTCCTTTCTGGAAAAGCTAGTAGAATAATGCATTACAGTCGACGGTGTCAAAAGCAGACTTGAAATCCACAAAGAAAGCGAATAATTCCTTATTTCTAGATATGAAGGAGTCAGCACTCGTGCGAAGAACGTAGATGTGGTCTATAGTGGAGTAATACGTATGTATATAATTAGTGAAGCGGAGCAGAAATGATCTAAGGGAAATTACTCAATTAAGATTCATTCCTTTCATTTTCAGCCACCATTTTTTTAGCACCTGATCACCGGCATCACTATATTTCTTGAGGCTTCTTTGCTTAATTTTCGCGCATTAGCATGTTCAACTTTCCAATAAACAAATTCTAATGTACAAATTCAAATAATGATGCCAAAAGTTTGCGTTTGTTAACGTTTAATGCAATTGATCGATCATCACTACTGCAGTGATGTGTTTGTGAATTTACCAATTTTATATATTTTTTAATCCAAATTAGCCCAAATTCCAAATCAGCTGTGAACTGCAATAATTTTCAAACCGTCATGCACACTTCAAAGCAGGGATGAACTTGAGGAAGAACTTGAACAGGTGTTTTCTATAGTAACATAGTTTCTTGTCGTTGAAGATGATGCAATGTGTTAAGAAGTTTTATAAACTTTATGTTATAAGTAATAAAATATTTTATTAAAAAGCTTTATTGTGAATGTAAGACAAATCGAAAAAAAACAGGAGAAATAAGGAAAAATGTCATGGAAACAGGAGACAGTAGATTTGAATTTTTTCGATCGAAAAAACAGTATTCTACTGTCGTAACAGTAGAAACGACAGCACTGAATATAATGCTTTCTTGTACAGATCACAGAACACCAACACAGGGGCAAAGAAAGAGAACTGAGGTGAAAAACTACTTGAGTGAAATCACATCGATTTAGTTAAATATTTTAGGTGTAGTTGGGTTCGTATGGTGTATGGTAAAATAAAAAGATATGTGAACTAGAATTAGATTTTTGGGTGGTAGGTTTTCATGAACTGCAAAAAGTGGTACAAATACCACTTAAGTGGTATTCCCAATGCCAGCACATCTCATTTTTCATTTCGCATCACATTGTATATCGCATCACTTGTGAAGCCTTAAAAAGAATTAAAAAGGTTTTGCCACTTCCTTCGTGTAACTGACCGCGAATACATTGTGTTAACTGAAGCAGCCGATTATGAGTGACTATGTACTGTCAAAGTTGAACTAAACAAAAACGGTATATGGAGATGAAATCACAATGGGAGGAACAGCAGCACTTTGCGCTTTAGCGATGGAATTCCATTTTGTTTGGGAGATAATTTTTGGGAGAGAATAGCTGCGTCTTATTATTTACGGGTCTGTGTCTGGGTTATTTTTTAAAACGTATTACAAAAACAACACAAGATCTAGGTTTCTATCGGGGTTTCTATCTGGGTTTGCGAATATTAGTATTAAATTCGGCGAACAGAAGGTACATATCAGTACATAACCCAGATCGTTTTATTTTCACGGGGTGAACTATATGGGTTATTGGCGATAATAAAATACGGCTAATACCAGTCAGCTTAGCGCACACACAAATTTGAGTGAGTTAGCTGTAAGTCAACTTTTTCCCTAGAAATACCTTAATTTTAATTTTAACTAAATGTCTGTAATACCTAATGTCTTTTAAATACAATCTGAACTATAAGATAGAAACAGAATGATAGAAAAGACGTATTGTTGGCAAAGTGGATTGAGAACTATTAGGCACAGGTGACATCTAGTGGAGACTGGAAGTATAGAAAACAATGTTATCTAGATTCGAGCATCATGAATCCACCCTTACTTATCAGTCAATCACTATATTCATTGATCCATTGTCACCCGCATGATTTTAATCATTAATCATTTTGACAAAAGATGCGCAACTATACTTATGTACTTCCAGTGAACTTATACAGTATCACAGAAAAAAAAGTATGCAGAACAAGCCTTAACGTCAAATATAACCATCTAAGAATAAGTAAACCCTTGTCAAGAAATCAATTTTATACAATATTATGTCTAAGGGGAATAGCGAACAGACTTAGCGACCCTTATAGTATTGTAAACATTATGTCAACATTTAATTGACATGAGACGTGATTGAAGGTAGAATTATTCAAATCCAAGAAGTCGGATATAGGATTTGGATAACTCAAGATGCGAATAGGAGAATTCTGTGTTATTTGACTAAATTGGATAAGTAGGTACAAGATGATAGAATAAAGTAGAAAAGATTCCATGATAACAAGATGATTGAACAATCTAGTGCGTAATTTAATTAAGCCAACATTTTGACACGTGGCCCTTAATATAGAAAGTCTGATAATTTTCCACTGTTTCCATTATTTTATCAGTCATTGATGATTATTATTGATGATTGATGATAGTCTTTTGTACAAGTATATGATGTTGTATCTAGAAAAAGTTATAAAAGCTTATTTTTTTTTAATATAAAAGTAACTTTACATCATTGAAATTCTCCTTAAATCCATAACTTCTTACTTACTTTTATATAGTTATGTTGTTTGATAACAAACTTTTCCATATAATTCACAAGCAAAAATATCAAAGTTTTTTTCCCCTTGCATGATGTTCAACTTTAGTAAACTTTTGCCTTTATTTCAAGCCTATAAAATGCGAAAGTATTTTTATAAGAAATCGAATGAAAAGGGTCGGCGCACTGTTATGTGCGCCTTGTGTCACTAAATATTTACTTTTTCCCTTTCGCAAAATTGTAGTTTTGACACTCATAATTGAAATTTGAGATAGATAGATAGATATTTTTATTTCATTCTTAAAATAGTATTTGGTTGTTACCGCTCAGTTTACACAGAGAATTGATATTTAAAATATATCTTTCTACTGAATACGTTATTTTTACAACATTATAATTACAATTTAAAAAGAAAATAGTTTTATTTTGAAGGAAAATATATGACAAAAACCTTCATTTAAGTACAACAATTACTTCGATTAAAAAATAGATTAAATTAAAACAAATAAAACACGTAAAGTAATATAAAAAGGTACATTTAGATGAATAAATTAACAAATAAGTAAAAAATAAATATATAACAAGAAGTAAATAATCAATAATTAACAAGCAAATTAATAAACAATTAAATAAATAAATAACAAAATAAATAAACAAATAATGAAAATAAATCATAAATACTAAATATAAACGAATAAATGAATACAAACATGAAAATAAATAATAAATAAATAAATATAAGTACAATCAACAAAAGTAAATAAATAAATGAATAAATTATGGGTTAAACATATATATAACTGAATATAAACGAAAAATTAAATAAATAAATAAATGAATCCTCATATTTGTAATTGAACTACCAAAGGGTTATCAGAAATATAACATTTAATTAAGAAGCTATCAGTTAATTTTCGAATTCTTCTGCAAATCAATTCAACACCTGCTTGACTATGAAGATCATTAGTTGAATGATGCCGGGGTAAATTAAACATCATTTTTAAAATTTTGTTTTGGCATACTTGGAGTTTTTTAATATGGCAAATTACAAAATTCCCCCACACCTGACATCCATATAACAAAATTGCTTGGAAAACAGCCTTGTATATAATAATCTTGTTTTCAATTTTTAAAAGCGATTTTCTATTTATTAGCGGATATAGCATTTTAATTGCAATATTGACTTTTTTAACTGTTTTATTAATATGCTCATTAAAGATAAGCCGCGTGTCAAGGTTTATTCCTAGATATTGCACATTAGACTCCCATTTTATAGAAGTTCCATTGACTTTCAGCTCGTTACCGGGTAGAAACAATCGCTTTCTTTTTCTGGTGAAAAAGATTGATATTATATTTCCAGTATTTAGCTTAATTTTCCATTTGTGATAATATCTCATTAAAATTTCAAGCGCATGTTGAAGTATTAGTATCAGTATAAAGGGCATCATTAGAATTTTTAAGTGCAGGAATCAATCTGGTTTTGTTTTTTATAATTTTAGCAATGTTCCAAAAAGGTTTATCGTTTTTCTCTAGCTGGCTTAGTGTTGTTTGATTCCAACTAGTATTTCGATTTTTTTGGATTTCAATAGAGATAAGTTTATTGAAATATTTCAAATGGGAGCGATGTACTGGCAAACGATATCGTTGCCATTGTCGTTTAATATCATTTCTGACACGAATATATTCAAGAATATAACCAGGAACTTTACTAATGTAATGCTTTTTCAGTAGCTTCGGTACAGAAAATTCTACTTAGCTTAGAACATGATTAGAAAAACTTGAAACAAGCAAATCAACACCTTCTTTCGTTGTAATATTTTCTATTTCCGTGGCATATTTCTAAGTTTCGATTTCAAATCCGATTTGAAAATTGACCAGTTTGTATTTTTAAAATCAAGATAATATTCCTCTATTATTTGCGAAGGATGAAGAACTTCTAATATCACAGGGTTATGATCAGAAGGAAGTTCATCAAAAACTATAGGCTGAGATACAGTGTTAACAGTGTTAGTAACAAAAAGGTCTAATACTGAAGGACTTCCTCTTTTACCAGCGGGTATATAAGTAGGACCTGATGGAAACAATATGGAATAGGAAAATATATTGAATATTATTTAAAAATTAAATTGAGCTTTGCTCTACCAAGTTTTCTTGTAAGGCTACTTCATTAAGGTAACGACGGATGAAATGGAAATTCCAGCAGCTATAAATAGTATAGGGATAAATCGATACCCTTATATTCAATTACATTCAATAGATATAGATGGCGTTGTGAAGTTGTATAGGACATTCCATGATCGGAAAACTGCTAGATCCTCCTTTACCGGCTTTTTAGATATTTAAAAAAAATAATTTAGTAATATTTGGATGACATTGACAACATTTGTCCGAGCCTGAACAGTTATACACACCAGCAGTCTGACTTCACCAATGACGCTGTTCGGCCAATATTGTTGCAAAACACAGTACACATATTACAAGGTATGATTTTGCGCATGTTATAAAAATTCGATTGTCATACATATATGACACTTAGGTCGCTGCGATTTGACACATCATTCACTCTGATTTTTGACACACTCACTTTTCTCTAAGAGTTATTTAGTAACAGGTAATAATAGTTCGAAAATACCTGTTATTGAAATAATATTGAAAATGTATAATTTCTTATTTTGATCGAACATCATATAGCGGATTATGGATGACAAAGTGTGAAGATTCGAAATAGCTTATTAAAATTATTATTTTACTATTTTTTTTCCTAACTAATTATTTCAGTAACAGATATTTACGTATATCTGTTATTTAAAACTAGCATAGTAGCCGATATTGCAACTGGAAGTATGACCCATGTCTATACCCTTGCCTAAGCTCATGTCGTGTGTGACACAATGGTCTTTGATTTTTGACACATACCCGAACTTGAACAGGCATATTTCTTAAAGTGTACTGTGGTTCCAAAATACGTGTGAACGTGAAAAATACAAGCTTAGACGGATCATAAAAGTTGATGGGAAAGTCGACGGAAGAAAAGTTGACAAAAATGAAATGAACTATGTGATTTCTTACATAAAAAAATTATTCTGGTGGATCTTGCGTTTAATAAAGGGTTTGTTTTCCAATAGTGATTGGTCGATGTTATCAGTCTGTTGCGTAAATGCTGTTTTCACTGGGTTTACCAATCTGTTGCTTAGTATCCAGTCATTGCTGTCAACTCACTATGTCAAGACACGTGATTAAGCAGCATGTCCGGGTCATACAATTTTAGTTCCGACGTGTTTTTGCCGGTTTCGCTTAACGAAGTCTTGTCTCGATCTAGGTATTGCCTGTTTCTCGTGAAAATTTGAATGTACAATCTCGGTCTTGGTCTCATTCTTAGCCTTGGTTTCTTTCGTATTTTTGTTGTAAAAAATAGGCAGCAAAGTGACGCTATCAGACACTTTTGAAGATCCGTATTTCCAAGTTAAAATTTGAATTTTGTACATGTCCTTGGCTTGACAGATAGGCAACAAATTATATTTTGACGTTTCGATAATATTTTTAACTAAGTGTCACCTTAAAGTCACATTTTTCCGTAGTTGGAAGAAAGTTTGAAAAATGAGCGATTTCTATTCCAACGACATGCATACACAGATCGTACGTATTGTTCTCTGGATTTTCGCCGTGCGCCTATCTGAGAATAGCTATATGTCCTATGTACTACCAAACTCTCGGCGAATTTCGCGAACAGTCCTCATCGACAAATAGTCGTCATCAAAAAATGTCAATATATTGACTATTATTGAATTTAATTTTCAATTCAAAGAAATCCAAAATACCATTCTTATGATAAAGAGCTGTGAGCAAGAAATTACAGGACCTAACTTAGTCTAATTCCTTGGATTTTTTTTTTCAAATTTTACAAAAGCCTTGATAACACTACATCGTGAATAATTATATCGCACAGGGCCCAAATTGGCTTTGGGCCGCTCTTTTCCATAAAGAGGGGGATTCATATCATAATTTATTCAGCATTCCGCACACAAACTTCAGTCACCAGTTAATTGGTCATTCAAACTGTTTGCCATTTCTCAATTGGCACTTTAGTCATTAGAATTTGTCTCTCATTCAGAAAAGCTGTTAAGTATACATTGACATCACATACAAACATAATATATCTATTTCCTGACATAACTAACTAAAACCTTAACCACCCTCGACCGCCTTAAAGTTCCCATGAACATTTATAGCTTAAATAATTTTCAATTTAATATGATCACGTTACTGCAAATAACAATGCCAATAAGCCTCTTGGATATTGGTAACGTGTGCAAGGTAACTCCGCACCACTTCACTGCATCGTCTTGGTTTACACGCTGACGTCTGGAATTGTCCGGATAACCTTTCCGATTTAAATCCAACAAAGCCGCACTGAAGAGTGAGCAAGACTTTTTGTATACTAGTATAGTATAGTAGGTAGTTTCAATGGGGCGAGGATTTAAGAAAACCAAATCGAGAGATCTAAATCAATCATTGAACTCTCGGTTCCGAGGCAGGTTGCTTGCTATTATGATGTAACCCTGTACGCCGAACACTGAGCAGTTAAGGTGTGGCATGCACTGATTCAGGCCAGTGTGTTACTTGATGTAGGTAGAGGTTCATGAGTCAGCACACTCAGCAACGATGATGGTGCGGCAAGTACATAGTCTACTAGGAGATACGACATACGAATGAGAAGTACACCATTGTACGAAAGATGGCTGGATTGATATCACAGTCTGTGTCGAAAATAATGATGCACCGAACAGTGGTTGTGGTAAGCATTTTATTGTCTCCTCGGATAGAAACAAATTTCATGCACGCGTTCTTTTTTAATTTGGCTATAGATTCTGAGTTGTCTTCTCATATACATACATATAATTTAAAAGCCTTTTCAAAAATTAATTTCTTATTTGAAACAGTCTTTTGGGGCCAGAATCTTCAATTCCAAAGGGCTCCAAGTTTTTTTTTCCCGAAATCATAATTCAGAAAAGTTACAAAATTAAGTAGTTGGGTAGTGTTTTAGGTCAGAAAAATTGTATTATAAACTGTGGCCTTGCCTGAGGCCAAATTTTGAGTGTTATAAAGATTTCAAATCCCTTTTATAGATCCTCTCTACCGATCACACTACTACGCCAGGCACTTATGTCAACAATTTTTTTTTTCTACGGGACTCTTTTTGCTTGTTGCTATTTTGAGTTTTTGGAGATTGTGATTTTAGGGATTGTGTGTCGACTCCGAGTTTTGGATCTTCCTACAAGTAAACGAATGAATTCTTTCCCCTCTTATAAAAATCTCACAAATTTCAACTTCTGGCTTTTCGCAAGAAAATAAATATAACATAGTTAATTTTTACGATAAAAATGATATTAAAACAACAGTGAAAACCTTAAAAAAAGGTTGTAAGTGATTTTATTTTAGGAATATAAAATGTGACATTTTATACGTGTTGGCGTTAAATAATTATAAAAGGAAGCAAATATGTTATTTTTCTTTAACATTTGTTACTTAGTGAATAGTAACTGCAACCGCCTGGGCTCTTTTCCAAAACCGACAATTATTTCATTGTAACAGTTTGTTTATTCTTTGACAATATTTCCATGAATGCACATCATACATAACGCATCATCAAGTCGTTTGTCGGTCATTGTAGATCTAAGCAAAGGTTTTAGTTTGCGTAAGGTACTGTAGTTGCTGGAATTAAAAGCCCTATACAAAGAGCTGAACAAATCGATGAATAAAACTCTTCTAGACTGTTCAATAAATCGGAAATATTTGAGCAATCATTTCCATTATTCTGCATTTTGTTAAATCTTATACTCCGCCAGGGAATTATCCAGAAAGCCGACATATTCCTCCATTATTTTCTGTATAATTATATCGAATTCTGGAGAACCATAATATGCATATTTCTTGGCGATAGCTGAAATAGTGAAAATGCAGCTTCCTTCTGAAAAGCGTTTTATAAGCGACATTATCAGGGAATGTACGGAATATAAATAGCTTTTCTTAAATAACTTTGGGCGGAATAACCTGGAACATTTGATCGATGGATTTGTTTTTGAATTATTCTTGGACATCTTAAAAACTATGCCTGAAACATTGCAGTGCCTCAATTACAACAACGATATTCCCTCTCAGAACTCGATTGCTTTTGTACTTGCCATCCACCTTGTTTCACAAAACAGAAGAATGCTGGGTATACTTTTTCGTCGTAAGGGACTCTCGCGAAAAATAGTTATACTTTCCTTGATCGTCCCGATAGCATTTCTGATTTCAGAAACTTCGCTTTTGGTGGCGTCTTCAATTAGTTTCACCCTTAAAATTGCATTACAGAGTTCAATCAGTTCATATTGTGTACGGTGAGAAATATATGTTGTATTTGTAGTTGAATGGAGTAGATGGTCTTTTAAAATTAAATCTCCGGCATCTTCTCTGAAATGCAGCAAGTTGTTAAAAACAGCATATTCATCCGTCTTGCCCCTCAAAGGAATATTGTTTGTGGCACAAAACACATTTTACTAAGTTGGTCAACACTTTTGGCTTAGTTTTCTACAGTTTTGCAGTTTGGCAGAATAGGATATAAAAGGATAATCAGAAAGCCATTGGTGTCGAAACACACGAGATCCAATTGGCAAACCATGGACTCTGACAAAAAAAGTTCATTTAAGCAGTCGTTTTTGTGAAAATATCCTAGTTAATAATAAAAATAGAACTAGTATGATTGTACGGCCAGATCCCCTGCGGGCGCCTATGATAATTGACTCTTTGATCTTTTCTCTTCTGTTCTAATTGTTTTCAATGCATAAAGCAATTGTTAAAATTAGTAAGATATGCGTACTTTTTGTGAAAAGTTCTGTGAAGTTGTTGACACTTACAGGTCCATACTTTTGAACATTAACACATTTCTTAACAAAAAGATGCCATATTCATACGTGGCCTGACTGAAAAATCCAAAATAATTTTTGTCGGTTTATGCAATAATGAGAAAGTCGAAAATATGAAAAGCGGTTCTACGGGAAGAACCATTAATATTAGAACACCAAATGAAATAATGTTTTATTTAAATGTGGACTCCACTAGTTTAAGAACACAAAATTTTTTTTTCGGGAGTTTTGAAAAAAAACGGGATTTTAAAAAGCTAGATTCCGATTCTTACTAGAAAAGGATAAACATATTTGTGAAATCGTTTTGACTTAATTTTTTACATGCAAAATTTCGTTAATTTTTTTCTAAAAAAATGTATATGACAATTTTAGGTATTTAATAATATAAATTTAACAACATAATACCAAAACAAAAATCGTTCAACCTTTTACCATATATTGAATTTTAAAAACATTCAAATTCAAAAAAATATTTTTCAAAAATGTTGGTATGCAATATTATTAAGAGTCCGTAGGTCTCTCCTGTATACAAATTTTAATCGAAATCCATTGAACCGCTAATGATAAAGTCGAAAATAAAGAGAAAGAGGTTTTATTTAAATAAATTTAAATCAAAATGTATCTAATGCAGATGTAAAAAAATCGAAAATAAAGATCTATCATTTTTGAAGGTATAAGAAATTGTATGACAGGTACCGTTATTTTTGGGGCTAAGAAGAGATAAGAAAAAAGAATCGCTCAAGTATCGAGTCTGAAGGAAATCGCTTCAGCCTGTTAAGCTGTAGATCGACTTACAGACAGGCGGAATTGCGGGACCCAAGTTTTTCGTCTTTGCTAACATCGAAATGTCAAGGCTGATAAAAATTACAAGTTCGGGTTTCTTTTACAAATGAAAAACTTGCCATATATGTATGTACATATGGAGTAGGTACTTTTATTTGTCACATTTGCAAAACGAAATGATAGTAGTATTTTCCCCTCAAAATTTATTTACGATTTTATTTTGAAATATGTTTTAAATTGAAATTGAGTTTTCTAAATTTTAATCTAGTTGGGCAAATAAATCACGTTTCGTTCAGTGATTAAATATTGAACAAATAAATTTCTAGTTGGGCAATATTATTAGATTTTAGTGCACTGCAGCATTCATTAAGTTTATTAATAAGCTTGTAAATTTGTTCTAAAACTTGATCTAATAACTTGATCTTAATAATAATATATGAATTTAGCAAGAAAGAAAAACGTAACATTGATTTAACCTAAATTATAATATGCTTGTATGAATATTTGTCAGACCCACTGTATATTGCATTGGTGAAGCTCCACTTTGCTTCATGTGTTCCTATAGCAAACATTCAATTGCATTTGCGTGGTTTTTCTGCATTAAATAGAGATAGCTTGAACCCGTCTATACCATACTCAACTAAGGGGCAGGCATTTGGTATCATTTGTTAAAAAATTTAAAACAGCGGTGCAAGATTAATTGAGAAACGTGCTGGAGCACACAGGTGTGGTTCTGTGAGAATTGCATATATTTAAATTCATTCAATTGCAGCTTAGTGTAGCAAATACAATATTCTTTGAAACATTACACTATACACAGTAGATTTCTGTTGCTGTGCCTGAAGAGGAGTCTCAGGAGGATTGGCATTGATTATGTAGATTTGATCTAATTGAGTCAAATCATGGGAAATCAGGGTGATGTCTGTGTCTAGGGTTAAGTGCCATAAATTTTATTTACCGTACTTATATCAAGATGGTAAGACTGAAAATAATTTACAAGAGTAGTTGGGTTATAAATATTAGCTCAATCAATTTATTACATTCCACGAAATTAGTTTCGGGTGCGGGCAAACTAAAATAAAGTGGGCGTCAAATGTGGGATTTTGTATTGAAACATCTAAATAAAAACCGTGTAATACAGACTTGTCACGGAATCCATTTGAAGGTAGAGAATTGTAAATGCTTTATAAAAACTGAATTAAATTTCTCTCAGAACACGTACAACAATGGCACCTACAATATTTTTCAATTGAGTAAATTCAATATTGGACTAATATAGAAATGTTTTGAAAACACATGCCACGTAAGGAGAGTTTTGGTTAGACAAAATGCAGTGCTGCAACAGAAAATAGAGATGCACCTGCGAAAGCTGTAAGAAAGTATCGAACGTGATATATTTCGCTTGCCACAAAATGCGACTATATGCATATATATTTCTGAATTTCAATTTTAGGTGTAGTTTTTGAATGTTAGGAATTTCTAAAACAACGTAGTTTTACACGAAAATAAAAATTATGGCATATTTTGTTAGTATACATTTGCCCGGCAAAAGTTATTCCTCCAAAACAAATATTTTTTTTTCAAAATGTTGTTTAATTATTTTTCAATATGTTATTCTACAAAATGGCAAATTTTATTTTCAATTTTATAAATTCAATTTTATTTCACACAATACTATCTTCGTCTCATCTTAAATAATTAATAATTTATTGTAAAACTAACGTGAGAACAATATTTTTTTGGTCCATTTTGGGCTTACCAACACTGGATCAGGCTAGATGTAATTGAGCTCGAAAAACAGACTTTCATCAACTGACATTGAGATTTGTTATGATTGTCACAGAATATGTATCAAACGAATTAGGAATCGTTGGTATGCTTTATGGATAACCTCTTGGTTTGACAATAAAAAATGCTGTCCTTTAAAATTGACAATGTTAACTTTTGATTTTGATTTGCAAGTTTTGGATTCGTAAAAAAATCATATTTGAGATTTTGATCAAATTTATTATTACGATGAAAATGAAGACGAAAAAGCTGTGTCTCACAATTTTGTCTGTCTGTCTGCCTGTCCATCTGTCCTCAAGTCTACTGCAAAAACGGTTGGGTGGAATTTCTTGAAATTTTTTACAAAATAACAAATATATTTTGAATTTCGTTTTTTACCTAATTTTTATATCCAAAATTAATTTAAATTTTTTTATGATAATATTTAAGTATTTAACAATATAAAATTAAAAACAGAATTTCAAAAAAAAAATCATCCACCCATTTTCGAAATATATAGTTTAAAATAAAAAAAAACATTTTTGTTTTAAAAATTCAAAAATTATTTTTCAAAATTTTTGGTACGGAGTATTATTTACAATTTAAATGAGGTTCTATATAAAAAATTTGATCTAAATCCATATAGCTGTTTATGAGAAAATCGAAAATAAGAAAAAAATGGTTGTAAGGCAGATATCATATCATTTGGACAAAAATGCCGACTATACCAATAGTAGTGCGGATTTTTTTCTAAACAAAATCGTTAGAGCTGTTTTCGAGATAATTAAGATGGGAGAAAAAATTGTACGGCAGGTACCATTATTATTGGGGTTAAAAAGATTGTTAGGCATTTATTTGATACAAGTACCTAAAACGCCTAAATACAAAGTTTGAAGAAAATTTCTTCAGCCGTTTAACCTGTATGTCGACCTACAAACAGACAGACCGACAGACGATATTGCGGGAGCAACAATCATCCTAATATCAAGTTTGATCAAAATCACTAGTTCGATTTTTTTTCAAATACAACTACACGCAAATAAAAACAGCTCAACTGCACCTCAGATAGCCGGGACGAGTTCTAACAATTATTAGGATTAATTAAATCTAAGTCTTGAGACTTATGATTTATGCAAGACAAAGCAACAGCACTGATTATTCTATCTTTTCTTTTTCTGTACTGACAATTTTTGTTCAACGCGCTATTGACCCAAACTTAACTAAGGGACTATGTGGACTTTAATACTACATAACATCGTTTATCAAAATGTGTCATCGGAATATTAGCAGAAACCACCTTAAAACCTTCTGCGAGTGTCTACAACTAAAACTTATCTAAAAGCAAATTGATTTATTTATTTTTTAAATATACTAGTCCTAAATAATATTCATGGACATTTAAATATCCCAAATCACCGTTACGGCTGGCAAATAATGAAGCAATAAATACAGCCCTATAATTTGTGTGAAGACCAGAGATAATTTTAAGAAAATATTGCCGCAATTTTCACCAAAATCCTTACTTATTCCAATTAAATCCAAAGCCTCCCATAATACCTGCCCTGCCTCCCGTAAGCCCCGACGTGCGACGCGCCTTATCTCAAAGCCAACAAGTATCAACACAAACATTAATGGCCTTTTATTTTGCACCATCAAAACCGTTAACATGTATATAATATTATTCGAGTAGGAGTAGGTGATACCTCTGAATATTCTGGATAAGTACTAAGCAGTCGTCTTTTAATGTCTATCTACAAATTTTGTCTGCTTGTATTCATGCCTTCCAGACTTCCATTCTCGAACCAATATACTATACCTAACTGGGGGAGACCTAGTTTTTGTCAGCTTTGTTATGAAGACTGATATACCTATACAGAGAAATGTTTAGAACTTTAAATCGGTCTTTAACATTTGAATGTCGAATATTGAACGGAGCGCACCCAATTGAACTTATGTTTATTTTGGGTGATGGGTGTGTCTTTTTGTTGTGTATTTTACTACATTACTTTTGGCCTTTGGGCCTTCTAATACAACAACAACAATAAAAGGAACATCCAGTGGATGGTTATGTACAAAGAAGAAAACAAACTCAAACTAACTTTTCAATCTATTAATTGGATTTAATGGAATTTCGGGTTTAAGTTTCTTGCATAAAATGGCTTCAGTTTGTTTTCTGCTTCCTTCCGCTATGACAACATTTTGGAAATACTTCTGTTAATGAAAGGAAGTAATTCACCGGAAAATATTATTTAATTAAAAGAAACTGGTGTCTATTTAAAATAGTAGATTAACTTTTTAGAGCGAAAGGTGTATGTACGCACATTTTTAATGGCAAAATCAAGACCTACGTAAATAGTGATTTGAGGTTTAAGTATATTTTACCATTAAAATAACTTAAATGTTGTTATCAGATTACATGGGATAAAAATGAAATTATTGTCAACTTATTTACCAATTGAATAAATATGCAAATTGCAGTGGCATTTTTCAAAAAAGGGGGATTTTTTTCGAGCTTCACAGTTATTTAGGAGAAATTTCTCCAATAGAATAAGGACAAGAGTATGATAATAGTGGTGTTATAATAATTGGAGCTAATCTAATAAGCATTTATAGACAAAATCGTACGCACACAAACTTGTTATTATAGGTGAAGATGTTTAAAGCTTAATTACTCACTCATTTCAAAACCAGTGTCATCGTTTTCACGTTATTGCTCTCCCATTTCATCTTCATTCCCATTACATCCCACTTCTGATTTTGTCAAAGGAATTCGGAGGTTTTTTTTTATAAATTATTAATTAACTAGCGGACCTCAGCGAACTTAGTGTGGCTCCAATTTAACGCCTTCATATAAGCTCGAGAGCTGTAATAAAACACAAAAAGTTCAAATTTCAATGTGATTTATTTGAATGGAATCAAAGTAAGTAGGGAGTGATATGATAAACAATGTTTTTCGATTTTTTTCCGGAGCAAAACAAGCAACGAAGACCTGATTGGCAAAAGCCAATCGGACTTGGAACTAAGTACGCTTGAATTGGAATGCAAGATCAATTGGAAAAATCGGAATTCGTGGGATAAGGACTTCCTCTCCTTTGATTTGCCCTAGACGATCACGGCTGTTAACATCGCAAAATGCGATTATGATGGATCTTACCTTCAGACGAAAAATATGCGTCGGAGTTCCTGGAACATCAAGCGGGTTCAAAAATTTCGTCATATACTTGGTCGCTTCGTCCTCTTCAGTCACAATGTTAACATATTTGTACGAATGCAGTTTTTCAGCGATTTGAATTTGAATAATGAAATTCAAGCTATCGACGACCTCATATATTTTCGCTGCTAGTATTGTCCGTTCACAAATCCAATCGAAATTTTAATTTTTTGCTTGCAATGTCGCGGAACACATTACTTTGGTGATGAGTTCCTCCTTCGACGTTGTTAACTCCCAAAAATATACCAATGCAAATTGATTTTGAATTTCTGAATATCAAAATGGGAGGAGGAAAATAGAGCCGGGTAAAGCATTCCACATTCGTGTTGTACGGCTAACGAAAGATTCCCTGTATTTGACAGTACGTTCGAAGTTGGGTTCAAGTGTGAACTGATGTGCATTCATCGCAACGAATTGTATTAAAAAATTTAAAATTTGAAATATTTTAAGAAAATCAGAAATATCTAGTTTAAGGAACTTCAAAACAAGTTTCGATGTTGTTTAATACTATTCATACAAAAAATGAGCATTTAAATCAACAAGACTTCAACTACTGAACGTCACTAGTAGATTATTTCATGCTAATTGAGGATGAAATATTTCCTTGTGGCTCGAAGACTTCTTGTTTTCTGATAGTGAGGTTCGCCAGTCACACTTGTCGAAGTTGTAAAATTTCATCTGCCAGTCGATAGATTTTTCATTTTTGCTGTCAATTATTGATTTTTTCGATTATCATCACACTAACTAACAACATTTCTGAGATCTAATTTTTCTAAACTTTCCAATTGAGTTTTCGAAAGAAACAATGAAATTGAAAATCTTGCTGAGGAATTTTTTTAAGTTTTAAAAAGGCTGAAATTACATTTTTAGGAATTTGGTGAAATTATACAAAAGAACGAGCGATGAGCCTATAGCAATTAAGTTTAGTGAAGAGTTGGGGTGGTTGCAACCAGGAATTCTAGGCTAAATAATTGGCTATTTTCAATGCAACAAAGGCGGTTGCATAGGGAAGAAACAAATTTATCTAGCTCAAGGGACGTACATAGAGGTATTTTACCTAATATATTGTTTTTCACGGAAATATGCGTATGAGAATGTCCGCATTGAGGATTTTACTTCGCCGGACACCACCTCGTCAACGAGAACAATTACGGACTGGTATAGTTACTGCCGTGAAGTGATTGTTGATTATTTCCTGGATAGTCAGGAAGTAACTGGCAAGATAGGGGGCTCGGGACGTGTCATTAAAATAGACGAGAACAAGCTTAGACGGCGCAAGTACAACAAAGATCATCACGTGGATGGGCATTGGGATAGAGAGGACGGTTCCGAAGACCTTCGCCTGGAAGTATGCACTGAGAATATAAGAAGTGCCGTTAAACATTAAAACCGTTTTAATTATTATCTTTAATGTTAAATCTACCGAATAAAAGTATCCGTGTGTTGAAATTCGTTCTAATTTGGTAAAAAATAATTAACAAAAGTAAGTGTTTTACAAAAAGGCCGAAATTGAAAAATTAAAACATTTTTAATCATATTTATTGATGTTTCCTCACCGTAATATTTTAAAGCTGTTCTATAGAGACCACTAGCTTACTTAAAAGAAAATCAAAATTCTACACGTGCTCGCCTAATGGAAAGTCGCCCCTTTAAAAATGTATAAGAATTATTGCTAACGGCTAAAAATTTATCGACAAATTGTAAAACTACGTACGATTAATTTCGTTTTATGAATAAGAAACTGGTCGAAAATTGGAGCATATCCTGTCTTTTAATAGTAAACAGCTGTGTTGTCGGTGTAGTTTTTCAGTTGGAAAATTATTCTATGTTAATTTTGTATGATTTTTCAAAGAACCAAGTTTAATGGTTGAAAAATTTTGTACCGAGTTAACTCAGAAGTTCGAAGAGTAAGCTCTTTATTAGGTATTTTTGAAACATATACTTTTCAAGAAAAAACTATTGATAACTATGTACGCAACTAGAAAAAGCCGGATTTGAAATTATCGTAATCTTCATTTCGATACTAAAATGGCGATTTCAATCCGATGATGATCATTTATCATTTTTACTTGCGATTGAGGCAAGTTATGTATTCGTAAAAAAAAAAAAATTCTAACAATCAAACATGATATTACGATCATAGATAACACCAAAAAAGTGGGTCCCCCAATTCCGTCTGTCTGTCTGTCTGTCATTCTGTCAGTCTGTCAGTCTGCCTGCCTGTCCTCGAGTCTACAGCCTAAACGCTTCGATAGATTTGCTTCAAACTTGGAACATATTGTTTTTTCGGTAATATGCCCACAGCTTTTTATTCATTTTTTTTCAGACGACAAATAACAGTAGCTCCCATACATTTTTTTTGGCCAAAAACAAAAATCTTATTTTCCTCAAAAACGGCTACAACGATTTTTATAAAAATAAAATGCATGACTGGATCGCACGAACTTGCTCTTGTAGCTAACAACTTTAATGTAGCTAACCATTGAGGCTTACTTAGTTAGGTGTAGTTATCCTATGCAGGTTTAAAGCCTAAGTAGGTACGATTACCTTGATTCTTATTATAATAATTTGTCGAATGGATGATTCAAGGAATAGTTACATAGGTACATATAAATATATGAGGGCCAACATTGTATTTAGTATTCAGTGACGTACGCAAAAAACCGTAAAAAGGGAATAATAATAAGGTAGAAATAAATGGATACACATAATTAAGCGTTTTTATATTGTATAGTCGTTATAGTTTGTCACTGAATACTAAATACAATGTAGGCCGTCATATATTTATATGTACCTATGTAACTATTCCTTGAATCATCCATTCGACAAATTATTATAATAAGAATCAAGGTAATCGTACCTACTTAGGCTTTAAACCTGCATAGGATAACTACACCTAACTAACTAAACCTCAATGGTTAGCTACATTAAAGTTGTTACCTACAAGAGCAAGTTCGTACGATCCATTCGTGGATTTTATTTATTGCTGCTTTAGTTTGTCTTATCATGTCTGTCAAGGTACGTCAAGGCTACCATTTGGTCCCTTTTCTACTATTACTACTTTCAAGGTAATATCTTCGACAAATAGCTCTACTCTTATTCAACTTGGCTTCGTTAAACTATGGTCCCTTTACGCTTTCAAGCATGGTTCCCTTACCAATATATTCATTGACAGAATCGAGAGTATTCAACTTCGATTTTTTTGATTTGATATGTGATACCACTGGAATAGTCCTTTGATACTATCTGCATATCAAGACCGCCTTGAGCTAATGAAGAATTCACATTTTTGAGTTCTTAATTTTGGGTTGTATTAAGACAAAAATTGTGGGGGCTTTGCACGCCCCAAAATCAAATTAAATTAAAAACAAAATAAAGGACTCATACACACAAAATGTGAGCGTGTATATAGGTACCCGTATAAAAATTAATTAAATAAATTATCATAATTGAATTTGTGAACCAATATTGCAAAAATTCATTACAGCTATTATATAATGCACTCTAGAGTGTAAAGTTATTTATTTTGACTTCAACAAAAATCAAAACATCAGCTAAGCTAGACACATCAGGACTTTGAATGGAAATTTAAAGGTGTCCCAATTCCAATTAATCCTCGCCATCATGCAGCAGTTACAGTAGGTACAGTTAATTCGAATAAAACTTCAAAGTTTTTTGAACTGTTTTATATGACGATAACGAGGTCAATTCAGTAGTTTAAGTGGGCCAACTCTATGGAGTTTCACTTTAACACTTTTAACCAAAACATTTTTGGTGCTTGCGGGTATGGAACGTAAAGGACAACTTTAAATGTCGCATGCAATATGCTGTGTCTGCCTGTATGGTTGCCTTTGTAGTCATGTAGTGGTTGACGTTGTTAGTTTTTATGACCCAATTTGGAATAATTTATAGATACACAGAGGAAAGTTGGTCGGTGCATGGCCAAACTCAACGACAGCCTGCCGATAACAACGTATGCTAATGTTACCTTTTGATGCTGGTGATTTTATATGTAGGGTGGTGTCGGGTGGACATACTGGACACTGGATATTGCATAAGCGAAATGGTATTTTGTGTGTGCTTACTGAAACAGTTTTGACAGCAGCTGACTGTCTATGACAGCAATGGATGATTTTGTGAGATAATAATTCTGTTACTATGCGTGTGTGGCAAGCTATGATGAGCTTTGTGTGTTGGCAATGTTACTAGATCTCGTTGCTTATTAAACAATTTGTATGCATCAGAGAAGATGACTTTTCGACATTTTCCCTTTTGATAGTAACATGGAATCTGACAACAAACTAGAGTACCTCAGTAAGTTCGATGAATGTTGTTTTACGAATGTCTTTATTATACCTTTGTCATAAACGTTCTACTTTTATTGGGAAAGCTGGACATGGACACTCCCGAAATATGTAAAATTTTAAATATCTTCAATTTGAATTTGAATTAATTATTTAAAAAAATACGAAAAAGCGTCTTTCCAGATGGCGAAAAATTAATCATCTATCAGTGTTATCGATTGACTATCTCAGCTTGTGAACAATCCATCGCCATTTTCGCCCCAAACATCTAAAAGCCATTTTCTTCACTACAAGTTGATTTTGTTTTTCTTCACTCAAAGTTGATAGTTTCAACTGTCGATTCTCAACTCTCGAGTTGATCAACTTCTGGTTTTCACAACTTCCGAAAATAGTAGAAGTTGAGAGAGCAAACTTGAGAGTTTTCTGTCAGATTGAAATTTGTCAAAAATTATTCTCAGTTTCAGTTGGAATATAAGTACTTTTTAAATAAATTGTTATGAGAAAATTATTATTGTCAAAATCGTCTGCTTGCGGAGCGAAGAAGATATGTCCACGGGTCGGGCTAGAAAAATTGGAGACCATGATTTGGTATTTCAAAGTGAACATTAATTTTGCTCTTGGACTTGATAAAGGGTAATTTGCCTTACACTGAAACAAGGTATGAAATGAAATATCTTGAATATTACTTAGCTTAAATTATGCTAACTTACATGCATATGTGTAGATACGAAAACAACAACCCAATTATTGATTGTGCTGAGGTATTATGTACACGGGTCAATTCACTTGGCCGTTGCTGATTTTATTGTTTGAAGTATTCAACAGTCCATCGTATTGTGAAGTGGGTGTTAAATACAATTATCAACCTTCTCCCTCCAGTTTGTTCGCATGTCCGAAACACGAAGTGAACTTTTACAAGCAGCAAGAGAATATTATGATATAGCCAAATTTCCAACAGCAATTGGGACATTCAAGTATGAAAGCATCCAATGACCCTACCGAATCATTTGTCTATGTAAATTATGTAATGTAATAAGTGAATTTCTATAAAACTTGAATTTTTTGTATCATAACTTTGAAAAAAACATTATTTTTGACTCTGATTATATTCACATATGTATATATGTACATACAATTGCATTTTGCCTAATATGATAAAAGGAACATCTGCACTTTTAAAAGAAGTTTTACGTTTATAAAATCAAAGTAAAATCGAAGCTCATGGTGTCGAATCCGTCGATCTAAAAGTATTTGCGCGGTTTTTCGAAATAATTGCACAGAATAAATTAAAATCACAGAATAAATTCAAAACACACAGAATAATTCAAATCTAAAGTTGAAACATACGCATGTATCTGTCAAAAATTTGCCAGAGAAATTAAAAAAAAAAAACAAGTTGACTAACTTTTGAATTCCAGCTCTCGAGTTGAGATTTTAAATAGTAAAGAAAAACAAATTTCAACTTGTCACTCAACTCTCAAGTTTGTCTCAACTCTAGAGTTGACCAACTTGAGAGTTTGCGGAAAGTTGATAGTGAAGAAAATGGTCATAAATATACTTATTTTCAAAGTTGTGTTTAATGTTTGATGATTTGTTTGATGATATGTTTGATTACATGCTTGATGATATGTTTGATGATATGTCTGATGATATCGATGTTAGATGAAATGTTTGATTTAGGAGACCACCAACCGCGAAAACAGCGGGGAGTATATAACTTTTTAAAGGGCGAACTACTGTTATAAAATTGATATAACTCTTATAAATGGAATTTCTCTAGTCTTGTCCATTTAATGATGATAAATTAAAGAAACTACTCCGTTTCTCTTAAATCTAACGAAAAGTTAATTGTTTTTAATATTAGCCCACTAATATTAAGATGATAATTATAAGGCATTTTGTGTGAAAAAGAAAATTTTTCTATCACACATGTTCTGCATTCCGAGTGAAAATGAATTCAAAACGAATTCCAATTTCACTTAAAATGAAATAACGTGTTCTGCATTTCGATTGGATTCAACTCCTTCCAATTCATTTTCGAATTATCAAAATCACCTGTTACAGACAATTTGTATAAAAATGGTTCATATTCGAAATGTAGATCACGAATTTTCAAATTCAGAACCATAAAACTCCACATTCGGAATGAGCTATTCGCACATTCGTGAATTTAGATGTTCTGTATTCCACATAAGATAAAGCTTGTAAATAGCTTATGCCGAATGTGGGAAATTGGGGTTCTGAAAATCACTCAGCACAAACTATGAGTTGCACGCAGTCATATTGTCACGGCAAAATTTGTCGCAACAAGTTTAATCCTCGTGATTTGTTTTTAATAATAAAACTTCTCTTAGTTCTGTGGAAGAAAACAAGATGGATGAATGTGGCGAATTTAGCCAAATCGAAGTGTGAAGTGTTACCCATCTGGCATTTACGAAAAAGAACGTATTGATGTTTTATCGACAACTAGATGTCACTCCGGTTGGATACTGGCCAACGGCCTGAGATAATTTTTAATGTTTTCGTTTTACATTTTATTATAACTTATGAATTTATTACCTTTAAACAGTCAAACACGATAGCCAGGATTTATAAGACTTAGGCTCTTTCACACTTGGTTGGTTCATAGTTGCATTTTAACTTTCGCTCTGACTGGAGTTTTCGTTTTTCCTCTCTTTTTCCGACGGGTTTCGCGTATTAGTTTTTTTTAGTTGTAGAAAATAAGTTTCTTTGATTTTTCTTGGTTTTAAAATTTTGTTTTCAAGGAACAGGATGTACGAGGCTGAATACAGTCTTAGAACTGACGTAATCTGGAAGTGAATCCAGTGCGGCGAGTTCCAAGCATTTATTAGGGAGAAAAGGTTGTGTGTAAGCAAGACGGCGAGACTTGCACACGTCGGTAAAAATCAGGAAGATTTAAAAAGGATTCGTGTCGAGAAATTTCGGATAGCCAAAGGAAAAACAAAATAGAAGGAAAAGGAGAATAAGGGGGAAATTTGAGTCAGAGGAGGAATATTTGGAGGGAATACAAGAACAAGCTAAGTACAAAACCTTTAACAGAAAATAATTATATATATATATATCGGATTGATAGGTATATATATGTGTAGTTATTTTCACATTATTGTGTGTTACAAAAATCGTGTTTGCCTGTGGGTTTTCTTATCGTATAAAAAGAATAAAATATTAATCATTAATTATCTTCAATTATTCGCAAAATTGTGCCTTATTCGGGAATTAGACCTTAACGCCCCATCTCTTGTCTTTTTTTGCTTAGATATTTTTTTTCATTGTAATTTCATTTAGAAAAGAGCCTGGGTTTTAATCCTATTTAAAAGGTTTCCCAAACATTAAACAATCAGAAAACATAATTCGACTATCTTTTCGCGGTCAAATTCATTGGCTGTATTTTTTTCTACATCGTTCCATTCCGCTCCATAAGGTTTGCAATTTAGTTAAATTTCAAAAAAAAAATTGATGGCGCCCTTTCTTATTTCAAAGGTATGCCCCTGGAAACCATCAAAATTATTATGATTAATTGAAAAACTCACAAAACTTATTAAGAAATATTAAATAATCACACGATTTTGTGTAACTCCATCAAACATTCGAGATTAAATTATATTCGAAGAAAACGCAAACAATATTTATATATTATTTTTGTTTTTGTGGACTCTGTGGAATAAAGCCAATTGAAATATTTTGTGACCTATAGTCCAAAATGCGTTTCGCCCGGGCACGATAGTTGGGCTCATCAGTTAGATGCTATCGAACCTTTCTAAGACGCAATATTTTTGGTCGATTGGGCTATAGGTCAGAAAATATTTCAATTGGCTTTCATTTGAGATTAATTTAAAAACAGTTCGCATTCCAATTTCAAAACGGTACATTGTGACTGAATATGAAGATGAAGAACATATATTTATTTTAGAAAGAGAAAACCAAACTGTGGATTACATACTGGAAGTGGATTGTGGAATTGACGATGTTGTGTTCTGTGCTTACACAAAAAGTAATGGTTCATTCAGTATTCATTTTTAAGAATAAAAAAATTTCGGAATTAAAAAAAGTGTAGTGTTTGGAGAAGCGTGCGTAGTGCGTGTTTGTGGAAAAAAATGAAGTAAAATAAAAACGCAACAATTGTAGTAGAGGGGCAACGCTGGTTGTGGCCGAAGTTTTCGCAACAATAATTATGTTTGATGATGATCTTGGATGATGCTGTTGGATGATGATGTTTGATGGTGATGTTTGATGGTGATATTTGATGATCTGGTTTAACTAAATTGTATATCGCTAAGCTGTGAGAGCTATGTTATGCAATCTGTTGAGTCGGTCTGGGTTGGTTCTGAGTTCAAGTTGAAGCAAATTAAGTTAAATGTAGAGCAATGTTTTACTTTAAAACCAGGCCTTTTAATTTAGTTTCTTATTATTTACTCGGAAAAGTTAAAGGGTGGTTCGACCAAAATTAAATAATGATACTTATAAAAATCATTGTAATTTTTTTTTTTATAATCTACACGCGCTCAAGGGATTATGAACACCCTTTAAATGTTTCAACACAGCGTGGGCGTGAGGGTGAGGTTAAGGAAGAGAAAGAATGATAGGAAAGATGTTAGTTAAAAAAGTTAATTGTTAATGTATACTTACAGCCCGATTATCATACAACATCACTGGTACCTCACAAGGCACAAGAAGATTTAAAATTCGTTTTCGTTTTCGATTTTCGGATTCTCCCCCACAGTCACAACTTTTGAGTGTCATAAAAACAATCGAAATTTTAGTCCACTTCCGAGCAGGTCAAAACTAACAAATAGTTTGAGTTTGACGTTTCGATTCGGCATTCGATATTAAGCAGTCCCTAGATGCTCAATTATATTGCGCAATTTTTGATATTGCACAATATAAAAAAGTGGGATTATCAATTCCGTCTATCTGAGGTCTACCAAATTTTAAGCAATGCTGCATACCAAAATTTTAGAAAAATATATTTTTTTTTTTGATTTTTGAAAATTCAATATTTTGAAAACTTGTTTATTTTATTTTCGATTATAGGAACTATAATGCAAGTTATGGATTCGTAAAAAAAATTCAAAAAACATAATCAAGCATGACATTACGATCATAGAGAACACCAAAAAAGTGGTTACCGAAATTCTGTCTGTCTGTCCATTCTCGAGTCTGCAGCCTAAGTGGTTGGATGGATTTGTTTCAAACAAATATGTCCACACGCTTTTATTTATTTTTTTAAAGACAAAAAATAACGGTACTTGCCATACATTTTTTTTGAAAACAATCTTCTTTCTCTCGAAAACGGCTCCAATGATTTTTATAAAACAAATCAGTGGAAAAAATGGTTATTTTTGGTTATGTACCATTCTTTTTCTTTCGATTCTATGAAAAACTGTTCATTTGATATTTTTCAATTTTGCATGCAGACGCTCCTAGAAAGTTTAAACACAAATGTCAGACAAAACTTAAAAAAAAAAAAAAACTTTTTTTGAAAACTCAAAACTCCATCGATTTTTTTGAAATTCTGTATTTGTGAGTTTTTTTTGGCATTATCTTTAATAGGTGAAAAAAACTATTTTCTTAAAGTAAAAAAAATAACGGTATCTCCCATACAAATGTTAAGAAACCGTTAAGAAAAAATTTAATTTCTCAAAAACGACTCCAAGAATTTTTATAAAAAAATTTGTGTGTTCTTAAATTAGCACAGTTCACTTTTAAGTATACAAATATTTTTTTTGCGTACTTATTAACGGTACTTCCCATAGAACCATTTTTCATATTTTCACCTTTCTCACTATTGGATGAACTGATTAAATAGTTATTAAAACTGCATACTCAAAGATTTTTTTTTAAATCGATTTTTCAAAATCTAGTCACTGATTTTTTTTGAAATTTTAATTTGATATGAATATTATTAATAGCTTCAAAAAAGCGCTTCAAAATTTTGGTCTAAAAATGTTTTAAAAATTTTATACATACAAAATTATTTTTTTAAAAACCGCTCCAACAATTTTTGATTTTTTTGATATATATGTATTCTTATTTATCCAGGAATTCAAATGACGTCGAGCGTTCTTCCTCAAGACGCACTCACTTCCTTGCAGAGTTCTGTTAATACTCTTCTTAAATATTTTACAAAATGGAAGATAAAAATTAATTCTGAAAAATGTCAACTAATGTGCCATGGACTGATAGTTGCAAATAACTTGGCATCGTATTTGACAAAAACCTAACTTTTGAAAAACATACATCTAACTCAATTCACAAAATAAATTTATTAGTTAAGATTCTGTAGCCATTTTGTAATAGAAAGTCTCGTCTTAGCATACATAATAAAATTTTAATTTAAACAAACATTTTCCAACCGGTCCTTACTTATAGTGCAGCAGTATGGTGCTGAGACCTACATTAAAAAAACTGGAAATAAGTCAAAAGAAAGTACTTTAAGATAATGCTTAATCTGCCGAGATATTATTCCACTAAATGGCTCCACGAAAGATCAAATGTTAGTCCTATTAAATTCGTCTTATACAGTACATCTTTTTTGAAAGATGTACTTTTTCAGAAAATGAATTAATCCTTAGTTTACAATATATTATATACTTTGAAAATTGGGTTTATGTGAAATAGTAGTTTTTTAAAATTTTCTAAAGTTTTTTTGTTGTTAAGTTCAATATGATGGTTTTTTTCTTGTAGTGTTTTCCTTTAATTTGTATATATTATTATGTTATATCCTTATTTTAATATTGTTATAAATTTATTGTATCATTTTTCATAGAAATTAATTCTTGTTTAACGTTTATTTCAAAGCAATAATTTTTCAAAGTGTTTTTGACATCGAAAATAGCTATTTATTTTATTCCTCAGATAACTCCTTATTCCGTTCGAAAATATGCAGATAACTTTATTCCCAGATTAAGTTGTATCTGACTGTTGAAAAATTAACTTCTGCTTTATCTGGAGAATATGTACTAACTGACTGCTTAACGACTATTGAAAAATTGGCCCTAAATCTCTAAAATTATAGTCGTTGTAAAATCATATATTCTTTGAACTACATGTAAATATGAAATGAACAAATGAAATCTTTGTTTTCAAATTCGTCGGTAAAAATCTTTCGACACTTTGTCATCTTCCCAATTCTTCCTGGATGGGAAGATAACTTTGAAACCTTTGCTGCAGAAAAGGGGTGCAGTAGTTAATGTTTGTCGACAGAATATCTGGTGTAATCAATTTTGCTTTATTGCTGTGAATGTAAGATCTGGCAAACCAGCATTTTGACTCTTTGAGTCTTAGTTATGCGCTGCAAGATACCAGACGTTTAATGTGGTGGTAAAGAGGTAGAAGATGTAAAATAACACTTAAGACAATCTTCGG
Source organism: Philhelius pedissequus (assembly GCA_910595825.1). Lineage (NCBI taxonomy): Eukaryota > Metazoa > Arthropoda > Insecta > Diptera > Syrphidae > Philhelius > Philhelius pedissequus. Next base: position 45,506,216 of record OU343162.1, read on the forward strand.
ACAAAACCTTAAGACCCCTGTGGAGCCAACGGTAACAGCTCTATGAATATTCTTAAGTTTATTGATGTTGTATGTTTAAAGCCGACCAGCAAACAATGGAATAATAAGCCAGGATTTGTCGTACTTACTAATGTTGCCACCTGGGTTATTATATTGGTTTGTTTTGTTCATTGAATATTTATGTAGACATAGACATTAACTCTCAGTATGCAGAGGTTAGATCTTAGTCGCATTTACCAAAGACGTGCCTTACCTCTGTTGTATTCTTTTTGTTTCCTTTTTGCCAAAAAAAATAAGTCACTTCTTGTAACTATGAACACATCTTCCAGAATTTCCAGAATGTTTAAAATAAAAATTTCATTTACGCATTGAATTTTCCGTTTAACCAAAAAAAATCAGCCAATATAGTAATTTCATAACTTTACGTAAAATATTATTTTGCGCAAGTTAAACTTAATCAGAGCAGGCACTTTTTTCGAATTCCTAAATTGTACATACATGCATACTTACTTACTTAAGAGCTAAGAAAACTTCTGATTACCTTGAGCATAGGACGGTTTTTCCTTCTGCGCAATCTATGCAACTTTATCAATTATTTTGCTTGTTAAATATAGATTGCTCGGGTTGAAGTAGGCACACAACGCTTTACGCACTTAGAATAAGCCTAAAAACAACTTTCGAAATTTACCATAAAAACCTCCTTCCAAACAGCATTCAAAAAAACTACTTTAACAGGTTCGTATTTTTTTTTTCTTTTCGAAAACTATCATTTTATCCATAAAAATTCTTCAAGATATCACTATTTTGACAAGCGGCCCAGCCCCAAAATTTTTAGCTAGATTATATATTTATATGTGTGGTTTTTCCTAAGAGTACCTTGCACAAGTTCAATTTGCATTAATTAAACTCACATATACTATGTCGTCTACATTTTCTAAACAATTGAATTTCAAATAAATCGTGTCTGATAGAACGAAATAACTGCGACTGATTTATAGCTATCAAGACATAGGCCTAAAACTGAACCAAAAAGTTGTAGGCCAACAATCTTATACGATGCTAAGATATACCAATTTTGACTCGTATTTACCATGTCATGAGACCATTAAGACCCACATTTTCAAACTGCACACAATGGACATATAAAAATTGTTTATTAAAAAAAAAAAAAAAAACAATAATCTCAATTTAATAAAAACAAACTAAAAGAAAAAAAATCAAACACCATAGGCACAACGGCCGATTTAATCGCAATTTTCCCAAAGATCGACTTTTTCAATTCGAACATGGCTCCATGTGTTGCCACAGATAAGCCAAACTGCTTTAGTTCCAATGCATTCGCACATATCCGTGCAGTTTTTTTTTTTTTTTTTTTTTTGTTTTTATTCTGCAAGAGCTACCCATGGATTTAACTTCATTTAACGGGCCTCTGTCTGTAGTTGATCACATCCACCACCTCCCTGTACTTATTATTATTTTTTTTAGTTTGTTGTTACCATTGATTGGATTTGGCGAGGTGGTGGAGCTGCATCTGAAGCTTCCACCTCTTCTTGGACCACGTGGTGTTGATGCTAGACAACGCCACTATCGCTGCTATTGCTGTTGCCGTTTGCTGCAGCCAAACAATTTTCATTTAATCCAAACCACCTATAAATAAAACCGTCAGAATCAACTTTGATTCAGTTTAATTTTGTTACTCAATAACAAATATCTGCCGTTAAATAAATCAACACAAACAAATTAACGAAACGTTGTAGTTTTGATTAAACAATTAAAAACAAATAAACTTTTGTGATATAAAAATCTTATTAAATAAATATATTCAAAATGGCATTTAAGGTACGCTTAGAAGGATTATAAAAACTCTTAATTTATTAATTACAAAAATTTAGTGAAAAGTGTTTTTTTTATAAAGTTAAAATGTATTTATATAAAATTCAAATACATACGAGAATATTTTTCAAAAAAAAAACTTTGAATCATGTGCGGTGTCACAATCTGAAACCAATTGGATCTATGAGATTTCAAAACTATGCAAATATTTTTTTCACTAAATTTTAATAAATAAAATATTAACTTAAAATCTAAATAATTTAAAGTTTTTAACAAAACTAAACCACGAGTTTTTAAACACACTTAAAATATTTACTTTTTTTATCAAGTTTTGTGGATATTTTTTTGATAAAACATAAATATTAATATTTTTAATTATTCACTTTATTTATTAAAAACCCATAATAATTTAACTTAATATTAATATTTTAAAAACTTAAGCCGAAATGATATTTGCCAGTGTCAGTTTCTCTGTTTGATTAATAAAAATTAAATTAACATCTAAATTAAAAACAATTTATTGTGTCGATTTAATTTTGTTTTAATTAAATTGTATATATCATATATTAAGAATTATTTTTTATTCGAAAGTGATCTGACAGAATTAGTATATTTCTTAAACTTTTACGGGCCAATTTTTCAATTGACAGTTAAGCAGTCAGTTAGTGCATATTCTCCAGATAGAGCAAAAATCAATTTTTCAACAGTCAGATACAGCTTAATCCTAGGATGCTAAATCTCTTACTTCTGGAATAAAATTATCTGCTCATTTTAGAACGGAATAAGGAGTTATTTCAGGAATAAAATAAGTAGAAATTTTCGATGTCAAAAAAATTTTCAAAAATTATTTTTTTCGAAATAAACGTTAAATATAAATTAATTTCTATAAACAGTTCGATACTCGAAATAAATGTGACGTTCAAATTAAATTATTCTTTAGATTACTTTATCTTGTTTCAAAAATTCAATGTTATTATCCGGTTGTTTAACAGTCAAGTAAGTTTATTCCTTTGGCAACTAACTGCCTCTTTATCTGGGGATTGAAAAATCGGCTTTAAATCAAAGTTATATTATTTAATTTGGAAAAGTCAAGATTTGAAAGCTTGATTACTGGAATTTTTACATACATCTTATTATAGCCTACAAATCTACATAATATTTGCCTTTGAATATAATATTAGGCACTAAAAACCTAAAAGCAGGAGTCCTGATATTTTCAACAATATTGTCAGTACTTGTTAGCTGATTTTTAAATTTTCTTGAGCTTTTCACTTTTTCCGTATGAACTCAAAAAAAAAGCTGAATCTAGTTATTGCTTTACATAACATTCTATTATTTTATTAGGAAAAACAAAATATCTAAAAGGAACATAAATCTTAGTAATTCATTAAGTAGTAAATTATTGAAGGATGAGTTTTTAATTTTTAGAAAATTAACTCAATTTCAATACATTTTCAAGCTCTAATTTTTATTTTGTTGATTAAGAGAGATTTCATTTATTTTTACAATAAGATAGTGGCTAGACTTCGGAATTTTTATTTTGGGAATTATGTTTTTTAAGAACTTATTTTCGATCAATATCTTTAAACCTCACCAAATAAGTCTTGTTGTTTCTTAGAGCGTTCCAAAAATGAAAGCGTTTTGAAAATTACAGAAATTACAAATAAATAAGGAAATCTTATTTTCACTTGGTATTAAATATAAAAAAAATATATTTATATGAAAGTGTGTTTGAAAATAATTTTTTATTGAATTCTACGAAAATTAAATTAATTTTTTTAAGGGCCATTGTTTTTCCAAGTGAAAATAAATTAAATTATTTAATTAAAAAAAAACAAGAACTTAGGTAAGTGTGCTAGTAGGTTTTTTTTCATTCTTTTTCTTCTAGCTGAAATTTAGCTATTTCATGACTTACGAAGTCGATCATGAGATCCTTTTTTGCTTGTTAGTGGTGCTGCTGGTTTATTTGTTTTTATTTCAATTAAAAACTTCTTATTTTGCCAAAGTACGGCTTATATAAAAATTATATTAAATTAAATTAACTTATAAACTATACATGCACACAAAACTCCCTAAGTTGAATATTCAGTGCTCATAAAATGATTCGAATTGCTTTAAATATTGGTGAAAAACATTTTTTTTTTTTATTTTGAATCAAATTCCCACATTCGTATTTTCCGGTGAATCTAGCACTGGTACAATTGGTAGCATTTAGTTTGACAACTATCAGCCAGTGTTACCACTTCAAAAAAAAAACGCGAAGAAGATTTTACCCAGAAAGTGAAGTAGATTCAAGAAAAGAGAAGTAGATTTCAAAATCATAATTTTAATATTGTATTTAATTCAAGATTAATTTTATGTATATTGAATATATCAACAACAACAGAACACACAAAAGGCGAATGAAAATAGTAATAACAATAACCTTGCAGAAATATGTGCATATTCTTCTTCAATATCCACTGAAGTCACCATACAGATACTTCATTTTTATTACTTTTGGGAAATCTTGATTGTCTAGATCTTTTTTTGGAAAAAATATAAATATTGCGCAACTAATTTGCCTACGAATCTTTATCCACATTTTTGATTACTTCCAAATATCTTTTCATAGCCTTTTTGGTTATTAATCACATTTAATTTTTAGCACAGACAGACATAGGAACGAACGTACTTACTCCCTTGTTTTTGTTTGAAAGAAAATTAAAAAAAAAATAATAATTAACGTCAGAAAATTGTAATAATTTTTTTTTTGTTTGAAGTGACGTTAGATGCAATTTATTCTATTAAATTTTGAATCTTGGCTTACCTACATGAAAGAGCGTAAAACATTTTTTAAATAATTTATTTTTGAAGTATATTCAATTTATTTTTTGTTTAAATTGAGACTTCAATTGAAGTAAAGTGGTATCACTGTTGTCAGCTGAATATTCTATTCAAAATGCGTTCCATTTGCCATAAAGAAATCAAATTCTCTATTTAGCAATATAATCGCTCATAAATCTGAGTTATTACAAATATGTATGTAGTTGAAAGGGTTCTAATGCGCGTCTGTGTAAGAGAAAATTCTAGAAATTTCTTCAACAGAGAACTTGAAGAGTTGAAGTTCAATTATAATCTAGTTCTGTTACACATTTATTAATAAGAATCAAGAAATGTTAGTTCGTTGTAGTTCGTTGTTTATTAATACGGAAGTCACTGTTAACAATTTATTGATGAAAGAGCCGATAAGGGCACAGAAATTATTTAATTCTAGTATTTTGTTGCACCAAGAATTTTTGGTTTGAAGGGAAACTTTATAAGAAAACAAAACTCTCCATTGACAATACAAGTAGATTTATAAGCCATTTCGATGTGAACCTCATTAAAAAAATTAGAATAAAATCGGTTGAAGCGTTCTAGGAGAAACAAAACTTAATAATAAGAACTTAAGGAACAAAAATGAAAACAATGTAGAATTTTTGTAGAATTATTTTGCAATTTTTGAAATATTTCTTTCTTTTTTCACGAAATCGACGATCTTGATTACAAGAATTCAGTTGGCTACCATGAACGGAGGTACTTATGAACTTTAATGGTTACGAGCTGTTTGATGCTGATTTTCGAACTTATTGAGGTTATTTCAAGCGCTTAACAATTTTCATATTTCAAAAATGCCTTGTTCTGTTATAACTTTGGTCAACCAGAAGGTTTTTGTTTTTGCAAATTTTTGCAAGGAACCAAGAATAACAGTATCTGCCTTAAACACATTAAAAAAAAGAAATATTTAAAAATCCAACAATTTTTTTTTGGAAAACGGTCTTAACAATTTTGATAAGATACTGTTTTTATTAGAGAATACAATACAATTGATTTCCACTAGTTTCGACTTTATTTTTAATATCAAATTTAATAACTTTGTCCCCGCTTAAAATAAATCTCAGAATAATATCTTAAGATTTACATTTATTTTTATTTTGCATAATGAAAAAACTTGAGGAAGCCAAATTTCTGTTAACTTCTTGCGAAATAATAAAAGTATAAAAAAACACACACATTTTATTTTTATTTTGATGTTGCGCTCTTCAAACTGGCAAACCTCACCATAATTAATCATTTTTATACGAAGAATAATTTCATGCAAAAAGTATCTTTTGTTTGAAATTTGACTGGCATTCATTTCATTTCACTGAATAAAATCAATGCACCCAGACTTTAATCAATTGCATTTTTCTTTCATCAAAAAAAAAAATAAAATAAAAAATATCTGTATTAATAAATGCGTGGAACTGATTTGTGTGAAAAATATAATTGATCATAATGTTCCATTACACACATATTATCATTTGAAAATGGCTTCGAAAGAGGGTAATAGAAAAAATGATATGTACATAACTATGCGAAGATATTATTATTTTTCCACAGACAAAATCGACGATGAGAAAAAACAAGAAAGATTTATTACTCGTATACACCATTCATAGTATTGGCAATAATGCTAAACAGAAATCATTCCGCAATAAATTGCTTCTATAATATTATTAGAATGTAATTTACTAGTTAATTAACTCAATACTTAAAAAGAATTCATTAAGCCAAATATTTCTCCAAAACATTGTTACGTATACGCCCGAGTGAACACTTTACAAACACGCAAATCAATAAATTTAATTATAACCATCTGAGGGATTTTAATAGTTGAATACCTGATTTGCTAAAGTGTAGCAATTAATAACGATTACAAATATATTGTTATTTTCGTTTTCATGGTGTCTATTCAATGGATATGTATAACAAATTAATTCAAGGAAGCCAAAATAGAAAATGTCTCTACTTTTAGAATTTACAATTCACTGGGTTAGTATCTTATATAGGTATATTGATATAGATAGTAAAATTCCTTTTTTTTTATTAGAATATAATGAGAGTAGCTGCATTTTGGTGAAAATAACAATCAGCCAGTGCAACAACTAAATAAAGGTAGGCCTCGCTTAACGCGTACCTCTTTTAAGACGGCCTCGCTCTAACACGTTTCACTTTTTGCGAACAATTTTCGTTTAAAACGTTTAAAAGTCTCGTTCTAACGCGCTATCGGAAAAAAAATTTGTTGTTCTTATGTTACATTTACGTTGTTTGTAGAGATATTGCATATTTGTTTTTCAAATTCAGGCAAGTTATTCATATTCATGCGTACTGTTTTTTTTTTTTAATATGAAATAACTGAAATAAGGACTTCCCCATTATTAATTGGGGTTTCGTTAATTTATATTTTGATCTATAAATTGATGTTTTTCGTAAGGAATCGAATACGTTTCTAGATTGACTTCTATGTGCTGTAGTATTGGTGCATATTTGTATCTGTGAACCAGCTAGAGGTATCAGCTGGCAAATATTGACTCGAACCTTGTTTTTAATTTCAAGTTTGTAAGTCCGAAAATGAGCTTGAAGAATAAAATAACTCCATTAAAACTTTAATTCTTGCCACCGAAACAAATTATTATCAAACAAGTCCTTGTCAAACTGATGGCTGTCAATTTTGATGTATATAGGTATAAGTAAAAGGGGGTAGATCTGCCGAAAAATCCAGATCTGCAAAATTTATTTAAAATCAGAAAATAAATCAATTTTTGTTTGCAATCGAAGGCAAAACTGTCAAAATCATTTTTTTGACAGATCTAAATCAAAAATAAATTGATTTTTGTTACCAACCGAAAACCCCATAAGTGTATGTAATAAAGCGGAATTGCGGATTTTTCCAGCAAAAAAAAAACAACATTGAGGTATTACCAAAAACGTCGAGTATGGATTATTTAAGCAGTGATAAAGAATGATCTGCGATGTTCTTGTGATCAGTCTAAAATTATTTTTTTTTAAACATTTTATGAAGTTATATAAGCCAGCAAAAAGGAGTTATGTTTTATGTTTTGTGTTTTGGTTTGTTCATTTTATGGATGGTTCCAATTTCGATAAATAGAATTCTAAAAAAAAAATATTTGTGTGTGTTTTTTGAAATCATGGAACGTAAGCCCCGTTTCTGTATTAGCTTATTTTATCGTTTAACACGATTTCGCTTAACACGATTCCGTTTAACACGGCATTTTTTCAGGACGTAAGTCCCGCGTTAAGTGAGGCCTACCTGTACTTAAAAAAATGATTATGTTCACTCTTATATTTACTCTGCTTTTTTAAAATTTATAAGCTGGCAATCTTAATACATATTGAATTGTATAAAAAAAAAATAAATTCAAAAATCACGACAGTTGTTATATTAAATAAAATGCGGGACTGGACCGAACGTAATTGATCCTATGTTCGATCACATTACGCAAAAGATTCTTAATAGAAACTGCTAAATGTATTTTTAACGTCGTTTTTCACTTAATACAAAAATTTTTAAATTTAAAAAAAAATGTATGCACATTTTAAATATTTAATAATATATATTCAAAAACAAAATTTCAGAAAGAATTAAATAAAAAAATTATATAAATTTTCAAAAAAAATATTTTTTTTTTCAAAAATACAAAATAAAATATTTTTCGAAAATTTTGAAATAAAGTATTATTTAGAATTCGATAGACATCCCGCATAAAAATTTTAATCAAAATCCGTTGAGCTGTTTATGAGAAAGTCGAAAATCAATAAAGTGGTTGTATGACAGGTACCGTTAATAACAAAAAAAGTACCGTTATTTTTGGGGCTAAGATAACGATTCAAAAATTTATTTTAAACAATCACCTAAAACGCCTAAACACCAAGTTTGAACAAAATCGGTCAAAAGTTCTTTTTTAACGGAGCAAAGTTGGTGTCCGGTACAGAGTTATCCAAGATCAGGTAGACTCTCTGAAGTCAAAATACACACATTTTAGGGATAAGTTGATTGTGATATCCTTCAATAAAATTTTATATTTTCTGGCTTGACATATAGGTTGTTTTTTTTCAGTCATACTTTTTTTTAGTAAAAATATTGCTGTTTATTTAATGTCAATCTATTATATTATAAATGTCGTGTGACGTTGATGTGTTGAATGAACTCCGAAACAGAATTTTATGTTTTTTTTTTGAATTTATTAATTTGCTGGTGTTCCTAAGATAGGATACGTTTTAATACTTAATAATAATGTTACTTGCAATACAATTTTCTCTACCATCTTCATTATTTCGAAAACGGCTCTAAAGATTTTGATAAACAAATCATTGGTCAAACATTTATTTTACATATTTTGTTATTAACGGAACCTCCCATACAAAAAAAAATTGATTTTCGACTCTATCATAAGCGGCTGGACGGATTTCGATAAAAAAGCGATCCAGTCGGAGGTTATATTCCATTTACAAAAAAAAATGGAATTGTCAAAACAAAATTTATGTACGATTCTCTGCGTTTAAAAAAAATAGAAATATACCACATTTTTGAGTATTGGTTTTTGGTCTCAGAATAAGAATAACCAGAAATGTATTAAAGAAGCGAAATTCCGTTTTCATTGAACAAAACAATTATTGGTACATTTATTGGGAATTCGTGTGATTGGCAACACTGATCCAATCCAAGATGACTACGCCAATGAAATAACCACTCAAACTTGAATATGTACGTACTCTTATTTGCTAGAAAATAGTCATATTTTTGGAGATTGTAAAATCGTTCTTAATTAATAGAAATCATCCTTAACAATATCTAATAATTGGACGCAATTTAGAATTTTATTTTTAGGCATAAAAATAACGGTACCTGCCATATAACCGTTAAAGAAAAGCTTATTTTGAGAATTTTTTTTGTTAGTACTAGCTATCATTTAATTAGTACCAACTTTACGAGAAATGCTCATTAATGGTACATTTTATATAACGGTTTATTTTTAATGTTGGGCTTTCTCGGTTAAACATTTTCTTTTCATTAAAACTTATTTTGAAATTTCTATAATTCTTTATGATTCACTTGATTAGTAGTATAAATTTTATTATCTAATAATTGAACGAAATACAATAAATTCGCAGCAACACGCGACCGGGTCTGCTAGTAATAATATAAATTTATATTTATTTTTGTTAAAGTTCTTAATTTCGAAAATATTGAATTCATTCTCACTAATATCATATGTATTTTGACAGAAGTGCGTAAGTGTAGCCAAAATAACATTTTTTGTACACCGAGTAGGGAGTTTGTCCATCTAACGCAAATACAAAATTCGAAGTAGTCATAAATTTGTGGTCTTTGTCCTTCTAAGGAATAAAACTGAATAAATTTAATTCGTCTAATGGAACTGCCCAAAAAAAATAATTCCATTTTTTCAATAATTCATAATTTATTGTTTACTAGTAATATTTAATTACAATATTTAATATATATACAAGAAATTTTAGTTCGTTAACACTATCAAATTCAAATTCCAACTCAGTCAATAGATACGTATTTGTTGACAATGAAGCATGTGCTCTAAATAAAAACTGAGTAATAGTAATCAATCATTTCATTTATTGTACCTAAATGTTTAGCTAGTGTTCGTTTTAAATCATAGCAACCATTATGTACTCGTATAGTACATATTTATAAACGAATTAAAGACCTATTTACTGATGAAGAGAATTTTCATATAAATTTTGTATGTTAAACACGCACCATGTTACCTAACCCTAAGCGCATCCACTTGAAATAAATGTTGCAAGAAATTTTTCATGTTGTCAATATATGGTGTGAACGTCCATTAAGTTTGGATTTTTATTTTATTTTCAGACAGAAATGTCTGTATTTATTTGTTATCTTCCAAGAAGAAATAAATGGAGAAATATAATTTGATATTTCGTAACAACCCAAATGCATCGTGCATATATTTCTCACAAAACATTGAATTTTGATCAATTTGCTTATTTGCTTGTTATATTCTAATATTTCATTGAAACAGTAGATCCTTTTAAATTATATCTAAGGCATTTAGCGCTCATAGCGACATATTTTTTCATTTTAGAAATAGTGTCTGCAATAATGTCCGAAGTAAATATTTCTAATAGAGACGCGGCCTAAAAGAAATAAAGAAAATTTTCATAACCAAAAGAAACGAAACGATATTTTTCTATTACTTTTCCAACAGAAAATATTTTTAAATTTCCTCTTATGAAATATCATAGGTACTGATTTTCAACTTCTAATTGTTTTATGTTTCGATTCTTTATCATTGAATTTATGTATGTGTATATGTTCTAATTATTACATAATACAACAGTATTTCATTTATTCCAATAGAAAATAATAAAAGCACAACTTTCTATCGAAATATTGTGAAACCCTTTAAGTGCAACATACCAATTGTTTAAAAATGAAATTTAATTTCTAAAACTTTCATAATATAACCAGAAGCTTTGTTTGTAGTAACGAAATTTGAGATTTTGAATTCCATAAAATTACTTGATATGCATATCGATTGAATAGACACCATGCAAACGCAAATAACAATGTATTTGTAATACTTATTAATTAATACACTTTGCCAATTCAGGTATTCAAGTATTAAGATCCCGCAGATTGTTTTAATTTAATTTATTGATTTGAATGTTTGTAAATTGTTCACTCGGGCGTATACGTTACAATGTTTTTGAGAAATATTTGGCTAAATGAATTCTTGTTAAGCGTTGCTTTAATTAACTGGTAAATTACATTCAAATAATTATTTATTTTTAGACAGAAATTATTGCGGCACTATTTTTTTAAAAATATTATTTGCCAATACCATGATGCACAGTTCATACGAGTAATAAATCTTCCTTGTTTATAACAAAGTCACATCGCCGATATTGTGTGTGGGAAAATAATAATATCTCAGCATGGTTACGCACATATTATTTTTCTATTACTCTCTTCATCTAAGCCATTTTCAATATATAATATGTGTGTAATGGAACATTATGATCAACTGTAATTTCCACACAAATCAGTTCCATAAATTTTATTTCAGATACTTTGCATGAAAGAAAAATGCAATTTATTCAAAGTCTTATGGTGCATTGATTTTATTCAGTTCCAACGAATGGCAAAAAATTTCACACAAAAGATAATTTTTGCATGAATTTAATCTTCGTATAAATGATTAATTATTGTGGTGTCAAACAAATTTTTGTGACCGTTTTTAATACTATTATTATTTCGTAAGAAGTTTGAAAATTTTGTTTTTAAAGTTTTTTATGTAACTAGTAAGGAATTATCTTAAGCAGCTTGTTTTGTACTGAGGTAAATCTAACATTATTAGCGTTGTTTTTTTTTGGCAAAAGCTATCTGCAGTAAAGCAGAATTTACACACATTACAAATACAAGAACATGCTTTCGATAAATGTAAAAGGAAAGGTCTGCTTTGGATATATTTGTGATTTGTTCGAGTAACGAATGATATTATGTTGTTTACTTAGTAGTTCCAATATGACTTTCGTGAATCTCGAAATCTTTATTCGTTGAGTTTTTCTTTCTGTCAATGGCAATGTTCACCCATTCATTAGATAAGTTATCTCCGAAACCAAACTATCCGAGTATATTAGTGAACGAATAGGATAGGTTAGCTAAAAGCAGACAAAAATCAATAATGTTTGGTTAAGTAGCTATTTGTTATTTTCGCAAAAAAATTGTTTCACACTCATTCACGTTCAGTAAATAAAAATTACAAGTGCGGAGCCAAAAATTACGATTTAATTATTTTTGTTGCACTTTCAGTAAAAGTTAAAGTTAGATTATTCGTGCGAAAGTGCCAGATCAAAGATATCTTAATAAAAGATGTTTGAGTGGCTTGTGTCAGCTGCTGTCAAATTCCCTAAAAATTAATTAACTTAAACTTGATTAGCTACCCCTACCAAAGATCTACAATTAAAGGATCAAGTCACTGCATATCTATTATTAAGTAATAAATAAGCATTCAATAGCAGCACTTGAGTCTGTGTTATTGACAGATAACTTATAAGACGTGCAAAACATAACGGGGTATATTCATAGTCGTTGATAAGCCCAGGTTTTACTAAACTACAGTTTAATACAATTTTGACTCAATAAAAAAATAGAATCAACGTCAGAAAATTCAACTAAACCTAGGTTTATATTAGACACAGATTTAGAATGACTATGAATACGCCATAATGTGTCGAATTCCCTTCAAAGATTATTGAGATTTCTACTAAAAAATCTCAATTGGTTTATAACTAAAATTTGAAGTTTTCAGATTTAATTTCATCTGTGGAAAAGGGTAATGTCTTAAAGCTTTTCTAATAATTTCATTCTAAATATTTTAAAATATAGATTATTGCCTAGTCATAAAATGTCAAATTTTATTGATAATTTATAAAAGTGGATTCCTGTCCACATTTTATGTAACTCATTTCTAATTAACCTCTCTACTCCAACTCGATTTTTTAGTTACATGTAAATGAAATTTAAAAATAATTAATAGTTGAATAATGAATGCGATCATTTTTGCAAGGGGACACAATGCGAACATACCCTTTCATTGGCACAAGATCGATTTATTGAAAAAAAAAACATCAAACACATAAAACAATATTAAAATCAACATTTAGGAACGCATATATTTCTTACTGCTTCATATATATTCCATTTATACGCTTATCTATAAGCTGTGTGGACTTGGGATGTCTACAAGGAAACTAAGGCAGCAGTTTGGAATTGAGAAAAAACATCAGAATGTTTTCAAACAAAGTCGGGAGTTCGACAGGGGTGTTCATTTAGCTGTCTTTTATTCGCGCTTTTTATAGACGATCTAACGGATTGCATTTCTGGAGGTGTAGTGTTTTGCGGGAGCCACTAGAAAGGCCCTCTTATACGCTGACGACATAGTGCTTCTATCAACCTTACCGATCCAACTGAAGATCAACAAACTGTAAAGGTACTGTTCTAATTGGAATCTTAAAGTTAACATCAACAAATCAAAAATAATGATCTTCAGAAATGGTGGGGGAAGAAATAGCCTAAGCGAAAGATGGTTCTATAATTCAATACCTATCGAAGTCTTGAACTAATTTAGATACCTAGGAGTGTGTTTTACAAAAAACCTAGTATGTTAAAGCATCTGAGTGAAAAACTTGTTAATGCCAAAAGTGGTGTTGGAGCTACTTGGAAAAAGTGTTTAGCCAGCAGAAGCATCGCGCATAGCTGTAAGTTGTAAGTATTTGAAGCAGTTTCGGAATCGATTATATTCTATGCGTCACTGGTATGGGGGTACAAGCAATACGAAAGTGTAGAATATTTTGTATTCGAGTCTATACGTTTTTGAGCAGGTGCGGTGCAGAAAATTTGAGGAATTGTTTCTTCATATTCTTCACTAATATAGTTGGGGAAATAATCAATTCAATAGTCAATTCATTTTAGATAATTGCCAATGGGTGGCAATGGCGCAGTGGACAAAGTGCTTGATTGGTAACTTAGACGTGTGGGTTCGATCCCCACGCTAGGCGCATTCTTTTCTATACCTCCAATTTTAATTGGATGCTGCCCATGGGTTAAAATGAGACAGTCAATACCTGGTTCTCAAATCCACTGCGCCAAACTTGTGCCGTGCAATTCAGGTTGCATTTAAAAGACCTTAGGTCTTACAGGCATATAGTTAAATAATAAAAAAAAAAAAAAAAAAAAAAAAAAATAAGAAATTGCTCAGTTATTATACTTATGGCGGAATATATCAGCAATCTGCTTAAGTGCAGTATTGGTCATATATGAGAAGCTACTAAGTAAGTGAAGTGATGATATTGTTATTTTGTTATCTGTTAAAGAATCTTGTATTTGCATGGGCTTACGTAGCAGTATTATTTTTCTATTTTGTGCACTCATCTCCACCATCTATACAAGAGATGATCGACAACTATTAATTTGTAGAGGCAGTATTTATAGACAGAAGGGGGTGGCCGTGGCGCGATAGTTGTGTGCTCGCCTGTCAACCTCGTGGTTGCAAGTTCGATTCCTGCCATTGTCTATGTCTTCTAATATTCCATTAAAAACCAATTCTAAAAATTGTCATAAAAATGAGTTGCTGCTTTACTCATTACATGTTGTTCAGGCATAATACTAACAACATGTGATTGAGAAAACTAGCATACTACCCATAAATATGGCAACGAATAAAATAATTCAAATTATAAGAGTCATAAATAAATAAGACATGGTAATTCTATCCGCATTAGTTCAGCCGCCATCCCTGGAGATACATCTGAGACAACAACCAGCTCTAGTCTCAGAACATCGCAGCACACATCTTTCCTATCCTTCTTTCTCTTCTTTCACCGGTTGCCGCGCTGTGTTAAAAACATATAAAGGGTATTCATAATCCCTTGAGCGCGTGCAAGATTATAAGAAAAAAAAGCAGGCTAACTATCTGAAAAATGTGGATATCAGAAGTTGATATGTATCACATTTTTTCAAATCTAAGCCAATACTTTTTTGATCGCCAAGAGTACCATCTGGAACGAGGTACAATTCTTGAGAAGATTAAATGGAGGTGACTTAAATTTAAGATTTTTTAGTTCACAACTCCAGCCGACTCCTTCCCGGCTTTTAATTCGGTTTTTGGCCGATTAAAAAACCTTGTCCTGAAAGAAGGATCAGAATGAAATGGAGACTTTAAATCTGGGTATCAAGCTGCTTAAATATCTAAGTTGAATTGTAATGTTCGAAGCCATATATTGACATGTGTCAAATAGACTAGTATATCTAATGCAGCGTACACGGTCCACCAAATTTCCACACCTTCAGTTAGTTTGTTGCTATAATTTCCTGCTAGGTAGGGAAAATCACTGATCCAACATTTTGTTTTCAGCTTAATTTTTAAGTGGAATAGATACGTTTCCTATGAGAGAGAATAAACATCGCGTCCGCAATGTTCTGTTTTGTAAAAGCTTTTTTAAGACATAAGAATGCCTTCCAAACACGTTTATAGTAACTTAACTGTAGCGATCATTTGCTACTAATAGAAGGGAAGAGAGAATACTACCTTGCCGTGTACCTCCAATTATAAATATTTTTCAAGAATAGCCACATACACTTGAGTTAATAAGTTTGCTTGTCAGCATTTATCAATTTATCAATTAACAAAGCTTATAAGCTTATTGTGCCGTAGACAATATCTTGGTCTTATGAGTCTATATCATTCAATCCTGAACAAGTTTTTACAATGAATGATCAAAGGTGTCTCCCAGCTTTAGGAATAAACCTACTTTAACTTCCTCTCATGATAGAAAATCTAGACAAGATTTAAATTGACAAAAACTATGTGGTCATGTGCAAAAAGATCTATTATGAGCAAGTGTCCGTATCTTAAATTTAAAAAAATAAGTAATAGATTTAAATAAACCAGTCATATAACTATTAAAGGTTTAAATTTAAATGAAAACAACATTTGAATACCTAGAAAATTAATGGAACAAGGATGTTACATTGAGGATAAAAATAACATCTGTTATTTATTTCCACATTCTGTCGAAATATTATTTTTATTTCTACGAATCAATGCTGTTCTAAAATAATAATAATCATATTCAAAATAAAGAGTATCCTTTTCAAAATACCGATAGACGAATTCATGTATGTGGGTAGCGTACATAATAAGTAGATACATATGTATATCCATAAAATATACTTTACAATTAATTAATGCTTCAAATACAAAAAAAAAAATAAAGGTATTTTGATTTTGATTTATTATAAAAATAAATATGATTGGAAAATAGGGGCAAAATAATACTAACCTTTTTAGGTAGTTCGGATAAAATATGTGTTTTGGGATAAAGGCTGGATTTATGAAGGTTTGGCTCTATACAATTGGCATTTAACTTAGGGACCTAAGGGACAAAATAAATCTAAATGTTTTTAAAGTCGATATACATAAATGTATGTGTAAACCATATTTTATAAATTTCAATCTCTCTACCTTCCATGCAGGAAGTTAGGACATGTGACTTTTTTTTAATTTTCTTTCTAAGTTCAGTTGGTTTTCTGTGAAAAGAAATGTTAAAAAACTTTCTTCAGGAATTTCGATAATTCTCCTTTTTTGTGACCTTTGGCCAACAAACAAAAATTACCTTTTGAAACTCAATGTCCTCATGTGAATGGCATAACGCTGTCAAACTGTCAAAAGAAAGTTTTCCAGATGAAAACTTGAAATAGGGTGTTTACTTTTCAAAACAATAAAGACAATATTTCTAAATAGAATAGAATAGAAAATAATTTATATTAAAATCTTTATAATGCTGAAATATTCAACTTTTTTTCCAGTCACATTTTAATAATGCAACAAAAAAGTTCTGGTAATCAAGAACTAAGTAGGTAGTTAAAAGTCATTGAATGATGTTGACAAAAATATTTTTCCGTGGTGCTTCTAAGCTCCTTAGAATACTTCTCAATTCTTTGAAAAGTGTACTACACTTGATCTTTTTTACTTGCGATATATATTTTGTATACTATGTATATTTCATTCCATTTATTTCGAAGAAGGATATACAATTAACAATAACACACTAAAACTTAAATCTTTTAGGGTATCGATAGTTTAGCAATTTACATAGTTTTAAAATATGCAAAACCATGAAAAATAATTCTTATGGCAAGTTATGGATTCGTAAAATAAATCGAACTCGAAATTTTGATCAAAATTGACATTACGATGATAGGGAAGTCGAAAAAAGTGGGTCCAGAAATTTTGTCTATCTGTCTGTCCTCAAGTCTACAACCTAAAAGGTTTGATGGATTTGATTTGGTACATATTGTTTTTTCGGTAATATGCCTACACTTTTTTCATTCCTTTTTCAAAACGGAAAATAACGGTACCTTCCATACATTTTTTTCGGCCAAAAAGAAAAATCTAAGATATTTATAAAAACGGTAAAATTGGTTTTAAAAAAATATTTTCATTAATGAAGAAAAAATGTACTTTTTCGTATTTTTTTTTTTGAAAAAAAAAAAAAAAAAAAAAAAAAAAAAAAAAAAAAAAAAAAAAAAAATGGATACTCTTCGTAATTCTAGTAGAACCAGTTTATTGGTTTTCGATTTTTGGGAAAACGGTTAATTTTTTTTTTTTATTTTTTATGCAGAAGGTTCTAGAATGCTTAAATATCAATGTAGACCAAAATTTTCAAATCTTGTTTTTTGAAATTAAAAAAAAAACTTTTTTCTATTTTAAAACTCAAAATTTCGAAAACGACTCAATCGATTTTTTCGAAACTTCGTATTGAGTAGTCTTTTTGACATTATCTTGAATAGTTTAAAGAAACTATTTCCCTAGGATAAGAAACAACGCTACCTCGCATACAAATGTTAAAAAACCGTTAAGAAAAAAATGCATTTTTAAAAAACGGCAGTTCACTTTTAAGTAAACAAATATTTTATTTTGCGTACTTATTAACGGCACTGCCCATAGAACCACTTTTATATTTCGACTTTCTCTCGATTGAAATAATTTTTTGTTTGCGAATGTTCCCTAAGAGTGTTAGTAAAAATGCATACCCACATTTTCAAAAAATTGGATTTTCGGTTTTTAAAAAATAAATAATTTTTTTTTTGAAAAATTGATTTTTCAAAACAATGTCACGACGCTTTTAAGTATTGGCTTGTCTGTTATTTTTTCATCTGAGTAAACTATCACATGCTTATGTTGAAGTTAAATGCTTAATTTTAATTTTTGTTTTTGTGACCTTTAGTCAAAACTATGCGTTTCGCCCAGGTACTACATTTGGGCTCATCAGTTAGATGCTGTAGAACCCTTAGTCGATGGCTACCGACACAAATAAAATCTACTGCTTTACATTTCTTCTTAAAATTAAATGCTTAAGTTCTGTATGAGAAAATATAACTAAGTATAATTAATTATTTATTTTTCGCGGATTAACCGCGTAAATTAAAATTAAGAGTGCACTTTGTTATACTCACCCCGAACCTTTCGCATCAAGTTTCATTGAGCGTGTTCACCGGGAAACTGCTATTGAAAAAAATTATTTTGTGTTAGATTGGCTACGCGTTGATTGCTCTATTTCATTGTGTTGTTTTTGCTGAGGTGCAGGTTGTTGGAAGCAAACAATACTCACTGCATCGCAGGGTGTTTTAAGCTTTATCTGGGATGATCTTGAGGTGTTGATCAACGGATTCCAAGACCGAGAAAGCTTAAAACTGACGTCCCGATTGAAATTTTTATGACGCTTGATCTCAATTGCTTCGCGTACTAACCGTGGGATGTAATGGTTTTCTTGAGCTAAAACCTTTGCTTGGTCCCTGGATTATCCAAGATATGCTCACAAATCGACGACTTTTCCCGCTGTTTTTTGCTCACATCACTAATGTGCTCTTTTAAGCGGGTGGAAATACTCCTTTGTGTTTATCCAACATATGAAGAACCATAGCTACAAGGACTGCATATACGCCCGGTATTTGAATAGGAAAATAGTCTTTAGGTGACGCAAGATAGCTTTACACAGCAGGAAGATTCTAAGACCCTTTTTCAATTAGATCGCCATTCGCATAAGCACCTTGCTGACTGATACTGAAGCGAAAACCAAACCAAAAACATATGATTCACCACGAACCGTGCACCATTAACTCCTATCAAAACATGTATCACATTTAACTCGAGATGTTAGATAATTGACAGAAGAACCATTGCAGAAGGTAAGGTCATGGAAAGGAGTCTTTCCAAGTGGCTGTACTCTCATTCTAACTAGCGGGGAACATTTACAGAACTACCATTGCATGCTCTCCTAGGCGTATTGACCAAATATTTCCCTTAACAATTCCAAGAAGAACTCTTTCCGCAACTGAACTATGAAGTCGTGACTCCTTCCGTGCAAATTCAACTGTCCATTCATTTCCCTCAATACTCCACTTACCGGGAAAAACCCGAAATCTCTCATTTATTTGGCGACACTTAAGCTTAAGTCCTCAAAAAATTTAACTGAATTTCATTTGAATCTTTTATGGAAAAATTCATGACAATTTAATTTTATTACAAACATTCAGATCTAAATCAATGATAAACAAAAACAAAAGAAACACAGCTCAACAGTTGGTTCCTAGCCCCACATCTACTCGTGTCCCAGTTGTGTTGACAAGCAGCCAAAAACACTCTATCATTTCCACTTAAGGTCCTTGTAATAAAACTGAAATGTTATTCTTTAAAGAGTTGCATTTATATTTTGGGTGATATTTTTTTTTTAACAATGATTTTGAATTAAACAGATTTTTAATCGAAGTGGGTATGAATTATTTAACCTTTAAGTTGATAAGAAAAAAATCAAGTGAAGAATAAATTTCTGTTTGCTTAAGGCTAGACAGTCCTTCCACTTATTTAATGGGTTAAAAAAAAACAAGAAGCCACATAAAAGCTTTGTATTAAATCCACGTGCCTGTCCAAAGCATCTTTATAAAGCAACCACTAATATTGTATGTTATCTTGGTGATGATGGCGACGTGATGACGGTCAGATGTCTAACATTTGCCTTGCCTTGTGCACAACTGAATTCCACATGAATTAACCAACACATTTGTAGATAATTGTAATTAATTTGAAAGATAACCTACAATTCCAGTGAATTGCAATATTATCTATAATGCAATGTTTTCATATAATTAAATTGATTGATTTTAAAGGATATTACTGTTGTAGCAATAAGGAATTGATGAAACATTCATGATATGGACAAAAGGAATATGGAAGTGTCAAATTGCTATAGTAATTATTATATTTGATTAGACATAAAAATTAGTCCTTAAATTATCTAGGATAAATTAGGAAATTGGACACTATTTAGAAGAAACTCAAACACAATTCAGCAAATAGAAGGCGATGTCAGGAAGTTGTTGATGGTAGCCAAAAAGTAAATAAGGAAAAATTAGTTGAGAGTTGAATAGTTCTATATTAATCTAGTGCGGGGCCCATATAAAACACAAACAAGATACCCTTGGGTGTTTAAGTTAAAGAATTACTGTTCATGAATAAAACTAATATTTTTTGAGAAAATAATTTTCTATAAGTGATATCATTTAGAACTTCTTACGACGTTGTGTTCCTTAAATCAAATTCTTTTTCTCAAGAAAGAGCTTTAAGCTATTTTAAATCATGAGAAACAAGATTTTAAAGAATTAAAGCTTATTGTAAACAGCTCAACAAACTCCACCACTTCGTTGTCCAGATTATAGAGCTCTTGGTTATTCAGTCGTTAATGACTTTATTTAACTAAGTATTATAAATACTTTGGTAAGTCATTGATATGCTTCCATAAGTTAAGTGAATTAAAAATTATATAAGTCATATTGAGCCACCAGCTTCCTAGGTGTTTCTTTTGTGTTTTATTGTAGTAGATTGCCTATAATCTTCATAGTTATTTATTTAGGGTTGGGAACGGGTCGTTATATTATATTTCAATTTTCTTTTCGACCGAAATTCTGTGAGTCTTTTATTCTGTATAAAATTCCCCCTAGATGGCGTTCATCCAGTTCAAACGTTATTGCATATTTCAAATGAACTGTCAGAATATTTTGTAATTTTATGTTTTCGAAAACGTAGCTTTTCCATGGTCGTGGTAAATGTACAAATTTCCACTAAGCTTTGTAAGCCTTTGTTCGTATTGAAAACTTGTCTGTCTTACGGGGTGATCATCAACACTTATTTCACTATATCATATTAATGAAATATGCACGAATTCGTCTTTCATAGTCTGTGCCGAATACTAGAAAATCGCGACTGTACAAAACCAAAAATCCCTTCATCTAACATGAATTTTGTCCGATAGTTTATTTCTTTGAAAACAATTTTTTACTATCTTACATTTTCTCTGAAGACGAAAAAATATTTTTGGCTTATAGAAGATTTATAGTAGCATTCTTTTCAACTTTCCTTTGCTTTAAGATGACGTTTTCGTTGTATTTTAACTTCTCCTTCATATATAAAAACGTCGAATAAGAGCGCAGTATTATCTGCAATTAATTTGACTCTGATTATAGATTCTACCCACATCAAATCTATAATGAGATTTACCTTCTAAAGTTTACCTGTTCAAATTTTTAAGATCCATTAGACGCGATTTTGAAAATTTATAAACTACCAAATTTTAATATTTTTGTATTTTTGATATAGCAGCTTGTTCTTTTTTTTAACCTGTTGCCTTGAGTTTTGAGCTCTTATGTTCGATCATTTCGTAAAGAAAGATATATTTTTAAAATCGTTATTTGTTTAATTTTGTATACAAAAATTCTTTTTATTTCTACAACAAAAAATGAATGTCAGTTTTAGGTTTTTAATAATAGAAATTTAACAACATAATATCAAATAAAATGCACAACTCTATCGCACGCACTTGATCTTTTGTTCGATCACAGCCTATGCAAAAGGTTTCTATTAAAAATCTATGTATTTATATTTTCAAAGTCGTTTATTACTTAATTTTGCATTTACATACAATTTTTATTTACTTTTTGTCTAAAAAAACTTGGTATAAAAATTTTAAAGATTTTTGGGGGTGGCCATGGCGCGATAGTTGTGTGCTCGCCTATCAACCTTCTGGTCACAGGTTCGATTCCTGCCGTTGTCTATGTCTTCTTATATTCCATTAAAAACCAATTCTAAGAATTGTCATAAAATGAGTTGCTGCTTTACTCATTACATGCTGTTCACGCATAACACTAACAACATGTGATTGAGTAAACTACTCATAAGTATGACAACGAAATAAAATAAAATAATGGGAATTATAAGAGACATAAATAAACAAGGCACGGTAATTTTCTCCGCATTAGTTCAGCCGCCATCCCTGGGGATAAGATCTGCGACAACAACCACCGTCTGAATACGTCGCGCCACACATCTTTCTAACCTTCTTTCTCTTCTTTCACCGGACGCCGCGCTGTGTTAAAACATATAAAGGGTATTCATAATCCCTAGAGCGCGTGCAAAATTATAAAAAAAAATTTAATAATATAATCTTAAAAACAAAATTTAAAAAAAACACATCATTCACCCGTTTTCGAAATATTGAATTTTCAAAAAAAAAAATATATTTTTTTCAAAAATCTAAAAAAATATTTTTCGAAAATTTTGGCATGCAGTATTATTTAAGATTTGAAAGAACGTCTACATAAGGTAACGTTTCAAAAATCATTTTTAGACAATCACCTAAAACGCTTAAATACCAAGTTTAAACAAAATCCCTTTAACCGTTTAAGCTATAGACAGTTGTACACACAGACATACAGACAGAATTTCGGGACCCATTTTTTTGGTGTTTTCTATCATCGTAATGTCAAGTTTGATTAAAATCTCGAATTCGATTTTTTTTTCAAAATTCATAACTTGCACTTTAGTATCTACATGTATATATCGCAAGTAAAAAATAATGTTACCGTTTAGGAAATATCGAGTTTCCAAAAAAGTGATTTTTTTTTAAATCCAAAAAATTATTTTTCAAAAATGTTGGTAGGTATGCAAATTTATTTAGAATTTGAATAACCTCCTTTATAAAAATGTTGATAGAAATCCATTTGACCGTATATGAGAAAGTTGAAAATTACAAAATTAGGATTTATTTAATCAAAATCGTTAGAGGCGTTTGCGAGATAATTAAGATGGTAGAAAAATAGTATGGCACTGCTAAAAAAAAACGATTCAAAAATCCATCCAGTTTTGTAATTTCGAATTTTTTCAAAAATCCAAAAACTTTCTTTTCGGAAATGTTTACATTAATTAGAATTTGAAATACTTCTTTAAATTAAACAAAAAACGGTCTGTGACAGGTCCCGTCATTTACGTATTATGAACAATTTTTCTTCATCAAAATGTATACTTTAGCGTGAATATTCAATTTTTGTATGAGTCTATATTTGCTTTATAAGCTCAGTACTTTTTCAAATACATTGAATATACCTAAAATAGCTCACCGATTTTTAAAAAATCAAAAACCTTAGAGGCGCTTTCGTGATAATTAATATGTACCTTATTGTTACAAAAAAATTGATAGTATTTACCTTCATTTTTGAGACTAAAAAATATGTGCATATCTTAAAATCTTATCTAGGAATCAAAGACGTTTAACCATGTTTGAAGAAAAAAGACTTAGCCGTTTGGGCTGTAGATCAACTGCACACATATAGAATTTTATGAACGAACATATGAAATTATTTTTAAAAAAATTGCCAAAAATTTTAATTATTCTTACTTGCAATAACATTGTAATTAACTAATTGTTAAAAGAAATACAAAAAACAAATACATTAAAAGTTCTTCCTAACTGAATTTACTGGAAATGTTTTTGAAAAAATGTCATATTCCAAAACAAAAAATTGAGGGTATGGCAGCTTCCGATATTTTCGCTTCTAAGAGAAGTTGTGTCAAGTTATTTTAAATTCATGGAAATATTGTATATGGCCGAAGCTTAATATAAATCGGCCCGGTCGTTTAGCTTCAGATCATAATTTAGAGATCAATTATTTTTGCAAGATTGCATGACTTGTTGTAAACACAGTGTTATTTTTTTGTAATTTTCAGGTAATTTTCGTCATCTCAGCTATCGTTGCTTGCGTACAAGCTGGTGGTCCAGCTGCTTACTCGATTTCTGCTCCAAGTATCGACCATGGATCAGTAGGAAATTCACAAGAACATACTGTTAAGGTAAATTTATAAAATAATCAAATAAAAAATGTAATTGTTCAAAATCTCAACAAAAAAAAAATCACAACTTTCAATCCGCATGACAACATGAGATTTTAAACTAAACTCAAACTTAACAATTTATCGAAACAAACAATTTAACAATTCAAGGGTCATTATGGACAAAATTCCCAATCGGACTACTCCAGCCAAGTTACTGCTGGCCATGCTGTCTCACACGTTTCGCGCTCTAGTACCACGAACGATGCTGCTGTTGTCGCACCCAGTTATGGCGGTAAGTTAACTATAGAGGAATTAGGGCTGTAAATATATACATATGTTTTAAATCAGCACCATAAAAAAAAACAAGTACAATAAATTAATGTAGATGCTTTTCACTCTTGCACCGCTTAAAAAAAAATATCTTATTAACTCTTATGTGCATATATGCAAATAAGGTCACTTAGTTCAGGCTGCACATGCTATTTCTGCCCCAGCCATTGCCCACAGCTATGCTCCAGCCATCTCGCATGGATATGCCGCTGCCCCAGCACAAATTTTGTCTCATGGTTATGCAGCTTCCGCACCCATATTGTCTCACGGCTATGCTGCTGCCGCTCCTAGTTACATCTCAGCCGGTCCAGCACTGGCTCATGGCTACCTTTCTCATGCACCAGCCGCCTTATCTCATTCCTATGCAGCGCCAGCTTATTCGTCGTACATTGCCTCGGCTCCAACTGCTCTGAAAGTTGCCTCCGCTCCAGCTTACTCTTCTGGTTACATATCACATGCTCCAGCCTACTCGCATAGCTATGTATCTGCTCCAGCACCACTTAAGTTAGCTGCTCCAGCTATCGCCTACGGATCCCATGGTAAGTATTTGCTCTAATAAAATTATCATATTCGTTTCTCTTTTGTAAATATTTTGCTTCAATGAGCTTAATTTTTCGCACAAAGGCACCAACACACACTCAAACGCACACACACGCTATAATGTATGTAAATATATTTTTTTGATTGCACTTATACTAAGGATCTCTTGAATTCTCTTAAAAAAAAAACATTATAACATTAAAAGTAAAGCACTTAAAAGATATAATGTACGTTGAGAATTTTTGAGAAATAAAATGAAGTAGCTTCTTCTAAAAAAAGTTATTAAAAAGATTAGCTTTGAAGGTGTTAGCTGTTGTTGTTGCAGGCATATTTTTTTTAATCGAATAAAAGCAACAGAGCAGAAACATTTAATAGTACTAGGACGCTGTTACTTACTTCAAATTTTCTTGTTCAATTAACAATTTTCTAAGAGAACAAAGCAACACCAAGATTAGTGGTTTGTCAGGCAAACCTTTTATCATTAATTTTTAAAGCAAAAAAAAAACATTTTAAACCAATTATGTCGATAAAAAAGGTTCGATTTTCCAATGAAGCACTTAATGCTTTGAAAATCTCGGATCTACTTAAAACTTTGTTTTTCGAATAATCACAACTGAAAAATGTTCCCACATTTTCGTATAATTTTTTGTAGCTACGTAAAAAAAATAATTACAGTGAAGTCTCTCAAAATCCGACGTTGACATGCAATCGAATAATTCTCAATTAAATTCTGAAAATTTAAACAAAAAAGATATATTTCATCAGAATTGTGAAAGTTGTTTCCGAGAATTTTTATTTTTTGTTACCCTTGCCTTCAAATCAATATCTCTCTTAATAAATGTTATCATTGTTATCGCCATCCATCGGTTCCATTAATCCTCCATCATATCCTCTGTGAAATGAAATACTGAAACAATTTTTCCTGGAATTACTTCGTTGGTGGTAAAAAATGGTGTTCCTTTGCCTGACAGTATAATCATGGCACTTACTGTCGCTATTTCTTAATGCAATTTATAGCCTCATTATGCATTTTGTGATTAATTAAAGCTTTTAACCGTATGAGAAAGGGAATATCCTTTTTCGGTATGTCATACAGATTTTGGCGCAAGCTTCATGAACTCCCCTAATGAAAAAATGGTTGCGGAAATTCGTTACATTATGTGAAAAATAATCAATTGATTCTGTGGAAAATACGGGTATTTTGTTTGGAGGTTTTAATTTTATTTTTTTTAATAAATGTTTGTATATAAATTTATTGTTTTTTTTTCAGTTATTTTAATAGCGAAAACTTAAGTCTTTAATTTATTTATTTTTTAATTTGAAATTCTTTTCATAGAAAATGACAAATTTCGACACAGCCAGTAGTTCAAATATTTGACACATGAAATGATAGTACCATTACCATTACCATTACTATTACCATTATAATTACTTTTACCATTACCCAATTTGTGTATATCCTTTTAAGGGTTATCAAAACTCGCTTAATTATAAAAAAATAGCCTAAACAATTTTTTTTTTTATCTTACGGAATGGAGTGGATCTTTTAAGATTTTTAGAACCTTTAGATTTTAGTTAAACTTTTAAAATATGCCCAACATTTTTGTCTGCAGTATTATGGCAAGGACACATTTTTTTGCTTTTTTTTTAATTTAAAAACAAGTTCTAGTGTTATTATTATATTTTTTTTTAAATTCTCTTTAAAAAATTAAAATGACGGGCTTCGACATAAATTTCGATCAATCAATGATGAATAGTTTTGGTACTTAACATATATAAGTATATGATGAAATCTGTAAGTTTCCAGAAAGACCCTTAAATACAAACATGCCCGTTTAATTGAAGAACTGAAAATAGAATACAAATTAATTGATAACATTTGATAACAAATCCGATAGAATACTAAAAATAATTTCGACAAGCTTTTTAAATAGTTTTACATTCAATTTCAACACTCCCACTCAATGTAAAATTTAAATAAATTTGAGTCCTATAATTGCTTTAGCACATAAATCATGTTTCTTGAAATCCAACTGTTTTGCTAAGAAGTCTGCATTCAAATCTGCTGGACTTATGTATTTTAAATTAATTAATCCTTCATAAAATTTGTCACGAACCAAAATGGTGACGAACGTCGATGTGTTTTGTCCGTGGATTATATGAGCATGTTAATGCCAGACTTATATCACCTTTGTTGTCGCAGTGAATTATTGTTAATTTCTGAGAATTTGGAATAAGATCTAATTGTAATCCCTTAATGCATAAAGCTTCTTGAGTATCTTACCAGTGTTGTTGGAGAAACCTTTTGGTTTTAGCATATATAAATTATCATCATCTGGTCAATGTCAATGTCAAATTGTGTAACTAGAGAAACTACGGTGCCAGCTATATCTTACATAATCAATCATCGCTTCATAAGCAATCTATTTTCTTTGAGCGCAACCTTTCACAACCAAACGCGCCTTGTATCTAGAAATCTTGCCCTTGCTATCATGTTTTGTTTTAAGTACCCATTTGCAGTTGACAGCTCTTTTGTCATTAGGCAAGATTCCAGGTCTGGTTTTCTCTCAAAGAATCTATCTCTTCTTGCAAAGCTTCCCCCCACAATTCGTCATCAGCTCTCTCAAGGGCATCTTCAAATTAAAAGGATCATGTAACTCACCTGTTGTCACCGAATACGCCATGAATTCATCCCTTCTAATTGGCTTCGGAATACGTTCACTTTTTTCTTTGAAACTTCTATTGAGGTTGAAGATAAACGCGTTTTTATTTGGAAATAAAAAAAAATGCAAAATAATTTTAAATTTAACAGTTAAAAGTCCGAACCAAATTTGTGGTCTGTAGCTTAAATTCTTTTTCTACTTCCTTGTTTGAGCACACAAATTTAAAATTTATTTTAAAAAAATCCATTTATTTTTCGTTATGGTCCTTTTGGGTTTGTCTGAGCCCATAACCTGATGAAATAAGTAAGAGTTTCCAGAAAACCCATTAATACAAACACGTCCGCTTGATTGAAGAACTGAAAATAGAATAATAATTTATTGATAACATTTGATAACAAAGTCGAAAGAATACTAACTGGGGTTTTTTATAATTTAATTTCATGTCCATTATGTTTTAAAAATTATTGCGGGAAACTGGCCTCCGGGGCTGACTCGAATAAATTCCAGCCGAGAGGTTCAATTTTTGAACCCACATTTTTGAATCAATTGCTGCCGTATGTCAGCAATAAGGCATCTAATATTCTCTTCCAAGCCGTCAATCGTCTTGGGCTTATCTGCGTAGACAAGCGACTTCACATAATCCCAAAAAAATAGCCAAGCGGTGTTGAATCGCACGATCTTGGAGGTCCAGGCTCACGACGCGGGTTAATGCGCTCATAAAAAGTTTCCTTCAATAAATTTATTGTTGCGTTGGTTGTATGACTTGTAGCGCCATCTTGTTGGAAGCGAAGATCGTCCACATCCTCCAATTCAGACACGAAAAAGTCATTAATCATGACTCTATAGCGTTCCCAATTGACTGTAACTTTATGGCCGCCTTCATTTTTGAAGAAATATGGACTAATGATTATCTCTGCCCATAGAGCATACCAAACAGAGACAATGACCTGTGGATTATGATCACTCCGTATATGAAAATTTTGCTTATTAACGTGCCCATTACACCAAAAGTGAGCTTCATCGCTGAACAAAATTTTCATGTTCAGGAGTAAATCGATTCATTATGAAATGGCAAACCAAATTGAGCATAAATCAAGTGACAGCTGTCAAAAAGACCAACTCCGAAAAAGTATTGCCAGATTGAAAACCACACGTCTAAAAAAAGAACAGCCGGTATAAAATAATTTCGAAAAAGTGTTAAAAGAGTTTTATACATTCAATTTCAACAGTATAATAGTTCAAAAAACACATGTCCAATTTGCTAAAGATTTTTATTTTTTCGACTGACGACAAATGGCAAAGTCCTTTAGTGAAAAATGTAACGACAATTTTTACTTGCGATATAGGCACTATAGGGCAAGTTTTGCATTTGGAAAAAAATCAAATACGAGATTTTAATCAAAGCTGATATTACGATGATAGAAAGCACCAAAAAAGTGGGTCCGGCAATTCCGTATGTCTGTCTGTCTGTCTGTAGAACGATCTACAGCCTAAACGGCTGAACCGATTTTGTTCAAACTTGTTGGTTAGACATTTTAGGTGATTGTCCAAAATACATTTTTGACTCGTTGTTTTAGCCCCAAAAATAACGGTACTTGCCATACAAATTTTTCTACCATCTTAATTATCTCGAAAATCGCTCCAACGATAAATTTTTAAAATATTTTGTTATTAACGGTACCTGCCATACAACCATTTTATTGATTTTCGACTTTCTCATAAACGGCTCAACAGATTTCGACCAGAATTTGTGTACGGGATCTCCTGCAAATTCTAAATAATAGATACTGCATTTCAAAATTTCTGAAAAATATTTTTTTTTGGATTTTTGAAAAAAAAAATATTTTTTTTTTGAAAATTCAATATTTCGAAATCGGGTGAGCGATTTTTTCTGAAATTTTGTTGTTAAATTTATATTATTAAATATTTAAAATGTCAATTTTTTTTTGAAAAAAATTTAGAATTTTTATATATAAAAAAATTAATTGAAAAACGACTTTAAAAATACTTTTCGCGGTTCAATTAAGAATATTTTGCATATAATTTGATCGAACGTAGGAGTCGTGCATTTTATTTTATTTTGCCTTTGGTCAATAAAATCACACTATACAACTACTACTACAAGAAAAACAAAATAATTAATCTCACCATTGTGTTCCGGCAATTAATAGGAATATTTTTTTTAAGTTTTTGTTTTGTCAGTTTATTGAAAATAATTCATCTCCGAATTCTTCGATTTTCAAAAAGCGAATAGTTTGCAAATGCTCACTTTCCTATATGATCCTGCATTCGGTTTTATTCACCTAACTTGAATGTGGAATACACAGATACAAGAACATTTCCCTTATCCTTATGGTTCTCGTCTTTTATCAACAAACAGACACAATATTATTCGAACATTTCTTTTTTAATTCATATTCACCTACATATACAATTTACATTACGACTCGGTTACGTGTTTATTTGTTCACGAAAAACAAAGGAGAAATGATGGAATGAATATAGGAACACAGACGATCTTAAAATCCATTTAAATTTAAAATAACTGTCGAGGATAATATTTACATAAATACAAGAACAAAAAAAAAATACATTTGAAGAGGATTAAAAAATGGAAAAATTAAATAAAAATAACAGAAAGGACTTACGAGATGGTTTTTTTTTATTTTTCACCATTTACAGCTGGACATGGTCTTGGACTTGGATTAGCTGCTGCTCATTATGCTGCACCTGCCTACGCTGCACCTGCTTACGCTGCACCGGCCTATGCTGCCCATGCCTATGCTCCCGGTCCAATTATCAAGTATGATTCGAATTCAATTTTGTAAGGGGTTTTCCAATAAGAGGTGTTATTTTGAATAGCCCGCTAATTCGGTAGCTGTCACTTTTGAAGCTGTCATTTTTTGACATTTGACAAGTAGAAACTACGCTATTAATAAAAATGGAACGATACACGCTTCAACAACGCATTTCTTTTTTTTGAATATCAAAATAACACCTCTTATTCGAAAACCCAAGGGTTTTCCAGGGTTTTCCAATAAGGAGGTGTTATTTTGAATAGCCCGCTATTTCGGTAGCTGTCAATTTTGAAGCTGTCATTTTTTAACATTTGACTAGTAGAAACTACGCTATTAATAAAAATGGAACGATACACGCTTCAACAACGCATTTCTTTTTTTTGAATATCAAAATAACACCTCTTATTGGAAAACCCTATACAATTTGACATTATAGTAATTTTCTTTTTTTTTCTTTTTTCATTTTCCTATTCGAAATGCTAACACTGTGTTTACTCATATTTTGCTATTGTTTGATATAACACTAACACCATCAGAGCCGCCCCAGCTTTAGTGCATACATCCGTCGCCGGACATGGCATCCATTATGCATACTAAACGAAATAATATTACTGGCTTTATTATGGTGCTGACTGTTTATTGAAACAACGCCATTTTTTTTCGTAAATAAAAACGGAAGCATGATGAAAGGAATGTTGTAAAGGATGTGTGTTTTATAAAGTTTTTTTTTGTATAGTTTTTGTTAATAATTTAAGCTTAGAGCAAAATAAATCGCGGTTGAATGAGAGAAACAAATATGAAAACAAATAAAAGAAAATTAAAAAGATGTTTGGTGTTTTTTTTCCTTAATGTTGAATATTTATAATGAAGTAAGAACTCTTTGAAGATTTTGTTGTATTCGCAACGACTTAGACAGGACGTAATTGGAGATCCCGATTATAGCAGACTTCTAGGAATACAGAGGGTAAGTATTTATTAATTTGTTTATGTGAATGAGATGGATTCCCATTCTCCTTTTGATGATGTAATAATACTTTGAAATGACGCAGGAGGTACACACATATACATATATGTGTTACTATCGTTACTAGTGTGATACTGATATTTTTGATTTTAAAATTCTATTAATAAAATAACACTTGTAATGCAAAGACGCATAATATCCTTTGAAAAGAATTAAAATATAATTGGTTTCTATTTGAGAGTGAGAAAATGTAGAAATATGAATAGCACTGATTCTTGTATCACAGCTAAACATGGGTTTGTTTGAGAAACTTATCCCAAATACCTTTATCTTTGGTGGGAAATTAGAAAAAAAAATATAAAAATTATATATTTATTTATTTATTTATTTATTTATTTATTTATTTATTTATTTAGCTTATTGCAAGCGAGCGAATTACTTAAATTATATAATACAAACTTAAATTATAAATAATATACTTAACGCTAATAAGAAAATAGTGCGGTGGAGTGAGGTTAGGGAGAGAAGTTGTATAGAGTTGGTGTGGTGAATGGGGAGGCGGAAGAAGGGGACAGCTCTAAGGTTATGTGGATTGGTATCGATTTTAATCCATTCGAGCAACGCAGGAGAGTCTATGGCTCCAGTGATGAGCTGATAGACGAATATTATGTCAGCGATACGGCGACGTTGAGAAAGGGTGTGCATGCCAATTAGTTGCAAACGGTCTTCATAAGGGGGTAAAATTACGGGATCAGACCAAGGTAGACTGCGCAAAGCGAATCTGAGAAATCTCCTCTGAACAGCTTCAATTCTAAGAGATTGAGTGATTTGGAAGGGAGACCAAACCTGACTAGCATATTCAAGGATACTCCTGACGAATGTGGCGTATAAAGATTTGGTAACATGGGGGTTGGAAAATTCTTTAGACCACCGTTTAACAAATCCGAGGGTAGAATTCGCTTGCCCGATGATATGATCAATGTGAGAGCGAAAATTTAACTCCTTATCACATATAACCCCGAGATCACGAATAGATGAAACGATAGGGACAGGTATGTTACAGAAGTGATAGATTCGAGGATTTGAAGGTATACGTTTACGGGAAAAAGACATAGATTGGCATTTACTAATATTAAGCTCAAGAAAGTTCTTGTTGCATCAGGTAAGAAAAGTATTTAGATCAAGTTGAAGCAGCGAAGAATCATGAGATGACGAGATTACTTTAATTATTTTAATGTCGTCTGCATAAATAGAAATGTCTGAGAAAAAGATGACTCTACCGACATCGTTTATTGCAAGCACAAACAGAAGTGGACCGAGATGGCTACCCTGCGGAACGCCAGAGGAGGCGAGGAAGGGATCGGACACTTCATTTCTGAAAACAACCCTGTATAAACGGTTCTAGAGATAAGATTTCACCCACTTGATGAACGATGGTGGAAAGCCAAAGGCTTGTAACTTAACGTAGATAATTTGGTGACTGATTTTATCGAACGCCTTGCTGAAATCATTGGTGATAACATCACATCGTAGCCTTTTTTCAGTGCCGAGAGTGTCGTGGAGACAAACTGGGTAAGATTAGTCGTAGTGGATCTTCCCTTTAAAAATCCGTGTTGAAGTGGAGAGACAATTGATTTACAATGGAAATAAAGGGAATCATACACTATACTTTCAAAGAGCTTGGGGATAACGGAGAGTTTAGCAATCGGTCGATAGTTAGAGATTTCGTTCTTACAACCCTTTTTAAAAAATTGGAAAAATAAAGGATTCCTTCCAAAGACAGGGAAAAACTGACTGTGAAAGCGAGAATTGAAAAAGATTAGTGAGGGGTTCATAGAGTGCAGAAGCGCAATTTTTAAGAAAAATTGCTGGGATACAATCAGGACCGGGTGAAAAGTCATTATTCAGTAAACTTAACTTTTCACGGACGGTATGCGAACTAATGTTAAGAGAAGACATAGAAGTGTGCGGGCTATTTGAAAGAAATTTGTGGTAGTCAAGGTCAGGTTCATTTGAATTATTGCTATAGGATTGACTAAAAAAGGTAGCAAATAGGTTAACAATTACTTTAGCTTCAGAAGAAGATGTGCCCATGAAATTGAATGTTGAAGGAAGACCGTCGGATTTTCTTTTCACGTTTATAAATTGGTAAAAGCGTTTTGGTTCGGTGATGAGACAGGTTTGCATTTTATTGAGATAGATTTGGTATAGAGACTTGCAGAGAACAGAAAAATTAGAAGATATACATATATATAGTCTGGTGTCACGTCGTGGAGGCTGAAGAATATGCACGTCACGTGCGCCCTAATCATTAAGGCAAGCATTTTTCAGATGCCATCTCCACTTACCAGTCAGGAGGTCCCTTATAAGTTTTAGGTTGTTCCTATTTAACTCAATAGAGGTTATGCGAATTGTTTTTGGTTACATTTTCTAAGTGTTGTTCAATTCCAGCCCTATACTTTTTAAACCGCAAAATGGATAACCCTGTGCAATTTTCAAGCAACGACAATGTACAAGTTTCGAAAATGTGTAGTTTGAAGCGTGGGTATGTTGACCAAACAAGCTGAACTGCTTCGTAAGCTACGTGTATCACTTAAAGGACTTCGAAAATAACCACTCTTTATAATATTTTTTTTTAAACTTTGTGGTAGTACAAATGCTTTAATGGAAGAATTTTTAAGTTCCTGAAAAGGGACATAGACGGGCTCATACGATTGGCTCTAGCAAGTGATCTAATAGCTTTTTTTTTAAATTAAAAGTAGATTTTTAAGATATGACGTATATGTGCCGCCCCAAAAGAAATACCATATTGAAGTCTTGAATGAAAAGTTGCCTAATAAGCCGATCTTAATGATATATCATTCAAATATTTTCTTAAAAGAAACAAGTGGCGAAGAGAAATACGAATATGCTGTTTCAAATATAAAATGTGTTCTAACTAATTAAAATTTGGTCAATGAATATTCCCAAGTATTTGAACCTACTAACTATACTTCAATAGTAAGACAACCTAACCCGCAACTTAAATTATTATAGAAATTATTTTTATTTTTATCCTCATTACAATTGCAATTGCAGTCAAAAACAAATTTGTTTCAACTCCAAGAGTGAAAACAAAAATCGTATCGGGTAACTCCATATTACGCAGGTTAAAAAACATTAGTTTTGTTTTATTACTGACCACCAGCTTGTGAGTTATTAACCAGACACTTAAACGAATATTGTGGTTAATATCAGCAAGTAAATCAAGAGCGCTGGAAAAATTGTATGAAATCCCTAGATCATCTGCAAAAGCTGTTAGGTTTCCTCTAAACCGTTAAAAATAAGGAAAGATAAAGGCCAAAGGACTGAACCTTGGGGAACTCCTTTTTTAATAAACACAGAATCACTTAGATGACCATTTATTCTGACTTTCTGAGACCTATTCTTGAGGTAAGAAGTTAGCCAACAAAACATAAAGCCACGAAAACCAGCAAGATATAAGTTATCTATGAGGATATCGTGGTCTACCATATCAAATGCCTTTGTAATATCAACAAATAGTCCTGTCATCTATATCCTTGTAACTAATGGAACTGAAGGCTAGAAGAGCATCTTCAGTAGAGACACCCTCCCTAAAACCAAACTGAGCATCGTTGAAAAAATGTTTTTTTTTTTTGAGATATTTCAGCATTCTTATTTTTATAACTTTTTCATACATTTTTGATATAGAAGAGAGCAACGAAATTGGCCTGTAATTGTTTTTATCTTTTTTATTCCCTTTTTTGAAAAGAGGTAAGACGTAGGCACATTTTAATTTGTCTGGAAAAATTCCTTCGAAAACGCTCAAATTGAAAAAATGGATCAGAATATCGACAAGATTTAAAGCAATTTTTTTTAAAGATAGCAGTTGAAATTTCATCACAACCACTCGAACTAGAATTATTTAAGCTGCTTATTGTTTTCAAGATTTCTAACCCTGTGATGGGTTCAAAAAGGAAGCTTCTGGAACTTATTGTATTTCCAACTAAGTCAGAACGTGGACAACGCAGAAATGAGTTATAATTTTGCAATACCAAGGCATTATTACAGACTGGCGAGAAATAATTGTTAAAAATGTTCGAAACTTCAGAAGGATCAACAATACATGACCATCATCCCTTGATGATATATCTTTCTGTTCTTTTAGCCGCTTCTTCTGTTTTGATCTTATTTTTGTTAACGTGTTCTCCTTTAGAGACGCTATGTACCATTTTACTTGCGATACACCCACATAGTTTGACATTTGAAAAAAAAAACAACGCAAGATTATATTAATGAGGACACGGTAGTGCCCAAACAAATACTACACCCCTTTTTACAGAATGAAACTCAGGCGATTTTCGACCCCCCACTAAATTCAGTGCCAATAAAGTCAGAAACTTTAAAATCGCAGCATTTGCTGAGCTTACTAGGCTTAGGCAATTCATCAAACTCAATTTCAATTCTTTAGCGCTAGTGGGTGCCGAGATATAAAGGGTTATCCATTTTGCGGTTTCAAGAGTATAGGGCTTGAATTCGACATCTGTCAAACTAAGTTGTTAAACCAATTTTTTTTTCAGTTGAAAGTCTGACATAATAGATCGCTTAACTATCGCACAACGCGTACAAATTGTTAAAACCTACTACAAAAATGGTGATTCTGCCACAGCCACATATCGTGCCTTAAGAGGAGATTATGGTTACATAATCGTCTAACTACGCAAGCAATTGGCAAAATTGAGAAGAAATTTGAAGAGACTGGATTGGTTACAGATATTGTAAGGCCTGCGAATCATCGTTTCGCTCGTACCACTGAAAATATAGTTGCTGTATTTGAAAGTGTTGCCGAAGACCCGAATGTTTCGATTCCTCGCCGTTCTCAGGAATTAGGACTGTCTTACGGCACATTATGGCGTATTTTGCATTTGGATCTACACCTACATCCATATAGAGTCCAGCTCACACAACAACTGAAGACAGCTGACCATTCACAACGTCGTAGATACGTCGAATGGGTGCTTGCACAACAGGCGGTGGACGTCGATTTTTCGAACAAAATTTTCTTCAGCGACGAAGCACATTTCTCACTCGGTCGGTATGTGGGTATTTTAATAAACAAAATTGTCGTATTTGAGGTTCTGAGAATCCTCAAGTAATTGAAGAGAGGCCATTACATCCAGAAAAAATGACTGTTTGGGGCGGTCTTTTTTCTGGAGGTGTGATTGGACCTTACTTCTTCGAAAACGACGTTGGAACGACTGTCACCGTCAATTCGGAGCGTTATGGTCATATGATAGCCGACTTTTTTTTGCCTGCTATTGAAGAATACGACTTGGAGAATATGTGGTTTGAACAAGACGGTGCCACATGCCACGCAAATCGAGCAAATATGGCTTTATTGCAAGAGACATTTCCTTGCCGCGTAATTTCTCGTCGTGCCGATATCAACTGGCCACCAAGATCATGCGATTTGACACCGCTGGACTTTTTTTGTGAGGCTACGCGAAAGACCGTGTTTATGCAGTTAAACCTTTAACTCTTGAGCACTTGAAAATCAACGTTCGTCAAGTTAGAGATACCGCCCAATAGGTGTCAAAAAGTGGTCGAAAATTACCTCAAAAGGATCGATGCTTGCAACAATTCGCCTGGCGGTCATTTAAATGATGTAGTGTTTCACACATAATGTCAACGTTCAAGCTTTATAATAAAAAAAAAATATCATGAAAAATAATATTTTATAAGTGTTTTATTTACGTTTACTTTTGAAACCGCAAAATGGATAACCCTTTACAAATTAAACATGAGTACTAAAAAATAATTTAAAAAAAATATTTCCCGCTGGCCAAGACCGCCAATAGCAACGAAACAATCGGCGAATTTTGGTACCAAAATACAGTCTCGTTTCGGATGGGTTTAAAGTAGTCTCGTCTCGGTCTCGGTCTCTGTCTCGTTGCCAGCCCTATCTGCACTATACTATACACTTATTAAAATTCACAAAAGTTAGACTTGACCTTAAAAATAATAGATTGACTCCAACCAAGCCAATTTATAACAGTTACGTTTATGAAAGTATAGTTTATGCGGGCTCGCAGAAGGGCATTCGATTGCCGAAACTTAGTTATTGAATACGCAGTCGCACTCCATCCGTGCGAAGCACCGCCACCGGGAATATTTCACACTTTTAAGGTGAGAACAACTGTTAGAAACGGGTTTACCTCCTGTTATAAATTATAAATTGACATTTCTCTACACAATATTAATTTGTCGATGTAAAATTTGAAACACCCTATTCAACCATATTCA
This sequence comes from Philhelius pedissequus, assembly GCA_910595825.1. Classification (NCBI taxonomy): domain Eukaryota; kingdom Metazoa; phylum Arthropoda; class Insecta; order Diptera; family Syrphidae; genus Philhelius; species Philhelius pedissequus. Next base: position 45,544,233 of record OU343162.1, read on the forward strand.
TCATTTAATTTTATGTATGTATGTATTTGAAGAAATCAATTGTTGGTTCGTGTCGAATAAAAGGCTATTAAGACAAGAGGATATCCTTAAACAAAAACTCATTTAATAATTAATGAGCTTGCAAAATATTTCAATCTTTCTGAATTATACAACATGTTAGCTATCCGAATATCGGTTCCACCCAGCAATCCAAGAGGTTATTTAATTATAAATGATTTGTAATGGAGTTCAATTAGATTATTCATCCCGTCAATCAAAATTGCCATGCTCACCCAAAACAAAATCAAATAAAAAGCTGCCACACTCGAAACTTCCTCGAAGTTATATTTGAGATGATAACTGCACAACCATGTCCATGTGTCATACGGAACTTGTGACTTTTTTAAGTAAGCAAGGAGACATTGATATAAATATCAAAGAATTGGTTTTTTAATTTTTTTTTAAATTTTATTCAGTCAACAAATACTTTTCAAAGTTGATAAGTATCCTTATTACATACGACTCTTCGTCAACAAGTGAACTAAATGGTATCTACTTGGAATCTGTTCAGTCATCCTTTAAAAATCTTACTCAACAAGGCCAATTCGTTGGCATAAATTGGATTGATACTAACGTGTTGGCAAAGCAAGAAGACTTAGGAGGGTTGCTACTCCAAAATGCTGATATAGGCATTGAGGTTGGTTTTGTCGATAAGCTATTTATACACTTATTGAATAATAAATGGATGCCTTTATTCGATTTTGCCAATAAATAGGGCTACATAACAATATTGCCAAGCCTGATTGAATTTCTAAACGCACGTTTGTTTGCAACCGAGAATTCAGTTCTGCGATTGAAGGATAAATATTACTTGTTTTTGTCATCTGAGGATGAAAATCCAGAAGACGTCTTGTCAAACGAAATTCTCAAACGTAAGTACTCTACATGTACAACATATATATATATATATATTTTTTTTTTTTTGAGTTTATTTATAGCTCTATTGATGAAGAATAATGATGATCATTTAAAGCTTATCTGTTGTTAAATTCGCAGTAAGAATTTATCAAGATTTATTTAACTACCTATCTATTTGATCTAAAAGCGTAACGATAAGCAAACACTCCCCGTCATAAATATAAAGCCACTTAATTTTTGTATTTTTGTCTGTGCCATAGATAGATTGAAATAGAATCAGTAAAGTTAAAAAAAAATAGATAAAGGGATCTCAGAAAATAAATGGTCGATTAGTCTTGGTTTTTGAAGCAAACAAAAAATATGGTATAAGGATGTTCGTGTTTATATAATGTGTAATTCAACTCAACAGACTTCAAAATAACTAAAAGTTTTCCATAATATTGAGGTCCGGCCGGAGAATAGAATGCTCTACAAAGCATCGGTTTTAAATGGTTGACTTTACTAGTCGATAACATCTTTTAGGATGGCGCTAGAATATCAATTTATTTACGAAAAACCAATTCCAGCAAATATTTGTTGCAGTCATCTTGACACTTAAGTTGAATTTTTTTCTACACAAAAAATCACAATTCGTCAATCATTAATACCCTAAACAGATGTGTATAGCTTTTTCACATGCAGCGAAAATAAATTATATATATTCTGATGGGTGTCGACACATTCCAAAAGCGCTGCATGCATGTGAAATAATTGGACTTTGGTATTACTCATATTGACTTTAAAAAAATACTTTTTACTTGCTATGTACATATTATGTATAGGTACTACCAAGTTTTGTATGAACAAAAAATCGAACTTAGGATTTTGATCAAACTTGGCATTACGATGGTGGAGAATACCAAAAAGTGGGTCCCGAAATTCCATCTGTCTGTCTGTCTGTAGAAAGATATACAGCCTAAAGACTAAAACGATATCCTTTAAACTTAAAGTGTTTTAGGTGAATATCTCAAATATATTTTTGAATCCAGTTTTTAGCCCCAAAAATAACGGTACTTGTCATACAATTTATTTTACCATTTTGATTATCTCGAAAATGGCTCTAATGATTTTGATAAATGTTAGTGCACTCCTTTTGGTAGAGTCGACATTTTGTCAATTTTTTTTTCATATTTTGTTTTAACGATAGGTACCTGCCATACAAACATTTTTTTTTGATTTTCGACTTTCTCATAAGCGACTCTATGGTTTTCGATCAAAATTTTTATACAGGAGATCCTTCGAATTATAAAGAAGCATATCAAAATTTTTGAATTTTTTTTTTTGGATTTAAAAAAAAATATGTGTGATATTTATAGTTATAGTTTACATTATTAAATATTTAAGATTGTCATTCCAATTTTTATCAAGAAAAAAATTAAATAATTTTCTTGTTTTTCTGTTGTTTTTAATTTAACTATATGCCTGTAAGACCTAGTGGTGCAAAATTTTAAACGATTTAGTAAAATGTTAAAGCCACTTTTAGCAATTTACTAAGCTAAAAAGATGATTGAGCTAATTTTAAACGCTTTTAACATTTTACTAAAGTTAAAATCACGGAATGGCTACTTTAACTTTTAGCAATTTGCTAAATCCATTATGGAATCTGATAGTATATCAGCCTTGCACGCGGGGTGCCCATGTTCGAGTCCTGCTGGTGCACATTTTTTTTTTTTTTTTTTTTGTAAATAATGAAGTTAAAATGATTAAAATCGAAATAACTAATACCTTTTTAGAGCACATGTTGGGTTTTCATCAACATATAATTAATTTACAACGCATAAAAACTATAATTGTGTTCATTAAAATTCAAAGCCTACAAATGTTCAGCTTTCTGCTTAATAATTAGCAATTTACTAGTTTAGATAAGGTTTTAAAATTTTGAAATAGTTATTCAATCAATAAGCACTTAGGAAATTGCTAACTAGTAAAATGTTAAGCCCTTAACAATGGGTTGTTTAAAATTTTGCGCTATATTTTACTAGTTAGCAAGTGTTTATTGATTGAATAACTATTTCAAAATTTTAAAAACCTTTTCTAAACTAGTAAATTGCTAATTAAGCAGAAAGCTTTTTTTTCAAATTTATCTTACCTTGTAATTTAAGAGGAATTTTCGTATATTTAAATACAGACATTAATATAAAATATGTATGTACATATGTATTTCTGGAATTTTGTTTAGAATTTGACAAATATTTATAGGGCTGTTGTTGTTTGGTCTAATGTGAATAATCCTTTAAGGCAGAGGAAATGTTTCGTTTGAATTGTTTCTCGCAGAATGTTTTTCCTCGGTAATTGCCGACAACATGGTGTTACGTATGCTATACGGTGGGTTGGAAAATCTTCATCGTCATAGACATCAATTTTCGCCCTTGTCCCCAATTTCAAGTGTTTCTATCCTTATGATGAGTGTACCTTAGGGTGGAGAGAAATTCAACTTTTTTTATTTTTTTCTGTATTTCCTTATAAAAAAATCACCCAAAAATCACAGAATAGAGAGCTGTTGTTGATAGCCATCCAGCATCTTTATCAACCAACCCTAACAAGCTAATTATACAAAATGTTCTTTACTCAACTATAGCCAAACTCTTGTTTTTCATAATCTCATGCATATCTTTTCTACAGTTGATTCTAGCTTGAAGGTTAATCTGGCTTTGTTCTTCTCGTGCTTTTATTAATCGTCGAAATAATATCTGACGTATCGATTTCTTTTTGTGTCTATCATTATAGCTTAAGAGCCAGTTTCTGGAATTTCATCAAACAAAATTTCATGATGAAACGGGCTTAATAATGCTTTCCCACTTTCGAATCCAAATATCGAAATAAGAAAATCGACAAAATCACAGTGTGCAGAGAAAACTCCAGAGTTGGATCAGTGAATTTTGTTTCTACACAAAAGCCTTTTTATCAAATATCTGTAACCAATTTTAACACCTGCAACTAGACCCAAGCACCACAACAAAGCACAATACCAATTAATCATTTAGAATCCACCGGAGAGTTTAAGTCAGAAGAAACTACTGGCGTTTTATTTACATGCGAGGTTGGAGCCATTGATTGCTGAGCTCGAGAAGGCTGTTGTTTAATTTGAAAAAGGCTAGTGCACACCGATTGTGGACCCATCGATCATAGAATACTAAATGACCTCGATAAGATTGATTTTAGTTTTCCTTATTACAATTGCCTTACAAGATACAGAATTTCGTTAAACACATGACCATTGTGTGCACAGCAATCTCTCAGACACCTTTGCTGATATTAACAATTCTAGAAGCAAAAATTTTCGGATACAAGTCTTACCACTACATATCATTCTTATTTTGAATATTTTGGAGTTGCAATTTTTGCCTTAGCGGAAGTCGTGTATAACTATCACCGTACCATGTGTTCAGTTTTCGTGGAAATATAAAACAGCTGAATGAGGCAACTACTCCATAAATAATATTTTTTGCAAAAATCAAAAGAAGTTATTGAGACCAGGTACATAAAAACAACTGGAGATGGCTCATATCCCTCATGGGGTTATATCGACAAGTGGATCGAGTAATTAGCAAAATCGAACAACTATTGCTAAGTTCCATCTTTTGTTTGCCAACATTAAAAAACAAGCATTATATTAGGGTTGGTGACATAATCCCCAAAGTGAAAACCCCAAATCCAAAATCCCCAAATTAAAACCTCCAGCATCGAAATCCCCAAAGAAAAAATCCCCATGCAAACAAAATAAATTTCTCTTAAAGTCTTAAATAAAACGGAAAGCAAAAATTCACAAGAAAGTTTCACTAAGCACCATGAAAACTGAAGACTGAAAAGTGCATGCATTGATAGTAATTGATTGTTTAGAAACTGTTACTTGCTTGCGCTCATTAGTATCACAATAAGAGAATTTCATCAGATTTTTTTTGCACGGACCGGACACTGGGGATTTGGGGATTCCGTGGGACTTTTGGCAAGAAAGTCGTTGGGGATTTTGTCAGTGTGTATTATGTCTGTGGGGATATTGGCTAGTTGGATTTTATTTTTGGGGATTTTGTCTGATGGTGATTATTTTTTTGGGGGATTTCGTAAGACACCCATTATATTATTAAAAGATTAATTTAAGTAAATTATAATAAGAAGGAACAAGCATTTAAAAAAATAATTAAAATAAAGGCCAATAAGTTTATGTAAAGAAGTGAGCAACGACCATGCGATAACTTTGAGGATCTCTCGACTGTTAAGCAGTTTTGACACATCATATTAAGCTTAAGTCATTGGCTTGTCGCCATAAACGCTGCAAAGAGCTTGAGCTTTCTTCGAAGATGCAAGAAATTCTTCTCCAATTCTGATTTGTGTAAGGTCGAATATTACTCTCATATTTGGGCGGGAACTCCCAAAACTCATTTGAATCTTTTAGACAGAATTCAAAATAGAGCTCTAAATATGATAGGCAATAGAACTAATGGAAGCTTTAATGTTTTTCGAACAATGTCAAAAAGTTTCATGGCATTCATTATGTTATCGCTACTTTTATATTTTGTTTCTTATAAATTTAACATCAGCAGGTTTTAGCTCATATTTGCTAATCAGCTGTATTTCAATTTATAGGGTTAAAAAAACACCATCTGAGAATATTGTTTGTGTATTTTGTGGAAATTTGTAATTTTTAATTTTTTACTATACAGTTTATCCGCATCATCTTTTCGTAACGACTGCAAGAAACTCCTCCAATTTAACTTTGTGGACTCAAAAGTTTGTCGGTTCTGAAGATAACCTAAGTCCAATTCATTTGAATACTTATTTAGGGGACGGACACTTTGCAACGAACTCCGAACTTTACCCAAATAAATTCCTGAACATGTTTGGCAGAATTTTGGAAGTGGCTTCAGTCACATACATTCCGTATGTTGTTAGTTATTCTGTGGTAATTTATTTACATAATAATCTACATTCAAATGTGTATCATAAAGCGAAAGTAAACTAAAATAAAATACAATTTTTTTTTGTCAAGCCTAAAGGTTTCGGTGACGTGGACAATTTAGACCCAGATGAACCTAAAAGAAGTGTCGTTTATACTGGAACTGAAGCCGATATTGTGCTATCCTTCTGTCAACTCAGAAACTGTACTATCAAAGTAAAGCCTTGTAAGTTAAATATAAATTTTATTCATAACTTTTTTCACTTAAGTTAAAATTATTATTTTTCATGAAAACTTGAAGATGGAAACGATAACTGGGGTGGTGTCTACGAAAATGGCACTTCAGATGGTTTGATCGGATCAGTGTATCGACACGAAACTGAATTTGGAATTGGCTGCTACTACAATTGGTTCAATGATCTTTTTGAAACATCAATTGCCATTGCCAAATCAGCAGTTCCAATATTGGCACCAGCTCCATCGTAATTAAATCTTTCCCATTTTTTTTTGTTTACAATTGTACCTACCTAGTTTTATTTTTATTTTATCGCGAACAGACTGTATCCAGCCTTTATGACCATCATTCTGCCATTCAACAAACTGATTTGGAGCTTGATCATTGTTACGATTTTTGTCAGTGCCATTGTAATGCATGTGATAATGTTTTTCAACTCGTACATGGAACATCGCGATGAATCATCAACAAAATTCAACTTCGATCATTCATCATCCTTCGAACTAACTCAGTTTCAAATGGTGGCAATATTTTTTCAACAATCTTTCTCCCAGTCAAAGTAAGTGTGACCAACTAGTGAATTTTATTTGTTTGAGAGCACAAAATACCCGCTATTTTCTCAAATTCAAAAAAAAAAGAAAACAGGAAACAATGTCCAATGCTGTATAAAGTGGACTTTATTTCCATAGCGGGACAAATAAAAATAAGTAGATTTACTTAGAGTCGGGAAAAGTGGTTAAAAACCCCACTATGAAATATCGTTTATTAACTATACAAAATAACTCTCGATCACTATAATTTACTGTACTTCTATATATCTATACTTCTGTACTGCGCGTCGCGTAACAACCTTGTAGTAGCTCTGTCTGGACAAGACTGAATTTAAATTAGGGTTATTCACGATCTGGTGTACCACGTCTTGTAAAATTGTAAAATTTTATTTTTTACAACAGACTCTGAACACACCTTTACTAATCTGTAGCAACACTGAAGCAAATGTCAAAATCTGTTTCACATTTGTTCTGAAGATGGCTTATTTTGTGTTAAAAAAATCTTACACTCTTGTATTTTTCTGTTACAATAGGGTTCGCGTATTGTAAAAAAGTGTAAAAGTGTAAGACTTTGACATTCAGTATATTTTGTTGTTGTAGTGCAAAAAAATGCTACACTTTTACACTTTTACAATGATACAAGACCAGATACATCGGATCGTGAATACCCCTATTATATTATTGCATATAAGCTAAGAAAACTTTTAGTGCCCTATAGGTCAAAATAAGATGTTATGCTATTTTAATTTTGCGACGTTTCGCACATGGTTACGCTCATCATCAGGCCTTTATTTCACAAAAATAAATATATTCAATACATAAAAACAATTAGTTAACATTATTTTGAAAGTGTCGCCAACAAAACTTACATAAAAACATTTTGAATATAGGTTTAAAATTATTTTAACCTATAGCCCACTAAAAGTTTTCTTAACGGCAGTGTTGCCCCCCCAACTGGATGAAAGTGTAGTGAAAAAAGTGGAGTAAAAACATGCTAACAAGACACAAATTAATTTAAGAAAAAATGTTTCACTTTCATACATACGAGTACATAGGTATATAGGTATGATAAATTATATGTATACGCAACTAATAAAAAATTCTTATATAATAATAAATATGTATACTATTCACATCTTTACAAACAAAAATATACATTTAAGGATTAATTTTTTACTTGCGATTATATTTACTATAAGGCAAGTTATGTATTCGTAAAAAAATTTTTTTTTTCTAACAATCAAACATGACATTACGATCATAGAGAACACCAAAAAAGTGGATCCCGCAATTCCATCTGTCTGTCTGTCCTCGAGTCTGCAGCCTAAACGGTTCGGTGGACTTGCTTCAAACTTGGTACATATTATTTTTTCGGTAATATGCCCACATGTTTTTTTAATTTTTTTTAAGATGACAAATAACAGTAGCTCACATTCATTTTTTTGGGTCAAAAACAAAAATATTATTTTACTCAAAAACGGCTCCAACGATTTTTATAAAAAAAATCAGTTCATTCATGAAGGGAAAGGGTACCTTTTGATAATTTTTGTTTTGGAAAGAAATTGTTATTTTTAGTACCTCTAGTAGAACCATTTTCTTGGTTCTCGATTTTCTCGGAAACGATGAATTACATTTTTTTGAAATGTACGCAGAAGCTCCTAGAAAGTTTAAACACTATAATATACCAACATTTTTGAAAACATTTATTTTTTTGGAAATTGATATTTTTTTTTAAATCAAAATTTCGATAACGACTCAATAGATTTTTTCGAAACTTCGTATTTGGTGGCTTTTTGACATTATCTTGAACAGTTAAAAAAATAATTTGTAAAAAATAAATCAACGGTGCCTCCAATGCAAATGTTAAAAAACCGTCAAGAAAAAAAAATGTATTTCTCGAAAACGCCTCCTAGTATTTTTATAAAAAAAATTGTGTTCTTAAATTAGTACAGTTCACTTTTAAGTATAAAAGTATTTCTTTTTGCGTACTTATTAATGGTACTTCCCATAGAACCACTGTTCATATTTTCGACTTTCTCAATATTGAATGAACTGATTAAAATAATTTTTTTTATACAAATGCTCCCTAAATTTTTTAATAAAACTGCATACTCAAATTTCCAAAAAAAAATATTTCGATTTAAAAAAAAAAATTATTTTTTATTTGAAAAATCGATTTTTCAAAAACCAGTCGAAGAATTTTATTTTAATTTAAATTTTATATGTATATGAACAATATCTTCAAAATGGACTTTAAATTTTTTTTTCTAAAAATGTTTTCAAAATTTTATACATAAAAAATTAATTTATTAAAAAACCGCTGCAACGATTTTTGAATTTTTTTTTGATATATTCTTATTTATCCATGAAATCAAATTACATCTTTGTTTTCCCTCAAACTATAACGACCAAGCAATATAAAAACTTTTAATTATGTGTATTATCCATTTATTTCTACCTTATTATTATTCCCTTTTTACGAATTTTTGCGTACCTCACTGAATACTAAATACAATGTATGTCCTCATACATTTATATATAGTATACATATGTGTCTTTAAGAATCACATGAATCTTATGTAATGCATATTGCACCTAAATTATGAAGTTGTATGTATATGGTAACTATATCCACCTATATATCCTTCATTTTCATTATTATATGTACAATGTACATATTTACATACTTAGGTTCCATCAATATGTATTGTAGATACATTTTACTCTCCTAACTTACATAATTCAAATCATTAGCTTAGATTTAAATATACATTTGTAGGTAGGTACCTATGTAACTATTCCTTGAATCATACATTCGACAATTCATTATACTAAGAATAAAGGTAATCGTTTCTACATAGGCTTTAAACCTGCATAGGATAACTACACCTAACTAACTAAACCTCGATGGTTAGCTACATTACATACAAGTTGTTAGCTACAAGAGCAAGTTCGTGAGATCCAGTCGTGCATTTTATTTTATAATGACTTGCATTCTGGTAATTGAATTTGTTTGCAAAATTTATTAATTTTGCGGGGCTCGAAAATTCCCTCTACGTCTTTCAAGAGTTCTTTTGATTGCATAATTTCATCAACTTTTGCAATATTCCAATTTTTTCTTAAATCATCCTTTATTATATTTAAGATTAAGAAAAACCTCTTTGCAGTTGCACTGCTATGCGGCAAGCTACACAAAGTAAGCATGTAACTGCATACATTTTCAAAAGCCGTCTTTTCACGAAAATTGTTGGCACTCAATAAATTAACCCAAAATTTAACAATGTCTTTATTAAAATATTCTTTTAACGTTTCTTGTGAACTTATAATGGAACGAAATTCACATGTACATGGCTTCACAATAACATGGTTTCATATTCTTGACTATGAATATGAAATGGAACATTTTTCAAAAGGGGTATTATAGTCGGAATATGTATCTCCTTTTGAAATTTCGATATGGTCAAGACGAGTTAATTGACTTGTTTTTGTCATTATCAATTAAATGAAATCTGTCTAAAATTTGTTAACATAAAGCTACATAAAATTGGCATGACTTTGTCTTACCTTTTTCTAAAATATTATTTTCAATGTCGTTTCTACAGCAAAATTCTTTGAATTTAAATCCAAAACACATAGACGTATATGCAAGGTGATGAGCTTTGTTTTTGAAATATAAATTGATTGATATAAGATCTAGTTTGCAAAAAATTTTCATAACGTCAGACATAAACTGTTTTGTTGATTTGTATATCAAACGCAATTTGGTGTTTTCGCTTTGAAAAATTGAAATTGAAAAGATATTGAAGAATATACATTTATTTTAGAAAGAGAAAACCGATATGATCTGTCAAACTGTGGATGACATACTGGAAGTGGATTGTGGAATTGACTTTGTTGTGTTCTGGCCTTACACAAAATGTATTGGTTAAGATTTAAAACTACAAACACACTATTCATTTTTAGGAATAAAAAAATGTCTGATGTAAAAAAATGTTTAGTGTTTGGAGCAGCGTGCGTATTGCGTGATTGCGACAAGAAAGTGTAGTAAAAGCACAACAATTGTAGTAGGGGGCAACGCTGATAAGCGGCCATTTGTTATGCTATCAAACTCGCTCTCTTATAGGCTTTTCACACCAAACCCAAAACCGGGTTTTCAGCCAAAAGTTTACGTAAACTCTAAAACCGTTCACACTGAACATTTACAAGTTTTCGTTTGACATTTCAATTATTTTGGCACCACGGACAACAACAAATACGTTGTGAATTGAAATTGAAATTACCCTAGTCAGCTGTTTTTTTTTCGTTTTTACTGGCAGCAACCCATCAGCTATTTATATGACGGTTAATTGAGCACTAACTGTTTCACAAGGTGTGTTTGGTTAGTTCATCTTGCAAATCCAACATGTTTTCGACAGGTTTTATTTAAAACTTGTAGTTTATCAAATCGAGTGGTTTATCAAAAATGTATGGGAAAACTTGTGCTTTCGCTTAAGGTTTTCAGCCAAAACCGATAATTTCGCGAACACCGTGTTTTCACCGTGTGAAAATGCTATTACCCATAAATCAAAGGAAACATATTACGACACTTCTTTGTTGTCTTATTTTATTGACGTCACCATAGACCAAAATCCATTAATCCACATCGGACAAACAATAACAATTTCCAGAATTTTGTCTCTGGAGACGTCAATAAAATAAGACAAAAAAAAAGAAGTGTCATAATCTTGTTTTCATTGATTCATTTCTCTTACCTATACAGATATAATTATGCTCTTTAGTTATAGTGTTCGATACAAATATTATTTTCGTTGTTTACCTTGAAGATTGGATCGGTTTGCTGCACGCTTTTTTCTGAGTACTCTTCTCCTAGCTGGCATAACATTGGAGAACACATACAGTGGTCAACTCAAATCTCTTCTTACGATCCCTGCAGTTACAGAACCGGTAGATACTATTCAAAAATTTGCAGCGACCGATTGGAAGTGGGCTTCTCCGTCTGGTGCTTGGATTTTTTCAATAGCTTTTTCAGATATTCCTCATGAAAAAATCATGACGGAGAAATTTGTGGAAATGACTTACGATCAACTGAGGGATGCATCTTACAAGGGAAACTATGGCATTGGATTGGAACGCTTGCATGGAGGCATTTATAGCTTTGGTGATTATATTAAAGATGGCAACTTGGATCAAATGATTGTTAGTTTTTTTTTTGCTTAAATTCACAAAACTCGATTTATTTTTGTTTTTTTATTTTTTGCCAAACAGATGACTAAGGACGATTTGTATTATGATTATTCAAGAGGGTTTGCTATTAGAGGCTGGCCACTTATGGACACTTTTAATACGCATATCTTGTGGTGTCTAGAACATGGACTCTACAATTATTGGGAGAAGAAGGTGAAAAACTTTTATAAAAATTATTAACATGTGTTACCTATTTTTTTTCTTATATTTAATTTTAGCATGTTTATAATTTTTTGGATAGAAAAACTCAAGGGATAATGTTTAATTTGGCATCTGGACATCTTCAGAAATTTCCGCCAATTCCTCTAACAGTGGCAAACATTTCTGGGCCATTGTATGCTCTGGCTATTGGATATGGCATGGCATTGATTGTTCTGATTTCGGAAATATTTTCTCACAGAAATAACAAATTCAAAATGCAATCGAAGAGTATTATATCAGCTTATTCTAAAAAGATAGAAATTAATGGTTAATCGTTTAAACGGAGGAATCTTAAAAATTATTTTGTATTTGTTTTTTTCACGGATATTTATTAAACAAATTTTTAGCCTTTTCACTAAAGTAGTGTTAACTTTAAACTGAAAGTGCAATAGTTCTTTAAACTACTATTTAAATTTGGTTTAAGAAAAGAAGCACTAGCATTTTCAATTGACTGCACTTGAAATTATATACTTTGCATTCCTGCTCATATTTTTGATAGTTAAAATAAATTAAAAAAAAAACCAAACATGTTAAGTAATTAAATAAAAATTATATTTTTTAAAGTTTGTCCTTGCAATTGTCACCCTTTTTTCATTCAAAATCGGCCTATTATGCTTTGAAACAACATACATACATTTTAAGAGTCCTCGTCACAAAATCTAGTTATTACAAACGAATTTGATAATTAAATCAAGCCCTATTTTATACATTAAGAGTGAGTTATTTAAGCCCTCTTCCTTTAAAAATTTAAATGTGTACATTCAATTGATTCATTTTAATTTCAGCTAAATTAATAAAGTTACAAATATGTTGGAAACTCTATACTCTACTACTTTTTCGTTGGTTGCCCTTCTTCATCATTTTGTGCATGTTTCGTATAAGACTTGGAGCAACCAAAACACCTTTATGTACCAATGAAACGTTAAAAAAGAGTTCATATGAGAGGACTTGAACGATTCGGCGAAGACGATCACGCTGAGCATGTAAAAATGTATCTGCTCAATTAATATTTCTTTTATTTCCAATTTTCTATCACCAATAAATTTGTGTGAGGAAATACGTGTTGGCGGCTTGCCCGATTATTTGAAGTAAGCCATAAATCTTTACATATGTAGTTCTGTTTCAATAAGGTAATTGATAGACTTTGGAATGAAAAATTCATATAATTGGTATTGATAAATCTTTTCTCTGCTAGATTAGAAATTATATATCCTTTGGGAAAGAATTGGATGGTTTTAATTCTCAAAATAAATTTTTGTGTACCCAAAAGCTCCGATTTGTTTCGGAATATCTTTATTATATCCATAAAATATTTGTTAAGAAGAAGGTGTTTTTTTTATAATACAATTCTATATACTACTCAAATTATTGATGAGTCCAAGTGAGATTGCCCGACGAAATGCAAATTTTGTGGACTAAAGGCCGTTAAAAGCTATTTTGAATCATAAATTATTTGTTCATTAATTGTTTGGCAAATACTCTCACAAGATCCTAATTTTGATATTACCTGGAAAGATTTAATACATAATCCTTCCGTAAGCAGCACTCACACTGAACAAACTGATTAGCGCTCAATTCATCGTTGCTCATCAGTTTATCCTTAAGTCGCTTAGCTTCGGACGTACTAATTATGAAGATTTGATAGTTTCACTGAGTAACTGATTAGTTAAAAGGAAATTTGACAAATTTAATTCGGCAATTATTAAGGCCCAGTTAAAGAAACGTGGTTCAAACGCATCATGTAACGAAATCGGTGAGTTAATATTGCTGAACCACGGACGAAATATTTGAACAACTGGCTCTGATACAACAGGGCTTACCGTTGACCAAAAATACAAGACTTAGAATGCTTGGAAGTGGTTCATAATTTTGATATTTGTGATTGACTTGGTTAGTTACACCTACGGTTCTTGCATTTTTTGGAGTTCTATTGTAAATATATCACAAGAGTTGGATTTGGTGAGACATTTACGATTCATGATCTGAGCAGATACTGTATTTCTTGGTATTAAATTTAGAAGTGGTCGAAATTGGCCAGGGTAATAGATACTATCGTGAACTATGATAAATACGTAAAAGGTAGTAGTAGCCACAAAGCTGGTGGAAGACGGCCGGCGGAGCTGTATTTTGCTCTATCATACCAGCGTAGGTTTTTTAACGATTTTAAGAGAGGGCTTTTGAAAAGTGTTGAAGGTGTGCTTTTTCTTTTACCTGTTATTATGTACGTATGTATATGGCAAGTTATGTTTCCGTACAATAAAAAAAAAATTCTAACAATCAAACATGACAATACGATCGTAGAGAACACCAAAAAAGTGGGTCCCCCAATTCGGTCCGTCTGTCAGTCTGTTAGTCTGTAGACACAAACTGGGCTTAAAGAGTTTTTTAGGTATTGTACAGAGGGGAAATTGAACATTTTTTTTTAGCTCAAAAAACAACGGTACCTGCCTTATAACCGTTACGTTCAAACCTATTTTTCGCGGAAGCGGCTCTAACGATTTTGATTTTTAAAAAATCAGTGCAGCTTTTTAGCTACGACCGATCATATGGTTGAAAAAAAATATTAGAAAAATGTCCAAAAACGGTACTTTACATAGGACCGTTTTTTTTTGCTTTCGACTTTCTCATAAATGGCTTAACCGATTCTTTCGAAATTTCACACATATATAGGTTTAGGTTGCCCAAATTATAATGCGTACCAATATTTTTAATTAATTTTATTTTGTATTCTTAAAAGCTTTTTTAAGAAAAAAATTTAAAAAAATTTTATTTTGAAAACTGCGCATTAATTTTTTTTCAAAAATTATAGTTATATGTATTTTCTAAATAGCTATGAATTGGCGTTTTTGTTTTTTTTTTAAATGTTTTCAAAAAGTTTAAAAAAAAAACTTTTTTTCTCAAAAACCGCTAAACAGATTTTAAATTTTTTTTTCGTCAATTCAAATTTATCCAAGAAATAAAATGACGTCCTTTTTTTGAGCTCAAATTAGCTTAAGTATTTATTTCAGAATTTTGAATTATTTTTTCTTTAATTAAACTGATTTAATCTTTCGTTTTAAAGTTTATATTATTAAATATTTAATATTGTCATACCAATTTATTTTAGAACAAAATTTAAAAAAATTGTATATGTATATACAAAATTGAGTTAAAAATGCCTTTAAAAATATATTTAGATTTTCAATAGAAATCTTTTGCATACGATGTGATCGAACATAAGAGCAAGTTCGTGCGATCCAGTCGTGCATTTTATTTTTTTTAGTTTTTATCTTTCTCGGTAACGGTACATTGGATTCCTGTTAAATTTTAAATCTGAGAAGATCTAGGTAGCTAAGCTAATTCTGCATATCAAAAACTTGAATAACTTTTTTTATCTAATAAAAATTATTTTTTAAATTTTGTTTTTGAAAAATCAATATTTTTAAAACTAATTACAAAAAATAATTTTAAATTCTATATTCACGTGTATATTCAAATTTTGTATATACCAAAATTAAAAAAAAAAATATTTTCAAAAAACTAAAAATAAAAAACGGGATTTCATCAAAATCCGACCTACAATTTTCGAGATACTTTGTTATAAAATTTTCATTGATCCGTGGCATCCAATTGTGTTCTTGGGATTTTTCGAAAAACCGATTAAAGTTTTAGTTTTGGCAATAAGTTTAAAAACGATTTTTACAAACCTATACACCCTTCACTTTCATTATATATTATATACATAAGTACATTGTTACATATCTAAGTTCCATCTATATAATAGGTACATATTAGACTCCTAATTTACATAATTTAAATACATTTAAATATACATTTGTAACTATTCCTTCAATCATGCATTCGACAATTCATTATACTAAGACTCAAGGTAGTCTTACCTACATCGGCTTTAACTCAGCATAGGATAACTAGGCCACCTATTAACAGCGTCAGTGGTTTACCTACACTGAAGTTGTTAGGTACAAAAGAAACGATCCAGTCGTGGATTTTATTTTATTATTAATTTGTTTTTCTAAACAATACGCTCTTAAAATTTAATCAGAAGGAAAAAAAATTATGCAAAAATTTGAAGCAATTATAATGTGCATTTTACGATCCAAACTTCTTTGAAGTGTTTTTTTTTTATTTGTTTTGAAAGATATATGTACATGTATACGATAAATATTTTAATTGACTTTTTTTGCGACCTTTAGTCCAAATTTATATGCGTTTCGCCCAGGTACTACAGTTGGGCTCATCAGTTAGATGATGTAAGACCTTTCTAAGACGCAATATATTAGTCGATGGCTACCGACACAAATTACAAATTTACAGCTTTTAAGCACTTTGAATTAAAATCATAATTACAGTCCAGAAAATAAGGAACAAAAACAATACCTACGTATGTAAATGCGTTTGTATTGTTTTTGCATTTACTATTAAAATATTATAAATATTTGTAAGTACTTTTCTACAAGATAACTTTACAAAATTACCTATTATGTGCAACATAATTTTGGTTAAGTCAAAAAAGATGTATTGAATTTATTTTAATAATTAATTTAAATTTACTATTTTTTTTTTAATACTAAGAACGGCCACCCTTTCAGGCTATATTTTTAATTCTTGGGTAATTTTTTTAAATTGAAATTCTCTACAGTCAGGTTGAAAAGAGAATATGTTCCTGAAAAATTAAATAAGGTACTTACGTTTCGGTATAAGAACATTTTGTTTTTAATAATTTAAGTAGAAACAACTTTACATATGCATTAAGAGCTTCTAATACTGTTGTAGTCCCAAGAGCTAGAATAGAACATGTTAGACATTTTACAACAGTCATAGCACCGCTTATATACAACAAACTTCCAGTCGATATAACCAACAGTGCTGCTGATAGATTAAATAAATTCTTAAGAAACCTCAGAATTTGGCTCTTATCAAGATCAGGTGTAGAAGATCTAATTCTAATAGTTACTTAATCTGTATAAATGCTTATTACTTGCCAAATCAACATAATACATAATCATAACGTCTCTAAAACCCGTTTAAAATTATTAACTTACCATATTAAAAACCTTCCGAAATATCTTACATATGAATTTGTATCTTTCTTCTCTTCTCGTTCTTTTGTTGTTTTTTATATTCTTTTTTTTTTCTTTTTTTTTTTTGTATCTCAATTAGCTTTTTCCTTAGCTTTTCTCCACGCGGCTCTTCTTACAATAAAACGATTATCTTTGGAATAATGCACTAAATACTGGTCTTCGAACCACAAAGTACATTTTAGAATCATTTCAATCCATATTAATTCATGGTTTATAATGCATATAAGTAAAATAATAAACCTCTAAACTCCTATTACAATATGTAAATACAAAATTATTAATGTTTATCTATTTGTTAATATTAGAAAAATTATATTATTAGCTATTGACAAAAAATGAAATGAAATGAAATAAAATATCAAATATCAACATAGTCTCACAATTTTTGATACCCTCGAAATAATACGATTTCTGGAACCTGTCAAAATAAGCGCTTGTTTCGGGGATGACCTCTTCAGTTGTCCGAAATCCCTTACCTCTAAGTCGTTTCTTTATATTTGGCAACAAGAAATAGTCGCAAGGGGATAAATCTGGGGAATATGCTGGATGAGGGAGGAGTTCGTAGCTTAACTCATGTGGAAAGCTGTTTCAGTTGACAAGTTTTTCTCGCACAAAATAGTGTTTAATGAAAACTAGAAATTTACTTTTTTTTCCATAAACGAATGGCTACCTCAACCAAACTATTCGACATCTGACATGACATATGATTCCTGACAAAAAAAATATAAATTGAACGTAACACAATTTGTGTTAATTTTCATGGAATTATTGAGCCACCATGCAATTTATTTTCCATAAGTCAAGTCCAATGAATATCAAGAAAAAAATTGAAATTCATTTAAAAGAGATTCTTGTAACTATTCTTAGATAGTATGTACCTACTCAAATTCCAACAAAATGCCTTAATTTAACTTTCCAGTTTTCTATAAATGAATACAACGAATAGCGAAACACCATTTACAAGACTTACATAGCTATTCCTCGCTGCACAAATGGCTTTGTCTTCTTAAGTAGCTTTCTATGCACACCGTGTTCTCTGGCGTTTGTTTTATCCGTTCTTTTTATCTGCAACGTTGTCTTTATTTGCGGACTATATAGTCGTATAAAGACAAACTTCATTAGGTGATTTTTATCCATCCTTGGCAGAGGATTTATCAACTATATCCTAGCACTTTTGTAGACTCAGAAATGGATACAAAAGGAAAATCTGGACACACCTATTCTATACAATAGACCTATACATTTTTATTTTGTCAGGCCTTGGCGCGAAGCCAAAATTGTAATTTCCTGGAAAACATGTTCAAAAGTCCATTGAAATGCTGCAGTGGCACATTGCTAACTCTTTATATCACCTCACACACACTATCTTTGTTCGCCGAGTCTTCATCGGGTTGGTCGCCTTGACAAAAACAACAACAACAATATAAAAAAAATTGTTGATAAACAAAGCCGCGCAGACTTTCGATGTCCTTTTGGTTGCTGGGGACTTGGGAGTTGGGAGTGCAGAACAGGACATGTAGGGCCCCAGATAAAATGAACAATTTCCGAAGTAGTCTTCGTTTGACTTCGCCATTTGCATAATCCTTTTGAAAAGCATAGTCAAGTCAGCCGGACGATACGAACAATGCTTCCCTTTTTCGAATTAACATATTGTAAATGAGGAAATTCGTTGAAAATTCCTTGGATGTTTTATATCGACACGACCAATGGTATTGAATGAACTTATGGAGTGAGTGGCTTGAAGTTTTGGCGCATTTGGCAAGATTTTACACCAAAAGAGTTTTTATATTCATGCAAAGAACTCGAGAAAGATTGCCATAAGTACCATTTAAAGAGATGACAATTTGACATACATTTTGTTTTACGGTTTTTGTAGAAAAAGAGAAAATATATCCTTAGGAAAATTCAAATTTAATAATATCAGAAGCGGGGATTGTACAATGAAATGAATATTTATTTCTTTGAAAATATTAAATTGTTTTCAATCGCTGTAGATAGTTCCCGCTAAGAATTTGTTTAGTATTCGTCTCCCCCTACTTAATTGTCGAATTTGAGAGTATTACAATTCGACAAGTACCTTCATTCAAATTGAATTTATGAGGAGAAGATTAGTACTTTCAGCTGCCGTAAATAGTTTAGTAGAGACAAATTATTGGGGCGTGTAGACAATTAATACAACAATTTTTTATCAGTTCCTTATTGCCACTTTGTAAGCTATTTGCATTACGGCAAGAAACACTCTTTCGAAGCTGATGAATGGAAGGTTCAGGGGCGTATACAGCTTCATTTCTCGGGGGAGGTCACTAAAAAAAATCAGTAAAACAAAAAAACGATGAGTATGAAGTCATAAAAAAGTTTCAATTGGGTTTATTTTTCAGCACAGAGTCCTTAAGAACTAGATTTTAATATTAAAAATCAAAGAAACGTTGTAAAGTTGTTCTGGTTACCTAAACAACAACAAGTTTACCGAAGCATATTGATTATGAAAATACCAATAAAACCATTTGTAGCATAAATGGTTCAGAGTAAATACTTAAGTACTTTTCTTGACAAAGAATTCAACTACTTAAGTCAACATTCCTTAGAGGATTTTCATTTTCAAGGAAAATTTATTAAAATATAGTGTGCCGAAACAGCTGAAACTATAGAATAAAAACAAAAAAAAACTGTGGTAATTAAAAACAAATATTTAGTTTTCTTTAACATATGAATAAATAAAGCAATTATATTATTTAACAAAAATAAAGAACATAAAATTTATTTATTTTTTATTTATTTATTTATTTCATGAAAAATCATAAATGAGTGTAGGTAAGACCAACGTTCTTACTAATAACATCCGCACTCTTAAAAACGTAAAGGATTGTGTGGCCCACATGGTTCGAAGGATGTCATATGTCTTACCCACAGCAATATTTATGTGATTGTTCCAGGTTAAAGTTCGGTTAAACACTATACCTAGATTTTTAGCAGTTTCAACATATTATATTGAAGATTTCTGTAAAAGCACTGGAGGAAAGCAAGAAAGGTCAACAACTTTCTTTGAAATCACAAGACTTACAGGTTTCTTAGGATTTAATAAAAGACCATTTTTCTGTGACCAACATGCCATTTTGTCAAGATTTTCATTAAGACAGCTTACGCCGTCTTCTATAAGCTCTAACGGGCAACTCAAATGCATTTGTACATCATCAGCATACATGTGGATTGAACTATATTTTACCACTGATGGTAATTCATTTACATAGAGTGAGAATAACAGAGGACCTAGAATCGAACCTTGTGGAACACCGAGAGAGATTGGGAGTATGTCGAACAGACTATTGTTCAATTGAACTGCTTGCATTCGATCTGTTAAGTACCAACGCAAAAGCTTCACCGCACAGAATGAAAAATTAAACTGACGAAAAAGCTTATCGCATAAAACTGAATGGTCGACCATATCGAATGCCTTCGAAAAATCTAACAGTACTAAAAAATTAATTTTACCTTCATCTAGATCTTGTCGCAAATCTTCCGTTACTTTGAGTAAAGCTGTGATACAACTGTGACCTTTCCGAAAACCGGATTGCTTATGTGTCAAAAAGTTTGTTGAACTGAAATATGTGGTCATTTGATTTTGCAAGATTCTTTCAAAAACTTTGGACAAGAATGGTAAAATTGCAATTGGTCTGAAAACATCACTTTGAGAGTTTTAGGAATTGGTATGATCTTTGCTTTTTTCCATTGATGCGGATATTTACCTGAAGTTAAAATAGTGTTGAAGATGTATGTTACGAAGGGTAAGACCAATGGTAATTTCAGCCTAAGAAATTTTGGATACATCTCATCAAGTCCAAAGGCATTAGATTTAATTGACAAGATACTAGCAACTATTTCAGCGCAATCGACCGATCTAAATGTGAAATTAAAGTTATTTAACGCGTTGTTAATAGGAGCCTCTGGAAGACAAGTCGTAGCTAAAGGAGGTGCTGGAATCGAAATAAATTTCCTGTTGAGTTCATTGCAATCATAATCATCGACACAAGAATTGTCCGGTCAACGAAGCATTTAATCGGGAGGAGTATATTTGGCATTTTTTCGATCGTATTGCATGAACGACCTGGTTCCGAAGTGAGCGGTAGGTGCAGAGGTGATCATTTAAGCGAAAACGTTTCCAGCGTCTGTATGCATTGCCTCGATCTAGCATTAGAGAGCGAATGTGGTGTGAAAACCATGGTTTTATGTCAGGTGTATAACTTTTTGTTAGCAGTGGAACATGTCTGTTAAAGAGCGTATTGGTGCATTCATTGAAAAATTGAATTTGTTCATCCGACGATGGAAGATAATAGATAGTGTCCCAGTTAATACTTCTCAAATGTTCTTCCAAAGCAATGTTGTCAATCCTGCTAAAAGCCCTGTATTGTATGGTCTGAACTACCAAGGTTACATTGTAATCGATAGTCATAAATATTAAATCATGTTTTGAGAAAGCAGAAGTTGAAATTTTATTTAAAAAAAAAAAACAGTCTAATATGCTTAACTTAAAGGTAACTTTACTTAGTTGCTTAAGTACCACTGCACATATATTAAGGCTTTCCAACTTTGTAAATGTGAAAAATAATCATGCAGAAAAAATATCAACAATTTAATTCAAGAAGCTACATGTACAAAAAGCGTATATATGATGCCTGTTTGGTAACTTGAAATTTGGGTTTTGGACGCAATCGAAAGATTTGACATTTCAAATGAATTGACTCCTTTAAATGCTTTTGTAGTAGAAGAAAACATTAAATATGTAGTCAACAGCTTACAAACCCGAAAAATAGGAGGACTAGACAAAGTTCGAAATGCATATTTAAAACAACTACCTCAGGTTGGAATTAAATACTTATCATTTATTATCAATGCATGTTTAAAATGCCAATACTTCCCTCAATGTTGGAAAAAAGCCATGGTTGTCCCTGTTCTTAAGGCTGGAAAACCCGCAGATATTTCTGAAAGTTACAGGCCAATTAGTTTATTAAGCAACGTTAGTAAAGTTCTTGAAAAAATCCTGAAGCAATATATTTTAAAAATAGTTTCAGATAAAGGTCTTTTTCCTGATGTACAGTTTGGTTTTCGAAGCTCTCATAGCACTTCACACTAGGTAAAAAGAATTTGTAATCATGTCTTAGATCGTCGTTTAAGGGGTCAGTCAACGGGCATGATATTGATAGATATTGAAAAAGCTTTTGATGGTGTATGGCACAATGGAATAATATATGAAATGTTACAGTTTGACTTTCCTTTTTATTTATGTAAAATTGTTCAGAGTTTCTTATCCGGTAGATGATTTCAGGTGCATGTTAATTGTGGTGTTTCTAAAGTGTTATTTTTTGATTCAGGTGTGCCTCAAGGCTCAGTCCTTGGACCAGCCTTATACAATATCTACACTTCAGATTTTCCAAATCTTCCGCAATGTGAAGCAGACATTTTTGCTGATTTGCGTCGGATGAATTTGCTCTCAACATTGAGACCAATCTTAAAAATGCGATTGAAATACTTGAAAAATATTATAAGAAATGGAAAATTAAGCTGAATGTTGGGAAGTTGCAAGCCATCTTTTTCACATGAAAAAGAAAAGCTTGCTATCTTCCCAGCAGTCAGCTTCAAATAAATGGTAACGCAATAGAATGGGAGCAATCCGTAAAGTATCTCGGGGTTCATCTTGATACAAAACTTACATTTGGCCAACATATTCAAAGCACGTTAAAGAAAATAAGTATTGCAATTAAGATGCTTTACCCTTTTATCAATAGAAAATCTTCTCTCACAAATGACAATAAGATTATAATTTATAAAGTAATTTGCCTAATCAATACTATTATATGGGTGCCCAATATGGGGCAATGCAGCAACATGCCATATAAAGAAGTTGCAGGTATCACAAAACAAAGTTTTAAAAATGATGTTAAATCTGCCCTGGCATAATTCAACCCTTGATCTTCACAGAAGGGCGAATGTTGAATTGGTTCTTGAAAGGATTCGAAAACTAACAATTAATTTTAATAATATCTGTGATAGTTCTGAGAATTCTCTCATAAACCAGCATAATTCTTAATCTGTGATATTTCTGTGTAAATTTTTATTACGTTTGCTTTCATTATGAAATATATATTATTTATTTATTTACTAATTTATTTATTTATTCATTCATTATTATTTATTTATTTATTTTATTATTTATTTATTTAGTTATTAATTTATTTATTAAACTATTTATTTATTCACTTATTCATTTATTTGTATAAAACTTTTTGTTTTCGTTAATTGTTTTTTCGTTAATTTATAGTTTGAATTATAATACTATATTTATTTATTTTTTTTTTGTTTAAATGAAGGTTTTTTTTCGTATTTTCCTTCGATAATATATTTTTTCATTATTTATATTTACTAACTTTATTATATACAAGAAAATATTTCAGTAGAAAGATATTGTATCAAATCTCTGAATTGTAAAATGTGCGGTCACAGACTTTTTTTGAAAACATTATTACGAAATAAAGATAAGAAATAATAATTTATTTTCATTTAATGTCGAGTTCCTTTCAACCATTTAACGTTGATTTTTTTAATGAATCTGTGAAAAAATCGATTTTTTATGTATTTGTTAGCGTGTTGTTTGACAGAAATGTTTACATAAAAATTACTGCAGCCAAAGATTCATAACGATTCACAATTCAGAAGTTGAAAGAATCAGGTGGGACTGGAGAATTTGTTCGTTATATTCAGTCTTTCAATGTAACTGATTTTCCATTTCTTTGTTTTTTCTTAAAAAGTGGACAAACTATTTTATTTTAGCAAAACTTTTACTACATATTACATTTTATACTACTCAATGGCAGCTAGACCATTAGCTTTAAACATTACATACATTAATACAACAGAGGGAGACATAGAAAGGAAGATCACACAACAGAAGAAACACTGTTTTCTTGCCAGTTAAAAAATATATAATTTCTAATTTTCAATGAATTAAAACTCAGAAAAAATTTCGTAATACGTTATAATATTTATTAATCTTATCGTGTTGAATGTTCGAGAACAAGTAACCTTTTTTTATTTTACTGGAGGTTAAAATTATGTACAAAAAATTACATTTTATATACTCCATCGGTGATTTTTTAAGAGCTTGGTTTTTGAAAATTCAAAAAAACACAGAAACTTGTAAAAAGTGAATAAAATTTTTATTTGGATCGATAAATCAATTTCTGCCATTTACTTTTTAAAAATAATTTCACTTAAATGTTGCCCGCGGCTAGGCTTCAGGTGGTCCATTCTGAAGGTCCAATTTTGGCAAATTTTTTCACACATTTCGGCCGGAATCTCACCAATGACGCGTTCAATGTTGGCTTCCAAGGCAGCAATCGTGTTTGGCTTGTCCCCATAGAAAATAGACTTAACATAACCCCACAAAAAATAGTCTAACGGGGTCAAATCACATGATCTTGGTGGCCAATTGACTGCGCCAAAACGTGAGATCAACTGCTCACCAAATTCGCCTCTCAATTGATGCATGGTTTCGCGTGCAGTGTGGCATGTGGCACCGTCCTGTTGGAACCACATGTCGACCGAGTTCAATTCTTGCATTTTCGGCAAAAAAAAATCTGTTATCATCGAACGGTACCTTTCTCCATTGACCGTAACCCTGCGGCCTTCATCGTCCTTGAAGAAGTACGGCCCAATGATGCCACCTGCCCATAAACCGCACCAAACAGTGCATTTTTCGGGATGCATTGGTCGCTGCTGAATTGCCTCTGGCTGCTCTTCACTCCAAAGACGGCAATTCTGCTTATTCACGTATCCATTTAGCCAAAAATGAGCCTCGTCGCTGAAACGGACGTAGCTTGCGGAACACATTTTTCACAGAGCACGAATTTTGATAATAAATTTCAATAATTTGCAAACGTTGTTCAGGCGTAAGTCTATTCATGATAAAATGGCAAATAATACTGAATCGAAATGTCAAATGTTCGTGGAAATTGTCATGTGTGATCTGTCAAAAATATAAACGTCAAAAACCAAGTAGCAAAAAAATCACCCGTTACATACTAGTTTTAAGTTTTATCAAAGTTCATTTATGTGGTTAAATTACAATAGCTATTTTAATGAGGTGAATACAAAATTTTTAATTTAATTTATTATTAATTAATTACATAATTTATTATTATTTATTTAAAATCATTATAAAATCTCGTAAACAAACACAAAACTTTTATTTGGTTACAAAGTAAATTGTGATTTTTTCGCATCGACATTTTTTTATGAACTCTTCCCCTATTTTCATCTCCATCATTGATCAAAAATTCTTCATATAATCGGTCAAAAGTATCTGGCAACAAAGCAAACGATCTCAACATCCTGAAGTACATCTGCAATTTTCACATGAATTTGTATTTCAGTTTCTGTAAGTAAGAATGTGGCAAAATATGTGGCAAAATTTCTCTGCCTTAGTTTGTAGAATTGGTCTGCTAAGTGGAGTATTAAAGCTGTTTTGTGCGTTGAACCACCTGAGTAAGCCATTATCTACGTCGGGATATTGACTGTATCAAATGTTTTTTGTTTTTAAGTTGAATTCTTCAAAATTCTTCTTAATTTTATCTCGATGTCTGCCGAAAGATAAAAAAAATGCTGCCAAATTTGTATTAGAATCACCAGTTTCGAGCCTAAAGATTATTGCAGAGTTTTTTTAAACGTAAAAACTCTACGTTTTGAACTAACACACTATTAACCTTTCTTTATTTAAAATATTCCAATTCGTGTCAGAAACTGAAATTGGAGTAGAAAAAAAACAGAAAGAAGGAAATCCCCATAATTTATCATATTAAATGCGATAGATTTTAAAGTTTTTCATTTAAAACTGTTCGCTATAAGCGATAATTTGTTATAGGCGATATCGTTAAAACCGATATTTGGTTAGTAAAATTAGCGTGAATCTTGGTCGGGACTGAACGATTAGTTCGCAATAACTAATATTTCGTTCTAACCGATTTTGACTGTGGTTGGTTTGGTCTTTTTAATATATTTTTATTTTATTTTATTTTTCCCTTTTAAGCTTATGTTAGACGTGAAATTCACTAAAGAAAGTTAACTCTACTATCGGGCATCACTGATTTGAATACCATTTGTAAGTTTTTTAAAAGAATATATATATGTAATGTATGTACAAGTACATATACCAAGTAGGAAAATACGTCTTATATTAGAGTATGGGAGTGAGATGTGAATACTGGAACGTAGAAAAAGTCGGTGGAGCAAGTAATGTGAACACCATTATGGGGTAAGAGTTTGGTTGTTTTATTTTTAGTTATTTCAATCTGCAAATTTGATTGAAATTATCTCATTTGACTTAAAAATTTGTAAGGGAAATTCGATTTTTTTCAATCGAATTGCAAATAAACTCAAGTTTGAAAACAAAGGTAAACATATTTAATTTTTTTATTTACGAAAATTTCTCGGGGGGGTCATGACACCCTGTATACGCCACTGGGAAGGTTAACCATATTACCATAAAAAACCTTTGGTGTACTTAGCAAAATATTGTCATTACATACATGTAGGAGGGGTGCGGGCTAAACTAAAGTAGACTGTAAAGTTAAAATTATAAAAAAGAACACTATGTTTTAAATAAAAATTTAAGATTAAATCCACTGTATGGTTTAAAGTTATAATAGTTTAAGTTACAATATAAGAAAAAAGCTTATAGTTCACTGTTTTTTTTTTCTTTTTCTCGTCGCGTTTTCGTATCGGGTACATTCGTAGCGTTTCCTCGTAACTCTTGGACCGAACTCCCTTGTCTTTTTTCAGTTTTTCGTTGTCGTTCTTCTTGATTTTTACTTGCGGTTAAAGGCACTATAAGTCAAGTTATGTATTCGTAAACAAAGCAGAAATGTTCTAATGATCAAGCATGACATTACGATCATAGAGAACACCAAAAAGTGGGTCCCCCAATTCCGTCTTTGTATCTGTCTGTTATTCTATCATTCTGTCAGTCTGTCTTTCCTCGAGTCTGCAGCCTAAACGGTTGGATAGATTTGCTTCAAACTTGGTACATATTGTTTTTTCATTAATATTACCACACGTTTTTTTTTTCATTTTTTTTAAGATGACAAACTCACATTCAAAAATATTATTTTGCTCAAAAACGGCTCCAACGATTTTTTATAAAAAAAAATCTGTTAATTAATGAAGGGCAAATGGTACCATTTGATAATTTTTGTTTTGGAAAAAAATTGTTACTTTTAGTACCTCTAGTAGAACCATTTTTTTGGTTCTCGATTTTCTCGGAAGCGGTTAATTTGATTTTTTTTTTTGACATTTACGTTTAAACACTATTAACATTTTTGAAAACATTTTCTTTTTTTTGAAAATAAATTTTTTTTTTGAAAAATCACAATTTCGAAAACGACTCAATAGATTTTTTCGAAGCTTCATATTTGGTGGTATTTTGACAATATCTTGAACAGTTAAACAAATTATTTTTCTAATATAAAAACAACGGTGCCTCCCATGCAAATGTTAAAAAACCGCTAAGAAAAAATGTATTTCTCGAAAACGGCTCCAAGTATTTTTATAAAAAAAATTGTGTATTCTTAAATTAGTACAGTTCACTTTTAAGTATAAAAGTATTTCTTTTTGCGTACTTATTAACGGTACTTCCCATAGAACCACTGTTCATATTTTCGACTTTCTCAATATTGAATGAACTGATTAAAATAATTTTTTTTATACATATGCTCCCTAAATTTTTTAATAAAACTGCATACTCAAATTTTCAAAAAAAAAAAATTTCAATTTTTAAAAAATAAATAATTTTTTTTTGAAAAATCGATTTTTCAAATATCAGTCGAAATTTTTTTTTTAAATTTAAATTTTATATGTATATGAATAATATCTTCAAAATGGAGTTTCAAATTTTTTTCTAAAAATATTTTCTTTCAATGAAACTATAACGACTAAGCAATATAAAAACTTTTAATTATGTGTATTATCCATTTATTTCTACCTTATTATTATTCCCTTTTTACATATTTTTGCGTACCTCACTGAATAATAAATACAATGTAGGCCCTCATACATTTATATATACAATATACATAAACATATGTGGCTTTAAAAATCACATGAATCTTAGGTAATGCATATTGCACCTAAATTATGAAGTTGTATGTTTATAGTATCTATATCCACCTATATATCCTTCATTTTCATTATTATATGTACAATGTACATGTTTACATACTTAGGTTCCATCAATATGTATTGTAGATAAATTTTACTCTCCTAACTTACATAATTCAAAACATAAGCTTAGATTTCAATATACATTTGTAGGTAGGTACGTATGTAACTATTTATTGAATCATTAATTCGAGAATTCATTATACTAAGAATCGAGGTAATCTTACCTACATAGGCTTTACGCCTGCATAGAATAACTACACCTAACTAACTAAACCTCAATGGTTAGCTACATTAAAGTTGTTAGCTACAAGACCAAGTTCGTGCGATCCAGTCTTGCATTTTTTGCTAGTTGTGATTTTAATAGAGTAGACCTTGGGGTTACGTTGCGTTGATAGGCATATTTTGCCTACATACATTAGATCCCCTTTAACCCGTTGAACATTTGCATCTAAGTGTAAGATTTAGCGGGAAACTCTAATTTTGTGTAGGTTATCTACGTGAGAAGTGGAAGCAAAATAAATTTGACTATTGGGTCATACGACCTTGCTCTTGTAGCTAACAACTTGCGCTAAAAGTAAAGCTTAACTTTGTTCTTAGTGGGTATAATGAATTTATTTATTTTATATCACAAAACCCTTTTTTAGAGAGTTTGAAGGTCCAACATTATTCACATTTTTATGAAACATATAAATAAGTACAATTATTTTTATCGGTTCATCCAATAAAGAGAAAGTCGGAAATATGATAAGTGGTTCTTGAAAAGAAGTATTAACAAGAACGCAAAACAAAATATTTTCTTATTTAAAAGTTGACTGCGCTTTTGATTATCTACACGCGCTCAAGGGATTATACTACCCTCTACATGTTTCAACACAGCGCGGACGTTAGGTTAGGAAGTGAAAGAATGAGGTGGTGTTGTCTCAGATTTTATCTCCAGGGATGGCGGCTGAACTAATGCGGAGAAATTTCCGTGTCTTATTTATCTATCTAACCTTATAATTCGCATTATTTTTTTTTATTCGTTGTCATATTTATCGGTATACTATAGTCTTACTCAATCACATGCTGTTAGTTCTATGCCTAAACAGCATGTATTGAGTAAGCCAGCAACTCGTATAAAATTTATTTTACAATTGATTTTTAATGGAAAAATAAGAGGTCTATCTACGGCGGGGATTAAACATGTGACTATGAGGTTGACAGGCGAACACACAACTATCGCGCCACGGCACTAATTTAAGAACACACAAATTTTGTGTTCAAAATGCGTCTAACTAAAACAATTCCTTTTTTTAACGATTTATTAACATTTGTGTTACAGCTGCCCTTTTTTTGTTTTAGGAAATGTTTTTCAGCCTATTCTTAAAAAAATATCAATAAACTACTAAATTTGCAAAATATTTTTTTTTTTGATTCAAACAAAATAAAAATTATATATTATAAAACTAGGTTATATAAATATAAAAATATAAAACCAACAATTTGCTAGTAAAATCGGTCTGTATTCATTGATCCAAAATTGCCTTAAACTTGAGTTTAGTAAGACCTGGGTTTATAAACGACTATGAATACGCCCCTACATACTTGTCTTACGCTTACGAGTTCTTAATAACAACAAAATTACAGACATAGTTCTACCAAATATAACTAAAAAAAAACATTTTTGGCCAAAAGGTATTTTTTTTATAAAAATCGCTTAAGCCGTTTTTTGAGAAAACCAAGATTTATCCTATTGGCTAGAGAACGCAAAAGCTTGTATGCATGTTATCGAAAAACAATATGCACCAAGTTTGAAGGAAATCCATCCGCCCGTTTCGGATGTAGGCATGCTGACAGACAGACAGACAGAATTGTGAGATATATTTCTGTTGTCTTTGATATCATCGTAATGCCAATTTTAATCAAAATTTCGAGTTCGAATTTGTTTACGAATCCAAAACTTTCCACATAGTACCTACTATACCTATATCGCAAGTAAAAATTAACATGAAGATGCAGTAACGGAGGACAAATAGAAGAAGTTAACTGGGTTATATTGTGGTGAGCTTAACAGGGTTGTACTGTAGACAATAAGCACTGATTTTGTGCTATCGAACAAAATTTTATAAGCTTATCTGGGATTATCAGTACGATCCATTAAATTACTGGTTGAACTTAATATTCCCACGTTGGGCGCCATTTGAAATGTGGTGCAGTTCTGTTTCTTGGTTGTCATATGTTTGTCCTTTTGTAGCTGGTTGTAAACCAAATAAGTATTTTTTCTTAGTAATTGAAAATATAAATAAAATGTGTTAACTTTAAACAAATTAAAGAGATGGAAAATAAAAATAAAATCAATGGCAAAAAGAAATAACTTAGAAGTACGTCCACATAAACTAGAATAGACCTTTCTGGATTTCTCTGCCATTATATTATTAGATTTAATGAAGATGAAGACCTTAGAAACTATGTATGTAATATTATACCCGCTTTCTGATATCGATATATTTAAACCTCTATTTAATATTTTTACGTACATTCATTCGTAGAAATGTAAAATGCCTTCTGGCATTTTTTTTTAATTCATGCCTCTTTTTGTGTAAAAACAAAAGGTGCAAGGACGAAATCTTTGCCACAAACTCATTAAAGGATACCTCAGATGATAGGTGAGCGAAATAATTGTTTCGCAAATGGAGGTCGTTCGTGAGATTAATTGCTTTTATAATGGCCTTGTTCATCATCAGAGGGTTGAAAAAAAAGTGAGAAATTTTATCTGAGAATGAATTAAAGTGGCTTTCTTTTTCATGAAAAATAAAAAAAAAGTTTCTCATTTGCTTTTTTATTAGTTTACTTTTTTTTATATTTTTGATTAATTCCACTGTGCACGTAAACGAAAAAAACAGCGAACGTGTCAGAAATGATATGCCAGATGTGTTTGGCTTAAAGTGTTTTTTTTTGTGATGAATTGACGGCATTTAAAAATATTTAAGTCTTTTCTCGGTTTCGTGAATATTTT
Organism: Philhelius pedissequus; assembly: GCA_910595825.1. Classification (NCBI taxonomy): domain Eukaryota; kingdom Metazoa; phylum Arthropoda; class Insecta; order Diptera; family Syrphidae; genus Philhelius; species Philhelius pedissequus. The sequence continues at coordinate 45,575,575 of OU343162.1, forward strand.
GAGATAACATCTTTTTTGTGTTTTGATTATTTAAAAACAGACTTCTTACTTTATTTAAGCATTTTAAATTAAATGAATATGAAATATAATTCAGATGGGAGAGTATAATTACATTTATAGTAGCATACAGTACATAATATCACAACAATGTAATCAATGTACATAGTTTGATTCTGTAATGGTTGTAGTCGTTTGTAATACAATATGAAGTCACAATTTTAGAAGCAAGAACTGTTGATATTTCAGTGGAAGAAATACTTTCAAGATGAAAAGTTGCATAAAGAAGTACTCGTAAGACTTGAAAATAATTTAAAATTCTTGTCACGCCATCTCCTTCCTCCCTTTAGCCGCAAATCGAATTTTAAGGGAGAGAAAAAGTGTAAAGTTTGATGGGTCTAGGACGCTTAGTTTCGCCAGAAATCGCGTTTAAAGACAAAAATGTCCCGATTTTTTAAAATTAATTTTTCGTGTCATTCGTCACATGGATTGAAAGGTAGTAGTTTAGCCGCAAATCGAATTTTAAGGGAGAGAAAAAGTGTAAAGTTTGATGGGTCTAGGACGCTTAGCTTAGCCAGGAATCGCGTTTAAAGATAAAAGTATCCCGATTTTTTAAAATTAATTTTTCGTGTCATTCGTTAAATGGATTGAAAGGCACTTCCAAGATCACGAATATATAATTTTTAAGTCACTAGGGCAAGTATGGAGTATGCCAAATACATTGTACTTGCTTGCGTTGTTCTGCATAATATTATTATAGAACAAGAAAAGGAACTCGCGTCTTACTCATCTACCCAGTCAGCAGACATAGATAGTAATTTTATAAACATTTCGGAGGAACATCAATCATCTGCTAATGATGCAAATGAAGCTAAAGTCAAGAGAAACGGAATTGCGATGTTATTTTCTTCATAAGTGTGTGCTTTCGAAAAACTCAAAATATGAATAAAAAAGTTTTTTAATAGAGTTAATTTATTGATACAAAATTTGTACATTCACAGCTTGTTATATTTGTTTTTAAATTAATTCATAATAAAATAAAAATATAAAATCTCATTCTTCAAACAAAATTAAAATTAAATTCATGGCAACTCTTTAGGAACAACAAAAACTCGTTAGGTCATTTTCTCTAATGTTTCTTGTAATGACTTCAAGACTTCTATTTTTTTTCCACTTCAATTTTTTCCAGCTCCAATTTTAACACCTCCTTGTGTCGTCGCTCGTCTTCTATAGCTTCTTTTTCAAGGAATTGCTTTATTTCGTTGTTAGACAATTTCGAGGCAATTTTTTTGTATCTTTTGTGGAATCTCGCCCAGTTCTTCTTCACTTTCATCATCACTTTGTCCAAAAACTTCAGCCACAAGATCATCTGGAAGTTCAACATTATGACGAGTTCCATACACCTCATCAAATTTTGGAAATTATACTATCCTATGAAGAGACATCGCTCCCACTTTGCCTGTTCCTTTTTGTATCCTTGTATAGGTAATTTTTAAATTTTGATATTTTCGTTGAATGTCTTCTCTATTATATGGAATCAAGGGAGAAATGGATTTCATGTCCAATAAAACTTTTCCCCAAAGAACAGGTTTTTTTTTCGTGCAGCGATAAATTCCGGCTCCATTGCCAATCGAATTGATGTCAGTAACTTTGTGTCAGCATCTGACCAGAATTTTTGTTCACTTTCATTCCTATGAAACATAAATAATATATTTTAAACATTTTTAATAAAAAAGAACATCAAAATTTGGGAAAATATATAAAATATTCAATTATTTTACTTGCATATTTTTTCCATCAGCCATCTTCCTGCAACTCGGCAACAAAACAAAAATCACTGCAGACTTGATCGCATTGCGACTGTCAGCCTGCTTATTTGAACAAATTATCGACTGTTGTCATGCGATGGTAATGCAGTTTATTTACATTTGTGAACGCAAATCTTGCATGAATGCTGCATTGTTACATTTATGAACTTGACCAAAGTTATGTATGTACGTACATATCCTTCAGTTAATAACATTTTCGCAGATTCAAGCTTAACTAAACTTAAACCCTTTTCATATTAGTTATTATTAAAAATTTAAACTAAAGCTGTTTTTTCTTGAATTAGCTTAATACCAATGATCGGCTATCAATATGCTACACTTGATTGGATTTTCAAACAAGTTTAATGCATAACCAACCATTATTAAATCAATTATTTGTACACCATCAATAGTGACAAAAGTCTCCTTACATAATAGTCAATTTATTACCTAGGTAGTGGTACATGCCTCCCTGGCTTATTTAGCCTCTAGTTTGCAACAATTTAGGTAACCAAACGCTGGTTGCTAAAAGTCAACAAAAGTCACATTTTTAATTTTAAAAACGTAAAGGTAGCTATTAAGTCACACAAAATTATGACAACGTGCATTTTTTTTTTATCTTTTTCCATAGTATAATTTGTGCTAAAAAAATTTCAACCATAAATTTTAATGAACTAATTTTCTTTAAAAGTAAAATTTCACCCAGGTATTTGTGACTCAGCCAAAGTGTGTTTGTGAACTTATTTTGAGTTAAAGTCTCGAAAAGGGCAGTCGCAGTAATTCACAGCATGCATTCGTATGGCGAGGCGAAGAAGACCCTGGTTGATTATGGTGGTGGCCAGAGTAATAAGCGACGTGTTCAACGAACTTGCCTCAAAAAAAAAAAAGAAGAAAATTTTATAAAGTATGCTAGGCACGTAATTTGTGTCTCTTGGCTAGATTGCGGCTTTGTTATAAACTCAAAAGTTATAGGTGCCACCGTGGAAGTATATATAAGTAAAAACTATACTGCATTAGCTGTGGGTAAATATTTGTATATTATGTGCAAAAAACATCATTTAGAAGCTGGAAATGTGTAAGGGTAGAAGATGATGCATAAAATACTTCAGCAGTAGGCCATGGAATCTTAAACCCTACAAATTCTTTACATAACCTTAACACACACCTCTTAAGCGCTTTAATTTTATGCACATTATTTACGTGAACAATACATTATAAAGTCGGCGATCAATTAGTAAAATACATTTTGGCTATGTGATTAATTGAAGTTCTTCGATGTCCTTAACTCTATCATTGATGGTTTGTACGAAATAATTTTTTTTTAATTTTACAAATCGGTTGTCGAGCAAAAAATGCTGAAAATTAAAAAAATTTAAATCGACAATTCTAGAAGCCCCGTCGACATTAAATTTAATTAGTAGTATTTCGGTAAGTTTGTTTGCAGCTTCTCCGTTTCTTAGTTTACCTGGACCCTATTTCATAATATTGACAAATAATGTTCTAATGTTTTATACATCACGCCAAATGCATCAAAATATGTTTCATAATCTCAGTAGGGTCAGCCTACCACCTTCGTTAAACGCCAAACATACCAATCCAAATTTTACTTGCGATTATAGGTACTATAAGGCAAGTTATGTATTCGTAAAATAAAATGACATAAGGATCATAGAGAACACCAAAAAAGTGGGTCCCGCAGTTCAGTCTGTCTGTCTCTATGTCTGTAGAACGATTTACAGCCTTAACTGCTGAAATGATTTGGTGCAAACTTGGTGCTTAGGCGTTTTAGGTTATTGTCCAAAAAAGATTATCGAATCGTTGTGTTAGCACCAAAAATAACGGTACTTGCCAAACAAATTTTTCTGCCATTTAAATTATCTCAAAAACGGCTATAACTATTTTGATAAAAATTGGTGTGTACTACTTTGGGTATGGTCAACATTTCGGCCAAAAATCTTTTAAAAATATTTTGTTATTAATGTTACCTACCATACAACCAGTTTATTGATTTTCGACTTTCTCATAAACGGCTTAACGGATTTCGCTTAAAAAATTTTAAGAGAAGCTCCTTCAAATTCTAAATAGTATTGCATTTCAAAATTTTCGAAAAATATTTTTTTGGATTCTTGAAAAAAAAAATATTTTTTTTTTGAAAATTCAATATTTTGAAAACGGGAGGACAATTTTTTCTGAAATTTTGTTTTTGTATTTATATTATTAAATATTTAAAATGTTCATACCAATTTTTTTTAGAAAAAGTTAAAGAATTTTTATATATACAAAATTAAGTGAAAAACTTTAAAAATATATTTAGCCGTTTTAATAAGAATATTTTGCATATAATGTGATCGAACATAGGAGCAAGTACGTGCGATCCAGTCGTGTATTTAATTTAATTTTAGTTTTACATGTTTAATATATACGAGTAGCTTACTTCTTTAATCTACATAAGTCAATTTATAGTATGCTCCCGAACCTGGGGCTTTTGCCGCCCAAAAGTTAAAAAAAAAAACGAACATCGAACAAATTAATATTTAAAAGATTTATTTAATACATTTCAAGGATTGTTGATAAAATAAATTTACAAAATCTTGTAGCGATTTCTTCTTCTGCAATACGATTCAGCTTGTCTTTTTCAGTGGCAATTGTTGCCAGGGCTGTTTATCCCTCCTCAATCAAAGTTGACGGTAAGTATAATTTTATTATTTTATATTTTGAAAAACTAGATTCCCCTGTAGCAACAGTTTTAGAAAATGCTAAAAGTTTTTTTAAAATTGGATACAATTCAACCAAATGGTTTAAGCTAAATAATTTAAAATTAATAGGGGTATCAGATCTATAAGAGTAGACGTTTGGTTCAATATATTAATTTCACTCTAGAGGTACTTAGTTACAACATCCTTTTGAAATTTGTAGTCAGTTCTTGCTGTTAAAATTGCTTCAAGTTTCCTGCAATCCCTAAACTCCACATTCTTTGAAATATCGTGGAGAAACCCGAAGTTTTCGTTCAGATATTGATACTGTCCAAAACGCTTATCGAGAAAATATAACGTCACATTGATAACGTTGTAGAAGAAACGAACTTAGAATTTAAATTTTGAATCAATTGTTTGAGATTGTTCAGACTGATAACGGCAACTACGTAAGCTCATTGCATCGGACACAATAGTATCTACTTGCATATACATCTTTGTAGCAATATATATAGCATTCTTGTAAAGGGTTATCCATTTTGCGGTTTAAAAGTATAAGGCTGGAATTCGACATCTGTCAAACTAAGTTGTTAAACCAATTTTTTTTTCAGTTGAAAGTCTGACATTTACGAAAATGGATCGCTTAACTATCGCACAACGCATAAAAATTGTTAAAACCTACTACAAAAATGGTGATTCTGACACAGCAATATCGTGCTTTAAGAGGAGATTATGGCTTAGATAATCGTCCAACTACGCAAGCAATTGGAAAAATTGTGAATAAATTTGAAGAGACTGGATTGGTTACAGATATTGTAAGGCCTGTGCCTCATAGTTTCGCTCGTACCACTGAAAATATCGCTGCTGTAATTGAAAGTGTTGCCGAAGACCCGAATTAGGACTGTCTTACGGCACATTATGGCGTATTTTGCATTTGGATCTACACCTACGTGCATATAAAGTCCAGCTCACACAACAACTGAAGCCAGCTGACCATTCAAAACGTCGTACATACGTCGAACGGGTGCTTGAACAACAGGCGGTGGACGACGATTTTTCGAACAAAATTTTCTTCAGCGACGAAGCACTTTTCTCACTCGGTGGGTATGTGGGTATTTTCATAAACAAAATTTTGTCATATTTGGGGTTCTGAGAAACCTCAAGTTATTGAAGAGAGTCCATTACATCCACAAAAATCACTGATTGGGGCGCTCTTTGGACCTGAAGTGTGATTGGGCCTTGCTTCTTCGAAAACGACGATGGAACGACTGTCGTCGTCAATTCGGAGCGTTATGGTCATATGATAACTGACTTATTTTGCCGGCTATTGAAGAATACGACTTGCAGAATATGTGGTTTGAACAAGACGGTGCCACATGCCACACAACTCGACCGAATATGGCTTTATTGCAAGAGACATTTCCTGACGGCGTAATTTCTCGTCGTGGCGATATCAACTGGCCACCAGGATCATACGATTTGACACCGCTGGACTTTTTCTTGTTTGGCTAAGCGAAAGACCTTGTTTATGCAGATAAACTTTTAACTCTTGATCACTTGAAAACCAACATTCGTCAAGTTATGGCTGAGATACCGCCCAATATGTGTCAAAAATTGGTCGAAAAAAAAAGAATCGATGCTTGCAACAATTCGCGTGGTGGTCATTTAAATGACGTAATGTTTCGCACATAATTTCAAACTTAATAATAAATAAAATGCACGACTGGATCCCACGAACTTGCTCTTATGTTCGATCACATCGTATGCAAAAGAATTCTATTTCAAATCTAAATATATTTTTAAAGTAATTTTTTTACTTTATTTTTTATACACAAAGTTTCTTTAATTTTTTAAAAATTGGTATGACAATCTTAAATATTTAATAATGTAAGCTTAAAAACAAAAAATTAAATCGGATTAATCAAAGAAAAAATAATTCAAAATTCCGAAATAAATACTTAAACTAATTCGAGCTCAAAAAAAGTACGCCATTTTATATCTTGGATAAATTTGAATTTATGATAAAAAAATTTTAAAATCTGTGGAGCAGTTTTTGAGAAAAAAAGTTTTTTTTTAAACTTTTTGAAAAAGTTAAAAAAAAATTCAAAAGGGCCAATTCATAGGTATTCAGCAAATACATATAACTATAATTTTTGAAAAAAATTATTGAGCAGTTATCAAAATATAAATTTTTTAATTTTTTTTTTAATTCTTTTAAAAATACAAACAAAATATTTATTAAAAATATTTGTAGGCAGTATTAATTGGGCAACCTAAACCTATATATGTGTGAAATTTCGAAAGAATCGGTAGAGCCATTTATGAGATACTTGAAATAAAAAAAAAACGGTCCTATGGAAAGTACCGTTTTTAGACATTTAACATTTTTTTTCAATCATATGATCGCTCGTACATAAAACGCTGCACTAATTTTTTTAAATCAAAATCGTTACAGCCGTTTCCGAGAAAAATAGATTTTAACGTATTGGTTATATGGCAGGTACCTACCGTTATTTCTTGTGTTTAAAAAAAAATTCAATTTCTCCTCTGTACAATACCAAAAAAATTCTATATACCCAGTTTGAAGCAATTTGCCCAACCGTTTGGGCTGTAGGTGTCTATACATACATACATACAGACAGACTGACAGACAGACATACAGACGGACAGAATTTTTAGACCATCTGTTTTCGTCTTCGTTATCATCGTAATGTCATGTTCGATTGTTATCTCAAAACTTTTTTTTTCGGCGAATGCATAACTTTCCTGATAGTACCTATAATCGCAAGTAAAAAGAAATATGAAAAAAAATATTTTATGTGTTTTATTTACGTTTACTTTTGAAACCGCAAAATGGATAACCCATTAAATATTAGTTTATTGTAATACATTCTTCTCACATTTTGTTTTTTTTTTCCAAAAATCTCTTTATTGTTGGTTAATTTTAGTAAATCTTGCAAACGGATTGTCCGAATTCGTTATAATTTAAAAAAAATTCTTCAATGCATATGATATTTCATTTAAAAGTTTTATACATCATCTATACACAGTTCAATTAATGTATATTTTCGGTACAGGCTTATGAGAGAACTTTTTCAAAGACACTGGTGCCTGACGCTGAAATTTCCACTGAAAATAACCACTGAGTTACATACAAATCGTTTTTGTAATCTTGTTAAGACCAGCGTCTATTCCGCCATGAACTACCTACTGCACAATGTACAAAACCCTCGTTGTGTGCATTTAAAGTGAACACATTGAAACAGAGTTACAATATTGCTATGTGTGTGGTAATTTAGTATGCTTATTACTTCAACCTTGTAAGAGCTTAAAGACAGTACGAACTTATTGTCAACTCTATCAGTTAGAGTGAAAGGCATATATCCTATATCTTCCCTATACTGAAAATTTAAATTGAACATAGTATAGTGCCATTAACTTAATTTTATACAATTTCGAAATGCGTACATTTATTTAATTTAATTTATAAATTTTAATATTGATTTAAAGTTCAAGCTTCAAGTTTTTTTCTGAACCAATTGTCCCTAACCCATCGTACTTACAGATTTACATTCTACGGCAATAATTTAAAATAAACATGGGTAGGGTAGATGCCTTTTTTTTTGTGTATCTTCTCATCCATTTGCACATCCTTTTCTTATCATTAATTAAAATCTCTTCCATACGGTATAAATAACAAATGAATAATATTTTGATGATAATCATTAGAGTGTGAATGATACCTTGTTCATTTTTAATCCTAACCCCTCTAACAATATGTCCCCATAAGTCTGCTTTACCGTTCTTTTTTTTCAGGACCATTCAAAAAAAAATATGATAAATAGGTACATATTATATTTATCATTCTATTGTGTAATATTACTTCTAAAATACATATAGTTACTTGGGCGGGAACGACTTGATTAAATGTTACTATAAATTACTGTTTAGTTGCATGATTTTTTACAGATTTAAGATTTGCTTAACATTTTTTTTAGCTGAACATAAGATGGGTGTACAAAATACATCCTTACAGGTTTTAAACGCTCAGATTTAGGATTTATCCTATAGGAGGAAATTTTTCTACATATTTAGGAGAATCATATTTGTTTTGGTAATTCCTTATTTATGCAGGATATGTTGTGTTAACAAACAAAAAAAAAAAATAAAATGCACGACTGGATCGCACGTACTTGCTCCTATTTTCCATCAAATCGTATGCACAAGATTCTTAGTAGAAATGGCGAAATATATTTTTAAGACCGTTGCTTACTTAATTTTTTACCTGCGATATATACGTAGGTACTATGGGGCAAGTTTTGCATTTAAACAAAAAATTCAACTCGGGATTTTAATCAAACATGACATTGCGATGATGTGTAGATCGATTTATAGCCTAAACGACTGTAGCGATATTTTTCAAATTTGGTACTTAAGCGTTTTAGTGGATTGTCTAAACTTGATTTTTGAATCTTGTTTTAGCCCCAAAGATTGTCTTGTCTTACAATTTTTCTACCGTCTTAATTATATCGCACACGGCTCTAACGATTTTGATAAAAAAAGATATGTGCACTATTTTAAGAATAGTCTACATTTTGGTCTAACATTCTGTTTATATATTTTGTTATTAAATGTACCTGTTACCTGTTATACAACCATTTTTATGATATTTTTGACTTTTTAATAAGCCCCTTGACTGATTTCGATCAAAAATTTTACAAGAGCCCCCCTTTCGAATTCTAAACAATATAAGATAACAAAATTCTCTAAAAATGTTTTTTTGCATTAAAAGATTTTTTTTTTTTTTGAGAATTCAATATTTCGTAAACGGATGGACGATTTTTTTTGAAATTCTATTTTTAAGTTTATTTTTTTAATGCCTACAATTGCCATACATTTTTTTTTATTGAGGAATTTTTGTTTATAAAAAACTAAGTAAGAAACGACTTTAATAAATAAATATATTTAGCCATTTTTACTAAGAATCTTGTGCATACGATTTGATCGAACATAAGAGCAAGTGCGTGCGATTCAGTTATGTATTTAATTATATAAAAACTTTCGTTATTTTTTTTTAAATCAATTTAATTTATTTAATAATATAAATTTGACAACATAATTTCAAATCGATTCAGAAGGTTTTTCCAAAAATCAAAAAAAAAAATGTCTTCAAAAAGCTTGGTATGCAGTATTATCTAAAATCGGAAGGACCTATATAAAAATGTTGATCGAAGTCCGTTGAGCTGTTAATGAGAAAGTCGACAACCGCAAAAACTATTCTCTGGCAGGTACCGTTAATCAAATTTTATTTCAAACTAAATTTAAACCGAAATGTAGAATACTTCAAGAATTGTGCACCGATATTTTTTATCAAAATCTTAGACCCGTTTTAGAGAAAAATAAGAATTACCATTTTTGGTACACCAAATTATATGGCAGATACGGTTATTTTTGGGGCTACAAAAAGACTAGAAATAAAATGCACGACTTGATCGCAAGCACTTGCTCCTATGTCCGATCTCCGATTAAATTATATGCAAAATATTCTTAATAGAAAAATATTTGTATTGTTTTTAAAGTCGTTTTCCACATAATTTTTTATGTATACAAATTTTTATTTTTTATTTTTCTAAAAAACAATTGGTATGAACATTTTAAATATTTAATAATATAAATTCAAAAACAAAATTTCAGAAAAAATCGTTAACCTTAAAATATATTAATATAAAAAATATTTTTTTTTTTAATCAGAAAACTCTTTTTCGAAAATTTTGAAATGCATTATTATTTAAAATTTGGGGGAGAATTTTGATCGAAATCCATTGAGCTTTTTATGAGAAAGTCGAAAATCAATGAAATAGTTGTATGGCAGTTACGGTTAATAACAAAATATTTAAAAATAGACATTTTTTTGACCAAGATGTAGACCATACCCAAAGTAGTACACACAACAATTTTTATCAAAATCGTAAGAGCCGTTTTCGAGATAATTAAGATGGTAGAAAAATGTGTATGGCAAGTGCAGTTATTTTTGGGGCTAAGACAACAATTCAAAAATCTATTTTGCACAATCACCTAAAACGCTTAATTACCAAGTTTGAAGTAAATCACCAGTTTAAGCAGTAAAGTGACCTTTAGTCAGACAGACAGATGGATTGAATTGCGGAATCCTACTTTTTCGTATTCGCTATCATTGTATTGCCAAGTTTGATTAAAATCTCGCGTTCAATTTTTTTTTTCAAATGTAAAGCTTGCCCTATAGTCTCGCAAGTAAAAATCGAGATTGCGTACCAAACTTGAAAATTGCAGGTACGCTTATTCCCTATCGAATAACAGCAAGATCACGTGAATGGTTCTGGGGCTTTACGTAGTAGTTCCTGGCTCTGCGCACCATCTGTTGATCCACCAAATTTATTATTTCTTCGTAAATCATAAGAAGAAAATATAAATTTTGTTATCCCTTAATTGCATGCGAAATTTACTTAATTGTGTGTATAACTACGTCAAACAATAAAAATAGAATATTGTGCTACACCCATACAATATACTATAGTTTCTACTATATTATTATTAATATTTCACTAAAATAATTCCATCTCCAACCTACTTACAATTCAGAATCAGATTATTACTTTAACTTATTTTGCGTTGCCTCGTTGCTTGTTAAATTTCTACTATCGCGAGAAATTCTGCAATAAATCCATGACGAATCCGTCACGTTTTCCGCCTTGGTTATTTTCCTTAGGGCTTCTTAGCAATAAAGATTCCACTTCCTTAGCTTCTTGCTGGAGCATACAAATTAAGTCAGACATACAATACTGAGCAAAAATGAAATTGGATCTCTACACTGTATATCTGCGGAGATGGGCTGCCTTCCTATTTTATTGTTGTCTTTACAAACAAAGGTACTTTAATCTAGCTATGGCACTTGACACTATGTTTATCGTATTACTTTAGGGCATCCATGAGCAATTAGAAATTATATAGAGTAGTTTCCACTAGGAAAGCTCATTAAAGATTCCCTCTGCAATTTGTATGCAATTGAAAGGATGATTGCTTAATGCTGAGGCTTCAGATAGTTTCGTTTATTATACTCATTTTGTTCTTGATCTTTTGTCTGTTCTGCAATTCCAGTGAAGCTTATCATACAAACAACACGAATTCGTCCTCGTATAAGATACTCGTAGGAATGTTGTTGGTAATAATTCTGCAGCCAGAAACAGAGCTCCTTAAATAAAATTCAACTGCTTCTGGGGTAGTAAAATTAAGCTCTATGGTTTTAATTTGGTGGTAAAGATTTCTACATACAACAATGTCAACATTATGCTGCAAACATATGGACTTGGATATACGATAAGTTCAAAAGTGATTACAGTAAGAACCGCTTACGGAATTTTTTTCTATAATTAGTGCGCCCTCAGCCATAAAATCAATTAGGGAGAACTAATAGAATTTCGGTTACTCACTGCAAACGCCATTAATTGACAGTGATAGCATGGTTACGTTACGTTTTAGCGTAAAAGGACAGTTTTGGAGACATTAAATTCCATGAGATTAATGATGATTAATGAGAAAATAATAATCCCATTAAACGATCTTGTAAAGACTGGAATTTAATAAGATGGTCATAAGCTGATATGGGAATTCCATATCTGGCCAGCGAGGGTGTGAGCAAGGGTAAAAGTATGAGAACCTAAGACCTCTGGCCAAGGCTAAAATAGTAAAGAGAATAAGATATTACTTCTAAAACCTCATTGGTGAAAATGAGAAAAAGGCAAGAGACAAAAGTCCAGTCTTACTAATTTATTTAGCTTAACGTCCATTTTACTTGCGATATAAACATATATACATATATGTATGTTGTATTTACTAACGGGCAAGTTTTGCATTTGGAAAAAAAAATCGAAATCGAGATTTTAACCAAACTTGATATTACGATGATAGAAAACACCAAAAACGTGGATCCCACAATTTTGTGTTCTGTAGAATGGTCTACCTAAACGGCTGAACCGATTTTATTCAAACTTGGTACTTAGGCGCTTTAGCTGATTGTCAAAAATTGATTGAATTATTGAATCGTTGTTTTCGCCCCAAAAATAACGGTATTCTGCATACAAATTTTTCTACCATCTTAATTATTATTTTGACAAAAATTGGTGTGTGTAAAACTTTGTGTATGGTATACATTCTGGCTAAAAACTTATTTTTTAATATTTTGTTATTAAGTATAATATTTTCCTCTTTCTCATAAACGGCTTAACGGATTTCTATAAAAAAAAATGTATACACGAGCTCCTCCAAATTCTAAATAATCTTGCATTTCCAAATTTTCGAAAAATATTTTTTTTTTTTTGAAAATTCAATATTTCGAAAACGGGTGGACTATTTTTTCTCAAATTTTGTTTTTGAATTTATATTAAAAATATTTAAAATGTTCATACCAATTTTGTTTTAGAAAAAATTTAAGAATTTTTATATATATAAAAAATTAAATGAAAACCGACTTTAAAAATACATTTAGACATTTCTTTTAAGAATATTTTGCCTATGTAATTTATTTTTAAATACATTTGTATTGCAAATTATGTAGTATACTGAAAATATATGTCAAACCGTTGCCTGAGACAAAGCTGTTTTTTCTCGTTCTAAAGCTTTTGACACGGCCAAACATAAGGTCCTATGTAGCAAATAAGAAAGTTTAATATCTCTTCTTCTTCGGCAAAATTCATCCAGTCATACCAAGATTGTAGATCTGAGGGAGTTATAGCAAATGGCGGCATGTCCGTACTTCTTATGTTGAAAAGAGGAGTCCCACCGGGTACAATACTGTGACCGCTATTGTTTACCACGTACATAAATGATTTGCTAGTTTGCTTGAAAAAGCGTACTAGATAATGTACGCTGACGATTTTTTAATACGAAAAAGCTTTCACTGGGATTTGTGAAAAATGCAACAGCTTAGGTTGATGAAGATTTTACTAAGATTCATAGTTGGTCCCGAGCAATGGACTTTGCATAAGCCCACTTAAGTCCAAATGCTTGACAATTTCAAGAAATTTAAACGACACTTATAATTTCTCTAGAACATACCTAAATAACAACCAAATTGAATTTTTGCCCCACGTTGGGCGCCAATTTATTGCACAATTATGCATTATTATTAATTAATAATATTATTATTGTAAAAAAAACACGACCGACCGGCAAAAAAAGGCTTTGAAAAGGAAAGAAACGTCGATCTTTCGAATTGACGACGGAAAAGCACAAAAGAAAAAAAGACGAATAAAAATGAAACAGGCAGCAAAAAAAAGGTGCTACCACCACGACTTGGCTCAGTAAGGAGGTGTGTTCAGCGGAAATTATTTTTGTTTACACCGATAATAAAAATAATGCTGTGAAAAAAGAATAAATTTCTAAATTTGATTACTTATGCACTACCACACCAGGGGCGTATCATCAGAAAATAAAAAGGGCGCCAGCAATACTAAGGGAATTTCAATTACTTCATTTATTAATTTAACGTAACTTTATGACGTGAAACGCTTTTTATCTTTACCCTCGTTATAGTTTGACGATAAATTAACAACAACGTCCAGATTTCTTCAGGTAGCTATTTCTTATCAGACTCTGTTCAAAATAAAGAATTCTTCCAAATGCATGGCATTGCTTTTTTATATTTGTCATCTGACTGAGGATTCCTTGTATAAGGCAATACTGGTATATGTTTTTCATCAAGACAGTTTTGTTTATTCTTTGTTGTTTTTTTAGGAAAATTCATTTGTTAATTTTAGTAGTAGTATTGTATTTAAATTGTAAATAAATTATAGTAAAAGTGAAAAGTGTTTTTTTTATTAAATTCATTTTTATTTAATATTAACTTATGACTATCTTAAAGCTAGACAAAAATGTTTAAAACTAGCCTAATTATCAATAACTTACAACTAATTTACTGGCTCTTTACGGGCGCTCTAAACTAAACAATAACGCTTAGAACTAATGTCTTTCGACTTAAAAACTATTTTAATTAAATCTAAGTTTTTTATTTTTTTAAACCAAGAAAACTTATTGCCAAAAAACTCGGTATCTTATCATATTTTTTTTACTTATAAACTAAACCTTAAGATAGACTAAAAATAATTAAAACTAGAAAAGTGTTATGTAGAATTAAGTGCTTATATATTTAAAAAAAAAAATTAAAAGCATTGTTGGTGTTTTTATTAGAAATCTAAATGGTTTTTGGTTCTGATGGTTGAAATTTATTGAATTTAATTTTTAAAAAACAATGAGATTACATTACATATTTAATCCGTAGATAAACCTACGAAGTAGAAACACAGAAGCACTGGTAACGAGACCACAAATAAGCCATACTAAGATCGGAAACCTTCGTATGTTTCACCCCCCAAACCCATTTGTTTACATTGTTGTATTTGTACATTTAGCAACCTATCCATGAAAAGATGTGAAAGCGAAAAACAAAACAAAAACAAATTACTAGGGCTGTGTTATCTATGTGTCTATAGGAAGAGGAACAGAAAAGATTCTTGCGTGCGTTTTTATCAATGTGTCTATTGGAAGCGGATCGGAAAAGTTGCATGTGTGCGTGTTTCAGCTTTGTTGGCAAATGTCAAATTAAAGCAGAGGTTTCGGGTCTTTATGTTATTAGTTTATGAGCGAGACCATTGACGTTTTTAAACATTACATACATTAATGCAACAAAGAGAGACATAGAAAGAAAGAACAAACAACAGCAGAAACACATGTCAACAGCCCGTGGTTTCAGATGGTCCTTCATATCGGAGTATTAACCACGCGCAACGATGCTTGATTTCGCTGATCTATGGAAAGCAATGCTTTCATCAGGGCCAAGGCCGTTGACAAAAAAAATCATATTTAATGTGGTTAATATTTGTAATTATTTTGCTAAAAAAAACACCTTTATATATTTATACCTACATAAACATATTTTTTGTTAATAATTAATTAATTAATTTTGTCACGAAAAACTTTGTCAGTTTTTGACAGAAAATATGTCTGCCCTACATGTCACTCACTGACGTCCCCATAGTACATTTTTAACAAAAGCAATTGTTGTAATTGTATGCCCTCAATAAAACTAGTAATCTCGCTTCAAATGTTGATAGTGTTTTATTTTGCTATTACCGCTTAGTCGCATATGTTTGCCTTGACATGGATGACTAAAAATTTGTTTTGAAATTTTGTTCTTCAATTTTATATTTCTTTTAATAGCTTGATCTTAATTTAAATTTTATTTTAAAGCAAAATGTTTTTTTCAATTTATTACAAAAAGCCGAATAACAAAAGTCAACATAAAAAGAAAAAAAAATCACAATCTTATTTCTTTACAATGTCACCAAATTTTTTTGGAATTCAATTTTTGTAAGTAACCGGTGAATTTTGGTTAAGTGGTTAAAATTGACAATCCAAGATGGAATCGAGTCACCTTAAATTTAAAAAAAAAAATTCAATTTCAGAACACATCCTCATCCTCTCACACATCCTCTATTCCTACTACCCTTCTTCTCAACCAAGCTGTTGTGTATCTGAATATTAGATAATTTCGCGCCTGAATCAACTGCTATACAGCCTGAAATTTGTTTTTCTAAGAGAACCGTTCTTACTCCATGCCAAAATTCAATACATCTATGCAGAATTCCATTACCGTCAACAGCTGCAAAGTTGTACACAAAAAAAAAAACACAACCAACTCTGCGGGTATCTCTAACGCCAGGCCAGGTCTTAACTCAGAAGCGTAATAATTTATTCCCAAATTCTGTAGCCCTCCATATTTGGATAATAATTCCTAGGATTATTGATTGTGAGCTTGAGTGTGTGGGAGAATATTGTTGTCAATAAGAGCTTAACTTAAAGTCGTCTGGTTTTCAAGGCTTATTGTAATTTTATTTAGAATGATTGGAGAAAAAATAAATACTTAAAAAATCATAATCATCTTTTCTTTATGTCACCAAACCCACCTCCTCCAATACGCAGCCATCCACGTGTTGAGGATTATGGGTATGAGTTAATACCAACACCAATACCAGAAACTTCATTAAGTCATTTTATGAATTTGTGTCTCTCTTAAGCGGTTACCATCATCATCATCATCAAAGTTAATTTATATTCCGAGGCTGACTTAGTCGGTCGGAGCTCTCACATTTTATGGATAATTTGTAACGCTGAACACATAAAGTTCGGTAAATGAGTGAAGCACCACCTCCCGATTCTCGTAGTAAGCGCAGCAGGTATGGTGTGCCAAAATAATCTCAGCGTGATACTTAACCTGCCGCTGCCGACATTGCCAATTTTTTGTATACACATTCACATTGTATTTCAAGGACGCTCTGTGTTGATTTATTTTCAGAGCAAAAGACCAAGTTTTTTGATTAAAATGCAAGAGAACAATTTGAAGTAAAATTTTATTCAATAGACAAATTTAAAATCTAACCAAATTCCAAAAGTTTGATTTCCTTATTTCAAATATTCAAAAATAATGATTTTTAATACCAATAACCTTTCAAATTATTTAGATAAGTATAGGTTACCTTATACCTATTCTGCCAGTGCTGTCGTTTCAAATACCTTTTCAATTTCAATTAAATGGAAGATATCGATAACTGAAAATTCTAAACTCATTTGTAGAAATTAAAAAATACAAATGAAGACATCTTTTGGTCAAAACAACTGATTCAATCAATACTTGATGTTTACACTGAAAAAAATCTTATTGCCAAATTAACTGCTGACTTATAACTTTACATTAACTTGAAAGATATTTAGAATTAATAAAAGTTAATAATAATCGGAACATTAAACAAAAAATGCCAGACTGCAAAAAATAATTCTCACACAGTTGAATTTTTGTGTTGTTTAATTTGTTTTGTTAAAATGTTTGTTTGAATTAAGATTGTCAATAACAAATACTGTTCAGGATTTGATGATAATGTTTTAGGTCTATCTGTGATGAACAGCAATATAAGCTATAATTTGTATTAGTATACGCTTTAGGCAAATTATTTATAAAGTGTAGCACATTTTTCGCTCTATAACTTTTTATTTATGATGATGAAAGGGGTTTTGACTACCCTTAAAATGATCAAGCATCAAGCAAAATGCGTCATGCGAGGGTTAGGATAGTACGGAATGACTTAAGAGGAAGATATCGATGCACATTGGTTTTGAATTTCTAAATATCCAAATGCGAGGTGAAAATAAATCCGGGAAAAGAATTACACATACGTGTAGTGTGGCTAAAGACAGAATCTCTATCCTAGACAGTACGTCCAAAGTTGTGCTCAAGGGTAAACCGCTGAGCTATTGCTAGAATGGGGTATCCATTTTGCGGTTTCAAGAGTATAGGGGTGGAATTTGACATCTGTCAAGCTAAGATGTTAAACCAATTTTTTTTTCAGTTGAAATTCTGACATTTACGAAAATGGATCGCTTAACTATCGCACAACGCATACAAATTGTTAAAACCTACTACAAAAATGGTGATTCTGCCTCAGCCACATATCGTGCTTTAAGAGGAGATTATGGTTTACATAATCGTCCAAGTACAAATTGTGAAGAAATTTGAAGAGACTGGATTGGTTACAGATATTTTAAGGCCTGTGCATCTTCGTTTCGCTCGTACCACTGAAAATATCGCTGCTGTAAGTGAAAGTGTTGCCGAAGACCCGAATGTGTCGATTCCTCGTAGTTCTCAGGAATTAGGACTGTCTTACGGCACATTATGGCGTATGTTGCATTTGGATCTACACCTACATCCATATAAAGTCCAGCTCACACAACAAATGAAGCCAGCTGACTATTCACAATGTCGTAAATACGTCGAATGGTTGCTTGAACAACAGGCGGTGGACGGCGATTTTTCGAACAAAATGTTCTTCAGCGACGAAGCACATTTCTCACTCGGTGGGTATGTTAATAGACAAAATTGTCGTATTTGGGGTTCTGAGAATCCTCAAGTAATTGAAGAGATGCCTTCGAAAACGACGATGGAACGACTGTCACCGTCAATTCGGAGCGTTATGGTCATATGATAACCGACTTTTTTTTGCCTGCTATTGAAGAATACGACTTGGAAAATATGTGGTTTCAACAAGACAGTGCCCTATGCCACACAACTCGAGCGAATATGGCTTTATTGCCAGAGACATTTCCTGGCCGCGTAATTTCTCGTCGTGGTGATATCAACTGGCCACCAAGATCATACGATTTGACACCGCTGAACATTTTTTTGTGGGGCTACGCGAAAGACCGTGTTTATGCAGATAAACCTTTAACTCTCGAGCACTTGAAAACCAACATTCGTCAAGTTATGGCTGAGATACCGCCAAATATGTGTCAAAAAGTGGTCGAAAATTACCTCAAAAGAATCGATGCTTGCAACAATTCGCGTGGTGGTCATTTAAATAATGTAGTGTTTCACACATTATGTCAACGTTCAAACTTTATAATAAAAAAGAAATACCATGACAAAAAATATTTTGTATGTGTTTTATTTACTTTTACAATTGAAACCGTAAAATGGATAACCCGTTATAAATATAAATTGTAATTTATTCTGCACAAAACGAAAAAAAAAATTACAACTTTGAACTAACAATGACATCAAATTCTCTTCAAAATGGGTAACGCTTTAAGTTTATTAACGAAAAACTATGTTCATGATTATTTGATGATAACTTTTTAGGGTTGTATTAGTTTTAGCCCTATGCAAATCTTCTTTTAAATATAAAGAATTACTCGTATCCAAATTATATTTGTGCGCTATCTTCTTTTTTCGGCTTGATCGGTTTGAATAAAATTTTCAGGAGATCTTAAGACATTTTTGGAGAGTGCATATAAGAAATCTGTTTGCTCACAACGAATTTTCCAACTTTAAGTCGTCTAAAAAATCTATGGAACATTCTAGACCACAAAATAAAATATAAAAATCAATTTAATGGGAATCAAATCCTGTAGTTATGTTCATACACGCGTCAACAAAGAGAAACCAAAATAAAAGTGTGTGTACACAAAACCAAACATATTATTTATACTAATAAAGCAATAACAAACATGTGAGTGCATTTTTGGTCATAACTCCGGTTCTAGACATCGGACAGCTAACGCATTTTTTATATGCACTCTCCAAACATGTCTTAAGATCTCCTGAAAATTTTATTCAAACCGATCAAGCCGAAAAAAGAAGATAGCGCACAAACATAATTTGGATTGTTCTTTTTATAAATATAAGAAGATTAATAAATGACAACCGTAATAGCGGTATCAATCGCGTAACCAGCCAACATATTTGACACATTGACAGACGCAGGGCAAGCAACTTAAGCATAATGATTTGGCATGGTGAAGCAAGGGTAGATACATTCTGTTATTTTCAACGAGAAAAATCACAGAGATTTTTCTTGTGTCATTTGATTAATGCAATTAAATGCGGTACAGTCGTGATCCGTCAAAGTTGTAAGAGTGTCAACGCATTGAAAGTGAAGTTTAAAATTCGCATTGATATTCACATTGCGCGTCAACGCACTTTGACACAACACTGACAGACTTATTGCGTCGTTCGTGTGACTGACAATTTTGTATGTATTCAGATTGTGAAGGTTGACGGTTATCGCTTCGGTTGTTCTTCTCTCATATTCATGAATGATTTGTTTTATGAAAATTCAAATTCATTTAAGTATTTTACTGATGAAAGTGCTTTCAGTTTTAATGTTCATTTCTAGATTCACACCCTTCGGACGTTGAACTACAACGGCTCATTTAACTCTAATCTCGATAACCGCCTAGAATTTAATGTTTGAAAAATTGAATCGAAATTCTGGTCTTAAAATTTTGTCAAATTTGAACTTTGATATATGTTAGCCGATTTTCAAAATCTTCAGACATCCAATTTGAATAGAACCATTAAAATAAATATTTACGTTAATTTACATTAATCTTCGTGCAGTGTACGTTTAGTAAAAAAAAAAAAATTATTGTATCATCATAGAGTCTTGTAAGCTTACCTCTTTTTATATGTCCGACTGTTGACTATTACGCCATTCTATGTGCTAAGTGATGAAAATACAATTAAAACAAAAAGTACTTAAAGTATAGCTTGTAATAAAATGAAATCGAAAGTGAAAAACACTGGATTACGCATTAAATTTAATTTTAATCTTCTTTGGCTTTGGGTACAACCATAAGCTTACTTCACTTCTTTTTCTGGCCCACATATATATTCAGTTGACAACTCGCCATGAATAAAACAATAAAACAAAAGCCAAAACCAAGAGTGGTGGGTGGGTGGATGGGTAGGGTATGGAAAAAAAAGAGCACATGTATAGTACATACGTTTTGAAGACAATTGGATCTGGGTATAATGGTTTATCGGAGGGGCATAAGTCTTGCTACCGGGCTAAGAGTCTAGTTAGCGAAGAAATAATATAAAACCCACTTGAACGCAGGTGATCAAAGTCAGATACCATTTAACCGTGATTAGTTTAAGTTCACCACACAATTATCAGCGCGCTGATTAAGTCTGTGATTCGGTTTTTTTTATGTGAGTTTGTTTAATTATACGGTCTGTGAGGTTTGCTAATAAAAACCAAAATTGTGTGTACTTTTTTTTGTGAACGTCCTTCGTCGCGCCTGAAATAAAGGATATCTCCTCTTACCAAATCAATAAAAACAAAAAAAAAAAAAGCATACACAATGCTCGCCAGACAATCATCGCTCTTAATGACGACCTTGGTCATCCTTGTCACATGGGAACTGTCAACTGCACAATTGGCCTTCCACACAGATGCTAATACCAACTCATTTACTCTCAAGGCTCCAGGTTTGCAGCAGTCATTTACTCGTTATTATGGGGGAAAGCGTCAACAGGCCCAACAACTACAACAACCACAGCAGCAACAATTAGCCCAACAGCCCCAAGTGCAACAACCACAGGTATGTATTTACCTAACCGAAGAATAAGTTAAACTAAATTTACGGTGTTGATTATTTGGGACTTTATGGGTAGGCGTTTAAGTATTGTGTATCTGTATCTATCATACGAGTGTAGGGACTCATTTAGAAATGGATTTTGCCTTGAGGATTATCCTCAAATGGTTTAATACTCCCTGAAAGGATTATGGGTGCGGTCTGTTTGTTGTGTTTGATGATTGGCAAGATTTGTAAACTGTAAATATTTACTGCTTGCTCAAGCTGAATAGCATTGCAATTAGAATATAAATGAGATTTTACTCAAGGGTAAAATTAAAGGTTGTCTTATTTAAATCATGCCCTGCCCTAGGCCCTAAATTACATAAGTTGAAATCTGAGATGGTAGTTGATATTAAAGTACACAATTTTAATATAGACTTTTAAAACCCTAGAATGGCTTTGATTATTATTTTAATCAGAATATTAATTAACGAGTGTAAAGCACACTTCTTAGCACACGGTATAAAAATGAGTAAAAACCATAAAGTTTTTCTTGTATACCCTAAAATAAAGCTTGCAAGTGATTAAGGAAAGGGTGCGTTGGTGAGGTTGCTTACGAACCTTAGCGGTAAGACCAGTATTACCAGTTGCAAATTATTATGCAATTTTTAAACTTTGTACATGCATGTGTTTTTTTTCCAAAAATCATAAAACCTTTAATACTTTATTTTAGAAAAACACCATAAATATTTGTGAAAATGGTGAGCCGATTTTAATGAATTATCAACTAAAATGTTCATAGAAAAAAGAATGTTGCTTTTGTAATATCTGCTAAGTGCTTGTATATACTTGTCATTAAAGTGTTTGTATCACTTTTTATAATGGTTGTCTAATGTCAAGGAAACATTTGTGTCGATTTTTATAAAATAAAATTTAATGTGTTGCTATAAGCAGGTTGAAAAAACCCGGGTAATACATTATGTTCCGCTAATTGTCCAGGTTATTTTAATTTGACTTTCTCAATCTTTTTTTAGCTGGTTTTTAATTATTAAATAATACTAACTTAATTTAACTATGAGAATTGCATAATATAACTATGAGAATTGCATAATATAACAAATATTATTTATTTGTATTTTTACTTGCGTTTATAAGTACTATAAGGCAAGTTATGAATTCGTGCAAAAAAAAATTCTAACAATCAAACATGACATCACGATCATAGAGAACACCAAAAAAAGTGGGTCCCCCAATTCCGTCTGTCTGTCTGTCTGTCCGCGAGTCTGCAGCCTAAGCGGTTGGATGGATTTGCTTCAAACTTGGTATATATTGTTTGTTCGGTAATATGCCCACAAGTTTTTTTTTTCATTTTTTTAGGACGACAAATAACAGTAGCTCCCATACATTTTTTTCTGGCCAAAAATAAAAAAAAAACTTATTTTTCTCGAAAACGGCTCCAACGATTTTTATAAAAAAAAATCAGTTCATTAATGAAGCAAAAGGGAACATTTCAGTAATTTTTGTTGTGGACAAAAATTGTTACTTTTGGTACCTCTAGAGTACAATTTTTTTGGTTTTCGATTTTCTGGAAAACGGATAATTTGATTTTTTTGAATTTTTTTGCGCAGAAGCTCCTGAAAAGCTTAAATACTATTATAAGCCAAACTTTTTCAAAACAAGTTTTTTTTTGAAAACTCAAAGTTTCGAAAACGACTTAAAGGATTTTTGCGAAACGTCGTATTTGGTAGTTTTTTGATATTATCTTGAACATTTAAAAAAACTATATTCCTAAGATACAAAACAACCGCACCTCCCATACAAATGTTATATAAAACCGTTAAGAAAAAAATGTATTTCTCAAAAACGGCTCCAAGAATTTTTATAAGAATCCGTGTGTGTTCTTAAATTAGTACAGTTCACTTTTAAGTATGAAAATATTTCTTTTTGCGGTACTTCCCTTGGAACCACTTTTCATATTTTCGACTTTCTCAATATTGGATGACCTGATTAAAATAATTTTTTTTATACAAATGCCCCCGAAAATTGTTAATAAGACTGCATACTTTAATTTTCAAAAAAAAAAGTTTTTCGATTTTTAAAAAATAAATAAATTTTTTTTTTGAAAATCGATTTTTCAAAAACCAGCCAAAAAAATTGTTTGATTTTTGAATTTTTTTCTAAAAATGTTTTCAAAATTTTACACTTACAAAATTAATTTATTAACAAACAGCTCCAACGATTTTTGAATTTTTTTTTGATAGATTCTTATTTATCCATGAATTCAAATGGCATATCTTTGTTTAAAATTAAACTATAACGACTAAGCAATATAAAAACTTTTAATTATGTGTATTATCCATTTATTATTATTCACTTTTTACGAATTTTTGCGTACGTCACTGAATACTGAATACAATGTAGGCCCGCATATATTTATATATACATATGTGCTTTAAAAATCACATGAATCTTATGTAATCCATATTGCACCTAAATTAAGAAGTTGTATGTTGTAGCTTCCTAGCCACCTACATCCTTCATTTTCATTATTATATTTACATGTTTAATTACTTAGGTTCCATCTTAATGTATATGTATATGTATATGTATAGATACATTTTGCTCTCCGAACTTACATAATTAAAATACAAAACTTAGATTTAAAGAAACATTTGTAGGTAGGTACATATGTAACTATTCGTTTAATCGTTTAATCATTTAATTCATACTAAGAATCAAGATAATCTTACCTACATGGGCTCTAAGCCTGCATAGGATAAATACACCTAACTAACTAAACCTCAATTGTTATAGCTGCATTAAAGTTGTTAGCTACAAGAGCAAGTTCGTACGATCCAGTCGTGCATTTTTTTTCTAAATAAACATGGTCCCCTTTATTCTTCAATAATATTTTAGGGCGTCATTCTTGGTTAGATTCTTAGAAAAAATATTGTTCTAAATATAAGCCTACCGAAAATGTTGATATCATTTATCCGGAATTTAAGAAAAGGCTTAATTTTTACTGAGATATTCAGTTTCTATGTTTGAAAAGAAAAAAAAAGTCTACTGAATTCACGAACCTATTTAAAAATTCTCTTATCAAATTTCCCAACGTTTAAAAAAAATATTTTCAATTTACCCATACCGAGATATTAGATACATCTCGAGTGAAAAGTACTTTACCTTTTAAGTCAATTTTGATGGTTTTTCATGAGAGCGAAAAAACACTTCAAAGCTGCATCCCAAAAATCTTTCAAGTGTAGACTTTATTGAACAATGCATCTTTATGTTAAATTTTATGATCTTTTTTTTTTAATTTATTTAAAAAAGATATTTTTAATATTTCGCCCGTTATAAGGAAAAATATGACTTAAGATAGTTTGGCTTTTCTTTTAATTGTATTTCATATGCATTTCCAAAATCTGAAGTTGAGATAAGATATTTTGCCTCGTGTTTTCGAAGGACGTTTTCAATTCTTATGTCCATTTAAGATGAGTTGCGTTTGTAAAAGTGGGAAAAAAGAGATTTAAGGTGATATTTTCTGGTTTTCAAAGACTTGCATTTCTTAAGAAAACTATAAAATCACATTTGGTTTTCAGAAAAAAATTTTATTCGAGAATAAAAACAATAAAAAAGTTTTAGTATTTAACTTTGTTTTTAAAGTCAATACAAACTTAAAATTGATAAATCATAAAAATAAATTCAATGGAAAAACTTAAATAAATGTCATTTCAAATTGTTTTAAAAGTCAAATTAACAATAACAAAAAAATATAAAAATATAAATAAAAAGATAAAAATCATTAAAATTTGAATTAATTAAGTCGAGCATGTCAACGAGATCCTTTTTTTTGTGCAGCACTTATTTTAATGGGTTCATCGTATGCAATGTTTACGTCACTTGTTAATTCCTCTTTTTTTCTGTTCAAGATTTTAAAATATTCGTATTCATTTAAACTGGTCTTATACTCTATTTGGCCAATCGTTTTTGTATATCTGAACCATCTAATGGAGCTCCATTAGTGTTTGTCTTGAGCCAAATAAATTTCTCGTTTAAGGCCGCTGAAAAGTTTAAGAACATCGATTGTTTCATCTCATGGACTTAAAAGATGTGTTTAGTCTAGCTAGTTCCCAAAGATGAAATAAATAAGTACCAGTCTTTTAGATGATGAATTTGTGCATTGGTTCTTTTCTTTTTGCGTTCTATTAATGAGTGATCGGGATCGCTCTCCATGTGTATTTGTCCCGGTACTTAAAACTTGTGGTCAATGGCGTTGATCGTGCAAGATGAACTCAAAGTAAGGGATTATTCAGGCAGAAAGCCGCCAGCAAAACGTCTTCCATCAGGTACATTTTGAAGTTATGCTAAGGTCGTTATCGCAATTATCTCTAGACTTTGGAAAAAACTGCATATTTGATGCAGTATTACTCACTATTGCTCCCACTTGAGAATACAAGACGACCACATTTGTAAATAACTACTTAAGTACTATCTAATTGTACTAATTATTTTTTGTGATCAATCACACCCAAAAATTTCTGTGGGCTCTCGGTCTATATATAAAATCAAATGTTTGCAGCTACTGCGGATAGACTTTAAATATTGTAAAATACACGATGCTATTTCATTTCCTTCACGTTTAACAATGGCCACGTGCCACATCATGCAAACTGGTTGTCCAGACACACAATTGTGGACTGTTAAATTAAAAGTCCAAAGCAGACTTTTATAAAAAGATACAGATATTTCCAAGTTCGGAGTGTGCAAATATTTTTGTAAATCAAAAGTATCGACCTTATAAGTATCATATCGAAAAGAACTGAATAATTAACTCATTCACCAAAAGAAAAACATTTGCATAAAACGAAATCCAGAACCAAACTACGCTAAAAAAATATCTTATGTTCTAGTTATTGCGAGATTTTTTTAAGGTTTGCAAGCGTTAAAATATCCTATGGCTACTTAGGGAGAGAAAAATTTCAGTTTCAAATTCGAAAAATCATTTTATGTTGATATAAGATGATTTGCGTTTTCACACTTTTTCAGATTTTTTTCAAGTATTTTATCTTATGTCGACTTAAGGATGAGTTTTGTTTCTGCTTGCACGCGCGAAAATATCTTAAGTCAAATAATATGATTTAGGATTTCACAATAATAAAAATGTCTTAAGCCAATATAACCTTAAGTCTGTTTAAGGTTTTAAAATTAATAAAAACACACAATCTTATGTGAACCTAAGAAAATTTACCTAGTGTAGAGGTGTGTCTTTTGAACATAAGATGAAATTGTTTTTGTCTATAAGAAAGCATAGGAGTGAGATAGAACGACATCGATAAGGCAGAACTATACTCATTTAGAGTGGCACTGATGTTCAACAAAAAAACGCGAAATATCTTCAGTCGACTTAAGATACTTTACCTTTTCAGTCAAGATATAGAGGCAAACAAAAAAAATGTACTTATAAGCAACAGTGTATACTTTAATTAGTTTAAAAAGTACTTACTCCTATTAAATACGATTTTGATCAGAGAAGTAACATTTTAACGAACAAACCGAAGTAAAACAAAATAACAGCCTCACAAAAAAGCCATTTTTGCCAAAAAAAAATTAGAAGTTATCTGCATAAACTGGAATTTACTATAATCTAACGACTGAAAAGCCACAATGCCACTTGCAGATGACTGTACCAGCGGGTTCATGATTTTAATAAAAATGCTTTCTCCTACTGAGTACTTCTTGTAGTCTTACAAATTCACTGGAACTATGAAAAGTTACCCTTCATTAGCAACGGAGCTCACCCTGAAACTGATTCATTAACTTGTGTTCACAAAAATGCTGCTAATGGAATATTATGCGATTTTACAAATAAGATCTGGGCTGGGAAAATTAATGAGCTCTAGACCAATAAACCAATATTCTCTAGGTTCATTCCAGCATATATTCCATTAGATGGTGTGATCAACAAAAATATAATGTCACCACGGAATTAAGCTCTGCAATAGTCTTATAAATGAGCTGGGACCGAAATCTTTGGGCTTAGACCCAATATATCCTTACCAATCCTTACCACCAGAAACACTGTAAGGAAATGTGCAGAAGTAAATCAGAAGTGCAGG
This sequence comes from Philhelius pedissequus, assembly GCA_910595825.1. Classification (NCBI taxonomy): domain Eukaryota; kingdom Metazoa; phylum Arthropoda; class Insecta; order Diptera; family Syrphidae; genus Philhelius; species Philhelius pedissequus. The sequence continues at coordinate 45,603,130 of OU343162.1, forward strand.
CCAAGCCCACCAAAGCTGAAACAGGTAAAATTATTACTATTTTTATCATGATACCCTAATTATCCCTACGTTAAAATATATCGTAATGAGTTGACCTTCATCTAACTAAGTCGACTAAGGCTTTAAGAATTACTTAACTATTAATGTCCAGCATCCAAGATTGATTCTAATAATTCAGTATGTCTTTTTGATCACTAAAGGACCATTCCTACTGAATCAAGGACAATCTGATATGGAAGATATACGGAATCGTATTTTTATTATCTAAAGGTTGCCTCGACTGTTTAAAGAGATCATTATGACATCTGCTTTTATTAGTTCTTGTTCATATTCCGTGCAATGGAGTCCTAAGGAAATATTTTCCAAACTCTGAAAATTGATTTTTAATTTCTAAAATTCAAAAAATCGGCCAGTTGACATCCCTGTTGAAGACAATTCTTAATGTCAAAGCAACAACATCATAGATAAGAGTAACTACTACCTGTACTTATTTAGTTTGTTATAATTAATCTATTTTGTAAAGTAGAGATTTTTAAATAAATTGCTGTTAAAAGCAAATCCAGTTATTGTAGATATGCAACTACAAAGATTTTCAAAGCTTCCCCGAAATAAATGAAAGTTTTCATAAGATTAATTGATTTTCTGAAAATAAGATTGATTATTACAATCGGAAAAACAAATTTCTATAAATTCAAAATGTAATATCCTTGTAGTTAGAATAATTCCCATTAATTGTATTAAATTATGCAAAATTCTTATTTTTTAGTCAAATTATTTCTTAAGAACTTTAGTTCTGCAATATTCCTGTGATGAAAAAAAAAATTATATTTTGTGAGTACGAAGGAATTTTGTTTATGAAAGAGGCTTTTAATTTAATCCGAAAAATTAATTTCAATTTATCTGAAGGAATTCTCTTTTGATTCGAAGTTAACAAAAGCTATAGAAGATTGCACAAATATTTATTTCAGATATTTAATTTTCATTCTCAATTAATTTAAAATACAATAAAAGCAATTAAAAGTAAAATCCTTTCCAGGTTAAATCCTCTTATAAATTCGGTTTTATATTTAGTTTTTCTCTTATATTTGTAGTTATTTAGAATAGGTAATTAAAAAAAAAATAGAAACTCACAATGAAAACACAGCTTAGCATGTGCAATTGTGCTAAATATGAAACAAGTGGCCTTTCATTAATTGTGATTTAATTGTTAATATTATTGTAAGTCAGGTTAGTTATTGGATCCATTTTGAATATTTTTTGCGAGGCTATCAAATGCACCTACAAACGCATCTAACATGCTTTTCAATACTTGACGAAATGTTTCTCCAATTTCTTGAGCCCTTTCACCAAACGTTTTTTGACTGGGAATAATGTTTTCATTGATATCAACTTCGTAATCATCAGAACGTTTACGACGACGAAGATCATCAGGATTAGCATCTGCGGGTGCTGGTCCACCTCCCGCTCCGCCTGCTGCTCCTTCTCCTGCTGCTCCACCTCCTGTTGCTGCTCCTGTTCCGCCTCCTCCAGCTGCACCTCCTGTTCCTGCACCTGTACCACCAGTTCCTGCTCCACCTCCTGTTTCTGCACCACCACCTGCTCCCCCTCCACCAGATCCAGATCTACGTCCGAAACATGGTGATCTCTTTTTGCGTAGTGATCCATTTAGTTTTTCTTCCGTCAATGATCTGCGTCTTCTTCTTCGATCTTCCTCAGATGAATCGTCATCATTACCAATAATTCCAGCACCAACATCAAATTTTTTCTCAAATTTAAGTGGACCCATACTTATTTTTTCATCGAAACTTCCTTCGACCTTAGCCTTCTCAGCAAGATCCATTGCCATTCCAACTCCAGCCATTGCTCCCATTTGCATGTCATCTTTTATTGACTAAAACGAAAGAAAATGCATGATGATATTTTACTTATTAGTTGTAAATTTCATTAATAATTTTAATGTAGAAGTGCATGAAACTTGCAACGCCAACTTTGATTTTCCTAAAAAAAAACGCAAATTGTTGCTGTATCAGTTTTCATGGAGACAATGGTTTATCTATATTTTTGATTGTTGAGCTAGTGAAGTTTTGTCGAAACAGTTATCAATTAGTCAATCTTCTTTAAAAATACAACACAGATTTCACTCATGTGGAACTCTAATTATAAGCCTCACTATCTAGTCAATTTATCTGATTATATTTTGATATTGTTCGCAATATTGCAACCATATACATTGAATATCTCAACAACTACAATAAGGGTACACTATTTAAACTCCAATCGCTATCATTAACAATAGTACCAGATTTAAAAAATCATTAGTTTGGACTTCGTAGTGTAAATTTAAGGGTATTTTTTTATTTTTACTTGCGGGGTACTATAGGGCAAGTTTTGCAAAGTTGACATTACGATGATAGAGAACACCAAAAAGTGGGTCCCGCAACTCCGTCTGTCAGTCTATTTGTCTGTCTGTAGAACGATATACAACCTAAACCGCTGAACTGATTTTGTTCAAACTTTGTGTTTCGGCGCTTAAGGTGAGTGTCCAAAATAGATCTTTGAATCGTTGTTTTACCAACAAAAATAACGGTACCTGTTATACAAATTTCTCTACTATCTTAATTAGCTCGAAAACGGCTCTCACGATTTTGATAAAAATTGGTGTGAGTACTGACTTGGGTATGGTCTATATTTTTGCCGAAAATTTTGTTTTAAATATTTTGTTATTAATGGTACCAGCCATACAACCATTTTATTGATTTTCGACTTTCTCATAAACGGCTCAACGGATTTCGATAAAAAATTTTACCCAGGAGCTCCTTCAAATTATAAATTATACTGCATTTTTTTTGAAAATTTAATATTTCGAAAACGGGTAAGCTATTTTTTCGGAAATTTTGTTTTTGAATTTATATTATTAAATATTTAAAATTTTTATACCAATTTTTTTTAAAGAAAAAAATGTAAGAATTCTTATATATAAAAAATTAAGTAAAGTGAAATTAAGAATCTTTTGCATCTTTCAATCACATTATAGATTGAACATAGGAGCAAGGACGTGCGATCCTGTCGTGAATTTTATTTTTAGTGGAGACTGAACTATCACCGGATCTTCAGTCAAAAATGACAAAGTTCGTACAACACCACTATCACTTCAAAATTGGCGAAGCATATGCCTCAAGGGATATTATTGTCGATGTCGTTAATCCAACGAGACAAACATAAGGGGGCTTAAATCAAGTGTTGAGACACATCTGACTTAAAACAAATAGACAGAGTTTTTCTTTTTGATTATTCCGGTGTCATATTTAGCAAGATTGAGAAATATTTCAATATCTATAGCTTGATCATTTTCGATGAATCATATTGTTGCGTTTAAAATCTATGTAAAGCTTCAAAATTTTGAAAAGCCCAAAAAGAAATTGGTTGCCACTAAAACTTCGTAACTTTACGATATTTAAAAAAATTGTATTTTTTTCTTGTTTCTGTGGTTTTAGTGATTTTTTTTTGACAACTTGATTGAACGAGAAGTAAAAATAAATCTCCATTCTAAGAGAAATCATTACTAAACTAATTGCGATTTTTATCAAAAAAACAAAAAATTAAAGAGTGAGTGAGTTTTGAGGAGCAATGATAAAACTCCCACAAAAAAAATGCACGACTGGATCGTACGAACTTGCTCTTGAAGCTTACAACTTTAATGTAGCTAAGCATTGACGCTGTCTAGTAGGTAGGTAGTCTAGTTATCATATGCAGGCGTAAACCCGATGTAAGGAAGATTACCTTGATTCTTAGTACAATGACTTGTCGAATGGATTATCCACAATTGTATATTTAAATCTAGATTATGGATTTTAATTATGTAAGTTAGGAAAGAAATATGTATCTACATATATGGATGGAACCTAGTATGTAAATACATTATGTACTTATGATAATCAAAATGAAAGATGCAGGTTGGTAGGTAGCTACATGCCTTTAACTTTATAGTTTCGGTGCAATATGCATACACAAGATTCATGTGAATTTTAAAAACGCATATGTATATATAATTATATGAGGGCCTACATTGTATGTGGTATTCAGTGACGTACGTAAAATTACATAAAAAACTGAATAATAAAAAGATAGAAATAATAAATGAATAAAACACATAATTCAATTTTTTTATATTGCTTAGTTGTTAAAGTTTTATTTTTTTATGTATGCAACAAAACATTTTTCGAAAACAAATTTGAAACGCCATTTTGAACCTATTAGTAATATACATGTAAAATTGAAATTTCAAAAAAAATTCAGTCACTTGTTTTTGAAAAAATCGACATTTTTTTGTAGTATCGAAAAACTTTTTTCTAAAAACTTGAGTATGCAGTTTTATTAACAATTTTAGGGACCATTTAAATAAAAAAAATTATTGTTAATCGGTTCATCCAATGTTGAGAAAGTCGAAAATATGAAAAGTGGTTCTATGGGAAACAGTTAATAAAAAATATTTTTATATTTGAAAGTGGACTGACAACGCTCGCACTGTGCTTGTTCATATTAAGGGTAGTCAAAACCCCTTTAGTGCGCGCAAACGTTTAAAAAATAATAATTTAAGGACACACACATTTTTTTATAAAAATTCTTGGAGACGTTTTCGGGAAATACATTTTTTTAAAAGATTTTTTAACATTTGAATGGGAGTGGCCGCTGTTTTTTATTTTAGGAAAATATTTTTTTTTTAGTTATTCAAGATAATGTCAAAAAACTACCAAATACGAAGTTTCGCAAAAATCCATTAAGTCGTTTTCGAAATTTTAGGTTTTCAAAAAAAAATTTTTTTTTAATGTTGGCTTAGAATTATGTTTAAAATTTCTACGAGTTTCTGCGCAAGAAAATAAAAAAAATCAAATTAATCGTTTCTCAGAAAATCAAAAAGTAAAAAAATGATTCTACTAGAGGTACAAAAAATAACCATTTTTCAAAAAAAATTACCCTTTTCCTTCACTAATGAACTGATTTTTTTTTTTACAAAAATCATAGGAGCCGTTTTTGAAAAAAATAAGATTTTGGCTCTTAGCCCCAAAAAATGTATGGGAGCTATTGTTATTTGTCGTTTAAGAAAAATTAAAAAATGTGGGCATATTACCGAGAAAACAATATTTACCAAGTTTGAAGCAAATCGATCCAACCGTTTAGGCTGCAGACTCGGGGATAGACAGACGGAATGGCGAGACACAATTTTTTGGTATTCTCTATGATCGTAATGTCATGTTTGATTGTTAGATTTTTTTTTACGAATGCATAAATTGCCTTATAGGAGATATATATAATCGCAAGTAAAAATTCAAACGGAAATGTATTTTAACAAAAATTAAATTTTTATCATATACGATGTAATTTTACTATATCATATTCATTTACTCCCATAAAATTACATTTTACTATACTGTTAATTTGTATTCCGTAATACTTTAAAAAATAAAAAAAAATAAAAAAAAATACTTTACTTTTCCACATGGACTCATTTTGGTAAAAGAAACTTAGACTCACATAAATGAGTAGAAAACATTAGCACCCAAATTCAATAAACATAGACTGGACAAGGCTTAAGACTTATTCCGTGGATTGAGTGTAAAATGCTATTAATAAAACAGAATTTCTGCTATTTGACATTTACAAACTTAGTTCTTCGCTAAGCCATCGAAGACGGTGGTTTAGTGAAGGACTTAGAATTGACATTAAGAACAACATTTATAGGTGCATAGAATAAAAAGAGGAGTTAATACTTATTGTAGTAGATTTTGTGTGTGGATTTTCGATATTTTATTAATCCAAAAATTTTAGTCCGCAGACTAACTTTTATACTATGGATTAGTAAAGTCATAGACTAGCGGTCGAATAAGCATTTTTTATTAATATGGCTGTAGAAATCCAAGGAAATAAGATTTCTGTATTCGTATTTTTGTTTACAAATAGACCAAAACAGCCTAATTATTAACTATACAAATTATATTCAGTTTGGTAAACACAAATCTTTTTATTTAGTTTACTCATACCAATAATACGAGTACCTAGATGTTTGAACTTACAAAAAACGGCGCTAACATTTAGACTTTTTATTATAGAAAGATACACAAGAACACCACACTGATTTGAAAAATTAACACTAAGCAAAAGACTATGATTTATTATTATTTTTTAAATTTAAAAATAACCTACTTCCATATCCATTGGAACAGAATTAACAAATCCAGCGAATAATCCAATAAGCAGGTAAAATGAATTCCATGTTATATCCAACTCCATTTGCTTGCTAACAATTAAAATTTATGAACTTCTGATTTTAATTATTCCATACTAATCCAATAAACAGTGCTGTTAGTTCTATATATACCCCCATCTGTTCAGTAACATTTGTTAAATAGCAATAGCTTCCTGTCCAGTAAAGATGACTGATTAGACAATTATTTTATAATGTGAGCATGCACGTTGATATTTACTGCCAATAAAACAATGAGCATTTTATCAATCTATCGAATATTTTTTGGTTGTTGATTTTGAACAAAAAAGTTTAGGTAATAAAATAGCTTCCTAATTATTATCATATATAAACTTTAGAGAAAATTATTGCCAATTTGTTTATTTTTTTGTTTTTATTAATTTTTATAGTTCAGTGCAACACCACAGACATACACTGGCTTCCAGCAACCCTCTCAGTATCAACCATCACAGCAGGCAGCTACAACAACTTATTATCCACAGCAGCAAGCTGCTGCTCCACAACTTCAACAGCAACAATACCAACCCCAACAATATCAGCCCCAGTATCAAGGCGCCTTTGGCCAGCAATACCAACCACAATACCAGAATCCGGCATATGCTCAGCCACAACCATCTCAAGCCCAGGCTCAGCAACCTCAAGACCAGCAGCAGTATCTTACAGCACAGGAATATGCCGCTTACTTGCAGCAACAGCAACAAGCTCAATACTACAACCAAGCTGAAACTATCCAACCTCAACAGCAACCACAACAACAACAGCAACTTAATCAAGCTCAATATGCTCAACCTCAGCCAACAGCAACTTCACAACGTGCCACATCTGCTGCTCCTGCTGATAACGCTGACACTACCGAAGCTATTCCCAGCCAATTGGGCATTCAGTATTCACCATCAAACCAAGTCTCCCATGTCAAATTCTCCAGTGGAGGGTTGAATTATAATTTTTAAGAACTTTTTTTTTTTTTAAATTTTCCCGGCAATTAAGTGAGCGAAGCAATTTTTGTAAAATAAGAGCCTATTTGAAAGGAAGGCATTTTGGAATCAAAATTTTTAAAGAATAAATTTGGTAGTACTTTTTTGTATGTATGCGAATATATTTATTGAATTAAAATTAAAATTTAAAAATTAAAAATTATGCCATAAATAAATATATATTTTTAAAAGTTACATGCAAAGTCTTTATAAAAATTTTAAATCACAGAATAATTTGGCTAAGCATTGGAGAAATATTGAGAAACAGAAATGGCGATAAATTGTTCATTTTCTGAAAAAGTGGAGTTGAATTGGAAAACAATATTAAAAATCAACAAAAGGACATAAAGTAATATGCTATGAAGATTTTTTTTAAAGCAAGCATGTTATTCTTTTATTTGATTCTTAAATCATTTATTTAATATAAATCAGACCAAAAATATAAATGTTAAAAAGAGCCAAGTCCTCCTATACAAAAGTTTGGCGCGGAGGAAAGTAATTAGTTCTAAAAGTACGCCAAGTTCTTAATTCATGAATTTTTGCACCAAATTTTTTTTTTTTAATTTTAACTATATGCCTGTAAGACCTAAGGTCTTTTAAATGCAACCACAATTGCACGGCACTAGTTTGGCACATATATAAAGTAAAATAATATTGAAACACCTACAAATTAGAAATAAATTTTATAAAACTTGAACAGTAAACCCATCAAAATTTAGTCAGTACTATCTCTTAATTTGTAGTTGCTTAAATATTATTGGACCTTAAATATTTAGTATTTTTTAAGTATGAACTTGGCGTACACTTAGGGTGATATGTAACTACCTATACCCATATATAGATGGTATGAATGGTGTATATGTAAATAAAAATATTTTTTTAAACTTATAAAAACTGCCAGTCATCATTTTAAACGGCTTTTCCAAAAAACCAAGAACTCTAATATTGTTTTTTTTGTTTTTTATAACTTTGCACGCGCTCAAGGGATTATCAATACCCTTTATTTTTATATGTTACTCTTAACACAGCGCGGGCATCCGGTACAAGAAGAGAAAGAAGGTTAGGAAAGATGTGTGGCGCGATATTCTGAGACTAGAGTTGCTTGTTATCCCAGATTTATCTCCAGGGATGGCGGCTGAACTAATGCGGAGAGAATAACTGTGTCTTATTTATATATGTCCCTTATAATTCGCATTATTTTATTTATTTCCTTGTCATATTTTATGGGTATGCTAGTTTACTCAATCGCATTTTTTTTCTTTTTAATTCATTTTTATTTAATATTAACTTATAACTATCTTAAAGCTAGACAAAAATATTTAAAACTAGCCTACTTATCAGTAACTTATAACTAATTTACTGGCCCTTTACGGGCACTCTATACTAAACAATAACTCTTAGATCTAATGTATTTCGACCTAAAAACTATTTTAATTAAATCTAATTATTTTATTTTTTTTAAACAAGAAAATGAATTGCCAAAAAACTCGGTATCTTATCATACTTTTCTTTCTTATTTATAAACTAAACCTAAAGATAGACTAAAAATAATTAAAACTAGATACAACTATGACTTATACTAACTAAAAATAACTTAAACTACTTAAAATACCTAAAAATAACCGAAACCATTTAAAACTAAAACTTAAAAACTAGAAAAGCCACAGCAACATTTTTTTTCGTTTTTTTTTTAAATTTTTTTTTGTTTATTTTTTATATACATGCAGACACACAACACATGCAACCCGCACATACATGTACAAACGCACATACCATACGTACGCACATACATGTATAGACACGCATGTCCCCGCATACATACATATTTTTAATTTTTTTTGTTGGTGCCACCCCGACTGTTCCCTATACCTAATTCCCCTAAATCTATGTAAGTCGGCCAAGACATACCATCTTCATCGACTTTAAATATTATAATGCTGTTTAGAGAGCCACCAGAACTGGTTCTCCTGTTTCGCCCTATCCCTTCGGTCCCGATCGGACACAGTCCTACTGAACCGAAGGCGCTCTTCTCCACCTTGAGCGATGACGTCTCGACCGTACAGGAGTCAAATATCCACAGTTTTCCGGCTGAGCGGAACCGCCCCTCCATCCTGTATCAGCCCTCGACTGTCTAAATAGAGGAATGCATCGGGAGGGATGTAGCCACTTAACCGCGCACTCTCAAAATATTCGTTATTGGGGCCCCAAAAATTAAGCTGTTAGTTGAGGTCATCGCTCTTACAACGTGCCCCCGAATCAGCTTAAACAAAAATTATTTACTCTGTTTATGTTGGCTCGGTTGTATAGAACCTGGTTGGAATAATAGCGTTTGTACTCCGACTCTGGTGTTCTGTGTAATCCAAGACAACGTCGAAGACATTGCCTCTCAAACACCCGAATCTTTTCCATTTGAGATGGGGCAACGTTGAACCACACCGGGCATCCATAGGCGATTACTCAATCACATGTTGTTAGTGTTATGCCTAAACAGCATGTAATGAGCAAAGCAGCAACTTATCTTATGACAATTCTTAGAGTTGGTTTTTAATGGAATATAAGAAGACATAGCGGCAGGAATCGAACCTGCACCACGAGATTGACAGGCGAGCACACAACTATCGTGCCACGGCCACCCCCTTCAAGGAAAATTTTATAAAAAGTATCTCGAAAATTGTAGGACGGATTTTGATGAAATCCTGTTTTTTATTTTTAGTATTTTTGAAAACAATTTTTTTTTGAAAATGTTGGTAGGTATGCAGTTTTTTAGAGTTTATTAATGGCAATGTGAATATAAAATTTAAAATTATTGGCGCAAAATTTTAAACGATTTAGCAAAATGTTAAAGCCACTTTAAGCAATTTAGTAAGCTAAAAAGATGATTGAGCTAATTTTAAACGATTTTAACATTTTACTAAATTTAAAATCACGCAATGGCTACTTTAACTTTTAGCAATTTGCTAAATCCATTATGGAATCTGATAGTATATCAGCCTTGCACGCGTGGTGCCCAGGTTCGAGTCCTGCTGGTGCACATTTTTTGTTTGTTTTTTTTTAGTAAATAATGAAGTTAAAATAATGAAAATAGAAATAACTAACCTTTTTAGAGCACATGTTGGGTTTTCATTAACATTTAATTAATTTACAACGCATAACAACAATAATTGTGTTCATCAAAATTCAAACCCTACAAATGATCAGCTTTCTGCTTAATTAGCAATTTACTTGTTTAGAAAAGGTTTAAAAATTTTGAAATAGTTATTCAACCAATAAGCACTTAGGAAATTGCTAACTAGTATAATGTTAAGCCCTTATCAATGGGTTGCTTACAATTTTGCGCCATTGATTTTTCAAAAAAAAAATCAAACATTAAATTTAATTAGAAAAAAAAAGTTTTTCAAAATTTTTATATGTAGAATTTGTTTGGCTACCTAGATCTTCCCATATGAAATTTGACAGAAATCAAATGTACCGTTACCGAGAATAAGAACAGTTAAAAAAACCGTTATATGAAAGGTACCGTTAATAGACTTTTCCCGTAAATTGTATTCGATCAAATAAAAGCTAGTACCAACAAAAAAACTCTCAAAAATTTGTATCAAAATCGTTGGAGCCGTTTTCGAACAAAATAAGATTTTCCTTCACGGTTATATGGCATGTACCGTTATTTTTAGGCCTAAACATAAAAATATAATTCCCCCCTGATGAATGCCAACATAATCACACATAATAAATTTGAAGGTAATCGTTTAAGCCGTTTATGCTACAGCTCGTTATACATACAGACGAACAGACCGACAGGAAGACAGACATTTTTTGTCATTCACTTTCTTAGGCTTCTCTATAATCGTAATGTAATGTTTGATGGTTAGAATTACGAATGCATAACTTGCCTTATAGTACCTATAATCGCAAGTAAAAATGAATCGTGTTCAAAAAATACCGATTTAATGTTTTAAAACCAAAACAAAATTAAAAAGGATTAAAGACGTATTAAAGAAACAAAAAATACTGATTTTAGAAATGCCTATTTAGGAAGTATTTAAGAAAGCTTAAAGTAGAAGTGAACGTACAATTTAAGTTCTTGAATAAGACCCCTAATAAAGTAGACCCCTAGTAGTAGAAATAGACCCCTAATATAAGTTCTTGAATAAGACTCCTAATAAAGACAAAGTAAAGAAGCCGCATAAAAGCATAGCAATTTTAGAATGAATAAAGTATGAATTAAGAAATGTGATACCGAAAATATACTATTTTGTGCTACTTGTGTTAGATCTCAAAACTTTGCACGGCGTATTACAGAGTTTTTTTTTATTAATTTAACTATATGCTCGTAAGACCTAAGGTCATTTAAATGCAACCTGAATTGTACGGCACTAGTTAGAAGAAAGAGAATCATAGGAAAGAATTTTTTGTTGGCATTGCATTTTTTGTTGGATTTGAGAACCAGGTATTGACTATCTCATTTTAATCTATGGGCGGCATCCAATTAAAATTGGAGGCATAGAAAAGAATACGCTTAGCGTGGGAATCGATCCCACACGTCTAAATTAGCAATCAAGCACTTTAGCCACTGCGCCGTTGCCACCCATATTGGTATAGAAAAACTTGGCCGGTTTTTAAACTTTTATGTTTTTTCATCTGCTCTCACTCCTCTTTGCAAAGATTTTAATAATTTGCCATGCCAAAATCTCGAAAGATACCGTAAGTGGAAGTGCTCCATATAAATTAAACCCTTTTCTCAGAAAGTGTTTGAATGCCGCACCCCCTAAATGAAAAACTTCAAATTTTATATTTTCCTCTTTTAGTACTTTAGGATCTACCACTCCACCAAATTTCAACACTCTACGGCTACCGGAAGCTCTCCACATAATTGATAACCATTCTGCGAAAGTGAGCAGATATCACACACTCTGAATGAAAACATCAAATTTGCGATTTATTTCTTTGCTTGCACTATAAGACCTACCGTTGTGCAAAATTACAAGATTCTACAATGTCGGAAAGTGCTCCATTATTTTGATGATCTGCCCGATCTTAGGAACCATTTATGGTTCAAAGTTAAAATTTGGTGAGGCGCCGTATTTTTTCAAAATGTTGTCTAGGTGCTTAAACGTCAATGTTTGTTACTTGCAATATATGAAGGTGCTAAGGGAAAGTTTTGAATTTGGAACAACATATCGAACTCGAGATTTTAACCAAACTTGACATATGATTATAGACAACAAAACAACATAAAATTAGTTCCTGTAAATCCATCTGCATATCAGCCTTTAGCCTAAACCACTAAAGGACTATTGGTACATAAGCGTCTTAGCTGATTATCGCGATTCTTTCTTTTATTTTTTGTTCAGTCCCCAAAACAGCGGTACCTACCATAAAAAATATTGTTGTACCCAAAATTGTAAATCTTATTTATTTCGAAAACTGATTTAACGATTTTGATGAACAAAAAATTAGTGTATTACAGATTTGCTCTGAAAAATTTGTCACATTAGACGTTATTAACAATATCTGCCATAAAACGTTTTTGTTTGTGTATTCAAATTTTCATTACGGGTCAACGGATTACGATCAACATTTTTTACAGAAAATTATTCAAATTCTAAATCTGCATACCAAAATTTTCGCAAAATAATTTCTTACACATCAGAAGGATATTATATCTTTTTAGAATCGTTCCAAATCTATATAACACCCCGACATTTACCAATAGTTTTGTGTACTCTAACGTCTAAAAAGACTCGTTTTGGTACAATGATCCTGTAAGGTGTCCCGCAGTGCAATTATAAGCAGACAAACATTATACTCATTGTGGCATCTTTAAAGAAAAAAGTATAAGAAAGTAAATAAAATAAAATAAAATAAAATGCGTGACTGGAATGTAGGAACATACTCTTGTAGCTAACAACTTTAATGTATCTAAGCATTGTCGCCGATAGTAGTCTAGTTGTCCAATGATGGTTAAGCTCGGTTTTTAGTATATACTTAGTCTAGCCATAAATACTGAAACACCTGGTATTATCTATTTTTGAGGGCATGTGCGGTTATGTTTTTTACAGGAATGTATGAAGTAGCTCTTCTATTTTTAAAAATTATTCAGTTGAAGCTACAATTTTAAAGTGTCAACATGGAATGGGGAGATAAGGACAGTAGAATTGTAGTTATTGTGTTGCACAAATGTTAAAAACCTAGTTGCCGCTACAAATAAGTCGTGTGTTTGTTTATCGTACCGCAAAAGATTCGCAGAAACTGGAGGAATTAATGCTCAAAGTTTATGCGCGTAACTCTAAGGAAGGTTCGCAAATGGTTTCCAGAGTGCAGAGAGGTCACCATCCGGTGCACGTAATGGTGTGTGGGGTGTCTCCTATAATGGGGTTACTGACCTGCATTTTTGCGAAAAAGGCATCAAAACTTCGACTAAGGTATACCAGAATACCGTCTTAGAGACCATGGTGAAACCATTAAATAATTTTCTTTTCAAAAACAAGCCGAATCTGCCCCTGGCCGCAAAGCCAAGACCACTCAAAAATGGTTAGAGGATAACTTACCGGATTTTATAAATGCTGAAGACTGGCCATCGTCTAGTCCTGATTTGAATCCTCTGGATTATGAGTTGTGGCCAGTTACGGAGGGTATATGGCCTGCTCTAAGAAACATAACACAATTGAGTCGCTGAAGGCTTCCCTTATGAAAACAGTGCAAAATTTTCCCATAGCAAAGATCCGTGCTGCCATTCACCATTGGCCAGGCTGATTAAGCGCCTGTGTTAATTCCAAGGGCTATCATTTTGAATAAAATGCTACCAGTTTTATTTACAAAATAAAATAAAAAAAAAATTTAAATATTAATTAACTGTCATTTTATTGCAATTTTAAGTTGTTAAAATATTTATGGTAAGACTGGGTATACATATCGTACGTCAAAATGAAATAAAATTAGGAACAAAGGAGGAAATTAATTGATGGAATACAGTAATGTTTGTAGATTAAATTTGAGTAAATAAAAACAAAAAAATTGAATTCTAAGACAAAATATAAAGACAAAAATACAATGGTCGGAAAAAGTATTTTGACAGGTACCAAATCGCACATTTTAATTAACATCTTTTTTTTTATTGATAGAAAAAAAAATTTAAAATTACATAATAACGGTATAGCTATGGGATTTCGAAAAAAAATTCGTCGAATTCAACATTATACTTCTTAAACTAAAAATTATTTTTCAAAAAATCTAAGCGGAAAAAGGTATTTTTACGAAACATTATTAGTAAAAAAAAATGACGTGACAATAAATTTATACAACGATTTAAGCAAAACTTAATAGAACGTGAAATTTCCGTTACTGTTGATGACTTTTTGTAACCGACCGGGTATGGATTTTACCAAATTTTGCAGAGTTTGCAGAGAAACTTCTTTCCACAGGCCTTCGATCACAGCAATTGTCTCTTCGCGCGTTCTTGTCAAACATGGACTTCTCTTTCGCTTTATATACGCCCACACATGCTCTATTACATTAAGATCAGGGCTCTGAGGTGGCCAATCTAATATATCCACTTCCTTCAGAAAATTGGTTATCAGTTTTGCTTTGTGACAAGGTGCGTTATCTTGTTGCAAGATAAATGACTGTCCAATTAATTTGTCACCTGAACTAAAGGCGTGGTTATTTAAAATTTACAAATATTTATCCTTGTTCATCGTTCCTTCAATCGGTACCAAGTCTCCGGTGCCGTTAAAATAAACACATCCCCAAAACATTACGGAGCCTCCACCAAGGGGCACTCGTTCGCAAACAGGTGCCACTTCTTACGCATTTTTTTAGGAATTCTGCGGAAAGTTTTCTTTTTTGAGGCATGGAACTGAAATGAGCTTTCATCAGTCCACAATATTTTTTCCCAAAATGATGAATGCTTATGTAAATTTTTTTTGGCGAATTCCAAACGTTTAAGCTTGTTTTTATGTGATATTTGTGGTATTGTTCTGGCTATGTAAGTGGCAAAGTCAGCCTCTCTTATACGATTTCTTACAGTTATTTCACAAATTTCAATATCATACTGATTTTTCATTTCTATTGCTGCAGATTTTGGAGTTTTTAGCACGTTTTCTTTAAATTTTCCGACGATTAAACGGTCTTCTCTTTTGGTTGTCTTGCGTGGGCGTCCTGAACGTGGTAAGTTTCGCGTTGATTTGTGATTTTCTTGTTTATTTATTTGGTAATACACGGTTTGACGAGGGCACTTTGTATAGTTTGCTAAAGTATTCAACCGAAATACCAGCATCATACTTGATCACCATCTCATTTCTTAAGACTTCACGTATTTCCGCCGTTTTCCCCATTATAATCAATTAAATTGGAAAAACAAATTAATGTAATAAAATTTCTGTATGTAAATGTGCTTAATTTGAACAAATATTAACTTTCATCGCACGCACGAAACGAAATGAACTAAAAAGAATATGATGTCAAAATACTTGTTTCCACTTAATTTCAACTCAATCCATACATTGAACATGATTAAGAACGAATGCGTAAGGAAAAATAAAATATTTTGTGATTTACAGTTACAATCACTTAGATATTTTGTTTCGAGCATCACACGAGTTCCCTTATATCTCTCAGCTCCTTAAAACAAGCAATATAACAAGGAAAATTGTTTTGTCAAAATACTTTTTCCAACCATTGTATATGCAAACAAATTTTAAATCTTTGGAGCAGTTTAAAAAAATATATTTTCTTATGCAGGTATAACATTTTGAATAGAAGAAATTGAATTAAATTTTAATATGCCTATTAAATTTTAATTTAAAAAAAAATCACTAACCCGTTTTAAAAAAAAAACTGAAATTCTTTTTTTTTTAAATCAATTTTTTTTTTTTAAATTTGAATGTGATATTTAAACTCTTAAATAAAATAGTTTTAATCGGTTCTCCAATAATGAGGAACTAGAAAATATAAAAAGTGGTTCTATATGAAGTACCGTTAATAATAACATAAATAAAATAATTTCTTACTTAAAAATAAACTGCACTAATTTAAGAAATTTTAATTTTTTATGAAAATTAATTATTTTTCATATCGGTTTTTAAACATTTGTATGATAGGTTAGGTATTCAACTGCTGTTTTTTTGTTTAAGTAGAATGCGTTTTTTTTGGTAAGAATTCAAGCCAATGTCAAGACATTTACTAATTAGCTACAAAGTTTTGCAGAGTCGATTTCGAAATATTGAGTTTTCAAGAAAAAGTTTTTTTTTTTTTTTAAAGTGGTTGAAAAATTTTGGTGTACAACATACTCGTAGTTTAAACTTCTTATGACATTATTCATAAAAAAAATCAAGCAATCAAATGGATGTTTTAAAGAAATTCGAAAACCTTGCTCTCATGTTTGATCACATCGTATACATATTTAAAATATATACAGTCGAACTTCAATAACTCGAATATTTGATAACTCGAATGAAATTGGTTGGCAGTAGCGCGAAGTCTGAAGTTTACATGTAATTTTTGGTTGATAACTCGAGCTTCTATAACTCGAATGTCGAGATAACTCGAATGTCCCGATAACTCGAAGATATTATTTGGCGTCACTTTTTTAGGGAAATTATCAAATTCTGTGAATTGTTACAAGTTCATTCCATAATGCATTGTGTTTGTGGGCAATGTGTTTCTGTGTTTTATTACCTTGTATACACATGTGTGTGTTGAAAATTGTGATTCCGTTATGTGTGAGTAAAAGCTGTCATGTTCCGGTGTTAGAACACACATTATTAGGTTGATATATGTATGTATTATAATATGAATTCAAAGTCTTATTTTAAAAATCTTAAAAGTTTTTATTAAAAGTAAATCTAACGTGGATATGTCGTTAAACGAACATTAAAAACATCGTTTGAAGATAAATTTAAATTAATAGTGCGGGTGAAGAAAAAAGGATGAGGCTATTAAATATAGCATTCCGGCAAATCCATTCGTTAGTCATGTAAAACTGAATATTTTAAATAATCACAACAACTGTACTTTTTTTATTCGCTAATAAATATTACGTAATTTATATTAATTTTCTGTTTTACTTGATAGCTGGAATTATTTTGTGGCAAATAATGGTTCGATTTATCGAAGTTCGACTGTATTTTAAAGTCGTATCTTACTTGACTTTTTATATGTATACAGCATTTCAATTTTAATATTTAATTATTTAAACTTAAAAACAAATATTCAAAAAAAAATCACCCAACCGTTTCCGAAATAATGAATTTTCAAAAAAAAAATTATTATTTTTTTTCCAATAATCCAAAAAAAAATATTTTTTCGAAAATTTTGGTATGCCGTATTCCTTATAATTCTAAGAACCCATATCCGCCAATCGATTTATAAGAAAGTCAAAATTAAAAAATGCTTTTATGGAAGGTACCGTTAATAACAAAATATGTAACAAAAAAAAATGTTTGACCAAAATATAGACTCTACTAAAAGGAGTATACGATCAGAGTTTTATAAAAATCGTTAGAACCGTTTCGAGATAATTAAGATGGTAGAAAAAATTGTATTGCAAGTACCGTTATTTTTGGAGCTTAAAAAAACGATGCAAAAATCTATTTGAGACAACCACCCAAAACGCTTATGTACCAACCTCGGAAAAAATTGCTTCAGCCGTTTAGGCTATAGATCGTTCTACAGATACAAACAGACAGACAGGCGGAATTGCGCGACCCACTCATCGCAATATTAAGTTTGATCAAAAACTTTGCAATATACACTTAAATTCGCTTATAGTGACTTCGGTTATAACGACATTTCGGTTATAAAGATAAAAATTAAAGGTAAAGTTTGGTTTCACACTAAATAGTGAATAATATCTTGCGGTTATAACGACTTCGCTTATAATGACCATTTCGGTTATAACGTCTATTATGACGGGCTCTGTTTGTCATGAAATTCGGTTATAACGACTGTTTTCATTAAAGAGAATTTTCCCATTTTTTCCTTATTCCTGTGCTGCGTGTCTAGACATAATACAGTTAGGCTTACATATTTAAATACATACTCGTAGTTATTTTGGTTGATACAAATTTGAGAAAGTTGTGCTAGTTATTTTTCTTGAAAAGTGTAAGGAAACTGTCAATTTCTGGAACAAATCAATGTGTTTTATTCTTTCAGATATAGCGACATTCGCTTATAACGACGGAAATTTTGTCTCCCATGAGTGGTCGTTATAACCGAATTCTACAGTAGTACCTTTATATTGCAAATAAAATTAAATCTTTAAACTATTGAGTTAATAAGTCCTCAACGTACTCAAATTTCTGTTGCAATTTAAGCGTTTAGACAAAAGTGCCTCAAGCATTATATTCAATTAGTTTAATTTGAAATACGACATATTATATTTTCCTAATACATCATGTCATATGACTTAAAAACAACATTACCTAACATAATACTCATACAAAATACACATCTACAAATATGAGTACACATGGCTGCAGGTATAACTCCAAATTCCGCACAAGATTCCCCAAGCATAAGTTTCTCCAAAATGCTTTATGAATTTAACAAACGATAATGGAAGACCTCAAATTGAATCGAAAAGGTTAAAGCATTTTTATTTGGAAGATGCAACTAACTGACACATGCCATGCTGTTCCATTAATACAACATGACATATTGTGGTGGTGTACCTTTTTCATGAAAGGCATAAAGTATAATGCAAACGCTTTAACTATATTTATAATGTAATGTATCGTCTTCTACATACATAAATGTACGAGAAGGTATATAATAATATAAAGGACTGAAATGTAAATTCTGTGTATCCTTATACACCAGGGCAGCGTTGCCGAAGTGGCACGATCGTGCACTTTTGACACTTTTAAATTTAAATGGCACTGAGGCACTCAAACGCTTGGGGGGTGGCCGTGGCGCGATAGTTGTGTGCTCGCCTGTCAACCTCGTGGTTGCAGGTTCGATTCCTGCCGTTGTCTATGTCTTCTTAGGCTGTTTAGGCATAACACTAACAATATGTAATTGAGCAAACTAGCATACCTATAAATATGACAACGAAATAAATAAAATAATGCGAATTATAAGGGACATAAATAAATAAGACACGGTAATTCTCTCCGCATTAGTTCAGCCGCCATCCCTGGGGATAAATCTGAAACAACAACCACCTCTAGTCTCAGAACATCGCGCCACACATCTTTCCTATCCTTCTTTCTCTTCTACCACCGGATGCCAACGCTGTGTAAAGAAAAACATATAAAGGGTATTCATAATCCCTTGAGCGCGTGCAAGGTTATAAAAAAAAAAAAAAAAAAAAAAAAATGGCCTTCTAGGAATCGACAAACAAATGTTTTCGGATAAATCCAAGTTCATGATCAGATCAAGTAGTACATCAGCTGAAAACGTTGTTTCACGCTTAAAAAACATAACGGCCGGTATTCAGAAACCTATTCATCAAGCATTAATAGTGAATATAGTGGTCCCGACCACTCTTAAGTTCTGAGCGCTCTCATTAAAAATTTGTTCGAAAACTTTCGACACACAATGGCCACTGTCAATGTAACAATTCCTTAATTTTTTAATAAAACACAAATTACAAGAACAAAATTTCGCGACAATTAATTAATTATTAAATAAAAAGTTAACAAATTCTATTGAGTTTGCGTTTTCCAGGGCAAGGGCAGCAATGACAATGATGCAACTATTTGTTTTCGCAAGGAGGACGGATGTGTTCCAGATTGTATCTTCAAAGGACACGCGCCGACTCGTTTGATACAAAAAGGGGTTAAATCTAATTCAAACAAAATAAATTTGTTTGAAAATAGATCTATTTATTTATTTAAATCTTCAAAGAAACATACATTTCTATTAACTTATAAATTTTTTTTCTTGGCATCTTGTTGTCAGTTTAACGTCAGCTGCCTATCACTTGTTTTCGAAAACAGTTTGATTAGCAGTTTGAGTGTGCCCGATGAAGAGAGAATTGTTAGCAGTTTGAGTGTGCCTGATGAAGAGAGAAGTGTTCTTATTTTCGGAGTTCGAAAAATAGTTATTATGAGTGGTTGGTGAATAGCACAAATAATGTTCTAGCCTCAATTATCAGACTCATAAACTTTAGAGCCACTTAATAGCGGTCCGTGAATACCGGCCTAAGACACGTTAAAACAGCGACTGTCTTATAAAGTAATAACATCACTTGTCATTTAATGAAATAAAAAGGCTGAAACTTGCCAGCACTTCATGCCACTTAAAGACTTATTTTGTTAATTGATGCTTTTATTTATTAATTTTTTTTTATGTTTCGTTTAATGCAGTTTTTTTATTTTGCCTATTAATTTATTATTTATTAATTTTGTGTTTATTTATTCTTATTATTCCTTCGGAATCTTATTACTTTTTTGTTGGTGGCACCCAGTGGGCTAAAATGGTACTTTCCGCTGTCAGTATTGGCACTTACAAAATTTTTTGTCCGGCAACGCTGCACCAGGGACTTGGGTGTTTCGTTTTCCGAAGATGTATGCAGGTTTCATATTCTTTTGCTTACGCTTTAACTATCAGTGATGAAAATGATATGAATTCTGTCAAATTTGAAGGAGTTTGAGTGATATTAAGGTGTTGCACTTTTTGCTCAAAATAGTAAAATTTCCATAATTGAAATCTTTCTGTCTAGGGACTACTGGCAAGGATTTAGCACTTACTGGGTGTACTTGGAACCTTCATATAGATGAAGTAGTTATTCGGGCAGTGGGCCGATTTGAGTATGCCTTTTGTAGCCATACAACATCTAATTCATGACAGTTGGAAATTTCTCAAACGAAATTTAAGGACATGAAATAAACCAGATGGGTATGTTGGTTTTTGGCTTTTTAGATGAACGTATTTCTCAAGCTGAAAAGGCAGAATAATTAAATGCAAAATATGAAATACAACGATTAGTCTGTAGATTGTAGCACAATACAGGTACGATTGTACTAGGAAAAAAACAAGATAAGTTTGTATGTCAAAATTTCCAATCAAGGCATGGGTGGTCTTGTGTCTATTAATTAAAATAGTTAGCATATGACGTCAGCTTTTACAAAAAATGTGTCATAACGGGGCACTTTTCATCGCTATTTGGGTCCAGGATGAAAGTTCACTCTGCCGCCGTTTAACCCACAATTACTTTCTTCATTCTGAAATTCTAACTCGTTATCTTCTATGTATGATATAGTAGAATGAACACAAAGCAAAATAGGTCATAATTCTCTGCTTTAAGGGAATCTTTAAATCCACCAACTACGAGTATCATCTTTATCCGTGCATAAGTCCTAAATATAAATTTGGTGGCGCAACATCTCATGAAGCACTATTGCCTATAGTGACTTACAATAACCCTCAACCTTTCGAGCCAGTGTGCGTTTCAACAGGAATAGAGTGGACCTACAGCTTATTCTATGAACAGTATCCTCCTGTTGAATGCTTTGAGACTTCCTGGAAAGATGTAGTACCCCTGAAAAAAACATTTTTTGTTTTTAGATGGAAGTGGCAGGGAATCGAACCCAGCCACTTGGCGTCACAGGCCAATGTACTAAGCATTACGCCACAGGCTATTACATTTGGGCTGGTAACGAGACGAGACCAGGCCTATGTTCTGTAACTCAGGTGATAACTTTGCCTCTTAACGCCTCTGAAAAAACAACTTAACAACAAAATAAACATTGTTTTTTATTGTTTCTGGACTATTTTTCCATGTTCCCAGTTCCCAGGCTAAAAATTTCAGTCCCCTCTCGGTATCGCCTTTTTCTCGTGAAAATTTTAATATTCAGTCTCTTCTCGGTCTTGGTGTAATCCTCAGTCTTGGTTTCTTTCGTATTGTTTTGTAGTAAAAAGATGCAATATAAGACGCGTGTTTGTAAGAAAAATGCGATGTGTGGAGTCTTGTGTGAAGCACGAAGAAAATGTATTAAACAGACACATGAATCTATTTTGTCTTTTGTTCTTGTTTCAAATAGTGAAATTGTAATAATGTTGTTTTTCTTTTAATATATTTTGACATGAATAAAAATGTTTAATGTCAACATTATGATACTTGCCAGTCAGTACTGCTTCCCATTATCTAAACAGGACCAAGGTTTTTTAATCCATTTAAATCGGAAACATTATTCAATGGATTTTGACAGATCATGCCTTGATAGGTAGGCAACAAAATGTGTTTTGACGTTTCGATAGTATTTTTATCATACCAACGAGACTACACCACCGAGACCGCCGAGACCAGCAACACTCTCGGCGAATTTCGGTACCAAAAACACAGTCTCGGCTCGGTCTCGTCTCGTGTGCTTTTAAAGTAGTCTCGTAGTATGAGACTAGTCTTGATCTCGTTGCCAGCCCAGTACTACTATTATTAACTAATAAAATAATTTTACATTACCTATACAGTTTTCCAAAATTTCTTCAGTACGTTTTACATAAGAATCTTTTCGGGATATATAGGGTACAGCATCAGGAGTCCAGATAATTATTTTTAAAAAATTGAAGGGGATTTTCTTTAAGCTATATATATAAGCTCTTAAGTCTGAGTTTCTTAGAATTTTTTTAAAGTGTTCTTGCTGTAAAATTGGCAAGTTCAAAATTCTGTATTCAACCAAAAGTCTTATGAAATAAGACTGTTGTCTCTTGAGAAACGAAGAATGTTTCTTCTCTTAAGTGGATCAGTTAAACTTGAAAATTCTACCATAGGCGTTTTTCTTTTTTCGTTCAAAGCAGAGCACTGAATAGAGTTCGAACACAAAGTTTATGCACTGAACTTGTTTTGAACAGAGCGAACACTGAATACTGATATGTTTTTTAAACACACTTGAACCACACAAATCAGAAAACATTTTCATGTTTATCCATAAAAAGCAATACCTACCCTTTTTTGTACACTGATACATACCAGATACAGCAATTCAACAAGGGATCATTTTCTTTCGCCAACTTGTATTTAATTATTATTTTCTTAACATTTTCCTTCTTTCACATCCTCAGTCAATTATGTTCGAGCGCGTCGAGTACGATCTACACATGTTCAGAACGAAAAAAGAAACACAAAGTTGGAGCTCTGCATACTCTGAGTTAAAAAGAAACACAAACTAATTTTTTGACAACTCAGACTCTGCTCTGAACTAAAAAAGAAAAACGCCTCATATAAAACGATGTCAATAATTATTTCGGAAAATACAGTGATTCAAATTAATTACTAAGGAAATGGTTTCAACAAATTTTACAGAAGTTATATAATTGAACCCAAAATCTTAAAACAAAAAGAAAGAGAAACCCTTATCAGCATTCCTTGCTTCCTTCATTCACTTGCCACACTGAAATTTCCAAGTGAAATGAGTTGTGTTTGCGTGTCGTCCTCGCGAAAAGCTTTTTGCTGTCAAATATTCTTCAAAAGAACTGGTTGCAAGTCTATCTCGCATCCGTTTTTTGTGTTCTATTCAGAATTGATATAATTTGCGGCGAGGTAGACCCCACCCTACTCCTATAGAAATAATTGATTGTTCTTCCGCCTCTTAAAAATTTTCGAAATTAAGAAAAACAAAATAAGATTCATTAAATTAAAATTTAGTCAATAATTGTCTATTAAATTCTAGTTTTAAAATTTTTTGATGTTTTAATTTTGTAGTTAAAATTATCTAAACATACAAAAATGCAATAAATAAAAAAAAAAATTATCGTATATACAAATAAAGATAAAATATTGTGTTAAAAAACTGTCCTTCAAATTCTACATAATTTCTAATTTAAATATTTTCGAAATGATATTGTTTGGGTTTTGAAAAAAAAAAATACTTATACTATTTTTAAATTATGTTTATATGTTTGTTAAGAACTTAGAATGTAAAATAAGCCCTATTTTTTTTTTAAATGATTGGAAAAATAAAATGAACGATGAGATCTCATGTACTTGCTCATTAGTTCGATCGCATCGTATGATCAATATTTTTAGTAGAAACAGCTAAATACTTATTATACTAATACAAACAAAAATGTTGGTATTGCAATTTTAAGTACCTACCTAAAAATATAGAAAGAAAAACATAATTTTAAAAAAATCCTCAAAGATTTTTCGAAATATTGAATTTTCAAAAAAAAATAAATATTTTTAAAATTATTTTTTGAAAATTTTGGTATCCAATATTATCAAATGGAAATTTGAAGGACCTATTCTAAGAAAAATTTGATCAAATGCATCGTTAATGAAAAAGTCACAAACCAAAATAACCGAGATTTTATGTAAATATTTTTTTAACCACTTTTTTAGTGGACATATTTTTTTTAAATCAAAATCTCGAGTTCGATTTTTCAAATGTAAAACTTGCCGTATAATCCCTAATTATTTCGTAAGTAGAAAGATGCGATTGCATGGTTTAAAGTGGATTATTAATCTAAGGTCCAATTAGTTTACTCCCCATTAAATTTAAAATCTCTCTTAAAAATCGTTATTTTATAAATTTCTTACTCTCTCCAATTTTAATTACATTTTACTTTGCAAATTTTTATTCTAAAGTATTATTAAATCTTTTTTAAATTTGACACATATTGCTTTTGTATTACTTAAATTTGGTTCTGCAAAAATTCTGAATTTTTTTACTTACACATAATGGAACACCTTAATATAAACTTAGTATGGCTGAGGAAATTTTGTAACTTTATTTTTAAGAACTAACAATCGTTTTCGTTTTATGAAAATGTAAAGCCAGTTTTTCAGAAATATGATAACAAAACAACCGGTTTTGATTATATGAAATAATTCGTTTATTATTTACTAGCAGATACCCGTGCGATGCTACGGACCCACGTGAATCTAATGAAATCATCTATCCACCTACAAAATTTTATTAAAAACCGTTCAGTCGTTGAATGTAGGCACAAACGACGAACATGCTCACCCAGCATGCTCGCGCTCACTGTGCTCTTCTTGTAAATGGGCTGGTTCGCGAGGAGCTTGCTGTTGCCGAAAAATTTAGATTTTGTAGTGTTCGTTGGCTTCGATGTTTGTCGTGTATAGTCATGTTCGCGCACAAAGCGAAGATTTTATATTGGATTCAAAAAGTGAGAACTACAAAAATAAAGTTGGGAAAAATAAAACATGGCTAATCTTCCAGCTGCTTACCAAATTTAATTAAAATCCAATCAATGGATGAGGCATCAATGCCCTTTCGAAAATAAAACAAATATCCATCGGTGCCAAATTGTATCCAGAGTATTGAACAAAAAACATCCATGCAAACTTTCACATTTATAATATTAGTATAATTATTCGAATTTTTTCAAGACCTTTACATCGTCCAAAATCATCAATTCATGTTTTAAATATATCTATACATCATCGAGAAAAAATGTTCGCGTTTTTTCGGAATTTGTCGAGTATCCACTAAGAATTTTCTATTTTTTCATTTGAAAAGCCATTCCATAACATTTCCATCCAAAAAATCAATTTTTCCCAAAATTTTCTTTCTCAAAAACCTTCTCCTGGCCCATTCGTTGAAAATTGATGAGTTACAATACATTTTTTCACACCATTTTTTAACTATCTTAAAGCTAGACAAAAATGTTTAAAAACTAGCCTAATTATCAATTACGTACAACTAATTTACTGGCCCTTTACGGGCACTCTAAATTAAACAATTACTCTTAGAACTAATGTCTTTCGACCTAAAAACTATTTTAATTAAATCTAACTTTTTTTTTATTTTATTTTATATTTCAAGGAAACTTACAAAAATAACTTGGTATCTTATAATTTTTTTTTTTTTTTTTTTTTTTTTTTTTTTTTTTTTACTTATAAACTAAACCTAAATATAGATTAAAAATAATTAAAACTAAATACAACTAACTTATATGAACTATAAATAACTTAAACTACTTAAAATAACCTAATAATACTTCAAACTACTTAAAAACTAGGACAGCCACAGCAGCATTTTTTTCGTTTATTAATTTTTTTTTGTTTATTCTTTATATGCATGCAGACACACACCAACATGCAACCCACCCATACATGTACATACGCACATACATATACGTACGCACATACATGTACAGACACGCAGTTACATGCACGTATGCCCCCGCATATATACATATTTTTAATATTTTTTTTTTGGTGCCACCCCGACTGTTCCCTATACCTAATGCCCTAAATCTATATAAGTCGACCAAGATATACCATCTTCATCGACTTTAAATATCACGATGCTGTTCAGAGAGCCACCAGAACTGGTTCTCCTGTTTCGCCCTATCCCTCCGATCCCGATCGGACACAGTCCTACTGAACCGAAGGCGCTCTTCTCCACCTTGAGCGATGACGTCTCGACCATACAGGAGTCGCCTATCCACAGTTTTCCGGCTGACGTGGTAGATGAGCGGAACCATTTTTAATAGCAGATGCCCGAGCGATGGTATACGGAATTTCAATCAAATTTCATGCAAATCCGTGTGCTTCTATGCGCCTTGTAAATAAAATCTATGTTGGCTATTTGTGGAATGAGCTCTATGGAAAATTAAAACACATCTATCCCACGGGAAACATAAAAAGTAGCATGTGGCCTATTCCAGACAATAATCTATCTCTGTACCAAATTTAACCAGATCCGTTTAGCCGTTCCGGAGTTATTGAGCAACAAACATCCATACATCCATCCATCCATCCAAACTTTCACATTTATAATATTAGTAAGATTACTACGTTTAGTAGGATTTGGTTCAATATTTTTTTTGAAATAAACAAAAATTCTTTCACATGAATAATAATAACTACTCCAGCCTTAAAACATCAAATGAAAATCCAACCGACAAATAAACTGCCCACCAATATTTTGCGACATGGCGCATATTAATCAATTGCGTTGTGGAATTCGAATACTTACTTTGATATCGCTAGTCTACATTGGCGGGCCAAGAAAAATCGACAATTTTGAAGACAAAATTAGGGCCACATGTGCGATTTTCAGATTATATAGGGGCTTGTAACGAGGCGATTGCTTACTTACAATATTAAATTTACTCAAACATGGATGTGATAAGCTTATCGCTGCGTTTAAAAAAAAAAACAAAATTAAATCAAATTAATAGTAGTGCTTCTAAAATCACATATCTCTGAATTCGTACTTAAAATCGTTTGTTGTATTTCATGCGACTAAAAATTCGGTCGCTTAAAAACTTTACAGTGTATGCGTAAATAGGCATATGATTTATTTTTACTTGCGACAATCGTATCTACACAATAAATGTAACAAAAAAAGAGTCTTTTTTGTTAGACACTGGTTTGCGATATTTTGTTGGTGCGACTAAAGAATGAATTCGCAACCTGATTTAATATGCGTTCATTCACATTTAAACACATGTGTTCTTGCAATAAAATAATCGTACGATCGAAATCACAAGTGCGTCCCAAGTATTCGTGGATGTTATTTTTAATCACCGTAATTTATTTGTGTGACTTTCGATTTTAATCGCGCGAAAATAGAACGCGAGAGTTTTAGTGTAAATGAAGTCACATAGTACAAAAAAAAAAAAACGTTTTCGGCTGCGAATAATATTTTTTTTCGCAGCGACAAAAAATCGTGAGTGCATATCTAGTCTAAATTGTGTTCGTGACGAATTATGACCACAAATCGTGGCCAAATCTCTCATTGGTCGGAGGTTAATAATACTTAATTTAAGGTAATATATTTAATTTTAAATCTTAAACTTACCTTAAATTTATTCCACATTTACAACTCAAATTTAATCAACCGTGTTAAATCAAAAAAAAAGTCCTACATTTTTTTTGTTTTATAAGTTTATATCAATTTATTTTGATCCAACATTTTTTTAGAATTTAATAATAAACATTTAAGATATTTTCATTTATTAATTCTGGGGCCCGCAAGAACTATTATATGAATATTTTAATTATAATTAATAGGTATATTTTTCTGTTTTATAAACTGACATTTATTATATAAGCATTGGCTTATTTTCAAAAAAAAAAAAAATATTTTTATATTATTGGTTATATATATTATAATGTCTGAGACAGTAACATTTATTTTAAATATTTTATTGGCACAGTAAAAAACTTTTAGCTTATCAATATAAATGATGCTCCTTAAAAAGTAATTTTTATTTTTATACTACACATGTTTGTAGTAGATTATGTATGGATATACAATTAACCAGCTACATTTACATATTTTCTTTAATTCAAAGTTTCATAATTTACAAAAAACAACAGCTGCAAGTGCTAAGATTTTGTATTTTCTTAAATTTAGAAACACGCATATTTTCTTTCGTAGTTAATTTAAAATATCAACATTGAATAAAGTTTTATTTTTATTTTGCGAATATTTAACATTAACATTTAATGTCATAGAATTTAATGTACTTATCATAGAAAAACTGTTTACAACTAGAATACGTTCTTATTATTTTGTTTTGTTTTTGTTTTTAATAAAATGTAAAAAAATATTTTATTATTTTTATTTCATTGTGTAAAAATATGCAATATGATTTTTTTTGCTTCAAAAAAAAAAATCTGCTTTACGTAGCTATAGTCTTATATAATTTAAAAAAAGTTCGTGAATAATAGAAAATTCAAACAAACAATTAAATTTATAAAATTTTCTTTCCTGAATTTTGTATTTAAAAACAAAATATTTATCAACTTAAGCAAAGCAAATAAACATTGTAAATTCGTTCAAAAATTAAAACCACCACTCTTCTTACAGTTCTGCAAATATATTCTCTCTGAAGTCCAAGTCTGGATGTGAGTGCTGCGGCTGGTGGTCTCTAGATTTGAGGGAGCTTCTTCCCGACGATGATATACTCGATGTGCGGCCACTACTCCGACGCATTCGGCTTTCTATCACAGACATTTTATTCAAAGGTTGAGTTGGATCTAGTTCGGCAAAAGCGCCTGCCATCAAATCATTATTCAGTGAATTGAAGCTGTCCCTTTTGGAGCGGTTGGAATGGTTGCTCCTACGACTGGTTCGTCTGGAATGGTGGAAGTGCGAAGTCGGCACTGCAGCAATTGGTGCTGCTTGGAAATCATCGTTGAAAAAATCCGATGGTTTAACCAAATCAAACTTATCAGCATCTTCAAAAGCACTCTTGCTATCTTCGTTGGGAGCGTCTTTTGGTGTCGTTGCATTCGATGAAGCGATTTTCTCATAAGAATATGTATCCATTTTGAGCTTGGGTGACTTGCATATCTTTTCTAGGTCGGGCAGGCGACGACGTTCACTACTACCGCTGATGCTTCCGCTTATCAGCCGCATTGTCTCATCGCGTTTCTCACGCTCCATCATGTCTTGAATGTCCATGCTGCGCTCACGCTCCAACAAATCGATGATTTCTAAATCCCGATTTAAGGTACTCGACGAGTCCATTCGTGAGAAGGAACCACAATCGGAGAAGGATGCGTCCTTGTGCCGCAACAACACCCCATTCACACTCTCCCATTTCTTTTGAAAGTAGATATCCTTGTCGATTGTACCAATCGTGCCACTCACAATGGATGAAGTCTCTCCATCATAGCCACTTCCGGTGTCGTTGAGCACGCTGTTATTGCAAAACGTGCTTGCCGTTATGTTGGAACATGAATTATCAATCGAATCGATTGAGCTCTTGCCTCTGCGGTTCCCTGCAGCAGCTAAGCGAAGGCCATTGCTTACTTTACGACTCGATGCCGACTTGGCCATCTTTGAGTGAATTCCAGTTCCTCCTCCGCCGACGAAGCCGTTATTGCGGGAGGTTGTTTTCTTCATGCCATCACCACCGCCAATGACATTTATTTTAATGGTTTCTGCACTACTGGCAATCGCATCCTTGGATTCAATCATTGACGAGTCGTTGCGACTGTACTGTTTGTGTTGTTTGGTGTCACCAATATTGTCTGGAATGCATCCACCATTTTGGATGATTGTTGTCGTCTGGGTAGTGGTGGTGTTGTCGTCCTTTTCAATTGATTCCTCTTGACTGTTTTGACGGGATTTTCTGAAATGTCTTGTTGACAAGCGAAGGTAGCCACGAAGACGTTTCTGTTCGTTTCTGCAAATAATAAATCCAAATACAATTTTTAAGTTAAATACTCGTGTTTGTAGGAATGGGGAAAAAAAGATAGAATGGCTTCATGATTTTATTCGATTGAAAGTTGGATAACTGTTACCGATAATCTTGGGTTGTATAATTAATAATAACAGACAACAACAGTATTCATGTTCAGTAATGAGAACATGAATACTGTTGTTGTCTGTTATTATTAATTATTCATTCCATGATCATTGAAAAATCAAAAGTGAATTTACAATAAAGTGGTAAATATTTTTTTTTCTGTCAAACTAAGTTGTTAAACCAATTTATCTTTTTCAGTTGAAAGTCTGACATTTACGAAAATAAATTACTTAACTATCGCACAACTCATAAAAATTGTTAAAACTTACTACAAAAATGGTGATTCTGCCACAGCCACATATCGTGCTGTAAGAGGAGATTATTGTTTATATAATCGTCCAACTACGCAAGCAATTGGCAAAATTGTGAAGAAATTTGAAGAGACTGGATTGGTTCAAGATATTGTAACGCCTGTGCATCATCGTTTCGCTCGTACCAATGAAAATATCGCTGCTGTTAGTGAGAGTGTTGCCGAAGACCCGAATGTGTCGATTCCTCGTCGTTCTCAGGAATTAGGACTGTTACGGCACATTATGGCGTATTTTGCATTTGGATCTACACCTTCATCCATATAAAGTCCAGCTCACACAACAACTGAAGCCAGCTGACCATTCTTAACGTCGTAGATACGTCGAATGGGTGCTTGAACAACAGGCGACGAAGCACATTTCGTATTTGGGGTTCTGAGAACCCTCAAGTAATTGAAGAGAGGCTACATCCATAAAAGTCACTGTTTGGGGCGCTTTTTGGTCCTGAGGTGTGATTGGACCTTACTTCTTCGAAAAAGACGATGGAACGACTGTCAACGTCAATTCGGAGCGTTATAGTCATATGATAACCGACTTTTTCTTTGCCTGCTATTGAGGAATACGACTTGGAGAATATAATGGTTTCAATAAGACGGTGCCACATACCAAACAACTCGAGCGAATATGGCTTTATTGCAAAAGACATTGCCTGCGAGTAATTTCTCGTCGTGGCGATAGCAACTGGCCACAAATGTGTTGCGATTTGACATTTTTTTGTGGGACTACGCGAAAAACCGTGTTTATGCAGATAAACCTTTAACTCTTGAGCGCTTGATAACCAACATTATGTGTCAAAGAGTGGTCGAAAATTACCTCAAAAGAATCGATGCTTGCTACAATTCGCGTGGTGGTCATTTAAATGATGTAGTGTTTCACACGGAATGTCAACGTTAAAATTTTATAATAAAAAAGAAACATCATAAAAGAAAAATATTTTATATGTGTTTTATTTTCATTTACTTTTGAAACCGTTAAATGGATAACCCTTTGTTTTATATATTATTACCTTTATTTTGGTACCAAAACGAAATCAGTTTTATTTTTTTGAAGTGCCTAAGAATTAATAGTCAAAGTTTACAATGATGATTTTCACTGAAAGCTATAACTGGCGCCTTCCTGTACTAGATGCCAATAACTTCGTACTGTTTTAAAGCTCTTACAGGGTTACAGTAGTTAGCATACTATCTTATTTCATGGTTTCTCAGAAATAGTTCTATTTCTTATCGGTAACTAAAAATGATTTGCATGATATTTTCAGAGTTTGTTCTTTTGATCAAAAGCAAAATTGAAAAACATATTTTAGTAAGATCCGACCACAACCACTCCTACTTTTATCTGATACACATTTCAGAGTTTTTTACTTACAGTACTATAAGGCAAGTTATTTACGATGATACGACGAAAAAAGATCGTCTAAAAATTCTGTATGTATGTATTTCTGTCTGCCAGGCTGTTAGTCTGTCAGTCTCTCTGTATGTATGCATAGACACCTACAGCCCAAACGGGAGGGCCGAATTGCTTCAAACTTGGTATATAGAGTTTTTAGGTATTGTACAGAGCGGAAATTGAAATTTTTTTTAGCTCAAAAAATAACGGTACCTGCCATATAACCTTTAGGTTTAGGTTGCCCAAATTATACCGCGTACCAATAATTTTAATTAGTATTTTTTGTATTTTTAAAATCATTAAAACATTTTTTTTTAAATTTATATTTCGAAAACTGCTCATTAAATATTTTTCAAAAATTATATTTATATGAATTTATTGAATATCTATGAATTATCGATTTTGAATTTTTTTAAAAAATGTTTTCAAAAAGTTTAAAAATAACTTTTTCTCTCAAAAACCGCTTCACAGATTTTTAAATTTTTTTTTCTCATAAATTTAAATTTATCTAACAAATATAATGGCGTACTTTTTTTGAGCTTAAATTAGTTTAAGTATTTATTTCAGAATTTTGTTTTATTTTTTCTTTCATTAAGCCGATTTAATTTTTTGTTTTTAAGTTTATATTATAATATTTAACACTGTCATACCAATTTTTTTTAGAAAAAAAAATTAAAGATATTTTGTATATATAAAAAATGAAGTAAAAAACTGCTTTAAATATATATTTAGATTTTTAACAGAAATCTTTTGCATTCGATGTGATCGAACATAAGAGCAAATTCGTGCGATCCAGTCGTGCATTTTATTTTTATGAGCAACAAAAGAATTAAAAAAATATTTAATGTTAAGTCCACCTACTGCCATATCCACATTTCTTATTGCTTAGTTTTTCGAAAACGACTCAAATAATTTTAATTAAATTTTAAACGCATGACAGACAAAAAATAATAATTTGGGTTCAGTAAAGTCCACCTACTGCAACATCTACTTTTTTTATTTCTTGGAAACGACACTAACGATTTGAATGAAATGTTTAACATTCTTGCTCTTATTATCAAGAAATTAGATTAAGTTAAATCCGCTAACTTATTTTACTATTTCTTGTAGTATCTTTGAAAATGACACTATAGGAGATGTAATTTTATTTAAATAATAACTCTTGTATTCATATTTTTGTTTTACTACCAATCCCACAATACGATGTCAGCTTTTTTACTATAAGGACATTGGTATAGAGCGTACGAGTAGATGCGATTTGAAATATTTACATGGAAAAAATGCTAAATCAATCCTTGAAGAAAAAAAAACGTGTTTTCAGTTTTCCCCAATATTCGAAAATGTCTAATCGACTTCATCTTATATTCTGTATAAATATACTTAAAATTTAAATTTATAATTAAAAAGTATGTAAATTGGAGTTATTGAAGTACAAGCAATAATTTTTCCTATAGGAAATAATAATATAACTTTTTCATGTCAAAGTTAAAATTCGTAAGATCCCGAGCAAAGCATGAAGCAGCACGTGAATGCTCGGAATTATTATTTTTATTACATTAATATGAATTTTTTCGAAACGAAGTTCATCCGGCAGCTATATTTCTATATAAATGTTATTAAAACAATCTGTCAATATTGTTAATAGTTGCTTAAAAAAAAACTGTGAAAATACGTCAGTTTTGATTAAATTCCTTAGCAACATACTCGCTTTTTTGAGTATTCACTGATTTGCGGGACGTTTTGTTTCCTGTTTTGGCTCTTTTAAGGCTTTTGCGCAATCAAAGAAGCAAAACAAAAACAGTGCTAAAGTCTATGATTCATAAATTTAAATACCTTAACATCTTACCCAACACACAATTTAAAAATTAATCCTATGCCAGCAAATTATAAAATAATTGGACATAATATCTACATACCTTGGCAAAATCTGTGAAGCATAAATTCCTGGGAATATCACTGTAGGCAGAAAAGCAATCCACACAAACATCAAAAAGGTAATATCAAAATGTTTGGCATTCTCATATGTTTCCTCCATCACCATTCGAGCAAATCGAAGGATCATAAGCGGACACAGGCAAACAACCTGTGTAACTGCCATTGAACCAAGATTCCTTTGTTTCCTCTTCTCCCGGCAAATGTCCATTTCGGCATTGTACAAATCATATGCCCTTGTTGCTGATGAGCCCTTAATGTCCAATGGCTTGGGCGGAGGTGCTGTTCTTCCAGGAATACGTTCCATTGATGACGTTGATGAGTTCCTAAAATAAATAATAATAAATAAATACAGATAAGAAATATTTTTTTATTTTTTTTATTAATCTTCTATGGGCTTGTCACTCAGCCTCGAAAGTAAATCTGCCTAGCTTAAAATGTCTGACCTCTTACCTTATAAATGCTGGCAACTTCTTAAATGAAAAATAAATACTTTTGTCTCTTTTCTTCAGAAGAGTTATAACTTTAAGTTTTTATTTAAAATATTTCACGCACTTTTTCTTCATTTTGTCTTTGAT
Organism: Philhelius pedissequus; assembly: GCA_910595825.1. NCBI lineage: Eukaryota > Metazoa > Arthropoda > Insecta > Diptera > Syrphidae > Philhelius > Philhelius pedissequus. The sequence goes on from OU343162.1 coordinate 45,637,748, forward strand.
TCCTCAATAAAAAAGTTAGAGGTTATATTTCAAGATTAACTAATTAAAAGTTTATGGAATTGTTTCGCATCTTACATATATATATATTACAATTGTAGGTAAGAAAAAGAAATAATTATGTAAAAATCCGTATTTAATTTTTTTGTTTGTTTAAGTTTAACTACATGCCTGTAAGACCTAAGGTCTTTTAAATGCAACCTAAATTGCACGGCACTAGTTTGGCACAGTGGATTTGAGAACCAGGTATCGACTGTCTCATTTTAACCTATGGGCGGCATCCAATTAAAATTGGAGGTATAGAAAAGAATGCGCCTTGCGTGGGGATCGAACCCACACGTCTAAGTTACCAATCAAGCACTTTATCCACTGCGCCATTGACTTCTCTTTCAAATCAAGCTATTTCAAGGAACAGAATTTCTCTTTTCTTGGACAGGATATTTATTAATAAAGCGAAAACGTGTATCACCAAGGCTTGTTTTTGAAGTTGACAGCTAATTATTATTAAGTTTCTCTTTCTCTATCCTTCAAAGGATATGTACGTATAAGTTAAGAACATAGGAGTTCTTTTACAGCTTTTAACCGACACACATGTGCAATTTTTTAATTACACATCATCTTTTCTCTAAAATGTTTTTTTTATTTATAAACTTTTGAAAACATTCTTAGAAGAAAAATTGAAACGCCGTTTTGAAGTAATTATTTATATTGGCACATATAAAATATTAATTTTAAAAAAAATCAGAGACTGGTTTTTGAAAAATCGATTTAAAAACAATATATTTATTTTTTTAAAAATCGAAAAAACAATTTTTTTTTTAAATTTTAATATGCAGTTTTATTAACACTTTTAGGGAGCGTTTGCATAAAAACTAATTTTAATCGGATCAACAAATAGTGAGAAAGTAGAAAATATGAAAAATAGTTCAATGAGAAGTACCCTTAAGAAGTACGCAAAATAAAATATTTTTTTACCTAAAAGTTGACTAGACCAGTTTTTTTATCAAAATTCGAAGAGCTATTTTTAAGAAATACATATTTTTCTTAACGGTTTTTTCTAAACGTTAGTATGGTAAGTTTTTAATCTTAGAAATTTTTCCACTGTGTCAAAAAAACTACTAAATAAAAAGTTTCGAAAAAATCGATTGAGTTGTTTTCGAAATTTTGAGGTTTCAAAAAAAAATGTTTTATTTAATTTAATTTCAAAAAAAAAATTACTAAAATTTAATATGCATTAGTATTTAGACTTTCTAGGAGCATCCGCAAAACAAATTTAAAAAAATGAACCATTTTGTCAGAAAATCAAACACCAAAAAATGGTTCAAAATAACCATTTTTTTACAAAAAGGAAATTACCAAAACTTCATTAATGAACTAATTTTTTTTTATAAGAATGGTTGGATCCGTTTTTGAAAAAAAAAAAAAAAAGATTTTTTATATCCAACTAAAATGTATGGCAGGTACCGTTATTTTTCGACTTAAAAAAATGAAAAAAAATTGTTTGGGCATATTACCGACAAAACAATATGTGCAAAGTTTGAAATTAATTCATTCAACCGTTTAGGCTGTGTACTTGAAGACAGGCAGAACTAATTGCGGTACCCACTTTTTCGGTATTATGCATAATTGTAATGTCAAGTTTGATCAAAATCTCGATTTTTTGACGAATCCATAACTTGCCATACATATACATATACGCAAGTAAAAAATGCACACATCAAATTAATTGAACGGCCCCAAACAAAAACTAATAATAAAATCTAAATAAATTGTAGTAACTTGAAAACATTGAAAGTGGGAGCACTACTCCAGTGTTGCCAGAAACACCGATTTATCGAATTTCTCCCGATTTTTAGACCTATTTCCGATACACGGATTTTCGATGTTAATAGAGCACTCTTCCCCGATTTTCATATTTAAAAACATTTTCATATATTATCCGCTCTTAAATTAACATTATTTATTATTTAATTAAAAATGTGTAACATCTTAACTTGGCAATGACTGACTTAAAATATCACATTTGTAATTTCCCGTTGTCATTTTCATGAAATCGGTTTTCTCTTTTTAATTTTATTATGAAAACCTATTCCTTGCAATTTTTGTTTACTCGTGATTGCCTGCGTTGTCATTGCGTTTGTTTTCTTCATCTTATTTGATTTGGTCTTTGGTTTGGGGGCGCGTGTCGGTAGTTTAGTTTTTGTTAAAAAGGAAAAGTATTTTCAACGACTAAATAAGTATATAATTTTCTTTTGACTAATAATAAAAATGTAGATCCATTTTCTTTACCTTTTGAAGAAATGTTAAAATCCGCCGCCAATTCTAACAATAGGGTTGATGTCGCCGAATATGGAGAAAGATATATCTCAGATTCTATATTCACGAGAAAAAATACCCCGACGGCAGTGACGGCGCGGCGGCGCGGCGGGGCGAGTGACAATTTAAACACAAGCAACACAGATTCCGATGTATCTAGTCTCAAGGTAGGTACAAAAACGTTTAAAAAACTTATGGACTTTCCAGCAGCAGATATATCATTTGCTCTGACTTGCCAAAAAAAAAATTGAAGCAGAGTTTGAACTAGCTGTTTTTGTTGTTGAGCATAATTTATCATTTTTGGTGTTTTAAGGTAATGTAGATAATCTTAAATGATCCTCTTAATGAATTATATCTTAAATTTTTGAGGTTTATTCCTCCTCAAATAAATAAATTGAAGCGATGAAGAACCACATCTTCACAGATTATACACTGAAATTAAAACATTAGGGGGGTTCACATGGCACAACATGCTCGACAACCTCCAATGTTCGACCATTAAAACGCAAAAATAACCGTTGGACCAACATGCTCGTCGGATTTCAAAATTTTTTGATAACTTGCTGGCTCGTCCAATGCTCGTTGAACCAACCAAATTGTGTAATCAGATGCTCGACAACTTTGTTTTCTTTTTTCGTGTTAGGTTTAGATTAATTTTGAGTCTCATAAAAGATAGTAGCATTTGGCAACTAACGAAGTACGCACGTATTTTTACTTGCGGTTATGGGAATATAAAGCAAGTTAGGCGTCCGCAAAAAAAATCTAACAATCAAACAAACAAAAGGATGTCCCGCAATTCCGTCTGTCTGTCTGTCCTCGAGTCTACAGCCTAAACGGTTGGATGTATTTGCTTTAAGCTTGGTACAATTGTTTTATCATTTTTTCGAAGATAAAAAATAACGATACCTACCACACATTATTTCTTTTGCCAAAAAGTAAATCTTATTTTTCTCAAAAACGGCTCGAACAATTTTTATAAAAAAGTATCAGTTCATTAATGAAGAGAAAGGGTACCCTTTTGGAAAATAAATGTCATTTCTGGAAGGTAGGTAGGTAGGTACCTCTAGTAAAACCATTTTTTTTTTGTTTTCGATTTTCTGGGAAACGGTTAATTTGATTTTTTTGCAATTTTTACGCCGAAACTCCAAGAAAGTTTAAACACTATTGTAAACCAAATTGTTTAAAAACATTTTTTTTTTTTGAAAAATCAAAATTTCGTAAGCGAATCAATAGATTTACTATAAAACAACTATTTCCTAAAACAAAAACCAAACAACAGAATAATGTTCGCCATCTTGCGTCCGTTCGCTTCAAAAATTTAAAAACACTGATGTTCGACAACATCAGTATCCATGTGAACGCAAAGATGGTTTAGGTTCGTCGAGCCATGCTGTCGAGCATGTTGGTCCATGTGAACCCTCCTATTGGTATTAACGATTTTAGATTGTTTCATTAAGGCAGCGTATTTAAAGGAAACGGTTATTGAAAATATCAATTTCAAATGTCCTTACAATATAATAAGCAATGATAATTTGTACCTCGGGAGCGATGTTAAGTTACAATTGGACAGAAATCTTATTTCAAACTGTGAAGTTGAACTATTTAAAAGCAAATGTATAATCTTTTACGTTGAACTTTGCAATGAAATATTCAAAAGGTTTGATTTAAAAAATTTTCAGGCTTTGACCTTGTTAGAACCAAAACAAACTGTAAATAAACAAATTGATTCAAGTAATCTTTTTAGCTTATTTCCTAATATTATTCATTCTTCTGATACCCAGCATTCGATTTAATATAGAGAAATAAGAAATCTTGTCCTTAAAAGCTTAATATCTGAACGCTTTGATACTATTTAAATTGAAATATTTTGGAAAATTGTTTGTTCAATCAAAAGGAGCAATCAAAGTTTAGCCTTTCCAGTGATGGCTAACTTTATTTCATCGATATTAACATTACCAAACTCTTCAGCTTATGTTGAGAGAACTTTTTCTCAAATAATTTTAATTAAAACAAAACTCTGAAATCGCCTTATTGTTGGAACTTTACAAGGAATTTTACAATCTAAAGACTTCTTGAAATATAAGGAGTGTAATTGTTTGAACCTTAAGGTTTCTGATGATTTATTCAGAAAATTCAATTTCAATTAAAAAAATATGTTTTATTTTACTAAAAATTGAAACACTAAAATCGTTTGTGAGTGCGATACGAAACGCATGTTTCTAAATATATGAACCCTTATGTCATATTTTGTAATTTGTAAGCTAGAAGCACTTAATGTTAAAGTTTTTTATAACCTACCCATAATGCAAGAATCTTTATGTTAGAGGAGAAATATTTATTTTTATTTTAAGGATCTATTATCTAATTTACCTACTGTGTTCAAATAATATGAATTTTAAAAATAAATTTAAATAAAATAAAATGACGAACAAACAATTTTTTTGTAAGTAGGTGAAATTATTTAGACTTTTAAGTCCCCTATTTCCCCGATTTCTTATGTGGAAATCTTCTGAAATACAAACATATTTTATGGCGACACTGCACTACTCACTGCATAATAAATTACAACCGACTGCGACTATTTGCCTTCAATCTCGAAAAAAACTAATACTTACTCACATTTTTGTAAGAATATGTGTTATCTCAGCAATCGTGAATTATTTGTTGCCAAAGCTGTACCAAGTTCACGAGAAATGCTTGTAGTGTATTTTCTAAATTTTCCTGAAATGCAATTGATAGGATTTCATTTAATTTAACAGGTTGGCCTAGATATTAAGCCTCAGTTCAACCAGTCGGACAATTGGACTAGAAAAATCTGACGAAATGGTAAGTACACTGTATAAAAATATAGTGTAACACGCATATTTATAAGACACTGTATACAGTTGCGGTTTCATTTAAACGGTGTTGACTGTTCATAGTTACTTCTCTAAAGGAGGTTTATAATCCCTGGACTTCATTTATCTTTTACAACTGACTTTTTTATTGAAAATCGAACCAACTATAATAAAAAAAAGACAAATAATGCCACAATTTTGCATTTTATATTGTTTACCCAAACTCGCAAGCAAAAATGTATCCTCTTATTCAATTGATTATGCTTTTTCAAAGAGAATAAACAAAGTCACAATCAAATAATGCAAATAAGTTGCTGATAAAGCATTTTTCGCATTTGAAGTCTTTATTTAGTGTGGGTGTTGAGAATTGTGTTCTATCTGAGTTTATGATACACAATGAAAAAGTGGTAGGAGTGAGTATTGAATCCCTGGATGAATGGAGAAAATAATAAAAATTAAAATAGATTCCAAACAATCATGTTTTTTTTGTCATAATTTGAAATTTAATCAAAACTTTAAATAATATTTTTCGCGCTTTGGGTGCCATTGTGAAACTGTGAGTGACAGCACCCTCTGTCAGTGGCAGTCTGGCAACAAAGCAGCCACTTAATTTTAAACATTTTCTTATCATTACCCCAGAGGTTTATAAGCTTAACAATTTCGGGGCTAGCAAAATAAAAATAAAGAAGTTCAAGTTATTTTTTGATTAGGCTGTCACTCCTATCTGAATACTCAATTTTTGTATATACACACAAGGAACATTTGATTCATCAGGGCAACAAATTTAAGATGACAAACTTATTAAATTTAATTCTGACCGCTTATATTCCTTTTATATGAAGTCTGAATTAAATATATTTGAACTTATGACGATTCTTTAAGAATTTATTATTTGCAATGCTGATCAATTTACCATCGAGCCCAACTTCGGACCTACTCTTAAGTACAGAGATTCATTCTTTAGCCGTACATCGCGAATGTGGAATACTTTACCCCTATTTTCCCCTCCCATTTTAATATTCAGAAATTCAAAACCAATGTGCATCGGTATCTGCTCTTGCATCATTCTCTACTTTCCTAACGCTCGCACTGTGCTTTCATTTTAAGGGTAGTCAAAGCCCTTTTAGTGCGCGCATCATTATAAAAAAACCGGAGTGTATCTATTTCAAATATTAGTAGTTGTCAAACTGCCAAGACCTGACCTTTATGTCATCTGTTACCAATTTATTCTAATCGGCTGATAAAAAAGATGGGCCCCTAGATTCGAAATCCTGAGTCAAGTTCAAAAGTCTGGGGTGGAATCGGATAAGGTTATTGGCGATTATCAAATAACTATATATGACAATTACATGTGATCAAATAAAATTTTAATTCTATGTAATGTGATCACCAAACATTATTTGAGGTTTGGTATCACATTTAGAAGAAACCTTGACGTTTAGAAATTTTCGTTTATATCCATTTTACCAAGCAAATTGGTTTGTGTTTACCAAATATAATAATAAAGTACAATAATAGTTGTATTTTATTGGTAATCAATTATGTATGTAGGTAGCGCAGTAATGAGAGTCTTAATGAGACTATTATGCACTTTTTATATTCACTCTTATTTTACATCTTCCTTTTCCTGCCAACAATAGTGCACAAGCCTTTTGACTGCGAGCTTTTTGCCAAGCGAGTCGTTCCATTCCAAAACTTTATCCATACTTTTGTAGGCACTAATTTGTACTGCCTAATTTATTCGCACTTTTCCTTTGTTGTTGTTTACTGAATGAAATTTAGTTGTGCTGCCTAAACATTTACCAATAAAAAAGGGCTAATGTAAGTTATCACAATATTGTGTATCCTTAATTAATTGTTCACGAATAAAAAAAAAAAAACATCAAAGGACACGGTAGTGCCTAGCAGTGGCGGCTGGTGGGTTCTGGAGCTGGTGGTGCTATAGTGCAGTTTACTAACTGTTCAACTAGTACTCAGAAAAATAAAGAAATTAATAGTTTCCAAATAAATGAAGAATAACAAAACAACATTTTTCTTATACATATAACGGGTCCGCCATCTAACTTTTTTTTTCAACTAATGCTTATTTCGTGAATGGTAACACTTATTTCATGTCTGATTTGACAGATAATTAGTTTTATTATTCCGCTGAACGAATATGTTTGTGAATACACTTGAACAACGCTCGCTAAGTGGACCTGCGATCGACTTAGAGAAGATGCCAATTTTGCCAAAAAAATCATCTTTTCAGATGAAGCTCATTTTGATCTTGGCGGGTATGTAAACAAGCAAAATTGTCGCATTTGGGGCACAGAAAACCCGCAAGCATACATTGAAAAGCCGATGCACCCAAAACGAGTCACTGTTTGGTGCCATAATTCGAAAATGAGCAAGGAGTGGCCGTTACAGTCAATGGCGATCGTTATCGGGACATGTTGAACGAATTTTTGTTCACAAAAATTGAAGAGGAGGTTATTGGCAATATTTGGTTTCAACAGGACGGCGCTACGTGCCACACAGCCGAAGCTACACTCGATGTTTTGCCCCCTTTTCAAAAAAAAGTTATTTGGCGGACCCTATATTAATGGCCTATTATATGCCGACGACATTGTGTTGCTTTCCGATAATCCTTCCCAGCTACAAGAACTTATTGACAGCTTTAAATTATACTGCATCAAGTGGAATCTTGAAGTAAATCTTGGAAAATCTGAAATATTCATTTTTCGAAACGGAGGACGTAGAGCTGCGTGTGAGAAATTGTTTTTCAACGGCACGGAGATTACTGTATCAAACCATTATAAATATCTGGGAGTTGTTTTCAACTACAATATGTCTTGGAACGAACATTTAAATAATAGACTTGCATCCTCAAAAAATTCCATAAACGCTACATGGTCCAAGCTGCTTAGAAATAAATCAGTTCAACACTCAACAAGATTTAAGATTCACGATGCTGCAGCGAGATCTATAATGTTGTTCTGTGCTCAAGTTTGGGGATATAAAGAACACACACAAGTTGAAAAGTTGCAACGATTTTTCATTAAAAGATGTTTTTTCCTACCAGAAACAACACCAAACTATGCCTTACATATTGAAACTGGACTTCCTAAAGCTTTTTTAACGACCCTAGACTTGCATTTTTCTTTTATACGGAAAACACAGTATCTTGGAAGTGGCGCTACGTGCCACACAGCCGAAGCTACATTCGATGTTTTGCGCCCATTTTCAAAAAAAAAAGTTATTTGGCGGACCATGTATGTATTACTTTTATTTTTTATTAATCACATCAATACATCGGTTTTTTTCCGATCAAAACAGTTTTCTCAAACCCAGATGCAAAAATATCAGTTTCATAACTCTACTAGCTTGTAGGCAAACCAAAATAGCTGCCGAAATTTCCCGTCTCTATATTGCTCATCTGTGATACATATGTATATGTGTCGCTTAACACTAATGATTTGATTTTCCAAGGCAAGACCAACGTTGCCGAATTGGCACTATAGTGCACTTTTGGCACTTTTTAATTTAAATGGCACTGTGGCACTCAAACGCTTGAAATGGCACTCTAGGAATCGACGAGCAAATGTTTTCAAATATATCCAAGTTCATGATCAGACTTTTAGTTTTACCACATGGTAGTGCATCAAAAAGGGTTTTTTTCACGCTTAAATAATATAAAACACATAATAAAAATCGACTAGTATTAGAGTGATAAGATTACTTTTTCGTTTAATGGAATAGGCTGAAACTTGCCAGCACTTCATACCACCTAAACACTTATATTGTTCCTTTAGCTTAGCCCAAAATCGAGTTTAAAAATACAAATATGTCGATTTTTTAAAATTGGTTTTTCGTGTTGTGCGGTAGGGCAGACCGGGGCTAGAAGTAACAGAAAAATTAAGAAACGCGTGAACGAGAAAAATGTTCGTCTACTTCAAAGATAAAGTTAAGTATACTTAATCTGTGAATTGGACATCATAAGAAAAGTTAAATTGCTAGTCCCCAACATTGACAAAAACAGACTTCGTTCATATTTTCAAACACCTTTTTGGCAACCAACACCATGGAAATGGTGTTCTATGTTTCTATTTCGTTTTGTTTTATTTTTTCTTTATTTTTATAAAAGAAAATTGTCCATTTGACGTATATTGTTGTCAAAAAAAGGTTAAAGACAAAAGACGTCGCTCATGTGTTTTAATGGCTTGGTTATTGGTTAAATTCGCATGCATATGTATATCTAATACTGGCTTTCGAATATTTAATTACATTCCTAATTTTTATGGGACTAAATTCAGTTTTTTTTTTCAAAATATAATACGGGTATTCATGCAACCAGATAATTTTCCGCTTTGCAGAAAGATATTATTTTACGACAGACGTTTGCATGAACAGCCCCTTAAAAATACTTGCTTAAATGTGAGAAATATTCAGATGTTCATTGAAATAAATTTATGAGGTTTGTTTAATCTCATTATACATCAAATTCGTCAAATAATTTTATCTGATTTGTAGAATATTTTTCACATACAAACTTTGACAGTTCATTTCTGCGGAGATAAAATTATCTGTTTTCTGAGGTTTATCTGGGTTTTTTGTCATTGCATGAATACCCTTAATATGTATTGGTTTTCGTTTTTTTCTAGGAACATTTAAAATTAATTAAATAATTAAATTTGTCAATTAATATAAGTATTTTTAAATTTTAATATTAATTTCATAAGTTTTGGTGCTGTATGTGCAATAATTTTGTTGTTAATTTTGCTTACAAATTGAAAGTTTCTTTAAAAGATGATTACAGTTTTTGTTGCAAGTTACCCCGGTCTATGTTACAACTTTCCCCGCATATGGGGTAAGTCGTAAAAACATTTTTTTTGTCTAAAAGCTATATTTTTACAAATTCTGAACAGTATTTTTTTTTGTTTTTTTTTTTTTGGTGAATTTGATAGCTAAAACATTGATTTTTAGACAGAAAACGTTTGGCTAACTCATTTCTTAGGAACAGCGTCAAGTTTAGTAAAGGGTACTTTTGGCCCTGCTCTCCCCTATACCGATTGAAAGGTGTCACTCCCAAATATCTAATTATAACAAATAGTTTAGCCGCAAATCGGGCTTAAAGATAAAAATATGTCGGCATTTTTTTTCTTGATATGTGTCGTTTAATTAAGTTATTTTATTTTATCTATTAATTTATTATTTATTACTTTTGTGTTTATTTATTTGTATTATTTCTTAAGTTTTGAGGTGCAAAAATATTTTTTTTTTTTGGTGGCACCGAGTGGCCTAAAATCGCACTTTCTGTTGTCAGCACTGGCACTTACAATATTTTTTTTCCGGCAACGCTGGGCAAGACCAGAACAAGCCAACCTCACATGCTATCCAGGATTGCCAGAAATCAAGATTTATCATGATTTTCATGTTTTTTAGACCCTAATCATGTTTTCATGTTTTTGAGTCCAAGAGCATGTTTCTTTTCTGACACAAATTTTGTCCCTTTAATCGCAACACCCAAAATGTCCAAACCTACCCTACATAAACACAAACAGGAAACTAAAAGCAAAGAGCAGATGAACACTTCATTTGTAAGTATGCCTACTCGTTTTTTTTTATTTTCATATAGTGGCTTTGTGTGAATATATAGGTATGTGAAATGCAAATGAAAAAATGAAGAGAACACATATTATTTTTCAATATAACACTTTACCTATGAATATTTGAATTCTTTCTTTTGTTTTTCATTTAACGCGTTTCTAACTACGAGATAGGTCCGTCATTTTTTTTGTCCCAAATTATGTTTTAAAACTATGTTTTTTTTTTTAAATTGTTAGTGGAAGCACTGGTGCTATCAGACATCTTGGGAGGTTTGGGTAAAGATCTGCAGAGCTTTTTGCTTTCGTGCGGCGCACGAGAATAGGGATATTTCTCAATACAGTTTGAATTGAATATTTTTTGTCTCACTCGTTAGGCATGTACGCTCATTCCTTATAGAAGTTACTCAAGCACTGCAGTGCGGTTCGAATTAGCCCACGAGGAATCATTTATTTTATTTCTCAAATTTTCTTAGTACATATAATGGGTTATCCATTTTGCGGTTTCAAAAGTAAAAGTAAATAAAACACATATAAAATATTTTTATTTCATATTTCTTTTTTATTATAAAGTTTGAACGTTGACATTATGTGTGAAACACTACATCATTTAAATGACCGCCACGCGAATTGTTGCAAGCATAGATTCTTTTGAGGTAAGTTTCGACCACTTTTTGAAACATATTGGGCGGTATCTCAGCCATAACTTGACGAATGTTGGTTTTCAAGTGCTCAAGAGTTAAAGGTTTATCTGCATAAACACGGTCTTTCGCGTAGCCCCACAAAAAAAAGACCAGCGGTGTCAAATCGCATGATCTTGGTGGCCAGTTGATATCGCCACGACGAGAAATTACGCGGCCAGGAAATGTCTCTTGCATTCAAGCCATATTCGCTCGAGTTGTGTGGCATGTGGCACCGTCTTGTTGAAACCACATATTCTCCAAGTCGTATTATTCAATAGCAGGCAAAAAAAAAGGCGGTTATCATATGACCAAAACGCTCCGAATTGACGGTGGGGGTCGTTCTGTCGTCGTTTTCGAAGAAGTAAGGTCCAATCACACATCCGGGTCGCCCCATACAGTGACTTTTTGTGGATGTAATGGCCTCTCAATTACTCGGGGATTCTCAGAACCCCAAATACGACAATTTTGGTTATTAACATACCCACCGAGTGAGAAATGTGCTTCGTCGCTCAAGAAAATTTTGTTCGAAAAATCGCCGCCCACCACCTGTTGTTCAAGCACCCATTCGACGTATCTACCACGTTGTGAATGGTCAGCTGGCTTCAGTTGTTGTGTAAGCTGGACTTTTTATGGGTGTATGTAGGTGTAGATCCAAATGCAAAATACGCCATAATATAACGTAAGACAGTAATTATTCCTGAGAACGACGAGTAATCGACACATTCGGGTCTTCGGCAACACTTTCACCTACAGCAGCGATATTTTCAGTGGTACGAGCGAAACGATGATGCACAGGCCTTACAATATCTGTAACCAATCCAGTCTCTTCAAATTTCTTAACAATTTTGCCAATAGTTTGACGATTATGTAAACCATAATCTCCTCTTAAAGCACAATATGTGGCTGTGGCAGAATCACCATTTCTGTAGTAGGTTTTAACAATTTTTATGCGTTGTGCGATAGTTAAGCGATCCATTTTCGTAAATGTCAGACTTTCAACTGACAAAAAAATAGTTTTAATAACTTAGTTTGACAGATGTCGAATTCCAGCCATATGCTGTTGAAACCGCAAAATGGATAACCCTTTATAATACTAGTATAAATATCAATAATTTAATTATAATACATCGCCATTTTAAAGATTAGTTTTTTCTTTCTATTGATAATAAAATTGAAAATAAGTTATCATCAAATTATTGTTTTCATTAAAAAATGAGAAAACATAGTTTTGGTGGTTCAGACCACAAACATTAATTTGAACAAAAAAAAAATATAAAGCCATGTAACAAGTCAGCCGTGAAAAGTAGGGATCTAAAAATACCAAATATTTAAACTAGAATAATATTGCAACAACAACAAATTAAGATATAAATTCTATTACTTAATGAACACTGACTAAATTTTGGTGAGTTTACTCATCAAGATTGCATATGTACAAACACATTCATATTGAATTATAAATAAATTACAAACAAATCAATTTTGAAAGAAAGGGATAACTAAATTACTTTCAAGTCCAACAATCACCAAAAAAGTGATTGTCAATAATGACAGTCACATTACACAGACGGAATTTTGGGATTATGAAAGTCACTTATCACACATCACCTTAGCGAGAGCGTAGACGAATGGTAGATATGAGAGAATCAAGTTCCACTGTTAAAGTAATAGTACAATTCCCAGTACTTGCTAAAGCCCCAAAATTTTTCAGAACTTTTTCTCTATAAAGTTTGTGATTTAGTCTGTGCCCTCAGACAGATTAAAAGTTCTTTCGTAAATCTTGAACACGAGGAGGAATACCTCAACATCTCATAATCCTTAGCCAAAATTAAAGAAAAAAAAAGTTTAATTGAAAGCTTTAAGCCGATCAATAAATCAAGTTCGCTTGACCTCTGTATTCTATCAGGTAAGACAAAATTTGTCACTCACATGTCATACTCATGATTTAGGACGCCATTGTCTGTTTTCAGTTTTTAAACAAGTTTAGCAAGTCAGTATAAAGAAAGTTGAAAAAGGCCATCGCAAATATGTAACACCAATGAAAATGTAGGTACACAAAATTTAAATGCACAAATAAATCGTACGAACTTGCTCTTACTTATTTTTGACTTACAATAATTATCACATGATACAAGTAATAATATTGTTTACGAAAAAGTGTGTACAAAAGTGATTTTTGTTTTTAATAGTTTTATTTATAATCAAATTTAACATTTTTTTTAATTTCAAAGAAATATCTACAATTTTGAAAAATCCTAACAAAATAGTTCTTTATTAAAAAATTAGTCAGTTTTCTGAAAATACGAAAAAAAAGTAAACACTTATTTTTTATAATACTGCAATTATTGTTACCAATAACAAATTTCAAATCCTCCTAAAATAGCGGATTTAACGAGATTTTTGACTACAAAAAATGCAAAGTTTTCTAGGAAAAACCTCAAAAGATCCTGCTAAAATCTGTAACTTCTATCATTAGAATGAAAATAAAAAACTTACTTCAAAAGAACTTGTTTATTTTTTTAAGCTTATGACTTGATTAATCCAATCAATGATTACTTCTTCATATTTATAACATTCGTAACTAACTTACTTAGGTCCTCAGACCATTTATGTCCGTGGGGGAACCATAGTGGGGTTCGGTTCCTGGATATGAGTCGCAACTCCCTCCAACTCTTGCCTAGTTGGGCTGACTCATCGTCGACTGTCCTTCTCCATGAGCTTCTCGGTCGTCCACCTCCCTTCCTTCTTGAGTAATCGGATTCCACTGCATTGCCTGTGCCGCAATACAGTTGTCGACTTTTCGAAGCGTGTGTCCGACCCACTGCCACTTTCGAGGTCGTATAATAGAGCCGAAAGCTTCCTGACCCGTTTTTCTGAGGAGCTCTTGGTTTGATATACGATTGGGCCAGAAAATTTTAAAGATGTTTCCTAGACATCTATTATAGAACGTTTGCAGCTTCTTAGTGACAGCTACTGTTACTTTCCATGTGCTGCAGCCCTAAAGTAAAACGGATTCGACGTTGGATTGAAACGGCCGTACCTTAGTTCTTAAGCTTAGAGAGTTATTCCTCCATATATTTCTAAGCATACCGAAGCCAGCCTTTGCCTTCCCGATTCGGCTGCTGATGTCCTTTCGCTACCACTCTCGATAGAGATGATACTTCCAAGGTATTTGAAGCTCTGTACTTTCTCTACCGGTTGTTGAGAAATATTTATGTGAGAAGAAAGAAGATACCTGGGTTCCGAGGCTGATCATCTTTGTTTTGCCGGAGTTGATTTTCAGCCACACGATTTCTGCTTCTCTCTCCAACCCTGTTGTTATTTGGTGGAGATCCATAATCTTATAAGAGAGCAAACATACGTCGTCCGAATAGTCCAGATGTTTCAGGTGAGACGTCAGAGTCCATCGAATTCCTCCGTTTCCCGTCAAGGCCGCTCGCAGAAAATCGTTTATCACCAACAGAAACAATATTCGTGACAGAATGAATAATATTCGTTGACCAATTTTAATTTTCACACCTACGCATAATTCTTATATTTGTGATATGACGTTGCAACTTCGAAATGAAGAAAATAGAAGTAACGCATTCGAGGAAAAAAAACGTCGTTGTCGGCGAGAGGCTTGTCATTTGATGCATTTCGACTTCGTTGAAAAAATGGTAAGAGTTGAGATTAACAGGAAAAATGCTAAATTGGTCACACTGATTGAAATTATTTTTACTTTAGAGGTAGGAAGTGAAAAAAAAATGTTAGGTACAAAAAAGTACTTGACCAAATATTGAAGAAAATTCGTTCACCCTTTTATGCACTATAAGAATGATATAGAATTGCTGCACATATGTGACACTTTTTTAGACTTTTCCATGATTGGTAAGTTGTGATGAAAATATCGACACTATTTTCACAAAACCAATACGTGCCCTTTGAAAAAATAAACATAAATAATAATAACAAAACTTGCGATAAACGTCTACAAAGTATAAGAAGGTCCCGTTTGAATTATTAATCAAAATTTATTGTAGGTCCACATGGTTAGTTCACACAATTGACTACAACGTTCGAAATAACAGAATAACAGCCAATTTTGAATGTCAGACGTGCGTCGCCATCGTCATATTATTTCGATGGTTTAGTTAGACTTTTTGATAGTCTGAGTACATAATAGATATTTAATAAGTTTCATGTACGCAGCCTTAACTCATTTAAAATGATGGTAGTAAACAAAAGAAAAATCGAACGTATTTTTGTTCATTACTTGAAGTACTTTTTATCTATATGAATGTATCTACAAAAAAAAACAAGCATACAAAAGGAGGATTGTTGTTTTTAATGTTTGTCTTGTGTCCTTCATTATTGGGAAAAATGCGTATTATATATTGATGAATTACACTGACCACATTTCGATTATTTTTCCTTATTATCATAAAATTTTCTCAATAAAATTCAAAAGTCTATTTTCAATTGTTATTATTGTAAGGTATTTTTTGTAGAATATGGAATTGCGTTTTCGGGAGAATTCGAATAAAATGAGAAATTTTCTCAGAATATACTTTCATATTCCATGTGTTTCCTTGGCAACATCACAATATTTCCATGCAATACTGGTGTTCACTCATCTATTCTCAGTAATCTGGAATAATTTTCGGTTGTTGTAACGCGTGCAAAAATCACACAGCTCGTTGACATACAACATATGGATTGCTAGGAGCCAACTTGACTTTGGATCTCTCCTCAGTTAGGATGAAACGAGTTTTCATCGGAAAATGTGGTATTATTGACATCTGAATTTTTGTTATTTTATGTAAATGGCGAACTCTATTGGTATTACGCCGTACAAGCCCGTGGAATTCCATAGAACTCAAGCAGTTGTATCAATTTATGGAATGAACACAACAGAAAACACAACTATTACTTGAAATCCAACCGAAAATTCTTGACAAAAACAAATAAAATTTATGAAACACAAGAAACCACACGATGCAAATTTTGCGAATTGAAAATTAAAAAAAAATTGAACCCGAGCGGAAAAATCTAATAATTTTGACAGTTGGCTCATTTTCTGATAAAAAATTATAACAGATGTCCCTGGTTTCTTTGACTAAATATGGTGGTCATTCCAAGAGTGGCAATAGATGGCTTTTAAAGTAAAAATTATTGCTTATGCTACTTTGCGCCGAGTCGAGTGGCGTACGGACGTTTACTCCATTTTCAATACGGCTTTTGTATGGAAATGACAGTTAACTAGCAGTTCATGTTTTTTTGGCAAAACTATCCACAGTAGAGCAGAATTTACACATATTACAAATACAAGCACCTGCTTTCGATAAAATTAAAAGCAAAACCATGATTTGGGTAGATTTGTGAAATTTATTCGAGTATCGAAAGATATTATGTTTTTTAGTTGGTAGTTCCGATGACTTCGATGAATCTCGAAGTCTTTGTTTGTAGAGTTCTAATTTCTGCCAATGGTCACGTTCATCCATATACTAGAAAAGTTATCTCGGAAACTAAGCTATCCAAATATATTTGTGAACGATTTGGATAGGTTAGCTGAAAGCAGTCAAAAATCAATAAATTTTTGGTTAAGTATGTGTAATTTTCCAAAAAAATTGTTTCACATCTATTCACGTACAGGAAATAGAAATTACCAACGCAACGAACTAGGTTAAAGTACCTTTTAATTATTTTTGTTGCTTTATAAATTATATTAATAAGCATAGGTAGGGGGCGCTCTTCCACACTTTCAGCAAAAGTTAAAGTTAGATTATTCGTGCGAAGCTGCCAGATCAAAGATACTTTAACAAAAGATGTTTGAGTGGCTTTGTGTCAGCTGCCGTCGAATTTACTAAAAATAAACTAACTAAAACTTGAGCAGTCCCCCCTTGAGCAGCACTTAAATTGGAATAGCAACAAGCATTTAAGGAGCAAGTCAGTGCATATCTATTATTTAGTAAAAAAAAATAAGCACTCATTAGCAGTACATGAGTGGAGTGTGTGTCATCGATAGAGCACTTATAAGACGTGCAAGACATAAACTGCCGAATTTCATTGAAATATTATTGAAATTTCTTCTTAAAAATTTCAAATTTTTTAGATCAAAAATTGGAAATTTTCAAATTTAATATCAACTGCGGAAGTGTGTGATATTTTACAGGTTTTCTCCGAAATTTTGCAAGAAATACATTTTAAATATTTCAAAATATAGCTTATTACCTAGTCAGATAATGTCAAAATTTATGGATGGGTGTCGTATTTAATCAACTTGGCCCTAAAATTCGTTTCAAACCAGATTTTCACGATCTTATGCCATTTTGAGCTCAGAGTCGAGTTGAACGTGGACCAACCAGTGACCAGACGTCTATATACCCCAACTACGAGATTCGAAAAGTGCTTTTCTGTCCGTATTTTAACTCATTTTTAATTAAGCTCCCTACTCCAACTCGATCTTTGAACCGCATATAAACGAATTTCAAAAAATACTTAATAGTTTTGCAAAAAAGCACTGTGAGAACGTACCCCTTCATTGGCACAACATCTGATTTATTGAAAAAAAACTTCAAACGCATAAAATAATTTTAGAGTCAACATCTTCGAACACACAGATGTGGAAAACTCAATTTTTTGCTCTTTCTTGCTGCTTCATATATATATTACATTTTATTTGGATCTTTTAATTTGAGTTTAAGTTTTCTTATATGACTTTATTCTAAAGAAATAAAAACAAATCAATTGTTAATTTTTTGCATTTAGTTATTTGACACACATGCACACGGTAATGCCAATTTAAAAATACAAAAAATCATGCCGCTGGGTATCGATCTTTTGGAAAATCATGCTTTGTTGCCGATAGATATCCCAAAAGAACACACGGTTCATATCTAATATGTCAATGACATGAAAACTTCAACGACTAATAAATATGTATAGAACAGCTGACTGCAAACTTCACTTTCGCTTTATTCTGGTTTTCTGAAACACTTTCAGCGGAAAAAATATACTCGGATAGTTTGGTAACCGAGAAAACTGAGTTAACGCCCAAATAATTGAAAAAAAAAAACAGAAAACGATTTTAAAAAATTACCAAAAATTTCGGATTGTACAAAATGCAATTCAGGTTGCATTTAAAAGACCTTAGGTATTACAGGCATACTTGGTTCAACGAATAAGAAGCTTATCTTAGGATTCATTTGTTATCACAATGGACCAACTCTGGTCTAAATGTGTCAGCTACAGCGCTGACAGCCACTTCAACCTAATCTAACCTAACCTACTGGCATACAGTTAAATTTAAAAGAAAAAAGAAAAAATGGTTGACGTAACGTGATGACATGAAATTCCTTATTATGTTTAACCTCGTCATTGTTTGACGCTATGAGTATTTAAAAAAAAAACAAAGAGATCTCGTCACAATCAGTTCTCTTTTTCTTGTCGCATCTATTCTGTTCAGAAACAAATAATTCTTCCGAATGCATGGCAATGCTATTTAAGATTTGTCATCGGACTTAGGATTCCTCGTATATGGCAATGTTTGTATGTTATGGCAAAATTATAAAAACAGATGCTTGTTGGTTATTTTTTAATGAAATGGTTGTTGGGGCTCTAGTGGCTGTTTTTTGTTAAATTTAATTTTTAAGAATCTACTTTCAGGTGGTTCTTTAATGATATGTGCTTAAGTCGTCCCATTGCCAAACTTTCACATATCCCTAAGATATTTGAAAGCATTTTGTACGAAATCTTAAGTTTCCGTTGTAAATCTGTCATTTCCACAAGACAACACGGCTTTCTCAAATGTAGGTCTACAACCACTAACCTAGTTGAATTTGTATGGTATACTGTCTCAGCTCTAGAGAGCGGAAGTGAAGTAGATGTTTTCTCTACTGACTTTAGCAAGGCTTTTGACAAAATTTCGCATAGACTCATACTTTTCAAATTGTCCTCCCTCGGTTTTGAACCTATCTTCTTAAAATGGATTTCTTCTTATCTGGAAAACCGGTATTAAAATGTTCGTTTCAGATCTGCCCTCTCCAGCTCATACTTAGCTACCTCCGGGGTCCCAAAAGGAAGTCACTTAGGTCTTCTCCTTTTTATTCTCACAATTAATGATATCGAATTGGTCATTAAGCATTCCCATATCTCATTATACGCTGACGATACCAAGTTGTTCAAGACAATTTATTCCTCACACGACTCTTCCTTATCCCTCGAGATCTCGAAAGTTTCCTTGGTGTATCAAAAACTGCTAAGAGCTCAATATTGCCAAATGTCAATCAATCACTTTTTCACGCAAACGCATAATATGTTCGACCAGGAGCTACTTTCTTCACAATAAGCCCTTAGCCACTTTTGGATCGATCCAGGACCTAGGCGTATTATGTGACCGAGAGCTCAATTTCTTGTCACACATCGATAATATTATTTCAAAAGCCAATTCAGCTCTTGGATTTGTGAAATGATTGTCCAAAGAATTCTCCGACCCCTACGCCACCAGATCACTCTACATAACCTGTCCGCCCGCTACTTGAATACGCCTGCCAAGTGTGGTCCCAATATCAACAAATTCATATCTTTAGAATCGAGAGCATACAACGCCGTTTCTTAAGATTCGCCCTTCGCGGCCTGTCTGGGAATAATCCTTTGTACCTGCCCCCCTATCAAAATCGCCACCAAACAAATTAACCTTATTACCTTGCAGGAGCGAAGAGAAATAACCGAGTTTCTCTTCATTCTTCGACTCCTCTCAGGTTCCGTTGACTGTGAAAGCCTCTAAAACTCTATTTTTTTCAGCACTTATCCCCGTAACCTAAGAAATCCTCGCCGCTTCTATCTCCTTACAATATTATGGCTTCAATGAACCTATTTCTCGTATGCCGCGTAGGACTAATTTGAACGAAAAATGTTTTGACTTCAACCTCAGCACTCCCAGGCTAAGACTCCTCCTGTTAAATTGTCCACCCGATTCTCTTTAGTTGTAAGTTTCATAAATTTTTAAGTTAGGTTAAATTATGAAGCTTGTATTTATTAAGCCAAATAAGTGGGGGTATTGTCCCCAACAAAATTAAAAAAAAAAAAATATTGTGCTGGTAAATCTTTGTGGTTCTTTTGCAAAACAAAATTCTTTATCGATATAAAAAGATGTTTCTGTTTTTTAATATTTATTGGTAGGTAAACATTTTTTTAGAGAGCTAAATCAAAATCTGACGCGAAAAATTGTGTCGGTTTTTGACAGAAAACGTATCGGTCTGACATCTCACTGACAGCTCCATAGAAAATGTTTATCATTAACGTCGCAAAAGAAGTTTTACTTCAAAAAACTTTTAGTTCGAAAAGACTCACCTCTGGCGATATCGTAAATCAGCTCGATGTTCAAACATCATCACAGCAAATGGCCCTTCTGGAGGTCTTAATTCCTGAGAAGTTCTTATATACAGGTACACCAAGAGAATTGTTGGGCCACAGTACCTACAAAATTAAAATAAATAATGTAAAACTAATTTTTGAATACATAAGGACTTTTAAAATATTCGAGAAAGATTTTAATTTTTTAGTACATGTACATTAATATATATCAAAATGTGTACTAAAAAATAACTTAATAGTTAATTTGTCTTACATAATACCAATTTTGATCAATATAACATAAATATTCTAGCACTTTATTTTTGTTTAACAAAGAAGCATGACACAGACAAAAATAAATTACATATCGACTGGCGCGGCTGGCTGTAATTTTATCCGTTCAAATAATTATCAAAATTGGAAATGTATATCTGTGTATGTATGTTTATATATATACATTTATTTTTCAACTAAGAATACAAAAGCACTTACATCAACACAAAAAGTCCTCGCATGTACTCATGCATGTCATCCATTAAATTGATCACGCAAAGTCCACTGCCTTTCAAATGGGTTGAATAGTCCTTAAAAAAAAAAATAACACAACAATGAACAAAAATAATTGCATCAGAATATGATTCCTTAGAACTATAGGGATAGTTAATCAAAATATCAATCAATAATTGTTTCATATTATTTCAGTATAGGTATTTTAATTTAACGAGTTTTTTGTTACAGCTTTTGTCATACAACAACTAAAGAGATGAGTATAATATTAATGTGTTAATTTAATAGACCCCAACCATTTAAAATTCAATTAAAATAAAAAATATTTCCTATAGAACTCCAACACCCAAATTAATAAACATGGACTAGGGAAGGCTTAGGACTTATTCCGTGGACTAAGTGCGAAATACTCTTAATAAGACACAATTTCTGTTATTTGACGTTTACCAACTTAGTCCTTTGCTAGACCATCGAAGACTAGCGAAGGACTTCTTAGTGGTCTACTGATGGATTAAGAATTGATACTTAAGAATAAAATTTACACGGACATAGAATAAAAAAGCGGTAGAGTTGATACTTATTGTAGTAGATTTTGTTAAATTTTTTATTAATTGGAAATTTTAGTCCATGGTCTAACTCTTATTCCATGGTTTTGTAAGTCCATGGACTAGAGGTGGACTAAGCGTTTTTTATTAATAGGGCTGCAAATGCTTATTTATTATCTCCAACAATAAGACCCTTTATGTTTTGTGGAGAGACAAAATTTTGTTATTTTGAAAATCAAAAATTAATTTTAGTTTCAATTCGGCGCTTAGTCATTGCTAACTTTGACACCATAAATAATATTGTGTTGGCCAGTCCAGGAGAATAAGATATTCACTGCCAAAAAATTCCGACAAAGCTGAATTTTGGTGGAAAGCTTCGTTTTTACGTCTTAAGCATTTCCTAAAAAAGTACCCAAAACTTGGAGTGGAGCAAACAATTTTTGAGGGGGAAAAGGGGCTAAAATACATTTTTTTTTGTTTCAAATTACTCCAAAACCATAGGGTTTTTTGAACATTGAAGATCATGTCATTCTACACAAAAAAGATTAAGGCACTTTTATCGTAAAATTGATATATTTGGAGAAAGATCTTGCACCACAGGAAAGTGATGTGAGTTTTTCTACGGTTTTATAGTTTTCGCACTCACTGCGAACCAAAATATATATATAAATGTAGGTTAACAAATATGGCAATGACAAATCAACTAATCGAGTTCTGTCGTTGTAGAAAGTACCAATCTAGTAAGATAGGGACGACTGCTTTTTCAGCCTGTAATCAATCTATAGTGGACAGTGGACACTGCTATCTCAGTCAAACTTAAGGCAATAGGCGTGTTTTGTTGAGAAAAAGAAACTCAAGGCGTGTTTTGGTGAGAAAAAAGTAACTCAGTCATTCACAACAACAAAAACCCACTGGGTTCTAGTTTACCTTTTTATTCCAGTGAAATGTTACTTGACATTATTCGTTTGTGCTACTCAAATTTAGACGGCGCGCGCTGATCTAATTTTGTGTATTTCCTATGTTGGTAAACCTGATAATAGATTACAATAGATGTGTTCGATTTTTGATCTTTAGGCTTGTTTTATGAAATAGTTATTTAGAGTTAAATCATTTTCCATTGGGGGATTCACATGTAATATCATTTTGTACAACATTAGTCGTTTTGTCTTATCAGAATTGAATCATATTATGGATTATCAAAAAACATGCATTACAAAAGATCTTGCACTCTATCGAGCCCACGTTTCATGGTCCAAAATGTAGTTCTGGGGATGGTAGTGTAGTGCAAAGAAAAGAAACAAATTTTACATAAAAAATAAACACACGCAAGGAAAAAGAGATGGAAGTAAAGCGCTGTTGTCAATCTGATATGTATTTATTTATTTTTATGAGATGGGGCCCGATATAACGATTCGTTTTTTCGGTTGTTTCGTTTTTATGAAGAAGAAACATAAGCACGTATGCAAATTTCAACACTTTTTATGGTTGAACTTGAATGCATGTATATTTTTATTGAGATTTTCTTTCATTTACATAGACCTTTTTAATTTTTCTTACTATATCTATTTAATGACTTTGAATTGGCCGCGCTACACAAATTTTATTTTTATTGTATTGTTTTCAATTTACATACTTCAAGTAATGTATTTTTCTGTTATAGCAGGTTTTTCAATAAGAGCGCTACAAAAGTTTTTTTAAATAAAAAAAAACGGTTTTGGATATCAGTGAAATTCTTTATTCCTATGAAAGTACGTTCGATGCCATTATGCCACCACGGGCACACTTGCAGAAGTCCAGATCTGAACCGAATTTTCGAAGGTTTTCAAGCATAAATC
This sequence comes from Philhelius pedissequus, assembly GCA_910595825.1. Lineage (NCBI taxonomy): Eukaryota > Metazoa > Arthropoda > Insecta > Diptera > Syrphidae > Philhelius > Philhelius pedissequus. The sequence goes on from OU343162.1 coordinate 45,661,389, forward strand.
GGCCGATACTGCTGCAATTTCACGTTCGATATTCTTACAAAGTTCATCAATCTTCGCTGGCTTGTTGTCATAGACCATATACTTGACGTAGCCCCACAGGAAATAGTCTAACTGCGCCGCGGCGTCAAACCGCACGACCGAGGTGGCCAAGCGACTGGACCATTTCGTGAGATAACACGTTCTCCAAACTTGGTTTCCAATAAATTGATTGTGACATTCGCTGTGTGGCTTGTGGCGCCGTCCTGTTGAACAATATGTCCTCCAAGTCCATATCATCCAATTGGGGCCAAAAATATTAGGTTCTCATTGAACTGTAGCGATCCCCATTCACAGTAACGTGCCGGTCTTGATCATCACGGAATAAGTACGGCCCAATGACGCCGCCGGCCCATAAACCACACCAAACCGTAATTTTTTCGGGATGAGCCTCATCGCTGAAGATGATTTTTCGATGAAAATCCGAATCATTTTCAAAGTGTTGTTCGGCCCAATTGACGAACATACAACGCTTCTGGTGGTCAAGCGGCTTTAGTTCTTGCGTCAATTTAATCTTGTAAGGATGAAGGCCATGATCTTTTCGCAAAATTCTCCACAACGACGTCACAGAGATGCCCAATGCTTGAGAACGACGTGTGAGAGACACATTTGGGCTTTCTGCAACTGAAGCCTCAGCGGCAGCAATATTCTCGATACTACGGGCCCTTCTTTGTCTCACTGGCACGGGAACATTATGTACTGTGCCTGTGGATTCAAATTTTTCCACTAGACACTCAATTGTTGATCTGCTAGGACGATTATAACGACCATAAATTGGACGTAGCGCTCTTAACGTTGAAGCCACTGACTCCGAATTTCGGTAGTAAATTTTAATAATTTCGACTCATTGTTGGCTCGTATATCTCTCCATCATGAAATAGCAAACTTTACTGAAGAGATGTCAAAATAGCGGCAAGAAATATGGCGTCGTTTGCTGTCCCTGTCGCTCTACTTTTGTAGCGTTCCTGTTGAAAAACTGGATAGTATATTTTGCGTCCACTAGATAGTTGAACTTTGATGTTTCTGATTTGACAACCGCAATGCTCCTCGACGTAAATTCAAATTATTGAGTTAGTAATTATTTTCCACAATTAAATGGTATATATTTGTGAAAGAAGTAACTCAAATACATTTTTAATGATTACTACAGTTTATTTTTACAGAAAACAACATAAAATCTTATAAACATCAAAATGACGAGCGAAATAACATACATATTTCCATGAACGGTGTAGTCACGAAAGTATGTACCTGTCAAAATGACGAAGAACGAAACAAACGAATCATGTAATAAGCCCCATGATCTGTATGGATCATTAGCAGTAGTGAAATACGGCAATTGACTGACGGAACGGACGGATTGTTGATGGTGAAATTAGTTTTCATTATCTAATTCATATTTTTAATAATTTAATTTTGAAACTTGGTTGTATTGCAAAAAGCACTACAACTTACTGCACAAGATGCGAAAAATAAAAAAGACGTGACCAACATCTCTTCAAAAAGTATATGAAACATCGACAAGGTACTTCCAAGATTTATCATTTTTAATCCCTTTGTACCTGTCCATACTAGAGTTTAACTATGACGATCAGCCACTTTGGGACTACATTTTCTTAATATAACTTTAAAAAAAGTGTGAGGTTAGCCTTAGACCAAAATTGATAAATTAGAAATGCCCAAGCATCGATAAAATCTTTAGCCGTATTTTATTATCGACAATAACCCATATGGTTCACCCCGTAAAATTAAAACGATCTGGGTTCTGTACTTAAATGTACCCTCTGTTCGCCGAATTTAATACTAATATGTATTTGCAAATTGCAAACCCAGATATACACCCCGATATAAACCTGGAGCTCGTGTTGCTTTTATAATCCGTGCTAAAGAATAACCCCGACCCAGACCCGTAGATAATAAAACGCAGCTCTTATGTCAAATGAACAACAAGAAGAGGCACCAACCCTTAGCTAACCAAGTAGGAAGACATTTGCTGTGGATCGTTTTCTTGAATTTGTATTACTTCACTATGCTATATTCTCACCAAAACACACCTAATATTTGAAGTAATATAAATTTAAATGTTTTGCGTTGTCGTGTAAACTAAGGCTGTAAATGCTTATTCAAACAGAAATTAATGTATATTGAATAGGAAAGTTCTTTAAGTTTAATATTCAGTCACGGCTGTCAAGTTAGCATTAAACTTTCTGAAATTAAATATTTTGATTACGCAAATTTATTTTGTTTTTTTTAATTATCTTTGGAAAATTATGAACTCTTATGTCAAGTTAGCACTACCACTTGATATCAAGTTAGCACCACATACCGTTTTCTTAGAAAATAATAAAGTTTCACATTTTTTCTTCCACGAAAAATTAACTACAAAAAACCTACAAAGTGTAATGCTAACTTGGCACACGTTATTTAGTCAAGATTGTTAACAGATTTTCATAATAATCTCAAAGGATCATTATTTACTAAAATGTAAAGCTTAAATATATCTTGTTGAATTTAATCTTACAGGTATGATGTACTGGGCGTGTTTTTTCTAAGCCCTGGGGAAATTGGACGAAAAAAATGATGAGTAGGATTAACAATTTGCATACTAAATCCAACAACAACTAATCCCCGGGGGTGCTTAGCTTAAGCCCAGAGAATTCTCGGTGCTTAGCTATTGGAGATGATAAAAACTGTGCTACCAAAAACTTTTTCTCTAAGTTATCGATAAAATGTATAGAAACTTAAAAACTGACATTTTGACATGTCAAATAATTATCAATTTTGTTTGGTTTGGTTGAGCTTTTGGTCTAAGTGTGTCAGTTGTTTTTCTGACGACCATGTCAACCTAACCTAACCTACCTTTTAATATACATTCCGCAACACAACACCAAATCAATTTTAACATTTTCCGCTTTTGTATTGCCTCTATGGTATCGTAGATTTTTTCCACTTCGCCATGAGCACAACTTTCTACAGCGATTTTCATTTTTGCGTTTATTTTTATTATATGTACATATATTAAAACTATACTGTGAAATTATTATTAAATGAAAAAGTATTTCCTGAAGTTGATGTTCGTTCAATTAACAAGAATTGAAGGAACTACAAAACAAAGGTTTCTCTGAGAAAATTGTTTTCGGCTGCGGTTTGTTGTACACGGGAGCAACAAAATACAGATTCTCTGCTACATCCTAGACATACTTCAATCTTCTTGATCGTCGTCCGATCTTGCTCAGACCTATATTCCTAATGACATAGGAACTGAGCGTCCCGTCCCGAATAAGCAACTTGTCCACTAATATTATGTCACCAGTGACCGACGAATGGGGTATTTTTCAAGTAGTTGAATTCCATGTACCACTGTATTTGTGAAAATTAAATTAAAAAAAAATCACATCACCTAAAAACAATTTCCAATTGATTTCAATTTTCAAATTACTTGATTCACATTTTCTTGTATAAATAATAATTAACTTGGTTAAATTCAATAAATTACACAAAACAAATCAACCCGATAATTTTTAGTAGAATGAGGCAAACAGTGATGTTTGTTTTTTCTTGCATTACAGCTGTTCTTCAAATGTCATCTTGCAAATTAATAGTGCTACGAAGTATTTCACTAAGCGCCTTGGTCGTTTTTTTCAACCAATTCCCCCGGGGATTGCAAAAAAACGCACCTACTGTATACTTACGGTGAACATTCACTCATTATTATAATGAACTGTTCATTATTTGAAGAAGACGTTCATTATGAATTATTTTTTTTTCAAAATCATAAAAATGATAAAAATGTTCATTATTTGAAAAGCTGTTCATTATTTGTTCAGTATATAATTTTATTTTGTTGAAGCAAAAACGAAAAACTAACCAAAATCAAAATTTTGTCTACAAAATGATAATGCGAACGTGTATTAAATGTGCAAAAATGATAATGTAGTGCAAATCTTTAATTTTTAGAACACTCCCTACACTTCATTCTCTGAACACAACCAATGTCAAAACGTTAAATTCAAGGATCAGAATCAATTTAAAAGCTTTTCAAAATTTGAAGACGTTTTCTGTTTTGTTGTGGTACACATTTAAATTTGTAAATTTGTTTTGATATTAATAATTCAAAAACACCTTATTAAATACTAATAATTATATACTTAAGTTCAAATTATAAATTATAATAATATAAATTCTCAAAAAAAAAACAGAAAGTTGTTACATGGGAAGATAGTTAAACGACTGAGGAGAAAGATGGATGGAAATTTTTCAACATTTTATAGAAAAAGACATACATTTCAAAAACATTTTATACATTGTAGAATTTGGTTTGTGCCTTCGGGGTCGACTGCTTGAACAGAAAGAGTTTTTTTAGTTCTAGATAATGTTTGGATAAATGAAAGTTGGAACCATTAAATCATTTTTTTTGTTGAATTTAGTAAGTCAACTATGAAATTATCTGCATATAGCTTAGAGAATATTTAAAACAAAAATCAGATTTGATTAAACGAATCTATACTTCAGGTAAGTATTCTTATAAACGGTGATTTTTTAAGAGCTTGGTTTTTGAAAATTCAAAAAAACACAGAAACTTGTAAAAAGTGAATGAAATTTTTATTTGGATCGATAAATCAATTTCTGCCATTTACTTTTTAAAAATAATTTCACTTAAATGTTGCCCGCGGCTACGCTTCAGGTGGTCCATTCTGAAGGTCCAATTTTGGCAAACTTTTTCACACATTTCGGCCGGAATCTCAACAATGACGCGTTCAATGTTGGCTTCCAAGGCAGAAATCGTGTTTGGCTTGTCCCCATAGACAATAGACTTAACATAGCCCCACAAAAAATAGTCTAACGGGGTCAAATCACATGATCTTGGTGGCCAATTGACTGCGCCAAAACGTGAGATCAACTGCTCACCAAATTCGCCTCTCAATTGATGCATGGTTTCGCGTGCAGTGTGGCACCGTCCTGTTGGAACCACATGTCGACCAAGTTCAATTCTTGCATTTTCGGCAAAAAAAATCTGTTATCATCGAACGGTACTTTTCTCCATTGACCGTAACCCTGCGGCCTTCATCGTCCTTGAAGAAGTACGGCCCAATGATGCCGCCTGCCCATAAACCGCACCAAACAGTGCACTTTTCGGGATGCATTGGTAGCTGCTGAATTGCCTCTGGCTGCTCTTCACTCCAAATACGGCAATTCTGCATATTCACGTATCCATATAGCCAAAAATGAGCGGAAAAAAAACGGACGTAGCTTGCGAAACACATTTTTCACAGAGCACGAATTTTGATAATAAATTTCAATAATTTGCAAACGTTGTTCAGGCGTAAGTCTATTCATGATGAAATGGCAAACAATACTGAATCGAAATGTCAAATGTTCGTGGAATTTGTCATGTGTGATCTGTCATAAATATAAACGTCAAAAACCAAGTAGCAAAAAAATGTTATGTAAACAAATAAATATTAGATGCATAAGAATCCTGTTTTAAATAATGAGGATACTTATTTAGTGCATAAGCGTTAATTTACTCAAACATTTAGTTAGAGTAAGGACTGAATTTTATTTATTTAATAATTTTGCTAAATATACATACATATGACTAAGAGTTCCTTCTGTAATATTAATTTTAATTCACTTAAGCAAAGACTGAATCTTTGATCTGTTTTTTTTTTTATAGAGATATTTTTAAAAAGAAATATAATAAAACAAAAAGGTGTTTACATTTTTTTGTTCATTATTTAAAATTTTAAAATATGGTCACCGTATGTATACTGACCGACTAAACTAAAAGGAGGAAAATAAATTCATAGAAAATTTCATTAAAAGAAGCCTTTCACGAATAAATCGAACAATACTGAATCAAAATTTTCAAATAAAAATAAACTATAGGAATGAATATATCATTTTAAAAATAAAATTAATAATGCTTCATCAAAGAAGCCTTACAAAATATATAATATTATTTTAAAGTTCAACAACATATAAATCAAAAATGTCGAATTCAATGTTTTTTTTTTGTATTGTTCGATTGAAAATCCTTTGAAGAGAAAATACATTTACAAATCTTCTACAGAGGCCAGAGGTTCCCTTTTAAGAATAGGTTCAGCTACCCAAAGACGCCATTAAGTTTCTATTGTTCATTTTAACATCAAAACATTTCTTGTAAATAGAAAATGGAAAAACTTTTCAAACAACGTTATGTAGTGACCTCAAACCTGCGTTTTTGACGGTATCATTTTCAAATGTAGACAAATATATCATTGAGGTGGTAATCGAATTATGTTCAGTTCAATGACTTCAAGTCAAAACCATTTGGAAAGAAAGCATTGCCTGAACCTACACGTGTTGCTTAAGAAAATTATTAAACTTATAAAAAAGCCAATAAATAAGAAGTCAAGACTCGAAGGTACATAATTTTCATGTCAATCAAAAGGAAAGATAAGACATATCGTTGGGAATCCTTAAAAAGAGGAATTTATTTTTTTTAGTTCAAAAATAAACCTAAATATGCTGTCACAATAGGGCAGATTTTTTTTTTTTTTTGAGAGAGATTAATTTTTTGTTATCCAACGGACAGATTGTTTAAGATGGGTAAGTCTTTTGTTGAATACTTCTGCTGTCAGACCCTTTTCGAAACATTATTTTTGTTGTTAACGATATATTTAAATAGGTCATCGTAGGTTTAATATTATAAATTTGTTAAAACTTTCTTGTGGGACATTTAGTGTGAATGTGATTTGCCCCGGCACCACAATATTGGGCTCGACAGTTTGGGTATAGATACTGTCATACCCTTCCAAGACGTCCGGTCTGGGGGCTATCAAAAAACTTTCAATTGCTTTTCTATTTTTAAAATTTTGGTAATAAATTTGCTTAAATTCTTCGTTAACAGAATAGGTATTTAAACTTTTTTGATTGTGCATTTTTTTTCACACAAAATAAATTTCATTTTTCATTTTGGAATTCTTGATGGTTATGTAGTATTTGACGGGTAAATAAAAGGTTTGCTTACACAATTTGAAAAGAATTTGTTTCTCAGAAATCGGTATATCTTATTGGTTATTTCAAACAAGAAATTATTTTGTTTACATTAACAGTTTAAATACGAATTGCGCCAATTACTGTATCCTTAATATTGCTTTCGATATCATTTCTGCAGTCCTGTGTGAAGAAATTCTTAAAAGGATTGGTCCGGAAATATCACCACTGATCATATATGAATCGGTGATTGTTAAAACAATATAAGCGACATTTTTATTTTTTTTTACAGGAGAGGCAAAAAACCTTTTATTTTTGTTATTAATGGTACCTATGGGAGTATACAGGGGGAGGTCATGTTTTTATTTATTTTTTAAAAATCGAAAAACTTTTTTTTGGAAAATTTTCGTATGCAGTTTTATTGACAATTTTAGGCACCATTTGTAAAAAAAAAATATTTTAATCGGTTCATCCAATGTTGAGAAAGTCGAAAATATGAAAAGTGGTTCTATGGGAAGTACCGTTCATAAGTACACAAAAGAAATATTTTCATACTTAAAAGTGGACTGTACTAATTTAGGAACACACACATTTTTTAAAAAAAATACTTGGAGCCGTTTTCGAGAAATACATTTTTTTCATTAACGGTTTTTTTTTAACATTTGTATGGGAGGTACAGTTGTTTTTTATCTAGGAACTTAGTTTTTTTTAACTGTTCAAGATAATGTGAAAAAACTACCAAATACGAAGTTTCGCAAAAATCCATTAAGTCGTTTTCAAAATTTTGAGTTTTCAACAAAAAAAAAGTTTTTTTTTTTTTAATTTCCAAAAAAAAATTATATTTGAAAAATGTTGGCTTACAATAGTGTTTAAACTTTTCATGAGCTTCTGGGCAAAAAATTTCAAAAAAAAAAATCAAATTAATTGGGGTGGCCGTGGCGCGATAGTTGTGTGTTCGCCTGTCAACCTCATGGTCACAAGTTCGATCCCTGCCGTAGTCTATGTCTTCTTATTTTTCCATTAAAAACCAATTCTAAAAATAAATATCTTATAATGAGTTGCTGGTTTACTCATTACATGCTTTAATTAAGGTCTTTTAAGAAAATTGTATGGAAAGGGAAAAACCCCAAACAAGGATCTTAAAAAAGGCTTGAACTTTTATTTTGTAGTCGCGTTAAATTACTAAGTAGAATAAGAAACACCTTATTGACCACAAACGATTAGAAAATTAAATAATAAACAAAACAAAATTTGTAGGTATTACATTTTAATTTTTTTGAAACTTGAATGCATTTCGAACCAACTGTGGTTCATCATCAGCAATACACTAATTTGGGAAAAGAACGAAGAAAGAAAGGAAAGTAACAATCAAAACATTACAAGGAAATAGAAGAAAGCTTTACATTTTTGAAAACAATTAGAGTAAAAGAGAACATTAAACAAAGTTAAACAAAGATGACATAATATTGCCGTTATCACTACTCATGGTGTTGTTGTTTTTGTGGATATAGAGGCTTTCATATGCATCAAGTCGTCGGTGGTTTGTGACGTGTTTAATGAGCTTTACATTTTCCAGACTTACGTTGAAATGCTTGTTGGTGAGGACGTGTGCAACGAAGGAGGATTTTTCGGGTCTGTTGAACTTGATATGATTCGAGTGTTCATTGAAACGGACACCAATGCTCCGCTTTGTCTGGCCGATGTAAACAGAGTTACAATCTCCACATTTAATTTCATATATCCCAGATTTGTTAATAACTGTGGATTTGTCTTTGGTTGAACCTAGCATATTTTTTAATTTTCCATTACTCGAGAATACGCATTCTATATTTTGTTAGATATCGGTGGGAAATACGTCATCGAAGCTCTTTCAGGGTTGTTGTTTTCGTGAAGTTTTTTGTTTTGTCTGTAAAAAGTAGTTAATTCTGATGGGTTGTATCCATTGATGGCAGCAATATCTTTTAGAAGGCTGTATTCCGCGGCATAGTTTGCGATTGAAAGTGGGAGTTTACACAGGCAATGAACCATTGAATGAAATGCAGCGAGTTTGTGTTGAATTGGGCTGTAAGAGTCGTTTGTGATGTATCGGTTGGTTGTTGTTGGTTTTCTATATACAGCAAATTCAATTTTTCCGTTTTTTCTTGACAGGGTTAAGTCCAAGAAATTCAGCTCCTGATTTTCTTCTGGTTCATAATTAAAGTTTATGGTGTCGAACTCGGAATTGAGTGTATTTAAAACTGAATCTACTTCTACACTTTTTATCACCGCAAAAATATCATCTACATAACGAAACCAAATTCTTGGGAGTAATCCTCTTTCTTTTAAGTTTGCTTCGAAGGAAGACATAAAAACTTCCGCTATAAGTGGGGACAAAGGGTTTCCCATACTTGTTCCAGACTCAATTTTGTAGAAAACATTTCTATATATATATCCATAATCATGAGAAAAATAATATTCAAAGTGATTTTTGTAACTTTTTTTCATAAATTTTGACTTTGAAGTCAATTATTTAAAAAACTATTAACTAAAACAACTTTATTTAAAATTAATTATAAATTGTAGAGTTCTGACTTTTGAAAAAGGTATAATTTATAACTGTAAGTGATGCCGTTCTTTTTTAATATTTTTTTTAAAAATTTTAAGTAAATTTTTATAAAAGTGCCCCTCCCGCCTAAACGAGGGGAGATAGACCCCCACTACCATAGTAAAAAATGCTTGTATTAAGCCTCTCTACCAAAAACCGTTATTATATCTTGGCGCCAAAGTTATCGTACTCTCCCCAAAATTTATAAAATTGTTGGAGTTTTTATATTTGGCCCGAAAAAAATGTATGGGAGCTACTGTTGTTTGTCGTCTTAAAAAAAATTAAAAAAACATGTGGGCATATTACCGAACAAACAATATATACCAAGTTTGATGCAAATCCATCCAACCGTTTAGGCTGCAGACTCGCGGACAGACAGACAGACGGAATTGGGGGACCCACTTTTTTGGTCTTTTCTAGATCGTAATGTCATGTTTGATTGTTTTTTTTTTTGCACGAATCCATAACTTGCCTTATAGTACCCATAAAAATCGAATTTCCCTTACAATCTCGTAAGTGAAATGAGATAATTTCAAGCAAATTTGCAGATTAGAATTACTAAAAATAAGACAACCAGCCATAATGGCGTTCACATTACTTGCTCCATCGACTTTTTCTACGTTCCAGAATTCCCATCTCACTCCCACTGTCTAGTGAAAACAAGATGTATTTCCTACTTGGTATATGTACATATATGTATATACTATTAAAAAAAAGTTGAAAATGTCATTCGAATCAGTGATGCCAGATAGTTGAGTTAACTTTTTTGAGGGAATTTCACGTCTTAGGGGGCAGTTATAGCGAACAGGAAATCGAATCAGGAAAAAAGTTCTAATGGATAATTTATGATAATTTTACACTAATCGATGACGAATAACTCAGAGATTTTTTTTTGCAAATAATATTTGCAATAAAACAATTATTTTTTGTTAAAAATGTATTTAATTATTTTCCTGATCAATATTCATTTTTCCTGCCAGCTGATTGCAATTTGACACAAAATGAAACAAATCATTCCAATGATTTGGTTCCCAATTTCTCTCGTACTACTGACAGAATCTTGGACGAAAAACTTTCTCGTTTATGTTTCAATCGAAAACTTGATGGCAGACTAGAAGTGAGGCTTGCCAACTGAGATAATTTTCCTGTTTGCTATAAACGACCATCGTGAGCTAATATTCACTTTCAATCTGTTTCAACTTTTCCTGATGCGTTTTCCTGATACCTATAACTGGCCCCTTACACAAGTTTAAAAGGGAAAAATAAAATGAAAATATATTAAATATGTATACTAAAATAATGATATTCAATATAATCTATCCGGTAAATGATGTTTAAAAGCCCAACATACTTTCAATGCACGATTACCAGCACCACTAGAGCAAAGGAATCTGATGATCGACCTTGGCAAGTCGCTATAATTCCAGCCAAATATAATTGAGAAAAAACTTGGTGGTAGCACACTAAAGTTGTTGTTGGGCATTCAAAGTCATTAAATGATACTTTTGTGTATGTTATTTGCCAAGTTAGAAAAATTTGGAAACTACTTTAATTTTGAATAAAATAAAAGGAATTTGTTTGAAACGAACTAGAATTAACATAAAATTTTGACACAAGAAAATATTTTTAAGAATGTATTTCAGTTCTTTCTGCCTTCGAAACCACAAAAATTTAAACGTCAAATTGAAAGATTTTTATTTTTTTGCGGTCGCAGAAACAAGTGTTCAAAAGTTTTTTTTTTTTGAACAAGAAATACAGTCAGAATCGGTTATAACGACATCGGTTATCGGTTATTGCGAACTAATCTCGAAATCTCGGCCGATGTTCATACAAATTGTACAAACCAACTATCGATTTTAACGATATCGCCTATAACAAATTATCTCTTAAATCGAAGAGTTTTTTAAAATCTATCGCATTTAAAATGATAAATTATGGGGATTTCCCTTTCTGTTTTTTTATACGCGAATTTCAGTTTCTGAGAGGAACTGGAATATTTTAAATAAAGAAATGTTAAATGTGTTATTTCAAAACGTAGTTTTTACGTTTGAAAAAACTCTGCAATGATCTTATGGCTCGAAGCTGGTGATTCCAAATTCCAAAACAAATTTGGCAGCAGAGTTTTTTCTTTCGGCAGAGATCGAGACAAAATTAAGAAGAATTTTAAAGAATCCAACTTAAAAACAATAAGACGTTAGATACAGTCAATATCCCGACGTAGATAATGGTTTGCTCAGGTGGTTTACCGCCCAAAAAAGCCTTAATACTCCACTAAGCGGACCAATTATACAAACTAAGGGAGAAGACTTTGTAAAACATTTTGCAACATTCTTACTTACAGAAACTGAAACACAAATTCAAGTGAAAATTGAAGATGTAATTCAAGCTGATGAGATCGTTTACTTTGTTGCCAGATACTTTTAACTGAGGATATGAAGAATTTTTGACTAAAATGGAGATGAAAATAGACGAAGAGTTCATAAAAAAAATGTCGATACGAAAAAATCACAGATTACCATGTAAATAAATAAAAGTTTTGCTAAAAAAAGTTTGTCCAATTTTTAATAAAAAACAAAAAAAATGGAAAATCAGTTATAATGAAACACCGGATATAACTAAAACAATTCTCCAGTTCCATTAAGTTCGTTATAACCGATTTTGACTTCAATACCTGATTCTTTCAACTTCTGAATTCTTAATATTTGGCTGCAATAATGTTTGTCCATACAAAATCTATTTTTGCACAGATTCATTCAAAAAAAATCGACTTTAAATGGTTGAAAGGTACTTGACATTGAATGAAATAAAATGCACGACTGGATCACACGTACTTGCTCCTATGTTCGATCACATTATATGCAAAGATTCTTATTAGAAACGGCTAAATGTATTTCTAAAGTCGTTTTTCACTTAATTTTGTATATATAAAAATCCATAATTTTTTTCTAGAAAAAAATTGGTATGAACATTTTAAATAATTAATAATATAAATTCAAAAACAAAATTTCAGAAAAAATTGTCCACCCGTTTTCGAAATATTAAATTTTCAAAAAGAAAATATTTATTTTTTCAAAAATCTAAAAAACAAACTATTTTTCGAAAATTTTGAAATGCAATACTAATAAGAATTTGAAGGAGCTCCTGTATAAATTTTTTTTTTATCGAAATCCGTTAGCCGTTTATGAGAAATTCGGAAATCAATAAAATGGTTGTATGGCAGGTACCGTTAATAACAAATAAAATGTAGACCATACCCAAGGTAGTACCCACGCCATTTTTTATCAAAATCGTTAGAGTCGTTTTCGAGATAATTAAGATGGTAGACAAAATTGTATGGCAAGTACCGTTATTTTTGGGACTAAACAAAATATTTGGGGAAACAAAATTCTACCTCAACTACTTAATTACATTAATGTATTTGGTAACGTTAAATTTTTTGCGAGTAAGCACAAATATTCATATATTGCTGCCAAAACCCATAGAAAAAAAATCAGAGTTTCGAAAATGGGTGAACAAATTTCAAGTTTCCAAACAGGCATCATCGTATATACGGTTTTTGTATAGCTTCTTGAATTAAGTTGTTGATATTTTTGAATTTGTTCTATAATGTGATTATTTTTCACAAGTTGGTGATCAAAGTTGGAAATCCTTAATATGTGTACAGTGATACTTATTAAATTTACCTATAAGTTAAGCATATGAGACCGTTTTTTTTAGAAATAAACTTTTATGTTTACGGATGTACATAAAAGTGCTTTATTTTTGTTAAATAATATAATTGTTTTATTTATTCATATGTTAAAGAAAGTTGAATATTTGATTTTAATCAATACAATTTTGTATTTTTATTCTATAGTTTCAGCTGTTTTGACACACAGTATGCCTTCATTGTACATATTTTTATTAATTTTCTTTATCTTTGAAATGAAATACCTCTAAAGAATGATGACTTAAGCAGTCTTAAGACATTTTTGCCAAGAAAAGTACTTAAGAATTAGCACTGAATCATTTATGCTACATGTGGTTTTATTGGTAATTTCATCATCTATTTATATACTTCGGTATACTTCTTGTTGTTTAGATTAAGATACCAGAATAACTTTACAACGTTTCTTTGATTTTTAATTTTAAAATCTAGGTTTTGTGGACCGTGCTGAAAATGCAACCAAACTTTTTTATGACCTTTCACTCGTCGAGTTTTTTTTTACTGTGACCTCCCCCGAAAAGTGTAGCTGTATACGCCCCTGACGGGTACCTACCATACAACCATTCTTTTTATTTTCAACTTTCTCATAAACTGCTTGACGGATTTCGATCAAAATTTTAAATAGAAGCCCCTTGGAAATCTAAACAATAGGTACTACATACCAACATTTTCGAAATATTTTTGTTTTTGGATTTTTGAAACAAAACTCATTTTTTTCATTTTTGTATAAAGAAGTAATTAAGCACTTGTTTTTCCACAATTTAAAATTTTTTGTTTTTATTAATATCTAATTAAAAACTTTTTTAAGGCCAACGCGTTTCGTCTTAGTTAGGACATCATCAGGGCAATACATTTTTTTTCTGTTTTTAAACAAATCATTCAATCATAAAGGTTGTAACACGACACTGGTGAACAAAAGTGTTCATACAAATTAATAAACTTGAAAATTAAACATAGAGATCTGACTTTAAAAAAGGGTTTAAACTAAGTATAAAATATGGAAAAAAAATATTAAACAAAAAAATTAATATATAATATATTTTTTTTTTTAATATTATATGTTAAGTAGTGGGCTATTGTTCAATAAGTCAATTTGTAAGTTTAAAATGTTCATGCACTTATGCTTATTTATTTCGAAAATTTCATATTTGTCTAATACACGTCCAGCTGGTACAAAATGTAATAGAGACACATCATCGAGAGAGCATCCATGTCCAGAAGTTTGTATATGTTGAGCGAGTCCAGAAGAAGGTTCGGGACGTACAGCAGCCTTTAAATGTTCTGTAAATCTTATCGATAAAGATCTTGCAGTTTTTCCTATGTACACTCCATTACATTCATTGCAGGTTACCTTATACACGCCACTTTTCGAATAAATAGTTGTTTTTGGTTTGATTTTGTTGTTGCAGAGAGCATTTTTTAGTGTGAATTTATTGAAAAAAGCAGGTTTAATGTTGATTGCTGATAATGGATTGCACAATTTTTCCGAAACTCCAGGAATATAAGGGATCTTTTTACAAGTTTGTGATTCCTTTCCAGCGGAAGTCGGGAAAATTGATTGGACAGCTAGTTTTCTATATTTTTTCTGCAATAACCGTTTAATTGTTTGGATATCATATCCGTTCATTATAGCAATGGTCTTAATTATCTTTAGCTCTTTCTTATAGCTATCTGTTCTTAAGGGAACCTTAAGAAGACGATTAATCATCGCATGAAAAGCCGACAGTTTTATATTCACGGGATGGGCAGACGATTCTGGAATTATGGAATCCGTTGAAGTTTCCTTTCTATAAATATCAAAAACTAGTTTGTTTGATGAAATCGACAGGCTTAAATCAAGGAAATTTATGCAGTTAGGTCCATATTCCAAAGTAAAAGAAATATTGTCCTCCAAGTTATTTAATACAGATTCAAGGAAAGAAACAAGATTCCTTTGAGTGCCTGTCCATACACAAAAGATATCATCCACATATCTAACCCAAAAGAATATGTTTTGTATAAGCGGACTTTTTGAAGAAAATAACTTTTGTTCCAAATGATCCATAAAGAACTCGGCAGAGAAAGGCGAAAGCGAAGATCCCATTGCAAGCCCCGACGTTTGTCTGTAGTATTTTCCATTAAATTGAAAGTAGTATTGGTCCATGCATAAGGAAATAAGCTTTTTCAGTTGGTGGCATTTTTGTTCATTCTTAACACATAATGAAAGTTTATGTTCAAACAGCAATTTTAAATTAGTGTTTGGTACCGACGGAAATAAACTATTTACATCAAAGGAAACAAGCTTCGCATTAGGTGGCAAAATTAAATTCTTAACTCTATCGATCAAATCTAACGAATTCTTAATTGCATACTTGGGCTTAAAATCTAAAACTTCAGGTAAAGTACGGGCGAGATACTTGCATAGTTTCTGTGCAGGGGCATTAAATGAAGACGACACAGGCCGTAGAGGAATACCTTCTTTATGTAGCTTAGGTAATCCATACAAAATAGGGGCAGTGGGGTTAGGGTTGCGAACAAGATATTTCATTTTTGGCTCAATTATTTGTGGTGAACAATTAATAATATCATACACCAGTCTATTGTACTTGTTGGTTGGATCCTCACTCAACACTTCCAATTGCATATCACCCAAACAATATTCCATTTTTTCTAAATACTCAGTTTTTTGTATAATAGTAATATTTTTTTCATTCAATATTTCGAAACCGTATTTACAATATTTTCTTTTTGCATGCGATGATAAAAAAAGAAATAAGTGCAAGTACGTGCGTTCCAGTCGTGCATTTTATTTTAATAAGGAATTAATGCTAAGGCGAATTGGAAAACTTTATCACCTGTACGATAAAAAAAAACTATTACCAAGCAATTAAAGTCAAAGTTTTCTTTTTGATTTAATAAATTGCTTTTGTTAATGAGTCATGAAAATTTCTTGCTCAATTTATTAGCCAAAACTATGCAGAAACAAGTGGTTTACCATTACAACACCATAGAAGAGCCAGTAAAATTATTGGTACAATTCTCGAAGATATAAAGTGAAACCATAAATATCCTTAAAGTCAGCATCTGTTGTGGTAAGGAAGGATATTGGTCTCTGTAGAATGCTCTTTACGTATACGTTTACGGGTACTTTACGTTCGATAAGAGGTAAGTGTGGTTGCATAGGTATTCACCATAATGTACTGTTTTTTTTTTAATCAGCAACAGTGTATAAATTGTATATTCCTGTATGTATGTAGGTATACTTAGACACTAAGTGTTGAAGTAGCTTTTTACTGGAAAGCTACTCGTATAATAGGCAATATTTGTAAAACGATTATATAAAATGAAGGGATACTTGCCATTGAGATATAAGTAAGTAGCTAGGGTTAGAACCACCGTTGTCATGTATATGTACATCATTATAACAATAATCTTAACTATATGCCTGTAAGTCTTTTAAATGCAACCTGAATTGCACGGCACTAGTTAGAAGGAATAGAAAGGTAGGAAAGAATTTTTTCGTTGTGACAGTGGATTTGAGAATTAGGTGTATACTTAACCCACGGGCGGCATCCAAATTAAATTAGAGGTATTGAAAAGAAGGGTCGAACCCACATGTCTAAGTTAGCAGTCAAGCACTATATACACTGCGTCATTGCCACCCCCATAATTCATTATGGTGTATAACTTATTTCGTCTTATTGGCTTATAAATTAAATGTTGAGCGTGATAAATTTCAGTTTTTGCGTAAATCACGGATAGTTCGGGTACATGACAGCTTAAGCGTGGTAAAATTTCACATATGTTGTGTTATCTTGGAATATGTATGTAGTTGCGCCTAGGAGACGCTGGGCTGCACAGCTAAAAGCCTCCTGCGTATATACGGGGCCTATTGGTCGATTGTAATCTCCTTTCACACAGAAATGTCCCTAACTAATATCTCATGAAGTATATAACACTATTTAAACCTTATTGATTACACTTTTTGTATAAAAATAAAACCAAAAATAATCCGAAGTTAATATTGTTTTAAATTTATTTACCTTGTACGCGTTTTGATAGAACTTGTCTATCATCATCAGCGGACACGACTGATGATAAGGAGTATCATTTTCATCTTGCAGGTTATGTAGCAGCCAATAAGCCCAAAGTGCAGGTCATTGGTTTGGTTAGACGCGAATTAGTGAAAATGTTTGATCCGCGACGGTTGGTTTGTCGTTGCTCGCAAGTGTACATATTTAATTGAATTGTGTACGGACAAAAAGAACAAAACACGAACAATTTTAGAATGTGCAATTCATGCCATTGTCCAGGCGAGAAAAAGATGATATACAGTCGAACTTCGATAAGTCGAACTTCGATAACTCGAATATTTGATAACTCGAATAAAATTGGTTGGCAATAGCGCGAAGCCTGAAGTTTACATGTAATTTTTGTTTGGTAACTCGAACTTCTATAACTCGAATGTCTCATTAAGTCGAATGTCTCGATAACTCGAAGATATTAATTGGCGTCACCTTCGATAAGTCGAATTTTTTTAGGGAAATTACCAAATTCTGTGGATTTTTACAAGTTCATTTCATAATGCATTGCGATTGTGGGCACTGTGTTTGTATGTTCTATGACCTAGTATACATAATGTATGTGTTGAAAATTATGATTCCATTAAGTGTGAGTAAAAGCTGTCATGTTCCGGTGTTAGAACACACATTATTAGGTTGATTATAATATGAATTTAAAGTCTTTAAAAATTTTAAAAAGACAAAATACAAAGTGTAAAGAAACTGACGTAGATATAAACAGTGCAGTGTGAAATTTTTATTAAAAATTAAACTGGCGTTCATATGCCGTTAAACGAACTTTAAGAACATCATTTGAAGATAAATTTAAATTAATAAAAGAGGTGGAGAGGGGGTCAAGAAAGAAGGATGCGGCTATTAAATATATCATTCCGGCAAATCCATTCGTCAGTCAAGTATAACAGAAGCGAGATGAAAATATTTTTTCAATCGCATTTTTGGGCTAACATTCAATACTCCTAACTTCGCTATACACATATAGTCAGGGTTACCTCAAATCTTCTTGAAAAACTTAAAGGCTAATGCGGATTACATTATCAAAGTAATGAATCGGTCCGATGAAAACCTACAAAAAACGATCCTTAAATTTTGTTTTAGCTTCGGATATAGTCCAGTTAAAAACTGGTATGATCTTGCTATAACACACAACTATTCAATGTCATTGAAAATGAGTGAGCTTGATTTTTAACATCAGAACGTAAATGCTTGATTTAAACTATAGACCACATAGAACAGACATAGACACTATTTTCCAGCTTTGCAACCTTGGTCAAAATGAAGACGTTTTACATTTCCTATCGCTTTGCCCAATTTTGGCAGGAAATCCGAAGACTCTACTTTCATTTGTAGCGTACGTGTAAATACAGAAGTCACCATAGCATCGGCTGAATGCAGCCGCCTCAAAATCTATTACCACAATTAATTGACTGCTGTCATACATGGGTGTGGCGGCATTCTAATTTCGGACAGCACAGATAAAAGACGTAAATCGCAGCCGTCTAAGAGTTTTTCATTTTCTATTTGCAGTCGCATTTTTAAGAATTTTTCTTCAAAATATTAAATCGGGTTACATGAAGAGCTGCCCAAAAGAAAATAAATTCGTACAGTAACAACATATTGTATTTAATTAGACTGTGGCTAAGACAGATTGATTCCTGAATAAAAGTTGTATTTTTCCGAGTAAAAGAAATAGTTCGTCTTTCATTGTGCTGCATGTGTCCACGGAAGGCAGTGTCCATTAAGAGACGATCCGGCATCCACAAGTTGTATACGGATACCAAACATTCAAGTTTCCTTTCCTCAGATGAATGTGTCTTCATTCTAAACGGAGATCGAGGTTGGAAGCCGCTCATTCGCTATGTATCTCACGCAAGAAAATATCGTAATGAATATTTGAATTTGTTTTGAGTCATAACTAAATGTCACATCACTGTATATTTTGCTCTCTTCTCTGTTTTTTTTTGTTTTAGCCAAACTAAAAGCCATTTTTTTTGAATAAGCACTTCTTAATTATGCAGTTCTTATCCAAAATTTCACAACACTTTTGTCATTCAATAGACTTTTTTTTTGTTTTATCTAAACTAAAAGCCCGCTACTCATAATATTTTTTAATACTATTTCTTAGTTACTCATTGTATTTAAGAAATTCTTTTTTATTTTTGACTAAACTTAAAATCTCATTAAAACACAGTATCTTTGTTGTTTGTTATATAATATTAAAGTACATATATTTCACGCAGATCAATTTTGTTAACTATATTTATTTTCAAAATCAAAATATTATTTTTTTTTAAATTTAATAAAAATTTTGTTTCCACTCGGCAGACGGCTTATATAGCCATGCTTTGTTAATCTTAAATTATATAATAATTGTAATTTTTTATATTTGAAAAGAACTAATCCAATAACAGAATATATTAAATAATCACAACAACTGTACTTTTCATATTCACAAATAAATATTACGTAATTTATATTAATTTTCTGTCTTACTTGATAACTCGAATTATTTTTTTGGCAATTGAGGGTTCGATTTAACAAAGTTCGACGGTATTTCCATTATCGGCGTTCATAGATTTTTCATCTTTCTGGATAAAATAGCCTTCGTATGCATCTTACCGTCTCGCATCATTCACTTGCCGAACTAATTTTAAATTGTCTTTTTTAATGTTAAAGTGATCGTTATGCTACGTTTTCACCTAAAGATAATCCGGTTTAAATTGAGAAGATTAAAAATTAATCTTCAAGTGTATTCACCAGTGCAAAAAAGATTAGTTTGACGTTTTCACTGAGAATTGTCCTTTAAAAGTCAATACAACAAGACAAAAACAAAATAATTGGGAAGAAGAATAATAATTTCGGTGCAGTGAACAAATTTAATTTCAATAAATAAAAATGAGTGACAACTTTAAAATATTGTTATTCCAACATCTTGCAGCATATAGAAATTTTTACATAAATACTGTAATTTGCACGGTGTTCCTTTTTATATATATGGGAAAGAACAACTTCAAAGTATTACTGTAGGATAGCTAAAACATTTTCCATTTTTTTATTTTTATACTTATTTATAAACAAAAACAGAATTTGGACAAAAACAAATTAAATAATGTTGGAAAGTTTTTTTTTTTTTTTGAATGTCAATGGAGAAAATATGACATTAGAATAGGCGCGTTCTATTAAATAAAGTTTGTTTCTTTTGAGAATCTCATACTTCGAAGAAGATTTCAATGAGATTAATTTCTAATCTTCATTTAAGAAGATTAAAATTTGTATGGGAAATCTTCAAGATTTAGAAGATTTCAAAGAGGATTTATGGTTAATCCACTTAAATCTGGATTAAGTGGTAGGTGAAAACGTAGTATTATACTACGTTTCCACCGACCATTAAACTGAGATTTGCATAAGTAGTTTTAGTTTAAATCTCCCACAAATCTTGATGATTTACCATACAAATTTTAATCTTCTCAGATGAAGACTTAAAATAAATCTCATTTAAATCTTGAATCGAACTACCCTATTTCCATATCGAAATGAACACATTCATCGGGAAAGTGAATTTTTCTCTTCGGTTGATACAGATGAAACTGCCTGTCTCACTTCTACATCATAAGAGAAAATGAAACGATATATGCATTTTGAATAGTGCTGTCAAAATTAATCTCCTTTTGGAGAGGTGAAAACACTTTTTGCGATAAGTAAATCTACAAGAGATTAAAGTTCGGTGGAAACGTAGTATTAGTTAGTACATGATTAGCTAGAGCTGAAGGTCTACAGTTGTTTGTTTTTATGTAGGTAGGTAGTATGTTCTTTAAATCGCGTTTCTTTTGTTTGACCTAAGGTATTCTATAATTCTTTTAAATGCTTATTAATATGAAGAGTGGCACAATTTTTGCAACAAGTTGTCGGGAATGATAAACATTATTTCCGTGGAAAAATCCGAAAAACAAAAGCAAAATATAAACTCATTACTTAATAACCAAACTGTGGTAAGTCCACCCAAGTACATAGATAATTTTGTATGCAACGAGTCAAGTCAGATTTTCTCAGGACCTGAGTTAATTTTGTTAAATAAGGATTTAAATTATACACTAACACCTATAAAAAATGGATTGTCTAGAAACAGTAATAAATATTGAAACTCCGATTATCAAAATTGTATAAAACTCATAGTGACATAGGAGAATCGACACGTGAGATCATTTTAAATATTGACAAAAAATAATACACAAATAAGGAGGAAACAAAAATTGTTAAATTATTAAAAGAAAAAGATTGTTTTTATGTAAAAGCAGATAAAGGCACTAAATTGGTTATTCTACACAAGAAAGATTATGACTTCAAATTAATTGAAGTTGATTCGTATAAGCGCATAATAAAAAATCCATTGCCAAAAATGATTAAAATAACCACAGCCATAAAAAAGCAAGCAAGTGACATTTTCGGGTATCATTTAAAATGAACGTTTCACGTATCAAACCCTGAAGTAGCAAAGTTTTATGGTCTGCCAAAGATACACAAGCCAGGGAAAAAGATGATTCCAAAAGTTTCAAATATTAACTCACCATCACCAACCTACCACCAATTGAAAGTGCTTCAGTCAAAAATTCTTTTGAATTTGTCAATAGACTGAAAAACATAAAAATAGAAGAAGAGGAAATGATGGTGTCTTTTGACGTAGTGTCCTTATTTCTGAGTATTCCAAATTGAACAAGCGCTTACAGCTTTTGATGGATATTTAGAAATAAACGAAATAACTACGGAAACGAAATTTGTTTACATAAATGTTTCGAAAAAATGTATGGAACAGAATTATTTTCAATTCCGCGGCAGTTTTTACGTAATAGAACACGGAATAATCATGGGCAATCCCCTTTCACCCTTGATTTCCGAACTATTTAAATCGAAATTTGAAATTAATTTAAAAAAATCGGGTTACCTACAACGTATTTGGTTACGTTATGTAGATGCTATTTTCGCGATAGTTAAGAAATTTTAAATTCAACATTTATTATCACTGCTTAACTCCTAATATGAAGAAATCAATTTCACAGTCGAAGTAGAAATAGATCAAAAAATACCATTTTTAAATCTCACAGTACGCAGAAAAGAAAGAAACTTAAGTTTTGCTGTGTACCACAAACCAACAAATACCAAACGTTGTATACCAAGTAATTCACATTGTCCCATTCAACATAAAAAGGCCGCTTTTCATTCGTATATCCATCGATTATGTAAATTACCACTCCCAATTGCTAACTACAAATAAAATGCACGACTGGATCGTACAAACTTGCTCTTGTAGCACTTTAGTGTTACTCACTGACGCTGTTGTTAAGTAGCTAGCCTATATAGTTATCCTATGCAGATTTAAGGCCCATGTACGTATTATTACCTTGATTCTTAGTATAATGAATTGTCGAATGCATGATTACAAATGTATATTTAAATGGATTTTAATTATGTAAATTAGGAAGGTAATAAAGTAAGTAATGTACAAGTGCATATCTATATAATGAAAGTGAATGGTGTATAGGTTTGAAAAAACTTATTTAAACTACCAAAACCATCACTTTAAACGAAAAACGCCATTCGATGCCACGGATCAATGAACATTTTATAAAAAAGTATCTCGATAATTGTAGGACGGGTTTTGATAAAATCCTCTTTTTTATTTTTCGTTTTTTGAAAACAAAATTCTTTTGAAATTTTGGTATGCAATTTTTTTTAGAGACTATTAATGTTCATGTGAATATAAAATTTAAAATTATTTTTTTTTATTAGTTTTAAAAATATTGATTTTTCAAAAAAAATTCGAATTAATTATTTTAATTTAAAAAAAAAAGTTATTCAAAATTTTGATATGCAAAATAAATGTAGCTACTTAGATTTTCGCAGATATTAAATTTGACAGAAAACCAATGTACCATTACCGAGAAAGCCAACAATTAAAAAAACCGTTGTATGATAGGTACCGTTAATAGACTTTTCCTGTATGCTTGGTTCATATCGAATGATAGCTATTGCCAACAAAAAAATTATCAAAATTTTTTATCAAAATCGTTGAAGCCGTTTTAGAGAAAAATAAGATTTTCCTTTAAGGTCATATGGCAGATACCGTTATTTTTAAGCCTAAAAATAAAATTTCAGTTTCCGCTCTGAGGAATGCTAAAATATTCACACATACCAAATTTGACAGACGGACAGACTGACATTTTTTGGTGATCACTTTTTCAGGCTCGTTATGTCATGTTTGATTGTTAGAATTTTTTTTTTACGAATGCATAACTTGCCTTATAGTACCTATAATCGCAAGTAAAATAATGTCAAATTTTATAATGACATGTAACGGGTGATTTTTTTGCTACTTGGTTTTTGACGTTTATATTTTTGACAGATCACACATGACAAATTCCACGAACATTTGACATTTCGATTCAGTATTGTTTGCCATTTCATCATGAATAGATTTACGCCTGAACAACGTTTGCAAATTATTGAAATTTATTATCAAAATTCGTGCTCTGTGAAAAATGTGTTTCGCAAGCTACGTCCGTTTTATGGTCGTCATAATCGACCCACCATTTTTGGCTAAATGGATACGTGAATAAGCAGAATTGCCGTATTTGGAGTGAAGAGCAGCCAGAGTCAATTCAGCAGCTACCAATGCATCCCGAAAAATGCACTGTTTGGTGCGGTTTATGGGCAGGCGGCATCATTGGGCCGTACTTCTTCAAGGACGATGAAGGCCGCAGGGTTACGGTCAATGGAGAAATGTACCGTTCGATGATAACAGATTTTTTTTTGCCGAAAATGCAAGAATTGAACTCGGTCGACATTGGTTCCAACACGACGGTGCCACATGACACACTGCACGCGAAACCATGCAACAATTGAGAGGCGAATTTGGTGAGCAGTTGATCTCACGTTTTGGCGCAGTCAATTGGCCACCAAGATCATGTGATTTGACCCCGTTAGACTATTTTTTGTGGGGCTATGTTAAGTCTATTGTCTATGTGGACAAGCCAAACACGATTGCTGCCTTGGAAGCCAACATTGAACGCGTCATTGGTGAGATTCCGGCCGAAATGTGTGAAAAAGTTTGCCAAAATTGGACCTTCAGAATGGACCACCTGAAGCGTAGCCGCGGGCAACATTTAAGTGAAATCATTTTTAAAAAGTAAATGGCAGAAATTGATTTATCGATCCAAATAAAAATTTCATTCACTTTTTACAATTTTCTGTGTTTTTTTGAATTTTCAAAAACCAAGCTCTTAAAAAATCACCGTTTATATTAATAAACTCTAAAGAATGCATACCAAAATTTAAAAAAAAATTGTTTTCAAGAAACTAAAAATAAAAAAACAAGTTTTCATCAAAATCCGCCATACAATTTACGAGATACTTTTTTATAAAATTTTCATTGATCCTTGGCATCTAATGGCGTTCGTCGTTTTTTCAAGAAACTGATTAAAGTGATGGTCTTGGCAGTTTTTATCAGATTAAAAAACGATGTTTATCCACCTATACACCATTCACTTTCATTTATACATATGTATATGTACTTATCTACATACCTAGTTTCTAAATACATATATAGGTAGGTACATATTTTCCCTCCTAATTTTTATAATTAAAATGCATTTAAATATACATTTGTAGGTAGGTACTTATGTAACCATTCATTGAATCATAGTATGTATTCCAAAATTCATTATATTAAGAATCAAGGTAATCGTGCCCACATCGGCTTAAATCATTCAAAGGATAACTATACAACATATACCTACTAACAGCGTATGCACTAAAGTTGATAGCTACAAGAGCAAGTTCGTATGATCCAGTCGTGCATTTTATTTAATATGTATGTAACCGAACCTAAATAACGGGTTATGTGTGTTAACGAGGATTTTATTCTTCACTGTCACTGCAATGAAGCCCAAAATTTTGACGGATCACACAATTACCACATTCAAACACATTGACACAATTACATCTTATCGTTGACAATTGTATTACAAGTGCGTTAAAAACACAGACTTGACAAATAACGATGGGTAAATATTAACAATTCGTGTTGTTTAGTATTCAGACACTAGGATACAATATCACATTGTCAAGTTGTCCGACTCGAAATCTGTCAGCAATTATACCAAAGTCTTTTGAACGTTTCAAGAAATTCATTTTGGTTTTAAGATTATCTGTCAAACCTGCGGTTTAAAAAATTATTCTTAAATTTTCGTGAAGCAACGCGAGAAGGGGTCTGCCAGTTAATATAAACATTAACGAAAATTGGACATGCAATGTATTTGTTCGGTCAATTTGTATGTTTTTTTTATTTAAGTTTAGTTGGGTTTCTATTTTCTTTTTGGGGCTTATTCAAATATTTGAAATTCCTTTATTTTAAGGTTGTTTTGTTTGTATAAATTACATCAATAGAGCTAGCCGGACATAAGGATGCTCCGTCCTCCGTAAAAAATAAAACAACTCTACCAGATCTTGGGTTCTATCTAATTTAGTTTGCCTGCGCCTTAAACGAAATGCCGAAAAAGTTGTTTACGTAATTTACCAGTTGTTTGTTTAAATGTAGATTCCCTTTTGCCATTCTTGACTATGAATCCTGCCAATCCAAAATGTTTATTTCGACAAAAGAAATTAAATAAAAAAATATACAAATACATATTTATTATTTGTACTTATTTAACTTCAAGAAAATGGTTATTACAAAACAAAAACACCATTGCAAAAGATCAATAAGATTTTGCTTTTATATAAGTCCATCTTAAAAATAGACCAATTTGATTTAAATTTCTTTCTTTCTTTTTCGTCCTTCTATTTAGTTATTTTTAATTTTATATAAATCAATACAGACTTGTTTGAATTTATAAAGTCTGAAGTGTATATTTTAATTAGCTTCCATATTGAACGTTAATAATTTATTTGTGTTGGTAAATCCTTCTTAATAGAGCACGATGATGAAAGATTTAACTAAGAATATTATGCAGTAATTAGAGTTGGGTTTCGTTCATTGAAACCGTTATTTCAAGGATAATAATTTCACGATGGATATTTTTTTTAGCAAGAGTCTTGAATTATTTGCTGATTGGTACTCTAAGGCCTTAAGGTATTCCCATTAAAAAAGTTTAACATGTATAAGTGAAAATCTCCATCCGTGTTTTCAGAGTTGATTATTTAATATTGTGACCCGACCATCATCTCTCTGAAATTCTGCTATTGTTGAACTCTAAAGAGAATAATTCCAGTTGCAGTGCAGTACTTAGCGTAATCCTTTAACCGATTATAAACTATGTTCTCTTTATAGTTTGTGTAAACACAAAAATGTTATTTATTACGTTGCATAGCAGAAACATGCGTTAAACGAGTTGGAAGGTAGTATAGAGCCAGCGGGCCACTGGATACTCTGTTTTTTATTCTGGCCCTTGGCTCGGGGCCAACAAGAAACGGCCCGCATATCTCATTTATTCTGATATCTTATAAAGTAATCTTTCTTATTTCATCACAAAAATTGTCAATGTGTTAACCAAGTTACAATATTAGGCGTTTATCGTCTTAAGCTCAGAGCACGGAATTGAGTTGTCAAAAAAGATCTATGTTTCATTTTTAGCTCAGACACATCAGAGCGCTCAAGTTCAAGTTTGTTTTTTTTTTTCAATCAGAGGTAGCTACGAGCTATGAGCTCAGGGTCCCCAGCACGTAACTTGATACAATCGAGTCTTGTCAATACAATCGAGAATTGGAAGCACCTATTTTAGTTCAATCGAGTTTTCTCTAACGATACAATCGAGGACACTCGATTGTATCAAGTTACGTGCTGGAGCCCCAGAATAAAATGTACGAGCAGGGGCCTATAACACAATATACATATAAAGTGTTTATTGAACAAGTGAAATTCAACAACTTTTTAAAAACTGTGTAACACGGAACAACAAGTCTATTAGGAGAACTCTAACAATTGTTTTGGCTTCATTCAACAAGTGGGAAAATTTACTATTTCACCGTTTCTGTAACTAGAAACAACAAGAGTTAACAACAAAACGAATAAACTTGTTGAATAGCTGATAAATATTAACCGACGGACAGTTCCGGACTAACAGTAGTGTTAATTAAGTGATAACATCGGACGCAGCTTGAGAATATATTAAGTGGCCTAGAGTTTTGTGGATTTTTTTAAATTCTAAATCGGACAGTGATAGTGAGAGACAACGGCATGCAAAAGTGTTCAAGAAAAGTATAAACTTTGAAATAGAACCCCAAAAATTTCGTGTTCCGTAGAAGTTGTTGACTATCTTAACCGAAAGTTTCTCCCATAAATTTACGTCCCTCCACTAATAAAAGTAAATCATTAAGTCTAAGTCAGAGACTTTTGATCGCCTTACATTGGTTTTGAACTGGATTTCTATACCATGTTCTAGGCGATGTTCATGGTGTTCACAAGAAGACAGTTTGTCGATGTATCAAAAAAGTCACCTATTTTTTTTTTTCTTCGGAAATTTTAGTACTCATCTTGGTAAATTTACTTGTTCAACTGATTCAACAAGTGAAGGGAAATTTTTTCTATTGACAATTGTTACGATTTTTATTGTGTTACAGAAATGATTTTCACTCGTTGAACAAACATAGTTGAACAAGTAATTGTTGACTAGTTGACTTGTTTTTCTGTTTTATAGGTCCCAGGTGGAGTAAAATAAAATAATAATATGTAACTTTCTCTTTATTCATCTTTTCATTTTGTCAACAAATTAATAATTGCTTTTCTATTTTAAATGTCTTTCTTTGGTTTATTTTAAAGCATAAAGCTGATTATGGCATGTAAGTCATGCCGAAATGCATTTTGTAAAATTTGTAAAGTATAGTGAATTAAATATTTGACAAGTGCTTCGTAAGTAATATATTTTAAGCCTTTTATTTAATTAAACGTTATTTAATCAAAAATGTCCTGTAATCAATCAGGAACTTAACATTAAACAAAAAACGTAACAAAAAATGGAGTAAACGGAAAAGACTCAAATACATAAAAATGGAGATTGACGCCGATTGTTCTGCCTCCAGTGTATTCATAAAAAAATTGGAGAACTCTGGTCAAACTGTGCTCACAGCGTACTTTACATGTTCAAGCTCTGCCCATTGCTCTGCTCAGAGCTCTAAAATGCAAAAAGGATTATTGAAAGTGCACTGAATTCATTCATCTAGATTTTAGACTGACGTGACTTTATATGAATAAATATTTTTGTTGCCTTATAATTGTTAATGAATCAAAGAAAACAAGATTGCGACACTTCTTTTTTTGTCTTATTTTATTGATGGCAGCAGATTTATCGATTGTGGTCTCTGGCGCCGTCAATAAAATAAGGCAAAAAAACAAGTGTCGTAATCTTGTTTTCTTTGATTCATGGTAATTGTTAAAGTTTTTTAATAAAAAAAAAGTCTGACGAGCATTGGCCTTCACTTTTTGAAAATGGCCCCAAGAAAGGCCTCAAATTTCTTTTCTTTGTGGCAAGTGGCAACACTGTGTAGAGCATACATAAAAGGGATTTTGTATCGAAAAATCAACTCACATCGCCCACATCAATGTCCCTGTTTTTAAGGGTGGGTAAATGTATGTTTTTTTCGAATTTCGACAATAGATATAAATATAATGG
The DNA here is from genome assembly GCA_910595825.1 of Philhelius pedissequus. Taxonomy (NCBI): domain Eukaryota; kingdom Metazoa; phylum Arthropoda; class Insecta; order Diptera; family Syrphidae; genus Philhelius; species Philhelius pedissequus. The sequence goes on from OU343162.1 coordinate 45,690,411, forward strand.
GTAGAAAATGAATATTGTATAAGGATTTGCAAAGCGGATACATAATTGCTTATGCACTTATAACTATCATCCACGCATTTAGTAGCTTATTTTAATGAATACGACTGATAGTCTGCAATTCGGTCCAAACATTTTTTGCTTAGATACATATTTTATAATTTACCACTACCTGCCATACAATAATACAATATAAATTTTTGTGTATACGTACGTACTACTCAGCGAATTTAAATTTTTTTGCATAATTTTAAAACTAATTACTAAATTTATCGACGGTAAAATCAGTAGATTAGGAATGTTTGAAAGTTAACTTTCGGTAAACAAAATTTACATAAGTGCATTCATAAACTTCCGCATTATGGCCAAATTAGACTTTGAAGTGTACAAGCTTCTATTTTTCATCACCCGAGGAATATTAGTTGATTCATTCTATTTATACAGAGGAAAATATCTCGTTTACTATGTCGATGGTATGGATTAAAATAAAATGCACGATGGGATCGTACGAACTTGCTCTTGTAGCTACTTTAATGTCGCTAAACATTCATGCTGTTTAGTAGGTAGGTATTGTACTTATCATATATGCAGGTTTAAAGACGATGTAGGCAAGATTACCTTGATTCTTAATGTAATGAATTTCCGAATGGATGGCTTAAGGAATAGTTACATGTATGTAGCTATTTAGTGACGTACCCGAAAATTCGTAAAAGTGAAATATAATAAGGTAGAAAGAATATGGTGATTCCTGGATAAATAAGAATCTATCAAAAAAGAGTTCAATACTCGTTGGAGCGGTTTTAAAAAAAAAATAATTTTTATGTGCATATAAAGTTTTAAAAACATTTTTAGCAAAAAAAAATTGAAAAGCCATTTTAAAGGTATTACTTTTAGTATAAATATAAAATTCAAATTTAAAAAAAAATAGTGTGACTGGTTTTTGAAAAATCGATTTTTGAAAGAAAAACATCTTTAATAATTATTTTAAAAATCGAAAAACTTATTTTGGAAAATTTAAGTATACAGTTTTCCTTGTTGGAAGGATTTACATGACAAAATTGTGGTGTTTTCTATAATCATAAGTGGCACGTTTTTTTGTTAGAATTTTTTTTTTCACGAATCCATAACTTGCCTTACAGTACGTATCATCGTAAGTAAAAATCTTAAAATCAACAGTTGCCTGAAACTAATCTATCCGTAAAATTGTGCCTTGTAACTATAAATTTACCTGCATTAAATTATTCGTTAAAAATTCTCAAAAATTGCCATAAGCTCCTAGCTCCATAGAACAATTTCTGACATCTGTTGGGTAATTTTAAATGATTTACTAATTTATTCATGCATTAAAAAAGTGAAATTAGGTATGAACACTTAGGTGTACTATACAGGATGAGCCAAAGCTAAACTAATGATTTTTATTATGAAAAACTATTTTTTTTATGAAATAGACCGATATACCTTGACAAGCTCAGATGCTTGGGCCTCCTATAGACACATCATAAACTAAAATACTACTGTACTCACTATAGAGCCTCAGCAATTTAATATATGTAGCCTCGAACGTTATGGGTGCCCAATTTTATGATAAAGTTTTCCTAATACAGACTAAAAAAGGTAGATGAGAAAAATATTACCGCGGAGAAGGCCAACATTTTTATCGCCCAGTGCCCATCAGACAATGTTTCGACTGCTCGGAGGGCCATTCCGCCTCTACCAACAATATTTGTTCTTTGGAAAAACATCATAGCTGTTATTGTTGTGTCATAATTCTTAACGATTTGTGCTTAATACAGGATTGGAGAATGAAAATGAACCATTATTTTTATTATTATTATTATTATTAAGTTATATTCATTTATTTTATCCCGAATGATGTGTTAGCTTTTAAGTTTGTATATAAATAAATGTTTAAAATACATTATGCTTACACATTTAAAAAAAAGACTGTATAGACAAGCAAACTTATTAAATTATTTAATGGTACACCCTGTCTTAATCACTATGTATGTATGTACTTCACATATGAATGTTTTCAGTTGTAAAATTCCTTTAAAAAAATCTCAAAAGGATATGATTTATTTTATCTGTGTAAGATTAAAGTTATTCATTCGAAAATAGCTTGCGTTAACCTTATGGAACTATGCATCTATAGTTATCCGCAACCAAGCACAGTGGTATTTTTTCTTGTGATTTATAATGATTCAGGAATACCAGCAAAAATGTTTGTAATTTGTAGTTTTTTTTTTTTGTTGACTTACCCCAAGCTCCACATACATTGTGTAAATTGGATATGGCAAGGCTATAACCATTCCCGTGAGCCATGTTGCACAACAACAAACGAATGCTGGTAAACGGCCTCGCATTGGATCACTCAGCCACCTCATCCTGTCCCAAGCAATGAGGATATGTGAAATCATAGCCACATGCAATGGTATATCCTGTTAAATGTTTACAACGCCATAGGGTGATAAGAACATGAAAAGAAATTAATTAACATTAAAAAAGAGTTGTTGTTTTTAGGGATGTTTTCAATATAATTTATTTTCTTACTCATATATTAATACAAAAAGTTAAATTTGTCTTTTCAGAGATACATTTATGTAGCTACATAGGTCAAGTTCATAAAGTTCTCTCCCACACCCAGCTAACATTGGAGGTCCAATAAGTCTTCTTTAAATAATTTAAGCTACGATAAGATCTTACAGACATTTTATAGAAGCTGAAATGTTATTTCGTTTTCGATTGGCTATTCGGATTCTTTTTTTTACTCCTTTTATTTTATTCCTACAGAATATTGAAAATTCGGAGTAAAAAGAGTAACTCCGAATAGTCAATCGAAAACGACATTATAGATAAGCAGTGCACACTTACGACATTTAAAAAACTGTAAATAAACTATAAAGCTTCTCTGGGTTTGATTTCAATATATTTTATTTATATCGTTTCCCGTTAAGCACTCAGAATGACTTAATTTTTACTCTAAAAATACCCTATTGAATATTCCAACATATATTTTTTAAGTATTTTCATGTCACCAAATTGCATAACACGGTGTCTCCACCTTCTAAATTTTATAGAATATTAAGGCGGCTTTACATGGATATGCATCTGCAGACTTGAAAAAAAGTAGAGCGGGCCAATAATATAAAACAAACATAAAAGTAAGACAGGGTACACACTAATAACTTACTCGAACTCTGCTATATCTTTCTTGACACATCTCACAATCACATGCTCTTAGCGTTCAGGTATGTAGTTTTGAGAAGAAAATTTTCGCTATTTTCGTTGTTTTTAAGCAAACTGAGGTGAAGTGGTAAAAAAAAACTTGAAAATTCGTTATCTGAACGGAACAAATTATGGTGCAGATGAAAATGCTATAATGAAGATGTTCATCTTCACTATAATCTGCAATCTTCAGGTTCGTACTTCCTATAATCTTCATACATGAAGATGGTCTCCATTTTGGTTTTCGCTCTCTATCGCACAAGTATGAATTTTTTATTTTGTTTCCTCTTTTTTTGCAGATGTCAATGCAGATGAAGATGAAGATGCATGTAAACCCTCCTTTAACTGTCACTTTAATAGAAAGAAAGAAAAATAGAATGCAAGAAAATTTGGCATTGGGCATTTCATAGCATACTACCTATTTCAATTGCACACATGTCGCGAAGAAAGACGTATGGCTGTGTTCTTGCTCCAGTAGCTTTACAAGAATTAAAAAAAAAAACGTTCAACAACAGGAATTTAACAAAGAAAACAAGGAATTATAACGATAGCACACCACACACGTTCACCATCCACAAACGCGAAACGTCAAAGTGAAAATAGCAGCCAAATAGTACCCTGAGCAATGTCTTGTCAGAATAAAATTTGTTATAGTATTCTATTTGTAGTAGATATCCACCAGGAATTTTCATAGAATATTATCTAGCTTACTAGAAAATCTTGTCTAGGAGACCCCATGTTAGAAAGTATGACAGAGTGAATGTGTGACAGTGTGGATGTGTCATTTATTGTGAGTGTATTAGCAAGTATCTCTTTGGGGGGTTGGCTACTGGCTTCGTCAATGTTGTGCATATTGACCTAATTAATATAGTGATGCGTGGAAACAAATACGGAACATCAACCGAAGAGCCAACCAAATTACATCTATCTGGTTCCTAGTCGCGCACATTATCACATACACATCTACCGTAATTGGTTAGATGCTGTCCTAAAAACTGATGCATCCCAAGGATCGCATAAAACGAAGCAGCCAGCTGCACAACCCGCTAACTATTGGCCGAAACATACAGTTCTCGGAAGTTGAAACTAACGGAACTGAAACCTAACCTATAAAAAGAAGCAATACCCCATATATTTTCACCACCAAATTCTGACAAAAAGAAGATAGAAAGGGGGCTGTTTGAAGATTTCGGCTAGGACGTGCGGCGGATCCAAGCAAACGTATTACTAACAGTAACCTACAAGAATGAAATAACAGTTCTCGGAAGTACTAACAGATTCGACAGCAAAATGGAATTAACTACTAAATTCATCATTCAAAAGCTATCTGCCTTTGTGTTTATTTAATTTATGTATTTGATCTCATATAAAAAGATCGCTTTCAAAAGTAAAATTTAATTTATATAACTTATCAGAGCTCTCGCTCTTTAAACACATGAAGGCGGCTTTACATGGATCTGCATCTGCAGACTTGAAGAAAAGTAGAGCGGGCCAATAATATAAAACAAACATACAAGTAAGACAGGGTACACACTAATAACTTACTCGAACTCTACTATAACTTTCTTGACACATCTCTCAATCACATGTTCTTAGCGTTCAGGTATGTAGTTTTGAGAAGAAAATTTTCGCTTTTTTCGTCGTTTTTAAGCAAACTGAGGTGAAATGGTAAAAAAAAACTCGAAAATTCGTTATCTGAACGGAACAAATTATGGTGCAGATGAAAATGCTATAATGAAGATGAACATGTTCATCTTCACTATAATCTGCAATCTTCGGGTTCGTACTTCCTATAATCTTCATACATGAAGATGATCTCCATTTTGGTTTTCGCTCTCTATCGCACAAGTATGAATTTTTTATTTTGTTTCCTCTTTTTTTGCAGATGTCAATGCAGATGAAGATGAAGATGCATGTAAAGCCTCCTTGAAACGTAATTTTAAATTACTATATATCGAGCTCTCGCTCTAAAAAAAAATGTGACATTCTGTGGTTTGCATATATGCATATTTTTTTATTATTTTTAGTTTGTAAGTAAGTGTATAGTGTATTTAGTGGCAATACGTCACAAGCAACCGCCATATACTGCTTCTGAGCAGTTAAAAGAGACAACCGATCTAAAGAAAAACTCCATATAGCCCCGTGAGCAAGAGCTGACAACTACTATTAAAAGAGAAACCAAGTCATGTTGGCATTTCACTGCAAAACGAAACAGGACGGCCATACGTTACAGCCTCCTATTTACAAATATTTTATATGTTAATAAGTAAGAGATAGAAGTAAGAAAACGTGTATAATGTAAAAAAAAAGTCTCAATAAATTCATACATACATACATACATGTATCTCTTTGTCTCCCACTCAGTGGCGTAACTATAGGGTGGCAGGGTTGGCAAAATGCCACGGGCCCCCGACCCAAGAGGGCCCCGGCTCGAACGAGCTCAGAAATAACCTAACATTTTTAGCAGAATTTTGTACCTAAGTACTAAAATATTATTATATTTTTAGGTACTTAAAATCAATCGAAGTGGGGCACAACTAAAGATCATATACAAATTAAAACTAATCATTAAAATTTCTACACATTCAGAACAAAAAGGTGTCAATTTTCAGAACGCATCCATTGGTTGCTTCATTTTTTGTCGCGGTACATAGGTAACGCGGACGACCTAATGACGGTCGGGGAATTCACCCATTTTGTTGACCAAATAGGCTAGACGCCGCGCCGGTGACACTGAAATTCCCGTCATCGCGGATTTAAAAAAATGGTAATCGAAGGTTAACAATTATACGAATAAAATCAACTTAGTAAGCCGAAAATATGTTAAATAAAATTTATTATTATAAAAAAGCAAAAATGTATCTTATTGTTATCGCGGATTTTGATGATTCGACAGGAAATTTCGCAAATTAACCGAAAATATTGCTGACAAACTTCATTTGGCCGGAAGGATATAAAGTGGATATTTGAACGGTTTAATAGGGGGTAAAAAAAAACTGTTCTCCTAAATCACGCAATTTCCTATTGAATGTACTAAAATTCATCAAAAACTTAAATGTCAGACTTTCAGCTGAAAAAAAATTGGTTTAACAACTAAGTTTGACAGATGTCGAATTCCAGCCCTATACTTTTGAAACGCCAAAATGGATAACCCTTTATATGCTTTACGAAAATTAAAATCTTAGACCGGAGCTCAGCGGAGCTTTTTTTGTAGGCTTACAAAAGTTAACATTATCTGCTTACTCTTGCCTACTCACTCTATTATTTTTTTCAATGTCATATTTTAAAAATTTGGGCTTTTGTATATTTTTTCTTTTTCTTTTGTAAATGAACTACAAATATTGAAAGTTTCATAATTTTATCTTTACAAATAAATCCACAGTAAACCAAACTGTTCATTAATAAAAACAGATGATTTTTGGGTAAAATAATATTGTCGAACTTCCTAAGTCCCTCAGGGCCACACACAAAAATGAAATGAATAAAACGAGTAAGAACTGTTTCCTCTGATTATTAATAAAAATAATAGTCTATCAAACGCCGCAAGAAATAAATAAAATAAATTAGAATTATTTCCCTGTTTACTCCACTGTGCGCCGGAGGGCCCCATCCAAAAATTTGCCACGGGCCTAAGATGGTATAGTTACGCCACTGCTCCCACTACCATTTAAATGCTTATGATGCTTCGTATTATTATCAAAAACAATTAATACTTATTTATATATTATATAGGCATGTTATATTTTGTATGTTTATTTAATTTAATTTAAATAAAAATATTTAAATTATTAAGAACATTCATTTACCTGTAGCATTGGCAGGAAAAAGCACAAGAACTGTCCAAACACCCAGTTCTGGATCATCATAACTGTCAGTGTTATCGGCAGCACCACTGCACACTGCACAAAATGACACAGTGCCAAATTCGTAATAAATGCATGTGTCACATCCTTGTAAAGCTTATGATACATTACATAAGCAATAATCGATACATTCATCACGATGCCCAAAATCGCCAAAATCGCATATTGCAGCAAAAATATCCAATAAATCGACTTGATGCTCGACTTCATTAATGGCTTGTTGTATTTTTCAAAAGCCACTGTGTCATTTATCTGACCAGCAATCAGCCTGGCCATTATGATGAGATATTGATCTGCAAGATCTATTACCTTTAAATAGTACTTTGATTATGTAAATAACAAAGGAAACCTACCCTCATCATTGCCGCCATTACTAATGGCCGGCAATGTGCTGCGAAAACTTCCGGCTGCCTTCGTTGGCATCGAGTATCTGGTGTCTGCTGTAAAAATAAAAGAAAAGAATTTAAAGAAGGTTTTAAATTAAATATCAGATGAGAACAATGACATTCGTACATAATATATTTTATACAATTTAAAAATGAGTTTCCAGGTTATTGATTGACTTGTTGTTAATTTTGTGTCAATGTCTAATAAAACATCAAGTGGCATTTTTTGTTTCCAACAAGAACAAAAATTGCTTTCGACAAGCCTGTGGCTCTGTGTGGAATTCTCGAAATTTAATATACCACCCCACTCTTCTATATAAAATAATGCGTCGATGAATTGAGAATTCACGCCACGGTATGTTGTTCCTACCTACAAATGTACACTCAGAAAAAACGGATCTATTAATTTATTCTTCCTAGAATGAATAGAATATGGCCGCCACAAACTGTCAATATTAACAAGCGCCTATTGGAAAATCTTTACATTTAAAATGTATACGTTATACTTATAGCGAGTTTCATTCAAAATTGAGATTTGATCTTTTAAATGAAACTTTTTGTCAGATCTAATTGTTAATGATCAATAACTGAAACAGACATTTCTGAAAAATATATATTCATCATAAGATGAAGAGGAAATATGGAAGCCGAAGACGAAGCAATCAAAAACTCCACTAAATTTATTAAATCTAAATTATTAACTTCTCCGTCCATTATTTGTTATTTTTTTTTGCATTTTTTAGAGCGTATTGGCAGCATTGCTACCGAAGCAATGTGGATGTGTGTTTTGAAGCGCTGAATAAAAGACTGTTTTGCCGACCATTCTCTTTTTACTTGCGGTTTAGGTACTATAGGGCAAGTTTAGAATTTGGAAAAAAAATCGAACTCCAGATCTTAATCAAACTTGACATTGCGATGATAGAGAACACCAAACAAGTGGGTCCTGCCATTCCGTTTGTCTGTTAGTCTGTCTGTCTGTCTGTGTGTCTGTCTGTAGAACGGTCTACAGTCTCAACGGCTCAACCAATTTTGTTCAATCTTGGTGCTTAGGCGTAACTTAGACAAATAATGTATTGGATTTAAAAAAAAACATTTTTTATTTGAAAATTCAATATTTCGAAAACGGGTGGACGATTTTTTCTGAAATTTTGCTTTTGAATTTATATTAATAAATATTTAAAATGTTCAAACCATTTTTTTAGAAAAAAATTAAGAATTTGTATATATAAAAAATTAAGTGAAAAACGACTTAGAAAATACATTTAGCTGTTTCTACTGGTACAAGTTGAAAACAAATTAATAATAAAATATTTTCCATTTGACAGAAAAGAATTTTGACATATATATATATATAAGTGCATTGAGATCAAATCTGCCAACTGGAGGGTGTCGGAATCCTGATATTTATAATCCCGATTTTCAAAAAACCCACAATTATATTTTATATGCCGTCTTCGAAAATACTGGTTTTTAAAACGCTGCCTTTTATAATCCCCCTTGTTCAAAATCCCAATTTATTATAGTCCCGCTTATTAAAATCCTGTTTAATTCCCTTTGACCCGTTTTGTATTTTGATAAATTTTACACATAAAATTTTGCATACACCTAAGCTCAAAACCACCCCAAATCCTATATTAAGCCAAGCAGTAGGGGTTGCAGGGGAGCAGCATGTGCCCCCTTATGCGTTATCGTTTTTGCACATTGTGTTGACTCTAAAAGCGGGAATTTAATAAACGGGGTGGTAAAAAGGGAATTTTAAGTAACCGGATAATAGTAAGCGGAATAATAAGAATCAGAATTATAAAAACCGAGATAAAAACCGGGATTTTTAAAAGCGGGATATCGAACCAAACCCTCTGCCATCCCATCAGAGATCAAATATTTCGTGTTGAGATTTGATCTAGATTTGCGCTTTTTGTTGCAATGAAACTCTCAAAATTCAAAAAGATCAAATCTTTTGACAGAAAGAGTTAATCTTTTCTTGACTCGCTATTAAGGTGTTAAGCACACTATTCAACAAAAGGTGTATTTCAAAAGCACAATAAATTCCTGATCGAAAATAATTGTATTTGGCAGCATTAATACTATTCTTCTTTGGATGTGTGATTTAAAACGCTAAATAAAAGACTGTTACTCATACTGGTGTACGACACGTAGATGACGTAGCGAAAAATCACTATATGTATATGTTTCTTGAAAAGCACTCTGTAGGGAAAAAAGTACAGATTTTGGAAATATCAGAATTTTGAATAAAAACGTAGGGATTTTCAAGACTGGATCGTACGAACTTGTTCTTGTAGCTAACAACTTCAAACATTGACGCAGACGCTGTTTAGTATGTAGGTAGTCTAGTTATTACGGTTAATTTGATTTTTTTTTTAATTTTGTGCGCAGAAGCTCCTAGAAATTTCAACTACTATTGAAAAGCAAAATTTTTCCAAAAAAATTGTTTGTGGTAAATAAAAAAAAAAACTTTTTTTTTTAACTGAAAAATTGGAATAGATGGATTTTTTCGAAACTTCGCATTTGTAGTTTTTTGATATTATCTTGAATAGTTAAAAAAAATATTTCCCTAAAATAAAAAACAACGGTACCTCCCATACAAATGTTAAAAAAAACCGTTATGAAAAAAATTAATTTCTCGAAAACGGCTCCAAGGATTTTTTATAAAAAAGTGTGTGTTCTCAAATTAGTACAGTCCACTTTCAAGTATAAACATAATTTTTTTTGCTTTCTTATTAACGGTACTCCCATAGAACCACTTTCCATATTTTCGACTTTTTCACTATTGCATGAACCGATTTAAATTATTAAATATTTTTTTTTATCCAAATGCTACCTCAAGGTTTTAATAAAAAAAAAAAACTCAAATTTTCAAAAAGTTTTTCGATTTTTAAAAAATAAATAAATTTTTAATGATTTTGAATGACCAAACAACAACTTGAGTGTGCTTCCACCAAGCAAGTTCGTACGATCCAGTCATTCATTTTATTTTTGTTAGATCACGTTTGAATAGGTAAGGCAGTTCTTCATTTACTATAGCCGTGCAGTTTTCTATCTATATAGTTCTACTCATACTTAAGTAAAGATATATAATAATATCATCTGATCATTTACAAGTGCGCTGAAAAGAAGCGGTCCCAGAATTGACCCTTGCGGAACACCTATATTTACAAGATATATACGGAAAGTTCTCTGCTCTGTTTCGAAGATTTAAAAATAAATAATTTAAGAATGAAATGAATGATTTAATCTTTCAATCGAATGACTTTAAAAAATTGACAGCCACTATTATAATTTTTCGTCATTATCCAGTTGTGTTTGTTTCTGTGTACCTTAAATTTGTTGGCAAACATTTTATTTTTAATACCGCAAACCACATTATATGTAAATCTATTTCTATTATTTTCCCTTTTTGGGAGGGAATAGGCAGAGTATTTTGGTCATTTGGGGCAATGCCAAAGTGATGTATAAGTATAAAGTATTTTCAGGCACATTAATGCTAACATGTCACCTTTAGCCCAATTAAGAACAAGTTCCATGGAAATTATTCTATGTAATAGAGAATAACTTAAGAACTGGAACTGGTAATTGGCTATCAAAATATATTCAGGTTATGTTTCACAAACTTAACCTTTATAATTATTCTATTTCTTTACGAACTGCAGAGAAGATTATTAAACAGATTGTTACGACAATTTCTAAGTAACAATCTATTTAATACTGTTCTCTGCAGTTGAAGATTTAATCTCTTTTAATTGGTTCATGTTTTTCGAATTCAAAAGTTTATATTCTTGAACCAAGAAAATTTTGTTAAACAAATAAAATTTCTTCATTCTAACAGAAGTTCACTTAATACATAGAACTACTTAAAGTAGTGGTGTTTTTGCTTAAGGGAGTGTGAGGGTTTATGTTGATTGGGTTCAGTCTGATAGCCTGGAGTGTTTAAAGACCTTTCTGCTATGATAATCTCCTGAAATGTTCAAGTGGCAGTTTGCTGGACAATTACAAAGAAAATTGTAATCTGCCCTGATGGACCTCTTCGCCGCCACATGCTTTGCATGGGTTATCCGCACTGAGACTTATTTTCCCCTTTTGTATAAGAGTGCTAGATAATAATATACTTATACTATACTTATGTACATATGGGATTTCTCGTTTTTTTGGCTAATTTTTCGATTATCCTATTAGTAGGAATGCATAATCCTTTTCGTGCCGTTTCTCACCCTTCAAGCATCATCTCTAGTTGTATCTTTCAATAGTTCCCTTGATTTGGCATTGGCCCTTTTATCGTCAATTTGTTTCTGATTGTTCGTCAGTGTTTGGCAATGGAACTTCTGTGGTAGTGGTCTTTTCTTGAAGTTCTGGTCACCTCGACAAGAAATAACCATATCATAAAATCGGTCTCCATTTTCAAATTATAGCGGAAGGATGATGTTGTCGATCCAAACCAAACAGTATTTTCCCGCAGATATCTTGACACTTGGTAAGGTCTCTTGAGAAATGACCACACTTGTAGAAATGAACATAAAGCACCATGGCCACCATGAATTTTTTGACAATGTTAATCACACCCACACATGAGAGCCAATGATGACATTTTCAGCCTACATACGACAACTTCTTTCTGTCATGTTTTCTTTCAGTTTCTTCGACGAGGGTGAGTAAACGGAAAATTTGTACTAAAATTCACCTGTACGCAATAGATTTTGGACTAACTTATAGGCTTTTCACACCAAACCCTAAACCGGGTTTTCAGCTAAAAGTTTACGAAAACTCGAAAGCCATTAATACTGAACATTTAAAAGTTTTCGTTTGACATTTCAATTATTTTGGCACCACAGTCAACAACAAATACTTTCTGAACTGAAATTGAAATTACCCCAGACAGCTGTCTTTTTTACGTTTTTCCTGGCAGCAACCTGTCAGCTATTTATGTGACGATTAATTGAGAACTGAATGTTTCACAAGGTGTGTTTGTTTAGTTCATCTTGTAAATCCAATATGTTTTCGACAGGTTTTATTTAAAACTTGTAGTTTATCAAAACGAGTGGTTTATCAAAAATGTATGGGAAAACTTGTGTTTTCGCTTTAGGTTTTCAGCAAAAACCGATAATTTCGCGAAAACCGTGTTTTGGGTTTGGTGTGAAAAGCATATTAGTTCCACAAATAAAGAAAAAATGAAACCATCTTTATTTGCCTACATGACGTCTGCTGTCAAAGTTAATCTATATTGATAATATCTTAGCGCGGCGAAAATAGGAACTATTTAATCATAATTTCAATGAAATTATTGTGGACTTTAAATTATGTCACCGACGCTTGTCGACGTCATTGATGGCAATTCCAATTGACAATTTACATATGTACATACAAATGTATATACTATAAATTATATTTGCCTCCTTGATCTACTTATACATCTTAGATTGCCTTGCGGTTGACATTTTGACATTTGCAAAATTGTAATTATCACTCTTGCTCCAGGAGCATAATACATTTCAATGTGACTTGAAGGCATCAAAATAATCTAAGAATAACTTAAGCTCTTAAATGAACCCACCTACACCGGAGGGTATTTAATATAAATTATTTATATAATCTACCATAAGAGTGAGAAAATGAAAATTGAAACGAAAACTGTTTATGTTTTATTAATGAATTTTTATTGAAAACAAGTACCCATACATAAGTTGCGTCAGTACAAAATATTCATCGAATGAATTCGAAAAATGAAATAACCTTCAGGATAATACATTCAGACAAGAAAGTGGTATTTGTTTGAGATAAAATACTTATACATTTCATTATGGTTTTTTAGAAAGGACTTTTTGCTATGACATCATTTGTTATTTATTAGCGTATAATGTGTATAAAATATTTGTCAAGTGGGGTAATTGTAAACGATTTTGCAATTTCTTTTTTTTTTTCAACTTAGAGTGTATGCAATGCTGAATATTTTTGTTCGTGTAGCTTACGTTTGCATTCTCTAATCAATTAAAAAGTAATAATTTTAAACGTGTTCGCTTTGATAATTACATTCACACCCGGCTTTTTTCCGAAAAACGAAAAAAACGGTTTAAGTGAAAACAAGGATCTCAGTAGTCCGTACCTTAAACAGGCTGAATAGAAACTTTTGGTAATTGCTCTGGTTTTTTTAATAAAGTCTTTTGGTGCCGCGACATGAAACTCCGGTACCAGTCGTCTCCCGGCCTTACATTGTGGAACGAAGTAACCAGGTTAATTTTCGTTATGTAGAAACCAACTAAATCAACGAGGTCCTTCTTATCGGAATCGGACGGGTAACCAGCTCTTGAAATAAGACATGTTATATTGCAATTGTGCCTTCCACGTTTGATGAAAGTTCAAGTTTTCTGCCTCGATATAGATAGGGAAAAATTAATCAAACACGCAAAGAACAGAACGCAAAAAACTCTTTGATATAGATATAACCTTCCACGTGTCAGTATATTGGAAATATAATGTGTTTTCAAATAAAGTAATTAATTGCATGCTTGGAAATAGATTTTTTTTTTTTTTTTTTAGATTAGAATATTGGATTACATATTAATTTAACATAACAGTTAATACATATTTATACAAACAAGAAATCATTATGACATGGCATTTGCCGTCTGCCAGATTGACAATTAAAATACTTTAATAAGCTAACATAATTTTATGTAATTTAAAAAGAATTTAATACTACGATTTTGATATTTAACAAAGGAAAAAAAATCAGAAGTCATCATTCATAATTCTTCCTCTATATCTTAGCGCGATTCTGCAGTATTCATACAGCTTGGTTACATCCATCTCATTCAGGCTGGCAAGAACTTGTTCCTCTGACAGAAAGTCATTCCACAGAATACTTCTTAGTGTTTCTCTGAGAGTTGGGCACCTTCCGACGAAATGAATAACGTCTTCTCTTACCCTCAAGTTGCAAATACTACACTCCAAAGGTAAATCGGGTCTGGGCGGTATGAAGTTCAGACTGAGTAATTCGCTCCGAGGTCTGACCATTGTAGCAATCACATTTACCTTATTTGAATCACGGAAGTAATTTCCTTCTGCGAGATTATGGTTCAACCTGCTATATATCATTCTGAATAGAGAAGTGCAGGCTTTAGCTACATGTTCTTCCCTACATTTTATATCTATCTTAGATATCAAATAGTACAGGAGAGTTTTACAGCTCGATATATTTTCCAAGTTTAAATTAAATAATACATCGCATTCTTCGGCAAGACATGTCCACTCCCTTTACTAGCTATGTTGGTCTTGTATTCCATTTATAACTATTTTACTGACTAGTCGGAAATCAGTCATCTTGAAAACTTTCAGTAAATAGTCCGCTTGCAGTTTTAAGGTTTTAACGTATAGAGGTGATAGACCAGTTTCTAACATAAGAACATAGTTTGGTGTGTTCGTTGGTAGACGAAATATTCTCTTCACGTAGTGTGTTAAAAGTTTCTGCACCTTGAGAAACTTTTTACATTCCCAAACTTGAGCCCCATACAAAAGGATACTCTGTACAACCGCTTCAAATATTTTATATTTACTGCTATGAGCTACATTTACGTTCATAAAAATTCTTTTCCACGAGATATTAATAGCGGTTTTGGCTTTATGCAGTTTTTCATTTAGATATTTCTCCATACTCAAGTTTCTCGAAAAACTTAAGACTAGGTATTTGTATTCGTTGACACGGTCAATATCTTCTCCGTTAAATTTCCATTTTTCATTCGATGCGTTTCGACCACCGCCTTTTTTAAAAATCATTACCTTAGACTTCTGAATATTGACGATTAAGTTCCACAGACAACAGTAATGGTATACTCTATTAATCATGAGCTGCAAAGTTTCTGGGGAATACGCAAACATGACTATATCATTAGCGAATAACAATGCCTTAATACGGACCCCTGCGAAATCAACACCCCCAGGAAGGTAATCGATCAGATCATTAATGAAGAGCGAAAACAGGGTGGGATTCAATGTGCAGCCTTGCCTCACTCCCGAAGTGGTTGCGAACCAATCCGAAAGATCATTTCAATTCCGCACACGTCTGAACTTCAGCGACAATCCAAGACCATACAGTTTGTAAAACAGGGCGCCTCGGTTGATTGTGTCGAAAGCTGCTTTGAAGTCTATAAAAAACACTTACAATTTTCTACCTTGCATACTGAAGCTCTCCGCTAGACCCCTGAGAATGAATATGTTATCTATTGTAATCTTATATGTTGAATTAAGAAAGGAAATTCCTCGGTAGTTCGCTGCATCCGATAAGGATCCTTTGTTATGTATCGGAAATATTATTGCATCCCGGAATTCAACTGCTGAAAGATTCCCCTCTATAACTTTAATAAATTGCGTTAGCAGATGTTTTTTAAGTGAGACTGTTCCGTATTTGTAAGACTCGACTGGAATACCATTAGCACCCGCCGCTTTCCCATCTTTAAGAGTCCATAACGTTCGTTTAATTTCCTCTAAAGTGAACTCAGAGTCCAAAATTTCGTCGTTGAATCGAGGTATCGCATAATGCCAGTTTGTTAGTGTAGTTTCAGGATTCAGTAGCTCCTTGAAGTGGTTGAAAGTATGCTTGAACAAAGTTGTTTGTCTATAGCGAATTGTTTCGCATTCAATTGCCAGGCAAGTTTCCAGAAATCTGTTGCATTTTTACAGGTCGCCAGTCTGGATGCTTGCTGTTTCTCATATTTCCTCTTTTTGGTTTTGCATAGCTCTTTATATCTCATATTGGCCTCCAGGTAGTTCAATCTAGATGATCCTTGGGAAGAATTAAGAAAAATTCTAAGCCATGAAAAATATGTCTTACGCACTTTTTGGCAATCTTCATCAAAACACGGCTGATTTCCAGTTTTGCATCCTTTCCGGCTGGACTGTTGTTGCGAGTAAGATTCCTTTACGATCTGCTCTAACATAAGAAAGTCTGGGTTTTGGTGTGCTTGTGGTTTGAGATCAAGTTGCTGCCTATACTTCGGTGCTTGCAAATATAAACGGTTTTTATAGAATAAAGTGTGTTTACAATTGCCCCAGATCACAATTACCATACTTGAGCCTAACAATCTTAGTGGATAAAGGGTATATAATATAAAAAGAAAGTTTGTGAGGTCTCTATTTTCCATCTTATAAATAAAAAAAATATTAAATGCAAGTATTTTGTTTTTCAAAAACTTTAAAAATTAGAGATACAAAAATTTATCGAAATCATAGCTTAGAAGAGAAATTATAACATTATTTGTATGAAGGGGGATCGTTTTAAGAAAATGATACTTCAGTTAGGTAATTTATTTCTTTTGTATGTAATTAATTTGTCTTAAATGTTAAATTTCTTTATAATTTTTAGTACCAATAATAATTGTAAATATTTTGTATCTTTACTACTGCAAATATAATTTTAAATTTTGTACTCAGCAGATCGATTGATAAAATAAATAAATAAATAGTATGTCAGTTAATTTTTATTATGCAGACAACTAGACTGGATCGCACTTACTTGCTCTTATGCTCGATCACATCGTATGCAACTGAATTCTATTAAGAATCCAAATATATTTTTAAAGTCGTTTTTTACTTAATTTTTCATATACAAAATTCCTTAAATTTTATACAAAAATTGGTATGACAATCTTAAATATTTAGAGCCGATTTTTCAATCTCCAGATAAACATGCAGTTAGTTGCCAGAGAAATAAACTTACTTGACTGTTACACAACCGGATTAATTTAGCTAATAGCTATTTATCTTATTCCTCAGAATAACTCCTTATTCCGTTCTAAAATGAACAAATAACTTTATGCCATAGATAAATGATTTATTCCTAGGATTAAGTTGAAAAAACAAATTTTTGATCTATCTGGAGAATATATACTAGCTAAGTGCTTAACTGTCTATTTAAAAATTGGGGCTTAATAATATAAATTTAAAAACAAGATTTAAAAAAAAATGATCCACCCGTTATCAAAATATTGAATTTTCAACAAAAAAAATATTTTTCTTTTTTCAAAAACCCAAAAAATTATGTTTCGAAAATTTTCATATGCAGTATTATTAATTTATAATTCAAAGAACCTCTATACATTTTTTATCGAAATCCGTCGACCCATTTATGAGAAAATCAAAAATCAAAAAAATGATTGTATGGCAAAATATTTTTAAAAAAATGTTTGATCCAAATGTAGACTATTATTAAACACACACTTCTTTTTATCAAAATCGTTAGAGCCGTTTTCGAGATATTTAAGATGGTAGACAAAATTGTATGGCAAATACCGTTACTTTTGGGGCTAAAAAACGATTCAAAAATATATTTGCGGCCAATCACCTAAAACGCTTAAGTTATAAGTTTGAAGAAAATCGCTTCAGCCGTTTAGGCTGTAGCGCGTTATACAGACAGACCGAACCTAATTATCGTAATGTCAAGTTTGATTGAAATCTCGATTTCGATTTATTTTCTAATGTAAAACTTACATTAAGTAACTCAAGCCGGCAAGCACTCTTCAAGTATGACGTCATAGAAACGACAGCACAATATTTTGGTATTGTTTTCATTCAAAAAAAGTTTAAAGTTAGCTGCATCCCATCAATTGACCCAATTAATAGCAACTATTAATTCTACAATCCGAAAGGGACTACCGAAATCATCAGCATTTTCAAGAAGTTGACTGATCCGATCCTGATTGAGTCTTCAATAATGTATTCAAAAGTTTTTCCTTAAGCAGAAATGATACTTCCTGTAATCATAAGCAACTGCGTCAACAACTGTTACTTCACCCAAAAGTAGGGAAACACAAAAAATCAATTACCAACAAAGAAGTAAACCACCTGGTGACAAACTTATACACATCCTAAGCAAGATCAGTAATATTTTGGAAGAAGTCATTTCCAGGATGCTCAAGATAAAATAAACAAGTACTGCAAAGAACAAGAACAAGAACTGCATTCTTTGCTGAAGTTGCAGTCTGAAGCATAAGTAGAACTCAACAGCCATCGAGTCTCCATTTGGTGCTTTCTGGGGGTCGAGAAAGTATTTGACAGTGTGTGGGTGACCTTCGTTACTAAGAAACATTTTTACCTTTTTTGTTGCAGAAAATTATTTGTTCACCACGAAAGCTACAAATCCGTTTAATTCAGATTCACCTAAGGCTTTATATCCTGATGATATCTTTGATCAACATAGCTTAACCGACTGTGAGAACCTGCATTTTCAGGATGATTTGCTAACATGTACTTCTTTAATATTCTCCTGAACTTCAGGCTGTTTAGTAATATACAAAAGATATGCAATCCTAATCAATACAGGAAGGCAAAAGCACTACATCTACAAACGAGACTACGAAAAATACAAAATCAATCCAATGGACCATAATTTCTTGAGTAGAAATAATTAGCAAAGCCCCGCATCACAAATTGTAACTATTTCCATCTATTCCAAAATTACAAACTTCGATATATTCTTAAATTTCCGATTTCTGAAATGAATCCGTTCTCTTCTTTCAAACATACCTTTCACTCCCAAGCCCAAATCTTTCAATCATATTATTTTTCAGTTTCGGAAATTTCAAATAACAGGGATAACATTTTTTTGGAGTTGATATAAATTGAACTTTTAATTGAATTATAATCAATCAATCCACTTAAACAGAAATCATTTTAATTCAGCGTCCTTTCGCTTAGGAATAGGAAATAACTCAATAATTTGAGGACATTCAATACATCGTACACATGACCTTTGGTTAAATCAGTTTCAAAATTTGATTTTTCTTTCAATAATGTTAAATCTGATGAACTGCCCCCGAATAAATGTTATTTCGACTTGGTTTTATGTTTTATGTGTTCTGCACAAAGCAAGCGCTGCAAGCATTTAGTTTTCCTCGAAGTGAATGTCATGCCAGTGGGGATTGGTCTCGTGTTACCAACTAGAAGCCTCATTGAGTTTGAACTACACAATATGCAATATTTCCTTATTTGATAATACCAAATATTTAAGCTTCTTTTGGTATTTTTAGCTTCACTGAAACCTTACCGAAACATTATGGAAGCTCAAATGTTATTGAAGGATGTTGCTGAGGTTCGAATTGTATGAAATAATTAGGTCCTTCGGTTGTTGGTTCCACATCCGGCGAGAAGAAGAACGTGAACCTACAAACGAATATTAACAGCTGCTGAAGGTACTGTCGCCTTCAAAATAATTTACTGATAAAGAAAAATAGAGGCAAATAATCATTAAAAATAAATAAGATATATAAGAAAGGAAGCAGACCTCGATGGCCTGAGAAGCGAAGAAAAAAATTCATCAATAGCTAATTTTAGCATTTTCGAAAGGAGAGCTTTTTACCTTGTTTTTGAGTGCACTTATGGCTAATAAAGCCATGGCAATTTTCAGTTATTATTGAGCTTTCGTATATATTTTTATAGCCACTGATTAAGAAGGTGAAGATTTGACTTGCTTACCAAGAGGTTAGAAAAATAATATTTTCATTAACTAGGAAAGCTGAAAAAGCTGTTATGGCAGCGTTAAAGAACAGTTTTTCAGAATTATTTGTGGTAGTGGAGATAAACTGCTTTTAAGAAAGAAATCAGAATGTTTGAGGGAATTATAAACCGAAGTTTTAAAAGCTGGTCATCCACTTGCCAGTCAACTTGACTCGTGGATTTCTGACTTTCTAACAATCGAAATGGTTCAGACGACATGTTTACATTATATTATCGCGAACAATTTTAAGCAAATTTGATGCTAAATAAACGTAAATAAGAATCACATATTACACTATGTAATTATGCTTGATGAACCATTTAACTCACTCGTGATCGACCCAGTTTAAACGCCTATTCATCAAAGAACAATTGAAGCCAGCTGACTATGACCACGGAATGCTCAATTTTTATAATATTTATTCTTATTGTTTGTAATATCTTATTGTTTTTGCGAAATATTCTATGCCCGTTAAAATATCAAGCCATATATGTAGAATTGTACATAGTTATACTCAGACCAGTGTTGTGCCATGTAGACTATAAATGTAGACAATTCGATGTAGACAATTCACAATTGTCGACATAAATTTGTCGACAGTGTAGACATTGTAGACAATTCGTGAAACCATCATAATTCATACAACAAAAACGTGTGATAACAAGATAGTCGTGAAAAAACCATTTAATGTAAATTTAAACGTATACCTAGTTCTATGTTTGCAAAATTTATAGTTTTAAGTATTTAAAATAAAGATATCGAAACATTTTAAATTTTGGGAGAAATCTGTTATGATACATCTACTCAATAAAATTTGATAGGTCAACTGATCGGTATTACACAGCGCGTGTTTACCCCTGCGTCAATTAAGTGCGAAAGAAAAAGAAAGAACGAAAATATGAAACAGAAATAAATCTATCTGAACACGCGCGGGTAGGATTTTCTTGACGTTTCTCTTTCTACTCTTTCTTTCTTTTTCGGATTTGCTTCATTTAATGTTCGCTGTAGATGAATGAACACCAAAGGCTGACGAATTTAAATGGAGCAAAGAAAAAACTTCTAAGCTTATTTTAAATTCCGAAATGAGCCCCATTCTCTACAATCCTTGTATTTGTCATCCGGAATACCTATATAAATAACTTTGCCTTCCATTTTTCTTTTAAAAATTATTTTTTGTTCAATATTTGCAATGGACAAGGAAGACAAAATGAAAGATAGCTGTCAAATAAACGCGCAGTACTAAAAAAGAGAAAAAGTCTTCGTGTAATAACACGCGCGTTGCCGAATAAAAGTTCAAAAGAAAATAACGAAGTCTTGCGCGTTATAGTCACGCACTGTGTAATACCTGACTAACTGACAAATTTCTCACATAATTTGGAGTTGTTTAATTTTTTTAGTCCGATTTCAATCCATTTTGCAAAAATATTGTCGCAAAATTTTAAACAATCATTGTTTAGTTGAGAGCCCTTGCCGTACTTGGTCTAAATTTTAAACACACTAAACAAATACTTCTAATTAAAATATATCCTTAGGGTTACGTTATGTTGAACACACATTATTTTGATAGATAGAGTAATGGAACAGAACGAAAATTAAACATATGCACAAGAACACAAAAAATATATTCATACATTTCTAAAAGCTCAAGTAAGATGTTTACAATTTCAGAAAAGGGAGTCCATATATACCTAATTATTCGTTTCAGATAAGGAAACAAATTGTTCAACAAAAGGAATCGGCTGTATTACCAATCGGCTTTCACGTATATTTTTCAAAAACTCGGACCGTTGTATTTTGCAAATCGGTTTCTTGAATAAAATTCAAGGTCCTCAAGTTCTTTGAACGGATTTGCTCGAACATTTTTGGCTTTCTAAAACAATCCTACAAAATATTATAATCTTCTTCAGAAAAATTTTTTCTTTCAATTTTCGTTATGAAATGTCAAACGTCAACTGGAAAAAGTATAGTTTAAGAGAGATAAAGAAGCGTTTGCTCTGTTTAAAGTTAGACGACCTCTTTAACATTAAGGTATACTTCTTGTAGCTTAAAATCGACCCTCATTTTAAAACTCATTTTTAGAGTCGGCTTCAATTTAGAAACTCATTTAGAGTAGGGTTAAAATGTTTAAAATTTTGGATTTATTTTTAAACCCAATGGCGCAAAATTTTAATCAACCTATTGTTA
The DNA here is from genome assembly GCA_910595825.1 of Philhelius pedissequus. Lineage (NCBI taxonomy): Eukaryota > Metazoa > Arthropoda > Insecta > Diptera > Syrphidae > Philhelius > Philhelius pedissequus. The sequence goes on from OU343162.1 coordinate 45,712,562, forward strand.
AGGGCTTAGCAATTTCCTAAGTACTTATTGATTTAATAACTATTTCAAAAATTTTAAAACTTACTTAACTAGTAAATTGCTAATTAAGCAGAAAGCAAAGCATTTGTAGGGTTTGAATTTTAATGAACACAATTATTGTTGTTATGCGTTGTAAATTTATTACAATATGTTGATGAAAACCCAACATTATATCTAAAAAGGTATAAGATATTTCTATTTTTATCAGTTTAACTTCATTGTTTACAAAAAAAAGAAAAACAAAAAAAAAATTGTGCTCCAGCAGGACTCGAACCTGAGACCCTTGGGCCCATCCGAGACATACTATCAGATGCCATAAAAGTAGCCATTCAGTCATTTTACCTTTAGTAAAATGTTAAAATTGTTTAAAATTAGCTAAATCATCTTTTTAGCTTAGTAAATTGCTAAAAGTGGCTTTAACATATTACTAAATCGAATAAAAAAAAATTTTGCGCCAATATTATTAGATGATAATAACATTTTCCATTACCTGTACGTTGCCTGCAAAGTCGGTTTTCAGCATTATTTTTCAGCCCACTGCACAAGCAGCTGCCTATTTATTATTGGTTTTCACAAAGAGATATCCTACCGCTTTAATTGCACTGGCGCAAAATCTTAAACGATTTAGTAATATGTTAAATCATTTTTAGTATGAGACTAGGTTAAAAAGAGGATTTTGCTAATTTTAAACTAGTTTAGTATCGTATTATCTTCTTAACATTTTACTAAAGTTAAAATCACCCAATGGCTACTTAAATTTGTTGGTATCGTACTAAATCCATAATATTATCTGACAGTATATCAGCCTCGCACGCGGGAGGCCCAGGTTCGAATCCTGATGGTATAATTTTTTTTTTTTGTCAATAATGAAGTTAAATGATTAAAATATAAACATCGAATACTTATTTAGAGCACACGTTGGGTTTTCATCAATATATAATTAATTTACAAAGCATAAATACCATAATTGTATTCATCAAAATTCAAACCGTGCAAATGCTTTGCTATCTGGTTAATTAGCATTTTACTAGTTAAGCATTTACTAGTTAAGATTTATAAGTTAGTAGACTACTACTAATAATAGGTTGCATAAAATTTTGCGACATTGCTCATAGATCGGCCAAATATGTTAATTCAACCCACGCGTCTTAAACTTTTATTTTAAAGAAAATATTTAAATTTCTAGCTTGAAACTTGTATTTTTATGGATAATATTAAGCCACGTGTATATCGTTGTAGCAAAGACTATGTGGAATGATTTTATTTGTTAGATTTAAAATGCCAAAGTTATTGTTTATTCAAGATAGCGTCTTGTTGAGTGGATGTATTAAATTAATAAATCGAAAAAGATAAAGTCTTAAAAATATAAATTTGTTTTCAAGAACATACAAAATATTGAATAGTATAATAAGTTGTTTAGCCAGACCAATTCTAAGTCGGCAAATTGTAATAATAATATAAGTGACTATGTAACAATAGAATTTAAGAAACTTAAATTTGTGTTAAAAAGAAAAATCTCAATAAATACTACTACTACTACTACTAAGTTATTGTTTACATTGTGGACACATTGTCGGCATATTGTCTACATTGTTGACATTGTCGACCAATTGTCTACGTTGAAATAAAGAGAATTACAGTCGAAATGTAGAGGAACAACACTAACTCAGACAAGCGCACTGCGAAAATCCAGACAATAAACCGAACGATTTATATATTCATGTCTTTTAAATAGAAATCGCTCATTTTTCAGAATTTGTTTCTCCTCCGGATAAAGGTGATTTAAAGAACTTTTAGGTAACAATTGCAAGCAAATATTATCGAAACGTCAAAATATATATTGTTGCCTACCTATCAAGCCACGAACTGTTAAAATCCATTGAAGGATGGCTTCGATTTAAATGGATGAAAAAACCTCTACAAAATTCAAATTTAACGTCAGAAAATTCGAGATTTTTTTCTGATTTTATTTTTTACTGCGTAAAAATTTGTATTTAAGTCTTTTAGGTGACATTTAAAAAACAAGTATTATCCAAACTACCTGTCAAGCCATAAACTGTCAAAATCGACTGTCCTCTACAAAATTCTAATTTTACCTCAGAAAATTCGAAATTTTTTCGATTTTATTTTTTGCTTCGGAATTAGTTGACCTTAGAACTTTCGAGTGACATTCAAAAAAAAACATATTATCCAAACCTCAAAATTTAGTTCATTGAATAGCTGTCAAGCCATGAGCTGTTAAAGTCGATTGAGAAAAGGCTCTGATTTAAATGGATTAAAAAAGCTCTTCAAAATTCAAATTTTATCTTGGAACTATTCATATGTGTCTGATAACGTTACCTTGCAGCCTATTTTTTACCTTATAACACACACCAAAAAACACGAAAGAAACCAAGGATAAGACTAAGGCCGAGACCAAAACGAGACTGCACATTTAAATTTCCACGAGAAAAAGGCGAGACCAAGATCGAGATTTGGTTAGACGAGACCGAGACCGAGACGAGACTGAAATTTTTCGATTTTGACCGAATTCTCGCCTGGTCTCGTCTCGTTGCCTGCGCTATTCCATACAAACAGGAATTTCATTACTACAACGCACACAGCTTAATTTATTCCGTTTCTACATCGACATGTCCTTATTGGAAAACCTTTAGATTTACTCACGTTTGTCTAAACTGGAAAGAAATAAACAAATATGTACATTACTTAACAAGCAAATACACTGGCAGATTTTAAATGAAGAATTAAGACGCTAAAATATTTACAAGGTTTGTTTTTCATTCGGTTCTTATTTAAACAATAACAAGGTACAAGGAGCAATATCCTGAAACAAGAACATTGGTAGGTATAGTTCGAATGAATAAGTAAATAATTTAATAGCCAATATCTAAGAAATTTTTCGCTTGTTTGATTTAATTTTTCCCTCAAAAATTTTACTTTTTAAATTCCTCGTCGTGGTTTTGACTCTCTCAACTCATAAGTTGTGTTATTTTGACAAAAGCTATCCGCAGCAGAGCATAATTTACGCACATTACAAATACAATAGTCTTTTTTCAATAAAAGTAAAATCAAAAGTCTGCTTTGGATAGATTTGTGACATTTAAGGAGGATTTACATGCATCTTCATCTTATCTGCATTGACATCTGCAAAAAAAGAGGAAACAAAATAAAAAATTCATACTTGTGTGATAGAGAGCGAAAAACAAAATGGAGATCATCTTCATGTATGAAGATTATAGGAAGTACGAACCTGAAGATTGCAGATTATAGTGAAGATGAACATGTTCATCTTCATTATAGCATTTTCATCTGCACCATAATTTGTTCCGTTCAGATAACGAATTTTCAAGTTTTTTTTTACCATTTCACCTCAGTTTGCTTAAAAACAACGAAAATAGCGAACATTTTCTTCTCAAAACTACATACCTGAACGCTAAGAACATGTGATTGTGAGATGTGTCAAGAAAGTTATAGCAGAGTTCGAGTAAGTTATTAGTGTTTACCCTGTCTTACTTTTATATTTGTTTTATATTATTGGCCCGCTCTACTTTTGTTCAAGTCTGCAGATGCAGATCCATGTAAAGCCGCCTTTATTCAAGTATCGAATAATATTTTATTGTTTAGTTGGTAATTCCGATGACTTTGATGAATCTCGAAGTCTTTGTTCGTAGAGTTCTTCTCTCTGTCAATGGCCACGTTCACCCATTTATTAGATAAATTATCTCGAAAACCAAACTATCCGAATATATTTGTGAACGATTGGGATAGGTTAGCTGAAAGCATTCAAAAATCAATAATTTTTGGTTAAGTATGTGTTATTTTGTCAAAAAAAATTGTTTCACACCTATTCACGTACAGGAAATAAAACCTATTAACGCAACGAACTAGGCATAACGTAACTTTTAATTATTTTGTTGCCTTATAAATCATATTAATAAGCATATGTAGGGGGCGCTCTTCCACTTTCAGTAAAAGTTATAGTTAGCTTATTCGTGCCAAACTGCCAAATCAAAGATACTTTAACAAAAGATATTTGATGGCTTCTGCCTCCCGTCGCGGACGGACGTGTTTTTCCGTCTGGAGAAGTAAAAAAAAAAGTTTAAAACAAAAATAGTTTAATTAAATTAACTAAACTAAAAGTGTGTTAAAGTAATATAAAGAAATTGCATTAATTGTGCAATAACGGGTCCGCCAAATAACTTTTTTTTTTTTTTTGAAAATGCTATAAAAAAAACTACTGAATATTTTCTCAAATTTGTTTTTTTATTTGCAAGTAGTTGTATTTCACCGATGGCTTCACGAATATTGTCCTTTAAAGCGTCAATTGTCTCTGGCTTGTCGGCGTAACACTTATCTTTTACGGCACCCCACAAATAATAGTCCAACGGTGTCAAATCGCAGCTCCGAGGTGGCCAAACGACATCAGCTCTGCGGCTGATATGCGATCTTCAAAAACAGGGCGCAAAACATCGAGTGTTGCTTCGGGTGTGTGGCACGTAGCGCCGTCCTGTTGAAACCAAATATTGCCAATATCCTCCTCTTCAATTTTTGTGAACAAAAATTCGTTCAATATGGCCCGATAACGATCGCCATTAACTGTAACGGCCACTCCTTGCTCGTTTTCGAAGAAAAATGGCCCAATTATGCCTCTGGACCAAAATCCGCACCGTTTTGGGTGTATCGGCTTTTCAATGTATGCGTGCGGGTTTTCTGTCCTCAAATGCGACAATCTTGCTTGTTTAAATACCCGCCAAGATCAAAATGAGCTTCATCTGAAAAGATGAATTTTTTGGCAAAATCGGCATCTTCTCTAAGTCGATCGCAGGCCCACTTAGCGAAGCGAAAACGCATTGGATGGTCAGTTGGCTTCAACTCCTGAACCAATTGGACTTTGTATGGCGTCATACCAAGGTCTTTATGCAAAATTCGTCTCAATGATGTCTCCGAAATATTCAATTGTTGAGAACGACGCACGGTGAATTGATGTTGATGGCGCTTCACGCACACTTTCTGCCACAGCAGCAATATTCTCGGGTGAGCGAACTGTTTTTGGCTTTTCAGGCTTTGGTTTATCGATGAGGATGCCAGTTTCTTTCACTTTTTTTACAAGATAACGAACATACGGAGCTGACGGTGCTTCTCTTCTTCCAAAATACGCAATTTTCGCACACATTCTGCAACATTACCATGATTTTCAAAGTAATGTCGCAATATTTCCCAGCGTTGTTAAAGCGTATACACAACCATATTCGTTCAGCGGAAGGATAAGACTAATTATCTGTCAAATCAGACATGAGCTAAGTGTTACCGTTCACGAAATGAGCACTAGTTGAAAAAAAAAAACGTTAGATAGCGGACATGTTAGTTATTAAATTTAAATGCTGTACAAGTCGACAATACCAGGGAAATTGTAACTTGGAGAGGGAGTTAAACGAACGACATCCACGTGTATAGAAGCCATCCGAATTCCAACTACTCCCAGATTCCTTGGTAGCGCACATGGACAAAGAATACGTATAGGGACGTCACATCGTCCCAAAAATTAGAAGCATCCTATGGATCGCTTATGTTGCCGCCCGTAATGGACAGAAGCTGCATAATTCCGTTATACTGTAACGGAACCGATAATGGGGAAACAACAGTTCTGGTCATCGCAACAACCAATAACTAGAAGATCGCTCTCTTTCGTCACAGAACCATCGAGATATCGCCCTCTTATTCAAACAAAAGATGAAAAGTATTGAGCTCTCGCTCTAACTGCCGAAAGATAAGATTTATACGCTTATGTATTCCAATTCGTAATTGCACACATTCTTGTGTCTCAAGAGAGACCAGATGACGCTGTTTTTCTCTATCGCACCTAGTCTTAAGTTCTTATATTTTTTTTTTTTTATTACTGAAATCGTAATTGTCTTTGTTGAGTGGACTCATTTTTTAATTCTTTAAACTGTAGTTTAACAACTATATAATTTTTACTTCCTTTTGTCTAAATTTATAGAACAAAAATAATATAAAATTTAGTGTAGCCTGGCCAATTCGAAGTCGGTAAAATATTATATGTAATTGCAATACATGTGTATTATCTATTTAAAATGTAGTTAACAAAAAAAAATCTCAATAAAGTTTACTACTACTACTACACTACTACTAACAAAAGATGTTTAAGTGGCTTTGTGGCAGCTGCCATCAAATTGCCTGAATATGAACTAACTAAAACTTGAGCAGCGCCCCCTACCAAAGCTCTTCAATGTATATCTATTATTTAGTAATAAATAAGAACACATTAGCAGCACGTGAGTTTTTGTTATCTATAGAGCGCTTATAAGACGTGCCAGACATAATCTGTCCAATTCTATTAAAAGATTAGTAAATTTCTTCTTAAAAATTTAAATTTTTTATACCAAAAATTGGAAATGTTCAAATTTAATTTCATCTGCGGAAGTGTGGGATATTTTAGAGTTTTTCTCCGAAATTTTCTAAATATTTCAAAAGTAGCTGACCCGGCGAGCTCTGTTCCGCCTTGGATTCAATAAATATGCAGATTTTGGATTTTATTTTGGTTAATTTTTTATTAGGAAATACAAATCAAAAAATTAAGTATTTTGATGATTCTTTATTGCTCATGTATTTTGATGGAGAACAAACAACCCAAATGGTCTTCCGACTCGTGAACGTGACACATATAATTGACCATGGGAAAAACATGGACATTCAAATTCAAACCGCAAACTTTCAATGATTGGCCTTTTGATCTGTTAATGGTCATGACGAATGCAAGATAGATCGGAAATTGAAGTCTTTTAAACTCAAACGGCATATGGGTTGGGATCAGCGTGATCCTCGGAATGATAACTTAGTCACTTTTGAATTTTCCTTTAAGTATCGTCGCGTAAATCACATTGTTCATCAATTTGTTTTGGCTGGTTTTTGTTTCGAAGCATTATTACTACGGAACCAACCTCTAGGCTTAAATTGTGCGGTGGTAAGCCAGGCACATCCAAGTAGCTTAAAAATTCAATTGGATGGTTGGTGGCTTCATCTTCATTTATTACACAGTTAATGGATTTGAAAGAATGCATTGTTCCAATGATCTCATTCTGAATTATGTAGTTTAGGTTATTTACATCTTTATTCTTAAGCCGCTAAAATTGCGCGCCCACTCAACCATTGATAAGTTTGTCTTTCGATGAGACATAATTACAGAAATAATGAGGAGATGACATCAATACGCTCGATTCGTCGACAGGTACTCAACCATTACCGATAGTCAGCAAGTGCTCAGAGAAATATTCAGCATATGTATCATTAAGCAATGCAACACTCATGTTTGCTGTCAGCTGAAGTTTCTTCACATAGCGCCATAGATTCGATGATTTCAGGGAAGCGTTTATTTCGTCGTCATCCGTTGGTCTTGAAATTACTGACATTGTTTGGCGGAAATGGCCAGACAGTAAAATGATTGCTCCTTCAAAATATCTCGAGTCATTGCGTAGATCTTTCAATGTTTGGTTAAGGTCTTATAATGCAAGTTTATGCGCCATTGCGCATTCGTCCCAGATGATGATTTTCGATGCTGATAAAACTTTGGCCATTGCTGAGTTTTTTTGCAATATTATATGTTGGTTCTTCAATAATTTGAAGATTTAACGGCAATTTTAATTCTGAATGAGCCGTACGGCATCCTTCTAACAATGTGGTTACTTTTCTAGAATAAGCAACTGCAACCGCAATGTTGGATCTTTAGATCTCGCACGAACAGTGGCTAAAATTGCTGACATGAAGAATGTCTTACCAGTTTCACCAGGGGCATCCAGGAAATAAAAACCACCATTCCCATCATCAATAGCCTTCATTGATGTAGGTATCACAAACTTCCTTTTTTTAGGGTCAACGGGGTATTTATATATTTCACGATTTGGCGCTGGCATTCCTAACCTGAATAAACCGCACATGAGGTAACACATGTCTTCGATCCAGAGTAATGCCCAATTATGTACATCCTCATTTATCTCAACATCGTGATTTCTGACAGAAATTTGACGTAAAATATCTTCTGACATATTATTCTTGTATTTGTGCTCAGATTAGATGGGTTCGATGGAAAGCATGTCGAAATGATGATAGCAAATAATGTGTGTATCCGACTTGGAGATGCAGAGATAATGGCTTCAACGATTTTCGTATCCCAATGGGTATCGTTATCTAGTAAATTGAGTTATGTACATGCAGTACGATATGTTGGAAATATTATACCATATATAGTCCGTAGTGTCTCAAATAACATTGGCCCAAGCATATTTACCAGCATCAATCGCAAATAGAAGCATTCACTGATGATTACTGATTATTGATTTCTCAAAAAAAAAATATAATTATCAAATTTTCAACCATACTTAACCATAGACAACATTACGTTTAGCTGTCATTTGCGTTTTGTTATTCCATGTCAGATGCGTTTTTGTTATACCACGTTTTATAGTGACCTGTATTTTTTGTTACGTTTGTCACGTCACACGGGAACGCCGTCGAACGATATAAAAATTATTCTATATTCGTCTCCTGGTTCTTAGCTACCTCCCCACCAATTTTCAGCTAAATCGGTTCATCCGTTCTTGAGTTATTAAAAGTGTAACTAACACGACTTTCTTTTATGTATATGTATATTATATATAGATATAGCTTATTACATAGTCAGAAAATGTCAAATTTTATTTATGGATGTCATAAATAATCAACTTGACCCTCAAATTCGTGTGAAACCAGATTTTTAATATCTTATATCATTTTGAGTTCAGAGTCGAGTTGACCGTTGACCAACCAGTGAATATAAAAGTGGACATAATCGTTATTTTTTTCAGTCATTATTTGTTTCGACGTTAATAATTTTTCAATACACGACTATTTACCCGAATTACGAGATTCGAAAAGTGCTTTTCTGTCCATATTTTATTTAACTCATTTTTAATTAAACTCTGTACTCCAACTCGATCTTTGAACGGCATATACACAAAGCTCGCAAAATGCTTAATAGTTAAATAATGAATGCCATAATTTTTGCAAGGAAAAACTATGCGAACGTACCCCTTCATTGGCACAACATCTGATTTATTGAAAAAAACGTCAAACACATAAAATATTTTTAAAATCAACATCTTGGAACTCAAAGATTAGGAAAATTCAACTTTTTGCTATTTCTTGCTGCTTCATACATATTCCATTATATTTGGATCTTTTAATTCAAGTTTAAATTTCCTTATATGATTTTAATCTAAAGAAATTAAAATAAATCAATTGTTGATTTTTTGCATTTACTTATTTGACACCCATTGTATTGACGATACCAATTTAAAAATACAAAAATTCATGCTACTGGGTATCGATCTTTTGAAAAATCAAGCTTTGCTGCCGATAGAATTCCCAAAAGAACACGGCTATAAATTTTTGATTTTCTCTTTATAAATTTAATATAAATTTGATTTTGCTTCAAGTTCATCTGATTAATTAAAATGATGGAAAATGAAAGAAATCACAAATTTAATTCACCTTCTTTTTTTTGCGCTGTCTCACAAGTATCCAAGGAATTATGTGAACAGAAAAATAAAATAGGAAATTTCTCCTTACGCTAATTAAGGCGAATTTAAGAATAAAGTCGTTCCGTGTCGGTGAGCGTCGTTGTCGGTGCGGTGAGGTTGGTGGTTGTAGGGCATAATGAAGTTATGTAAAATTTTAATTTTTCATGAGAGAAAATCGCACAAGCAAAAAGTGTAGCAGTTCAAATATTAAATAGGTTATTAAATCGAAAAATCACATTAAGAAGCTTAAGGGAAAATGGCTTAGCTTATGCGAGCAAAGCGATTAGGTTAATGAGATAAACATCAAATACATTATGTTGGTAGTTAAATTTATTTGTTAAAATAATAGACTGAAATTTTTAATTAAATTGTTTAAATTTAAAAGAAATTCTTTAATGGAAGAAAGGCGTACTTCTACACAGAACAATGTACAGTAGCATTTGGCGTTATGGATCGGTTTGTGGCTTGGCCGATATAAGTAATATGGATTCAGTTACATTATGTATGTATTTTTTTATTGAAAACAGCCACATAAACCGCGACAGAACTTACGAAAAATAATTTTAAATATATACCACAGACCACCAAACCAGGATTTTAGTTCTAGCGATAACTTGTTTTAAATTATCGATTTTGTTGCTTGACTGTTCCTGAAACGGGCAAAAAAGCTGGCGAATATTTCAATGCAATAAGAGCTAGTCGCTGAATTAAATTAAAATTAGGTAATTCTGAAAATAAAAAAATGGAAACATAATTAAAATAAAGTCCAATGTGCATCGATATCTTCTCCTAACGCTCTACTGTGTTTTCAAAATGTTAAAGTTAACCCGAAAAAAAAATATACAGGGACAGGGAAAAATTCGCAGAGCGAACATAAGCATTATTAATCCACGGTATCCAGGTAACCCAATAGTGGGAGTATAGAAATAAGCTACTGTTCCTTTTTGATGTTGCATTTCAGCAAAAATTGCTAAATATTTTCCCAAAACAAAAAAGGTTGCATTTTAATTTTTCATGGAATCGAAATGACGACTCAGCGACAAATTCCAGCAAAAGAAAATTAAATCAACTAGCTATGTTGAATGACGTGTTTTTTGCAATTTTTTTTTGTCAATTGCTTCACTGTCTTAAATTTCAGTTTCCTTATTCGGTTTGAAGGAAACGATAGTGGAAAAGTTTTTCTTAATACATTTTGTATGTAGGTATATATTTTTAAAAACAATTTTAGAAAAAAAAAATTGAAACACAATTTTGAAGATATTAAGGGTATTCATGTAACGGCGGAAAACCCAGATAAGCCTCAAAAACCAGATAATCTTGTCTCCGCAGAAATGAACTGTCAAAGTTTGTATGGGAAAAATATTTGCAAATCAGATAAAATTATCTCACGAATTTGATGTAGAAAGAGAATAAATAATTTGAACGTATTACAACAACAGAAAGTTATTCTAGATTGTTGAGAATAACTGAGTGAACGTCCGTCCCTATTTATTTCAAAGAACATCTGATTATTTCCACATTTACGCAAGTATTTTTAAGGGGGTGTTCATGCAAACGTCTGGCACAAAATTATATCTTTCTGCAAAGCGAAAAATTATCTCGTTGCATGAATACCCTTATTATAAATATACACATAAAATTCAAATTAAAAAAAAATCAGTGGCTGGCTTTTGAAAATCGATTTTTCAAGAAAAAAATGTTTTTTTTTTTTAAAAATCGAAAAACTTTTTTCTTTTAAATTTGACAATGCAGTTTTATTAATACTTTTAAGAAGCATTTGCATACAAAAATAATTTTAATCGGTCTGACCAACAGTGAGAAAGTCGAAAATATTAAAAGTGGTTCTATGCTTAGTACCGTTAACAACTACGCAAATAAAATATTTTTATATTTAAAAGTGGACTGTACTAATTTAAGAATACACACATTTTTTTAAAAAAGTTTTTAAGAAATAAATTATTTTCTTAACGTTTTTTTAACATATAGGTAATAATAAGTAGGAACCGTTGTTTTTTATTTTAGAAAAATAGTTTTATTTTAACTATTCAAGATAATGTCAAAAAAACCATCAAATACGAAGTTTCGAAAAAATCCACTGAGTTGATTTCGAAATTTTGAGTTTCCAAAAAAAAAAATGTTTGAAAGTTTTTGGTGTACGATAGAGTTAAAACTTTCTAGAAGCTTCTGCGTAAAAAAAATAAATTTACCGTTTCCCAGAAAATCGAAAACCAACAAAAGTCGTGTTCTCGTGACAATCAAGTACAGCAAAGTAAAACATTTTCACGAAAACGATCCACACTCCAATTTCATTTTATTTATTTTAATATGTAGGCATTTTCACATCTCTGGTTTTTTAATTTCCAGTATGTTCTTATTGTTGTTTTCCTCGTAAGTTTTTAACTTTGCTGTCACGAGAACACGATTAAAATGGTTCTCCAAACCAGACAGACAGACGGAATTGTGGGACCCACTTCTTTGGTGTTCTCTATGATCGTAAATGTTTTACTTGCGATTATAGGTAAAATAAGGCAGTTATGCATGGTCTAAAAATTCTGTCCGTCTGTCAATCTGTCTGTATGTATGTATAGACACCTACCCACAGCCCCAACGGGTGAGAATTGCTTCAAACTTGGTATATAGAGTTTTTTAGGTACTGTACAGACGGGAAATTTAATTTTCTAGCTCAAAAAATAACGGTACCTGTTATATAACCGTTCGCTTAAATCCTATTTTTCCGGGAAATCAAAACAATTTTTTTTAAAATATCTAAAAACGGTACTTTCTATTGGACCATTTTCTTGGTTTCGACTATCTCATAAATGGCTTAACCGATTCTTTCGAAATTTGACACACATATAGGCTTAGGTTGCTCAATTTACATTGCGTAACAATATTTTTAATTAATATTTTTTTATATTTTTAAAAGCATTTAAAAAAAATTATATTTTGAAAACTGATCATTAATTTTTTTATTCAAAAATTATAGTTATATGTATTTTTCAAAAAGTTAAAAAAAATTTTTTTTCTCAAAAATCGCTCCACAGATTTTTTAAATTGTTTTCTCATAAATTCAAATTTATCCAAGAAATAAAATGACGTACTTTTTTTAGCTCAAATTAGTTTAAGTATATATTTCAGAATTTTGAATTATTTTTTTCTTTGACTAAGACGATTTAATCTTTTATTTTTAAGTTTATATTATTAAATTTTTAAGATTGTCATACCAGTTTTTTTTAGAATAAAATTAAAGAATTTTTTTATAAAAAAAATTTAAAAAATACTTTAAAAATATATCTAGATTTTTAATAGAAATCATTTGCATACGATGTCACAGTCGTGTATTTTATTTTTTTTACGAATGCATAACTTGCCTTATAATCTATAATCGCAAGTAAAAAATACAAAAAACACTCAAATTTCGTCATGTAGCTCAAAATGCCATTCGCATCTCCATGAGGATTCAGTCGATAAACTGATACTGAATTCCACCCCTCACAAACAATAATGTCTACATTGTATAGTTAATTTCTGGAACTTCAAAAATTCTTACATCATAATCTGAATAATTGCACTTCAGAAATCTTCGCAAAGCTGAGAACCTCATTAATTCCGTTCGTTTTCTAACATCAAGAGTCGGATTACCACAAACAAAATATTCCTTTGAATTACAGGACATTATTTATAACAGCTTTCAAGTGTCTTGGCATGTTTGTATATAAATTTCTTGACAGAACAAATTGAAAGTGTTTCGAAACCACATTAGTTCGTGCACTTTCGAAATAAGTTAAAAAACAAAGAAGAGGAGAGCGGGGCTAGAAGTTGCAGATTGAATTTTGGCGACAGAAGTCCTACAACAGTGGTGCAAGAAATAAGTTGTTTTTAAATTCTATTTTTTGGCAAGTGTTAGATTCGTTAAGAAAAATCGAACTCAAGGTTTTAATCAAAATTGGCATTACGATGATAACGAAAAACGGGTGGATGGATTTTCTTCAAACTTTGCACATACTGTTAGTAGGGGAATATGCCCATATGTTTCATTTTCAGTTTTTTTTTTGTAATACCAAAAATAATGGCAGCTACCATACATTTTTAAGGCAAAAAGTGCCATTACATTACATTACATTTTATACTACTCCGAAAATAAAGAGAAAGAACGAACAACAGAAGAAACACATGTCAACAGCACAAAGTTCGATTTTGGACGGCCCACCTTATCCAAGTATGTACTAACCACGCACAATTATGCTTGATTTCGCTGATCGATGGGAAGCCGAGCTTTTATAAGAGCCAAGGCCGTTAGTTGACTATACTCTGATCAATTTATATTTTCAGTGCAGGGAAAATAGGAAATTTGCCTTGCACCCTTACTATAATTATTGATTTCAATAAGCTATCTCTATTTCTATAAAGCTTTTCCATTGGTTGGTGGGTTACCAACGGTTAATTTAGACTTCACGAACAGAAAGGAACATGTAGATCGTAAAATAAATCTAAATAAATTAAACTAAATGCAAATAAAAATAAATCTATCTTATTCCAAGATGTGGGATAGGAGGCGCGTTTTTTTAAGAGTTCCCCAGAAGGCCTAATCTTTTTCAACGTAAAAATAAATAAATATAAAAAACAAAATATACACTGCACAAAAATGATAATATCACCTCAAATTTAGTGTAATTTACACTATTTTAAATATAATATTTATATACATACGCGAAACCCTCTTCTTTTTAGATTTATTTTAATGAAGAAAAAAAACGATATCGTAATTTAAAGTTAAAATTAATTAATTAAAAACTTGCTCAAATAGTTATTTCTTCTTAATAAAAATAAAAATACCCAACAAATATTGTATAGCTGCATTTTAACCGCATTCCAAAAAAGAAAACGAAAAGATGTAAACAGAATATCACGCAGCCACAACACATTTTTTCCTTAAACTTTAAATATATGCTCGCATAAGCTCTAAGAAAGCTTTAATTCTGAAAGCTCCATAGGAAAAACTTAAGAGAAAGGTATTAGAATTTCCATCAATGGACGAATGGTAACTCTGAATCAATGTGTTTTTTTTTAATAAACATTCTCCTGCTCCTCACAGCCGGGGAGCAGACAGGTTATGGTGGAATGTACATGAATTTATGGAATATTTCAGTAGCAATATGATAAGTTGAGTTTCATGCAAACACCAGCCGGCACCAATGTGTTTGAAAAAGCTCTCCCATAAAGCCTGCGCTGAACATATAAATTGAAAAGCGTATAAGAATTGACATTTAAGAACAAAATTTACATTGACATAAAATAAAAAGAGATAGAGTTGTAACTATTTGTAGTAATCGGAAATTTGAATTTATGGTCTAACTCTTATTACATGGTTTTGTAAGTCCATGGACTAAAGGTGGACTTATCGATTTTTCATTAATAGAACTGTAAATGTATATGTAGGAATTTTACAAGAAATAATGAAGCACATTATTTTCTCTTATATAATATCTAATAATATCTATGATTCGTTAAAACAAAATTTAACGAAACCGAATATTTAAATATTTAAAAATGAAAAATAAATAAAATAATTTAAACCAACAAAAATAAATAAATATTAAATAAAACCGAATTTTTGGACGGAAATATTAACACAATTATTAGAGATATTTTAAAACACATACTTTTTTTATAGTAATTCTTTAGCCGATAATTTTAAATAATACATATATTCAAAACACTAAACATGCACAACACAAGTACGCAAATTTACCTACGGAACCGGAGAATTTAAATTAACTTATACACACATATAAACAGCACTGAGCACTTTAAATACATACGCTTTAATTCTATATATAAAAATGTAAACATTAATTATGTAACACAATATTATAATATAATTAAAAAAAAAGGTAAGTTATGCATTCGTAAGTGCACGACTGGATCGCACGTACTTGCTCCTGTTCAATTACATTATATGCAAAAGATTTTTAATAGAAACGGCTAAATGTATTTTTCAAGTCGTTTTTCACTTAATTTTTTATAAAGGGTTATATATTTTTTGCGGTTTTTAAAAAGTATAGGGCTGGAATTCGACATCTGTCAAAGTAAGTTGTTAAACCAATTTATTTTTTTCAGTTGAAAGTCTGACATTTAAGAAAATGGATCACTTAATTATCGCCCAACTCATAAAAATTGTTAAAACCTACTATAAAAATGGTGATTCTGCCACAGCCACATATCGTGCTGTAAGAGGAGATTATTGTTTATATAATCGTCCAACTACGTAAGCAATTGGCAAAATTGTGAAGAAATTTGAAGAGACTGGATTGGTTACAGATATTGTATCGCCTGTGCATCATCGTTTCTCTCGTACCACTGAAAATATCGCTGCTGTAAGTAAGAGTGTTGCCGAAGACCCGAATGTGTCGATTCCTCGTCGTTCTCATGAATTACGACTGTCTTACGGCACATTATGTCGTATTTTGCATTTGGACCTACACCTACATCCATACAAAGTCCAGCTCACACAACAACTGAAGCCACCTGACCATTCACAACGTCGTAGATACGTCGAATGGGTGCTTGAACAACAGGCGGTGAACGGCGATTTTTCGAACAAAATTTTCTTCAGACACGAATCACATTTCTCACTCGGTGGGTATGTTAATAAACAAAATTGTCGTATTTGGGGTTCTGAGAATCCCCAAGAAATTGAAGTGAGAGGCCATTACATCCACAAAAAGTCACTGTATGGGGCGCTCCGGATATGTGATTGGACCTTACTTCTTCGAAAACGACGACGGAACGACCGCCACCGTCAATTCGGATCGTTTTGGTCATATGATAACCGACTTTTTTTTACTGCTATTGAAGAATACGACTTGGAGAATATGTGGTTTCAACAATACGGTGCCACATGCCACACAACTCGAGCGAGGCTTTATTGCAAGAGAAATTTCCTGGCCGCGTAGTTTCTCGTCGTGGCGATATCAACTGATCACCAAGATCATGCAATTTTACACCGCTTGACTTTTTTTTATGCATAAACGCAAAAGACCGCGTTTATGCATATAAACTTTTAACTCTTGAGCACTTGAAAACCAACATTCGTCAAGTTATGGTTGAGATACCGCCCAATATGTGTCAAAAAGTGGTCAAAAATAACCTCAAAAGAATCGATGCTTGCAACGATTCGCGGGGAGGTCATTTAACAATGTATTGTTTCACACATAATGTCAATGGTCAAACTTTATAATAAAAAAGAAATATCATGAAAAAAAAATAGTTTTTATGTATTTTATTTACGTTTACTTTTGAAACTGCAAAATGGATAACACATTATATAAAAATTCTTAAATTTTTTCCAAAACAAAAATTGGTATAGAAATTTTCAATAGTTAATTATATAAATTCAAAAAAAAAATTCAGAAAAATTCGTCCACCCGTTTTCGAAATTTTGAATTTTCAAAAAAAAAAATATTTTTTTTTTTTTCAAAAATCCTAAAAAAAATATATTAAGAATTTGAAGTAACCCCTGAGTAAAAATTTTGATCGAAATCCGTTAAGCCGATTATGAAAAATTCGGAAATCAATAAAATGGTTGTATGGCAGGTACCGTTAATAACAAAATAACGTGTGATTTTTTAGCTACTTGGTTTTTGACGTTTATATTTTTGACAGATCACACATGACAAATTCCACGAACATTTGACACTGCGATTCAGTATTGTTTGCCATTTCATCATAAATAGACTTACGCCTGAACAACGTTTGCAAATTATTGAAATTTATTATCAAAATTCGTGCTCTGTGAAAAATGTGTTTCGCAAGCTACGTCCGTTTTATGGTCTTCAGCGACGAGGCTCATTTTTGGCTAAATGGATACGTGAATAAGCAGAATTGCCGTATTTGGAGTGAATAGCAGCCAGAGGCAATTCAGCAGCTACCAATGCATCCCGAAAAATGCACTGTTTGGTGCGGTTAATGGGCAGGCGGCATCATTGGGCCGTACTTCTTCAAGGACGATGAAGGCCGCAGGGTTACGGTCAATGGAGAAAGGTACCGTTCGATGATAAAAGATTTTTTTTTGCCGAAAATGCAAGAATTGAACTCGGTCGACATGTGGTTCCAACAGGACGGTGCCACATGCCACACTGCACGCGAAACCATGCATCAATTGAGAGGCGAATTTGGTGAGCAGTTGATCTCACGTCTTGGCGCAGTCAATTGGTCACCAAGATCATGTGATTTGACCCCGTTAGACTATTTTTTGTGGGGCTGTGTTAAGTCTGTTGTCTATGGGGACAAGCCAAACACGATTGCTGCCTTGGAAGCCAACATTGAACGCGTCATTGGTGAGATTCCGGCCGAAATGTGTGAAAAAGTTTGCCAAAATTGGACCTTCAGAATGGACCACCTGAAGCGTAGCCGCGGGCAACATTTAAGTGAAATTATTTTTAAAAAGTAAATGGCAGAAATTGATTTATCGATCCAAATAAAAATTTCATTCACTTTTTACAAGTTTCTGTGTTTTTTTGAATTTTCAAAAACCAAGCTCTTAAAAAATCACCGTTTATATGAAAAAAAAAATTCTGCGAAAATGTAGACCATTCCTAATGTAGTACACACACCAATTTTTATGAAAATCGTAAGAGCCGTTTTCGAGATAATTAAGATGGTAGAAAAATTTGTATGGCAAGTACCGTTATTTTTGGGGTTAAAACAACGATTCAAAAATCTATTTTGGACAATTACCTAAAACGCCTAACCACAAAACAAAAGCGGTTCAGCGGCTTAGGCTCTAGTTCGTTCTACAGACAGGCAGACAGCCAGATAGACGGAATTGAGGGACCCACTTCTTTGGTGTTCTCTATCATCGTAATGTCAACTTTGATTAAAATCTCGAGTTCGATTTTTTTTCCAAATGCAAAAATTGCGACATAGTACCTTTATCGCAAGTAAAAAATTGTAAGAATCAAACATGACATAACGTTAATAGACAACATCGAAAAATTGGGTCCACAATTATGTCTGTCTGTATGTCTATCTGTGTATATGTGTATCTGTCTGTCTGTCTTCGAGTCTACAGTCTTAACGGTTGACTGGATTTGCTTCAAGCTTGGTACATATTGTATTTTCTGTAATATGCCGACACGTCTTTTTCTTTTTTTAAGACGAAAAATAACGGTACCAGACATACGTCATATTTTGGGGAAAAAAGAAAAAAAACTTGTTTTTATCAAAAACGGGTCCTACGATTATTATAAAAAAAAATCAGCTCATTAGTAAAGGGAAAAGGAACATTTTATATTTTTTTTGAATCCATAACTTAGATTTATATAAAGATACCTTTGTAGACAGGTAACTATGCAACTATTCCTTAAATCATCCATTCGGCAATTTATTACACTAAGAATGAATGCAAGTTACCTACATCGGCTTTAAACCTGCATAGGATAACTAACCACCTACTAACGGTGTCAATATTTAACTACGTTAAAGTTGTTAGCAAGTTCGTATGATTAAGTCGTGCATTTTATTTTCTCTTGCACATAAGAATCTGTAAAATCGTATCCACGAAAGATAGTCATTTCCGGGAAACCATGAAATCAAAAGTGGGCATGTCAGTAATCGGATTTGAATAATTAGATATGATAAGAGCAAACTGTAAAATTTAATCACAATCGTTAGACAACAAATACCAAGCCAATATCGTGCCAAATTGTTGTATTCCAAAGCTTCAAAAATACATATACTAAGTACGTCACCAGTGACAAACATATACCCCTAACAAAATTAGTTCAACATATTCAATTCATATTACCAAGTGATAGGCCCTTTCATATGTGATTACATCGTTTACCAAAAACTGCGTACTACAAAAGCGATATTATCAGACTTACATGGTTACACTACATTTTGCATTGTGTCGTGGGAAACCAACAAATTACGAAAACTTAGCTTGTAGCACTTCCCATCATTGAAGGTAAATATATGCCCATCTTCACTTTGGTAAAAAGCCTAAACAAATTGTGCCTCTGGCATGCAAAACACGCCAAAATGTGATTCCTTCTTTATGAATATGGATTCCGTTGCCGTGAGTGTCTGCGGGATGATTTTTATTCTCACTCCAAATAAAGCAATTTAGCTTATGAACATACCCATTTATATATCCTGAAACGATCCCCATTTGTGAACATGATTTGACGCAAGAATTTTCGTATTTTGGTTTATCTATATTGTTTGGATGTCGGTAGTGGGTGTGGCAAATTTTGCAAAATTTATATAGGTATACCACCTTTAAACATAAAAATGTCAAAGCCAGCTGCTCAACCTGGAAGATATCCCTTTGGGGTAATATTTTTGGATTTTATTTGCCATTGAGGTGAAGTCATTTTAATAACAAACATTTTGTTAGTCCAATAAATTTTCCTCACCAGAACCTTAGGACGATTTTCACGTAAACATATGATGTGCTCATACCTCAACTATACACATACATACATATACAATAACGAAAAGTATCTTTCATATATTTATCAATTGTTCGTGTATTTTTTTATCTTCTCAAAATGAAACAATACACTTGAAATATATCAAATTTAAACTTCTCATATGAAATAGATATTTCTATTTAAATATTCATATAAGAAAATGCAGGGTGTTTCTCATTTTAAATATAATTAAATTTGATTTTAGAGTAAAAACATAAAATTTTATTAAATAATGGGATAATATTTGTTTGACGTACTCATGTATCCGACATTTTTAAAGAACATGATTTGTGTTTTTTAACCAGCAGCAATACCCAGTTGCAAAGTAAATGAAGACTATTCGGTGGTAATTTTTGCACGAGTTGGAAATTATTAACTTTCAGATCAAGTTTCTTCAGTCTTTTCTTAAATATTGACAGCTTCAATCAAAAATAATCACTGCTTCATAGGTCTTCTGAATCTTGCAAGGAAAACACTAAGTTAGGTATCACTGTTCGCCCTAACGATACAACGAATCACTCTTCGTGAAAAAGAATAACCCAGCAGCGCCACCACCAGCTATAACATTGTTAACAGAAAACACTGCGCTAGACAGTTAAATTGTCTCAGACACATTGCCATGTCAGCGGAGATGTCATTTTTAACTGTCTGACATTTCATATCGAAACAAACAGAGCTTCAACTCTTTATTTTTTTTGTTGCAGCTTGGTGCCATTGACCATCATTAAAAAAATTATCAGTAATAGCAATTTTGAGACTTTGGCCTAATGACATTGGTGGCGCTAGTCTACCGGGTGCTGAACAAATGAAATGAATTGGTGACAAGGTTCAAGTGCTATATAAGTTTGACGCACAGAACCATCATTTTGAAACAGAATTTCTTAAATATTCTAATCTAATGACAATTAAAATGGAAAGTTCATAAAGTCAGATCCCACAAATTTGAAAGCTAAACTGAAAGAGAGCAATAATGCTCTTGTTAAAAAGACTGGTTATATATCATTTACTTGAACTGTCATAGTAACAGTTTCTGATTTGGCAGAATATGTACGTCACTGCCATAAACTTCAAATTCAAATTGACACTGACATTTGTTAATCTTGCAGTATTGGTTTGACAGGTGTCTTGAAATTACGTCAAATGAAATAAAAAATTCAATTCAATAAACAATATCTTTTGACAGAGATGTAAATGTGTCTGAAGTTAGTACATACTAGGTAAACAAAACACCCACCACTATGAAGTACTTGAAAAAACCAATGTCCTTGGGACAGAGCTTCATTCTCAGACAGGAGGACATGTGTGTTCGTGATAGATATGAAATACATCTGATGATATTACTGAAAGTGCTATCATTTCATGTCTGAACATAATGAATATAAAACATACGCGTACATTAATATTATGTCAGTGTTATAAGGTGCCTTGTAGGAGGACACGATATATGTAAGTGAGTACAAAGACCCAGAGATAGGGTGGTGTTAAATGACATGGAGATGGCTCCGAATAAAAAGTCTGAGGAATTGTACATCATTTAAGTTCGATATAAGGGAATTTTAATTGTGTATTTTGATATTGTTGCTCTCAAATTGCTTGGAGGAATCTAAAAACAAACATTTGCATACATGTAATATAGTCTAGCTATTATCTATTTTAATAAGAAGCATTCTATATTCAAGGTTGTTTTGAAAAGTCTACATTGTTTTGTTGTGATATTGATATGGGGATAGTAAGTTGGGATGATCAAATTAATATGTTTCCATACTTGCGGTGGAAACATAAAAGGAACGCCAAAATCCATGTTTAATATCATTTCTCTCTGAATATTCTAAGGATTGTGTTCCTTCTTTTTAAGTAATTAGTATTCCTAAAATAAATATTTAATTTCATTTTAGCCGACAGTTAAAAGCCTCTCCGAATGACCTTTAAGAATATATATTTGGCCTTGGACAAAATAATAATTAACTTTGTAGTCATCTTTTCAAAAAAAAACAAAACACTAATTTACTTTTAAAATTTGAGATCCTTTATGGCCAGAAAACAAAAATGTGTACACATAAGCAATTATTATTTATGTATATAATTATTTTTCAATAGTAAACTTGTCTCCTTAGAGATGGCACATTTAGTCATGAAATTGTAACCTTTTCCGTCCATATATACATAGTAGGTCAATGACTCATAGTGTAGATGGAGACTATATAACTTACTACTCCCATCAACCTCTCATTAGCTGTGTTTTATTGGGAATCTATCCATAGTACGGTAAGTAATTCCCAAAAAAACGAATCGGCCGTAGCATGGACCGTAGCTTTTTTATTTTTGTAAAAATGGTACCTAAGCACAGCAGTCACAGGTAATAAAAGAGTCTTTTGCAAAGTAAAATTAAGAAAATATTGAAATTATAAACAATAATTAGCTTTTATTCATATAAAATAGAAAGTTGAAAAACGTACCAATATTTAATTTATGTTTCAAACCTATTTCTTGTTTTCATTTTTTCTGCATTTGCAATTTTAAATTCGAACATTCATTTTTCACTAATAGAAAGGAAATGATAAGTGAATGGGTTTGTTCATAGACTATGGTCAAGTCCCCTTTTACACAGAACAATTTTTGTATTGCTTTAATAATCGTCTATGCCTTTCACACGAGGAAACAAAATTGCCGGAGATTTGCTTCTTTCTTTTTAATGTTTCTTGGTTCTGAAAGCACGCTACAACGTAGTTTTTTGGTTTTGTAAATTGTTCAAACTCCTTACATTTCCCCTTTATATTTCATGCTTTTATTTATTTTCCGTGTAGATCGATAACTAGAGTTTTATTTTTCAAGGCAATTTACAAAGTTATTTTCTGAGTATGGTTTGCTTTCAATTCAATATTCACTCATCAGACTGCAATTAACATACGCGGAATAAGGAATAAATAGTTAACATTTGGTTTGCCATTTCCATGCACATGTCCAGAAAAACAAACAATGGGATGGCTAAAATGTACGCCCAGTCCATGTCCATGTAGTGAAGCGAATATAGTCCATGGCCAACGTCCATTAAACATTGAAGAAAAAGCACATTTTGTGAAGTTCAGTTGCCGCTTAGTGCGTTTAGGCTAGGCGCTCACATGCAATTTTTCCGAAACTAAATAGTATAATCACTAGTTGAACGATGATCACGCACATAAGCAACTTAAATTCAATCAACGAGATAAACCAAACACACATACAATATTTTGATTTAATGTGCGCGCGTTCATTATAGTTCGGTGAGATACAAACTGAAGAACTTATTTGGGGCGATCGCTCGATTTGTGATAAAACACAAATTTTTAAGTTGCTAGAATCGCGGGCTGAATAGATTTTGCATGTGCGCGCACTCATATAAATCCATGGTATTCACTTTAGCAACCAAACTCTTGCAAAACTAAAAGTTGCATATGTGCGCGCCTAAGCCTAATAGCTCATAGAATTTCATACGAATAAATATTTTGCAGCGCAGTGTCGAGCAGTTCCTCTATAGTGCAGTTCCACCCAATGCGGTTTGTCTTCTCAAATTGCTTTCTTGTAGATATAAATAAAAAGATGATTATCTTGCACCAAACTCCGTTTATTTATAACTATCAATAAAAATTGAACACAAAACGAATATTGCTCTTAAGTTAGGGGCCAGTTATAGCGATCAGGAAAACGCATCAGGAAAAGTTGAAACAATATGAAAGTGAATATTTTTTCCTGATGGTCGTTTATAGCAAACAGGAAAATTATGTCAGTTGGCAAGTCTCACTTCTAGTCGCCATCAAGTTTTCCTGATTAAAACACACACGAACGAGAGAAATTGGGACCCAAAGCATTGGAATGATTTGTTCCATTTTGTTGCAAATGGCAATCAACTGGCAAGAAAAATGAATTTTCATCAGGAAAATAATTAAATGCATTTTTCACAAAAAATAATTGTTCTATTGCAAATATTTTTTGCAAAAAAAAATTTCTGCGTTATTCGTCATCGATTAGTATAGCATTTGTATTTTAAAACGCGTGAAATTATCATAAATTATACATTAGAACTTTTTTCCTGATTCGTTTTCCTGATCGCTATAACTGGTCCCTTAGTCAAAAATAAAAGTAAAACGGAATTCATTCAATAGATATTGATTTTTTTTTCAAAATTTGTTAAAACAGCTTATAATTTATTAAAAATGGAGTTATCTAAGATTTTAGAAAAATATAAAAAAAAGAAAAAAAAATCAAAAAGATCGATTTGTCTTACGAATGAAATTAATAAATATAACACTCCAGGAACACATCCATCGAGATTCAACCCAATTATCAATCGTACCAACAAATCTAACGAAATTCGAGACTCGAATAAACGTCAACCAGCCATCCACCGTAACTTTTACTTTAGCTTTTTATCTACCGTAGTGAATTGTATGTAAAATGCTACGACGGATAAACTTACGGTGGATAAATTTCCCAATAAAGCACGGCTATTACATATTTCTATATAATCACTACTAGATACCGCCATCTTTTCATGCAAGCAAGTTTGTTTAAATTTTATAAATTATAATTCTTTTAATAGTTTTTATCTTCTTTTGTTTTCATTAGTTAAAAAAATGTACAGAAAACATTTTTTTTTACATCAAGAAATATTTGCCACAGCTGCATAAAATAATCCACCGACCTGACAGTTAAAAAAATCAAAAATAAACTTATTGAACTCCCCATAATATGTGCATAGGAATTTTGCCTATTCAAAAATGGTGACAGTGAATGTCAAAACAAATAAGTTGGTTATCTGGGTATTAAAGTCTATTGTTGTTTTCCAAATTAATTTTGAGAAAAACCCTTTTTTCATTTCATTTCGTTTTAATAAGCGAAATGATTTTGCGTTTAATTGCAATATGTGTTGGTGATAGGATTACCAGACGTTCCTCTTTTTCAAAAAAAAAATATCCTGTGTTGTGTCTCCTCTATAAAATCATCTTTAGTTTTACTTCAAAAAAATTATTTTTGATGAAATTGAGACTGATTCCGACACGGAAAGTGATTTATCAACTAAATCTAACAATTACTACTGTTCTACTGATTTTTTTAAACAACACCAGGTGCCTATAACACAACTCGACAAGTAATTATTGTAGGACAAGTAAAATACGACAAGTCTTAAACAAAAATTGTAACACAAAACGACAAATCTAAAAGCTCTGTGACAATTGTCATTTTAAAATGTGACAATTGGGAAATTGTTGGATTTCCCTCCTTTTGTAACATAAAGTGACAAGTAGCTAGTATTACAGAAAATGTGCTTAAGCATGGCTAGTGTGTGACAGGGACAGGTAATTTAAAAGTTGTCATTAATGTACAAGTGTGTATTTACTGAGTAGAAACAGTTTGAAAATAAGAAATTTAAATTGTGGAAGAATAGAATTTAGTACATTAGTACATACCTCAATAATTTACAAATTTGTTTTCACAACATAATTAATTTAAAATGTATTTATTTGATTTTGATAGTAACAATGAGAATAAAAACAATGAACCTTTGTACATATTAAAAGTGTTTAAACTAAGAATACATTTTGGCGAAGCATACGAATGGTCGACAAAAAAAATGTCGACTGGACAAATGAAAATTTCCTCGACTGTTAAAATGTCGACTGAAGTTTGACCGACAAAAAAAAAGTTGTCATTTTAAATGCAGACTATCTAAATGTCGATTGTAAGTTTGTCGGTAAAAATGTCGACTGCTATCAAAAATACAGTAAAATAAGACAAGAATGATTTCTTTTATGTGGAAACTAAGTTTTCTATTAATTCAGTGATATAAATAGAAAACAAAAACAAAATCAAAAATTCAGAATGTCTTTATACAAAAACATACATATTGTTTGTAGATACACATACACAAAACTTTTCATTGCAATGTTAAATGGACCGCAATATTATTTAAGAAATTGATTTTATTATAACTATTTTTATCATTTAAGATATTTGACAGTTGTTTCTCATGTTTTAAAATCGACTTTTATGCTCTCTTCTCTCTCCTTTCTCAACTTTGTCAAAAGTCTGTTTGACAACAACGTTGCCAACTTTTCAATCAATTTGATTTAAGTAATGTAACCCGGCACTCCATTATGTTTTTACTCATTGAATGACTAATTTGTACTGAAGATTGCAACTGGTTGATACCAATTAAATAAAAACGATCGACATTTTGAAAGTCGGCATTATGACAGTCGATTTTTTTTAAATTGACATTTTTTAAAAATCGGCAAATCGTACCCAACCCTAAATTTTGAAGTTGGTGATCATTTTTTTCTCGAAAAATTTCGAATGTAAAAATCAACGGCATAGTATGTATATTGCCGAAAAATTATTCGTCCTTATTTTGTAGAATAATATTCAGGCTTTTTTGCCAAAGTAAATATATCTGTCCACTTTTCGACTTTTTTTCTCTTTCTTAAACATTGCTAAAAGTTCCAGAAAGAGTATTTATTTGTCTCTTATTTGTTAAAACAGCAATTTTTTTTCTTTCGGAATTCTTGTCATGTTTTTTTTTTTGCTACTTGTCACACAATGTGGCCAAGTCAAGGGAAATTTATAATTCTGACAAGTTCAACAGCCTTGCGTTGTGTTACACAATTCTATTCTCCTTGTCGTACAAGTATAGTTTGATAAGTGAATTTTACTTTTGGCCTTGTGTTATAGGGCCCAGCTGGTTTTGACAGTTCTCACAAATCTGTTCCTACCTTAAGAAAATTTTCGTTCTAAAATCTAAAATGTTCCAAATTGACTAATTGAACAGAAATCCAGAACAGTTTAGAATACAAAAATTTCTCATTGAAAGCAAAATCTGTTCCGAACAGCCTTATTGAACACACATATAAAAATCCGAGTCCATTGGTAAATTTACATATAAGAAAGTTAACTTTAAGAAACCAAATCTAATAACTTAAACCCGTTGGAGCATTTGACATTTTTGCCTGCAATTTTTTGTTTAGCTTGTTCGTTTTTAACCAATATGGCTTAGAATTTCTAATTCGAGTTATTATACTTTAATTAGATTTACATTTTTAATTACATTTTTCACTGAGCAAATGTGGTTTTTTGGACAAGCAACGAATTTATTTCATTTTTGTTAAATTTTACCCACCCTATAATATGCATTAATGTTCTATTATATTTTATATAGAAGAACCAAAGTTGCCTAGTGAATTTACGCCAAACTCAACATTATGATATAAGCAATCTATCCTTCAATAAAAATTCCTTTTTCTAACTTCTCCCACAAAAATGAGATAATCCTTATAAAGTAACAAGCTCCAAGTTTTGTGAAAGTTCCTTCTAATTTTAAACTTCTCAAATATTTAATTTATTATTTTTATTTTATTATCAGGGCAGAGATTCCTGACAAGTTGAAACAAATACAAATCTTTAGGAGATTTTCCTTGAACCCCAACGATGAATCTGTTTAGTTTTTTTTTCAATTTACCTTCAATTAAACAAACTTAATTATTTTTACTTGATGAAATTAATCAAGTACATAGTTTCATAGCACATTGCACTCGAGGTGAACTTTAATTTGCAAATCGACCAATAGCTACTAAATATATGTTGGCAAACAATCTAATTGATTATTTCAATTTCAATTGAGGGAAACCACTCAATTACACAACCCTGTTATACAATGACGCACGGATCTAAATAAATAAATATACGAGTAATAATGAGAGGTAAGAAAATTGAATAAGAAAAATAATTTATTTTATTGAAATGATGAAAATAGATTTGTATAAAAATCCAACAATATGGATGGATCACAGTAGATCCGGAAGCTTAAGATAAAAATGCACCGGAAATCACTATCTCCGCTTGAACTAGAAGGGAGAAGAAAATCGCAATCAGGAAATATGTTCATTTAATATTACGTCAAAAGACTAATAACATTTGTTAGAGTCGGGGTTTTTTTTTTAATTCGAAAAAAATGTATAACTTATAAAAAAAAACTTACTGGACCGAGGCCTGGAACTTGCCTGGACCATTATACAGTCAAAATCGGTTATAACGAAATATTGGTAATTATATAACTAATCTCTAAGTCCCGATCAATTGTTAATTGTACTAACCAAATATCAGTTTTAACGATATCGCCTGTAACGAACTATCCCTTATCACGAACATTTTTAAATTGAAAATTAAAAAATCTATCGTTTATAACGAATATTAAAAAAAATAAAATGCACAACTGGATCGCACGGACTTGCTCTTGCTCTCACATCGTATGCAACAGATTTCAATTTAAAATCTAAATATATTTGTAGTCATTTTTTATTTTATTTTTTACACACAAAGTTTCTTTAATTTTTTTCTAAAAAAAAAAAATTGGTATGACAATCTTAAATATTTAATAATATAGACTTAAGAACAAAATATTAAATCGGATTAATCAAAGAAAAAATAATTTAAAATTCTGAAATAAATACTTAAACTAATTTGAGCTCAAAAAAAAAGTACGCCTTTTATTTTTTTTTGATAAATTTGAATTTATGAGAAAAAAATTTTAAAAATCTGTGGAGCGTTTTTTGAGAAAAAATGTTTTTTTTTTAAACTTTTTGAAAAAAAATTCAATCGGCAATTCATAGGTATTCAGCAAATACATTATATATATAATTTTTGAAAAAAATTTAATGAGCAGTTTTCAATATATAAATTTTTGAAATTTTTTTCTTAAAAATGCTTTTAAAGATACAAAAAAATATTTATTAAAAATATTGATATGCCGTATAAATTTGGCAACGTAAGGCTATATATTTGTGAAATTTCGTAAGAATCGGGTAAGTCCTATGGAAAGTAACGTTTTTAGACATTAAACATTTTTTTTTCAACTATATGATCGGTCATATCTAAAAAACTGCACTGATTTTTTTAAATCAAAATCGTTAAAGCCGTTTCCGAGAAAATTAGGCTTTAACGTAACGGTTATATGGCAGGTACCGTTATTATTTTGAGCTAAAAAAATCAATTTCCCCTCTGTACAATACTTAAAAACTCCATAGACCCAGTTTGAAGCAATTCGGCCCACCCGTTTGGGATGTAGGTTTCTATACAAACATACAGACAGTCTGACAGACTGACAGACAGACAGACAGACATACAGACGCACAGAATTTGTAGACCATCTTTTTTGTATTCGCTATCATCGCAATGTCATGTTTGACATAACAAATCTCAAAATTTTTTTTTCGAAGAATGCATAACTTGCCTTTTTAGTACCTTTAACCGCAAGTTAAAATAAGTATGAATTGGAAATTTCGTGCATTTCAAATAATAAATTCCCTTTTTCTGTTTTTTTTTTTATACGTACATTTCGTACTCTGTTTCTAAGAAGAACTGGTATAGTCATATTTTATATAAAGAAAGGTTCAAAATGAAGAGCTTTTTACGATCTGCAATAATTTCAATGCTTGAAGCTGGTTATTCTACTAAACGTTTGGCAGCAGAGTTTTCTGTATCGACTTCAACAATCTCTACCATTTTCAAAGACCGAGATAATATTAAGAAGAATTTCGAAGAATCCAACTTAAAAATAAAAAAAAAACGATGCACTCACTATCCCGACATAATAGAAGAAGAATTCATAAAACAAACATGTTGACAGCAAAATCCCAGATTAATTTGAAAATAAATAAAAGTTTCGCTAAACTTAAAAAGGTGGTCAACTTCTAAAGAACAAAAACTGGAAAATCGGTTATAACGAAACACCGGATATAACGAACAAATTTCCAGACCAGTCGAGTTCGTTATAACCGATTTTGATTGTAGTTATAATGGTTGATTCGATAATTTAATGGCGCAGTAAATTTTGGAGGGTTTTTTTCACATGAGAGCGACCAACGAATTAACGCAAGTTAATTCATTTTGATATTCCGTTCACATGCTTTTTACTTGCGATATAACATTTATGAGGTACTATAGGGCAAGTTTTGCATTTTGGAAAAAATCAAACTCGAGATTTTAATAAAAGTTGACATTACGATGACAGAGAACACTAAAAAAATGGGTCCCACAAAACCGTCCGTCTGTCTATCTGTCTGTCTGTCTGTCTATCTGTATGTCTGTCTGTACAATGCTCTACAGCCTAAACGGCTGAACCGATTTTCTCCAAACTTGTTATTTAAGCGTTTTAGGCGATTGTCTAAAATAGATTTTTGAATCGTTGTTTTAGGTCCAAAACTAACGGTACCTGCCATACAATTTTGTCTACCATTTGAATTATCTCGAGAGCGGCACCAACGATTTTGATAAAAATAAGTGTGTGCACTATTTAAGGTATAGTCTAGAGTCTGTTCAAACCATTTTTTTTAATGTTTTGTTATTAACGGTACCTGACATACAACCATTTTCATGATTTTGAGCATAAACGGCTTGACTGATTTCGATCAAATTTTTTCTCTAGGAGGTCGATTGAATTCTAAATAATACTGCATACGAACATTTTTGAAAAAAAAAAAACACAATTTAATTATCGCCACAAATACGATAACTTGAGATATGCCGCAGTTGACTTCGGAATCACCGGAAGTGTTTTTCGGAAGTCGCCCGTTCACAGTATCATCACGTTACCAAAACGTCGTATGCTGTGCTAAGAAATGTTGCAAACATGGTTTTTTTGTTGATTTGCAGGTAGGAAAGTTTCATAGTGCGGAATGTGACATTCTTCTATCTTATAGCAAAGCCACCTGCTAAGAACTTTCTGTCTTTTTTACTTGCGATTATAGGCAATATAACTAAGGCAAGTTATGCATTCGTAAAATAAAAAAATTAAAATTAAAATTCCAACAATAAAACATGACTTAGATACAATCATAAAGAACTTAAAAAAAGTGGGTCCCTCAATTCCGTCTATCTGTCCTCGAGTTTGTAGCATAAGCAGTTCGATGGATTTGCTTCAAACTTGGTACATATTGTTTTTTCGGTAATATGTCCACAGTTTTTTTCCTTATTTTAAAGAAGAACAAATAAAAGTAGCTCCCATACATTTGTTTTGTTGCCAAAAACAAAAACTTTATTTTTATCAAAAACGGCTCCAACGATTTTTATAAAAAAAAATGTCAGTTGAAGGGAGAGGGAAAATTTTGTTAACTTTTTTTTTTGGAAAAAAATTGTTATTTTTGGTACCTCTTTTTTTTTGTTTTCGATTTTCTGAAAAAACGCTTGATTTGATTTTTTTCACATTTTTTATTCAAAAGCCCCTAAAAAGTCTAAAGAATAATGTAAACCAAAATTTTTTTTTTTGAGAACTCAAGATTTCGAAAACCACTTAATGAATTTTTTCGAAACTTCGTATTGAAAAGTTTTTAACATTTTCTTGAACAGTTAGAAAAAACTATACAAAAACAACGGTACGTCCTATACTAATGTTAAAAAAAAAAACGTTATAAAAAAATGTATTTCTCGAAAACGGCTCCAATATTTTCTTGTAAAAAATATGTGTGTATTCTTGAATTAGTACAGTCCACTTTTAGGTATAAAAATATTTATTTTGAGCACTTATTAACGGTACATCCCATAGAACCACTTGTCATAGTTTTGCCTTTCTCACTATTGGATGAACCGATCAAAATTATTTTATGTATGCAAAAGAGTGTTAATAAAGCTCAATTCTCAAAATGGCGTTTCAGGTTTTTTTCTAAAAATGTTTTTAAATTTTTATACAAAAAAAAAATTGGATTTAAAAATAAATCTTTTTTTTTTTGAAAATTTAATATTTCGAATATTTTTTATTTTTTTTTATTTTTTTTTTTGAAAATATGTTTTTAAATTTATATTAATAAATACGTAAAATTGTAATACCAATTTTTTGCCCATAATCTAACACTACGAGTATTTGTAATAAAATATAATGCACAACTGGTTTATTTTTATATGGGGTTCGACTTCCCTAAAAATGATCTAAGGCAGTACGACCATTAACGAAATAGGATAAGATTTTAAAAGAGGGTTATATTTTCAAAGTTCTGAATGTCAAAATGAAAGAATAATGACCTTTTCAATTGGTCGTCCAGAAGGCTTCGCAAGGCGTATCTGAATGCTTCTGAATCTGTTCGATTGGTATCAAATAAGAGTTCTTCTCCTGGTTAGAAGAGAAATTTCCTTCTGGATTTGAAGTCAGAATCGTAACAATAAGGACAAAGTTCCACTTACGATGGCAAACTCGAATTAAATGTGAACAATAATGTCATGTAGGGATGAGCGATATTCAAACACATCAATGTTAATATAAAAAAAACCAACATCGATGTCAGAAATTATCGAATCAGAAATGTTGATGTTTCTTAATTTCGATGCTTTCTTAATGATTTTTTTGAAAAATAATAGCACGTTCAAAAATCGATTAAAAATTCAATATATTATAAATTTAAATTATTGAAAATTCTAAAAAGTATTTGTTATCGTAATTTTCATTTCGTGTAAATGTTTCGTACGTGTACGTGTTTCGCTGTATAATAATGCATTAAACGGCAATTGAACTTCATAAAATTTCACAAAAATAGTTGCGAAGCATAGTTCCTTCGAGTACAGTCTAACCTTTATAAACATGAGTTAATTGACAACAGAGTTTAGTTAAATCTTAACATCGATCCTGCCATTTTTCAAATGATTCAACATCGATGTTAAAACATCGTTTTTTCGTATAACATCGATGTTTTGCCAAAATCGATGAACATCGCCCATCCCTATACTTTTTCATGTCATTTTGTTTTTTTCCTGCCTTACACATATACTCACATTAAAATTCAGAATCAAGAATCGAGTGTTAACTTGTTCAATTTGCATCGAGGATCGGAGAGTTCTTCCGGATTACCAATCGAAAAGTACATAAGTGGAGCTAAGTAAAACTCCCTGCATTCGTGTCGTAGGTACCTCTGAGTGAAGTTAGGCTCAAAGTTAAACTGTTATGTATCATCTAGATAAA
Source organism: Philhelius pedissequus (assembly GCA_910595825.1). Taxonomy (NCBI): domain Eukaryota; kingdom Metazoa; phylum Arthropoda; class Insecta; order Diptera; family Syrphidae; genus Philhelius; species Philhelius pedissequus. Next base: position 45,745,603 of record OU343162.1, read on the forward strand.
TAAAATGTATATTCATTGCTCAATTTTCACAAAAACAACATTGCATTTTTAAAGGAGACTATTGTATGAAAAATGTCAATTGATTGACTTTCACGCACTTTTGATTTTCAATAATACCAAAACTGAGCCCCCTAAAGTGATGTACTAGTTACATATGTGTATGTATGTGATGTACATATGTGTGTTTTCATAATATAATTTATGTTGACAACTTGTTTGGAATATATCATTGTTTTCTCTTTCACTTTTTTGTACAAAAATAAATTATACCCTGAAGGACCAAAGCACACAAGTCCATAATAAGGTATTATAACATAATGTGAATTTCATGACAATAAAATTTACATACGCATAAATCCAGTCAACCATAAGTAGGTATCATTTAAACATAACATTTACAAGCAAAATTCCAGAATAAAATCAGTAAACACACACACTTCTCCAAGGATATCAATTCTTGAATGAAACATTCCTTATAGGAATATGGAAACTCAATTGATGTATTGAATGAGTAAATAGGTATACCGTCATTGGGTTGTGGAGGTCCTTTAAATAATATAAGCCTTATGGAGTAAGGATCAAAAATATAATTTATGTATTTTATTCCACATTCCAAGTACCTACTGATGGAATCATTATTATATACTTGGGCATATTATGAAAAATACTTTCTCAAGAGTAATAATATAAGCAGAGGATTTATGATTGAATAGTATATTTTGTTTCACAGGACACGAAAAAACAATTTTGTAGTGTCAATTCATTAGATATTCTGAAAACTTGATTAGTTCAAAATGGTAGAATAGTGTTTTGATCTTGTTGGACCAGGTTGGTTAAATTATAAACAATCTGTTGTTTATTGGCATACAGTGTTTAAAAAACATGAATAAGTTACTACAATTCAAAATTAATTCCAGTCCTCAGCAATATGCTTGAGATAATTCTGCCTGACTACTACCTAGAGTAGTTAGTTTAAAGGATCAGAGCGAGCCATCATGAAAACAGGGTAGGAAGATGTACAAAAGCTTACCTGCTTGAGCAAATGAAATACATAGGTGTTTGTGCATTATAAGATATTTTTAGACAGTATGTACGGTAACACCTCACATGAGGTTGTATAGAAAGTGTGTGTGTATCACTGATTTATTGAAATGAATTAATAAGATGATTGTATTCAGAAGACTTAATTCTCAAGATATTTGGTACAGTGACTCGACTTTGCATAAATAATCCAAAGGAGACTGACAGCTCAGTGGTGTGAATGTCAAGTCTGCCGAATCATCAATTATTCCATGGCGAATTATAAGATTCGAAGAGGTGACGTATACTATGTTGCTAATAATTGTGTGCTAGTTAGCAACAAAATAATCCTGGTTAAAACTCTAATTTTACTTTTTTATGAAAGTTTAGTTTTCTGCTGCGTGGATAGTGTGTGAGTTAACGGAAGTTACGAGTGGGATTCAACATTGTCCGCTTTGTCTATTGTTTCCGAAAGTTCGATCTATACAAATAGCATTTTCAATATGCCACCGCAAGATTATCAAGAGAGTGTTAATATTTTTGTTTGATATATTGGAAACAGAGAAATATATCTATTCGAAAAGCTAGTTTTCTCGCTTTCAGTAGGAAGCCGAATTCTAAAAAAATTGTATGGATGCAACGGCAACGGTAACGGAAACGGCAACGGCAGCGTGCATTATGTGTGTTCGCTAAGGATTCTTTTTTTTGTACATGTTGTGGATTCTCATTCTGTAGGTCTAACTCAGGCAATTGTGTACGCCGACGATCTAATTGCGTACAGAACAGCTAATACAGTTGAGGTCATCAAAATCCTTTTTCAGAGTGACTTCGACAAGATTCAGCGATATTGTGATGTGAAATCTTTGCCCTGACAAAACGACTCCTTTATAGCAACCGTCTTAACACCAGGGCGAAGGTGATTTGTTACATGGTCCTCATCAGGCTGATGATTGCCTACGGATGCCCGGTGTGGTTCAACTTTGCCCCATCTCAAATGGAAAAGATTCGGGTGTTTGAGAGGCAATGTCTTCGACGTTGTCTTGGATTACACAGAACACCAGAGTTAAGCCGCTTCGGGGTCACGTTGCAAGAGCCATGTCCTCAACTAACAGCTTAATTTTTAGGGCTTATTACCCCAATAACGAATATTTTGAGAGTGCGCGGTTAAGTGGCTACATCCCTCCCGAGGCATTCCTCTATTTAAACAGTCTAGGGCTGATACAGGATGGAGGGGCGGTTCCGCTCATCTAGCACGTCAGCCGGAAAACTGTGGATAGGCGACTCCTGTACGGTCGAGACGTCATCGCTCAAGGTGGAGAGGAGCGCCTTCGGTTCAGTATGACTGTGTCCGAACGGGACCGAAGGCACAGGGCGAAACAGGAGAACCAGTTCTGGTGGCTCTCTGAACAGTATCGTGATATTTAAAGTTGATGAAGATGGTATGTCTTGGCCGACTTACATAGATTTAGGGCAATAAGGTAGAGGGTACAGTCGGGGTGGCTCCAAAAAAAATTAAAAATATGTATGTATGCGGAGGCCTATGTGTATATGTCTGCGTGTCTGTGCATGTATATGTACATGTATGTGTATGTACATGTATGTGTGGGTTGCATGTTGTTGTGTGGCTGCATGCATATAAAAAATAAACAAAAAAATTTAAAAACCGAAAAAAAATGGTGCTGTGGCTGTTCTAGTTTTTAAGTAGTTTTAAGTGGTTTTGGGTATTTTTTAAGTATTTTAAGTAGTTGAAGTTATTTTAGTTAGTATAAGTTAGTTGTATCTAGTTTTATTATTTTAAGTTTAGCTTTAGGTTTAGTTTATAAGTAAAAATAAAAATAAAAATATGATAAGATACCGAGTTTTTTGTTAATAAATTTTCTTGGTTAAAAAACAAAATTAAATAATTAGATTTAATTAAAATAGTTTTTAAGTCGAAAGACATTAGTTCTAAGAGTTATTGTTTAGTTTAGAGCGCCCGTAAAGGGCCAGTAAATTAGTTGTAAGTTATTGATAATTAGGCTAGTCTTAAACATTTTTGTCTAGCTTTAAGATAGTCATAAGTTAATATTAAATAAAAATGAATACAAAAAAAAAATCTGTAGGTACCTACATGATTTGTGTGTGTATATTCAATGAGAAATTCTTTTTTTTCGTTGCTTTGTTTTTTTTATTCAATTTTTTGGTAGGTGTGTGACTGCAATTTTTTTTTTGGTAGTCTTGTTGATGCTCATACATTAGTGTGTATTGTGTTGTATGAATGTGTGTAATAATTAAGTCGATGATCTCGTTGCCCAAGCTTCAGGGTATCTACTTCTTAGATTTATAAAAGTATACTGAATAGTATGTAATGTAAATTTGCTGAACCATGAATCAAAGTTCGAACGAAGCGACACGGTGATGTTTGTACAATTGGAAGATAGGTTTGTTATGGGCGATGTATGAATGCCAGTACGGGGCTGTTATCAAAAAATGTCAACTTCCTTGTTTTTTGAACGTTTTCCATAAAATTGAAATAGATACCTATATGTTGTAGCTGAATTAGAATTACGAAACAAAAATTAGGTTTTAATTAGGCGCGTGTCCATAAGTACAAACACGCTTTTTGCTTAGTTGTTAAGGTTTCAGGAAAGAAAAGATGCCAATTGTATTCTTGGACAAATATAAATATATCAAAAAAACAAATATTGTTGGATTGGTTTTTTAAGTAAATGCATATTTTTTTTATTTACAAAATAAAAAAAATGAAACGCCATTTTAAAGTAATTTTACTAATTTACAAGTAATTTTTTTATTTCAAAAAAGAATTGAACAATCTTTTTTTCAAAAAAAGCATTTTTATTTATTTTTTAAAAACTGAAAAACCATTTTTTTTTGAAAATTTGTGTATGCAGTTTTATTAACACTTTGCATAAGAAATAATTTTAATTGGTTCATTCAATAGTGAGAAAGTCGAAAATATGAAAAGTGGTCTATTACTGGAGCCGTTTTTGAGAAATGCATTTCTTCTTGACGGTTTTCTTTAGGAAAATAAGTTTCTTAAATATTCAAGATAATGTGTACAAACTACCAAATACAAAGTTTCGAAAGAGTCGATTGAGTCGTTTTCGAAATTTTGAGTTTTCAAAAAAAAGTGTTTTTTTTATTTAAAAAAAATAGTTTCATTCATTTTGGCTTACATTAGACTTCAAAGCTTCTAGCTTCTGCATAAAAAATTTCAAAAACAACAAATGAACCGTTTGGTTGAATAGAGGTGTCTACCAAAAATAACTATTTTTGTTGTTCAAAAAAATAAATTAAAAACCATTAGAGCCGTTTTTTGAGAAAAATAAAATTTTTATTTTTGGCAAAAAATATGACAGGTACCGTGGACACATTAGCCAAAAAAAAAACAATATACCAAGTTTGAAGAAAATTCTTCCATCTATTTATGCTTTACACTCGAAGGCAGACTGATAAGTAAAACGGAGGTCAGAGGAGGTCAAATCGAAATTGAGTAGAAATAAAGTTCGTCATGCATTATACAGGCATTTTATCATTTAAGTGGGTGAATAGAGTCGCAAGATTCAAAGTAATTTTTGAAGTTTATCTTCTACTTCTTTTTAGATTGGACACGATTATGACGCGTACTTTCAGATTACAGCGGTCTATTTCTTGCGTATTTACATTTTGCTTGCCACCATTGCAAAATCTATGATACTTGCCGATAAGGTTATTCTCATTATTAATGTCACATGGTATAACTAGCTACTTTAAAGAATATGGTAAATGTTTTTTTCTTAAAGGACAATACTAATACATACATAAGATCCTTAAGAAACTAAATATGCGTATTAAAGTTACAAAAACACGTGTGTACAATTTTATGAAAAATACTATGTAAGTATTAATTTATTTTATTAAAAATACTATGTAAGAATTAATTTTTTTTTTAATAATAAAGTCTGAAGGACATTACTTGATGAATTGATGCGTTATCCTTTGAAGAAACTAATTTGCTTTTTAATTAAGACCTTGTTATGTCATTGTCATAGATTTTAATTACTGCGAAAGCACACACACAACACATTACACACCGTGTGCTAGCTATGCAATTACTTGATAGGTGAAAATATTTCAGTATTAATTTTCATCTGTGGTGGTTGCTAGCAGCTTCAAGTTTTGCTTTCATTATTGTCACAGCTGCTAATGACTGAGACCTTTATTATGGTATATAATATTACACCCATATGCCTATACCCATTTATAGAAGCAGGATTACGAGCACATTTTCTTGATGTGAATTTCTTCAATTTGGATTTTGGGTATTTCAATTTTTCTATATTTTTTTTTATCAAGAAAACTTAGATTAATTCAAAAATGGTTTTTTGTGCTTTACCACCAATACCGAGAGAATTTATTCAAATGTACATTATAATATTTCAATAGTTTCAACTTTAACTTGTCATATTCATATAGAAGAATTATGAATTACTCCCACGATTTATTCCCCGTATGGTATAATTATTCCATAATATATTTTTCATGTACAGGGTGCGCCAGAGAAACTTACTTATTTGAAAGGTCAATAAAAACAAAAGTACTTCAATTATTGTTTTAATTTTTTTTTTATTTGAGAATACAATATCCCAATTTTTTTTTTCATGCAGTCTTGAAAATGAAATTCGTCTCCACTCTTTGCAGCATATCAATCGGTATATTGGCAATGGCGTCGCGGGCAACAAAATCGCGTTCAGTTAATTCTTGCACAACAACCAATTTATAGGGATGAAATTGAAGGTCTTCATGGAGAATTCGTCGAACAGTGGTGTCAGAAATTCCCATAGCAGCTGCGTGTTTGCGAGCCGAACGCCGGGAAGAATGCACAACTGACTGCCTCACTCTTTCGATATTTTCCGGAGTTCTGATGGTCCGTTGAAGTCCATTTCTGGGTTTAGCGCCACTTCCACACTCCCGAAATGAGTTAACCACGACAGAATCAAATTACGGCCAGGAACGAGTCTGTGAGGAGGAATTTCAAAGCGAGCGCGAAAGGCACGTTGCGTAGCAACAAGTGTGCGACCGTTAGAAAAGAAGCTCTCGACTGCGAAGGCCCACTGCTCTCTAGACCAGAGCATGATGGCAACTGACTGGAGGGAGAAACAAACTTGGGAACTTCCCCCTCCAGATGCGCTCCCTATCAGCCTCTAACCGCCCAAATCACCGCGCGGGAATTTTTTCAAATAAATAAGTTTCTCTGGCGCACCCTGTATAATAGTTGCTTCCCAAAGTATATTTTTACTTGCAATATATGTATGTAGGTACTACGTATATAGGGCAAGTTTCGCATTTGGAAAAAAAATCGAACTCGAGATTTTAATCAAAGTTGACATTACGATGATAGAGAAAAGAGAACACCAAAAAAGTGGGTCCGGCAATTCCGTCGATCTACAGCCTAAACGGCTGAACCGATTTTGTTCATATTCGTTGCTATATTTTTGAATCTTTATTTTAACCCCAAAAATAACGGTACTTGCCATACAAATAATTCTACCATCTTAATTATCTCGAAAACGGCTCTAACGATTTTGATAAAAATTGGTGTGTACTAACTTGGTCAAATTTTTTTAAAAATATTTTGTTAATAACGGTACCTGCCATACAACCATTTTATTGATTTTCGACTTTCTCATAAACGGCTCAATGGATTTCGATCGAAATTTTTATACAGGAGTTCCTTTGAATTCTAAAGAATACTCCATTTCAAAATTTTGTTAAGTATTTAAAATATTGCTAAATATTTAAAATTGTCATACCAATTTTTTTTTTAGAAAAAAAATAAGAATTTTTGTATATAAAAAATTAAATAAAAAAAGACTTTAAAAATATATTGAGCCGTAATTGTTTGTTATTGGATTAAAAATTAAATTTTATTTTAAATAACTAATGGTTTTTAAAGATAATAGACCGCAAATGACCTCCACGCTCATCCACGCATATGCGGCACCTGATCAGAAAATTGTTCATTGCGGCCTGAAAGTTTGGAATTGGGATCGCCTCAATTATTGTCTTAATGGACTGCTTCAATTCAGTAAAATTTCTGGGTTTCGGTTTGTACACTTCATGCTTGCCACGATTGTATCCTGAACCCGAACATTGGGATCTCGATGATACGGTCTTCGTTCGATGCTTACAGATTCGCCAAACATGTTCACCAGCCTTATAATGGTCCTTCTAATCGGGAGTACCGCCAAACTGCAGCCTACATTCCCTGTATGTTGTTGTTGCATATCAAACAATTCGTATTTCTCTGTCGCAACCACCGTTATTTAGCTCAATATGAAAATAGGTGTGACGAAGATAATGCATGTAAGGGATTCTTAGTTGCTGTTTTGAAAACAAAATCAACAATGTAATAAAAGCAAATTTTTGGTAGAGTTCCAATTTATAATACGATGACTAAAATCTTATTATACCTACATTAACCTTGTATATTTATATGTAGGTTAGGTATTCATGTACATAAAAAACCAACCTATGACAGAGCAAAAAAAATCGAATTATCTGAAATTTCTCGTCTTGCATTTTGTAGAGGTTTTTTAAGCCATTTATATCGGGGCCATCCTTTAATAGTATTTGACATTTGATGGCTGGACAAAACCAGTTGGTTTATTTTAAATATTAGGGCGTTGTATGTACTCCTTTCTTTAAATATTTTATTTGTTTTTAAAATGTTAGAAAGTTATTTCCACTTGTTTTATACATTTTCGTCGCAAACAAACTGCTGAGATACCGTTCTCTTTATTTGCTATCTGAACAATGCGCCTTATCGAACATCTAGAAAGAAACCAAGACTAAAGATGATACCAAGACCAAGACCAAGACGAGATTGCACATTAAAATTTTCTCGAGAAAAGGGCGAGACCAAGACCGAAACGCGACAATACTGAAATTTTTCGATTCTGACGAGGCCGAGATGAGACTAACAAAAGTCTCGCCTGGTCTCGTCTCTTTGCCAGCTCTATCCCCTACGCCTTGTATTCAAGAAAAGAAAAATATTTAAATAGAAAAGAATGAATTTTTGCTTGTTTGCTTCTACTTTGCTCTGGCTCTTTGCTCCTCACTCTGGCTAGGCTTCATCCTTGCTCAACTCTCGAGCTCTTTGCTCTAATAAAATCCGCAGCTTTAGTCTTCGCTCTACTCTGTTTGTACACTAAGGACAAGTCTGAATAAAATTTCAAGTTCAATTTTTTTTTCTCAAAATGCAATACTTGCCCTATGGCTGTGACGTGCAGTGGTGGCTTAAGCAAGGCGTTCACTTACTGCTCCTTCAAGTTTTGTCTATTCTTAGTTACGATTCAGGATCACGAGGAAGACTTTGTTTTTGTTGTTTTTATTTTGTTTTATTTTTTTATATTATTTTTTATCTTAGTTTTTGTTTTTATACTTTTTTGTGTTTTCTTTGTAAGGAAAGTATAATTTAGAAAGGGAATACTTCAGTATAAGTTCAATTCGTCGGGATTTCTGCAAAACATCATCATAGAAACTGTTTTTTACTTTGAGATAATTGCAAGTTCTGATAATCTTTGCTCCTGCATTTGCTTTCTAGCACACTATAAGAGCGTGATTAGCAGAAAAAGAACTTCCAAAAGAGTCACTTGATGTGGCTATTTTTAAGATAAGTCAATTTAATTTAAAAAAATTCTAAAAAGTTTCTTTTAGAGCGTCAACCGTTCTTGGAATGTCTTAAACGGAGATAGTTTTAAACTGAGAATACGTAAAAAATTAATTAATTCATTCTTCAGCCTTGCAAAATCAAAAAAAAAATGCACCATATGAACACTTAAGGCATTCAAAAACATCAGTAGGACATTTTTTGCAACTGGAACGGCAGCGTATGATAAGCTCATTAAATTCTGATCTTGACAGCATTGTCCAATGGGGAATAAAAAACCGCGTAGAATTTAATGCTTCAAAAACTCAGTGCTGTCTTCTGTCGTTAAAGCAGAACCCACCCCCTATGCCGCTACCCATGAGCGGCACTAGCATTGAAGCAACCGATCAGCTTTCAGTCCTCGGCATTAGCATAGCAGATCACCTCTTGTGGAATGAACAAATATTTGATGTCGCCAAAAACGCTGCAAAGTGTTTGGGCTTTCTTCAAAGGTGCAAGAAATTCTTCTCCCCGTCAAATATGGCTGTAATCTATAAGGCTTTCATTCGTGGAAAGCTGGAGTATAACTCGCACATTTGGGCAGGAGCTCCCAAAACTAATTTGAATCTTTTGGATAGAATTCAAAATAGAGCTCTAAGAATGATTGACGATAGAACTATAGTGGAAACATTTTCATCTCTAGAACATCGTCGAAATGTTATATGTCTCTCACTATTTTATCGCTATTTTTATAAACAACGTTCGAGCGAAATAGCCAGTTGCATTCCTCGCCTTAAGCTTTTCAACCGTAATACTCGCGCTTCTAGGAATGCTCATCAGTTTATCCTTGAGTCCAACTTCGGTCGTACTGTTAAGTATAGAGAATCCTTCTTTAGCCATACAACGCGAAAGTGGAATAATTTACCCGGCTCAATTTTCCCCTCCCATTTTGATATTCTGAAATTCAAAACCAATGTGCATCGGTATCTCCTCTTGCATCCTTCGCTACTTTCCTAACGCTCGCACTGTGCTTGTTCATTTAAAGGGTAGTCAAAACCCCTTTAGTGGGCGCATCCGTTTAAAAAAAAAAAATACTCAACAATGTTTTTTGTAGAAAGTAAAGTATCTAAAAAATAAGTGGCGATATGACAGTTCAAAACTTCGTTTTGAAAAAGATGATGAAAACTCGTTCTAAAGTTATTTATTTGATATCTAACACTGACAATGAAATGTGCATTATGTTATCAGAATCAGATATAACATTTAACACTGCCTTAATTAAATCATTTTGTATTTTGTTCGACCTTCGACGTCCGTTTATATAACCCTGTACGTGAACGTACAACATGGTACACGCAATGAATCCGCACCGCAGGCGCACAATGAACAAAATAAAAGCCAAACGCTAACACTAAAAGCACAAATAAGCCATACTAAGATCGGAAACATTCGTACCCCAGCAAACATTTATCTGAAGGTTCAGATTCTAATCACCAAAAATGAAGAATAATATTCACGAAACCTTCAGTTTTTTTAATGAATTATGAATATATTACAAAGATCCTACAAATTCTTACCAGAGAGACACAAATAGATATGTATTCTGTGTCAAAAAAAAACAACACTCAGACTTTGTTGTTGGATCCTTCATATGGAGATTCTTTTTTTTCATCCTTCTATTTTTCTTTTTACCAAGGGGTAATGATGACGGGTCATTGTAATGACAAAAGTTTCGTTCGCATAGTCGATTATCAGTGCGGAAAAGTTTTTCGAAAGATCGTTTTAGATAGATATAAAACCATCAGCTTGTATTTTAATAGTAAATGGGTACCTACTTACTTAACAAAAAATATATATAAAAAAGCAAATGATAAAACATAAAGGTATGTAAAAAATGGTGTTAAATTTTCTTAGAAATATAAAAATCGTTTCTTTAATTATAGCATCGTGTAACAATTAAGAAGTCCTGGAAGCTATAAAAGCCAAACAAGAGGCAAATCAAAAAATGTTCCAGAGGCTCACCGATGAAATATTCAATCATAAATGAATCAGAAATTATGAATTCACTAATGATGCAATTTGAATCCTTTTACCTGGGCTCTTAGACACCGATTTGAATCATTTTAATGATTCATTCATGATCTGAAAATTCTGAAATTTAATGAACGTATATAACCGTTCCATATATTCCTTTAAATAATTAATCCCTGAACCTTTTCTGAATCGCAAAAATGATTCCTGTACGATTAATTAAAGTGAAGGTATATACTTAGAAATCCTTCACTTAATTGAATTTTATTGATTTATGATTTAGAAAAGATTCAGGCATTAATCATTTAAATTAATATATGGAGCGCTTATACACGTTCATTTAAATGACGAATTTTCAGATCATAAATGAATCATTACAATGATTCAAATTGGTGTCTAAGAGCCCAGGTAAAAGGATTCAAATTGCATAAAAAGTGAATTCTATTTCGGCCGGTTTCTTCACTTTTATGAATTAATTATCGTTCATTTCTGAATTAAAATGTTTGCTGGGACGTTTCACCCAAAAACCATTTGTTAACATTTTTGTATTTGTACCTTTGAAACTCTATCCATGAATAGAATGGGAAATCGAAATACAAAACAAAAACAAATTACTAGGGCTGTGTTGGCTATGTGTCTATAGGAAGATGAACAGTAAAGATTCTTGTGTGCGTTTGTATCAAAGTCACTATGAACGGAAAATGTACTTGTGTGCGTGTTGCAGCTTATAGGCAAAAGTCAAATGAAGGCAGAGGTTTCTGTTCCTTATGTTTTTAGTTTATGACTAAAAGTAAAAAGAAATTAAAGCTCTCTTTTTCTCTTTATCATGGTTTTCATGTGTCGCAATCAACGTTGCCGAAGTGGCACGATCGTGCACCTTTGGCACTTTTTAATTTAAATGGCACTCTGGCACTCGAACGCTTCAAATGGCACTCTAGGAATCAACGAGCAAATGTTTTCAAATATATCCAAGTTCATGATCAGATCAGGTAGTGCATAAGCTGGAAGGGTTGTTTCACTCTTAAATAACAATCGTAAAAATCGACTTTCTTATAAAGTAATAAAATCATTTTTGTCGTTTAATGAATTAATAAAGTCTAAAACTTGACAGCGATTCGCCTTAAAATGTATATTAAGATTGTTCAGTGACGAAAAAGTTAGAACAGAATAAAACAGAACAGGCCAGAACATAACAGATTTGTGAGAAACTTCACAACAAGATAGAACAAATTAGAACAGTCAGTCATCTGACAGAGATTATAACAAAAAAGTATTGTTGTTTACCTACAATTCATGTTCGTTTATTTTTGCAGAAACATTCTTAAAAATAAATTGAAATGGAGTTGAATTTATATAAAAAAAAATATTTTTCATGAAATTGAGATGATTTCGACACGGAAAATGATTTATCAACTAAATCTAACATGTTTTTTTTTAACAACAGTTCTCACAAATCTGTTCTACCTTAAAAGCAAGTACAGAAGATCCTGTTCTAAAGTGTTCCAAACTGTTCCAAACAGACTCCTTAAACACCAAACCAGAACAGTTTAGAACAGAAAATTTCTCATTGAACAGCAAACTCCTGTACTTTTCTGTTCTAAAGTGTTCTAATCTGTTCCGAACATCCCATTCAACACACATATTGTTAATTGATGCTTTTATTTATTTTGTATGTTTCCTTTCTTTTATTTTATCTATTAATTTATTTTTTTATTTATTTGACACTTACAAAATTTTGTTTGCGGCAACGCTGGTCGCAATGTCGCATGGCATGGCATTGGCTTTGGCTGGCATATCTGCTTTCTCTTATGGTAGTATCTATCTATGAGGTACGTTTACGTACAGTTGCAGAGAATGAATCCGCACCACAGCGCACAACCCCAGCAGGCTTATGAAAATGAATACCAATTCTCTTCGTTCTGCTTCCTGATCCTGCTTCCTTTGCACTACGGATACCGAAAACCTATAGTGGAATGAACGACGTTGACCAACACGGTGCGGTGCACTAAATGTTGATGAACACCTAACCATATAGGCTTGTACTTGCAATTATCTTTTCTCTTTCTGTTGGATATTTTTGTAATATGGGGATTTTTTCATTTGGGTGCGCCGAAGTTGGGAGAACACCCAAATGTGTGCATTTGTGTTTTTTTTTTTTGATTGAGAATGGATTATCTTCCTGTCCGAAAAAGGAAAAGGAAAACCGCTGAGAAGTGCGGTTGATGAAGGTGAACACCAAGTGATATAGAAAGATTTATAAGGGAACATGAATTTCGTGTCTTTTTGAAGTGATACATTTTTATGCGAGGGTATACCGATGCGTTACGTAACGCGTTACGGTGGGCATTCCTTTCTCTGAATTGAATTATGAAATAAAAATACTTGGCGAATTTGTTGGATTTGAGCTGGGTGCATTTGGATAGTTGTATCCTCTAGAACCTAGGTTGTTTTCAAGTGGAATGCTGTGTAGTAATAATTTGTTAACTATTGAGTTAATGAGAAATAAAGAGTTATCCATTTTGCGGTTTCAAAAGTATAGGGCTGGAATTCGACATCTGTCAGACTAAGTTGTTAAACCAATTTTTTTTTTCATTAGAAAGTCTGACATTTACGAAATTAACTATCGCATACAAATTGTTAAAACCTACTACAAAAATTGTGATTCTGCCACAGCAACATATAGTGATTTAAGAGGAGATTATTGTTTACATAATCGTCCAACTACGCAAGCAATTGGCAAAATTGGGAAGAAATTTGAAGAGACTGGATTGGTTACAGATATTGTAAGGCTTGTGCATCATCGTTTCGCTCGTACCACTCAAAATATCGCTGCTGTTAGTGAAAGTGTTGCTTAAGACCCGAATGTGTCGATTCCTCGTCGTTTTCAGGAATTAGGACTGTTTTACGGCACATTATGGCGTATTTTGCATTTGGATCTACACCTACATCCATAAAAAGTACAGCTCACAAAACAACTGAAGCCAGCTGACCATTCACAACGTCATTGATACGTCGAATGGGTGCTTGAACAACAGGCGGAGGACGAAGATTTTTCGAACAAAATTTTCTTCAGCGGCGAAGCACATTTCTCACTGAATGGGTATGTTAATAAACAAATTTGTCGTATTTGGAGTATTGAGAATGCTCAAGTAATTGAAGAGAGGCCATTACATCCACAAAAAGTCACTGTTTGGGGCGCTCTTTGGTCCGGAGGTCTGATTGGACCTTACTTCTTCAAAAACTACGATGGAACGACTGTCACCGTCAATTCGGAGCGTTATGGTCATATGATAACCGACTTTGTTTGGCCTACTATTGAAGAATACGACTTGGAGAATATGTGGTTTCAACAAGACGGTGCCACATGCCGCACAACTCGAGCGAATATGGCTTAAATGCAAGAGACATTTCCTGGCCGCGTAATTTCTCGTATATTTCGATAGGAATCGTACGATTGCAACATTATTAGGTTTCAGGAAACGCATTCTTAAAGCAGGTGTCATAAACTTATCTGATTTACCTGTTAATATAAATAAAGTTAATGTAATTCTAATTGAATGCAATAATATTACAACTACTACTTAGTGCTTATGGAAGTGTTTGCCTGGTTTTATTTTAACTACTTAAATGAATGCAAATTTACTATACAAAAAGTATATAACCTTTTTTTGCCAGCGATTGTTCATTAGTCAGATTGGCCGAGCGGCCTAAGACGCTAGATTTAAGCTCTGGGATCCCGCGAGGGAGCGTGGGTTCGAATCACACATTTGGAAATATATATATTTTTTTAAAGTGGTAACTTCTTATGGGCGGGTAAGCCGCTTCGTTACGAAAAGAAAAGAATTTTATCTTTTTAAGGAGTGGACCTAGAAATCTGAAATTTTCAGGAATGACACAGTATATTGACTTGAATGTTTGATAAGCATGTCGGATTACTAGAATATAATTAACCATAAGAAAACTGTAATATTGAGAAGATTACACATATCAGTGATTTACATTTGACTGGTGTATCAAATCATTACTCTATAAGCTATGCAAGCTTTGCAATCATTATTTCAAAACAGAAGGAAAACATTCAAAATTGCCTGCTTACTCTTATCATCGATGTTTAGTGTAGAAGAACAGTTATGTTTGAAAATTAATTAAAAAGAAAAGATGTGGTTGTCTTGAGCTAAATATCTTCTGTTCTAATAATTCAATCTTTAAGGTTAAGGTCTTAAAATTGAGGTACAACTTGAGGCTGTATGCCCGTATAAAATAATAAGGAAGTGTCTTACTATTTGTATAGCTTAATACGGCTTTTATGACATTCTAAGGCACATTTTCTGATACACACCCTAAGCATTTAAGTTCTACTTAAGGACTTATGTGACAGTTTACGCAGAGGAAAAAGTAGCCCATAAGCGTTTTAAGTTGAACATAAATATTTATGATTCGTATCAGCAAATGGGTCTAAATGCAAATGTTTATGAAAAATTTCAATATTTATAAAAACAGTATTTCACAAAGTTATTGCCCCAGTACTTAATTTTCTTCAAAATTTCAGATTCAAATAAATATCCATTTGAATTTTTTACTTACTTAAATTGGACACAAAGTCCAATTTCAATCTGCTGCCAATTTGTAAGGGATCAGTTCTAAATAGCTACTACATCTATAAAAATAATAATAAGAGGAATCAAATATTTTGTGAAATTCACCTTTATATTTCTAAGAACTTTTCGCGTGATATCGGTAAGCATTACCAAATTATCATATTTTCCACGGATGTGTGGTCACATTCAAAGTTGCCATGCACTTTGGATTTATTATTTATAGCTACACAGTTATGCATGAAGAAGCATGAGCAGATTATCGCAATAAGTTTTGGTGAAATGCAAATTTAAAGTCGACTCCGCAATGTGTGAAAATGTAATTGGAAAAGTTTTCTCGAAACTTTAACTTCTATAAACCAGCAAAATTTACCAGAATCGATGACACTATCCTTTCATGGACGAAGGAGGGTTTGGAAAATATATTGCATTAGAGTATGGCTCCAAGGTTATTTATGAGTTTTGTACATCTTTTCCAAAAATCTCTAGAGAATATCAAAGGGAGGAAGTGTATTTAATTTTCTAGTTAGGTGTTGTTGAGGATACAAAATTTAAGAATATTTAATGTGGTTTAAGACACTACCCTGTTTCACAGATCATACAACAAATACAATGTATAATTTTCAGAATTCTGTTGTATGATTTCTGGTTCACAGAATTGTTGTATGATTTGTTGTTATACAACAATTTATTAACGAAAACTTGACTGGCCACTGGAAGTATTTGAATGTTGTATGAAGCTGTTTCATATTTTAATAAATCATACAACAATTTAAAGTCAAATTTATCATACATTTTATACAGTATAATAGTTTGCTGTTGAAAAGGTTTACAAATAAGAAAAAATATCCCAAAGTAAGTAATTGTTTAACTATTTAGTTTATTATTTTGATATTTTCTTGTTAAAGGAAGCCAAAAAGCGGAAAATTCTTAATCTCCAGAAAAATGAACGAGACTATTGTTGCTTTTGAAAAGTTTGCCGGTTCCACGGTCACAAAGGTTATGTGTATTGTGTAATTGTATATGCATATGGAGGTATATAAATGCCTAAAATGATGTACGTATTTATTTTAAATAAATAAGCTGTAATTGCAGTATTCGAAAGTAAATAAATCTTTACGTTTCTGCATTAAGCGTTAGTGTTTGTATTTATTATACTTCTTTCTGGCCTGCGCCTGACTGTCCTTATGGCTTCAACACTAAATACAAAACTTATTAAGTAAAATAGTTAAAATAATTCTAAGTATTTCCACTCTGCATTGTTGTTGTCAATACTTCATCATCTATAGCTGAATTCCAAATTTAAAATGCGCTATTTATGTTCCCAAGCGTTTTAATATAATCTAAGAGCTCAACACACATTCAAATTCATTGAATTGAATTTTTCAATCAAAAGGACTCTTCCACATACCCTAAAATTTTCCTAGGGCGACTTCCAATTATAATATTAGTTTCCATTAAATTCAATGTCTCATAATAAAAAATTTCACAAATTTTTGGTTTGAATAAATTTATTTCACGTTTATAATATGACAATTCCTTGAATTTTCTTTGATTGATTAGTAATATTATTTTGAATTTTAATTGACTAATAATATTAAACTGAAAAACAACGCAATGTCAAATCATACAACAAAACAAAAATCATATAATACTTCCAATCAAATATGTGAAACAGAAAGTTGTATGTGTTGTTTGCTGTATATATCAGCATGTATGTGGTATGAACTGTATGTTGTTGAAATGTTGTATGATCTGTGGAACAGGGCCCAGAACACCAAAACCATCAAAAATATTTTTTCTAACGGTAAGGAAAATCGCAGCCATACCTCAACATTCTGAATGTATGGATACATATCTTTGGGGGTTATCTTAAATAAAAGTTTCGTCGGAAATTCTTTTCTCATTCGAACATAGGAAACTTGGATGATGCTCGAATGTTCCCTCGGAATTTATTGGTATCGGGAGTAAACTTTCCCAGGGAGTTTTACTGTCATTTCATACAATTTTTTGTTAGAAGGAAATTTATTCCTTGGGATATTCAGTATAGCACGAAACATTTCGTCGGAGTAAAATATTCTGTGGGAAACGAAATTCCGTGAGAGATTTCCGATAGGAGATGCTGTTGAAATTGTACTTTCAAAAGAACAACGACCAGTGATTTTTTTAATTGTCTTGAAAGTTTATAAATCTCAATAAATAGACCTAATTTCAAGTCTAATTTGTTCTTAATTGTTTTAGAGGTTTCAGGTGCTATAAGGGAAGTTTTGCATTTGGAAAAAAAATCGAACTCGAGATTTTAATGAAACTTGTTATTGCGATGATAGAGAACGCCAACAAAGTGGGTTCGCGATTCCGTCTGTCTTTCTGTCAGTCTGTCGATCTATAGCTTAAACGACTAGAGCGATTTTCTTCAAACTTATTACTTAAGCGTTTTAGGTGATTGTCTCAAACAGATTTTTGAATGTTTTTTTTTTGTGCCCCAAAATTAACGGTACTTGCCATACAATTTTTTCTACAATCTTAGTTATCTAAAAAATGGCTTTAACGATTTTTATAAAACTGCACTACTTTATGTATAGTCTACATTTTTGTCAACATTTTTTGTTTTACATATTTTGTAATTAACGGTGACATACAACAATTATTTTGATTTTCAACTTTCTCATACACCGCTCAACGGATTTCGATCAAAATGTTCATATAGTACGTCCTTCTCAATAATACTGCATTGCAAAATTTAGGAAAAATTGTTTTTTTAGATTTTGGAAAAAAAATTAAAATTCAATACATATAAGTCGAGTCTACGACAGTTCATACCAGTTTTATAACAATTGTTCGCCCTTAAACGTGTTAAATAATATTCTCCGTGCTTCGCGCTGTTTGAGGATTGCTGAATTTCCTAAGCGAATGCCCTCGTAACCCTACGAGTTCGCATAAACTCAACTTGTCTATCACACTGTTGGCATGTCGCGAGACACTCAAACGAATTCAAAGTAATACAAAGGGAATTGCAATCAATTGAGTCCTTAAAAATTAATGAGAAAATCTGATGGTAACCTTTTTAATGTGCAATAAATGGTCTTTGGAGAATTTGAATTCGTAGTCTCAAAGATAGATTAATGAATGCAATCTTTTAATTGAACTCATTAAAGATTGCATTCTTTTACAATCTTCATTAGCACTCGTTCAGAAGAAAAACAATTGCGATGAATGAAGCTTATTATTTCTAAATCTTGATGAGTAAGGAATTATAAAAAGACGTGAATTGACAACAACCATCTCCAGTCCTTATCGCTTCATTAAAAATTCCAAACTCGCACCTTTAATATTCGTAAACACTTACGAAACCAAATTCGTTTAATACATGGTTTCACACCTCAAAACAGTTTTTAAAAAAAACTGATTCTTATTCTTATTGTGCGAAAACATCTTATCTCACTCCACTTTCATAAAGTAGGATAAGCTTTCTTTGTTTTTTTTTTTTTTTTTTTTTTTTTTTGTTGTGGTGAAAGAATACTTAGCCATCCGTAAGAGCAACGTGTTCAGAATATTATATAGAGCCTTTATATTGCTCATCGTTAAGCGCCTAGCAAAAATGTTTATTTGCACAATATAACAAGATACATTTTGAAGCCTTGTTGATGTTAATTCAACTCAAACTAATGAAATCATAAAAAATTGTTCGCTGAAACGGTGAGGCGCGTTGCAGTGGTGTGGTGTTTTTTGACAGGATTATCTATACAAAATAAAAATTAACTAAATATAAACCTTAAAATCTATAAAAACAAAAAATGTCCTTGCTCATCCACCATACCGACTAAGGTGAACGAACACTCACCGTTAGATTGTCAGTATAATGTGTATATAAGGCCTGCAATGCAATGAAAATAGGAACAATATTTCAAGAAAAAGATAAAAGGTGCAGGGCTTGATAATGCATTATTTACATATATAGTTACAGTGAACCATAGAAAAAGATTGAATTTTGAATTGTTCCTTTTGCGATATTTAAAAAAAATATATATAAAACTACATACATACCTATATATTGATTTTAATGCGATTTTTCGATACAATTTCATTCTGCATACATTTGTAAGCTCCTGACATAATAAGAACCCCTTTAAATATATATATATATATATATGGGTGTCCTAGATTTGCCTCCATTATCAATATACATACCTATTGATGTTATTTTGAAAGGATTTTTGATGGGTTGGTGTTTGCCAGACTACAAACCTATTACACCATAAAAGTTAATGGAGGACACACATTTTCCTTCCTTTTTATTTATTGTTGTGAAAGAGTGAAAGTTGATTCGGTCAAGTATCCTGGGTCAGTTGGACGTAGAAGATGAAATGACGTTTTAAGTGCTCTCAACCTATAATCACAAACCAATCTGTATAGGATGAAATGATATAAAAAAAACGACAACGAGAAAGGGGTAACAAGAGCCCATAGATTTCTTTTTTATTTGCAAACTTGAGTCTTGTGAAAGAGTTAAGTTTGACAGGGTTCGTGAAATTATTGATTGATTATGTAATGATACTTTGTCTGGCCAATGATGGTTATAACACAATACGAAAATAGTTTTACAAAAAAGGCCAGCAAATTTAAATATCTGGAGCATTTACTATCAAGAAAATAGGGCAATGTAGCTTTTTATTTAAAAATCATCAACTGCAAAATTAAAGTTATAAAAAGTTCTTTTCTTCTAGAAGCAAACTTTATTTTTTACTTGCGATAGGTTGGTATATATTATATAAGGCAAGTTTTAGATTCGTAAAAAAATTGAACTCGAGATTTTGATCAAACTTTACATTACTATGTCGGCGAGTGTACAGCCTAAGCGGGTGGATGGATTTTCTTCAAACTTATAAAATTCGTAGTTTGATGTTCTTTTATGTAAAATTACCACCCATTTTTTTACCCAAAAATAACAGCACTTGTCATACATCTTAGTTAGCCTAAAAGGCAAATCTTATTTGTTCTGAAAAACGACTCCAAACATTTTTATAAAATAAAATGCACGGCTGGACCGCACGAACTTGCTCTTATGTTCGATCACATCGTATGCAAAGGATTTTTATAAAAATCTAAATATATCCTTAAAATCGTTCTTAACTTTATTTTTTAAATACACAAAATTTCTTTAAATTTTTATAAAAAAATATGTATGACAATCTTAAATATTTAATAATATAAACTTAAAAACAAAAGATTAAATCGGCTTAATCAAAGAAGAAATAATTGAAAATTCTGAAATAAATACTTAAACTAATTTGAGTTCAAAAAAAAGTACGCCATTTTAGTTCTTGTAAAAATTTGAATATATGAGAAAAAAATTTAAAAAGCTGTGGAGCGGTTTTTGAGAAAAAAAAAAATTTTTAAACTTTTTGAAAAAAAAATCAAAAACGCCAATTCATATAATAACTATAATTTTTGAAAAATTTTTTTGAGCAGTTTTCAAAATATAAATTTTTAAGATTTAAAAAAAAACAAAAAAAAAACATTAATTGAAAATATTGGTACGCAGTATAAATTGGGTAACCTAAACCTATATATTTGTGAAATTTCGAAAAAATCGGTTAAGCTATTTATGAGATAGTCGAAATAAAAAAAACGGTCCTATAGAAAGTGCCGTTTTTAGTCATTTTAAAATTTTTTTTCAATCATATGATCGGTCGTACCTAAAAAGCTGCACTGAATTTTACTTGCGATTTTAGGTACTATAAGCAAGTTATGGATTCGTGCAAAAAAAAATTCTGACAATCAAACATGACATTATGATCATAGAGAACACCAAAAAAGTGGGTCCGCAATTCCGTTTGTCTGTCTGTCCTCAAGACTGCAGCCTAAACGGTTCGGTGGATTTGCATCAAACTTGGTACATATTGTTTTTTTCCAATTAGGTTCCCGGCGTACAAAAAGCTCAAAGTGTAAGGGGGGTCATGCAGCCCCCTGCAAGCCCAATATATGATTTGGGGTGGGTACAAGTTTGGGTACATATATGCACATTTTTTTGGATTAAAAAAGTTGCAACAAAAAATTTCAAATACTCTAACTTGTACCCACTCCAAATTCTATACTGAGGAAAGCAGGTGGGTTGCAGGGGGGCAACATGCAACCTTAGGCGCCGAGCTATTTAAAATTTATTCTTTACCTTTGAAAAATTCCATTTTGCTTTCAGGCTCTTTTTCCACACCTATGTGGCATAATTTCTAACATTTCAAGCATTTTTTCCATACAAAAAATTCTGGCGTAATTACCGGGAGTCGCATACTGTGTCTACATTATTATGTAGACCAAGACTAGATAACATTTTAAGAGAGCGACATAAGCGCTAACAAGTCCATGGATTCTTAATACTACTTGATAAGCAGTACCTACTGTGATGCTCTCTGAATCGAAATAGTTCATTGGAGGAGTCACAGACGATTCTATCTAATATTTTACAAAGATTTTTAGAATTTCTTCGAGTAGTTTACGAAATCAACTAACTAAACTTTTCGATCGGTATTTTAAGATTTTAGAATTTGGTTCATTTTTACAAATTAATAGAAAGTGTAAAATTTTAAGACGTACATTTATTAAAAAATATAAGAAATTCAAGCCCTCCATTAAGCAGTTGCTTGTTATGAAATGTATTTTCAATCTTATATAGACGTTTATTTTTGTGTGATTTTTTAAATTAGCTTTTTAATTAATTTCCCAAAAAGCTTCTTAAATTATTTTCTTTACTATTACAATTTTTATTTCTAAACTTTCTTAAGGAAAAATGATTTCCGAAAAATATGTGGTCTTGAAAGAAAACTGAAACTATCCTCAGAGAAATCTTGGATTCACTTACCATATATTCGAATGTTGACGAACTTAGGGAATTTACTTAAGGATTAACCCTAAAACTTTTTGAACCACATAATACCATATGTTTCCTAGAAACTTTTTCACAGGAGAACTATAAACGACACAAATGAATGCTGATAACACAAAATGGCATCCGGAAATTGTTGGAAAGTTCAAGGAAATACACACGACTCTTAGGTATTTTGATTTGAATTGAAAAGAACCTTTATTACAATTGAAATCGATATGTTAATGATTTTATAAGTTTTAGAAATGTATACAATGCCTCATCAGTCAGTATATTGTCAATTAATAACACTCACACTGGAATTGTGATGTGCAGTTGCAGGTCACTAAGCAACTGATTCTTCACGAACTTTTAGGGCTACTAATTAACTTGTTTGTTGCATGTTTTTAATTAGGAATTATAACTCGATGAAATATCTAATAATATTACCACACACATTTCAAATGGACTCTAATTAGAATTGGTTGCACTTTATTTTGATGGAAATTTGTTTTATTAAAAATGTATTTTAATTTTTTGTTGTTTTCTGTACACACGCAGGATACATTGCTAATAAGTTCACCATCAAAAATTCATAATGCATTTCAACTTCAATTATTGTGCACTAGGCAGTGTTGTTCCTCTACATGTCGACTTTAATTGTCTACATTTCAACGTAGACAATCGGCCGAGAATGTCGACAATGTAAACAATAACTTTGAAATCTTAAATCGTAGAAATAAAATCATTTCGAAAAGTTTTTGCTACAATGATAGACAGGTCGTTTTAATATTTTCCATAAAAATATAAGTTTCAAGGAATAAATTTTAAAATGTTTTTTAAATAGAAAAGTTTAAAGCTCGTGGGTACTATTAAGACCTAAAAACAAAACCTTTGAAGATGAAGATCTAGGCGAAAACCAATAATAAATGCTCAGCTCTTTGCACAGTGTGCAACAAAACTCTGCAAAATACTGCTGAAAACCGTCTTCGCAGGAACAGGTAATGGAAATTAATTATTATTATTATCTAAATATTGATTCAAAACTGAAGCATTTGTTTACATTTTGCAAAAGATATCAATGCATACCTCAAACAAGGGCATCTGAATCGGATGATGTCTCAATAGTATTCTTATGATATTTAATATTTAAAAGCCATGTTATTCAACCATTTTGTCAGAGTAAAATCAATAGGGCAAAATTTTAAACATTTAAGCGCTACTCTAAATTAGTTTTAAAATGGGAGTCGACTCTAAAAATGAGTTTTGAAATAAGGTTCCACTTTTTGATAATTTTAATGACAAAAACTATATCTTAACTTTAAATAGTTCGTTTAACTTTAAACAGAGCAAAACGCTTCATAAAAAAATTAAAGAAAAATGTTTTCTGAAGAAGAAGATTATAATATTTTTGAAGATTTTGAGATTTTTAGAAAACCAAAAATATATGAAGTTCGAATTCGAAGAACTGGATCACCTTGAATTTTATTCAAGATACCGATTTGAAAAAATAATTGTTCGATTCTTAATTGAAATTTTAAAAATCTTACCTTAGCTTTTATAAATTTATAAATATATTTAGTGTGCTCTTGTGCTTATGTTTAATTTTAATTCTGCTCCATTACTCTATCTGTCAAAATAAAGTGTGCTCAACATAAGTTTGATTAACGTAACCATAAAGATCTGCCTACGTTATTTAGAAGATTTGCTTACCCCCAGTTTCAAAGTGCGAGTTTAAGCTCCACTTTTGGTTTAAACAGTGTCGCTTAAACCTTGAACTGAGTTCAATTGTTAGTTTAAGTTAACTGAGATTATTCTGCCGTTTAAACTTCAGTTCAGCGTCTGTATTGTTTTTTTTTTCATAAAATATTACGAAGAAAAAAAATTGTGTATTCAAATGTTATCGAGTTGTTATAGCGATTTTGATATTATTTTATTTATTAGTCTCGTTGTTTCGCGTGTTTTTTTGTGGCAGAGAGACAAAGGGAGGACGAGACAATGCTGCCAACTATTTTTCATAAAATATAGTTAAACGAAGTTCAACTGATCTGAAGATCGGATTTCACTGTGAAAACGGACGAATTAAACCAAAAATTTAAACTCAGTTTAAGGCCCAGTTGATCTTAAGTTTAAACTCCCACTGTGAAACTGAGGACTAGTGTGTTTAAAATTTAGACAAAGTTAGACAAGGGATGGCAACTAGACGACTGCTTTAACAAGACTTAAGTTTATTCTCTAAACGAGGACTGTTTAAAATTTTGAGCGAATATCTTTGCAAAAAGGATTGAAATCGGACACCTCCAAATTATGTGAGAAATTTGTCAGTTAACGATTTGATTACTGAACCAAATTTGCAAGGTTTACTGGCATTTTTTAAATTTTATTACTAAATTCCTCAAATTTTAAAACTTAACCAGTATTAAACCAGTTAAGTGAATCAATGGACCTGTCAAATTTTAATGAGTAGGTATCATAACAAAATAAATAAATTAAATTTTCTCGAAAAATATTTGAAACTAGAACTTTTATAAACTAGGTATTTGCTTAGATTTAGATCAAATGATTTTTTCACGACAATCTTGTTCATACACACGGGTTTTTTTATTATAGAAAAACTTTGTTTTTTATTTTAAACATTTATGTTTTGTGGTTTGAAAAATTTTAGTAGGAAAAATTATGATTTATGATGGTTTTAGGAATTGTCTACAATGTCTACATTGTCGACGCATTTATGTCGACAATTGTGAATTGTATACATCGAATTGTCTACATTTAGACAATCATGTAGTCTACATTTATAGTCTACATGGCATAACACTGGCACTAGGTTGTAAGCAGTTGACAGCATTTCTAACTCAATTACATAAAGTATTTTTTAAATTCTTTGCATTTGATTTTAGTAAAAATAACCTAATAGGTATTATTTTTGTTTTAATATTTTAAAATTAGGAACGAATATATTTTCTGTGCATAATTATAAATTATAAGCATGAAAGTATTATAACATGATAAGATTAGATACAGATTTGATAATTAATTAGATTTTGTTATTTTTGATAAGTAGTCAGTTACTAAAGGCATATTGCAGGTTATGTATTGGCGAACATTAAATTTGGATCAAATTCGATATTACGATGACAGGGCGACACATGAAGATTGAAGAGATATAAAATGTATGTGGGTCGCACGTACTTGCTCTTATATTCGATCACTTCGTTGGGACGATATTCTTGGTAGATGCAGCGAAATGTGTTTAAAGCCGTTTTTTTTAATACTAAGTTTTTAAAAAAATTCCTTAAAACGTTTATAAATTGTAAACCCATTTTATGTATTTATGTCTTTTTCAAAATCTAAAAAATATATTTTCGTTAAAATTAATATAGTGATTTATCTTGTAAAAAAATATTTGATCAAATTTGGAGCAGCCGTTTAAGAGAACGTCGAAAATTACCAAGTATGGAATAAAGTATTTTGAACTCTTCTTAACGAAATTTTGAAATGGTTTAGTATGAAAAGTAGATAAAAAGTGTTTGAAATTACTAAGAAATTTAGTAAAGTGTGTGATATGCTTTTTACTTTCCAGCCAAGGTTTTGCTCGTCGTTTAGCCAGGATCGTAATGAAGAAAACACGAAACTCCAAATGAAGGTATTTAGACTGTTATTACAAAATCTTTATCAAAAACAACTTATTAAATCACAATAAACAATATTTAGAAAAATTTTATTCTGGTTATAAAACGGTAGTGGAGGTACTCCTCGTAAAGGTGTATTCATATACCGGTTTTGAGTAGTGTTATTTCTGGATCTGGTAGGTACTATACTTTCGGATTTTCTGGTTTCTGATGACGTTCGACTATAGCAGTCTATTAAGCCCTGGCTTGCCAGGTCTGGCACTACAGTTTAGTATAGAATGGCAGACCTAGCCCCTGTTAGCTGCTAGACTCGACACGCAGGCCGAATCACTGTTAGATCAGCAGGTATTGGGCCCCTGGTGGCCGATCGATGAATAAGATCAGAATTAATATAACCAAAAGACTTTAAGTGTGCGACCATGATTTTCGTTCTTCATTGCAGGTTCGCATGTAATACTTCTGTTAAAAACAAAGTATGAACTTTTAGATGATGAACATAAAAGCTAACCTCAGTGGATTTTTAATGATGGTGAATCGTATCGAAATAGAATGTAATTCCAGCTTGTATCATCGGGGACAATTATTCATAATTAAATTTCCTCTTCTTTTTATAAAGGTAGGTAGCATGTAAAGCTTTGTTACAAATGCTTTAATACTAGCAAATTGTTAAGTAGGACTGGTAGCTGGATGTTGTAGGAACTGGGGGCCTCAAGCTGTATCTTTTCCTACACATCAAGTGCATACATTAACTCCAAGTTGGTAGCCGACGGATACTAGTCTTGACTTTATGTCATGACTTGCTAAACTTGTAAGTGCGAATGTTGAACAACATATTAACAACAGGCTATTTAAAATTGTCTTTTTTATATATAATTGCGCACGCACTAAAGGGGTCTTGACTACCCTTAATATGAAGAAGCACAGTGCATTAGGAAAGTAGTGGAGGATTTGAAAGGAGATACCGATGTAATTCGGTTTTGAAGTTCAAAATAGAGCATGGTAAATCATTCCACATTCGAGTTGTACGGCTAAAGAAAGAATCTCTGTACTTGAAAGTACGTCCGAAGTTGGGTCTAAGGGTAAACTGATGAGCTTTCCTAGAAGTGCGAGTATTACGGTTGAATAGCTTAAGGGGAGGAATGCAACTGGCTATTTCGCTAGAACATTGTTTATAAGCAAGCGATAAAATAATGAAAGACATGAAACATTTCTCCAGTGTTCGAGAGATGAAAATGATTTAATTATAGTTCTATCTCCTATCATTCTAAGAGCTCTATTTTGAATTCTATCTAAGAGCTTCAAGTGAGTTTTGGGAGCTCCCTCCCCAAATGTGAAAGTTAAACCCCAGCTTTGGACGAATGAAGGCCTTAAAGATTAGACCAGATCAGAAGGGGAGAAGAATTTCTTGCATCTTCGAAGAAACCCCAAACATTTTGCATCGTTTTTGGCGACAGCAAATATGTGTTCATTCCACAAGAGGTGGTCTATGATGCACATGCCAAGGACTGAAAGCAGATCGGTTTCTTCAATGCAAGTGCCGCTCATGGGTAGCGGCACGGAGGGTGGGTTCTGCTTTAACGATAAAAGACAGCACTGAGTTTTTGAAGCATTAAATTCTACGCAGTTTTTGAATTCCCCATTGGACAATGCTGTCAAGATCAGATTTTAATGAGACGCTGCCGTTGCCGTTTCACATCCGAAGAACAAGTAAGTGAATCTGAAAACGAATATGAAAAGCTGAGAGTGCTATCGTCAGCAAAACTATTAAGTGGATTAGAAGTTCCAGATAAGAGATCATTAATTAAAATGAGAAAAAGGGTCGGAGGCAATACGAAGCCCTCAGGCACACCAGCATTTATTTTGTGAATATCAGACATCAAACCGTCCAACACAACTTGTATTGAACGGTCCGAAAGATAATTTCTAATCCAACGAAGAAGAGATTCATCGATACCAAATGCACGCATTTTCGAAAAGAGAGCTTGACGCCAAACTCTATCAAATGCTTTTGAAATATGAAGCGCAATAAACTTACTTTCTCCAAAACGATGTAAAGATTTGTGCCACTGTTCGGTAAGATATACCATCAGATTACCAGTGGACCTATTGCTACGAAAGCCATACTGCCGGTTATTAAGGAGCTTTCGTTTTTCAAGATATTTCTTAAGCTGATAATTAATCAGCGTTTCCATGACCTTGGAAAGAAGGGACGTAAGTGCAATTGGACGGTAACTAGAGGGTGAAAAAGATTCGCCTTTTTTAGGGACAGGCTGGACAAATGCTGTTTTCCATCCACTCGGAAAGAGACCTGTAGAGTAGGGCAGATGGAAAAGCTAACGAAGTGGTTTTGCCAGCGTTAAAGAACACCTCTTCAGAACGATGGGAGGGATACTATCCGGGCCAGCGGATTTGTGTATATCAAGGTCTTTGAGGACTCTAGCAACTGCACGAGTGCGAAAGAAGATTCGTCTAATAAAATCGTTTACGACGAATCATAACACTTTCTGGCAGCGTCGAATTAAGAGCGAACTGCGCTGCAAGCAAATTGGCTTTTTCGCGAACTGACAAAAGGTGTGTCATTAAGGACGAGTGTTGGAACCGAAGAAGAAGTTGAATTACAAATATTTTTACAAATGACCACAAAATCTTACTATCTTTGGGACTATGTAGTATTTTTTGCCTTAATGTTTTGTCATGCAAAAATTTGGTTCTACGAATGTTAACGTCTTTCTAGCTTGTTGAAACTTTTTCCGGTTTTCCTCAGTGGGTTGGTTTTATATTTCCACAAACTTACTTCTCTAACCCTAATAACCTCTTTACAGCTCAAATCAAATCATGAATTTTCTTTTGGTTTGATAGGTTTCACCCTATTCGGAATAAAATTTCTGATTCCGTGAAGAATTAAATTTGTTATTATTTGTCTTACTGTAACTGGTGCTGGATTAATCTGTTTCCTACATTATCTTTCAGTTTAACTTGTTTGCAAAATTAACAAATTTCACCATATGTCAATAGCTGTGATGTAAAAAATTTCGGTATTGGTTAATGCTGGAATGCAAAAAAATACTATTGTTTTGTGAAAGGTAAATGTCAAAAAGTAAATATTATTCACAAATGTCATATAACAAGAACTGTTATAACCATATTGTAGATTAAGTGGAAGCTATTAAAACTATTAATGACAGGAACCTACATTTTAGGATTATGATTAGTTAAAGGAATATTTTTATTCACCCTTGCTTCTCTGCAACACTAAAAGTGAAAGTTATAATTTTCTGTAATATAATTGCATATAAACCAATATTTCTTCTCAAAAAAATCTTGTCACACCCTCTGTCTCAAATTTAAAGCTCCGACGGATATATAGAATTTATAATATGTAGTATGATTGGTTAATTGTCAAAATATGAAAAAATAATGAAACCAGACTCACCAAATCGTTTTTCCTTGTTTTTAGTTCGTTTTGTACCTTTTACTTATAATTAAAGATGTACAGATCCTTCTAAGGATGTTGCGCACAACATTCACAGGACGGTGCTCGATCTCTTTAATAAGCACTTGAAAGAGAAAAATAAATGTGATTTTCAGTTGAACGATCTTACAATTGATATTAAATGAAAAGTTAGTTATTTTTTGTTTTAATTAAAAATTAACAGTAAAGTGGGAGTAGCAAAAAAATAAAACAGAGAAACTTAATATAGGGTCCGCCAAATAACTTCTTTTTTTTTTGAAAATGGGCGCAAAACATCGAGTGTAGCTTCGGCTGTGTTGCACGTAGCACCGTCCTGTTGAAACCAAATATTGCCAGTATCCTCCTCATCAATTTTTGTGAACAAAAATTCGTTCAACATGGCCCGATAACGATCGCCATTGACTGTAACGGCCACTCCTTGCTCATTTTCGAATTATGCCTCTGGACCAAAATCCGCACCAAACAGTGACTCGTTTTGGGTTTATCGGCTTTTCAATGTATGCCTGCGGGTTTTCTGTGCCCAAATGCGACAATTTTGCTTGTTTACATACCCGCCAAGATCAAAATGAGCTTCATCTGAAAAGATGATTTTTTTTGGCAAAATCGGCATCTTCTCTAAGTCGATCGCAAGCCCACTTAGCCAGCGTTGTTCAAGCGTATACACAACCATATTCGTTTAGCGGAAGAATAAAACTAATTATCTGTCAAATCAGAATGAGCTAAGTGTTACCATTCACGAAATAAGCACTAGTTGAAAAAAAAACGTTAGATGGCGGACCCGTTATTACTCAATATAAGGCTCAGGCTTGGGAACTGGCCTTGGTATGCCCTTATTAATACATGTTATTGGTAGCTTCGGCTGTGTTGCACGTAGCACCGTCCTGTTGAAACCAAATATTGCCAGTATCCTCCTCTTCAATTTTTGTGAACAAAAATTCGTTCAACATGGCCCGATAACGATCGCCATTGACGTTTTGGGTTTATCGGCTTTTCAATGTATGCGTGCGGGTTTTCTGTGCCCAAATGCGACAATTTTGCTTGTTTACATACCCGCCAAGATCAAAATGAGCTTCATCTGAAAAGATGATTTTTTTTGGCAAAATCGGCATCTTCTCTAAGTCGATCGCAAGCCCACTTAGCCAGCGTTGTTCAAGCGTATACACAACCATATTCGTTTAGCGGAAGAATAAAACTAATTATCTGTCAAATCAGAATGAGCTAAGTGTTACCATTCACGAAATAAGCACTAGTTGGAAAAAAACGTTAGATGGCGGACCCGTTATTACTCAATATAAGGCTCAAGCTTGGGAACTGGCCTTGGTATGCCCTTATTAATACATGTTATTGGTCGATCGTCTCTCACTGAAAGAGATTTAACATAGTCCGCAAATTGTGTAATATTAAATTAAAAACAAAAGTAGTTGTGATAAATCACGCTCCTGGCAAGGAATCCGATGACCCATGGCCCTTAACAATAAAAATTAACAAAACCACGTATTTCAGGGAATTAAATATAATGAAAAAAAAAATACAAAAACACTTTGATTTTGATGACTCGTCGAATGGTTTGATAAAAGCACTTTATGCGTTGACGAAACCTCTCAAATTAAATGAAGGATAGATTTAATTGAGAATCAGATTTGATATTATTAACTAATTAGTAGTCTTAATATTAAAGAACACAAGTGTGAGTAGATACCGCACTTTTGATATACCTCAAAAAATTTAGTAATGTAAACGTACGCTCTTATACGTTGTGCTACAAACAAGTGTTCTGAGTTTTCACGCTGAGGGCTCAGAACTTTCTACTCGAACTTATAGTTTGATGAATTTAGTTGAAGTGATAAATGATGCAGTGAAATCTTCTGGACTTCAATCGATCGTGATAACGAGTTCCTATACACTGGCAAAAACACAACTTTTCCTGATAAGACCTGAATTCACGCTTGGGAGTTCCAAGGACAGCAAAATCTCTTAAAAGAATGGGTGATTCACTTGCGCGCCATAATCAAATCATCATACTGAACGAATATCTATACTCATTTAGTTATTTCCATCGACTTTTGACGAGTATATCTCAACTGATCGCTATTTATACAGGTTGTCCCGTAAGTCAACATCAAGCGGGTACAGGATTATAGGGTAGCTTATACCTGTATTAGGAAAAGTAATTTATAAAATTCATTTCGCTTGGTTATGTAATAATTGCAATATTTAGAAAAGTAATGAATATAAATACCCTAGGCCAAATTCTTAGGTACTGTGGTCAAAAATTTCTAAATTTTGCAGTGGTTTATATTTTTTACGTAATCCTAAATAACCATGCTATTAATTCCAATCACAAATCCAAAAATAAATATTGTTAGTTTCGTAAGAAAAATAAATATTACTAAGTCATGGTTCAAAAAAATTTTGTAACCAAACTTTGACACTTCATATTTTAAAAAAAAATGTACCACTCTAATACCAACAACTTGTATAAAAAATTGGCCCATTTTTTTTTTTTGTTTTTTATAATTTACACGCGCTCAAGGGATTATACTACCCTTCAAATGTTTCAACACAGCGCGTTCGTTAGGTTAGGAAGAGAAAGGACGATAGGAACGATGTGTGGCGCGATGTTCTGAGACTGGAGGTGACTGTTGTCTCAGATTTTATCTCCAGGGATGGCGGCTGAACTAATGCGGAGAAATTTCCGTATCTTATTTATCTATGTCCCTTATAATTTGCATTATTTTTTTCATTCATTGTCATATTTATCGGTGTACTAGTCCGATGGGTGTAGTGGTTTCTGTTGTGATTTGTTGTTTACGAATGAGCATAATGGATAAATTTGGTTTTGGTTTGGATATCCAGAAGCATTACGAATCCTCCGGAAGTCTTCTAAGACCATTCAATTAATAAAAAACAATCATCTTGACGATTTTGAGAAAAGAAATTCTCTTCTTGATTTGAAACCCGAATCAATTCTCGAAGCACTAATACATTCATACTAAAATGTCAAACCACAATTTTCTATTTGATTTTTCGTCTTCGTCGTCATCAGGTGTTAAAAGAAATTGGCAGTATGGTACATCCCTGGATCCCTGCGTTCAGAAGATTTTCGAAGATATTTAATCAGGTTAATCCATATAATCGTATCAGTAAGCTCTCGAATTTCTCTCATAATACTGAGTTTGCATAATTTGGAGAAGATGCTATTAAGTAACTTTCCAGAACTGGATTCTGGAAATGGATAAAGATGGATAATAAATCCTTTTTTGAATATATTAGCCCAACTCGTCGATAAAGATGAAATCTTATAGACTTAGCTGCTGACAATGTAGTTCCGTTTAACAACTATTGATAATTTAGAGATAAAGAGGAAATTAGAACATATGAGCTGGAAAAAGAGGCTTTTATATTGTTAAAGACATTCGCCACTTTTTATCTATGTAAAACTCACGTTCTCTTCAAAAAAAATTAAGAAGAGAAATAGGATTAATATGGAAATGATTTAACTGTCAACGTCTTAATGATAAAATCAAAGCTTAAACATTCCTTAAAAAGTAAGCAGACACACCCGTCCCACTAAAAAAAATTCTATGTTTTATTTTGTTTACTACAGGACTTGCAACGGACAAATTCCTAAACGCAAATCTTACGCAAAAAATGCTAACGCGGCTTTGTAATGCAGACTGTCTCAAATCACAGTTTATTCTTTTTTCTTGGGCAAAAATCCAGTCCGCAATTCACTTGCTTTTCAATTTTAATCGTGCATTTGCTTAACTTGAGACTTGTCTTGCAAATCTTCCGTTTAGAAATTTGGCCAAAAATTGTTTTTAATCTTACCGGCTTGCGACCGCGACCCCCCCCCGAGTAAGTCTTGTCCACCCCCAGAGGGTCGCGACCCACATTTTGAAAAACGTAGCCCTAGCAGATCTTTGGATAACAAAAATGTGTGTGATTTAGACTGCGTATAAATCAATGACAATTTTTCTCTTCTTGTGATTTCTGACGGCCGTTGGAGTTACAAGAAATATTGTAAATTTAAAATTGTACCTTCATCAATCACAGGTATACATACATTTTGGTGCCGATACTTTTTGAACTGTTCTTTTGTAAATTTGACCTCCTGAAAACGAATCTGCAATCGGTTTTTGCCTAGCAGCTCCCGTTTTCATGTTATGGGGTAGGGTGTTGCAAACCTGACACCACTTAGAAATACCCAAAATAATTGGGAAAAGAAGAAAGTAAAACATTTTTTCTTTGAAAAACCAAGCTCATTTAGTGATATTTACATATTAATATAAAAAAATGATAAAATAATAATTTTATTAACAAGATACTAGCGAGTACATTTCATATACAATATATTTTTCACTGCTGATTTGATGTACTGGAACCCAAGAAGCTTCGTTTTTTGCTTGATCTGCAATGTGTTTTTTTCGGACAATCTCTTAGCAGATTCCGGCAGTAATCTGCCTTCATATGCGTATCCCACTTGCCCTGGTATCGTTCTTCCATTGTCCTTATATCCTGGTGAAATCGTTCACCTTGCTCTTCACTCAAGTCTCCCAAGTTTTCAGGAAACCGGTCCAAATGGTTTTGCAAGTAATGTACCTTGATGCTCATGTTACATCCAAGCTCACGAAAAGCAGTCAGCATGTTCTGAACTAAATCCTTATAATTTAAAGCCTTCTTGTTGCCTAGTAAGTTTTCGACAACTGACACAAATGATGTCCACGCTTTTCGCTCTTTTTCATTCATAGATTCAACAAAATTGGTGAATATGCCAGCTTTTATTTTTTCAATGCTTAATCCTTGCATCTTTGTAGATATGAACTTAAAACATGATGAATCCTTATCTAGAGCCTTAACAAATTGCTTCATTAAGCCAAGTTTTATATGAAATGGAGGCAGGATTATTTCATTCCGATCAACCAAAGGCTCATTAATAACAATTTTTCCTCCAACAACCATGTTCTCTCTTTCAGGCCAGTCTTTTTTTACCCAGTGATCTTGTTTAGCTCTGCTATCCCAAAGGCACAAGAAGCAGGGATATTTTGTGTATCCACCTTGCTGTCCAAGGAGAAAGTTAACCATTTTCAAGTCAACACAAATGACCCACCCATGTTCGTGATACTTAATCTTTTCCAAGACTATAGCTATATTCTTGTACTTTTCTTTTATTTGGGTTGAGTGAGCAATAGGTATTGATCCCAATGCGTTACCATTGTGTAAAAGCACACACTTTAAACTTCGCTTGGAACTGTCAATAAACAGACGCCAACGATCTGGATCATACTCGGGAAGGCTCATTTTTGTTAAGAGACCTTTAACATCCTGACAGAAAACGATATCTTCTTCCTGAGAGTAGAACGTAAGCAAATCTGCTTCCCTTTTACGATAGAACGTTATTGTTGTTCCTTCATCAAGTAGATTTTTATTCTTTTAGCCGGGATGCCAGTAACTCAGACGATTGTTTTGAGAGGTTAAGATCACTGATGAGATCACTTAACTCACTTTGGTTAAATCGTTGGGGACTTGATGCATTTTCCTCATATTCACTGTCTTTATCTGTATCGCAGTGGGTTATTTCATCCTCCGAAAGATCTGGTAGCTGATGAAATGTTGGTATGGGAACTTCATCGGAATGAGGGATGGGCCGTTGAGCAGAATCTAAATCAGGATACGTCCACTTGCTTCGGTTTTTACTATTGATGCCTCTGATATTCACTAGACAGAAATAACAGTCGTCATAGTGATTTTTTGGTTCTCTCCAAACCATAGGCACACCAAATTTCAGACTCCTCCTTTTCCCATTAGTCCACTGACGTAGATGTTCAGTACATGTTTTGCAAACTACATTCGGTGCCCAAGATTTATCTTGATCACCAAGTTTTAAACCAAAATAAGCATTGTATGCTTTCTTCACAAATTCAGTAATGGATTTTCTGTTCTGATTTGCCGTGTATTCACCACATACATAACAAAATTGCTCGGGATGATTTACACAGATTCTGCGGCTAGATGAAATTTTTGAAAATTAGCTCTTAATCACTTAAAGTATTGTAATGTTTTACCAAGGGTTCGTAATAAATAAAACTTATTCACTTTGTTTAAAACTTCCACTTATTTATTTCGTAAATAAAACACTTCACTTTTTTGCAACCAAACAATTTATTGTTCAACATTCAAATATACCGAAACTAATTTTCGAAAACAATTTACTTATCTCTTTACAACCAACTTTACCCTTTCACTATTAAAAACAAACTGTGTCCAGGTCGGCAACACAGTTGTTTATATAGCAAAATTTAGGTTCTATTATTTTAATTATATAATTATAATTATAATTTATAATAAGACAATTATATAATAATTATATAATAAGATAATTATCTTTCTATGACAGGTAGAGGGGCTAATAATTCCCCTTCGAATATTCTTTCATATGAATTTCTTGCATATGAATTTTTTAAATTAGCGTAAATTGAATATTTCTGTAACTCAAAAACTAGAACTGCTAGGGAAAAATGGTTTTCAGTTTTGAAATCAGCGTTAGAATTATAAATAAATCAGCTGCAAAACTCAAGGCACCAAAAATTTTTTTGTAGAACTGTGAATTAATCACAGTTCAAGAGATAAAATGATTTTTTTATGTGTGTTACTATTTTTTTGGCCACCTTCTTTAAGACACTAAATGAGTACAAATTATTGAAAATCATTGATAGAAATGCACAAAATTATACACTTAATAGCCAGATTAATAAAAAACCCTTAGCCTGATACCACTTTTTCGTCACGTCACGTGATCATCTAATTAGGAAGGCAGAATAATCAAGTCTTAAATTAATGAATGTTGCTGTATATACATATGTACCTTAATAGATTGACCAGTCAATACGAAAGTAATGTTTAATGTCGATACGTTGGATTAAGCTTAAAGTAGGTATCGCATGTCACCGCAAATGGCAAGTAAAATCTTGCTGATGGCAACCTTTCTATTAGTTGAATGGGTAATTGTTTCCAACTAAAAATACCAATAATAAATTAAACCTTAGGCTGTCTATTTGAACGCCTGTCAGTGTCAGCGCCAGTGCCAAAAAGACATATACCACACACATTTCTTAATACACGATACGATATTCAACTGACATTTTCAGTTTTAATTTTATGGGAGTACAAAATGTAATTAAAACTTCCTCACTACTGCAAATTAGCTTTATAGAAATTGAATTTTCTTCTAAATTATTCATTGCTTGTAGGCTATTCGTATTACGCAATACTGTGATATGTACTATAGTTGTAGTAGTATAAAAAATCAAAGGTGTATACCCTTGTTTCCATAGAGAGTTTAAAATGAGCCAACATCGACCTTAGGCTGGAATTAAAAACACTGTCTGGAAATTTAAAGATTAATAAGTAAAATGTCAGGTTAAATATTTAAATTGGAAATATTGTAGTTACATGAGTGTATGTATGTAAGTAGCTAAGTGAAAAAGTTTAATTTGAAGGATTAATGAATTTATGTTAATGACAAAAGTCGTATTTTATTTTATTTTATTTTTTTTATTTTCTTTTGTTTATAGTGCAAACTATACTCTGTCCCAGAAAAATAGGCAGTACAGGCAAGATAGGACATTTGCCTCTTATTCTTGCTACAGTGAGTTGCATAAATCTGTCACCCAAGACAGGGTTTTCGTAGTGTGTATCTTAAATGGATATGATAGAATAGTATGTAGAGTTACCGCCCTTTTTTTAGATACGAATTTTTATTTAATCGTTTTGCTTATAAAAATTTTATCTTTTTCCACAACCATGAGGTAAGATAAAAGGTGCTAGTAGGCAAATCCGTACAAGTAAAGATAAAACATTTATTCCTTAGGAATTATTATAATTAAATACCAAAATAAATATAAATTCATCTTTTAAATAACTAAAAATATTTACAAAATATTTTATTTAGAAAAGGAGTTGGTGCTGCTGCTGCTGCTCCTGCTGCTGTTAACTTCACCTAGGTTTATAACAAGATTTTCTACAGAGCGTTCCGAGAAAACGTCCATTTCCCACATTTTCGGCTCAACCACCTGCTCGACGTGTCGGACACACCGATGCCATTTTTACTTCACTTCATATTAATTAACCACGCGCTTCAAAAATCTACACAAATAATGTTCTTCTTCAAAGAAAACAGCTTAAAATCTTGTGACTGCATTTTACCGTATTTCCACACATTAAAAGTAGTGCAAAAAATGATACTACTCCACGATAACACTCATCATTCAAAACTTTTTTTAAAGCTCTCAAATCAAAAGCACCTCAACAGAAGCCTAAGGAAAAAAAACCGAGTTAACAAATCGACACAGGTCTATCTGAAAGCACATCAATATTTAATGGGGATTGAATAGCAGCAGCAGCCACAGACCACAGCAAACGCAATTCAGTCCACAGTCCACATCAGGGCTGCCAGAAATCATGATTTATCCTTATTTTCATGTTTTTTAGACCCAAATAATGTTTTCATATTTTTTTAGTCCAAAATTGTGTTTTTTTGTGACACTATAATCGCAAAACCCAACATGTCCAAACTTACCCTACATAAACACAAACACGAAACTAAAAGCAAAGAGCAGGATGAACACTTCATTTGTAAGTATACCTACACTTTGCTTTTTTTTTATTTTCATGTAGGTAGTGTCTTTGAGTGAAGAGAACACATATTATTTTTCAATATAAAACTTTATCTACGCACTCTTTCACTCACCTCGGGCCTTGCAATATTTTTGACAGCTCAGCTAATACCTCGAGCAACGTAATGGCAGCGTTCGGTGTCACACAGCTTTCTGATAAATTGCTGAAAAATATTCTGTGCGCTTGTGAACGTATAAAACCCAATAGGTAACCATTTCTGTCAAATGCCAAAACAGAGAAAAAACGAATTGCTTACGATTACGCTTCAGCTCAAAGTGAATTAAACATACATTTGTTGGGTAAAATATAAATTTTAAATGAATCAGGAAGTAAGACCACAAATGTTTAAAAAGAAGAAGATGATGTATAAAACAGATAATTAAAGTTCACAAACAACAGTTGAAAAGACATCTGATTTCGTTGTCAGCTGTGCACTACAATACATAAGTATTATAATGTTAATTTAATATCTATATTTGTTTTACATACTCATGATATGGTTTCAAAATTATCTATTTGAATTCTTTCTTTTGTTTTTCATTGAAAGCGTATCTAACTACGAAATAGATCCGTCATGTTTTTTTGTATCTCAAATCATGTTTTAAAAGAATGTGGCAGCACTGGTCCACACTCAGATGTGCGCTGAGTAGGACGTTGGGTATGCGTCAGATGCAATGCAATTTCTTTTAGTATTTTATATATTTACGGACACGAGCAAACACTTTTTATGGAGAAATTCTTCCATTTTAGTATGGTGCAAAAATATGACACCCTAATGATTTTGAAAAAGTTTTCCCATAAGACCTGTACTGCCTATTTTTCTGTGAAAGAGTATAGCTATGCTTCAAATAAGCTCTTTAATCCTCACACTCAGAAGGTAATTGTTTATAATTATTAAAATTCAACTGTTCCTGTCCAAAAAAGTATCTACTTACATACCACATGCGTATCTATGTCCACACAAATTTGAAGCAAAATGATGGGCTTTAATCTCTGAAATTTAATTTTCATGTACATACTCGTAAACGAGGTATATGACGCATGATAAAAAGTAATTTAAAATCATGCATCTAATTAAACAAAAAAAAAACAAGGAAATGGCCCGGAAAAATGGCACTTAAAAAGTTCAAGCCCTTTTTTAAGGGAAGATTGCGGTATTTTCCGAATAGACAGGTAGGTAAATCATTACTCCCAAAAACCAACCTTCCACCACAGATATTTGTAGTCGTTTACAACAAAGGATTTTAATTTATTTAGGGCTTAAAGCCTAAGGCCATGTTTAGCATTTTGTTGGTATCTACCATCTTCTTAAATACTCGTATAATGGTAAGTTTGAATTAATAGATTTTTTCAGTTTTGTAAATTTTCACCGCCCTTGTTACTCTCCTTTGAAAAACATTTCTGGAAAATTCATGAATTAAATACTTTATGGGAAAAAGGTCTAAATTTTGCTTTTCCGCAACAAAAAAAGAAAAAAACGATTTTTGACAAGAGCGTACGCAGGATTATAATGAGGGGGGAAAACTCATTCAAGAGAGAATACAATTCCGATAGATAGTTAAAATTCTACATAAGCTGTGTTCACTGAAGAAAATATTAAAACAGAATAGCACAGGACAGAATAAAAGTTAGAAAAAAGTTAGAACAACAAAAAACGAGATATAATAGTCAATTAAACGTCATTTGTGAAAACATTTTCAAACAAAAAAATGTGGAATTTTTGGGTTTTTTTCTTGTTGATAATGTGCATTTTTAACTTAATTACTAATAAATAATTATTAAAACAAAAAAGGGGTGAACTAACTCCAAAAAAGGCAACGTAAAATCCAAGAAATCGTATTTGATTTAACGTTGGAAAATAGTATCATGAACATATTTAATTTAACGTTGAAAATATATTGATTTAACTACGCATCATAGGTTTAAGTACTGTCATTCTTGTTTTAAAATGAACCGCATTCGATTCAACAGTGAAACAACTTTCATAAATTATTAAGTACGTTCAACCTTGATTTAAAGTGGAAAATGCTAAAATGTTTTCAAAATTAAAATTCCATGCACAACTTTCAAAGTGTAACATAGTTGATTCTACTTTGTACAACATCATTTCGAAGTTACAGCCACTTACAAATAACACTTATACATTAAATTATTCTGCCACAAACATTGATGAAAGATTTTCAATGTAAAATCAACTTTAATTTGAATTCATTCATAGTCAATTTTAAGTGGACCCAATGTAACATCAAAATGTTTAAAATTTAAAATGAAAGCGATGTATAACCAAAGTGAAATGTATTCGTTTTCACATTGATGTTGCATTTTCAAACTACGATCGACGTAAAATCAAAGGGATTCATAGTTGATATTAAGTGGATTCCATGTAGAATTATTAAAACAGCAAAAAAAAACTACCTGTGTCGAACCGGGCGCTCGACCGTGTTTTGTCTTTTTTTAAAACAGTCGGAGCTTAAACAGTATACCAATTAAAGACGTTGAACGTTAAGTAAAACTATTAAGAGAATTTGAAATGGAATACATTTTCCCTACGTTGAAAACTAAGTTTTGTTTTAGTAAAATCATAAGAAAATTTATCCTAGTTTATTTTTTCATACATTAGTTTATTTGGAGCAAGTCTTAAGCCAGACACCATTTTCTGGTAGCTTATCCCGAGTCCCGATGCAATTAAAAAATGTGGACCGATAAGATTTTCTTGGGATATGGGGTTTGAAGCAAAGCACAAGTGTATCCCTACATTAAAATCCAGTAAATTCAAATTTGTATTAAAAAATAAAAAATACAATTTTTATATTTCAATATTATCGTTTTTTCAATAAAAAAAAATTGGAAAACATTTATTAAATTCAGATTGACGTAAATCTTGAGTGAATCCAAGTTTTTATTTTAAAAACGTAAAGTAGTAAACTCTACAACGTTTCATGGTTGGTAAGATTAAAACTAAAACATTTCCATTTCAAAGTAATTTCGTTTAGAAATTACTTAAAACAATATTGAAACGTAGTGAAATTAAAATTGAAAGATAGTATTTTCAAAGTTGGTTCGTAATATTTTTAAGCTCGAATTCATTTAATTTAACGATGCATTATTCTAAAAATAAATTTGGATAATTATACTTTCAAAGACGTATTACTTTGAATCTAATATCGAATCGAAGTTGTTCCATTTGGTTTCTAAGTTGGATGATATTGATTTTACTATGATTCCACCTTAAATCAAAGGAAAACGTATTTAAATCAAGCACGAAAACTATTCGATTTCATATAGGAAAAAACGTTGAATCAATGATGTTCCACTTTGATTCTAAAATTTTCATCTTTAACCCCGAATCATTCCAAAATATACTTAAATCAAAGTGGTTTTCTTTGATTTTACGTTGTTTTTTCTCTAGGTGAACAAATAGTTGTATTTTCTGCCCAGAACAGTTCAAAATAAGTCACTGGACAAAGCTTTTAAAGCTTAGTTAGTTAGTTGAAATAAAAAAAAATAAAATGCACGACTGGCTCGCACGTACTTGCTCCTATGTTCAATCACATTATATGCAAAAGATTCTTAATAGAAACGGCTAAATGTATTTTTAAAGTCGTTTTTCACTTAATTTTTTATATATAAAAATTCTCAATTTCTTTCTGAAGAAAAAATGGTATGAACATTTTAAATGTTTAATAATATGAATTCAAAAAGAAAATTTCAGAAAAAATTGTCCACCCGTTTTCGAAATATTTTTTTTTTCAAAATCCAAAAAAACTATTTTTCGAAAATTTCGAAATCCGTTGAGCCGTTTATGAGAAAGTCGGAAATCAATAAAATGGTTGTATGACAGGTACCGTTAATTACAAAATATTTTAAATTTTTTTAGCCCAAATTTAGACCATACCCAAAGTAGCACACACGCCAATTTTTATCAAAATCTTTATAGCCGTTTTCGAGATAATTAAGATGGTAGAAAAATTTGTATGGCAAGTACCGTTATTTTTGGGGCTAAAACAATAATTCAAAAATTTATTTTGGACAATCAACTAAAACGCCTAAGCACCAAGTTTGAACAAGATCGGTTCAGCCGTTTATGCTGTAGATCGTTCTACAGACAGACAGACAGACGGAATTGC
Organism: Philhelius pedissequus; assembly: GCA_910595825.1. Taxonomy (NCBI): domain Eukaryota; kingdom Metazoa; phylum Arthropoda; class Insecta; order Diptera; family Syrphidae; genus Philhelius; species Philhelius pedissequus. Next base: position 45,787,645 of record OU343162.1, read on the forward strand.
GGGACACACTTTTTTGTTGTTCTCTATGATCGTAATGTCATGTTTGATTGTTAGAAAAAAAAATTTGTTTGCGAATAGTAACTTGCCTTATACATAGTACATATAATCGCAAGTAAAAAGAGCGTGCGTACTTATGTATATAAACGAGCCAGAAGTAAAACTTCACTAATTTGAAAAAAAATTTTCTTTCGTTATTTTAAGTCAACTTAAACATACATTATGTATTTTTATGGAAATCCTTCAAAGAACAACGAATTTGACATTGACATACAGCAATTTTACACTACATACATTTATAGGTACTACTAAATCTACGAAGTAGATGCACTGGCAACGAGACAATCGACTTAAATATATACAACACAATATAAAGAGTTATCCATTTTGCGGTTTCAAAAGTGAACGTAAATAAAAGACATATAAAATATTTTTTTCACGATATTTCTTTTTTATTATAAAACTTGAACGTTGACATTATGTGTGAAACACTACATCATTTAAATAACCACCAGGCGAATTGTTGCAAGCATCGATTCTTTTGAGGTAATTTTCGACCACTTTTTGACTTAAAGGCTTATCTGCATAAACACGGTCTTTCGCGTAGCCCCACAAAAAAAAAGTCCAGCGGTGTCAAATCGCATGATCTTGGTGGCCATTTATTATCGCCACGACGAGATAATAACTTTTTGTGGATGTAATGGCCTCTCTTCAATTACTTGAGGATTCTCAGAACTCAGAAGTAATATTCTTTCAAAGACCTTAGATATTACGGGCAGAAGCGAAATGGGTCTATAAGATTTCTTATCATGTGATGGTTTTCCTGGTTTGAGAACCATTATAACTTCCGCAACATTCCATTGGCCGCGAACGTACTCTAGCCTTGGAGTGACATTTATTATAAATATAAAGAAGATTAATTAAACCTTTGCAAGGAATCATTTGGAGAACTTAGGCCGCAATTAGGTTATATCTCGGAGCTTTCTTATAATTAAACTTTCTTATTTCTCTACTTAGTTCGGCAAGGGTACCATTTCTTGTTATGTAATTTTCGCTTGAGTTAGAAGGTATATTTAAATATTCATTGAGTCCTTGCCCATCAAAAGGTTTAAATGTTTAAACTTTTGCCTTTTCTTTGTCGCTTTTTGCCTATTCGTTTTGATCATTCTTAATCGGAGGTGCTGGGAGCTTTGTTTTCTTCGTTACTTTGACAGCTTTCCACAGTGAGTAGTTGGATTGTTTTCCTGCTGTCAAGCTTTCAAGATAATTTCCAACTTTAGAATTTTTTAATTCTTCTATCGTCTTTTTTAGTAAATTACACAAGCGATTTAAATTTACCTTGTGTTGAGGAGCTCGAGTTTGTTGCCATTTCTTACGTGCTTTTCGTTTCTCTTTTACTAAATCTTTTATTTCCTGCGGATATTTTAGGTTTTTAAAGCGAGGCAATTTCTATGGGCACGTTGTGCATTCTTCGGTACGGGTAAAAAGTATAGATTCATAAGATATTCATGCCTGCTAATGAAATATCGATGTTAAAAGAGAAAAAAACAGATCTATCATTCCAATATGGTGGGACAAGCAGGGTGGTTGCATTAAGCTTTTTGTGGGCTGTAAACATAATTGCAAATAACACTTCACACAAGTACCAAAATAACCTAATAGTGGGATTTTTTTCTGTGGGACATATGTCCCACCTAGGAGGGACATAAGTCCACACAAAATTAGTTTTTGGGACTTAAGTCCCACCGAGGTGAGTCAGAGAACTCTCCGAAATCGTCTGAATCGGAGAATATTTGCTTCGAGGTATTGTTCCGACAGCTGAGGGGAACATTTCTCCGACAAATCAGAAAATGGTCCGCTCCGACGGTAACCTCGATAGGGCAGAATATTTTAATATTTATTTATTTATTTATTTTTGTTGCATTATATTATTTTCTTATATTTGTATATTGCAAGAAGCAATGGGGGAACTTTAAAAACAAATTACAAAATCACATTCGAGGTGTAAGCGATATACCGATGAAGTACATTTAAATTTTTGATATTACACGTAATTTTAATATGAAAAATTGCTGTTATTTCATAATTTAATGTTTTCACTTCTATCAGCGATTTTCCAGGGATGTGCAACGAACAAGAATCTTAACAAAAAAATCCCTGAAATTTCCCTTTTGTAGATTGGTGAAACTCAAAAGATTTAAGGGTCTGTAAAACTTAAGAGGATTTTTGATAAAAGTGCGTTAAGTGTTTGATTGTTAAAATTGGTCATAACAGTAGATTACGAGCACATATTCATTAGAAAAAGTGCGTTAAAGTGATATATATAAACTTTAAATTGTAAGCAAACTAATTTAAAATATTTAAGCACAACATCACTTAACATTTATTAATCTTAAAACAGATTATTAAATCTTTCTCAATTTTAAACAATTTTCAATAGTATAATTTATATATTATAAATATCTATTTAAAATATAACTTTCCGCTAGACCTACTTTACTTGTGCATGAATATTAACACACATTTAAAAATACTTGCGTAAATGGGGTAATCAATCAGCTGTTTATCAGATTCATTTATTTTCTTTCCGTATCATATTCGTAGGATACATTTATCAGAACTGAACAAAATATTCCCAACACAAATTTTGGTAGCTCGTTTCCACGGAAATAAAATTATATTGTTCCTCAGGTTTACCAGGGTTAAATACCCATTGTGACCCTTTTTGAAAATAATGTCCAAGGGATATTTCGAGTTAGTAGGAGCCTGGTTACATGAGTTTTTTTTGTATTTGTTTCATCTTTCATCTTTTTGATATACATATTTACATTATGAAGGTACATTTTATTTCTTTTTCGATGATAGTTATCTCAGAACTTTATTAATACAGTGATTTGAGAATTTAGTCGTCATAGTAACATGTTTGTATTCAAACCGACTTGATAACATTCTAGTTCGGTATTCAGGTTTTTTGTTCACTGGGAGGGAAATAAATAAAAGTAAATTTTCAATCTTATCATAAATAATTTGACATTTTATTAAGTAAAAAAAAACAATATAAGGAAGTATAATAAAAGATTTAATCTAATAGATAAAGGTTGATATTAACAGTTCATGTTTTTATTTTTCAGGCAAAATTCAGCTTCGAGTTGTAGAGGTACATGCTAAGGCTAAAACTATTAACAAAATGGATTTTATCCTATGGTAGCGATGCCCTCATTGCAACAAGTCGACTGGATCTGTGAGCATACCTGAAATTGTATATGTAAAATTGTGTTATCAGCTACAGCAAGTTTGTCGATTCTCTGTTGCGCACAAAACTTGGCATTTCGGTGATATTTAAAATAGGAAGTTGTCCCCCAACTATATCTATTTCGAAAACAACTTAATTGATTTTAATTCGGCTTCGTATACTTGCTTAAACGTAAAGGGTTTAAAAAAAACTGTTTTTCAGAATTTAAAGAAGAGAAGAAACGAAGTATTTTTTGTATATTAATTCAATTATAAATAATTTTAATAAAAAAAAGGAAACAGTCGTTAGGACTGCCGATAGAAATAAAAACATTAAATAATGAAATAACAGCAATTTTTGATATTAAGATTACTTGGATTATCAAAAATTTTAATGTACTTCATCTGTATATCGCTTACACCTCGAGTGTGTATTTAATTTGTTTTCAGTTTCCACCATTGCTTCTTGTGCTTGTATCGAATAATTAAATATCTGAAAATGCAATATACAAATATAAGAAAATAATATAATGCAACAAAAATAAATACTCACCTCGGTGGGACTTAAGTCCCAAAAACTAATTTGGGACGTATTTCCCTCCTCGATGGGACATAAGTCCCACAAAAAATATTTAAGACTTTTGTCCCATTATTAGGTTTTTTTTTGGTATTTGTGTGAAGTGTTTTTTGCAAAAAGCTCGGCGCAACCCCCCTGCTTGGCCCAATAAGGATTTGGGGTAGGTACAAGTTTGGGTATATGTAAATTTTTTTTTGGGTTTGAAGATTTATTTTTAAAAAGTTCCAAAAAAAAATTTGCACTAACTAAACCTCAATGGTTAGCTAAATTAAAGTTGTTAGCCACAAGAGCAAGTTCGTACGATCCAGTCGTGCATTTTATTTTATTAAAAAATCTGAAAAAAAAACATTTATTTGAAAATGTGGTTAGCAGTGTTTTCCAGAATTCGGAAGATGGTACAAAAATGTAATGTCAATAAATTTTATAAAAATATCATGTTCAATTTTTACTTTCCATATAAACGGTGATTTTTTAAGAGCTTGGTTTTTGAAAATTCAAAAAAACACAGAAACTTGTAAAAAGTGAATGAAACTTTTATTTGGATCGATAAATCAATTTCTGCCATTTACTTTTTAAAAATAATTTCACTTAAATGTTGCCCGCGGCTACGCTTCAGGTGGTCCATTCTGAAGGTCCAATTTTGGCAAACTTTTTCACACATTTCGGCCGGAATCTCACCAATGACGCGTTCAATGTTGGCTTCCAAGGCAGCAATCGTGTTTGGCTTGTCCCCATAGACAATAGACTTAACATAGCCCCACAAAAAATAGTCTAACGGGGTCAAATCACATGATCTTGGTGGCCAATTGACTGCGCCAAAACGTGAGATCAACTGCTCACCAAATTCGCCTCTCAATTGATGCATGGTTTCGCGTGCAGTGTGGCATGTGGCACCGTCCTGTTGGAACCACATGTCGACCGAGTTCAATTCTTGCATTTTCGGCAAAAAAAAATCTGTTATCATCGAACGGTACCTTTCTCCATTGACCGTAACCCTGCGGCCTTCATCGTCCTTGAAGAAGTACGGCCCAATGATGCCGCCTGCCCATAAACCGCACCAGACAGTGCATTTTTCGGGATGCATTGGTAGCTGCTGAATTGCCTCTGGCTGCTCTTCACTCCAAATACGGCAATTCTGCTTATTCACGTATCCATTTAGCCAAAAATTAACCTCGTCGCTGAAGACAATTTTGCGATAAACACATTTTTCACAGAGCACGAATTTTGATAATAAATTTCAATAATTTGCAAACGTTGTTCAGGCGTAAGTCTATTCATGATGAAATGGCAAACAATACTGAATCGAAATGTCAAATGTTCGTGGAATTTGTCATGTGTGATCTGTCAAAAATATAAACGTCAAAAACCAAGTAGCAAAAAAATCACCCGTTACATAGTTACTAGATATATGCCAAGTTTTGCATTTGGAAAAAAAAATCGAACTCGAAATTTTATTCAAACTTGACATTACGATGGTAGAGAACGCCAAAAAGGTGGGTCCCGCAATTCCGTCTGTCTGTCAGTACAACACTCTACAGCCTAAACGGCCCAAGCGATTTTCTTCAAACTTGGTATTTAATCGTTTTAGGTGATTGTTAAAAATAGGTTTTCGAATTGTTGTTTTAGCCCCAAAAATAACGGTACTTGCCATACAAATTTTTCTACAATCTTAATTATCTCAAAAACGGCTCTAAAGATTTTGATAAAAATTGGTGTGTCTACTACTTTGGATATGGTCTACATTTTGGTCAACATTTTTTTTTTAAATATTTTGTTATTAACCTTACCTACCATACAACCATTTTATTTATTTTCGACTTTCTCATAAACGGCTCAACGGATTTCGATCAAAATTTTTATACAGGAGATCCTTCAAATTCTAAATAATACAGAACTTCAAAATTTTCGGAAAATAGTTTTCTGAATTTTTTGGAAAATTCAATATTTCGATAACGGGTGGACGATTTTTTCTGAAATTTTGTTTTTGAATTTATATTATTAAATATTTAAAATGTTCATACCATTTTTTTTTAGAAAAAAATTAAGATTTTTAATATATAAACAATTAATTGAAAAATGACTTTAAAAATACATACAAATATTTGTCTATTAAGAATATTTTGCATATAATGTAATTGGACATAGGAGCAAGTACATACGTGCGATCCAGTCGTGTTTTTTATTTTTAATGCAAAACATGGCCATAAAGTCAGAAAAAAATTTTCGCTGCTCCGGGGGTTCCTAGGACTTAAACTCTGTTTTAGGGACTTTTTCCCTACTAAGGAAACTATGTACACCGCTGATTCACTTAGTCTATAGTTTACTTAGTCGCCAGACATGCGCCAATGTAAAAAAAAATTCAAATGCAACATAATGACAATGATTAAGAAGAGCTCTCGAATCTTTCAGGCAAAAGCCTACTGAACTTCATAAAAGCCTCTAAATGGCTCCATAATGATTATCCGTAGAGCTCATAGGTTACCTATACGATTATAAGTTAAAACACTTCGGGGTACCACAATGGATCTACTTTGATCTAAGTGTGCCGGTACCAAGATTAACTCGCAGCCCATTTGACTAACCTAACCTTCCTTTCTTTTTTTAAAGTGACAAAACCCCACAAACCAATGTTTGGCCTATCAAGGCGTAGTTTCCTAATTGAAAGATTGAAACTTACGTATGAATATATGTATGTACGAGTACTTTGGTCTTTTTCCAAAATTAATTCACATTTCCATTTTTGTTTTTATATGACAGCATATGTAGTTTTCAATACTTTAGGCAAAAAAAACCTCCTTCCGTTTTTGTTTTGTAAAAAAAAAAAATAATAATAATAATAATAATATTCTGGCGTAATTTCCGTAATATTATTGGTGTAATATTAAGCGTCTTTAATGTATTGAAGTGCCAATTACAGGCGAAACGAATCGTTGTGTAATATTGCCTTCTAGAGAGAAAATAACTTTTTTGGAAATAAATAGGCACTAAGCATTGAAGAATCGGAGGGATGTTTGCAACATTAAATAAATAAGACCCAATAAATCACAGCAACAAATTTTCATCCTTGACTGAGGCAAAACCACATCAAATGCCCTGGAAAAAGGATCAAACTTTGATAAATGAGTTTAACAAAATTTTGTCAGATGGGTGTACTAATTGAAATTGATGGCTGATAAGATACTATATTTAATGCCAAAAGCGTATTTACTCGTATTAATACAAAACAAAATTTAATGAAACCCTTGAGTATAAAAGTTGAACTATCGATATGATAAATGTTGGGCATTTTGTTCATAAATACAAGTAGATAGATTAGATACTCAGTTAAAATATTTATCCCATGGCCATAGATCAATAAATTTGTACTGCTTCTGTGTAAAGGGCATGCTTTATAGATTAGATACGTGTGAATAATTGGACACCGAGCCGAAATCATCTTTGTCAGCAAGTAGAATATTTAATATGTAATATATCTCCACTCAAGAAAAATGTATTTATTTAAATCTTCAAATACTTGTACAATGAGAGAAAACTTTCGTGTCAAAAAGCCTACTTTATTTTCATAAAGAGCGAATATGATGTCTATTTATTTATTTTTTTTTTTTGTATTTATTTATTTAAATTAGAATTCGGTAGTACATTAAGAATTAAATTCTTTTAATTTGTACTTAAACATTATATTAAATAATTTTGATTAGATATATATAAAAGAAATTTACACAATGTAGGTAAAGGGTGATTTTTTTGCTAATTGGTTTTTGACGTTTATATTTTTGACAGATCACACATGACAAATTTCACGAACATTTGACATTTCGATTCAGTATTGTTTGCCATTTCATCATGAATAGACTTACGCCTGAACAACGCTTGCAAATTATTGAAATTTATTATCAAAATTCGTGCTCTGTGAAAAATGTGTTTCGCAAGCTACGTCCGTTTTATGGTCGTCATAATCGACCCACCGAGCAGGCTCATTTTTGGCTAAATGGATGCGTGAATAAGCAGAATTGCCGTATTTGGAATGAAGAGCAGCCAGAGGCAATTCAGCAGCTACCAATGCATCCCGAAAAATGCACTGTTTGGTGCGGTTTATGGGCAGGCGGCATCATTGGGCCGTACTTCTTCAAGGCCGATGAAGGCCGCAGGGTTACGGTCAATGGAGAAAGGTACCGTTCGATAATAACAGATTTTTTTTTGCCGAAAATGCAAGAATTGAACTCGGTCGACATGTGGTTCCAACAGGACGGTGCCACATGCCACACTGCACGCGAAACCATGCATCAATTGAGAGGCGAATTTGGTGAGCAGTTGATCTCACGTTTTGGCGCAGTCAATTGGCCACCAAGATCATGTGATTTGACCCCGTTAGACTATTTTTTGTGGGGCTATGTTAAGTCTATTGTCTATGGGGACAAGCCAAACACGATTGCTGCCTTGGAAGCGTCATTGGTGAGATTCCGGCCGAAATGTGTGAAAAAGTTTGCCAAAATTGGACCTTCAGAATGGACCACCTGAAGCGTAGCCGCGGGCAACATTTAAGTGAAATTATTTTTAAAAAGTAAATGGCAGAAATTGATTTATCGATCCAAATAAAAATTTCATTCACTTTTTACAAGTTTCTGTATTTTTTTGAATTTTCAAAAACCAAGCTCTTAAAAAATCACCGTTTATATACATCTATAATTATTTTGAGAGAATATTATTTCAATTAAATAAGTTATTCCATTGATTACTTTTAAAATATGATAACAATAATTTTTTTAACTTTATGCTTGAAATTACTAAGCGAATTGACAATGGTAGAGAATTCCACAATCTTATAGCGTGAACAAAGAAAAGTCGTTGACTATTTAAATATTTAAAACGAGGAAGAATTATATTTTGCGCTCGAATAAAGTTTGCGAAGATTATTTTCTCAAACAGGTATGATGGTTGGTGACTTTGAATAATTTTGTGAAGGAAAATGCAATTTCGTATGTTAATGTGTTGTCTAAGAGTACATCTAGTTATAAGAGAGTTAGAAGAGAATCTCGAAATGTGGTCAAACTTAAGAAGTCCATATATAAGACGTATTGTAGAATTAAATGCTAGCTTTAACTTTCGGAAAGAAGCTATATCAGGATTACAATAAACAACTGAAAAGTAATTAATAAATGGAATAAAAAGAGCTCTCACCAGTTATAATTTAGTAAAGACCGGAACAACGTTAGAAGAAATATAAAGCTGACGCAGTCCACCAAAGATTCGTTTAACAACCATGTTAATATGACTTTCGCAGGAGAGTTTACGATTAATAAAAATAATAATTCCAAGGTATTATTATTTAAAAAAGGCTGGAATACTAGATGTATCAACTAGATTCTTAGAAATTATTATCCCCTTGGAATTGAGCGGATTCAATTTTAGTTTATTAATACAAGCCCAATGATATATTCGCTCTAAGTCTTCGTTTGTTCTTGCCACGCAGTTTTCAATTAGACCAATGGGTCTTGAAAATTTAATTTGTGCATCATCAGCATAAAGGTGCATTGTAACATCTTGGCAAACATCAGGTAGATCATTAATGAAGAGGAAAAAAGTAGTGGACCTAAAATGGACCCTTGAGGAACTCCACACTTAACTTTCAAAAATGAAGATTCACCAGAGTCCAGAGTCTGTACACACCTGCTGAAACATTTCATCTATGTAGCTAGCAATTAGAAGTAGGGAATTTTTACTAAAGAAAATGTTGTGTTTGAGCTTGCTAAGAAGCATTTTATGATCAACACTATCAAAAGCCTTTGAAAAATCAAGCAGGCATAAAATTGAAATATAATTATTATCGAGTTCATATCTTAATTCTTTCACAATATTCACAATAGCTGTTGTACAGCTATGGTTTTTACGGAAACCCGACTGGCAAGTGGTGAGTAAATTGTTGTTATTAATATGCTCGTTTATTTGATCCCGCATTAATATTTCAAAAACTTTTGACCGACATGGCAGAATACTTATAGGTCTATAGTCATCAGGTATATTTCTATTGGAGTTTTTCGGTATCGGAATCACTTTAGCATATTTCCAAATTGCTGGGAATTCGGATCTCATTATGCAGTAGTTTATAATGTGGGTAAATGTATAATAAATGTGAGGCAAAATCATTTTAATAAATTTTAAAAATACCCCATCACAACCTATTGCATTGGACCTTACTTGTTTGATTACGAATAATGCTTCAAACTCAGAGATGCAATGAAATTCAAAAGAGTTTGGGTGAAATTCTTCATCATCTGAAGAATTAAGCAGATTGCAGCTTAGGTCATTAATGTTGTCGGTGTTATTAACATTATTATTAAGAAAATAATTATTAAGGTGATTTGAGTCTAGATCACATTTGAATGAAGTTTTTTCAATAACACTTAATGATTTCAGATTCTTCCAAATAACCGAACTACTTTGATTAGGCTTTAGTTTTGTTGAGAAATAGGCAGCTTTCGCTTTTCTTACCTCAGCAGTTACTTTATTTCTCAAGTGGGTATATATTTGCCAGTTGACTCTGCTACGACTTCGGCGCCATCTGATATACAGTTTATCTCTAATTTTGATGAGATCTTCAATTTGTTTGGAGAACCAAGGTACCCTGCGATCTTTAATTCTTTTGGTTATTAAAGGAATATGCCGTTCAAATAAGAACTGAATCATGAGTTGGAAAATTTCAATTTTATCATTGACAGCGGCCACGTTCCAGCAAAGATGCCATGGCATACTTGCAGCATCTCGAGATAGTTCATTTTCATTGATTCGATGAAAATCTCGATAGTTAAATTCAGACGGGTAAGGTCGCGAATCAAAAGAAATATCAAAAGAGACAAATAACAAATCATGGTAGCATGGGATACCAGGCATACCAAATTGATTGAAAAATTTAACCAGGTTCAAGTCTGATGTAAGCACAAGATCAAGAAGACTTGGCGCGCAGCCAGGACGAAAGTGGGTTGGAACGTTAACATTTACAATATCAAGCCCAACCATAGAACAGTAGCTTTTGAAAGATTGAGAAATGCCATTATCAATTAGAAGGTTGGCATTAAAGTCACCGCAAATAATTATATTAGTATAGTTAGGAGATTAAACACTAAGGGATTCAAAAAAGTACTGCAAACAGTTTTCTTTATGTGGATTGTATACGCAACCAACTAAACAGCTTATTCCATCTATGTGGATCTAAACTGATTACTTATTTTTGAAAGTATCCACCCTTGTATTCGAACCGTCCATTCCCGGACAACATATCAAACAGGGGCGAACGCAGAAAAAAAATTTCCAAAAAATTATTATTCACTTAATATTAACGAACAGTTATTTATATGTACTAGCTGACCCGTGATGGAGTTGCTTCGCAAGCTTTTAATATCTTTTTTAATATGACTAAAAGCATATCAAATGCTCAATTAGACTGACCGCAATTCCTACTATATTATTATCTAACAAAAAATAATTTATATATGCTTTCCGTAACCAAATAAAGATTTGTATTCACTGAAACAGTTTTCAAAAAAATAGACGTTGGAACAAGCATTCGAACATGAATATTTCAAAGCATCTGGGTATACAATATTAGAAGTTTTATTATTTTCACGAAGAAGTAAATACTGCTTATTTTTTGAGCCTACTCTTCTACATTCAATTACATTGTGACCATGAGAAAAAACACTTTATCTAAGATCATTTTGCGCTGAGTGATGTCATTTAAAAAAGTGTATTGTATAAACTTAAATTATACAGGAATTTCCTAAATTGAGTATGATCTTCACTGATCATACTTTCTAAAGGTTCAGGTGGCATGGCTATAGAAGGTATTTAGCATTAGTATTGATTACTATTAAACTATAATTACTTATTAGTACAACACATGATATTAAATTTCTTAGCCCACTCTTTGCAATAAAAAAATTGCCAATTTTATTATATAGTAAATATCTGTTATTTTGTTGTTCGAACATGGAAACTGTGGTACATAATTAAAAGCCACTCTACTCCCCAAAAACTGATTAAGACTTAAAATAGTATCACTTGCTCTTCCTATGTTAATCGATGAGTTATAAATTGAGTGGACTGAAATTCAGAAGCAAATAAACAAAAGAAAATTCACAAGAAATGTAGCAACACAGCCATTGCGATTGAATCGAATTGATTGATGCAAAAATACAAAAATTTGGCAAATTTATAATTTGGACATACATTTATTTCTCAGCTTATAAGTACTATATAATTTAGTGCTTACGATTTGCATAAAACTATTGACGTTACACAAAACATCTCATTTTTGTAAAATATCTAGCATGTTTAAAAGCATAATTAAATATGTTGGTCAACTTCGAAAAAAAAGTTTACGATTTTTTTAAAGTTAATCATCTAATTCAACAAACATATTTAACCCACGAAAAATATCGAATTACATTTTAATATGAATAAGAAAATTTATGAAATTGGTTTCAAGTAAATCGGTTGAACACTTTCTGAGAATAGCGGGGACAAACTTAATATTTGTTTCGTCCTTATTGCGGCTGGAAACGAGATAAACCCAGACTTTTGTTAATCTCGTCTCGGTCTTGTCAAAATCGAAAAATTTCAGTCTCGTCTGGGTTTCAGTCTCGGTCTTGCTTAACCAAGTCTCGACTCGGTTTTGGTCTTGCATTTTGCCGAGAAAATTTGAATCTGTAGTCTCGTCTCAGTCTTGGTCTTGGTCTTGGTCTTGGTCTTGGTCTTGGTCTTGGTCTTGGTCTTGGTCTTGGTCTTGGTCTTGGTCTTGGTCTTGGTCTTGGTCTTGGTCTTGGTCTTGGTCTTAGTCTTGGTCTTGGTCATGGTCTTGGTCTTGGTCTCATCCTTAGTTCATTCATTTAAATCGGAGCCATACTGCAATTGATTTTGACAGTTTATTGATTGACAAACAGGCAACACGTTAAGTTTTGACGTTTCGATAATATTTATTTCTAAGTGTTTCTTAAAGTAACCTTTTTTCGAAGGGGGAACAAAGTCTGAAAAATGAGCCATTTGTATTCCAACACAATGCATACATAAATCCTTCTCTGGATAATTATAATTAAATCCACAAATATTGCTTCGAGAGGAAATCGAAACTAAACCACAGAGAACAGCGAGATTCTCGGCGAATTTCGGTACCAAAATCACGGTCTCGTCTCGGGTGTTCTTAAAGAAGTCTCGTCTGATTGACTAGACCGCTACTATTCTCGGTGTCGTTGCCAGCCCTAGTCTTTATATAAAAGTAAACATAAGTTTTTTGACGTATATGAAAAAAAAAAAAAAAATAAGTACATTTTTTAGTTAGCTACAATATTTTATAAAATAAAATCCATGTGACTTGAAACTTTTACCATTATATTTATAACGTCCTAATAGTCAACCTCAATACAGATGTTCAGCAACATCAAGTCGTTCACCGCAAGAATGAAAAATATTGCTCACTTGACCAGAGAGATACCGGAAGTAACACATCGATCTGCATAAAGCAGTGAACTGTGATATATAAGGACGAATCGGAAACATTCAACGAGTCTACAAAGTTTGTGGGCCCTTTTTTCATTTGGTATACTCAGAAAATGCTTGCAACCATAGTTAATTTAACAATGACATATATATATCCAGAAAATCAAAGAAATTCGCAACTGCGCAACATCTTCAATTCGAGCAGCAAATCATCAAAGCATACTTATACATAATCTGGCAATTCTTGGGCAAATACCTCAGCAGAATTTTCTATTTCTACTTCTTCAAGTTTTCCACATTTTTCGGGCAAAATATTTTGAATTTTGGAAAGCAATCCACGGCGATCGAGACATCTATTTTTTAGTTGCATGAATAAATTGTCCAAGAAAGGAACATAAATAGACCGACGAAAATATTCTTCAGGATCACCTTCGTAATTATCTATGTTCCTCTGGCGACTGGCTTTTAGTAAATGTATTTGCAAATAGGGAATGTTTCAGTCGCAGGCCCAATATACCTAATTTACTTATTCTAAAAAAATATTTCGGGGGCTGTTCGCCACTGATATCAAAGAATTCTTGGCTTAATTTTGAGTTCCTCAAGACAGCCATCTGGGTCCCCTCCTATTTATTTTTTATTTTTAGCGATCTTAATAGTTTCATCAGTTTATCAGATAACTTATTCTACGCCGACGATAACAAGTTTTTCATTTTTTTTATTTTTTTCTGAGTACGGTTGAAACAAAATGTTTATTTAGTTTTCTTGCTTTCCAGACGCCAAGAGTTCGTGCAAGAGCATCATTCAGATCACAAACTGACTTGATAAAATGCAGTAAAGCCTATGATGATTGTCAAAGCAGACGATTCGTCGTCAAATTGTGGCGGAAAAGCATGGTGTAAATCACTGTTCGCTTCAGAGATACATACGACAGCGAGATGCTTCTGATGAGGGAGAAAATCATTGACATACTAGATATGGACTGCTAGGAGACAACTTCCTTTTGAAAAAAGCATCACCAGGGACAATTTCAGTCCTTGCGGTAGTTAGGAATATTATCAAATCAAACCAGTGCTTTTGGGATTTTTTTTCAAGGAAATCCCTACACGAATCGAAAAATTTCCTTTTCTCTATTTTCTACAGAAAACAATAAACAACTATTTTTTGCGGATGAACGAAATACGATTAAAGCTACATTAAATATCAATTTAGTTTTTTTTACTTTTCGACTAAACGAATAAAATTTAACACACACTGCGTAATATAAGTTGAAATTACATTTAATTTTTTGTTTCAACTTTTCGACGTAAGAATAAGATAGATAGATAATTTGATTTATTTTCTTTTTTAAATCATACTTTGACAATTATTAAGATTTTTAAATCATATATAACTATGGCCGTCTGCCAGAGTTTGGTTATTTTTTGTACAATATGAAATAAATATGATAAAAACGAAACGAATACATTTTATAGAATTTAACACAAAATACTGCGTAATAGAAATTTAAATTAAAAAACTTGCATTTGAATATTTGTCACGTGACCAACCACGACGTATTTTGCAGGGTAAAAATGTATTCCATTTATTTCGAATTTAACTCTAAAAGCAATCCCCCAGCACTACATGAACACTAGATGGCAGGGCTTCTTATACTATGTGCCAATAGATAGCTCTAGTTTCTGTGTCTAAAATTTGTAGAAAGGTAATATCGACAACAGATGGTGCTCAATTTGTTTTTTCTTTTCGCCACTTAGCCTGAAATAGTCACTGAAAGCAGGGAACCATATGTTTTGCAAATATTGTATGGAAATGAATCACAACCAGCAGTCCATATCTAGTATGTCAATGGGGAAAATGAGCCCAAGGGATATACAGTGTGGCCCGTAAGTCAACGTCAAGTGGGTACAGGGTGATAGGTTAGTGTATACCTGTATTGGGAAAAGTAGTACAAAAAATCCATCTCGACTGGTTAAGTAATAATTGTAATATTTAGAAAAATTATGGAAACCTAGGCCATATTTTTTGGTCACAAATTTTAACATTTTGGGGTGTTTTTATTTGAATCGTGGCTTAGTATACTTTATTTTTCTAAGGTAACTGTCAATATTTATTTTTGGATTTGTGATTGGAATTAATAGCATGCGATTATTTAGGATTAAGTAAAAAATAAAAAAACTTCCAAATTTAGAAATCGTGACCACAATACTTAAAAATGTTCCCTCCCTAGGGTATTGATTTTCATTACCTAGTTTTCTAAATATTCCAATTATTACATAACCAATTGAGATGGATTTTTCTAAATTCCTTTTTCCAATACAGGCATAAATTACCCTATCACCCTGTACCCGCTTGACGTTGACTTACGGGTCACTCTGTTTAGCACACAACACAGTTTTTACGGAGGAGCGCAGATCTGCAGAAAAGTGGATACAATGCACTGTCTGTAAACTGTCACAAAAGTGCACAGAAGGTTGAAACTCATGTGCCTGCCACAATTTCGACTCGGAATATTCCAATTAATTTATTATTTTTTGTGAAAAATTATGTTTGAAGTAAGGTTTTCTTTCGGTCTATGTTAAAAACTATTTTCGTTTAGTTTGTTTTGTTTGGTAAAGATATGGATTTTGTATTTATTTTCGTTTGGAAATACTGTAGATTTTTTTTTAATTTTCTTACATGAATTATTATTAAATAAAAATTAAATATAACTTTTAAGACTGCAATATGTGATAAGTATTGTCAAGCATTGTTATATCGAAAAAGACAACAAATTCGAGAAACAATTAGCTCCAGACAAGGGGATGTCATGACCACTGAAGACAAGGCGGAAGCATTTGCCCAATATTTTGAAGAAAAATTTGCGCCAAACCCGCCCAACGATCCTTCATTATTACATGAAGAGGATTCAACAATAGAGCAGTTGCCGCAGACGAACAATGAAATAACTACTTTTACTGATGAAAATCCAGCAAGTAATCCAGAGATGATCGAAAGCTTCACCAACCCCGAAGAAGTCGCCGAGCTAATCGTTAGTGGACGACCCAAGAAATCTTCAGGACCAGACATGATCTCCAACTATATCATAAGGAAATTCCCCCATGTCATGATACTATTTCTCACGATCCTATTCAAGAACTGCATCAACAACTGCTATTTTCCGAAAAGACGGAAGACAGCGAAGATAGTGCCGATACCGAAGAAAGTAGATAGGGGTAGCGTATCAGTACATCGTCCCATATATCTACTAAGCAACACCAGCAAAATTCTTGAGGCACTTATTCTTCGGAGGTTGAAGACATTCTGCACCGCTAACCGGATCATTCCGGACATGCAGTTCGGATTTCGGAGCAACACTCAACCTAACATCCACTCTTGAGATTCCAGAAGAATATTGTTAATACCCTAACAACTACCAGGTTGCGGTTGGCTGCTTCTTGGATATTGAGAAAGCATTCGACGGCATCTGGATACAGGAGCTTTTACACAAACTAACCATTTTTAATTTTCCAAGTACACTAATTAAAATAATTTTTAGCTTTCTTAATTCCAGATCGTTCTTTGTCCAAATAGAAACCAGCAAGTCAACAACCAAAAGCATCAGAGCAGGAGTTGCCCAAGGATAGAAGCTAGGTCCATACCTCTACAACATTTTCACATCGGATCAGCCCCAACCAAAAAATTCTAAGAATTTGCTCTAAGCAGACGACTCGCTAACATATGGCACAAAATGGAGCATCAAAGTCAACTCAACCAAATCCGAGCTGGTTTACTTCAGAAGACCAGCGGGGCATCGGAACACGCCGTCAGCCACAAGTTGCCGAAGTATTATTATCAATCTGCCCGACGGTCACAACTAAGATCCAAACCAATTGTGAAATATCTGGGTATCAATTTCGTAGAGAGGTTTCGTTTCAACCCGCACGTGAGAGCTACCCTAAAAACGGCAAATTTCGCTTTTCACCGAGTCCACCCCCTAATGCGGAAAAGGAATGGACTCAGCCAGAAGACGAAACTGCTTATCTATCAGCAACTTCTCAGGCCCATTATCACTTATTGTTTTCCTGCATGGTTTACTGTATCCAAAACCAGCATGAAAAGGCTTGGAATGTTTGAGAGGAAAATCCTCCGGATCTGCACGGGACTCCACTTTGACCAGCGACGACAAAAGCACTTCAGCAACAAACGAATTTTCGAGGCGTCCGGAATAACACCCCTCGACAAGTACATGATCAGTGCTGCCAAAAGACTGACGAGCAACCTAATCAACCACCCAAACACTCTAGTGAATAGCATGACCAGCAAAGAGAGATACCCCGAGCCAAGGTATCTGGATGTGACAGCACTACTGGACGAAGGACTTATTTATATCAACGACGACGAAGCAATCAAATTCTACGAGGATGCAGCGTCAAACTACCACCGTGGCTAGATGCCACATTAACCCCCACATCACCAGAAAACAGCCGGGTTTGAATAACCCGAGATTATCCATACAGGTTTTAGTAAGTAGTGGAAGAAATTCAAGGACAATTTTTTTAAATAATTAAAAAAAAAAATTAAAACAATGTATAATATTAGCCCCTTAAGTGCTAAAACAAATTAAAATATCAATGTAATATAAGGAATGTAAAATAGAATTAAGAGCCAATTGTATATATATATCAGTTCAATAAACATTATTATTATATATGTTGTCACATTAATACTTAAAAAGAAAAAACGAATGAATTTAACGTGTTTAACACTAGTTTATGTTTATTATTTCCATGTGTTTCAACTGACCCCAATCGCTGTTTCAACCGCTCCTGGGATGGGTACGGTTGAAACAAAAGCGATTTTATTTTTAATTGCATATTTTACAAAAATAATGAACCGATCACTAAAAAGACACACCCTAATTGTGGAAGGAAACCCGCTTTTTCATTGAACATGCCTTCTTCATCGTTCGCCTTACAGAAATTAATATTATGGACTATGTAAGCGCAATTGTCTCAACCGTGCCCAGTCTACCTTACTATACGGTAAGTTTGGCAATATTCATGGCATCGGTATATCGGATCGTTTTGAAAATTATTATAATCATCGGTGAATATAATGACGCGCATTCTTTTTCATTCTCCACCAGAAGTCAAATTATGTGTTCAAGAAAATAGGACAACAACAACAAAACAAGGATTCATAACAAAATCAATAAATTATTCCTATGGGGTAGAAAAATATCCTTTGTGTGTTATTTTTTCCATTATTATCGTAACCCTATATCAAACCCGAAATCCTTTAGAAATCTTATCTCAAGGATGTTGCCCTGGTTTCTTGCATCTACACCCCTTCATGTATGTCGATTTATTAAGAAATCTCAAAAATTATTTAAAAAAAAAAAAAGAATTCTTTTCATATTTTGAGCTTGACTACGTTCACCTTTTCGTATCCTTTGTTTCGATTGTTAGGTTTGTAGCCTGTAGTGTAAGAAGTTTAAGCTTCAAGTCTTCAAAATAAATATCTTGTTTCAAAATATGGTTACATCAAGTAAATTACTTGGGGGTTTCTATAATATGTGGTATAAAATGGAAACTAATTAATTTGCATCTTTTGCAAAGTTTAACAACCTGTCTATTCCACTTGCATCAGGGAAGGGTAAATTGCTTGGAACTGAACCAAATTAAAAATCTATTTATCTAAGAAATTTTACCTGTGCTTAATTTAGCTGACACGCTGCAAGCTATTAAGGTCCTTTGTAGAAGTGGGGTTAATGAACCGAATCATTGTTTTCTTGCTTATATTCGTTCCACTTTAGATAATGGAATTTAGGAATAGGCTTCATGTTATCATTTACATAATTAATACTTGAGCATTTGGGTATAACATACCTATAATGGGGACACGAATAAAAATGGAGCATTCATTTTTATGTTGTCCGGGCTCGTTGCGTAGAGATTCCATACTCTGAATCAAACATTAAAGAATTAAAATGAACACAATAAAACATTATGTGAAAGTATTGGAAAGTATTAATTTCCAACCTTGAAATTATATTCGAAAACTATCAGATAACAGTGTACGAGGAAACGGTCATTTCATTCTGACGTCTAGTTTCCACAATCGCCATACCATTCCGGTAAAATAAATACAATTGTAGAATTCAACGATATCGGATATATAAGTTTTGGATATTATGTGGCTAGGACAGGAGTGGATCGATACATTAAATGACAAAGAGACAGTACTAGTGATAATACTTTATTCGGATTGGAGCACTTGTTTGGAGATGTAGCTTAGTTTTTCTTTTGAGTGTTTTTTTTTTATGTCTGGAATATCAAAGACGAAAGAAATATATTTGTATGTGTAACATCTTCCCGAGTTTCTCATTAACGACTCAACAAATTTCTATGAAAATATTTGTACAGGAAGTCCTTCGAATTTTAAATAATACTGAAAGCAAATCTTTTTTATATAATATTTTTTTTTGATTTTTTGAAAAAAAAACAAGAACATTTTCTTTTTTAATTCAATATTTCGAAAACGGGTTGGGAATTTTTATAATGCTAGAAAATCGTACTAAGCATTTAATGCAACCTTGTGGTTTTTATGAAATATCTTCATAAGTAACTTTTTCATTTCTCGAGAGATGAACAAAATTCTTTTACCGCATTTTGTGTATTTTTATGATCTTCAAATTTAAAAAAGTAAAAAAAACTAGAAAACTTTTCACTTGAAGAGATGTCAGATTTTACACATCTTATACGACTACTGTAAGGCTAGGTTGTTTTTGTGTTTTAATTGTGCGGTTCCCTAAAATAATTACACACAGGACCAGCGTAAAGAAACTAGGGAACGTTTTACGGATGCATATTGGCTTGAGCTTTATAACTTCAAAATACAAGCGGAAAATTAATTGGTAGAGGGTATTCCAGATTCGTCTAGCAGTTTGTTCGAAGTTGGGATCAAAGGTAAACTGATGAGCACTCCCAGATATATGGGTATAAGGGTTGAATTGAAACATTGTGACGGAGTTTAAGGGATGAAAGTATCATTTTTAAAAGTTTTTTTTTGCATTTTATCCATAAGACTCAAGTGATTTATTGAGCCCAGGTCAGGACAAACAATATTTGCAGAATGTGCAAATGCACAGGGCGCAAAATTCTGGGTGCGCATTACCAGGTTATACCTTGATCATCTTTGCAAAGAAATTAACGCAAAAGCAAATAATAAGAGAAGGAAATTTTACGAGAATATAATGGGGGTGAACAAATGAGAGCTACGAGCGATGACTGTATATAGTCGAATCGTTCTTGCACAGGCATGTTTGTTTGATATCATAAGCAACAGTACCGAACGTCTTGTCGATTATTATCAGAGTCTGGTCTAGCCCAGATTTTTACTTGCAATATACGTATATGGCAAGTTTTGCATTTGGAAAAACAATTTTAATCAAAGTTGACATTACCACCGAAAAAGTTTTTGCCGGAATTTCATCTGACTGTCTGTAGAACGATCTACACCTCAAACGGTCTTACCGATTTTGTTCAAACTCATGTGCTCATGTGTTTTAGGTGACTGTCTAAAATAGATTTTTGATTCGTTGTTTTATTCCCAAAAATATCGGTACCTGCCATACAATTTTTTCATCCATCTCAATTATCTCGAAAACGGTTACAGCAATTTTGATTTAAAAAACAATATATGCACTATTTCAAAAAAAAAAAAAATTATATTTTGTTATTAACGGTACCTGCCATATACCCATTTGTTTGATTTTGAACTTTCTCATAAACGGCTTGACGGATTTTGATTAAAATGTTTATGTCATTAAAATTATAAATAATACTGCATACCTAAATTTTCGAAAAATATTATTTTGGATTTTTGAAAAAAATTTATATTATTAAATACTTAAAATTGACATACCAAGATTTTTTTGAAAAAAATGTAAAACAATTTATATATATACAATTAAGTAAAACACGAATAAATATCCTTGTGCATACAATGTGATTGAACATAAGAGCAAGTACGTGCGATCCAGTCGTGTATTTTATTTAGTTTGTTAACTAAGTGAAGTAATTTTTGTGAAAGTATTTTTTTATGGACAAAATGATATGCCGGGGACACTTCAAAATAAAAACTCATTGAAAGCGACTTTCATCATTTTTCCCCAATGTTACCCAGGGTATGTAATTGAGCAAATATAAAAAGGGACGCTTTCTACAAATCTTGAATGTGGCGCAAATTTGCCTGAAGCCTAATTGGACCATTGGGTAAATGATTTGTAAACTACAGCCAGGTCAAAAGTAGAGAAACGTACACTGAATCGTCGGATAAAACTAAAAACTTAGCAGAATTTTTGGCAACTTCGACTATGTATACTGATTCAGACAAGAAGACGTTTTATGGTGAACATACCAATAAGTCTCCTAAATGCAAATGCCACCCATGGATAGCGTGATATGGCAGGTGGGATCTGCTTTGACGACAACAGGAGAAAACCTTGAGTTTTCAAAGAATTTAAATTGTATGCGGTCCCATATTTCCTCTTAGATAGTGCTATCGATATCAGTCTATGTGCTGGTGTTCTAGCTTCACATCTGAAGGACCAGGCTGTCAATCGAGAAATGAGTAAATCTTGCGGGTGCTGTAATTTACAAAACAAATTTAACGGACCAGAAGTTTCAGACGGAAACTCATTTAAACATCTGTTGTCTTGGAGCGCGCTAAGTCTCAAAGAGTCAAAATGCTTGCTTGCCAAAACCTAACGGAGACAGCAACATAGCAAAACTGAATCCACCAGATATTCTGTCGACAAACACTAACTACTGCATCCCTTCCCTATCCTGAGCCTCAGCAAAAGTTTTAAAGTAATCTTCCCATCAAGCAAGAATTGGGAAGATGACGAAGTGTCGAAAGATTTCGAAGTAAACATTTTTACTGACGGATCTAAAATGGAGTGTAGTGTATGAGGAGGATTTTTTTCAGATTCGTTAAAAGTCTCTAGATCTTTCCGACTTCCCGACTTTGGTGGCTTCTTTGAAGCTGAAGTACTAGCTATAATTGAAGAATGCAAAATTCTTAAATGAAATCCAACTCAAAACCTAAGTTCGGCAAAAATCACAGACAGCCAAGCTGATATCAAAGCCGTAATTCAACAAAAATAACTACTGGTTCCACAATGCCGAAATTAGCTTGATAACCTTGACATTAACCATAGAGTAACTTTAATCTGGGTTCCAGGACACATTAGCATCGGCGGTAATGAACGGGCAGACGAGATGGCCCGACAGGGAACGGTCCTTCATAGTGTAGTAATGTGAAAGATAACATCGACCTGCTTTGATTAAGGATTATCAATCGACTCATTTATTTTCTCATCATACATTATTAATATATTTGGTGACATTTCGGGTAATTAGGCTTTTAGGTGGCGAGACATGGTTAAGTACATAATGTAAGATAATTGATAATAAAAATAAACTAAGTTACAGTGTGTTCGGCAGGGTTAAATCTATTTCGACATTTCTCTCGACATTTTTCTTTTTTCGTTCAGAGCAAAGCACTGAACAGAGTTCAAACACATAGATTATGCACTGAACATGGTCCAAACAGAGCGAGCTCGAAATTAAACACACTTGAATCACTCAAATCAGAATACATTTTCATTTTTAACCATAAAAAGCAATACCTACCCTTTTTTGTACACTGATACACGCCAGATACAGAAAATCAACAAGCCATCAATTTCTTTCGCCAACTTATGTATCTAATTATTTTTTTCTTCACATTTTCCTTCTTGGCTTACATGGCATTTGGTGTGTTCAGTAATTTACTCACATGCTCAGTCAATTATGTTCGAGCACCTCGAGTGAGATCTACACATGTTCAGTACGAAAAAAGAAATACACATTTGGAGCTCTGCATGCAAATTTTTTGACAACTCAGACTCTGCTCTGAACTAAAAAAGAAAAACGCATTTTAGCTCACCTGCACAGAATATATCTATCCCACTCGCTGCTATAGGGTGCAAATTATTTTAATTTTTCCTTACGGAATCCAACAAAAGAGGGTACAATCTAACCGATCCACTGTACGATGTCTAGAATAGTCGCTACCTGTGCTGGTCAGTGGCCCTTGGGTGAGCAATGAGCACGTTGAAAAGCTGGGTATTCCCCATACCACATATTGCACTAGCTGTAAAAATCGGATGTTAATGGAAACAGTGCTTCAGTTCGTCTGCAAGTTACCCGCTTTGTCCACACTAAGGAATGCAATCATTTGGAAGAGCTTTCCTTTCTGATCTAGAATAACTTTCTGATACAAAAATCAAGTACCTAATTTCTTTCCTCAACGGCTCGAAATTGTCCCGTTTCGTTTTTCCGCTTAAAAATCGTCTTTGTATTCAAGTCCATACGATTTTCTGGTATCAAAACGGCGCCTTCCAGCGATAGGTACTTGGGCCTAAGATGTGAGCTCGCTTTTGACCGCCATTTTACCTACCTACCTTCACCAATTATGTTTTTTTCACACCTTCAAAGCCTGTTAGTGTGTTTCTTTTTTCATTCTGTTATGTCCAAAATATTCGGAATACCAGTTTTGCGTTTTATTCCATGGAATATTCCGGATAAACTATTTTGTTGTTTCTTTATTCATTTCGGAGCGTTTGGAGTGCAATCTTTTTATTCCATGTTAAACACGGAATGAAAAGAATTTTCTCGAAATAACCTCCACATATGAAAGCAGCAAATGACAGCCGACAAAGACGAAAACCAAGTAAGTTAACAAAATGGATGATCAAAAATGTTTCAAATTTTTATGTTTGAAATAAATATATAAATAATAATTAAATGCGATTTTTGATTTAATATTTTATTTTTACTATTTCTCATAGAGATACATGTTTTTTTGTCATCACAACACTTTCAAACGGCTGATGCCATCTTTTTCTTTTCTATTCCGGATAGTATTATTGTTTCTTTATTCATTGCATTCTAGATATTATGGATACAAATTTCGTCTTTTCCATCCATTCTACAGGGTGGCCCACGAATCATACTACAAAAATAAAACGTAATAACTTTTGTTCAGTGTGAGTTATCGGCTTATTTTTTTTATTTTAAAGGCTACTATTTAGATTTATCAAAATGAATGGTTGGGATACTGAAAAAAGGATTTGGATAGTGCAGCGATACCATTCTTTGCAGTCCGTCATTTCCGTCCAAAGGGAATTTAGGCTGGAGCTTGGCTGTACTCCCCCGAGTAGAATTTCCATTATGAGGCTGGTGAACATGTTTGCTGAATCTGGAAGCATCAAACGAAGACCGTATCATCGAGATCCCAATGTTCGGGTTCAGTACACAATCGTGGCTGTTGCATCGGCAATATAGGCAAATCCAAGTGTTTCGACTCGAAACTTATCGGGCCAAATTGGAGTTAGCTGACGGTCATTACAACGGATACTTCATGATGACTTAAACTTTTTTCCATACAAAGTCCAAATTACATGCAAGTTAAACCTTCAGGATTTGCATGTTCGCCTGGAATTTAACCGAAAAATGATTGCAATGCCCGAAGAAGACAACACATTGATAAATTGTTTGTTCATGTCTGATGAGGCCCATTTTGACTTAAACGGCAATGTTAACAAAATTGCCGTATATGGAGTGAATCTAATCCATAAATTCTCCACGAGACGGAACTACACATAAAACGAGTCACTGTGTGGTGTGCAGTTTCATCAAGGTGTATTGTCGGGCCATACTTCTTTGGAGAAAACGATGTAACACAAACTGTCAATGGGGACCGTTTAATTAAAGATGTTGAAGGAGTTTTTTTACCCAGAACTTTGCCGAAGACGTATCCCTTTCAGCAGGATTTGGTTTCAACAAGATGGAGCAAGTGCACACGTAGCCACACAAGTTATGGCGGAGCTCCAACGAAAATTCCCAAACAAATTGATATCCAGAAACTGCAACTTTCCGCTGTCCCCCAAGGTCACCTGACCTGACTGCACCTAACTTTTTTGTATGGGGTTATGTCAAGCATGAAGTGTACAAGCCGAAACCCAGAAATTTTACTGAATTGAAGCAGTCCATTAAGACAATAATTGAGGCGATCCCAATTTCAATCCTTCAGGCCGCAATGAACAATTTTCTGATCAGGTGCCGCATATGCGTGGATGAGCGTAGAGGTCATTTGCGGTCTATCATCTTTTAAAAACCATTAGTTATTTAAAATAAAATTTATTTTTTAATCCAATAAAAAAAATTAATGAGAAACATCGATTAAAATAAAAGTTATTTAAATATCTTATTGTAGCACGATTCGTGGGCCACCCTGTATTCCATATTCGGAATAAATAAAGATACACACTCTGTATGTCTCCGTTTCTTGAAAAGAAAACAAAAATATCCCACTTAATAGCTCCAGCCTATATTAACCAACTGTGTGGAATGGCATCCCACCTATAGGCATATCATATTTCAAAATAATCTACTAACTAAGCAAAGTATATGGAAAATTCTTTACAATTGAATTGAAACCCAATCAGTTCAGGGTGAAAATGTCTAGAATTAAAGTTAGACGAAGCCCTTAGCCAGGAGCAATTAACTTTGCTTTTTTGCGTTTTATTTGTTACGAAATATTCAATATATCCTAAACAGTTTGGGATCCAGTAAAATGTAACCTCTTTTTTTGGTAACTAAATTTGTATTACCAAAATGGAAAGCGTTCAATTTGGTTAATTGGTTTTCATTAATATTTACCGGCGATGGTAATATGATAATAATTACTATGTTTGATATTTAATTAATATCTACGCAGTAATACACTCTACACATGTTGCGCCAATTTGTTAGGCAAAACGTAAGCTTTTCATTATTGAAATGAACATTATAATAAATGAGAACATGGTGTAGTATTTTAATTATAACATACTTTCAATTAATTTGATTTATTTATTCGGAAAGGTAATACATATTTAATGAAGTCAACTTTCTCATCAGCGCAGCGCAGCCGCCTCCAAGAAGGGTAATTAATAGATAATAACGCAAAGAGGATAGTGCCGTGACGGAAGTGGCATTACATAGGAGGAATTCTTAAGAACAAAAATCAATAAAATTTAAAAAAAATTGCCCTCTTCGTGTACATCCTTACATCCATGGCTATAATATTAATGTCAGGCTTTATTAATATGAATTTAAGGAAATTTAATGTGAAAATTGACAATTTTTTAAGGAAATGCAATGTTTTCACCATTACGTAAGCTAATTAACTACTTAACATAATCGAATCCGTTGCCGAAACTCATTAGAAAATGTTAATTCAAACGGTAAAGCCGTCAATGAGAAAGTTCAAAAATAGTTCTGCGGCAAGTATCGTACATTTTAGTTAAACGTATACCTATCTATAATAGCCCACTGATTTTGACTATAAGGCAAGTTATGTATTCCTAAACATTTTTTTTCTAACAATCAAACATGACATTAGGATCATAGAGGACACTAAAGAAGTGGGTCCGCCAATTCCGCCTGTCTGTCCGCGAATCTGTACCCTAAACGGTACAGTGTATTTGCTTTAAACTTGGTGCATATTGTTTTTTTCGGTTATATGCCCACATGATTTTTTCATTTTTTAAGACGACAAATAACAGTAGCTCCCATGCATTTTTTTTTGGCCAAAAACAAAAATCTTTTTTTTTTTCAAAAAAGTCTCCAACGATTTTTATAAAAAAAAATCAGTTGATTAACGAAGGGAAAGGGTGTACCTTTTGATAATTTTTTTTTGGAAAAAAATTGTTATTTTTGGTACCTGCAGTAGAAACATTTTTTTGGTTTTCGATTTTCTCAGAAACGGTTAATTTGATTTTTTTTTCACAGAAGCTCCTAGAAAGTTTTAACACTATTGTATACCAAAATTTTTCAAAAAAAAAATTTTTGTTGGAATTTTTTTTTTTTTTTTTTGAAAACTCAAAATTTCAAAAAACGATTCAATAGATTTTTTCGAAACTTCGTATTTGGTGGTTTTTTGGCATTATCTTGAAAAGGTAAGAAAACTAATTTTCTAAAATAAGAAAAACAACAGTAATAGCCTTTTCACACAAGCCCAAACCACGGTTTTCGCGAAATTATCGGTTTTGGCTGAAAACCTAAAGCTCAAGTTTTCCCATACATTTTTGATAAACCACTCGTTTTGATAAACTACAAGTTTTAAATAAAACCTGTCAAAAACATATTGGATTTACAAGATGAAGTAAACAAACACACCTTGTGAAACATTCAGTTCTCAATTAATCGTCACATAAATAGCAGACAGCTGTCTGGGGTAGTTTCAATTTTAATTCACAACGTATTTGTTGTTGACTGTGGTGCCAAAATAATTGAAATGTCAAACGAAAAATGTTCAGTGTGAACGGTTTTCTAGTTTTCGTAAGCTTTTAGCTAAAAACCTGGTTTTGGGTTTGGTGTGAAAATCCTATAATTCCCATACAAAAGTTAAAAAACCGTTAAGAAAAATATGTATTTCTCTAAAATATATAAAATATAAATTTTTCCAAGAATTTTTATTAAAAACAAATGTGTGTTCTTAAATTAGTACAGTTCACTTTTAAGTATAAAAATATTTTTTTTTCGTACTTATTAACTGTACTTCTCATAGAACCAATTTTCATATTTTCGACTTTCTCAATATTGGATGAACCGATTAAAATAATTTTTTTTATGCAAATGCTCCCTAAAATTTTAATTAAAACTGCATACGAAAATTTTCAAAATCAAAGTTTTTCGATTTTTAAAAAATAAATAAAAATTTTGTTTGAAAAATCGATTTTTCAAAAACTAGTCACAGAATTTACATATGACGTGCCTTTAAAAATCGCACGAATGCTATTGCACCTTAATTACAAAGTTATATGCATATAGCTACCCACCTACATCCTTCATTTACATTATTATATGTACAAGTTTACATACTTATAGGTTCCATCTATATGTATATGCATGTACATTCATTTTACTCTCCCAACTTATATAATTAAAATCTATTAATAGGTAGTTACCTATGTAACTCTTCCTTGAATCCTCCATTCGACAATTCATTATACTAAGAATCAAGGAAATCTTACCTACATAGGCTTTAAACCTGCATAGGATAATTACACCTAACTAACTAAGCCTCAATGGTTAGCTGCATTAAAGTTGTTAGTTCGTACGATCCAGTCGTGCATTTTGAAAATGGCATTGCCAGATAGTTAAATTTAAGTATTTCATTTAAATAGTATTGCCAGAAGGGATTAATATTTTAGCAAAAGTAATTTAATTAATTAAAAGAATCAAAAAAATATATTTTAAAATATGTTTTGCTGCAAAACCGATTTTATTTTGGGTTTTTATTAACAGTATTTCCCAAGGAATGACTTTTGATATTTTCGATGTGTCTCGATTAAAATATATTGGCGCAAAATTTTTAACAACCCATTGTTAAGGGCTTAACATTTTACTAGTTAGCAATTTCCTAAGTGCTTATTGATTGAATAACTATTTCAAAATTTTTAAACTTTTTCTAAACTAGTAAATTGCTAATTAAGCAGAAAGCTGATCATTTGTAGGGTTTGAATTTTGATGAACACAATTATTGTTGTTATGCGTTGTAAATTAATTATATGTTGATGAAAACCCAACATGTGCCCTAAAAAGTTATTAGTTATTTCTATTTTCATCATTTTAACTTCTTATTTACACACAAAAAAAAAATTGTGCACCATCAGGACTCGAGCCTGGGCACCCAACGTGCAAGGCTGATATACTATCAGATTCCGTAATGGATTAAGCAAATTACTAAAAGTTAAAATAGCCATTGCGTGATTTTAACTTGAGTAAAATGTTAAAATCGTTTAAAGTTAGCTCAATCATCTTTTTAGCTTAGTAAATTGCTAAAAGTGGCTTTAAAATTTTAATTAATCGTTTAAAATTTTGCACCATTATTTTTATTTTCCTAAATAATAGCATATAAGTAATCTAATAATATTAAGCTTCATTTAAATTGTTAGCAGTAAAAGCCAGTTCGTGCATTTTATTTGTTACCCCGTTTCTTGTACCGAGATTGTGCCTATAGTAATTTTTTATCGTTTTGGTTGTGGTTCTGGTCTTTTTTCAAATTAATGCTGCAAAAAATCGGCTTGTATTATTGTAATTTTTGATTTAATTTAAATTTAATATTGAAGAGTTTTTTTATTTTAAAGAAGTCAAAGCACGAACAGCGGAAATGCAAAGTGTGATAGAAATGTAAACCACAACTCAAAAGCAAAACCAACATGCTTGAAAATAATATAAACCGCTAAAAGCATAAGCAACGGTAGATACTTAAATGTACGTTTAAAATTTATTTCAAACTTTGTTGTTGCGTAAAAATGTTGAATCCAAAATTAAAAGTAAACAAATTCCCCAAAGTTTTGTTTGCGTATTGATTCTTTTTTTTTGTTTAAGAAACTAACAAGAGAGTAAGTTTTATTTAATCAGAATGATAAGCAAAATAAATTAATCAAAAAACAGCTTTAAGCAATATGAGATAAACAATATAATATATTACACATACATACATATTTACAGTTAGGACGACATAAAATATAGAGCTCAGGTGGTCATACCATTTTGCCCCTTTAAGTTAAATTGTACTCAATTACATAGATGCTAAGGAAAATAAAATGTACGACTTGATCGCACGTACTTGCTCTTATGTTCGATCACATTATATACAAAAAATTCTTAAAAGAAACCGGCTAAATATATTCTTAAAGTAGTTTATCACATAATTTCTTATATATAAAAATTGTTAATTTTTTTCTAAAAAAAAATTAGTATAAATATTTTAAATATTCAATAATTTAAATTTGAAAACAAAATTTCAGAAAAAATCGATTTTTTTTTCAAAAATCAATAAGAAAATATATATCGAAAATTTTATTTTAATTATTTAGAATTCAAAGAAGCTCCTGTATAAAATTTTGATCGATATCCGTTGAGTCGCTTATGACAAAGTCGAAAATCAATAAAATGGTTGTATGGCAGGTACTGTTAATAACAAAATATGTAAAAATATTTTTTGGCCAAAATGTAGACCATACCTAATGTAGTAGGCATACTTTTTTTTATCAAAGTCATTGAAACCGTTTTCAAGATAATTAAGACCTATCGTTATTTTCGGGGCTAAAACAACAATTCAAAGATCTATTTTGGACAATCACCTGAAACGCCTAGGCACCAAGTTTGAACAAAATCGGCTTAGCCGTTTAGGCTGTAGATAGTTCTACAGACAGACAGACGGAATTGCGGGACCCACTGATTTGGTGTTCTCTATCATCGTAAACTTTGATTAAAATCTAGAGTTCGATTTTTTTTTTAAATGCAAAACTTTCCCCATAGTACCTATAGTGGCGAAAAAATAAATAGCACAGCTTTGTTAAGAAATTCGAAAAAGCCTTAAATCATAAATTTATTTCCAATACTGTCAGAACTTTATGTTGTAGATTTTGAGTGTAAAGTAACGGGCTATTACCTACTTCTATTTAATTTACTTAATAAATAAAGTCAAATGTAAGTCAGGAGGTAAGCAAGGTGCATTCAAATGTTTATATTGAAGACCCTTCGAATTCTAAATAAGAATGAACACCAGAATTTTCTAAAAATAATTTTTCGGTGTTTTGAAAAGAAAAACAATTTATTTTGGAAAATTTTATTTTTCGAAAACAGGTGGACGGTATTTTATGCAAGAAAATCGTACTAAGCATTTTAAAAATAGATTCTAATGTTTAGGAAACTTCTACATTCATATTTTCAATTTTGATAAAAAAAGGTAAGATGTCAGATTTTTCAAATTACATGCGACTACTGTAAGGTTTTGTAATTTATACTGTCGATTTTTTTTCTTTTTAACAACTCAACCGATTTTGATAAAAATTTATATAAAAGAAAAAAATGCTTGATTTAGGGAAGAAACCATTTATTTTCATATTAAATATTTCGAAAATGGTTGAAATATTTAATATGAAATAATTTTTTCTTAATTTATATTGATAAGTTCTAAAAATTGGAAAACCATTAAGTTTTTTAATGAAAATTTTAAAGAAAACTACTTACTTTGAAAATATTTGTATCTGTATCTTCTAAATGGAAGTAGTAATGCGCCCCAGTCGTGTAATTTATATAAATTATTTGAAGAGTTTCAAGCAAAATGGACTAATGTATTTTCCATTCAACGACCACCAAATACAATTTCATCAAAATGTTTTCCCAATATCATCCCAGTGTGCCACAGAGTGCCAAAAATAGCAACAGTGATATATTGGTAGCCCGATTACAGAAAAACATCAACCATTCACAAGGACCTTATATTAACAACTTTCATAGCATATTGCTGAAGTAAACAACTTTTAATCTCTGAGCTTTTGCCACATATTCCCTACTACTATCTATAGTTACAGTTTTATGTACATACATTTCAATTTTATTGCATAGTGATATCCATGTGAAATATTACAATCTAATAAGCCATCAATTTCAATTAACCAATCTGCAAAATGGCCCCCTCTGATAGAATTGTTGTTCTCCATATTCTTCATGTTCGGATAGCCAGAAGTTATTTTAGCAAATCAAATCGAATATTCACGAAGCACACCGATAAAATAGCAACCGCATATCTCTATCGTCGAGTAAGGCACAGGCTCTGTGAATTATTTGATTTTTTGTTGTTGTTCTTCTTCTTCCGTGCTCGTGTTGCTAACGCAATATAGTTAATCAAGAACTTAACAGTATAGAGTAGCAGTAGATTGTGGTGATTCGTTTGTTGTTGAAACAAACTGAATGAATAAAGGTGCAGGTTTCAGTTCCCATAATTGCGAATATAAAAGTTTTTAAATTACAAGGATTTATTAATTATATTGCGATTGTGTGCGTTCTTACTTGTGATAATCATAGGGTAAGTTTTGCAAATTGAAAAAAAAAATCGAACTCGAGACTTTAATCAAAGTTGACATTACGATGATAAGGAACAGCAAAAAAGTGGGTCCCGCAATTTTGTCTATCTGTCTGTCTGTACAACGAGCTAAGCCTAAACGGCAGAACCGATTTTCTTCGAACTTGGTATTTAAGCGTTTTAGGTGATTATCTCAAATAGACTTTTGAATCGTTTTTTAGCCCCAAAACTAGCGGTCCCTGCCACACTGAAATACAATTTTTTTACCATCATAATTATCTCGAAAACGATACAAAATTCTACATTTTGGTCTAATTTTTTTTTTTAATATTTTGTTATTAACGGTACCTGCCTGACAACCATTTTTTTTTAAATTTTCGACTTTTTCATTAACGGCTGGACGGATTACGACCAAAAT
Organism: Philhelius pedissequus; assembly: GCA_910595825.1. NCBI lineage: Eukaryota > Metazoa > Arthropoda > Insecta > Diptera > Syrphidae > Philhelius > Philhelius pedissequus. The sequence continues at coordinate 45,820,308 of OU343162.1, forward strand.
TTTTGTATAGGAGATCCTACGAATTCTTAATAATATTGCATACCAACATTTTCGAACAATATTTTCTTGGATTTTCGAAAAAAAAAATTTCTTAATTCAATACTTCGAAACGGATGAGGATTTTTTTCGGAATTTGTATTTTTAAGCTTACATTATTAAGTACATAAAATGCGACACCAATTTCTTTTTTTAAATTAAAGAAATTTTGTATTTACAAAAATGGAAAAAAAGCGACTTAAAAATATATTCAACCGTTTCCACTATAAGAATCTTGTGCTTACGATGTTACCGAACACAAGAGCAAGTACATGCGAGTACGATCCAGTTGTGCATTTTATTTTTGTTTCAAACTGAACGAGGTAGCAGTACAAAATACTTTTCCCAGAAATAAAACTTTTCCATCAAAATAGCTTGCGGATGATTTAATACTTGAGTGTTAGATTCTGTATCAGGTGAAAGAGGGAATTTTAGGAAAAAGTGAAGCTAAACAATATTTAAATTAGAATAGTTAATGGCAAATTTGTTTTTTAACAAAATTTATCCTTGAAATTAGCTTGAGTTCATATTGACTTTGAGGAAATCATCCAAATGTATTCACTCCATGAAATTATTATTTCTAAAAAATATAATCGAGGAAAACGTTGTGTACCCAAGAACAGGTGGTTAAATCAAGAATGCAAAATAATGAGAGATAGGAAAAGTATTTCGTAAATTCAAACCAGTTTTTTTTGTAAAGAAAATGTATCTAAGAGGGTAACAGCAATATTAAGCTTATCTGCATGGGTTGAAGAAAAAAATATCTTTCTTAGCTAGCGGTGCGGTAGTGCAAGTAGTGCAAGAAATTTATGGAATGCTGTATGTAAATGTATTGTGCAGAGGGGAAATTGATTTTTTTTAGCTCAAAAATAACGGTACCTGCCATATAACCCTTACGTTAAAGCCTATTTTTCTCGGAAACGGCCCTAACGATTTTGATTAAAAAAATCAGTGCAGCTTTTTAGATACGCCCGATCTTATGGTTAAAAAAAATTTGTTTAATGTCTAAAAACGGTACTTTCAATGGGATTGCTTTCGACTATCTCATAAACGGCTTACCCGCTCCTTTCGAAATTCACACATATATAGCCTTAGGTTGCCCAATTTATACTGAGTACACCGAAAAAAAATTTTGATAATACAACTGTAAAATTGATATTTTTCGGTGATAAAAGTCGTCCAACATTAAAAATATCAAAATTGATATGTCTGTCATATCAAAATAACATTTTTTTAAATGTAAATTTAATAATTTAAATATCGAAATGACATTCAAATATCAATATTATTTTGATAATTTTGTTTACAGTTTAACGTTATAATTATCAAAATAATATTATTCTTTGATACTTTTAAATATACATATATTTAAAAATATCCATTTGACATTAATATACTTATACTTACCCTTTTCATTAATCTCAATCCATTTCGACCTTTTTAAATTAAAACAAAAAAAACGTTAAAATTTTCCAAGAAGTTTTATTTGTTTTCAAAAAGTTTTATTTCTAATTACAGAATTTCCATTTGGTAAAACATATACGTGAATTGGTGGACCAGTAAATACTTTTAAATTGATAATTTTATATACATTTAGCTTAGGGCCAACAAAGTATGATTGATAGTGTTCAGAGAACGTGTCTATTTTATATTGTTCTACCAGCATATGAGGTTCTTGAATACTATCCAATAATATTTCTTTTATTTCGAATAATTCTACTTGTTGTTCTTCAGTTAAAGTAAGGAAATATCCTTGCTTGTAAACTGTTCCCTTATAAGTTATTAATTTTGTTACAAATGCTTTTGAAAATTGATGTTTTACTTCTTGTAAATTCATTATATTAAAATTGGTTTTTTCGATATCGATAGAAATTAAATTATTTTCATTAAATTTAAGATTAAGTGGAAGACCTTTTGTATGTTCTGATAGGAAATAACTAAATTTAAGGGATGATTTCATACTGAGTGAATATGAAATATTTCTTCTTGATGATATGTTTCTAGCATACGTTTTAGCTTCTTTATGCTTTGATTCATAACGAAAACTCCATATATATTTTAATGGACCAATTTGTTGTATAAGTCTTGGATAATGATTCAAAAAATGAAATTTTGGTTTCAGATTTTTTTTAAAAAGGCACAAATATTTCGTGTTATGTGTTTCAATGTAAGATGCGAGAGTTTGAATATTATTTTCATTAAAACGGGTCAGTAAAACTAGATCAACGATCTTTAAGAGGTTTATAAAAAAAATCCAAACCGCGTCATCTTCGGGTATCATATCCCCAATAATTAGAGGAAAAAAATGAACGAACGTCATCATTTCACGCGCTGACATTTTTAATTTGGTAGTTTTTAAATGATGTAATTCAATAGATGGGGATAAATTCCCTAACTCAGTATCTCCATAATTAAACATCTGTTTTCTGCAATTGAAAGCGTTCAATGAGAAAAATTTACGTTTAAATATAAAATACAATAATATTTCACAAAGATCATATCTGCAAACACCTTCAAACAGATCATGAACAATGTCTACTGCAAAATTCTTTGTTACGTGAAAAGTTGGCAAGTCATTAAACAAACTGTTAGCTGTTATACCAGTTTGCTTCGTATCATTAACAATTAATCCCTCGTTAAAATTTTGCTCAGTTCTTAAGTATTCTGGATATTCTACACAGTCTTTCTGCATGTCATTCTTTTCTCTCAAACAAAAACGACAGTAAAAGTTAGAATTAAACGAATTTGTGAAACCAAGAATATCATTTAGACCCAAGTTATCACCAAGAACTGTAGTAAGAACGAAATGAATCTTATGAGAACCAGTCTCATTTTTAATGACAATGCCATCTTCTTCTAATGATTTAAAAACATCTAGTAAAGGTCGAAGAAAAGGATCATTACCAAATAATTTTTTTCTTTTGTTTTAAAATAAGCTGCAACAAAAACATATTTTAAACTCGACAAAAAATGTTGGGGTAATGAAGGAAAACTATAATATACTCCAAAAATTGAGTCAACATTTGCATGACTACCCAATGGGTTATTGATCTCAAAGTCGTCAAAGTATAAGAAAAATGGTATAATAGTTTTACTTGGATAACAACTTACTTTGTCTTTGAAGTAAGATGAGTTGATTAAATGTGTCATATCATTTTCAGCAAGTAATAATTGTGAATTGTTAAGTACTTGAGTCAAGACTCCAGGAAGCTCAAAAAACTTACGAAATTGAAATTCTAGCGGCATTATACAGCCTTGTACATTACTTGCATCTAGCGTTGGTTTTCCTTGTAAAATTATTTCACATATTTCGTTATTAACAGTAAACACTTGTGGTCTTGCAAAGTTGTCAGAATCTAAAACACGTTGGAAAAGTTTATACTCTGATTTAATTTCAATGAATGGATTTTTACAAAAATCAAAAAAATCTATAAGATTATTCTTTTCTTCCTCTGGAATGTAAGTTAAAATCTTACTTTTAATACTTTCTGAAATTTTAAAAGTAATTTTAGAAATTTCTTCCTGTATTTCAATTACATCTTTTCTGGTCAAATTATTTTTTGTGTGTAAGCTTAAGGAAAATGCTTCACAGCAAGAAGAAATTAATTTTTTAAGAGTATCATAATCATGATAAAAAATAGGAGAAACCCCGATGTCAGGTGCCAGAAAAGTTGTAGGTTCTGATTCACAATTTGTTTCCGAAACACCAAAAGTATTCTCATTAACAGAGTTTGATGTTTGGAGGATTTCTGGGTCTTCCTTATCTAAATGAATTTTTTTAACATGTTTTTTAAAAGCCGATAGATTGGAAAATAACTGATCACAATTTTTATATTTACAAGTGTAATCATCCCTCATGTTCAGCCCATGAACCAAATTGAAATGTAACAGAAGGTCTTGAAAACAAAAGTCATGAAAACACTTAAAACATATCATTTTAATAATTTTTTATAGTTTCAATAAATTCGGTAAGAACTGAGTTTTTACAATCATGTACTGTTTGAATTTTATAAACAAATATTTGAAAAAAAAGCCAAACTAGTTGGGACTCAATTGGATAGCATAGATCGAAAACCTGAAATGCTTTGAAGCATATATCGAAAGCAGCAATAAAAGAACTAAATTTTGATATAGTTTCCCCAATTACAACGTAAAACTCTTCCAACTTTGTTAAATCTGCACCAACTACGATAAGGTATGGTTGAATTGTTCCTTTTGTTTCAATTTTAAATTTTAATTTTTCTTCGCGCGTTTTTCCAAATCGTTTATCGTACAAATATGCACAATGCAACTATTTATAGCGTCTCTTATCGTGGTTTTTTTAATTGACGTACCTGACTGGGTTTTTTGAGATACTCTTGATGTGGGCTTTAAAACCGTATTCAGAAGCATTACCAGCATGCAATCTCTTGAATCTGAAAATAAGAAAATTTTACATTTTAATTTGCAGTTTATTTAATTTTTCGTTTGACATACTTTTGTCGACAGTTTCAGTTATCAATTTTTCAAACAGTGATTTATACTGTTTATCCTTAATATATTTTTCATAGTATTTACTCAATGATTTTTCTAGCTGTGGCCATTCATTAAAAAGTACAAAATTTTTAGAGGGGTGCAAAAATTCAAAATCCAAATCGATCTGTAAATATAAAAATTATATTAATTTTAGACAAAAAATTTAATTTTTAAAATCTCACAAATTTTTCTGAACCAGCTTGCTTGAAGAAAGGCCACTCTTGAAATACCTCAACAAGGTTTTTGATTTTTAAAATTTCAAAATTTTCCAATATTCTACAGATTGATTGTCATGATTTTGTAAAACTTTTATTTTATTTTTGATTGAAACATTTTCCATGTCAGGTTGAAATTCAAGTTCATTTGGCTTTGGTGCTTTATTAGATTGTAACAGCCGATCATCTGAACATTTCCGTTTGTTTCGATTAATGTTGTTGAATCGGTTGAAAAGAAGTCCGCATGGATTTGGTTTGTCGTTTGCCCATCTTGAGATGTAGTAGACGTCCTTGTTTTCAGTTGGGAAAATTTCAATAATTTGGTCGGCTATGTTCTCCAAGTTTTTGGATTTGGGAACGTTGTAGATGTTGCCTTCCGGATCATAAAAGAACTCCACGATCGAGTTCACTATCTTTTTTCGGTATTCTTTTTCCAAATTGTTGTTTTTTTGATAGTAACTTAGAACACTCTGTCCACTGTTTGTAGCTTTTAATATATCGCGCACATGCTATTTTAAATAATATTTGTTTTAAAAAACTGACATATTCGAAAGATTATTTTTTACGAGTTGAGGTCAAAAGTGGCCGTGTTATTTCTGGATTTGATGTTTGATAAAATAAATCAACTTACCGTATTTAGCTTTTGAAACAATGAACTGTTTGTAGAAGCAGAGCAGGTCGATTTAGAAGTGCTTGAGGTACATGTATGTTGATTTTGCAGCCAACTGCAAACATCCGAGTTGCAAGTAACTGTTGAAGCGGTTGGGATTTCCTCTGGGAACTTTATATTTATAAGTTATAATACGAGTATACGATAAATAAGTAAAAAGTTATTGCGAGCTCAAAACTTACATTTTTAAACTTCCATGACATACGTTTGTGCTTAAACTCTGCACGAAGTCCTATATTTTCCCGTCCTGGGAAGATTTCATCGATGTCTTCTTTTAATAAGTATCTAATCCTGTCGATGGTTACTCCACAAGCTATTAGAAACAAGCATAGATTTAAGAACGGCATTTACGAATTTCAAGAAAGTGGTTTAAGAAAACTTGGCATTGGCTAAATACTTACATTTTAAGTCATTGAATGTTTCTTCCAAGTTCCACTCTTTTAATAACTTTTGAAGTTCAGAGCACTCGGAATTATTAAAAGTGTTTTCACCGTCACCGACACTTCCACTCAAACTGTTATTAATGTAAGAATTCAGTTCATTTTCCGACCACACAACACAGTTATTATAATTAATATTTTCACTTTGATCCATAACGAAAACAAAATTTATAAGCGAAATCACAAATATCTTACTTCACCGGTTTAAAATCAATGACTGAGTAAAAAGTAAAAGGCTACTTAGATCGATTGGGAAGTTTGATATTTTAAGTCATCAAAAAAATGTACTTTTTACATTTTTCCCATCAAATTGATATTAAAACAATGTTGTTTTGATATTTAAAAATATCAAAAATATACTACTTATATTTTTAGTATCAAACGGATATTTAAAAAATGTTGTTTTGATATTTTAAAATATCAAAAATATAATATTTATATTTTTTGTATCAAATGGATATTTAAAAAATTTTGTTTTGATATTTTAAAATATCAAAATTTGTAACATAAAATGTGGTGTGTCGAATTGATATTCAAAAAATGTGGTTTTGATATTTTAAAATATCAAAAATATACTATTTATATTTTTTGTATCAAATGGATATTTAATAAATGTTGTTTTGATATTTTAAAATATCAAAATTTGTAACATAAAATGTGGTGTGTCGAATTGATATTCAAAAAATGTGGTTTTGATATTTTAAAATATCAAAAATATACTATTTATATTTTTTGTATCAAATGGATATTTAAAAAATGTTGTTTTGATATTTTAAAATATCAAAATTTGTAACATAAAATGTGGTGTGTCGAATTGATATTCAAAAAATGTGGTTTTGATATTTTAAAATATCAAAAATATACTATTTATATTTTTAATACCATTTTGATACTGAAAAAAGTTGATCTTACATTTTTATTATGAAAATGATATTAGTAATGGAAATAGTAGTTTTGATATTTAAAATTGATATTACAATGTAAAAAAATGACTTGATAAATTGATATTTTATTGTTTTCCTGATATGAAAATATAATCGTGATATTTTTTATATCAGAATAACAACTTTTTACTGCAATTTTAGTGAAATTGATATGATATGTGAATTGATATTGAAAAAATATCAAAATGATATGTCTTTTTTTTTCAGTGTACCAATATTTTTAATTAATTTTATTTTTTTGTATTTTTAAAAGCATTTTTAAGATAAAAATTTATATTTTGAAAAACGATTTGATCGAACATAAGAGCAAGTTCGTGCGATCCAATCGTGCATTTTATTTTTTTTTATTCACGTGATGAAATGTTAGTTTTTTTGTTTTATTGATGAAATTTTTTCAAAGAAAATTTAAATAGGTTCTTATGTTTTTTGTGAAGCCTCACTCTACCTATGTATTAAATAAAATATGTTTGTAAAATTGCTTATTTAGTTTAGTTTAGTTTATTTTATTTATTTATTTCATCGAACAAAGGCAATGCTTTAGTGATTACTAGAATACATACAAAACATAATGAGAACTAAAAATAATTTAAAAAAATACAAAGAAAAAATAAATAAATATAAAAATATTATACAATACATATTAAACATTATCATCGTTAACTTTACTTAGAATTTCAAGCAATTTATTTTTAAAAGAAAATCTATTTAGACTAAAATCAATTATATCAGAAAATGAATTAGTTACTCTTAGGCATCTTAACAATGGTTCTTTGGCAGCATAATTTGTTCTGTGATATGGAATTTTAAAAACTAAACTGCTTCTCGGAGGAACATTGAAGTTTATTAAGGCCAAAATATCTGAACATCAAAATGGTTTGCCAATAAGTCACAAATGAACATCACCTCAGACAACTTTCTTCTAATTTTAAGTGGCAATATTCCAAACAATTTACATCTTATATCATAAGAAGGCATTTCTATTTCCCAGTGAAGGCTTTTCACTAAAACTTTTATGAAGCACTTTTGGATTTTCTCAATTCTAAAAGAGTGAACTTCATATATGCAGGATTCCAAATAGTATTACAATATTTCAGGTGAGATCTAATAAACGCAAAATTCAGACTTTTCAATGTGTGGGGATCGAAGAATTCTTTTGTGTTTCGCAAGATAAACTCCAACATAGAACTTCCTTTACCGACTAAAAAATCGATATGCATGACAAAATCAAGTTTTAGGTCAAAAATTACCCCACGATCCTTTTTGAAGCTAACTGTTGAAAGAAAGGACTGGTTTATTTGACATGAGAAGAAAATTGGTGAACGATTTAGACAAAAAGTTATACTTTGTCACTTAGAAATATTTAGGTACACGGAGTTAAGCACACACCAATTCGAAAATTTCTTAAGATCATCTTTCAATAAAATTCAATCATGTTCTGTTTTTATACACCGGAAGAGCTTCAAATCGTCCGCATACATAAGGCATTTAGAATCTAAAAATACATTGGGAATGTCGTTAACAAACAACAACAAGAAAAGGGGGCCAAGATGACTACCTTGCGGCACATCCATTGAAAGGTGAGGAAAGGATGTTATTTATCCTTACAAACTGAGTCCCATCCTTTAAATATGCACTTCTCCATTTTAAGAATTTAGAGTGGAAGCCAATTTTATTTAATTTCATAAGTAAAATATTATTATTAAAAATTAAAAAAAAGGTGTGTAGACTTTTGTTATAAAAAAGGGGCATGGTTTGTTTCGTTTTTTTCATCTCGTTTTTGAATTATTTCGTTTTAGTCGTTTCGCATTTCGTTTATTCAGTATTTTAATCAAAATGTTTTTCAATATGTTTTGAAAAAAACCATTGGGTATTTTACTTAGTTCGTTTTAAGTTCATTTCGCCTTTTATTATTTAGTTTTTCGATTATATACATTTTTGGACATTTCAATTTCGATTACTTCGCCAACGTATGTTTCGTCCTTATATATCTTTTTTATGTTGATGATACTTCTTTTACAGTAGACAATTTTTGAACATTTCCCACTGGGTGAGTCCTCTTTTGACTTCTCATAGAACATGAAGGATTCAATTTATCTGCAGGTCAAAGTTGAGTATCTGGATATTTATTATATATAATTCTCGTGTCACTGTGATGTGTTGAATGAACTCCGAAACTATCTAACCGATTTTCATGAATTTTTTTTGGAAATGTTTATTTTGATGGCGTTTCTAAGATAGGATAGTTTGTAATACATAATACTTGAAAATAATGGTACTAGCCATAAAATTTTTTCTACCATCTTGATTATTTCGAAAACGGCTTTAACGATTTAGAGAAAAAAAAGTGTGTGTACTATTTTAGGTATGTTCTACATTTTGGTAAGACATTTTTTGTACATATTTTTTTTTATTAACGGTACATGCCATACAACCATTTTTTTGATTTTGAACTTTCTCATAAACGGCTTGACGGATTTCAATCAAAATTTTTTATAGGAGGTCCTTTAAATTATAAATAATAATGCATACCAGAATTTTTTTTCTTTGAAAATTCAATATTTCGAAAGTGTTTCAATGATTTTTTTTTTAAATTTCGTTTTTAAGTTTATATTATTAAATGTTTAAAATTGTTGCACCAATTTTGTTTGTTTCGAAAAAAATTAAAGGAATTTCGTATATAAAAATTAAGTTAAAACGACTGTAAAAATATATTTAGGCTAGAAAATTTGTGCATACGATATAATCGAACATAAGCGCAAGTAGGCGCTATGCAGTCTTGCATTATATTTTATATTCCATTTACAAAAAAAGGGAAACGTCAAAACAAAAGATATGCACGACTCTCGACGTCATTTTGTGATCCAATTAGGGCTCATTCTTTATTAATTTTATTTAATATATAGTTTAATTAAAATAGAATGAAACCACCTTCTTGAGTATTGGTTTTTGGTCTCAGTATAAGAATACCAAAAATATGTATTTTAAAAGCGAAATTCAGTTCTTATAGAACCAAACAAATAATGGTACATATATGGGAAATTGGTTTACAGATTTCGTAGCGTATAATGCACATAAGAAAATTTAATAATTGGCAACACTGATCAGCAGCGAGGTTGATTATGTTATTTCCATTAAATCCAAAATAGCTGCGCCAATGAATATAACCACTCAAACTTGAATGTGAAAGTACTCTTATTTGTTATATACAAAATAGCCATATTTTTGTTGATTGTGGACCGAATTTCATGAAACTTTGAAAATTGTGATTTGAGAAAACTTACAAAATATTCTTATTACACAGTGTCCGAAAAAAATTACAAAAGTAAGCTCTAATTTAATTGTATTCAATTATTCTACCGATATACTCTGCGGTTGTAGTTGTTGCTGTTGAAGATGCGTTAGCTTCAAATTCCTCCAATTCTTCGCTGAAGATTAAAGATGCTTCTCCCGCTTTGTCTTCAGTACTAAAACTTTTTTTTGTTAGGACACCTAGAAATCAAATTAAAATACATAACATTGGTTGTGTGCTCTTACCAGCATCGTCCTCATCCAGCGTCAAATCGTACATTTGAGACATTCAATGTATTCTTTTTATTTTTTTATTGCCAGTTCATTTGATGACTTATTTAAGTCAATTGACACTATTAGTGATGAAAATGAGATCGTCAATTTTCCGACAGAATTTTTAAATTCTCTTGATATGCCAGGAATGACGCAACAAAAGCTCTGTCTGAAAATTGGTTCACCGGTCCACCAAAATTATGCAATGATGTACAATTAGTCATCAGGAGATACCGGAAACGTACTTGAAGCAAACATATTGGCGCAAAATTTTAAACAACCCATTGTTAAGGGCTTAACATTTAACTAGTTAGTTCAAAATGTTTCAAAATGTTTAAACCTTTTCTAAACTAGTAAATTGCTAATTAAGCAGAAAGCTGAGCATTTGTAGGGTTTGAATTTTTATGAACACAATTATTGTTGTTATGCATTGTAAATTAATTATATGTTGATGAAAACCCAACATGTGCTCTAAAAATGTATTAGTTATTTCTATTTTCATCATTTTAACTTCATTATTTACAAAAAAAAAAAAAAACAAAAATTGTGCACCAGCAGGACTCGAACCTGGGCACCCCGCGTGCAAAGCTGATATCCTATAAGATTTCATAATGGATTTAGCAAATTGCTAAAAGTTAAAGTAGCCATTCCGTGATTTTAACTTTAGTAAAATGTTAAAATCGTTTAAAATTGCTAAAAGTAGCTTTAACATTTTACTAAATCGTTTAAAATTTTGCGCCATTGACTTTAAAGAAAAAGTCCTCCTATTTATCCATTGATGATAAATAAGCCGCCAGGGCAGACCATGACAATTTGTGGCTTGGACTTGGAGAAACCGTGTTCTCCTTTACCAATCACTTCCTTAACAATACCAATTTTAATCTAATAATTGCTAGTAGGGTCTGCTAGTACATACATATATATATATATATATATATCTGCTCAGTTCATATTGCCTGCAATTTATTTTCCAGATGTGCAACTGTAATTACGTGATAAATATTACCTACTTTTCCTTAAATTTCGCAAGGTAACTTAGAATAAGTCTTGTAAGTCTGTTTGATTTTAGAGCAAAACAAAGTTGTGGCATTCACTTTGACATAATTTTTGCATCGAAAACTTTAAATGCAATTTTTTTTAGGCAATAAACTGTGCACTACTCGTATATATAAGTATTACTGCAAAGATTATAACCTTTATAATCATTGCCTTTGACAAATTTCTTTCAATAAAACATATCTATTCTTCGCCACTTAAGCAAACAACTGCGTTGTACCTAGTCGCACTTTTTAATACAATTTAATAAAGCTTTCAAATAACAGGAAAATTATGGAATACCCAGTGATTCCTCTTTTTATATCAAGACTTAAGTCAACCACACACTTAATAAAATCACCTCCAACAATACTGAATTATAACTGACCCTTTTGTTCAGCCTGCTACTCTTTATTACAACTTGTATCGTATAATAAAATCAACAATGCTTCGGAATAAGTAATATACACTATTAATTTCATCAATTTGTCCAAAAGTTGTTAGGCCTTGATGAGAAAAAATAAAGCCGAATTATTGATTGCTCTAGTGGCTGATACTTTTCTTTGAGGTTTAGAATAGAAAAATATAATCAAAAATCAGAAAAATAAATAAATAAATAAAAAATGCACGACTGGATCGCACGAACTTGCTCTTGTAGCTAAAAACTTTTGACAATGTTTAATAGGAAGGTAGTCTAGTAGTTATTTTTATGCAGGTTTAAAGCCGATATAGGTAAGATTACCCTGATTCTTAGTCTAATGAATTGTCGAATGGATGATTCAAGGAATAGTTACATAGGTACCTACAAGAGTATATTTAAATCTGGATTTTAATTATGTAAGTTAGGAGAGAATTATGTACCTACATACATGGATGAAACATATAGATATGTAATAATGAAGGATGTAGGTGAGTAGGTAGGTATCACAGTACACATAATAAGGTAATATATTGCGCATTCTGTCGAAATGTCTCTGAGATTTGGCACATGCACTCTCATTTTTGACATTTTCACATACAAATAGGCATGGGTCAATATTCCAGTAAGAGGTAACAGTATGTAGATTAAAAATAACTGTTATTTAAATAACATTTGAAATTTCAAAATTTGTATTTTGATCAAACCAAACAGCGGAATATAGATGAAAAAGTGATGACTAATTCAATTTAAAATGGTAGTGGAAAATAGTTTATTAAAATTGTGATTTCTCTGACAATTTTTGTTCCATAATTGTTATTTCAGTAACAGGAATTTATAACTATTATTTAAAAGTAGCAGTAACAGATATTGCAACTAGCAGTTTGGCCATGCCTAAGCATATGTGCATGCCAAATGTGACGCGAATGTCTCTGAGTTTTGCCACTTGCGCGAACTTGAACGAAAATGAAAACCGGAATATATTACCTATATTATGTGTAGTGTGGGTAGGTATAACTTTGTTATTTATGTGCAATATGCATACATAAAATTCATGTGCTTTTTAAAGATATATGTGTATATATAACTGTATGAGGGCCTACATTGTATGCAATATTCAGTGACGTATGCAAAAATTCGTAAAAAGGATATACATATGCTAAGGTAGAAATAAATGGATAATACACATAATTAAATGTATTTATATTGCTTAGTTGTAATAGTTTGATTGAAAACAAATATGCTATTTGAATTGTTGGGCAAATAAGAATATATCAATTACTTGCTCCCGCCAAGCGTTTGTTTAAAGAAAAAGATGTTTTTTCATCTTTGTTTTTATTTTTATTCTTTATTGTTTTGAACATTTATTAAATTATAAAATCCCAATATGAGGCAGCTGTCCATAGCAAGACTGCACCTCAATATCAAAATGTTGAATTAAGACTAACTTATCAAATAAACTTTAACTTTAACTACTCTTCAGGTAAATAGGAAAATGTTTGCAAATATAAATTTAAAAATATATAAATATATGTTCATATACATATATAAGAAATATAAATTTTGTTTCGAAATATTCGTATTTCATTGCGTTGTTCAAATGCAGAATGGTGGCAGGGAAAAGGGGTATATCCGTTCTGGATTGGTTTTGCTGTGTTACCAAAAATAGCGTGGGAATCCATAAGGAATTTATGCATGTGTCGTTAGGCAAGGGGGCGTGTGGAGAATAACGGGTTTACTGAAAAGAGTGAAGTCTTAGACGCAACTTATGAACAAAAAAAAAAAAATCTTTGGAGCGGTTTTTTAAAAATTAATTTTGTATGTATTAAATTTTAAAAACATTTTTAACAAAAAAAAACAGTGATTCGTTTTTGAAAAATCAATTTTAAAAATTTTAAATTTTATTTTGTTTTTAAAAATCGAATATCTTTTTTTTTTTTTAATTTGAGTATGCAGTTTTATTAACAATGATCGGTTCATCCAATGTTGAGAAAGTCGAAAAAATGAAAAGTGGTTCTACGGGAAGTACCTACCGTTAATAAAATAATATAAAATAAAAAAAATATTATTATTCCTGAAAGTGGACTGTACTAAGGAACACATATTTTTTTGTTAGAATTCTTGGAGCCATTTTCGCGAAATGCATTTTTTAAGGGTTTCTTAACATTTTTTTTATTTTAGGAAAATAATTTTTTTATTTTTTATTTTTTATTTTTTGTTCAAGATAATGTAAAAAAAACTACCACATAAGAAATTTGAAAATATCCATATTGAGTCGTTTTCGAATTTTTTAGTGCAATAGTGTTACATTAGTGTTTAAATTATCTAGAAGCTTTTGCGGAAAACATTTCAAAAATATCAAGTTAACCGTTTTGCAGAAAATCGAAAACCAAAAAAATGATTCTACTAAAGGTACAACAAAATAACCATTTTTTTTAAACATAAAATTGCCAAAAGGTACTTTTCCTCTTCATTAATGAACTGATTTTTTTTATATAAAAATCGTAGTAGCCGTTTTTGAGAAAAATAAGATCTTTTTGGCGTAATAAAAATGTATGGGAGCTACTGTTATTTGTCGTCTTAAAATAATATGCACGACTGGATCGCACGTGCTTGATCATATGTTCGATCACATTATATTCAAAAGATTCTTAAAAGAAACGGCTAAATGTATTTTTAAAGTAGTTTTCCACTTAATTGTTTATGTATAAAAATTCTTAAATTTTTTCACAAAAAAAAATTGGTATAAACATTAAAATATTTAAGAAAATAAATTCAAAAACAAAATTTCAGAAAAAAACATCCAACCGTTTTCGAAATATTGAATTTTCAAAAAAAAATTATTTATTTTTCAAAAATCCAAAAACAAAACTATTTTTCGAAAATTTTGAAATGCAGTATTATTTAGAATTAGAAGAAACTCCGTTAATTACAAAATATTTTAAACAGAATTTTTGCCAAAATGTAGACCATACCCAAAGTAGTACACACACCAATTTTTTATTAAAATCGTTAGAGCCGTTTTCGAGAAAATTAAGATGGTAGAAAAATTTGTATGGCAAGTACCGTTATTTTTGGTGCTAAAACAACGATTCAAGAATCTTTTTGGACAATCGCCTAAAACGCCTAACCATCAAGTTTGATCAAAATCTGTTCACCCGTTTATACTGTAGATTGTTCTACAAACAGACATACAGACAGACGGAATTGTGAGACCCACTTTTCAGGTATTCTCTATGATCGTAATGTCATGTTTGATTGTTAGAAAAAAAAATTTTTACGAATGCATAACTTGCCTTATATAGTACCCGCCTTGTATAGTATGTAAGTAATAAGGAACTACGAGGGCATGAAATATGAGACTGCTATTAATATATCATATTTTTTTTGCAAATGGCGTCACATGTCATTGTCGGCTGAGAAAGTCCGTTCACAAACATCAACTAGACAAGGGACAACAAGAATGCTACAAGGCAGATGTTTGTTTTTTTGCTGAAATTTGCAGAATAAGACATTGTTCGTGTCGGAAGGGAGGAACAACCTTTGTGGCTTCTGTTTAAAATACCAAACCACAAGCTTTACAAGTCTCGAAAGCCATAATATAAGAAGTTTTATGTTTTTTTCAAGCACCAAAATCATCAGCAGATTGTCAGATATCTTTTTACTTGCTGTTTGTAGGTTATATAGGACAAAGGACAATTTTTGCACTTGGAAACAAATCGAGCTCCAGATTTTAATCAAACTTGACATTACGATGATAGATAAACACGACAAAGTGCGGGTTCCACAATTCCGTGTGATTTTTTGTCTGTAAGTCGGTCTACGGCCTAAGCCGCTGAAATTTTTTTTTTTAATTTGGCACTTAAGCATGCGCCTGAGGTAATTTCTTAGTGGAGAAATTGAATTGTTTGTAAGACTAAAAATAACGAAAACAAATAATAATAATAATGTCATTAACGACACAAAGGATTTCTGTCGAAATGTTTACAGAGGCCTTCCTTCGAGTTATAAATAATACTGCATGCATATGCATTATAATTTTCGAAAAAAAAATAATCTGTTTTAAAAATTACATATTTTCAAAAGGGGTTGACGATTTTCCTAAAGGTCTTTTTTTAAAATTGTTAATTGTTAAATATTTAAGGTTAGCATATCAAATATTTTCTTGAAAAATATAATATTTTGTTGTATATTCTCAAAATTTGTCTGCCTACGTAATGATCGAAAAATATGTAAATGCAGGTAGGAGGGCAACAAATTATCCAAGCCGGAAACCCCAAACCTTAAATTTCCAACTCATGAAAAATGTATATACATAATTAAAATTTCTAAGGTCAAAAGTTTGTATATCCTAAATTCCCAATACCCAAATTCTAAAAAATAAAATTCACAACACCCGGGACTATTCGAAATATTGGGATTCTGTACTGGAAGATTGGAATAGGGGATTTTTATATTTTTTTTTTGTATTGACAGAGCAAGTACGTTCGACCCACTCATGTATTTTTTTTTAATTTTAACATTAATTAAGGGAGTAAATCAATTAACCGAATAAGATCTGTTCAATTTATGTAGGAAATTTTCGAACGCAATTTTTGTAGATTAATTAAGCGCGAAGCTTTAAGTATATTTCTACTTCTAAGGCTTTCATTCTCACAGCTCTAACCTTTGACAAGGTTTTGCACTTGGGATTTGGCAACAAACTATACATAGGAATTTTCCCAGGCAATATTATGAAATGTTACGAACTAATTCTTTAGAGTACGGTGAGACCAAAATTACGCAAAACTTAAGAAAATTGAAGCTAGAGTACCACAAGGAGGTGTTCTAGTATCAACCCTGGACATGCTATTATTGCCACCTTTGCTGATGATACTGCAATATTAGTGCCTGATAAATCCGCTAAATCCCGTCGATAAGGTAAGTAATTGTAATTGTTAGTACACTGTAGAGCTGTACGCCAATACCGCCAAATACTTTGGAATTACCTTAGATACAAAGCTCAAATGGAAAGAGTGCATCAAAAAGCAAAGAGAAGAACTAAATTTGAACAGGTTAATAGGAAAGAATTCTGGACTATCTATGCAAGACAAATCAATGTTATGCAAGCAAGATTTGAAACCCGTTCGAACACATGGAATTCACCTATGGGCTGAATCTATCCAAAAAAAAAAGCCATCCGTCGAATGGTAAATGCTCTTGGTGCATCAAAAATTGCGATTTGCATCGTGACCTACCACTTCTGTAGGCTGAGAAAAAACGCTATATTACATAATCAATGTGTGGAATGAAATGGAGACCGTCTTAAATGTACGAGGCAGCGTTCAGAGATAAAAAAGAACCCAGCCTTTTGAGCTGATAGTCTGAAGCTTTGGGAAACTATTAAAATATTAAACTTCATACAATGTAATTAGAAATTAAGAAAGAAAATTCATTTGTCGATCTTTTTCGTCGATTGGTCCTGATCTGCTGGTGGTTTTGGTGCGGTAAAGTCCCAAACAACTAACTACCGACAACAAGTGTCAAGTGTCTTTTGAAGATTTCCACCAGATAAAAAAAATTCTTAAAGTTAACCAACCATTGTTTCCTAATTAAGTGAGAATATTAATAAGCGAATTCTGCGTTAATACTGTTAAGATTTAATTCGACTCCGCGTGTTTTTTTTTTTTTGATAATGATGCGCGCACTAAAGGGGTTTTGACTACCCTTAAAATGATCAAGCACATTGCGGGCGTTAGGAAAGAAAGGAAGGATTTAAGAGAAGTTGATTTTGAATTTCTGAATATCAAAATGGGAGAGAAATATAGAGGCGGGTAAAGTATTCCAAATTCCCACTCTGCAGCTATAGAAAGAATATCTGTACTTGACAGATATTCAGAAATGATAAATTCTGTAATTTCTGATTAGATTTTTTCTTATTGGGAAAGGTACATATTTCAATTCAGTTTCCAAATTTACTTAAGAATAATGTCCGGAATAATTCGTTTAATATTAACAATAAATGATGTTTTCAATCGTGTCTCCGTTTTGAGTAAGATTTACTATTTTTTCCTAGGAATAATGTGACTATATTGCGGCGTTCCCTTCGGGATGGACAGAACCCAATCGAAGACAACAGAGGAGCACTTAATTGAACTTTGATAATTCCCGAAACATTCATACATTGATTTAATAGATGAATTGAAACCATTCCTGAAAAAAACTCAACATATAAGTACGCTTCCATGCCATGTGAAGGTGTTAAGTGTTAACTTTTTTTACCACAATTTAATAAAAAATAAATGATGCAACATTTTTTATTTCTATAAGTACTTTGCCCAAAATCTTTTTTTTTTTTTTGGTTTGAACTCTTCTTCACAGAACAATATTGACTGTGATAAAAAAATGTTCATATGAAAATTTTTTGACATTTAACTTTACTTTTCACGTATCGAGAATCGAATTGGACGTGAAAGCGTGATAAGATTTATCACTTTACAGTTTCACAGATCGAGAATTGACCCCCTGAGCATTCCTAAAAAATTCGTAATTTTATTTCATGATTT
The DNA here is from genome assembly GCA_910595825.1 of Philhelius pedissequus. Taxonomy (NCBI): domain Eukaryota; kingdom Metazoa; phylum Arthropoda; class Insecta; order Diptera; family Syrphidae; genus Philhelius; species Philhelius pedissequus. Next base: position 45,838,687 of record OU343162.1, read on the forward strand.
AACTGGATACTAATAAATATGTTCATATTACAAATGTAAAAATTTTGCTTCGAAAAAGTATTCACCAAATTTGGTGATAAAATCTAGTTCGAAAATAAATTTAATAATTTTTTTTTGAATCCATAAAATGCCTTAAATTAATTATACTACTCGTAACAAACCATATACTTTTAAAAGCTTCCTTAGCGTCGATGTGCGTCGATTCTTCAGCAACGAACAATAGGGTTAATAGCTGTCATAAAATCGAATTTTCTTGGCATTAAATTGCAATTAAGAAAAGCTTGTTATACATCATCAATAAAACAGCTGTACAAAATAAATTAGTTTTAGTGAAATTTTAATTCAAATTTGAGGGAAGTGGTTATTTCTTTTTAACCGGAAAACCACTTTCATAGAGTGGTTAACTTCACACACCCATCTAACATCCATATGCAATGTTGACTATGGCATTGCTATAAAAAATCATTTTAACTGAAAATAGCTGGTGAAGTTTTGTCTGGTTTTGTCGATGGTACAGTGTTATAGGATGAATGGATGGGTGAATATGAAAGAGATTTATATTGATTTAGAGAACATTTAAGCCGGTAAATATGGGTGGACCGAAATGAAAAAAGTTTTGAGGTCGTTTTAAAGATACACAAAAAAGCAAATTTTAGCGTGATTAAATAGAAATTTCCCACTGTGCAGCACCTTATCGTGGTAGAGAGTGTGAAACTTTAAAGCACCAGGGAACCAAATGGCTACCGGTAAAGCAAACAAACCAACATTGTTGGTCAGGACACACGCTTATCCTTGAATAGGTGAAAATCTCCCTAAAGGAGGATCAACTGCAGGTCTGGTGGCAGGTGTGTCTGTACGGACGTCTAATAATATAACTATTTCCCAGAAGGCTTTTGTTTTTCCTTCCCTCATAGTGGTCAGCTTTAATCTGGTATGTCTACAACCATCCTGTCAACCTTATGTATACATGTAAATCGATTATCTGAAAAAAACATGGTAGAATGAGATGTACTTATTCATGAAAAATCGTTAGTAAATGGTGTTGAGTGTCCAAGAGATATTCAGAACAGATTTTCTACTGCTTCGGCGGTAGAAAACCGCAAATCGGATTTCGGAGACGCTATTTTAATAAATGAATCTTCGGAAAATAGTCGAAATGTTTCAAGTAAGTAAAGTACTAAATACTATCGCATACGCCCTCTAATTGGAGCATGCAACGTTCGAGCCCTGTAGATACGATAAAGCGGCAACTGCTTGGACTTAAGATCAGCATCCTGAACGTAAGTAAAACCATGTTTACAGTAATTAACAAAAAGATAAACGACATTGCTACATTCTGGAGAAGATGAAAGTGACAGCTGATAAAGATGCAAGGGTAGTGTTGGTGGTCATACAAGATGCTGGAAACAGTCTTATTTTCAGGGTCCCTATTTCTGCAATGTTGCAGGGTCGATCAAAAATACGCAACATCACACCCATAACAGTTACCTGCCCTTAAAAATAAATAGACCATGAATGGGGGTTATGAGTTCGGAAATGTGTCCCAGGGTGGGCAATAGTTTTAAATTACTGGATATCCGCATCACAAATTGTCGAAGAAAAAATAAATGCAGTAATAGACGCTCAAAGAACGTCTAAATTGCGACGTGAGCGCATACAACAATCTATTGATGTTTGATGTTCTCGTTGAATATGCGAAAAACTCTGCAAGATGGCTGATGGCATATACCAGCTGAGTTCCTTAAAGCTGATCCCAACCCAATCTCTGGCAGTTTCTACCGATGCGTTGCGTTGATAAAATTTATTTGGAAAAGAGGAAAGAATAAGTTAGTGTCAAGTTGCAAAGGAAGGCATCCTCAAGAACTGCCATAACTGACGTTATTTTATATCCGTTTTCTCAGTTTTTTTTTTACCAAAATTGAAATAAAATGCAATTCACGACTGGATTGCACGAACTTGCTCTTATGTTCGATCACCTCGTATGCAAAAGATTTATATTAAAAATCTAAATATATTTTTAAAGTAGTTTTTGACTTTATTTTGTATACATACAAAGTTTCTTTAATTTTTTTCTAAAAAATGACAATCTTAAATATTTAATAATATAAACTTATAAGCAAAAGATTAATTCGGCTTAATCAAAGCAAAAAGAATTCAACATTCTGAAATAAATACTTAAACCATGTAATTTAAGCTCAAAAGAAGTACGCCATTTTATTTCTTGTATAAATTTAAATATATGAGAAAAAAAATTAAAAATCTGTGAAGCGGTTTTTGAGAAAAAAAGTTTTTTTTTAACTTTTTTAAAAAAATTTTAAAAAATTCAAAAATGCCAATTGATAGGTATTCAGCAAATAACTATAATTTTTGTGAAAAAAAAATATTGAGCAGTTTTCAACATATAAATTTTTATTTATTTATAAATTTAAATGCTTTTAAGAATACAAAAAAATATTAATTAAAAATATTGGTACGCAATATAAATTGGTCGACCTAAACCTATATATGTGCGAAATTTCGAAAGAATCGGTTAACCCATTTACGAGATAGTCGAAAGGAAAAAAACGGTCCTATGGAAAGTACTTCCATATGCAACCATATCATCGGTCGTACCAAAAAAGCTGCAATGATTGATGAGAAAAATGAGCTTTAACGTAACGGTTATATTACAAGTACCGTTATGTTTTGAGCTAATTTTTTTTTATTATTATATATATTATGTTTTTTTATTATTATTATTATATATATATATTATATATTATTTTTTTCCCCTCTGCACAATACCCAAGAAACTCTATACACCAAGTTTGAAGCAATTCGGCCACCCGTTTGGGCTGTAGGTATCTATACATACATACACATAGACATACTGATAGATAGACATACAGACGGACAGGATTTTTAGACCATCTTTGTTCGTCTTCGCTATCATCGTAATGTCATGTTTGATTGTTATCTCAAATTTTTTTTTTCGACGAATGCATAACTTGCCTTATATTAGTACCTATAATCGCAAGTAAAAAATGTTGAGCCAATATGTAGAATGTGCCTAAAATAGTGAACTGATTTTTTTATCAAAATCGTTGCAACCGTTTTATAACAAAAAATCCAAATTTTGATTTTCCATTATATTCTTCAGTATTTGAATTTGTTGTATAAACATTTTAATCGAAATTGGTACGATCGTTAAAAATCAAGAACGCTTAATAACATTTTATGCATTTTTTTTATCAACATAGTGTATACCTACAAAATTTTGCGAATACAAAAATATTTTAGAAAAGATCTAGAGAATCACCTAAGACAGTTAAGTACCAAATTTGACACATATCAGGCAATAAATCGAGCTGCAGATAGACAGACGGAAATGCGTGACCCATTTTCTTCGTGTTCTCTATATCATCGTAATGTCTGATTGTGTATGATTAATTTTTTTCAAATGCAGAACTTGGTACTTTATCTATGAATATCGGTAATAAAATTCAAAAGTATCTTTGTATCTTAATTAATTTGATAGTGGAAATATTGAACATGTTTTTTATTATAAATTAAAGATTTGATTTTATCAACTTAAAACACAAATTATTTATTTTTGCATATAATAAATAATTTGTGTTTTAAAATAATTATACTTTAATTTCTTTGTATCTTCCTAATAGAATCTTATCGCTGTAATTCATTTTGTCGATGTGTCTGTTCGTTCCCTCAATTATAATAAAAGTCTCGCATTATTTTCTGGTGTAGGATATGATCTTTTGTTATGTGTTGAGATTTCATTTGTCTTGCTAAACAAAGTATTTTTAATTCTACAAAAAATACGGCTCTTATGGCTCATTTTTTTTTTTTTGATAAGTTTGAATTTCTATTTTGCTTCCCCCTAAATGTGATTAAGGTGCCAAGGAGATTCAATTTCCTTTAGCCATTATAGATTGATGTTAGAAATAAATTTTATTGAAATAAATTCGATGATACCTTTGTGTCTCTTAAAATTATTAAACCTAATAATAAAAAAATGAGCTCTTGCTCTTTAAAAGCAGGTATACGAAAAACTTATTTTTTAAAACAAAAAAGTTCAAATTAAAAACAAAGAAAAGTGTTAGGAAACGAAGTTCGACATTCGAAAGCTTGTGTGCATTCACTCAAGCGAAGTCTTACCAGAAATTAAATTATTAATAAAATATAAAAGCGAGGATACCAAACAAATTATTTGTACCTTTTGGATGCTGATAATCTTCGAAGATAAACTTCTAATTCTTAGAAAAACCCTACTTTAAGTCGGTTGCCATGAAAGTTGTATCTTCAGGTTTATTTGAATTTAAATTTTAAATTAATTCCTATCTTTTTTTCTGTTTTTATCTTATATTTCGAATCTCCTTGAATGTTTACCTAATTATAAAAATTCTAATAAAATTTTTATTATTTATTTAATTTAAAGGTAATTTAAATCGTACATTATTCTGACCCATTGTATGCACTTAAGAAGATCCTTTATATTTTATTAAATTTAAATTACAAATATTTTATTAACAAACAGTTGCATCTGCCAGAAGTGACTTTTGAAAAGAGAATATGAACATTTTCCCCAGATGACAGCTCATATACATAGGGTAATTGCGGGAGAGATGCCGCGTTTTTTCAAAAATCAGTGACATTTTTTTATTTTAGTAAAATGAACTTTATTTATGCAAAAAAACTAAACAATGGACTTATGTTCTACCATAAAAAACAATTAAAATTAAAAAAATTACAATTTTCATAAGAAATAACAAAAAAAGAAAAATACATTACGTGTGCCATCCCTCCCTGCATGTGTGGGAGAGATGCCGCATGATAAATTCATTGAAATTAAGGAATGACTGTAAAACATGCTTAGTTCGTTCTTGATCATCGATTGTGGGTGTACCCCAAGGATCCGTGCTTGGACCGTTACTTTATATTATATACACGCATGATTTTCCAAAACCCCATTACTGTAAAACCGCAATTTTCGCGGATGATACTTGCATCTATTCGACAGATTCAATTGTTTTCTCAATTGAAAACAATCTGCAGTCTGCTTTGAATTTAGTTCAATCATATTGCGATGATTGGAAAATAAAGTTGAATGCTTCCAAGACGCAGGCTCTCTTTTTCACTAGAAAAAGAAAAGCCTATTATCTGCCAAGCAATAGGCTTCAGTTGAATGGGGTTCAAACTGAATGGAAATCGAGTGCCAAGTACCTTGGTGTACACCTGGACAAAACCCTGACCTTTAGTTTGCATATTCAACAAACACTTAACAAACTTAATGTTGCAATAAAAACTCTTTATCCATTTATAAATCGTAGGTCCAAATTGAGTGTTGAAAACAAATTGTTATTATACAAAGTTATATTTCAAAGCATAATGCTATATGGTTCTCCCGTCTGGGGAACATGCGCTAAGAGTCATATACGCCGGCTTCAAATTATGCAAAATAAAATCTTAAAAATGATGCTTAATCTTCCCTGGCACTTTTCTACGGAAGAACTCCACGAAGAAGCAAACATTGAAAAAGTTGCAATTCGAATCGAAAAATTATATGATCGTTATAAGGTATCGTGCGGTTACTCTGAAAATAACTTGATATTAAATTTAGCAACTTCAGATGATGTAACCGTTTGTTTTTTCTTTTCTATTTATTTATTTATTCAAAAAAAAAAAAAAAATCATTTTCTTATGCTGTGATAAAAAAAAATATATATCTATTTGTTTGTTAATTTAGTTACATTTGTATTTATTTATTTCTTTTTGTTCAAATATTGTAACTTTTTATTTATTTATTTTTTTATATTTATTAACATATTTATTTATTTATTTATTTTTATTTATTTATCTATCTATTTATTATTTATTTATTATTATTTATTTATTCATATATCATCTATTTATTTACCTATTTATTTATTTATTTATTTATTGATTGATTGATTAATTGAATAATTTATTTATTTATATTTTTTGCTGTTTCTTAAATTTATTTATGTATTAATCTTTCTGTTTCTTCTTGTTTAATAATAGATTTATTTATTTGTTTATATAAACTACCTACTGTGATATACATTTAATTAGACTTAATTTACTAATTTTATCTTATTTCTTTGTTCATATATTTATTTATCTATTTAAATGCTTATTTAATCGAGTATGTAAACAACATCTTTTTTTGTGATCTCACACAGTCCCACTTCTCTCTTCTCTGGAAATATCCAGGAAATATCTATATTTGTTTATTGTATGAAGGTTTTTTTCATGTAGCTTTTCCTTCTAAAACAATTTGAATCTGTGATAATATTATTGTATAAATGTCATACGTTTTTCAGTAGTAAGGTAGAAAATATACCATTTCTCTGTAAATTGTGCAATCTAGTTATAGAAAAGATACATTTATATAAATTCAGCTACAATAAAGATTCTAAAAACAATCGGCTCAACCTTCCTTTTAGTATAGATTTTTTTTCTTTTTTTTTTCTTCCGAAAACTTGCAGGTCTCTATTTTTTTAATGAAACTGGGAGAAGTTATAACCTCTACTAACTGCCTACATACGTCTTGAAAAAATCGGCATTGGAGTTTTAGGTAGTGGTGAAATTGCTTGCAGTTATTTTGTTAGCGTTGGGTTTTCGAGAGATGATGAAGTGAGTGTTTATTTTTGGAATGATTGCAAGCATGCGATCCATTCCTGGTTTTTAGAATTACGGGTTCCAAGATTGTTTCATGACATGAAACGGTATTTTTAGAAGGAAGAGGTTTCTTTAAAAATGTCCAGCTTTTAATCGTCTCGATTCGTGTCCTAGCTGGTACGCCAAATATTTTTGTCTGCCTTTCGGAGAGATATCCCACTATAAATGTTTTCTCGGGATTCTTCCAGCACCTCTTAAGTCTAATTGTAGTCTTAATATTCGCTTTTAAAAAAAGGGGTAAACAAATTCAACATGCGGAATATTTTCAAAAAAAAACTGCGGCATATCTCCACAAAGTGAGGGAGAGATGCCGCACCACACTTCATAACTTAAGAAAAAAATTACACAAAAAAAAATATACAAACGTATTCTTATAACACTTATTTATCATATAAAATAATTTCCCTTGGAAAAATACGCGATAACTTCTTTCCGCATTACCTTTTTGTAACAAACTGAAAAATTTCCATAGTGCGTAAGGGGGCGTAAAATAAAACAAATATAAAAAAATCCCGTTACATGTCCGCTGCAACCAATATTTGGTCCTACGTTTTCGATTGAATACCTAACGAAGAAAAGGCAAGATAAAATTTCTTGCGCGGATGACTGGATGTATGAGTGAAATGAGGACTGCTAGTTCTCAGGATTTAGTATTATTATCATGCTTTTTGGACTCGAAAAATGTTCTAATGTTTTCGAGTCGAATATCATGTTTTTTTTTGTTGTATTAAATTTTTATTTTCTATAACTCTACTGTAAAACAGCATTACTATGAAATCAAACATGTCTAACCTACCCTACATGAAAATGACATAACTTATGCATGCTTCAACTCATGATCAGGGAAAATAAAAAATACATCTGTATATGTACTAGTTGTTTTTGTAAATTTATTATTTCATTTCGTGTCTGTGAATAATTGTAAAGTGCACTATAAAAATCATGAAGAAAATAAGACACACCATGTTTGACAACTCATAAAGGTATAATATATACACGCTCTTGCACATAGTGGTATTTTTGAATAAATAAAATATTTTAAATAAAATAATTAGAATTAATCAAAATAGTTTTTAGGTCGAAAGACATTAGTTCTAAGAGTTATAGTTTAGTTTAGAGCGCATGTAAAGGGAGTAAATTAGTTGTAAGTTATTGATAATTAGGCTAGTTTTATGAATTTTTGGCTAGCTTTAAGATAGTTATAAGGTAATAATAAATAGAAATGAATTTCAATTCTGTCTTTGTTTTACCATTGGCCGCGTTCGATTCGAGGCCAATAGGCTTTCCAAGATACTTTTGCAGCGAGTTTGTTTTGAACGGCTCAGGTAGCTTTCTCTGCTAAGTCCGCTGTATTGCATACGCATAAATCAGCTGTTCCTTACATTCCCAGTAGGAAATTAAAAAAAAAATCATGCATGAATCACCAACTTTTTCATCAATGAGTGGAAGCTACACCCCATGAATTTGGTATGAAAACATCGATGAATTTAACATGGGGCTGTCATAGGTATTCACCAAGTGATTTTCGGGGTGAATATTTAACAGTGAAATCACGAAGAATTATATGTGATGAAAAATGGCATGAACGGTAAGCTGTGAAATCACTAGTTGACTTAGAGTTGCTTATTCAGCAGATCAAAAATGCTCATCCATTAATTCAATCTGTTAATGTAACTCGTCAATTCGCATATGAATTTTATATGATGAAAAATGCCATGAATGTTCAATTATAAAATCACTAGGTAAAGCCCGTATGATACCTACTTCTTTTTTTTCCTCATTTTGTATGCATTAAATAACATGAAAGTGTCAGTTTTCTGTGAAAGAGGAAATATGTTTTTTTTAAGGAAACAGAAACATTGTATATGTATGCTACACCCCCAAACATCATTTTATTAATTTAATTCGACGATTATTCAATAATATAAACATTCAATTAAGAAAAAAATACGTTTAACTAATAATAGATAAAATGTAGCCTTGATAAAATCTTGATGCTAAAGTAAACCTTATCAGTAATTAATTCTTTTAAATTTGATCTGATGTCGGTCTTAGCAATTCATTTTGTTAATTCTGCTGCGTAGGTTTTGCACTTTTAGTCGAGAGCATTACGTATTGAGTAGGTGCGTTTAAAGAAATATTGGCATTTTTAAATTTTGTTTTGAATAAAGTCGAAGAAATACCCACCAGTCGCCAAATATCTTAAGGATAATAATTGAAACCTTTCAGCTGGCTCAAAAGAATTTCTGAACAAAAAAGGAAAAGATTTTGATAACAAAAAAATAAACTTCTTTTGCTGTGTTAAATGATGATAATGATCGCGAACAAAACTGGAATTTCTGGTTTATATGTTTTTTTCACTTTCTCTAAAAAAGACCCACGAACTCATGTCATGACCAGCGAAGACTGACTACTGAGCGCATTTCTCGTTGCAGGTAGAAAAAATGCAATGCTCGTCACTTCCCATGGTAGATAAATCCTCCTTTTTAAGGCTTTTTTGTTTGCATTTTTTGCTTGTTCTCGAGAAGAAAACAATTCAACCACCACACCACAGAGAACCAAATATCACTTCCTCTATATAATCGAAGATCCGCAGGAGAGAGTGGAGGCTGTGGGGGCTGCTTTCCAGCAAGTGTACAAGGTGAATGCTAGCATTCGCCCTAATCATGACCTGGAGAACAAAGCTCTGCTTCATCACTTATGGCTCCGAAACGATATAAGCGAATGGCGATCTGAGAACCTTGGTTTTACCGGGTTTAATGATGAAGATTTGGCAAACGCCATAGTCGCCGACGGAAATGGGCCCAGTCCCCTGTTAATTTCGAAGAATGGGCTCCAGCTCATCTTCGATTCATTAAAGAAAAAGAAGTCTGCAGGAGTCGATGGTACGAGTATATCCAACGTTGTACTGCGACATTTGCCTCAAGAAGCAGTTGACATTTATACCACACTGTTTAACAACGCGCTGAATAATGCATATTATCCAGTGCGGTGGAAGACAGCTGTGGTGCACCCTCTCCAAAAAAAGGGAAAGGACAACTCCAATCCGGCGAATCTCCGGTCGATAAGTCTTCTTCCGAGTATCAGCAAAGTATTTGAAAAGGTTATTAATAGAGCCCTGTTCAAGTGGGCGGAGGACAAAAATATCATCCCGGATAATCAGTTCGGTTTTAAGGCGGGACATGACACAATTCATGCCGCATCTAAACTAGTTTCTGATATCCAATGGAATACAACTAAAAAGCAGTGTACGGGTGCCTGTCTGGTTGATTTGGAGAAGGCCTTCGACACCGTATGGTTAGTAGGTCTCTATCTAAAGCTAACCAGACTAGGTATAAGTAAACCTCTATTGTATATGCTTTATGACATGCTAAATGGTAGAAAGTTTGTTGTCAAGAGTGGCAATGTAACTTCTACCGCAATTTTTAATATTAATAATGGTCTTCAGCAGGAAGCGGTTAACTCGCCGATTCTATTCAGCATTTACACCAGCGATCTGATAGGTAGTCTAACTCAGGCAATTGCGTACGCCGACGATCTAATTGCGTACAGAACAGCTAATACAGTTGAGGTCAACAAAAGTCTCTTGCAGAGTGACTTCGACAAGATTCAGCGATATTGTGATGACTGGAAGTTGAAAATCAATTTCCAGAAATCAGAAACAATTCTGTTTAGGACTTCGTTGTCTAGCGCCTCAAGGGATACGAAAAAGAACTGGCGCAAGCTGGTGATCGTAGGACCACATGGACATCCACTGGCGAGTAAAAGTGTAGTAAAGTACCTTGGCATCTGGTTGGATCAGTACTTGTATTTCGACAGACATATAGGTGCTGCTCTGGCCAGGGCTAGGGGAGCCTTTGCCCTGACAAAACGATTGTTTTATAGCAGTCGTCTTGACAGCAGGGTGAAGGTGATTTGCTACATGGCCCTCATCAGGCCGATGATTGCCTATGGATGCCCGGTGTGATTCAACGTTGTCTCATCTCAAATGGAAAAGATTCGGGTGTTTGAGAGGCAATGTCTTAGACGTTGCCTTGGATTACACAGAACACCAGAGTCGGAGCCAACCAGGAGCCAACATAAACAGAATAGATAATTTTTTGTTCAAGCTGATTCGGGGTCACGTTGCAAGAGCGATGTCCTCAACTAACAGCTTAATTTTTGGGGCTTATTACCCCAATAACGAATATTTTGAGAATGCGCGGTTAAGTGGTTACATCCCTCCCGAGGCATTCCTCTATTTAGACAGTCGAGGGCTGATACAGGATGGAGGGGCGGTTCCGCTCATCTACCACGTCAGCCGGAAAACTGTAGATAGGCGACTCCTGTATGGTCGAGACGTCATCGCTCAAGGTGGAGAAGAACGCCTTCGGTTCAGTAGGACTGTGTCCGATCGGGACCGAAGGGATAGGGCGAAACAAGAGAACCAGTTCTGGTGGCTCTCTGAACAGCATTATGATACATAATGCCGATTAGGATGGTATGTCTTGGCCGACTTACGTAGATTTAGGTAAATTAGGTATAAGGAACAGTCGGGGTGGCACAAAAAAAAAATTTAAAAATATGTATGTTTGCGGGGGCATTTGTGCATGCAGCTGCGTGCCTGTGTATGTATGTACATACGAATATGTATGTACGTATGTACTTGGCTGTGTGGGTTGCATGTCTCTGTGTGTCTGCATGCGTATACAAAATATACAAAAAAAAATTAAAAAACGAAAAAAATGCTGCTGTGGCTGTTCTAGTTTTTAAGTAGTTTTAAGTGGTTTTGTGTATTTTTATGGATCTTAAGTAGTTTAAGTTAGTTTTAGTTAGTATATAAGTTAATTGTATATAGTTTTAATTATTTTTAGTCTAGGTTTAGGTAGTTTGTAAGTAAAAAATGATACGAGACCAAGTTTTTTAAAAAAAGTTTTCTTGGTAAAACAAAAATAAAATAAAATAATTAGAATTAATTAAAATAGATTTAAGGTCGAAAGACATTAGTATTAAGAGATATAGTCTAGTTTAGAGCGCCCGTAAAGGGCCAGTAAATTAGTTGTAAGTTATTGATAATTAGGCTAGTTTTAAACATTTTTGTCTAGCTTTAAGATAGTTATAAGTTCAGATTAAATAAAAACGAATAAAAAAAAAAAAAAAAAAAACCAAACATCACTTGCGAACTCATGAACCTATACATTACTCTTCATCAGTGGAATCATCGTTGATGATTTTGTAAGAGAAAATGTAGTGAATTGTAAGAATGCAATTCATTTGAATTGAGTTAACAGATGAAAAAATGCGCAACCGTTTTCTTATGAAATCATAACATACTACTCATCGATTGAAATAGTCGATGAATCCATTAATGAATACACCAAAAAAATTCATTGATGTCGAAATTTCCTACTGGGTTTCCAAATGAATCTCAATGAATCCAATAATTTTTGGGTAGCTTGAGATTTGTGTTTGACAACATATGTTTAGTTCATCAGCTGTTTTTGCCGTAGGCGTTACAACAACAAAAATCAACCCGGATTGGTTTGGGTGCGCCACCGACCCATTGTATATACATCTTTTTAGCTTTACATGTGTATCTTGATGGGTTGAGTTGGAATTCCATGGATTTAAAGTTAAATTTACAAATGTACGAAAGTTTCCCATATTTGTCTTGCTTTTCTGTGCTTGGCACTCTGATTGTCAATGAGATTTCATGAAAAGATTTGCCCACTGAACAAAGAAATAAAAATGTCTGCAATAATTGCTGAAATAAAAAATAAATAAAAATTGCTTGTGGAGGCGCATGGTTAGGAGCTCCAAATGGTTCAACGAATATGGAGATTATTTCAGGATTCATGTGGTATTACAAGGGACCAATTCTGGTGTAAGTATGTCAGCTGCAACGCTGACAGCCACTTCAACCTAACCTAACCTTATCATTTGAAAAAAAAAAACATAATCTGCTATCTCTTGTAGTATTTTTGTTTTTCGTTTTTAAAATGGTAATTTCCCTGCCGCTGTAGTTAAATGGATACTGCACTGGATGAAGACATATAGTTCTTTGTCTCGGAAAAATGTGCGGTTCCTGTCGTACACGCTTAAATAGGAAATGTTTAATGATTGCAGATTTGTTTGTTTAACGACAGAACGGATATGATTTATGGGGCTAAACCCAGAAAAATGAACACTTCCAGTGTGAATGTCTATTCCGCTTTCTCTCGCCAACCACTAAACGGATTTAAATAACATTTTGAAGGTAAAATGTAGAAGGAGTAAAAACGCACGGTTAACTGTTAAAATGTATATATATATAAATAGGTAACATAATGTTAAAGGCGACGTTATAATAAATTGCCTTAGAATCAAACAGAATAGGTTGTTGAGAAGAATATTACAAATTAAAGTAGGTCTCCTACTTCAACACAATTTTTCTCTAAGCCCATTTTGTCTATTCAAGATACCAAAAATAAAATCGTTTTAAAAATCATCATTAAAAAAGAATTCAGATTTTTTTTTTTAATTCCACTTAAAAGTTTTGTTTTCCCAGAAATTGAAAACAAAACCTCCGAGACTGCTTATATGCATATATCTCTCCGACTTACAACAAACCCACAGATGGACAGAATGGTTTAGTTGGGCGGGGGTAAGTCACTATGCCCCGTTTCTAAAAGAGCTGCAGTCACGCCATCAATTTATATTTTTATCAATAATTTAAATTGTACAGGTGGGTAGATACTTGAAAATTGTTAGGTATACCCAGAATGTCTTAAAATTTTATTTTCAATATAGACATGCTATAGAACAAGTTTTACATTATTCAAAAATCGAACTGCCATAAGTCAATAAAGAATTTTTAAATATGTAAGGCATTACGATGGTATAGTCTAGAGACTTAAACTTTCAATCGATAATTTCGCAATACGACTGAGGTACTTATGGCCCCTTTTTTAGAGGGTAGAGAGAAACTAAATGCAAGTAACCAACCAAGTATAAAACTCTAAAACTTTAGAATACCAAATTGTATTGAATCAATAATTGGTAACTGATTTTTAATTCTTCCGATATTGGCTCAATTGGTCTAATATGTTTGAAAAAGAGAGCCAGAGTTTCTAGATAAATCGAATATTTATTTATCTTACACTTTGTGTAGACGGCAAAGCCATGCTTAAACGATATTTTTGTAAAAAACTATTATGTTAATTACAAACTAAAGTGAAATTATAAATCTATCTATCTGTCACTTAGTGTTGATATTTCCTCTTCCTTCAATAAATAAAATATACCTTAACCACAAATATCGAAGAGAATGAGTTACCAAAAAAGGGTAAATATCTGTAAAGTATATAAAATATTAATTTCTGAGAAAATAAAATTGATCGAACACACCTACCTTTCAAATGACATGTGATACACATATCTATGTTAATATTTAGTAGCAGGGTCCTTAAAGGCTATTTTATTTTGATTTTTTGTTTTATGTTTTACAAACTTAAAGCATGCTTTCTGTCCGTAAATAAGGTTAATTTAGCAATCACGCCCTTATGATCGACAAAAATACCATCGCCTTCGAGGAATAAGAACTTTATGTTAAAAACCTTTAAGGACATACTTGATGAAAAAAAAACACTATAACCTACCAGTCGAACCTTCAGATCCCGACAAACCACGCACACCTCGTGAATACGGTCGAAATCATTTAGGGCACTCATATTACTTGCATTGCTACCACCACGGCGACCCCCACCACCACGCACCGCATCAGCTACATACGTACAAAATACTGGGCCTCTGGGGTGCGTATATGTAACAGTGCAGAGATAATAAGAGTGACTACTTAAGCCTCGAGATTTAGTGGTGGGCTTAAAATAACCCACACCTGGAATTCCATTAGTTCTTCAAATCAACATACAACTTACGGCAATGTGTTAATCCCTTTTGGCGTTTGATGTGTTACACAGCAAAACGAATCCTTGTTTCTAAGCGAGTTATCCTTAAATTCCTTTAACAACCCTTTAATGATAATCCAAGGAGTGGTTGTTTTTTGTTTTAACAGTTACGATTTACAAAAAACTTCAAGTACATTCCGCACAGAAAACTGAGAAGAACTTTGTTGAATAGGGACGATCAGCAGCGGCCGACGAGAAAAATAACAAAGGATGAATTTTATCAGCCCATTTTTAAGGACTTATAAGGGATTCAATTTTTTTTTTGTACAGCACTTCACTTTTGTTATCACACAATATGGTTATTTTTTGTTTAGATATGAGCTGTGAAAAACGAGCTCCATCCGTTATTTTCGACAACTGACGCGTGTTGTTACCGTTAGAAGTAGCACGTTGGACTGAAAGTCATACTGAAAATGTAGGTTGATTATAAGCACTCTCGTTGGTCATCGAAAGACTTCGAGCCGGCTGCAATAACCTAAATTCGAAAAGCTTGTTGCTGGCAATGCCCTAGCAAAACTTTCAATTGAGGGGAAATTCGGCGCATGTCATCTAATTATTGTTTACTATGTCACACATGTTGCTCTACCTAAACCTAGGACTAGTACAGCACATGAGAGGATATGACAAACGAATGTTTTAGATTACCGATACGGATACCTAAATTGTCTGGTATTCGAAAATATATAAGATAACACAAATAACAGGACGAGATAGTTTATGTTGCCCCGACTATGGTGGCAACGTCTCATTTAAACATAGTTGGCAGAATAATATGGCACGAAAATAGAAATAAAAATAAGACGACATCTGAGATGAGATTAAATGTCTTTGCGAGCTACCTACAGCTTTAAACTTTGAAGACAAAAAAAAAACATTTTACTTATATGTCAACGAAGGAATGAAGGACAAATTGCTTTGGGGAATTTATCAGTCAAATGTGTTTTAGTTCTTAAATACTTTCTTTGACCAAATGCGTATTTAGTATGGATGAATGTGAAATGTCCTTAAGTAAGGGAAACTTACTTGTTCTTTCTGCTAAATAGCTCTAAGTTTGTCGACCATGAACTGAACATCATTTTGGTCTGGTCCCATCTCAGTTGAATATTTCTTTGAGGTTTGAGCTTTTTTCTAAGGAAGAATCTTCGGTTTTTTTTTAATGATGATGAACTCTTATGAATATTTGATTTATGATCTTAAAATGTTTTCGTTTGATTATATTATGTTGAAACATCCGGAGAACCGTTCTTAAAACAAACAAAAAAAAATTGCCAAACACAAAGTTATTAACAAAAAAAAAAAACACGAAAAGCAAAGATTTATGGAAAATACTTTTGTTCGTTATTCAAACTTTGTCATAGGATTTTGTGTATGGAAGTTTTTAAATTAAATACGTGCCTCGTGTAAAGGGGAACTTGAAGTTAATATAAAATTATTCAGTGGTGACACAGAAGATGAATTGTAATTATTGATAATATCCCACAATTATCGTTAAAATGAATTTAATTCGTTTAAAATTATTTCGGTATTTGCTATTCAATTCGTCGAAGAAAAAGAGAGAGAGAGGGGCTGATTTAATATTCGTTTTGGTTTTAACATAATTGACTTCCGATACTACAAGCAATATGTATGACAGTATGCCAGTATTAAATGTTTAATTATTAATGTGGGTCTATCCTCCATACCATACATGTATAACACTGGCTATGTTTCACATTGTTACACTATAAATAAAATCTTTCTTACAGACTAAAGCCTTAACTACATTCAACACGCTTTTCTGCAAAAAGTGAAGAAATGTTTTGTCCTTTTCCAACATACTGCTCAATCCTATCTCATATTTCAAATTTTACAAAAGTAAAAGTTAGACAGTTTTTGCCATTTACTTTTGTAAGTCCCAATTTGATATATGAGATAGTATTGAGCAGTATGTTGGAAAAAGACAAAACATTTTTTCACTTTTGTACAATGTGTTGAATGTAGTTAAGGCTTAATACTGTCTATTTTTCACACACTGTCACACATAAATTTACATTAAGATTGTTCAGTGACGAAGAAATTAGAACAGAATAGAACAGAACAGAACAGATTCGTGAGAAACTTCAGAACAAGATGGAACAATTTAGAACAGTCAGTCATCTGACAGAGATTATAAAAAAAATTATTCTTGCTTTCCTACAATTCAAGTTCGTTTATTTTGCAGAAACGTTCTTAAAATAATCTGAAATGGAGTTGAATTGGAGTTTAAATTGAGATGATTCCGACACGGACAATGATTTAACAATTAATTCTAACACCGAAGTGTTTTTTTTTTAACAACAACAATTGGTTTTGAGAGTTCTCACAAATCCGTTCTAACCTGTTCTACCTAAAAATGCAAGTGCAGAAAATCCTGTTCTAAAGTGTTCCAAACGGACTCAATGAACATGCATACTGTCAACTTTTCAAAAGGGCTTACTTTAGAATGTCACACTGTATCGCTTAGAAACTGTCTCTATTTCACTTCAAACTGCCCCCCTTTAGAGCTGTATTTCTTAAACTTCACAGATTCAAACTGATGGCTTCACACTGTTAGCGTTGAAACCCAATATTCAATTTCGTACGCTGGCGTATTAACCACTAGACTCGTGGGGCTCGAGCCCAGGGCGGCAACTTGTAGGGGCGGCAAATATTGTATTATATTTTATTTTAATCTAAAGAAAATATTACGCAAAAAAACAAAGAAAAAGATTAATGTCATTCAAATGGGGTACTCATCGTTTTTGGTATCTGAAAATACAAAATTTAAATCTCTGGCCTGAGTTTCCGTCTCTGCATATTTCGATAAGAAACCGGTTTTGAACAATACGCGGTCGCCATAGATGGATTTTAGATATGATCGGACACAATTTTTGCACTTACCTATGGGCCTTAAAACTGAAAAAAAAACTGCGTAATACTCAAGATATTTTTTATATAGTGAAAAGGGTGACTTAAAAAGACTTTATAGTGAAAAACAGTGCCCAAGGTTTTTTTCAGAATGTAATATAAATGTGTATATAGAGGTAAATAAATCAGTCCAATTCTAAATTACAATTCCCAGAGAAATATTTTCCTTTTCAAAAAAGGGACCATTTTTCCCATTTGGCGCTAGTTTTTTCCGACACATTTGTTGGAGAATTGAGAAAAAAATTAAGTTTTTTACTATATGCAACTAAAATATAAATAAAATTTTAATTATTTTTCACATACGAAACCAACGAACATCCCATCTGCAAAACTTTTCTTCAGTCGTCTTATACACTTTACACATCCATTGTGGACAGGACAGCTGCTCCTCAAATATTTACAGGACTTTAGAGAGGATCTTGTGAGAACATGCAGCAAGTATTTAAGCTCATGGCTGTCGAGATCGGTTTTCTTCAAACTGCTCGTCATTCAAAATTTTAAGTGCGATGCTGAACATTTTGATACCTGTTATATCTACTTAATTTCTCACTTTATTTATTTTACTTTTAAATTTAACATTGGATAGTAAATTATTTTTTTCATTTAGTTTGTTTTTTAATTTTAATATAATATAATATTATGTGAAACAGTTGATTCGAACATTCAGAATTCACTTTACCGCTTTCGAAAGAAAAAATGAAAAAATAGTTTCCCGGGGAATTCATAATTAGCTAATACTACTCTCGGGAGAGCACATCTTTCTAGTTAGTATAAGTTAGTTGTATCTAGATTTAATTATTTTTAGTTTAGCTTTAGGTAGTCTATAATTAAAAATTTAAAAAAAGCACATGTTACTAAGTTTTTTGTTAAAAAAGTTTCCTTGGTCATAAAAATAAAATAATTAGAATTAATTAAAATAGTTTTTAGGTCGAAAGACATTAGTATTAAGAGATATAGTTTTGTTTAGAGCGCCCGTAAAGGGCCAGTAAATTAGTTGTAAGTTATTGATAATTAGGCTAGTTTTAAACATTTTTGTCTAGCTTTAAGATAGTTATAAGTTAAGATTAAATAAAGATGAATAATAAAACAAAAAAAGAGCCCATCTCCGGAGAGTGATTTTCCCGGGGAATATTTAGAGTTGGGCTAAATATTTTATACTGAAAAGGGTAAAAATGTTTAATACATATTGTTTAAATAAAAATAATAAATTCCTAAAACTTATACACAAAAAGTATTTTTAATGAAGAGAAATTGTTCGGAAATTAAATTTCTTCCTACGCTTACTTTTGGGACTAACTAAAATAAATTATATACTCTCACACCAAATTCATGATCCACTCAACAAGTTCTTGGATTTTTTGTATAAGAAAATGTATATACCAATACCATTGCTAATATAATACTACCAAACACCTATAACTATTTGTCTTTTCAACAACAAATATATAAACCACAATGTAATGCGCAGGCGCGGTTCCAGAGGTAGGGTCATGAGGTCTTGAGCCCCCAAAGCTCTAGGAGAAAACAATAAAAGGCATTAAGGCATAAGCACACCATTTAAACTAAGGACAAATGAAATCAACTTCTTATATATATCTTACTAGATCTTATTACGAGTATTAAATTAATTGCAATAGTCTATACGCAATACCAGTTTGCAGTATAAAAAATATTTGACGGGTTCCCAGTTTTAAAACTTACGTTCATCGTTGAAATATAAGGGAAAATATATTTTCGCCATACAAGTATAGTAAACACTAAGTAATGCAATTTTGCTTACAAGAATTCTATCAAATTTATTAAAAACAATGACATGTGACATATTTCAAAAGTACTACCGCCACATTCAAATTCCTCACCCCCCAAGAATACAACCGTGTCCATTAACTCTTCTATGTTAGCCCATTCAAATACGATTCTTGCATAGTATTAAAAAAGGCGGTAGGCACTGAGCGTGCCTCAGGGCGCCGAGAAGGTTAATCCGCCACTGATTTCGTAGTGCCACATTATCCCATTCCAACAATCTTACAAAGAAAAATGCCCACCTATCACATGTGCACACTTTCGTTCTTTTACACTGTCAATATTTCACTCTGTCTGTCACTCACACTGCATCTCTTTCAAGGTTAGGTACTTAACCGATTTTTGTTTAACCTAAAATTGATTATGTATGCATATAAAACATCCCAATGGGAAATATCGTCCCCAATGAATTCTATGGCTGAATACAACAATGAATTCACTTGCCAAATCATGAATAATACGACATGCAATGATATAGTAAGTATAGAGTAATGCAAAGTTTCCTCAGTTCATAGCTCTGAACCCACTTTCTGATTTGTGTTTACTAGACAACCATTTCTTTCCATGACTTACAAACTGCTACTCGTATTTTAATAGGGAATATAATGCGATGAAACAACTGTTGAATTGTATTTGTAAAGTGTTCATAGCGTTATTTTTTCATTACTTTTTTCATCGAAAATTTTGAGCTGATGAATAATCCGAATGCATTTATATACAGGATATATTCCCATTTGCATGTTTTTCACCCCACTGGTTGGTGAATAAACAACTTCAATTGAAGTGGTGGTTTCCGTGGTAAATTTTTCTCAAGAAAGTGGCATTTGCTTCCCGCCAATGACACGCCCATGATAAATTCATCAAAAATAGCTAATAAATGGCAGGTTCAGCTTCCATCCATCAATGAAAAATCAGGTTTTTCCACAATGAATTTTTAATGTTTTCTTACTGGGAACGTACAAATTTTCACATTTTGCCGTCAAAAGCCATAGGAAAAAACCGAAGGTTGGTAAACTTGTTGAAAATATCTGGTTACCAAACAATCGTAGTTACTAAGGTAATGTATGGTAAGAAAATGGACGAACTTCTGGCAATATGACACACGTGTAAATGCTAAATTAAGGTAATTTAATTAGAAGACACGCCCCTGTTTTCACCTGTACTATAGGGCATGTTTTGCATTTAGAAGTGTCAGACTTGATATTATTATCAAACTTCATATTTCGATGATACAGTCGGTCTGTCTGTCAGTACAACAATGTCTTCAAACTTGGTATTTAACCGATTTGGGTGATTATCTCAAATAGATTTTGAATCGTATTTCTAACCGCAAAACTAACTGTACTTGACATACCACCATTTTTTTTCAGCTTTCTTATAAAAGGCTCGGCTTTCGAATTACAATTAATAATGCATACCTAAATTTCCGAAACATTTTTTTTTGGATTTTTGAAAAAAAATATTTTTTTTTGTTTTTTGAAAATTTAATATTTCGATTTTTTTTAAATCTTACATTGATAAATAAATTAACTAGCCATACCAATTTTTTTGTATAAGTAAAACGCACGACTGAATCGCACGTACTTGCTCCTATGTTCGATTACATTATATGTAAAATATTCTTAATAGAAATGGCTAAATGTATTTTTAAAGTCGTTTTTCACTTAATTTTTATATATAAAAATTCTTAAATTAAAAAAAAATGTTATGAACATTTTAAAAATTTAATAACATAAATTCAAAACCAAAATTTCAGAAAAATTCGTCCACCCGATTTCGAAATATTGAATTTTAAAAAAAAAAAAGAATTTTTTTTCAAAAATCCAAAAAAAACTATTTGTCGAATATTTTGAAATGCGGTATTATTTAGAATTTGAAGGAGCCGCTGTCTAAAAATTATGATCGAAATCCGTTGAGCCGTTTATGAGAAAGTCGAAAATCGTTGTATGGCAGGTACCATTAATAACAAAATATTTAAGAAAATGTAGACCATACGCAAAGTAGTACACACGCCAATTTTTATCAAGATCGTTAAAGCCGTTTCGAGATAATTAAGATGGTAGAAAAATTTGTATGGCAAGTACCGTTATTTTTGGGGCTAAAACAACGATTCAAAAATTTATTTTGGACAATAACCTAAAACGCCTAGTCACCAAGTTTGAACAAAATCGGTTCAGCCGTTTAGGCTGAAAAGAGTTGTACAGATAGACAAACAGACAGACGGAAATGCGGGACCCACTTTTTTGGTGTTCTCTATATCATCGTAATGTCAACTTTGATTTAAATCTCGCGTTCGACACTTGTTTGTTTTTCTTATTTAATTGACGTCATATATGAAACAAAATCCATTAATCCACAAACAACAATTTGCAGATTTTGTTTCACATATGACGTCAATAAAATAGAAAAAACAAAGAAGTGTCGTAATCTTGTTTTCATTGATTCATGATTATAAAACCTATAGTTCTCTTAATGAGTCGATTTTGTGTACCTACTCTCTTTCAGGCCATGCGAAGGCGCTAGTGTAGTGATTAATTTAACTTTGGAGACTGAAAAGAAGAAAGAAAGGGTTCTATTTATCAGTTCTGACAAAACCAGATTACCAAAACAGCATTGTCCGCCATTGCTACGAAGGGAATTGAGTTAGAAAATAGAAAGAAAAGTAATGTTTCTGTGTGTATGTAATTTACGAATAGGTACTCGTAGCTTTTCTTTTGAAGGTATTACCCAGCAAACATTTATCTGAAGGTTCAGATTCTAATCACCAAAAATGAAGAATAATATTCAGGAAACCTTCTGTTTTTTGAATGAATTATGAATATATACAAAGATCCTACAAATGCTTACCAGAGAGACACAAAGAGATATGTATTCTGTGTCAAAAAAAAACAACACTCAGATTTTGTTGTTGGATCCTTCATATGGAGATCCTTTTATGTTCATCCATTTATTTTTCTTTTTACCAAGGGGTAATGACGGGTCATTCTAATGACAAAAGTTTCGTTTGCATAGTCGATTATCAGTTCGGAAAAGATTTTCGAAAGATCGGTTTAGAAAGGTATATAACTATCAGCTTGTGTTTTAATAGTAAATGGGTACCTACTTACTTAACAAAAAATATATATAAAAAAAGCAAATGATAAAACATAAAGTGGTATGTAAAAAATGGTGTTAAATTTTCTTAGAAATATAAAAATCATTTCTTTAATTATAGCATCGTGTAACAATTAAGAAGTCCTGGAAGATATAAAAGCCAAACAAGAGGCAAATCAAAAAATGTTCCAGAGGCTCACCGATGAAATATTCAATCATAAATGAATCAGAAATAATGAATTCACTTATGATGCAATTTGAATCCTTTTACCTGGGCTCTTAGACACCGATTTGAATCATTTTAATGATTCATTCATGATCTGAAAATTCTGCAATTAATTGAACGTATATAACCGTTCCATATATTCCTTTAAATGATTTATCCCTGAGCCTTTTCTGAATCGCAAAAATGATTTTTGTACGATTAACTAAAGTGAAGGTATATACTTAGAAATCCTTCACTTAATTGAATTTTATTGGAATTATTTTTATGATTTAGAAAAGAATTAGGCATTAATCATTTAAATGAATATATGGAGCTCTTATATACGTTCATTTAAATGACGAATTTTCAGATCATAAATGAATCATTACAATGATTCAAATTGGTGTCTAAGAGCCCAGGTAAAAGGATTCAAATTGCATAAAAAGTGAATTCTTTTTCGGCCGGTTTCTTCACTTTTATGAATTAATTATTGTTAATTTCTGAATTAAAATGTTTGCTGGGTTATATCAGTGTAGGTTATTTTTTACCTACAATTGTTTTCATCTTTGCGTTGTTGGTAAAAAAATCCTACTGATATTTGTATATAACCTTGAAACAAGAAACCTATTCGTAAAAAAGATGTTTTAAATCTATCTTCTATATTTTGCATTTTATTTGATTCGATACAAAAGCGGCTGTTTTTTCTCTCGCTCGAACTCTCATGAGTTAGCATACGGTATTCCTGTTCTGCCACGTTTACCATTTCTTTGGATTATATCCATATTCTTTTGTCTCCAAACTCTCCAATTTTATTAAAGAGCAATACCATCCTTGGACATACTAGATGCCGCCACAGTCGAATCAATTTATTGGAGCACTATAGGAATATATATACAATGAAAATATTATCGAAACGTCAAAATGTAGTTCGTTACCTACCTGTTAAGTCATGTACTGTCCAAATCGATTGAGGGATGGCTACGATTTAAATGGATTAAAAAATCCCTGCAAGTTCAAATTTTACCTGAGAAAATACTTAACTCAAAATGGAGCATTCAACTCAAGTGAAAAAAAACTTGGGTTCAAAATCTAACTCTAATCCAACTCGATTTTTCGATACTGCATATAAAAGTAGGTAGGTTTAATACTACTACTTGAATGAACTTGATAAAGATATATATTTAGAGCAATTACGTGCATCCCAGTCGTATATTTTTAAATTTTACAAACCATAATCCCTTTCTTTATTGACGCTCATCGTCCACATAGATCATCCTGTGAAAATAGAAAAATGCAGATCAGTGTGTCAGTAGTTATCCATCCCAGTTTTTCTCGTTTTTCTTAATTTTTGGCAAGAGACCGAGACGAGACTGAAATTTGTCGATTTTGACGAAACTAAAAAAACAAAAGTCTCGCCTGGTCTCGTCTCGTTGCCAGCCCTAAGAATTGCTATCCAAAATATATAATTTTATTGAAAAAGCACGAAATCTAAAATCAAAAATTAAAATTGTTTATATTAAGATTGAACACTTTTGTTCTAATTGATTATGATGGCCAAACAATACTTTCAATCCAATCCAAGTAATATGCTACCCTGACATAAACTGATGGAATAGCACTTCCACATGAGAGTCCAAAGGACACAATTCCAACAATAGTCGATTCTTTGTTGCGAACAATTTGCAATGGCCCACCAGAATCCGATTGACAGGCATCCTTTTTCAATTCCGGGTCAAATGCACAATACTGTCCTTCGTTAAGACCAGTTCGATACTCCCTGGAGGTACCATGTTCGATGTGAGTGGCATTGCAGTGCTGTAAGGCAATTGTGGTGACATTTGTCATTAGAAGTGCTTCGGAGCGGGTCCTATCTACAATTGGAATCTAAATTGTTAAAGGGAAACAAGGAAATGATGTTCATTAGAATAATTGCTATCTTACTTTGGACATTTGTAACACCCCATCCGATAACCACGAGTATGGTGTTTGAATCGATATCCCGGAGATCGGAGTTGAGGCATGCTGGACGAACGAAAGGTGTAAATTCGACAGCACTGCGAAGCCGAATAAGGGCGATATCATGGTAAAACAAGTGAGACCGATATTCTGGATGCATGGTTATATTCTGTGAATTAAAAAAATCAATACATTTCTATTGCTTTATTAATGTAATCAACTAGGATACATTTTGTAGATAAATACAATTAGGAAAGATTTTTTTAGAAATTCTTCAAACGTAGAAATCTTTTCAATTCCATTTCAATGATTTAGAAAAACTGAGGGGAATCGTTAAGTAAAGGAAATATAGAACTCAAATGGATGGTAGAAGGATTTTGTATGAACAAAAAGGCAACAATCTTAAGTTCAACCGCACAAAATTAGCTTGATTAAACTCTCCGTTAAGCTTAAAGTACATTAGATTTAAATTTTGTGATTTTTATAGTGAACTCAAATTCTCCAACTTTAAAATTGAAAAAACTCTCTCATTTTATGAAGTTAGTTTTGTATGGCATTGGCACGGTTTTTCATCGTTCATGAATAGACTCACGCAAGAGCATCGATTGAAAATTGTTCAGATTTATTTAAGAAAACGATTCAGTTCGAGTAAGTCATCAAAAAATATCTATATAATAAAATACATGATTGGACCGAGCCAAATAATCCACAAAACAAAAGCAGAATTGCTGCTGGTAAAAACAAGTCAGTAAAAAAGAAGATGTCGGTGCTGGCTATCCTATATATTTTCAAATGTTGAAATAAAGTGGCTGATATGTTGTGTTTTTGTTAATTATTTTGTATCATGATTGTTGACAGACTTTAATAAATTTAGAAAGATGTGTTCATTGATAATGTACCAGTCTGCTTTTTCACGACGACTTTCGTGACCCCGTGATAAATCTACAAAGTAGAGACACTGAAGCTCGGTGTCAATTAAAATAACAGAAACAGTCAATAGCAAGCGGTTGTTTTTGCACGGTCCCCATCCAAGTATGTACATACTAACCATGCTCAATTATGCTTAATTTAGCTGATCGATAGGAAGTGATGCTTATCACAGCCAAGGACTTTGACCAATAAATAAATAATTTGCTGATATCTTATTTATTATCTAGGTAAAAGGGAGGTTTGTAGTTTCCTTCATGTTAGACTGCTTTTGCACAACAACAATTTTTAATTTTTGTTTCAGTTTTGGATTTCTTTCCATTACAAAACTGCAGGCTTTATTCTAATAAATTTAGATAAGTTCACTCGCACCATATTGTGCTTAAAAATTTAATGATGTAAAAGCATTCAAAAACGACATTCGCAATAGCTCGCGAACATACCCCTAAGCTTATTCATCCAGTAAAGTAAGTTTTGGTTCTGTCGCCAATAATTCGTTTGTCATGTCGTTCATTAGTTTTAATTTATTATGCCGATTTCGTTTCAATACAAATATCTATGTATCTGCCGTCAATCCGCCCGCCGTTAATTTTTTTCTGAAAATCAGATTCTTTTTAAAATTAAACCATCTCTTTTTCGAGACGGACTCAAAACGGATTTGTACACAGATTCTTACTTATGTGGTCTTCCATTGGTTAATGGAGAATTTGATGCGGAATTTGATTTTTTTCGTGGCGAATGAAATGTTATTTGGATTTAATTTTTTTTTGTTAAGGTGTTGGCTTATATTCGCATCTGGGAAACTTGTGGTTGCCAAAATAAATGCTTCTAATTACATTTGAATTTAGTAGTGTTAGTGAAAGAGGGGTAGATTTACCAAAAAATACGGATCTGCGAATTTGATTCAGAACCAAAAAAATCTTAATTTTTGTTGCCCAATGGAAGGATTTAATATTCAAAATCCATCTTTTGATAGATTCGTATCAAAAACGAATTTGATTCGTGTACCACTGGAAAACCACATTAATACAATATTTGTTTTGAAGTTTCTCAATTGTTGTGTTGTCAATGAATTTTTTTTGTGGCAGTGTACGGAAAAAATAAATTAATAAAAATAAAAATATTGTTAAGAACTTCTTGCAAACAAATATTAAAAAAGTGCAATTGAATTTAGGAATTCCCCCGCTGCTGAATCAGAAAACAAGAACGAAATAATGATGCATTAACGAGTTGAAGATTTGTTTTTTTTTTTTAGAGCTGCCACCACACAGTCAAAAAAGAGATTCGATCCGTAATCGTTCGTTACAAAGCAAAAAGTATTGGTTTAAATAGCGCATCCTATTTATCGATCGAAATCCCCATTAGGATAAAGAGCTGGAGTAATAAGAAAGAATTTTTAAGTTGTTATAATGTACCGCTCCGTTATCGCTGCAAAGAAAGAATTTTGACATTTACTGTCATGAGTATCAAGCAACCTTGAAATATAAATTGAAATTGAGGGTTCGAGTGAGTAAAGCGTTTTATGTGATTGTTGAAGCCTTCAATAGGATTTAACATAGTGCAAACATTCTTTATTAACATGAAGAAAAAAATAATTATTTCGAAATATCTACTTGTGGAAACTAAAACGAAATTCATTCAACTATTAACGAGATACAAGAAAATAACCCAAACAAGACAATTTTCTGAATTAAGTCAAATATAGACAGAATTGGTGTTTAGTGCACTGATATTCAACAGGCTCTCATATTGGTTTGATAATAAGGGAATATTGAATGAATTCCAAGCTGGATTTCGGAAGAACTAAATTCGACGCTGAACCAAATCTTCACTTTGATGAACATTGCAGAGAGCTCCAAATGAAAAAGTAAAAAACTGTATGCTTTCTTTGTTGACTTGTGGCGGACACTACCTACGCGTGTAAACACCCCACAATTAAAAGTTGAATGCGCACCATGTACCCAACACGAACAGACCCAATCAACCAAATAGGAGAGTACTAACCTATATACACAACTATATGCCGGTGCTCCGCCAATTGTAAAAAAAGGTCTGGTCGACTTTGTCTGGCCATATGGCGGGCATTCTTAACTCGGCTGCGCAATAGTTTAGACGCCTCATTACAACTCATCATTTGTATTTATTTTACATTATTTGGGCTGGGTGTGGCTTGGCAGACGTTGGCGAAGCCATCGATTCTTGGAGTAAAATCTGGTGAGCGTAGTTTTCAGTCAACCAAAGACTTTCGTGCTGCTTTTTTTTCAATTTCTCAAGAAGCACTTTTCTACGAGCTGTATAGATGGAGAATCTTAAGCAAAATTGTCAGTTTAGTAAAATCCTATGTTTGGGAAGGTGAACTGGTTTCGGAAGAATTTAGAACACAAATGGGAGTGAAGCAGTGATGCGTCTCGAGCACGTTGCTTTTCAGCGAATTTATAAATAATATCCTTGGGACCATTAGAGGTGGAATACAGTTTGGAAGTTTGAAAATTCCTGGTTAAATTTTTGCAGACGATATAGTTTTCCTATGTGAATTTGTTACACAACTGCAGCTTATCATAAGCAGACTTGAGAGTTAATGCAATCTCTGTTATCTAAAAATCAATTAAGTTAAATCCAAAATAATGGTTTTCAGAGATGGTACCTAGTGGTAGATATTCCCTTACGGAAAAATGTACTTATAAAGGTGAAAATGTTGCTATATTTCGTGAGTATAAGTACCTTGGAGTATGAAACTCAGCACACGAGCTAGGTGAGTCAAAAAGACCTGTTTCTTCTGTTTGAGGTCGATGCTTTAGCACCAAATATATAGAACATAGTTCAATTCGTACCCAAGTTTGGGGTTATAGCCAAATCGAAGATGTTGAAAGGTTTTTGAGATATTTTCTGAAACGAATTTTCCGATGAGCTGATGTCGGGTCTAGGATATTCCGAGAGCTTTTTAGGTGCTATAAGCCCCTCGGAGTTAAGGAGCGTGTCTAATGCAATATTGAAGAAAGCAAGTCACTCTGCCTATGGAAGATCTCAAATACAGCCCTGCCATATCTATATGACCTATTTAATCTTATGGAGAGTGAGGATGTACCTAGAATGAGGTACTTTGGTGTTAATTCATTGGATATGAATGAAGTATTGAGCATTCTAAATGGTAATCTTGGCTGAGAAATTCTATACAAATATACATCAACCGAACTAAGCTAGAAGCAACGCATTATTGAGGGTGACTTTTAATAAAACGAAATTATGCATTAAGATAATAAAATAAAACAAATGTTAATCTGGAAGATGGCCTCTGGCCACACCCTATAAAACTTAGGACAAATAATTGTAAATCGTTTGGTTTTAAATATTGTATAAATAAAACTTTTGTCAACTAAACTAGAAAAAATTGTGCAAAAGATAGTCCCCTGAGAAACAACTGAACACCAACATAAAAATGAAATATTAAAACGTTTAATTTTCAACTAGATAAAAAAAACTTTCTATAACTTCTAAGTTACTACCAATTTCAATTGATATGTGTAAATATAATATGATAAAACAATACCTCTATTTCAACATCAACCGGAGGAATAATGTCATCTGTAGAATTCCATACAACCACACCAAATCTAACAAACGCTGGCATCGAAATTGCATTACTAACACAATGAGCAGCAGTCAGGACATATCTCTCAGATATCAGTGAAGATCCACACCGATTTTCAATATCAGCACCACCACCCAGCGAAAAGATTAAACCACCAATATGAGGATATTCCCCAGGTGCAACAGGAACCCCATCCAATATGTGGAAATTAACTTTTGCCGGGTTTAATCCGCTATATTCTTGACAAGCTGGAACAATAATGAATAATATATTTTACTTGTTAAAAATTATTGTTAGAACTGGTGCCCAAGAATATTTATCTTCTGAAACTTTAGTTTAAAGTTGAATCATCCATAACATACCGACTTGTGAAGGTCTTTCGGTTTCATTACTACTTCGGGTGGATAACAAATCGATATGTGGTATTTCTTGAGCTCTAAAAGTCCTAGAAATGAAATAAGGAATATTATGTAATATTTGGTATTATTTTATACTTAACATTAATTAAAGAAGCATGATCAAATTGCCACAGTTTTCTTCAAATAAAATCAGCTTAATGGATGAGATAAAAAATTTAAAACTGCTTCCATGGAATAATACCTAAGCACTTAGCAGAATGTTTGGCACTCTTGAACGTGTAGTCTTCCCATCAAACATGATCTGGTATACAAAGAACTAAAAGTTGTTGAGTTTCCTCATTGCAAATGTATCTCTTGGATACTGGCATGGGACAGTGATGTCAAGATAGGAATATAATGAGCTTATCATACGCTGCGGTTTTAGTTCCACATCCGAAGAAAAACTAGGTGAATCTGGAAACTATTATGAAAAGCTGAAAGTTAATTTTAAACTCACCCTACTGTGTGCAATGGTGGTTCCTCAAGTGGACAGCAAATTACTTCTTCTAAATCGATAAAGGAACACCGAACAAGAAAGCTGTATTCTATTGTTTTCTGTTTCAAGCCTTCAACATAAACAACACATGACGTCACTCTTCGACAGATCCCTGATTCACCGGTTTTAATTTGACATTTTTCCCCTTCTCTCAGATGAACTGAAATGATAAAATTACTCGTACTAATTCTTTCATTCACACGAGAAATTACAGCTTTTATCTAACAAACTATAATATCTACTAGCTGACGCAACAGACGTTGCTCTATTCTTTTCAGTAGGTAGTTTGATGGGAGATTGGTGATTTTTCTTGGGAGTAGGAAAAATAAGACATTTGTCTCTCAGTATAGATGCATAACTAATTTAAGCAAGTCCTTTTTTAAAGTTCATAAGAGCTTTAAACAGCAATGAAGCTCGAAGGCTCTGTGATAAAAAATTACTGATAACGATTTCCTTACAATTAAAAATTTAAATAAGGGCATTTGGACCTCATGTGTATCCCATATACACGAAGGGTCATGAAGAAGTATGGGTGTATAGAATTTTGGTTAAATCAGCGGATATGGTTTTAGGATTTTTTTCAAGTGTAAGTATTTTCATTCGATTTGGTAATAGTGTAAGCCCATAACCGAGATCGGGATTAAAACTGGCTCGGTAGTGCCCAGCCAAGTTCTGGCACTACACACTTCATTTATAGAAAAAAAACTCAGGCGATTTTCGAACCCCTACATTTCCATGTCAGAAGCTTCAAATTCCGAGTACATATTTGCTAAACTAGACAAGCACTGGCGCCTTACCAAGTGTCCGCTTTTTAGCATAAGTGATGCTAAATTTGACGTGTGGGTTCGATCCCCACGCTAGGCGCATTCTTTTCTATATCCCGAATTTTAATTGGATGCCGCCCATGGGTTAAAATGAGACAGTCAATACCTGGTCCTCAAACTCTCTGTTCCAAACTAGTGCCATGGAATTCAGGTTGCATTTAAAATACCTTAGGTCTTACGGGCATATAGTTAAAATTAAAAAAAAAATTCCTGAGATATAAGGCCTCAAAAATCACAAAAACCGTAACTGACTCACATCAAAATCGACTGACTTGCTGACTGCTCATTAAAATTGTGGAGCTCTTCCCGAAATCGTTGTATCTTGTAATTTTGCACAACAGTATAGGTCTTGTGATTTGAGCATAGGAATAAATCGAAAATTTGAGGTTTCTATTCAAGGGGCGCGGTTTCCGCCCTCTTCCTAAAAATTGGTGTTAATTGAATGGATCACTTTCAATTGCTGCAGAAAAAATGGCAAGCTAATAAAATCTTTACAAAAAGGAGTGAGATCAGTACAAAAACATATAAATGTTAAAAAAAAGGTCCAAGTTCTTCTATATTAAAACCTCTATATAACAATTCAGTCGTGAGATCTAAAAGTACGCCAAATTCTTACTTAATGACGTTTTAATACTAAATATTAAATGTTTAAAGTAGAATAATATTGAAACGACTAAAAAACTCATTTGTATTTATCAATGAAACTCTCAAAATTCAAAAAGATCAAATCTTTTGACAGAAAGACCAAATCTAGGGGAGAGTACGATGGCTCAAAAAAAACAAAAAATGGATTCTTGTAGAACAGTCAGTTACTAGTATTTTTCAATATGAAAGGGAGGAGCAATTCCCCCCATTGGGGCGGGAGCGGCAAATTCATACAAAAGTACTGACAATGGAAAACAAAATATTAAGAAATAACGGTAATACTTATAAATAAGTGTATAAAGTGTTTTATAAAGCCAATATCTTGTTCTATCAACTAATTTTTAAATTAAGTGAAATCTATGAATGTATAGTTTAAAAAACTGGTTTTAAACTCAAATGTTGGTAAGATAAAGATAAAAAACAAAGTTTAAAGTGTATTTTTTCGAAACTGTAATATTATATATTATTTTTTTCTAGAACTCGTTGGTGTGATTAATTCTTAATCAAAAACTGAAAATTATATAATTTTTTATCTTCTAGTATTTGATAAAACTGACTTTTCTTCCTTTTCCATAATGGTATTATTGAGTTGACGCTTTTCAGATATTAATTAATGCCTTGGGCAAATTTTGCCTTGCAAACACTTGACTCCTCTACATACAATGTAAAGAAATCAAAGTGCCAGGCGAGCTCTAGAGTTCTGACTGTAAAAAAATTACGAATTAAAAATAAACTTAGTCGCATAATTAGTTAATAACATTTAAAAAAAAGCCACAACCAGTATCTGCCACTAATAAATATATCTAATAAATCATTCATTATAGGCAATTCATTTGAGTTCCATCGTTCAGCTATGACGGCACAAATAAATAGTAAAATGCAAAACAAATATTATTGTTATGACTCAAACCAGAAAGATATCTCATTAAAGTATCTATGAGCTAATATGCTAATATCTAAGAAAAGTTATTATGCTCTCTATCAAAATATTAGAATAAAAACAGATGCAAATTGGATAATGTTTCTATAAAATGTCATTTTGTTGAAGAAATAGTTGAAGTAATTGTTACTGAAACTGAATAGAGAAACAATTGTATCAGAAGATCTAAAACAAATTTAATAATCAAATGTTTGACGTTAGAACTTACCTACTAAACCACGGCCATTTTCATCGTGCTTCCACCCATTTACTCTGTCTAACATACTTATCATCAGAAGCAGCAATCTCACAATCATTCTCGACGACCAGAAAACTGGCTTTTTATCCAAGACCACCCGCATAGTTTCTAAATGAAAATTCACTCACTTAGATAAACAATGTAATAAGTTTCGCCGATTTATTACACAGCAAATTCCGCAAGTATAAAAACAATTCCATAAAATAAACTGCAACTGATAATATTGATCAAACGAACATTCTCTGACTGATGATGACTGCCATAATGAATTCTAACTTTTAACGATTCATAACAATACAGCCTTATTTTTTTAAATTTTTTTTTGAGTTCCCTGGAAATTTTTGTTCCCAAAAGATTTTAGAAAAGTATTTTTCACAATTTTTTACGCGGGAAATATAATATGTATATATTGTTAAAAGTATGCAGTTTTTTCGCGATTGTTAGGGTCTTAAATTCTAATCCGAACAAGTACACTTTTAATTATCGACTGATTTTAAATAAGCTTCTCTCAGACTTGGTGACCGATTCTGGATAAGCGATGTTAAGCTCAGCTTCTTACTGTTCACATTCCATAACATTCCAAAAACAGCTGTTAAACTTGTTGGTGAAAGTAATATTTCCACATATCCACAAAGTCAACAAAACAAGTCTCTAATAACATGGGCCTAAGAAATTGGAGAGTTTCCGTATTCAGGTAAGAATATACAAACTCTTAATAATCAAGGTTTAAGTCTATATCAGCGCTATCCACTCTATTAACTATTAACACCTGCTGATCTAAAGTCGTTTTTTTTTTGTTTAGAAGATAATAAGAGGAATTGTACCAAATTTGTCAACTCGAAGTGTAAGAGTTTTGATAAATAATGATGAAATTCAGTTTTCTAGCATAATCTAAATATTTAAAGAACAATCCAAATTATGTTTGTGCACGAACTACTTTTTTTTATGGAGACCTTAGGACATGTTTGTAGAGCGCATATAAGAAATCTGTTCGCTGGCCGATGTGTAAAACTGGAGTTATGACCAAAAATGTCACTCACATTGTCGTCAATGCTTTAGTAGTGTAAATAATGTGTTTTAAAGGTGGAAAATTCGTTGGGAAGCTTTGAAAACTTCGGATAATTGTGAAATTCATTGTGATAAAAGACGTTTTGCGTGCATTTTGGGTGGAAAAGTTAATAGAGATAAATAGTAGATGACGCTGTTCTGTGTTTAATGCCACAACCCGATAGATTGCATTATACATTGACTTATGATGTGCTCAATTTGACAGGTGCTCTTTTCATATTATCATTTTCTATTCAGAAAATGTGCTATTGTTCTCGCTGCGATTGATTTGAGATTTGCGTATTATTGCACTGATTCTGGATAGTTGTATATCGCGCATCACATTTTTTTTCCAGAAAATAAGTGTAAAAAATGATGTTATCCAATTAAGTTCCGGGCATTCATTGCGAAACATTCATTCATTCATTTCTTTTGAATAGGATTAGTCAAAACCAACATCAAACAACATCAACGTGCAGAAAAAATTAATGGATACTAGCCCGCAATCGCATTTACTTGGATGGGACATGCAAGACATTCATCATTAAGTTGATTCGTTCAGATTTCGTTGCCTGTTGGATCCTATGGCATTTATGGTATTGCTGCTACACTGTTTGAAGGCGATCGAATTGTACATTCGCTTCACTTTGAAGCTGGCAATGCACCTTCTCATGGTTGACAAGCCAATAACTTGCACAATGATCAAAAATTCGGCGAGAGCGTAATTAATGTCAGAATGCAAAATCATCATTTGGGATGAATGTACGATGGTGCATAAACGAGCTTCGGAGTAAGTTGACCGAACAATGAAGGATTTACGAAGTGATTCGAGATGATTAGGTGGGCTATGATATTGCTCTCCGGAGATTTCATCAAACGCTTCCCATTATCCCGAAATCTACTGCTGCCGATGAACTTAATACAAGCCTGAAATCGTCGTCATTTTGGGGCGGCATGTAAGGAATTTTAAATTGACCACGAACATGGGAGTCGCATTGCAGAATGACCCATCGCCTGCTGAATTCTCGAGAACAACTGCTGTAGCTTAGCTTGGCAATGGCCAAGCTCCTGTTGATATCTCGACTGAATTGATAGCATTCCCCGAAATTTCTTGCGAGTTATCAACGGCGAAAGAGAAACTCATCGCCAAAGTAAAGTGTTCACCGACAATGCAAAAAATTATAAAAATCTCGATTAGATTTCTGAACGGGCAGTAATATGGCAGCGAAGAATACGGACGTCGTCGATAGCTAGAATATCATTATTTAAAGTCAAATCGCTGAAGAGAACTTCATTCGTACAAATCCGTTGACAGCGTGACCGACGAGAATAGATGGATAGATAGATAGATTAATAGATTCTATATTTTTTCTTTTCAAATGAATCGACCAACTAAGCGACAAAATTCTTGAATTCGCTTAATGTGCCAGGAACTCCGATGTGACGTATATTTTACAGATGAAGGTGAGATCGATCGTAATCATATTGGGCTGATTCCAGCCATGATCATCAAGGGAAAATTCAAAGAAGAGGAAGTCCTTATACCATGAATTCCGATTATTCCAACTGATCTTCCATTTCAATTCCATCGGATCGGTTCTACGTTCGATTGGCTTTTGCGAACCCATAATCAATAAATAGCAAGGCCAATCGTTGTTAGTCTGCGGAATAAATCTCGAATTTCTCTGTTTTTCACATGGTGAGCAAGCAGTACGTTCCATCTTCGCGTGTTGGAAAACTGTCTTCGTTGTTTGTTCTTGTGCCGAAAAATAAATGGAAAAACATTGTTTATGATATCACTCTCTACTGATTTTGATTCCATTCAAACAAATCACATTGAAATATGAACTATCTGTGTTTTCTTATATCTCTGGAGTTCATATTATAAATAGTAGTAAATATTTAAAGCAAGTCAAAAAATGCATTTGATGTAATATCGGAGAAGTTTTTCAGTATTTTCAAATCTGATTGGACTTAACACGTTGACTGACACATGTACCACCGGTGGGTCAGGTGTTATATGTTTCTAGAAGCGCATTTTCTCCTTGGCCTGATGGCAAAATGTTTTTGTTTCTTCCTTGGCATGTAGTTAAAAGTCCATTCTTTGATCTATAGAAAAAAATAACACGGTATCGGGAATATTATGAAAGTTATGAGCATACACACTCTCAGTTTTTTTACATCATTTCTTCTGGAATGATGAAAAAAATTATAGTGTGTAAATGTAAATGATAAATGATGGATAAAATGATGAGAGAAATGATGAAGATCAAAATTTTTGTGGGTAAGGCTGGAATGATGGAATGAAATGATGGCGTGTAGGAAATAAATGGGCATGTGTAAATGATAATGTGTAGCATCAAATGAAACGTTTAGAAATGACAGTTTTGGAATGTCATTTAGGAAATGACAGTGTGTACCCTACTTTACAAAAAGTTCAAACTTTTTGGTTTTTTTTGCAGTCTCATTCGCATTCCATCCCATAATTTTGGAAAATTCTGCATAGCAGTTCGAGTAGCGTTTACTATTTTTTCTATTGTATGAGAGGAAGAAGATTGGGGTTCAACACGTACGTTGCCAGTTGTATGTTCACATAGTGATATGTATGTTTTTTCCACTTTTGTTTTTATAAATCACCAAAGCATTGACAACGGATGTCGAGAGCAATTACTCGAAAGCAATTTTGTAGTACCACCTAATTGTGTTTCGCAATGGAGTGAAATAGCTTATCGTGGTTGTAATCAATAACCATTTTTAGCTTTGTTATGCATTCACCTTTCCGATTCATTTTTCCAGTTTCCATTACGTCAAGAATATGTTTTGTGCTCAGCATAAGAACTTCTCGCTTGTCTCCCCATTTGGCTATTACGACAGCCGAGTTTGATTGTCCTACAATTTGTATTTTTTTTAGCTTTGCATCTGTCACGTCTTTAGGATTTCCTTTACGATTTTTGCGTAACGTTCCAATTAAGAAAAGTCTTGGCTAAGGCAACTGACATGTAAAAATTGTCGGTGGCCATGGTTCTGCCCTTGCCGAGATAATCATCCGCTAAGTCTACCACAATTTGCGTACTATGTGACGTTGAGTCCGTTGGTATACCACTTTGATTTATGTAGTTGTTTCTTCCGGCATAAACAGAACTGGTGTATGTATGACCACAAGGATCACAAAGTTTGTAAATTTTTACGCCGTACTTGTGGGACTTTCCAGGATGATACTGTGGAAACTGTAGTATCCCACACCAGGGAATCATCGACTCATCCACAACTAAGATCTCACCAGGAGCTAGAGAATTCATAAAATTTTCTCTAATATTTCTAAAAGATCGCTGATCTTTCCTAGACGATTGTTATCAATTATCGGCAAAATGGATAAATTTCAAAATCAGTTGAAAACGGTTTCGTGACATCACTTGAAGGAAAAACGAGATCTTGAAAAATGAATCGGTGCTCCAATAATCATTTATAGATACGTATTTGACAACGCCCATGTTAATAAAGAACCCGAGAAATTTCTTTATTTCGTGAACGTCCGTATCAACCCATCTCTTTATGCGCGAATTTCGAGTAATTGTTCTACTAGACAAAGTATTTTTTTAGCATTCAAATTTGGCTGAAGAATTAATAGCTCATACATCTCTTGAGTCACCATGAGTGAAAAAAAATCAAAAGCTTCCATTTTAGAACTGAAATCATCGTCAGATTCAATGGTGTCCACAAAATCAAACTTTTTCAAGGAACATCCATCAACAGGTGCCCAAGTATCAGAAAAAGGACCTTCATCTTCATCTGGCTCTTCATCAGATAGTTCCATTGCGTTAGAAACGGAATCGGATTGTTGATCAGAAGCTGAGAGAACATACTTGTCAGAATCTGACCCTTCAAAATCAACGTCGTTTATCGCATCAGAAGCTTCATTGGCAGAAGACGTTGCATAAAATCTTCTCGGATCCGTTTCTTATTTCAAATAAACCGGTTCTTTGAATAAACTCTAGAGAAGCAAAAAGAAAACGGAGTGAACAGAAAGTAAGACGGGTTCTTACTTTTCTGGAAGCATGACCACCGGTGCTCATGCACCCAAAACACTAAAAAAAACATCAAACTTTTGGAAAAACACTATACAACACTGATAAACACAAAATAAAACATACTTTAATACAAAAAAAGACACTTGGCACTCTGGTAATGTTTCTTGATTTGCAGGTGGGCAGCCAACGTGTTTTAAGCGATGTCAGCTGAGCTGGTTTATAAAAATTTGATTAACACGACTAAATTATTCTCATGACATTTTATGTAGGTGGTAATCATACTTCTAGGACAAATAATGTTAATTGAGCTTGTAATTAAATTCGTTTGCATTTTTAACTATCAAAGTGACACAACACCTATTTTAAGACGTATGAAAAATAAAACATCTTTTAATTTTTTAATGGTTTGTTTATTACCTATTTTCTATAAATAATTTAATAACACAATGAAAATATTTTTTATCTAAAATTACTATCAAGAAGTGCGTCAGTTTATATAAGTCTTTTTTTTACTTGCAACTTAATTATAAACACAGTCAAGGGCACTTAAATAATATGAAAACATAAGTTCTTTTAACGGTCAGTAGAGGGAGTATTTGAATATAAAAAAACACACTTTTTGTTCTATTATTATTTTTTTTTAACAAAATTCTATTTTTCATTCGTCGATATATTTGGGTTTGACTGTAGTTAATTTATTTGAACACTTTTAGAACCTAATTACGATGGCCAAACAATACTTTCAATCCAATCCAAGTAATATGCTACCCTGACATAAACTGATGGTATAGCACTTCCACATGAGAGTCCAAATGAAACAATTCCAACAATGGTCGATTCTTTGTTACGAACAATTTGCAATGGCCCACCAGAATCCGATTGACAGGCATCCTTTTTCAATTCCGGATCAAATGCACAATAGTGTCCTTCATTAAGACCAGTTCGATATGCCCGGGAAGTACCATATGCGATGTGAGTAGCATTGCAGTCCTGTAAGCCAACTGTGGTTACATTCGTCATTAGCAAAATTTCGGACCGCGCCCGAGCTGGAATAGGAAGTTAGCAACAGTAAATAAGGGGTTAATTTTCAATAAAATAATTGCTATCTTACTTTGGACGTTTGTTACACCCCAACCAATGACCACGAGTGGGATATTTGAATCGATATCTCCGAGCTCTGAATAGAGACACGCTGGGCGAATTAGCGGTGTGAAATTGACATTATTGCGTAGTTTTATGAGGGCGATGTCATGGTAACGCAAGTGGGATCTGTACTCAGGATGAAGTGTTATAGTCTGAAAATATTAAAACCAAAAATATACTAAAATTTTAAGTTTACGAGTTTGTTTCTTTTTCTGAAAAATTTTATTTTGTTAAAATAAATCAAAATGTTATCATATAAGGAAAAGACAGTTACATCAAAAAAATAGTCACAAATAACAAAATTATAAAAAATATTACACAGGGAGCGGAATTTCGTTTGAGTCAGTTTAACCTAACGCAAATCAATGATATCCAAAATATGCTGAATCGCATTCTTGATTTAATTTTTGTTAATAAAGAACTTGAAGTTTATTTAGATAGAATCAATTTTCCAGTTGTAAATAACACCATGCATCATGTATGTCTATCTGTAAATTGTAAATTATTGGCATATATCTCAAACTCTCATGACATTATTGAGTTATATGATTTTAAACGCGGCAACTTTGATGCAATGAATTTATTTCTTAGTTCTATTGATTGGGAGACTATTTTTTTGAATCAAGATTTAACTCAAGCGTTTTACATATTCAAATTGAAATTAAAGCAGGCATCTGATAGTTTTATTCCAAAAAAAATTGTTCAGCAAAACTCCAACCCCCCTTGGTTTAACAAAATGCTATCAAATCTGAAAAATAGAAAAAATAAAGCTTTTAAAATTTATAAAAAGGATAGAACCATTTTGGTCAACCATCATAAGTATTTAAACTTACAGAAAGAGTTCGATGTGCTTAATAAGTTTTTATACAATAATTTTATATTAAATGCTGAATCACAAATCAAGGTTGATAGTAAACATTTTTGGAAATTTGTTAACACAAAGAAAAAATCAACTGGATTACCGAATTGCATGGAATTTTGCGGTTGTACTTCCAGTTATCTATCAACTATATGCAATCTTTTTGCTGATTATTTTAAATCAGTATATTCTCTTACGTCACCTAGTGTACTTCCTCAGTTTTTACCACCTAATGTTGTTGATACTGGAAGCATCAACTTAAGTAGAATGGAAGTATCTGAAGCCTTAAGAGGTATAAATGAAAATAAAAGTGCTGGACCGGATGGTATTTCTCCTAAAATCATTAGAAAATGTGCAACATCTCTCGCGATACCCCTTTGCTGGATTTTCAATTTGTCTCTTCGTACTAGTCAATTCATAGATGAATGGAAAACATCTTTTATTTCTCCAATTTTCAAATCTGGATCAAGACAAAAAGTATGTAATTACAGACCGATTTGTAAGCTATCTGTTATTCCAAAAGTATTTGAAAAGATTGTTTGTGATAAGCTTTATTTTTTTACCAAAAATGTAATTGCTGAATCTCAACACGGTTTTGTGTCAGGCAGATCAACAGCTTCTAATCTCACTGTTTTATGTAACTCTGTAGTAAAAGGATTTGAAAAGGGTTATCAGACAGACATAGTATTCACAGATTTCGCTAAGGCCTTTGATAGGGTAAATCATGAAATTCTTGTTGATAAACTTTCTTTGCTAGGATTCCATTCTCATTTTTTAAAATGGATAAGTTCATATCTGAGTAATAGGATCCAATTCGTTAAAATAAATAAATTCAAATCTAAAGCTATCAAAGTAACCTCAGGTGTTCCACAGGGGAGTCATATTGGACCTTTGTTTTTCATACTTTTTATAAATGATATTCCTGATACTATTAATTTTTCTAATTATTTGTTGTATGCTGATGATGTTAAAATTTTTAAAGTCGTAAAATCTGTTGATGATTGTCTATTATTGCAAGAAGATCTAAATAAATTAGCATTATGGTGTGATAGAAACTTACTCTATCTGAATGTCTCTAAGTGTCAAAGTTTTACGTGTTTTAGAAGAAAATCACACATTTTGTTTGATTATTCAATTAATGATATTATTTTAGAAAAAGTTACTCAAAAAAAAGACTTAGGAATTATATTAGATCATAAGCTTTCTTTTAATTTTCACATTGATTTTATAGTTAATAAAGCCTATAAGATGCTTGGTTTTGTACGAAGAAATACAAAGGAATTTTCTGATCCTTACGTGCTCAAATGCCTTTACTCTGCTTTTGTCAGATCTAATCTGGAGTATTGTAGTGTTGTTTGGAATCCTTTTTATAACACTCATTCCATAAGAATAGAAAGAGTACAGAAATCTTTCACTAGATACGCTTTTAATAAGCTTAATTGGAGTATTGATAGACCTCCATATAATGTAAGATGCCAGCTCTTTGGTATGCAAACGCTTGAGTTAAGAAGGAAATATTTTTCAATAATGATGATAAAAGATATCTTAAGCAATCACATAAATTGTTCTTATTTGCTTGAACGTATTAACTTGTATTTTCCTTGCAGAAGTCTTCGTATGTTTTTCTACCTACGTGATGAATTTTCTATAAATAACTATTGTAGAAATGAACCCATATCCCGTTGCATTAAAGTGACAAATAGTGTGTTACACTCTTTAGATATTTTTCAACTCTGTTCAAGAG
Organism: Philhelius pedissequus; assembly: GCA_910595825.1. NCBI lineage: Eukaryota > Metazoa > Arthropoda > Insecta > Diptera > Syrphidae > Philhelius > Philhelius pedissequus. Next base: position 45,880,171 of record OU343162.1, read on the forward strand.
ATAGCTTTAAAAAAAATGTCATGCTTGTTTTGTTATATATCGACACATAGTTTATTTAAATTAATATTTATTTATATTTATAAAATGAAATTTACTGTACATATTTTACTATACTATACTACTTTTACTTTTATTAGTATTACATTTATTATATAAGTTGTAATCTATAAGAGATTGTAAAACTCTGCTTGATGAAATAAACTAAACTATTCTATTCTACGATTTCTATATCCTTTTAATTAAATAACTCGATTATTTCTATTTTTAAACTCAAATTCCAAACTTATTTATTTAATTGTCTATAACTTGGATTAGCACAAGTTATAATGTATTTATATTTTTTCTAGAATGGTGAGAAAAAAGCAGTATTTTTCGAAGTGAAAAGTGACAACACACAGGTGAGAATTTAAATTTTTTACAGTCGTACAGCTTCTGGTTTTGGGATGCATAACCCAAACAGGCAATAGGATGGTATATGTATCTCACGGAACAATCAAAAAAGTTAGATTATTGCGCCTGATATTTCAAAGGCATTTGGCATCAAATTCTCTGAATCGTTGTGTTAGAAATTACTTTCGGACCGCACAATATAACTTGTGTTGGGCGGTTTCAAACCTGATATTCACAACATAAATGCAAGGTGCCCCAGGGCTCGGTTTTGTCTCCAATTCGTTTTCCTATTTTTCTTAATGAACTCTTACATGGAACTTTTAATCCAATATATTGTTATGCTGATGATAGTAATCTAAGCCATTCATATTCAGTTGCAGATTCACATGCTTGTTTGTAGGATGTGGGACTGCAACTGCAGCGTATGATCAGCTCATTAAATTCTGAACTTGAAAGTATTGTCAAATAGGGAATATAAAAACTGCATAGAATTTAATGTTACAAAAAACTCAATGCTGAGTCTGAACAACTTTCAGTTCTCGGTATGTGCATCACTGATCAAATTTTGTGAACCGGCCACGTATTCGTTGTAATCAAGATGGCTGCAAGGTGTTTGGAATTTTTAGACGAGTCAAGAAATATTTCTCCGTATTTTAGCCAAATATGTAAATTTTATTTTTCTCTAAAACGCCAGCAACGGTTTTTATAAACAAAAACCTAAACAACTCAACCGATTTTGTTCAAACTCGGTGCTTAGGCGTTTTAAGTGTTGGTCCAAAACAGACTTCTGAATCGTTGTTTTAGCCCCGAAAATAACAGTACTTGCCATTTTCTATCTACTTAATTATCTCGAAAACGGCTTTTACGATTTTGATTTTAAGAAAAGTGTGGGTTCTGCTTTAGGTATGGTCCACATTTTGGCCAAAAAATATTTTTACATATTTTGTTATTAACGCATACAACCATTTTATTGAATTTCGACTTTCTAATAAACGGCTCAAAGGATTTTGATCAAAATTTTTGTACAGGAGCTCCTTCGAGTTCTAAATAATACTGCATTTCAGAATTTTCGAAACATAGTTTTTTCCTGGATTTTTGAAAAAAAGAAATATTTTTTTTAATTCAATATTTCGAAAACGGGTGGACGATTTTTTCTGAAATTTTGTTTTTAAGTTTAATAATAATGTTTAAAATCTTCGTAACATTTTTTTTTATAAAAAAATTAAGAATTTTTATATATATAAATTTTTTTGAAAAACTACTTTAAAAATATAGTTTGCGGTTTTTATTAAGAATTTCTTGCTTATAATGTGATCAACATAAGAGCAAGTACGTGCGATCCAGTCATTTTTTGGTTTTCGATTTTCTGGAAAACGATTTAATTTATTTTTTGATATTTTTTATTAAGAAGCTTCTGAAAAGCTTTGACAGTATTGTAACCCAACATTTTTTCAAAAACAATTTTTTTGGGTAATTAAAACTCAACTTATATTTCCAAGACGACTCCATCGATTTCTTCGAAAATATGTATTTAGTACTTTTATGATATTATATTGTATACATGAAGGAATTATGCTCCTAAGACAAAAAGCTGTTAACAAAGTGTCTCAATAACAATTCGAAGAATTTTAATTTTAAAAAATGTGTGTTCTTAAATTAGATCAGTTGACTTTTAAGTAAAAAAAAAATATTTTATTTTGCGTACTAATTACACCACTTTTTATATTTCCGACTTTGTAACTATTTGATGCATCGATTAAAATCATTTCTTTTATGCATATTTTTTATGCTCCATAAAAGTATAAATAATGTTGAATATTTTTAATATTTAAATTTTCAAAAAAATATTTTTTTTTTATTTTTAAGAAATAAATATTTTCTTTTTTTTTGAAAAATCGATTTTTCAAAAAAATGTGTCTCTGATTCTTTTTTAAATAAAGGTTTAAGACGTATTACGAATTACTTTAAATTGACGTTTAAAATTTGTTTCCTAAAAATGTTTTCGAATTTTTTTACAAACAAACATTTGTTTCTAGAATACAGCTCGGACGATTTTTAAATTTTCTTTTGATATATTCATATTTGTTTTTTTTTTTTTTTTTTTTTTTTTTTAAATTCATTTTTATTTCATATTAACTTATAACTATCTTAAAGCTAGACAAAAATGTTTAAAACTAGCCTAATTATCAATAACTTACAACTAATTTACTGGCCCTTTACGGGCGCTCTAAATTAAACAATAACTCTTACAACTAATGTCTTTCGACCTAAAAACTATTTTAATTAAATCTAAATTTTTTTTTTTTTTATTTATTTTATATTTCAAGAAACTTTTATACAGAAAACTTGGGTATCTGATCATTTTTTTTTTTTTTTTTTTTTTTTTTTTTACCTATAAACTAAACTTAAATATATATTAAAAATAATTAAAACTAAATAAAACTAACTTATACTAACTAAAAATAACTTAAACTACTTAAAATACCTAATAATACTTATAACTACTTAAAAACTAGAACAGCCACAGCAGCATTTTTTTCGTTTTTTAATTTTTTTTTTGTTTATTTTTTATATGCATGCAGACACACACTAGCATGCAACCCACCCACACATGTACATACGCACATACATATACGTACGCACACACATGTACAGACACGCAGATACATGCACGCATGCCCCCGCATACATACATATTTTTAATTTTTTTTTTTGGTGCCACCCTGACTGTTACCTATACCTAATGCCCTAAATCTATGTAAGTCGGCCAAGATATATCATCTTCATCGACTTTAAATATCACGATGCTGTTCAGAGAGCCACCAGAACTGGTTCTCCTGTTTCGCCCTATCCCTCCGGTCCCGATCGGACACAGTCCTACTGAACCGAAGGCGCTCTTCTCCACCTTGAGCGATGACGTCTCGACTATACAGGAGTCGCCTATCCACAGTTTTCCGGCTGACGTGGTAGATGAGCGGAACCGCCCCTCCATCCTGTATCAGCCCTCGACTGTCTAAATAGAGGAATGCCTCAGGAGGGATGTAACCACTTAACCGCGCACTCTCAAAATATTCGTTATTGGGGTAATAAGCCCCAAAAATTAAGCTGTTAGTTGAGGACATCGCTCTTGCAACGTGACCCCGAATCAGCTTGAACAAAAAATTATCTATTCTGTTTATGTTGGCTCCGTTGTATAGAACCTGGTTGGAATAATATCTTGTGTACTCCGACTCTGGTGTTCTGTGTAATCCAAGGCAACGTCTAAGACATTGCCTCTCAAACACCCGAATCTTTTCCATTTGAGATGGGGCAACGTTGAACCACACCGGGCATCCGTAGGCAATCATCGGCCTGATGAGGGCCATGTAGCAAATCACCTTCACCCTGCTGTCAAGACGGCTGCTATAAAACAGTCGTTTTGTCAAGGCTAAGGCTCCCCTAGCCCTGGCCAAAGCAGCACCTATATGTCTGTCGAAATACAGGTACTGATCCAACCAGATGCCAAGGTACTTTACTACACTTTTACTCGCCAGTGGATGTCCATGTGGCCCTACGATCACCAGCTTGCGCCAGTTCTTTCTCGTATCCCTTGAGGCGCTAGACAGCGGAGTCCTAAACAAAATAGTTTCTGATTTCTGGAAGTTGATTTTCAACTTCCAGTCATCACAATATCGCTGAATCTTGTCGAAGTCACTCTGCAAGAGACTTTTGATGACCTCAACTGTATGAGCTGTTCTGTACGCAATTAGATCGTCGGCGTACGCAATTGCCTGAGTTAGACTACCTATCAGATCGCTGGTGTAAATGTTGAATAGAATCGGCGAGTTAACCGCTCCCTGCTGGAGACCATTATTAATATTAAAAATTGCAGTAGAAGTTACATTGCCACTCTTGACAACAAACTTTCTACCATTTAGCATGTCATAAAGCATATACAATAGAGGTTTACTTATACCTAGTCTGGTTAGCTTTAGATAGAGACCTTCTAACCATACGGTGTCGAAGGCCTTCTCCAAATCAACCAGACAGGCACCCGTACACTGCTTTTTAGTTTTGTTCCATTGGATATCAGAAACTAGTTTAGATGCGGCATGAATTGTGTCATGTCCCGCCTTAAAACCGAACTGATTATCCGGGATGATATTTTTGTCCTCCGCCCATTTGAACAGGGCTCTATTAATAACCTTTTCAAATACTTTGCTGATACTCGGAAGAAGACTTATCGACCGGAGATTCGCCGGATTGGAGTTGTCCTTTCCCTTTTTTGGGAGAGGGTGCACCACAGCTGTCTTCCACCGCACTGGATAATATGCATTATTCAGCGCGTTGTTAAACAGTGTGGTATAAATGTCAACTGCTTCTTGAGGCAAATGTCGTAGTACAACGTTGGATATACCATCGAGTCCTGCAGACTTCTTTTTCTTTAATGAATCGAAGATGAGCTGGAGCTCATTCTTCGAAATTAACAGGGGGCTGGGCCCATTTCGGTCGGCGATTATGGCGTTTGCCAAATCTTCATCATTAAACCTGGTATATTCATATTTGTACAAGAATTCAAATGGAATCCTTTTTTTCTTCAAGTTATAATGCCATTCTAAACAATTTAAAAATGTGCGTAGGCGGACACATTTTTTTGTACGGAAATTGCTCCATAAACGTTTCATTGTTTTCAGTTTCTCTTGGACGGACACTCCCTTGGACGGACACGGACAGGAATTTCACATATGAATGACAATATATTTTCTCTTAGACGGACACCAGAGCAGGGTTGAATATGTCATCACGCTGATAATTTTGACAACGGTATTTTTTCCTTAAGTTGCAATCATACACTAATAACCATAAGGACCCGAAACCTATGCTTTCATTTGACATTTGCCTACAAGCTGAAACACGCACACAAGTAACTTTTCTGTTCCTCTTCCAATAGACACATTGGTAGAAACGCACACAAGAATCTTTTCTGTTCCTCTTCCTATAGACACATAGACAACACAGCCCTAGTAATTTGTTTTTGTTTTGTTTTTCGATTTCCCATTTATTCATGGATAGAGTTTCAAAGCTACAAATGCAACAATGTAAACAAATGGTTTTTGGGGGGGGGGGGTGTGAAACGTACGAAGGTTTCAAATCTTATTATGGCTTATTTGTGGTTGCAATCTTCTACAGCGATCATCAAATTATTTTTTCTCATTCACGAGATGAAAGTGATTTTGTTTGATCATAAAAAGGGTTTATTTTTTGGAGTTTCAGATTTTGGTTTATTTGCGCTCAGGTAGTTTCAAGTTTGAACTTGGAGGACAGTGAATTCAGATTGGATGGATAACCTGAAAGATTTATGTTGATGGATGAAAATGTAAATGTGGATAAAAATATTGCAGTTCCTGTTAAAATCAACGAATCTGGCAGTGAATCTGATTAAGAGGATCAGGACCTGGTGGGAATAATTTCTAATAATTTCTACGAAGAACCAAACACTTCAATTGAAATTTAAAAAAAAATGTACGGCCAAGAAATATGACGGTAGCTGTTCAACTTTTGGTTGACCTACAGGCCAGATTCCAAAATAAATCGGTCTTTTCTACAATTAAACAGCAAATATTGAAATACTTTTTTTTGAAATATACATCTTATATTATTGCAAAGTTTTTAGAGGCTGATTTTTATAAGTGTTAAATTTAATAATTTTATTCCAATTCATATGATAAAAAAGAAGCGAAGTTTATATATTTTTGTTATTTTAATTTTATGTTAATAAATGAATACTCTTAATTTTGAAAATTTGTGTTTTTATTTGATTTCCCTTAAACGGCCAAGGACCAAATCCCTTAGGCGGACAAAAATGTCTGCACCATGGCTGTCCGCCCAAAGGAGATTTCACTGTGCCTACCTACCTACATCCTACACTGCATTACATTTGTGCATTTACATAGGCCAACTATATATTGTACAGGGTAGCCCACGAATCGTGCAACAAAAATAAAACGTAATTACTTTTTTTCAGCGTGAGTAATCGGCTTATTTTTATTTATTTTATAGGCTCCTATTTAGATTTATCTAAATTATTGGTTGGGATACTGAAAAAAGGATTTGGATAGTGCAGCGATACCATTCTTTGCAGTCCGTCATTTCCGTCCAAAGGGAATTTAGGCTGGAGTTTGGCGGTACTCCCCCGAGTAGATGGACCATTATGAGGCTGGTGAACATGTTTGCCGAATCTGGAAGCATCGAACCAAGACCGTATCATCGAGATCCAAATGTTCGAGTCTGTTGCATCGGCAATACAGGCAAATCCAAGTGTTTCGACTCGAAACTTATCGGGCCAAATTGGAGTTAGCAGACGGTCATTACAACGGATACTTCATGATAACTTAAACTTGTTTCCGTACAAAGTCCAAATTACAAGCAAGTTAAGCCCTCAAGATTTGCCTGTTCGCCTGGAATGTTGCCGAAAAATGATTGCAATGGCCGACGAAGACAACACATTGATAAATTGTTTGTTCATGTCTGATGAGGCCCATTTGGACTTAAACGGTAATGTTAACACACAAAATTGCCGTATATGGAGTGAACTGCACCCAGAAAGAGTCACTGTGTGGTGCGCAGTTTCATCAAGGTATATTGTCGGGCCATACTTCTTTGAAGAAAACGGTGTAACACACACTGTCAATGGGGACCGTTATTTAAGGATATTGAAGGAGTTTTTTTACCCAGAACTTCACCGGAGCTCCAACGAAAATTTCCAAACAAATTGATATACAGAAACTGCACTTTCCGCTGGCCCCCAAGGTCACCTGACCTGACTGCACCAGACTTTTTTGTATGGAGTTATGTCAAGCAGGAAGTGTACAAAACGAAAGCCAGGAATTTAACTGAATTGAAGCAGTCCATTAAGACAATAATTGAGGCGATCCCAATTTCAATCCTTCAGGCCGCAATGAACAATTTTCGGATCAGGTGCCGCATATGCGTGGATGAGCTGGAGGTCATTTGTGGTTTATCATCTTTAAAAACCATTAGTTATTTAAAATAAAATTTGATTTTTAGTCTAATAAAAAAAAAATTATTGAAATACATCGATTAAAAGAAAAGTTATTTAAATTTCGTATTGTAGCACGATTCGTGAGCCACCTTGTACATACATATGTGGGTAATACATTTCTCATTTATATGAATGTAATAATACATTTAAATATACATTTGCAGGTAGGTACCTAACTATGCCTTGAATCATCAATTTGACAATTAATCTTACTAGGATCAGACATCGGCCTTAAACCTGTCTAAGGATAATTACACTACCTACCTTATAATAGAGTCAATCTTTGGCATGAATCAAACAAAACGAGATTAGGACACTTCTTTGTTTTTCTTATTTTATTGACGTCACATGTGAAACAAAATCCATTAATCCACAAACAACAAACAACAACGATTTGCAGATTTTGTTTCACATATGACCTCAATTAAATAAGGAAAACAAAGAAGTGTCGTAATCTTGTGTTCATTGCTTAATGAATCTTTGGTTATATAAAAGTTGTTAGCTATAAAGCAAGTTCGTAAGAACCAGTCGTGCATTTTATTTTTTATCAAAATCATTTTTTTTTTTAAATTAGCTTTAAGCTTTTTTATAACAGTTATGTGTCAGTTACCATTAATTTTGGGGCTAAACCAAAAATTCAATTTCTCTTTTAGGACGAGTCACTTAAAGTTTTTTTCTAATAATGTAAATATAACTGACAGCCGCTACACCAAAGTGTGGGCTTCTGGAATGTGCCGCCTGGACCAAACGCAGTGATGTAAGGCGCATCTTACAAATTCGGTATATAATGCAGTATAATTAAATTAGTGTCGCCCTATCTTGCATTAATTCTTGACAACCACCTCTTAAACTATCACAAGGACTAAGAGGACAAACTTCGAAGGAATTTAACAATGGTTGAACGAGTAACATTCCAGTTATTTTAAAGACAACCATGTCTGCTAGGACACATCCTCCCAGGAGAATGTTGGTCATTCCGAATCGAATTCAATTCGAACTTGCAATGCAAGAGACAAGATGTCAAAAAAAAAATCTGTAAGTAGGGAGAGGTCAAAACACAATAATTCTGGGTATTGATTGTGGAAATTATTCAAAAAAAGAAACTTTCAAGCCCATAAATGCACATGTGCACAAAAGCGACCTAGTTAATTTATAAAATGTATGCCCATCTCCAATTTGTTACCTCTTTCCTTCAGAATCATTATTCAATTATTTTATATCTCTATGATGCAATCAAAGGTCATGGCATGGCAGAGCTCGCTGACATTAGTGCAAGTCAAGCATGAATGCATTTAATTATCAGATAAATATGAAAACAATCTGTATTGCACTAATTTTTTTTAATTTATCCAAGCAATTCTGGAATATACTATAATTAATCTTTTCATATCCTACCTCAATTTCTGCATCTAGCGGAGGATCGTCTTCATCCTTGGAGTTCCATACAACCACACCAAGTCGCACAAAAGTTGGCAGCGAGAGTGGATCATTGACACAATGAGCAGCAGTGAGGACATATCTCTCAGATATTAGCGATGATCCACATCGATTATCGACATCAGCGCCACCTCCCTGTGGAAAGATTAAACCTCCCATATGGGGATATTCACCTGGTGCCACAGGAACCCCATCCAAGATGTGAAATGTAAGTCCGGCGGGATTGGTTCCGCTAAATGTTTGACAAGCTAAAAAGTTGTAGGAATTATTTTTTTTTGTGTTAAAGCTTGTATAATTAAAAAAAAAGCAGAGTAGTTTTTCGTTGACATAAGGTGACATTAAACAAAATTAGACATTACACATGTACATGTAAACACACATATCGCTACTGAAAACATAATGACATTACATACCAGCTTGTGAAGGTCGTTCGCTTCTATTATTTCGGGTGGTTACGGCATCAACAGAAGAAGGCCTAGAAATAAAATGAAGATCACATTTTTTTTGAATAATTATATAAACAAAAGGTCAATCTAAAAAAAAAAGCACATTACAATTTTACATGCAAGATAAGCATTTGTATTAGGTCATAATGTGAGGAAGTCATGCAGAGCATAATAAAAGGAAAAATAAAGGACTTACTGTTTAGTTTTAAGTTGAATTCGATGCATTTTTCTAATATTTAAAGAGTTATTAGTTAAAAATAAAACTATTTTAATATATCATTCACACATTTATTAAATTGTAAGTTTTAACTTTAACGCAAATAGAACGAAAATTAAATCAGTTTCACTATAGATAGTGGTGTTTTATATACCTTCTACGTTTTTACCGACCCCTAAGCTGAGAACTTTTTTAAATTAAAAATTAAAATCTCAGCAAATGAGGATTAAAAATAGATCTCATTAAAATCTTTAAAGGGCATTTAGTTAAGCAAACCGAAATACCATTTTCCTATAAAGAAATTAGCACATGCATTGGAAAGCGATTTTTTGAATTTTTGACAAATATAAAGCTACCTGTCATATTTTGACGTTATATGAGAAAATAGGTGTGTTCACTCATTTATTTTGAGCTATCTGGGATAACTTTCTGTTCTTATAACGCATGCAAAAGCACATCGGCTGAAAAAACAGGTGTTTTGTTGAAAGCTATTTTGAGGTATTCCAATTATTTTCGATTAACACTCTATCCGACGATAATGACTGCAAGCTTCATTTCATATGAGTTTTGTTCTGGTTTTTGACAGCTGTCAGCTAGCTTATCTGAATCGTTCATAAATATACCTGTCTAGTTTGGTATCAGAGATAACGTACCACTTTCAAAGGTGTTGTCAAAATGAATTTACATTTTGAATCTTTGTGAGACATTATTTCAAACGAAAACAATTTTTGCGTATTCTGTTATTTGATTTTCGAAATAAAAGATTAACACCTTAAAGTCCAAAATAAGAACTTGGGATAGATTTTCTGACAGCTGGTATCGAAAATTGATACTTTCCTCTTTATGTATATACTAGCTGTGTTCTGGAACAGAGCTCGAGTAGGCTATGAACATCATTTCAACTAAGGTTGTTCATAACTCTTCGTCCTCCTTAAACTAATTTTTTTTATAATAATTCATTTAAAAGGCATTTAATTGGCTATTTAATTTTAACAGGACTTTACAGTAAATTGAAAAATATCCCTTCCTCGTTCATTCAGAGGCGCCAAATGCCTCACTTTGTTGGAACTGTCATTTTCTTGATATTCACGTATGAGCTTTCAAAACTACGTTGTGTGAGATACAGCTCTTTAAAAAAATCATGAAAATTTCAATTTGGATATAGAGATTAACCACAAAACTGTTTGAAAATGAAAAATGCCCTTTTTAATTTGACAGTCTCAAAAATGTATAACCTGTCATTTTTGAAGTTGGATACCAATAACTTCGATTGTGTCAATATGACATTCGCAATATACAGGTTTTCACTTATGCATGAAACAGGTTAAACCTGCAACAGTAACGTTGGCGGCACGTATTCTGATGCAGAAGTCAGAATCAAAACCGAAGCACGCACAACCTACATCCCATCATCTAAATGTCAAACTTAAATTCAACCTTATGTCGGCCATGTTTCTTGTACTTACTTACTTGTTCGAATGGGATTCCAGATCGCTCAGTTCTTCAGGATTGCCAATCAAAAATGGCATAAGCTAAACCAAAAGAACAGAACAAAATTGATTTTAATTGGAATTTAAGCATTGCTGTGAATAACCAACAGATTTGAGATCTATTGTGAATAGTTCTACTGAATCTACTGAATACATTATTACTGTAATTAATAATGGGGTTTTCCATTGGTAAATTCAGAATTTGATACTGAATTTGATATTTTTCGTGGCGAATGGGACGCGATTTGAATTATTCTCTTTTGCTATGGCATTGGAGTATGTTCGTATCTGTGATACTGATGATAGTTGGCAAACTGAATGCTCTCAATTGTATTAGGACTTAGTGGTGTTAGTAAAAGAGGGGTAAATTCACCTAAAAATACGCATCTGCGAATTTGATTCGGAATTTTTAAAAATAATTTTTGTTGCCCGATGGAAGGCAGATTAGGCTAATTTAGAAAAGTAAGACATCAGCAATCTGTCTCAGATTTACGGTCCAATACTGTAGCGAAAAATAATTGTTTGGATTCACTTACTCAATTTTTTACGGGGCAAATTGTCAAGAAATGAGTCAGAATTTAACTCGTACAGTTTTCATCTCAACTCAAATAGCTATATTAACATACAAAGTAAATGCTTTGAATTCAACTTTAAACCAACATAAACCCACCACCTTACGTTGAAAATGGTATAGCGGACATCGATGGCCTTGAAGTTGTAGTGGTCGTAGAAGTTGACGTCATATCAACTGATGCTTTGCCCAGAGCATCTAGCATCCAATTTGTAAGTATTGGTGCTTCAGTTGTAGTGGTTGTCGTTGTTCTTCGCGTAGTTGTTCTCACTGATCTTTCCGTATTCGGAGTTGACCAACCCCAAGCCTGTGCACTGTTACTACCTCCCACATTAGTATCATCTGAACTTGGACGAAATTTGAATTGCTCAAAAATATCAGTTTGCTTGACAATTGCTGTATCAGTTTTCGGTGGTGGATTTGTTGAAATGATTGGCTGTAATGGAAATGGTCGTCCCATTGGACCAGGAAATTGTACCAGCTTAGACGAGGTTTCCCGATTGGTGTCAATTGTATTAAAAACCTCAACATCCGGATCCACGGGTAGTACTTGCGGTGATTTCCAGATTGTAGGTTCTGTTGGAAACCGTATTTTATTTTGTTGAACAAATGGGTTTTCTTGATTTTGAGGGACTCTTTGATCCGACCATTGGAAATTAATGTTTCCATTGCCAGTCATGGGGGTTTGAACTCCTGTATTAAAAATATGCTCAAATGGTCGAGGATTATTAATGTTTATTGAAGGCCCTTGAGCATTCAATCGATTTTGTCGCGGCCTCTTTGTCGTTGTAATTTTTAGGATTTTTGATAAATCAATAAAGGGCTCGTTACCTCTTATGGTTTTATCTCCGATAACAATTGGTTGCATTGTAGTAGTAATAGTGGTTGCCATTGTAATTGATCTTCCTGGTATTACTTTTTCCCAACTACATACAATTTGTATTTATAAAGTGTTTACATTATGTGTAATGTATATAGAGTTGAAAAGAAATATAGAGTAGAAGTTGAATGAGAAATGTAGTAAATACAAATACATAGAGTAGGGTGTAATTTTGTTTTTAAACTTACGCTTCGGAAGTTTTTTCTGTTGTTGGATTAGATGATGTATCTTCAAGTGGACAGCAAATAACTTCTTCTGTATCGATAAAGGAACAACGAACAAGAAAACTGTATTTTATTGTTTTATCTTTCAAGCCTTCATAATAGACTCCACATGATGAAAGTCTTTTACAGATCCCTGTTTCACCGGTCTTAATTCGGCAGCTTTCTCCCTCGTGCAATGATGCTAAGTAAAGAAAATTACTTATAAGTTGTGTAAATATTTATTTATTTATAATATATTATGGTTTCATATTGAGATTAAGGCCCGTTTGCTGATACACAACTTAAGCATTTAAGTTCTGCTTAAGAACTTATGTGACAGTTTACGCAGAGGAAAAAGTAGCCCTTAAGCGTTTTAAGTTGAACATAAATATTTATGATTCGTATCAGCGAACGGGTCTAAATCTCATAGATTGTGAATGCTTTACAAATTACAAGAGCATTTAAATTTATATGGAAGTAGAGAAAAGTAAGATGAGGATTGTTTCCTAAAATAGCTTATATAACCAAAATGTATTCCTTATATTTATTTGTCTAAGTAAGTATATTTATATATCACTGGCCGAGTGTTTGAAAAGTTGGGTTTTGAAAGTGTTTATGCTTATGATTCACCTATCTGCGATGGGTAATGAGTTGCATAGGATAGTGGTATGGGCAAAAAGGTGCGCTCTGATTGCATGTAGTTGAATATAGGTTGAATAAGTTATTGTAGATTACATTAAGTTTACGCCTAGTATTGTAGTCAACACAGCAAAATACTTCGCAACCATATAACAACATGGGTAATTAAAGTGAATTAACCAGAAGCATCTTAGTTTTAGCAAGCAGTGAATTTTGAGTGGACCAAGGTAATCGGAGGCCATTGTAAATTTTTTCCAATCGTAAGTGCAGAGCGATTAGATCAAGTGAGTGTATCGTTGAAAACTATCCCTAAATTACGAGCTTTATCAAGGTCTAGTAAAAATCGTGGGACGGTTAACATCTAGGTTTTGACGAATATCGTCGACAATAAGTATGAGTGCAGTTTTACAACTCCTCTCTGTACGAAAACCAGATTGGGCAGAACTTAGGAGACCGTTACCATTCAAGTGTAATTGCAACTGCTCTAAGGTTTTTTCAAACACTTTTGACAAAAATGGTAGAATTCCAGTTGCTCTGTACTCAAGATTATTTTGGTCTTGAGAATTAGGAACTGGAATTATTTTAGCCTTTTTCCAGGAGAAGGGATAAACATAAGAAGTTAAAATTTGAATAAAGATGTGAGTTATATATTTAAGAAGGAAGAGAAGGAGCAGCTTTAGAAATGTAGGATTAATTCCATCCAATCCTATAGCATTAGACTTAATTGATAGCAAATCTTCAACAACGTCTCTCCATTAGTCGAGTAAAGTCAAAAGTTATATTATTGTCACTAGGTTCAATAGCCTGATCAGAAAATTGGTGAACATGATTAATCATAGATTGAGAAGAAACAGACACAAACTGTGAGTTAAGTGTATTATACAGTCTAAGTTAGCAGGTATAATTGATCACTGTTTAACAACGCCTAGTTTGCGAAGGTTTTGCTAGAGATAGTTCCTAGACTGTAAGAAAATTTTCATAATTGACAATTTTGAGAATTGGTTTTTAATGGAATATAAGAAGACATAGACAACGGCAGGAATCGAACCTGCGACCAAGAGGTTGACAGGCGAGCACACAACTATCGCGTATTCGAAATACATACAACCAAATTGAGTAGGGGCATATAAGCACCATGCAATAAATTAAGCTTATATCTTTTCCAGCGAGTATACGTAATATTCCGTCGTTGCATCAAAACTAGCAAATCTCTGTTAAACCAAGGTGGTAAGTTGGATATCAAAGTCTTCTTATGTCGTAGTGGAATGTGCTGATCAAAAAGATTTCTTACGTTATCTTCCAAGAATAAAACCTACTGATTCACAGATGTCATCAAAGAAATGTCATTCCACGGTATTTAAGAAACGTCGCGTCGGATCGTAGTCTGCTATAATCTATGTTTGTGAAATCTCTATAACTAATAATATTTTCAGGTACAGTTATTTGAATGTCATATGTAGGGCTAGGATTTGCATGCAAATGCATATTTTTTTGAAAAACTTTAGACCCAAAGGATTAAAATACAAATACGAATCAATCAATTTGCTTTAAAATTGCATTTAATCGTTAGTGCATATTTTACTTTAAAAGCATATTTTTTAATTGCGTATTTTCAAGAAAAAATGCATATTTGTGCATATTTTCGAAACCAAAATAATCCTGAAGTAAAAACTGCACACGTGCCTTTAAATGCTTACTTATCAGTTTCTGTGGACAACTTTCACTACAGCTTTTGTCCATATTCCAGTATTCCATTTTACACAAGTTATTTTGCCAGTTTCCAAGTTACCCAAACTTCTTTTTTTTTTAATTTGTATAATTTCGTCCGCATTTTCACGTTACCAAGCTCACGTTGTTTTAGTTGTGTATTATATGACAGAAGTTGTTTTTGTTCACTTTTGCATTCACATATACACTCTCCCAAATCGTAATGTTTTTCAGTTTTATTTTTCAATTTGTTTCTGTGTGAGCAATTTGAAAGAGGTACATTTGTGGTCTATCTATTTTTTGAGTTTTGTTTGACAGTTTTTTTTGTGTTCTATTCTTAAGTTTCTGGATTAACTTTCATGTCGATGACCTTATGTTAATGGTTGTGTTTTTTTATATTAAAGTTCGAAAATTTAGGAGTTACTTTATCAAGTTATTTCAAAAATAATGCCGAAAGCGAAGACGTCTGTAAATGCAAATCTGAAAAAAGATGTTTCGGACAACACGCACACTTTCACAACTGATGCAACAATTTATTCTTTTTTGTAAAATCTGTAGCAAAGGTGTCTATTTCGAGAGAAAAATTAAAATTGACCAACACGGAAATCTATTAAATATACGGAATTGAAAAAATAATCTACTTCTGCAACTTAGCAATCGCAACTCCTTTCGGTTAGAAAAAAAAAACAATTTAAATATGGATTTATGTAAAGCTTGTTGCAGCTGATAAATCATCCAAGTAAGCTCAATGATCCCAATTTGAAAAAGTGTTTGTTTGACGTAAAAAATAAATTAACAAAATATATAATTTATTAATTGAAAAAATAACATCCGATTCAAGGCAGTTTTGTGGCCAATGTATTTTTTTTCTATTTTAATTGAAATAAAAACTCATTTTTCTGTTTTTATTGATGTAATGTGTGTCCCTCGATAATAACGACTGAATTTGTTATAACTATAAACCTAAATACTACTAAATAATAATACTTTCCCATACAAATGGGATATTTATGGTTTTAAATGCATATTTAAAGAGAATATTTTGCATTTTTAATTGCATAGAAATCCTAGTCCAAGTCATATTTAATGTAGATCAAATCGTGCTTAGAAGAACATGCTGCTGCAAGTTGACTATAAAGCAATATTCTACTTATGTTATTCACTAAAAACACATCTAAAATAGTAGGAGGATCATAAGAAACGTGGTTAGCAGAGCTGCCAGAAGTCTTGATTTATCATGATTTTCATGTTTTTTTATACCCAAATCATGTTTTCATATTTTTGAGTCCAAAATCATGTTTTTTTTTCTGACACAAATTTTGTGCCTATAATCGCAAAACCCAACATGTCCAAATCTACCCTACATAAACCCAAACACGAAACTAAGAGCAAAGAGCAGGATGAACACTTCATTTGTAAGTATACCTACTTTTTTTAAATTTTAACTCTTTCTCCCGGGTCAGGTCTTGCAATATTTTTTGACAGCTTAGCTATCATCTGGAGTAACGCGATGATGATGAGTAAAAGAGATAGAAGGATGAAACTGTTTTTTTTTTCATTTAAAGCAATTATTAAATGCGTCAATCGTTCTCTCCTTTTTCAATCATTTTTATTTTTCTGATACCATTTTGCTTTGAACATTGAGTTCAGCTTCATTAATTGCATAAATAAACTGTTAATTTAATATATTTGTTTTACTCATGATATGGCTTCCAAATTGTTTATTTGAATTCTTTCTCTTGTTTGTCATTTAACGCGTCTCTGACTACGAGATAGGTCCGTCATGTTTTTTTATCCCAAATCATATTTTAAAACTCTGTTTTTTAATTTCTTAGTGGCAGCACTGGTGGTTAGGAGTAGTAAAATTAGCAGATGTCATGTCGATAATTTTAAATCCATCAATTAAAGCAGATTACAATTAAGATCACCGCAAATAATAATGTCAGGAGTAAAGCAAGATATCCCTTCTAAAATACTTATAATTGGTGAAATATCCACCGTATTATTAGGCCGGTAGATCACACCTACCAGAAAACGTGCAGAACATTAGATTTAGGGTGGAATTTTCCAGGTTTCGGCGTTTATTTGAGCCCAAAAAATTTGCTTAAACAAAATGGAATTTCTATTAAAATCTAATATTCAATTAATTTGGAATTCAATGGACAAGATGGTTGTCTAGAACTGATGCTATAAGACATTTAAGCATTTAAATGGATTACGAAAGTTACTACAAGGCTTGGTAGGAACTACACACTTAATACCAACGCCATAAAATGGTACACTGATGGATCGATATCGTCCGAAGGGACTGGTGCTGGAATCTTTGGGCCTAGAACCAATCTACCAATACCGATGGGAAAGTCCACAAGCATTTTTCAGACGGAAGTTGCCGCAATAGAAAAATGTGCAGATCGCAATCTCGAAAGAAAATATCGTAACCAAAATATTGATATCATATCGGACAGTCAAGCTGCGCTGAAAGCGCTAAGCTCTTACGTAATATCCTCCAGAATGGTGTAGGAATGTGTAGAAAAACTTAACGAACTGGGCAAAAACAATAAGGTCTCACTTCCAGTGCAATGAGAAGGCTGACTCCTTAGGAAAGAACACCTAGGTCATAGCCAGGTAGATGAAAGCAAGCTATCATCTATAAATACACTCCAAACACTAAAATTCTTAAGAGAAATTAATCTGGAGGGAGAGCTGTAAATGAGAAACCACACACAACTCTAGGCAGGGGGCACAATAGATCTTTGGGTCGCAGTGCACTAAATCCCCATTCATTCATTAATTCATTCACTACAAGGCTTAAATAATCTCAATTTAACTGCTTAAGCTGGTATAGAGATGATAACCGCATTTCTAAGTACATGACGAAATTTGAGTGTACCCTGATGTCGATTTGGTGCAATTCTGAATGCTATTCAATATTCTTCTATGACAAGACGTCTCTATTGACTTTGACATTCAAGACCTTCGATTAGTGACTCGAACTGATTTTGAATACAAACACTAACGACTAGAATAGGTTTAATTTCTATAAAACCGTAAAAGGCAATTGAACAGAAGTTTCGGAAAAAGTCAAGAAGATGAGTATATTAGATATTATTTAAAAGTTTTTCGATTGATGAAATTAAAGGCAATAAAGCAATCTTTAAATTATTGTGTTCGACATAATAGCCAAGACGGGCGAGAATAACTTTATTATAGTGATTTATTTTTTGAAGGTTTTTTCCCAATGGTAAAGGTATTGACAAGTTCTTACAAAATTTATAAATGAGAGTAAAAAGGGAATGATTAATGTTAAAAATATATTTTCGGATTATTCCGCGTGATAAAATTATTTAGAGTGCAGTTTTCATTTTCCCGGATCACGCACAATACAATTTGTTGTGAAACGTTCGTGCTGATTAAAAAAATTGGACTCTAAATAATTTTATTACACCGAATAATCCGAAAATCTATTTTTATTATTAATCATACTCTCTTTGCAATAATTTGTAAATATTGTAAGCCCCTTAAAATAAGCGTTTGTTTCAGCGATGACCCCTTCATTCAACGCAAATATTTTACCTGTAAACCATTTGTTCATGTTTGGAAACAAGAAATAGACGCAGGGAGCTAAATCTATGAAATATGATGGAGGAGGGACTGCGGACTTGCGCGGACCTCCGCACTGCGCCCCGATGTGTTGTCCAGAGAGAAAGAAAGAGCATTTTGCTTCGCTAAATCCTACGATTTTTGCTTCAATTCGGTTTAGATTCGATCCAGCAGCTCTGCGTAATGTGCGTCGGTAATCTGTTTACCCTTTTAAAGATAATCGATGTGAATAACACCGCTCGCATACCAAAAAACTGCCGCCATGAACTTGTTTCTGGACAAACCCACAAGCCTTCTTTGGCTTCGATTCACCTGAACAGTCAATTGTATATTGACTCTCGACAAGCTCACGCACTTTCACTCGCCGATCGTCCATTATAAAAACAAATGATTTTGTCGATCATTTCTCATTTCGTGACATCAATTATTCGACGACATTACATGCCAAGCTTTTGGTTGGTTTCCATGATAGTTTTTTTTCTCGCAAAAAATAGTGTTTAATAAGCATTCGAAATTCACTTTTTCCATTTTAAAGAAAATGATTGTAAAGGTGCAGTCACACAATGTAAGGAAAGTACTTTCAGAAAGCAAAAAGCTTCCTGAAAGCTAAATTTTCATTGTGTGACGACCCGAAAAGTATTTTCTTTAAAGCGTTTTCTGAAAGTGATTTGCTTTCTAGAAAACGCTTTCGAAAGAAAGTCACTGTGTGACTAGTTCATGAAAGCGTTTTCAAGAAAGCAAATAAATTCAATTAAATGTTTGAAAGCGATTTCTGCTTTCACAATCTGCTTGTGAAAGTTAGTTGCTTTCGTGAAAACGAATGTTTGTATTTTACCCGAATTGCTGGTCCAAATTCCTTTATGTTATGAAGGAAGTGGATCATAAGTCTACAATTGTATTTTTGGAGAAGGGTAACATTATGGTGGCATATCGGTAGGTAGGCACCAATAGCAATAGTTTTCTTGGACAACAATTTGATTTAAAGGATTTTAAATCCCCCCAAGATCCCCGGACCTTCTCAAAAAAACACACAATAACAAATCAGTTCTAATAATTCTTCCTCGCAAAAAATTTCCTTAGCGAACTCCATTTAGCAATTATTCTGGATAAAACAATTAACGAAACTAAGCTCAAAGTGACAAATATAACACCCGTTTACACACAAACCACTTTCAGAAAACACTTTCACTTGCGTGGTTTGACGACCCGAAAAGTCATTTCAGAAATCTTGTTTTCTTGAAAGTAAAAAGTCGCTTTCAGAAAGCACTTTCCTTTCATTGTGTGACGGCACCATAAGCATCTACATATATAAAATGGCTGCCACAAAAAAATTATTTGACAGATCTGTTTGAAAATTTGAGTGATTCTTGATAAGAAAAATGATAAATTTAAGGTGACGACACAATTTGTGTTCATTTTTAAGACTAATTGACTCACTTTTACAAGGGCCAGGGGGTCAATTCCCGATCTGTGAAATTATGAAGTGATAAAAAAAATATCATTTCAGTTTTCACAGAGGTTTATCATTTTCCAACTTCACGCACACGCCTAATGCGATTCTAGAACTCATTGTGATAAAGTTTGTACTAAAAAGTACAAAATGATAAATTCTGTCATTTCTGATTAGATTTTTTGTTGGGAAAGGTAAATATTTCATTTCAGTTTGCTTAAGAATAATGTCCGGAATAATAATTCGTTTAATAAATTAATAAAAGACGTCGTACTGAACAATTGTGGGTTTTATATTATATTTAATAGTATCTCTGTTTTGAGTAAGATTTATTATTTTTTCATGTGAGGATATTGAGGCTTTCCCTTCGAGATGGGCAGAATCTATTCGAAGTTACAACTAGGAGCACTTTATTGAACTTTATAGATTCCCAAAACATTTATGCATGGATTTAATACGTGAATTGAGAGCATTATTGAAAAACACTCAATTTATAAGTGCGCTCCAAAGCCGTTTAAATATGGTAAAGTGCTCTGCATTTTTTTGCAATGGGTAGTTTCCAACGATCTGTCGCGGGAATGAGCACCGTCGCGTCGGCTGTTGTGAATCTGTTTAATAATTTGACAAAATGATTTAACAATTTCTTTATTTACTCGAATTAACACAAATATAACTTACTACCAAAATAAATTTGTCTATAGATATAATTGTTGCTTAGTTGTCATGTGCCAAATCCTGTTTTTCTTCTTAATATTCAATTAGAAACATTTTCTTCACAAAACAATTGACTGTGATAAAAAAATTATCATATGAAAAATGTATGGCGTTTAACTTCACTTTTTCACGAATCGAGAATCGAATTAGACGTGAAAGCGTGATAAAATTTATCACTTCACATCTTCACAGATCGGGAATTGACCCTCAGCATGCGCTATGCACATTTCCATGTTTCGTTCAAGAAGAGGAGAATTTTCGGGGGACTTTTCCTTTAGATTTGATGATTTTTGTTTTTTTTTTTGTATCAGTCCGGTAAACCAATACTTGTATTCACCTCAATAATTTTGACTTTCTTTTAATTTGTACTATTATAATTCACATTTGATTAAACCATAATTTGTGGCTTAAATATTGGTTTCCATTGCTTCAAGAATTGCTGGTTTGTCGGCATATTTAACCCAATGACTTAAAATAGCCCCATAAAAAGTAGTCGAGATGCGTTAAGTCGCACAAGCGAGGAGGCCACTTAACAGTACCACTTCTGGAAATAAAGCTACCACTAAATTGATTAAGCATTAAATGTATGAGTTTGTCATCAAATGTCGTGGATGATATTTAGCTGATTAATTTTTGGAAACAAAAATCCGCTAGGCTACCTGATTACAGTTGTGTCTTCCCGGCTGAGGTCCTGGCAGTGAAAAATGCTGTAAAATATGTATCAATGCTGGAGATACCACATACCGACATCACCTTTTTTATCAACAGCTGAGCAGCAATAAAAGCGTCAACTTTCGCAGTTATAAAGTCAAAGCTTGTACCTAACTGTCGCGATGAGCTGAAGGTTCTTGGCACAAAACACAACATTAGACTCTGCTGGGTCCTGGGTCACAGTAATGTGCTGGGCAACGAGAGAGCTGACGAGCTGGCGAGAAAGGGTTCAACACTGGATATTACTTAAATAGAACCGTCGTCGTCGATTAAGATCCCACTCTGTGTCGTAAATCAGAACATTGGAAAGAAGATTTTTTTTTTAAACCAATGAAAGATGGAACGGACTCGACACATGTGCTGCAACCAGGAAACTATGGCCATAACTTTAAAAAGAAAAGAACAGAAAGTAATTATTACCCACTTAAGCAAGAATTCCCTTCGAACACTTGTAAGCATACTCACCGGACACAATCTACTGGGCTATCATAAAAAGAAAATTGGGCTTGGTAACGATGACTTATGCAGAGGATGCAATGACGAGGATGAACATGAGGAGGAGGACACCACTCATTTCATCTGTCATTGTCCAGCACTCTGTCATATAAGGAACAATTTCTTGGGCAGGTATTTCTTCAACGATTTAGAAGAGCTTTCGAATCTTCAGGCAAAAAGATGTTGAGCTTCATAAATGCACCTTAATGGCTCGATAATGATTATCCATAGTACTCATAGGTTATACAATTCGAAGTTACAACATTTCGGGGTATCACAACGTATTTACCTTGATCTAAGTGTGCTGGTAACGAGATCAACTGACAGCCAATTTACCTAACCTAACCTATAGACAACAACCATAGAAACTGCTCATGCTGCTAAAAAAAAAAACATTAGTACGTTTCGAGGAATAGAAGTACTAAAAGTACTTAAAAAATGTACGGGCAAACGTTATACGGGCAACTGAGATGCGAAACAATTTAACTATTAATAATTCAATAAATTTTAAAAATTTTCTATTGTAAGTTTTAAATTCAGGTATTGAATTAATCCCCAGAACAAATCTGTGACTAGGTTACGCAATTTTTTTTTTGTAAGTAGTAAGGTGATCCGTTTACGAAATACTTTCCTAAGCCAAAGCAATTTTCTCAACAAATGCCAAAACCTTATTTGTTATGTGATATGTTTCCAAGAATTCTCATATTCAGAGGGAATTGGTATAGCTTTGGATTTGCAAAAAGTTTGCACCTAGTTATGTAGCTATGAATGAATGAATGAATATTTTGGGGTTTTAGTTGCACTGCGACCTTAAGATCTATTGTGCCCCCATTTAGAGACAAAATGGCATTGCTCATTTATCCAATTTTATTGCCTTGATGAACTTTAGTATTTTGGGTATTTTGGGTATTTTCAGAGAGGATAATTCGCTGTCTTCTATCTGGTGAAGTCCCAGATGACTATGGCGCAAGATTCTTAACAGCCTGATGTTAAGGGATTGGCATGATACTAATACTACAGTTTTCTAATAATAAAGCACTTTCCTAATATTTTCCTAATCTTAAACACTTTTTAACCAGCACCATACTAAATCTATTTTCTTAATAAACTACAATAAACCCGCCTAAAATATTGCAAAAAAGTAAGCGAACATAACTTTTTGACGTTTGTAAATGTCAAAGTGGCATATGGATTTAGTACGATACTTAAAAAATAAAGTAGCCATTTTGTGATTTTAACTTTAGTAAAATGTTAAGAAAGTAGTACTATACTAAACTGATTTAAAATTAGCAAACTCCTTTTTTTAGAATATTATTATATTAAAAATGATTTAACATATTACTAAATCGACTAAAATTTTGGGCATATGGCTTTGGTGCATAAGTGTTGTGCAACTACCTAAAATGTGGTCCGGTGTTCCCCTTCTATGTTGCAGTACCTACAATTAGGGCTGCTCATTAAACCAACAGTACTAATGTGTTTTATTAGCTTGCATTGGCCTGTGAGGGTACCCGTTATTCCTACTTAAGCTAATGCAGGCTATAAACCGTTCGAGGTTGTAGTAATTGAGTAGTAGTTTTGCATGTCTCAGCTTTGGGGGTTCTTTTCATGTTTTTTTTATCTTTTGGCCTCCTCTACTGTTTTGATTATAATTTTAATCACATTCTCTCCCGCAATAGGGTTCTGGTCCTACTAGGGGTGCTGATTTTAGCTAAGAAGCCTGCCTCTTCATTGCCTTGGACACCAACGTAACCTGATACCCAATAGAGTGTTACTTGTTACATTGTTGTTCTTGCTCAGTTCGTTCAGTCTCTCCCCATACTCCATACCAATTTCGAGCTCATGGTGTAAGAGCTTAGTGCTTTGAGTGCGACTTGGCTGTCCGACATTATGAAGCTAAATTGCCGCTAATATTTCGCTGAGATCAATCGTTTCTTAGTTTGGAATACTTTTTCAAAACTAACTTCTCGATGAACTAAATACTGTTTGAGCTTCCAAGCTCATCAAGAATTTATTGTTTAAAATATCAATTGCAAAATTTATTCTGAACAAATAAATTAAAAGTCAGCCAACCAGATAATCAAGAAAGCGAATTGAAAAAGAAATCGTTATAAAATGTATCATCAACGGAGCTAAATAATTCCATAAGTTATTTTTTAATTGGACTAATTTGGTTTCGCCTTTTTTTCATGTCACATCTAATCACTAATACTAAAAGCCAGAATTAAGGTGGTCGTCATTTTAATATTTGTATTTTTTTTAGAAATAAAACATTCTGCAGCATATCTGTTTGTAGAAAGCCTTCAGGGAGAATATCAGTTTTAACTTATTGAACTTCTTATCAATACAATATTATGAATAAAAAAATGGAACTACATAAGTAAAATTATTTTTTCAGACATACTGGTCAGGGCTGTTTTTTTCTTTTTTTTAAGCACGCTTTTTTGTCGACGCAAATATAAAACAATAAAAATAAAATGCAAAGCGATAAATATAAATTATGGCGTATTGGAAAAAATTATAATGTATATAATAATTATTACATGACTTGTTTCAAATCGATCGAACTATAGAAGAACTGCATTAAATAAAACTGTAGATTTTGATGATACTGTACAAAAATAGAAATAAAAATCTGAATAGAGTAGGATAAGCTTGTTTCCTTGATTAATTTTTTTTTTTGTTTTTAATAAATATCTTGGATACTTTATAGATGAGTTGTAATTGTAGTCATGTTTTTTTTTTTTCTTTTGAAAAAGTCAACTTAGTCAAATTTTACATGTTAACAATAACGTTATTCAGAGTGGATAATATCGTAAGGTAAGTAATCGGAGTAAACATTAAAGTGAATAAAATTGTTAAATCGTTTTTTGTTTCAGAAAGTTTGTTAAAGATGTGTTCTGGAATGCATTCAATCCTAAAAGATATCAACAATCCATATATTTATGTCAAGGCATTCCATTTTGAAATAAATCATTAACAGCACTCACTTACAAACGCACACGACATAAACAGTCAGATTTCATTAAATGATGAAATGATTCATATGATCTAAGAATCTCATTTCTTCCAGTGAAAATTAAAAAAAAAATTAAATTTCATTTCTTGCCAGGGAAAAATTTGTTTTTTTTTTTTAGATTTCAAGTGACATTTGGTTTGGAAAGAAATATTCTAAGTCAAAATACTAAAAAAAATTCGTCAAAGCGATTGTTAAAACGTTTACAGTGATTGGTCTGCATTGATGATCACACGACTTGACAATTTTGTGACTGAATTTCATGCCATTTTGTCTTTAGATTCGAATTGACCATTTGATTTGAACGTCTTATCGTAATAATCGAATTGAATTTAATTAGTGACAAAATATTTTTACAAATATAAAAATAGTAGTAATATCACAAGATAGTATTGAATATAAACATAAGCTCTTTATATAAAGGAAGTGGTGACCCTGGTTAAGAATTATTATTTTTTTGTTTTTTATTATTAAATTAAGTAAATAAATCTGGAAGAAACAAAGCCATATAACAACGTTAAGAATACAATCAATTAATGCGAATGAATAGCAAGCACACAATCAGAAAGAAAAGCATTATTTTTATATCAATTTATTTATTTTTTTTCTATTTTTTCATCAAAACATAAGGAAAAATTAAATTATGAAAAATTAATTCAGTAAGGCGTCTAGATCTATAAAATTCATATTAAGAAGCCATTTTTTAATATTTTTCTTGACAAGTGAGTGAGAAGTTATGTTTCTGTAAGAGTGAGGAAGCTACAGTATAAAATTTACGCAAGCTTGATGCACTGGAAACTGGAACAGAAACAAAATTTAAGCGATTATTCCTAATTCTTTAATTTTCAACAACTCTAAAATTACGATTGCCTGATCGTTTAAAGAATTCATTCAGAACTTTAAGAAAAGTACATTTTTGAAGTACAACAAGAAGCTGAATTTTGTTGTAGTGTGTCCCACCCCAACAAGAAATATCATATTGAAGCTTAGAGTGGTAGGTTCCATAATATACCTGTAACATTAATTTCATAGAGCTAACATTTCTAAGTTAGTAAAACCATCTTTAGGTACCACGATAATAATTCCTAAGATTTTCAGTGTGGTTTAAAAAACTAACTCATCTTGGAGTCAATGATAAGACGCAAATATTTGAATTCATTTAGAATCTCAATGCGAAAACACCTTTCGCTACAGATGGTATTACTGCAGAAGGTGGTGGAGTTATCATATGTTTCACACGTGCAATAAGGAAATTTGAATTTCTGGCAATCAGTGGCATGGAAAAAGAAATCAGTACCGAAATTTGACATCTCGGATAAAGAAAAACACATTAATTAGCAAAGTTCTTAACAGGCTTAAATCCCAATTAATGTTAGAGGTAAGATCCAGGCAACTGTTTGCACTAAAACTAAACCTGACATCATCAGTAAAAGCTGTTTTTTTACAGTTAAAAGGTAGATTAAGCAGAGAATTAATATAAATTAGGAAAAGAATAAGGCCTAACACGGAACCCTGAGGGACCCCCAAGTTGATAGTTTTGACATTACTGCGAATATCATCAAAAATTACATTTTGGACTCTATTACTTAAATATGATCTGAACCAATGTAAGATAAAGCCTCTTAATCCTGTTTTTTCCATTTGGTCTAATAAAACGACAAGGTCTACCAGTCTAATAATATATGTACTGCAGGAATCAAAGAAAACAATATTACGACACTTCTTTGTTTATCTTATTTTATTGACGTCATATGTGAACCAAAATCCATTAATCAACTAACAAAAAACAACAACAATTTGCAGATTTTGTTTCAATAAAATACGAAAAACAAATAAGTGTCGTAATCTTGTTTTATTTGATTCATGTATGTACTGGACACAAGCTTTTTTCCGTGAAAACTAGGTATAGAAACGAACTTGTGAATGCGCCCAATTAATTCTCAGATACTTTTTATCACGATAGCCAACTTTAAAATGAAAAAAAGCAAAGAGAAAAAGTGATTATAATTGTTTTTCTCAATCTTATAAAAGTGTTGAAACATAAATTCCCTAAATTTTGTGTTCAGAACAATTTTAATATCTAAAATTAAATTTTTTCAGAACAATAAGGCGTTGTCGAAACCGTGAAATGTTAGTAGAGATGTTAATAAAAATTAAAAGCTGTAGGTATGAAAGATCACTTGAGAACGACTAGACCGATTTGAAAATCCACCGAACTTTTATACTAAAATCTCAAAAAAAAATTTAACAATCAGTTTGACAGTGTTCTGCTGTCATGTGTTTTCATAAGAACAAAAAATTTCAGATTTAATATTTTTTTAATTCATTGTTTTTGAATGATCAACAACAACTTGAGTGTGCTACCAGCGAGCTTGTTTCTCTTATTATTTTAGGTGGAATTATAGCGATTTCACGACTTGCAAAGGTCGATCATCAGATTCCCTTACTTTTCTAGTGGAGCTGGTCTACTTTTTCATTTTAATTGAAAAACTTCTTATTTTGCATTCATAAAGTAGCCAAGTGGCCAACTTATGTTTATTATTTGTTCAACAAACCGATTTTTTTAATTTTTTACAAACAATTTTCCTATATATTATTACTAACATTTCTTGGGCAGAAATTGTCAGGAAAGGGAAGGGAAATGTTTTGTGTTTAGTTAAAGTGCAGAATTATACCAACTTCTGAATAAATTATTGCTTAAGCGGGTTCTATTTACGACTTGATTTAATTTTATTAATCATTCTTTATGAAAGGTCAACAATTTATTTAAACAGGATAATAATTTTCACTCATGGCACACTACTCGAATCATGAGTCACTAAATATTGGCATACCAATTATTGACAAATTTACTTTCAAAAAAAAAGCTTTTCAGTCATTAGTTAGACAAAGTCCGCTTATGTATATGTATACCTAAAAAAAACTTATAATAAACGAAGCTGCGAAAATTCCGCTCATCAAACCTACAATTGTATTGCGCTGTAATTTTTTGCGCAACCGTTGTTAAGATAAGCCGCATTTTAATTTGCTTATAATTATTATTATATCCTGACATTTTTGAGTTTTTTTCTTATTCTGAATCAATTTTGCAGATCCGTATTTTTCTGTGGATTAACTTCTCTTCTTACTAACACCACTAAGCACTAGTACAATTAGAAGCATTTACTTTGACAACTACTAGCTTAATATACACAAATATAATCCAATACCATATCGAAAACAAAATAAATTCAAGTCGCAGTTCTACATTTACCAATTGAAAACCCGATTAGAAAAAGTAACTTTGTTCAAGCTAAACAGAATCATCTCTCCGCCCTTATCCTTTAATCGAACAAAAAGGAAAAGCAAAAAGAAGAAAGAAGAAAAAGAGATAACTCAGTAATTTTGTTTCCACTAACCCCCCACACCACAATACGAACAATGCTATTATTAGGTGTAAAAACATTGAAACACCCAGCAAAAGACTTTTGCGAATCATATACCCCATTTACATGTCAGTTGTGTTGGGTTCAGTGTTGTGCCATGTAGACTATAAATGTAGAATACATGATAGTCTACATGTAGACAATTCGATGTAGACAATTCAAAATTGTCGAAATAAATTTGTCGACAATGTAGACATTGTAAACAATTAGTAAAACCATCATAATTCATAATTTTTTCAACTAAAATTTAATAAATCATAAATGTTAAAAAAAAGAACCAAGTTCTTCTATAATACAAAAACATGCGTGTAAGAACAAGATAGCTATGAAAAAATCATTTGATCTAAATCTAAACGTTAGTTTACCTAGTTCTATTCTTATAAAAGTTTTAGTTTCAAATATTTAAATTAGAGAAGATATCGAAAAACTTTAAATTATGGGAGAAATCTGTTATGATCAGTAGGTTTCATACGTCCACTGAATCACTTCACTGGTTTACTTCTCGCAAGTTCTAAAAACCTTTTAAATCTGACGATTTAGTAATAAAATCAAAAAATGCCAGTAAAAATTTAAAATCATAAACTGATAAATTTGTCACATAATTAGGAGTTGTTTATTTTTTTATGTCCGATTTTAATTCTTTTAGCAGAGATATTGCCGCAAAATTTTAAACCATTTAGTCATATATGTTAAATCATTTTTAATATGATACTAGGCTAAAAAGGGGAGTTTGCTAATTTTAAACCAGTTTAGTATCGTACTATTTTCTTAACATTTTACTAAACTTAAAATCACAAATTGGCTACATTATTTTTTTAGTATCGTACTAAATCAATATGCCACTTTGACATTTACAAACGTCAAAAAGTTATGTTCGCTTACTTTGTTGAACTATTTTAGGTGTGTTTAGTTGTAGTCTATTAAGAAAATAGATTTAGTATGGTGCTAGTTAAAAAGTGTTTAAAATTAGGAAAATATTAGTAAAGTGCTTTAGTACTAGCAAACTGCTAAGTAGTATCATGGTAAGCCCTTAACATCAGGTGTTTAAAATTTTGCGCCATTGTTTTTACTCTGATAAAATGGCTGAATAAGATGGCCTTTAAATATTAAATATTAAATTTTCAATATTTCGATTCCCTATTAACAAGAACACCTCTAAACAGTCTAAAGATCATCATTCTACGGTGAAAGTACTTCTAATAATTGACACAAAAAATCTGAGAAAAATCTGAGAATTGAAAATCTCCATGTTTTCATTTTTTACCTTTATACTAAATTAATATGAACTCAAATCATATCACTTTACCAAATTTCATTTTTCTACAGCAATCTTTTCGATTCTAAGTGAGTGGGTGGGTACCACGCCCCAAAACGGAAGTCCTAAGTTTTTCGATTTTTTTTTGTGGGTCAAGTCAAGACCTAACGATCTACCATATTTTATACTCCTAAAGTAGTCCAAAGACCTTTTTTTAATTGAACCAACAATTGGAAGAAGGGAATAATTCCCAAAGTTTTTAAAAATTAAGTTTTGATCCAAATTCCATTTCTGTTAGTCGAAGAAAGAAAGGAAAAACCCTTTTTTAACAGAAATGGCGTGGGGCGATTTCGCCCAAACCGATTTGGAAATATAACCAACTCCTTTTGAGCGTTATTTCTCATCTTTCTATTTTTTTTTTAAGGAAAGAACGCCCAAAATTCAGATATGAAAAATTTAAAAGGAAAGACCACCCACAATTGGAAATATCGCCCAAATAATGGAATAATGTCTTAGCTCATGAGATTAAATGTTAGAATCATTCTTAATCGAATTAAATCTACCGAGGAGTAACAAAATGAACGTTATAAAACGTCTAAAACAGGCAATCATTTACGTCTAGTAGGTGTTTTTAACCGTAACTTAGTTCTTACAGGATTCATAGTTTGAAAAACATTTAAACTGTAGAGTCCAGCAGAGCAGTTCGAAGCAATGGCTAGATAACCAATTAGAACTAATAATACTTATGGAAACGTTTCGTTTCTTTTTAAGATTATAGGAAAACTATATCGACTTTCTTCTCACTCAGTAAATTCTACTTTGACAAATTTTGCAGAAATAGGAAACAAATATATGTTTATTAGAATATAATTTGTTTTGTTAAGAATAGATAATGATAAAAATAGATAAAGATTAGGATTAACTAAAGAGAGACATATCAACTCTTAACCGTAAACGAATTGTGTATATCCTTGTCCCCACTGCACTTTTCAGGCACTGATAGTTTTTTTTTTTAAGCCGTGTTCTGTACTTTCTACATAAAAAAAATAACAAACTATAATTTTTAAGAGTGAGGTTAAAAATCACTCATCAGTGAGAGATAATCTATTACAAAAATACCGGAAGCGCATTAAACACCAAATTGAGCCAGTTTATTAACTCAAATAAGCCTGAGGGCTGACGGCATTATAAATCGATAATTTTTAACTTTTGTAATTACACATCCGAAAAACTGACAGTTTTCCTTTCATTTTCCCTCTCATTTGACACTCTCAATGATTTTTCCCAAGGAAAGGAAATTTTTTAACTAAAATTCGCAGCCTGGCGAAATATTTTACTCTCTCGTGAGCATTCTCTTCTGTTAAGAACTAATTACAAATATTTATTGGACGGTAAGAGAATTTGACAATTGACAAGTACAAGTTTTTAGAAGTACAAGAACACGCCTTATATTTCAGATTAATAATAGCGAGGAACTGCAATGTAACTATCTGATTCGAATGCTCCCCGAATTTATGCAGGATTAAACAAAAAAAACACTCCAAAAACTTCTTCATACAAAAGTTGGTCTTGTCTTGTCAAGGTAAGAGGGAAGATTCAACCATCAGTCGACCCTTTTAAGCGACCGGTCGTTTCCAAGGGAGACTGAGAGAAATAGCTAACTCATCTAGCAAAAAATTATCAGAAGCCAACTGCGACCAATGCCGGATTTACACGACTGACAAATTCATGTCATTAAACTGGCAAACTAATGGTAAAATCAAATCATAAATGATAAGCACTTACACGTTTGACAATAATGGCAATCTACCACTAAATAATGAGCAACTTCGGTATTTTTCGCAGTTCGTTATTATTTTCAAAATAGTGTCACTGTGCATTTACATAACGTCATTTTAATGGCAATATTGAATGCCAGTTTTCCCCAACAATTTTTTTTTTAATGAAGAAAATAATGACAAAATTTCATTTACACGATTTTGTCATTAATTCTAATAAAATTTAAGAAATAATGACAATTTGTCACTCGTGTAAGTCCGGCATAAGATATTCCTATACTGCCAAGTATGAAAGGCTTAAACAAATCCGTTAAATGTGATTCAAACAAAGATTTTAAATTAGGTACACACCTAGTTTTGAGGTATATATTACATCCACAGATAGGATTCGTACATTTCACCCTCCATAACACAATTGTTTACTTTGTTGTATTTGTAAATGTTTCTTCTGTCATTAGGCCAATGCGTTTGAATGGGTTAAATTTATGTGATCCATCAAAGTTTTGAATATAAACGTATTGACAGTGAAGATTAATTCGTGCGATCGTCAACATTTGATACATTAACACTGAGAACGTTGAAACCGGCTAAGATGCCAAAATGAAGACTGATTTTTATGTTGGACAATCTAAATTGTAGCTTTAAAAATTCTCATAAGAAATCCACATCAACGATTCGCATAAGATAGAATAAATTTCTTCGTGTTACTCAGCAGGCAAATTTAAGCTAAAAAACATAGAACTACATTTAACAAAAGCTTTAGCAACAAACAATAAAACGAAATTACAAACAAAACCCCAACAAAAAGTGTTAATAATTAATTGCACATAAAAAAACTCCAACTAGTGAATAAAACATAAAGATAGCTCATGCTTCATCTGCTAGATAATTATATAATTATAATTATTATTACATACAATTATTCCGTGTTCAGTCCGTCGCAAAAAAAGATACTATTCTACAAATAATTATTCTAATGCAAATAAACAATATCATGATTCAAACGAAAAACATTTTTTCATCAGAGTGAATTTTATTTTCTATCAAAAAAATAAATTGTTATGGTGGTAAGGTAAAATTCCCCTAATAGATTTGAATTAAAAAAATATTATTAAAAACAAAATTATATTATATATAATTATATATCAGGAAATTCATAAGATTCGACAAAGTAGGAAGATAAATATAAGAGTGACCAAAGAACAACCAATTGACCTTCTATCAATCTTTTAAACTTACCCACTGAATCATTATCGTCGTACTCCCATTGTCCATTCACCCTCGTTAATACACTCAACACCAGTACCAGGAATTTCACCGTCATTGTCGAAGACCAGAAAGCAGATTTTTTATCAACGAAGGTCACCAACATTGCTTCTGAATGAAACCTCAAATCTGACACCTTTTACACGTTACCACCCCCACTCACAGACAGTTTCCGCCAGATATTATGGTAATTCCAAAAAACTCAACTGCCAGACAATGACAAACTGAAGTATCTTTTACAAGCTACTGTATATTTAATATTCCCAATTGAATGCAAACATGGGTAAATTTAATTAGTGCCGGGCCGGTCAATTAAATATCTGTATTTTTTTTATTGTTTAAACGTTTTCGCTCAAAAACCAAATCGATCATAATCGCTAGTGGTATACTGTAAAAACAATTAATCTTTTCTGTAAACAAACACGAAACACGTTAACTAAAATTGTTAAATGTATAATTCCACGTCTTCGATGTTCGAGCTGATTGTTGGCGTTCTAAATTTTGATCCGAGCACGTATACGTTTAATTAGCAACTGACCACTGCCATGGGAAGACGCAGACTATCGGTTTTAAATAATACTCGTAATCATGAATTGAAAGCTTCTCTCAGACATCAGTCTTGTCTTGACTTTAATGACAAATAAATTCTGGTCTGGCCTTCTGGGCAAGAGATTACACCATTACACGGAATTGTGGAATCGGATCAAGTAGTGTTCATTCTATGTGTTATTCATCTTCTTTTTGTGGGAGAATTCGCAGTCACATCAGCTGAAGATGTTGTTCAGTGCTTGTTAATAGTAGGGAAGGTAAAGTTGAGAAAATGATAGAGATTTTTATTTGAAAATTTAATTTCATATATTAGATCGAATATCGATTTTCTGAATAGTTTAAAGTGACACATAAGTGCCCTACACAAGATCAATGTTTATTGACAATTTTCATTGAAAGAATTTTCTGTCAAAAAACATTGAAGAAAAATCGCCACCACACGTATCAATGAATATTAACATTTTTACTTGCGATTATAGGTACTATAAGGCAAGTTATGCATTGGTAAAAAAAAAAATTCTTACAATCAAACATGACATTACGATCATAGAGAAGCCTAAATAAGTGATCGCAAAAAATGTCTGTCAGTTTATCAGTCTGTCAGTCTGTCCGTCTGTATGTATAACGAGCTACAGCTTAAACGGCTTAAGCGATTGCCTTCAAATTTGGTATGTGTAATTATTTTGGCATTCCTCAGAGGGAAAATTGAAAATTTATTTGTAGGCCTAAAAATAACGGTACCTGACATATGACCTTGAAGGAAAATGTTATTTTTCTCTAAAACGGCTCGAATTTTTTTGTTGGTAATAGCTATCATTTGATGTGAACCAAGTTTACAGGAAAAGTCTATTAACGGTACCTTTCATATAACGGTTTTTTTAATTTTTGGCTTTCTTGGTAACGGTATATTGAATTTCTGTAAAATTTTATACCTGAGAAGATCCAGGGGGTCAATTCCCGATCTGTGAAGTTTTGAAGTGAAAAAAAAAATATCATTTCAGTTTTCACAGAGGTTTATCATTTTCCAGCTTCACGCACACGCCTAATGCGATTCTAGAACTCATTGTGATAAAGTTTGTACTAAAAGGTACTAAATGATAAATTCTGTAATTTCTGATTAGATTTTTTGTTGGAAAAGGTAAATATTTCATTTCAGTTTCTAAATTTGCTTTAGAATAATGTACGGAATAATAATTCGTTTAATAAATTAATAAAAGACGTCGTATTGAAAAATTGTGGGTTTTATATTATATATATTAGTATCTCTGTTTTGAGTAAGATTTATTATTTTTTCATGTGAGGATATTGAGGCTTTCGCTTCGAGATGGGCAGAATCTATTCGAAGTTACAACTAGGAGCACTTTATTGAACTTTATAGATTCCTAAAATATTTATGCATGGATTTAATACGTGAATTGTGGGCATTCTTGAAAAACTCAACTTATAAGTGCGCTTCAAAGCCATTTAAATATGGTAAAGTGCTCTGCATTTTTTTGCAATGGGTAGTTTCCAAAGATCTGTCGCAGGAATGAGAACCGTCGCGTCGGCTGTTGTGAATCTGTTGATTTAACAATTTCGTTATTTAATCGAATTAACACAAATATAACTTACTACCAAAATATATTTGTGTATAAATATAATTGTTGTTCACTTGTCATGTGCTAAATCCTGTTTTACTTCTTAATATTCGACTAGAAACATTTTCTTCACAAAACAATTGACTGTGATAAAAAAATTATCATATGAAAAATTTTTGGCATTTAACTTCACTTTTTCACGAATCGGGAATCGAATTAGACGTGAAAGCGTGATAAAATTTATCACTTCACATCTTCACAGATCGGGAATTGACCCCCAGGTAGCTAAATTATTTTCACATATCAAAATTTGGAATAACTTTTTTTTTTATTAAAATAATTTATTAAATTTTTTTTTGAAAAATAAATAATTTTAAAACTAATCAAAAGAAATAATTTTAAATTTTATATTCATATGAACATTAATAGTCTCTAAAAAATTGCATACCGAAATTTCAAAAGAATTTTGTTTTCAAAAAACGAAAAATAAAAAACAGGATTTCATCAAAACCCGCCCTAAATTTTTCGAGATAATTTTCTATAAAATTTTCATTGATCCGTGGCATCTAATGGCGTTCTTCGTTTTTCCGAAAAAATGACTAAAGTGATGGTTTTGGCAGTTTAAATAAGTTTAATAAACGATTTTTTCACACCTATACACCATTCACTTTCATTATAGTTATATGTACATGTATGTACTTGTACATATTTACATTATTACCCTCCTAATTTACATAATTAAAATCCATTTAAATATACATTTGCATTCGACAATTCATTATACTAAGAATCAAGGTAATATTACCTACATGGGCTTTAAATCTGCATAGGATAACTATAATAGACTAGCTACCTACCAACAGCGTCAGTGAGTAACACTAAAGTTGTTAGCTACAAGAGCAAGTTTGTACGATCCAGTCATGCATTTTTTTTACATTTCACAAGCCTTAACATTGATAGTTACATTCTTCCAAAATACAGACGAACTTTTATTAAGTGAATTCACCTCAAACAACTATGATTTGATGCTGCTATTTGTTTTTATAAGGTTTTATAAATAAAGTCAGACATTTTTAATTGCTTTGTTTTACTTTTCTATCCCTAGGCCTCCACTTGAAATAAATGATTGCAAGAAATGTGTCATGTTGTCAATATTTCTTGTGGAGGACATTTATGTCTGGATTTTTTATTTTTGACATAAGAATTTGTATTTATTTCTTGTCTTCTCAGAAGAAATAAACGGAGAAATAAAATTTGACGTTTTATGACATCCCATATTAATCGTGCACAAATTTCTCACAAAACATTTAATCTTGTTCATAGTTTGCTTATTTTCATGTTAAATTTTAATAATTCATTTCAAAAACAGATTATACCTATTCTAAAGTACATAAAACGATTAGCGCTTCTTGAAGGAAATTAAATTTCACGATTTATGTTTGCCCACAAAGCAAAGAAATATAAATTTTTAGTAGTAGTGTCTGCAATAATGGCCGAAATAAATATTTCTAATGGAGTCGCGGCATATCCAACAACACTGCAACGTTGACATAAAATTTTAAGGTACCACCACACGATCAAAAAAGTTTCAATAAACAGTGACGACATTGGAGAAAACCAAATCGATTTTGATTTCCTTCAATGTATTCAATGTTCATTGACAATGACATTGAAGAGCATACAAGCGATCAATATTCATTGAACAATGAATTGTTCAATTAAAATAGACAATAAAAATTGATAGTGTGTGGGGCTCTATACACACAACTCAAATATGTATAACTATGCGAGTATACTCGTGGAATATCGCAACAAAATCTATTCTATACATTTAGGCGAAAAAAGTAGTGGACAAAATTGATTTTTTTTACACCAGTGAGTGAAGGTCAAACAAAAAGGAAAATTTGATTTGTAGTTACTTTTTAATCGCAACTGACAATTTTATTTGATTTAATGATTGTTTGTTTTGTTGCTATACAAAGGTTTTTAAGCATGTTACTCTCACAGATTGAGTAGGTGATTTTAATCTTTCGTAGTTTTTTTTTTGCTAATATGGATTTTGATTCGGGGGCAAAAATAACGCAAACGTTTTTTTTTAATTTTATTCGTGTGTATGTATTCTGTAGAAAACAAAACCGTTTGACGTTTCAGCAAATTTAATCTTGGTTCAGACTTATTTCAGTTCAGTATTTGAACTCGGGTTAACTCCTATGATGTGTTGTACATTACTATTTTTAAGTTGCAGCGAGACTTCGAAATTTCGCTCTTCCTTTTTCTTGCGAAATTAATCAGAATTAATTCATGAGATAATAAAACGAGCTAATTACTTATTGTTTATTACATCACTACTATAAAATATAAAAACGAAACTTCAAATTCGAATTTCATAAAGATAAAATGTAAAATTAGTATTTGACATTATGAAAATGTCAAATCTTTCTAGCTTGCGTAAAATAGACAAAATCTTCTTCCAATGATCAAATCTAACCTCAAAATTACATTTTGGCTATGAAAGATCTTTTCAATGACAACCAAGTTTCAATAATAGCTATATAACCGACTTGCCAAGGGGTTTACTGATGTGTGTTTCAATGATGAATTTGAATGAAAGCTTTAACTGTACGGAAATTGCTTTTTTGTATTCAATTAAAAGCGTTGAAAAAAAATTTAGCTTAATGCATTAAAGATTATCACTTGAACTAAACTTTGAATTGTTATATAAAAACACTTTTTTCCAAGATTTTTTACAAATATATAAGTTGTGTTGTATTATTTTAGGCAATGGCTTCCCATATTTGATATGCATTTTATTTTAGAAAAATAAATAATCTATATTATACTGTTATATCTATTAATATTATTTATCTTCCATGCAATTGTAAATAGAAATTATATACATTTAAGTTGAGATTAGCACTTGAAAGGAAGTTCATATTGTTTTCATACTTTTTGAAAATACCCACCGATGTTATCCAAAAAAGCTTGTAGCAAGCCCGTTTGACAGCCGAAGATTCGTATCTTTGTATCATTTCTCTATGGTTCTATTACCAGACTAATTTTAAAAAATTGTCATTTCTTTACTCATTTCACTTTCCTTATTGTTAAGTGATTTTAAAACATACTCATACGTAATTTTTTTCACAACATCGTAATATTTGACTTGTAAACACCCTGTTTACATATGTATGTATGCACAAAAGTGCTAATTTCAGTAGATTGTTAATTCAAAAATGTTGCATTATGATCCAAATGAATTCTTTTTATGCGATACTTTTTCTTGAGAAATGTACTCTTCCAATTAAGTCCAGACACTGCGAATCTGCTATAAATGAGCTAGAAAGTTTCATTTACATCAATATTTTAGGGCTGGCAAGGAGACGAGCCCAGCGAGACTTTTGTTAGTCTCTTCTCGGTCTCGTCAAAATCGAAAAATGTCAGTCTCGTCTCGGTATCGATCTCGGTCTCGCCTAATCAAGTCCCGTTTCGGCCTTGGTCTCGCCTTTTTCTCGAGAAAATTTTAATGTGCAGTTTCCTCTCGGTCTCATCATTCGTCTTGATTTCTTTCCAGTTTTTTGGTAGTAAAAAGATGTAAGATAAGGCGCGTGTCTAAATGTCACATAAAAGCATTTAAATCAACTTTTTACGGAGTAGGACAAAAAATCGGAAATATTTAAATTTTTTCTGAAATAAATTTAAATTTTGTAAAAGGTTTTTAATCCATTTATGGCCTTTTCGATTGGTCGTCCGGAACACGTTCCCCCAATAAAACACCGGGAAACAATTTGACTGATTCTGAATTGTATCCATCACTGTATTTGTGAAAATTAAATTAAAAAAAAAATCTCATCGGCTAAAAAGAATTTCCAAAACACTTGATTTCAATTTAGATACACAAGAAAATGTATCAAAAATAATATATTATTTTACAATAAAAGCAAACACATCGAAATTACCAAAACAATTCAACCAGATGATTTTGACATTTCAATTATGTGAGTGTTTTAGTGATTCTGTTTTCAATTCTGAAATGAAATCCAGAATCGTTTTATGTTCTGTTTAGAGTAACAACTGTCATTTTGTGTGGGTCAGAACAGTTCCGGAAAGCCAATCGAAAAGGCCATTAAATCGGGGCCATCCTTGAATGAATTTTGACAGTACATAATATACCATACATAAACTATATGAGTATAACTATACATATGCATTACATGTACTGAACTTTTGAACATTATAAAAATTGAACATGAGTACTAAAAAATAATTAAATCAACAAATATTTCTTCTAGCGGATATCGAAACCAAACCACCGAAACAACCGAGGCCACTTTAAAAAATAAAATGCTCGACTGGATCGCACGAACTTGCTCTTATGTTCGATCACATCGTATGCAAAAGATTTCTATTTAAAATCTAAATATATTTTTAAAGTCATTTTTTACTTTATTTTGTATACACAAAGTTTCATTAATTTTTTTTCTAAAAAAATTGGTATGACAATCTTAAATATTTAATAATATAAACTTAAAAACAAAAAATTAAATCGGCTTAATCAAAGAAAAAATAATTCAAAATTCAGAAATAAATACTAAAGCTAATTTGACCCCAAAAAAAAGTACACCATTTTATTTCTTGGATAAATTTGAATTTATGAGAAAAAAATTTTAAAAATCTGTGGAGCGGTTTTTGAGAAAGAAAAGTTTTTTTCTTATACTTTTTGAAAAAAAAAATTTAAAAAAATCAAAAACGCCAATTAATAGGTATTCAACAAATACATTATAAATATAATTTTTGAAAAAAAATTAATGAGCAGTTTTCAAAATATAAATTTTTTAAATTTTTTTCTTAAAAATGCTTTTAAGAATACAAAAAATATGAATTAAAAATATTGGTACGCAGTATAAATTGGGTAACCTAAGGCTATATATGTCTGAAATTTCGAAAGAATCGACAGACTGACAGACGACTGACAGACTGACAGACTGACAGACTGACAGACTGACAGACTGACAGACTGACAGACTGACAGACTGACAGACTGACAGACTGACAGACTGACAGACTGACAGACTGACAGACTGACAGACTGACAGACTGACAGACTGACAGACTGACAGACTGACAGACTGACAGACTGACAGACTAACAGAATTCTTAGACCATCTTTTTTCGTATTCGCTATCATCGTTATGTCATGTTTGATTGTTATCCCAAAACTTTTTTTTCGACGAATGCATAACTTGCCTTAGAGTAGGTACCTATAATCGCAAGTAAAAAAAAAATGTTCTTGAAAAATCGATTTTTCAAAAACAGGTTAGTGAATTTTTTTGAAATTAAAATTTAATATGCATATTAATAATATTTTTTTTTAAATTGGTAATACAAGCTTTTTTCCTTAAAATGCTTCCAAGAATTTATAAAAAACAATAATTAAAAAAAAAAAACCTCTCCAATGATTTAAAATTTTGTTCTATGTTTATCTATTTGCCCAAAAATTCAAATGGCATCTTTTTTCGTCAAACTATACAAATTAAGCAGTCTTAACAATCTGAATTGAAATATTCATTATGTAGGTAGGTACCTACATCGCACTTAAAACTACTTACATACTAATGACGACAATGTTTAACTACAAGTGCAAGTCGGTACGATTCACTCGTATATTGTATTTACAAATACAATGCGTTGCCTTATAAGATTCAAAAAAATATGTTTCTGTTATTTTATCGACTTACACTTGCTCAATTAGAAAAATACACACACCTCAAAGAAAATACTAAAGAAGTTCAGAGGATCAATAGTGTAGTTCTTCCGACATATTCAATAATTTGATTTTAACGCGAATCTAAGAAGTTAATTTAGTCGTCTCGACTAGCTGGGAGTTAATATTAATTTTGTATTTAACACATTTAGCAGTACAAAAACAGAAAATAGATTTTCGATAAAAAAAGAGGTAATTTGATCATTTAAAACATTTTTTCCGGAGTTTGATTTCGTACTAAAAATTATATGCGCTTAGCGAAAACCAAAAAAAAAATAAAGACTTAGATTGATTAATAGTCAACACCTGTGTTTTTGCCAATTTCCTTCAGACTGGAATGGTGTTATTGTCTTTAAAATCTTCATATCATCTTAGTATATAGAATATGTATATGTAAATACAAATGAGCCAATTTAAAAAAAAATGTATGCTAAAAGTTCGTTACCTACTTAATCAACATTCAAAATACAACACTTACTTTCGGACTTTAAATCAATGACGCAGATTCAAGCTCAGAAAGATGATTGTCTTGTTCATAAATTAAATGTGTATACAAATTTTGAGAGACCTGACAGTGGACAGTGATGAGTTTTATTTGCTTGATGTAGTTATGTATGTGTGTATGCAGATACTTGTTGTTTAACCGGCTTTTACTTTAAAAATTAAATATTGCCATTTGCTTATTTGTTTACTTGATTTTTTGACAAAAATAGATTAATTAAGTCATGCCTAATTGGAAATTAAGTATTATGTACATATGTATATATTTTAGAATTATAACAAAACTGCATTTTAAACAATGAAATTGGGTATTTAGGTAATGCAACGTAACGTGTCGCTTCGTAAAAGCGTAAAAGCACAGTAATCGTCGCGAGCGTTGTAAACGAACTGTCAAAGTTTTTAAGGGAAACTAAAAGTGCTGGTATTATTAATTAAAGTTGTTTTGGTATTATGACATTTTAAGTGTCAATTTTTCAATAATCACGAAAACAGTTAGCCACTTTAGAAAAATTAGGTCCTAAGACTTTCCTTTCAGTATTTGAAAGCAAAACTGATAAATTTGGTGGAGGAAACAAGTTGTACCTACATGAAATTGCTAAAATCTTATTTTACTGAACTCGCTAATTTTCAGATTTAAACAAAAATAATAGATCGAAGATAATTAAACAAATCTGGACTTTTGATTATAAAAATGGCTAAAGAATAGAATAGAATAGGATAGAATATTTAAGAGAAGAAAATAATTGCAGAAAAATATGTTGTTTTTTTTCAAAAAAGCCTATTGGCTTTTACAATTTATACATCACAATAATTATGCAAGGAGTTTTTAGGAGCGTTCATAAAACGTATGTCTGATATATTTGATAAGGTCCTTATGAGGCGGGTTCTTAGGGTACTCTTTTAGCTGAAACCAGCCAATCTATGCCTTTTTGATTGTCACCGAAGCAAAAGTCAATCCAACATGTATATACATATCCGTCTACTGGTAATAAGATATATAATATTTTTTGTCAAAAAAAAATATTTTATTTGCTCTACCAATTTCTTGTAAATTCACTTTTGATTTTTCAATTATGGAAAGCGTTTTCAATGATCATTGAAAAATCAAAAGTGAATTAACAAGAAATTGGTAGAGCAAATAAAATATTTTTTTGACAAAAAATATTATATATGTTATTACCTTCATTAGTGTCTCAGAATTGATAGTCAAAGTTTTCAATGATGAGTTTCAATGAAAGCTATAACTGGCGCCTAAAAGTGTGAATTCAGGATTAAATCCAGATTTGTTTTTGGCATTGCGATTATGGCATTTAAAAAATCAATTCTGGACTTCTGGCCTATCAGAGGTGAGGTAATAAAATCTCAATTGATTTCTGGAAATGGCTTAGAAAATTCGTTAGCCAAGATTTAAGCTAAGATTGCTTTAGGGAGAGTTCTGCATTTGGAAAACAAATCGAACTCAAGATTTGGTCAAAGTTAACATTACAACATTACGACGACAGAGAATGTGAAATAAAATGCACGACCGGATTGCGCGTACTTGCTCTTATTTTCGATCACTTTGAATGCAAAAGAGTCTTAATAGATATGACTAAATATATTTTTAAAGTAGTTTTTTAATTAATTTTCTATGGTACAAAATTTCTTAATTTTTTTCTAAAAAAAAATGGTATGACAATTTTAAATATTTAATGATATAAATTGAATAAATAATAAAATTAAAAAAAAAATAAATTAAATTTATAAATAATAAAATTTAAAAAAAATCATCCAACCATTATAGAAATATGGAATTTAAAAATAAAAAATATTTTTTTATCAAAATTGTTAGAGCCGCGTTCGAAATAATTGAGATTGTAGAAAAAATTGTATGGCAGGTACCGTTTTACCGTCTTAGACCAAAAAGGTTCAAAAAACATATTTTAGACAATCAGCTAATACGCTTAAAAACCGAGTTTGAAGAAAATCGTTTCATCCGTTTAGTTTGTAGAGCGTTGTTTAGATAGACAGATAGACAGACGGAATTGAGAGACCCACTTTTTTGGTGTTCTCTATCATGGCAATGTCAAATTTTATTAAGATCTCGAGTTCGATTTTTTTTCCAAATGCAAAACTTGCCATATAAGTCGTTTTTCTTTTTTCGTTCAAAGCAGAGCAGTGAACAGAGTTCGAACACATAGATTATGCACTGAACTTGTTCCAAACAGAGCGAGCTCTGAACACTGATATGTTTTTTAAACACACTTGAACCACACAAATACAGTTTCATTTTTAACCATAAAAAGCAATACCCACCCTTTTCTGTACACTGATACACACCAGATACAGAAAATCAACAAGCGATCAACTTCTTTCGCCAACTTATGTATCTAATTATTTTTTTTCTTCACATTTTCCTTCTTGGCACACATGGCATTTGATGCGTTCAGCAATTTACTCACATGCTCAGTCAATTATGTTCGATCACGTCGAGTGCGATCTACACATGTTCAGAACAAAAAAAGAAACACACATTTGGAGCTCTGCATGCTCTGAGTTAAAAAGAAACACAAACAAATTTTTTGACAACTCAGACTCTATGCTCAGAACTAAAAAGAGAAAAACGCCTATAGTACCTATATATATCGAAATTAAAATTAGTGGGTCCAATCCCCCCCAATTATTTTTTTAATTTAACCCGTGGTTCGTATTGTTAAATGCTAGCTACTTAAAAAAATTCAAAAAAAATGGATTCCAGTGTCGTCTAAAATATTACTGAAATAGGTTGGTTTGGAAGGACACCAACACATGTAATGGACGTATGTATTTACGGAATTATTTTTTTTTAATCTAGCTCTTAACCAAGAAATCTATTAATATTAAATCAATAATAAAGTATTTATTTTTTAAGAATAAAAGTTTTTCTTCTTTTCAATATTTTATTTCAAATTTTATTTTATTTTAATATCTTTACTATGACATTAAATTTGATATAATCTAATAAGAAATAGCTGCTTGAAATTTGAACGAAGGAAAGGTATTCTTAAACTAAATATAAATAGTAATTAAATAAGTATTATAATGCCTGATATTCTTGCACACGTCATTCAAAATCTGTGTCAGTAATGTATACCAAGTTTAAGTCTTTTATTTATATCACAAATAAATATTAAAGTTTATTATTTGTTTGAAAAAATTTAGCCATAGCAATAGTTTAACTTGATTATGATGGCCAAACAAGACTTTCAATCCAATCCAAGTAATATGCAACTCTTGTATAAACTGATGGAACAGCACTGCCACATGAAAGTCCAAACGATACAATTCCAACAATCGTCGATTCGCGGTTACGAACAATTTGCAGCGGGCCACCAGAATCCGATTGACAGGCGTCCTTTTTCAATTCTGGATCAAATGCACAATAGTGTCCATCGATCAGGCCCTTTCGATAGCCACGTGACGTACCATAGGCAATATGTGTTGCATTGCAATCTTGTACAGCAACTGTTGTCACATTAGTCTGTAAAAGAACTTCGGACCGAACTCGAGC
Organism: Philhelius pedissequus; assembly: GCA_910595825.1. NCBI lineage: Eukaryota > Metazoa > Arthropoda > Insecta > Diptera > Syrphidae > Philhelius > Philhelius pedissequus. Next base: position 45,924,817 of record OU343162.1, read on the forward strand.
TGGAATATGAATCCAATATTAATAAAAGGAATTATGCATTGTACTTTTGTATCATCCTCTGTACTTACTCTGTACGTTTGTAACACCCCAACCTATGACCACAAGTGGAGTATCTGAATCGATATCCTTGGGATCTGAATATAGGCACGCTGGACGAATAAATGGTGAAAAATCTACATCTTTACGAAGCTTAATTAGGGCTATATCGTGGTAGCGCAAGTGTGACAGGTATTCCGGATGCATTGTTATATTCTGAAAAAAAAACAAGAATGTTTATAATTAACAATACAATATTTCTATTCAATGCTTATTTATTCAAAACTAGCGTTAAATTAGAGTTAAAAATAAAAAAAATCAAATGAATGACCAACCTCAATTTCATAATCAACAGGAAGGATTCCATCACTGTTGTCATCGTCTTCCGTAGTATTCCATACAACAACACCTAATCGCACAAACTTTGGCAAGGCTAATGGATCATTGACACAATGAGCGGCAGTTAGAACATATCGCTCTGATATCAATGACGATCCACATCGATTGTCAACTGAGGAACCGCCACCCAGAGAAAAAATCAAACCACCCATATGGGGATATTCACCAGGAGACACTGGGAGTCCGTCCAAGATGTGAAAGCCAAGTATAGCGCCACTGTAACTTCGGCAAGCTATTAGGATAGTAAAAATGGTTGAAGTTAATATTTTTGTTTTAGTTTAAAATAAAAGTTAAAAGTAGATTAAACAAATCTTATGAGGCTTTCGTTTGGTTGTAAAAATCAATTTATTTTTGATTCAGATCTGTCAAAAAACTAATTTTGACAATTTTCCATTCGATTGGTCAAAAAAAATTGATTTATTTTTTGATTTTAAATCAATTTTGTTGATCTGGATTTTTCGGCAGATCTACCCCTCTTGTACTAACACAACTGTGCATCATAATTAACAGCCATCAGTCTGACAAGACAGGTGATACCGCTAGCTGGTTAACAGACACAAATATACACCGTTAAAATGTTATACATTTTGACATTTGTTTAGTCACTTCTTTAAATGAATTCTTACAAATTGTTATTTAAGCATATAAAGTCAAAGGTGTATCTCAAATTGATTCTGAATTAACTAATGGGGTTATCGTTTGATAACAAAAATCAATTTATTTTTTATTTAGATCTGTCAAAAACTGATTTTTACAATGTTTGCCTTTGATTGCCCAAAAAGCCATCAGTTTGACAAGTTCATGTTTGATAATAATTTGTTTCAGTTGCAAGAATTAAAATAAGTTTGAGCTCAAATGGAAGCAATTTAAGTTAATTCATTTATTCATCCAGCTCATTTTCAAACTTACAAACTTGAAATTAAACACAACGTTCGAGTCAATATTTTACAGTTGATACCGCTAGCTGGTTCACAGACACAAATATGCACCAATACTATAACAAATAAAAATTATTCTCCAAACGTATTCGATTCGTTATAAAAAATCAATTTATAGATTAAAATATAAATTTACGAAACGAAAACCCCATACGTGAGTTAAATTTCAAATAACTCTAAATATAAATTGGCGGGAAAACATGTTTCTAGAATGTAATAACTCAAAATTAGCGTACCTGCTTGCGATGGGCGCTCACTTCCATTTTTTCGGGTAGGAATTTTCACAGTAGATGGTGACCTTGTTGCTCTTGGAGTTCTGTAAATAGAATAAAAATAAATAACTAAAAAAAATTCAAAACGATAAATAAAATTAAACATGTAATCCAACTAGATAGTAGTGACCCAATGCATTTTTTCAAGGAACCTTAACTAGTACCTATAGATTCACATTTCTGTCTAGAGAGAACTGATGAGTCCAAGTGAAATAGAGGGGACGAAACGCAAATTTTGTGGACTAAAGGCGTTAAAAGCTATTTTAATTGAAAATCTTCATTTGCACTATTATTTAGAGTTTGTTAGTTTGTAGGATCTCCCCATCGAAATGGGTTGAGCCCCTAATTAAAAAGTCGAAAATATTTTTATATTTTTTTTTATATACCAAAATGTAGACTATAACCATAACAGTGCACAGTATTTTTCTTATCAAAATCGTTAGAGTGGTTTTCCAGCTAATGAAGATTTTTCGTTTTCCTACAAAAAATTGTATGTATTATTACAATTTTTACCTGCAAGTTTTGCATTTAGAAACGAAATCGAACTTTTATTCGAATTTGATCGAACTTGACATTACACAGTTCCGTCTGCCTATCTATCTGAAGTCGATCTACAGTCTGAACAGCTAAAGCGATATTCTTCAAACATGGCGTTTTAGGTAATTTCCACAATTTTTTTATATCTTTGCCTTAAGCCCAAAAATAACGGTTCCTAACTCTTGCATAATTGCTTCCACCATAGAAGGTAAATATTAAACTTCTCGAAAACGGCTATAATGATTTTGTTAACCATTTTTTTATTTTCGACTTTCTAATTAACGGCTTAACGTATACTTCTATAAAAAAAAAAAAAATTATGTAGGAGTTCCTTCGAATTCTAAATAATTCTGCATACCAAAATTTTCGACAAATATTTTTTTGAATTTTTGCAAAAAGGCTTTTTTTTTAAATTCAATATTCCGAAAAAGGATGGAAACATTTTTTTAAAATGTTCTTAAACTTATATTATTAAATAATTAAAATTGACATATGAAAAATTGTTTTATATGAAAAATTAAGTCAAAAACGGCTTTTAAATATTTAGTTTAGGGGGTGGCCGTGGCGCGATAGTTGTGTGCTCGCCTGTTAACCTCGTGGTTGCAGGTTCGATTCCTACAGTTGTAAACGGTGATTTTTTAAGAGCTTGGTTTTTGAAAATTCAAAAAAACACAGAAACTTGTAAAAAGTGAATGAAATTTTTATTTGGATCGGTAAATCAATTTCTGCCATTTACTTTTTAAAAATAATTTCACTTAAATGTTGCCCGCGGCTACGCTTCAGGTGGTCCATTCTGAAGGTCCAATTTTGGCAAACTTTTTCACACATTTCGGCCGGAATCTCACCAATGACGCGTTCAATGTTGGCTTCCAAGGCAGCAATCGTGTTTGGCTTGTCCCCATAGACAACAGACTTAACACAGCCCCACAACAAATAGTCTAACGGGGTCAAATCACATGATCTTTGTGGCCAATTGACTGCGCCAAAACGTGAGATCAACTGCTCACCAAATTCGCCTCTCAATTGATGCATGGTTTCGCGTGCATGGAACCACATGTCGACCGAGTTCAATTCTTGCATTTTCGGCAAAAAAAAATCTCTTATCATCGAACGGTACCTTTCGCCATTGACCGTAACCCTGCGGCCTTCATCGTCCTTGAAGAAGTACGGCCCAATGATGCCGCCTGCCCATAAACCGCACCAAACAGTGCATTTTTCGGGATGCATTGGTAGCTGCTGAATTGCCTCTGGCTGCTCTTCACTCCAAATACGGCAATTCTGATTATTCACGTATCCATTTAGCCAAAAATGAGCCTCGTCGCTGAAACGGACGTAGCTTGCGAAACACATTTTTCACAGAGCACGAATTTTGATAATAAATTTCAATAATTTGCAAGCGTTGTTCAGGCGTAAGTCTATTCATGATGAAATGGCAAACAATACTGAATCGAAATGTCAAATGTTCGTGAAATTTGTCATGTGTGATCTGTCAAAAATATAAACGTCAAAAACCAAGTAGCAAAAAAATCACCCGTTATATGTCTTCTTATATTCCATTAAAAACCAATTCTCAAAATTGTCATAAAATAAGTTGATGCTTTGCTCATTACATGCTGTTTAGGCATAACACTAACAACATGTGATTGAGTAAACCAGTATACCGATAAAATATGACAAAGGATAAAAAAATTAATGTGAATTATAAGGGACATCAATAAATAAGACACGGAAATTTCTCCGCATTAGTTCAGCTGCCATCCCTGGAGATAAATCTGAGACAACAACCAGCTCTAGTCTCAGAACATCGCGCCACACATCTTTCATATCCTTCTTTCTCTTCTTCACCAGATGCCCGCGCTGTGTTAAGAAAAACATATAAAGGGTATTCATAACCCCTTGAGCGCGTGCAAAGTTATAAAAAAAAAAAAAAAGTTGTTTCTACTAAGAATCTTGTGCTTAAAAGAGCCAGTAGCTACGTGCGACGAGTTTCAGTTTAAGTTTAGTTTTTTGTTATTTATGTTTGTGTTATTTATTTTTATTTTTTATGAATTTATCTACTATAGCCGAACCGATTTTGTAATAATTTCTACAAAAAGATATCCTAACTAGCTCTCATAATACTTGCCTTAAATGTTTGCACAAACCAAATGTTTTTTTTTATTATTTTCGATATATTCATTTGCGGAATAATAGATATCTTTGGGGCTACAGTGCAGCGAACTTAATGTAAATCACTCAAGTTCTTGATACGAAGTCGTAATTTTTATTTTTAATTAGACACATGATGTACCTTACCTACACATGAGATCTATAAAACTCCAGTCCACTAAAACTATATGAGTAAATTGATACGTGATGGCTCATCATGTATTTTATTCAGATTATCGAAGTTGTTTGTTTTTGAGACTTAGATCATTAAACACAACAAGTTATTGTTTGTGGTCACGAAATTTCGTCAAAATTTATGGACCTCATCAGGAGGTAATTCTTTATCAACATTTACATGCATCTTAAGTAAAGAAGTCCTAATTAAACTATACATAATTTATATTGTTAAGCCTGACAAAATTTTAAGTGTAAAGCACAAATAATTAAAATATAAAACTGAAAACTGATGGAAACTCACTCTATTAATATTTCGCCTAATGTTGGTTTCCCAGGATTTATTGAAGCATCATTAAGTGGGCAACAAACTACTTCATCTAAATCGATAAACGAGCACCGTACAAGAAAACTGTATGCAATGGTTTTGCGTTTCAGTCCATCGTAGTATACTTCACATGATGTCAGTCTTTTACAGACCCCTGGTTCGCCGGTTTTTATTTGACATTTTGCTCCTTCTTCCAGAGATGCTACAGAATAACGAAATTATATTAATTTATTAAGTACTTTTTTTTAATTAGGTAAGTTTTAAAAGCTTTTAAACAAATTTTACTTTTATAAAGTATTTACATATGACGTATGTATCTTTGAGTTGTTTGGATGAATTTAAAGACTTAAATAATATAATACCAAAGACAAATTTATACATTAAAAAAAAACTTGGAAATGTAAGAGAAAACAAAAAAAGTTAAGCTTTTTTTAATGAATGTAAATATGTAATGGGTGTGTGTATGTTTGTATGTAATGTTGTATTGATATTAAGCATTAAATCTGCAAGAGAAAAACAAAACATCTGTTTTAATACAAAATTATTGATTATCACGATAATTGCATTTTAAATAAATAAGCAACAAATATTGACTGAAGGATTTATAAGTTGCAGAATTCGCAGGATTTATGTTCACGCCTAAGTAAATGCACCTAATAATAAAATTTTCGTGAAAAGAATTTAACTGCAAAAAAGAAAATTCGTGGCAGCATACTCAATTAATTGTTTTGTTGCATTCAAAACATTCAGTTTTATACATTTTCAACCTTATTCATTAACGCATCATAGGGAGTAAATAAAGGTATGTTTTCTTTATAATTTCTCTAAGAGCAAAAAATGTTATGCATTACCTTTTGTGACGTTGGAAATCAATTATAATTGTGTTACCTTACAGTGAGTAATGTATTCACCATGCAGTTCCAATGCAACGCAAAAACAGCTTTGCTAGTAGCACTCTACAACAAATATACATAATTGCCATTTTTGTATTACTTTTTTTCTTTTGTTATTATTCATTTTTTGTTAGTTGATGCGAACGTTTTTTTATGAATTCTTTCTTCCCGACAAAAAAAATAAGAAAATGAAAATACGTTAGAAAATTTAAATGAAAAATCTCTTAACTGTATCTTGTGTTTTCTAAGTACGTAACTACATACTTGGTTCATTTACTTGCATATCTACAAAAAAAGATTTTATTTTTTATTTTTTTTTCTCGTGGAATCCTTATACAATACAAACTACCAACAGATGAGTAATAGCAAAATAAGACTCCTTTGCTATCAAACAGATTGCCTACAAATTGCTAAGGCACTATACTATCATTAAAGTTGGTCCGGTAGCTATTTTTTGTTTAAAGTCGGTATGTTCAAAAAGTATGAACACGGAATGAACTCCCTTTTTAGTGTTAACCTCACCTTAAATGTATATCATTTCAATTAGGAATTGCATGGAAGATAAATAATGGGTTATCTATTTTGCGGTTTCAAAAGTAAAAGTAAATAAAACACATATAAAATATTTTTTTTCATGATTCTTTTTTATTATATAGTTAGTTTGAACGTTGACATTATGTGTGAAATACTACATCATTTAAATGACCACCACGCGAATTGTTGCAAGCATCGTAATTCTTTTGAGGTAATTTTCAACCACTTATTGACACATATTGGGCGGTATCTCAGCCATAACTTGCCGAATGTCTTATTTCAAGTGCTCAAGAGTTAAAAGTTTATCTGCAAAAGCACGATCTTTCGTGTAGCCCCACAAAAAAAAAGTCCAGCGGTGTCAAATCGCATGATCTTGGTGGCCAGTTGATATCGTCACGAAGAGAAATTACGTGGCCAGAAAATGTCTCTTGCAATAAAGCCATATTCGCTCGAGTTGTGTGGCATGTGGCACCGTCCTGTTGAAACCACTTATTCTCCAAGTCGTATTCTTCAATAGCAGGCAAAAAAAAGTCGGTTATCATATGACCATAATGCTCCGAATTGACGGTGACAGTCGTTCCATCGTCGTTTTCGAAGAAGTAAGGTGCAATCACAACTCCGGACCAAAGAGCGTCCCAAAAAGTGACTTTTTGTGGATGTAATGGCCTCTCTTCAATTACTTTAGGATTCTCAGAACCCCAAATACGACAATTTTGTTTATTAACATACCCACCGAGTGAGAAATGTGCTCCGTCGCTGAAGAAAATTTTGTTCGAAAAGCGACGTCCACCGCCTGTTGTTCAAGCACCCATTCGACGTATCTACGACGTTGTGAATGGTCAGCTGGCTTTAGTTGTTGTGTGAGCTGGACATTATATGGATGTAGGTGTAGATCCAAATGTAAAATACGCCATAATGTGCCGTAAGACAGTCCTAATTCCTGAGAACCACGAGGAATCGACACATTCGGGTCTTCGGCAACACTTTCACTTACAGCAGCGATATTTTCAGTGGTACGATGATGCAAAGGCTTTAAAATATCTGTAACCAATCCAGTCTCGTTCAATTTCTTCACAATTTTGCCAATTGCTTGCGTAGTTGAACGATTATCTAAACCATAATCTGCTCTTAAAGCACGATATGTGGTTGTGGCAGAATCACCATTTTTGTAGTAGGTTTTAACAATTTTTATGCGTTGTGCGATAGTTAAGCATTCCATTTTCGTGAATGTCAGACTTTCAAATGAAAAAAAAATTGGTTTAACAACTTAGTTTGACAGATGTCGAATTCCAGCTCTATACTTTTGAAACCGCAAAATGGATAACCCTTTACAATTAGTAATAGTAGATATATAATAACTAAATTAATGTTCTTACACTAAAATGTATATCAAATATGTTTAGCAATTGCTTAAAAAGATACAATACAACATATCTATTTGTGAAAAATCTTTTAAAAAAAAAGTGTTTTGTCTTACAATTAAGAAATTAGTTCCAAGGATCTGTTTTTAATGCTTTAAGTATAATTTATTTTTTCAAATGTTTTTAAATGAATACAAAAAAGTAAATTCCTTGCAAATAATGTACAATCTAATTACACCCCGTATCAAAAGATTTTTTTTAAAACTGTTAGTTTGTGTAGAATTCGCACCAAATATTATCAATTTTTCTGCACAAAATCCAAAATTTTCTGAACAAAATCAATTTTATTCCCTCAACACAAGATGTTATCTACTTTACAACTGACAAGATTTCACATTTTTCTAACGTCAAATACTAATTTTCCATTTTATCTTTATGAAATTCGAATTTGAAAATTCGTTTTTATATTTTACTTTACTAATAAACTATAAATAATTAGCTCAAAAATGTATAATTTTGATGAAATAGGGTGCCACGTAGAAAGCTGTGATGACTTAAGCTGCAGTGCCGAGTGCCTGAGTCTTGAACCCGTTCGGGAATACAAGTACTTAGAAGTTACTCTGGAAAATAAATTAAACTGGAAAGGGCACGCCACATTGCTAGTGTCTACATATGCCGTTTTTCTTTTTAAGCTCCGAGTAAAGAACTCAGCTGTCAAGAAAAAGATCTGTGTTTCTTTTCTAGCTCAGGCACATATAATCTCTCAACTTTTGTTACTTTTTTAAATCAGAGCTAAATCGGGGAATGAACCATTAGCTCAGAATAAAATGACCGATCAAACGGAGCAAAGTGCAGGGCGCGGCTAACTTTACTCATAATTTTAACAATAATCACTAAAGTAAGACCAATTAAAAACGAAAATGAATTCGGAAAACGAAAGCTTTGGATTTGCTGGTAAATAAGTTTTAATAAAAATAATTATAATAATATATGACAGTTCTGCGTTTAAGTTTATTTCAAAATTATATAGGAGATATCTGACCATGCTCTACTCAGATCTAACTCGGTTTACTCAGGCTCTGCTCAGAGATCTGCTCGGAGATAAAATAGAAAAACGCCAATAAGGCGCCAGTTATAGCTTTCATTGAAACTCATCATTAAAAACTTTAACTATCAATTTTGAGGCACTTAAACAAATAAAACTTATGTCGTTGTGGTACCAAAATAAAGGTAATAAGATACGTAATTTTTTGTTTATATATTTTTTTTGCTCTACCACTTTCTTGTAAATTCACTTTTGCTTTTTCAATGATCATTGAATGAGCATTGAAAACACTTTCCATCATTGAAAAATCAAAAGGGAATTTACAAGAAAGTGATAGAGCAAATAAAATATTTTCTTAACAAAAAATATTATATATCTTATTTCCTTTATTTTGGTACCAAAACGACATCAGTTTTATTTGTTTAAGTGCCTCAGAATTGATAGTCAAAGTTTGCAATGACGAGTTTCAATGAAAGCTATAACTAGCGCCAAAGCCTAAATAAAATATATCATCTCCGTAAAACTGTACCATCAAATTTACTACTAACAATTTACTATGCTCTTATTAATTCCCTAGAGTATGGGATCACCTGCTGGGGAAGGGCATTTATAATCAATATGCAATCACTCATAATGCTTTTTAAACCAAGATATGGGAGTCTTCGTTACGATTATTCAAAATAGCTACTTGACGTTCTGCCCCTTCGATATTTATATGTATTCAAAGTACTGAGAATCTTCTTTTTGCGAGGTGGATATAAGAACACACGTAAGAATGAATTTCGTACCTTATGAAATCAAAGTTTAATAGTAGTTCCTAGAGTAAGAAAAGAACACTACAGACATTTTGCTCTTACCATTGCCCCATTTATCTTTAACAAACTACAAATAGATATACCTACGCAAATAAACAGATCGTAAACATATACTTTTTACTTGCGAGATTATAAGTACTATAAGGCAAGTTATGCATTCGTCGAAAAAAATGTGTGAGATAACAATCAAACCTGACATTACGATGATAGCGAAGACGAAAAAAGATGGTCTAAAAATTCTGTCCGTCTGCATGTCTGTCTGTCAGTCTCTCAGTCTGCCTGTATGTATGTATTGTCACCTACAGCCCAAACGGGTGGGCCGAATTGCTTCAAACTTGGTATATAGAGTTTTTTAGGTATTGTAAAGAGGGGAAATTGAATTTTTTTTTAGCTCAAAAATAACGGTACCTGCCATATAACCGTTACGTTCAAACCTATTTTTCTCGGAAACGGCTCTAACGATTTTGATTTTAAAAAAATCAGTGTGGGTTTTTAGCTACGACCGATTATATAGTTGAAAAAAAAATTAGAAAAATGTCTAAAAACGGTATTTTCCATAGGACCGTTTTTTTTTGCTTTCGACTATCTCATAAATGGCTTAACCGATTCTTTCGAAATTTCACAAGAATATAGGTTTAGGTTGCCCAAATTATACCGCGTACCAATATTTTGAATTAATATTTTTTTGTATTTGTAAAAAAATTATTATTCGAAAACTGCTCATTAAATTTTTTTCAAAAATTATATTTATTTGTATTTGCTGAATACCTATGAATTGGCGCTTTTGAATTTTTTTATTTAAATATTTTCAAAAAGTTTAAAAAAAAAACTCTAAATTTTTTTTTCATAAATTCGAATTTATCCAAGAAATAAAATGGCGTACTTTTTTTTGTCCTTAAATTAGCTTAAGTATTTATTTCAGAGTTCTGAATTATTTTTTCTTGGATTAAGCCGATTTAATATTTTGTTTTTAAGTTTATATTATAATATTTAAGACTATCATACAATTTTTTTTTAGAAAAAAATTAAAGATATTTTGTATATATAAAAAATGAAGTAAAAAACTGCTTTTAATATATATTTAGATTTTTAACAGAAATCTTTTGCATTCGATGTGATCGAACATAAGAGCAAGTTCGTGCGATCAAGTCGTGCATTTTATTATAAATAAAAATTGCTTACATTTTTTCTATAAAAAATTGGTATGAACATTTTAAATATTTAATCATATAAATTTAAATATTTTTTTTCCAATTATTGAATTTTCAAAAAAAAATATTTTTTTTTTCAAAAATCCAAAAAAAAGTATTTTTCGAAAATTTTGAAAAGCAGTATTATTTAGAATTTGAGATCGATCCCGTATACAAATTTTTATCGAAATCCGTTAAGCAGCTTATGAGAAAGTCGTAAATCAACAAAATGTTTGTATGGCAGGTACCGTTAATAACAAAATATTTTAATTTTTTTCGGCCAAAATGTAGACCATACTCAAGTTAGTACACACTCCAAATTTTATCAAAATCGTTGGAGCCGTTTTCAAGATAATTAAGATAGTAGAACAATTAGTATGGCAAGTGCCGTTATTTTTGGGGCTAAAACCACGATTCAAAAATTCATTTTGGACAATCACCTAAAACGCCTAACCACCAAGTTTGAAATAAATCGGTTCAGCCGCTTAGACTGTAGATCGTTCTACAGACAGACAGACAGACGGAATTGCCGGACCCACTTTTTTAGTGTTCTCTATCATCGTAATATCAACTTTGATTAAAATCTCTCATTTTTCCAAATGCAAAACTTGCCCTGTACCTATATCGCAAGTAAAAAATCGATCATTAATTAATTATGTCCAACAACCGCTAAAAGTTATAACCTCAGAAATGCTTTCCACTTAATCATATTTTATTTCGGAAGTAGAAAATGTTTTATTAACTTTGTACATCTTGAACTTGAATTTAACGAACTTTACAATTATTACCTTACTTATTCTTTAGGCACATGTAATAAGTAAGTAAATAAGTAAAACAATAGTTTGGGAAACATGGTGTATGCAAGAGCTTGTTGTAATTTTGTTTTAGCATGTACATATCTTTAAGTTTGAGAAACATTTGTTTGTGCAATCGAATTCTATTGTACTTATTTGTAATTGTAAATACAAGCTACATGACGTTTATGGTTGTAATTTTAATGAATACGTATTTAAGATTGTTTTAGTTTTTTTGTTTTTGGTTTTTTTTTTTAAACAAAATTAATATAAAAACATATTATATTTGAGTTGTTCCCGTATTGATTTTTTTTTTCAAATTTTAGATGCAAGAACTTTTTACAACTTGTAAAATAAATCTATTGGATAATACTTTTTTTCAATCTTTAAAGAGCTTAAAATATAGTTTAGCAAATTCAAGCCATGTCTTAATGGTAGAAAATTGTATCCTAGGTGTTTACACGCATATGAACAGTTAGACAATTTTTTAACAAATACCTACATTATAAAATTGATTCGTGTTAACTAAATTATTCATTCATAAAAGAAACAACTCACAGTTGCATTTAAATTGCAAATTACACATAAATACAATGTACTATCTAAAGATATTTCCAATACATACAACATGCAGGCACTGTTAATGCAATGTAATAAAAAAAATCACTTATACATTTATTTATGAGTTCTGTTAGCATTTTTTGATAGAAATTTTCTTTTCCTGACTAACGCAATTTTACCGGATATCTTTGCTCAGAAAGTTTATTTTCAATATGATTTATGAGATACATTATAAAAGCAACATAAATATTAGCATAAAAATTGCCACCATCACCATCTATGGAAGACCAAACTTACATCTTGAACTGTTGTTACTTTGATCAAACTGCCAGTCAGCCGACACAACACTACACAACACAAAGACTGCCAGGAACTTCACTATCTTTACCGACGGACAGGAAGCATTCTTTACCCGCATGGTTTTTTTTCTTATTTTATTTAATCTCTCAAATTGTCAAACACCTTTTCAAACAAAACTCAAGAAATCTCGCCGCGTCACAGTAAAAATTAAAAAAAAAACAGTAAAATAAGTGAGAAAGCTAATCCACTCTTAAAAGAAGAATGGCGCCCGGCGATAACGACAAAGTAAAGTATATTATTGAATTGTATCTTTTTTCAAGATTCTTAATTTAATTTTTGACCCGAACACGTATAGGTTTGATAAGCAACTGACCACTGACATGCGATGGCCCCAGCAATGGATCTTAAATAAAAATCACATAAATGGGAAACTTTTCAAAGACTTGATAGTAATTGATTCTGATGAAGATGAAAATATTACATGAAACATTGAAATCGGATCAAGTTTTTTTTTTTTTTTTAGTTTTTTTGTATGAACTCTTCTCAAACTTCACAACTCATCCAATCGACGACCAAGTGAATACTTGAACGAAGTAAGGATGATGTGTTCCAGCTAAGTTTGTGATGCATAGTCTTACTCAGAAATTCCGCTGGTTCTTGGTTCATAATTAAAATATACAAGTTGTAGCAACCGGGTGAGAACAAGTTCTTTGTACTCTGCGGTTCATTTGATTAGATACATTTTTACAAAATACGATTTCTCAATTATTATTATAATAAATAGAAGGCATTAAGTTTTTATAACAGTTGGAAGTGCTTTGAAACATGTCGATGTAATGCTTAAACGCCGTCAGATTGTGTCAGAAACTAAATCTCCACAAAGCTAGTCCGTTTTTTTTTAATCCTTAATAGTTGTGTTTTTTTTTTTTCAAGTCCGAAAAAAATAATACTAGTTTACATATTAAATGTAACTACAACCCATACCCGTCGGCCTTAACTAGGCACATTGAACTTTCGGGCTAAACTTTAATTCCTGAGAATAATGATTCGGCTTGGTTTTCGATTTTCACAAATAAAAGTATTGAAAAGTGTTACCATTCTCTGAGAACCACATGAATGATTCAAGTAGTATTTTGTGTTTTAAGCAGATTAAAATAACCATACAAATTAGATAGGGAAAACTCTTGAACTGAAATGTGTAGACAGATTTATCGTTGAGTGTTTAACGAAAATCCTACCATTAAATCCATTTCGAAGAGAGTCTGCACTTAGGGGCGATCTTGTTTTACTAGCATAGTCAACTCTCGATAATTCAAACCTGCGATAATTTGAACCTCTCACTAATTCAAAGTTTTACAAGCTTTCTCTTCTCATATATTTCAAAAAAAAATCTATAAAGCACTTGGTAATTCGAACAAAACTATCATCGCTCCGTAACAAAACGACGACGCTTTAATTCGAAATGATAAGCGTTAAACACTCGACAATTCAAAATCCATAGAGGTATACTTTGAGATCATTTTTGTATCATCGTTGCACGAGCATTTGCTTTGGAATTATTATTTTGACACACGCTGTTTGCTTGGATTAGTTTCAGTTACTCTTTCGTTGGTTTTGCAGATTAAAACTTTTTATTAGTTATGAGTCCTAAAAATTATAAATGCTGGACGAATTCTAAATAGAAGGAGTTAATAAAAAAAAATAGAAGCAGTTGGGAAGAAAAAGTGATAGAGCCAAATAATCTAAGATTCTTCTGAGTACTCTCTTAACCAAAAAAAAGGACAAGGAGAAGATTTATGCTATTCAATCTGCAGGAGTAAGGAAAAAAATACTATAATAATTTATTTTTTATACATTTATTTTTTTTAATTTTTATTTTTTATCATTTAATATTTAAACATTTCGATAATTCGTAATATTTAAGAAATCCCACGAGTTTCAAATTAAAGAGACTCGACTGTATATCTTTCTTTAGTTAAAACTGGCCTGGATCAAGTGGTTGGTTTGAAAATATTATTTGTGACTGTGTGTTTGTATCTGTTTGATTTTCAAATTTTATTCAGCGAATGACACATGTTATTGTTAAAAATGTTCCTAGATCTCGAAATTTGAATTTTTTTTTCGATTCATTTCAGTTTTCCAATGAACAAATCAATAAAAAATGTATTGGATGCCCAGTGCATATAAATTTAAATCAGATTCATTCATATTTACAAAAGCCTTGATATAACTTACCATGATTTATTAAATATCAACACAGCCGTATTAATAAAAAGTCAAATATTCTATATATTTATCTAGAACACGAACAACAACTTATTCATGTGATAAATATTTGCATTAGTAAACACATCTTTTTCAGGTCAACTATTCACTGTTTAGTACTGAACTACTTTGCCAAAAGTACTGAAAATATTAAATTAAATTTTGTCATAATCGCAATCTGACAATTGTGTTTTAGAAATGTTTCGATCATATGTCAAAAGCATGAATTTATGAAAAAATTAGTATAAGATTAAAGAATCGTTTTTCATTAAACACGATAAATGTCAAAAAAAAGACAAACGCAAAATTTTAAACAGTACTCGTTTAATGAAAAACATGATTCTATTTAAAGAAGTTGTTTATTTACGAGTCCTTATCTAATTGCTTGGTAATTGTAAATAATTCTATTATCTAATGTAGTATTTTAACGCAATCTTAGGAAGTTTCAGTTGAACACAGATTTAGGAATCAAACAGAACCAGAATTAAACGTAAAACACATCCATTTTAAGATTAAATTAATTAGATTTATAGGCTTTTTACACCGAACTCAAAACCGGGTTTTTAGCTAAAAGTTCACGAAAACTCGAAAAACATTCAGACTGAACTTTTATAAGTTTTGTTTGACATTTCAATTATTTTGGCACCAATTGAAATTGAAATTAATCCAGACAGCTGTTTTGTTTTCGTTTTTCCTGGCAACAACCCGTCAGCTATTTATGTGACGATTAATTGAGAACTGAATGATTCACAAGGTGTGTTTATTTAGTTCATCTTGCAAATCCAACATGTTTTCGACAGATTTTATTTAAAACTTGTAGTTTATCAAAACGAGTGGTTTATCAAAAATGTATGGGAAAACTTGTGTTTTCGCATTAGGTTTTCAGCCAAAACCGATAATTTCGCGAACACCGTGTTTTGGGTTTGGCGTGAAAAGGCTATTAGATTTGATATCGTATTTACTTTGAGAATGTTGATTCTGAAAACAAAAAAAAACTGAGTACTCGACTAGTCTTCCAACTGTAAAATCGTGAAGGAAAGAAAATCCTTTCCCTTAACTCAAATTAAATACAAATTTCTGTGTATTTATGTATCTCTTTGCGAAATCATTCACCCCTATTGCGATAGTCAATTGCAAATTGACAGTTAATAAACAGTGAAATTTAATATTAATTCACCCAATTAATAAGAGTTTTGGTCGTTGATAATGATGTAGACTGTTGAGACCTATAAGAAAATTGATTATAAATAATTAGTTGTGCAGTTTTTTTTAAATAAATTGAAGTTTTAAAACCAAATTTCAATATTTATCAATGATCAAATTGATAATTGACAATCGCAATAGGGCGCAATATGGACTGTACAATTCCATGAATATATTGGAATAAAATATTTTTTGTGTTGTTTTTGTCTCTATGTTGTGTAGATGTATCAAGTACTAAAATAAAATATAAGAAACAAAATTTAATTTAATTGATTTTTATTTGTTATTTATAAAATTTATAAATTGTCACAACATTAATTTTCCAATAAATTATTTTTGGCAGTTTAAAGTTCAAATTAAAGCCCGATGATGGACATATAGTCCGAAACGCGTAGCTATAAAATAATTAATGTTGTGACAGTTTTTAATTTTTTTAATTTGTTAATTTTATAAATCAAAAATAAAAATCAATTAAATTAAATTTTGTTTCTTATATTTTATTTTAGTACTTGAAATATTCTTTGTTTGTTTTATGTTAAAATAATTGAACTTACTCACATCGGCTTGGTCCACAGTTTTTCCATAAAAATGTAAGTTCAAAATGATTTGCAGTTTTGGCAAAATAGCAGGACAGCGATTTATTAAAGGATCTTTTATATTGAGGTTTTCGATTAAAATTCGAACCACTGTTTTGTCGAATCGGTATCTTGAATCGAGTGCTAGGTCTTCAAGTCTTCGAATGGATTTGCTCGAACTTTATATATTATTTGCTTTCTATAAAAAGTTCAAAATTTTCAAAATATTAAAATCTTCTTTCGAAAATATTTCCTTTCTTGTAAATTGTCAAACGTCAACTGGATAATGTGAAGATACGTTTACTAAAAGGAGCGTTTTCCTGTTGTTTTTTTAAGTAAAACGACCACTTTACCTTCACTCACACTTTTGTCAGCACTCATTTTAAAAGCTATTCTTAGAGCCAACTCTCCATTTAGAGTAAGGTCTAAATATTTAAAATTTTGAGCTAAGGCTGTTTTTTGGACATGCACAATATTTTGTTCGGTGTGTGCAAATTGCGCAAATTCTTTTCGAAGAAGTGAGAAGTGAGAAGTGCAAAAAAATTAGCAATGAAATTGTTTCATTAACAAACCATTATGATCAGAACAGCCGAACACTAAGTAGATATATTTTTAAAATCTCAAACACAAATATAATAGTTCAAGAAATTAGTAGTCAATAACTAAACAATATTGGTTTTATTCTTATCCAAGAAATGGACCTAAAAATTTAAAATCGATCGATTAAGAAGTGCAACTCACTGCAATCAAATGTGTATTCACTTAGGTACCAGAAGGCTCAGTGTTAGCGCCAACCTTGTTAAGTTTGATATACAATTTGTTTTTTTTTTTTAGTTTTAAAACGTATATCATGTAACTGCTCATGAAAGTTGCTTTTTTTTAATAACTTGATTGTAGTGTATACAAAATTTCTTAGTTAAGTAGTGAGTGTGGTAAATGATTAAAAAATTTAATTCCTCACTCTCACTGTGTCCCTGAGAAAATATTTTGATCGACTTAGAAGAAGTTATATTTCCTAGAAAATATTTTCTCTTAAAACTTACTAGGCCATTATAATTTGTTATGATATTATTCAGTTAAAACTATAAAAAGAAATTATTTGTGGGGGTTGTATTCATTTATATAAAATTAAACTAATATTGACCTTGAACGAAAGTACATATATTTATATGAATTCATGTTAACCCTTATTAAAGTTAATTACTCGAAAATTCTTTTGTCTTTTGTGATATTATTTTAATGCGTTATATTTCGAAAACTTAATTTTAGAGTCATTAACAATTACTGCTTTCAAATGGATAATTAAATTTGGATTCGTTTGGTAGATGCCACTCTACAGTATTCAGTAATTTTTACAATGTCGCTTTTTATTGCATTTTTTTATTAATTTCCCTAAGAATTGTAGGCGGTATTTTAAAAGGTTTTTCTAACTTTTAAATTATATACCTAATTGCAAAATACATTAATTAATTTTGTAATGCTTTTCAGTGTGAGCCGATATACAGTTTATCAACTAAACGACGAAGGGTATGAGTAAAATCGCTTTTTTTTATTTACATTTTTGTTTGATGGATTGAAAGCAATATGTACTTTTTGATATATATTACATTTAAGGAGTATTCTAATGGCATTCAACAGGTTAACATGGGATATAAAATTAATTCAAAACACTTCTGGGAAATGCCCAATAGCAGTTAGAGCTACATTGGGGTGGCCGTGGCGCGATAGTTGTGTGCTCGCCTGTCAACCTCGTGGTTGCAGGTTCGATTCCTGCCGTTGTCTATGTCTTCTTATATTCCATTAAAAACCAATTCTCAAAATTGTCATACAATAAGTGGCTGCCTTGCTCATTACATGCTGTTTAGGCATAACACTAACAACATGTGATTGAGTAAACTAGCATACCCATAAAATATGACAAAGAACTAAATAAAATAATGCGAATTATAAGGGACATAAATAAATAAGACACGGTAATTCTCTCCGCATTAGTTCAGCCGCCATCCCTGGAGATAAATCTGAGACAACAACCAGCTCTAGTCTCAGAACATCGCGCCACACATCTTTCCTATCCTTCTTTCTCTTCTTCCACAAGATGCCCGCGATGTGTTAAGAAAAACATATAATGGTTATTCATAATCCCATGAGCGCGTGCAAAGTTATAAAAAAAAAAAACAGACAGAGAAACAGGCAATCCTTTCTTATAACGGGTGTTTTTTTAAGACCTTAAGAACTTTAAACAATAATACAAAATAAAACTATTGCCGAAATGAATCTTTTATTATTATAATTTGATAGAAAATTTCATGATATTTATATTTTAAATATGATTTCCGGTATACATTATGTCCGCCTGGGCTACGAGTTACATAGTCAATTTACACAGTCCATTTTTTGACTACTTTTTCCAACAAATCTGGCCGTATGGCGTCAAATGTATTTTGAACTTTGGCTTCCAATGATTTAAGACTGGCTAGTTTATCGACGTAAGCCAATGACTTAACATCATAGCCATACAAGGAGTAGTCGAAATGCATTATTTAACGAAGGAGGGGGTCAGTTAACAAAATTCAATTTGCAACACATTTATAGTTGAGCGTGTATGTTTCGGTAATTCATTTTCGTAAACGAAAAATCAGTTAGCATGGCTCGATAGCGTAAACAAATGTGTTTGTGTTTCTTTTTCACTCGGAGCCTTTAAAGCTCCGAATGGGTGTTTCTTTTTCCGTTCTCAACATATTCAGTGCGCCCTCGATGTTTTCGAACATAATCGTCTGAGTGTTCTGAGTAAATTGCTGAGCACATGAAATGTCGTGTATCAGCTGTAAAGAAGGAAAATGTTAAGAAAAAAAATAATCAGATACAATTTAAATGGCGGAAGAAGTTGGTCGTTTATTGATTTTCTATATCTGATGTATCTGTGTACAAAATAATGGTTGTTTTGTGTTGTAATGATTTTTATTTTTAAATATTTTTAAAAAACAAATCAGAGTATTCAGAGCTCTGTTCGGAACAAGCTCAGAGTAACTCTTTGCGCTCGAACTCTGTTCAGAACAAAAAAACGCATAAAGTAAATTTCCACAATTTGGCATTGTTGCTCCAGCGTTAAAAGATTCATGATGAATTGCCAGACTTTACTGAACAGAAATGTCAACAAAGTTTGACATTTAACAACCATCTAAACTTCTCATGCAGCTAATAAAAATCCGTTACAATCTTTGGTTAAGTTTAAGTTTTCTTTTTTAAGTGCGAGTAAGCAATTGAACTGCACTGTTCGTTCTTGATGTTTGTTTAACCGGCTTTTTTATAAAATACCCAATGTTGTTATGGCCGTTTGTTTACTGGGTTTTTGCATTTCTTTTTAATTTATTTGGAAAATTAAGTTAAATTAACTGAAGTGAGACTAAATGTTAATGATGTTTTTATTTGCGAAGATACCCACGACACACGAATGGTATTTTAAAGTAAAAACAAAACAAAATAATTAACAAGCTTACGCGTGCAGGTGATTAATGTGACGTATTTTTTGTTTGTAAATTGTATATTTGATTATAGTCGCATATTTATGTATGTATGCAATGTACATATTTTCCTACGCTATACTCTTTATTCATAATACATATACATTTGTATAAACTAATTATTTATAAAGCGTTTAGAATCAAAAGGTCAATATTTCCTGAAATCTTTGAAATTTATTCAAAAATTAAACTAGGTATCAACAATTAAGCACACACGTACATATGTTTTGTATATGTATGTATGTCATATTCTTGAATGAACTATTTGTTGTTGTCATCTATAATTGCTTAAGAAGCTAGAAATTCCTTGGGCAGATAACTGACAGAATAGGACGATTGGAAGACGACTTTATTCAACTTTTTCCAGGAAATTGTTGTTAGCAACAAGTTGACAGCACATTGACTTTGTACTAACTAACTATGTATTTATTTATGGCTTAATATAAAGAGAGGCTCAAAACAGGTCTACGGAGCTGGAAGAATGATGTGTGGCTTGGGCGTCAGTGGTGTATTTGCAAGTATTAAACCGGATGCACTTAAAAGTAGGTTTGAATATACTAATAAGGCCAAGACGTTATGGGCGGAATGAAATGTGATTCTAGTTCACCAAAAGTTGAGTTTAGCGATATGGTCCCTCAAATATGCGTCTTATTTTCATTATTTACTTTTAAAAATTAAATTAAATAAAATGCACGAACTTGCTCTTATGTTCTATCATATCGTATGCAAAAGATTTCTATTAAAAATCTGAATATATTTTTAAAGTCATTTTTAACTCAATTTTGTATATGCATATACAAAATTTCATTAATTTTGTTCTAAAATAAATTGCTATGACAATATTAAATATTTAATAATATAAACTTGAAAACAAAAGATTAAATCCTTTAAATTAAAGAAAAAATAATTCAAAATTCTGAAATAAATACTTAAACAAACTTGAGCTCAAAAAAAATTACTCCATTTTATTTCTTGGATAAATTTGAATTTATGAAAAAAATTTTTTTTAATCTGTGGCGAGGTTTTTGAGAAAAAAAGTTTTTTTTAAAAACTTTTTGAAAATATTTTTTAAAAAATCAAAAACAACAATTCATAGGTATTCAGAAAATACATATAAATATAATTTTTGAAAAAAAAATTAATGAGCAATATAAAATATAAATATTTTAAAAATATAAAATTTTAAAAATTTTTTCTTAAAAATGATTTTAAAAATACAAAAAAAATTAATTAAAAATATTGGTACGCGGTATAATTTGGGCAACCTAAACCTATATATGTGTGAAATTTCGAAAGAATCGGTTGAGCCGTTTATGAGATAGTCGAAAGCAAACAAAAACGGTCCTATGGAAAGTACCGTTTTTAGACATTTTTCTAATTTTTTTTTCAACCATATGATCGGTCGTAGCTAAAAAGCCGCACTAATTTTTTTTTTATCAAAATCGTTAGAGCAGTTTCCGACAAAATAGGTTTGAACGTAACGGTTATATGGCAGGTACCGTTATTTTTTGGACTACAAAAATTTTTAATTTCACCTTTGTACAATACCTAAATACTGACAGACTGGCAGACTGACAGACTGACAGACTGACAGACTGACAGACTGACAGACTGACAGACTGACAGACTGACAGACTGACAGACTGACAGACTGACAGACTGACAGACTGACAGACTGACAGACTGACAGACTGACAGACTGACAGACTGACAGACTGACAGACTGACAGACTGACAGACTGACAGACTGACAGACTGACAGACTGACAGACTGACAGACTGACAGACTGACAGACTGACAGACTGACAGACTGACAGACTGACAGACTGACAGACTGACAGACTGACAGACTGACAGACTGACAGACTGACAGACTGACAGACTGACAGACTGACAGACTGACAGACTGACAGACTGACAGACTGACAGACTGACAGACTGACAGACTGACAGACTGACAGACTGACAGACTGACAGACTGACAGACTGACAGACTGACAGACTGACAGACTGACAGACTGACAGACTGACAGACTGACAGACTGACAGACTGACAGACTGACAGACTGACAGACTGACAGACTGACAGACTGACAGACTGACAGACTGACAGACTGACAGACTGACAGACTGACAGACTGACAGACTGACAGACTGACAGACTGACAGACTGACAGACTGACAGACTGACAGACTGACAGACTGACAGACTGACAGACTGACAGACTGACAGACTGACAGACTGACAGACTGACAGACTGACAGACTGACAGACTGGCAGACTGACAGACTGACAGACTGACAGACTGACAGACTGACAGACTGACAGACTGACAGACTGACAGACTGACAGACTGACAGACTGACAGACTGACAGACTGACAGACTGACAGACTGACAGACTGACAGACTGACAGACTGACAGACTGACAGGCTGACAGACTGACAGACTGACCGACTGACAGACTGACAGACTGACAGACTGACAGACTGACAGACTGACAGACTGACAGACTGACAGACTGACAGACTGACAGACTGACAGACTGACAGACTGACAGACTGACAGACTGACAGACTGACAGACTGACAGACTGACAGACTGACAGACTGACAGACTGACAGACTGACAGACTGACAGACTGACAGACTGACAGACTGACAGACTGACAGACTGACAGACTGACAGACTGACAGACTGACAGACTGACAGACTGACAGACTGACCAGACTGACAGACTGACAGACTGACAGACTGACAGACTGACAGACTGACAGACTGACAGACTGACAGACTGACAGACTGACAGACTGACAGACTGACAGACTGACAGACTGACAGACTGACAGACTGACAGACTGACAGACTGACAGACTGACAGACTGACAGACTGACAGACTGACAGACTGACAGACTGACAGACTGACAGACTGACAGACTGACAGACTGACAGACTGACAGACTGACAGACTGACAGACTGACAGACTGACAGACTGACAGACTGACAGTCTGACAGACTGACAGACTGACAGACTGACAGACTGACAGACTGACAGACTGACAGACTGACAGACTGACAGACTGACAGACTGACAGACTGACAGACTGACAGACTGACAGACTGACAGACTGACAGACTGACAGACTGACAGACTGACAGACTGACAGACTGACAGACTGACAGACTGACAGACTGACAGACTGACAGACAGACTGACAGACTGACAGACTGACAGACTGACAGACTGACAGACTGACAGACTGACAGACAGACTGACAGACTGACAGACTGACAGACTGACAGACTGACAGACTGACAGACTGACAGACTGACAGACTGACAGACTGACAGACTGACAGACTGACAGACTGACAGACTGACAGACTGACAGACTGACAGACTGACAGACTGACAGACTGACAGACTGACAGACTGACAGACTGACAGACTGACAGACTGACAGACTGACAGACTGACAGACTGACAGACTGACAGACTGACAGACTGACAGACTGACAGACTGACAGACTGACAGACTGACAGACTGACAGGCTGACAGACTGACAGACTGATAGACTGACAGACTGACAGACTGACAGACTGACAGACTGACAGACTGACAGACTGACAGACTGACAGACTGACAGACTGACAGACTGACAGACTGACAGACTGACAGACTGACAGACTGACAGACTGACAGACTGACAGACTGACAGACTGACAGACTGACAGACTGACAGACTGACAGACTGACAGACTGACAGACTGACAGACTGACAGACAGACATAGAGACGGACAGAATTTCTAAACCATCTTTTTCGTCTTCGCTATCATCGTATTGTCATGTTTGATTGTTATCTCAAAACTTTTTTTTTCGACGAATGCATAACTTGCCTTATAGTACCTATAATCACAAGTAAAAAATGTATATGTTGACACAAGACGGAGGGGATGTACATACATATGTATAATTTGCTACTGAATCTAAACGGCAAAAAATAGATGGCACTCTATTAATTCAAGAAACGTGTTGTTTGAGGATTTTGCACTTCCTCACAGAAGGAGGCAGTATAGCGGAAGTAGAATCTCGAAATGTGTTTTCCATTATCTTTATTAGAGTTACTAAAAACAAAGTAAAAACTAAATTTAACTTAAAAATCACGATCACATTCTGATTTTTTTTTTTTTGTGAAAATAGTGTTAAAAACTTACAACACAACACCGAAATAAGAAAATAATAATGTAGTTTTCGCTGATTTTTGGAATATTTTGATCCTTTCTTAATCGAATATGAACTACTATTTCTTTCATTAGCACAAAATACTCAAAATTTCGCATGCAATAAATTGCTTTCTATTCTTTTATTCCTTATATTTGATTAAAATTAATTATTTATGTTGTTTTAAGTACTCACCTCTTTTATAATAGTGAAGATTTTACCCAAATATCATCTTCAATTAGGGGTCGCAAAAACAGTTATACTTTGTAGTCCATCCACTATCCACAGTGTATATAGAGATCAGTGATTCAACTATTTTATAAATGAGAAAGAAAGGAGTTTGATAACAAATATAATGGGTTTGTTTCTTTACTTTTCGGGTTAAGTTTAGGAAAAGGCTTGGAAAAAAGTGTGGACTCAAGCTTTTCATGCTGTTGTTGCAATTTTTAAACACAAACGAAAATTAAAGAAACACATTTGGGTTGTTTCGGGGTACTGGATATATTTTACAATAGAAATTAGATATGGTGGTCTCAACATGTATCTATGAAAATATTTTCACGAAATACAATTTAATTTGCATGGACTTATCATTTTGAGCTATACCAAAACAACCAGGAGTTATATTTATTATTATATTGGCCGCCATCGATTGGTTTTCTTTTTCTTAAAATTGTAAAAAAAAAGAGATTTATTTAAACTTTATCACAAATTCAAACTGAAATTATCCGATCAGCTGAGTTCTTGTTTGACAAGCAAGAAAGTCCAGTAGCTATTATGTTCAGGTAAATTCTTGCTGAAGAGAAAATGAAAACAGATGAAGAAAAGTCAAAAACACTGACATTTTCGTACCAGAAAAAAATCAAAGAAACACGTTTTGGGTAAATTTGGGAACCCGCTAGATCCCTAATATATGATGATAGAAAGCAGTCAGAATAAATTCGAAAAAGATTTCGTTTAAGAACTTGTGCAGCACGGAATGACTGTTCAAAAGAAACTAACTAATAAGCATTTAATTCACGCGGCGCTCGACTTTGCTATTGTCAGAGCACTGATAAGTCTGACAGTAACAGTGTTTTATTGGGAAATTTATCCATAGTATAGCTCTACAGTCGATAAAAAAAACTAAAGTAGAATACTAATGTAGATAGATGGTTAACGATTATTCGAGAATGGAATTTGATTTTATTAGATTTGTATGTGCGCTTTATTGTTGGATGGAATCTCGATGGATGAGTTAATGGAGTAGTTAAAATTATTAATTTCCATTCGACAGACAAACCGATCTTTTTGTTTTTTTTTCCGAGTTTATATTTCTAAAACCTCTCCATTTCTTAATGAACATTTTCTTACTTTTACTATTAAAAAGTATAAGTGAAAGGTTTTGCACTCTTTGCTCAATTATTTTCTGGAGCACGGCTTAAATTCCTGTCTGCAATTTTGTATACCCCCATTAGTTTTTTACACAAACTTCAATTGATTAATTTTAACAAATTTCGATTTCCATTATGAAAAAATCAATCTCTCTTGGACGAATTACGGTTTCCTTTCATTTTTCACTGCCCTGTATTAAATGGTACTTTGACCATGGTCTAAAAACAAACCCATCCACTTATTATTGCCTTTCTATTGATGCAAAATGAATGTTCGAAATTCGAATTTAAAATTGAAAATAAAGAAAAAATGCAAACAAGAAATGATTTTGAAATATAAATTAATATTAATACGTTTTTCTACTTTCTTAATATTCTGACATCCGATTATTATACCCTGCATAAGCCTACAACTATTATTAGTTATATTATATTATCATCTGTTATTTATTAGGCATTCACTTTATGAACACGACCTATAATTAAATTTTAATGCTTTGTCGGCTATAAGCCTCGATGAAAAGAAAACTGGATGTGTTTCTTGTGGAAGTCATTTTGCGCTTAATTTTTTTTTTGTAAATTAACCCGAACACAAAAAAATATTACTACAACGAATATATTTTTATAAGTCATATTATTTTGTGGGAAAAAGGAAAAAAAATATAATAATTTAATCGCCAATATTAGGATTAAATTCTGGAGAATCAATAAAAAAGAGGCAGGCCTAGCTATACTGACAACTTTTAAGGGTGCATTGACATAAACTTTATTCTCTCGTATCTAAGAACAAGTATTTTATTTATTTCTGAAAAAACACACTATTGTTCTCACAAAGAGCTTAGCTTGTTTTTTCTGTATAGCTAATTGAGGATTATTCAAAATTTAAATTTTTTTTGGAATATTTAAACTAGAAATCTTGTATTTTAAAGGTTAATTTATTTTTATACTTCTTCTTGGAAAAAATTGAAATGAAAAAAAAAAACAACTTTTGTAAAGAATTTCCAAATAAAAACTGACTAGAACATCAATTTATTTATTTCTTCTTTCCATAAAGGAATAAATCGAATTTACCATTTTCAATGGAATTGAAAAATACCTTCATTCTCATGAAATCTGCACCGGGGCCACCTTGATCGAATCGTGCATCAATGTAGCCAGTATCATCTTGTCCTGTCAAATGGACATGACTCAATATATAAGCCGAATGTGGAAGCTGCTCCGGGTAGCGCACTTCTATGGTAACCTTAGAATAAAAATCTAAATTTTGAATTGCATTTGAATGCAAAATTTCTTGATCGCCTGTGAATAGAAAATAAATATTTTTCAATCAAACTAAATTTAATGAAATTGGGGAGGGTACTTTTACCAGGTACTCGGCTATTGATATTCAAATCATCCTTGTAGAACTTGGCCTCAGATTGTGAAAACACAAAAGCGAATATGACGATTGTTAAAGCTGCAATTGATGTTGCTTGTTTCATTTTGTTGTAACTTCTCGCAGTTTAATGTCCCATTTTACAAATCGAGGCTATTCTTTTATATGGGGCTAGGCGAGTTTATCTTATAAATGTTCTAGTCTAGAGTATTGTTTTTTAGATTAAAATTGTAGATTGTTGTTTTTAATTGTGTTCATTTAATTAAGATACTCGAAAAGCTTGAGGTGTCAGTCTAATCTGGTCAACTACTTTCTTATGACGCTGCATATTAAAGAATTTGAATGAACAATGCAAACAAATTTTTTTTTTTTTGAAAAAAGTATGCCTTTACATTTTGTATCCTTAATATATTACTATTTTAATAATACTGATTTAAGCCAAAATATAGGCCACATTTAAAAAACGCGCACAGAAAATACTTAATGGCAAATAATCCATTTGCAAATTTGAACTCGATATTCCGAAAACTGCTTATTAATGCGAAGTCGGAAGTACAAAATTTATTTATTACGAACTGAGGACTACGAAGTTGGAATTGTGAAGTGCGAAGTTCTAATGGGAAGTGCGTAGTCCAAAATAATAAGGATATGAGAGATGTGCAAAGTGCGAAGTTTGAAATAATACATTGAAAAGATGGCAATGTGAATTGGAATGGGCGCAGTGCAAATTATCAAAGGCAAAGTATAATGTGCAAAGTGTGCAGTACGACGTATGCAATGCGAAGTGTACAGGGCGATTTAAGAAATGCGAGATGTAAAATCGAAAGTGTGAAGTTTGAAATATATATCGCAAAGTTCAATGGCGTGAAGTACGAAGTAAAAATGGCTAAGTGTGGTATGTGGAGTGAAATGTATGAAACGTGAAGTACAAAGTACGAATAAATAAGATTAAAATGAAAATTGCAAAATATGCAATGCGAAATCTGAAATGTCAATTGCAAAGTGTGAAGTGTGATGAGCAAACTGCAGAGTGCGGAGATTGATGAGGGAATTGTGTAATTCAAAAATAATGGCGTAGTACAAAATGCGAAGCGTTAAATGTGAATTGAAATGAATAAAATCTGAATTTTGAAGTACGACCATTTAAGTGCAAATTGTGAATTGTAAGGTATAAACTGCGAAGTGAAAAGAGTGGTGTGTGAAATGTGAATTGTAAAGAGCAAAGTGTGAAAAAATATGAAATGTATGCAATATGAAAGGCGAAGTGTGAATTGAAAATTGTAATGACCGAAGTAGTAAGGGTAATGGTAAAGTGGTGAATGTGAATTGAAAAGAGCATAGTGTTAATATAATCTGGAGAATAAAATATGAATTTTAAACATGCGAAGTAAGAAGAAAGTGTGATGTGCGAAGTGTAAATTTAATAGTGTGAAGTGATAAATCTGAAGTCAAAAAAGTATAGTTTGAAATCTGAATTGCAAAGATGCGATATGAAATACAAAATATAAAGGCCAATGCCTGAAGTACAAGCCATAATGTCGAAGTGTCTAGGGCGAAGTTTGAATGGGAAAGTGTATACTGCGAAGTATTAAGGAAAAGGTACAGTGCAAAGTGTGAAGTATAGAGCCCGAAGTTTGTAATGAGTATTGTAGAATGCAAAGAGAATTGTGAAGTAAGAAATTCGAAGTGTGAAATATGATTTTAAAATGCCGAAGTTTTAAGTATGAAATAAAAGGCCAATGAAAAAAATATACTAAGCATAAGAACTTATAACAAACAGCGCTTATCAAAAGAAGCTTCATAAATTATAATACAAGGGCTTTTCTTGAGATATACATAGATACTATATATAGGGCAAGTTTTCTATTCGAAAAAAATTGAACTAGAAATTTTCATCAAACCTTACATTACACTGATAGAAAACACCAAAAATGTGGGACCCAAAATTAAGTTTGACTGTCTGTTAATAATAAATAATTAGAATATATTTACTGACTCACAATCTGCTAATAAAAGTTTTTTTTATTTTAAATTATTTCATTATTTATAAAAATTAACTTTCAAAACAATTCAATTTGCTAATATTGTCTTAATAATATGTGCGTAAACATTTTGTCAAATATTTTGTGTCAAAAAATAAAAATCAATTCAATAATTCCAGAAATATGCATAATATCTTTTAAGCGACATACAATTACTATCAATCAAAAACCATACTAAATAATGATGAAGAATTTCTGGAAAAATTCTATTTTCAGATTTTCAATACTCAAACATTTTTTAATCCTGATTTGTTAATGTTTTTCTTAGAATTCAACATATATATATATTTAAATATTTATTAATTACAAAAAAAAATCTATTTCGCTATAAATTAGAATCTGTCTGGTTTGGAAGTTATTTTTTTTTTAAATTTTGCACGCGCTCAAGGGATTATGAATACCCTTTATATATTTTTAACTCAGCGCGGGCATCCGGTGAAAGAAGAGAAAGAAGGATAGGAAAGATGTGTTGTGCGATATTCTGAGACTAGAGCTGGTTGTTGTCTCAGATTTATCTCCAGGGATGGCGGCTGAACTAATGCGGAGAGAATTACCGTGTCTTATTTATTTATGTCCCTTATAATTCGCATTATTTTATTTATTTCGTTGTCATATTTATGGATATGCTAGTTTACTCAATCACATGTTGTAAGTGTTATGCCTAAACAGCATGTAATGACTAAACCAGAACCTTATTTTATGACAATTTTTAGAATTGGTTTTTAATGGAATATAGAAAGATATAGACAACGGCAGGAATCGAACATGCAACCACGAGGTTGATAGGCGAGCTCACAACTATTGCGCCAAGGCCACCCTCAAATAACTCCTTATTTTAATAACAAATATGTAAGCCTGTATATTACAAATGAATAATAATTAACATTTTTATTTTATATTAAAACCATTTTATTTCAAATCTACAACCATACAACTAATACATTCACTTCTTTTTGCCATAAACAGATATCTTATAATCCCCATCAAGGACACTATTTGCAATGAGCTTAAGTCTCATAAAATCAGATCCTGGTCCGCCATACAAATCAGTTTGCATCAATCCAGTATTTTCCCTAAGCGCCAAAATGTTAATGTGCGTTATAATGTACGGCGAACGTGATCCATTTTGTGGATAGTCAATTTCGAAAGTGGATTTCCCGAAGAAATTTACATTTTGTCTTCCATTTGATGATTGCCATATTAGTTCATCACCTTGATTCGAAGAGAATATTATAAGATATTAAAACATAATAAATAACATCTTACCAGGAGCTCTTGAGCTATAATTTGTAAACTCAGCTGGCTGAGCATGAGGTTTTGCTGCGGTAAAGGCAAGAAAAGCCACAAACACTAGGCGAAACATACTGTTATAATTTTGAAAATTTAACAACACTTTGAATTCCTTTTATACTTTGCAGCTGCAAGTTCATTATAACAAGTATCTGTTTGTTTTACGACAAGTGCTCTTAAAAAATTCTGGAATTATAAAAATGCCCTTCTTCGCAAACAAAGAAATCCAATATCTTCGGCAGGTGTTTAATTGTTTTGTTTTTTATTTAATAAAACTTGAGTACACAAATTCAAGATATAATTAATTAAATATCTACACTTGACTTCATCTCAAAATTGATGAACACTCTTCACTTAAGAGCTATATCATATCTGAATATTTGTTTCTAGCAGATAAGCCTACTCGCTTAGGTATAAAAGAAAGCTATTTTAACAAGCTGCAATTAGTTATAAAGTTTAACATTTGTCTAGTACACACATCATTAAAATCATGCTGCGTAGTGTGAGTCTAATCTGCTTGGTCCTTTCGGTGGTACTTGCTATTGAACAAGTTCCCGAAACTCCACTACAACGATCCAGTGGTGGCCTTCAGAAGTTTAATGTTGGCAAAAGACAACCTGGTAACTTAGTTTTTAATCTCTAGAGGTAAAAGTTATAATTAAATATTAATTTGTCCGTATAGGTGATAAACTAATTTGGGCAGGGAAAGGTAACCAGGTAATTGATTTTGCCAGGGTGATTACAATGGAGCTGCCATTCCCACAGTACGACAAAACTAATAATGCTGTTATTACACAAATTTCCGCAACGACAATGCTTGATTCAGGAAACTCACAGTTTTCTATTCAAAGTGGAGGAGTTGGACAAAAGAATGTTAATTTGAAAATCGTTACAAATTCAGCTCATAAGGTTACTTATAATGTAGCAATTTATGGCAAGTAAAATATTAAGTGGGAAAATAAAATTTGATTGCAAGAAATATAATAAAATTGGAATTATATTATTTGAATTATTTTATTTTTTGTGTATGGCGATTGGGGCAGATGCCTTCTGAATTGGGGGAAATGAGGTAAGGGCTGTATATGACTGACAATGATAACCATTGAAAAAAGGCCAAATATCCACTTAATTACAAGGTGCATAAAGTGGTGGAAAGGTTACATAGCATATGGTTGTTCCTGTATCTTATATAAATTAGAAGGAAGAACTTCCGTGAATGCCTTCATCTGAAAACAGCCCGATTGACGTATTATCACACACAATAGAGAGAACTTGAGAACGCTATCCAAAAGAGCAATTAGGGCAGATCTTTTAACTGCACATGTAAATATGGAACAAGATTTAAAGAATTTATTATACATAATAATTTTTCAAAAAAATCTAAAGTACAAATGAAACAAATTCATCCTTATTACGCTTGGCGTTTATCTTGAGCGACATCTCTCACTTTTTGTGTCGAGTCACTTTTTAAGGGTTTTAGTGTCGGTATTACGAAACTAAAACGCCACTCGTTGTCGATCGAAATACGTTCCACATAAGCAGCTGATTTTGAAAAAAATAATTTTCAATGCAACTGTCATTTATTTTTAAAATCCTTATAATTTCTGCCGATTAAATTAAAAAAAGTCGCTAAAAAAATAGTGTTGTTGCATTTATTTTCTCAAGAAATGCGAACAAGAAACCAACAAAATTGATATACATAATTAAAGATCCAAATTGCAAATCAAATCCGTGAGATTTGCCAGATACGAAGTAATTAGATGGACAAATTAAATTCATAATATTTTCAATTAAGATTATTCTCTTCTTTCCAGATTTGTAATGCGTAGATACTTCAGGCTGAATAAGGTAGCCTTTTTCTACTTCAATAAATAGCAGTACAAAATGCCACAAGGAAGAAGAATATTGTGTATCAATTTTAAAACTTGATGTTAAAGAATTCAATGTTGTGCTATGATTCCAATTTGATTTTGCTTTTTGTATTTTGTGACACCTCCTCCTCTCTTTAAATTAGTTCCAATAACTCCACGTGATGCTTCATTTGCTCGGCATTTGTAATTTTTACCCTTTAATAAACTCAAATTTAATAAAAAGTGTTAAAAAAGAATATACAAAACAACAAAACTTATATTTTTAGGCAATTTCGCGACGAGTCGTTTAAACATTTTTGTTCGACAAAAAAGAGCGTTTTAGTTGGCGTAGAACCAAGGCGTAAACGCATATTGTAATAACGTTGAGTGACGTTTCTCTCACAAAAATTTAAGTTCCACTCGAATTAAGGTGTTACGCTGAGAAAAATGACTATACAAGGCCAATCGTAATACAAATATTTGAAAATGACATTCGTTATTTAAGCGAAACGCCATTTGTAATAAGGGTGATTATGTAACGTAGCGTTGCATCAAACATTCCCGAAAAAAATATAACTACCATTCAGAATTACTTGTCCGTATTGATTGATCACTGATAACACCACTGTTACCGCAGGGACTCATTTGAGTCAAAAGGGACTCATATTTTTTAGGTTGGCTCATGGACTCATCTTTTTTAGATTTGACTCATTTTGTTAAGAAAGAGTCAATTTATACTTTAAAACACTTTTATTTCATTTTGCAGATAATATTTAAAAAAATTGAATAGTCTGAACTACGCTCATATTTCCTTTTCTTCCTTTGGATAAAACATATAAGAGTTTTGGATGGATGTTTAAAATTAAGATAGAGCCTATTTTTGAGAACATTTCTAACTTTATTATGAAATTGTTGGCGTGTTTCCTCAAAGTTCAGATATCAGCTAATCAAAACAAAAAAGTTTAATAGATTTAAATTAGAAACTGTTGAAGCAATTATGTTTGCAAAGGAGTTATGTGCCTCAAACGGTAAAGTTTGGACTCCAGATCAAAAACTATGCTTTTGTTTATTTGTTTTCTTACTTTTGTCCTATAATTGAATTGTTCCTTTTTGTTAACTTTTTAAAAAATGTGTTCTTAAGACTTTTAAAATTTTTAATCATAACATTTTTGTATATTCTCGTAAATACATCCTTTGTTTTGTGATATATGTAATACATGTATGTGATTTATTTAAATTCAATTAATTTAATAGTATATTTATAGTCTAGGAAAATAATTTATTCACTTCGAAAAAATTCCGACACAAAGCTGAATTTTGGTGGAGAGCTTCATTTTTACGTCCTAAGCATTTTCTAAACAGTAATTTTCACTTTTAATCGTACAATTGATAAGTTTGGAGAAAAATGGTATTTGGAGTAGTAAATTTTTTAAAAAAAAAAGTAATAAATGTATGTTTTTGAGTGGGGAAATTTTTTGTTTTTAGTTATAATTGCAGAAACATGTTCTATTAAAAAAAATCCAAATTTTAAGTGTGAAACCGGAAAGGAAATGCTGCCATCTTAAAAATTTTAACTTATTTTATTTTGTTCAATAACTCCCAAAACTTTTATTATATATATATAATATTTTTAAGAACAACTTGTAGACAATACAATTATCTACAAAATGACATCTGCGTATCAATTAGGCAACCAGACTTGACTTAATATAGCTCCCATTTGTGTAGAATGACATGAACTACAATGTGTACCAACAACTGTTTTCAAAAAAACCTATGGTTTTCGTAATTTGGAAAATACTGAATGTTACCCCCTTTCCACCTATCTAAATTTTTTTGCTATGTTCCAAATTTAGGGAATCTACAATACTATGAACCAGAAAAATCAAGTGTGTCACAACACATGCCAGCTAATAACCATAATTTTAGTTTACAAAATTTGAAACTAATACGAAATGTAAATGATCCTTATGAAGTAAATGTTTTTGAATTTCTTTATATAATTATTTAAGAATAAAAATAATTTAATGAAGAGTGACGATGGACGAATAAAAATCCAATTTTCAAAAAGTTTTATATTAGACCTTAAATTCACTGTAAATTTGTTTGTGTAAATTTTTTTGTTTGTATTGAATTTCTTGTTTGTATTGAATATTAATATTAATATCAAAATGTCATTATTTTTTAAATAGAGCTTACTGACGATATAACCATAGCTTCCGAAATGTACATTTGAGTAATAAATAAATAATTTGTGTTTTAGTCAATTAAATACAATATTTAATTTATTAAAATGATAAAGACGTAAAAATGAAACTCCCCACCAAAATTCAGCTTTGTTGGAATTTTTTCGAAGTAACATCATTTGTTATCTAATTTTCCTGGAATATTATGAATTTGATATATTTTGTATGTTTTGAAAGTATTTATTTTAGTTATTAAAAAAAGGTATTATTATTAACTTGAAAGAGATTTTTTTATTGGGACTCATTTATTTTCAAAATTACTCATTTTTTCAGCCTCTGGGACTCATTAAACCTTTATTAACACTGGACAACACACCAATCAAGCAATAGCTGTATATCATAATCATCATCCATCAAGTAAACATGACAAGTCAATTTCAGTAGCTCATTTCAACCTACTACATTTTCACCGGACGTTACTCTCTTATAGATTTACTAAATCTCATGTCGATTTCGTTTCAACAAAAACATCGACTTGCCGTCGATCCGCCGTCAATTTTTTTCTGAAAATCAAATTCGTTTCAAATTAAAACCAATATTTTTCTGGAAAAACAGATCCGTATTGAATCTCTTTTTGGAGACGGATTCAAAACGGATTCGTGCACAGATTCGTACACACACTACAATATTTGTTTTGACGTTTCTCAATTGTTGCGTCGTGAATTAATTTTTTATTTTGTGGCAGTGTACAGAAAAAGTAAATTAATATATTAAAAAATAAAAGAAATTGTTAAAAACTTCTTGGAAACAAATATTAAAAAAGTGCAAGTGGGCTTAGGAACTCCCCCGCGTCGGAATCGGAAATTAAAACGAAGTAATGATGTTTTAACGAATTGAAGATTTGTTTTTTTTTTAGAGCTGCCAAGCAACACACACAGTCCCAAAAAGAGATTCGGTCCGTAATCGTTCTTTTCAAAGCCAAAAAGTATTGGTTTTAGTAGCGAATCCTAATTATTGAAACGAAATCGACATCAAATAATGTTCTCACCGCTCCATAGGTAGATTCATTTTGACAGCACTATTTGAAATGCTTCATTTTCTCTTATTATGAAGAAGTGAGACAGACAGCTTCATCTGCGTCAAACGAAACGAAAAATTCATTTTGCCGATGAATGAGTTCATTTCGATATTGAAATAGGTTAGTTCGATTTGTACATCTATAGGTCCTATAAAAATTTTAATGGATATTGTTTTAAAGCTTTATTTGAGAAGATTTAAATTTATATCGTAAATCCTCATAGAAGAATTAGCTTAATCTAATTAAATCTCAATTAAATGGCCTTTGAATACGTAGTTTTATAGATTTGCATTTATATATACAGTGTACTCTGTCTTATGAACAAGAATACTCTCATAAGCGGAATCTCCCTTAAACTGACATGTTCACCAATTTTCATAACCACAATAGAATTCTACTAGCTCTTAAAAATTTTACCATTTTTGTTTTGCATACTTTTCTAACCAAAACCCAAATTTAAATAAACACCGTATTTTATCTTAAACAAGTGCATTTTTTAATAGGTTTTAAATAATATTATTTATTTATTTTTATGTAATTAAATTATTCTCGATCATAATTAGTATTTCTCGCATTATTTTTATATCTATATAAGCAGACGAAAATATTGGTACCTTCAGTGTTTACTGTTATACAGTGTTATTTGTTTAAAGAATAAAATATTGTACAACCTTTTGATGACACCAAGCAAATATAAATGAACAAAATTCAAGCCTTCTCAATTAAGTTGTTTCTTTTATTTCTTTTTTTTTCTCAAAGCACACCTTTTGTACGGGACGGTCAATTTTCTAAAACATTTATTGATACAAAATGTTAAGAAAAATTATTTAAAAAAATAAACGGTAACACTTAAAATGAAAGGCTGTAACTTTTTGTAGAGCCGTAGAACTCTCTTTTATTTATTGTCGTTTTAAATCAAATTGTTCACTTAAAAACTAAAGTTCAAATTCAAAATTTAATAACGTTTATTGTTGTTTTTACAAATTTTAATTTTTATAAATTTTTAGTCAAAAACCAGAAAACCGGATGTTAAAATGCAATGTACTTTTTAATAAAATTGAACTTAGTTTAAGGTCAGTTAATGAACAAAATGACTGACTTTCTAAACAAGAAGAAAATAAATAAAATTAGCAAAATCATCTTTTTAACCTAGTATCATACTTAAAATGATTTAACATATTACTAAATCGTTTAAAATCTTGCGCCATAGATTTTCAAAGTATTTTTTAATTAATGTTTATATGCAAAAATTCGTTAATTTAAGAAAAAATGGTATGACAATTTTAAGTATTTAATAATATAAACAAAATTTCTTAAAACCAGAATTTCAAAAAAAATCATTCACCCCTTTTCGAAAAATATTTTTTTTTTCAAAAATCCAAAAAAAAAATTTTTTTTTAATTTTGCTGTGCAGTATTATTTATAAATTTAAGAGTCCTGCTACTTAAAAACTTTGCCGCTTATGAGAAAGTTGAAAATAAAAAAAAAAATGGTTGTATGGCAGGTATAAGTAAAACATGTTTGACCAAAATATAGACTATACCTAAAGTACAGCACACACTCTTTTTTATCAAAATCGTTAGAGCCATTTTCGAGATAAATAAGATGGTACAAAAATTTTTTTGGGAAGTACCGTTATTCTTGGGGCTAAAAAAAACATTCAAAATGGATTTGAGACAATCAGTTAAAACACACTTAAGTACCAAGTTTATAGAAAATCGCTTCCGCCGTTAAGGCTGTAGAGAGTTGTCAAGCCAGACAGAGGGAATTGCGGGACACACTTTTTTGGTGTTCTCCATCATCGTAATATCAAGTCTGATTGCAATCTCGATTTCGATTTTTTTTCTAAATGCAAAACTTGCCCTAATAGTACCTATGTATATCGCAAGTAAAAATTGGCAATCGAAGTGCTATTCTCTTCGATTTAACCATCACCAATTTTAATTTGCTTAACATGATGTTACAGGTGACAATAGCTAAAGCACAACAAATTCCGTAAAGAAAATAATAAACATTAAATAAAAAAGTTACATATACGACATAGTGAACTTGCAGTATTTATACACAGCATTTCTTCTAAATTATATTTCTAACCCCCAGCTTCTGAGTGGTTGATCTTAAAACTGGTTTCAGAGTTGAACTGATCTTCATCTTCATATCAGTTGAACTTCGCTTAACTAAATCTTATGAAAAAAAGTTGGCAGCATTTTTCATTTCCTCGTCCTCCCTTTCTCTATCTGACACAAAAAAAAACACGCAAAACAACGAGAATTTAAAATAAAATAATATTCAAAACCACTATAACAACACGATTTGAATACACAATTTTGTTTTGTTCATAATATTTTCCGAAAAAAACGCTGAACTGAAGTTTAAACGGCAAAATAATTTCGGTTAACTTAAAATACAAATTGAACTCAGTTCAAAGCTTAACCGACACTGTGAAACCGAATAAATTGTTGATCTGAAGTTTAACAAAGGTGGAGTTTAAACTCGCACTGTGAAACTGGGGGTAAACGTTATGAATGTTTATTTAGCATTATGACGTTATACGTAGAGGAAGAATGTCAATTAAATTCAATATCATTAAATAATTTTTTGAGAATAATTTATTTAATATCATTCCATTCTCATTGAACACAAAACTAGTATTAGTGTACATTTTGTGTTTCACGCACAGACAAACCAGAGCGATAATCAGTTTCATCATACAACTAGTTTTCATTAAAACCACGACATTCTTGTTTATGAAACAAAAATTATACATACCAACGAGAAAGTAAAATGTTTGCAATTATTTTGATTTATATACATATACATAGGTACATATGTTGGTCTAAAATAATTTCTCTATTGCATTCTCCTTAAGATATTAGTATTCCAGATATATCTCGATTTTGCACAATTGTGAGATTGCAAGGGTTGACTTCCGTCATACAAGATAATAATATTGTGAAAATGTGTGTCGAACTAGAAACAGATCAGTGGTCTTTCAAAAATCTTTTCTCGCTAGGAAGTAGCATTGAAAACCCCCTTTTTTGTAATGTTGATTTATAGACAGAGATCCAAATAGACAGAAACTAATGGCGTTACAGTCCAACGCACATATATAATTACACCTCGGGTTGTTACAAGCAAATTTTTTTTTTTAACTAGTGCTTATTTCGTGAATGGTAACACATAGCTCATGTCTGATTTGACAGATAATTAGTTTTATCCTTCCGCTGAACGAATATGGTTGTGTATACGCTTGAACTACGCTAGGAAATATTGCGACATTACTTTGAAAATCATGGTAATGTTGCAGAATGTATGCGAAGATTGCGTACGGATTTGGGAAGAAGAGAAGCACCGTCACCTCCGTATGTTCGTTATCTTGTGAAAAAAGTGAAAGAAACTGGCATCCTCATCGATAAACCAAATCGTGAAAACCCAAAAACAGTTCGTTCACCCGAGAATATTGCTGCTGTGGCAGAAAGTGTGCGTGAAGCGCCATCAGCATCAATTCACTGTCGTTCTCAACAATTGAAAATTTCGGAGAAATCATTGAGACGAATTTTGCATAAAGACCTTGGTATGACACCATACAAAGTATGGTTGGTATAAATTGGTTCAGGAGTTGAAGTCAACTGACCATCCAATGCGTTTTCGCCTCGCTAAGTGGGCCTGCGATCGACTTAGAGAAGATGCCGATTTTGCCAAAAAAAATCATCTTTTCAGATGAAGCTCATTTTGATCTTGGCGGGTATGTAAACAAGCAAAATTGTCGCATTTGGGGCACAAAAAACCCGCACGCATACATTGAAAAGCCGATACACCCAAAACGAGTCACTGTTTGGTGCGGATTTTGGTCCAGAGGCATAATTAGGCCATTTTCCTTCGAAAATGAGCAAGGAGTGGCCGTTACAGTCAATAGCGATCGTTATCGGGCCATGTTGAACGAATTTTTGTTCACAAAAATTGAAGAGGAGGATATTGGCAATATTTGGTTTCAACAGGACGGCGCTACGTGCCACACAGCCGAAGCTACACTCGATGTTTTGCGCCCTGTTTTTGAAGATCGCATTATCAGCCGTAGCGCTGATGTCGTTTGGCCACCTCGGAGCTGCGATTTGACACCGTTGGACTATTATTTGTGGGTTTCCGTAAAAGATAAGTGTTACGCCGACAAGCCAGAGACAATTGACGCTTTAAATGACAATATTCGTGAAGCCATTGGTGAAATACAGCTGCACACAATCGATAATGTGCTTAAAAATTGGACCGATCGTGTAGGCTACTGCATGGCCAGCCGAGGCAGCCATTTGAATGAAATTATTTTCCATTATTAACCGAAAGGATTGTGATTTCAAATAAAAAAAGAAATTTGAGAAAATATTTATTATTTTTTTCTGTACTCGTAATTCCTTGAGGTGCCTTTGTTCGCATATTCTCTTGTCAAAAATTTGTTGGTGAGCCATCAACATAATGGAATTGACTCATCCATACTTCCACGATCATATAGCTATCTTACTCTGATATTTATTCCATTTGGTGATATTCTGTCACGGTCTAATCGCAACATCGATATTTGTGCTCCATTGTTAATTCCAAAACATTTCCGCAACCTCTTTCTAATGGCGGTAATATTATCTGTATTCATTGAAGAAAAAATGAGAACGAACAATAGAAGACAGAACAGATTAGAAAAGTCCGAACAAATTAGAAAAGGATAGAACATTCAATTAAACGTCATTTAACAAAACAATAACAAACATAAGAAAATGAAATTTTTTTTTCTAGTTGATAATTCTGTTTTTTTAATTTTATTTCTACTAAGAAATCTATATTATATAAAAGAATGTCGTGTTAGTTACACTTTTAATAACTCAAGAACGGCTGAACCAATTTCTGAAAATTGGTGAGGAGACGGACATAGGATTCTTTTATCCCATCTAACCGCGTTCGCGTGTGACGTGACATAAAACGTCAAAGAGAATGCAAGTCACTATAAAACGTGGTATAACAAAAACGCATCTATCACTGGATAACAAAACGCAAATGACGGCTAAGCGCATTATAGTTACATCTCCAAATCAGATACGCACATTATTTGCTATCATCATTTCGACATTCGATAGTAAATCCATCTAACCTGTGGCACAAATACAAAGATAATGTGTCAGAAGATATTTTACATCAAATTCGTGTCAGTTCCAAAAATCACGATCTTGAGATGAATGAGGAGATACATAATCGGGTTTTACTCTTGATCGAAGACATGTGTTACCTTATGTGCGGTAGTTTATTAGTCAGGTTTTTCTTATGGTCAATTATATGTGACATGTTCACGGGTCGGAAGATCATCTGAGTTGTTTGTTCTAGCGCCTGATAATAAAACCAAAAATGTCGTGTATTAGTAAGTACTTAACTGAAGAGGGTAACCTATGCACCAAAATACATGAACAATAAAGAATCATCAAAATTCTTAATTTTTTTATTTGTATTTGCTAATCAAAAATTGAACTTAATAAAATCCAAAATCTGCTTATTTATTGAATCTAAGGCGGAACAGAGTTCGCCAGGTCATCTAGTTATTACAAAAAACAGAGGTGTCTATTAACTCTAACCATAAACCAAATAAATAAAACAAGAAAAAACAAATAATTTAACATTTCTCACGATTCGGTTCTTTTGATTTTACTCAAAATCGAGAATAGAAAAATCAGTTCTTTTCTGTTATAGAATACTTCACTGAACATCAACAATTTAGAACAGACAATTCCTCGCTGAACACAAAAAATGTTTACTTTCCTGTCCAGAACACTTCAGAACAAGTCACTGAACAAAACTAAAATGAAGAACTCTCTCGTTGGGCCAATTTCCGGAAATAAATCCCAAATAGATCACTGTCATTTTTCAATTAAACTAAAATCAAAGTGACGAAACATATGATGCGATGACGAAAAAAAACTCAAATCCACCTCGTAGATTTTAGAATCTGGCATAGTAAGGAGTTTTTTTGTTTGCATATGTGTATGTGATACGCTACGTGTAAACTTATTCACACATCATCCAGAAGACTTTAGGCGAAGAGAATTCATTTTAATGCCAAATATTTGATCTCACAAAATGTTATGTTATGTCATGCAACCAGATAATTTTCCGCTTTGCAGAGAGATATAATTTTCTGCCAGACGTTTGCCTGAATACCCCCTTAAAAATACTTGCGTAAATGTGGGAAATAATCAGATGTTCTTTGAAATGAATTTATGAGGTTTTTTGATTCTCTTTCTACGTCAAATTCGTGAGATAATTTTATCTGATTTGCAGAATAGTTTTCCCATACAAACTTTGACAGTTCATTTCAGAAGATATAGAATTATATAATTTCTAAGGTTTCTCTGGGTTTTCCGCCGTTACATGAATACCCTTAATTTAATTGGTTATGCGATACTCTTCAAACTTCATAGTCTGTAAACTAAAAGTTAAAATAAGCTACTTAGCTTGTACTGTCAATTGTGTACTCTATCTAAGTTAAGTGTTATATAACTTACATAATGATCAATTATATTTTAGATACTTTTTTTGAAAATGCTTCACTTTCCTGGCTGATAAAAAGTATTAAAACATTTTTGGGAATCGTATCGGAAGCATGGAATGCTTTATTTGTGAAAAATAATTACGAGTCAAATGTTTTCTTTTTATTATTTTAAAATTGAAAATAATTAGAAGAAATTGCGTTTTCACGAATTCTCTTTGATTTGGACACTTACTAATCTTATCGTTTTTTTCCATGTTTTCATTTGTTTGATAAGATATTTTGCTAAATGGACACATTATTCATACATTGTATCTATATGTGCTTAAATGGTTTTTTAGGTGGCTGGTTTCGACATCGTAATCTTGACATTGCATTTGAAATATTTTACAGATAAAAGGGGCAATGAGAAAGTTTTTTGTTTGTGGTCTCTCATATATATTATATAGTATTAATTTTTAACAATATGTAAAGGCCCTTCGATTGAATTTTATTGGAATGTAAAAGATAAAGAATAAAATATGATAAAGTGGAAAAGAATATTATCAAATTTATATGTTTTTGTTTATATGATTAGACATCAAAAATGTATTTGCCTTCTTATTACGGTTTTCCCTTAAATAATACATATATTTTACTAACACAAAGCGTATATATTTTTACAACAGAAATAGCTACTATAGTGCAAGTTTTTAAGTGGAAAAAATCGAATTTGGGATTTTGATTAAGCGAATTTGCCTGCCATACAACCGTTTTGAAAAAAATATTTTTTTGAAAAACGGATTATTGTTTGCAAAAACAAAAAAATAATTTAACGGTTCTTAAACAAATTTGTTAAGGAAATCAAATGGAGCAGTTTTTGTCGAAAATGGTACACATATTTTATTGTAATTTAATTTACAATAGATACCAAATTTAAAATATTTTTTTTGACACATTTAGGTCGGGTAGCTTTCGGTGAAAATTTTTCTTTAGATTTTGATGAAATTTCATAGCAATTATATAAACAATACCACTTTTTTTCCACTTGCATATATCTAATTAATTGCTTGAGTCATTTTTTTTTATAATTTAATAAAATAGTGTTAATATTTAAAATAATGTTTTTTTATGAATATAGTTTTATGTAAATGTGAAAACTAATATAGTCAAACATTATTGAAATTTGAGAACACAATATATTAGGCAATAAAACCTTTCCTTTGTATTTAAACAAAACCTCAGTTAACGTAGAGAAATTTCTTAATACAGAGACAGGGCCTGATTCCCCTTGAGTGACACATGAGGCCATGACATCGAACTTCACATTTTGTGATAGTTAATTGTCTGCACAATATTGTCAACTGATATTTCACTTTGCTATAAAATTTCAAAAAAAAAAAAATAGAAACATTTGACTAAACAAATTTTCTAAAATTTAACGCATGTGTAAATGTATTTTTTTTTTTAATAAATATAAAACTTATAAAATTTTAAGGCTACAGTAAAATGTAAACAATCACAGATTATAGACTGACTTCTTTTAATGAATTTCATTAAACTTTTTTTTCTCAAGCATGTTTCTTTATGCGTTTAAACATTTTAGGAAATAATTAAAATATTTTAATCCGTTTGCTTATTATTGTGGTTTTAATATCCATATATGAAGACCTCATAAGCAAAATGTTCTGTGCGTTTACATTGAACTAACATATCAAATGTTTTATTGTTGATGCCTCCTGTTCCTTTGATAAATCCAGTGTTGGCATCTTCAGCATTAGCATCTGGATCGGCTAGAACTTCAACAAATGTGATTACATGGCCATCGCCAACATTTGGATAGTGAAGAAATACTTCGACATCTTCAGGTTTGCTAAATTGCTCCGAGTCCAAATGATTTGAAATCAGACGATCACCTACCAATTAATCAAAGAAAAAACATTAAATAAAATCATTTTTAATTTAAAATAGAAAAAAGATAGAAAAATCGTATTAAATAGAATGGTTAAACAGTTACGCAGTGAATACATATTTTGTGACCTATTTTATGTACAATACCCTTGTGTCAAATAAAGTACCATAAAACAACGATGACATTTCTATACTAAAATATCCTTATGTAGATACTATTCGGCTTGTAAGCACTTTTAGATCAAAATGCCTCTATTCCACGTTGCATAACATTTATGAATAACATTTTTCCATTTAATGACATTTGAACTTTACGCAGTCTCTAAGAATCGTTAATATAATAAGACTTTTAATACATATATTGAGCTACATTAAGTCGAAACAAATTACAAGAAATTCTTAAGGTAGTATTCCATTTTTGTTGGAAAATTCTGA
This sequence comes from Philhelius pedissequus, assembly GCA_910595825.1. Taxonomy (NCBI): domain Eukaryota; kingdom Metazoa; phylum Arthropoda; class Insecta; order Diptera; family Syrphidae; genus Philhelius; species Philhelius pedissequus. The sequence continues at coordinate 45,968,972 of OU343162.1, forward strand.
CAGGCAAGATAATCTACTTAAAATTAACAGATTGCGAAATTCGTAAAGTGACCACCATCGTTCCAGTTATGATAAGCTTATGATATTTGTTGAGAAATGTTTGTGTTATTTCCGAATATCTCATTAATGTCGTCACCGATTTTTTTGTAAATTTAATATTAAATTTTTCATACATTTTTTTTAAATAACCAAAACGAATACAGAAGACGAAGGAAAATCTATTTACTTATTTTAAATCCTTGAATCAATCTCTCTATGGTGATCTTATATAGTCCCATTTTAGTTTTCAAAAAAAAAGGAAATTTGTGAGAGCGTTTCTTGCATTTAATAAATAAATTTAAAGTTGGCGGGTCAGTAGACGGAAATTTATTGTCACTGACTTAATTTTTTAATAGCGATATACATACATACACTCTAAGAAAAATCGTGTAATTTTACCATCATAAAGCGAGGAAACTTTTTGCCTACCATAATTGCAGTATTTTTACGCACGTATTAATTCTAAATATTAAATGTGTAAATGTTAAACCTTTTTTTGTGTGTGATTTCAAATAAGGTAAAAATAATTGTCACAAACGAATTGCAAATGTTCAAAAAAATGTGTAACTTAGATCAAATGGTGGTTAATATAAGCATTGATTGCATAAGTACAAGCACTTTCTGTGTAGTTTTCATAAGGGGTTTGAATTTAAACAATATTTGCGTAACGTTTAAGCATTATTAGTTTAATACTGAACAATGGTGATTGGAAGGTACACAGATGTTGAAAATTTGCAACAAATGTTTGTAATATCCAACATAATGTGTTCAATTATTTTTTAACTATTGTCATGTGTATAAATACGTAACTTGCCTACTTTTACACTAAAAATTACATACAATTTCATGGTAAATTTACACGCAGTTTTTAGAGTATACTAAAACGATATTTGATCAACGTTATGACATTACTACTATAGAAGACATGAAAAAAGTTAGTTTCGCAATTCCATTTGACTGTCTTTACGTTAGGTTGATATATAGCCTAAGCCAAACGAAGGATTTTTTCTGAAAACTTTTTTTATACCAAAATATAAGGGTAGCCACACAACATTTTTAAAAATAATTAAATATGTTGAAAATGACTCAAACGATGATAATACACAAAATTCTGTGTCATATTGTAAGTATGTTAACAATAAAACGACAAGCTTTTAACATTAAATTACTTAACTTTAACTTTATTTAATAAAATTGTTATTTTTTTTAATTTACAAAGAAAGCAAACATAATCACCAAGATAATCCCCAAGACGTCTAGGGTCTATATTTTGGTCGAAACAAATTTTAATATATAATATTATTAGCGGGATTTGTTCTCTTTTCGGCTTTTTAATTAAAGAATCCACCCAATTCGATCAAAAATTGCTTACAGGTCGTTATTTAAACTCTAAATAATAAGTAATACTATACATATTATTCAAATCTTTGGAAAAGTATTTTTTTGGATTTTAAAACAAGAAAATATATCGAAAATTTGCTGCAATATCAGACATATGATATAAGCAATAATTGCTACTAACCAATACTGAGAATGAATTCATCCACTTTCAATTATTGGCAGCAGAATATGTCGAAATAAGTCAATATCAACCCAAAAATTATTTACGATAATTCGCTATTTTTCTGGAAGTTTACAAAATCGCGAAAAGAAATTGCCACTAAAAATATCTAAATCCCTTTACTACTCAGAAAATAATACGACAATACATGGTACTAGTTTGAACAAATTATTTGGTAACAATTCTAGAAGTTCTTAAAACTTGGTGAAATAACCTAGTTCACTAGCTGACCAAACAAATATTTGGTAATAAATTGACAGAAATAGGTCTTATTACTTGTATATCGAAGAAATAAATTGATAACTAATAGGATAACGATCAGGTGTCCTCAAATTATTTTTTTAATTTCAATATATGCCTGTAAGGCCTAAGGTCTTTTAAAAGCAACTTGAATTGCATGGCACTAGCTTGGCACAGTGGATTTGAGAACCAGGTATTGACTGTCTCATTTTAACCCATGGGCGGCATCCAATTAAAATTGGAAGTATAGAAAAGAATGCGCCTAGCGTGGGGATCGAACCCACATGTCCTAGTTAAAAATCAAGCACTTTATCCACTGCGCCATTGCCATTTATAGTTCCTATAAATAATACTGTTCGTTTTTTTATTGTTTCTGTTTATTTGTTTAATTTCCACTTTTTTACTTGCGATTATAGGTACTATAAGGCAAGTTATAATTGGGGTCACCCAATTCGGTCTGTCTGTCATGTCCTCGAGTCTACAGCTTAAACAGTTGGATAGATTTGGTAGATATTGTTTTTTCGGTAATATGCCCACACATTTTATTTTCTTTTTTTTAAGACGACAATAATAACAGTAGCTCAAACAAATATCTTATTTTTCTCAAAAACGGCTCCAACGATTTTTATAAAAAATAAATGAATGCATTAATAAAGGGAAAACGAAAATTTTGGTAATTTTTTTTTTTGGAAAAAAATGTTATTTTTAGTACATCTAGTAGTACCATTTTTTTTTTTGATTTTATGGGAAACGGTTAATTACATTTTCTTACGCAGAAGCTCCTAAAAAGTTTAAACACTATTGTAAGCCAAAATTTAAAAAAAAAAATGGAAATTAAAAAAAAACTTGAAAACTCAAAATTTCGAAAATCCATTAATTTTGTCGAAACATCGTATTCGGTAGTTTTTGATATTATCTTGAAAAGTTAAAAAACTATATTCCTAAAATGAAAAACAACGGTACCTCCCATACAAATGTAAAAAAAAAAACCGTTAAGAAAAAAATTGTATTTCTCGAAAACGGCTCCAAGAATTTTTGTGCGTGTTCTTAAATTAGTAGTGGACTGTACTAAAAAATATTTTTGTTTGTACTTAGTAACGGTACTTCCCATAGAACCACTTTTCATATTTTCGACTTTCTCAATATTGCATGAACCGATTAAAATATTTTTTTTTATACAAATGCTCCCTAAGGTTGTTAATAAAACTACATACCAAAATGTTCAAAAAAATTTTCGATTTTTAAAAAATAAATAATTTTTTTTTTTTTGGAAAAATCGATTTTTCAAAAACCAGTCACATAATTTTTTTTTTTAATTTAAATTTTAATTTTAATGGCGTTTCAAATTTTTTTCTAAAAATGTTTTCAAAATTTTATACATAAAAAATTAATTTATTAAAAAATCGCTCCAACGATTTTTGATTTTTTTTTATATATTCTTAGTTATCCATGAATTCAAATGGCATCTTTGTTTTCCCTCAAACTATAACGACTAAGCAATATAAAAATATTTAATTATGTGCATTACCCATTAATTTCTACCTTTATTATTATTCCCTTTTTACTTATTTTTGCGTACGACACTGAATACTAAATACAATGTAGGTCCTCATACATTTATATGTATATGACGTGTCTTTAAAAATCACATGAATCGTATGTATGCATATTGTACTTTAATTACAAAGTTATATGCATATAGCTACCTACCCAACTACATCCTTCAATTGCTTTATTATATGTGCAAGTTTACATATTTAGATTTCCTATGTAACTCTTCCTTGAACCATACAATCGACAATTCATTATACTAAGAATCAAAGTAATGTTCCCTTCATAGGCTTTAGACCTGCATAAAACAACTAGCCCTATCTAACCAAACCTCAATAGTTAGCTACATTAAAGTTGTTAGCTACAAGAGCAAGTTCGTACGATCCAATCGTGCATTTTATTTTGTTATGCTTCTAATATGGTGCCACCGTAGTCATAATTATACAGCAACAAATTATTAAAAAACTGTGTTTTGGGCGTTACGATATTTCAATTTTGGGCGATTTGGTCTAGGGCGATAAGACCTATATCCCAAATATTTGCAATTTTTCACTTCAAAACTAATAGATTTTTGTCCTCCTAATCTTGATAACAATGAAAAAATATTGATAATATGTAGGCATTATTTGTTTTGTTGATAACAATTTCTAAAAATCGGGTTCATAATTATTACCTTAAAGTCTGTATTCGAAAGTTCTCGTGTTTTAAAATTTACTAATATAAAACAAAAATTTATATCGCAAGCCAATAAATAATATTCATCTAAATGCATCTGAATTGAAACATTCATAGGAAAACTTTGTATTCGAGAAGATAAGATAAATTTTACCATGTAATTAATTCGAAAAATAATAATAACTCAAACTTACCAGCAATCCTTTGTCCTTTCGAAAATATAATATTTCCTTTAACATGACGAATTTTATTGAACAAGTCAAACGTAGCCTGCGGATTCAATGACTGATAAGAATTATTTTTTCCAATTACTTTAATATCTGAGTATTCCAATTCAATGCAGCTAACTGTCAATATTACAGCGATCAATACAATACTGAAAATCGCAACACTAGTCCCCAATAAACGCGCCATTATTTTTTTACTTATTTCGTTTTTTTATTTTAATTTTCTTGTGAACGAAATACCGCTCTCAATAGAAAGAAATAATTATTATATGTCAATATCTTATAGCTTGGTTCCGTATTGTACGACGTTCTAATAGTAACTCCCTTAACAAGTGTCCAGTATTTGGATATTTACGAAACACTTAGCCTTTAAATTTCAAAGATATCGCCAACGATTTTAATCGATTTTTTATATAGTTTTGCGAAACAATAAGCTCTTTTTGCACCTCAGAGATAAGATTTCAGCGTTTTTTTTTTATTGGAAAATATTTATTCCGAAGAGCTTTTAGAGCATTGTATTTGAGTATAAATACATAATAACTTTGAATTATGTGAGCAGTTAATTTATTTGGTATTATGAATTCATAGTCCAAATTTGTTGATCTCTGTGCGAAGGTATTTCATTTGGGTTTTTTATTTCGAAATAACTCCAATCAAAATACCATGGATGTATAAATCTTTAAAACATTTGGGGATTTTTAATTTTAATATTTAAGCTGCTGACAGTTAATTTGATAAGAAAACTGGCAAGATGGTAAGGTATGGAATGGCCACGATATTGCTGTGGAATTTGATTTATTTATAAACGTGTAACAAAGTAAATCATACCATTCCAGCAGGTAATTGAAATACACCATTTCATAAGGAATAAATAAAAAAAAACTTGACTATGTCCCAGGAAAACCAGTTGCTGGAAATTTTTATGACGTTTTCCTTTAATTGCCTTGTATCTTTCACACGAAGAAACTGGCACCAAGAAACTGAGGAGGAAACTGTGTAGATTATGTTGGGCTAATTGAAATACAAAGCAAAACGTCAAAAAAAACTTCAAATCGTTGACCGGGGAGATTTTTTTCATTCCCCTTACTTCTTGCCCTTCTCGCCGACAACTCCCAGTTGCCGGCAACTCAGTTTCCTTGTGTGAAATGGGACTATGTCCCCTTTCACACAGAGAAACCAGTTGCTGGAGATTTTTTTGACGTTTTCCTTTAATTGCCTTGTAGCTTTCACACGAAGAAACCGGCACCAGGAAACTGGGAAGATTATGTTGGGGTTATTGGAATGCAAAGCAAAGTGTCAAAAAAAAATCTCTTCAAATCGTTGACCGGGGAGATTTTTTTCATTCCACTTACTTCTTGCCCTTCTCGCCATCAAACTCCCAGTTGCCTTCAACTCAGTTTCCTTGTGTGAAAGGGGTCTATCTTTCAAGTCGAGTACGTCTTCTGAATGTTGCCAATTTTCTTTATTCCCGAATAGATTGATCCCCCAAAACACTTATTTATGATCTTATGTAGACATCATTAATTGACAGTTGTTAATTTACATCATTTATACTTTACTATTTTGTATTACCTTCTGTGACGGAGCGACCAACTTCGTCCATCATTTTAATGGCATTTTCGATTGGCCGTCCGTAACAGTCCGTTCCCCAATAAAACAACCGGAAACAATTTGACTGATTCTGAATTGTATGTATCACTGTAATTGTGAAAATTAAATTTAAAAAAAATCATATCGTCTAAAAAGAATTTCCAGGACACTTGATTGCAATTTAGATACACATTTTCTTGTATCAATATTAGGTCTGATCAGAGTTTTTTGGGCCGAAATTGGCAGCTTATAAGATTTTGAAGAGTAGGGATGAAATTCTCTCATTAAGAAAAAAAGTCTAAAAAAGTCTGGAACAGCAATTTTCTGCCAATTTTTAAACGTCAATACAACAGTTTTTTATATATATTTGTTTGTTTAAGATTCACATTTTTTCCTCTTTAAACTAATAATTTTGGATTTTAGTGGTTCTAAGATAATTTATTTGTTCAACTAATCTTCTCTTTCTTATTTAAAGGGTCCGCCAAATACCTTTTTTTTGAAAATGCTATAAAAAAAAACTACTGAATATTTTCTCAAATTTCTTTTTTTATTTGAAAGTACAATCCTTATAACAAACATCAATCTGACAATTGTAAATTTTCTGCCCACAAATTGCTGCCCACAAAAATTTATTGGGCAGAAATTGTCAAGAAATTGTAAGGAAGGGGAAATATTTTAGTCTCTCAAGGGTGCTCTCTTCTGCCCAAAACTACCAAATTTGTAATGGGGGTTTCGTTTGGTAAATTTATATTTTGATCTATAAATTGATTTATTTCGTTAGTATTGGTGTATATTTGTGTTTTTGAACCAGCTATCGGTATCAGCTATCTTGTCAAACTGATGGCTGTCAATTATAATGCATACTGGTGTTAGTAAAATAGGTGTAGATCAGCCGAAAAATCCAGATCTGCAAAATTGATTTAAAATCAAAAAATAAAGCAATTTATTTTGCCAACCGAAGGCAAAAATTGTCAAAATCAGTTTTTTGACAGATCTAAATCAAAAATAAATTGATTTGTGTTACCAAACGATAACCACATAAGTCTGGAAAAGGATTTAGCAGAAATTGGTGCCAATTTGTGACAATTGGCAGAGTGTAGATCAGACCTAAAATTTAACTTGCTTCTTTTTATGTCAATTTACCAGATTAGTAGTTTCCAATATACATATCGAAATTACACAAAACAAATCAACCCGATGATTTTGACATTTTAATTATGTGAGTGTATAAGTAATTCTGTTTTCGATTCTGAATTGAAATCCAGAATTGTTTTCTGTTCTGTTTAGAGTACCTAACTACTGTCATTTTGTGGGGGTCAGAATAGTACTGGACGGCCAATCGAAAAGGCCATAATTTTATGCGTATTTTTTTAGATTTCTCTCTTAACACATATGACATTTGGTATGTTGAGAAATATACTGAGAATACTCAGTCGATTTACTGACTGAACACAATGGCGATGCACTTGGAATAACTGTCAACATATTGAATATTACGAATACAACATACTGCTCCTATAGTCGAAGCTGTACTGGGGCCTACAAGACTTAAATCTCTCTCTAATCCGGAATCCCAAAAGAATACTTTTTTTATTTTGTCGGTTCTGAAGTTTGGAGTGATTGTATATGTAAAAATAATCAAAAATAATATTTGTTGCAGAATTAGGATACAAGAAATGACAAAAACTGTAAAGTTTGACGTTTACGTATATGAATGTGTAAGTGCTTCTTGTTTCGCTTCTGATTTCAAATCCAACAAATTTCTCTTCTTTTCAGAATAGTTGTATTGCTACATTAAGCGTTATGTTTTTTTAAGTTCCAATTCCAAGCAGAGTTTGAGTTGTCAAAACATTGTGTTTGTGTTTGTTTTTCCACTCAGAGAGTTCAGAGCTTGAAATGTGTGTTTTTTTCGTTCTTAACATATTCAGAGAGCGTTTGATGCGCTTAGAACATTTGAGTTAATTGGTGTCAACGCCAAAATGTGAAGATAGTAAAATGCACGACTGGGTTGCACGTACTCGCTCTTATGTTCGATCACATTGTATGCACAAGATTTTTAGCAGAACCGGCTAAATATATTTTTAAAATCGTTTTTTACTAAATTCCTTACATACACAATTTCTTTAATTTTTTTCTGAATAAAATTTGTTATGGTAATTTTATGTGATTAATAATATAAGCTTGAAATTATAATTTCGAAAAAATCGTTATACGTTTTCGAAATACTCGTATTGAATTTTCAAAATTCAAATAAATAAACATATTTCGAAAATGTTGGTATGCAATATTGTTTAGAATTTAAAGGGAAATCTACGTAAACATTTTAATCGAAATCCGTCAAGCCATTTGGATGCCCACGATAAAGTCGAAAGTATTGAAAGTATTTTTTTTTTTGTATTTTTATTGAGTTTTTTTTTTACATTTCACTTATTTACAAAATAGATACAATTATTCTTAGTTACAAATTTTGCTGCCGACTTAGAAGTGGTCTGGCTAATCAGTTATCGATTTTTATTTTTTAGATTTGTGTAATAATAATCAAAATACTTTAAATTCTATAGATTTTAATCTATACTTGTTCTTTAAAATAGCGTCCACTCAACAAGACGTTAACATTACTTAATGTCGAAAGTCAAAACAATGGTTGTATGGCAGGTACTGCTAATAACAAAATATTTATGTAAAAAAAAAATTGGACAAAAATGTAGACTATACCCAAAGTAGTGCACACAGTGTTTTTTTTTTTGTCAAAATCATTTGAGCCGTTTTCGAGATAATTAAGATGGTGAGGAAAATTTGTATGACAAGTACCGTTATTTTGGGGGCTAAAAAAAACCATTTAAAAATCTATTTGAGAAAATCAGCTAAAATATTCAACGTTGTACAGACAAACAGACAGACAGAATTGCGGAAACTACTTTTATGGTGTGCTATATCATCATAATTTCAAGTTTGATTAAAATCTCCAGTTCGAAATTCCAAATTCCAAATGCAAGTAAGAAATCGTATTATAAAATGTTTAAATAATGGGTCAAGCAGTTAAGGCTAAATCCAACTAGACAAACTTGTTCAAGCCAATACTTTCGTTTGATAACGACTTCTTATAAATAGTACTTACCAAATTAATTTCAAGTCTAAAATCAGAGGTTAGTCATAAACGATTTTTAAATCCATTCCGCGCACCGTAATGCACTTCACCACTGATTTTACCAATGGCTCACAAAAGTTGTTGTTTATCTACATATGTACATACAAACATATATATATATTTATATGTGTGCCCGTGAAAAAATAATGTTAAAAGAGAACGAATGACTTTATTAATTATAGTAATTGTAAATGATTGGCAATTCGCAATAATTGTTTATCTAGAATTTTTGTAGAAGCAACTGTTTGTTCATACTTATGTATGTATGTATGTATGTATGTACATATGTACAAATGTATGCAAATACATTATATGAATTTTATATCTAAACAAAAATCAGCAGATAAGACTATATCAATTCAGACATTTAGATTTAAAATATATGTACATTTTTTTTTTTTATTCAAAACAAAATATATCTACGTAATGAGGTATATATGAGCTGAACGTTTAAGCAAAAAATCGATAATGAAAATAAAAAAAAAATGTCCTTGTAAAACTGGTTGTAAATATAGAAGTGTTTATTTATAACTTTAAAATCGTAAGAATAGGATTAGCGCAAGCTTGAAAGGTTTGTACCTACGTAATTCTTTTCTCTAGCAAACCGATTGGTTTTGATAAGATATATTTTTTCTTTGTTTACTATTGTGGCGTTGTTTATAATAATTGCATAGGTAGCTTAATTGTAATAAAAATAATAATCTTCTAATCTAAAATGTCAATGAGCTGTAAATTTTGGATGTGGTATTTTGAGAACTCTTTGTTTTTTAGTAAACAATTTGGAAGAAATTCAAGTTACATGTTTCTTTTATAGAAGCGTTTGACATTTTGGTACTTCCATTTTTTTTTAAATTAACCATGTGGCTTTTACTATTGTAACTTTTTTCTAAGCCGACAATAGTTTTGAGGGTGGATTCGGCAAGGAGAAAATAGATAAATAAAAAGTCATAATCTAAACAGTGCCTAAAGAAAGTAGGTAAGTCCCCATTCACACAAGTAAGCCAGTTGCTGGAGATTTTTTTGACGTTAACCTTTAATTGCCTTGTAGCTTTCACACGGAAAAACTTTCACCAAGAAACTGAGGAGGAAACTGTGAAGATTGTGTTGGGCATAAACTACCCAGTAGGAAGTTTCAAAAAATTTATGCATGAATCACCAACTTTTTCATCAATGAGTGGAAGCTACACCCCATGAATTTGGTATGAAAACATCAATGAATTTAACATGGGGCTGTCATAAGCGTTCACCAAGTGATTTTCGGGGTGAATATTTAACAGTGAAATCACTAAGTAGGGATTCTAGCAAATTATATGTGATGAAAAATGGCATGAACGGTAAGCTGTGAAATCACTAGTTGAATTAGAGTTGCTTATTCAGCAGGTGAAAAATGGCATGAATGCTCATCCATTCATTCAATCTGTAAATGTAACTCGTTAATTCGCACATGAATGTTATATAATGAAAAATGGCATGAACGTTCAATTATGAAATCACTAGGTAAATCCCATATGATACCTGCTTCTTTTTTTCCTCATTTTGTATGCATTAAATAACATGAAAGTGTCAGTTATCTGTGAAAGAGGAAATATGTTTTTTTAAGGAAACAGAAACATTGTATATGTATGTTATACCCCCAAACATCATTTCATTAATTTATTTCGACGATTAGTCAATAATATAAACATTCAATTAAGAAAAAAAAATACGCTTAGGTAATAATAATTAAAATAAAAAAAAATAAATAAAATGTCTTGATGTAATCTTGATGCGAAAGTAAACCTTATCAATAATTGATTCTTTTAAATTTGATCTAATGTCGGTCTTAGCAATTCATTTTGTTAATTCTGCTGCGTAGGTTTTGCACTTTCAGTCGACAGGATTACGTATTGAGTATAATGCGCTAAAGGAAATATTGGCATTTTTTAATTTTGTTTTGAATAAAATCGAAGAAATACCCACCAGTCGCCAAATATGGGAGCGGGTCAAAATTCTGGTTTTAAAATACTGCTTTTCAGAATTCTGCTTTTAAAATGAAAATTCTGCTTTTCAAAATTCAGCTTTTTTCAATTTTTCTGCTTTTCAAAGTTCTGTTCGTCAGCAAAAAAGAAAAACGTTCTGCTTATTTTTTTTAATTTTTAGTTAACTTTTTTATTTACGATAGCAAACGAGAAACAAAAATAAAACAAAACATACCATTAGATAAACTTAAGTATGAAACAAAAATAACAAAAAAAAACAAGCAAAAACCAAAGAACTATGGTTTTTGAAATGCGCGCGCTTTTTAACATTTTCCAAACCTTTGTTTTCTTTATTATTTGCAGAATTTTAAAAAGCAGAATTTTGAAAGCAGAATTTTGTTAAAAGAATTTTGATCCCAACCGCCAAATATCTTAAGGTTAATAATTGAAACCTTTCAGCTGGCTCAATACAATTTCTGAACAAAAAAATAAACTTTTGTTGCTGGTTAAATGATGATAATGATAGGGAACAAAACTGGAATTTCTGGTTTATATGTTTTTTCACTTTCTCTAAAAAAAACCATCCCATCTATTCATGGATAGAGTTTCAAAGCTACAAATCCAACAATGTAAATAAATGGGTTTTGGGGGGTGAAACGTACAAAGGTTTGCAAAGCAAAACGTCAAAAAGATCTCTTCAAATCGTTTACCTGGGAGATTTTTTTCATTGCCCTTACTTCTTGCCCTTCTCGCCTACAAACTGCCAGTTGCCGGCAACTCAGTTTCCTTATATCAAAGCTGTCTAAGCCAAAAGTTGCACTGAGCTTGTAGGTAACAGAAGATAGTTATCGGCTCTGAAATCGATAAACAACTAAACCTCGTGAGTAGCCAGCACTTGGTGAAAATTTCTAGTTACCAAACAGGCATATTATTAATTGCCGTAAAACAAAATCTTACTTCTGTCTGGAGCAATAAACTGCTAAGTAGTTCTAGAGTTCTACCTGCAAAATAATTATAATAACAAATTGAATTAATATGGTTTTTCCGCTTTTGGGAATAATATGTTAATCAAGGACCAGTTTAAATGGAATCACCCAGGGACAGATACAAACATTTATATAGAGTTCTTGTTAAAAAGAATAACATCTGAAATTAACTATTAATTTTATGAAAAGTGGTGTTAAAATTCAACAAAATGTAGTCAGGTGCGATCTGTCGGTCGATGGGAGTAAAACTTTAATCATGTTCAACGACTTTCTTCTCCACTTTCTAATGGGGTTTTCCATTGGTAAATTCAGAATTAAATGCTGAATTTGATTTTTTCGTGGCATATTGAACGCGTTTTAAATAGATTATTTTATTTTATGGTGTTGGCGAATATTCGTATCTTCAAATCTGGTAGTTGTCAAAATAAATGCTTCAAAATGTACTAGCGCCTACTAGTGGGTTTATTAGAAAGAGATGTGGATTCACCGAAAAATAGGGATCTGCAAATTTGTCCCAAAATAAAAAAAAATTATTTCTTTTGCCAAATGGAAGGAACTATCAAAAACGAATAAAATTTTTGTACCAATGGAAAACTACATAAGTTTTGTTTTGAAATTTTTGAAGCAACGAACATTTATTTTTCGTAGATTTTTCCACTCTCTTTTTATGTTTTTTTTTTTGCTTAACTTTCCTGTAAATAAGAAATTAAAGTTAAAAAGAAAATCAATAAAATTTTTTCGAAACGATTCAAAACCAAATTAAATCGATTTTTTCATTTTTTTTTCTTGGAAGGAATTTTAAAAAAATAGATTTTTTTCTGATTATTATAAGGCTTTGCTTGGCCATGGCCATCAGAATATATATGGAAGTTTTAAATGACTACGCATTTTTTTATGACAATATGTTAATTTAAAGCGCTTTTAATTTTTAACATGGTAATTCCATAAAAGAAAAATTATTTGAGTCTTCAAGAGATACTGGTCAGGGTAACCACAAAGTCCTGACTTAAACAGAGTTATGAAACAAGAGATACATATCAATGAAAACTTTAGTCGTTTTTATATAGCAATCCGGAAGCCTTAAGGCTCTTCTTAGTGTTACTTGGATAAAATGACATTTCTCATTTCGAAAAGAGAAATTTGCTTCTGGATCGGAACCAGAAGCCTTCATGTACTCAAACGTCAAAATTGACAATTGTCATTTCGTGTATCTTAATTGTGCGAAGTGATTGGTCACGTTCAAAAGACGAAAAACGCCTTGAAAGCTAGTTACATTTCTGGTTGGGCAACTGCCAAAAAAAAATCGTTGCTCAATGTTTTGGAATGAACAACAACAACAACCTGAATTTGGTACCACAAAGTTTTTTTCTTATTATTTTTTTAGTGGTATGCTGGTCTCCTTTTTTATTTTATTTGAAAAACTTCTCTTTCGAGAATTGATCCAAGATCAGCAGACTTAGTATCCAATGCACTACACGTCACGCCACCGAGCCCACATGATCAAGTCCAACCCAATGCAGGATTTTTGCTCTTTATCAATTTTTTTTTTTCAAATTCCAAACAACCATATTAAATCGATTTAAGATTGATTTTTTTGTTTGTTGTAAGGAACTTGCAAAAAAAAGTGTGCGTGTAAATTCTATGAAATCTTGCTAAAACGCAAAATAGATCGATTATGTTTAGAAATAATTCGATTGTATTCAGAAAAAAAAACAATTTGTTGTTCATAATCAGAACCCAGAAACTTGACTATATAACTTTCAAGTTGACTACATCCTTACAAACGTGGCCATTTTCTTTCAACAAACAATATTTTTGATTTTGATTTTCATATACGAGTGTAGGTACAATTATTTTTGCTACAATCACACCAAACTTCAGAATCGTCAAAAAAAGTGTTGGAATCGCGGATCGGAGAGATGTTCCGGATTGCCAAATTAAACCGCCATTAAACTAACAACAGTTTTTTACTTTGTAACAGTTGCATTCGTTATTGTTTTTGTACTGAGATGGATTTGGAAATGTATGATTAGGGGCAGTTTTCATTTTAGAATATAGATAAACATAAATGGTCAACCAAAGTCAGCTTTCGAACTAAATCTATTGTCAAAATCTAACATGAAGTGCAAAACTGACAGCGGCCATTTCTGTCGCTCCAGCTTATGTTCGCGAAATTGATCGAAACTCACCAAAACGGCTTTTAATAGGCATATTCAACTAGCAATGTGGTGTCCCTCTGTTGCTAAAGTTGACTTAAGGGAGCAAAAAGGGAATATAACTAATATGCGAAATGATAAATAATTATGTTCGTATTTCGTTTTAACTCGATTTTGATATTTTCCTATTATAAATGCAATACAAAGTTATTTTTGTTAGACTTTTCTTACATTGATTTAGGAGATAATTCAGCTGAAGCTTATTTAAAAAAAAAGTTTTTTTTGTGATATATCAGTTACAATTAAAAAAAACGTGTTAAGTAAATATTATGTGTGTTCAATGATGCTTTTCAAAACAGATTAGAACATTTCAGAACAGAAAAATACAGGATTTTGCTTTCAATGAGAAATTTTCTGTTCTAAAGTATTCTGGATTGGTGTTTAATAGTGTTTAATGAGTCAGTTTGGAACAATTTAGAACAAGTTAGAACATATTTGTGAGAACTGCCAAACAAACTAATTGTTGTTGTTAAGAAAATACATTGCGGTGTTAGAATTAGATTTAGTTGATAAATCAATTTCCGTATCGGAATCACTCTCAATTTCATGAAAAATATTTTTTAAATTAAATGCAACTCCATTTCAGATTGCTTTTAAGAATGTTTCTACAAGAATAAATGAACTTGAATTGTAGGTAAGGAACAAAAGGCGTGTTTTTTTCTAAGCCCCGGGGAAATTTTACGAAAAAAACGATGAGTAGGATTAACAATTTGCATACTAAACCCAACAACAACTAATCCCTGGGGGTGCTTACCTTAAACCCAGAGAATTCTCGGGGCTTAGTCCCCTTTCACACAGGGAAACCAGTTGCTGGAGATTTTTTTGACGTTTTCCTTTAATTGCCTTGTAGCTTTCACATGAAGAAACTGGCACCGAGAAACTGAGGAGGAAACTGGGAAGATTTTGTTGGGCTAATTGAAATGCAAAGCAAAACGTCAAAAAAATCTCTTCAAATCGTTGACCGGGGAGATTTTTTTCATTCCCCTTACTTCTAGCCCTTCTCGCCAACACACTCCCAGTTGCCGGCAACTCAGTTTCCTTGTGTGAAAGGGGACTTAGCTATTGGAGAGGATAAAAACTGTGCTACCAAAAACTTTTTCACTAAGTTATCGATAAGATGTATAGAAACTTCAAAACTGACATTTTGATATGTCAAATAATTATCAATGGCCTTGTTCGGTGCGCGGCCGATAGGCTATCCAAGATACCTTTGTAGCGGATTTATTTTCGAACGATTCAGGTAGCTTTCTTATTATGTCAGTTGTATTGCATACACATCTGAAGTTTTGAATCAGCTGTTCCTCACATTTCCAAACGAATCTCAACTAATTCAATAAATTTTAGGGTAGCTTGAGATTTGTTTTTGACAACATATGTTTAGTTCATCAGCAGTTTTTTCCTTAGGCGTTACAACAACACCAAGCAATCCGGATCGGTTAGGTTCTTCCACCGAACGAGGCCAATTTTGTTTGGTTTGGTTGAGCTTTTGGTCTAAGTGTGTTGTTTTCCTGACGACCATGTCAACCTAACCTAACCTACCTTTTAATATACATTCCGCAACACAACACCAAATCAATTTTAATATTTTCCGCTTTTGTATTGCCTCTATGGTGTCGTAGATTTTTTTCACCTCGCCATGAGCACAACCTTCTACAGCGATTTTCATTTTTGCCTTTATTTTTATTATATGTACATTAAAACTTGAATGTGAAATTGTTATTAAATTAAAAATTATTTCTTGAAGTTGATATTCGTTCAATTAACAAGAATTGAATGAACTACAAAACAAAGGTTTCTCTGAGAAAATTGTTTTCTGCTGCGTTTTGTTGTACACGGGAGCAACCCAATACAGATTCTCTGCTACATCCTAGGCATACTACAATCTTCTTGATCGTCGTCCGCTCTTGCTCAGACCTATATTCCTAATGACATAGGAACTGAGCTTCCTGTCCCGAATAAGCAACTCTTCCACTAATATCATGTCACCAGTGACCGACGAATGGAGTAGTTTTCAAGTAGTTGAATTCTATGTACCACTGTATTTGCGAAAATTAAAATTAAAAGAAAATCACAATTAACTTGGTTCTTTTTATGTTATTTTAATAGAAAGTAGTTTAAATTCAATAAATATATCGAAATTACACAAAACAAATCAAACCGATGATTTTTAGAAGGATGAGGATGAGGCAAACAGTGATGTTTGTTTTTTCTTGTATTACAGCTGTTCTTCAAACGTCATCTTGCAAATTAATAGTGCTGCCAAGTATTTCACTAAGCGCCTTGGTCGTTTTTTTTCAACCATTTCCCCCGGATATTGCAAAAAACCGGACCAAATATTCTGTCAGAAGTTTCTCACAAATCAGTTCTGTTCTGTACTGTTCTGTTCTAACTTTTTCGTCACTGAGCAATCTTATTATCAGGTTGGAAATTTCGTAATTTTTATTAAGTTTACACGATGCATCTAGAAAAAAATACATTAAATTTTAAAAATACTCTTTTTTATTAATTGTTTTTTGTTTCATTTATTCTTAGTTTAATTAGGTAACATTAATTTACAATGTATTCGTATTAAGTATACAAGTATACACAAATTCCAAAAAAAATGTATACCTATGTATGTATGTGCGTAGGTATATTCTTTGCACCTAAAATATTACTACATTTTTGTGTTTACATTTCGTCAGCACCATCTTTCAATATAATTTATTTCAAAACACTGCGTATTTCCCTAGATAGTCCTGAAACTAACCAGACCCCCATTAATTGGACGAGAAAGAAGCATGTCTGCTATAATTGAACATAACAAATAATTTATGTGGTCATGAAGATTAATTGGACAATAATGAGCCAAAATCACCTGAGCCTCACATTATATGACATAGTGGAGTAAAGTATGTTAGTGTTATCAAATTAATCCTTATTTGTTGTTCCGGAAACCCTTTGTTTTTTTTAATATTGTAAAACAACAAAAATTTAATAGCCACTCTAGATGTTGGATAATTAAAGTAAATGAAATAAATTACAAAGCCTCAAGTACCTACTTTATTTTCTTTTGCTTATATATTTTATTGTGGATGTTATATGATGCGGGGTATTAAGTTGTAAGAAAAATAGTTTCTTACGATTAGGTCGCCTTTAAATTAGTTAAGATTAATCAACAAATTGTAAAAGCAGCTTATAATAATTTACTGCTACATAGTTTATAAAATAAATAAAATGTACGAGTGAGGCTTAGTCGCACTAACCTGCATCAGACGTACCTAATTAGTGATGATAAGTTACCAAGATTTTGTTTTTATCCTAATTCCTAATACTACGTTTTCATTAGAGCTCAAATTACAGATTACAGTTTTCTTGGTAAAAATTAAATAATTAGCATTAAATAAAATAGCTCTTAGGCCGAAAGACATGTTTTAAGAGTTATATAGTTTAGCAGTGCCCATAAAGGGCCAGTAAGCTAGATGTAAGGTATTGATAAGTAGGGTAATTTAATGAATTTTTGTCTAGCTTGCAGTTAGCTATAAGTTAATGATAAATAAAAATGAATTTCAAAAAAAAGTGTAATTAACTAATGAGAGGAATATGTTATAAATAACATGGGAATAAACCTTAAAAATAAATAGATTGCTCTAACTTTTTGAATAAATGTGAACCTTGACCGTTTTTTTTTTAAGAAACTGTTTCACACTTTAAAATTCATATTAAAAAACATGATTTAGTGGTGATTTATCTTTAACTCATGGATAAAATGCAATGTGTAACAACAAAATATCTGCTATTTGATACATAAAAGTTATGGTCTTTTCGATTGGCAAGCCGGAAAACTCTCCATCCAGAATACCAATAAAACAAACAAGCACATCCAATTTGATTCTGAAGTTTTTGTATCGCTGTATGTGTTTCATACATAGATATGCAAAATAGGCGGAAAGAGAGCAATACAAATTCCATTGTGGACTTGCTAAAATCGATTTTTAATTTTTTAGAACTTTGTATTTTCAATCACCCTTATTACGATTGGCGTTTATCTTGAACGACAGCTTTCACTTTTTGTATCGATTCACTTTTTAGGCGTTTTATGTCCTTTTCGATTGGTAATCCGGAAGAACTCTCCGATCCGGGATTCCAATCGAACAAGTAAACACTAGATTCTAGATTCTGAAAATTTATTTGAGTGTATGTGTAAGACGGGAAGTGTCAAACGCACAGTTGTGATTATTTTATTTTGTAAACATGGCTGACACAAATGTAGAAGATTTCGAAGTTATTCCTGATGAAAATGCGAAATTACAGTTATTGAAGAGAAAATTTGTCTTCGGAACAGATATCCATAACTTCAAGAGAAGAAATTGAAACTACAAAATTACAGACAAACCAAAACAAAACAATGATGTGAATAAATTAATTTGAATTTGAAATTTAGTAGGTGTGAGTGTGTGCGTGCTTCTGGTTTTGATTCTGACTTCAAATCCAGAAGGAAATTTCTCTTCTATCCAGGAGAAGAACTGTCATTTGATACCAATCGAACAGTTTCAGAAGCATTCGGAAGACTTCGGAAGCCTTCCGGACGACCAATCGAAAAGGCCATTAGTGTCGGTATTACGAAACTAAAACGGCACTCGTTGTCGATTGAAATATGTTCCACATAAGCAGCTGATTTTGAAAAAAATTATTTTTAATGCAACTGTCATTAATTTTTAAATTCATATTCATTTATTTTCTCAAGAAATGCGAACACGAAAATAACAAAATTGATATACATAATTAAAGATCCAAATTCCAAATCAAATCTGTGAAATTTGCCAGATACGAAGTCAGTATACATATGTATGTACTGACTTCGTATCTGGCAAATCTCACAGATATGATTTGGACAAATCAAATTTCTAATTTTTTTCAATTAAGATTATTCTCTTCTTTCCAGATTTATAATGCCTATAGATCCTTCAGGCTGAATAAGATAGCCTTTCTTTACTTCAATAAATAGCAGTACAAAATGCTTCAAGAAAGAAGGATATTGTGCGTCAATTTTAAAACTTGTTGTTGAAGAATTCAATGTTGTGCTATGATTCCAATTTGATTTCGTTTTGTGCATTTTGTGATACCTCCTAATTTTTACCCCAACCAAATTTAATAAAAAGTGTTAAAAAAGAATATACAAAACAACAAAACTTATATTTTTAGACAACTTCGTGACGAGTCGTTTAAACATTTTTGTTCGACAAAAAAGAGCGTTTTATTTGGCGTATAAACAAGGCGTAAGGCATATTTAAATAACGATGAGTGACGTTTCTCTCTCAAAAATTTAAGTTCCACTCGTATTAAGGCGTTACGCTGAGAAAAATGACTATACAACGCCAATCGTAATACAAATACTTGAAAATGATATTCGTTATTTAAGCGAAACGCCTATCGTAAGAAGCGTGAATATTAATCGATTCAAATATAATTCTTTTAACTATTTAAAATATTTTAAATTTTAAATTGAAGTTGAAATTACTGTTTACATTAAATGACTTTCCACACCTTTGAAAACTAGTTGTGTTTGAAATGAAATCAATCGTTTTCTCCTCTATTCAGGAGAAGAACTGTCACCCTGGATGTTAATAGAACACTTTAAGAAGGGCTTACACTCACTCCGAATGGTTCCGAATTACCATTCGAAAAGGCCATTATCACTCTTCATACCTACCCAAGAAGCTGGTTTAACGAAGAGACAAGTATTAACAAATGATTTACAGAAAAATATACAAGATAGCATTTACACTTCCTGTAGAAGATTTTCTTCTTGGATTTTTCGGACGGACCATTTATATTTATTAATCGAAAATTTTAACTCGCGGATTAACTTTTATTATATCGTTTAAAAAAAGCTGTGGATTAGTGGTGGAATAAGTGTTTTTTTTTAATTAATAGAGCTGTAAAAGTTTTTATCTAAAAACGTTGATAAGTAGTGGAGTTGTTAATAATAAGGGGTGTTCCAACAAGAGGTTTCATATTATTTTTTTTAAAATGGTATTGAGGAAAACCACACACATAATCATCAGAATTGAGTGGCAGTAATTAGCACTGTTTCATAGGATATCAGAATACATGAATATAAGTGAAACCAATGGAAAACGGATTTAGTAGTGCTTCTTGAGTGGATTCTAATTTCAAATCAAGTAGAGGTGTTTTCTTCTCAGAATAGTTAGAAGAGGACAATTGTGTCTCTTTCTTATTACTGTAATTTCAGATGGTAATTAGCCAGGGATGGTAATTTAACATGGCAGTGCTGCCTCAACAGCATAATTGTCGTTGCCATCAACACATTTGAAAAAAAAATTCAAATCAATTAATATTATACGCAATTTCAGGGGAAATTGATCTCCCTCGAGTTTTATTTTCCCCAGAATTTGAATACTATTGTTATGGCGTTTTTATTTGGCAATCCGGAATTGTTCTCCGATCCGGGATCCCAACTGAACACTTTTGTGTGATTCTGATGATTCTGAATTTTAATGAGATTGTATGTCTGAAAATAATTGTGTACGTGAGAATATTCAAATTCAAAAAAAATGTTTGTTGCACAATTATGATACAGAAAATGACAACAGTCGAGTTTGACGTTCAAGTATATGAATGTGTGAGTGCTTCTGGTTCTGAAGCAAAATTCTCTTCTTTTCAGAATTAGAACTGTCATTTTTTCCCAAGTGAACGCTTTCAGAAGAGTCCGGAAGGCTTCCGGATTGCCAAATAAAAACGACATTAGTCTCCCCCAAACAGAATCTCCCTGGCAAAATTCTTCGAATCAATTGAAGAAACAATTTTGAAAAATGATTTACTTGGCAGTTTGGGATGTATGTACTTCATAACTATTAATTACCCATTGGGTAAATTCACAAACGGATCACTGCAGCAATGATGCTCGATCATTTACGTCAAACATTAACAAACACAAACTTTTCGCATCACTTTGACCATCAACTGTTCATTATTGCAAAGGCATAAACATTTAACAAAAAAGCGCGAAGAAATATCGCCGCAACTGAACTTCATACAAATACTTGTGAAGTGCAGTTCCGCTGAAATGCATTTCCGTCGAGTGCGGTATTTTTAACACCAACCTATCCAACCTATTGAACGACGATGAAGTAGATTTTTGACTAATTATGTTCCATTTTGTCTAATTACGCTTGTCAAATTTCGGGCATTTATATCCTTGTTTTGAATTTAAATATGTACATATGTATATACACAGCCTCACATACATGTAGTAACAATAATTTGCCGCTTTCAGAACACGTAGTCGATTATGAAGCTAGTAAAGTTTGGGGTTTCTGATTCGCCAGCTCCCAACGAACTTTCTTTTTGTTTGGCTTTCAAGTCGACTGCGTCTTTTTGAACGTGGACAATGTTTTGAGTTGTTTAAAATTTACAATTATTTTTCTAGCAAAAGCTGTGAAAATAAAAATCATTCTGAACACAAAAAATCTTACTTATTTATTTTGTGTTTTATTTATTTAACGAAGCTGCCAAAATTGTTTAAATTAATTTTCTTAAATATCTTATTACAAAAATGAATTGAAATCCTTTTTTTTTAGTTTTTGAAAAAAAAAATGCGACACAATTGTTTTTTTTTACAATTATTATTTATTTACTGTTTTATGATTGTCTTAATATCCGCAGTAAACAATTGAAAATATTGTATTTTTAACGGAACAATTGTATGACGGCTAAATATAACATAATATGAATATAATTTCTGTTTTAATGAAATAAAATAAGCAACTGGGACTGATTTCACTTGTCGTCGAGTTAAGAGTTTCTTTTTTTAATTATATAATTTCAAATATTTCATTTAATTCTGCATGGTTTTATTGCTTTTTCGAATACCTATCTTAATGCTAAATATTATTTTATATTTTTATTATTTCTTTTATAAGATTCCGATTAAGTTGTGCTTAATTTAAATAAGCAAATAATCAAAATAGTTAAAGTGAATATTTACGGCAGTCAACGGGTGCAGAATTTAAGTCATTAAGGTGGGTCGGTAGAATAAAATAAGAAAAATTATTCCAAAATTTTACTCACAAAATTATAATCATTCTGTATGATTTTGTTTTACCTTCTAATAACTTCTTTTTTTAAGATAAAAAATGTTCCTATGATAAAAAAAAATATTCCTACAAATTCCCGACAGGTCCAACTCCAATTTCCGAAATATTTGATTTAATATTTTTTTTTTTTATAAAATTATCGATCTCGTGTTATCCACGATTTCGCACAAATCGGAGGATGTTTGCTTTGAGAGAATAATAATAATGAGTTTACATCAAATTAAATTATAAATTACATTTATGTATAATTAGTCATGTTTTATGTGTGTTACTATGCTATGTTCAATTTATATTTTCAGTACAGGAAAGATAGGATATTTGCCTTTTACTCTGAGTGTAGATGCTAATAAGTTCGTACTGTTTTAAAGCTCTTACAGGGTTATAGTAGTAAGCATACTGAATTATCACTAACGTAGCAGTGGTAACTCTGATACAATGTGTTTATTTTAAAAGCACATAACGAGGGTTGAATGCATGGTGAAGGCAGCAGTGTGTACTTGGATGTGCAGTAGGTAGGTCATGATGAGATATACACTGGTTTTAACAAGATTACAAAAACAATTTGTATGTAACTCGGTGGTTATTTTCAGTGGGAATTTAAGCGACAGGCACCATTGTGTTTGAAAAAGCCCTCCCATAAGGATACAAATGTACTTAAAATATAAATTGAACAGAGTATAGCCGACTATTATAAAAAGAATAATTAACACCTTAGTTTTTAAAAGTGTCATTTTTTTAGTTTTTTGAATATTTTTTTTCAACTTCGCTTTTTATATTCAGTAAATGACAAACATTAGCCCCACAAACATAATCGGAACCGTGACATTAATATTTTTTTTACAGAACAACATGAATGATTTTATCACATAAAAAAGTTTTTTTTTTCCATTTAGTTATTTTTTTATATAAAATTAAGAGCGAAATATAATCATTTATTATATTGTATACCTAGCTTACAAACTAATAACAAAAATTAAATTGTAGAATGCTTAATAACCTTCGAATGTTAAAAAGAAACAATATCTTTCCAAGAGAAAGTGCAATGCTATTTTGTTTTAGGACGTTTTGTTTTTTTATAACAATCAGTGGATATCTCTTCAATAATAAAACTAAATACTGAGTAAATTCCTAAAATCTTGGCCTGATGGATTTAAACCGCCACTGCTGATATCCATCGTTGACATCACAATGGCTAAGCATAAGTTGTGACGTCTGCGGATGTAACGCCATACATTTTTTATTTACCCTGTGTAGAAGATTGCGTGTTTGCTCGTTATATTGCCAAGGGCCGTCGACTGTACCCAATCTACAAACTGCTAACTTGACACCTTGTCTGTCAGCTTCGACACAACGTTCACCGACACCAAGTTGTCCAGCTGCATTCAGTCGTATAAGCTGGTTGTTGCCAGCTCCATGGCAGTGCTGTAGGCCCATGATGGCCGGTGGCTGTTGTCCCATTGAATCTAGGCAGTTATCTGTAGCAACTGAACGAAGTTCACCCCAGTGCATATTGGCAGGAAGAGCTGGGAACTTGTCATACACATCATATGCTACATTGTCCATGAACCACTGGAAGCTCTTGCACTTGAGGCGCTTCTTCAATGCCAACTGGGCTTTAATATCTCCCATATCCAAGTATCTTGCTAATGGTTCCCTTGTGTAAAAGTATTCTTTGTGTGTATCGTCAAACCATGTCTCAATAACTCGTTTGTAGTTGATTGTGATCAAGGGTCCCTTCTTTTGTTGTCCCAATTTTCCAAAGTTATACGGCATAAAACCACGATAGACATGTCCAACCTTCGAACAAGGCACCCATTCGATACTACCACCACATTGCCAGATCTTGAAACTCAGCTCAAAATTTTCGCCGCCCCAAACAAGCAAACCAGGATCATAGGCGCCCAGCTCCAAGAAATATTCGCGATTAATGGCAAATAGTCCTCCGGCGTGTGTTGGAGAGCGGTATGGTTCAGTGTTGTGTGCTCGTCGCTTTTTCTCTTTCTTTGGCACTTCGTTTTCTTTGTACAACATACCCCATTCAAAGATCCCACGATAATGATGTCCATTGCCGTAGACTGGACGATATTCAAAGGTCTTGTGATCGATTCCATCGATAATTGGCACCGTCATTACCGTTCTATCACGGTAGATAGGAGCCAATAGTGGTGGTAGCCAATTCAAGTTCACTTCACAATGAGCATCAAGGAAGACAATAACCTCTCCGGTTGCCTCTTGAGCACCTCTAGACCTGGTCCGAATCAGACCTTCTCTCTCTGTGTTTCTTATTAAACGAACAAGTCCATTAAATTGTTCTAAATATGTATCGAGTTTGTCTTTTAAATCAGCCTTATCGGAAAAGTCATCGACTAGCACGATTTCATGGAGTATATGTTTTGGTGAGCGATCAATAACCGAATGGACCGTACGCATTAAAACGGAAAAACCTTCATTGTGGAATACAATAATTATAGATGTTTTTGGCAAATCATATGGATAATCCCAATGCATGCATTCTTCTAAACGAGTATCGCGTACTGAACGATGCATGGATATCTCATTGGAACATGCAATATTCATTCCATATTCCATTTCAGAGTCTTCGGCTAGGTTCTTTTTCTCCGGTGGGAGAATGTATGCTTCGCCTTCTTCACCTGGCCCAGTTCGTTTTTGTAGATCACGCGGTTCAAAGTTGCCTAAGCCTATAATAACATACAAAAAAAAAACAATTATTATTATTATGATATTATTAATCAAGAACAGGCTTCAATTTAACAAGATAAAATTTATTTCTAGATAGATAACGTAACAGAAAAAGAGAACAACTCATCCTTAACGTATTATGAATAATTCAAACGAAATAAAATCTGTAAATACGGAAAATTACATATCGACTAAAATTTAATTTAATTGTTGTTATTAAACATGGCGGATATGAATAAGAACATGAAGAGACTAGTAGACTAATTGGTTTTTTCCTGACCATAGCCTTATTCACGAAGTCAGGTACCAATTTTTAGGTTTTCATTAATATCAATAAGTAGGTTTTTATCCATACAAATCAAACAAGGACGGTTTGCCTACCTTGTCTAGTCTGGTGTCAATGAAGGAGATCTTTCAATGCATCATACCCATAGAGAGTATGATACACAAAGGTTTTGTACCGTTTACTGATTTGCAACTTAAGCACTTATGTGACAGTTTACGCAGAGAAAAAAGTAACACATAAGCGATTTAGGTTGAACATAAATATTTACAATTCGTATCAGCAAAGGGGCCGTATTCTATCAGAATAGTACCGCATATAACCAAATTTGGTAGAAAGTCTAACATTACTCTCTTGATCAAAAACTACACGCTAACGTATAACTATCGACTATGCCTGTCAACAAACAAGAAATCATCAAAAAGTCCAGAGTGAAATAACATTAATTGTTAATTTTAGGGCATATTAAAATAATTTAAGATACATAGACGATATCGTCATCACGGCGGAAAAAAATGTCAATGCTGAAAAGACAAAATACTAGGCGGCATGCATCAGCAGTTTATCAAAAAATCCAGGTTAGTTGGATGCGCTTGCTCAATTATACAAAATTTTAAACTAGCCACATGTAGCTTTTATCTTTGAATTTATTAACACACATTTCAAGTGTGAACGTTATAAGTTAATAATAACCTGTGGCACTAAAGTAGATGGTAAATCTGCTCAAAAGTTTGGGTAAACATTATGAGTTTCTTTCATTTATAATTAATTTATGTTATCAACAAATCAATAATATAAATAAAAATTAAATGCACGACTGGATCGTACGAACTTGTTCTTGTAGCTAACAACTTTAATGTAGCTAACCATTGAGGTTTAGTTAGTTAGGTGTAGTTATCATACGCAGTTTTAAAGCCTATGTAGGTAAGATTAACTTGATTCTTAGTATATTGAATTGTCGAATGGATGATTCAAGGAATAGTTACATAGGTACCTGCCTACAAATTTATATTTAAATCTTAGTTATGGATTTTAATTATGTAAGTTAGGAGAGTAAAATGTATCTACATATCCATAAATACATATTGATGGAACCTAAGTATGTAAACATGTACATATAATAATGAAAATGAAGGATGTTGGTGGGTAGGTAGCTATATGCATATAACTTTATAGTTTAGGTGCATTATGCATAAATAAGATTCATGTGATTTTTCAAGACATATTATGTATATATATATATATATGTATAGGGCCTACATTATATTTAGTATTCAGTGGAGTACGCAAAAATAGTTAAAAATGGAATAATACGAGTAATAAGGTAGAAATAAATGGATA
This sequence comes from Philhelius pedissequus, assembly GCA_910595825.1. Taxonomy (NCBI): domain Eukaryota; kingdom Metazoa; phylum Arthropoda; class Insecta; order Diptera; family Syrphidae; genus Philhelius; species Philhelius pedissequus. The sequence goes on from OU343162.1 coordinate 45,995,586, forward strand.
ATACACATACTTAAATGTTTTTATATTGCTTAGTCGTTATAGTTTTCGGGGAATTAAAGTTGCCATTTGAATTCATGGATAAATAAGAATATATCAAAAAAAAATCAAAAATCGTTGGAGCGGGTTTTTAATAAATTAATTTTTTAGGTATTAAATTTTGAAAACATTTTTCGAAAAAAAATTTGAAATGCCATTTTGAAGATATTATTTATAATTCAAAATAGCTTTTAACGGTCTTTAGTCCACAAAAGTTGCATTTCGTCCCGGCAATCTCACTTGGACTCATCAGTTGTATATAAAATTGTATTATAAAAAAAAACACCTTCTGATATTATTAATATACATATAAAATTCAAATTTAAAAAATATTCTTTTCAAAAAACTTTTTTTCTTAAAACTTGAGTATGCAGTCTTATTAACAACTTTTGGGAGCATTTGTATAAAAAAAATTATTTTAATCGGTTTATCCAATATTGAGAAAGTCGAAAAGTGGAAAGAAAAAAGTGGTTCTATGGGAAGTACCGTTAATTAGTACGCAAAAAAATATTTTTATATTTAAAAGTGAACTGTACTTATCTGAGAACACACAAATTTTTTTATAAGAATTCTTGGAGTCGTTTTCGAGAAATAATTTTTTTTCTTAACGGTTTTTTAACATTTGTATGGGAGGTACCGTTGTTTTTTATTTTAGAAAAATAGTTTTTTTAACTATTCAAGATAATGTCAAAAAATCACCAAATACGAAGTTTTGAAAAAATCTATTAAGTCGTTTTCGAAATTTTGAGTTTTCAAAAAAAAAATTAATTTCCAAAAACATTTTTTTTTTTGAAAAATTTTGGTACACAGTAGTGTTTAAATTCTCTAGGAGCTTCTGCGTAAAAAATTTAAAAAAATCAAATTAACCGTTTTGGAGAAAATCTTAAACCAAAAGGTACCCTTTCCTTTCGTTAATGAACTGATTTTTTTTATGAAAAGTTTGAGCCGTTTTTGAGAATAATACGATTTTTTTTGGCCAAAAAAATGTATGGAAGCTACTGTTATTTGTCGTCTTAAAAAAATGAAAAAAAAACGTGTGGGCATATATACCGAATATACCGAAAAAACAATATGTACCAAGTTTGAAGCAAATCCACCGAACCGTTTAGGTTACAGACTCGAGGACAGACAGACGGAATTGACTTTTTTGGTGTTCTCTGTGATCGTAATGTCATGTTTGATTGTTAGAAAAAAAAAATTTTTTACGAATACACTGGACGTCCAGTATTACGAATGCCGATATAACGAATGTCCAGTATAACGAATCACCGTTTGAAGTCCATTGATATCTCTAAATAACGAATAATGAAAAATTTTACTACTTTATATAACGAATGCTGTTCAATTTCAAGGAAAAGAAACAAAACAAAACATGAGAATCGTTTTTTCTTTTCTAACAGATCTCAGTAGTTTTTTTCTGCGTTTGAAAATGTTTGTACATACAACAAAACGGTTCATGTAGGTACCGTTGGTTTTTTTTTTGCTTACAAGTCTGGAATTTTTTCGCAGATGTTGTTTCTTATTGAGTAGATGCAGTTCGAATTTGTTTTTAGATAAGTTTTTTTGTTTGTGATAATCAATATTTAATAGAAAGTGAGTGTTTTATTTAAACATTTCGTTGACTAAATTTCTAAAATGAAGGTAGCTCGGAAGCGCCCGTCTATAGCTGAAAAAATTAAGATCATTGATGAATGCAGTGCTGGAGTTCCCCTTAAAATAATTTCTGAGAAATATAAAATTCCGAAGTCTAGCATCTGTACAATAAGGTCCCAAAAACGATTGCTTCTGAGGAGTCTCAATGCAACGAAAAGTGGAACCTCTGAAAGGCGGTCCCTAAGGAAAGGTGAGTATCCACGAATGGAAAAAAAACTTTTCGAATGGTTCCTCCAGCAGCGCGAAAATCATATTCCTATAAGTGGCTCCATACTAAAGGCTAAAGCTCAAGCCCTACACAAAAAGTATTCGACTGAAAATTTCTTCGCAAGCGATGGATGGCTCACTAAATTTAAAAAGAGATTTGGAGTTCGTTTGCTCAAGACAACGGGAGAAAAGTTATCTTCACAAGCTGAGTTTGTTGAACCCTTTAAAAAGTCATTGGCAGAAATAATTGAGCGACATCAACTTTCTTTGGACGCAGTTTTTAATGCTGACGAAACAGCGCTTTACTGGAAAATGCTGCCGGTTTCCACCTACGTACACTCTAGGGAAGACACAGCTCCAGGACGAAAAACTTCCAAGGAACGGGTAACGTTTTTAGCATGCTCCAATGCATCGGGATCCAAAAAAATTAAGCCATTCATTATTGGTAAATCCAAGAATCCACGTTCATTTAAAAACAAACAGTTGCCAGTCAACTATGGTCATACTAAATCTGCTTGGATGACGGCCACCCTTTTTAAAGATTGGTTTTTTATGCGTTTTGTTCCAGAGGTATGTTTGAAGACAATTCAGCATTAAGATACATTTGCATTCTTTTATTAGGTCGAGACATTTTTGGATTCAATTAACTTACCTAGAAGAGCTCTTCTTTTGCTGGACAATGCACCAAGCCATCCATCAGCAGAAGACCTAATAAAAGAAACAGACGATGGGCGAATTTGGGTTGTTTACATGCCACCAAACGTAACAGCCCTAATTCAACCAATGGATCAGAATGCGATCCGCTTGGCAAAATTATTTTACAGGAACAGTTTGCTCACTAAGATTGTTAGCTCGAGGGTTACAAATGTTATACAATCACTGAAGGAGCTGAACTTATTCGAAGCTGTGTCACTTATCGCACTTTCGTGGAAAAAGGTTTCACCAGTGTCTCTCAAAAAGTGTTGGCGAAAAATACTTGATGGAATAACACCAGAATTCGAAGAGGAAGATAACATTCCATTGGCTGCTCTTCTGAGAGACGAAGAAATGGTTTCCATATCTCAAACAGTCAGACTAGTAAATGAAGCTTTTCCAGAGGTAGTTTATGATTAATAGTCTTTTTTTTACGATACTTTAGCTCATTCAACTCTTTTTTTTTAAGTCATCTTTTACGGTTGATGACCTGGATGTTTGGAATAGAGTCGAAGAAGGTGAAGGCCAATTAGTTCAAGAAGAGGAGGATGAGACAGTCATCAACATCAACGAAGACGAAGATGATGACAGAGGTGCTGATGGGCAAGTTCGAATGACCAAACACCAAGACGCAATCGAAAGCTTTAAAACGTGTATTAAATGGGCCGAAGAAAACCAACGAGATTGCTTCAAAATATTGAATCTACGGCAGTTGCAGGAAGAAGCTGTCCACAAGTGGTATGAACAAACCAAAACCTTCAAACAAACTCAAATAAATGAGTTTTTTTCTTCTCAAAATTGATTCAATTTGTGCGATTGTAAAAAGTTGATATAATAAAAACTTTTTAATTATTTGCACATATAATGTTTTTTTTTTAAGTTGAAAAAATTGGTTTCGATATAACGAATCTTTCGATATTACGAATTGGCTGAACATTATATCTTTCGTTATACTGGACGTCCAGTGTACATAACTTGCCTTATAGTACCTATAATCGCAAGTAAAAAATACCTCATAATTTCAGTCCTGTTCAATATCCACAAATGTGGATGTTTTGCTCAATATGCGTATGAACTTCATTCATTTCTATTTTATTCGAAATATTTAATTTGAAGTTTGTAGGCTATTGAACAAAATGATATGAATTCGGTATGTTTAAAACAAATTATTTTGTTTAATTAGTTGAAATTTTTGTTCAATTAAATTAAATTAAAATAGTAAAAGCACAAATAAAAACGTTAATGGATAATACGACAAAATAATACATCGAAGTGGGCCTATCAATCATGAAAATGTTTAAAGGAGAAAGTATAATACATGTCAGCTGTAATATTTACCGGAAAGTTTTAAAGGAATCATTCAACTTGTCTTTTTTACAACTATGAAAAAACGGGTGGCAATGACGCATTGGGTACAGTGCTTGAGTGCAAACTTATGGCGTTTTTATTTGGCAATCCGGATCCGATCCGGGATCCCAACTGAACACTTTTTTTGATTCTGACGATTCAGAATTTTAATGTAATTATATGTGTGAAAATAATTGTGTACGTGGAAATATTCAAATTCAAAAAAAAAAATGTTTGCTGCACAATTATGACAATGACAACAGATGTGTTTGACGTTCAAGTATATGAATGTGTGAGTGCTTCTGGTTTCGATTCTGATTTCAAATCCAGAAGCCAAATTCTCTTCTTTTCAGAATCAGGTTCCGGATTGCCAAATAAAAACGACATTAGACGTGTGGGTTCGATCCCCACGCTAGGCAGCTTTCTTTTCTATACCTCCAATTTTAATTGGATGCCGTGCAATTCAGGTTGCATTTAAAAGACCTTAGGTCTTACATATATATAATAGTAGATATAGTTAAAAATTATTATTATAAAAGTGACTCTAAAAAAAAAGATTATAATTTAAATCGCATCACAAAAGTGATAACTGCGCAAAAGTTCAAAGTCATATCGATCGAAAGAATCAATTGTGAAGACACGGCGGTAATTGCTTACGACCTACAGATGGTTGTTGCTCTCCCTAAAGCAAATATCTCTAGTTACTCTTATAGGCGTAAGTAAGCTGTCTATAATTTGACCGGATTTTGTCAAAATAAGAGAGTAACTGACTGGGGAATTTGGCATGAAACGCTCATGTATGTATCAGCAGTATTTTAATAAACGTTGTAAAAGACCTTCCAAAAATAAAAAAAAATAATGTTGTGATCCGATGATCGCGTTCCCGCAAAGTAATAATATAATGGTATCGGTGGTAGCATTACTTAGATTCGGGTTGGTACTCATACAAGCAATATTAAACAAATGTTCTGAACCAGGACATTCCCAAGTAGAGGAAGTTGATGCTGTTCATAGTGGCATAGAAAAATTATGTGAAGGATTTCACTGATCAACGTTTTTATGACAACATTATAAGAAAACATTAAATCCAATGACTGAATTTAACTACTTATATTTTTACATTCCTAACAGAATTCTGTAAAACTTATACTGTCAAAAAAGTGCTTTAATAAGGACTGTCATTTGTTCTATATAAATTAATATAAAGTAGATTTAGATCTACAAAAATTAAATAAGAATTGAAGCCTTGGAAAAGACATATCTGTTTTGTTTTTAGTTCAAAAAGAAAAATGTAATATTTACGGTTTAAAAAAAAAAATTAATTGAGAAATAACAGAGAATCTTTTTATAACCTATTTATATGGTTTTGTTTAAAATGAAAATGTAGTCAAATATGTATTAAAATTTATAAACCTAACATATGTACAGTGTTTTTCTAGCTATATTTCTAATTCCTAATGAAATCAGAAGCCTGTTTTATAGAAAATACATCACATACATTGTATTATTTTGTCAGCTCTGATGTATTATTTCTGTTTCATAGAAACGTTGTATGATAAACTGACATACATCATTGTACAAACGGACTATCGACTGTAAGGACTGAAAAGTTGTATGTTCCTGTTTCATAGAATTTTATCATACATCATTTTAATACAAATATTTGTAAATTGTTCATACATTTCAAACAGCAAAACGTTCTGAGACCTGTTTCACAGATCATACAACACATACAATGTATGATTTTCAAAATTCTGCTATATGATTTCTGGTTCATAGAATTGTTGTATGATTTTAATAAAGTTGATTTTCTGACCAATTTGTGGATTTAGTATTGCACAGTGGAAATGTAGTTTTTCTTCGGCTTTTTTGGTCGCAGTAATTTTCGCAATGAAACATGATTTGTTGTCATACGACAATTTATGAACGAAAACTTGACTGGAAGTATTTGAATGTTGCATGAACCTGTTTCATAGATTTTATTTTAATAAATCATACAACAGTTTAATGTCAAATTTATCATACATTTCATACAGCGTAATAGATTCCTGTGGAATAATTTGTATCCTTTGAACAAGTTTACAAATAAGCAAAAATATTCCAATTAACTATTTAGTTTATTATATTAATATTTTCTTATTGTAAAAGGAAGCCAAGAGGCGGCAAATTCTTGTTCTTCAGAAAAATGAAAAAGACTAGTGTTGCTTTTGGGAAGTTTGCCAGTCCACGGCTACTAAAGTGATTATTTACGATGCTGATAAATGTGTATTCTATACTTATGTGTGCATATGTAGGTACATAAATGCCTAAAATGAAGTAGGTATTTATTTTAAATATATAAACTGTAATTGCAGTAGTCGAAGGGAAATAAATCTTTATGTTTCTGCATCATGTGTATTTATTTATAATACTTCTTTCTGGTCTGACAGTCCTTATGGGCTCTATAACAAATACAAAACTAATTAATTCAAATAGTTTAAATAAGTTAAATTTCTAAGTCATTCCACTGCATCTTTATTTTATTAAATATTTTCGACTTCAGCATCTACAGCTGAATTGCAAGTTTTAAAATGATTTATTTATGTTCTCATAATATAATGTTTTAATAAATAATATAATCTAAACAAGCTCAACACACATTCTAGTCATTGAATTTTTCAATAAAAAAGGACTCTTGATTCTTGACTCTAAGATTATCCTAGGGCGTCTTCCAATTGTAATATTAGTTTCGATTAAATTCAAAACATCTTCACCAACAAATAGCAAATTCAATGTCTCTTAATATAAAATTACACAAATATTTGGTTTGAAAACTTTATTTCACGTTTATATTTAATATGACAATTCTTTAAATTTTCTTTTGTTGATTAATAATATTAGGTCTGATCCACACTCTACCAATTGACACAAATTGGCACCAATTTCTGCGAAAACCTGTTTCAGATTTACAAATTTGGTAGTTTTTGGCAGAAGAGAGCGCTCTTGAGAGAGTAAAATATTTCTCCTTCCTGACAATTTCTTGCCAATTCCTGCCCAATAAATTTTTGTAGGCAGCAATTTGTGGGCAGAAAATTTACACGTGTCAGACTGACGTTTGTCATAAACGAAAAAAAAACGTTTCGTAGTTGTTGTGGAAAAATATTTTTTGATCAAATAAATTAATTTAGAAACACTAAAATACAAAATAATTAGTTTGAAGAGAAAAAATGTGAATTTACAGCAAATAAAGAAATAAAAAAAAAACAAATGTGTTGACGTTTAAAAATTGTGCACAATCTGTTCCAGACTTTTTCGGACTTTATTTCTCAATGAGAGAATTTTATCCCCACTCTTCAAGTTTTGACAATCTACCAATTTCTGCCCAAAAAAAGTCTGGATCAGACCTATTATTTTGAATTTTAATTGACTAGTAATGTCAAATTGAAAAACAACGAAATTCCAAATCATACAAGAAAACAAAAATCAATCATACAACACTTCCAATGAAATCTGTGAAACAGAAAGTTGTATGTGTTGTATGATCTGTGAAACAGGGCCCTGGTGTAAGGAAGATGAATTCTATTAAATGAAACTACAAAAGGCTGAGTTTTAAGTTTATAATTAAAATAAAAAATGTTTATAGATTATTCTGTGTGTTCTAAAAGTAAACAATAATTAATTTACTCATTTTCTTTCTTTTCTTTTTATTCAAGGTCAGACAAGCCATACTACTTCCTTACATTAAAAGCAAATGGAACTAATAATGAGAATATAATGCATTGTTTGTAGAGTTTTATATGTGTTTTCACAATAAATTATCCGAAATAAGTGAGCAAACTCACTGCAAACTTGTTGCAATGGATTTAAAGCGTCATTGCAATTCGTTTGATGAGCAATAAAAAGCCCAAAACGTTCTAAAATTAACACATGTCGTAGGGATCCGGAATTTCTCAACGAAGTATGGGCCTTCCAAATTGGAATTGTTCTTTCCAAAAACTCTCTTGGTCATCTTCTTGCAAGTCAATTATCCCCATCAAATAATAAATCTTCGTTAAAAATTGTATTCATTGCACACACGAGACTATTTCCAAAAGAATAAAACCGGTTTTGTGGGCGAAGGAAGCGAAGTGTGCAGTATGCCACAGACTGAAATTTCAACTCTAAATTTCGTGGATGAACGAAGACTAAAACTAACACATACATAATAGTTTAAATGGTCAAATATACGATAGAAATACTGACCCATATAAAAAGAGGTTCATGTATACAATTCTCCGCTCAGCTGAAATCATCTCGTGTGTGCTTGGACTTAGACGAAAACCGGTTTTAGTCCAAAAATTGTTCATCCCGTGTGTGCAGGCCCATTATCTTTATTGTTTTAGAAATTTTTGTTTCTTTTGAAGAAATCAACATTTATCGAAAAATGTAAACTCACAATTTATTTAAGTCAAATTTCAAAACAAATACACAGCGCGTGTTTACCCCTGCGTTAATGAAGTGCGAAAGAGAAAGAAATAACGAAACGATGAAACAGAAATTAATCTATCTGAACACGCGCGGGTAGGATTTTCCTTGTGTGTTTTTGACGTTTCTCTTTCAACTTTTTCTTTCTTTTTCGGATTTCCTTAATTTTCGCTGTAGATGAATGAACACAAATCTAAATGCCTGACGAATTTAAATGGAACAAAGAAAAAACGTCTAATGTCGTTTTTATTTGGCAATCCGGAAGCCTTCCGGACTCGTTCATTTGGGAAAAAATGACAGTTCTAATTCTGAAAAGAAGAGAATTTTGCTTCTGGATTTGAAATCAGAATCAGAACCAGATGCACTCACACATTCATATACTTGAACGTCAAACTCGACTGTTGTCATTTTCTGTATCATAATTGTGCAACAAACATTTTTTTTTTAATTTGAATATTCTCACGTACACAATTATTTTCACACATACAATCTCATTAACATTCAGAATCGTCAGAATCACACAAAAGGGTTCAGTTGGAATCCCGGATCGGAGAAGAATTTCGGATTGCCAAATAAAAACGCCATAAGCTTATTTTAAATTACCAAAAGAACCCCATTATCTACAATCCTTGGCTTTGTCATCCGGAATACCTATCTAAATAACTTTGCCTTCCATTTTTCTGGGCAAAGAAGATAAAATGAAAGATAGCGGTCAAATAAACGCGCAGGACTGAGAAAAAGGCTTCGTGTAACAACACGCGCGTTACCGAATTGAAGTTCAAAAGAAAATAACCAAGAACTGCGCGTTACAGTCACGCGCTGTGTAATACCTGACTTACTTCCAGTCAAATCTATGAAATAGAAAATTGTACATATGTGATGTGAAGTATGAAAACAACAAAGCTGCTGGCCCCGACGGACTACCCGCCGAACTCTTTAAAGCAGCCGGAGATGACCTGGTACAGTGCATACACCAACTCATCTCTAAAGTCTGGTCAGAAGAAAGTATGCCTGATGAATGGAACCTCAGCATCGTTTGCCCGATCCACAAAAAAGGAGACCCTCTAAACTGCGCCAACTATAGAGGAATAAGTCTACTGAATATCGCGTACAAGATTATTTCTGCTGTATTATGTGAACGTCTGAAACCATTTGCCAGCAACCTGATTGGACCCTATCAGTGCGATTTCAGGCCAGAAAGTCCAGAATCGATCAAATGTTCACACTACGGCAGATCCTGGAAACTATCCAAGAACTCCAAATCGATACCCACCATCTCTTTATCGATTTTAAGTCCGCGTACGATAGCATTTATAGAGACGAGCTATACAGAGCCATGTCTGGTTTTGGCATCCCAAAAAAAAGAGAACTTTCGCTGGTCCGTCAAGGTTGGTACTGACCTCACAAAAGCTTTTGATGTCACGAAAGGATTCCGACAAGGTGATGCGCTATCGTGCGATTTCTTCAACTTAATACTTGAAAAAATTGCAAGAAATTCCCAAGTTAACTCTACTGGCACAATTTTTTTCAAGTCTGTGCAATTGTTAGCATACGCTGATGGCATAGACATCATTGGCAGAACCCAGCGAGCTGTCACTGGAGCGTTTAATAAAATTGAAACTGAAGCGGCTAAGATAGGACTAGATGTCAATGATGCCAAAACGAAGTACCTGTTGTGCACAAAAAGGGACACACACACCGGCGGATTGGATAAAACGTCACAATAGACAGGTACAACTTTGAGGTAGTTAGGTACTTTGTCTACCTCGGATCTCGTTAGAAATAAAGCGAAGAATAACTCTTGTAAATCGCTGTTCCTATGGGCTAGGGAGGCAACTGAGTAGTAAAGCCCTCTCTCGAAAAACAAAGCAGACTCTTTATAAGACTCTGATCATCCCAGTCCTGCTCTATGGCGCGGAGACATGGACTCTATCGAAAGCGGATGAAGATATATTTAGTCGTTTCGAGCGTAAGGTTCTTCGCAAGATTTTCGGCCCTATCTGCGTTAACGGGCTTTGGAGGAGAAGGTTCAAACACGAACTATACGAGCTGTACAGCGACATTGACCTGGTACAAAAAATACGTATATCACGTTTAAGATGGCTAGGTCATGTAGAGCGTATGGACAACAATGTTCCGGCTCGCAGGATCTTCGATTCCAACCCAGATGGAAGACACAGTCAATGAGGACCTCGCCTAAGGTGGCGTGCTCAAGTGGAAGATGAACTCAACCAACTTGGAGTGCGTAACTGGAGGCGGCTAGCCAAAGACCGAGCTAGCTGAGGAGGCATGTTGGTTGAGGCCCAGATTCGTTCCGAACTGTAGCGCCACCTAAGTACGAGTAAGTATGAAAATAATTTTAATGTACATAATGTTGTATGTGATGTATTTTCTATAAAACATGCCCCAGATTTAAATACTGGTAGTTATTTTTTTTTGTTCTATTTAATATATATTCCATATTTCCTTAATTTTTGTGTTAGTTTTTGGCTTGTTCAATATACATTTTTACATTACATTACATTACATATTATACTACTCCGTAGATAAATCCACGAAGTAGAGACACTGAAGCACTGGCAACGAAACCATTGGCTTTAAACATCACATACATTAATACAACAGAGAGAGACAGAGAAAGAAAGAACACACAACAGAAGAAACATTTTTTTTTGTTCAATATGCAGACATTTTTTCAACTTGTCATCGATAATAATTCTCGATATAACTTTGTTCAATATGCAAAATGGCTATTTCATTGATTTAAATTTATAAGTAAATTTAAGAAAAATTATATGGAAATTGTTTTATGTAGAAAATTGTCAAACGTGTTCAGAAAAAAATCACTTCTAAAGAAAAACTACAAAACAAAAACAAAACTAAAAATCGATTTCCCCAACATTTTGAAAAATGGATATAGAACAAGCTAACTCAGCTGACAAAATGTATATTTTTAAATCTGTTTTTTTTTTAGAGTACGTAAATAGCAAAAATGCGTTTAAATGAAATAGAGATATTAGAATGGTTAGAAATAATGACGATACACATAATAACATATTTTTAGAATCCTTATTTGTTATAGTTTGATGAAAAAAAAATGCCATTTAAATTCTTGGACAAATATGAATAAATAAAAAAATCAAAAATCGCATGTATAAAATTTTGAAAATATTTTTTAAGAAAAAAATTTGAAACACCAATTTAAAGTAATTATTAATATACCGTTATATCGTTTTTAAAATCGATTTTTCAAAAAAAATAGTACGTATTTATTTTTTGTTTAAATCGAAAAAACATTATTTTGAAAATTTGAATATGCAATATTATTTATAATTCTAAGGAGCATTTGTATACAAAAATTATTTAAATCGGTAAATCGAATAGTGAGAAAGTCGAACATATGAAATGTGGTTCTATGGCAAGTACCGTTAATAAAATAAATTATTTTTTTACTTAAAATTGGCCTACCCTAATTTAAGAACACACGGTTTTTTTCGAAAATTCTTGGACCGTTTTTAAGAAAAAAAAATTCTTAGTTTGATTTAACATTTGTATGGGAGGTTCCGTTGTTTTTTGTTTTAGGAAAATATTTTTGTATTAGTAAAATATTTTTGTTTAGGTACACACGATAATAAGGGTATTCATGAAACGGCGGAAAAGCCGTATAAGCCTCAGGAACCAATTAATTTCAAATAAATTATCTGGTTTCTGATTTTTATACGGGTTTTCCGCCGTTGCATTAATACCCTTAATGTGAAGAAAGTACTAAATACAAATTTTTGAAGAAATCGATTTAATCGGTTTCAAAATATTGAGTTTTCCAAAAAACTATAAGACTTTTGAAAAAAAAATTTGGGAGCTTTTCCGTAAAAAAATCAAATGAATTGCTTTCCAGAAAATCGAAAACCAAAAAAAAATGGTACTCCTACAAAAAAAAACATTTTTTCCAAAAAAAAAAAATTGTCTTCCTTCTCCCTTCACTAAATTTTGTTTATAAAAATTGTTGGAGCCATTTTCGATATAACGCACCGTTATTTTTGGGTCTAAAAAAAGATTCAAAAATCTATTTAGTGGGGTTTTTGTTTGGTAAATTCATATGTACATATTTGTATCTATAAATTAATTTTTTTCGTAAAGAATCGAATAGGTTTTCAGATTGATTTTTATTTGCTATAGTATTGGCGTATATTTGTGTCTGTGAACCAGCTAGCGGTATCAGCTGTCTTGTCAAACTGATGCCTGTCAATTATGATGCATAGTGGTGTTAGTAAAAGTGGTGCCTAAAAATCCAGATCTGCAAAATTGATTTAAAATCAAAAAATAAATTAATTTTGAATTGTCAAAATCAGTTTTTTGTCAGATCTAAATAAAAAAAAAAGATTTTTGTTACCAAATTAAAATCCTATAAGACAATCATCAATAACGCTTAAGAACCAAGTTTGAAGAAAATCGCTTCAGCCGCTTAGGCTGTAGATCGTTGTACAGAGAAGCAGACAGACAGATGGAATTGCAGGACCCACTTTTTTTGTCGTTCTCTTCATCCTAATGTCAAGTTTGATTACAATCAACTTGCCCTATAGTACATAGGTATGTATGCCCAAGTAAAAATGGGGTCAAGTCTTACGAAAACCAGATTTCGTTTAAAAATGAAGTTTAAGATAATCTTTTGAGGAACATTATGAATATGGGAAAATATTAAGTCCAAAAATTCACATTTAAAAAAGAATTCCGACTTTTATTCATCAACTTATTAAAACAAAAATTATTTTTTTTGGAAACACTCAAATAAATAAGCGATAAAAAAATAGCACCATTGCTTCATCATAAACGGTGATTTTTTAAGAGCTTGGTTTTTGAAAATTCAAAAAAACACAGAAGCTTGTAAAAAGTGAATGAAATTTTTATTTGTATCGATAAATCAATTTCTGCATTTACTTTTTAAAAATAATTTCACTTAAATGTTGCCCGCGGCTACGCTTCAGGTGGTCCATTCTGAAGGTCCAATTTTGGCAAACTTTTTCACACATTTCGGCCGGAATCTCACCAATGACGCGTTCAATGTTGGCTTCCAAGGCAGCAATCGTGTTTGGCTTGTCCCCATAGACAATAGACTTAACATAGCCCCACAAAACATATTCTAACGGGGTCAAATCACATGATCTTGGTGACCAATTGACTGCGCCAAAACGTGAGATCAACTGCTCACCAAATTCGCCTCTCAATTGATGCATGGTTTCGCGTGCAGTGTGGCATGTGGCACCGTCCTGTTGGAACCACATGTCGACCGAGTTCAATTCTTGCATTTTCGGCAAAAAAAAATCTGTTATCATCGAACGGTACCTTTCTCCATTGACCGTAACCCTGCGGCCTTCATCGTCCTTGAAGAAGTACGGCCCCCAATGATGCCGCCTGCCCATAAACTAAACCGCAACAAACAGTGCATTTTTCGGGATGCATTGGTAGCTGCTGAATTGCCTCTGGCTGCTCTTCACTCCAAATACGGCAATTCTGCTTATTCACGTATCCACTTAGCCAAAAATGAGCCTCGTCGCTGAAGACAATTTTGCGATAAAACACATTTTTCAGAGAGCACGAATTTTGATAATAAATTTCAATAATTTGCAAACGTTGTTCAGGCGTAAGTCTATTCATGATGAAATGGCAAACAATACTGAATCGAAATGTCAAATGTTCGTGGAATTTGTCATGTGTGATCTGTCAAAAATATAAAAGTCAAAAACCAAGTAGCAAAAAAATCACCCGTTATAAACGTCAAAAACCAAGTAGCAAAAAAATCACCCGTTACAACTTAAAATTAAAACATCATAAAAATAAAAAATCCTTTTCTATAATTTTATTCTTTATAAGTAGTCCAGCAAAATTAGTATTTTGTTGAATAGCCTTTGTTGGCTATTACTGCTTCACAACGTCCGGTCATTGAATTTACCAAATGTTAGCCTATCGGAATATTTTCTCAGGAGACCTTTAATGCAGCCCATAGTTTTGTGTTACTAGTCGGTATGGTTTCAGAGACTGATTTTTTCACGCCAGCCCACAGATTTTCAATCGGGTTTAGGTCAGGCGATTGGACTGGTCACTCCATCATATTAATTGAATGATCTCCAAACCATTTTTAGCCTTCTTACTGGTGTGCTTGGGGTCATTGGCCCGTGGGAAGACCCGCAAAAGGGTCATATCTTCCTCTGCAGAAGGCATCTTAACGTTTTCGAGTATATTAACGTAAAATTGTTGATCCATGATGGGTTTAATCCAATATATGGGACCAACACCATAGTAGGAAAAACAAGCCCACACCATTATGCTTGAAGCTCCGTGCTTACATACTTTATTTGTGTATTTGGTATTACATACCGCTTTCGGAGGGTTCCTCACATAGGAACGGGATCCTTTACCGCCAAACAATACGATTTTACTTTCATCTGTCCATAGAACATTGCGCCATTTCTCTACGGGCAAATTCAAATGCTGTCTTGCAAATATAAAACGCTTTTTAGCACGTTTTGAAGTTAAAAGAGGTACTACAGGCAGTTAAATTATGTTCCCTCAATCTGTGGCGAACGGTTTCCACGCAAGCTGTAATATTCAGCTCTTTTTTTTAGCCCAGTTGCAGGCTTAAAGGGAGTTTTATGCCTTTCACGGACTAGGCGCCTGATGAGAGTTGTCTTCATAACAGGTTTTCGTCCATGAGATTAGGTTTTAGGTGTGTATGTTATTGCATTTCGAATCATTTTGTTGGAACAGCCAACAAACCGCTGAACTTCTCCATACGTTTTACCTTCCGAGATCATTTTTTGTTACTTCCCGTTTTTCGTTGGTACAATGCTTTCCACGACCCATTTTCTTTAAAGAATTGTAAATTTTGTGTTTTAAATGAAGATACAAATTAAATATAAGCAAATTAAATAGCACTTGGCCGCCTTACCTCACAAGAAAAAATAGTTTTTGTTACGAAAACTGCGATCAGTGCTATTATTTTTACCGCACAAAAAATATGATTTTCGCATTATGGTCTCGTAAGGAAAGAACCCTTACCATTTTAACGCCAGAGATATACAATAGAGAGAGGTGATAGTTCAAGTATTAACATAATAATAGTAGAAGCTGTAAATATTTTTCTATTCACTCATTTAAAGAAGTTCAAATGAAACTTGTACCAGTGATGCTATTTTTTTTACCGACACTGTATATACATATCAGTACATTAAAAGCTTCTGAAAAGTTTAAGGGAAATTTAAAAGGTCAACAATGTGTACTTAAAAACTGTTTACGACGTAAATTAAATCTCCTAAAAAAAATCTTTGAAATGATTTATGAATTACTGTTATTTGTGTGTGGACCATTAAAAATTAAATCAAAAGATTTGATTTGCATAACTTATTACTAAACATTATAGATAACATGATTAGCCACCGCATCAAGTATAGATATTTCAAATCAAACATACATACATATATGTACATAACTATTTATAGATAAATATTTCCAAATGTTGTTGTTTGTTAACAAACAGACATGTCATAGATCTGCTCCCGAAAGTGAAAGGCATTTGAATTTATATATGTAAATATGTAAATATATATTTAAAATATTCTCTTTTTATCTACATATCATTTACGTAAGTACAAGACTCTACAAAATATACCAAAGACTATGTTCAGTTTCTTATAACAAAAAAAAATAAAATATATGTTTGCACAATGTTTTTATTTACCAAACACGAAACAGTTATATTTGCACAGAAACGGCTAAAAATAGGAGCTACGCCATCAACTCTAATCATTTTTATATGGAGTGTTTGTCTGTACAAAATGCTATTTTCTATTAATCCTAAATTTTTTTCCTAAATGTCATTTGTTATTACAAAGGCGTAAAATCCATCAGAAAGTTTTCTACTACAAAAGATCCCTAAATCAAGTCACCTCAAGCAAACATAAACATGTGTGACAAAGGATCAGTTTTCATAGCTAACTGGCAATAGTGAATATCTAAGAAAAAGCTGACTATATCTTGACGGAGCCACTTATCACATAGCCATATCAGATTCAGCTACATATTGATGTAGCCAAAAAAGTATCTTTGTACAGGCGTTGAAAGAGCGGTAGCATACACAGATGATTTAGTACTTCTTGTGTCGGGTAAATTCACGAGCTGGCCCGGCAGGGATCGGCCTTTATAGCTCGCTTGGAGATGATGTGTCTATTCCACTCGCTTCTATGAAGGGCAAAATTCTTTCAGTTTTCAATCCAACAAAAAATGAAACAATTTCTGGCCTTACTACAATAAATCCCGCACAAACGATCTCATTTGTAGATCAAGGCGGGACATAGCAAGGGTAGTCGCTACGTGTACTGGGTACTGGCCCTTGGGTGAGCACGCAGAAAAACTGGGTGTTCCTCATAACACATACTGCCGTAGCTGTAAAACCAAATAGAAAAGGAAACAATGCTTCACTTTCTTTGCAAGTGTCCCGCAGGTGCTCCCATAACTCACTTAAGCCTTCTAGACAGTATCCAAAAAAGACCTTTAAAAATGATAGGTGATAAAACAGTAACGGAAACTATTGCACCTCTTAAGCACCGTCCCAATGTTCCATGCCTTTCATTATTCTATCGTTATTTCTATAGACAGTGTTCTAGTGAAATAGCCAGTTACATTCCTCCCCTTAAACTTTTCCGTAACACTTGCGCTTCTAGGAATGATCATCAGTTTACCCTTGAGCCCAACTTCGGACGTACTGTCAAGTATAGCGATTCCTTCCTTAGCGGCACCACACGAATGTGGAATGCTTTACCCGAACGAATTTTTCCCTCTCATTGCGTTATTCAGACATTTAAAACCAATGTACATCGGTATCTCCTGTCTAATCCTATCCAATTTTCCTAATCGCTCGCACTGTGTATAAACATTTTAAGGGTAGTCTTAACCCCTTGAGTGCGCGCATGATTAAAAAACAAATACAAAAAAAGTGTCCCGCTCAGGCTAAGAATGCAATCCCTTAGATGGGATTTTTTTCTGATCTAAAAGAATTGTCTGATACAAAAGTTAAAAACTTATTCTCTCTCATCAACGGATCGAAATTGCTCTAGCGTTTTCCGCTAAAAATCTTTTTATTCAGGTCTAAACGCGAGTTCACTCTGACCGCCATTTTACCTATCTACCTACAGGCGTTGACAAACTTTACTGATTAAATGCAGTTAATTGCCAAGAGTTTGGCTGAACCGTGCACCTAAATATGACTTAATCTTTTTAAAATTACATATCATACTATGAGCACCAATATATGTATATATCCTCGGAGATTTTCCAGGTACTCATATTCCAGCTACTCAATTTCTATCGTTTGATAGAATAACTAAATAAATGAAGGACACGTGGTCTGATGAAGGCAATAAATACGCCTCCAATTGATTTTGTGTCTCATAGGCCAGTAAATTGGAGAAAACTAGCTTATAAACTAAAATGTCAGCTACAATATTTTCATACAGAATTGGTAATGTTACAAAGTAACAAAAAATGTAATAGGTAGGTATATGTTGCTTTCGATTGACACTGTCTTGCAAAAAGAAAATAGAAAGCCATAGCAACCTAATGCATTTGCTAACTAATTACCTAATCAATGCGAAAGAAATAACCAAGGCAATTTGTAGAGGCAACAACTTTTTTTTTGTTTTCAAATTACCTACTATGAATCTTTGCTCAGGAAATGTTAAATTATCTTTTAAACATTGACGACGACTAACATGTGGCAAATATTTATCAGAACTGTTAATGAGCTACAAAGAAATTTCTCTTCCTGTCGTAGATAATCATAATCAATTGGAGAGAAGAAAGCGTAAAAGGGATATTATACTTCTAAAAGGGAAAACTAGCATTAACCCACGTCGATATTGTTTCAACAAATATGACGCCTTCATATTTATTGATCAACCATTTTAAAACACCTACAAAGCCCTTTACTCGAATATTTTGTTATCAAAAGAAGCGGCCACGCGTGAGGTGGCCAAAAAAAAAAGTATAGGTATAGACAACGAACAAAAGGCAAGTGTATGGATAATTAAACAAAAAATGGTCTAGATAAATCACATCGAGACTGGTTTTATCAGATAAATGGCACATCAGAGTTTTAATGATCAACACGCTTTCACCAGGTAAAACACGATTATAGTGTGACCTATGGAGAAGATCTATTTTAATGTCAAGGTTAGCTTATGTCCTATATTTGTGATTTTGTGTTAATAGCCGGTACTTACCTGTGACTAGGACTGGTGTTTGATGACCCCTTCGAAGAGCAGAATGCTTGGCTGAATTGTAGACGTCACGAACCTTCTTCTGGCCATCAGACCAACTGGCAAGTATATAAATCAACGGCAGGATAACTAGGGCGCAAATGATCAAACGGATGATTCGTCCGCACCGAAAATTTGTCAAACGCATATTTGAGATTTTACTCTAAAACAATTAATACAATTAAATTTTATAAACGATAAAGTGATGCAATTTAATTTCCGGAGCCTTATTTAATGCAATTGAATAATTTCTGCCGCTAGCTTCTATTGTAAAACGCTTAAGAAAAATCTTTTGTCGACGTGTCGGTCAGAGCCGCACTTGATTTTCTTCTTATTTTTTGATTTCGTGAGCAGCACAATCGAGTAACGATACACAAACTGAATAAACAAAAGCGAAAAATACAATCAAATGAGATAGAGGGAGTGAGAGAAAGTCATTTGTTTTGAATTGCGTTTGTTTGGCAGGTGTGGTATTTGTTGGTAGAATTTTGTTTTTCTTGGAAATAAAACAGAGTGTGTTCGTTAAGACGGGATTATATAGATTGTGAATTGGTCTTTATTTATATTAAACTTGCTTTTAAAGGAAACAAAAAACTTGTTTAGACGGGGCGGCTATTCTGTGGCGATTTGTGTTGTTTTCTATTATAATTTTATTGTTATGTTCTTCTTTTTTCAATAAGACTCATCCATCCATCAAACAAATCGTGTAATAACCCGAAATATATAAGAAAAGAGAAAAAAAAGCGAGATAACAGAAACAACCTGGAACATAACATTTCAGCTTTAAAAAAGAATCGATTTGATTTCACTTCTCATATTCTTTTTTTTTTGCTTCTCAATATCTGTTTTAAAAGGGGATGCAAAAGCCAATAGGGGTGACCATAAAAGTAAATAAATATTGTTGAAATGTTTTAATTCAGAAATGTTGGTAACAGGCTTCTCTACTGGCCATACAGATGGCCCAAAATCCAATCCACAAACAGTGCATATGCCCACTGAGTAAAAACTCAATGGGCAGTTTTTTCATCACTTTACAGCCCGATTCTCCCCTACACCACTTATACCTCACATAAGTTACAAGCAGAGGTGAAATTAATTTTGTGATTTTTTTTGGCTTATCCCCCAAAGTCACAACTTATGAGAGTCGTAAAAACAATCGAAATTATGATCTACTTCAGAGCAGGTCACAACTCACAATAGTTTGAGATTCAACATTTCGATGTCCATTCGATATAATATTTTGTGAAACAATTTCTTTTATATTCCAACATGAAAAAAACAGAAATATGAAATTTTAATTTTCATTTGAAAACTTCAGCAGCGACTACCAAAGAGAAGGAGTTAAGAGCATCCTAAATAAACTCTTTATCAGTAAGCACACAATAGGGTGGTTATCTGTAGGTATTTTGTTCGTTCTATACCATTCCAGATCAAATATAAATCCCTTTACATTTTCTTGTTTGAAAATGAATGAAACAGATTCTCTTTGATAGTTGTTTATTTATTTAAACCAAAATAAATTCATTTATACATATTTGCTTATCTCCATTATTACATCTTTAATAAATGATCCGCATGAATTTCAATTTTTATTTTGTTTCTAATGTGGCTTTCCATTGGTAAATGAAGAATTTGATGCGGAATTAATTGTTTTCGTGGCGAATGGAATGTTATTTGGATTTAATTTTGATTTATTAAGATGTTGGCTTATATTCGCGTCAGTGAAACTGATAGATGTCAAAATAAACGCAATTGCACTTGTGTTTGTTTAGTAGGGTTAGTAAAAGAGGGGAAGATTCACCAAAAAATACGAATCTGCGAATTTGATTCAGAATCAAAAAAATATTAATTTTTGTTGCCCAATGGAAGGATTTAACTGTCAAAATCCATGTTTTGATAGATTCGTATCAAATATTTGATTCTTGTACCAATGGAAAACCATATAATATTCAGCTGTTTCAATAATGCCACTAAGCAATTCACCTTTAGTTGTGTTAAGTTTCGTTGTAAGTTTTCTTGTGATAATTGGTGGAGAATTCGATAAATGTATTCGAGTCACAATAATTCTCACAAGGGCTTGTAACTTGTGATTAGTCACAAGGAGGAGAATCGGGCTGTTAATCTACTTCTATTTTTTTCGTCAAACATTTACGTTTTTGTTGAGATTTTTTAAAAAGTAAAGTAACTGTATTTTTCCATTAAACATTCAATTTTTTTCAGAAAGAGGATGATTGTAGAACTATAGGCCGATATTTGTAAATAATTAGTCTAAATACGTCAAAATATAGCTTATTAGACTCACTGGCCATAGTTGTAAAAAAATGGTTAAATATTTGAGGTCCCAGGTTTAAGCATTTAAATTCACTGATTTCGTCGAATTAAATGATGAGGTTCAACGATGGTTCAAGATTCAGAAGTGATAAATGTAAAAGCAAAATAATTCTTGAACCATCGTTGAATCTTAATTCACCAATATATTCGGACCATGTTTGTAAAACTGCGGCCCTAAGGGTCAGGTCATAAGATGTAAAATTTCATTGAAGGATGTCGTAGATTAAGTTTAAAGTTACTTTTAAGCCGACCCGCATTATTAAATGAAAACATCAGATTATTAATAATTTTGTATTGAGGTTCTTTATATTTAATTATCATTTAGCTAGCAGTTTTCTCACATAAGATGATTCGCAATAACTTTGCCGCGTGCTCACTATAAATAAATATTTTCCGTAGAATTTGACAGATAAACATAAAGTAGAGTTGCATAATGCAGTTACATTCATGTTTTTAATATTTCAGTCACTTCAAAGTCACTATAAGAAGTAAGTAATTGAACGTTTATTTTGACTTTGTTTCAGAAGAGTTACATTTCAGTTCTTATTCACAAATTGAACAACTTCCACAGTAGTCATTTTTAAGTTGCACACGCGTATAGATTAACAGTTTTCATACTGTTTTTAAAAACAAGTAATAACAATTAGGTTGCATTCAAACAAATATGGATAACTGATTAGTTATTCTAAAGCCGAACCCATTAATTTATAGTTTAACATTACGGAACATAAGTCGTGTTCTCGTGACTAGCAAGTACAGCATTTTCACGAAAACAATACACGCTCCAACTTGATTTTATTTATTTTAATATGGATGGATTTTCACATCTGTGTTTTTTGTGTCAAAAAGAATAAAAAACACAAGGAAAAAAAGAAATACAAACGTACATTACTAAAAAAATCACTTCAATGCCCTCTATGATTGAATAGACTTACTAATTATCGGAACTCAATAATAGGCGTGTTTTTTTTTAAGCCCCGGGGAAATTGGACGAAAAAAACGATGAGTAGGATTAACAATTTGCATGTTAAATCCAACAACAACTAATCCCCGGGGGTGCTTAGTTTAAGCCCAGAGAATTCTCGGGGCTTAACTATTGGAGAGGATAAAAACTGTGCTACCAAAAACTTTTTCACTAAGTTATCGATAAAATGTATAGAAACTTCAAAACTGACATTTTGACATGTCAGATAATTATCAATTTTGTTTGGTTTGGTTGAGCATTTGGTCTAAGTGTGTCAGTTGTGTTCCTAATGGCCATGTCAACCTAACCTAACCTACCTTTTAATATACATACATATAAATACATAATATACATACTTCGGATTAAAAGGAAAAGTAATTCCCAGTATGTTCTTATTGTTGTTTTCCTTTGCTGTACTTGATAGTCACGAGAACACGGCTATAGTCAAATTAACGGAAATAGAAATTGTAATCATTTAAAACAAAAATAGAACTCTTGAAAACCTTGTACTAACATCAAAGGAACTAAGATGTTTTTAACAAAAAATTATAACTTTTTGTTTACAAAAATTGGACCTAAACTTCGTTACATCGAGAGTGAGCAGATTAATGTTCCTCATGGATGATCACACGGCATGACAATTCTGTGATCGAATTTCGCGTCAATTTTTTGACTTTAAAGTCGAGTTGATTGTAATTCAGAAAGCTTCGTATTTTTTCAGTTTTATTTGCTGCACTGGATATCAACAAAAAGTAGTGTTCTAGTTTTCAAATTAAGTGAGTAAAGAAGAAAGGGATGGCCGTTTCCAAATACCACGAAGCGAAATCTTGTTCTTGCATTTAACAAATTTATTTATGTGGTTAACCCATCCAACTTTTTTTCGATTTATTGACTTTGGGTTTGGAAAATAACGTATGCACATTTTGCTTTAAAAAAAAAGTCCTATTGTGAATTTTGTCATATGTTCATTGTGATCTGCAGTATACTAATTCCATTTAATTCCACATTCAGGATTATGACATTTTAGAAGCTATCGCTTTTTTAGTTGAAATTCATATACATTTGTCTTAAATCAGAAATCATTATATTTATTAATTTTAAAAGTAACAACTAAAATAAAGTTATTTATAATACTTTCTTATATTTATTCTATCAATATTTTTAAAGAATTCTATCAAAAAATGATCCGAAGTCAACTATTTCTCCGATCTAAAACGTGTCTTCAACACCTCCGAAGAAATATTAGCCGAAACCTCTTGGCTATAGCCGACAGAGGATTCTTTCAGGATCTCTTTCCTGCCACTGCCAGGTAAGCTATATACCTATGATTGGCTTAAGATAATACTATCGTAAATGATGAAAAATAAATATAATATAATTCCCAACGGCATCGGCAGTCCTGAAATGACAAAACTCTTCACAAGTAAACCACAAACTATCTACGCCGGCTTTGATCCAACTGCCGACAGTTTGCACGTTGGCAATCTTCTGGTTATAATGGGTCTTCTACATTGTCAGAGAGAAGGTCACAATCCAATCGCGTTAGTTGGAGGAGCAACGGGTCTCATCGGAGATCCAAGTGGCAAAAAAACCGAACGGGACCAACTAGGATCTTCGATAATTAAAACAAATCTGATAGCTATTGAAAAACAATTAAAAAGAATATTTAAAAACCACCAGGATGTACTTTGGGATACTAGCAAACATAAAAATGAGCTGCTGCCTATAAGGTAAGCAATATAGCGCCTGTCGAAATTTAGTAATTGCTATCGATATTATTTCAGAGTCGTAAATAACGCTTCATGGTATGAAAAACTGAATATAATCGACTTTGTGGCCAATATGGGACGGCATTTTCGCATGGGAGCCATGCTCTCGCGATCATCGGTCCAGTCGCGACTAGAAAATGAAGCTGGAATGAGCTTTACCGAATTCACGTATCAAATTTTTCAAGCATATGATTGGTTGCATTTGCTTCAAGCTTATGATTGCCGTTTCCAAATGGGTGGCAGTGACCAAATGGGAAACCTGATGACTGGTCACGAACTTATCAGTCGCGTAGAAAAGAAGAAAACAGTTTTCGGAATGACACTTCCACTTGTTACCAACGAAGAGGGAGATAAGTTCGGAAAATCTGCCGGCAATGCCATTTGGCTGGACGAAGAAAAAACCTCACCGTTTTCGTTCTATCAGTTTTTCATGAGAACACCAGACTCTGAAGTCGAGAAGCTTTTAAAATTGTTTACTTTTATTCCCCTAAAAGAAATAGCATTTCTCATGGAAGAACACAGAAAATCGCCAGACAAGAGAAAAGCACAAACTCTTCTGGCTGAAGATGTCACACTTTTAGTTCATGGAGGCGAGTTTCAATAACGATGCACCTCCTTATTGTAGTTTATCTTTCATTATATTATAGAGGCGGGTCTTCAACAAGCTGAGAGAGTCACGGATGCGCTATACAGAGGTAACATTCAAAGCCTGGGTGAATTGAATTACAGCGAAGTCCGGCAGACTTTTGCTGGGGCTTCAGTTGTTGAAATTCTTCCAGAACCGGGATTGTCCATACTTCAACTGGCACTAAAAGCTAAATGTTTTCCAACAGAGAGTAAGAGAAATTATTTTTTTTGGAAAGTATAATTCAAATTATAAAATTAATTTCGTTTACAGCTGACGCCATGAGAATAATTACAGCTGGAGGGTTTTATATTAACCAAAAGCGAACACAAAACTTTACCGAAGTCATTACAAATGGCATTCATATTCTTAAAAATGGCTTGTCATTGTTGAGAGTCGGAAAAAGAAATTTTTATATTGTTAAATGGTTAAAATAACCAAGCGTTAAGTTTTAAATAAATATGTCTTGTTATATTTTGAATATTTATCTTTAAACAAATCTGGGGTTACCTTTGCTACTCTTCGTCTTGATCTTAAATCTTAATTGAATTGAATTGAAATTTAGTATTAAATTAAATTGAATTGAATTTATTGAGACTTTATAACGAAAATTACAATCTTGATTACAATTCATTAATTTAACTTTGTTGTTAAATACTGAATGGACTGCTGCTATAATGTACAGCAATCCCCCGTATACGCGAGGGATGCCTTCGGAGAAAACAACGCGTATGCCGAATTCGCGTATGCGGAGACTAGAAACTGTATGAAAATATGCATTATAGATGCGTTCCAACAAATCCAATTTTGCATGTATTTAAAAAAAAAATATATACGCAAATTTTTTTAACAAATCCTTTTATTATTTATAGCAAAAACTTAAAAAAAAAGAATACGAGTATAATAAAGCAACAATAGATAAAATAATGAAAATAAAAACCTAAAATCTTTTTCTCGCTGAAGATGTTCAAAAATATTTTTTGTTTGAAATCGTTACAGAGTCTAGACCTATTTTTTTATCGTTGTCTTGAATCAACGCGATTTTCCAAAATCGGATCCCTACTTACCTTTATTTTTTTAGCTGATAAAGGTGTAGCATTTTTAATCAATGTTTTTATTAATGCCGTTTTTATTTGGAAATCCGGAATCTGTCTCCGATCCGGGATCCCAACTGAACACTTGTATGATTCTGACGATGCTGAATTTTAATGAGATTGGATGTGTTTAAATAATTGTGTACGTGGATGTATTCAAATTCAAAAAAACTGTTTGCTGCACAATTATAGGTTCGTTCGTTGAACTTTACCTAGGGTCGACCAAGGTTTTTTTGACAACCCCAAGAGTTGTCAAAAAACATGGGTTTTTCGGTTTTCAAAAAACAGATTAGGGATGATGGATAACTCCATCTGTTATTGAAATATCGATATTAAAACAAAAAATCGATGATTCAATATCGATGTTAAAAGAAGAATAAGTCCCTTCACACACAAGGAAACTGAGTTGGCGAGTATGTTGGCGAGAAGGGCAAGAAGTAAGGGGAATGAAAAAAATCTCCCCGGTCAAAGATTTGAAGAGATTTTTTTGACGTTTTGCTTTGCATTCCAATTAGCCCAACAAAATCTTCCCATTTTCCTCCTCAGTTTCTCGGTGCCAGGTTCTTCATGTGAAAGCTACAATGCAATTAAAGGAAAACATCAAAAAAATCTCCAGCAACTGGTTTCCATGTGTGAAAGGGGACTAAGGAAAACCCTTCAACACATCGATGTTTTCGATTCGATAACTATTAACATCGATGATGAGTACTCGATATTCTCTTCAATATCGCCCATTCCTACTTCAGATCTCATGTGACTTTGACGTTTATTTATTTACCTCAAGTTGCCCCTGCTAAAAACCTAGTTATATTTCAGGGCGAGTTGAGGGCGACCCTAGGTTTCAAAAAACACAGAATTTGTTTGTCAGCGTGACTTTAGGTTTTTCAAAAAACGCTTTAGGTCGACCCTAGGGCGACTTTAGGGCTCAACGAACAAACCTTATGATACAAAAAATGACAACAGTCGAATTTGATGTTCAAGTATATGAATATGTGAGTACTTCTGGTTCCGATTCTGATTTCAAATCCAGAAGCAAAATTCTCTTCTTTTCAGAATTAGAACTGTCATTTTTGCCCAAGAGAACACACAGAAGAGTCCAGAAGGCTTCTGGATGGCCAAATAAAAGAGATCGCGTATATGGAGGGTTCAGTGTACTCTTTACTCGCACTATTGTTGGCAGCAACTGTCAAGTTATTATAATAATAATCGTCTCTTTCTTAATATTTATTCTTGATTCTCTCAAAGTAAAATTTATCAGCCCACCACCAGCGCCTTCTCGTGGCTGCATGGAGCGGAAAAAATTGATTCCATAACAGTACTGTGGTGTTATATACAAATATGTCATCTCATGTCGATAATTTTCTTTTCAATACTAGGTCTATTTCTCAAGTTATGCATTCGCAAAAATAAAATTCTGACAATCAAACTCTATGACATTACGATCATAGAGAAGCATAAAGAAGTTATCGACAAAAAATGTCTGGTAGCGTGTCCGTCTGTATGTATAACGACCTGCAGTCTAAGCGATTATACCTTCAAATTCTGTATGTGTTATTCTTTTGGCATTCCTCAGAGGGAAATTGAAATTTAATTTTATTTCAAGTTTCAACGATTTTTTTAATTTTTGGCTTTCTCGCTAACGGTACTTTGGATTTTTGTCAAATTGTATATTTGAGAAGATCTAGTTAGCCAAATTAATCCTGCATATACAAATTTAGAATTACTTTTTTTCTAATTAAAATAAATTTTTGATTTTTTTTTTAAATTATTTTAAATTTTATAATCACTTACGTACCTATAGAATTAATCTCTAAAACACCAAAATTTCCAAAAAAAACTGTCCTATTCTGTTAAAAGTTCACGTGAATATTTGGATTCTGCTATCCGACGGAAAAAACGAATTTTTCCTCAAAGTATATAAATTTGATCAAAAATGAATTTTAATAATTAGATTCTCTTACGAATTAAACAACAAAAATATTAGTAAAGCCTTGCATTCGAAGACATTTGAAAATAAATAGTAAAAAATAGAATGAAATATTCACGTGAATCGAAAGATTCGATCGGATAGGATAGCAGATTAGGGCTGAAAAACAAAAAACAAGATTTCATCAAAAGCCGTCCTACAATTTTCGTGATACTTATTTATAAGATTTTAATTGATCTATGGCATCTAATAGTGTTAGTTTTTTTTCGAATAAGCGAATAAATTCCATTTAAAACAATTTACTAACCTAAATTCTTCACAAATTCAAAATCAAATTGTAGAAATTATATATATTATCAGACACAAAAAAATACTTTTTAATTTTCAAAAAAAAAGATAAATTTGATAAAAATATTGGTCGTCGCGAATTGCTATGATTGTTACGAACCATATCCACACTGCAACGAATGATTTGTTCGCGCGCGTCTAACCTCAAAATCAGACTATCAACTTATATTCGTGACGAATAAAATTAAAGCCATGTAAGCGAAATGTCAAAATGGACGAATATTCGTTAATTCGTTGGTCGCTCTAATCTGCATTGTACTAAAGACGATTGTAAAATAATATTCGTTCAATCACTATTGCGCAAGCGATTGCATTTGACAATTCAAGTACATAGTAAGGGTATATTCATGAAACCGCGTAAGCGCGGTAAACGTGTTAAAATGGAAAATATGGTAAATGAGCTGCCAAAATTTGTATGGAAAAACTTTACCAAACAATGGTAAACTTTTTCGCATAATTTTGTGTTTGAAAGCTTATACAATCTGACGTTTTATGTGGCATAATCTTGGTATAACTATCTCTCTTCCTCTTATTATTTCTGGCAGACATTTTAAATGACAGTAATAACACTTTGCTATTAGTCAAGTTGAAGTACAGGAAGAAAAAATAATCATTTACCACATTTGCGAAAGTTAATTTTTATACGTGCGTTCATGAAATGTGCATCTTAAACTTTTCCATTTTACGATGTGGGAAAGTTTACGCGGTTTCATGAATACCCATCTACATATAAAGTTATAGGAAGCATTTATTGAATCGCCTAGACGATTCGTCTAACTGATTCACTCACATTTTTATTTTGTGTTATATGATACCAAACAATCGTCGACACGACAAAAGAGAAAATATACTTCTATATAGAAAAGCATGGCTATTAGTGAATTCGCCGAATGAGATATAGCCACAATTCAACTAATTTTCGCAATTGATGCTATTAGTGAATCCATCGAAAGCAAATTGAACGAATGTCGGTAACACATTACTTACACCACCGACATTATGTTCCACTAAATTTTGGTATTACTGAACCCGTAAGCCGTTCTTACTCCATACAAACTTTATTTTTTTATTTCCGCGCCAATTGCGTTGCGAATCTTTGAATTGATGTGCCAAAAATCATAATGGATAGCATAAAAATTTAAGTGAAAATTAGAATATTTATATTTTGGGAGAAGAGAGTGGATGCATTGTTTTTACTTTATTTTTATGTTAACAAGTTAAATATGTTATTCATAAGCTAATAACATAAAGACCCGAAACCTCTGCTATCTTTTGACATTTGCCTACAAGCTGAAACACGCATACAAGTAACTTTTCCGTTCCTCTTCCAATAGATACATTGATGAAAACGCACATAAGAATCTTTTCTGTTCCTCTTCCTATAGACACATATGTAGATAACACAGCCCTAGTAATTTGTTTTTCATATCTAATCATGGATAGAATGCTAAATGTACAAATACAACAATATAAACAAATTGGGTTTTGGGGGGTTAAACGTACGAAGGCTTCCAATCTTATTATGGCTATTTGTGATGTTATTCTCTCTTTGTAATTTGTATTTGTATTACACTACTACTAAATATATTAAGGGTATTCATGCAACGGCGGAAACCCCGGATAAACCTCAGAAACTAGATCATTTTATCTCCGCAAAAATGAACTGTCAAAGTTTGTATGGGAAAAATATTCTGCAAAGCAGGTAAATTAATCTCACGAATTTGTTGTAGAAAGCGTAGAAATAACCTCATAAATATAGTTCAATGAACAGATGATTATTGTTTCTTACATTTAGGCGCCAGTTATAGCTTTCATTGAAACTCATTATTGAAAACTTTTACTATCAATTCTGAGGCACTTAAACAAATAAAACTGGTGTCGTTTTGGTACCAATTTAAAAGTAATAATATACATAATTAATTTTTGGTAAAAAATATTTTATTTGCTCTACCACTTTCTTGTAAATTCACTTTTAATTTTTCAATGATGTTCATTGAAAATGCTTTCCTTCATTGAAAAATCAAAATCGAACTTACAAGAAAGTGGTAGAGCAAATAAAATATTTTTTTGACAAAAAATATAATATATCTTATAACCTTTATTTTGGTACCAAAACGACATCAGTTTTATTTGTTTAAGTGCCTCAGAATTGATGCTCAAAGTGTTCAATGATGAGTTTCAATGAAAGCTATAACTGGCGCCTAAGTATTTTTAAGGTGTGTTAACGGCCACAGGGATTAGCGAAGCCATTTTCATACAAACTATCGATAACAATTAGCTACAACGGTAAATCTGTTTTTTCAGAACAAGAGTAATACTACGTTTCCACCGACCACTAAACCGAGTTTTTTACTACGTTTCCACCGACCACTAAACCGAGATTTAAGTAGATTTAGCTAAATCTCCTACAAATCTTGAGGATAAACCATACAAATTTTAATCTTCTGATATGAAGATTTAAAATAAATCTCATTTAAATCTTCAATCGAACTACCCTATTTCCATATCGAAATGAACACATTCATCCGGAAAGTGAATTTTTTCTTCGGTTGACACAGATGAAGCTGCCTGTCTCACTTCTAAATCATAAGAGAAAATGAAAAGATATATGCATTTGGAATAGTGCTGTCAAATTATTCATCTACTCTTGGAGTGGTGGAAACACTTTTTGAGATTAGTATATCTACAAGAGATTAAAGTTCGGTAGAAACGTAGTAAAAAGTTAACTAAAATTATCCGCTCTTAAAGCTCGAATAGATTATTTGGCATTTAAATAGTTTAATCACAATTAATTCTGCCAATTAATAGGGGTATTCACGATCCGATTCAACAAAAAGGTGTAAAATTGCGAAATTTTATTTTTTTCAATAAATCGTGATCGCACATTTTCTATTCTATTGCAACTCTGGAGTTACAATGCAAAATCAGTTTCAACACAACCACTTCTGACAGGAAATAACAACTGCCAAACTGTCAACGACACCAGGCAAATCACGATCCGGTACAACTGGTCTAGTATCATTGTAAAAATGCAAAAGTGCAACTTTTTTTTGCACCACAACAACAACTTACACAAACTAAGATTTTACAACACTTTTGCTATACCCTAAACCTATTGCAACAGAAAAATACAACGGTGCAAAATTTGCCTGGTGTCGTTGACAGTTTGGAAGCTGCTATTTTTTGTCAGAAATGGTTGTGTTCAAACTGATTTTGGGTTGGCTTCTGGCTCCCGTCGCGGACGGACTTGTTTTTTCGTCTGGAGAAGTAGAAAAAAAAAGATTTCAAAAAATAATAAAAATAGTTTAATTAAATTAACTGAAGTAAAAGTATGTTAAAGTAACATAAATAATTGCATTAAGTTGTGCAATAGTTACTAAACTTGAATGCTGTACAAGTCGACAACAACAGGGAAATTGTAACTTGGAGAGGGAGTCAAACGAACGACATCCACGTGTATAGAAGCCATCCGAATTCCATCTACTCCCAGCTTCCTCGGTCGCGCACATGGACACATCATACGTATAGGGACGTCGTCCCAGAAAGTGGAAGCATCCCATTGATCGCTTATATTTGCAGCCCGTAATGGACAAGCTGCATAATTCCGTTATTCTGTGACGGAACCGATAACGGGGAAACAACAGTTCTGGTCATCGCAACATCCAATAACTAGAAGATCGCTCTTTTTAACCATATAACCATCGAGATGTCGCTTTCTCACTCAAACGAAATATGTAAAGTACTCAGCTCTCACTCTAACTGACGAAAGATAAGATGTACATTCGTTTATGTATTCCAATCCGTAATTGCACACATCTGTGTTTCAAGAAAAAGAGACGAGATGACTGTTACTCTTTATCGCAACTAGTTTAAAGTTCTTATATTTTTTTTTTTTTTATGAAATCGTAATGGTCTTGTTGAGTGGACTCATTTTTTTAATTTCTTATGGCCTTTTCGATTGGTCGTCCAGAAGGCTTCCGAAGTCTTCCGAATGCTTCTGAAACTGTTCGATTGGTATCAAATGACAGTTCTTCTGCTGGATGGAAGAGAAATTTCCTTCTGGATTTGGAGTTAGAATCAAAACCAGAAGCACGCACACACTCACATCCACTAAATTTCAAATTCAAATTAATTTATTCACGTCATTGTTTTGTTTTGGTTTGTCTGTAATATTGTAGTTTCAATTTCTTCTCTTTAGAGAATTGAAATTATGGATATCTTTTCCGAATACAAATTTTCCCTTCAATAACTGTAATTTCGCATTTTCATCAGGAATAACTTCGAAATCTTCTACATTTGTGCCAACCATGTTTACAAAATAAAATAATCACAAATGTGCGTTTGACATTTCTCGTCTTACACATACACTCAAATAAATTTTCAGAATCTAGAATCTAGTGTTTACTTGTTCGATTGGAATTCCGGATCGAAGAGTTCTTCCGGATTACCAATCGAAAAGGACATTAAACTGTAGTTTACAACTATGTTATTTTAAATTTCTTTTGTCTAAATAACAAAAATAATATATAAGTTTAGTGTAGCCTGGCCAATTCGAAGTCGGCAAAAATAATATGTAATCGCTATACATGTGTATTATCTATGTAAAATGTTGTTTAAAAAAATCTCGATAAAGCTTACTACTACTACTACTACTACTATTACTACAAACTGAATTTTCTTTTTACTCCAGAGTTGCAATAGAATAGAAAAGGTGCGTTCACGATTTACAGAAAAAAAATAAAATTTCGCAATTTTACACCTTTTTGTTGCATCGGATCGTGAATACCCCTAATGTCTACCAAAATAATAACGCGCGGTCTCCATTATTAAGACTGACAGACAAATTTTCTTCGGTGGGCATTTCATAGCATGCTTTTTTTAGTTACTGAAGAATGCCGAAGTCAACTGATGCATTGTATATATAATCTATAGTAATATCATGTGGTGTCAACGTATGTTAGCCACCTAGTGTCCTTATCCACTAATTTCTCTCAACACTAAAAGTTGCGGAAAAATTGTTTAATGTTGAGGAAATTTTCAGATTGGGAAACATGTATGTGAATATATGGTGGAATAATTGACAATGGCGAGAATGGGAACATTATATAGAAAATGTTTAAGAGTGCGAGTGAATAAAAAATAGAACATTATAGGCAAAAGAAGCGGTATTTTTCGGTATTGTATTGCATGCATATACCTAAATATATATATGAAACATAGAAATAAATTTTTGTAGGTGTAGATACGTGGATTTGGTTTGGGTGTGTAGTTCCTTATGAATGAAAAAGATATTTTTTTGCTTAAGGGCGAGAAAATGGAAATACAATGTTTTTCTGTAGATGTGGATTTGGTTTGGGTGTGTAGTTCCTTATGAATGAAAAATGTATTTTTTGTTTAAAAGCGAGAAAGTAGAAATACAGTGTTTTTCTGTAGATGTGGATTATGTTTGGGTGTATAGATTTTTACGAATTCATTGTTATTTTTGTAGGTAATATCATTAGAATTTTGAATTTTTGTGCGAAATCCAGCAACGTTGTAGATATAACTACATAAATGTGGGATGTAGGTATGGTTGTAATGTTATTAAACGGTTGTCGGTTAGAATCAAAAAAATGTCAACAGAAAGTCGAGAAAAAGTTCAAAAGCCTTTAACTTCTGAACTATTTTAGATAATAATTTTTTATAAGATAAGACTGTATGTACTACTAGGTATAATATACGTACATTTTTGGTTAAACATTTTTTTCTAATTCAGATTTTTTTGTAGTTATGCATATAGGTACATACATATGTACCTTCCTATTTTTGCATTTTTGAATTTTTGTGTAGGAAGGTATATTTCTAATAATAATACATATAATAATAATAATAATATTTCTAATCTAAATTTGAATTCTGATACCTATTTAGGGTAGGTATGATTATATACATAGATACACAAATTTCCAAAAATCTTGGAGCGGTTTTCTTAAAATAATTTTTACTTGCAATTGTAGGTAGGTATTAAGGCAAGTTACATACATACATATGTTTTTTTTAACAATCAAACATGACATTACGATCATAGCGAACACCAAAAAAGTGGGTCCCCCAATTCCGCCTGTCTGTCTATCTGTCCTCGAGTCTTTAGCCTAAACGGTTCGGTAGATTTGCTTCAAACTTGGTACACATATTATTTTTTCGGTAATAAGCCTACACGTTTTTTTTTTATTTTTTTAAGACGACAAATAACAGTAGCTCCCATTCATTTTTTGGCCAAAAACAAAAATCTTATTTTTCTCAAAAACGGCTCCAACGATTTTGATTAAACAAAAACAGTTCATTAATGAAGGGAAATGGTACCTTTTTATAATTTTTTTTTGGAAAAAAATTGTTAATTTTGGTACCTCTAGTAGAACCATTTTTTTTGTTTTTCGATTTTCTCGGAAACGGTTTATCTGATTTTTTTTTATATATTTACGCAGAAGCTCCCAAAAAGGCTGAACACTATTGTAACCAAATTTTTTCAAATAAATTTTTTAGAAAATAATTTTTTTTTTGAAAACTCAAAATTTCGAAAACGACTCAATAGATTTTTTCGAAACTACGTAGGTATTTGATGGTTTTCTGACATTATCTTGAATAGTTAAAAAAAAACTATTTTTCTAAAATAAAAAACAACGGTACTTTAAAAACAGCTCCTAGAATATTTATATAAAATGTTGTGTACAGTCCATTTTCAAATATAAAAATATTTTATTTTGCGTACTTATTAACAGTACTTCCCATATAACCACTTTTAGTTTTTATTAACACACTTTAATATTTTCGACTTTATCGCTATTCGATGGGCCGATTAAAATTATTCTCCTAAAATTATTCTTGCTAAAAGTGTTAATAAAACTGTTTACTCAAATTTTCAAATACGAGTTTTTCGATCTTTAATAAATAAATAATTTTTTTTTTGGAAAACCGAATTTTCTAAAACTAGTCAGTGATTTTTTTTGAAATTTGAATTTTTTATGTATATTAATAATATCTTCAAAATGTCGTTCCAATTATTTTTCTACAAATGTTTTTAAAATTTTATACATAAAAAATTAATTTAAAAAAAACCGCTTCAACGATTTTTGACATTTTTTTTATTAATTCAAATGACATCTTTCTTTTCCCTCAAACCTTAACAACTAAGCAAATGAAAATATTTACATTTGGTATTATCCATTTATTTTTAGTCGATAAAAAATGCGTTTTTAATGAAGTTTTAGCGTCACATCGTTTTGTATTGTAACAAAACTTAGCTTATCTTTGATGTTTAATATTTTTTTCAAAAATTTTTGTCTTCTTTCAAATTTCATATTAAGAAAAACATTAATTAGAAACTTCACTTTTGTCAAAAAAAAAAACTTTTTGAAAATTTTTAGCCAATAAAAAAATATAATGTCGATTTATATAGCCTTTCCAAATTAAATTCACGTTTTTACAAATCAAGTTCAACTTTTTGCATATCAAATTCACGTTTTTGGAAATTAAATCGTTTTAAATAAATTTTTATGAAAAAAATGTCAAACCATGTCCATAACAACGTAAGAAAGCAAACATTTTATTGCATGAAATTCAAATAAAATAATTGCATATTAATATGCTATAGACATAAAAACAGAAAAATTCTTTTTTGAGAAAATAATGTAAAACAGATAGGTATGTAGGTACACATATACAAACAAAAATATATTACCATATTAATTCGATGCTGCTGGTCATTTATCTTGGTGTGGAGGTTAAATCACAATCACTGCAGTCAAGAGTCCAGCTGTTAGTAATTCCCTTATCACAATTGTTATATTTTAAGATACTACACAAATTATAAGATACTGTTTGATGTAATTTAAAAGGCTGTATGTATTTATTAAAAAGAACAGCTGACTTTTAATTGTACAGGCTATACTTCCAATAAATTCACACACCTTTCTTTATTATTATTTAAAAAAACACTTAATACAAGCATTATACGAAAAAAAAACAAAAATACATGTTCACTCCACATTAAAGATACCAAAGAAGGTATGTAAGTATGTACATATATAATTATTGACA
Source organism: Philhelius pedissequus (assembly GCA_910595825.1). Taxonomy (NCBI): domain Eukaryota; kingdom Metazoa; phylum Arthropoda; class Insecta; order Diptera; family Syrphidae; genus Philhelius; species Philhelius pedissequus. Next base: position 46,031,406 of record OU343162.1, read on the forward strand.
CTTCACAGATTTTATAATATGTTCATAACACTTAAAATCAATAAATTGCATTGTAGGTGTTTTAATTATATCTAAATTTTATCCGCGAAATTCACACTAATCTGTCCATATTCAACTGGACATTTTTCACTATTTCATTATTATTAAGATGTTATTTTTCTTATTCTTATCGAAAGACCTTGAAAAACCTTGAACTTAAACTTTAAAAAAATGTAAAAAAAAAATTGCCAAAACTAAATCAAAACAAAACATAACAACAAAACGAAAATTCACACACACGCACTGAATATTTTTCTATTTACTTGCAATTTATCTGTTGTTTGGCCTTGATATGACAAAAAAAATATATTTTTTAATGAACTCGCTTACTCCTTCATTAATATAGGTAATGTACATAATATACCCTGCTCATTCTAAAATGGTGTGTATATTCAAAATGTTGCGACAAATCTGGCAATGTTGCTAATTTTAATGTAGAAACTAGCGCCCTCATGAGTCCTTATCCAGCGTAAATAAAAGCTGCCTCATAATATTACTATAGATTATATATACAATGACTGATGCTGGTAGAAACAACAACAACAAATGATATTTGGAAACGCCATAACAAAATGAGAGTTGTCCTTGCTATAAAGAAAGCGATGAGCAGTATGTCATGACAGCATGCTTTCCATTGCATGCTATGAAAATAAAGCTCCGATTTCGGTTTCCATTTGCGATACTGAATGCATGCTCTAGATTCATTGATAATGGAGACCGCATGTAAGTATTATCCATTGTAACCTTACCCATCTTACAAGTTCACAATAATAATCCGAACAAGAGTTCACAATAAAAACACAAAAGTAACTTTCCTTCCTCAGTGTACTTTGAGCTGTCGTCTTGTCCGTTTGTCAGTAAGTTGTATATTGCAAAGTGTAGTCTGGAGTATTTTCTGAAAATTAAATCGTCGTTGTACGGGTTTTCGATCGAAAGTGAATTCACTTACAATTAATTTCCGAAAATTGTTCGTTTCCACGTCAAAAAAAAACTCACTCGAAAATCATAATAAAATAAGCAAAAAAGTTGTGGATAAATAACAAAAAGAAAAATTCTATTATGTCTGAAGATAACCAAGAAAATGGAGCTGCAAACGGCGATGTCCCAGAAATTGAGTTAATTATAAAGGTAGGTGTACCTACCATAAATTAAATATATTGAAAAAAATCTGTTAATAATTTAAAACATTTAAAAATTAATTTCAATTTATATGCGTTTACTTTTCTGTTGCTAATTATTATTTGGCGACCTTGAATGGATTTAATAATTGGAATAATATATTTTTGACGCAAAACCAAAACGAACAATTTTCTTCTTGTGACGAGTTTGAACAGAATACATGGCTATTTCTTTTTTTTTTTTCATTTTTCCAGACTTTCGTATTTTTTTCCTTAATTTTTCTATTGTTCTCTAACATAAGTTAATTCCAACATGCAATGTGCAACAGTGCTTAGAATTAATTACGCAATTTAGCCGCCTGCCACTTGGGTCGTCGTGGTGTAGCATTGCAGCAGAGTCGGCAATTTTGTGTAGTGAAATAGGTTTTTCCTTTTTTTTCTGTGTTTCTGGCTTAAGTGCAGCCAGGAATTCATTAAGCAGAAAATTATTGAGTTATCCAATTTACTTTGGGGCTATTCTAGTACCTAAGGTGTTACTTCTGCGTCATCGTCACGTTCTATATTGCTTTTCCAGTAAATGTTGATTTCAGAAGTACAATATGTAATTGCCCCATTATTGGTAGGGAAACAGCAAAGGCGGTAATCAGTGCTCCAACTTTTTGTTTCTTTTGTTCGATCTTTTGCCTAACACAAGTTCTATTCCGATTCCTTATACGAAAATTTGTTTTTTTTTTTTCTTAAGCAGTTTTCTCCTTCAGCAAAAGAAACAAGTTTTCGCGGTTGATCAAGTTGAGCTGCTGCTTCTGAACTTTTGAATCAGATGCGTCATCGAACCAAGACGTGTGTGTATGGTTATGGATGTGGACGTGCAGTAATATCTTGGGCTTTGGTGGAACACGTAGAGCGGGAGACGCAGCATAACAGTCGGGTGATGCTGGTGGTTGTCTTGTTGTTCTACTGGTTTCTGGGCTTTTTTCTACCGTAGATTGGTTTCTTATTTTTCAAAAAATCTACACAGTTTTTGTGTTATTATTCAAATATCTAGTATCGTGAAGCATGCCAGGGAAACTAGTAAAAGATGTATGTACATATATTATAAAAAAAACAGAACTTTTTGTTGATTTATGTTCTATGAGTAGGCTAGAAAGTTTCATTTGTTGAATGGAATTTCTAGGTATTCTATACGTGCATTGTTCATTATTTAAATGGAATAGATATACATATTCAATTTTGGGTTGTTTTTGATTTAAGTTCTCTACCTTATTTGTATAGTTCAATATTTTCCACAAGACTGATCTGTTTTGTTTTATCACACATTACACACATTCTACAAATTTAATTAAAGTGTTATTGAATGCCTTTATGAAGTGTAAAGATCTTTTTGATTAGTCACCTAGTTCGATTTCAAAAAACAATAAAATATGTTCTTGTATTCGAATTCAGAATTAATTTCACAAGCCAGCAAATGTACGGAATAGTTATTATTGATAACTTGACTCGAATAATCTTGTTTTTTAATAAAAATTTATAATAATAATTAACAATGAATATACAAAAATCAGCTTTCTGCAGATATCATTTAGAGATATAGGGTGATGGCATGTAAGGTCGGCCACCTCTAGTAGTCGGCCACTTCGTTGTTAAGTACAACTTAATAGTAAAGGCTTTCGTTTAACCTACCGGCATTTTGAGTAGCCTAATTTAGCTTCCAGGGTTCAAAATTTTATTTCATTGGAGTTACCGTTTTTTTTTTTGGAAAAAATGAGAGTTTGGCTCAAGTTTTTGTTTCAAATGTGCTTTTTCGATAGAAAAAAAATATTGGAAGTGATTTTTAAAATGAGCTATAATCGCCAAACCATTGAAGGCAAAACAACTGTGATTTTTTTTTTTTTATTTTTTTTTTATAATTGCGCACCCACTAAAGGTGTTTTGACTACCCTTTACATGAACAACCACAGTGCGAGCATTAGGAAAATAGGGGAGGGTTTGAAAGGAGATACCGATGTACATTGGTTCAGAATATTAAAATGGCAGGGGAAAATAGAGCATGGTAAAGCATTTCGCATTCGAGTTGTACGGCTAAAGAAAGAATCTCTGTACTTGACAGTACGTCCGAAGTTGGGCTCAAGGGTAAACTGATGAGCATTCCTAGAACCGCGAGTATTACGTTTGAATAGTTTAAGGGGAGGAATGCAACTGGCTATTTCGCTAGAACATTGTTTATAAAATTAGTTTATATTTGATGTTTTTGGTTATAGACCAAGATCCCATTTTATGATAGGTGATTTTTTTTTTCTGCGAATAGATACCAAAGTAGATAAGATGTCACCTTGAAGGTGTCTGCCAGACGAAACGCCCCACTGAGGGCTTTGACAAGTGTCAAACAAAGTTTGAGACACTATCCCCTTAAACATATAAAAAAATCAGCTTTGATAAAATAACGTAGTTGAGAATGCACTGTTAAAACTGCATGTCTCCGAAAAGCCCCAACTTTGAAAATTCGGAATGTCCATTCGTTCTTATCTACTTTGGAATCTATTTACAGAAAAAAAATAAGCTATGATAAAATGACGTATGTCTGCCGGCCCTGGGCTCTTACTCTATTATAAAATTAAATAAATATTGTTTGTTAATAATTTACTAGGAGGCCGACTACTTATGACTATTTTGTTTTTATTTTTTAAACTTGCCTTAGGGGAAATTTCATTTTCTATTTATTTATACCAAAATAATCAAAAAATATTCCATGGTTTCAGTAGTCGGCCGTCTGTTGCTGGTAACGTTAAGAGATATTGGGCGGCCAACTATAGATAACACGTGTTCTTATGTCGACATATTCACAGTACACATAATAAGGGTAATGTATTCCGGGTTTCATTTTCGTTCAAGTTCGCTCAAGTAGCAAAACTCATAGACATTCGTGTCACATTTCGCATGTGCATAGGCAATTTAAGCATTGGCCAAACTGCTATTTGCAATATTTGTTACTGCTACATTTAAATAACAGTTATAAATTCCTGTTACTGAAATAACAATTATGGAACAAAAATTGTCAGTGAAATAACAATTTTAATAAACCATTTTTCACTACCATTTTAAAATTAATTATTCATCACTTTTTCATTATATTTTGCTGTTTGGTTTGATCAAAATACAAATTTAGAAATTTCAAATGTTATTTCAGTAACAGTTATTTTTGATCTACTGTTATCTGTTACTGAACACATCTTACTGAAATATTGGCCCACCCCTACTTCTATGTGAAAATGTCAAAAATGATGGCATTTTCGATTGGCCGTCCGGAACACGTTCCCCCAATAAAACACCCGGAAACAATTTGACTGATACTGAATTGTATGTATAACTGTATTTGTGAAAATTAAATTAAAAAAAATCACATCGTCTAAAAAGAATTTCCAAAACACTTGATTTCAATTTAGATACACATTTTCTTGTATCAATAATAATTATAACTTGCTTCTTTTTACCTTATTTTACCAGAAAAGTAGTTTAAATTCAATAAGTGTATGAGTGATTCTGTTTTCGATTCTGAAATGAAATCCAGAATCGTTTTCTGTTCTGCTTAGAGTAACAACTGTCATTTTGTGGGGGTCAGAACAGTTCTGGACGGCCAATCGAAAAGGCCATGAGAGTGCATGTGCCAAACCTCAGAGACATTTTGCCAAATATGACAATCGAATTTTTGAATTATGACAACCGATTTTTGACAACATGCGCATATGGAATCGAGATTACATATTTAATATTACTGTAAATAGCTCTATAAGTGAGTTACAGTAAAATAAACTGACTTCCGTTTGGTAAGCAGAATTGACTGTACTCACCATTATTATAACGAAGAGACACTTTTTTTTATAAAAGATTTTCTTAATGCGTAAATAAAACAAATAATGTTCATGGATAGGTTAAACAAATTTCGAAAATTTGTTTAATATGTATAAAGAACTTTACAAACGAAAACAGTGAAGAGCAAACAAATTGTGTAAAACTACACGAAAGAGTGACTTTCTTCAGTACTGAACAAAATTAGAGTTCGGGTTTCCTAGAAGTTATCTACAAGACCGAAATAATAATAATAAAGTGATTCTGATACATACCTTAGTGCGACCGAGGAATGAAAAGGTCCGTAGACCTTTGGCAAATGTAATTTCTTAAAAAATTATCAGGTTTATTAAAAAAGAGAATTTCAATAACCCATTCTAAAATGAACTTGGAAGACTTGCTGTCAAACATCTTCGAAGTTGTCAATGCGAACAACAGTAACGAAGTAGTTCCGGAAGCTAAAATACTATTTAAGAGAAATAGTTGCCTTAAAGACGTTTTGGCAGATGCTTCTTTAATGGCAACGAAACATCCTTCTGGCTGTTTTCGAAATCAGGTATTGGATTAGTTCACAAATTATAGAACAAATTGTAGAATGATTCATTAGCAAATTATTAGGAGGCTAATTACTCTATATTCAGTGCAAATGGAACCATTTGCTACAACTAGTGTTTTTTCTTCTGGCGACCTGTTAAAACTAGGGCCATCAAGTGGGTTTAGGTATGTAGTTAGTGGCTAGATGCGATCGAAGACGGTTTGAATTACTTGGTAGCCGAAAATAATATTAACCGGCGAATAATTTTCATTTTCCATGGACCTAAGTGATTTTAGCCGTAATAATGTCATTATTTTGTATACACGTCGTCCAAACACCGACCGCCCACATTACGTATCTAGCGTAGGCGCATTTATTGGATTGAAAACTAATTATAAAAATACTATAATATACCATACAAACGTCAAAACATTCCAGAAACAAAAAAAAAAAAACAGGCGACCGTGGAGGCCAATCAACATTACCATTTCGGCAGCATTCGATACCATAGACAGAAAAGCACTTATGCTAAAGCTGTGTAACAAAGGAGTATCGTCAAAGTTTTTGAACGTTTTGGAAAACCTCTATAACTCAAGAACTTCTGCAGTCGCTTTTGGATCCAAACAATCCGAACAATTCGAAGTGGAAATAGGAATGAGGCAAGGATGTAATCTGAGTCCTTTATTATTTGCTTTATTTATAGATGACTTAGAAGAGGTATTGCAGGGTTGAGCACGTGTTTCAGCGGATCTTTTAATTAAGGTATTAATGTTCGCCGATGATATTGTGATGCTAGCGGAGTCGCCTGGTAGTCTCCAATTGATGATCAATAGATTGTTCGAGTACTGCAACAAATGGAGGCTCCAGGTGAACCTAGAGAAGTCAAGTCATGATTTTTCGTAGAGGAGGCGGCCGAAACGGCCGCAGTGAAACCTGGAAATTTGGAGCTCAAAACATCGAAGTCGTAAATGAATACAACTATCTTGGTATGCGGATATCTAGAAACCTGAACTGGCAAAATCATATGATTGATAAGTTGGCCAAATCGAAGCATGCATTAAACGCAACATGGAGGACTGTGGTTCACTGTAAAGATGTTCACTACGAATCCAAATATCGTATTTTTGAAACCACAGCGAAAGCGATCATGTGTTATGCAGCTCAAGTTTGGGGCCATAAGGAGTTCGATGAAGTTGAGCAGCTTCTGCGCTATTTCTTAAAAAGAAGCTTGAAACTACCTAATAGTACTGCGAATCACATACTAATGCTAGAGACAGGTCTACCATCTTTATTTATTTCAACTCTGAAAATACAGATAGACTATATTTTAAAGACTATAGCAATGGATGATAGGAGACTACCAAAGAAAATGACGATGCTTGTGATTCAAATATCATGGTTCGAGTCATGGAGAGATCTAGCAGAGTACTGTGGACATCCACTATTACTCCGAAGCAATAGGATGGAAACGTGGAAAAGCGAACTCTATAGCCTCATATCGTTAGTGGACGAAAGAAAGAGAGAGGATTATACTATGAAAGCCAGAAGTTCATTACACAGGGACATATATGCAAGGCTAAACTATAACCTGTTACGAAATAACTACTTCAGGGCGGGGTATCCAACCGATCTCATGTCACTGGTTTTAAAAGCAAGAGGGAAGATACTTCCCCTGAACTATGTTCCTCATAGGAGTGATTTGGAAGAAATGTGTGGATTATGTAACACTAGAGAACGCGAAAACGTGTTCCACTTCGTGGGAAGATGTCCTGTTTTGGTGGAAACCAGAAGGAGTACACTTGGAAAAAACTACATTAGTGAAGAGGAAGTCATAGATGTTTTAAACGGAGTTTTAGACTGGGAATCCCTTTACAACTACACCAAGCTAGCACTTAACTACAGAAAACGGATCTTAGAAGAACTTTTTTAATTTTATGTTTCAATTTTGTATATTAAACAAAATTAATTAATTAAGTATTAATAATTGTCAACTGACAGACGGCGTAAGCCATGTTTGAAAAATGAATGATACACATTACCATTTCTTGAAATAAATTGTTGTGGAAAGAGGTCTCGCAGTAATTCCATTATAATCCTGGCTGTATGCGATGTGGCACCGTTTTGTTGATACCACATGTTAATCAAGCCCAAAGCACGCAGTTGTGGCGTTAAAAAGTTTTCAATCATGTCACGATATCGCTCCCCATTCACAGTTACTGTTACGCCGTTTTCATTTTCAAAGAAGTACGGTCCAATTATTCCTCCTGACCAAATTGCACACCAGACTATAACTTTTAAGGGATGCAAAGGTGACTGATGAATAATTTGAGGGTCTTCCATTGCCCAGAACCGACTACTCTGTTTATTCACATATCCATTCAAATGAAAAGGTGCCTCGTCACTCATTAAGAATTTTTCATGAAAATCGGGGTTGTCATGGACTATCTGTCGCAAACATATTGGCATATGTAAGGCGGCGTAAATGGTATTGTGGAAGAAGCACTTGTGTCAACTGAATTTTAAATGGGAAAAAATGCAAATCCTTGTGCAAAATTGTCTCAAAAGTTGTTCTTTGAAGAGGTTGATGGATTGTTTTGAAGACTTCCTTGAGCAGCAGTACTGTTTTCACCCGATCTTGCAGTACTTTGTGGTCCATGCTTGGGCCTATCTTCTACAGGCCCTCTTTCTTCGAAATAATTCACTACTACATGATAAATAGTGAGTTTTGTTGGCACGTTGTTTCTCCCAAAAATTTCACGTAACTTTCTCATCGTCACAGTAATCGATGATTGATTTTGATAAAATCTTTTAACGATTAAAACACGTTGGTTTATCGAATATTTTTCCATAATAAATTTGGCACGTGTCTACTTCACGACTGCCAAATATGAACTGTCAAGACTAATGTTTACCAAAATGGCGGCAAAACAAAGTAGTATGCGGAAACCCTGTATTTATTACATTTAAAAATGTAATACAAACTTATTAGCATAAATGTTAATTTTTTTTTTAAGTTTTCATTTACATATATATAAATTTAATTTTTTTGTATTAATTAACTTTTGTAAAAAAAAAAATCTGTGTCTTACAATCACATTTTTTATTTAACTAAACTATTTATATTAAATATTAAAATGATTCCTAGATACATAATGTCCCTACATTCTATAAAATTGGAGATAGGCACATATCTTGTATGAAAACGTCTTCACAAGAATCACAATTTTTGAAAATACATATTTTATTTTTAAAAAAAGAATTTCGAAATTTAAACATTCGAAAAAATCAGATAAACTATATTTTTTATCAAAAACTCGAACAACTAAATTTAGAAGAACAACCAAACTTGTTGAAATTGAAAATTAAATATACTTGTTTTGTTTTATATAGCTAGCTGTTCTATGTAACTTAAATTAATTATTTTATTTTAACCGAATAATAAAGAATTGAATTCCTACGTTCTGAATATCTAAAACACAAAGGACGTGTTTTTCATCAAAACTTACAAAAAAAAGTTAAGTGACCGACTACCTATTTCTAATTAACTGTTAAAGCAAAACAAGAATACTCTTTTTGTTCAAACGTTGCAATGTATGTACAGAATTTATAGATATGTATTATGTTTTTCGGAATGAAAGGCCATCACTTTAAAAATAGATATTCGAAATCTATTAATCTCAATTCATTATATCCTTTAATATCTTAAACAGTTGAGCAGATTTAAATAAAACTAAGCAAAAGGGAAACCGTTTATAAGATACTATTTATAAGTTGTGGAAAAAGTTAGCTAAATATTAAAAACAAAACATGAAGCTTTATTAACACTCTTTCGAGAAAATATTCCTCGCACAAGATAACTCTCCTTGCAACAGCTGTGATTTTGCATGGACTAAAGATATTTAAATTTAGTCTGGAAAAATTCACTAGATAAATTATAATGTAGAACTAATCTAAATTTAAAAAAAAATGTGTTAATTTTTAAATAGAAAGTTAGAATTTAGTTTTAAAATTTAAAATCGAAAAGAATCGATTACAAAAATGGTGTTTAAAACAACAATTAAATACAATTTTTTTACTACTGAGTTAGATCTTTAAAGAAAGTTAAGTAATCAGCCCTATCGGCAACACAGTTTCTGTGGAAATATGTCTTAATCGAAAAATTACTTTCGGGAATACTGTTTGAATGGAAAAATGTCCCATAAAAATCCCTGTCAGCAATAAAATATTTCACTTGGAATATTTCTGTGTTTGTTTTGCTGATGAAGAACAAATTGTTAAAAGCAAGAATGTAATAATAATTTTAACTATTTACCTGTAAGCCCTACGTTATTTTAAATGCAACCTGAATTGCACGTCAATATCTAGAAGGAATAAAAAAATATAAAAGAATTTTTTGTTGGCACAGTAGAATTGAGAATTAGGTCTTAACTGTCGGGCTAACTAAAGGGCGGTATCCAATTAAAATTTTGGGTATAGAAAAGAATGCGCTAGGCAGTATGTCAGTTGGTTAGCTGTCAAGCACTATATCCACTGCGCCATAGCCAAAACATATGAAATTATTTATTTTCTAACGGCTAGTATAACAAACAAAAGCAATTGGAAACTGTGTTGGATTTAATGGAAAAATGCAGATATTAGGGCTGTTTTTTGGCAAAATGACATCGGCAGCTAAGCACAATTTACACACATTACAAATACAACAACCTGCTTTCGATAAAACTAAAAGCAGAAGTCTGCTATGGATAGATTTGAGACATTTATTCGAGTATCGAATGTTATTATGTTGTTTAGTTGGTAGTTCCGATTACTTTAATGAATATCGAATTCCTTGTTCCTAGAGTTCTTATCTTTGTCAATGGGCACGTTCACATATTTATTAGATAAAAAGTTATCTCGGAAACCAAACAATTCGAATATATTTGTAAACGATTCGAATAGGTTAGCTGAAAGCAGTCAAAAATCAATAATTTTTGGTTAATTATGTGTTCTTTTCTTAAAAATTGTTTCACACCTATTTACGTACAGGAAATAAAAAATGTCTAACGCAAAAAACTGGGCCAAAAATACCTTTTATTAATTTTTGTTACTTTATAAACCTTATTAATAAGCATAGGTAGGGGGCGTGCTTCCAATTTAAAGTTAGCTTATTCGTGCGAAACTGCCAGATAAAGATACTTAAATAAAAGATGTTTGAGTGGCCTTGCATTAGTTTCTGTCAAATTGCCTAAAAAAATAGCTAACTAAAACTTGAGCAGCACCCCCTACCAAAGCTCTGAAATTGGAACAGTGCATATCCTTTGTTTATTAATAAATAAGCACTCATTAGCAGCACGTAAGTGTATGTTATCGATATAGCACTTATAACACGTGCAAGATATAAACTGTCGAATTCGATTGTGAAGATTATTAAGATTTCTTTTAAAAAATCTTAATTTGGTTATTGCAACAATTGGAAATTATCAGATTTAATATCACCTGCGGAAAAGAGTGATGAGTGATTTTCGGCGAAATTTTGCAAGAAATACATATATTCTAAATATTTCAAAATTTAGCTTATTGCCAAGTCAGAAAATGTCAAATTTTATTGATGGATGTCGTAGATAAAATTCGTGTCAAAACAGATTTTGACGATCTTACGTTATTTTGAATTCGGAGTCGAGTTGACCATTGAACAACCAGTGAATATAAAAATGGACATAATCGCCATTTTTTCAGTGTTTATTTGTTGCTACGTTAATAATTTTTACCAAAAAACACGACTATTTACCCCAATTATGAGATTCAAAAAGGGGATTTCTACTTTTGAGCCGCATGTAAACGAAGTGTAAAAATACTTAATAGTTAAATAATGAATGCGATCATTTTTGCAAGGAAACACAATGCAAACATACCGTTTCATTGCCACAAGATCTGATTTATTGAAAAGAAACGTCAAACACATAAAATAATTTTAAAATGAACATTTTGGAACACACAGATGTAGAAAATTCAACTTTTTTTTTTATTTCTTACTGCTTTATATATATATTCCATTTTAGTTGTATCTTTAATTTAAGTTTTAGTATTCTTAAATACATTTAATCTAAAGAAATAAAAACAAATCAATTGTAGATTTTTTGCATTTAGTTATTAGACACAAGTTCGGTAATACCAACTTAAAGATACAAAAAATCAGGCTGCTGCGGATCGTTCTTTTGGGAAATCCTGCTTTGCTGCCGATAGATTTACCAAAAGAACAGGGCTATTGTTTCTGGTTATTGCAAGAAGAGCAAGGAGGAAGTGACTAAGGGTGGAATCGGTTAAGGTGGTAGTTGATTGTCAATTTTGTGATAGTCGCTTTGACGATAGCAGTCTCTATCATTTATATAATGAAGGATAGAGATAGTGATCACATTTGTTTTACGCAATACACAATTATTTTGCTTTTTAACTTTCCCGAAATGAAATTCCGATGGAAATTCCCGATAAGGAGAAATATTTACGGAAAGGAAACCTGTTCCCTGGGAAATTTGTTAGATGAGATTGCCAATAGCCCTGAGTTTTCAACTAAACAGATTCAGTTAATATGACGTCTTAAGCTAAAAATAATAGAATAGAGTATTTATTTATTCAAAAGTCAATAAGATGTAACGTTATCGAAATTCTTTTTTGAACACTTCAACTGATTGAGCTCCTCATCGTTATTCATAATTTCGAATAATTATATTTTTTTCTGGGCAAATTTCTTTTAAACTAAGCAGATTCGTCGAACTGAATTACTTATTTAATTGGTTTTAATAGTTTCGTTGACTTGAAGTCAAATAGCTTAAATTGATTATCAGCTTTAAGTGATCATCATTGGGCAGTTTGAAATTTAATAAAAAAAAACTGAATGGCTTGGCATATATGATTGATTTAATTTTAAAGTCATTTTAACCCCAAATGGCTAAGTGGTATTTTTTCTACAAACATCAAGCGTATGTTATTAAATTTTTGTTTCAAAAAAAAAAAAAATAAGTAAATATGTATATTGGATATTTCTTTGTTTGTTTAAATTCTTATCTTATCTCAAGAAAAACATATCCGCTGGCGTTATATTGTACGTAAACAAACAAAAACAAAATTTATTTTCACGTATACCTATGCGTACGTATGTAGGTATGTATGTTGGTATGATATAAAATCGAATGGTTATTTTTTTTTTATTTTTAATGAATTTAAATTTTGTGGTTGACAAGAATTAAATCGGTCGTCGGTTTAATCAGCCTAAACAATTCACAACTTAATGATTAGATTAATACAAATTATGTCAAGAGAGTTAGAGCATTTTATTTGTTTAGTGAATTTTAGAAAGACGTTGTTTAGTCCTTATTTTTTTTATAATACTCGTAAGATTCCATTTTGTTATGTTAATGAAATTTTGCATCAATTTTTTTAAGCTTGTAGATTTAAAGTAAAATAAATTCTTTTTAACAATTGCACAGAATTGAAGTTTCATAATTCTCAGATAATTCCATAAAACAATTTTGAAATTGTTAGGAACGAGTCTACTAGTCAATAGAAATGATCTAAGTTTTTGGTGCTAAAAAAAAACTATCAATGTGTCTGTGTTGTAATATACAGTGCTGTGCAAAACATTTGCAACTAAGACCGGAAGATCTTTGCATTGAATTAATACCCAATTTTTGTATCCGCAAAAATAAAGTTCTTTTACTATTTTGTTAGTCTAATATTGTATTTTATTATTGTAGAAACAAAAATAAGATAATTCAATATAATAGAAAATAAATTGAGAAATTCTTAAAAATAATCATGAATTGCTGTGCAACACATTTGCAACTAAAAACAATGTCCTTCAATTTTTATTTTTTTGTTTAACCTAAAATTACATATATTTAATTGCATATCATCTATTGTTTATAACAGTTTCTGGTATGTCATCAGAGGCAGTGCTCTGGATTTCGGCATAAAGTTCGTATTTCCGCTGGAAAATTTGACATCCAATCCTTATTTTTATTATCTCCATCGAGTTCTCAGGTTTTTTCTAAATACGTGAAGTTGGTGGTCTTAACAAACAAACCTAAATAATCATCGTGCATCAAAATGCATGAGCAGTAACGCTCCCCAGAACTTCTTTTTATACAAGATCCATATTAATAAGACAGATGAAAACTCTTTTGAGATGGCTAATCTTTGGTCGCAATATGTCGCTTGAACTTATACTAAGCTCTCTTCGACAAAGATCTGTTAGTTTAATAAAAGCGTCAGCCAAAATGCTTTAATAAATTGTCGAAGTATATACAGGGTGTGGTAGTGGAACTTACTTATTTGAAACACGCGCCATCTAGCGGAATTTATTCCGAAATGGTTGGGGTGGCTCTCATTCGAAAGAACTATTTTATATCATGTAGGTTAGGCTTAGTAACGATTTTGACGTGGACGAGGGAGGGCCTCGTAATGTACAGAAAAAAAAACAGGAGGTTCAAAAACCATCAGGACACTCGAAAACATCGACCAGTCAATTTTCTGCCCAAACATGCAGCTGCTCTCGAAATCATAAGCTAACGTTCATTTAAAAAAAATTTACACACATCTTTCTCGGTAGGAACTTTTAGATAAGGGGTAGGATATTTTAAACTATTAAAATTAACCCACTTAACACTGTCTGTTGAGCCTGAACCACTGGGAATATTTGCTTCCATTTTAAAATAACTCCGGAATGAGTCTCTCAATGAACTTAATTTTTTTTGGCATTCTTCAACTGTGCGTTTAAATAAAATATAAAGTTTTTGCAATTACATATATTAATAAAAATATTGCAATTTGCCTGTCCTTCCCTAGATATTTGAAATATCTTGCCATGCAGCCTGTCTCCTGTACTTGTTGCTGTCGTTCTTGGCATACAGACAAACATGGTTTTTTACCTCAAATTGTTTTTCTTGAGTAGCTATAATTCCTGAAAAACAATAATTGTTATTCTTGCAATAAAAAACTGTATTATTATTTCTACTTACGTTTTGCAAAATAAACAACAAGCGCACTACACATCCAGTCGACCGGCATCAATTTTCCTGTTTGAAATACACATGAACATTTTTTTCGGGTGCAAATCTGTCATTGGAACTGAACGAGAATGGAATTCAAATCAGTGGAACGATTGTTCCATTATATGTCAAAATTTTTTCAATGATGCATTTCAATTAGCTATCATTGACTGGCCCCTTATGAAAGATACAATACATAAATCTAGCTTAAAATCATCATTCAATATTATAAATGCCATTCGTATTATTACCTATATCGGATGTTGAAAGTTGATTTATTATTATTAATTAAAATTATTTCTTTAATTAAAATAAATTATTACAGGAGTAAAAATAAAAGTAGTTAAAAAAAACGAATGTGTCGTTAGTAAATTCCCAACCAAATGCCTAACAAATAAGTTTCCAATAAATAGATCAAGATCTCAAGACCAACCGGCACTATAATAAACATGCGTTGATGCGCGAGCGGAAAAAAACGACTTGCCTTTATAGCCATTACAGGAAAACCTTTCTCTTTGTCTTTTTTTTTCCTATATTTTCCCATTTGTTGTTCCTAACACAGTGTCATTTAAGTGTGGACAAATTGCTCAAACGCACTCCACACTCCGCATCTAAGACTTGACTTTTTGTTAAAGATTGCATCGCATTCTCCATTTAGTTGTGGAAGGAAAATTTAATTGTAGTCAATCAATCTCCACAACTTTCCTGTGCTGTATTTTACAATTGACTGTCTCTTTCCATAGTACGAGTTGGAGTTGCTTAAGCAAAAATAAAACAATTTCACATTTGAGCTAGGGTAATTTTTAGACTATCTTTCTAACTTCAAAAAGACTGATGTTTGGCCTTAACTTTAATGCTTTAATGACCAGATTGACAACTCTTTCGGACAAGAGTTCAACGCAAATGAACATACGAATATAGATAAGAGTTAAACAGTGAAAAAGGCTTCATGACAAATGAATGACTTTCACTTTTGTTCCTCAAATCTGACACTTCTCTTTAAAGATTGAGTTGTTTGGTTATTTGTCATTTTGTTTTTAGTTGAGAAAAATCCAATGCGCATTTAGCAATAACATTTAAGGTATTTTCCACTTATGACCTCTGTATAAAAAAAATACCATATTTAGTATATGTACCTGTTTATGCAAAAATATACTTATGGTTACGTAAAAATGATGTACACTTTAAAACGCTCAATGCTTTATTACTAGAATTCGTAAGAATGAACATGCAATGCAAACGCAAAACTTGTTTTATTGATTTTCAATAACACAGGGGCGAACTATACTATTGATGGGCCTTTAAAACAATTTCAAAATACTTTTTTATCCATTTTTGCATCGATATGTTGATTTAGCGAAGGTTCAAATATGTCAATTAGGTTTTTAAAAAATTAGATATGAATGCTTCGATTGGTGTTGGTTTGGTTAGGAACTTTATTATTATTATTATTATAAATTTATTAAACAAGTAATAAATTACAAGCTAATACAAAATTAACGAGCTTCCAGCTGCAAAGGCCTACCGCTCTAAGATACTTAAGTTTAAATAAAAACAAAATATTTACAAATATTATATAACAATTTCTGATTTCAATATAATTTGATTAATTTTCTCCAAGTTGGGTTTTTTGGGGTATTTAGTATTTGGATATCTTCTCTTTCAAGTATGTTGTTGATGATTGGCTTCAGTCTATTGCAGTTGAATAGGAGGTGTTGAAGATTGGCGGTGGTGAGGCAAATATGGCAGTTTGGGGGAGTTTCCTTCTTCAGGATATGAAGGTGCGTGGCAGAAGTATGACCAATTCGAAGTCGAACATAACTCTTTATCTTAGCTTTTTGGATGTTTGTTGAATAAATATGCTGTGTTTTTGTAGGGTTGATTTTCGTATAGTGGTGTTCGTATTGACTCCATTCGTGCTGGTCGGAAGTAGATAGTCTGTCCAGGATGGTTTTGATAAGATCAGATTTAGAGTATATACATATATAAGTAAACAGGTCCTTTATTAGCGAAATTGGCAGCTTCATCCGCCAGTTCATTACCTCGAATTCCGATATGACCAGGAGTCCACATGAGTTTAGTACGATGATGGGTTTTAATTAACAGGTTACAGATGTTGCAGATCAGAGATGTGTTGTTGTTGATATTTCTGATCGCATTTATTGTAGAGAGGCTGTCAGTACAAATGATGTATTTGCCTCCGTTTTGTATTGCTTCTTGAATAGCAATAGCTTCAATAGCAAGGGCTTCAGCTGTAAACATCGATGCGAATGGTGGGAGTATTCCAAGTCTTAATATAGTGCCATCTTCATAAGTAATTCCGAATGATGTGGTATTTATGGTTTTGGATCCATCCGTAAATATGAAGTTCCAGTCCTTGTCCTTGAGCTCAGTAGAAATATTTAAGAAAAATTTTTGGTACAGGTCGTTTCCTGTGTATGTTTTCCTATAAATTGATAAATCTGTTATGAAAGAGTGGATGAATGAGCCATGGGGGTTGAAGAGGTGTCGAATTGGTTTTGTAGAATTTTGGAAGTTCAATAGCTTTACTAGATTGGAAGATGTTAAAGATAGCTGACGGGATCCTTTTTACTCGTTTTCGATCCATCATTAGGTTTACTTCTTTGTCAATTACTGAGTTAGTCGAGAAGGCAAGCTTAGCGTAAAGTTTTGATACGACCTTATCTCTTCTCTCTTCGATGGTAGGGAGGCCGGCTTCTGCCAAGATATTTTTGATGGGGGATGTGGGAAATGTCCCAACACTGCATCTTGCTGCCTGATGGTACGTTGCTTTTATAATTTGTAGAGTTGACTTCGAAGAGTTGCCATATATAAATATACCATTAAAATAATCAATTTCGTTATGTTACAAAGTTTATTGATATGAACGCTTAACTTAATAATATTAACCCTTGCAGCTAGAGATTTCTTAAGATCTTGACAATGATTGCGCCAATTATATTTACTATTGAATAACAAACCAAGAATTTTTAAATTTTGTACTTTCTCTATTACAACATTATTAATATTAATAGCAAGAGCAAGAACATTTTGGTAACGAGAGCTTAGCTCCGTTAAAATATCATTTATAGCATTTGTCATTTGTGTTTTGATTTCATTTACATTTTGGGTTTTTGAAAAAATAAAAACGTCACATCTGCATAAAGGCAGTGTCTTAAGTGCTTGTGTTTGGATAGAATATCGGATACTTGTTAAAATGCTATAGAGAATAAGACGACGGATAAGGGGGATCCTTGAGGGATACCGTTATGGAGGCAATGCGTGGTAGAATATAGATTGTTGGATTTGACGCAAAATGTTCTATTAGTAAGAAATGATTTCACATAATTGAATATTTTGGGTCCAACACCTAATTCTTTGAGTTTGTTTAAAATAACTTGTATTCCTATTCTGTCGAACGCTTTTTCAAAGTCAAGGTTGAGTATTGTTACATGATTTTTGGAACTCAGTGCTTTAGAAATATAGTCATCTATATCTGTTGAAGTATCAGGGTTAATTTTTGAAGTAAAATCTTCAAAACTTTTTGCTTTTGCGATTTTAAGTTCTCTTCGAAATTTGGCATTGGCTTTTTTGAAGCTTATTGAATTTTCTTGGTTTGTGTGTTTTTTGAAAGTTTGTGTTGGTTTGGTTTGGAACTTATTACGTGTCCACCAAAGAAAATAATCAAAGCACAAAAGTGTAAAATTGTGACTAGTTAAACCTAACCTAAAACTGCATGTACCCCGATTATGTATGACTATCTGCTCACGACTGATAATGTGTACTATACTCTGTTCAATTTGTATGTTCAGTATAGGAAGATAGGATAGGAGAGATGCCACTGTTTTAAAGCTCTTACAGGGTTGCAGTAGTAAGCATACGAAATTACCACAAACGGAGCAGTGGTAACTGTATCAATATGTTTATTTTAAAAGCACACAACGAGGGTTGAGTGCATGGTGAAGACATTAGTGTGTACTTGGATGTGCAGTAGGTAGGCCATGGTGGGATATACGCTGGTTTTAACAATATTACAAAAACTATTTGTTGGTATTTTCTATGGGAATTTCAGGGATAGGCACCAGTGTGTTTGAAAAAGCTCTCCCATAAGGCGTGTACTGAAAAATAAATTGAACATAGTAAACATGATTATAGTTTGCCAGCGGCAACTGATGTTTGATATTACGTGATATTACGTGACAGTAAACCGATATTATATGAGAGCGTTAATTTTTGCTGCAGTATATCCTGAATGTTCTTCTGGAAAATTAACTGTCAAAAGTCTTATGAGTCTTGTATACCATTTGTTATTTTAATACTAAATTTTATACTATAATGAAATACTTAATTGAATACACACAAATAGAAGTCTTTAAACTTGTGGATTGTGCGTCGGGGAATCTGCCCGAATCACTTACACTAAGGAATTAAATTTAAACAAATTTTAATTTTGAATTATATTAGAGGATATAACTTGTTTTTTCTTGCTATGTCGATAACATAAACATTGATGGCCCTTGGGTGTTTTTTTTAAACCGAAATAGTTAGGATTTTTAAACAACCTATCCAACCAAAACAAATCGAAAATATTTAAATAATAAAATATCTTGGAAGGGTTCATTATCTACTGGCATGTAAAATAATAAAACGTACATCGCAAGTCACAATGAAACCAACCCATTGTATACTTAAACATCAGTCTTCAAGGAGTCAAATATGTTATTATTTTCAATCATGTTGGTGACGTGGGCAATCAGTTCGATTTGAAAATGTGTACTACGCTTAATAACTATGTATGTCCTTTTCAATTGCTAGTCCAGAAGAACTCTCCAATCCTCGATCCAAGTAAACACTAGATTCTTGATTCTGATGTTTAATCTGAGTGTATGTGAGTGAATTAAGTCTACATGTATTAAAACTACAAAAGTTTCAGCCAACCAAAACAATGACATGACGATGTAGGGATGGGCGATGTTTATCTATGTTAGCAAAATATCGATGTTATAGATGAAAATACATCGATCATTTATGTGAAAGATCGCAGCTCGATGTTAAGTTTCAAAACATCGACTTAAAAAAAAAGTTCTCAAAAGAGAGAATTGTTTGGGTTTTTTGGTTCTTAAAAAACCCGAGGGCCAAGGTTATTTTTAGTACTTCTATGTAGTAGAATCATTTTACTTGCGATATATGTAGGTACTATAGACAGTAGTACACATACTTTTTTTTATCAAAATCGTTGGAGTAGTTTTCGAGATAGCCTACTATTTAGCCTGTCTACTTAGTCTGTCTGTAGAAGGATCTACAGCCCAAACGGCTGAACCGATTTTGATCAAACTTCGTGCTTAGGCTTTTAGGTAATTGTCTAAACAAAATTTTTGAATCGTTGTTTTAGCCCCAAAAATAACGGTACTTGCCATACAGATTTTTCTACCGTCTTTATTATCTCGAAAACGGATATAACGATTTTGATTTAAAAAAGTACTGTACTACTTTAGGTATGGTCTACATTTTGACCAACATGTTTTGTTACATATTTTGATATTAACGGTACCTGCCATATAACCATTTTATTGAATTTCGTCTTTCTCATAAACGTTTCAACAGATTTCGATCAATTTTTATACAGGAGGTTCTTAGAATTCGTAATACTGCATTTCAAAATTTTCGAAATATATTTTTTTTTGATTTAAAAATTCAATATTTTAAAAACGGGTGGAAGATTTTTTCTGAAATTTTGTTTTTAAATAAAATTGTAATACCAATTTTTTTTAGCAAAAAAATTAGGATTTTTGTGTATAGAAAATTAAGTTAAAAAAGACTTTAAAAATATGTTTAGCCGTTACTATTAAAAATCTTTTGAATACAATGTGTTTGATCAGAGCAAGTACGTGCGATCCAGTCGTGCATTTCATTTTTTTATACAAATGGTCCCTGGCAGTATAAATAATATTGCATATTCAAATTTTCAAAATAATGTTTTTTTTTCGATTTTTAAAAAATAAATAAATTTTAAAATATTTTTTTTTGAAAAATCGGTTTTTCAAAAACGAGTCAATAATTTTTTTTATTAAAATTTTATATGTACATATATATTAATAATTACTTTAAATTTTTCGTTTCAATTTTTTCTTAAAATATTTTTTTTTAATTTTATACATAAAACATTGTTTTAGAAAACCACTCGAATGATTTTTTAGTTTTTACTTGCGATTATAGGTACTATATGCAAGTTATGCATTCGTCGAAAAAAAAAGTTTTGAGATAACAATCAAACATGACATTACGATGATAGCGAAGACGAAAAAAGATGGTCTAAAAATTGTGTCCGTCTGTATGTCTGTCTGTCTGTCAGTCTGTCTGTATATATGTATAGAAACCTACAGCACAAATGGGTGGGCCGAATTGCTTCAAACGTGGTCTATGGAGTTTTTTAGGTATTGCGCAGAGGAGAAATTGAATGTTTTTTTACCTGCCATATAACCGTTACGTTCAAGCCTATTTTTCTCGGAAACGGCTCTAACGACTTTGATTTTTAAAAAATCTGTGCATTTTTTGGGTACGACCGATCATATATGATTGAAAAAAAAATTAAAGAAATTTCACACATAAGTATATAGGTGTAGGTTGCCCAATTTATACTGCGTACCAATATTTGTAATTGATATTTTTTTTGTATTTTTAAAAGCATTTTTTTAAAATTTATATTTTGAAAACTGCTCAATAATTTTTTTTGTTTTCAAAAATTAAAGTTACATACATATATGTACTTGCTGAATACGTATGAATTGGCGTTTTTTAATTTAAAAAAAAAAAAAATTCAAACTTTTTTTCTCAAAAACCGCTCCACAGATTTTTATTTTTTTTTCTCATAAATTCAAATTTATACAAGAAATAAAATGCCGTAATTTTTTTTAGCTCAAATTAGTTTAAGTATTTATTTCAGAATTTTGAATAATTTTGTCTTTGATAAAGACGATTTGATCTTTGGTTTTTAAGTTTATATTATTAAATATTTAAGATTGTCATACCAATTTTTTAAGAAAAAAAAAATTAAAGAAATTTTGTACATACAAAAAATTAAGTAAAAAACGACTAAGAATATATTAAATTTTTTAATAAAAATCTTTTGCATACGATGTGTGTTCGTGCGATCCATTCGTGCATTTTATTTTAAAAAGAATTGGCAAAAACAAAGCCATCGGGAATTGGCGCGCGCTTACGATTTCCATACAAACTATCGATAAAAACGTGCCAGAAACACAATTTTCTCCGGAATAAGAATTAGCGCATGTGAATACGTACCTCGTTTTTTCCTCCAATTTTCTTACAACAACAATTTGACAGTACATTTCAAACAATTTAACATGTATCAATATTTGAACATTTTTATTAAATGTTGACACGCCTAATTATATGTATGTAGTTGTGAATTAAGGAGGCTTTACATTCATCTTCATCTGCAGCGAAACAAAATTAAAAAAATCATACTTGTGCGATAGAGAGCGAATACCAAAATGGGGCACGAGTACGATAACTTTGGCGCCAAGATATAATAACGGTTTTTGGTAGAGGGACTTAATACAAGCATTTTTTACTACGGGAGGGGGGGGTCTATCTCCCCTCGTTTAGGCGGGAGGGGCAATTTTATAAAAATTTACTTAAAATCTTTAAAAAAATATTAAAAAAGAACGGCAACACTTACCGTTATAAATTATACCTTTTTCAAAAGTCAGAACTCTACAATTTATAATAAATTTTAAGTAAAGTTGTTTCAGTCAATAGTTTTTGAAATAATTGACTTCAAACTCAAAATTTATGAAAAAAAAGTTAAAAAAATCACTTTGAGTATTATTTTTCTCATGATTATAAACACCAATAAAGAAGTAATTGATGCAGTTAACTGTTCTAATTATTTTTTAATCAAACACTGAAAACTATTCGTTTCTATGTTTTCTAGTTTTTGAGAAAATTGAAAAACAAAACAAAATAATTTTGTATCAGATGGGTGCATGTAAAGTGTCTTTTGCATGTAAAGAATCTGGATTTAAAAAAATAATTGATATTATATACATAAACGTATGTACATATGTCATGTCCATTTCAATCTCTTTTTTCTAAATATTTGAGCATGAAAATTTATTGCATTATAAAAAAAATTGCATTACCTTTACGACAACACAACGGCAGCAAATTCTCATAGTTTCTTAATATGCACATATGTTTGTGTCATACATAGATATGCATATAACTATGTACACACATATAATGCAGCCACAGTAAAAAGTATGTATATAGTTAGATCATAAAAAACAAGACCAAGCATTCGATGTTTGTACCGTTATTTTTATACAGGTTTGGTGCAGGTTATTGTTTACCAAAGCCATTCTTCATTTAACGTTTGAAAGAGTAGTGTTTCCTTTTTAAGAATGGCGGCTAAGCATCCACTTCTTCACCCAAAATTAAATAATTTTTCGATTTTTTGTTCGTTTGGGGATTTGGTGTCAACAAACGAAAAAAGTATCCCGTTTTTAGAAGAAATCGGGTTAATTTCCTCCAAAACGTCTACTCCACCTCTGTGTTGTGATATTTTAATGACCGTGGAAAATTCAAAAAGTGCAAAGTTCGGTTGGTAAATAACCGCATTAACTGTAATAAAATCACAAAGGTATATATGAAATTTACGATGCAAACAGTGAGATGCCTAAGGGGGGGCATGCTGCCCCCCTGCAACCCCCCTGCTTGGGCTCACTATAGGCTTTGGGGAGGGTGAAAATTTTATTATATGCAAAGTTTCTTTAAAATTAAAGAATCTTTTGGGTTTAAAGAACAAGTATAGTTTTACTATTTTTCAATTACATATCTTAAAAACTAGAAGACATAAAAAGAAGTAGTTTTCTGTATTTAATAAAAAAATAATTGGAGCAGTTAACTACATCAATTATTTTTTTTATCGATATCCATAATCATGAGAAAAATAATATTCAAAGTGATTTTTGTAACTTTTTTTTCATAAATTTTGACTTTGAAGTCAATTATTTCAAAAACTATTGACTGAAACAACTTTACTTAAAATTTATTATAAATTGTAGAGTTCTGACTTTTGAAAAAGGTATAATTTATAACGGTAAGTGTTGCCGTTCTGTTTTAATATTTTTTTAAATATTTTAAGTAAATTTTCATAAAATTGCCCCTCCCACCTAAACGAGGGGAGATAGACCCCCCCCTCCCGTAGTAAAAAATGCTTGTATTAAGCCCCTCTACCAAAAACCGTTATTATATCTTGGCGCCAAAGTTATCGTACTCTCCCCCAAAATGGAGATAATAGTGAAGATGAACATGTTCATCTTCATTATAGCATTTTTATCTGCACCATAATTTGTTCCGTTCAGGCAACGAATTTTCAAGTTTTTTTTTTTACCATTTCACCTCAGTTTGCTTAAAAGCAACGAAAATAGTGAACATTTTCTTCTCAAAACTACATACCTGAACGCTAAGAACAGGTAATTGTGAGATGTGTCAAGAAAGTTAGAGCAGAGTTCGAGTAAGTTATTAGTGTCTACTTTTATGTTTGTTTTATATTATGGTGCCGCTCTACTTTTCTTCAAGTCTGCAGATGCAGATCCATGTAAAGCCTCCTTTAGCTACTAAATAATAATCTTTTTTTTTAATAAAAAAAAATAAAAAACGAGTTGTTTTCTAAATTTATTAAGAAAGTTGAATGAACTTTTTGTGTTTATTGCTCACTTGAGAGTTTAAAATCAACAACTTCTATTATCTTTCCAATTTTGGAACAACCCACTAATTTTAAATGAATGCGGCCCTTCAGCCGGCATCACGTCATATAGATGATTCATACGTTCACAAGGCTTCACTTATGAAACTTCAGATCAAACATTAAAAATGTGCCACAACTATGATACAACTGGGGCTGGAGTTCAGTTTTTATTGAAAAGGAAAAAAATACAAAACAAACAACAACCAACTGTGTAGCATAAGACATTCTCTTCATCTAACTGCTCCTATAACCAAACTATTAAAATAACACATTGTACAAAAAAAATAAAATTACAAAGAAAAGAATGTCACGTTCACTTAAAATGTAGATAAATGACGTTATCCACCCCCACTTTGGATAATATACAACCAACCGTATAAAAACGCTTACCATGCACACAATAGGTAAACTATTTGGCTCTTTGACGGCAGCAGTAAGCAGTACTGACTGCACTTTGTAATGGCGAGTTGTTCGTGTAACATATGTTAATTCCTCCGTGAATTGGTTTTGACCCACTTTCTTATATGCCTCTCTTGTAGTGTTGGTTTTTCTTCTTGATGGTGAATGTGCTCTGGTTAGATAGGCGAAACGATCTAGACTCCAGAACCATTGTCTTCAGTTGTTCGTATCCTATTTTGTTTGCATGTTGGTGATTGATTGAGTGAAGATCATTGATTTCTATTAAAAAAGAAAAAAATCAAAATTTTAAACCAAACAAAATAATCATTTATATCTCATACGTTTTTTTTTTCATTTATTTTCAGGTATGTGCCAACAAAAAAATGAACGACTTATCTAAGCAGATAGACCAAACATTTCAATTGGTATCTAATAATTAATTATAAATCAGTAACAGCATATTAGAAACATTTTAGTGTATTATCTGTAGTTTTGATGTTGTTAGATTATTAGGAAATAATTTCTTGAAATTTATTATATGGAATGCTCGTTTTTATCAAGGAAAAAGTGATTGTTTTATGAAAGATCAAAATAGACTTTCTAGATGTCTAATACAGTATATGTATACTAAAGGGTCCGCCATCTAACGTTTTTTTTTTCAACTAGTGCTTATTTCGTGAATGGTAACACTTAGCTCATGTCTGATTTGACAGATAATTAGTTTTATCCTTCCGCTGAACGAATATGGTTGTGTATACGCTTGAACAACGCTGGGAAATATTGCGACATTACTTTGAAAATCATGGTAATGTTGCAGAATGTGTGCGAAAATTGCGTACGGATTTTGGAAGAATAGAAGCACCGTCAGCTTCGTATGTTCGTTATCTTGTGAAAAAAGTGAAAGAAACTGGCATCCTCATCGATAAACCAAAGCGTGAAAAGCCAAAAACAGTTCGTTCACCCGAGAATATTGCTGCTGTGGCAGAAAGTGTGCGTAAAGCGCCATCAACATCAATTCACTGTCGTTCTTAACAGTTGAACATTTCGGAGACATCGTTGAGACGAATTTTGCATAAAGACCTTGGTATGACGCCATACAAAGTCCAATTGGTTCAGGAGTTGAAGCCAACTGACCATCCAATACGTTTTCGCTTCGCTAAGTGGGCCTGCGATCGACTTAGAGAAGATGCCGATTTTGCCAAAAAAATTATCTTTTCAGATGAAGCTCATTTTGATCTTGGCGGGTATGTAAACAAGCAAGATTGTCGCATTTGGGGCACAGAAAACCCGCACGCATACATTGAAAAGCCGATACACCCAAAACGACTCACTGTTTGGTGCGGATTTTGGTCCAGAGGCATAATTGGGCCATTTTTCTTCGAAAATGAGCAAGGAGTGGCCGTTACAGTCAATGGCGATCGTTATCGGGCCATATTTAACGAATTTTTGTTCACAAAAATTGAAGAGGAGGATATTGGCAATATTTGGTTTCAACAGGACGGCGCTACGTGCCACACAACTGAAGCTACACTCGATGTTTTGCGCCCTGTTTTTGAAGATCGCATTATCAGCCGCAGAGCTGATGTCGTTTGGCCACCTCGGAGCTGCGATTTGACACCGTTGGACTATTATTTGTGGGGTGCCGTTAAAGATAAGTGTTACGCCGACAAGCCAGAGACAATTGACTCTTTAAAGGACAATATTCGTGAAGCCATTGGTGAAATGCAGCTGCACACAATCGATAATGTGCTTAAAAATTGGACCGATCGTGTAGGATACTGCATGGCCAGCCGAGGCAGCCATTTGAATGAAATTATTTTCCATTATTAACCGAAAGGATTGTACTTTCAAATAAAAAAAGAAGTTAGTAGTTTTTTTTTATAGCATTTTCAAAAAAAAAAAAGTTATTTGGCGGACCCTTTATATAGTTTTATTAATAAAAGACAAATAACATTTGGTAACTTAATTCAGATACCTTTGAAATGAGAATACTTTTCCAATAAGGTTTTTGAATTTTAATCAGTATGAAGATTTGCCCAAATAGTTTTGGGTTTTCGAGATATTTTAACATTTATATTATTTCTATGTTTAAGATTACATAATAAAACATCAAACATAAAATCATTTGCCAATGTATCCGTTACAGTTTCAGAAAGTACCTCCTAATGTACCTCTTCAATATAATGGGTGTTTTTTTAAAGAGCTTGAGAACTTTAAATAATAATACAAGACAGAAATATTGTTGGAATGATTGTTTAATTATTATAATCTGTTAGATAATTTCATGGAATTTATTTTTTAAATATGATTTGCGCTACGAGTTACATAGTGCATTCGATCAGCCCAATTTTTGGCTCCTTTTTCTAATAAATCTAACCATATGGCGTAATGGTGGCTTGAATATTTTTTTTTTTAAATAATTTTGCACGCGCTTAAGGGATTATGAATACCATTTATATGTTTTTAACACAGCGCGGGTATCCGGTGAAAGAAGAGAAAGAAGTATAGGAAAGATGTGTGGCGCGATGTATTGAGACGGTGGTTGTTGTCTCAGATTTTATCTCCAGGGATGGCGGCTGAACTAATGCGGAGAAAATTCCCGAGTCTTATTTATTAATGTCTCTTATAATTCCCGTTATTTTATTTTATTTCGTAGTTATATTTATGAGATTAGTTTACTCAATTACATGTTGTTAGTGTTATGCCTGAACAGCATGTAATGAGTAAACCAGCAACTCATTTTATGACAATTTTTAGAATTGCTTTTTAATGGAATATAAGAAGACAGACAACGGCAGGAATCGAACCTGCGACCACGAGGTTGACAGGCGAGAACGCAACTATCGCGCCACGGCCACCCCCAATTGTCTTTCAATGCTTCAAGAGTTGCTGGTTTGTCATCAACCAATGTCTTAACATAGCCCCATTAAAAGTAAAAGGCGTTAAGGCGCACGACAGAGGGGGCCCGTTAACAGAACCACTTCTGAAAATAGAGCCGTCACCAAATTGACCCTACAATAAATTTGTGGGTAAACGGTCTGTATCGCAAGTTGCGCCGTCTTGTTGGGACCAAATGTCGTGGATGTTTAGGTGATTAATTTTTGGAAACAAAAAATCAGATAGCTCTCGCCATTTATTGTAACGGCAGCTCCTTCCTCATTTCGAAAGAAGTAAGTCATAAGGACCGATGATGCCGCCAGCATGTAAACCGCACAAAACAGTCAATTTTAGTGGATGTAATGGTGATCCATTAATTGGCTTGAGGATTTTGTTTTCCCTTCATTCGTTCCAAAACGATCAATAACTGCACGAACTGTTTCTTACTAGGCCGAAGAGATTTATTTTTTTTTTACTGAACAGAAATGTCAACAGAGTTTGACATTCTCAACTGTCAAACCATAGACAACAACCATCGAAATTTCTCATGCAGCTAAAAAAAAACACCCGTTATAAAGGTGTTTTTTTTTAAACTATAAAATGAAATAAATTATCATAAAATTGACCGCCGAGGCTGGCTCGGATGTCGTCCAATCTTGGAGTCCAATTTTCGATTACTCGTTGCAGCTTTGGGCGTCGTATAAGTTGTTTTCTGACTCGTTAATGGTCTCTGGATTATAGGTATAGATAGGCGACTTTACAAACCCCACACAGAAAATATTTAAGCCCTTGGAGGGCAACCGGCCCAAAACATGAAATTAATTTAGCTGCTTATATTAAAAATCTTGTGCTTACGATGTGATCGAACATAAGAACAAGTACGTTCGATTTAATCGCTAAATAAAATTTTATTGTCAAAATCGGGATCAACAGCAATTTCGTTTCAAGCCTATTCACCGAATGTACGCGCGCCGCCGTGCACGTTCAATCGATTCATGATGAAATTGCAAACCAAGCTAAAAATAAATATATGACAGATGACAAAATAGCTGTCAATGAAAACAGTGCTGCCAACTTCAAGTTCTATACCTCTAAAAAACGCCCTTTATATACAATATTCTTGCCGTCTCTTTCAATAGCGCCTTAGTTGTTAGTCCTGGCCAGCTGGCCTGACAATATGCCTAATTATTTTAACCGAGTCTATTTTTCCCTCCCGAGTCTTTCCACCTCAGTTAGTTCTTCAGATGGGTCTTAGTCAATAAGCCAAATCGAATATCAGACTTTAATGACTGAGCGAAAATTATCCTAGACTTGTTTCTGACCTCTGACCTTCTAGGCACATTTGAACACTGTGTCACATCTGCATATTTCTCTTGCCAAACATAACCAGTCAGCGAAATAGCTCCTACGAAAACAGTACGGCAGTACGAGAAAACCAACCAGGTCAATCACAGCTCAATAAAAATATTTTGTCGAATAAATATTTCCTCAATAGTTACGTAGACGGCAACGCAGATTTGGTCACATATTTAAGTATTTCGAAAATGAGAACATTAATTCCGAACACTGTTAGTGTCCGACCCAAACGAAACTTGGTCTGATTCGAGTTTGTAAGAGAGGTTATCAGGAATAAAGAATTAAGCTCCCGATGGTATAGAGCCAACTGAACTGAGTAAAACAGGTTTAAAAACCTGCAACGGATATATTCCACAAACCAAATTTTTGCACGAACAAAAATTAAGGCAAAAATACAATAATGTGCCAGAGTAGTAAAAATTGTAAAAACAATTACAACGACGGTTGGTGACATGAATGACATGAAACTCCTTTCCTTAGCTCTTTGGGAAAAGCGACTGGGAATGGCGCTGTGGATATAACATTGCCTGGCGCAGCTGTGGGACGACTGGTAGAAACAACAAATTCCCTAATAACTGCAGGACACATATAAACCGACCTATTATAAATTGGCATGTCTATATTTTAAGTTAAAACATATTGCTGAACAGATTTTCATAACATTGACTACATACACTGCTGGTCCATAGAAAAGGTTCATCCTGTAAATGTAAATCGGTATTTTTTCAAAATTTTAATAAAAAAAAAATAACAAGTCTTTTCCGATGGACAAGTGGAATCAATAGGTCAATTTGTTCCAAAACCAAAAATACCATCCTAAACCACGGATCTTGGTCGTAATGCCGACTGCATAAACAATTCATGCTTAAGTAAATCATGATAATAGTGAATAATTAAAACCATCTATCCATAACTAATATTTCCACTCGAAAAAACAACGAGTCATGTGCTTTATGCAGAAATCCAACCGTTATTCTTTTCTGTGAGAGGTTAACGGAGGTTTATTTTTTTAATATCATGGGTTTTATATTTGGGAATTGTAGTACTTCCAACTGAAGTCTTTATTATTGGTGCTGTCAGGCACTAATTGGACTTATTCAGCCCTTCTATGTTTTGTATCGAAGTTTTTTTTTGTTTATGTAAAAGCTGCTCAAGTGCTCACTACTTTCTGCGATCTTCCGATTTTTGTCGATATTACATGTCCACTAAAATATTTTTCGGAACTCGATTTGTTTTTTTTTTTTCATACTAAATCTATATGATAATTTGACATTTGCAAACGTCAAAAAGTTATGTTCGCTTAACTGTTTTAGGCGCGTTCAGCAGGTGGTTGTGAAGAAAATAGGTTTACTATTTTATGCTAGTTAAAAAAATTTTTAAAAAAAGTGTTTTAGCTAGCTGTTAATTATTATCGTGCTTAAAACTTAAAATCAGGTAGTTTAAAATTTTGAGAAAAAACATTTCAAACGGTGATTATATTCTATTGAGAATATTAAAACTTAGATTTATTATAGTTTTATTTTTACTTGCGATATAGGTACAAGTTATATATTAGGCAAGTTTTGCATTTGGAAAAAAAATCAAACTCGAGATTTTAATCAAAATTGACATTACGATGATAGACAACACCAAAAAAAGTGGGTCCCGCAATTCCGTCTGTCTGTAGAATGATCTACAACCTAAACGGCTGCACCGAATTTATTCAAACTTGGTGCTGAGGCGTTTTAGGTGGATTGTCTAAAATAGATTTTTGACTCATTGGTTTATCCCCAAAAATAACGGTATACAAATTTTTCTACCATCTTAATTATCCCGAAAACGGCTCTAATGTCTGTCTCATAAAATTCAATATTTCGAAAACGGGTGGATGGTTTTTTATGAAATTTTGTTTCTAAATTTATATTATTCAATATTTAAAATTTTCATACCAATTTTTTTTTAGAAGTAAACTTAAATAAAACACATATAAAATATTTTTTTTCATGATATTTCTTTTTTATTATAAAGTTTGAACGTTGACATTATGTGTGAAACACTACATCATTTAAATGACCACCACGAGAATTGTTGCAAGCATCGATTCTTTTGAAGTATTTTTCGACCACTTTTTGACACATATTGGGCGGTATCTCAGCCATAACTTGACGAATGTTGGTTTTCAAGTGCTCAAGAGTTAAAGGTTTATCTGCATAAACACGGTCTTTCGCGTAGATCCACAAAAAAAAAGTCCAGCGGTGTCAAATCGCATGATCTAGGTGGCCGGTTGATATCGCCACGACGAGAAATTACGCGGCCAAGAAATGTCTTGCAATAAAGCCATATTCGTTCGAGTTGTGTGGCATGTGGCACCGTCTTGTTGAAACCATATATTCTCCAAGTCGTATTCTTCAATAGCACGCAAAAAAGTCGGTTATCATATGACCATAACTCTCCGAATCGACGGTGACAGTCGTTCCATCGTCGTTTTCGAAGAAGTAAGGTCCAATCACACCTCCGGCCCAAAGAGCGCCCCAAACAGTGACTTTTTGTGGGTGTAATGACCTCTCTTCAATTACTTGAGGATTCTCAGAACCCCAAATAAGACAATTTTGTTTATTAATATACCCACCGAGTGAGAAATGTGCTTCGTCGCTGAAGAAAATTTTGAAGCACCCATTCGACGTATCTACAACGTTGTGAATGGTCAGCTGGCTTTAATTGTTGTGTTATACTTTACTTTATATGGATACTTTATATGGTGTAGATCCAAATGCAAAATACGCCATAATGTGCCGTAAGACAGTCCTAATTCTTGAGAACGACGTGGAATCGACACATTCGGGTCTCCGGCAACACTTTCACTTACAGCAGCGATATTTTCAGTGGTACGAGCGAAACGATAATGCACAGGCCTTACAATATCTGTAACCAATCCAGTCTCTTCAAATTTCTTTACAATTTTGCCAATTGCTTGCGTAGTTGGACGATTATGTAAACCATAATCCCCTCTTAAAGCACGATATGTGGCTGTGGCAGAATCACCATTTTTGTAGTACGTTTTAACAATTTTTATGCATTGTGCGATAGTTAAGCGATCCATTTTCGTAAATGTCTGACTTTCAACTAAAAAAAAAAAAAGCTTTAGCAAACTTAGTTTGACAGATGTCGAATTCCAGCCCTATACTTTTGAAACCGCAAAATGAATAACCCGTTAAAACATTAAGTGAAAAACGGCTTTAAATATATATTTAGCCGGTTTTATTAAGGATATTTTACATACAATGTGATCGAACATAAGAGCAAGTACGTGCGATCCAGTCGTGCATTTTATTTACCGTGTCCCGAAAAAGTGGATGCTTTGAAAGTGCATCCAGCTCAAATAGCTTTTTGTAAAGCTTTTAAAGAGAAAAATGCTCTTTTGTGGTCTTTACAAAGTGGACCTGTTTTATTGGTCGGCAGTGTAAGAGTACGTTTCTTCGTTTGATCAATAATAGGAAATATAAAATGGGATTTTTTGAATTTTCGGGATTTAATCAAATTTGAAAAAAGTGTGAAAAATTAAGAAGCTAAGTGCATCTACCTACAAACCAATGTATGTACATTCAATTCCGAAATCAAATACAAAATTGGTGATTTATGGAAAACTTTTCTTACCTGAAAAACAAAAGAGTATGTACCTATCTACATTATTAGATGTTTTTCAGGAACATAAAAAAAATCTTTATAAGTTAATAATCTTTATTATTACAAAAATAAAAAGGCAACAATAGTTCAAACTTCTGCGCTGTTACACGATTTCATATCTACTTACAATAAAAATAATTGACAGATTCATTTTTGTCTGCTTTTGATCACATTTTTATGTAAAATACCCCTATGTTCACAGTTCGCATGCAAAAAAAAATTCAATACAATTTTCCAGGTATTCTATGAATTGACATTGTATTGGCCTGGAGTTGGCGTAAGCAACCTGTATGTATGTATGTAGTTCTTAATTTACCCTGCTGCAAAAAAAAAATACCTAAAAAAAACTAGAAATGGAAACCAATTTTGTTTGCATGCAAAAAAAAGTATTTACATGCAACCAAAACTTACTCTCTGATATGTATGCGTACTCACCCACACATACATATGTATGTACCTATATATGTTTTTTTCATAAGGGTAAACCGGTATTGATTTTTTCGTATTCAACACACAGTTCTTTCGCATGCAAAAAAAAATATTTTTCCAGTTTGTTTTCAAAGATAATTGTATTCGGTTCGTGTTTGCGCGTGGACGTATAAATAAAATAAATAAATAAATAAAAAATTCTCGTTTCGTGCCTTGTGAGTGGATGCAAAAATAAAATAAATAAATAAAATTTCAGTCGGACTTCTAAGGGCATTGGACGAGCAGGACTTAGAAAGTGATTTTGACAATATGGACAAAAGAAATATAATAAGTGAAGATCAAATCAAATTGGAGCAAGAAGAACACGAATTAATTTTGGCCAAACGAATAAAAATGTCAAATGGTGTTGAAGATGAGAAAATTAGAAAAAGAGATAGAGAATACGATGAAAAGAAGAAAATCGCACAGCAAGTGTGTAAATACCCCAACATTTACGATATCACCAATAAAGGATTTTCAGATAAACCTTTACAACAATCGACCTGGGAAAAAATTTCAGTTACGGTTGGTATGCCAGTTGAAAAATGTATCGCCCTTTGGTATAGCCTTAAACGGTCTGCAAAATATTATGCTACCGATTTGAAGATTTTACAAAAATCTGGTGCCACCAATGCCGACGATGTATATAGCACGACATATCGTATGGAATGGCCACATCGCGAAGTGATGTCATTTTATACGCCTCCGTCTTTAAGAGATTTTATAAACAAAAAACCAGCTAACGCAACTTCAACATCCTTAAATTTAACACAAATGTCTGCTGCTAGTTCACCATCAGTGTCGGATTTAACAGCGCCAACTAATTCTCTGTTTTATGGTGAAAATGAAGATCTATGTTATGTAAGTATTTTACACATGTGTATTTGTTTCAAATCGCGTTTTTGATTTTCGTCGATCCAGAAGCCGATTATTAACCCCTCCTCACGCAGTAATAATTTTTTTTTGAAGATACATAGTATACAATTTTTAATTCAGATTTAATTTCAGAATCCAAACCTGAAACAATTTCAAAATCATAACGTTGATTTGTTTGAGTTTTCATTGTTGAAATGGTTGAAAGGTTTTTAATGAAATCATACTTGAAGAGAAGCGTAGTTTAAGTATTAATAAAATGGATCGTATCGGAATCCCTCCTTTTAAATCCCGTTTTTTTTTTCAAAAATCCCAAAAAAAAAGTTTTAAAATCCCGCCTCTTAGAATACCGCATTTTTTAAAATCCCCAGTTTTTAAATCCCGCACATTCAAAATCCAGATATGTTTTAATCGCGCTTTTTCAAATCCCGACCTATCCCGTTTAATCTCGCCAAGCTCGTTTTGTATTTTGATAAATGTCACACAAAACACTGCGACCCCACCCAAGCAGGGGGTTGCAGGAGGCAGCATGCCCTCCACCCTTACGCGCCGTCCGTTTTGCACCTTGTGTTGATTCTAACAGCGGGATAATACGAAACGGAATTATAAAAAAAAAACGGGATTAAATGAGACGGGATTTTAAAAAGCGGGATTTGTTCTTAAAATTGCCCTTTTTATAATCCCAAATCTTAAAATCCCGCTTTTTATAATCGCATTTTTTAAAACCCAGTTGTTTATAATCCCGTTTCTTATTATCGCGCTTTTAGAATCAACATAAAATCAAAAAGGCGAGCTTTGTGGGATTAAACGGGATAAGTCAGGATTTTAACAAGCGGGATTGTAATAGATCAGGATTTGTAATATGCGGGACTTTAAAATAAGGGATTTAAAAAAAGCTATATTTTAGAAGGCGGGATTTTAAAACTTTTTTTCGGGATTTTTGAAAAACGGGATTTTAAAAATTCCGGTACGCTCCCTTTTATAAGAGATGTTCTCTGTTAAAAGTATGTTTGTAAAATCAACAGCATTCTGCAAACGCAGAAAAAGTTGAAGTTTTAAATTTTCAATTCTAAGCATTGATTTTATTTCTTCACCTGATACGAAAATTCAACAAAATATTTTCTTGAATCAGTTTGTATGCAATTTTATTTGAACATAACAAACATATAAGATTGGATGGAAATCCGTTCAGCCATTAGCGAGTAATTAACTAGAAAATTCATCATTATTATAAAAGTATCTATACAAAACTATGGAATGCTTAAACTTTAGGACTTTCACAATAAACAAAATCGTGAGAAATTAATTCGGTATAACAGAAATGACTGTTCTCCTCACTTGTTTTGTCTTCCGGTGTTTACCAATCAAAAACGCCTTGATATTTATTTCTGAAACAAAATAAATAAATGAGTGTGAATAATTTGTGTCTTGTATATCTTTAGTATCAACCAACATCACACAAACCGAGAGTGGAGAAAGACGAATTGACGGAAAGTGTTTCATGGATGGCAAATTCACTTTCGTCTTATTTACAATGTAAAACTGTTCCCGTAAAAGAAGATAACCAATCAACTCCCAAGCGGACATTGAAATATATGGAAATGTGGGCTAATTTCGATAGGTTAGTTTCTAAATTGGATGAAGACGTGGTCGACGATCTCAACATTGAAATTACAAATCTCATTGGTGCGGCCTTAAAAAAGAAACGGAAGGGTTCATGAGTATAATTTAAGTCTCATCGGGATTTAAAATTAAAAATAAAATAAATTATTATATCTATAACCTTAAATCAAATTTTTTAAAAGACTTTGTAAAAATTAAAAGTTAGTATTATATTTATACATGTCAATTACATAATAAAATTCTATAAAGTGCTATTTCGGTTTCGTTTAGCATCTTCATAAATCTTTTTTGAATTTCAATTTTCCAAGGTTTCTACTGTGTTGGTTCTTTCAACTATACGATACCCCAACTATAACCAGTGTTCAACCAGGGTATCGTTACAACCTCAAACCGTTGTGAAAAAACAAGGGTATTTCGGTTCTCAAAAAAACACCTAAGGGTTGTGGACATTAAAAATCAAAAAAATAGGAGCTAAAACTTAAAATTTGTTTGCACAATCTACAAGTTAAAAGATTTCATTTTCTATGTAACAGCTAAAAACAGATCTGCTCAAAAAACAAAAAAATTGTATGTCAGATTGAGTTTTCAAAATACGCTTTAGGGCGATCTTAGGGCGACGTAAGAGCTTAACGCACAAACCTACTATTTGGGATTGGGTTTTCTGAATCTCCAATTTTTGCCCCGAAATCGAAATCCTGAAAAAAAAATTGTAAATGTCATTTTCCAAAATTTTAAAGGAGTAATTCCTTGCCAGTCCTAAATGCTTTCGAAAATTAAAAAAGTCGTGAAATTTTGAAGTGGTGTTTGTTTTGGAAATGAAGGAAAAATTGATTACCAAATCATACAAATTTTTTCAACTGACTAGGTGTCAACGTCGCATAGTGCTGAAAACTATTGTTAGACCTCATCTAAATTTTATTCAACGACAATTCATTCCGTTTGGTAAAAACAATTTCTAACCCAAAATTAAATAAAAAGTGGAGGAATTCTCTAAATTAATTTTGAAACGTAATAAGAAACGCCGCATGGTCACCCATGTTCTGCGTTTCGATCGAAATCGAATTGTATTCTCTTTCTTTTCACTTTTCAATTTTACGTGAAATGAAAGGAAGTGTTTATTCTACATTTCGAAAACTTTGAAATAAATTCGAACTGTCAAAAATGAATGTTCATCCTTTCTTACTAGCGATATAGGTATTACAGGGAAAGTTTTGCATTCGCAAAAATAAATTGAACTCGATCAAACTTAACATTACGATGATAGAGAACACGAAAAAAGTGGGCAATTCTGTCTGTCTGTATGTCGATCTACAGCTTAAACGGTTGAGCGATTTCCTTAAACTTGATACCTCAGCCTTTTAGGTGATTGCCTCAAATAGATTTTTAAATCTTTTTTTTATCCCCAAAAATAACGGTATCTACCATACAATTTTACTATCTTGAAAATTTTAATTATCTTGAAAACGCCTCTAACGATTTTGATAAAAAAAAATATGTCCACTCCTATTTGTATAGTCTACATTTTAATTTAAATTTTTTGTACATATTTTGTTTTTAACGGTACCTGCCATACAACCATTTTTTAGATTTTGGACTTTCTCAAACGTCTCGACGGATTTCGATCAATAGTTTTATATAGGATGTCATTTGAATTCTAAATAATACTGTATACCCAAATTTTCGAAGAATAATTTTTTAAATTTTGGAAAAAAAATAATTTTTTTTTTGAAAATTCAATATTTTGAAAACGATTTTTTTATATTGTTGAATACCATAATTTTTTTAGTTAAAAAAACGACTTCAAAAATATATTTAGCCGTTTCTACTAAAAAGTTTGTACGAGTACTAACAATGTGGTCGAACAAAAGAGCAAGAACGTGCGATCCAATCGTGCATTTATTTTATCTCTAAAGACTACTGCTTATGAACATGGATGCAATTATTATTGACGATTTAAGCAAAAGAAATATTTAGAATAAAAATTTTGCGAGGCAAATTAATTGCAATGATAAGTGTGTCTAAAATTAATTCTTAATTTTGCTTTAAGTTGTCACAGTAATTTTTAGACTGAAAAAAGATGTTTTTTAAAATGTTTTGCACCAAGAAATACCCAGCTAATGCCGGATATACACGAGTGACAAATTGCCATTATTTCTTCCATTTTATTGACATTATTAACAAAATCGTGTAAATGGTTTGAACATTTGTCATTATTTTCGTCATTAAAAAACTGGCAGAGAAAACTATCATTAAATATTGCTATTAAAATGGTGTCATATGTAAATGTGAGTAAAAATTTCGAACTCGAACAAATTGTGGAACATCCAAATTCACTTTCGCTGTGTGAATTCACAGGAAATGGAATGCAGAACATGAGTTAATTTTTCGATTGACAGATGTCGCCATTTGCACTTTCCGACTCCACTTGATATCTGTATCGCCAACGAAATATCTGTCGTTAAGAGTCAGGGCATTTTTTTTTGTCATGGCTGGGAAGTTCATGTCTTGACAATTCATTCATTTACTAGAGGATGAGGTGTAGGTAATGCTGTTTAAGAAGAATTATCAAAGATTAATTTCACGAAAAAAATGTTTTTTGACCTGATATACTCCTGTTAATGAACATTAACTAATAAAAATGGTGCATTTGACGAATTTAAGTTTTGTAAGTGCGCCAACATTGTAGTTGCCGGCGCGCGTGAGAGACAAAAAATAATGAGATAAAAACAGAAAAAAGGAGAAAAAAACCCAGCCGTCAAATTTGATGTCAGGCATCGAAATCAAGACAAAATCGAAGTGAGAGCTCGCTGACATCCCAACACAACTATAAACAACGTGACTCCATTGGAGATTTCATGTCAGGATGAGTATTACGAGAAAATTTATTGCCAATGGAGTCGGCCTGTTACGGGCTGCAACATAAGCAATCCATACGATGCTTCTAATTTCTGGGACGATACGACGCGACGTCCCTATACGTATGCTTTGTCCATGTGCGCTACCAAGAAAACTGGGAGTAGATGGAGTTCGGATGGCTTCTATACACGTGGATGTCGTTCGTTTGACTCCCTCTCCAAGTTACAATTTCCCTGGTGTTGTCGACTTGAACAGCATTCAAATTTAATAATTATTGCACAAATGCAATTTATTTATGTTACTATAACACACTTTTAATTTCGTTAATTTAATTAAACTATCCTTTTTTTACTTTTCCAGACGGGAAAACACGTCCGTCTGTGACGGGGCCAGAAGCCAACTCTGGGAATTTAGCGATAATTCATCGATTGAAATGATTACATAGTGCGGGTTATGGTGGATACAAATTTCTGTTGAAATGTTTGCCTCCTCGAAACGTAAGGAACTTGAATGATAATCGAAATTATCCTTTGGAGTTTATTGGTGTATGGAATAATAAACTTTTCCAGTGGAATTTAGCTGCCGTTTCAAACGATTTTTTTTCGTTCGTGAGGCCCACGATCAAAATTGTATTAAAAACCGTTTTATGTAGAAGATATTCTAGAATTAAATGGGAGTAAATGTAGAAGTGACAGGTAACATCGCATCATATGTCCTATTGATGGATGTATTTAACTTGTAACTATTGGATAGTGGAATTGTTTGTACATCAGATTTATTTTACCTACCAACTTTATAATATGTATATTTGAAGAATAACTCTTCAATCTCTGTTTCTTCGGGCTAAGAAGGAAATAGTGAGACCTAAGGAGACTTTCCCAAGTAAACAAATCGGTTGATTTCCCGAATTTCATGCTAGTTGTTCCACTGTCTGACACTCTGCCTTATGTTCATACGGACTGCACAGTGTCTGCTGAATTGAATGACATTTTCAAATAGATTGCGGTAGCGGTTTCCTTTCTAAATATCTCATTTTTTTCGTTCATTTTTTATTGGCTTCTTTTGTATGTCTTTTTCTTGTTCTTCGTCGCCAACAATGACAACGACTTGAGTAAACAATAATTTTTAGTTCAGCTGACTCACGTTTTTCTTTCCATTTCCATGGTTATCTTTATATAGCACGAACAAAAAATACAAAAAAAAAAAAAAATAGTAAACGTTAGTGCACTTACACTTTGCTGTAAGCGTTAAGTTTATTCAATTTAAACTCGTATGAAAATTTCTCACGTTTTTTGTCGTGTCTTCCTGAGACTGAAAATTTTTGATCGAATTGTGCACGAAGGCACATATACCTATAAGTTAAATGGTGTTTGTGAAACGAGACTTGTGGTTGTTGTTGTTGTTCTAGTTCCAATACCATTTACGTTGGATGAATATTTGTTTTGTTGGTCGTGCAAAATAGTTTAACTAACTTTGATTGGCAGCGGAATTGTGCTAATCGAAATTACATTTGTTCCCCTGTCAAAAAATAGGAGCAAACAAACAAACCAAAAATTATGAAAGATATGATTTTTACACGTGGAGTTTTTGCAATATCTAGATTGTATTGTGAATGCTTTAATTTTTTTAATTAAATGTCATTCATTATATCCTTGTAGAGTGTGACTTAATATCGCAAGTAATTCCAATACAATTTTATTTCACATCTGTGTATTTATTTCAACTCGATGCAAAAAAATTATAAATTTGTCATCCAGAAAATGTGACATAACTTTTTGAATTCTGTAAATACCAATTTGTATGACTTCGTGTGCGAATGACATCATTCTTAGAATTTGAACCTTAACATTTATATCAATATTCACTCCTCATGCGATTTTAAACTAAGCAAATGAGTTCTTTTTATTTGTTTTTTTTTTTTTAAGTTATTAATAGGTATAGAATGTTTGAGATAAATAAGAGTCTGTTCTACATTGAAAGGACCAGAATATGGTTGTGCTTTTTGTTAGTTGCCTTAACTTTTTCTACAATTCAACATACTGTGTTCTGGGTCTCAATTCCGCAAGCGGAAGAGCAAATCGTGTACACATGCATATTTGCGATTCTGCAAGGGTGAGATTCATTGTTTTTGACAGATAACGTACACAGTTAGTCAAATTTATTCACACATGTTTTTAAACCCGAATAGAATTTTTACATTCATTCATTCAAAATCATTCACGCTTCCGGAATTGGGCTCCTGCACCCACATTTAAAGTAGATCCATTGACAAATAAGGTTTTTTTTTCGATTTTTCAATGTGTTGCCCCTGTGCATTTACACTCTGTTCGATAAAAAAAACAGTCCCAACAAACATAATTATCTCTTGCGATCGTCGATAATTTAAACAATAAAATTATGAATACATATTTCTCTTAAATGTTGGTTATCAAAGCGCATGGTAGTGCCCAGCCAAGTCCTGACACTACACCCTATTTACCTGAACAAACTCAGGCGAATTTAGACCCCCCTCTAACTTCACTACCAATAAAGTCAGGAACTTCAAACTTCAGCATTTGTTAAGCTCACCAGGTTTAGGCAACTCGCCAAATTTCAATTCTTTAGCTTTAGTGGTTCCCGAGATATAAGACTGCAAAAATCGCAAAA
This sequence comes from Philhelius pedissequus, assembly GCA_910595825.1. Classification (NCBI taxonomy): domain Eukaryota; kingdom Metazoa; phylum Arthropoda; class Insecta; order Diptera; family Syrphidae; genus Philhelius; species Philhelius pedissequus. The sequence goes on from OU343162.1 coordinate 46,072,500, forward strand.
ATCGTAACTGACTCACTCACTCATACACTGACAGATCATTAAAATTATGGAGCGCTTCCCGACATCGTAGAATCTTGTTATTTCGCACAACGGTAGGCCTTGTGGTATATACAAAGGAAAAAATCGAAAATTTAAGATTTTCCATTCAGGGGGCGTGGTACCCGCCCATTTTCATAGAATTGACATACATTATTTGGAGCACTTCTTATTGTCGTAGATTGATGAAATTTGGTACAGGGGTAGGGCTCAAAGCGCAAGCAAAGGCAACATTTTAAAATTTGAGATTTTAAATTCAGCGACGTGGCTACCGCCCATTTGCATAGAATTGATATCAACTATGTAGAGAACTACTGATTGTCGTAGAATGATGAAAATTGGTAGAGCGATAGGATAGCGATAAACACCCATTTTTACAGAATTAATATTAAATATATTGAAAGCACTTCCGATTGGTGCAGGATTATGTTTGTTAGTGAAGTCAGCTTTACAACTAAAAAGTTGAAATTATGAAATTTTTCATACAGTGGCGTTTCATCCACGCACTTCTTATCAATTATTACCGTTTCAATAGATCACTTCACAAAAGGCATAAATTAAAAACTTACGTTACCTTATGAGGCATTCATTGGGCGTTTATTCCACCCACCTTAACCGATAAAAAGAATCTTTGCAAAAAGTAGTGAAATCACACCAATAAAATAAATGTTAAAAAAGTAGCCAAGTTCTTCTTCGTCAGCCGTGAAAAGTAGTGAGATCTAAAAGTGCGCCAAGTTCTAAGTTTATTAATGTTAAATATCAAATATTTTAAGTAGTTAATAGCGCGACGAAAGAAAGAACATCTATACTTGACAGTACGTCTAAACTTGGGCTCTAGTGTAAACTGATGAGTATAGAAATGCACTTCCTATACAAATAGTAATAAAACAACAGGAGACATGAAATGAAACACTTCGATGGTGGTGAAAAGTTGCATTTGCTTCTGTTATTGTTGTTGCACCGACTTTTAAAAAGTTTTGTTTAGAATTTTGCCGAAGAGACTCAACACTCAAGTCTTCGATGAAACTGCTGTCTTCATGGATAGCAATATGGAGATTAATTAACAACAGAGGACATCTTTGAGTTCTTGAAGTATTAAATTGTAAGCGATTTTATATATCCCATTAGAAGCTATCAGAATTCAGAAATCCGAAGCAAGTGATGTGACTATGAATCTGGAAACGAATATAAAAGCTTAGTTAAGTTATGTTACATTGTTCATAATTATTAAGCATTGGCTTTTGCCGTCAGCCGAAAGCTGAGTGTCCTGTTTAATGAACTGTTTTGAAAGTTTCAGACAATATATCATAAATGAATATGAGAAAGAGAGTGGTAGAAAAAGCGGAACCCTGGGGTACAGCATATTTGAAACCACCCAATTCCATTTGTTTTGACATGATATTTTCTAATTCCAATGATGCTTGATGTATGAAATACCTTTAAAATTATCACTCCTCATAATAATATTACTTTCTCCAAAACCTTGTTTGATATACTATCAGATCGTCTATGGATTCGGTAACCATCCGTCCTCTTTTTTAGAGGAAATTCCTTTTTTTGGAATCGTATCCTTTTTTTTTGTTTTTCTTAAAGAGGACAGTAATTTGCCCTCTTCTTACTTAATTGGCCTCTTAGTCTCCTCTTTTTTCTTTGAAACATTTTTCATACAGAGGTACCTACTTTCTTCAGGACTAAATTATTTAAACACATAAGGGACGACAGCACTGGTTTGAATAATTCAGTTTTTGTGATATGTTAGTAAGGAACAAAGTGAGAAATGGAAAACGGATAATTTTTCACCAAGTTCAGGTATAAAATTTTCAAACACTTTGATGTAGAAAATGTGAAGTACTAAAATTTAATTTTTTAGTAACCTTTTTGTATCGTGAAAGATATGATTTTTGTGGGCTTAAGGACGACCTTAAGCCCGCAAAAATCAATAATAAAATGTGAAGTACGAAAATTTACTAAGACTCGTAGAGTTTTCACTATCGCTTTCAGCTTCAACAACCTAAATTCAATTTCTAATAACATTTCGACACCTGAAACATCGCAATTAAAAATTGATACACTAAAGGCAATGTTGATAACAAAGTGCAGTTATGACAAGATTGTGGAGATTTTAAGGCTTTTTTAAGAAGTCGTGATGACATCTTAAAAAAAATGCGAATAAAAATACAAAAAAATACCAGTTTCTTTGAGCTGAACTCTTAAATTAACTACTTAAGTATTTATTACTTTTTTTTATGTTATAAGTATTTTTATTTCTGTTTTTAAAACTTAAATATCGTTTCTTCATGAACTTGTTTAGGTTAATTAAAGGTTGTCCTCTTTTTCACATCTGGAAAAATGGTAACCGTACCTATGGAAATATTGCTACGAAAACCTTGCACTCAAGTGCAATTGGATAATAGTCCGAGGGGGAAGAAGATAAGTCTTTTTTAAGGCTGAGGTGAAGAAATGGTCATCTACTCGTTAAGAGACCTGGGGCCTATAACACAATACATGAAGTTCTTGTTGAACAAGTGAAATTTAGCAACTTCTTGTGTATTTTGTAAATTGTGTAACAACAGGTCTAGGAGAACTATAACAATTGTTTTGGCTTCATTCAACATGTGGGAAGTTTCACTATTTCACCGTTTCTGTAACTGGAAACAACAAGAGGTAAAAGAAAAAGAGAATAAACTTGTTGAATAAAGGTTTATTCTAATGAATATCTCAGAATTCTCACGTCGAATTTACAATTTTTCCATCGATTATCTTAACCGGTACAGGACCCTACTCCTGCTCTGTAACATTATCAACACACAGCAACCTTCTAGTTTATTTAATAGGATTCGGTTCAGCTCCTCAAGCTGATCCTTAATGCTTATATAACCTCGATATTCATGTCGTATCTCTGAACAACAATTTTTCGTTTAAGCTATTCGCCTGTGGAATCTTCTCATAAGAATGTGCCTAAGTTTTCGAAGAATTCTTCATATTAGTTGAGATGTGTGTATGAATACTATATTATTTGATATTAAAATGTACTGCTATTATATTAATTGTCATTTTATCTAGATAAAATTAATTAAATTTAAAGAATAAGATAATTAAATTTATATAAATCCATCTATTAAGTAGCTTGTTCACCATTTTACGAAATGTATTTTTTAGCATAACACTAATTTTATAAGATCTATTTCTTACTGTGTATGCATTCAACGAATAAATCTAAATCTAAATCTAAGTTAAGTGTAAAATTCGCATGATAAATTCATTGAAGTTAAAGAATTAATTTGACTGTGAAACATGTTTCTTTCGTTCTTGCCCACGTCCACAGTCTGTGCAAAGCGTAGATTGTAGTATTTTGTAAGTTGTACAGTTTTCTTGTAGCCATTCTCCCAAAATTCAACACAAATATTGGGATCTTCAGTCAGCCCAACCTTCCTTTAAGTATCTTTTTTCTTTCTTTTTTTCTTCCGGAGACTTGGAGGTTTTCTTTATTTCAATGAAACTGTGAGAAGTTAAAACCTCTACTAACTGCTTTTTAGGTAGTTGGTTTTAGGTAGTGGTGAAATTGCTTCCAGTAGTTTTGTTGGCGTTTGGTTTTCGAAATATGATGAAGTGTATGTTTCATTTTCGAAATGATTGCAATCATGCGATCCATTCCTGTAGGTTGGAATTACTGGTTTATTTTCGGAAGCTAACTCAACTTATTATTTATTTCAATTCGTTAAATCCTAACGTGAACAATATGTTTATAAATAAATAAATACTTTAAACTACTTAACACTAAATTTCCAAGCTATTGTAAAACAATGTTTTGAATTTTTAAAATTGTCATTTGGTGAAGCCACTATAAAATAAAATGTATTATATATTTCAACTAATTGATTGAGAGGGCTATGAGCACCATAGTTCGATCTACTAAAAATTTGATTCAGTGGTCTTTGAAGTCGTATACTTGAGCGACTAAAAATAAAGTTAAGACGATAAAGAACCGATGATGATGATACTGCTCCATTTATTATTGCTGCGATAAAACAAAATTGTAAATATTTTCTATGATTTGCCAAGGAACGACGGTTAATTAAAGCAAGTCTTTGAGAATAAGGGGACAGAGGGTTTCCACGGAACCAAGGAAGAAAACGGAGACAAAAGCGCAAGAACCTCCTCTGAATTGCTTCAATTCTCATTATATGTACAGAATAATAAGGTGCCCTCACTACACAGGCATACTCAAGAATTGGTCTCACAAATGAAACAAAAAGTAGTTTGAGAACATAAGGGTCACGGAAATCACGGCCAAATCTCTTAATGAAACCAAGGATTCTATTTGTTTTTCTAACTACAAAACTAATATGGTCAGTAAATGTAAGTTCCGAATCTAAAACAACTCCCAAGTCAGAAAAAACAGATACTCTACTTAAAAAACAAGAATCAAACATACGAGGGCGGGTCAATAAGCCCGTGACTTTTTGAATTTCTGACCTCTTTACTGAAACAGCAACACTGCTCCTGTCAACAGGCAGCATTCAGTTGACTCCTGTCAAAATTTAAACTTGCTGCGTCAGTTAGTTTGTGTTTGACAGCTATTTTTATCAGACTACTCACTAATTTGAGGAGAAAATGGAAAAAAGTGAATTTCGTGTGCTTATTAAGCATTATTTCTTGCGAAAAAAACCATTACCGAGACCAAGGCTAAGCTTGATAAATACTATGGGGACTCTGCACCATCGATTTCAATGGTAAAAAAGTGGTTTACTGAATTTCGTTGTGGCCGTACAAGCACTGAAGATGCCGAACGTCCTGGACGCCCAGTTGAGGTCTCTACACCCGAAACAATCGAAAAAATTCACGATATGGTGTTGGCCGACCGAAGATTGAAAGTGCGAGAGATTGTGGAAGCCGTAGGGATCTCGCATGGCTCAGTGGTTTCAATTTTGAATGTTCACTTGGGCATGAGAAAGCTTTCCGCAAGATGCGTGCCGCGTTTGCTCACAGTCGACCACAAACGCAATCGTGTAACAACTTCACAGGAAGGTTTGGCGTTGTTTAATCGCAATATGGAGGAGTTTTTGCGCCGTTTTGTAACCGTGGACGAAACATGGATCCATCAAAACACACCAGAGACCAAACAACAGTCAAAAAAGTGGGCTTCTAAGGGTGAATCGGCGCCAAAGAAGGCCAAGGTGGGTTTGTCAGCCAATACAGTTATGGCGACTGTTTTTTGGGATGCACGCGGGATAATCCACATTGACTACCTTCAAAAGGGAAGAACAATCAATGGGGAATATTAGCCAACTTATTGGACCGATTCAATTACGATTTGAAAAAAAACAGACCTCATTTGGCCAAGAAAAAAGTTCTTTTCCACCAAGACAATGCAAGGGTGCACACATGTGCAGTTGCCATGGCAAAAATCCATGAACTGGGGTATGAATTGCTCCCTCATCCACCCTATTCTCCAGATTTGGCTCCGAGCGACTACGTCTTGTTCCCAAACCTGAAGAAATGGCTTGCTGGAAAAAGATTTGACTCCAATGATGAAGTCATCTCGCAAACAAAGGCCTATTTTGAGGACCTCGACAAATCATTTTATTTGGAAGGGATACAAAAATTGGAGAAGCGTTATACAAAGTGTATAGAGCTCAAGGGAGACTACGTTGAAAAATAAAATTATTTTTTTATCAAAAAATTTGTGTTTTATTCCAAAAGTCACGGACTTATTGACCCGCCCTCGTATAATCAAAAACAATTGGAACTTTCTTGCGTGTAAAACTCATGGTTTTACATTTGTCAACATTTTAAACGAGACGATTAATATTGCACCATTCCCTAAACAATTTTAATTCATCTTGCAAAAGTAGACAGTCAGATTTCGAGTTAATTCTTTTGAAAAGTTTAATGTCATCATCATATATAAGGACAGACGAATTTTTTATGATCCAAGATTGTTTCATGACATGAAACGCTATTTTCAGAAGGAAGAGGTTTCTTTAAAAAAAAATGCCATCTTTAAATCGTCTCCATTCGTGTTCTAGCTAGTACGCCAAATAGTTTTTCTGCTTTTCGGAGAGACATCACATTATCAATGTTTTTTCGGGCATCTACCAGCTCATCTTAATTCCAATTACCACTTGTAGTCTTATTATTCGCTTTAAAAAAAGGTAAACAATTTTAACATGCTGCATCTTTAAAACTTAAGAAAAAAATTAAACAAAAAAAATACGCTATAACACTTATTTATCATATAAAATTATTTCCCTTCGAAAAATACTAGATAACTTCTTTCCGCAGTAACTTTTTGTAACAGACTGAAAAATTTCCACAGTGAGAAAAGGAGCGTAAAATAATACAAATATAAAAAAATCCCGTTACATGTCGGCTGCAACACCAATGTTTTGTCCTGCGTTTTTGGTTGAATTCCTAACAAAGAAAAATCAAGATAAAATTTTTTGCGCGGATGACTAGATGTATGATTTTGGTTGAATGCGGCATCTCTCCCGCAATTACCCTATGGTTTTCTGTAATCATTCAACATACTATTTAGTATTGCGAAACCGTAGTAAAGCACCCAGAACCCCATGAGCATCAACCTCACTCATCCTCCAAAATAAATAAATTATAAATTATAAAACATACCCAAGAATTTATCAATTAAAATCAATAACCCATATCGCGCGGATATCCATATTCAAAGACTTTTAAAAATTCAACAAACATGATGTTGAACTCAACCATTATCCATTTAATGTGAGGTCATAACTGATTTATTTGATTAGTGTTTGATTTTGTAATTGGTAGTGAGCTTAAATTTTATTATTATTTATCGTAGTCATAGTTTGGACAGTATTTCGACTTTTAACGAATTCGATGCAATGCCAGACTCCATCCAAATAATTGTTTCCGCAAAGTGAAATTATTGTTGCGAGCGTAAGCTTTTTTATCTGTCTTTGGCCCTCACTATCATTGTCCAATTCTCAAGATTCGTCCGATGTAATCACTTAATTAAGACTACTGCAAGTGTTTATTTCTTACTTGTTGACTTTGAACTAGTCCGGAACCGTGACGCGACGTAGACCAAACATGTAGCGAGCTGTGTTATTGGAGGCGACATTCAATTTTCTTCTACTATTGGCATCACAGTTGCAAAATACTTCGCAACCATATGTTAATATAAGAATTACAACCATTTTGGCAATCATCATTCGAATGTTCATTCGAATGTTGTGACGACCATATCATTCTGAGAATTCAAACACCGCAGCATTAATATGGATGTCCCAAGTAAGCCTACTAGGTGTGTTTTATTGGGAATCTATCCATTGTACCGTAAGTAATTCCCAAAAAAACGCATCGACCGTAGCATGGACCGTAGCTTTTTTGTTTTTGTAAAAATGGTACCCCTGCACAGTAGTCACAAGTAATGAAAGAGTCTTTGCAAAGTGAAATTAAGAAAATATCAAAATTATGAACAATAATTAGCTTTTATTCATATAAAATAAAAAGTAGAAAAACGTACCAATATTTAGTCTATGTACAAACCTATTTCTTGTTTTCATTTTTTCTGCATTTGCAATTTTAAATTCTAACATTCATTTTGCACCAATAGAAAGGAAATGATAAGTGAATGGGTTTGTTCATAGACTATGGTCAAGTCCCTTTTTACACAGGGCAATTTTTGTATTGCTTTAAAAATCATCTATGCCTTTCACACGAGGAAACCAAATTGACGGAGATTTGCTTGTTACCTTTAAATGTTTCTTGGTTTTGAACGCACACTACAGCGTAGATTAAATTGTTCACTCCCATTACATTTCCCCTTTATATTTCATGCTTTTATTTATTTTCTGAGTAGATCGATAGCTAGCGTTATATTTTTCAAGGCAATTTACAAATTTATTTTCTGAGTAGTTTTGCTTTCAATTCAATATTCACTCATCAGACTGCAATTAACATACGCGGAGTAAGGAACAAGTAGTTAACATTTGGTTTGCCATTTCCATGCACATGTCCAGAAAAACAAACAATGGGATGACAAAAATGTACGCCCAGTCCATGTCCATGTAGTGAAGCGAATACAGTCCATTACCAACGTCCATTAAACAGTGAAGAAACAGCACATTTTGTGAAGTTCAGTTGCCGCTTAGTGCGTTTAGGCTAGGCACTCACATGCAATTTTTCCGAAACGAAATAGTTTAATCACTAGTTGAAAGATGGTCGCTCACATAAGCAACTTAAAATCAATCAACGAGATAAACCAACACACATACAATATTTTGATTTAATGTGAGCGCGTTCATTCTAGTTCGGTGAGATACAAACTGAATAACTTATTTGGGGCGATCGCTCGATTTGTGATAAAACACAAATTTTTAAGTTGCTAGAATCGCGGACTGAATAGTTTTTGCATGTGCGCGCACTCTCATATACTCGTAAGTCCATGGTATTCACTTTAGCAACCAAAGTGTTGCTAAACTAAATGTTGCATATGTGCGCGCCTAAGCCTAATAGCTCATAGAATTTCATACGAATAAATATTTAGCGGCGCAGTGTCGAGCAGTTCCTCTATAGTGCAGTTCCACCCAATGCGGTTTGTCTTCTCAGATTGCTTTTTTGTAGATATAAATAAAGAGATGATTGTTTTGCACCAAACTCTGTTTATTTATAACTATCAATAAAAATTGAACACAAAACGAATATTGGTCTTAAGTTAGGTGCCAGTTATAGCGATCAGGAAAACGCATCAGGAAAAGTTGAAACAATATGAAAGTGAATACTTTTTCCTGATGGTCGTTTATAGCAAACAGGAAAATTATGTCAGTTGGAATGATTTGTTCCATTTTGTGTCAAATGGCAATCAGATGGCACGAAAAATGAATTTTCATCAGGAAAATAATTAAATACATTTGTCACAAAAAATAATTGTTCTATTGCAAATATTTTTTCCAAAAAAAAAATTCTGAGTTATTCGTCATCGATTAGTGTAGCATTTGTATTTTAAAACGCGTGAAATTATAATAAATTATCCATTAGAACTTTTTTCCTGATTCGTTTTCCTGATCGTTATAACTGGCCCCTTAGTCAAAAATAAAAGTAAACCGGAATTCATTCAATAGACGTTGATTTTTTTTTTCAAAATGGAAATCAAAATTTCTTAAAACAGCTAATAATTTATTAAAAATGGAGTTATCTAAGATTTTAGAAATATAAACTGACCAACTATAAAAAAAAGAAAAAAAAAAGAATCAAAAAGATCTATTTGTCTTACGAATGAAATTAATAATTATAACACTCCATGAACACATCCATCGAGATTCAATCCAATTATCAATCATACCAACAAAACTAAAAAAAATCAAATCCGAGACTCGAATAAACGTCAACCAGCCATCCACCGTAACTTCTACTTTAGCTTTTTATCGACCGTAGCGAATTGTATGTAAAATGCTACGACGGATAAACTTACGGTGGATAAATTTCCCAATAAAACATGGCTACTGTTAATAAGGTTTAACAGTATACCTAGATTTCGCGCATTAGATATAAATTAAATGGGTATACCATTCAAGCAGATGATTGGGAAACAATCCAGATTTAATACTATCTTACTGATAACTACACACTTAGACTTAAAGGGATTAAGGAAAAGACCATTATTCTGAGACCAGTTGAATATTTGCGCTAGGTCCTTGTTAATAGTATTTGCACTATCTTTTATTAGTCCAAGGGGACAACTATAAACCAATTGTACATCGTCAGCAAACATTTGAATCGCACATCCCGAAATCTGAGTTGGAATTTCATTTATGTATGTACAGAGAGAAGAGAAAGGGTCCCAAAATAGAACCCTGGGCAACTCATCTGACCTTAGGAAGGAATGTTGACGTTTTATTGTTAACCGAAACCGCCTGAACTCTATCTTGCAGGTTTGTTTTCATTAAGTTAACTGCTTAAGGAGATAATCCAAATTTACTTGATAGTTTCTGATATAATACGTGATGGTCCACCGTATCGAATGCTTTTGAAAAGTCTAGTATCACTAAGAAATTTACAAGGTTATCATCTAATGCCAATCTAATTTCTTCAACTACATTGATTATAGCTGTCGTACAACTATGCTTCTCACGAAAGCCAAATTGTTTGCTTGACAACAAGTTTCGCGACCTGATGTAGGCATTGAGCTGTTTTTGTAGAATTTTCTCGAAAACTTTGGACAGGAAAGGTAATATGGAGATGAGCCTGTATTCATTCGTGTTTCGACCTTTAGGAACTGGAATAATTTTTTGCCTGTTTCCAATCAATCAGGAAAATGCCAGTCATTATTTATTATTATTATTATAAAATTCTTTATTTAATAGAATATAAGATTACGATAAAACAGAGTGTAAAAAGCAATAGAACAATAGCACGATATGCTGTCTGTCGAAATAATTGACACATTCTTACATTCGTTAAATATGAAAAAGTAAAAAGGATAATTGTAAATAACTTTGGTGGGATTAACGTATTATAAAATAAATAAATAAAAAACTTTTGTATAAGTAACTTAAAATATTTATAGCTCAAAACTATTGCGATATTTTAAGGCATGATCGCAGTATCTAAAAAGTACAGTCCAACCATATTTTCCATTTAAGATATCTTTAGCTTCTATGAGAGAGAGAGAATTCCTTGAAAAGTACAATCTACGCAATTCTTGTAGAATTGGACACACAGCTAAAAAGTGATAGATATCTTCTTTTTCTCGTCTATTGCAAAGACCACACAAAGCTGAAATATCTTGCCTGTGTGGCATATAGTTCAGACCCAATATTTCGACTCTTGCCCTGAATACTAAACCGATTCGATAAGGTGAAAACACATTGTCAAAATAATTACTGGCACCCAGGGTGTGGTTTAACTCTCTATATATATGACGACTTGATGATATCTGGGCACTATGAATGCATTGCAAATGAAATGACTCATCAACTTTAGCAATACACTGATAAAATTCGTCGCGCCAGTTATCAGTTGACTGTAAAGATAGTTCCAAAACCACACTGTGGGCCCTTGCAATACCAATCCATTGCTTAAAGGGCGTGAGATTATATCGGCGTGCATATTTCATTATTTGCTGTTGTAAGTTGTCGGTAGATCTTTGCATTACCCTCATAATATAATCAGCATTGGCTTTCAAATTTTTTAGATATATTAGGTATTGACAATAGTAAACTAAAGATACGCTTGAAGAAGAAACGCTGAACTAATTCGAATTCATCGATAAACTGAAAACCAAAGAGGCAGGTGTTTATTGTGGCATCTAGTACTCTAAATTTTGATTTTTTGGTTACAGAAAAATCTGCTCCACATCAAGTTGATCGCCGTTTTAGCGGTTAAGCATTTTTCTCTTACATGAGGGCGTAAATCCAGAGTTTTTGATACAAGGAAACCAAGATATTTATAGTCTTTGACCACTTCAATGGGATCTGAACCAATTTTCGGAAGGCATCCTTCTCCTGTTATTAGATTCGAAAATCATTATCTTAGTCTTACAAGTATTAATTTGTAAGTCCCATAAGGTGCAATATTCCATGAGGAAATTAATCTGCAGTTGCAGAGTTGAGGGGTTATCAGTTAGTAAAACGAGATCATCCGCGTATAGTAGCACGTTAACATTCAGACCTCCTATTTTGGCGCCACCTGGCAGGACACTAGACACGTCGTCGATAAAAACAAGATCGGACTAAGAACACATCCTTGGGGGACACCTGTTTCCGTGTTGAAAAAGTCAGATGAGGTAGTGCCGTTCCAGACAGATGAACAAGTATTTGTAACAAGCTGCTTATATAGCCTCAGAAATTTGGATGATAAGCCTAGCGCCGAAAGTTTGTATAGTTTCTATTAATGTTGTCGAAAATGCCAGTCATAAATATTGTATTGAATATATGTGTTAAGTAAGTTAGGATGTATGGTAAAATTGCCTTCACAAAAACTGGATGTATGCTATCCTATAGCCTATTTTTCTTTTTTGTTTTGTTATTTTTTTAATTTTAATTATTTTTTTTTTTAATTTAAATTGTTTTTTTTTTTATTATAGAACATAAATCCATTGTTAAGTTTTTAGCATAAATAAAGTTCATTTTACTAAAACAAAAAAAAAATCATTGATTTTTGAAAAGGCGCGGCATCTCTCCCGCAATTACCCTACTAATTTCCTCAATCAAGTTCAAGAATGCGTATATCTAATTTTTTAACACTTATTGGGCCCTATCGGGGATCTCCTAGACAATTTCGTTTCCCACGGAATATTTTATTCCCTCGAAATTTTTCCTGCGATCTTGAATGTCCCACGGAATAAATTTCATTCGAACAAAAAATTGTATGAAATGACAGAAAAATTCCCTTGGAAAGTTTATTCACGTTCCCAAGATTCGAATTGAAAAAACATTTCTAGGGAATTTTTTATTCACGATAACCCCCATTATCAAATGCAGCTTACTCGTACAATTGTTTTAATAATTATATAAATATTCATCAGTTCAAACAATATAGATTTAAATTTAAAATAAAATAATCAAAAAAGAAAAAGTTAATAATATTTTGTAAACAAACATCAGCACTTAACGAAAACTCTTACTTTCTTCTGTAACCCCATGGTTGGCCTTTTAATTATTGTATTTTTTAGCCTAACATTTCGTGTTTTGTTTTGATAATTGTATTTACTTATTTTTTTGTTGCACAACAAACAAAACTCCCCCACGAAAATATTTTATTCTGTTAAGACATGCAGCATGCAACCGCTTCTGCGCTGTGCGCGAAAACATGCTATATCTGCTGCTGCTGGCTGCTTATAGTTGTTATTACTTCTTTTTCGACTGAATTGAAAGGAAAAGTTCAAAGCGCCATAATGATACAATCAAGTTGAGTCACCATGAACAGTAAGTGGTGTGGTGTTGAGTGTGGTGGTTTGGTTAGGGGACCACCAGTTACCAGATAGATGGTGCCATCTTTATTATCTGGCTTTTACTATACCTGGGTCTGGTCTGGCTCTCTAGTTATCTCTTTGTGGAAATCAATAAGGAAAAAAATTCCAAAGTATAACCAAAGATTGCAGCTGGAGATGGTTGCCGCGCGCAATTGCTTCCTGTCAATGACTTGTCATTGAGTAATGAACGATAGACGTTTGCTGTACGATGTCACGTGATGAAAAAATGATACCAAAGTGGCAAGATATACACTTAACCGGTGAAGTGGCTGAGGGCCTTACTTGGTTTATTGATACAACAAACTTCTTATGATGGACTGAGATGTCTTCTGATATAATTTGTTTTTCTGCCGTCGTTTCTTAATTAGATTTTGTTTTATAAAAAAAATATCTTTTTAGTATTGGCTGGATTCATTACTGTTCGCCGCTAAATTGGATTTTGAAAATATGATAAATTCAATTTACAAAAAAAACGGCAACCCTTATTCTAACATAAAATTATGTAATAATAACAACCGCTTTTTATAACTGAAATCGGATTTCAGATTAGTCACGTTCAATAGAATAAAATTCGCCTAAGAAAACAAGCAAATTTTTGTCATGCTCATCAACGTAACACTTGAAATTGATGTTTTATTGTTTGATAAAAATAATTCTTTTTAAAAATTAAGGTATACAAATGTCTTATAATGAAAAACATTTTTTTTAAATCGCCTAACTATTAATCTTATAACTAGTAACTAGTATCTAGTAACTTGTAAATTGTAACTTGTAACTTGTGGCTTTTAACTTTTAACTAGTCAATTGTAACTTGTAACTAGAAACTAGTAACTAATAAATAGTAAATAGTAACTAGTAATTAGTAAATATTAACTTATAACCAGTGACTTGTAACTAGTAACTAGCAAATAGTAATTATTAACTAGTAAATAGTTACTAGTAACTAGTAACTTGTAACCAGTTACCAGCTATCAGTAACTAGTTACCAGTAACCAGTTACCAGCTACCAGTAACTTGTAGCTAATAACTAGTAATTAGTAAATATTAACTAGTAAATAGTTCCTAGTAACTATTAACTTGTAACCAGTTACCAGCTACCAGTATCTAGTTACCAGTAACCAGCTACCAGTAACTAGTAATTAGTAAATATTAACTTAGAACCAGTGACTTGTAACTAGTAACTGGCAAATAGTAATTATTAACTAGTAACTAGTAACTAGTAACTAGTAACTAGTAACTAGTAACTAGTAACTAGTAACTAGAAACTAGTAACTAGTAACTTGGAACTTGGAACTTGTTATTAGTTACTAGTAACTAGTAGCTTGTACCTAGTAGCTTAAAATAAATTGAGAAAATGTTTTCATAACTCCAAGTGGAGTTTCGAGCTGTGAAGTGCCGATCCTTGTCTAGTGAGTTCGTCCACCTGTCCATTTCCCTCAATGTATTAGTCCAGGTGAGAGTGACTGAGGCGTGTGAGCTCAATCTTGATGTTCATTTCCCTCAATGTATGAGTCCAGAGGCATATAACACAATACATAAAGTGCTGTTGAACAAGTGAAATTCAACAACTTCTTAAAATTTGTGTAACAAGGGACAACAAGTCTAGGAAAACTATAACAATTGTTTTGGCTACATTCAACAAGTGGGAAATTTCAGTGTTTCACCGTTTCTGTAACTGGAAACAACAAGAGTAAAAACAAAAGAGAATAAACTTGTTGAATAGCGGATAGATTTCAATCGACGGATCCGGACTAGTTCAAAGGCAACCAGTTAGAAATAAACAATTGCAGTAGTGTTAATTAAGTGATTACATCGTACGGATCTTGAGAATTTATTTAGTGGAATACATTTTTGTGAAAAATTTTTGTTTGATTCTAAATCGGACAGTGATAGTGAGAGCCAATGACAGTCAAAACTGTTCAAGGAAAGAATAAACTTTGAAATAGAACGCCAAAAATTTCGTGTGCCGTAGAAGTTGTTGACTATCTTACCGAAAGTCTCTCCCACAAATTTCGTACCACCACAAATAAAACTAAAGCTGTAAGTGTAAGGTAGAAAATATTATTAAGACATTGGTTTGGAACTGGATCTAAATATTATTTTATAGGAAATGTTCACAAAAAGACATCATGATGTATCAAAGAAGTGACATTTGTAATAAATCCTTTTTTTTTTCTTCGGAAATTTTAATACTCATTTTGGTAGATTTACTTGTTCAATTGATTAAACAAGTGGAGGTAAATTTTTTCTATACCCAATTGTTACGGTTTTTATTGTGCTACAGAAATGATTTTCACTTGTTGAACAAACATAGTTGAACAAGTAATTGTTGACTAGTTAACTTGTTGTTCTGGGTTATAGGTCCCAGATGAGAGTGACTGAGGCTTGTGAGCCCAATATTGATCCCTAGGTTATATGAGGATAAATACAAATTATTAAAATCTTGCTTGGAAAACAAGCTTAATGTAAATTTGAATAATAGATAAATTAAAAAAAACTGAAGAAGGTCGTTCACGCCATATTTTTTTACATCAATAAGAGCTGATGGATCCAGTACTTACAGTATGTCCATAAATCTTACCAATGCTAAGTTCAATAAAGCTTAGAATCGTAATTTGAAAATTGTTATTTTCACACATTTTTTTATATACTTATCATGCTACATCTTATGATCACAAGTCAAAACCTACTCTGAAAAATAAAAGTGAACACAACTTAAATAAGTTAGCCAACTTATGACTGTTCTCAATAAATTATGGACACATCAGAAATAGCAAATAATCTCCAATTCTTATTAAATCTAATCTTTTTTTCAATTTAAAAAAAAATATTTTATATGTGGCTAGCAAAATTACCTGTCTTAAATCAAGATTTGTTGCGTAACACATAGATATATATGTATGCCTACGTAAATGTTAAACAAAAAAAGATTAAAATATAACTGAACGACAATCACATTGACAATCGAAAGTACAGAAAGTATACATTACATTATGTAGCTATTGCTTTCTGGGCTTTTAAAAAAGTTATGGCGTAACAATTCCAATTTAATAACTAACACTTGAGTACGCTGTGCCTGTGAAGTCTTAAATCCACACAAATATGAATTCCAATTGCGATATTGTTGAATTGCCCTGGAACGATGAGGTCATTGTGAAATATTTATCTTAAAGTTTTTTTTTTCTTTCTTATTTCTTTTTTATTGTTTGTTTTGCTTTTGGCTCTTACCGCCTCCACATTGTCAATGGCGGTAAATCAATGTGCGTTGAACATTCACTTGAAGAACTTTTTGAATTAACTTCTCCTTATAATAAAGATTGGGATAGCGCGAGCATGTTTTTGCGACTTGATCCCTTTTAAGAAAATCAACTTTAATATAAAAAAAATTTAGGTGACTTATCATAAATATATATGTTAATAAAACTACATACATGTATGATTACATTAACAAAAATTGACACCAAATTCAAACGTTTTTGTTTGCCTTAGAAACGGAAGAGGGAATATCGTTAGGTGAAGAAGCAATATCTACATTTAATTAGCGGTATTGTAGTGTGATGTATTGATTAAATATTTGCTTTGGTACATATTTCAGTTTTTTTTTTTTCAAGAAAATAACTACCTTGAATTGAAGTGGGTAGGTACATATGAGAAATGGGTTTAAAAAAAGAACATGATTCATTTCAATTATAACAGACAAATATGGAGTAAATCGAAGATGGTTTTGAATCTTTAATTTTTCCATTTGGTTGAAAGCTTAACAAAAAAGAATTCTATCTCACTTATCAGCAAATATAGAAAAAAATGAATAGTCTATGTGCTATTAGTTAATGCATTGGATTTTCACGTCAAAGATCTGGTTTGGAACCTAGCCTATTCCACCTAAAATCGTTTTTCAGAGATACTGCCTTTCAGGTAAAAAAATAAAATGACAAAAATTCTTTATAAGGATAAAACTTCTCATGAATAAGTCTTTCATCTTAATTCGAACAACAACTCGTACAGATAATATGTAACGCACAAAACCCGGCACTTACAGTGTTTTGTTAGTAATAAAGCCTTAAATGATTAACAGATAAAAAGAATAAGGTTAACCTGATTATGCCCACTGTCAGTGAATAGTCCCGAACATGCGGCAAGCATTAACATTTATAAATTGGTCTTATGAATGAAACAGATTAAACCGTTAACAGCCGCCATTATTTTAAAACCAATCCATTTCAATTGTTCAGCACATATTAGAACAGCACAAACTACGGTCAAAGTCATAATCATAAAGTTAAATCTTTTATTTTTTAGCTTCGAAAATACAAATTTTTGGGGCCAAAATAGTAAATCTCAATTAACTGGAAAACGCTTCTAACGATTTTGATAAAAAATCCGTCCACCATTATAGGTATAGCTTAAATTTTGCTTAATGGAAATTTGTAATTGTGATATTATTAACGGTACATGTTACCGTTTTCACTTGCGATTATAGGTACTAAACGGTGATTTTTTAAGAGCTTGGTTTTTGAAAATTCAAAAAAACACAGAAACTTGTAAAAAGTGAATGAAATTTTTACTTGGATCGATAAATCAATTTCTGCCATTTACTTTTTAAAAATAATTTCACTTAAATGTTGCCCGCGGCTACGCTTCAGGTGGTCCATTCTGAAGGTCCAATTTTGGCAAACTTTTTCACACATTTCGGCCGGAATCTCACCAATGACGCGTTCAATGTTGGCTTCCAAGGCAGCAATCGTGTTTGGCTTGTCCCCATAGACAATAGACTTAACATAGCCCCACAAAAAATAGTCTAACGGGGTCAAATCACATGATCTTGGTGGCCAATTGACTGCGCCAAAACGTGAGATCAACTGCTCACCAAATTCGCCTCTCAATTTATGCATGGTTTCGCGTGCAGTGTGGCATGTGGCACCGTCCTGTTGGAACCACATGTCGAACGAGTTCAATTCTTGCATTTTCGGCAAAAAAAAATCTGTTATCATCGAACGGTACCTTTCTCCATTGACCGTAACACTGCGGCCTTCATCGTCCTTGAAGAAGAACGGCCCAATGATGCCGCCTGCCCATAAACCGCACCAAACAGTGCATTTTTCGGGATGCATTGGTAGCTGCTGAATTGCCTCTGGCTGCTCTTCACTCCAAATACGGCAATTCTGCTTATTCACGTATCCATTTAGCCAAAAATGAGCCTCGTCGCTGAAACGGACGTAGCTTGCGAATCACATTTTTCACAGAGCACGAATTTTGATAATAAATTTTAATAATTTGCAAACGTTGTTCAGGCGTAAGTCTATTCATGATGAAATGGCAAACAATACTGAATCGAAATGTCAAATGTTCGTGGAATTTGTCATGTGTGATCTGTCAAAAATATAAACGTCAAAAACCAAGTAGCAAAAAAATCACCCGTTATAATGCAAGAGTTATAAATTCGTGCAAAAGAAAATCTAACAATCAAACATGACATTACTATCATAGAGAACATCAAATAGGTGGGTCCCCCTATTTCGTCTGTATGTCTGTCAGTCTGTACTCGAGTCTTCAGCCTAAACGGTTGAATGGGATTTGCTTCAAACTTGGTACATATTGTTCTTTCGATAATATGCCCATATGTTTTATGCATTCATTTTTTTAAGAGGAGAAATAACAGTAGCTCCCATAGATTTTTTTTTTAGCCAAAAACAAAATTCTTATTTTTCTCAAAAACGGCTCCAAAGAGTTTTATAAAAGAAATCAGTTCATTAATGAAGGGAAAGGTACATTTTGGTATTTTTTTTTTGGAAACAAATTGTTAGTTTTGGTACCTCTAGTAGTGCCATTTTTTTGGTTTATGATTTGCTGAAAAACGGTTGATTTGATTTTTTTTAAATTTTTTATGCATACACTCCTAACTTTTTGTTTGAAAACTAAAAATTTCGAAAACCAATCAATGGAAACTTCGTACTTGGGAGTCTATGGAGATTATTTTGAACAGTTAAAAAAACTGTATTCCTAAAATAAAAAACAACGATACCTCCCATTCAAATGTTAAAAAACCGTTACGAAAAAATGTACTTCTCCAAAACGGCTTCAAGAATTTTTATTAAAAAATGTATGATCTTAAATTAAAACAGTCCACTTGTAAGTATAAAAATATTTTATTTTGCATGCTAATACGGTACTTCACATAAAACAACTTTTCATATTTTCGCCTTTCTCACTATTGGATGAATCGATTAAAATTATTGTTTTTATGCAAATGTCCCCTAAAAGTGTTGATAAAACTGCATACTCAAATTTTCCAAACAAAGTTTTTCGATTTTTAAAAAATAACATTACATTATATTTGTATACTACTCCGCAGATAAATCTACGAAGTAGAGACACTGAAGCACTGGCAACTAGACCATTGGCTTAAACTTTTACATACATTAATACAACATAGAGAGACAGAGATAGGAAGAACACACAACAGAAGAAACACATGTCAATAAGCACGTGGTTGGTTTCCGACGGTCCACCATCGAAGTACTAACCACCATAAACTAATAATGTAAAGACCGGAAACCTCTGCTTTCATTTGACATTTGCCTACAAGCTGAAACACGCACACAAGTAACTTTTCCGTTCCTCTTCCAATAGACACATTGATAAAAACGCACGCAAGAATCTTTTCTGTTCCTCTTCCTATAGACACATAGACAACACAGCCCTAGTAATTTGTTTTTGTTTTGCTTTTCGATTTCCCATCTATTCATGGATAGAGTTTCAATGCTACAAATACAACAATGTAAACAAATTGGTTTTGGAGGGTGAAACGTACGAAGGTTTCCAATCTTTATTATGGCTTATTTGTGCTAACCACGCGCAACGATGCTTGATTTCGCTGATCTATGGGAAGCGATGCTTTCATCGTAGCCAAGGCCGTTGACTTAAAAAATAAAGTCACTGATTTTTTTTTGAAATTTTAATTTTATATGTATATTAATAATGGCTTCAAAATGGCTTCTCATTTTTTTTTCTAAAATTGTTTTCAAAATTTTATACATACAAAATTAATTTATTAAAAAACCGCTCCAACGATTTTTGATTTTTTTTTATGTATTCTTATTTATCCATGAATGCAAATTACATCTTTGTTTTCCCTGAAACTATAACGACTAAGCAATATAAAAACATTTTATTATGTGTATTATCCATTTATTTCCTTCTTATTAGTTTTTGCGTACATCACTGAATACTACATACAATGTAGGCCCTCATACATTTATATATACTATGCATCTTTAAAAATCACATGAGTCTTATGTATGCATATTGCACCTAAATAACCAAGTGATACCTACGTACCTACCCACCTACATCCTTCATTATTATATGTACATATTTAAAACACAGGTTACATCCATGTACATATATATAGGTACATATTTCTCTCCTAACCTACATAATTAAAATCCATAACATATATTTAAATATAAATTTGTAATCCCATTCGACAATTTATTATACTAAGAATCAAGGCATCGGCTTTAAACCTGCATACGATAACTAGACTACCTACCTACTAAACAGCGTCAACGTTTAGCTACATTAAAGTTGATAGTTAGAAGAGCAAGTTTGTACGATCCTGTCGTGCATTTTATTTTATTTTTTTTTTCGATTTTCGAATTTTTCATAAACAGCTCAACGGATTTGGAATTTTCGAAAAAAATTTTTTTTTGATTTCTTGAAAAAATAAAATGCACGAACTTGCTCTTATGTTCGATCACATCGTATGCAAAAGATTTCTATTAAAAATCTAAATATATTTGTAAAGTCATTTTTAACTCAATTTTGTATATGCAAATACAAAATGTCATTAATTTTGTTCTAAAATAAATTGGTATGACAATATTAAATATTTAATAATATAAACTTAAAAACAAAAGATTAAATCTGTTTAATTAAAGAAAACATATATCAAAATTCTGAAATAAATACTTAAACTAATTTGAGCTCAAAAAAAAGTACGCCAATTTATTTCTTGGATAAATTTGAATTTATGAAAAAAAGTTTTAAAAATTTGTGGAGCGGATTTTGAGAAAAAAAGTTTTTTTTTTTAACTTTTTGAAAATATTTTTTAAAAAATTCAAAAACGCCAATTCATAGGTATTCAGAAAATACAAATATATCTAATTTTTGAAAAAAATTTAATGAGCCGTTTCGAATAATACATTTTTTAAATTTTTTCTTAAAAATGAATTTAAAAATACAAAACTATTAATTAAAAATATTGGTACGCGGTATAATTTGGGCAACCTAAACCTATATTTTTGTGAAATTTCGAAAGAATCGGTTAAGCCATTTATGAGATAGTCGAAAGCAAAAAAATCGGTCCTATGGAAAGTAATGTTTTTAGACATTTTTCTAATTTTTTTTCCAACTATATGATCGTTCGTAGCTAAAAACACACACTGATTTTTTTAAATCAAAATCGTTAGAGCCGTTTCCGAGAAAAATAGGGTTGTACGTAACGGTTATATGGCAGATACCGTTATTTTTTGAGCTAAAAAAAAATTCAATTTCACCTCTCTACAATACCTAAAAAACTCTATATACCAAGTTTGAAGCAATTCGGCCCACCTGTTTGGGCTGTAGGTGTCTATACATACATACAGACAGACTGACAGACTAACAGACAGACGGACAGAATTTTTAGACCATCTTTTTTCGTCTTCGCTATCATCGTAATGTCATGTTTGATTGTTATCTCACAACTTTTTTATTCGACGAATGCATAACTTGCCTTATAGTACCTATAATCGCAAGTAAAAATACATATTTCTATTTGCTTATTTTATTTGAATCTAGGGCATTTGGGTGGAAAAATGTTTTATAAATATGAATGTACACAACCATGAATTGAGCCTTAATAAATGCTTATTCACTGCGTAAGTATTCAACCATTGAGAGATAATTGAGTGAATTCTATTGAATACGACTGATACAATTTTTATTTGTAAAATTTAAAAATATAATCTATACAAATAATATTCTAAGTATTTTGTGTGATTAAAGAAGAAAAAAATTAATTTCTGAAGATTTACCCTTAAAATTACCAAATTTCACGACTTTTTTGTCGAAATATATACTAACTTTTTGACTAATTATATGCGGAAAGGTATCTGCCGTTTCAACTAAATTAAAGTTTGGAATATTTTTTTTCCGCTAGGCATATGGCATACCTGACCAAATTTGGAGTTTTTGTGCAAATTTTCCTAAAAAAAAATCTCTTCAAAATCCTCTTTCTGTCTTATTACTTCTCGACCAAATACCTCTAGTACAGTTTAAGGCCATTTTAGAAATAATAGCTTAAATTTAAATTGTATTAATCGTTTTCGAAAAAAATTAAGAAACCGAAAATTATTGTATTCCCATTTTATTTACATACAAAACCATAAAAATACTCCGTACCAAATTTGAAAAACGATTTAAGGTACGATATATCTACTTATTCTGATTCAATCAGTCTGTAGACTAACCCATGATTTAATTGCCATCAAGCATTGGTTGTGAAATAATATAATCCCCCGTTGTATCTACGCATAATAGTTTTTTTTTTTTTTAGTTTCATTCTTTTTTTCTCGTTTTTATCATTAACCTTAACTACTAATCGATTAGTATCAACACGGAAAAAGAAAGAAAAATAGAATTACGAGCATTACATTCAATGGTTCAGCAAATCCAAGTGTGTATACAAATTTGTTTATTTGTAATTCGCTGAGAGACATGCCCATTACCTAAAGATTAAACACATGCACATCGCAACAACTTATTCTTCGTACCATGTGTTCTTACATCCTTTAGTTAGTGCGTACGAGGGTAAAACTATATACACTAACCTGAAAAAGTATGCAAACACTATGAAATGGCCCATTTATCTTCTTTTTTTTATTTTGTATAACAGTTTATGTTTTTTAAATTTTATTTAAACCAAGAATCATTTCCCCAGCAAAATAAAATCACTAATCGGCCGTTTTAAAATTAAGAAAAAATTAGATAAACTCAGTTAACTTTTCTAATACTTGTAACCGGTGATTTTTTAAGAGCTTGGTTTTTGAAAATTCAAAAAAACACAGAAACTTGTAAAAAGTGAATGAAATTTTTATTTGGATCGATAAATCAATTTCTGCCATTTACTTTTTAAAAATAATTTCACTTAAATGTTGCCCGCGGCTACGCTTCAGGTGGTCCATTCTGAAGGTCCAATTTTGACAAACTTTTTCACACATTTCGGCCGGAATCTCACCAATGACGCGTTCAATGTTGGCTTCCAAGGCAGCAATCGTGTTTGGCTTGTCCCCATAGACAATAGACTTAACATAGCCCCACAAAATATAGTCTAACGGGGTCAAATCACATGATCTTGGTGGCCAATTGACTGTGCCAAAACGTGAGATCAACTGCTCACCAAATTCGCCTCTCAATTGATGCATGGTTTCGCGTGCAGTGTGGCATGTGGCACCGTCCTGTTGGAACCACATGTCGACCGAGTTCAATTCTTGCATTTTCGGCAAAAAAAAATCTGTTATCATCGAACGGTACCTTTCTCCATTGACCGTAACCCTGCGGCCTTCATCGTCCTTGAAGAAGTACGGCCCAATGATGCCACCTGCCCATTAACCGCACCAAACAGTGCATTTTTCGGGATGCATTGGTAGCTGCTGAATTGCCTCTGGCTGCTCTTCACTCCAATTATGGCAATTCTGCTTATTCACGTATCCATTTAGCCAAAAATGAGCCTCGTCGCTGAAGACAATTTTGCTTGCGAAACACATTTTTCACAGAGCACGAATTTTGATAATAAATTTCAATAATTTGCAAACGTTGTTCAGGCGTAAGTCTATTCATGATGAAATGGCGAACAATACTGAATCGAAATGTCAAATGTTCGTGGAATTTGTCATGTGTGATCTGTCAAAAATATAAACGTCAAAAACCAAGTAGCAAAAAAATCATTTATATGAGGAGTTTGCTTTTTGTTTTGCCTTCTCCAACATGGCGGCTAAGATGCGATAGAGATGTTTGGGTCAACCAACACGTGTTTTTAACTCTGTTACGGTTATTTTGACGTATGTTTTTTTTAGAATGCGTTTAGGTACGTCAAACAGAGATCTGTCATCAAGTGCGTGTAAAAATAAATGTATCACAAAAATGTTTTTTTTCAATTTCAAGACCACTACTGAGAATAAATAATCAAATAATCTGTGATATAATGCAACGTAGCATTCGTGAATTAAAAACAACGTTGAAAATGTGCTCTGTGTGACAGGAGATATGGTATGTGGTATAGCACAATTTACACTATTTGACGTACGTTAAGTACGAAGCGTTAAGTACGTCACATCAACATAATAATTTGTTTTAATAAATTTAGTTTTAAAACTAATTTTCAGTATTTATCAATGATCAAATTGAAAATTGACAATAGATCTCAGCTCTCTCAGCTTTAGAATGCGTTCTGCTATTGCTCTTATAGGCTTTTCACACCAAACCCAAAACCAGGTTTTTTAGCTAAAAGTTTACGAAAACTCGAAATCTTTTCACACTGAACATTTACAAGTTTTCGTTTGACATTTCAATTATTTTGGCACCACAGACAACAACAAATACGTTGTGAATTGAAATTGAAATTAACCCAGAGAACTGTTTTTTTTGTTCGTTTTTTCCTCGCAGCAACCCGTCAGCTATTTATGTGACGATTAATTGAGCATTTAATGTTTCATAAGGTGTGTTTGTTTAGTTCATCTTGCAAATCCAACATGTTTTCGACAGGTTTTATTTAAAACTTGTAGTTTATCAAAACGAGTGGTTTATCAAAAATTTATGGGAAAACTTGTGTGTTTCGATTTAGGTTTTCAGCCAAAACCGATAATTTCGTGAAAACCGTGTTTTGAGCTTGGCGTGAAAAGGCTATTATGTTCGATCATATCGCTGCACAAGATTCTTGGTAGAAACAGCTAAAAATATTTGTAAAGTCGTTTTTTAATTAATTTTTTATATACAAAATATCTTAAATTTTTTTTCCAAAAACAAATTTGGTGTAACAATTTTAAGTATTTAATAAACTTAAACATAATTAAAAAAAAAAATCTTCCACCCGTTTTCGAAATATTTTAATCCAAAAAAGTATTTTTCGAACATGTTGGTATGTAGTAGGTATTGTTTAGAATACAAAGGGCCTCCTATATTATAAACTATATAGAAACTTTGATCGAAATTCTTTAAGCCGTTTATGAGAAAGGCCAAAATAAAAAAAATGGTAATATGGCAGGTACCCTTAATAACATTTCAATTAAAATTTTTTATTGATCAAAATGTAGACTATACAATGCTGCGTTGATTTTTGTTCTATCAAAATCTTTAGAGCCAAGAGATAATTGAGATTTATCATTTTTGCCCCAAAAATGCATATGGTTTCGTTCCCAAAATTATTAACAAACTTTTGCATGCCAGTGTATGTAAACGTTACGTTACCTATACTAACTTTATGTTGACCTTATGGTGTCAGCTTCGAAAGAGAATTAATATGTATGCACATGCAAAAATTGTAAGCTGTATGCCCATAATTTTTATCGGGTATTAGGCAAAATAAAGCTCATCATTGAGTCGTTCAAACTTGCTCAACTACTCCAAACGAAGGTACATCTTTTTCAAATCACCCTAACGTTGTGTTCTCGTTTTATTTTTACATGAAACCAATACTTGACCCATAGACTAAGGAAAAGGTGTATGTAAAAGTATAGAATGCATACAATTGTTTCGAGTCATTATTTGACCATTTTTAGTGTCTTTCTCTTAATCTATAGATGGCTTAGTTGAACCTATTTTGTGGCGCTCCTTAGTTCTGCCCAACATAATAGTAGATAGGTATTCGAGTTTGGTTCATTGAAGATGGATGATACTTTTATTGAATGTGCGTCGAGTATAATTTTGAATGCAAGTCATACTAGACAAACAGTTATATAGGGTATAATTTAGGAATGGGAGTGGCATATAGTGCCCATTTAAAAGTTTCCATTATGGTCTTTGGGATTAAAATTCTATTCAATATGGTATAACTATGTTTATGTATTAGCATTTTAGTTTAACGAACCTGCAAGTAGATGCAAGTAGAAAAATAGTGCAAAATGTGCATTTAGATCAGCATGACGGAATGGGCGTAATGACGATCGATAATGAGTCTGATATGTATGTATTGGTATTCCTCTAACAATGTATTGTTAACATGAACTTGCGGATGATTAGTTTTGTAAGCAAATTCTCTTTCACGTGACCTGACAAAATGGGTGTCATTAAGGCGCCAGTTATAGCTTTCATTGAAACTTATCATTGAAAACTTTGACTATCAATTCTGAGGCAGTTAAACAAATAAATCGATGACTTTTTGGTACCAAAATAAATAAGATACATAATTATATTTTGTCAAAAAATATTTTATTTGCTCTACCACTTTCTTGTAAATTCACTTTTGATTTTTCAATGATGTCAGCTGTTCATTGAAAATGCTTTCCATCATTGACAAATCAAAAATGAATTTACAAGAAAGTGGTAGAGCAAATAAAATATTTTTTTGACACAATATAATTATGTATCTTATTACCTTTATTTTTGTACCAAAAAGATATCAGTTTTATTTAAGTGCCTCAGAATTGATAGTCAAAGTTTTCAATGATGAGTTTCAATGAAAGATATAACTGGCTCCTAAAAGACAAGCGTTGGAACCGAAAAATTGAATTTCGAATATTTTTTTCAAATTACCAAAAATGTTTACTTCCTTTGGGACATTGTAGTATTTTTTGCCTTAATTTTTGACCATGCAAAAATTTGGTTCCCTGAATGTGAACGTTTCAAGCCTTTCTAGCATGTTTAAACTAATTACGGCTTTCCTCAGTGGGGTTGGCTTAATAATTCCTTACTTCTCTAACCCTAAGTATTTAGCAGGTATTTAATAATATAAATTTAAAAACTGAATTTCCAAAAAAAAAATAGTTTACCCCATTTCGAAATATTGATTTTTTTTCCAGAAATCAAAAAAAAATATTTTTTTAACATTTTGGTATGCGAAATTATTTAAAATTCGATTGACCGCCTCTATGCGAATTTTGATCGAATTCCGTTGAGCCGGTACGGGAACTGACCACTGTATTCTTTTATCATAATCGTTGTAGCCGTTTTTGAGATACATAAATACATAATTAATACGGATTTAAAAAAACTTAAAAATTTAAATAAATAAAATGCACGACTGGATCTCAAGTACTTGCTCTTATGTTCGATCACATCGTATGCACAAGATTCTTAGTAGAAACGGTTGAATATATTTTTAAAGTCGTTTTTTAATTAATTTTGTATACAACAAAATTTCTATAACTTTTTTTTATAAAAAAATGATATATTATTTAATAATATAAATTTAAAAACAAAATTGCAAAATAAATCATCCACCCGTTTTCGAAACATTGAATTTTCAAAAATGTTGGTATGCAGTATTATTTATAATTCAAATGACCTTCTACATAAAAATTTTGATCAAAATCCGTGGACCTTTTATGAGAAAATCGAAAATAAAAAAAAAATGTTGTATGGCAGTTACCGTTAATAACAAAATATATTTTTTAAAAAATCGACGAAAGTGTAGCCTATAAATAAAGTAATGTGCACACTTTTTTCATCCAAATCTTTTGAACCGTTTTCGAAATAATTAAGGTTGTAGAAATAAAATGCACGATTGGATCGCACGAACTTGCTCTTATGTTCGATCATATCGTATGCAAAAGATTTCTATTAAAAAACTAAATATATTTTTAAAGTCGTTTTTTACTTATTTTTTTATATATACAAAATTTCTTTAATTTTTTTCTAAAAAAATTGGTATGACAATTTTAAATATTTAATAATATAAACTTAAAAACAAAAAATTAAAAAAAGATCTTTTATTAAAAGATTTTTCAATAAACATCCAGTTAGTTGCCAGAGGAATACTTACTTGAGTTAAACAACATCGAATTTTTCAATCAAGAAAAAGCAATCTAAAGAATAATTTAATTTGAACGTCACTTTTATTTCGAGTATCGAACTTTTCATAGAAATTAATTTTTGTTTAACATTCATTTCAAAGCAATCATTTTTCTAAGTGTTTTTGACTTCTAAAATAGCTATTTATTTTATTCCGTTCTAAAATGAGCAGATAACTTTATTCTTAGATTATAGACTGTTGAAAAACTGATTTTTGCTCTATATGAAGAATATGTACTAACTGGCTGCTTAACTGACTATTGAAAAATTGGCCCTTAATCAAAGAAAAAATAATTCAAAATTCTGAAATAAATACTTAAACTAATTTGATCTCAAAAAAAACGTACGCCATTTTATTTCCTGGATAAATTTGAATTTATGAGAAAAAAAAATTAAAAATCTCTGGAGCGGTTTTTGAGAAAAAAAGTTTTTTTTTTTTAACTTTTTGAAAACATTTTTCAAAAAAAATAAATATTAATATATTTAATATATTATAATATAATAAAATAAATTTTTTTAAAGGCTTTTAAAAATACACCAAAATATTAATTAATAAATTGGGATACCTACACCTATTTATGTGTGGAATTTCGAAAGAATTGGTTAAGCGATTTATGAGATATTCGAATGCGAAAAAACAGTCCTATGGAAAGTACCGTTTTTAGACATTTATTTTTTTTTTTCAACCATATGATCGGTCGTACCTAAAAAGCTGCACTGATTTTTAAATCAAAATCGTTAGAGCCATTTTCGAGAAAAATAGGCTTTAACGTAATGGTTAAAATGCAGGTACTGTTATTTTTTAAGCTAAAAAAATTTTCAATTTCCCCTCTATACAATACCTAAAAAACTCTATATACCAAGTTTGAAGCAATTCTGCTTCGAAACTATATACCGCTTGAGCTTTAGGTGTCTATAAATATACATACAGTTAGACTGACAGACATGCAGAGGGACACAATTTCTAGACGTCTGCGCTATCATCGTAATCTCATGTTTGATTGTTATCTCAAAACTTTTTTTTTCGAGGAATGCATAATTTTAATTTGCCTTATAGTACCTACATATAATCGCAAGTAAAAATTGTATGGCAAGTACCGTTATTTTTTGGGCTAAAAATCGATTTAAAAATCTATTTGAGAGAATTACCTAAAACGTTTAGGCTGTAGATAGTTCTACAGACAGACAGACGGACGGAATTGCGGGACCCACTTTTTTGGTGTTCTCTATCAACGTAATGTCAAGTTTGGTTAAAATCTCGAGTTCAATTTTTTTCGAAAAAAAAAATCGCAATTAAAAATCTACTGGCACTGATATTAACAATTATTTCCCTTTTAGTTGACATAAATTGTTTCGCATACCTATCCCACATTAGGCATGTATGATAAGGTGCTAAAATATTTGTTGTCTTCGTTGATAACTTTCGAACTTTGAACAAATGTACTCTGGTTCGCTCCAATTCGTTTTCCACATTGTTAAATCTTTAACATCGATAACGACTTTAACTTTATACAGTGTAATTAAAATTACAGTTGATAAAAAAAAAACTAATTAACGAGGAATATCCTTGATAAGTTTACCTTTTACCTTTTTTTAACTTTATCGCCTAAGCTTAACAATGTCAACTAATCTTGTAATGAATTTAAACTTGAACTTGTATAAATGATAGAACATTTAGCCGAACACTAATTAGATACATTAGCTGTGCTCTACAGAGACATTTTTTATTGTGCAATTGTGTTTTGATAAACTTGCTTATAAAAGCAATGACAATAAATTCCAGGGATTTTAGTTTTAAAATAGATTAAGTACCTACGACTAAGTACATTTGTGGCATTGCTTCCACCAGGAAACCTTATTTTGCTTTCCTTTTACTTTGTTGCTCTACAAGGCAAGTTTTAAAAAAGGTTTTGTAAATATAAATACATATCTTAGTCTTAATCAATTTATTTACTTTTGTACATCTACCCTCCGTTGTTAGTTTTGGTATATGCGTCTGATCGTCCATTTATATTCAGTCAAATATGGTTTAAATTTAATGCGTATTATTTTTTGTGTATTTTTGAAATCATAATGTATTAATGAAATCTCACAAATTGAGCAAGCAAATCCACAACTATTTTTTGAAAATTCATCCACCCATTTTCAAAATATTCAATTCACAGATGCGAAATACCAAAATGGGAATCTTTAGCACGATTAACCATCCAAAAATCATTTGTTTACAATGTAGTATTTGTAAGTTTGACTTACTATCCATGAATAGATGTGAATTTGACAAACCAAAAAAAAGCGGACTAGGGATGTGTTAAGAAATTCAAATTTTAATGGCGTAGACATACTTTATTTTTGGGGAAAATATACTTGCATGAAAAAAGGTCTGTGGAAGTGTTACCTCATATCTTTAAATCTTGAAAATTTGAATCTGTGATTTTGATCCCTAAAATAATTCAA
Source organism: Philhelius pedissequus (assembly GCA_910595825.1). Classification (NCBI taxonomy): domain Eukaryota; kingdom Metazoa; phylum Arthropoda; class Insecta; order Diptera; family Syrphidae; genus Philhelius; species Philhelius pedissequus. Next base: position 46,102,996 of record OU343162.1, read on the forward strand.
AAACTGATTGGGATAAACAAAATCTACGAGGGATCGATTTTTTGGTTGAATTGAAAACGACATTATCTAAAAATAGATAATTTTGCTGATTTCGAAAAAAACTGCCAACCTAAAATATTCTAATTTTATTGACATTGTCATTAATTTATGATCGATTAACTTGATTAATAATCGTACAATCATGGTTCAGACTTGGCTGAACTCGGTTTACCTGCTATGCTATGAAGTGTTCTACAATCGAAGTTTACACTTAACTCACTGTCGAATTTTCGATTCTCGTGTTCTCTTTTGTGCTCGCTGAGCATGTTCGGTTGCGTTAGCCCATACATGGCGAACACATTTGCCGAAGATTAATTTCGTGCTGATTCTTCAAAGCATTAACATGTGCGATTTGCCATGATTTATTTTTCCCATCCTTATTTTTGTAGTTTTCACTTTTTGAATCCCATATAAATTCTTCGATTTGCTCGCGAACATGGCCATACACGACGAACATCGAAGCCAACGAACACGACAAAATCGAAATGTTTCGCCAACAGCGAGCGGCTCGCGAACCAGCTCATACACGACAAAAACACAGCGAGCGCGAGCATGTTCGGCGACCATGTTCGTCGTTTGTGCCCAACTTAAAGTAAATAAAATCTTGCTAGAAATGGAAAAATTTTTTTTTTCACAGAATAAAATAGATTTTGTTTAAAAAATTTTCGATTTTGTCCAGAAAAATTGATGATTAAGTGGGGAATTGCACAAATAACTGACAGTTTTGAATAACCCTTTCTGATACGGCGTGTATTTAAATCGTAACTCATTTGCAAGAAATTTGCTTTTTTGCAATTCTTCATTCTTAATTCATTAAAAATGAGCTTTTGAACTAAATTTTGAATTGTTAGATAAAATCACTTTTTTCTCAAGATTTTGCACAAATGTATAAAATGTATTGTATCAGTTTAAGCAATTGCTATAAACATATTCGATAATGTATTTTAGTTTAAAAACATTGGTGAAAAATTTTAAACGATTTAGTAAAATGTTAAAGCCACTTTTAGCAATTTACTAAGCTAAAAAGATTATTTAGTTAATTTTGAACGGCTTTAACTTTTGGCAATTTGCTAAATCCATTATGGCATCTGCAAGTATATCGCTGATGGACCCGAGGGTCCCAGTTTCGAGTCCTGCTGGTGCACAATTTTGTTTTTTTTTTTTTTTTTTTTGTAAATAATGAAGTTAAAATGATGTAAATAGATTGTTTTAGCTAAACTGAAAGCCTTTTGTTTTTGACTAAACTAAAAGTAGCTTTATTAGAACTGTTTTGATTTAAATATAAAATTAAACTTTTGTATTACAAACATTTTTAAATATTTATTCATTTGTTTTAATATTATTGTTTTTTTTTTTATTTTAAATAATATCTAGTATGCATGAAAATTATCTGTAGTAATAATTTTCTCTCTAAATTGTATTATTGTTTTAATTTTATGAATTTTTCCGGCAGACGGCTTATTAAACCTTGCTTTGTAAATCCTATAAACAAATGTGTTGTATTTTTTAATCATTCGAAAAAAAAATAAAGACCCAATCTTATCTTAATCTTATCTTATCTTATATTTTCTACGCGACAGACTTCTGCGAACTGTCAAATGTAAATTCGCAATCCACAAAAACTGGACGCGTTCCACAAATCGGCTCGAATTTAAACTCAAATTTTAGACTTCACATTGTTTTGTGGTTGTTGTTCTCCATCTTCGTGGCGATTCATGTTAATTGGAAGGACATGTAGCTAATGTCCCCTTTTTAAACTTGTATGGCAAAAAAACACTGCATAAAAACCACTTTTCTTAATAAATAAAATTGTTTTGAACTCATTTTCCTGCAATATATTCAATATATTCTCGGTATCGATATGAAGGAAAATGCGACTTCAATTTAAATTGTTTTCATTTTTCAATATAATCTCCCCTAACATCAATGCATTTGTTACATCTTGAGATAAGCTTTATTGCCGACTTGAGTTCTTCATCATCCGAAAATCTTTTTCCACGAAGACATTTTTTCAAATCCGGAAACAGGAAATAATCACTAGGGGCAAGGTCTGGACTATAGGGTGGGTGTTGGATTTCTTCGAAACCACAATCTCGCGCAGCAGCCTTGGAAACTCGCGCCGTGCGAACAGGAGCGTTGTCATGAAGAAGCAACACACCCGCTTCGAGTTAACCCCGTCTTTTCTTTTTAATTTCCTCCCGCAAATTATGCAAAGTGGAAGCGTAGGATGTGGCGTTGATGGTTTCACCTTTTTTTTGTACTCAATGAGCAAGATTCCCTTTGAGTCCCAAAAAACTGTGGCCATGAGCTTCCCGGCAGACGGAGTGACTTTGAACTTCTTCGGGGGGTCTGTTCCGTTTTAATGCCACTGCATGGACTCTTGTTTGCTTTCAGGGTCATATTGGTGAATCCATGTTTCGTCCCCAGTAACAATTCGATCCATAACACCGTCCGCGTTCTCACTACACATCTTCAAAAGCTCTCTACAGCATGCGATTCTCACTTTTTTCTGAGGTGCTGTTAGCATTCGTGGCACCCACCTTGCACTGACCTTTGAAAGGTTAAGATGGTCATGAAGAATGGTACCAGTTGAAAGCTTGGTGATCTCTGCCATAATTTTCACCTTTATTCGGTCATCCTCAAGAACAAGTTTTTCGACTTCTTTGATGCTTTCTCCCGTACAAGCAGTAGCCGGGGCGCCGGAGCGTGGGTCGTCTTCAATGCCCTCTCTGCCTCTCTTGAACTCACTTGACCACTTTTGCACAGTTGATAATGAAGGTTCGGAACCCTGGTAAACAGGGTTTACTAGAGATAAAACGCGAATTAATAATCCCATTTATATGAAATTTAACATGAATGCACTAAAATAATAGTATTACTTGATAAATAAGTCAATTTATATATATAACTACAGCTTCACCCTGATACCGAGAATATATTGAACGCCCCTTGTATGTGCATATGTGTTAATGACATTTGTCAGCCGGCTGGTCGGCGACCAAAGATTATATTCATATGAAAGAAACTTCCGAATTTGCGACCATTACCAATTCGCATTCGCAATTCGCTGCTCATATGAAAGGCGCTTTACTCGTTGAAGGGTGGATGGTATGTGGAACGCGAATAGAGCTTGACTGTTCCTTACAATCAGATGCAATTCGCGACTACCAATATTGTTTTTTTTTCAAATTTATCTTATTTCGGCGATTAAAACGTAATTTTTTGTGTCTAAACATTAATATTAATTATATTTCTACAATTTTGCTTAGAATTTGTGAAGAATTTAGGTTCGTAAATTGATTTAAATGGAATTTATTCGTTTGTTCGTCGGTCGGTGGTCGCTCTTATGTGAAAAGCCCAGTAAGACCTAAGGTCTTTTAAATGCAACATGAACTGCACGGAAGACCAGGTATTGACTGTCTCATTTTAACCCATGGGCGGCATCCAATTAAAATTGGAGGTATAGAAAAGAATGCGCCTACCGTGGGGATCGAACCCACACGTCTAAGTTAGCAATCAAGCACTTTATCCACTGCGCCATTACCCTTAAGTCGCATTATTTTTTGTTCGATGATTACCGACTCTAATAAAATGTATAGCATTTGAAAACTGCAGATTAGGTTTGTTTTTTTTGCTACTGAGACAATTTTTCGTTGAAAATATATTTATTTTGTGAAAATAATTGTATTGTGGATTTCGGTCAATCAGCAAACGACAATATTTGTTCTACACAAACCAGTGAATCTTCGTCAATAAACATGATTTTTCGTTTAAAAAATACGTAGCGACGTTATACTTTGGCTTATCTTATATAATTCGAGTATTGTTTTAAATATCCTTAAAATAAAGTTAAGTTAATTAAAATAAGAAAGCATGAATCTATCTAGCTTTGCTTTTCTTTTTCTCACTTCCTCTCCATGGCGATAAATTATCCTATTATTTTAACTACAAATTTCAGGACGAAACGAAAAGAACCGAAGTTTCTCAATCACATGAAGATTCCATACCACCTAAACAATTGGATCAACCGCTTCTGCCAGTAATGAAAATTTGCTCTGGAAATGATCAGTACATTATATACGAAATAAAAGGTGATAGTCAGCCAACGCCCAAGTGTAACTATGTAGTTACATATCCCAAAGAACCACCGCCCGACATCTTGAATTCAAAGGAAGATACAATTTCTAATACCATAGTTACCACTGTTACTGAAGTAATTACAAATCCAATACCATACACAATCAGTTTCGAAATACCAATTGAAAATGATCAAGCAGACATTAGTAAGAAGATCTCAACAAAAACAAAACGAGCTTTAGCTAAAATAAAGCGTACTTCAACCAACAAGAGACTCGCAGAAGCTGTTGTTGCTGTAATCAATAGAGACATGAGCATTGGCAAAGCTGCACAATTCTTCGAAGTTACCAAAAGTACCCTATGGAAAGAAGTTAATAAACACACCGACCATCGAAAAAAGAAAATTGACGAAGATCGCAATAAGAAAATTATTGATCGTATTTGTACCGGCGAATCTCTGTCGGCAATTGCAAGATCCCTAAACGTTTCCAAATCGACAGTACACCTACATAAAGTTCGACTATCAGAAGCTGGCCAGCTTCCACCAAATGTAACCTTCAAACCTCCTGCAAATCGAACAGAACAACTCGCTATCAAGAATCGTATAATTCGGGCTTTTCGTGCCATCCGAGTGAATGGCATGTCGTTGCGTTTGGCATCAGCGTATTTTTCAGTGCCACGGTCGACGCTGTGGAAACATATACGGCGGTTTAGAGATTTACAAAAGAAACAAGCCAATAATGTCCAAGCCTGCAACGATCAAGAAAATACAATAAAAAATGAAGTAAATAATAAAAATGGACTAGAAGAAACTAGTCAAGACGAGGATAGTGACGAAGATGACAATATTTATGAAACAGATACTGTGGATACAGTACATGACATAGGTGAAACAACTTCCGAAGTTCAATCTACCACAACTGATAGTGATTATCAGTGTGACTTAAAATTGCTGAATGATTATTGCGAGCCGCACGTATATGATGGAAATGAAGAAAAAGACTTTTTTATAAGCTTTGATTTTGAAACTTTTGAGGAGTATGTAAAGACAGAGCTCGAGAACTGATGTCTGAATGACAACACAACTGATAGTTTCTAATAAAGTTTTCACCCACCACTAAATCAAGACTGATGCTTCTTTAATCCTCTAACTTACCGTACACGAATTTTTTAAATCGAATTAAATTTTGCTTCATTTGATGAAAATGGCAACTGCATTCGAACAAATTAAACACCATCATTTGAATTTTTTTTTCTGATGGAAAAAATACAATTAGAGTAAATCACATTAATTATCGATAGCATAGACTCACTTGTTTGCTTAAAAAATTAAATGGAAATAAATCATTGAAATAGTATTTAATCATACTATACTAACTATGCATTTTTTTATTAATCCAAACATACAGAAGTACAATTCTGCTAATCCATTTCTTCGTTCTGTTGAAAGTATAAAAGCTTATAGCCTTTTTAGAGCAAACTGGGTTTCGCATACATGTATATCTCTACTAATATATAAAAGTATAATTTTGTTTTATTTGCACTTACCTCTTAAATTTATCCTGATTTTAAAATGTAATTTCCAAATTTATATTTCGTTTTGTTTCCATGGATTTTATATCCAAATTGGTTTTTGTTTTGTTTACTTCCGCAGTTGTTATGGATTTATTTCCAAACTAGCAGAAAGTCCCCGGTGTTGCCCGGGCATCCGAGGCAAAAGTCTTTAAATGAAATATCTTCCAAATGAAATAAAAAAAATTAAGAAGATAAACTACTCATAAATATGACAACGAAATAAAATAAAATAATGCGAATTATAAGAGTCATAAATAAATAAGACACGGTAATTTTCTCCGCATTAGTTCAGCCTTACTTACTTACTTGCTTAAGGTGGCGCTACAGTCCGGGGTGGACCAGGGCCTCAACCAACAAACTTCTTCCAGTCGGCTCGGTTTCTAGCTATCTGTCTCCAGTTTCGCACTCCAAGTTGGTTGAGATCCTCTTCCAATTGCGTGCGCCACCTTTTACGCTGTCCACCTCTACAGCGCTGTCCCACGGGGCAGGATTCAAAGACTTTCCGGGCCGGAGCATTGGTGTCAATTCGCTCTAGGTGACCCAGCCATCTCAGACGTTGGCTTTTCAATTTTGTGACTAGGTCGGTATCGCTGTACAGCCCGTATAGTTCGTTGTTGTATTGTCTTTTCCATTCCCCATCTATGCAGACGGGACTAAAAATAACCCGGAGAATTTTCCTCTCAAAACAACCTAACGCGTTCTCATCCACCGTTAACATTGTCCATGTCTCTGCACCATACATCAGGACTGGGATGATGAACATTTTATATATGGACAGTTTAGTTGCTCGAGAGAGGGCTCTGCTTCTCAATTGCCTTCTTAGCCCAAAGATACAGCGATTGGCAATAGTAATTCTGCGTTTGATCTCAACACTGGTATCATTCGCTGAGTTTATAGTGGATCATAGGTATACAAAGTCTCTGACCACTTCAAAATTATAGCTGTCTATAGTGACGTTCTGTCCGAGACGCGCGCCGGTGCTGGGTGTCCTTTCTTGTTGACAGCATATATTTTGTTTTGCTTCCGTTCACTGTTAAACCCACCTTCTTAGCTTCCTTCTCAATACTCACGAAAGCACCACTGACATCACGCTTTGTTCGTCCGATTATGTCAATGTCGTCAGCGTAAGCGAGTAATTGGACGGACTTTTGAAAGATTGTGCCTCTAGTGTTGACGTGAGAGGTTTGCACTATTCTTTCAAGAATGATGTTAAAGAAGTCGCATGACAGCACGTCGCCCTGCCTAAAACCTTTTTTGACATCAAAGGTGTCTGTGAGGTCTTTGCCGATCTTGATGGAGCAACGTGCATTCTCCATCGTCATCCTGCACAAACGAACGAGTTTGGTAGGGATGCCAAAACTAGACATGGCTCTATATAGCTCGTCTCTGTAGATGCTGTCATACGCGGCCTTGAAATCGATAAAAAGGTGGTGAGTATCGATTTGAAATTCCTGGGTTTTTTTCCAAGATCTGCCGTAGTGAGAATATTTGGTCGATAGTGGACTTCCCTGGCCTAAAGCCACACTGATAAGGACCTATCAGGTTGTTGACGAAAGGCTTTAGGCGCTCACAAAGTACGGCAGAGAAGATCTTGTAGGCGGTATTAAGAAGACTGATGCCTCTGTAGTTGGTGCAGGCAGGGGATCGCCTTTCTTGAGAATCGGGCATGCTTTCCTCCGACCATAATTTGCAGATGAGCTGGTGCGTACTCCTTACCAGTTTATCGCCAGCCGCTTTGAGCAACTCGGCCGCAAGACCATCAGCTCCAGCAGCTTTGTTGGACTTAAGTTTAGATATAGCTATTTTTACTTCGTCGGGATCGGGTGGACGGTATTGTTGGCCTACGTCGTCCAGGTTGAATGGTAAAGTCTGCACAATAGCGGGAAGGCGGCATTAGTTCAGCCGCCATCCCTGGAGATAAAATCTGAGACAACAACCACCGTCTCAATACGTCGCACCACACATCTTTCTATCCTTTTTTCTCTTCTTTCACCGGATGCCGCGCTGTGTTAAAAACATATAAAGGGTATTCATAATCCCTTGGGCGTGTGCAAAATTATAATAAATAAAAGAAAAAAATAATAAAGAAGATTTATTATTTGTGTTTTTGTTTACAAACGAACTATTCTTCATTTTGAGACTCTTCGCTTTAGTTTTTTTTACATGCGATTATAGTTAGTACAATATAAGGCAAGTTATGCATTCTTTGAAAAAAATAAAAAACTGGGATAATAATCAAACATGACATTATGATGATAGCGAAGACGAGAAAGGCTGCCATTCAAGTGGGGCTTGAAAAAAAATTATGCATAGTGTCGGGAAGTGTCGCATTAGTGCGGTCTTACTTTAAACCTTTAAAGGCCCGACATTTTGAGTTTCACGCTAACAGCGCCCCAGCATGAAAAATTCCGAAGATTTCGATGAAAGAAATTCGACATTAGACGTGTTCCTTTTCTGTAATTTATGCGGGGCTTATACATATACATGAATAGACCGTCGCCAGGACTATTTTCATGAAAGCAAAAAGGTTGCTAAGGCTTGCAAGGAAAATTTATTTTCGTGTGTAAACACATACAATCGCGAAATCTTGTATTTTCACTTCATTTTCATCAATTTTGATGTGTAAACTTTTATCAGAGTCGAGAAATTTTTACTTTCACAAGTACTGTTTTTTTGCGCTTAGCCCATTTCACCCTACAAACAGCTAAGTTTTGCAAAACAAAATATTTAACCCTCAAGCCACTTACAAACAACATTTCAAAACCAAAAGAATTTTTTAAATTGTAGGTGTGGTTTCCGAGTTTAGCCTTAGCAAACAAACTGATAAATGTGAATTTCACTTTATGAGAATAAAATTATTTAAATTTGTGGAGCGGTTTCTAGGAATAAAGCATATTGTGTATACTTATCATTTGAAACAAAAAATAATGCGCTGTTTTGGAAATATTAAATTATTAAAAAAAGTTTTAAAATATGCTTTTAAAAATACAAACAAATATCTATTAGGTAATTAAAAATATTGGTATGCATCGCAAGTTGATGTACCTAAACCTATATAATATGTGTAAAATTTCGAAAGAACGAAAGAATCACCTAAGCCGGTTTCCAGATAGTAGAAAGCAAAAAAATCGGTACCGTTCTTAGCTATTATTGATAATTTGTTTTCCAACCATATAATAGTTCACATCGAAAAAAACACTCTGATTTTTTTTAATCAAAATCGTTAGAACCATTTTCGAGAAAAATGAGCTTTAACGTAATGTCAGTTTCACAAAAAAAAAATCTATACCAAATTTGAAGGAATTCGGCCCACCCATTTGGACTGCAAGTGGCTATACTAATATACAGACGAACAGAATTTTTAGACCATGTTTTTTCGTCTTCACTATCATCGTAATGTCATGTTTGATTGTTATCTTTTCGACGAATGCATAACTTGCCTTAAATTGTATTTACCTATCACGAGGAATAAGACAACCTCCGGAAAGCGAAGAGTCCCAAAATGAAGAATAGTTCGTTTGTTAAAAAAAATACGAAAACTAATCCTGTACCCATTCTTCTGTAACTCAGTCGATAAATTTTCCTCACTTACATCAGCCTCTGAAAAAAATTAGGTTTATGGTGTTATGTTATGTTATTTTTTTCCAATGGAAAGCAATAAATTCAAGTGTCATTTTGACATCTTAAAACCAAAACAAACATTTTTTTCTGTTTCTCGATTATTATCGATTCGAAAGTTACAGAACATGGGTATTGAACGACAAAATAAATGAAAAATCTTTTTTCTTACAAATTTTTTTTCTTTATTTTTCATTTCATTTGGTAGATATTGCATAAAAAGACTTTTGCCTCGGGTGGCTGGGGACTTTCTGCTAGTATTATATATTTATATATGTATTATAATTTATACATTTTAACATCTAATAATAAACAACGACAGCTTTTAAAAAGTTCAGCGCTCAAACAAACGTCGAAAAACTAGCGGATGGTTTTGTATAAAGAGCTTTCGAGCACTTATAAAAATATACTTAGGCTTACACCGAACGATGGCCATGTTCCGAAGACGTAATCGAATCGAAACCAGAAAATGGCCAACAACTCGTTTTCGATTGACATTTCAATTATTTTGACATAAGCTGTCAAAATGAAAGCGAAGACGAAAAAAGTGGATGTCTGTCTGTCTGTCCTTGAGTCTACAGCCTAAAATGTTGGATGCATTTGCTTTAAACTTGGTACATATTGTTTTTCTTTTTCGGTAATATACCCACACGTTATTTTAATTTTTATAAGACGAAAAATAACGGTAGCTGCCATAATTTTGTTTCCCAAAAAGGAAAATCAGATTTTTTTAAAACGACTCCAACGATTTTTTATTTAAATAAAAAAACAATTTATTAATGAAGGGATAAAGGTACATTTTGGTAATTTTTTTTTTTGGAAAAAATGGTTATTTTTGGCACCTCTATTATAACCATGTTTTTGGTTTTGGATTTTTTTTAATGCAGACGCTCCTAGAAAGCTTAAAAACTTTTGTTGGCCAAAATTTTGAAATAAAAAATATCAAAATTTCGAAAACGACTCACTTATTCGATTTTTTCGAAACTTCGAATTTAATAGCTTTTTGACATTACCTTGAATAGTTAAAAAAAATCTACGAGTATGTTCCTAAAATAAAAAAAACACGGTACCTCCCATACAAATGTAAAAAAAAAACATCAAGAATTTTTATTAGAAAATGTGTGTTATTAAATTAAAATAGTCCCAATTATAAGTATAAAAGTATTTTATTTTGCATGCTTATTAACGTTACTTCCCATAAAACAACTTTCCATATTTTCGACTTTCTCACTATTGGGTACACCTATTCAAATTATTTTGTATGCAAATGCTCCCTAGAAGTATTAATAAAGCTGCATACTCAAATTTTCAAAAAAAAAAAGTTATAAATATTTTTTTTTGAAAAATCGATTTGTCAAAAACCCGTCACTGAATTTTTTTCAAATTAAAATCTTATATGTATGTGAATAATTACTTCAGAATGGCGTTTCAAATGTTTTTTTTTCTAAAAATTGTTTTTAAATTTCATACATAAAAAATATTTTTTTTTTGAAAACCGCTCCAACGATTTCCATTTTTACTTGCGATTATAGGTACTATAAGGCAAGTTATGGATTCGTGCAAAAAAAAAAAAAATCTGACAATCAAACATGACATTACGATCATAGAGAACACCAAAAAAGTGGGTCCCCCAATTCCGTCTGTCTGACTGTCTTGTCTGTCCTTGAGTCTGCAGCCTAAAGGGTTGGATGGATTTCCTTCAGACGTGGTATATATTGTTTGTTCGGTAATATGCCCACACGTTTTTTTTTCATTTTTTTTAAGGCGACAAATAACAGTAGCTCCCATACATTTTTTTCTTGCCAAAAATAAAAAACTTATTTTTCTCGAAAACGGCTCCAACGATTTTTATAAAAAAAATCAGTTAATTAATGAAGCAAAAGGGAACATTTCAGTAAATTTAGTTTAAAAAAAAATTGTTACTTTTGGTACCTTTAGTAGTGCCATTTTTTTGGTTTTCGATTTTCTGGAATTTTTTTGCGCAGAAGCTCATGAAAAGTTTAAACACTATTGTAAGCCAAAATTTCTCAAAAATAAATTTTTTTGGAAATTAGAAAAAAACCCTTTTTTTGTTGAAAACTCAAAATTTCGAAAACGACTTAATGGATTTTTGCGAAACTTCGTATTTGGTAGTGTTTTGAAAACTATATTCCTAAGATAAAAAAACAACGGTACCTCCCATACAAATGTTTAAAAAAAACGGCTCCAAGAATTTAAAAAAAAATGAGTGTGTTCCACTCCACTTTAAGTACAAAAATATTTTTTTTTTGCTTACTTATAAGCGGTACTTCCCATAGAACCACTTTTCATATTTTCGACTTTCTCAACATTGGGTGAACCGATTAAAATTTTTTTTTATACAAATGGTGCCTAAAATTGTTAAGGAAACTGCATACGAAAATTTTCAAAAAAAAAGTTTTTCGATTTTTAAAAAATAAATAAAACTTTTTTTTTGAAAAATCGATTTTTCAAGAACCAGTCACAGATTTTTTTGGAAATTTTAATTTGTTATCAAATAGATATTAATAATATCATATATATATAATAATATAATATAAAAATGTTTTCAAAATTTTATACATAAATAATTAATCTATTAAAAAACCGCTCCAACGATTTTTGAATTTTTTTTTTTATATGTTCTTATTTATCCATGAATTCAACTGGCATCTTTGTTTTTTCTCAAACTATAACGACTAAGCAATATAAAAACATTTAAGTATCTGTATTATCCATTTATTTCTACCTTGTTATTATTCCCTTTTTACGAATTTTTGCCTACATCACTGATTACTAAATACAATGTAGGCCCTCATACATTTATATATACATATATATATCTAAAAATCACATGAATCTTATGTATGCATAGTGCAACTAAATTATAAAGTTATATGCATATAGCTGCCTGCCCATCTACATGCCTCATTTTCATTATTATATGTACATGTTTACATACTTAGTTTCCATCTATATATGTATTAACATACATTTGTAGGTAGGTACCTATGTAACTATTCCTTGAATCATCCATTCGACAATTAATTATACTAAAAATCAAGGTAATCTTATACATACATACATAGGCTTTACACCTGCATAGGATAACTACACCTAACTAACTAAACCTCAATGGTTAGCCACATTAAAAATGTTAGCTACAAGAGCAAGTTCGTACGATCCAGTCGTGCATTTAATTTTTGTGATATATTCATATTTAACCAGCAATTCAAATGGCATCTTTTTTTCCTAGAGGTTTTTGAAAATTCAATATTTCGAAAACGGTTCGACGGTTTTTTTTTTATATTATTTTGTTAAATTTGTTATTAATGTTAATAATGTTATTAAATACATAAAATTGACATAAAAAGTTTTTTAGAAAAAAAAATTGATGAAATTTTGTATATAAAAAATTGAGTAAAAACCAATTTTAAAAATATATTTAGACTTTTCTACTAAGTATCTTGTGCTTACGATGTGATCGAAGATAAGAGCAAGTACCCGCGATCCAGTCGTCCATTTTATTTGTTTCGAATTAACTGAAATGTATTCTTATAATTAATTTATTAATTTATTTATTTATTAATTATATTAATTACCTGTTTTTTGAAGCTCAATTGAATACTGATTTTTTCACTTTCGACGTTTTGAGTGGTTTTTGCGTAAACTATTCAATTTGAAAAAACTTTCACAAAATGATGTGGGAAAACTAGAAATCTGTTAGTAAATAATTTCAAGATAAAATTTTAGGTTTTAAAGATTAAATAATTTTTGCAACGTACAACGCGAAATTTAAGATTACCAATCTATTTATGCTGTTACTGGATATGTAAGCAATTATAATTTACTTTTTAATTATATGCAAATAGGAAAATATTAATTTTGTATTTATTTTAATTTTTTTCTAGGCATCTACAATCGATGGAAGACGTAAAGGGGCTTGTCTATTTTGTCAAGAATATTTCATGGATTTGTACTTGCTAGCAGAACTGAAAACGATAAGTTTAAAGGTAAGGTTTTGATTTTCTTCTTCAACTTTGGGGGGAGTTTTAAAATATACGAACACTGTGTATTCAATGAATAAAACTAAATCTAAATCAAAAGCTCGTACTCGCCTGTTTTCGATTTCATCTCAATCGTTGATAAATTTATAACTAAGATTTGGAAAAGTATAGTTTTGACAATAAATATTCTATTCAATCATAAAACAGCACTTATCTGACACAAATCCAAATCCAGCAATTGTAAACCTCATCGACTTTAGATTATAATGCTCTATATAAAATCAATTTAATAATTTTTAAATTTTTATATTCAATTTTGTTTTAAATTCGGAAGCCTAGTTTCTATATTCAAGAGAATAGAAATTTAAAAATTAAATGGAAAGTAAAATCAAAATCAAAGGGAATATTAATAGAACTCGTGTTAAAAAGTCAGACAAAAATAAATTTCACTGTACGTTTGGTTTTCTTAAAACAAGTAATGATTAACAATAGAAAAACACATCAAAATTAAAGCAGTTGTTTATTCAATGTAGGTTAATGGGGTTTTCGTTTGGTAACAAAATTCAATTTATTTTTGATTAAGATCGGTACAAAAAACTGATTTTGGCAATTTTTGCCTCCGATTGGACAAACAAATTGATTTATTTTTTGATTTCAAATCAAATTTGCAGATCTGGATTTTTTGGTAGAACTAACCCTCTTTTACTAACACCACTATGCATCATACCTGACAGCCATCAGTTTGACAAGACAGCTGCTACCGCTAGCTGGTTCACAGACACAAATATACACCAATACAATAGCAAATAAAAATCAATCTGAAAACGTATTCGATTCGTTACGAAAAAATCAATTTATGGATCAAAATATAAATTTACCAAACAAAAACCCCACAAGATTCAATTAAAAACCCCACAGGAAGGAGTGAGAAAAAATAAAAGGAAAAATTACTTACAATTGAAGTTTAAATTTAGTTAAGAGTTGATGTTCTAGTTTACAATTATTCTATTATAATTGATCTTTATAAATACGTAAAGGATGCGTTTTTTTATATTTTTAATATTGTAATTTCAAAAGGTTTCGATAACGTCCATTTGTTTTGAAACAAATTTGTTCTTTTTTTTTGCAAAAATAATTGCGTTTAATTTAAGTTAATTTCTTATAAAATTTGAATTTATAAACAAGGCTTTATACAAAAATACTTTTTCTACAGCCGTGGTCAGTATCCGAGAGCTTTACAGAGCGAAAAAGTTTGTCGAAAAAGTCTCGCTAGCCAGTTCATGTCTCCTTTACATGAGATAACCATTCCTAAAATAACATTATTGACTTACCAAATGAGAATACTCATTTTGATGAGATTTGAACAGCTAACTTCATAGCCATATGACAATAGCTGTGTTCTCGAACTTTCTGCACCATAATGCACAGATTCTAATTTTTTCGAGAGTTGGGGTTAAAAACTATCTCAGTTAGACACAAACTGTCTCAAAAGTAGAGGAACACACTGAGCAAAAATTTAGCTTTTTTTAATGTAAAATATTTTTGATAATTTTGTCCATAGAAATTTCTTGGGCTAAAATTGCTATCCTGGGCAAATATTGTACGCTGTCTTCTGTGAAAAATTATTAAAATTTGCAATACGATTCCGGAACATTAGATTTGACAGTTTTTCGTAGATTTTCGGAATTACGAGAACACGCATAACTCTAAATACTCAAGTGTGTTAACATTAGATTATAGATTTGTATATAGTACTAGATTTCTAACTTAAGCCTAGTACGCTGCTGATGCGAAACGAAAAATCCCATACAAAAATGACACGACGAAATCATGAACGAAAAATTTCGTTCTACTTTTCGTTTTCCAGTACGCTGCTGAACGACGAAATGTGTAATTTTAGTGGATAGCTGTAGTAGATTTCTTAGTACAATTCTCCACTCTTTTCGTTCTCAATTTAATTGACCTGCACATTAATTGCTTGCGAAATTTTGACATTTCATTTTTTTATAAAAAAAAAGTCAAGCTCTTGTAATGCTTATTTGATTTTTCTTTGGCTTTGTGTTTTCTCTAGTGTGTGGTTTTTCTGCGCATTTCCTGTATTAAATTATTCAAAATACATTCAATTCTAATTTTGTATCAAAACCAATTTCATCGACTAAACTAAGTCTGCAAAATGAAAATGGGAAGTTGGAAAGAAGCACACTCTTCACATATCTTATCGGCGAACAAGATATAGCGGATCTTTATTTGGAGTGCTTATTATAACCAACTATCGACTTTTGTCATACCTAGTGCTAGTGCTTAGATTAAAAATAACCTATGTTCTTTTAAAATTAATTTACTTTAAGTGACTACTAAATAAAAATATTATAAACAAGATTCAGTAGTTTGTTCTGCAATTAACTGTCCATGTCACGATTTTTAAAATACACTCCGACTTTTAAATTCTATGCGACCTTTGACACCATATAAATATAAAAAAACACTCACCATTTCTAACTACATACTTTCAACACATAAATTAACTGAATTGCCACAAAGAAAAAGTCAAATCAACCGCCCGCTACTGGCAGTACGAATATGAATTTCCGACCTGGTCGGGACAAGATGTATCCAGGCCGGAAGCCAAAGGTAAGCGGCCTTCCGCTGCACCAACGACAATTAAGGAAATCATCGTTACCACAATAATGTTTGGTTGCAAAAAGGCCATCTTAAACGATACCCACCTCTATTTAGAAAGCCTGTTTCAAAGTGAACAGTGAATAGCTTTTGGAGTATATCTTTGGAACGGGTTGTCCAATAAAGGCGAGCGATATCTTTTTAGAATCAGCACTTCATACTTTAAAAGGAAGCATCAACATTTTTTGCAAAGAAGTTGTATTAAAAAAAAATAGCTCCAGGAATACGCATACATCATTCTAAATATGCGTAATTCAAGCGGGATTTTTTGCAATAAGGCTTCTACATAAAAACTTTTGATGATGATTTTGAGAGCATCAAGATTAGATTACAAAAAGGTATCAACCAAGTTTTTAGGGTAACCCTTTCCAAAGATACACTTCAAAGTATTTTCAGATTATGTATTTCAAGGTGAACAGTGAATAGCCTTGGAACTATATCTTTGGAACGGGTTGTCCAATAAAGGCGAGCGATATCATTTTAGAATCAGCACTTCATACTTTCAAAGGAAGCATCAACATTTTTTGCAAAGAAGTTGTATTAAAAAAAATAGCTCCAGGAATACGCATACATCATTCTAAATATGCGTATTTCAAGAGCGATTTTTTGCAATAAGGCTTCTACATAAAAACTTTTGATGCTGATTGGAGAGCATCAAGAGTAGATTACAAAAAGGTATCAACCAAGTTTTTGGGGTAACCCGTTCCAAAGATACACTTCAAAGTATTTCCAGATTATGTATTTCAAGGTGAACAGTGAATAGCCTTGGAACTATATCTTTGGAACAGGTTGTCCAATAAAGACGAGCGATATCATTTTAGAATCAGCACTTCATACTTTCAAAGGAAGCATTAACAAAACCAAAAGTAGTTTTGTCACCCAATTACTTTTAGATGTATTTTTTTGTCACCAAATTTCCTATACATATAATTTTTTTGAAATAATTCTTGGACTTGAAAATGGTATCCGGAATTAGTAAGAAACCATAAATTAGAACTCATAACCGTTTACACCATCCCAATGAAGGACGTAGTTTTCGAATTATAGAGTGGTTTACCTCCCTATTTCATTGATTTTCTTAAAATTGATAGAAATTTCATCACATCGGCAGATAAACCAGTTAATAAGTCCCAAAGTATTTGCTTAATTTCCATCATTTAAACGGTTCTGAGTTTTATTCCTCTATGTGTAACAAGAACAATTTTTAAATCCAAGAATTATTTCAAGAAAATTACATCTAAAAGTAATTTGGCGACAAAAAATTTTCCATCTAAAAATAATTTGGTGACAAAATTACTTTTTTTTTACAACTTGTCAATTGTTTTTGACAGCTTACAGAACTCTCCGCAAATATTTTTCCGCTGTGGTTTTCGTTAGCATTTCGCTCTCCTAGTGGAGACCACCGAAAAATTTCGTTTCGCATCAGCAGCGTACTAGGCTTTAGCAGGAATAAGTAAAGCACACAGCAGCCATGGTTTTATATATGGAAAAGTAGATTCTTGCTTTACATGTACATGCAAGACGTCCCAAAGGTTTAACTATATAAATATATTTTTATATATAATAATATATTTTTTTGAAAATGTCAAAATCGAAACAATTATTTTGACTTCTTTAGGAGTATAGCGATGCATGACTTTTTGATGTGTGTTTTGTCTGATTACTTCACAAATGTCAAAGTATAATTGACATTTGCCGCCAAAAACAAAAATTATAGCTTCTTCCGATAAAGTAACAACTTTTTAACTGCCTTACATAATGGAGTGTTCTGTCAGCTTTTAAATTTTTTTTTTGAACAATTTTCAAGTCGATTGCGTAATTTTTCTGCTGAAACAAATGTCTTGTCTAAATAAAATAAAAAATAGTACATATTCCATATCTTCCACTTTGATAATTTGTGTTCTATATTATTTTGTAATCGTCAAACAGCTTGAAAATTGTTTAAATTGTTTAAAAAAATTCACTTTAAAAAAAATCAAAAATGTCACAGAACTAAAAAATTAATTGCTTTTGTATTCCATTCGGCACGAAAAAATCAATTTTTAGATTGAAGTCTGAATTTACCAATCGAAAACAATATTATGGGCCATTATGGCATATAGCGATCAGGAAAACGAATCAGGAAAAAAGTTATAATGGATAATTTATGATAATTTAACGCGTTTTAATATAAAGGGTGATTTTTTTGCTACTTGGTTTTTGGCGTTTATATTTTTGACAGATCACACATGACAAATTCCACGAACATTTGACATTTCGATTCAGTATTGTTTGCCATTTCATCATGAATAGACTTACGCCTGAACAACGTTTGCAAATTATTGAAATTTATTATCAAAATTCGTGCTCTGTGAAAAATGTGTTTGCCACACTGCACGCGAAACCATGCATCAATTGAGAGGCGAATTTGGTGAGCAGTTGATCTCACGTTTTGGCGCAGTCAATTGGCCACCAAGATCATGTGATTTGACCCCGTTAGACTATTTTTGTGGGGCTATGTTAAGTCTATTGTCTATGGGGACAAGCCAAACACGATTGCTGCCTTGGAAGCCAACATTGAACGCGTCATTGGTGAGATTTCGGCCGAAATGTGCGAAAAAGTTTGCCAAAATTGGACCTTCAGAATGGACCACCTGAAGCGTAGCCGCGGGCAACATTTAAGTGAAATTATTTTTAAAAAGTAAATGGCAGAAATTGATTTATCGATCCAAATAAAAATTTCATTCACTTTTTACAAGTTTCTGTGTTTTTTTGAATTTTCAAAAACCAAGCTCTTAAAAAAGCACCGTTTACAAATGCTACACTAATCGATGACGAATAACTCAGAAATTTTTTTTTTTTAAATATTTGCAATAGAACAATTATTTTTTGTGAAAAATGTATTTAATTCTTTTCCTGATGAAAATTAATTTTTTGTGCCAGCTGATTGCCATTTGACACAAAATGGAACAAATCATTCCAATGATTTAGGTCCCAATTTCTCTCGTTCCACTGACAGAATTGTGGACGAAAAACTTTTTCGTGTGTGTTTCAATCAGAAAAACTTGATGGCAGACTAGTAGTGAGGCTTGCCAACTGACATAATTTTCCTGTTTGCTATAAACGACCATCAGGAAAAAATATTCACTTTCATACTGTTTCAACTTTTCCTGATGCGTTTTCCTGATCGCTATAACTGGCCCCTTAATTAGATTTTGTAGGAGAGTACTTCATAACTACTCTTATGGGGTTTTGTTTATTAAATTTATATTTTGATCTTTAAATAGATTTCGTAACGAATCGAATACGTTGTCAGATTGATTTTTATTTGCTATAGTATTGGTATATATTTGTTGTTGTTAACCAACGGTAGCAGCAGTCTTGTCAATTATGACGCATAGTGGTGTTAGTAAAAGAGGGGTAGATCTGCCGAAAAATCCAGATCTGCAAATTGATTTAAAATCAAAAAATAAATCAATTTTCTTGGCCAATCCAAGGCAAACATTTTCACAATCAGTTTTTTGACAGATCTAAATCAAAAATAAATTGATTTTTGTTACCAAACGAAAACCCCATTACTTGAAATAGATTACTATGCTTCCCTCGAAAAATCTCTGAAACATATATTAAATCTAAACTTTTTGTGAAACTATACATAGCATTCTTTTAGGTTTTACAATATTTTAACAACTATTTTACATAATATAAGATTTTCATTGATTTTTTACGATTCAATAATATCCGGGATGATGCTAATGAATCAACATATTTTACTGTAGACATTATTTTAAGATCATCATCCGGCAAAAATACTTCTAATTGCCTGTTTTCAGTAAAAGCTTTTAAAAATAAACACAATTACATGTATTTTTAATTTTGGACAAGTTCCCATAAAATAAATATGTAATTTTACATTAGAAAATATTTATTTTGAAATTGAAATGTAATGATAAAATTAATGTTTGCGTAATTGCTTATAAACTTTTTTGAGTTTTGTTTCTCAATTCTCTTTTTTTGTTGTTTAACTTTTGATAATTCCCCTATGTAAAAAGTAAACGTAGTTCATATTTGATGACGAATAGATTTTCAAGTACTAGTTTTGTATTTCAACTTACATAAAATAACAATAACTTAATTTAGAGCTGACAACAATTTGTTTTAATAAATATGGATACTTAAATTTTAATTAAAAACATTTTTATCTCTTTAGGTCACAACAGTAGATATGCAAAAACCACCACCAGATTTTCGTACCAATTTCGAGGCTACACATCCGCCAATTCTTATTGACAATGGCCTGGCCATTCTGGAAAATGACAAAATTGAAAGGCACATCATGAAGAATATCCCCGGTGGATATAATCTCTTCGTTCAGGTAAAGAAAAACTAAAACACATTTGAATCTTGTAAAGATTCATCTTTATTTGATTGTTATTACATAGGACAAAGAAGTAGCAACCCTGATTGAAAACCTGTATTCAAAATTGAAATTGATGTTAGTAAAAAAAGATGAAAACAAAAACAACGCCCTATTGTCACATTTGAAGAAGATCAACGATCATTTGGCATCACGTGGAACACGTTTTCTAACAGGTGATACCATGTGTTGTTTTGATTGTGAACTTATGCCAAGGTTACAACACATTCGAGTGGCTGGAAAGTATTTTGTTGATTTTGAAATACCCGTAAGTGTTTTTTTTTTAATTTGTTTATAAAACTTTTGTTTATTTAATAAAATTTTTGTATTTAAGACTCACCTGTCATCCTTGTGGCGTTACATGTATCACATGTACCAATTAGATGCCTTCACGCAATCCTGTCCAGCCGATCAGGATATTATAAATCATTATAAACTACAACAGGTAAGCTCCCCGTACTTAAAAAAAACTTTAATGTTTTCCGTTTCCTTTATTTCATACCCTTGAATGTGTTATTCCTTCTTTTAACTTCTTTAATTTTTTTATATATTTTTTATTTATTTTCTTTACTACTGACAAAAACAAAATTTTTAAAACAAGGCTAAAGGTGATATTAAGCAGGTATGTCAAATAATAGGAAATCAAAATTTGAACAATTTTTGGTTATTGTTGTTGTTGTGTTTCTTTAATATTCAAAAGACTAACAACTTGGTTACGGCAAGAAAGACGCTTAACCACCAATACAGATACATATCATAGCAAAAAAAAAACAAAAAAATATGAAACATCGCTTTGTTTTGGTATTAACATTATGTTTTTAACAGCAAAAATATGTCTGCCCTCAGAAGGTAACAAATAAGGTCAAAAGGATTATTCATTTAACAATTTTTTTTTATTGGAAAAGTACTTGGTAATAAGAAAATAAAAACAAACATTATATCATTGAAAAAATAACAAATAACCATCGATATCAATAAGCCATTTCATAGGATAATCATTTAAAAAATTATTAAAAGTTCCAGCAACTTTCATCTCTTTTTAATTTGGACGTTTCAGCATCTTCATTATTACTGGAATTCATTTTTCTTCATTTAAATTACAACAGCGATTTATAATTTATCTTTACCTTAATCAGTACAGCGCCATATGAATGCGAACGTAGCTCGTAGTGATCCTTAAACATCGATAGTTAATATATTAATCGATAGCATTAAACTATCAAGACTATCTATAATTAAAAAAACGGTCTTACTCATTTAAGGCCCAATGCACACAGAACTGGCTTAAGGTTTTGGTGTAGTTCTGGCGTAGTGCATACATTTGCCATTTTGTTTAGTTTGCATGTTTTCTTATGGGACCATATACACACATATGAAGAGGCGAAGGTATGGTGTGCCCGCTGTCATTGCCACGCCATATTAAAAACTCTAGTGGCCTACGTAAACGTCACGCCACAATGAAACTTCAAATCGAAATAAAGTCCCCTTTCACACAAGGAAACTGAGTTGCCGGCAACTGGGAGTTTGACGGCGAGAAGGGCAAGAAGTAAGGGGAATGAAAAAAATCTCCGCAGTAAACGATTTGAAGAGATTTTTTTGACGTTTTGCTTTGCAGTCCAATTAGCCCAACAAAATCTTCCCAGTTTCCTCCTCAGTCTCTTGGTGCCAGTTTCTTCGTGTGAAAGCTAAAAGGCAAATAAAGGAAAGCGTCAAAAAAAAATCTCCAGCGACTGGTTTCCCTGTGTGAAAGGGGACAAACATGGCAGAAAATATAAGCTCAATAAGCCATTTTAGCAAAGAGTGTTTCTTTGAATAAAAGTAGGGTAGTTGTTTATGTTTATGTCATGTCCATTCTCTGTCATTTCTGGGTGAATTGAGTTCATCACACCCACTCCACGCCCGTAATAGACCTTAACCTCACCAGCACCATAAGACAGTTCTGTGTGAATCGCACCTAACGTATTCTTTCCATTATTTATAATGCACTATAATGTGTTCCAGATGTCGGTCCGATAGCCTATCTTCAATAGGTTAGTATCCATTTAAGTTCCTGAACAACCAAAATCAGATATGTAGGTTTAATTTGTATGGGTTTGTGGATATGTTTTCGACATATCACATGATATACAAAAGTATACCAAAGTTTTACTAAAAGCTTGATATTTATTTTTTGGCAATAGGTGTTTTGTCATTAGCTGTGTTTTTAAAGGGGATTACAACAACACCAACCTTTCCGGATAGCTATGGTTCGATTTTGGAATCCGGCCAATGAGCAGTTTGTAAGCAAACCCATTTAACAGCCGAGGATTCGTAGCTTGGTATCTTTTTTTTTACACACTATCAGAATTGGTCGAAGAGAGCCTATAGCAAGCTCCGTCATGCGACCAATGGTTTGCCAAAACAGAAAACTGTGTTATACATCGACTCATCATTTAGTGCAGTGTTAGTTGATAGTAGGCAAATACTATTACAAATAACACTTACACAAGTACAAAATGAAAATATAAACAAATGATATTACGTCAATACAAAACAAGAACATAATATGAAACAAAAATATTTAGAAGCGTGAATCACTGGTATTGAGTAAATTTTTTAATTTAATTTTACTGATATTCAATATCAAAAATGTCATCATTAATAGCCAATGTAAATAGTAGTGTTCCTGCGGAACGCCTGATTTGGCAATGAATGTCTTTGAGAAAGAGTTTCTGAATTTGACTTGATACAGCCTATCTTCAAGATACGAGGATATCCACTTGATGAAAGATGGAGGAAACCCGTATGAATTAAGTTTAAACTTGATAATCTCATAATGAGACAATTGATCAAAAGCTTTCGAGAAGTCCGTGTATACACAATCAACTTCTTGACCACTTTCTAGGGAGTTTAAGCATTTATTCAAAAAAACAACTAGATTAGTAACAGTAAAACGTTTCTGCATAAAACCATGTTGTTGGTTGCAGATAATATTTTTACGTATAAATGTCGAACAGCATTAAATATTAAATAGGTATTCATCCACCATCTCTAAACCAGAGAGCAGGCAAGATAATTTACGAAAAATAAAACTGGTACGCTAGTAATTTTATTAAAATTTGCTTAATTTAAAAACACAAAAAAAAGTTTGACCTCTGCAATAATTTTTAAATTATCGGTTTTATAATTTATGCCCAAATTAAATAAAAAGTGTAATAAATTGACACATTTTTTTAACATTACTGCATACATATATCCTTTTTATATACTTAACTCCAGTTTAAGGTAATTAAAACCGGTGGCATTTATAGAAAACAACGAACACATTACCTTTTCCCTACCCTATTATTTCTTTTAACAATGGTCGTGGAATTCAGATTGCATTTCAATGATAATGGGTCTTACAGGCTTAAAATTCAAATTATTAATTATAATTTATATTAAAAAAGCCAATTATTTATGATTAAAAAACAATTTGTATAGGTTTCAATTTTTTATTTGTATGCCAATAAATCGAGTTTAATTCTTAATCCCAAATTCATCAAGAAAACATCATGGTTGCATTAAAATTATTCGTCTCATTCGGTGATGTTTTACCATATCTAATTAATATTATCACCTGCATGAAACCTTAAACATTGTTATTCAATGTAATGTCTAAAAAATAAACACAACAATTATAAAAAAATTATTATTTCCAGATGCTCAAAATGAAGAAACACGAGGAACTGGAGACACCAACATTCACAACGTCAATTCCGATCGATATTTCGGAATAAGATATCCCGTAGATGAGATACTAAATTAAAAATTTAATTTCCCAACTTAAGTTTTTGTTTTCCTATTGTATTTTCTTTTTGTTTTAATGCAATGTTATAATTTACATAAAAAAAACTTACAGTTTTGAGAATGAGTTTATTATTATTACTGTGTTAATAGTAATTATTTATACAAACAACTTAAAATGAATAATCCTGCAAAACTAAATCAATAGTTATTGTTTTGCCTTTACAAACTGCACTTTAAATATAAATACATACATATTTGATACAAAAAAAATCAGCCAAGTAATTAACACTGGTATTATTGATCTTAAAATAAATTAAACTAACTGTTTAAAACAGTTTAATCAGCCCAAACAAAACAAACTAAGTTTAAAGTTTTTATATAATATTATAAAATAATAATATAAAAAAACAATCAATTATTATTGTAACAGGAGCAAAATGGTTTGTATATAATTTTATACAAAAAAAATCAAAAATAAATAAAAAAAATATTTGATACTAGAATAAAATTGATTTTTTGAACTATGAAACACAATTACTGGCGACTATAGTCTTACATTTGGATTTGATTGCACTTCTTTTCTGAAATGTTATTTTTGAGAGACGGAAAGAATGCCAACATTCGGAATCCAGAAAACCAAGAATCCCGAAAACTCAAAATCCCGAAAACCTAGAATCCTCGAATTTTGGAAAACTGAAAGCACATTAAAATATCATATTACATATTTCAAAGAGAACTTAACGGAACTGAAAATTGATCTTGTTGTTTACTAATTTACTCCGATATCGAAATTCCTAAAAATTATATGAAAGCAATAATTTGGGCAAATCTTTAATTTCATACAATTTCTTGTGATTGTAGGTTTTTGGGGTTTTATGTCTTCGAGATTTCTGACTTCGAAACTGAAACCGAAATTATGGTTTTGAAAACTTGTAGTCCGATGTTACCCTTTCAAATTTTTGACCTATTAATATCGTTTCACTGAAACTGAAATTTATGATTAAATGATTCTAATTTTGAAATTCTTAGAACTATTAGATTAGCTACGGGTCAAACTGCATACATACCTATATTTGACGAATAGAGTGCCTGAGGAAAGTTCTTACTATGCTCTCACCCAACAACGTTATCAAAAGAAAAACGACCCGTGTAGGGAGAAAACGTCATATATGTAGCCTCCCTGCTAAAGGAGCCAGAAGCGAACGCGTTTGAAATGACCCCCGTTTTATAAAAAAAAGGGGCCAAGTGCCTAATTTTCTGATGGTTTAAGAACTTTGTAATAGCGAAGGATACCTAATCCCTTATCCTGAAGTAATAGTAGAAAAAGCTGATAAATAGAAATCATGCGCAGCGATTTTCAGGGTAAGAGAACCAGTGGCGACGCAAGACCTAAACTTAATGTGGGTAAGATACATTTCGCGAGGCACTCTGATGGTGGAAGAAAAAGGGAATACAAAATAAAAAAATCTCGTTCTTGAGTCTTTAGAGATCACGAAAAACATTTGAAAGTTTTCACGTACAAAATCATGTTTTTTTTAATTTCGAAAAAAAAGTCCGCTTTTTCGAGTTGCTTTGTAGAAAAATAGCTTCTAACCTACCCTATAAAATAACAAACATAAAAACTATTTTAAAACAAACAAATCCTTAACTCAAAAGCAGAACTACATTTTTGTTTCTGTAATTTAATTTATTGCCTATATGAATTCACTATCCAAAAATTCATGAAGATACTTCATAATTTGTGCTCCTACCACACTCAAATTCTTTCACAAAAAAATCTCTTCCTCTTTTTAATATTTTCCAACTCAGATACGAATCTTGTTTTAAACTCGAATCATGTTTTTCAATAGTTTTTTTTTTTAGTGGGAGCACGGGCACGACACTATAAAGCGCTTATTGCCAGTGTTGTATAACTATTTAATCCGTGGTTCAGCAAATTTAACTAGACGATTTCGACAGATTCACCGAAGTTCATCGATGGGTTACTTGAACCGCAGTTAATTCCCGAAAACATAATTTAAAATTGTTAAACGACGAATCAAATATTTGGACCACGATTGTACAACTAGCCCTTATACTGCCAGTCTTGTTTTTTACAACCCTATTAACCAAAAATGCTTATTGCGCCGCTTTTCAATTACCATAAAACCATAGAATAACCATAATAATAAATAATAAACCATAGAATAAAAGTTATACACACATGTTCTGCATTCCGAGTGAAAATAAACTCAAAGCGAATTTCAATTTCACTTAAAATGAAATAACGTGATCTGGATTTCGAGTGGATTCAACTCCTTCCAATTCACTTCGAATTAATTTTCGAATTGTCAAAATCATCTGTAAAAGACAATTTGTATAAAAACGGTCATATTCGGAGTGTAGGACGCGAATTTTCATATTCAGAACCCTAAAATTCCACATTCAGAATGAGCTATTTACAAACTTTATTTTATGTGGAATACAGAAATTCACTTTCGTTCCTCAAATTCACAAAAAGTGAAATACAGAACATGTCGACAATCAGCCCTATTCTGCTATTCACGTGAATCGTATATTCGATCCACCCATTTTACACTGTGTTTGTATTGTGCTATCCATCGGCTGAACTGCACTAACCCAAGCTCATATTACCAATTAAAACAGATGCTCATGCGAAAATCGTCGAAGTTTAGATAAAAATGTGTATGTATGCATGTATCATACTTTTTTTCCCTTTCACAAACATAAATAAGGAAATTCCCGAATTGATAACTACGAAGGAATGACAAAGAAAAACTTAATGAAACGTGGTAGGATGTTTGTTTTTAATGTTTAAATAGAAAATTTGTTATTCGAAGCTTAAGTTGTATTTATATGAAGCTTAAGATGTATTTTTATACTCAAGGAGACATAACCAAATACACAATCCGTAACAATTGATATGCGGGTTTCAATTAGAGTGATTGGGTTCACCTTCAAGTATATGAATGTGTGACTGCTTCTGGTTCTGAATCCAGAAGCAAAATTCTCTTTTCAGAATTAGAACTGTCCCAAGTGAACGCTTTCAGAAGAGTCGGGAAGGCTTCCGGATTGCCAAATGAAAACGACATAAAAATCGATTCAGCTAGTAAAAGTGAGGGAGTGAGTGAGTGAAATGAAATGTCAGATTAATCGCCTGAGATTTCAGCTGTGACTTGGTGTATTTACGTTTTTGGTTAAGTATTTGTTCTTTTCTCAAAGAAATTGTCTCACACCTATTCACGTACACGAAATAAAAATTACAAACGCAACGAACTAGCTCAAAAGAATCAAACAAACCATAAAAAATATGGAAAAAAATATTTGCAATAATCTTGTAAATCACATTAATAACAATGTAGGACTTCTGCATTTGACTATATATGAGTATTTAACATAAATACTTCTTTTGGATTTAATTTATTGAACATTTTCTTGTTTTGATTTGTTTGTTTACATTTTATTTGCATATGTATGTATGTAGCATTGTAGCTACCTACAATTTGTTGTTGCTTCAAGACATTTAGGTGTTCGAAACTAAATTCGAACATACTCATTTCACTTAAATAGCTGAATCACTTTTTTCGGAAAGTGAGATGAGTCGGCGAGTAAGGCGAGTCATCTCACTTCACTCGCCGAAATAGGTGAATCTCGGTGCCTGTTTCCCTTTTGGACTCCTTTCGGTTATAGATACTATTAAACTGCGATATTTAATAGATGTTTACTTTCTTCAAATCCGCACTCTAATTTAGAAAAGTTCAATCGTACCATAACGAAAACTTACAAAAAAGAAATGGTGATAACTCTGCGATTTTTCAACCTGAGCAATTTTGTCTATCCCGGCCACCACATTGTGGTTGTAAGTTTAAAACCTGACATACAGGGACACATTTGTGTTACTGGAAATATTAACTGCCCTCCCTTTCCAACCAGAATTCCAGATGTGCCATTGATATGTAATTTATTTCTATTAGCTTATAAATTAAATTCCATAAATATTCGCTGAATAGTTAAACCAATAAGTTCTATTGCCTTCAACTATGCTCACAATGTAACGTTTCCCGATTCCACCAGCTATCACGTGAGCTGATCCAATATTGGAACTCTGATTAACAATCACTTCAACAAAAGTAACAATTGCTCCCTGACCATTTCCCGGATATTGCAATATCAATGTAACATTTTGGGGTGAAGTCCAATAACTTTTGTCAGTATTTTGAGAAACAAGGCGATCGTCTAAAAGTTTTTCATTATTGTAAAGTTACCATATGTTCGAAATTATGTTTTTTACTTACATTTTATACGTTTTCCAAAAGTATAACGAAGGTTTCCACCAATTTCTATTACTGTCAAATTGTTAACATTAGGAAATGAGAAACCATCAACTTGGAATTCTGTGGGAATTTCATGATCTATATTATTTGAATATTTGGGCAATGATGCCACGGTTGTAATAAATACAGAAATAATAAATAGTAATATGAGTTGATACATTATTCCTGACTAATTCAATCATTGATTCAACTATTGTTTATAATGCTTTTCTAGCGGTAATGAATTTGAATCACGATATCTTACCAAGATTTGTAATAACTGATAATGATAACAAATGCCTTCATTCTATGAGTAAGCGCACAAAAAGTGTAATGTTTTTATGTTCAATTAAATTCTGTTTAATTAGATAAAATATAGAAATTATTAAATTGACAATGGTTTATGGATAAGTGCTATGGTAATTAAAATACAAACTAAAGGTTATTTTCAGTGAATTAATTTTTATAACTGATAATATCAGAACTGATATTAACCTTTTATTATAAATTTATTTATAAAATTTCCTGCTGAAAATTAGAAATTATAGGATAATGTTCAAATGCTTAAGTTGGCTTTAGGGAACTATAAAGATCCCGGTGAGGCCCTCACTAGCCAACTCATGAGGTCCATGTGAGATCGCCGGTACGAAACGTAAATTTTGTGAACTAAAGGCCGTTAAAGCTATTTTGAATCTATAATTCAACAAGTCCAATCAAATAACGGGTTATTCATTTTGCGGTTTCAAAAGTAAACGTAAATAAAACACATATAAAATATTTTTTTTTCATATTTCTTTTTTATTATAAAGTTTGAACGTTGACATTATGTGTGAAACACTACATCATTTAAATGACCACTACGCGAATTGTTGCAAGACATCGATTCTTTTGAGGTAATTTTCCACAACTTGTTGTCACATATTGGGCGGTATCTCAGCCATAACTTGACGAATGTTGGTTTTCAAGTGCTCAAGAGTTAAAGGTTTATCTGCATAAACACGGTCTTTCGGGTAGTCCGACAAAAAAAGTCCAGCGGTGTCAAATCGCATGATCTTAGTGGCCAGTTGATATTGCCACGACGAGAAATTAAGCGTCCAGGAAATGTCTCTTCCAATAAAGCCATATTCGCTCGAGGTGTGTGGCGTGTGGCACCGTCTTGTTGAAACCACATATTCTCCTAATCGAATTCTTCAATAGCAGGTAAAAAAAAGTCAGTTATCATATTACCATAACGCTCCGAATTGATGGCGACAGTCGTTTCATAGTTGTTTTCAAAGAAGTAAGGTCCAATCACACCTCCGGACCAAAGAGCGCCCCAAACAGTGGATGTAATGGCCTCTATTCAATAACTTGAGGATTCTCAGAACCCCAAATACGACAACCTTGTTTATTAAAATACCCACCGTGTGAGAAATGTGCTGAAGACAATGGGCGCTTTCGGTGTCGCACAGCTTTCTGATACATTGCTGAAATATATGTTGTGCGTTTGTGAACGTATAAAACCAAATAGGTAACCTTTTCTGTCAAAAGTCAAAACAGAGAAAAACTATTTGCTTATGATTACGCTTCGGCTCAAAGTGAATTAAACATACATTTGCTGGCTAAAATATAAATTAAAAATGAATAAGGAAGTAAGAACCACAAATGTTTCAACCGATTCAGAAGAAGAAGATGACGTATTAGATACGTAATTAAAGTTCACAAACAACAATTGAAAAGACAGCTGATTTCGTAGTCAGCTTTGCACTACGATACCTAAGTATACCAGAAATTTAGCGCTAGCTTGGGTTCGATTTGGAAATCATATGTTTTGTTCGTTGTTATGGTCGTCGGCTTTTAATTGACAGATATTTAACACGTATTACAACAATAACGGACGTATTCCACAGCAAAGCTGTGCGCTACCGAACGCCTCCAATTTCGTTCGAAAAATCGCCGTCCACCGCCTGTTTTTCAAGATCAAGAACCCATTCGACGTAGCTACGACGTTGTGAATGGTCAGTTGGCCTCAGTTGTTGTGTGAGCTGGACTTTATATGGATGTAGGTGTATATCCAATTGCAAAATACGCCATAATGTGCCGTAAGAGATTCCTAATTCCTGAGAACGACGAGGAATCGACACATTCGGTTCTTCGGCAACACTTTCATTTACAGCAGCGATATTTTCAGTGGTTCGAGCGAAACGATGCGATGATGCACTGTCCTTACAATATTTGTAACCAGTCCAGTCTCTTCAAATGTCCTCACAATTTTGCCAATTGCTTGCGTAGTTGGGCGATTATGTAAGCCATAATCTCCTCTTAAAGCACGATATGTGGATGTGGCAGAATCACCATTTTTGTAGTACGTTTTAACAATTTTTATGCATTGTGCGAGAGTTAAGCGATCCATTTTCGTAAATGTCAGACTTTGAACTGAAAAAAAAATTGGTTTAACAACTTAGTTTGACAGATGTCGAATTCCAGCCCTATACTTTTGAAACCGCGAAATGCATAACCCCTTAATGCCAACTCTTCTACTTGGCTGAATAATTTCAGTTGTATATAGAATTGTATTAAAAAAAACAACTTTTTATGAACTATGTCTGGATCAGGACAAAATCTTCCAATTTTAATGATTAAAATAATCTTGTTGGATACATGTACATAGCTTACAATTGTTTTTTTTTTGTCAAAAAATACATGTAAGATAAATTGAACTTAACAAAAAGTGCGTACGTATTGGTAAGGCCCTCACTAGCAAACTGGATGAGTCCATGTGAGATCGCCGGGACGAAATGCAAATTTTGTGGAATAAAGGCCGTTAAAGCTATTTTTAATAAATATAAAGATGTTATTTGGGCCTTATAGCAACGTTTATGCACAATATCAGCTTTACTGACTAATATATTTGAATGTTACTGAAATTTTGTACTATTATATGTTTAGAAAATGAGAGAGGTACATAGATATTTTAAATAGGTATGCGTATACAGTGTTATAACGATGTGTCTAGTTATTTACATAGCCATACCAACGTTATACTTTACCATGCAGAAAAAATGAACCCCATCTGCCATTTTGTAAAAGGTAAACAATAGATTCTTCTCATACAATTAGGTATACCTATGTTTTTCAAACACGTTTTACCTTTGAGAAACAATTATTTAAAATGTAATTAACTTTAAATATATAAATAAAAAAAATATTCATGCAACGAGATAATTTTCCGCTTTGCAGAAAGATATATCTTTCCGCCAGACGTTTGAATGAACACGCCCTTAAAAATACTTGCGTAAATGTGTGAAATAATCAGATGTTCGTTTAACTAACTGACAGTGGCATAAGCCATATACAATACATTAAAACATTAGGGGTATTCACGATGAGGTAAACAAGTCTTGTAAAATTGTAAAATTTTAAAATTAAAATTAAAATTTTCCAGTTATGTGTTCTAACTCAAAATGAAAAACGCCTCTAAAAAACCTTATTTCCATTTTTTCTCTGTACTCCAATAATTTAGAGTAGTTCATTCGATACATAATGAAAATCACAGGAAACAAAATGTGATAACTGGAATTTATTAACCCAAGGAATTTTGGCAAGTCCTGCCCACAAACGTCAATAAGAAACGCTGTGCCAATTTAAAAGATATAAATGGAGTTTAAAAAGTAAAGTTACCCTATTCTTAGCAAAATTCGCTTTGAGAAGCACTGTGTCCAAAATATATTTCGTAATCAAACAAATCTAGCTTATTTTCAGCAGGTTACAGTTGACAACCGAAACGCAACGTCGAGTATCTCCCTACAAAATACAAATATAGTACAAAATTTTATAAACAAAACTAAATGGAGAACAATTTTGAGATCCTTAAACGACAATTTCTTTGCTGTTACCCGCTCAAATTTATTGATTGGCAAGTGTAACAATCTTATAATTATTATAAATCACTTTTTTAAATCGCTCTCCAGCAAGTTGCTGCCCAATCTCAGTTGGGATGACCAAAAACAATTCATCGACTGCACCTACAATAATAACCTTAACCAAAAGTATCCAATTAGTTCCAGTTACCAGTTAAATTTCTTTAAGAAACTGATAAACCACTTGGAACAGGCTGCAGCAGAAGTCCATGATGAGGTATATGAAGCATTTTGTAAGCTTAATTCAGTTGCAACAAATGACGAAAAATTCTCCTACAAACACTATTCACTGCCACACCAGGATACTGTTATAACCTTAAAAGAATCTAAAAGCTTTGTTGCCGATGGAACAACAGGTTTATGCAGCTGGCAGGCTTCTCTAGCTTTGGCCGATTGGTTGCTTCACAATCCAAATGTGGTTCGAGGGAAGACAGTTATTGAATTGGGGTCGGGAACTGGCTTGTGTGGTTTTATTATATCGAAATGCTGCAAAACAAAAAATGTCATCTTGACCGATGGAAGTCCAAAGGTTATCGATATCCTTAACACTAATCGAATGTTAAACTTTCCACAAGAAACTACGGATGAGAAATGTTCAATACTTCACTTGCCCTGGGAAGAATGTGAACTTGTTGGAACAAGGAACTTTGATGTTATTCTTGCTGCAGATGTTGTTTATGATTCTTCGGAATTTGATAGTCTAGTTGGTGCAATTGAACATCTTTTTGAATTGATGGAGAACAAAGTAGAAATGATATTGGCTGCCACAGTTCGAAATGAATCCACTTTAAAGGGGTTTTTAACTTTGTTGGGTAAACTAAACAAAACAAAACTATAAACTAATTCGTATTGAGTTTTAATTTCGATGCTTGTTTCTTTCAGATTCAAAAAAATTCATCATTGAAAGCCAGGAAGTTGTTTTAGAAAAAGATAGTTATTTGTTTTGGGACAAGTCAACGCCTGTTAGAATTCTGAAAATTATAAAAAAAAGCTTTAGCTAAGAGGAAAATGTAAACATTGTCTTATTTGTAATGCGCAAAAAAGTTTTGATTAACGAGATGCAGTATTTTACATTGCAGTTCTCGAGATTAAATTATTGCCCACTTGTATGCACATTTTACCAGAAAAAAAAAATCGGCACATCTCGGATTGTTAAAACAATTTGTATACTAGTCGGCAAAAATATTTTTGACAAAAACATACATAAATATTGTGCAATGATGCACAAAAAAAAGCCCTATTCTGTTAAACGTACACGTGAATATTTGTATTCTGCTATCCGACGGAAAAAACGAATTGTTCCAAAAAGTATATAAATTTCCATAAATTTTAAGAATTGATTCTCTTAAGAATTAAACAAAATAAAATATTAGTTAAGCTTTGGACTCAAAAGATAGAAGACATTTGAAAATAAATAGTGAAAAGGTGAGTGAAATAATCACGTGAATCGAAAGATTCGGTCGGGTCGTCGCGGTGTCACAGCAATGGCCTCGTTCGGTGCGCGGCCGATAGGCTATCCAAGATACCTTTGTAGCGGATTTATTTTCGAACGATTCAGGTAGCTTTCTCGTTATGTTAGTTGTATTGCATACACATCTGAAATTTGAATCAGCTGTTCCTCACATTTCCAAACGAATCTCAACGAATCCAATAATTTTTGGGTAGCTTGAGATTTGTGTTTGACAACATATGTTTAGTTCATCATCTGGTTTTTCCTTAGGCGTTACAACAACACCAAGCAATCCGGATCGGTTAGGTTGCGCCACCGAACGAGGCCAATGATATGCAAAACAATGGCCTCGTTCGGTGGCGCAACCGATCCGGATTGCTTGGTGTTGTTGTAACGCCTAAGGAAAAAACGGCTGATGAACTAAACATATGTTGTCAAACACAAATCTCAAGCTACCCAAAAATTATTGGATTCGTTGAGATTCGTTTGGAAATGTGAGGAACAGCTGATTCAAAACTTCAGATGTGTATGCAATAGAACTGACATAACAAGAAAGCTACCTGAATCGTTCGAAAATAAATCCGCTACAAAGGTATCTTGGATAGCCTATCGGCCGCGCACCGAACGAGGCCAATGACTATCACACGACGTGACAACTCAAACAGCTGATCATTGGCGGGGTGAGCCTAAACTGCAATGACATCATCGACGATCACACGGCGTCGATCAATCGAGTCATTGTGTCTTGGTTGTTAAGGAAAAGCTTATTTTTCTAGAAAACGGCTCCAAAGATTTTGATACAAAATTTTGAGAATTGGTACTAGTGTTGACAACCCTGGAAATACGAAACCTCTGACACCCCTGATGATGAACAATCATGCCAACATCAAGATTGAACTACAAGATGCTTAGAGGGACAACGCATTCTTTTTCCGGTTGGAGAAACTTCTGGGCTTTTGACATCGCCGGTGATAAAACGTGTTTTACTCTCATTTTTTGTATTTTATTAATTAATGGATTTTTGTAATAAACGATATATTATATATTCTTATAAATTCCGTTTCTGATTTTGTCAATAAGATCACAACAACCAGCTATCATATAATCAGAACAAAATGTACGGTATTTGCCCAAGAATTCAAATGGCATCTTTTTTTCCCTCAAACTATTGTCGTTTTTATTTGGCAATCCAGAAGCCTTCCGGATTCTTCTGAAAGCGTTCACTTGGGAAAAAATGACAGTTCTAATTCTGAAAAGAAGAGAATTTTGCTTCTGGATTTGAAATCAGAATCAGAACCAGAAGCACTCACACATTCATATACTTAAACGTCAAACTCGACTGTTGTATCATAATTGTGCAATAAACATTTTTTTTTAATTTGAATATTCTCGCGTACACAATTATTTTCACACATACAATCTCATTAAAATTCAGAATCGTCAGAATCACACATCAGTGTTCAGTTGGGATCAAGGATCGGAGAAGAATTCCGGATTGCCAAATAAAAACGCCATATAACTATAACATTTTTGCAAACGTCACATATAAATATGTCCATATTGACATACCTGACAAATAATGACATGGTCCTTGCAGCGACAGGCAACGTGTCACGGTGTCCCACCAACAATCAAAGGGATATCACACGGTCACGGCAATTTGTCATTGCAATGACCTAAAAGTGACGTGTCACGGTGCCTGTCATTGTTTTTGTCACGGCAATGACATGCAAAACAATGACGATCACACGTCGTGACACTTTTAGGACAGGCAACTACGTCATAGTGACGTCAGAGTGTCGCGGCAATGACACATTACAAGGACCGTCTAATACTAGCTTAACTTTAATTGATATTATCGTACGAACTTGGTCTTGTAGCTAACAACTTCAGTGTACAGTAGTAGCTAACCACTGATGCGGTAGTCTAGTTCCTGTGCAGGTTTAAAGCCGAAGTAGGTAAGATTAAATTGATTATTATTATAATGAATTGTCGAATGAATAATTCAAGGAATGGTTACATAGGTACCTAGCTACAAATGTACATTTAAATGGATTTTAATTATGTAAATTAAGAGGGCAATATGTATATATATCGAAACTAGGTTTGTAAATATGATCACACATAATGCATTTGTTGTAATGAAAGTGAATGGTGTATAAGTGAGTAAAAATCGTTTTTTAAACTTATAAAAACTGCCAAAACCATCACTTTTATCGATGCCACGGATCAATTAAAATTTTATAGAAAAGTATCTAAAATGAAGGACGGATTTTGATGATATCCTGTATTTTATTTTTAGTTTTTTGAAAAGAATTTTTTTTTGAAATTTTGTTATGCAGTTTTTTTTTGATTAGTTATAAAAATATTTGATTTTCATATCTAAATCCAACAAAAAATTCTCAAAATTTTTTTTATCAAAATCGTTGGAGCCGTTTTCGAGAAAATAAGATTTTCCTTTATGATTGTATGGCAGGTACAGTTATTCTTAGGCCTAGAAATAAAATTTCAATTTTCCCTCTGAGGAATGCCAAAAGAATCACACATACCAAATTTGAAGGTAATCGCTTAAGCCGTTTAGGCTGCAGCTCGTTGTACACCCAGACGGACAGAACAGACTGCCAGACATACAAATTTTGTAGATCACTTTTTAGGCTTTTCAATGATAGTAATGTCATGTTTGATTGTTAGAATTTTTTTTACGAATGCATAACTTGCCTTATAGTACCTATAATCGCAATTAAAAATAAAAATTGATAAAAAAGTATGAACAAAAATTGGTGAAACGGCTGAGTTGAATTTGGTTTGCAGATCTTCAATGGCAGCAGAACGGCAATAAAAGACATTGCAAATGACTTTAATGTGACGCGTCCAACTATACACTCAAATGAATAAGTTTAAAAAGCATATAAACATTAGAAACTTCACAAAATCAGGTGCTAAGCCCAAAACAACGCCCACTGAAGACCCGATTCCTTTTAGTGGAATTTAAAATATAATATTTTTAGAGGCCTAAATCTGCTGTCAGGTGTATGGAATTTGACGGCCAAGAAACCAATCAGTTAGCGTACTGTCCGACGACGTTTAAAGGAAGGAGATTTTAAGATACAAATTTTAGGACGTGCCGTACATATCAAAGGCAAACAAGCTTAAAAGACTGACCTTCGCAAAGGAACATCTGCACAAGCCAAAGAATTTCTGGTGAAGCGTTCTATGGACATATGAAAACTCCTTTCTCATCGGCGCAGAATTTCCTTGTCCTTACAAAAATTGGTTGTGGCGGGTTGTCATTTCTAGTGGAAATGAAAGCAAAACAAAAGCAATTTTCCATTAATAATTTTGAACTTTGCAATTGTTTTTATGGGTTTTTTTGTTTTATCGAATTTCAAATCACAACGATTTTAAAGAAGTTTCACTTCAAAAATGTTCAAATGTAGACCTTATGCTTACGGTCCACTTTTTGAACCTTTTTCTGTAATAAACGAAATGAAAAAAAAAATAATGTGTAAAAGTTTTCATTTCCCTTTCGCATGTCGTTTATTTTATTCAAGATTCTCAATACGCGTTAAAGCTATCAAATGACAAGCATAATACCAAAAGTCAAATCAATTGATACATGCTATTGTTTATCAACGAATTGATATTTGACAACTTTGCTTATGTTTTAGAGCCTCTGCAGTATATATCATACTTTTAGGTGTCATTTATCGTATACCTTTAGTTATCGAATTGGGCTAGGGCTGAGCTACTTATACTTAAATAAAACCCTTCACAATAAAATCATTATTTATATTGTAAGTGGTGGCTTTTCATAAGAGGAAAAGTGTGGTGAAAATATGAGGTGGGTAAAGGCGCACATCTCTTGGTCCCTTGTGAAATTAGTTTTCAGTGTTTTTGATATAATGCCTGTTTGGTAACTAGAAATTTTCACCAAGTTTCTCAATCTTGGGTTTTTTTCCTATGGGTTTTGACAGCAAAATGTCAAAATTTGTTCAAATTCGTGTTACCAAACAACACTTCTATAACTTCTTTTTTTTACAATTGATTTTTAAAAATTAACGAGATTTATAACTGGGTTTTTATTAATTTTATGTCAGATTTAAAATAAGGAAAAAATTTGTTGTGTGTTTCACATAAAACACCGAAATTTAATGCCTAATATAAAAAAGTGAAGTAATTTATTGTCGTTTTATTTTGTTCGTACGTGCGAATGAATCTTATTGTTTTTGAAGTAATAAATCGTTCGCACACAAAAAAACATTTGGTAATTTGCGTGATAAAAAATTATACCCCGTCAAAATCTAACAAGCTCCCTACCCATGAAAGTTCTTGAACTGCGACACGCATGTGGTCCTCTGTTCTCCTCGATTCCGGACTCGCTAATTCTCGTCATCTATACAAAGCGCTTTGACATCCGCGATAATAAATAATTCATTCACACCTTTTATGTCTAGGTTATTATTTATTTTGTTTCCTCATTTTCGCACATAAATAATAAAATTTTATTTTGATTTTTGTTTGTTCTATTTTGTACGCTAACCATAAAAAATAATTAAAAATAGGTAATGAACAAAAAACATACGTAAATAGAAAAAATATAAATTAAAAAAAATTATTTTGCTGATTATTATTTTTATTTAATGAATCATTGCTAAAATTAATTTATTAAAATGAAAATTAAAAAAATATCACATTTACGATTAATTCATTAAATCTATAAACAAAAATATAAAAAATACACAAAACGCTGGACTAGAATATTTTGCAATAGTTACAACTAAAAATTCAGCTAAATATGCATTTTTTACAAAAAAAAAAATATTATAACATAATTTAACATAACATTTCTTTTTAACGAAACAAAGTCATGTGATGTATTAAGGGGCATGATTGCCCTTTAAATATGTATGTGATTAAAAATAAAAATAAGGGCAATTTTTCGAAAAGAATTATTACAAAAATTAAATCAATGTGCGTTTGAAGCCAGTCATACATAAATATTATAATTACATATGGATTTATATATGTAATCGCTTGAAGATTTTACAATTGAATAGAATAATTGAGTATACGACACAATAAATTAATTAAAAGCTAAATTCTAGAATGTATTTAGTTTTTTTAAGTTCATCTGATTGAGAGACACTTTTCTCTCGTTAATTCTTCTCTTCGTAGTTCGTTTGTTTTTTAATAATTTGTTTGGTTTGTTTGTTCATTTAATGCTTTGTTCGTTTAAAAAATATCTCGGGTGGTTAATTGGAATTTAAGCTTAAGGAAGCTTAAATCTCTAATGATTTTCTAACAATTGAATTGTTTTTTTTTTGTTCTAGGCAACTAGCAACTCTTCGTGTAAACCTGGTTCGGAATCTAATGATTTATTAGACTTAAACATGTAGTTATTGTTGTCTCCTTGACTGGATGACTGCGACTTGGAACTTGATGTCATGTTGTAAAGGTCTTCAATGTCTGTACTCCGTCTATAACTAATTTAGAATTAAAAAATTCAAGAATTAATTAAATAGAAGAAAACAACACTTCGAATGCATTCAATTACCTGCTGACAGGGCGACTGTAAGTGGACATGGCGGGGCTGCCTGGGTTGTTTTCATTATTGCTATCGTTGTCTTCTACAGACTGATATAAATCGCAACGATCCAAATAATCAGATGTCAAATAAGGTGGCAATTCGCCTTCATCTTCTTCATTGTTAACATAGTCCTGATTATCCTCATGGTCCTGCTGTTGTTCAACCATGCTTAACCATTGTGAATTATGATTGCGGAATTTCTCCAACTATAAGTAAAAGGTATATAGTAAATTAACTGTATATCAATAGTTATTACAGAAAAAAAACTAAAGTTTATCTTTATAATAGGCTTAACTTAGGCTTTCGGAGGAAAGCTGTTTTTTTAGCCTGAATGAATAAACAATGATTTCAAGAGAAAGTATAACAACGAACTATACGGGGATAATTTAATGTTTTTGAATGAACAACAACGACTTAGTGTGCTACCACCAAGTTTCTTTTTCTCATACTATTATTGGCTGGAGTTATAGCTTTTCCACGATATGCCAGGTCGAACTAGAAAAACAAGTATATAATCACACAAAAATTGAATATACGGGATAATACCAATCCTGGAATCTCACTTTTAAATATATCAAAGAAGGTTATTTCGAGAGTTTATATGGCACATGCATTTGCTAGATTCCGAAAG
Organism: Philhelius pedissequus; assembly: GCA_910595825.1. Taxonomy (NCBI): domain Eukaryota; kingdom Metazoa; phylum Arthropoda; class Insecta; order Diptera; family Syrphidae; genus Philhelius; species Philhelius pedissequus. The sequence continues at coordinate 46,143,032 of OU343162.1, forward strand.
AACTAATCAACTGTTGACCAAATTTATATACTCACAAATATTGCTGAATTCTATATAGACTTTAAGGCAACCTTCGACAAAATAGACCGAAAAGCCCTAATGCTTAAGTTATATAACAAAGTCTACGAAATTTGCTCGAATAGTGGTGGCAATGGCGCAGTGAATAAAGTGCTTGATTGCTAACTTAGACGTGTGGGTTCGATCCCCACGCTAAGCGCATTCTTTTCTATACCCCCAATTTTAATTGGATGCCGCCCATGGGTTAAAATGAGACAGTCAATACCTGGTTCTCAAATCCACTGTGCCAAACTAGTGCCGTGCAATTCAGGTTGCATTTAAAAAGACATTAGGTCTTACAGGCATATCGTTAAATTAAAAAAATAAAAAATAATCACAAATGTATATGCAAACCCAACTTCAGCTATTTTCAACGGATATGAACTTTCTGAATACTTTGAAGTGGAAATAGGACTTAGGCAAGGTTGTAACCTCAGCTCTTTATATTGACGACATCGATAAAACTTTCTCTACTCGTGGAATAAGCGTAGATGATAGGGTGAGAGTAAGCCATTTTATGTTTGCCGACGATATCGTCGCCCTTGCAGATCACATGGACTATAATTAAAGATCAACAGATTGGCCGGCTAAGCTAAGGAAAATGGAGACTGCAGATAAAGCTTACAAAATCAAAAGTAATTATCTTTCGGCAAGCTGAAGGTAGAAATAGTCTTTATGAAAGGTAGAAGCTTTCAAACTATGAAATTGGGATTGTTAATGAGTACAATAATTTAGGTATGATTATCATCAGAAATGTGAATATAAGAAAACATATGGCAGCCAAACTTGATAAATCGAAAAACACATTAAGAGCAATCTGGAGGGATGTTATGGCACATAAAGAAGTAGATTGGTCTTCTAAATAAAGTGTGTTTCAAGCAGTAACACAATCAATTATGTTTTACTCGTCGCAATTATAGGGTCATAAGGAATTTGATGAAGTTGAAAAACTCTTGAGATACTTTTTAAAAAGATTTTTACTTACTTACTTACTTAGGTGGCGCTACAGTTCGGGGCGAACCTGGGCCTCAACCAACCGTATACATCGCCAAACAACATACTGTTTTCAAGGCTCTTAGAAGCTATATAGCACAAGATTACCTAAGATAAATCAGTATGAATTTTATTATAAGAAAACAAAACTCATGGATGGCGGAGTGGAAGCGTTTGCCGCTCTACTGCAACCATACACTTGATCTTGAAGTCAACAATTTGGACTCTTGGAGACCTAAATTGAGTGAGCAAAGATACAAAGAAAAGATCTGTTTTTGAATTAAAATCTAGTTATTAGAGTCAGAGAGTTATTTATTCTCAGCTTAACCATAACTTGTGCAATAGCAATTATTTAAGTCCAATCTATAAAACAGCGTTTGGTAGGTGCCCTATTTTGATGGAAATCAGAAGAAACATCTACGGTAGAGATCACTTAACACCGAAATGCATAATATGTTAAATGACGAAAACTAGAAAAACCTATATATATATATTTCATGGGCTTTGCGATAACGAAAAAGCATCGTGGAAGGAATATTTTAAAATACGACATAACTCTGATTAGTTATTAGCTCAAGAAATATTTCAAAGATCGAAAGCTCTTTAATGACCGGCAGTACGGCTTTCGCACCAATAAGTCTACTGGTGATCTGATGGTATATCTCAGCGAACAGTGACACAATTCATTACAACGTTTTGGAGAAAGTAAGATTATTGCGCTTGATATTTCAAAAGCATTGGATAGAGTTTGGCATCAGGCTTTCTTATCGGTTCTGACGAGACCCTCCTTCGTTGGATTAGAAATTACCTTTCGGACATCAATACAAGTAGTATTGGGTGGGTTTAAGTCTGAAAACTACAAAATAAATGCTAGTGTGACCCAGGGATCTGTTCTGTCTCCGACACTCTTTCTATTAATGGTCTCCTGTCTGAAACTTTAAATCAACTTACCTGCTTCGCTGATGATAGTACCCTCAACTTTTCATATTCGTTTTTAGATTCACAATCCCGCCCTTCGGATGTGGATCTTCAACGGCAATGTATGATAAGCTCATTAAATTCTGACATTATTAAATGAGGAATCAAAAATCAAGTAGCATTTTATTAGAGTAGAAGAAAACTCAATGCTGCCGACTGTCGTTAAAGCATAATTTAACACCTTTGCAACTATCCATGTATGTCACTTGCATCAAGGAAACTGAACAAATCGAAATTCTCGGTTTGTGTATCTTCAACGACCTCTTGTGGAAGGATCATATACGCAATTTCGCAAAAAATCAAGCTAGATGTTTGCTTTTCATGAGGCAATGCAAGAAGTTTTTCTACCTCTGATCTGGCTGTTATCTATAAGACTTATATACGTCCAAAGCTAGAGTATAATTCCCATCTCTGTGCCGGTGCACCTGTAACTTACTTCATTCTCTTGACATTATTGAACGTAGATCATTTAAATTGATTGGTGATAATATCATCGTTGAATCATTTACGTCGCTTGAACACCGTCATAAAATTTCTTTTCTACTGTTATTTTAACGGATTATGCTCTTGCGAAATAGACCGTTGCATTCCTCCCCTCTAACAATTCAACGTAATCCAGGAAATTTCATCAGTATACCCTCGAGCCCAATTTCGGTCGTACTGTGAAGTTCAAAGATTCGTTCTTGATCCGTACTACGCAAATGTGCAATGCTTTGCGACACTCTGTCTTTCCCGGTCATTGCAATGTTCAGGAATTCAAAACCAATGTGCACCGACACCTCCTTTCGAAACCTCTCTACCTTTCCTAATGCTCACACTGTTTTTGGCATAATAAGGGCAACAAAAATCCCATTGAATCTGCGCTCATTATAAAAAAAAACTATATTTCCATTTATTTTTGTATTATTATTCACTCTGGCAGACGGCATTAGCCATGCTATAAAATGATTTGTAAGTCAAAATACTATTAAGAAAATTAGGTTAATAACAGTCATATTAATAATTGAATTGAATTAAAAAAATTTAAAATTATTGGGGGCTGTACAACTACACCATAACATATCCAACGACTTTGGTGACTGGGACATTTCGACCAGAGTGAAACCCAAAGACAAAAACTGACAAACAACTGTACGGGAATTTACTGCCACTTTAAGTATTTAAATTATTGATGAAATTTCTAATAATTAGGGGTTTCTCTAATCCAATTTCTTCGGATTAATTTTTCACATAATCAAATAAAATGTTTAGAGATATTTCTTAATTCTTTTCGAAAAATGTATATCTTTGCTTAGCAAAAAGTTATAAATAAGAGAAATCTTTTTCTTAATCCCTTGTGCATAGCTTACCTTAATTCGGGAAGCCCATTCAGAGTCAGAAATCGCAATAATATCCAAACAATAGTCACAGACCTTCCTAATTTCCGAGTTCTTATCGTGCATTAAATCAATCAGGTAAGCGGGTGATTCTGTCTCTTTGATCATATACTCCCTAGTACTTTCATGCCGTAATATTCTTTGGAAAACAAAAATTATCTGTAAAACAATTTCATCGTCCTCTTGCTTAGCCTTTAGCAATTCAATCAACGAAAGTACAACTTTCGCTTTACAAAATAACAATGCACACGATTCATCGCGCGCACATGTTCCTAGATATACAATCGTGTCCAGCACAATATCGTCCAATTTCTCTCCTGGCACCAAAATATTTCGAATCCATGGAATTAATTCAAAGTTTTGTAAAATCTGTGAATAATCTAAATCAGCTAGTGATAGATTACCCAGAATTCCAACACATTCTACAATGAAATTCTCATCATCACACATTGTTATGATGCGGGCCAAATCTCCAACATAATCGATAAACTGATGCTGTAGATTATCATGCTGTGATAGATTTCGAATGAGCTTCATTAATAAAGCATCCTGATACTTAAACGCTCGTTCCATTAGATTGTGCAGACGATTGCCATCGACCATAATTTGTGCATTGCGTTTGTTCAGTGATAGATTGATGCATAGCGCAACCAGATCTAAGTCAACTTTAGTATTTAAATTAAGAATAATAGCATCCGTTGCCATTTGCACACATTCTGTATGAGTGAACATTGATTTGACCTATACAAACAAAAAAAAAGCAGAATTAATAAATAAATAAACAGAATTAAATACATCTGAGTTAAAAATCCTTACCTTATCATCTAAGCTCATGTGAAATAATATTTTCACAGCAATTCCATGATGTTTCTCATCATTAAGAAACATCACCAGCATCGGAAGGAAAGCACCTTGCACCATTTTGCGACGCAATGACCCGTCAAAGGACAAATTGAAAACCAGCTTTAGGGTTACTTGCACTAGGTCAGCATTACCACTCTGAATTAGCCTTGGCAATTTGGATACAATATTTAACTCGTTCATGTCATCTTTATTGTCACCAACTATTGAAAGTTTCTTTAGGAATGTCGTCACAAGCATTAGGAGATCTATATTTTGGCGATCCAATGCCTTTACAAGCATTTTGACTATATTTTTTCTACGCATCTTCTCTTCGAGCTTAACATTTTCAGCCATATTGAGCAGGAGATAGAAAGCAACTCTTAGGAGTTGTTCTTGTTTCTTGGCGAATATTTTTAACTGTTTATTTAACCGATCGTATTCTTCCTTTTTGACTTTTGGATCGTTCGAGGCTAATGCCTCATTACTGTTGGTCATCGCTTCGGGTGATGTTGCTCCCGATGATAGATGCTCATGACAACTACTATTCAAAATTTGACTCTTCATGAGCGACGATGACATAGAGCCGTGAAAGCTATTCCAGTTACCAGATTTTGGACGTTGTTTCAACTCTGGTATACGACGTCGTGGAGGTTCCATCTTTGAAGAAGAGATTAAGAATATATTAATTAAAATACTGAAACAATAATTTCAGACTTACCTCTTTGGGTTTCTCCTCGTTCATGATATCAAGAAAATCATCTGAACTACGATTTAGTTTCTCTTTGCTCATTTTAGTGTTGGGATTCTTTCGAACATCCAATTCATTACGCATATTTTCGTAACGCCGGAGTTCAAAGTCAATGACATCCATGCATAAGGAACCAATCTGAAAAATTAACATGAAACAATCATTTTGTTTGAAATGCATTTATTAGTATATTCACCTTGTACTGCACAATCACCGGATGAAATTTTGTGTATGTCGAGAAACAGAAGAATATGTAAATTATATTCGTCGAGAGATCTAAGCTCTTTCGCCAATCTTCGCGAAGGACCCTCGAAAGGGCGCTTAATGCAGCCTCTGTAAATAAATATGATGATGAATCAAACGCAAGTGATTTGGAATGCAATTTGTTTTGTGTGTAACAGTATGGTGTTTATGTTTTTAGTTTTCATGTACACATGGTCCGAAAAGTCTCGGAACAGTTACTAATTTATGATATATTTGCAATTAAAATGGTAAGGTTAAACTTAAAAGCTAAAATCTCAACACAGAAAGAGAATGTGTTATATGCTTTACCTTTCCATCAAATTGCAAGCATTTTCTTGCACTTAGAATCCAAAATTCTGTTGGAGAAAAAACAAAAAAGTCTCCGTACAGATGGCATTCGTTCGTAAAAATTGCAAACGGGTGATTTTTTTGCTACTTGGTTTTTGACGTTTATATTTTTGACAGATCACACATGACAAATTCCACGACCATTTAACATTTCGATTCAGTATTGTTTGCCATTTCATCATGAATAGACTTACGCCTGAACAACGTTTGCAAATTATTGAAATTTATTATCAAAATTCGTGCTCTGTGAAAAATGTGTTTCGCAAGCTACGTCCGTTTTTTTTTTCCGCTCATTTTTGGCAAAATGGATACGTGAATAAGCAGAATTGCCGTATTTGGAGTGAAGAGCAGCCAGAGGCAATTCAGGAGCTACCAATGCATCCCGAAAAATGCACTGGTTGGTGCGGTTTATGGGCAGGCGGCATCATTGGGCCGTACTTCTTCAAGGACGATGAAGGCCGCAGGGTTACGGTCAATGGAGAAAGGTACCGTTCGATGATAACAGATTTTTTTGCCGAAAATGCAAGAATTGAACTCGGTCGACATGTGGTTCCAACAGGACGGTGCCACATGCCACACTGCACGCGAAACCATGCATCAATTGAGAGGCGAATTTGGTGAGCAGTTGATCTCACGTTTTGGCGCAGTCAATTGGCCACCAAGATCATGTGATTTGACCCCGTTAGACTATTTTTTGTGGGGCTATGTTAAGTCTATTGTTTATGGGGACAAGCCAAGCACGATTGCTGCCTTGGAAGCCAACATTGAACGCGTCATTGGTGAGATTCCGGCCGAAATTTGTGAAAAAGTTTGCCAAAATTGGACCTTCAGAATGGACCACCTGAAGCGTAGCCGCGGGCAACATTTAAGTGAAATTATTTTTAAAAAGTAAATGGCAGAAATTGATTTATCGATCCAAATAAAAATTTCATTCACTTTTTACAAGTTTCTGTGTTTTTTTGAATTTTCAAAAACCAAGCTCTTAAAAAATCACCGTTTATAAAGTGCGTGAATACGAAAAGCGTTTTTTTTTGGTAAGTTTAATGGCCTTTTCGATTGGTCGTCCGGAAGGCTTCGGAATGCTTCTGAAACTGTTCGATTGGTATCAAATGACAGTTCTTCTTCTGGATAGAAGAGAAATTTCCTTCTGGATTTGAAGTCAGAATCAAAACCAGAAGCACGCACACACTCACACCCACTAAATTTCAAATTCAAATTAATTTATTCACGTCATTGTTTTGTTTTGGTTTGTCTGTAATTTTGTAGTTCCAATTTCTTCTCTTTAGAGAATTAAAATTATGGATATCTGTTCCGTAGACAAATTTTCCCTTCAATAACTGTAATTTCGCATTTTCATCAGGAATAACTTCGAAATCCAGAAGCACACTTCCCTCCTTGTAAGAGAATTGTTGCTTTATGCAACCCGCTCCTGCACATTCCCCAGACATCAATCCAATTGAGCATCTGTGGGACCACTTGAAACAAGAAGTTCGTCATCATCCAATGTGCAATAAAACTGAGCTTATGTGCATCTTGCTTCAGGAATGAAATAAAATCAAGCCAAAAATTCTAAATTAGTTGTTATTTCCATGAAAATCCGCCTTCAAGAAGTTCTAAAGGTACAAGGGAGGTCCAACAAGCTACTAAATTATTTTTACTTGCGATATACATAGGTACTATAGGGCAAGTTTTGCATTTGGAAAAAAATTGAACTCGAGATTATAATAAATGTTGACATTACGATGATAGAGAACACCAAAAAAGTGGGTACCGCAATTCCATCTGTCTGTCTGTAGAACGATATACAGCCTAAACGGCTGAACCGATTTTGTTCAAACTTGGTGCTTAGGCGTTTTAGGTGATTGTCCAAAATTAATTTTTGAATCGTTATATTAGCCCCAAAAATAAGGGTACTTGCCATCCAAATTTTTCTACCATCTTATGTGGTCATCATTTGGTAACACAAATCAATTTATTTTCAATTTAAATCTTGTAAAAAAACTGATTTTGACAATATTTGCCTTCGATTGGCCAAGCAAATTGATTAATTTTTTGATTTTAAATCAATTTTGCAGATCTGGATTTTTCGGCAGATCTACGACTCTTTTACTAACACCACTACGCATTATAATTGACAGCCATCAGTTTGACAAGACAGCTGATACCTATAGCTGGTTCGAAGACACAAATATACACCAATACTATAGCAAATAAAAATCAATCTAAAAACGTATTCGAATCGTTGCGAAAAAAATCAATTTATAGATCAAAATATAAATTTACAAAACGAAAACCTGATTAATTATGTCGAAAACGGCTGTAACAATTGGTATGTGTACTACTTTGGATATGGTCTACATTTTGGGCAAACATTTTTTTTTAATATTTTGTTATTGCATACAACCATTTTATTGATTTTCGACTTTCTCATAAACGGCTACAAGGATTTCGATCATTTGACTTGTTAATAATACTGCATTTCAAGATTTTCGAAAATAGTTTTTTTTTGGATTTTTGAAAAAAAAAAAAATTTTTTTTTGAAAATTCAATATTTTGAAAACGGGTTAACGATTTTTACTGAAATTTTGTTTTTAAGTTATATTATTAAATATTTAAAATGTTGATACAAATTTTTTGTTTAGAAAAAAATTAAGAGTTTTTATTCATAAAAAATTAAATTAAAAATACATTTAGCCGTTGCTATTAAGAATGTTTTGTATATAATGTTATCGCACATAGGAGCAAGTACGTGCGATCTAGTCGTGCATTTTGTTTTTTAAGTAAGTGTTAAAAAACACTGTATTGTAGGGAAACTCTTTTGTTATGTTTTTTTTGTTTAAGTTATTTGAATTTTTACTTTTTTCTTTTTTGTTAATAAAGTGTCATTGGTTTTTGGCTTAAAATAAATAAACTTTTTTGTATTCTTCTGTTTTGGTGGTTTTCGAATTAATTCTTTACATATTCAATACCTTACCGCAGATAAAAAAAAATACCAATTGTACGGAAACTTTTTTGACTATGCGTATTTCATTTTGTGAAAAAAAAATTATTTAAATTCAAATGTTTTTTTTCGAAAAGAAACAATATAGAAGTAAACCCTTAGCATTGTCACAAAATTTTCTCTAGTTTAACTGTTTGTTTTTTTAACTACATTATTTGGATTAAAATGATTCATATTATCAATTCTAGTAGAAGCCTCTTGACATCTTGAACTAATAACTGTCTGAATTTTTCATTACTTTGTTCAACAAATTATACGTTTCTATATACTTTTACCCTCTTACCATTCTTTTCCAATTCCTCGAGGTTGTCAGCATTTCTAGCAACCTGTAGTATCATCGCTGAACCTCGTATTCGTTCCCCCAAATCCTCATAGAGTAATTCCACATACTCATCAATATGATTAATAGACACATCGGGCTGTTGTGGTGGTGTTGATTTTGATGAGGAACGCACAGCAGAAGTTGAACGATGACTGTTGTTATCTGCTATATCTGTTTAAATATTATATTGCAAAGAATTTTGTGTTAATTTGAATTAAAACTAATTTAGGTTTTGTAATTTACCACTTCCGGTGTTGTTTTTTCGATTTTTCAAATAGAAAATTATTTGTTCTACATCAGCCAATTGGGATCTGTGAATGAGATCACATCGGTCTACAACTTCCCTTGCCAAAGCAGATGGATCTGTTTTTGCGTTGAGAGTTTTTAGGCGGATGATTTTCTGACAGTCCTGGAAAAAAAAGAAAAGGAATTTTATTTATGAGATAGATTTTTGGTTTAAATAAATAAAGGACAGAGATAAGAGCAAGACGTTGGATTATGGCATACGAATTTCTAAGCTCATGAGTTAAGTGATTTAATCTGGTTTTCCATTGGTAAATCCGGATTTCAATCTATCTTTTGATACTTTTCGCGCCCTATGGGACACACTTTCATGGTGTTTTGCATTGACAAATTCAGATTTCAATCTAAAAATTGATTTTTTTCGTGGCTAATGGAATACAATAGCAATTGATTTTTTTGACATTGTAATTTAATTTCGTGTCTGTGAAACTAGTAACAGTTCATTTTAAACTGCTTTCATTTTTGTATTTGGATTAATTTTCTTTAATATTTTGTTTAACTTTTCACAATCGAAACAAATTACAAATTTAAAACCATATTTGTCAAGCTGACAGCTGAAAATTGTATTTGTATTGGGCAAGGAGAGCTAAGTCTGCTGAAAAACCTAGATTTGCAAAAATGATCTAGATTCAAAAATAAATTAATTTATTATGCCCAATAGTAAAGTGAAAAATAGGTGTTTTAACAGATCTACCATTTACCAATGGAAAACTACATCAGGTTGATTTTTGTTGGTTATTGTAGTTTTGTTCATTGAGCCATGAAGTCATCCTAGGGTCGTTCTAAGGTGTTTTTTGAAAAACCTGAAGTCACCCTTGTTGTATAATTTGTTGGGACAAAAATGGACTTTAATGTCGTATAAAGTGTTTAAGATACATTTGGGTTTGGTCAGGATGGAGGCTGCAGGGGCTTACCTACGAAGTACAGAATTCCAGCATATTTGAATAGCCACTGATCGGCTATTTAGTTGTGGCCGTTGAAGCTCAAGAAGGAACCTTTTTCTGGTTTTTACCTTGTCAACAAATTCTGGTTTTTGAGGAGACCTGGGGTCGCACATAACTAAGCCTGAAGTAGATAGGTTCTTTGCTGGGCAAGTTGAGGTAAATGAATAAACTGTCAAATTCCCATGAGGTCGAAGTATAGGGATAAGCGATATTAGGCGCTGTTCTTTTTTAGTTCTGAGCAGAGTCTGAGTTGTCAAAAAAATTGTTTGTGTTTCTTTTTAACTCAAAGCATTCAGAGCTCCAAATGTGTGTTTCTTTTTTCTTCTGAACATGTGTAGATCGAACTCGTTGTGCTCGGACATAATTGACTGAGCATGTGAGTAAATTTGCTGAACGCACAAAATGCCATGTGTGTCAAGAAGGAAAATGTGAAAAAATACAATCAGATACAATTAAATTGGCGAAAGAAATTGAAAGCTTGTTGATTTTCTGTACCCGGTGTGTATCTGTGTACAAAAAAGGGTAGTTTTGTGTTATATTGCTTTTATGGTTAAAATGAAAATGTATTCTGATTAGTGTGTTCAAGTGTGTTTAAAAAACATTTTTATCAGTGTTCAGAGCTCGCTCTGTTTGGAACAAGCTCAGTGCATAATATATGTGTTCGAACTCTGTTAAGTGCTCTGCTGTAAACGAAAAAAGAAAAACGCCTATTGAGGAAAATATGGAGCACTAATCATCGGTGTATGTTTTTTAAGGAATTTTCTTTTTTCTTCCTTTAACATCAATATTGAAGAATAGATTTTTTTTTGCTTTAACATCGATGTTTCTGTAACATTGATGAACATCGCTCATCACTAATTTGAAGCATTTGATTTTTTGTGAATTCTTGTTTTCTATGTAATTTGTTTTTTTTTTTTTATGGAAATTAAAAGAATACTCAAATTTATTTCCAAACACAGACATGCAAAATAGAAACTGAGGTTATAGATTGTGCATAAGGACAACAAAAATTTACTTAGAATTTAAATTTAACATATTTTAAGTTTTAGTTATTAAATGACATTACTTGCTTTTCTGCAACATAAAATTAATGGACCGCGAGTGTTTTTTGAGAAACGAAAAATTCAGTTTTTTTTTGACAAGTCTTGGGGTAAAATTCACGCACTAATCTTGTAATTGTGTAATAATCTCCTCAGACACAGATTATGGTTTACATAATCGTCCAACTACGCAAGCAATTGGCAAAATTGTGAAGAAATTTGAAGAGACTGGATTGGTTACAGATATTGTAAGGCCTGTGCGTGCATCATCGTTCGCTGGTACCACTGAATCGGTGCTGTAAGTAAAAGTGTTGCCGAAGACCCGAATGTGTGGATTCCTCGTCGTTCTCAGGAATTAGGACTGTCTTACGGCACATTATGGCGTATTTTGCATTTGGATCTACACCTACATCCATATAAAGTCCAGCTCACACAACAACTGAAGCCAGCTGACCATTCACAACGTCGTAGATATGTCGAATGCGTGCTTGAACAACAGGCTGTGGACGGCGATTTTTCGAACAAAATTTTCTTCAGCAACGAAGCACATTTCTCACTCGGTGGTTATATTAATAAACAAAATTGTCGTATTTGGGGTTCTGAGAATCCTCAAGTAATTGAAAAGAGACCATTACATGCACAAAAAGTCATTGTTTGGGGCGCTCTTTTGTCCGCAGGTGTGATTGGACCTTACTTCTTCGAAAACGACGATCAAACGACTGTCACCGACAATTCGGAGCTTATGGTCATATGATAACCTACTTTTTTTTGCCTGCTATTGAAGAATACGGCTTCGAGAATATGTGGTTTCAACAAGACGGTGCCACGTGCCACACAACTCGAGCGAATATGGCTTTATTGCAAGAGACATTTCCTGGCCGCGTAATTTCTCGTCGTGGCGATATCAACTGGCCACCAAGATCATGCGATTTGACACCGCTGGACTTTTTTTTTGTGGGGAAACACCGTGTTTATGCAGATAAACCTTTAACTCTTGAACAGTTGAAAACCAACATTCGCCAAGTTATGGCTGAGATACCGCCCAATATGTGTCAAAAAGTGGTCGAAAATTACGTCAAAAGAATCGATGCTTGCAACAATTCGCGTGCTGTTGATGTTGTGTTTCACACATAATGTCAACGTTCAAATTTTATAATAAAAAAGAAATATCATGAACAAAATTATTTTATATGTGTTTTATTTACGTTTACTTTTGAAACCGCAAAATGGATAACCCTTTATTAAAGGGCAAGTTTTGGATTTGGAAAAAAATCGAATTCGAGATTTTAATCAAACTTGACATTACGATGATATAGAACAAAACTAACGGTACCTGCTCTCATACAATTTTGTCTACCATCTCAATTATCTTGAAAACGGCTCTAACGATTTTGATAAAAAAAAGTGTGTGCACTTTTTTCGCTATGCTGTAAATTTTGGTCAAGAAATTTTTCAAAATTTATTAACGGTACCTGCCATACAACCATTTTTTTTATTTTGATCTTTCTCATAACGGCTCGACGGATTTCGATCAAAATTTTTACATAGGAGATCCTTCAAATTATAAATAATACTGTATACCAAAATTTTGGAAAAATATTTTTTTTGTTTTCAAGTTTATATTATTAAATATTTAAAATTGTGTTTCGAAAAGAAACTTGCCAGTTTTATTCTTCAAAATGCTAAAAATTGTGTTCCCGTACTTTTCTCTCACACAGAGTGGGTGTAATAGGGGTTACCAGGTTTTCTTAACAACTCCAATAGTTGAAAAAAAACTGTCTTTTTTCAGTTCTCAAAAAACACCCGAGTGTCATCTGATATTTTAAAATTGTACAAATTTAATTCTTTAGTGCATGTAGTTTGTGCGGATTCGCGAATACTCAATAAAACAAATGATTCATGTGACCTTGACAGTTTATTCATTGCCATTGGAAAAATCAAAATCTACTTCAGGGTGAGTTCACGCGGCGACCTTATGTCTCAAAAAACAATGAATTTGCTTTTCAGGTTGAGTTCAGGTTTCTCAAAAAACGCTTTAGTTCGACTTGAGGGCTCAACGAATAAACTTATTGTTATTTTCCTTTCGTTTGACAGTTTTCTTAATATTGTCCAAAGAAATTTCTTTGCCTAAAATTCGAAGCGTTTGGAAATATTTTAATCTCTCGAGAGGGCGCTCTCTTCTTTGAATAACTACTAAAGATTGATGTACAGGATACGAATTTGCCAGTTTTTGGGTTAAAGGACTTTATTCAAAGTAAAAGACTTCGGAAACTCGTAAGAGTTATTGAGAAATATTAAAAAAAAAAAAAACAAGTGTGTCAACTTCCCATTACACAACTACAACAAAACACAAATTCCAGAATCATTAATCGGAGAGTTCCAGAAGCTTCAAAATTACTAAACAAAAAAGCTATTAGTGCTTAATGATGTGTTTATATTTTAACAGTTAAGCTCTGTATGGCAGCATTTCATCTCCACATCAGAATTTTAAAAATTCGACAATCCGCCAATTGTTGTTTTTCGTGTGGTTTGTTTATCTATAAAACCATCCAATAAAATGTTTATATTTACATAAGTACCTACACATTATTGGTCTACACCCTGACCCTGACCTACAAATTAAAGTCCCTTATAGCTCTACAAATCAATCAAATAAAATATGCATAAATTATTCCAAAGAAAAGCCAATAAAAGTATATTATTTATACGAATATGCGTGTTATGTCTCTATGGAGCCTTCAGTGGTCATCTACCCAGCAACGACAGCGCACGACCGACCGACGCCACCAGCTGTTAATTTTACCTCCCACATTGGTTTCAAGTTCATTACCTCTTACGAACTATAGCTCACCAATGATATTACAATAAGAAACAACACTTACAAATATTATAAAGGGGTTTTGGAATTGGAAAAAAAAACAAAAAAAACTAAAATAAATCCACTATGGAAATGACCAATTTGGGACAGCCAACAGAAGTGTTGATGTTCGTTGCCAATACTTTTTGATTGGTCTCCAACATTTCAATCTGAGTCAGACGGTGCTTGTTTCCGAATCAATAATGTCGAAATCATGTCATTTAATCATTCTTTGCCTTTTGCCTTTTGCCTTATTCAAAACTCGGAGAAGCATCTCTGTTGGTTGCTTATGGTGACGCGTTTGAATTATATAGATAATTTTTCTTTTTGGCAAGCATCCACATACAAATGACGCAATAAGCTATTTTTCGAATTCCACACGGAATTATAATTTAATTGCAATAATTATCTCAGTAGCAATTTAGCATCAAACAAAAAAAAAATCAGCAAAGGAATTATTATCAATGTCATTTGTTCAATATTTCAACCTAAAACGAAAGCATACTGCTTAGCTGCCTTACTATAATAATTATAGTATTTTTATAGTTGCGGAATTTTTGTTCAACTCACTTAACACACAAAATAGCTTCCAGTGTTTTAACACGACCAATATACATAAATATGTACAAAAAAAAATTGAATATAACAATAAAATTCGAAAGGAAAATAGTGTTGCCACGAAAATTGGTCAGGTCATGGAGGTTTATCTGGCAGATTGTATATTAATGCTGGGTCAATTTATTTTCATTTTGTTTAGCCTTGGGCAATTTTCCAAATATAAAGTTGAACTTTGTGTGTTCTTTTAATGTGTTGGGGAAATTGAATAACACAAACGTTTTTTTTACTATAGGTTTTGTGAAAGTGATAAATATGCTACGTACGTACATACTACATATCAACTGATGCCAAGAATTATTTTTGTATAAAATGTGATGGAAAAATTTCACTTAGAACATAATGGAATTGAAATATAAAGATTAGACACAAATAAATGTCACTGGATTCATGCCAAGAGTTTATTAATTTTCCAAAGTTCCAATGGTCTAGGTCATTTAATTTTAGAGAAAAAAAAGAAGGAGAATGACCTATGAGAATCACTTTCCTTAGACCAAGAGTCTATCAAAGAATGTTTGAGTGTATAAGGTAGGAAAGTAAAATACAATTTGAACTTTATATCGTTTACGTTTTCGATTGGTCGTTCGGAAATTTCGGTTCAACTACTGGAAAGAAGAGAAATTCGAATCGGGTTTTTAACGCCAGAATCAAAACTAGAAGCACTCATTCCGATTAAATGTCAAACTTAAATTCAATACTGTGTCGGCCATATTTACAAAATATAATAATATCGAATGTGCGTTTGAAATGTACATATGTATGCGTAAAACTCACACTAAATTTCGGAGTAGAGAATCTGGTGTTAACTTGTTCGATTATGATCCGGATTTCCAATAGAAAACGACTTTCCTTTGGGGGTGGCAAACTACTCGTAAGTAATTTAATTGACAGTTTTAATGAAGCGCACAAGACAGCTTCGATAGGCATTTTACTAGAAATTTACATAATTGTCAGCACGAAAATACGACCGCAAATTTGAATGAAAAATCTCCTAACAGTAGCAGACGCCCTCTTGTGTTTGCATGTATAATGTGGGATCATTGTGTAGATGAGTACTAGTCACTCGCGGTGACGAGTATTTAGTCACATCCAACAAGAAAGAAAAGTATGATTTTAAGAGTGAAAGAAAGAGATGGAAAAAAATGTCAAGTTTCATCATTTTCAGATGTGAGTATTGCGTTAAAATCATATTTCATTCTGACAAGTTCTCCTTCTGACAGATATTTTCATTTTTATTTTGCCGGTGAAGGAGAAGGTACTACACAATCGCTCGGTTTTCCTCATACCATTTCGTTTTATTTGTATCACAGTGGGTTCCTTGTCTATTGTCAAATTTCTCTGCATGTTCACTCAATTTGTTTAATGTGAACTGTGTGTATCCACAAAACTAATTCTTTTCGTGTTCGTGTAATCAAGCAAAATAAATATAATACGCCTATTATGAACAGCAATTGGTACATTTTTGATCCACAGTGAACAACTGTCGTTTGACATTTTAATTCAAAGTTTTGTGCAAATTTAGTTTAAAGGAGAGTTTGAAAATAAATTTAATTTGGGTTTTTTTCCCTAATGATCACGTATTAGTTGTATACATATCTGATTCTATTCATATTATTACTTTGATGAAATGTCAAAAGACCTATTTTTTTTGTTTTTATTATTTCTATTATTTATTTATTAATCCAAACAAAATATTTATCAACTAATAACTTTAAATGCCCAAACAGTTGATAAATAAAATATTTTTGGACAACGACAATAATACCAAGTTCATCAATAGAACAATTCACAATAGATCTCAACTGGACATCCAATTCACATGCATGCACAAACACCTCAAAAATACGATATTTCAAGAAAAGAAAAAAATATTTATATTATTTTTCGATCACATTATATGCAAAAGATTCTTAATCGAAACGGCTAAATGTATTTTTAAAGTCGTTTTCGTTAAGTTTTTATATATAAAAATTCGAAATGTTTTTCTTAGAAGAAAACTTGGTATGAACATTTTAAATATTTAATAATATAAATTTAAAAACAAAATTTCAGAAAAAATCGTCCACCCATTTTCGAAATATTGAATTTTCAAAAAAAAAAAACTTTTTAATCGAAATCCGTTGAGCCGTTTCTGAGAAGTCGAAAATCAATAAAATGGTTGCAGGCACCGTTAATAGCAAAATATTTAATAAAATTTTTTTGGCCAAAATGTAGACCATACCCAAACTAGTACATACACCAATTTTTATCAAAATCGTTAGAGCCGTTTTCGAGATAATTAAGATGGTAGAAAAATTTGTATGGCAAGTACCGTTATTTTTGGGGCTAAAACAACGATTCAAAAATCTATTTTGGACAATCACCTAAACCGCTTAAATACCAAGTTTAAAAAAAAATCGCTTCAGTCGCTTAGGCTGTTGAGACTTGCGGAGACAGACAGGGAGACAGACGGAATTGCGGGACCGGGACCCACTTGTTTGGTGTTCTCTATCATCGTAATGTCCACTTTGATTAAAATCTCGAGTTCGATTTTTTTTCCAAATGCAAAACTTGCCCTATAGTACCGATGTATATCGCGTAAAAAATACCTTTGTACCGGTATTATGTATTTTTGCAAGGTCAAATAAAGGTAAAATTATAAAGTAAAGTTCCACGTTTGGCATTGATGTAATTTAACAAAAAAAAAAATAACTAGTTCACTCATTCCAAATAACCAAACATTCGATTTTTTTCTGAACAAAATCGATTTTATGATGTCAAAACAGATCTTGCGTTTTTAGCATGATTTCATAGACTGTACACGCACACTATTTCTTGCAAGTTCCTTACAACAAGGAATAAAAACGATCTGAAATCGATTTCAAATGTTTGTTTGGAATTCGGCATCAGTCAAATTTGAGTTCACTAAACGAAGTTGAATTCTTGTAGAGAATGATTCGACAATCCGCTATTATTATTTTGTTGGAGAACTTCGGAAGAAATTTAAAGCGCAGCTGCCAAAAACGTATCCTTATTCTATTTACCAACATTTCCACATGAAAGAAAAATAAGACACATTTACTACATTTGAAAAATCAACAATTCACCTGTAAAACATGGCGTTGGTTGCGTCAAACTACCTAATATTTGTGTTTAATTTTTACTTGCGATTATAGGTACTATAAGGCAAGTCATGCATTCGTCGAAAAGAAAAGTTTTGAGATAACAATCAAACATGACATTACGATGATAGCGAAGACGAAAAAAGATGGTCTAAAAATTCTGTCCATCTGTATGTCTGTCTGTCTGTCAGTCCGTCAGTCTGTCAGTCTGTCAGTCGGTCAGTCTGTCAGTCTGTCAGTCTGTCAGTCTGTCAGTCTGTCAGTCTGTCAGTCTGTCAGTCAGTCTGTCAGTCTGTCAGTCTGTCATTCTGTCAGTCTGTCAGTCTGTCAGTCTGTCAGTCTGTCAGTCTGTCATTCTGTCAGTCTGTCAGTCTGTCAGTCTGTCAGTCAGTCTGTCAGTCTGTCAATCTGTCAGTCTGTCAGTCTGTCAGTCTGTCAGTCTGTAAGTCTGTCAGTCTGTAAGTCTGTCAGTCTGTCAGTCTGTCAGTCTGTCAGTCTGTCAGTCTGTCAGTCTGTCATTCTGTCAGTCTGTCAGTCTGTCAGTCTGTCAGTCTGTCAGTCTGTCAGTCTGTCAGTCTGTCAGTCTGTCAGTCTGTCAGTCTGTCAGTCTGTCAGTCTGTCAGTCTGTCAGTCTGTCAGTCTGTCAGTCTGTCAGTCTGTCAGTCTGTCAGTCTGTCAGTCTGTCAGTCTGTCAGTCTGTCAGTCTGTCTGTATTTATGTATAGACACCTACAGCCCAAACGGGTTGGCCCGAATTGCTTCAAACTTGGTATATAGAGTGTTTTAGGTATTGTACACAGTGGAAATTGAATTTTTTTTAGCTCAAAAATTACCGGTAACTACCATATAACCGTTACGTTCGAACCTATTTTTCTCGGAAACGGCTCTAACGATTTTGATTTAAAAAAAATCAATGCGGCTTTTTAGCTACGACCGATCATATGGTTGAAAAAAAAATTAGAAAAATGATTAAAAACGGTACTTTCAGTAGGACTGTTTTTGATTGCTTTCGACTATCTCATAAATGGCTCAACCGATTCTTTCGAAATTTCACACATATATAGGTTTAGGTTGCCCATAGTATACCGCGTACCAATATTTTTAATTAGTTTTTTTGTATTTTTAAAATCATTTAAAAAAAAATTTTAATTTATATTTCGAAAACTGCTCATTAAATTTTTTCAAAAATTATATTTATATGTATGAATTGGCGTTTTTGAATTTTTTTTGAAAAATGTTTTCAAAAAGTTTAAAAAAAAAACTTTTTTTCTCAAAACCCGCTCCACAGATTTTTAAGATTTTTTTCTCATAAATTCAAATTTATCTATCAAATAAAATGGCGTCCTTTTTTTGGAGCTTAAATTAGTTTAAGTATTTATTTCAGAATTTTGAATTTTTTTTTTCTTTGATTAAGCCGATTTAATATTTTGTTTTTAAGTTTATATTATAATATTTAAGACTGTCATACCAATTTTTTTTTAGAAAAAAAATTAAAGATATTTTATGTATATAAAATATTAAGTAAAAACTGCTTTAAATATATATTTAGATTTTTAACAGAAATCTTTTGCATTCGATGTGATCGAACATAAGAGCAAGTTCGTGCGATCCAGTCGTGCATTTTATTTAATGCTTGTTACACTGGCAATTGAACTGAATGAGACGAAATTTAAATTTGTTTTAATAAAAATTGGAAAATAAATCAGATTACAATATATTTTTCAGTGTATTAATTTGCGAGTGTGTATGATATGAGTAGTACAATTTTTTTTACTATCTCATTTTAAAAGCTGGCCTGTTGTGTCATCGTTTAAAATCGAATTTTCCAACTGTTTCAAGAGAAGCTTTTTCTCAATTTTAATACATTTTCCATTTTTCCCAATATAATAATGAAATGCTTTGTTGGTTTAAATAATTATGACATTTTCTTAATTTTCAATATTGACAAGCTCATACATTATTCAGAACTTTTCTTATAATAAAAGGTCATTATTGTAGTGCACGTATTCATATACATTATGCACATAAATATATAATGTACATATGTCCTTTTCTTAAATTTATTATTCTGATGCTTTTGAATATCGATCGATGTCGTTGGTAAAAACAATACCAACTGCTTACCCTCTAAATAAGACCAAAGAAATCAATGACACAGCAGCTTGGAAATCACCAGGGCATATTGATTTACATATATTTATGTATATTATCAACCATTACGGAGTTAAGGAGTGTTGTTAGTCAGCTGGATTAAAAGGAATCTAAAATGTTTTCTGAAAGTTTTCTGTGTGCTGAATTCGAATCCGAGAGCTAAGAATTCTTTCGTCACGTCAATTTTTTATTCAAAATATCCTCGCTTTTAATTAAAATAAAATGCACGACTGGATCGCACGAACTTGCTCTTATGTTCGATTACATCGTATGCAAAAGATTTCTATTAAAAATCTAAATATGTTTTTAAAGTCATTTGAACTCAATTTTATATATGCATATACAAAATTTCATTAATTTTGTTCTAAAATAAATTGGTATGACAATATTAAATATTTAATAATTTAGCTTAAAAACAAAAGATAAAATCTTTTTAATTAAAGAAAAAATAATTCAAAATTCTGAAATAAATACTTAAACTAATCTGAGCTCAAAAAAAAGTACGCCATTTTATTTCTTGGATTAATCTGAATTTATGAAAAAAAAATTTTAAAATCCGTGGAGCGGTTTTTGAGAAAAAAAGTTTTATTTTTAAAAACTTTTTGAAAATATTTTTAAAAAAATTCAAAAACGCCAATTCATAGGTATTCAGAAAATACAAATAAATATAAGTTTTGAAAAAAATTTAATGAACAGTTTTCGAATAATAAATTTTTTTCTTAAAAATGATTTTCAAAATACAAAAAAATATTAATTAAAAATATTGGTACGCGGTATAATTTGGGCAACCTACACCTTTATTTTTGTGAAATTTCGAAAGAATCGGTTAAGTCATTTATGAGATATTCGAAAGCAAAAAAAACGGTCCTATGCAAAGTACCGTTTTTAGACATTTTTCTAATTTTTTTTTTCAACTATATGATCGGTCATAGCTAAAAACCCACACTGATTTTTTTTAATCAAAATCGTTAGAGCCGTTTCCGAGAAAAATAGGTTTGAACGTAACGGTTATATGGCAGGTACCGTTATTTTTTGAGCTAAAAAAAATTTCAATTTCCCCTCTGTACAATACCTTAAAAACTCTATATACCAAGTTTGAAGCAATTCGGCCCACCCGTTTGGGCTATAGGTCTCTATAAATACATACAGACAGACTGACAGTCTAACAGACAGACAGACATACAGACGGACAGAATTTTTAGACCATCTTTTTTCGTCTTCGCTATCATCGTAATGTCATGTTTGATTGTTATCCCAAAACTTTTTTTTTCGACGAATGCATAACTTGCCTTATATACGAGTAGTACCTTTAATCGCAAGTAAAAAAGACTTTTTTTCGGTATTTATGAGATTATATTATTTAGCGAGGGTATTTTTTCCAAAAAATATTTGTAAAGCTTTATGAAAGTACTAATCTCTTCTTTAAACCTATCATTCCATTATCTGATATTTTAGCGGATTTGGTTGAAAATTGCTGGATTCCGACACCAGCGCTACCTACCGGATGCATCTTTTACTAAGAAATGAGGGTTTGCAAAAAAATGTTTTAAATCAAAATGTTTATAAGGTCAGTATGAACAGTCAAAGCAATTCAAAGCATTTGAGATTTTCTGTTTAGGGGGCGTGGTATTCGCCCACTTTCTCAGAAATATTATTATAGACCACTTCTGATTGCGGTAGACTGATGAAATTTGGTGGAGTCTTAAACGTTAAAAGTACGTAAAAAGAGAAAAAAATATATGATTTGAGGTATTTCATTCAGGAAGCGTGGTATCCACCCATTTTGCGATAAAACTGAATGAAGCACTTCCACTTTCAGCATTATTCAAGATTTTGACATGTCAAACGATTAAAATCTTTGCAAGAAAGAATGAGGTCGGACCAAAAATATAAATGTTAAAAAAAGAGCCAAGTTTTTCTACACAAAAACCTCAATGCAAAAAAGTCTCAGCCGTGAAAAGTATAGTGAGATCTGAAAGTACGCCAAGTTCTTACTTCATGAAGTCTTATTACCAAATATTTAAAGTAGAATAGGTAATATTGAAACAAATACAAATTAAGAGATACATTTTATTAAGGGTATTCATGAAACGGCGGAAAACCCTGATAAACCTCAGAAACCAGATAATTTATTTGAAATTATCTGGTGTCGAAGGTTTATACGGGTTTTCTGCTGCTGCATGAATAACCTTATTATTTAATGAATATGTACTGATTAAATTTTAGTGGGATTACTTGACAAGTTTTTTTTTTATTATGATCAATTCGAAAGGTTTTAAAAACTTGCCAAGTACCTAAGCCCACCAAAATTTAGTATTCATTAAAGGGTTTCCTTAGGCAATGTAATAAGCTCTTATAACCTTTTTAATCCAGATACTATCTATTAGGCCGTCTATACCAATATACATATATAAACGGTGATTTTTTAAGAGCTTGGTTTTTGAAAATTCAAAAAAATACAGAAACTTGTAAAAAGTGAATGAAATTTTTATTTGGATCGTTAAATCAATTTCTGCCATCTACTTTTTAAAAATAATTTCACTTAAATGTTGCCCGCGGCTACGCTTCAGGTAGTCCATTCTGAAGGTCCAATTTTGGCAAACTTTTTCACACATTTCGGCCGGAATCTCACCAATGACGCGATCAATGTTGGCTTCCAAGGCAGCAATCGTGTTTGGCTTGTCCCCATAGACAATAGACTTAACAAAAAATAGTCTAACGGGGTCAAAATCACATGATCTTGGTGGCCAATTGACTGCGCCAAAACGTGAGATCAACTGCTCACCAAATTCGCCTCTCAATTGATGCATGGTTTCGCGTGCAGTGTGGCATGTGGCACCGTCCTGTTGGAACCACATGTCGACCGAGTTCAATTCTTGCATTTTCGGCAAAAAAAATCTGTTATCATCGAACGGTACCTTTCTCCATTGACCGTAACCCTGCGGCCTTCTTCGTCCTTGAAGAAGTACGGCCCAATGATGCCACCTGCCCATAAACCGCACCAAACAGTGCATTTTTCGGGATGTATTGGTAGCTGCTGAATTGCCTCTGGCTGCTCTTCACTCCAAATACGGCAATTCTGCTTATTCACGTATCCATTTAGCCAAAAATGAGCCTCGTCGCTGAAACGGACGTAGCTTGCGAAACACATTTTTCACAGAGCACGAATTTTGATAATAAATTTCAATAATTTGCAAACGTTGTTCAGGCGTAAGTCTATTCATGATGAAATGGCAAACAATACTGAATCGAAATGTCAAATGTTCGTGGAATTTGTCATGTGTGATCTGTCAAAAATATAAACGTCAAAAACCAAGTAGCAAAAAAATCACCCGTTAGTACGTATATGAATCTTGCTGAATTTACAGTTATTTCTATTCTTTTATGAGTATGTTCATATATACAAATTTTAACGCACCAATTTTCATCATTAAATTAAACTTTGAAACTCCCTTAGGGCGGAAATAAGGTCACACCACCAAGCGGAACAACTCAATAATAAACTAAAATAGAACTAACCCAGAAGAATAAAAAAAACACCAAAATTATCCAACAGAATAGAATTATTGGATTATTGCTTTAATCATGTTGCATGACCAAAGTTAAGCTAATAATACATACTCGTAGCTATATATGCAATGCTACGTATACACATGTAGGTCAATCACCATATCATAGCAATTCGTTAGCGCACACCAATGCGAGAATTACCCTAAGCATTTATTTACTTTTTTTTCACTTTCAAACCAATAACCTCATTCTGGTATAGTTGACTTACATCGATTAAAGTAAGGGCTGGCAAAGGCAACTAGCATTTTATGAAAATATATGTCAAAACAGTGTGAACAAAATCATGTTTGCTGGTGAAACAAAGTTCTTGAAAGTTCACCACACAAAATGTGACAGCTCATCTAACAGAATTTGACATTGTGTTTATACATAAACACTTTTAGAATTGGTTCTAAAACTTTCACACATTTTGTCACACTTGAGTGACGGAGTGTATTAGCGTGGGAGCATTTCTTTCACACACTTTTTCGACAGTGTTGTAGAATTCTTTCAAAGTTGTAATTTGACATTCGTTAATTCTCAATTAGGAAATTCCATCACTCGTTAATAGTTGTAGGGCTGGCAACGATACCGATACTAGTCTAAAATATAGTTTGTTGCCTACATATCAAGCTATGAACGGTCAAAATCCATTGAAGGATGGCTCCGATTTAAATTGATTAAAAAACCTCTACAAAATTCAAATTTTACCTGAGAAAATTCGAAATTTTCCCGATTTTATTTTTTGCTCCGGAGCAAAAATTGATTTTAAGCCTTTTAGGTGACATTTGCAAAAAAATATTATCCAAACGTCAAAATATTGTATGTTGCCTACCTGTCAAGCCACAAACTGTCAAAATCCATTGAAGGGTGGCTCCGATTTAAATGAATTAAAAAACTTCCAAAAAATCAAGTTTTACCCAGAAAATTCGAAAATACCAACAAACTGCTGAGATACCGTACTCTATCTTTTCAATCTGAACATGCGTCTTATCTTACATCTTTTTATTACCAAAAAAAAATGAAAGAAACCAAGACGAGACTGCACATTAAAATTTTCACGAGAAAAAGGTGATCGAGACGGGACCGATACCGAAACGATACTGAAATTTTTTGATTTTGACATTTAAACAACAAGACATCCATTGTATTTTGTGAAGAACGGATAATATTTCTACTTCCCAGCATTAATAAGATGAAAATGCCCAATCAAATAGCTTTTACCACAGATTTCTTATGTAGATACTGAACATCGTATGCAAACGCTTTTTGAGTACATTTTGAACCTATGCTAGTACAGAGGAGAGGGAGAAAGAGAGATATAACTTTGCATAGAGCTCTGACAACTCTGCTCTCTAACATAATTCTCACCTACTGAAAAATGGCGACTGGGCTTCACTTTTTCTGCAGGGGAAAGTTATAAGTTCAGTATTAGGGTATATTAGTATGTCTATGGTAGTATAGAATTAAAAAAATATTGTTTTATTATTATTTGCCCTCTTAAGGACAAGTAATAAGGCACCAGTTGTAGCTTTCATTAAAATTCATCATTGAAACACAAATAAGTGATTTCTTTTGGCAATTCGGTTATAGCATTATATCATTGAAACTTGGTTTTCATTGAAAAAATCTTTCATAACCAAATCTAATTTTGAGGTTAGATTTGATCATTGAAAGAAAAACTGACGTATGAGAACAGGAAAAAAGGAAACACAAACCATTGGAACGATCGTGTTCCACTTTTGGGAACAAAATGTCAGCTGTTCATTGAAAACGCTTTCCATCATTGAAAAATCAAAAGCGATTTTACAATAAAGTAGTAGAGCAAATAAATTTTAAATATTATATATATTTTATTTTTATTACCTTCATGTTGGTACCAAAACTCCAAGAGTTTTAATTGTTTAAGTGGCTCAGAATTGATAGACAAAATTCAATTTTCAATGATGAGTTTCAATGAAAGCTATAATTGGCACCTTATAATTTCAACTTTTGAAAGGTATTGACTGGATATAAAGTAATTTCAGAATGGATTGTTGAAATGTCACCCTGTTGAAAGGTAGCACTTACTTAACTTAAAACTCTAGTCCACTATATGGTGCGCTAGAAAAAGCAATGGAAACAAAATAATAGAGTGGGTGTCATCTTGTGCTAAAGTAAGTGGTCATTTAACTTACAGACACGTTGACTTCCACAAAGTGTATACTTGAAAAGCAACTAACGGTTTCCTTTTACACACTCCATATCTAAGTATACCACCTGTGTGGTGTTGTGCTACTTAAATGTGTAAGAAGTTTTCAATAATTTACTTAGATTTTCCCCGGAAGTGATCGCCTTAAATTCACAGAATGACGGAACTCGATCTTGGCCAGACACAATGATATTTTTTTTTTCATTTTTGTTTTAATATGCTAATTAAAATGTCGTTGACTTTCAACGCTGGCTCACTGGGTGTAACTTTTAAAAGCGTAGGAAATCGATAGCCGGTATTTACAGTGCAGTAATGGGTAGGTGTCCGTCTGTCTAATGTCATATATAGTCTATCTTTTCGAGTTAGATATCTATTTCTAATTTTCGTTTTCCATTGGTGTGATTTTTAACGATTTATTATTATTAGTTTCAATGGAAATGATAATTTGTTATGTCTAATACTTATGTGCATAATGCGTCTGCTACAAAGATATTATGATGGATAACTTAGACAAAGTCTTTTCCGTGTTAGATAGTTATCATAACAATTGCCTGTTGAACGCAAACTTCGAGCAGACATACCAAAGTACATACTTGAATATTATGGAATTGATGTTTACACATGCGAATGAGAAATAATAATGAAGAATGGCTTTGACGCTTGACAGATGTTATGTAAAACTGTTTGCACATACATACTTTTATCAATGGAGTACGCTTATGGTTTATTAATTTTTGTTTGTTTTGTTGGAATTCTAACCGAAGAGATTTGAATGAAACTAATTAGGTACCTAGTTGGTGGAGGTCGTAATAACATTTTACAGAACACCTTTGTGATATTGAAATTTCTGTTAAAATTCTTTTTGAAGGATTTGCAAAATGAATAAAAATTTGTCCAAAATACGAAACATTAACTAGAAAATATGGAAGATAAAAGGTTCGATCATTTAACTTTACCCAAAGTTGAACTCATAAATTTCGATATCTAAGATATCCAACTTGGGATCAAAAAGTAAAGCCGAGCCGCCATCTTGAAGAAGAGAAAGGCACCAGTTATAGCTTTCATTGAAACTCATCATTGAAAACTTTGACTATCAATTCTGAGGCACTTAAACAAATAAAATTGATGTCGTTTTGGTACCAAAATGAAGGTAATAAGATATATAATATTTGTTGTCAAAAAAATATTTAATTTACTCTACCACTTTCTTGTAAATTCAATTTTGATTTTTCAATGATGGAAAGCATTTTCAAAGATCATTGAAAACTCAAAAGGGAATTCACAAGAAAGTGGTAGAGCAACTAAAATATTTGTATGACGAAAAATATTTTATATCTTATTACCTTCATTTTGGTACCAAAACGACATCAATTTTATTTGTTTAAGTGCCTCAGGATTGATAGTCAAAGTTTTCAATGATGAGTTTCAATGAAAGCTATAACTTGCGCCTAAAGCATAGAAGTACATGTGTGTCACGTTAGCACTACCACTTCAAAATTTTAAAGAAACTCCTATTGGATTAATTGTCGTAAATTTGTCGTGAAATCAAATAATTTGTCGCGCCCTTTTAAAAAAAAAAAAACGCCCTTTTATTGGCCTATACCCTAAATCAGGATTTTGCACTGATTTAGGGTGTAGGCCATACTAAAAGACAGTTTTGTGTTAAAAAGGGCTTGCGACAAATTATATTAGTTTCCTTAAAATTTTGAAGTGGTAGTGCTAACTTGACACACATTAGAAGTACGGTAGGTTCTAGGTATATATGAAAGTTTAGCTTTTTTTGACAGCCACAAGAGTTGTCTAGAAACAACAACAGTTTTTCGATTCTAAAAACAGCACTCAATGCCTTGCAATTGCTGACATAAAAAGCAAGAAACAAGAAGTGATATAAACTGCTAATTAAAACATAAAATTTATCTTAATTGTTTTATAATTTGCTATTGCAGCACTATGGAGTGTATATGGGATTCGAACAAAATTCACCAGATCAACAATTCACAAATTCAAAGGTTCGCATTTTCTAATTCGATTTATTAATTTAAATTGGAGTGTTCTTTAAATTTCTATCTCTTATGTAACTTTGATAGTAGCTTTTACTTTAATTGAAGTTGAAAGTCAGAATTATCAGCTGTTAGTTATCTGTCAGTTCTACTCCATATGAATTGTTTGTGCTGTCACGTTTTTAGAAATTAACGCTGGCAAAACCACTGCGTAAGCTTTTCCATCTGTCCTACTCTACAGGTCTCTTTCCGAGTGGATGGAAAACAGCATTTGTCCAGCCTGCCCCTAACAAAGGCGTATCTTCTTCACCCTATAATTACCGTCCAATTGCACTTACGTCCCTTCTTTCCAAGGTCATTGAAACGCTGATTAATTATCAGCTTAAGAAATATCTTGAAGAACGAAAGCTCCTAATGACCGGCAGTATGGCTTTCGTAGCAATAGGTCCACTGGTGATCTGATGGTATGTCTCACCGAACAGTGGCACAAATCTTTACATCATTTTGGAGAAAGTAAGATTATTGCGCTTATTATTTCAAAAGCATTTGATAGAGTTTGGCATCAAGCTCTATTATCGAAAATGCGTGCATTTGGTATCGATGAATCTCTTCTTCATTGGATTAGAAATTACCTTTCGGACCGTTCAATACAAGTTGTATTGGACGGTTTCAAGTCTGATATTCACAAAATAAATGCTGGTGTGCCCCAGGGCTCCGTATTGTGTCCGACCCTTTTTCTCATTTTTAATAATGATCTCTTATCTGGAACTTCTAATCCACTTAATTGTTTTGCTGACGATAGTACTCTCAGCTTTTCATATTCGTTTTCAGATGCACCTCCTTGTTTTTGGGATGTGCAACTGCAACGGCAGCGTATGATAAGCTCAATCAATTCTGATCTTGACAGCATTGTCCAAAGGGGAATAAAAAACCGTGTAGAATTTAATGCTTCAAAAACTCAGTGCTGTCTTTTATCGTTAAAGCAGAACCCACACTCCATGCCGCTATCCATGAGCGGCACTTGTATTGAAGAAACCGATCAGCTTTCAGTCCTCGGCATGTGCATCACAGACCACCTCTTGTGGAATGAACACATATTTGATGTCGCCAAAAACGCTGCAGTGTTTGGCCTTTCTTCGAAGATGCAAGAAATTCTTTTTCCCGTCTGATCTGGCTGTAATCTATAAGGCCTTCGTTCGTCCAAAGCTGGAGTATAACTCGCACATTTGGACAGGAGCTCCCAAAAGTCATCTGAGTCTCTTAGATAGAATTCAAAATAGAGCTATAAGAATGATTGGCGATAGAACTATAGTGAAGACATTTACATCTCTCGAACATCGTCGTAATGTTTTATGTATTTCGCTATTTTTATAAACAGTGTTCTAGCTACTTCGCCAGTTGCATTCATCCCCCTAAACAATTCAACCGTAATACTCGCGCTTCTAGGAATGCTCATCAGTTTACCCTTGAGCCCAATTTCGGACGTACTGTGAAATACAGAGATTCTTTCTTTAGTCGTACAACACGTATGTGGAATTCTTTACCAGGCTCTATTTTTCCTCCTCATTTTGACATTCTGAACTTCAAAACTAATGTACATCGGTATCTCCTTTTTAATCCTTCCCTATTTTCCTAAAGCTCACACTGTGCTTGTCATGTTAAGGGTAGCCAAAACCCCTTTAGTGCGGGTTTATTATACAAAAAAAAAATATAAATACACAATATAATTACCATGATGTATTGAAAAAGTTTACTTTAAATTGTTTGCTTTTAAAATTGTCGTTTATAGAAGTTATTAAATAATAATACTTATTGAAGACTGATATCAATTGATTTAAAGGACTATTTATACCATAATTTGTTCTGCTGAATATCGGACATAAGGGCAAATGTCTTCTTATGCTAGTTAGACTGTAGCTTAAATTCAATTGACACAAAGCTGATGGAGAATTTATTGATCCATTGATTAATTTAATAATGAAACAAAGCTGGAGATACTGTCTATGTTTCAACATTGAGGGAATTTTATTAGAATTAGTCTATGATTTGTTTGAGTTTGAGGACATAGGGATTACGGAAATCACGAGAAAATCTTTTTTTGGAACCTAGAATTTTATTGGCTTTTTTAATTATATAGTTATAGTGGTCTGTAAAAGATAATTTAGTGTCAAGTATAATACCCAGATCGGAAAAAATGGATGAGAAGAATCTAATAAATAATTATAAGTTATAATTTTTAGTTTGCGTGTAAAGCACATTGTTTTGCATTTGTCAATATTTGACAAAAGTCTGTTTTTATTGCACCATTCCCTAAATCTATATAGGTCATAGTAAGCAGTCGTTTATTGAGCTTATATTTTTTAAGATTTTAATATCATTGGCATAAATTAAAACCGAGAAGGATTTTATGATCGAGGTTAAGTCATTTACATATAAAATAAACAATGAGGGACCTAAATGGCTTCCTTGCGGGACACCAGAGAGTTGACGCAAAATTGAGCAGAATGCTCATTTCTGAATGTTACGCAATAGCTTCTACTATATTGTTTAAATAAGATGAAATCCACATTAAAAAACTTTCATTAAATCCTAAGGCCTTTAGTTTATGGGTTAAAGTCTTGTGACATAATTTATCGAAGGCCTTACTAACATCCGTAAACACACAGTCTACTTGTTTCCTATCTTCAAAGGCCTCAAGACAAAAAGAAGTGAAATGAAAAAGGTTTGTAACCGTTGACTTATTTTGGACGAAATTATGCTGGCTGTCGCAAATAATTGATTTGCAATTAAAAGATAAGACATTACAGATAATGGACTCAAACAATTTAGGAATAACAGAAAATTTCGCGATAGGTCGATAATTCACGATGTCATTTTTGGATCCTTTTTTATGAACAGGTGCTATAAAAGCGCTTTTCCACAATTTTGGAAAACTTGAGCACCTAAGAGATTCAGTGAATAGAACATAAAGAGGATAAGATAGTTTGGACACACATTTTTTTAATACACGGGGCTAAAACAATCGTCAAGTTTCGAAACGCTGTGAACAATTGAATCTTCACTAATGGTAAGATTAAGTGTGATAAGGTGAGCAAAATTTTGAGAAGGAAAGAATGGATCGGAAGTTTGAGAAGAGAAAGGGACTTCAAAAGCGTCTTTGAAGAAATTTGCGAACATGAGTCTTGACTGGTTCTGTTGTTATAGGACATGGAGTTAGGGTAGCCATCAACGATTCTCTTACTATTTACAAAGTTCCAAAAGTTTTTTGGAGTCTGTTTTAACTCATCTTCTAAATTGATAATATAATCATTATAAAGATTGTTGTAATAGGCTGTAAACATACGTTTCAGTTCGGAATATATCCTAAAATCTCCATCAGCTTTTGTTTTACTATATTTAAGCCACGCCTTATTTCTTTTATTTTTTAAGTTTCTTAAGTTAGAATCAAACCATGATGGTGTTTTGGAATTGCAGCAAGATTTGCGTAATGACGTGGTTTCATAAAAACAATCGAATAGAGTACTATACAATTTAAGACACATGTCATCAATATTACGATTCAAAAGAATTTGATTCCAGTCAACATTACATAACAAATTAACTAGTTCATTAAATTTACATTTTTTAAAATTGAATTCCAGTTTTTCTTTTGAGCTTACAGGAGCATTGAAAACATTTATATTAAGAGATACATCTAACGCTGGATGGTGTCGATCTTCATCTAATAATTTAGTATCAGCTTGAGTCAGTTGTGTATGTTGTGTCTGAGAAAAATATTACGTCCAATAAGTTATCAAAACGGTTAGTAACCCCATTGTATTGACTAAGTCCACACGAAGCTAGAACATCGATGACCAAGAAAAACTCATTATTAGAAGAAGGGTTCGAAGGCGAAAAGTAGTTGAAATCTGTCGATATTTTCCAGTTCAGGTTTGGAAGATTGAAATCGCCCAAGATTAGGAGCTCATCACTTGGTTCCATTGCGTCTTAGAAGGGTACTACAGCATCTAACTGATAAGCCCAACTGTAGTACCTGAGCGAAACACATTAATTTGGACTAAAAGTCGCAAAAAAACTCAAATAATAACCTTAATCATATGGTTATAATGCAATTTCTAAACATTTAAAAACAAACAAGCGACTCTTTTATTTTTAACAATGGAATCTTACAAATTTAGAATTTGTTTGCATGTAGCTAGTTGTATTTTTTTTTTATTTGACTTCACTTTAAAAATTTGCATAATCAATTTATAGAAAAACTTGGTCGTAAATTGCACGTGTTGCAATTATGCTCTTTATCAGTGTTCGCAAGTACCTCTAAATTATTTCTCGAATATCATCCGTAAATAATCCCAAAGGTATTTTCACACGTTTTTATAACCAGAATTTTAAATATTCACAAACTGTGTGATCTCTAGGCTTTTGCTTTGCTTGTAAGAAAATAAAGTATATTCTTTTTTTATTTCACAAAACGTGAAAAATAACATCAAATCGAACACATAATTAATTTTTACTTCATCTCACTGTATTCCCAGCTTTTGAATTACTTTGTATTTGGTAAACAACCAGAAATGTTTAAGCAATCAAAAATACTAGTTAGAAGATTAAAAATATGTATTTACTTTACAATTCTTCAAACATTATTCACGTGAAATGACAATAATTTTGTATTGCTTGTCAAATAAAAATATCATATATATGAACTTAAAATGATTTAAAAAAAACTCGTTTCAATATTTATACAATTAGGTGCTTATTTATGTTTTCACCATCTAATAATATGCGTAGTATTGCGTGATATGATGTAAATATACTAAGCAAAACAAAATAATAGACTAAGAGCCCAGGGCCGGCAGACATACGTGATTTTATCTTACCAGATTTTTTTTCTGCATATAGATACCAAAGTAGATAAGAACGAATGGACATTCCGAATTTTCAAACCTGAGGCTTTTCGGAGATATGCAGTTTTAACAGTGCATTCTCAACTACGTTATTTTATCAAAGCTGATTTTTGGTGTCTCGCACTTTGTTTGACACTTGTCAAACCCCTACAGTGGGGCGTTTCATCTGGTAGACACATAAGGTGACATCTTAAAGGTGTCTGTCAGATAAAACGCCCCACTGTAGGGGTTTGACAAGTGTCAAACAAAGTTTGAGGCACTATCCCCTTAAACATGTCCAAAAATCAGCTTTGATAACATAACGTAGTTGAGAATGCACTGTTAAAACTGCATATCTCCGAAAAGAACGAGAACAAGAGAATATTGCAGAACGGCGTTAATAACAAAATTAAAAATTATCACTGAATTGTTTTTTTTTTTTTTTTAAATTGAGTTTTAAAATAAAAATTTTGAGCATTTGTCGATTGATAATTGACAACCGTAAATAATATTGCTTGTTTTAAAAAATCTTGTTTAACCAAATTTAACAGTTCTAAGACCTTAAACTGAATTCATGTTAGTCAGCATTTGATTTGCCAATTCGCTAAGCGAACGTTCCACTTTTAGAGATGACAGTACACATGTAATTGAAGATGAGTCGACATTGTTTAAAGCACCCTATAAAACTAGGAAATCAACCATAGTATACTCTGATGGCGGAAATATTTAATGGTTCGAAACAAGGTGCTTTGCCGTTAGCAAAAGTCTCATATTAATGCAACACATAATATAACGGCTTTTCAAAAAAAATCCTTTCATGAATGTTTGGAAAAGCGATCTTGTTGAAACACTATACAAAAATTCCACTTAAGCCATTTTTGCTTAAATAAAGACTAAGGTTATAGGTTATACGATATGAATAAAAAAATGCACGGCTGGATCGCATGTACTTGCTCTTATGTTCGAACACATCGTATGCCCTACATTCTTAGTAGAAAAGGCTAAATATAGTCCTTTTTTTTCTTAATTACAAAATTTCTTTAATTTTTTCTAAAAATATTGGTACAGCAATTTTAAGTACTTAATATATTCAATTTAAAAACATTACTTCAAAAAAAAAAAAAAATTTATCGAAATCCATTGAAGTGTTAATGAAAAAGTCGACAAAAACGGTTATATGAGAGGTGCCGTTAATAACATTTTATGTAAATATTTATCTTTTTTGAAACCAATGGGTGGCAATGGCGCAATGGATAAAGTGATTGATTGCTAACTAGGACGCGTGGGTTAGATCCCCACGCTAGGCGCATTCTTTTCTATACCTCCAATTTTAATTGGATGCAGCATATGTGCTAAAATGAGACAGTCAATACCTGGTTCTCAAATCCACTGTGCCAAACTAGTGCCGTACAATTCAGGTTGCATTTAAAAAAGACCTTAGGTCTTACAGTAATTCTTATAGTTAAATTAAAAAAAAAAAAAAAACTATAATAATACTATAATTATGGCAAGTTATGGATTCGTACAAAAGTCGAACTAGAGATTTTGATCAAACTTGACATTGCGAAGACGAAAAAGTGTGTCTCACAATTCTGTCTGCCTATCAGCAAGTCTACAGCCTAAGCGGTTGGATGGATTTTCTACTACAATTGTTACATATTGTTTTTCGGTATATGCCCACACGTTTTCTTTTCATTTTTTTTAAGACGAGACCCATCGGTACCTGCCACACATTTTTGTTGGCCAAAAAGGATCTTTTATTTTTCTCAATAACGGCTCCAAAAAAACTGTTTATTAATGAAGGGAAATGGTTATTTTTGGTATCTCTAGTAGAACCATTTTTTTTTGTTTTCGTTTTTTTGGAAAACGGTTCATTTGATTTTTTTTGAAATATTGTATGCAGAAGCTCCTAGATCTAGAATACTTCAACACTAGGTAATGTAAACCAACATTTTTTTTTAATTCAATATGTATTTCGAAAACGGCTATATATATTTATCTTGAAAAATCACATCGATATTATGTACCTAATTATAAAGTTATATGCATATAACAATACCTACCCACCTACACATTCAATTTGATTATTATATATAAGTTGTTAGCTACAAACCAAGTTCGTACAATCTAGTCTTGCTTTTTATTTTTATTAAAATCGTTAGAGACGTTTTCGTGCTAATTAAGATTTACATTTTTTGCTACAAAAAATTGTATGACAGATACCTATATTTATGGGGCTATGAAAAAGATTAGAAAAAAAGAATCGAGCCAATTTCTTAAGGCTCCTGGAAATTACGCCAGATTTTTTTTTTTTGAAAAGAACGCCAGAAAATTATTCGTACAAAATTCTGGCCATTTTTCCTAGGAAAAAAAACTAAAGCTATTTTTTCCTAAATTTCTGGCTTTTTTCAAAAAAATTCTGGCATTTTTTGCATTTTAGGAAAAGAAATTGGAACAGCACCAGAAAAAAAAATTCGGGTTTGTGTTAGCTCGGATTTTTTTGGATTTGAAGATTTCTTTTTAAAACGTTCCAAAAAAAATTGCATTACCCAAACTTGTACCCACCCCAAATCCTATATTGGGCCAAGCAGGGGGGTTGCAGGGGGCAGCATTCCCCCTTAAGCGCCAAGCTTTTGTACACCGTTGACCTAATTGAAAAAACACTTCACACAAGCCCGAATTTTGTTTGGCCTTTTAAAATTTATTGTTTACATTTCAAATATATTTTATATTTTGAGTGAAGATTTCACATTATCTTATGTGTCCCCGCCCCGACCGGACGCGCAACCCACCCCCTTCGTCTTGTTTCAAAATACCTTAAACCATTTTATGGCCTTTTTTCAAAACGTTTTTTTGAAATTAGGCCAGAATATACAAATTTTCTGGTTTAATTTCCGTTTTTATTTCAGGCTCTTTTTCCACACCTATCTGGCATAATTTCCAATATTTCTGGCTTATTTTCCAAAAAAAAATCTGCTTTTTTTTCCAATTGAAAAAAATTCTGGCATTTTTTCCAAAAAAAAAAATCTAGCGCAATTTTTCTGACGTAATTTCCGGGAGTCTCACTTAAGAAGCTTAGGTTAGAAGAAAATCGCTCCAGTGGTTTAGGCTGTAAGGCAGAGAGGTGAAATTTCGATTCTCACTTTGTTGGTGTATGTGAAGTTTGATTTAAATCTCGAGTTTGATTTTTTTCGCAAGTAAAAAGAACTGAAAAACAACATATCGCATCCGTCAGCATTGATACCATGAAAAACTATAATTCACCCAATACTGTGACTTCAAATTATTGCTCAAGGGCATTCTTGTTGTACTTATCTACATAAATACATATATTCTGTTTTCTGTTGCTTAAAATTAAAATCATTCCCTATTTTTTTCATGTACATAAATGTATTTACATACATACATTTCCCAACGGCCATGAACCAAACTCATTACCAAGCCCTCTTCAATTTCAACATGTACAAGTAGTAAGTACCCTGGCTAGAGAGCAGCGACCGTACACTTGACATTCATGGCAAATGACATTTCCCTCGATCCGCGAATAACAGCAAAAGTCAAGAGAATTTCAAAATAAAACACATTAATCGTTGTTGTCAAACATTTAACGATGTTCTCAATGAGACAAATTATGAATCATATAATCCCATAATAAATATACATACAAACATATGAGCATTATGTACATGTATTCACATACAAAAAAATGTATATATGGATTATCATAATTTTAAATTCATCCGATTAATAATACCAAATTAAAAATACATAAAAATGGATTAGTTCTATTTTCGTTAAATCTGCTGAATGTGTATCAGTTTGATACAAGTACATTATGTATGTATGTACACGTATTTTCTATAATATATTTTTGTAACTACCAGATTGTTGAGAGTCACAATTTACAAGTTACGATAAATTCACATAAATAAAAAGGTGTGTTTGATTTAAAGCTCACCACAAAAGTTCCCATGGCACATGCACTCTAATGATTGACACTTAAAGATTTATCGGCCATGCACTATGCCAATAAATTAATACTAATCACTGAGCACTGATGGGCACTGGCTAACTATACTAACTAGTCACCAGGGTGAACTCAAACGCAGATTGAATCAAACTGATGCCAATCCCAACACATTTCATTTATTCTGTAGTTAATTGTGCTACGAGCAACTACTTCGATTCAAATGACATCATTTTTTTTTTTTTTTTTTTTGTTTACTTTTAATTCAATAATTGTAAAAAGAAGATATGAATGTTTTGTATAGCTTAGCTTGAGTTCGATGTCAAATCAAGTTCGATTGAGTGTGTGGGAAAAAGTTTATAAATAAGGAAAAAAAGAAAAATTATTAACCCACTCTCAAGCTGGAAAGATGCTTATTGTTAATAAATAAAAAAAAATCGTACATATAGAAGAAGCGCAGAAGAGATGCATAAAATGGTAAAACACTCGGGAAAAAAACTAACAATATTTTTACGAACTAGTCGTTCAAATTTACTTCAAGATAAACGGAAAAGATTTTACCAAATTAGGTAAGCCTGTCAGA
Organism: Philhelius pedissequus; assembly: GCA_910595825.1. NCBI lineage: Eukaryota > Metazoa > Arthropoda > Insecta > Diptera > Syrphidae > Philhelius > Philhelius pedissequus. The sequence goes on from OU343162.1 coordinate 46,180,124, forward strand.
GAGAAATGGAACTTACTTATGAGGTTTCCTTTTGGTAACAAAAATCAATTTATTTTTGATTTAAATCTGTCAAAAACTTATTTTTACAATTTTTGCCTTCGATTAGCCAAACAAATTGATTTATTTTTTTGATTTTAAATCAATTTTTCAGATCTGGATTTTTCGGCAGATCTACCCCTCTTTTACTAACAACACTCATAATTGACAGCCATCTGTTTGTTAAGACAGCTGATACCGCTAGTTGCTTCACAGGTACAAATATACACCAATACTAAAGCAAATAAATTTTTTTTTTATAATCTACACGCGCTCAAGGGATTATACTACCTTTAAAATGTTTTAACACAGCGCGGGCGTGAGATTAAGGAAGAGAAAGAAGGATGTTCTGAGACTGTAGGTAGTTGTTGTCTCAGATTTTAACTCCAGGGATGGCGGCTGAACTAATGCGGAGAAATTTCCGTGTCTTATTTATTTATGTCCCTTATAATTCGCATTATTTATTTATTCGTTGTCATATTTATCGGTATACTAGTTTCACTCAATCACATGTTGTTAGTGTTATGCCTAAACAGCATGTAGTGAGCAAACCAGCAACTCATTGTATGACATTTATTTTAGAATTGGTTTTTAATGCAAAAATAAGAGGACATAGACTACGGCAGGTATCAAACCTGTGACCATGAGGTTAACAGGCGAACACACACCTATTGCGCCACAGCCACGTATTCGAATCGTTACAAAAAAAAAACAATTTATGTATCAATATATAAATTTACCAAACGAAAACCCCATTAATTCTATACGATTCCACCGACCACTAAGCCCTGATTTAATTAATTTTTTCTAAATCTCTTACAAATCTTGCGGATTTCCCATACAAATTTTAATCTTCTTAGATGAAGATTTTAAATAAAATTCTCATTTAAATCTTGATAGGACCAATAGATGAACAAATCGAACTAAACTGTTCCCATATCGCAATGAACACATTCATAGGGAAAGTGAATTTTTCGATTCGGTTGACACAGATGAAGCTGCCCGTCTCACTTCTACATCATAAGAGAAAATAAGAGAACATTTACATTTCACGTGTATCTTTTTTTTGGAGCGGTGAGAACATTATTTGAGATTAGTAAATTTACAACAGATTAACGTTCTGCGGAAACGTAGTATAAGGCACACCATATTAGATTCAACTTGGTTGTCAATTCAATTGGATTATGATACTGGACATGGACCATTAACCAGTTTGACAGTTGATCATTGAGTTGAACTAATGTCGAAACTAATAATGTGACAAGCATTCGAATGAATTATTTTTAAGCAAATTTTGTATATTTACCAAGATTTCATATACTTTACACGCACACTAATAATATCTTGACATTTCTCTTACGTCAAATTGAGGAGGACAAAGCAGATAGGCTAGCGACTTTGTTCTTGAAGGATAAAGACAGTATTTTTTATCAAGTAAGTTGTATTGCATATACTTACAGCTGCAGTTTTAAATCAGCTGTTCCTCAAATTTACAAACGAATCCAATAATATTTGGCTAGCTTGAGATTTGTAATTCACGACAGATGTTTAGTTTAGTTCATCACCCGTGTTTTCAAAGGAATTACAAAAACACAAAAGAATTTCGATTGCTTTGGCTTTGCTATCGAACGTGGCCATTATCTTGCAAGAATAATTGCTGTTGTTTCATTAAAATTGCAACTTTCAATAAACTCTCATACATTTAGAAAAAATCGATTTTTTTAAAATTCCGTACAACAAAGGAACAAATTGATTTTTAAATAGTTTCGAAATAAATAAAATGCACGACTGGATCGTATGAACTTGCTCTTGTAGCTAACAACTTTAATGTAGATTACCTTGATTCTTAGTATAATGAATTGTCGAATGGATGATTCAAGGAACCGTTACATAGGTACCTACCTACAAATGTACGAGTATGTTTAAATTTAAGTTATGGATTTTAATTATGTAAGTAAGGAGTAAAATGTATCTACATATATATGCATATTGATGGAACCTAAGTATGTAAACATGTACATATAATAATGAAAATGAAGGATGTAGGTGCGTAGGTAGCTATATACATACAACTTCATAATTTATGTGCAATATGCATACATAAGATTCATGTGATTTTTAGAGACGTATATATAAATGTAATAGGGCCTACATTGTATTTAGTATTCAGTGACGTACGCAAAAATTATTAAAAAGGGAATAATAATAAGGAAGAAATGAATGGATAATACACATAATTAAATGTTTTTATACTGCTTAGTCGTTATAGTTTGAGGGAAAACAAGGATGAATTCATGGATAAATAAGAATGTATCAAAAAAAATTTCAAAAATCGTTGGAGCTGTTTTTAAATAAATAAATTTTGTATGTACATAGGTATAACATTTTGAAAACATTTTTAGAAAAAAATATTTGAAACACCATTTTGAAGATATTTTTAATATACATATAAAATTCAAATTTCAAAAAAAAAATCGATTTTTCAAAAAAAATTATTTTATTTATTTTTTAAAAATCGAAAAACTTTTTTATTAACAATTTTAGGGAGCATTTGCATAAAAAAATTATTTTAATCGGTTCATCCAATATTGAGAAAGTCAAAAATATGAAAAGTGGTTCTATGGGAAGTACCGTTAAAAGTGAACTGTACTAAATTAAGAACACGCAAATTTTTTTATAAAAATTCTTGGAGCCGTTTTCGAGAAATAAATCTTTTTCTTAACGGTTTTTAAACATATGTATGGGAGGTACCGTTGTTTTTTATTTTAGAAAAATAGTTTTTTTAGCTATTCAAGATAATGTGAAATAACCACCAAATTACAAGTTTTGAAAAAATCTATTGAGTCGTTTTCAAAATTTTGAGTTTTCGAAAAAAATTTTTTTAGACAAATTTTGGTATACAATAGTGTTTAAATTTTCTAGGAGCTTCTGCGTAAAAAATTTCAAAAAAATCAAATTCACCGTTTCCGAGAAAATCGAAAACCAAAAAAATGATTTTACTAGAGGAACCAAAAATAACAATTTTCTTCCAAAAAAAAAAAAATATCAAAAAGTACCCTTTCCCTTCATTAATTAACTGATTTTTTTTTATAAAAATCGTTGGAGCCGTTTTTGAGAAAAATAAGTTTTTTGTTTTTGGCAAAAAAAAATGTATGAGAGCTACTGTTATTTGTCGTTTTAAAAAAATGAAAAAAACGCGTGGGCATATTACCGAAAAACAATATGTGTACCAAGTTTGAAGCAAATCTTTCCAACCGTTTAGGCTGTAGACTCGAGGACAGACAGACAGAATGACAGACAGACGGAATTGGGGGATCAACTTTTTTGGTGTTCTCTATGATCGTAATGTCTTGTTTGATTGTTAGAAACAAATTTTTTGGTTACGAATACATACCTTGCCTTATAGTACATACTATAATCGCAAGTAAAAAAAATTGCTTTTCAACAAATTGATTTAAAAGTATTTCAACTCGATTGAACTTTATGTACAGAAATCATTTGACTAAAGTGTCAAACTCGTCGAATGATTTACAAGGGGATCAATGTGTAGGTCAACCTCAATTCAAACCTGATTGAAATTTGAAACTACGGAATTAATGTGCAGTGATTGCGAATTTAAGCTTAAATAAATATTAAAACATTAATAACAAACTATTAACAAATACGCTTTGCAACTAGTAAAATTAATGATACGTAAATGTTTTTATTGACAACCAAACTGAATGCACATACATTCCATTCTTAACCATTTCTGTGGGTGTGTCTATAATGATTATTGATTAGACATACTCTTGGAAATTTTTCATGTCCCCACAGAATCCTTAGTACCGCTGAAAAAAAAATATTTTAGCTGAAATAGCCTGGAGAAACTACAAGATCTGATATTCATATGGGTGATCCTAACATAATGAGGAGGTTTGGAATCTTTAAATCGTTAAAAACATCGATGCTTTCGATTCGATAATTATTTACATCGATGCTGAGTATTCGATATTTTTCTCAATATCGCCCATCACTACTTAATATCTCAAGTGACTTTTACGTTTATTCATTTACCTCAACTTGTCCCAGCTAAAAACCTAGATCTACTTCAGGGCGAGCTCAGGTCGACCCTAGGTTTAAAAAAATACAGAATTTTTTTATCAGGTTGATTTTAGGTTTTTCAAAAAACGCTTTAGCGCGACTTCAGGCCTCAACGGACAAACCTCACGTTATTAAAAGTTTTAGGTGAAATTGTTAGGAAAAAAATTATGAAATTAATATAAGCAGAAATAACTCATCGCAAAAATAATGTTTTGTGTTAATTTTAAATAAAGAGGTTTTTTTTCTCTCAGTGCATATAAGACAAAGATTAAGTCTAACTAACCAATATGAGAAACAGACTTGAATTTTTATTTCAGAGCAGATCTTCTTGGAAAATATGTATTGTATTATTATGTCTAGCAACATCAAGTGGAAGAAGAGCACTTTTAAATGTCTGGTTGGCTGATTTCTTTAGTGGTTTGGCGGTTAATCGTGTTTAAGTGTTGTTTTCATTCTTGGCTGTAAAAGAGGCGCACCACTTACTAACTATACATTCTCAACAATTCTACGATAGCAAAAAAAGATGACGGATGATAGTGTGGCTGTAGTGGCTTCAAAACCCATTGACCCTCTATATTATGTAGATCTAAACTAGAATGTAGCGATTTTTATTTATATTTGTTTTGCATTTATTTTTTTTGTTCGTTGAGTTTGTTTTTAAGATTCACTTTATAGATTGTACTTTGAATTGTTTAATAAAGGAGTTCCTTTTTTATTACATTTGCGGTCAATCTCATATTCAAAATGATTGATGCAATTTTTTTCCTGCATATTTTTTTTTATAAAATGACATTAGGTCCAACGATTTTGGTAATACTTTTGAAATGCAATTTAAGTGCAATGTGAACTAATTAAAAGGAGGATATATGTAGAAGAAAGAGGAGTTCAGTTGAAAGAAAAGAATACTATCCATAACAACACATCAAATGGCGTTCTCCATTGTCGGTCAAATTCTAGAAGATCTCTGAACATCTTAAAATGAAAGTCCGTCGTTTGTAAAGTGTCGTTTAATAACTCAGATTACATTTTCAAAATAAAAACAAAACAATGCCAAAAGGAAAGACAGTTCCAAATTTTACTAATGAATACCTACTAATCTCGTTTTCGATTGGTAATGCGGAAGGCTTCTGAAAATGTTTGATTGGTATCAAAGGCCAGTTCGTTTCATGGATAGAGAGAAATTTGCATCTAGATTTGAAGTCAGAATAAAAACTAGAAGCACGCACACAGTTACACCCACTAAATGTCGAACTCGAATTCAATATCAATAACAATAGCCGTGTTCTTTTGGCAAAAGCCATCGGCAGCAAAGCAGAATTTACACACATTACAAATAATACAAGAACCTGCTTTCGATAAAAGTAAAAGCAGAAGTCTGCTTTGGATAGATTTGTGACATTTATTCGAATATCGAATAATATTATGTTGTTTATTTGGTAGTTGCGATGACTTTGATGAATCCTGAAGTCCTTGTTCGTAGAGTTCTTCTCTCTGTCAATGACCACGTTCACCCATTTAATAGATAAGTTATGTCCGATACTAAGCTATATGAATTTATTTGTGAACGATTTGAATAGGTTAGCTGAAAGCAGTTAAAATTCAATAATTTTTGGTCAATTGTGTGTTCTTTTCTTTAAAGAATTCTTTCACACATATTCACGTACAGTAAATACAAATTACTATAGAAACAAAATTCTTTTTATTTATTATTGTTGCATTATAAATCATATTAATAAGCATAGGTAGGGGGCGCTCTTGAACTTTAAGTAAAAGTTAAAGTTAGCTTATTCGAAACTGCCAGATCAAAGATACTTTAATAAAAGATGACTGAGTGGCTTTGTGTCAGCTGCTGTCATATTGACTAAAAATGAACAAACTAAAACATGAGCAGCGCCCCCTACCAAATATCTTAAATTGGAATAGCAAAAAGCATTTAAGGAGCAAGTCAGTGCATATTTAATATTTATCAATAAATAAGCACACATTACCAGTACGTAAGTGTATGTTATCGATAGAGCACTTATAACACGGGGAAGACATAAACTGTCGAATTCGATTCGATTTTCTTCTAAAAAATCTTAATTTGGGTATACCAACAATTGGAAATTATCAGATTTTTTTTTTTTATAACTTTGCACGCGCTCAAGGGATTATGAATACCATTTATATGTTTTTCTTAACACAGCGCGGGCATCCGGTGGAAGAAGAGAAAGAAGAATAGGAAAGATGTGTGGCGCGAAGTTCTGAGACTAGATCTGGTTGTTGTCTCAGATTTTATCTCCAGGGATGGCGGCTGGACTAATGCGGAGAGAATTACCGTGTCTTATTTATGTATGTCCCTTATAATTCGCATTATTTTATTTATTTAGTTGTCATATTTTATGGGTATGCTAGTTTACTCAATCACATGTTGTTATTGTTATGCCTAAACAGCATGTAATGAGCAAAGCAGCAACTTATTTTATGACAATTTTGAGAATTGGTTTTTAATGGAATATAAGAAGACATAGACAACGGCAGGAATCGAACCTACAACCACGAGGTTGACAGGCGAGCACACAACTATCGCGCCACGGCCAAGGGTATTCTAAATATTTTAAAATATAGTTTATTGCCTAGTCAGAAAATGTTAAATTTTATTGATTGATGTCGTAGATAATCAACTTCAGCCTAAAATTCGTTTCAAATTAGATTTTTTTTTCACACTATCAGAATTGGCCGAAGAGAGATTATAGCAAGCTCCGTCTTCCGACCAATGGTTTGCCAATACAGAAAACTGTGTTATACCACCGGCTCATCATTTAGTGCAGCGTTAGTTGTTAGTATTATTATACTATTACAAATGACACCCAAGTACAAAATGAAAATATAAACAAATGATATTACGTCAATACAAAACAAGAACATAATACATAAAACAAAAACATTTAGGAGTGTGAAGCCCTGGGTTTGAGTAGATTCTTTAATTTAATTTTAATGATCCAAACCTGTGATGGGGACGAACCAAGCAGTTGTAACATTGGGATCAACAAATTCTTTAGACCAACGCTTCATAAAACCTAACATTGAATTGGCTTCGTTAACGATGATATTAATATGAAACAGAAAAGTCTAAATTGGGCGTAAAGAGAACTCCAAGGTCCCTTACAGTTATAACATGAGTTAAAATGATCCGTGAGATTACATAGTCTTGACAAGAAGGAGAACTTTTTTTCGAAAATGGCATTGTTTGACATTTTGCCGGGTTAAGATTCAAACTGTTCTTTTCACACCACAAGGCAAAGTTGTTAATATCCTCCTGCAATAGAGTTCGATCCTTTGAAGATAATATATTTTTATAAATCTTCATATCGTCTGCAAAGATAAGAATTTCGCTATTGCGTACACAAAGAGGAGCATCATTAATAGCCAATGTAAATAGTAATGGTCCAAGATGGCTTCCCTGCGGAACACCTGATTTGGCAATAAAGGGTCTTGAGAAAGAGTTTCTGAATTTGACTTGATATAGCCTATCTTCAAGATACGAGGATATCCACTTGATGAAAGATAGAGGAAACCGGTATGAATTAAGTTTAAACTTGATAATCTCATGAGATAATTCATCAAAAGCTTTCGAAAAGTCTGTGTATACACAATCAACTTCTTGACCACTTTCTAGGGAGTTTAAACATTAATTCAAAAATACAACTAGATTAGTAACAGTAGAACGTTTCTGCCGATAATATTTTTACATATAAATGTCAAACTATCACATACAACTTGTTCGATTAACTTTGGAATGCAAGAAAGTTTAAAAAATTGGTCTATAGTTGATAATATTGGTTATGACTCCCTTTTTAAATACTGGGGTTATAAATGCATTCTTCCAAACTGAAGGAAATTTACCTAATTTCAAAGATAATTTTGTAACGCTCTGCAATATTGTTAAATGATACTTGAGGACAATTTCGTAAAAAATGAAAATAGTTTTCACGATCTTACGTCATTTTGAATTCAGAGTCGAGTTGACCGTTGACCAACCAGTGAATACAAAAGTGAACATAATCTTCTTTTTTCATTGTTTATTTGTTGCGACGTTAATAATTTTTACACGACTATTACCCCAATTATGAGATCTTAAAAGGGGATTTCTGTCCATTAAATAATGAATGCGATCATTTTTGCAAGGCAACACAATGCGAACATAGCCTTTCATTGGCACAAGATATGATTTTTTGAGAAAAAAACGTGGAAATGTGGAAAATTCGACTTTTTGTTATTACTTACTGCTTTATATATATTCCATTTTATTGGCATCTTTTAATTCAAGTTTTAGTATTATTAAATGCCTTTAATCTGAAGAAATAAAAACAAATCTGTTGATTTTTTGCATTTAGTTATTAGTAACAAGGTCGGTTGTACCAACTTAAAAATACAAAAAATAAGGCTGCTGCCGATCGTTCTTTTAGAAAATCGTGATTTGCTGCCGATAGATTAACCAAAAGAACACGTTGTGTAGGGATGAGCGATATTGAAAAAAAATCGATGTTAACATCGAAAAAACAATAACGATCTCAGAAATTATCGAATCTGAAATATGGATGTTTTTTAACGATGGTGAAGTGCAGTTCTTCGGTCTAACCCTTTTTAAGTAGATATTTTGAATCTTAAATCAACATTTATGTTTTTTTCGTACTAACATCGATGTAAAAAAAATTAAAGAAAAAAAAATTTAAATATATTTATGTCTCTAACTCTACTAAGACAATAGTGCTTATGATGTGATCGAACATAAGAGAAAGTACGTGCGATTCAGTCGTGCTTTTTATTTAAATGTAAAATGTTTTTAAAAATAATTAAATTGGAAATACTGATTGATTTTGATTTTTTGTTTGCTTCAAAAAATATGGTCACATTATTCTGAGAGTAGAAACAAACAGTTTTCATTTTTTAAATACATAATAGAATTTTTCATCCTTATTTGGAAACATACATAGAAGTGAGTTTCAGTACTTATGACGCGAATAATTTCCCAAGTTTCATATCATTTCATCAAACAATGCAAAGACCTTCACAGTGTTTGCTGAACTTTAACGAATTTGCTGTAATTTTTTTTAACAAAAAAAAAAAACATACAAAACAAAAATAGCAAACGTTCGAACTGACTGATGAATTGAATGTTGAGTAATAATTGATGAAGCCATATAGATGATGAGATTTACGATGTTGTTTTGTCATTCATTGTTAATTGTTATTGCTTAGTCTGATGAGTTTGGGTTGAAAAAACAAACACCTTGCAACAACCTACCGTAAAGATTTCCAATAATACAATTTCAATTATGTCGCATTATTACTCTTTTTACATTTACTTCCTTACAAAAACAAAAATGAGCTGGAGTTAATCATTTTTCCCAAAAAAAAAAAAAAATAATAATAATAATTTCGAAACCTCATTTAAGTTTCTAGGTTGAAATTAGTCAAGAATATATTTCTATACCACCGGGCGATACTTTTGTTAGAGACCCCGGAATTTCGAAACAAACAATTTATTAATCATTTTTGGTCATCAATTTTTATTTTGTAAAAAAATAGAATTTTCATTAAACCTAATGTTTGAATTTTTTTTTCAAAAAATTGAAACAACTTAGCACATCTAATCTTCGAAGAAGACATCCAACCATAAAATTAGCTGAATGCGATTTATTTCCAGTAAAGATATGGTTGGTATTTTTCTATGAATAGTTTAGTTTTTACACAATATTTTTAAGTTAATTTTAAATCAATGCTTTTAATGGGAATCGGAATCCCGCTTTTTAAAATCCCTTTCTTCCAAAGTCCCGACAAAAAATTTTTAAAAACCCGCCTTCTAAAATACCGCTTTTTTTAAATCCCGCCTTTTAAAATCCCTTATTCAAAATTCCGGTCTATTATAATATCGGAATAATTTAAAATCGCATTTAATCCCGCTTAGCCCGTTTTGTATTTTGATAAATGTTACTCAAAAAAACTTTGCATGTACCCAAACTGGACTCCACCACAAATAGTATATTGTGCAAAGCAGGGGATTTCCAGGGGCCTTACAAGCCATAACTTTTGCGCCTTGTGTTGATTCCAGAAGCGGGATTTTAATAAACTGGATTATAAAATACGGGATTTTAAAAAACGGGATTATAAAAAGATGGATTTTAAGAAACGGGATTATTAAAAGCGGGATATCGAACCCAACCCTTTTAAATGTGATATTTCGAAACAAAAACCACTCTAATTAAATTTAAACGCGCTTAGCTAATGTTGGGGCTATTCAACGTTACATAAGGTAATGAATAATGTTTTTGCGTTAAGGGAGATTATAAAAAAACATAACTAAAACATCTGATGAGTCCATCTGTAGTACCTGGGTGAAACTCAATTAAATTTGGACTAAAAATCGCAAAAAACTGTCATCAATAGATCAAAGAACATTATGTACTCGCTGTAATAAGTTAGTGATTTGTCCGATACACAATGGAAAAGTTCATAGGTTTCCATTTATTTCACCAAGAGGAAAAAATCTATTCACCCTCCAAATATGTGTGAGTAATGTCCTTTTAATTTGGTATGGTAATCCAGAAGAACTCTTCGATCCGGGATTCCAATCGAACATTTTAACCTTAAAACTGGATTCTTGAATCTGAATTTTAATGTGAGTGTTTGTGTAAAGTCGGAAAAAACAAAACAATGACATGAAAATATAGGGATGGGCGATATTCATCGGTGTTTGCAAAACATCGATGTTAAACTAAAAAAATATCGATGTTTCAACATCGACGTTGAAGCATGTGAAACATATCGCAGCATCGATGTTAAGATTAAAAATATCGACTTAATATAAGCTAAATTCGTTTGTCAATGACCTCATTCTTATTGAGACAACACTTGACGGAACTGCATTTCAGGACAATAAGCTTCACAATTATTTATGTGAAATTGTATGAAGTTTAATTGCCGAAAGGAGAAAAGATAAAAACCTTTGCTACAATTTTCAAAACAATGAAGGTACATATTTTTAATTTATATTCGAAGAAAACGCAACATAACTATGTATGTTGATTATTTAATCGATTTTTGAACGTGTTGTTATTTTAAGAAAAATGCATTAAAAAAAATCAGTGTTAAAAAATATCAATATTTTTGATTCGATAATTTCTGAAATCGATGTTGTTTTTTTTTCGATTTTAACATCGATGATTTGAAAATCGCTCATCCCTACAAGACATTAGGCGTTTTCCTTTTTCAGTTCAGAGCAGAGTCTGAGTTGTCAAAGAATTTGTTTGTGTTTCTTTTTATCTCAGAGCATGCAGAGCTCCAAATGTGTGTTTCTTTTTTCGTTCTGAACATGAGTAGATCGCACTCGACGTACTCGAAGACAATGGACTGAGCATGTGAGTATAAATTGCTGAACGCACCAAATGCCATGTGTGTCAAAAAGGAAAATAGGAATTAAAAAATAATTAGATACATAAGTTGACGAAAGAATGTGATCGCTAGTTGATTTTCTGTACCTGGGTGTGTATCAGTCTACAAAAAAGGGTAGGTTTTGTGTTATATTGCTTTTTATGATTAAAATGAAAACGTGTTCTGATTTGTGTGGTTCAAGTGTGTTTAAAAAACATATCAGTGTTCAGAGCTCGCTCTGTTTGGAACATGTTCAGTGCATAATGTATGTTATCGAACTCTGTTCAGTGCTCTGCTCTGAACGAAAAAAGAAAAACCCCAATTGTTGTTGACATTTAATTCAAGTTTGGCATTTAGTGGGCGTGAGTGTGATTTTTGATTCTGACTTCAAATCCAGAAGGAAAGTTCTCTTCTATGAAGGAGAAGAAATGTCATTTGATACATATCGAAAAGTTCCAGAAGTATTCGGAAGCCTTCCGGACGACCATCGAAAATGCCATAAATTTGTCTATTTGTGTACCTACACGTTCACTTACGCTCACCCTTGCGGAACCACAAACAAATCACGCTTTCGAAATTGGGCCCAGGTATATTTTTTTTCAAAAAAACGCTTTATGGTGAAACATAAGTTGATTTCAAGGCTCAACAAACAAACCACCTATTCAACAGTAATATTCTCACTTCGAGGACTATCTTTCAAAATAACCTCAACTCCAGGTAAAATATTTTTGTATATTGGCAATTTGTGTTGTTTTTTTTAAATTAAGATTAAAAAACAAAATTATTTCATGAACAAAATCAAAATTTTGATTAAACCAAATTTAACCATTTTCCCAATTTTACTAATTTAACAATTTTATTAATTAATATTAGTTAAATGTTAGATCCTTTTTAAATATGTACAATAATATATGATGGACACATAAACCCAAAGTAAGTGAAATATATATTCTTCCACTTGTAACCTGCATAAAAAAATAAGTTAAACAAATGTAACATGTTCCATTAGCTAAAACTGAAAGGAAAACCCACATTCCGTAAATGTTTGTAATTGCAGAAATAATCTGCAGTGAAAGTTAACATGTCAACTATTTAATTAAAAAAAAGAACTCCGTAAGAGTTAAATGTGTACATACGAGTATTTAATTGGAAAATTCCAACTGGAAAGAACCAACCAATCTATAGAATATCTTTCCATGGTAATACCACATTTTCTTAGACGACCTTGAACATTTCTAAACGACAAAAGCAATGTGTCCACTGGGCAGTCGGCAATTGACGTGCGTGTTTAGTAATAGAATTAACTACGTCATTTTATTTTCGTTTTCTATTTTTTTTTTCTTATTGAGGCCAATTATCAAAACGAAATCGATACTGAAAAGGCGATAAGCGTGAGTTCCTTTCTTAAAATGTTTTTGTAACTAGTTCATATGGCTTAGCATATAGCGAACGTATCCATACAAAACCAATCGATAAAAAATAACAAAGATACTGCAAATCATTTATATTCGTTGCAAGATAAGAAATTGCTTGAGTGTTTAAATGAATTCACTTATCATACCTTTTTGTTTTGAGTTGCAAATCGATAAGATGCTGATTAAAAATTATTAGGTCATAGTCCTAGAGACGTTTATTTGTCTTTTGGTTTGGTAAAAATAATAGGAATTCTTATTATTAGAGGCTCCTCTTACTAATATTCATGAATTATTAATGGTACACCCTTTGATTTGCGTGCTAAGCAATGAATCAGCATTAGTCCAATGCCAAAGTTAAAAAAAGATTTAGTTTCATCCCAAAAATTAAAAAGAAAAATACTTTCCATATTAATTTCTAAGATTTGTTTTTGCGTCCAAAATAATTGTATTGACCCGAAAAATTAGGAAAAAGAACAGTTAAGTAATATCGGTTAAGCAAATATTTTTCACCTTAGATATTCAACTTCTTGTTTTCCAACAATGTTAATGATTTCTATTGGGATCATATATTTTCCACTATCTATCACACCTTTTTTACTTGCGATTATATAAAGCAAGTTTTGCATTCGTAAAAAAAATTCTAATAGCGAGTTTCATTTAAATTTCAAAGAACTCCTCTCAAAATGGAGATTTGATCTTTTAAATGAAACTCCGTGTCCAAATTTAATTGTAGTATTGGCCGCGTTCGGTGGCATACCTAAAGCAATCCGGATTGCTTTGTGTTATTGTAACGCCTAAGGAAAAACCAGCTGATGAACTAAACATATGTTGTCAAACACAAATATCAAGCTACCCAAAAATTATTATTAATTTGAGGAACAGCTGATTCAAAACTTCAGACTTGTATGCAATACAACTGACTTAACAGAGAAAGCTACCTGTATCGTTCGAAAACAAACCCGCTACTAAGGTATCTTGGCTAGCCTATTGGCATTGCACCGAACGCGGCCAATGCTGGATGACTGACACACACATTTCTGAAAAAAAACATCTTCATCATCAGATGATGAGGAAGATGAAGACAAAGCAATAAAAAAACTCCACTAAATTTATAAAATTTAAATTATTAACTTCTTCGTCTATTATTTGTTTATATTTTAGTTTAATTTTTTAGCAGGGATTGGCATAATTTCACAATAAATTAATAACAAAATAATTTCCATTTGATGTTTGACAGAAAAAACGTTTCACATGTATGCATCCATTCAGATCAAATCTGCCTACCCACCAAAGATGAGATCTTTCGTGTTGAGATCTGATCTAGATTTGCTCTTTTTTTTTAAATGAAACTCTCAAAATTCAAAAAGATGAAATCTTTTGTCAGAAAGATCAGATCTTTTTCTTAAATGAAACTCGCTATAACAATCAATAATGACATTACGATCATAGAGAAGCCTAATGGCGTTTTCGATTGGTCGTCCGGAGCACGTTTCCCAATAAAACACCCGGAAACAATTTGACTGATTCTGAGTTGTATGTATCACTGGGTTTGTGAAAATTAAATTAAACAAAAAATCACATCGGCTAAAAAGAATTTCCAAAACACTTGATTTCAATTTAGATACATATTTTCTTTTATCAATAATAATTATAACTTGCTTCTTTTTAAGTTATTTTACCAGAAAAGGAGTTTAAATTCAATAAACACAACGAAATTACACAACAAATCAACCCGATGATTTTGACATTTTAATTATGTGAGTGTATAAGTGATTCTGTTTTCGATTCTGAAATGAAATCCAGAATCGTTTTCTGTTCTGTTTAGAGTAACAACTGTCATTTTGTGGGGGTCAGAACAGTTCCGGACGGCCAATCGAAAATGCCATAAAAAGTGATCGCCAAAAAATGTCTGTGTGTAGGTTCGTTAGTTGAACTTTACCTAGAGTCGACCCAGGTTTTTTTGACAACCCCAAGAGTTGTCACAAAAACCTGAGGTTTTCGGTTCTCAAAAAACACCCGAGGGTTATTAAAAAACACAGAATTTGTTTATCAGGGTTACTTTAGGTTTTCCAAAAAACGCTTTAGTTCGACCCTAGGGCGACTTCAGGGCTCAACGAACAAACCTGGTCTGTCTGTCGGTCTGTATGTATAACGAGGACAAAACGTAAAAGTGTATTTTTGAAAATGTTTATTAAAGATTTACGTGAAATTGCTCCTTAAAATAACCAATTTGATACCACAAATTTCATTTATTGCACGGATAAGCCCGACCAGACTATAAATTCCATTATTTTCAACTTTTGTAACGATACACTTGGCAACTGACAGCTTATGTATCGTTTTTTTTTTTCATTCATTTGACAGTCTTAATAATTTTGTCCAAAGAAATTTCTTGGACTAATGGCCTTTTCGATTGGTCGTCCAGAAGACTTCCGAATGCTTCTGATACTGTTTGATTGGTATCAAATGACAGTTCTTCTCCTGAATAGAAGAGAAATTTCCTTCTCGATTTGTAGTCAGAATTCAAACCAGAAGCACCCACACACTCACACCCACTAAATATCAAATTCAAATTAATTTATTCATGCCATTGTTTTGTTTTGGTTTATCTGAAGTTTTGTAGTTTCAATTTTAATCTTTAGAGAATTGAAATTATGAATATCTGTTCCGAAGACAAATTTCCCTTCAATAACTGTAATTTCGCATTTTCATCAAGAATAACTTCGAAATCTTCTACATTGTGTCAGCCATGTTTACAAAATAAAATAATCACAAATGTGCGTGCAACATTTCCCGTCTTTCACATACACTCACATAAATTTTCAGAATCTGGAATCTAGTGTTTACTTGTTCGATTGGAATCCCGAATCGCAGAGTTCTTACGGATTACCAATCGAAAAGGACATAAAATTCGCAGCCTGGGAAAATATTTTACTCTCTCATGAGCGCTCTTTTCTGTGAAAAACTACGAAAATTTGGAGTACGGGAATAGGATTTGACTAATTTTCGTAGAAATTCGTAGATTTTCGCAGTTTTAGAGAGTACGGGAACGGACCTACTTAATATTGTCTGATATAATGGACGGGTTGTTGCAAAAAGTACACCTATTTTCGATGTCTCAACTTCACGTTTCCTGCATACATTTTTCATTTAATTTTCAAATTGCTTGTACTGAAAAAAAATTATATCTATTATTCTAACTACGTACGTATATACTTAATTGTACGTGAACCAAGCATACATTGCCAAATGCACGACTGAATCTCTCTTATGTTTGATCACACATTTTCTTAAAGAATACGGCTAAATATATTTTTAAAGTCGATTTTTACTTAATTTTGTATATATACAACATTTCTTTATTTTTTTTAAATAAGTGTGACCAAAATATTTATTAATATAAATTTAAAAACAAAATTAAAGAAAAGATCATCCACCTATTTTTGAAATATATTGCATTTTCAAAACAAATTAAATTTTTTTTTTCAAAAATCCAAACAAAAAAAATATTTTTTTTAAATTTTGGTTTCTAAGAACCTCTTACATAAAAATTTCGATCGGAATCCGTTGAGTCGTTTATGAGAAAGTCTAATATCATAAAAATGGTTGTACCTATAACAGGTAGCGTTAATAACAAAATTTCTAAAAAATATTCGACCAAAATGTACTTTATCTATAGTAGTGAACAGCTTTTTTTTAATCAAAATCGTTAGAGCACTTTTGGAGATAATGTACCTAATTAAATGGTAGAAAAAGTTGTATGGCAAGTACCGTTATTTTTAGGGGAAAAGAAAACGATTCAAAATCTTTTTGAAAGTAGGTTTGTTCGTTGAACCCTGAAGTCGCCCTAGGGTCGACCTAAAGCGTTTTTTGAAAAACCTAGTCACCCTAATAAACAAATTCTGTGTTTTTTGAAACCTAGGGCCGCCCTCAACTCGCCCTGAAGTAGAACTAGTTTTTTAACAGGGGCAACTTGAGGTAAATGAATAAACGTCAAAGTCACATGAGATCTGAGGTAGGAATGGGCCATTTTGAGGAGAATATCGAGTACTCATCATCGATGTTAATAGCTATCGAATCGAAAACATCGATGTGTTGAAGGGTTTTCCCCTATTCTTCCTTCAACATCGATATTGAATCATCGATTTTTTGTTTTAATATCGATGTTTCAATAACATTGATGAACTTATCCATCATCTCTAATCTGAAGGAATTGTTTTGTTGTGAATTCTCGTTTTGTATGCAAATTGTTATTTTTAAAATGGAAACAAAACAATACTCAAATTAATTTTCAGACACAGACATGAAAAATGGAAAGCTTTGAAGTTGTGGATTGTGCATAGGGGCGCACAAAATGTACTAAGAACTTCAATTTAACATATTTTAAGTTTTAATTATTAAATGACATAACTTGCTTTTCTGCAACATAAAATTAATAGCCCTCGGATGTTTTTTGAGAACCAAAAACCTCAGGTTTTTGTGACAATTCTTGGGTCGACCCTTAGTAAAGTTCAACGAACGGACCTAGTATCGCCTAAAAAGAGTAAGTTTGAAGGAAATCGCCTCAGCCGTTAAGGCTGAAGACCGTTCTAAAAACAGACAGACGAGACCCACGTTTTTGGTGTTTTCTATCATCGTAATGTCAAGTTTGATTAAAATCTCGAGTTCGATTTTTTTCACGAATCCATAACTTGCCCTAGAGCACCTACATATTTATATCGCAAGTAAAAAAAACGTACATTTGGGGCAATCAAATTGGCAAGCCTAATAGATACAGAACACACATACATAATTTAATTTTAATCTTTTTGAAGCAGATTTGTAGTTTTTTGCTTCAGACTTTAAGAATCATATTGCGGAAAGCTTTTGAGTGTCTGTACCGTACCTGTAGTAAAAAAACCGCCTATAGTTGGTAGGTAGTTACTTATGGATAGTAAGACTTATGTGTAAAACAGAAGTCCTTCTTCCTGCAAGAAGGTTATTCCTTGGTCCTTCTGAGCAAGACCGTCAACACTTCCCCATTTCCTATAAAATTTGTTAATTCCCAGTTTGTTCTAGTAAGTTTGTATTTAGTCTAACTATCTCTCGTACGTACATCGCCTTCCTCATTATTCACTTGTTCTCTTTCAATTCAATGACGACTGAAAGGAACAGTGACTCTGTCGGGCTCCGCGTAGTCGGGCTATTGTCATTCTCACTCCTCATTCCCAGACACGCCGTTTCAAAAAAAAAAAAAAAAATACAAACCCAACCCCGGCAATGCTGCACTTCAACAACCACCTCCCTCGTCTGTGAGTCATGACAACAAAAATAAATGGCAACCCGACTATATTTTCCATAGCCAGCACAGATCCAAAGAAATTGTACAAAGAAAAAGTGTTTAGTTTCAATTGGGATTACTTTGGTGGTTGCCAATGCCATTCATAGCCTGTCCAAATCTATGTCTCTTCGAAATCATCCAAATCAACCCCAAATCCGCCCCTTTGACGAATGAGACTATTGTTTTCCGTGGTTTAGCATAGAAAAATCAATACAGGGACTTGCAACTTTTATGATTTGGGAACAGATGGACAAAAGATTTAAGTGTATTTTTTGTTTTAGTTCACCTACCTTCTTCTCCTCGATCATGGGATTATTGGGTTCTCCAAATACAGTTGCTTCTAACTGGTAGTTGACAATTAATGCCTTATCCGTTGGATGTGGTTCAATCGATCCACCTTTCCAGCGCCTTTTAAATCAAACATATAAGAACAAAGAATAGGTTTTTTTATTTTATTGAATTTTTTTTTAACAACACACAACACTTTTTTCTATTTCTGAAAAAAACCTATTTTATTTTAGTTAAATTAACAAAAAAACAAAAAAAAAAACAAATTTAAACTAGAATAGTAAAAGATACAAAGAAAAATCGATAGAATTTTCTTTGCTTATACACAAACACTACGGGAATTTTCGATTTTCTTATTTTTTCCCCAAGTGCACTCACGAATTGAATTAAGGATTTTTCTTTTTTAAATTCGAATAAAAAAAACAACTCACTTTTTTATAAATTTAGCATCGTCGGATTGCATTTTATTATCACCGTTGTTGTCACCGCCACCGGCAGCTATTGCATTAATTATATAATAAAAATAATGAATTACAAATAAAATTAGTGTTATGCCCGCAACTGTATTAAACAGAGCCGATAACATACACAACTTGTTCACTTCTGTCGTCTTTTGACATTTATCGCCATTTTTGCGAGTTCGTAATCGGTTCGATGTTTGGATTTTTTCTTCGTTAGTAGTTGTGCTCTTTTCATGAGGTTGGTTTGGTGTATAATGAAAAAGAGACAAACATAATAGCTTAGATAAATTCTGAACATATTTTGGTTTGTGTCTTGAATTATTCATATATACATTTTTTCCAGAGGTGCTCAATTAGTAGTGATTAACAAACTGTATTTCAGATTTACATGTTGCAATTTTATCTCCATTATGAGCCGAATGTCTTTAATACTACGTTTCCACCCAACTTAAATCTCTTGTAGATTTACTAATCTCAAAAAGTGGTTCCACCGCTCCAAAAGGAGATTCATTTTGACAGCACTATTTAAAATGAATATATCTTTTCATTTTCTAAGTGAGACAGGCAGCTTCATGTGTGTCAACCGAAGAGAAAAATTCACTTTCCTGATGAATGTGTTCATTTCGATATGGAAATATGGTAGTTCGATTGAAGATTTAAATGAGATTTATTTTAAATCTTCATCTGAGAAGATTAAAATTTGTATGGTAAATCCTCAAGATTTGCAGGAGATTTAGCTAGATCTACTTAAATCTCAGTTTAGTAGTGGACCACTAAACCGAGATTTAAGTAGATTTAGCTAAATCTCCTACAAATCTTGAGGACTTAACCATACAAATTTTAATCTTCTCAGATGAAAATTAAATAAAGCTAATTTAAATCTTCAATCGAACTACCCTATTTCCATATCGAAATGAACACATTGAACGGGAAAGTGAATTTTTCTCTTCGGTTGACACAGATGAAGCTGCCTGTCGCACTTCTACATCATAAGATGAAATAAAAAGTTATATGCATTTTGAATAGTGCTGTCAAAATTAATCTACTTTTGGAGCTGTGGAAACACTTTTTGAGATTAGTAAATCTACAAGAGATTAAAGCTTGGTGGAAACGTAGTATAAAACAAAAAAAATATGTAGGTTCATTTTTTTATTATAAGGAAAATCACGTAATCTACCAAAAAATATAAAAAAATGGAAACAAAAAAATATGTTAAGTAGGTTTTTGGGACCTGTATCCAAGCGGATACAATGGCACAATGCATGCTCATTTTTTTCTTAATTGAAACATTTTGAAACACTCCTTCTCTACGCAAAGTGCTACGTCGCATTGCTCCCAAGTCCATCTTTTTTCATGAATTAAGGAATACAAGATTACAATCACAAATAAGCCATAATAAGATTGGAAACCTTCGTACGTTTCATCCCCCAAAAGCCATTTGTTTACATTGTTGTATTTGTACCTTTAAAACTATATTAATGAACAGATGCAAAATCGAAAAGCTAAACAAAAACAAATTACTTGGGCTGTGTTGTCTATATGTCTATAGGAAGAGGAACAGAAAAGATTCTTGTGTTCGTTTTTATCAATGTGTCTATTTGTCTATTGGAAGAGGAACAGAAATGTTATTTGTGTGCGTGTTTCAGCTTGTAGGCAAATGTCAAATGAAAGCTATGGTGACGTTTTTGGTTCCACAATAGGTTTCGAATTGGTACAAATAACCACAACTGCTAATCAGCATCCAATTTTTGAAGCCAAATCTTACAGGCCTGCCTCTAATGAATTGCTTCGAAGAGTGACTTCCGTAATATTTTACCATCGGCTCATCAACAGAAAGTTTTTCATGTATGTATCCAAACTGGTAAGATTTTTCATTTAGAAGGGTTGCAAGAAGGCTTATTTTTGCCATTTTGTCGGTGAGAACCAAATTATTATCAACAAGGTGGAGATATTTTTTGATATCTTTGAATCTTGTTCGGGACATATTGTTAGCAACAATTGGTACACGGGTGTCTTCATCTTTTTGCCAGTACATGTTCTCTCTTGGCATAGAGTGATAGCCGCTGTAAAGCAAAATATCCAAAAGGACTTTCAAATCGTCTTCGGTGAATGAAAAATTGTGGTCATTAGACTGTGCTGCATAAACCAGGGACAGCTCAACAATCAAATTTACTACTTCTTCATCAAACAAAGTTTCAAACATTTCAAGTTCCGACTTCCCATCCAATCTAGTCACCATGTTTACCTTTTGTCCCAAAAACCACTGCTTCATTTCAATTCCACATGGTTTCTTTGGAAAATTTTCACAACGTCTTACGGTGCGCACTCTGCGCCGTAGCTCTTGAAGCGGTAAGTCGTCTTCACTGTCACTGCTACAAAATACCTCTAATTCACCTGAAACATCTTGAGGCATGGTGCAAGCAACAAGATCTTTAGCATCACCCTCCTCCGCATCCGTATTATAATCTGCATCTGGTGGAAGCAACACAATGTCGAAATTTCTATGGCTTGAAGACGTTTCAACGAAGTCTAAGGCGCATCCTAAGTTCTGAAAGTTTCTGCCGTAAAAACTTGATGGTTTGATGGTTTGAAATCCCATATAAATGTGAATATTTATCTAGAAAAATGTGTACCCTTATTAGTCAAGCCTATTTACCCAAGCGAGTACAGTACTTTCCCATCTGAGTTTTGTAAATGTGTAAAACTTTTGACGTTTTATGTATCATAATCTTGGTATAACTCTCTCTCTTCCTCTTATTATTTTTGGCAGTGATTTTAAATGAGAGTAATAACACTTTGTTATTTGTCAAGTTAAAGTAGAGGAAGTAAACATAATCATTTCCCACATTTGCCCAATTTGATTTTTATATGTGCGTTCATGAAATGTGCGTGGTAAACTTTTCCATTTTACGATGTGGGAAAGTTTACGCGGTTTTATGAATACCCTTATTTACAATATAAAAACACAAGCTGTTAACGTTATAAATTCAGTTATAATGCTTTCAATTACAATGCCAATTTCCTTTGACGCTGACAAATGATGACTCTCCTACTGAAATCGCACAAAACCGATAAACACGAAACAAAGGAAAGCAAACTAGAAAATAACGGTTGATGCTGCAGTTATTTTATGTAGGCAAAGTTTGTAAAGCACAATTTGCGTGAGCGAAACAAAAAAAAGCTGCACAAAAACTCTTTTCGTTTCGGCTTAAAGTTTATTTGAAAATGACTATTTTTAGTACCCGCTTGCGTACAATGGCTATTAATGGGTTAAAGGTATAATTACATAAGCTACTTTTCGCAAAGCCCTAACATCTTTTGTTTGTTCGTTTGCGGAAGAGTACAAATTATCAGAAATACTCTAAAACGGTTTAATTTTTCATTTTTTGCATAAAGTAGCTTATGAATTTATGTGCACTTAAACAGGAGTGACAAATTGCCATAATATCTGCTGCAAGAAAATGAAAAAAAAAACAGCTGTAATACCAATGCATTAATGCATCACTTCACAGTACACATATTAGGCGATTTTTTCCTTAACTCCGAGCAAATCATCGAGCAGAGCTTGAATAAACCGAGTTAGCTCTGAGTAGAGCATGATCAAAGCCCTCCGATTTAATTTTGAAATAGCTAAACTTAAGTGCAGAACTGTCATATAATTTGTTGTTTTTTTTATTATTTTTATTTTTTTTTGAAAACTTTCGTTTTTGATTTTAATTTGATTTACTTTCGTGATTATTGTTAAAATTATGAGTAAACTTAGCCGCGCTCAGCACTTTGCTCTGTTTGATCGGTAATTTTTTCTTAATGTTAAACATTAAAAACAGAAATATTCGCAATGGATACTACAATAAGACATAATCTTTGAGATGAGTTCTAATTGAGCATAACTAATTTTGATAAATAAAAACAAGACATAAAACATATTACGTACATAATTCAAGCGTATATCCATTATTCTGAGCTTATGGAGCATGCTCCGATTTACATCTGATTGAAATAAGAAACAAAAGTTGAGCAATTAGACGTGTGTGACTTAAAAAAGTAACACAGAACTTTTTTTTTGATAGACGGATTCTTTACTTGGAGCTAAAAAAGAAAAACGCCTATTAAGGGTAATTCCGAGTTCAAATGTTCGTTCAAGTTCGCGAATATGTGTCAAAACTCAAACAAACTCGTGTCACATTTGGCATGGGGATGGGCATAGGTTAATCAAAACCAGCAATCAAAGTTAAATAACTTTTTGTTAATGAAAAATAAAAAAAATGACAACCAATTATTTGACAATATGCGCAATATATTACCTTGTAATATGTGTACTGTGTTATTGCATTATGATATGATACAATTTCTTCTAGATTTACACGACTTGCTATGTATTTACACGAAATTAAATTATTGAATTGATTGTATTTTTAAAACCACTGTCAAAAATTAAAGATGGGGTGGTGTCCCCAGGGGACTTTGGTGTCCTCGATGATGTGATTGGTCTTTTCAGCTATCTTTTTTACTAATTATTAATTAATTGTTATAATTTATTAGAATTATTTACAAAAAATTAATTGATTTTTGAATTAAACTACTTCACAAATTTTCTTTTCTTCCAATATTTTTATTAGGTCTATTTATTGTCTTGTGAATTCGTAACAATTTGTACAAATTTTCAAAAAAGCTGTTTGTTGGCTCGAAAAAATCATTACAAAGCTTTGCTAGCAGAAAAACTAGCCCTACATCGAAAAAGTTGTGAATTCTTATTACATGAATTTCTGTGGTTAACTGGTGTTAAAATTGTTAAAACACCAAGCTGTCAAGTTTTTCTGCTATAACCTTGGTTTAGTGGTGGGCACATTCGAAAGAAATGATAACTCGAGCAAGAAGTTCATTATTTATGTAAAAGGATGAAGTCTTCGTATTGAAAATTAAGGACAAACAGGAATATAAAGAAAGAAACGAAATAGGGGAAGAATTCAATGGAATTCTCGAGTGTTTTATCATTTTATCTTACAGAATATTTTAGTTTTGTAAACTGTTCTTTGTGCTGTTCTATTTTTAATTTTTTTTTTTAGTTTTGTTTTGTTTATGTCGATTATACTCATCACTACTTTCTGTCCTTCATCCAGAGGTTCACAATTGACGTTTGAAAAACAAATTACCCAATATGCGTTTTTTATTTTGTTGCAAGCATTGACATACTATAGTAGATATGGACTGTTAGTCGACTGTCATTTCCATACAAAACCTCAATAGAAAAGGCGGTGAACGATTTTCGTGCCACTCGGAGCAAAGTATCAAATAAAAATATTAATTGCAAAAGCCATCTATTGCCACTCTTGGCATGTCCACCATATTTAGTCAACAGGCAAAGGAACTAGGGCCATCTATTGATATTTTGTATAAGATAAGTGCTGACATCTATTATTTATAGAAAGTCAACAATTGCTGTAGTGCTGGGGGACTATAAAAAAAATCCTTTTTATTTCACTTTATGAAACAGATTGCTTTTAGAGTTCCATTCGAAATAAAAAAAAAATAATAATCTAATTTAAGTCTTCCAATTAAATAAATTCCTTATTTTAAATAAATTCATTTAAAAAATTGATCTCTTTTATTACTTGCCCGTTTCATTAGTGCTTTTTTTGTCGATTTGTGAAATACATTTTGACGCTGCAAAATATATTGTTGTTTGTCGCCTAAGAAATATTTAAATGCAGGTTTTAAATGTTAGCTTATGTTGGGATGTATCTTATGTGCTAAATTTTATAGATTTTATTCGCTTCGTCGAAAAGTTAAGACGAAAACTTAAATGTAATTTAAGCTTAACTGCATGTGTTAAATATTGTTCGTCTCGTCGAAAAGTAAAACAAAATTAAATTGACCTAGTTTTAATCGCATTCCGATCATCCGCAAAGAACAATAAATATACATAGTTGCCTATTTTTCTGTATAAAATACAGAAGAGGTAATTTTTGGATTTGTGTATGTATTTATTTGAAAAAAAAAATCCCTTAAGCACTGGTACTTGCTAATATTCGTGATTTCCTCTGGGAGCTGGGTGGCGCTCGTTTGGTCCTAGTTGAGGAGAGATCCAACGTGAAGTTGGCTGCTAGCAGTCCATATCTAGTATGTAAATGGTTGCAAGATTTACAAAATTTCCCCCACTCTTGAAGTTTGAAAGTTGTTACACTTCTTACTACAAAAAAAAGATACCAAGCAAACCTATTGTATGCGTGTATATTTATTTTTTTTATTATGAAGAGTAAACAAAACGACGTTTCAGCAAATTTAGCCGTATTTTAGCGTGTGGGCAAGTATGTGTTTTATGTACGTGTAAATCTCTCTCTGTGATCTAGATCTGTGATTTTGATCCCGGATAAAAAAAATCGATAATTTTGGTAGAATAACTCGAGATATCGATTATTTTGTGTGAAAAAAATACACGATTAACATAATGGATTTAAGATGATGTTTAAAACATAAATAGTTTTAATTTTATTTAAATATTAAACTTGCTTAAAATTAGCATAATCTTTTTTTAGCTTAGTTATTATCATACAAAATCTGCCTTAACTTCGTATGTATCTTAAAGCGGAAATGTTATTCATACAAGTTATGAGATGTTGAAAAGAGGCATTTTAAGCTTTTTATGTCATATAAAAGGGCATTGTAAATAAATGTAGTCGGAAAATATATTATGTAGGAATATAAATTTACGCAAAGTTGAGCCCTAATAACTTCTTATTCACCGCGTTAATATTTAACAGTTGAGATGTCCTTTGTAGTAAATTGTATTTAATATGGTGTTAAATACATTGTACATTCTCCTGAAATAAAAGTAGGTAAAATAAAATATTACTAAAAAAAATATTAAATAACGTTTACTGGAAAAAGTGAGAATTAATTTCCCACTCTTTCAAAGCAATTTCGATAAACCCCTTTGGAATTTTCACATTTGCTAAAAAAAAAATTAGAAAAGTCTATAATTTAATTTCTTTATTTTTTGAGATTTTATTTATGGCTATTTGTAAAACTTTTAACACCTTTTTTTTAAATTAGCTATTTCCCTGTAATACCTACTTTCTTTACAATTTTTTGTTAAACTCCATTGCAATTGTCAGAAGCGCCAGCTGCCCATAAGGACACCAATTTGAAATATTCACAATTAAGATGCTCAATGATATGAACATTTAGCGGATTAGCTGGACTCTGTAGATGATCCAACACCATTTGCCCTCTTGTTTGTTCGCCACAGACCTCAACAGTTGCATGCCAATTTGATTTTTTCTTGATCATTCCTTTGGGAAATAAATATGCAGCTACTAACAGGGCATCACATGGACACCAGCTATTGAAACCTTGTGGTATATATTGAGCTTCTTCAATTCGAGTTAACATCTTAACTACAGGACAGCTACTTTTGGTTGCCAATTCATTTATTCGCCAATCCTAGTTTAATATTATGGAAAACTAATAAATTTAGTGAAATAAACAAAACTAAAACGCTAAGCAAAAATCAAGAATTTTAACTTTCTTATTAATAAAAAGAATATTAACTGCCAGTAATTATACGTTTTTACTTAACAAATTATTAGTCAAATCTTCAACAAATTAACACATTAACTCTGTCGTCTATTTGATTTCAGATTTAATTTATTAAAGATAATTCATGTTTGATTAGCGTTTATTAATATTACCATTGATATTGTAAAATTTTCCTCCATGCATGGCTCCCAGGGAAGTATAGTAATACGGCATTTGGTTTTCTCGAGTACAATTTTGGCTGCTTCAGGATCTTTGTAAAAATTAAATTCTGCACTCCTCGTTGCATTTCCAATTCCTTAAATATGGTTTACCATCAGTATTATAGTCATAGTTAAGAGAAACTGTTAGCATTAACGGGAGTTTTGGCTTAGACAATATTTCCCCAAAATTTTGTTTTTTTTACCTATTTGTGATAAAAAATAATTGCCTTTCGATTGGTCATCCGGCTTCCGAATGCTTCAGAAACTGTTCGATTGATATCAAATGACAGTTCTTCTCCCGGCTAGAAGAGAAATTTCCTTCTGGAAGCACGCACACACTCACATCTACTAAATGTCAAACTCGAATTAAATGTCAAAATATTGTTATTGTATTTTCAACAACAGTGTGTTGTAGGGATTAGAGAATACTTTTTTTTCCCTTTTCGTGTGTATGAGCTATATATATCGCACTAAGCGGCAATTTGCCTCATACATTTTCACAACTAGTGGAACATAGTTCCGCTGTTCTATTGCGGTCTAACCTTATAAACATGAGGTAATTGACAAAAGATTTCAGCTTGTGTTTAGTCGATATTTTTAATTTTAACATCGATGCTGGGATGTTTCACATGCTTCAACATCGATTTTCATCGTTATTTATTTGTCTAACAATATTGATGAACATCGCCCATCCCTACATTTTCATGTCATTGATTTGTTTTTTCCCACCTTGCACATACACTCACATTAAAATTCAGAATCAATTTTCGAGTGTTAACTTGTTCGATTGGAATCCCGGATCGGAGAGTTCTTCCGGACTACCATAATCGAAATGCACATAAGTGTTTAATCAGCTGACTATAGGGTTCATTGTTTACGGTCTAGTAGTGGTGAGTAAATGATACAAAATTAAGTTACATAGAGCTCTAGACCAAACCAAGGGAAAAATAATCCAAATATCTGAAGGAGCTTCTAAAAAAATATTTATAAATTATTTAATAATGGTGGCGCAACTCTATAGAACTTAACTCTTACTGTTCGGCCAGCGATTACAAAATTACCAGGTCAAAATTCCCTTTAAGGCTGATCGCTGATTTATTATTATTTACCTCTAAAATTACCTCCCATAATGAATACGTCTTTTACATTTTCAGCAAAATCTTCATACATACTGAGGCACAATGCAAAATTTGTCAGTGGTCCAACCAATATAAAAGTTACTGCCTTAGGATACTGTTGGAGAGCAAAATTAATAAAAAAAAAATACCAAAAATATATTCTAAAAAATTCAAGCAAAGCACCTTTTTCACATATTCGTACATAGCTTCCACGGCATGTTTTCGATGCACTAGTTCCTTATGGTCGAATGGTTCAAAATCCAAGTCAGAGAAACCATCAGTTCCATGAAATGTGCAGAATTTGTTTCCAGGCTTAGGTGGTATTAGTGGACCGAATGCACCCTTGTAAACTGGAATCTGAAACAAAAAAATTAAAATCAAAACTTGGTTTCTGTATTATTTTAGGAACAAGTGTTAAAAGAAACTTTGAGCCCAACTTCTGGCATATACTTTTTTTTTTAGTTTTCATTCTTTAGCCAGCCGCACTATACGAATGTGGAATGCTTTACCTAACCGACTTTTCCCTCCAAGTACTATATTCAAATACTTACAACCAATGTGCATCGGTGTATCTCGTATTTAAATTTATCACATTTTCCTAATCGCTCGTACTGTTTCCAAACATTTTAAGGGTCACGGCACAAAATAAAAAAAAAGTTTTACTTTGTCTATTAATATCTAACTAATCAAGGTCAACTTGTAATTCTGAATTTCTGCCCTCTTTCGTCATTATTTACTGCCATTTAATTTCACTTCATATCCGAAGAGTAAGGAGACACATCTAAAAATGAATATGAAAAGCTGAGAATAGGTACTGGAGTCAGGAAAATAATTTAAAGGATTGTAAGTTCAAGATAAAAGATCATTTATGAACATGAGAAAGATTGATGGCCGTAGCAAACATCATGCTCCAAAAACATAATCCCCGGAAAAAAATTCCCCAAAGACAAAATCCCAAGTAAAAATGGAGCAAAGGCAAGATCCTTAAGTGAAAATCTTAGAAATAAATCCCTAAACAAGCAGTGCAGGTATTGAATCCAGGTTTTATTACTTGATTCACTACTTGCACTACCAATTTCGGGTCAAGTTAAACAACATTTTTATTCCTTATAAGTAACATGTAAATCCTATCTTATAATAATTGTCTTCATACTACTTTGTTAATAAAATATTGGGATTTCGTCGTGTTGGATTTTATTTTTTTTTGCGGATTTCGTCCGATTGGGATTTTGTTTTTTGTGGATTTTATATGCTCCCCGTTGTGGACAAAACGGAGCCCTGAAGGTCACACCATCAAGTTTTTGTGGATTGCTGAACTTGTTGTAATTTCGATCCCAACGAAGATGAGATTCGATTAAAGTAGTTTCCTAAAACCTTCAATGTACAACATTTTCGTTTGTATCCACACGGAATAAGTAAGCACTGTCACATTCTACAAGGATTGATCGTATCAAATTCATTATTCATGCCCAGATAAACCTCATAAACCAGATAATTTTATCTCCGCAGAAATGAACTGTCAAAGCTTGTAAGGGGAAAATATTCTGCAAAAGCAGATAAATTTGCATCTCGACTAGAATGAGGCGAAAGCAATCGCCTTCTCCTTCTTAAAAAGACTTCTCGTATGATAATGTCGGAATGTTGATATAGTGTTTTCACAATAACTCCTGACTCCTGAGTCCAATTTCAGACGCGTGAATTTTCTCTGTGTACGCAGAAAGTCGTGTACTTACACATACATATGTATTTGCTATTCTGGAAGGTCATTTTTTTTGACAGATAGGCAAATTTTTTCACGCTTATTTTAAGGGCGAATAAATGTCTTGCAGCGAAAACCATTCACGTTTGTGGAATCGGGCCTCGGTTAGTTTTATTGATTCACCTGGTTCTCTTAAGTACTATTCACATCATAAGGGCGTGACCAACGAGTGATAATAATAGTTATTTAATAATAAATTTTATTTAGAATAAATTCTAAGCAAAATGGTAGAAATATAATGTATATCAATGTTTAGATAATAAAATTTGCTTTTAAATACTAAAATGAGATACATTTATGAAAACAAATTGGTCGTCGCAAATTGCGAACTGATTTTTACGAACTGTCAAACTCTATTCGTATTCTACTATCCACACTTCAACGAATCAAATTGTTCGCTCCAGTCTAACTTCAGTGTAAATAAAATGCATGACTGGATCGCACGTACTTGCTCCTATGTCCGATTACATTATATGCAAAATATTCTTAATAGAAAAATATTTATATGTATTTGTCATTTTTCATTTAATTTTTTGTATATAAAAATTCTTAAAAAAAATTGTTATTAACATTTTAAATATTTAATAATATAAGTTCAAAATTTCAGAAAAAGTCGTCCACAAGTTTTCGAAATATTGAATTCTCAAAACAAAAAAAAAAATATTATTTTTTTCAAAAATCCAAAAAACTATTTTTCGAAAATTTTGAAATGCAGTATTATTTAGAATTTGAAGAAGGTCCTGTATAAATTTTTTTATTGAAATCCGCCGAGTCGTTTATGAGAAAGTCGAAAATCAATATAATGGTTGTATGGCAGGTACCGTTAACAACAAAATATTAAAAAAAAAAATGTATGGCCAAAATGTAGACCATACCCAAAGTAGTACACACACCCATTTTTATCAAAATCGTTAAAGCCGTTATCGAGAGAATTAAGATTTTAGAACAAATTGTATAGCAAGTACAGTTATTTTTGGGGCTAAAACAGCAATTCAAAAATCTATTTTGGATAATCACCTAAAACGCTTAAATACCAAGTTTGAAGAAAATCGCTTCAGATGTTTTGGCTGTAGAGAGTTGTACAGACAGACGGAATTGCGGGACCCACTTTTTTGGTGTTCTCTATTATCGTAATGTCAAGTTTGATTAAAATCTCGAGTTTGATGATTTTCCAAATGCAAAACTTGCCCTATAGTACCTATATCGCAATTAAAAATTAACAACATGTAAAACGCATAAAAAACCACGTTAACGAAATGTCAAAATTGGCAAATATTCGTTAACTACTTGCTCACGGAACCGAAAACTGTAACATCTTTCATCTTAACTTCCAATGAAAAAGACAGCAGGGCTCTGAACAGAGTTCGTGCGCATTGAGCATGCTCTTAATATTTTCCGAACAGAGCGAGCTCCGAGCATTCAAAGTTTTTTTTTTTTTTAGCTCCGAACAGAACTAAGCCCGAGCTCACCGAGTCAGCTCTAAGCTGATTAAAAACATTTTTTTTTGATATCTCAGTTCCCTGTTCTGAGCTTAAAAATAAAAACGACTTCGTATTTATTATTTTAACAGAATTGAACTCTAGTTGTCATTAATTCCCACCATGTTATTTCGCTTTGGTCTTATTTAATTCTTTATTTAGAAAATACAATTGCAGCATATTAACTGAATATTTTTTTCTTCATATTTCGATCTAACTTTGTACATATGACATTTGCTCTATTTAGGAATTTTGTAACTCAGAATGCTCCGTCCACTGATTTCTATAACACACTGGATAGTGTTTCTCTGTAAGTATAACTGTTTTTTTTTTTAGTCAAATGTGTGCTAGTAACATTCTTGACGTCCATCCGAGTAAAAAATATTTAAGTTCACATTGTGTTGTGTATAAACAAAGTAAGAAATATTTTAGTATTTTATTGTTTCATACAATTAAATAATATCTACCTGCATTTGAAATATCGCTCAATGTGACTTCTGAAAGTGATTAGAAGTGTTTTAAAGTTATACTGGCATGGTACCAGCGCACTTATAACAGTCTTCAAATTGCCGCTCCTTTTTGTATGAATAACGATATCCAGTATTTTATAGCTCATCGAGCGCGAATATTCAAAACGAAAAAAGAAACCAGAGTTTGCAGCTCTGAATGAAAAAGGAAATACAAACTTTTTGACTCTGATCTGAGCCATTATTCGCATGAATCATATCGAATTGAGCTACTCAAAGCTTACACTTTAAATACAAATTGATGGATATGGACGTACTATATATCTTTCACTTCCCGCTTAATTTATATACCTATGTTTTTTATCTTTGAATTTTTGTTTTTGTTTGCATTATTATAGTATTGCCACTATTTATTTAATGTTTATTCAAATTTATTATGTGTCGCTATTTGATTAGTAGTTATTTTGTTCCTTGCAGTAACACCGAAAATCTAATGTCGAATTCCAAACAACCATTTCAAATCGATTTCAGATTGATTTCTTGTTGTTGGAAGGAACTTGCAAAAAATAGTGTGCTTATAAAGTCTATGAAATTTTGCTAAGAACGGAAAATCAGATTGTATTTAGAAATAATTCGATTGTGTTCAGAAAAATGGAGTATGGATCCAAAATCAAACAGTTTTGAATCCGGTGTACAAAATTATGTTAATAGTGATTACTCGATTATTCACCGACTAAGGACCTTTTTATGCTCAACTTTTATTCTGTATTTGTCAACAAAAATGAGGTATCTATCATTTTAAATTTAATAAATTGCGATAATACCGGCATGCAATTTAAATATGCACAATCTTTTGCTACAGCGGTAGATAGTCATTAGCTGCAATATTATAAAAGCAAATTGCGGGTGGAAAAATAGTATTATTTAAGTAGTATTAGCGAACAAAGAAGTATAAGCAGTAAAGCTTTATTAATATTGTAGATGCTATAATATAGCATACTCATATAAATAAACCTCTAATTGTCACCATCCTGTTATACTTTTTTATTATCGCTTCTTCCATCATTTTGCTTTTATAACAGTAGCTAATGACTATCTACCGCTTGAGCATTCAATTGGGTATATGTATTTAAACTGCCGGTATTATCTCTGATATTATATCAAATTTTAATTGACACCTCGTTTTTGTAGATAAATAAAAAATTACCGAAGTTATAGGATTTCTCCGAAGTAATTTTCGAAAAGAGTATTAAAAACAAATTAATATTCACTCAATTTTAAAGAAATTAATGTCAAATTCCAACCATTCGACATTGAGCACAATCGAATTATTTCTAAGCAAAATCTGTCAAAACAGATCTTGCGTTTTTAAGCAAGATTTCATAGACTTAACACGCAAACTATTTTTTGCGAGTTCCTTACAACAAACAAAAAAATCGATCTGAAATCGATTTGAAATGGTTATTTGGAATTCGACATAAGTCCATTTTTATTCATTCTCCATTAAAACAAAATCTCAATTAAAATGACATTTATCGATTACAAAAAATGCCGAAGTTAATCAAAGCAGTCTCAATTAACTAACTATTCTCTTAATTCAAAAACAGATAAAATTTAAATTAAATTCTAGAAGTAGAAGTTTAGGCTCTACTGAATCAAACATCTAATTTCCGGAAGTCGAATGCCCTTTGAACTCTTCGTAGCCGCATGTCACGAGTCACGTGCAATAAATATCTCAATTTATTATTTCCAATGATATATGAGCTATTGGACTGTAA
The DNA here is from genome assembly GCA_910595825.1 of Philhelius pedissequus. Taxonomy (NCBI): domain Eukaryota; kingdom Metazoa; phylum Arthropoda; class Insecta; order Diptera; family Syrphidae; genus Philhelius; species Philhelius pedissequus. The sequence continues at coordinate 46,213,479 of OU343162.1, forward strand.
AATTGCAAAACTAATATTTTTCATCAAGTTGTATAATTATTTTCATGCGAAAAATACATCAACAGTGTGGTTTAGTGTCAAAAAATATTTCACTTTACAACTTACATCTTCTCTTTGAGCTGCTTTCAAAATTCTCAATGCGTTTTTGCAAACATTGTCAACAGTTGTGTTACCACTGACACATGTAACGCCTAACATTTTTAGTTTCATTAATGCCTCTGCACGCGTTAGCATTAATAGACCCCAAGCATCATCACTTCCGACATCACAATCATAAATACAATAATCCATTATATTCCTATTATTTTTTTTTTTTTTGCTGATAACAGTATAAGTATTATGATAAACGTTATAAAATGTTATCCTTTCCGGGATGATACAAAAGCAGAACGCAATTTAAATTTGCGTTTAACAGGGACACCAACTATCACCGACACTGACCTACTGTTACTGACTGGATTGTCAATTTTTATTCTTTAATGAGATCAAATTTACAAATTCACCGTAATCATTGCTAATAGTTTCAGTTTAAGTATTACTGTCGAGTCCAAGCCGGTTAATATCATCTCATTCTCAATTCAAAATTTGATGTACCTGCTACACCACTTTGAATGCGGTAGTGATAATGATAATCGTTGATATTCGTTAGTTATTGTATTGTGTTTCGTAGTATGTATAATGTGTTATTAAAAATATAAACATACATTAATAGGGAGCTATAATCAGTTTGAATGGAATAAATAAAATACGTCTGTTAAGAATGTTTGAATGTATGATTCTAAGATTGTATAATCATATCAAAGAGATAGTTTGCTTGAGTGAGAAAGCACTCAGAAAAATGCCTAGACATTTTTTGAGAAATTATATTTTTGTCTAACTTACAGTTACAGTGAGTTTTTTCCTAATACTTTTTCGAATTTGAATAAATCATAGGAAAATGGAATTAATTTTGTTGCAAGTTAGGTGGTAGGTTTGTTTCGAAAAAAAAGACATGCTATTGACTTATAATTTACATGTTAAATGTTACAACAACTAAATGACTATTCACCAAACGAATTTTGGTTCAATTTGGCATTTCATTCACCGCGAATGTAATTGACAATCTCTGACTTGGTGCTAAGTCGGGCCCTAACAGCCCTATTAATAAGAAAGGCTTAGTTCACCTTTAGTCCATGGACTTACAAAACAATGGAATAAGAGTTAAACCATGGACTAAAATTTCCTATTAATAGAAAATCGAACCAAATCTACTACAATAAGTATCAATTCTACCTCTTTTCATTCTATGTCTATTCTTTTATTCTTAAATGTCAGTTCTTAGTACATCGCTTGACCACCGTCTTCGATGGTCTAGCGAAGGACTAAGTTGGTAAACGTGAAATAACAGAAATTATGTCTTATTAATAGTTTTTCGCACTTATTCCACGTAATAAGTATTAAACTTTACCTGGTACATGTTTATTAATTTGGGTGTAAAAGTTTATTCGTTGAAATGTAAAAGTGTGTGAAACGCGAATAGAGTTTGACAGTTCGTAACAATCAGGTTGCGGGGACCAATTTGTTTTCGCAATAGGGGTATTCATGATCTGGCGCAACTGGTCTAGTATCATTGTAAAAGTGCAAAAGTGCAACTGTTTTTTGCGCAACTACAACAACTTGGACTGACTAAGATCTTACAAACTTTTGCACTTTGGCTATACCCTAAACTAGTACCCCGGTTATATTAAGTGTGTTCCCGTACTTTGTGCACAAAAATGTGAAGACTGTCATTTTTGCAAGAGCGGGGATAAAAATCTCTCAGAGCGCAACAAAGTTTCACAAAAGTACGGGAACGCTTTGAGCAACAATTTTTGCCATTTTTTAAATGTCAACTTAAAACTGTATTTTTGAAAATGTTTATTAAAGATTTACGTAAAATTATTTCTTAAAATAACTAATTTGATATCACAAATTTCAATTTATTGCACGGATAAGCCCGACCAGTTTATAAATTCCATTATTTTCAACTTTTGTAACGATACACTTGACAACTGACAGCTTATGTATTATTTTTTTTTTCTTTTTTCATTCATTTGACAATCTTCATAAATTTGTCGAAATTTCTGGGACTAAAATTCGCAGCCTGGGGAAATATTTTACTCTCTCATGAGCGCTCTCTTCTATGAAAAACTACGAAAATTTGGAGTACGGGAACATGATTCGACTGTTTTTCGTAGAAATTCGTAGATTTTTGCAGTTTTAGGGAGTACGGGAACGGACCTATTATGACTGGATTGGGGAATCAATTCGAATCTGAATTGAGCTTTCGATTTAAGTATATGGCCTCGCGTGATCGAACGATTGAATTAAAATGGAATCGAAGTGACAATATGAGTTTACAAAATAAACGAAAAAAACATATGCATATCAAAAATTCACCGAAAACTGAAACCATTTGAACACAAGAAAAAAAAACTATTGCTGCACATACAAATCAAGAATCAGATGTGAATTCGACTCTTCAATTCCTCGGTTCAGGTATACAAATATTTTCAATTGGATCCAGATCGTCTAGTGAGATCGGATGGAGTAAAACGATTCAATTATACAACGACCAAAATTCTGATTCAATACCGATTTAATTCTCCATATAAACGTAGTACCTATTGCAACAGAAAAATACAATACTGTAAAATTCCTGTGTTTTGCAGCTGCTATTTTCTGCCAGTAATATTTGTGGATTTAATCAGAGTCAGAGAGTCAGGTCAAATTCTAACTGATTTAGACATTTTTACTCGAGTGTTGCAATAGAATAGATCACAATTTAACCTTTTGGTTGCATCCTTGCATCGGATCGTGAATACCCCTATTATGAAAAAAAAATTGGTCTTCGCGAATTATTGCTTTTACACAACTGCGATTTTTAATCCGTTTCCGTTTTGGACTTTTTCAGTTGCAGATATATTTTTAAACACTGTGATATTTAATAGATGTAAACTTTCTTCAAACACATCCGCATTATTTACTGCACTTAATTTAGAAAACATTGGAAGGTAAATCGATTCATTCGTCGATCGTTTTCAGTGCTGAACTCTTACTGGCTGACCAGTACGGACGCGCGGTCGTTCGCGCTAATCAGCCGGCTTCGCGAGAAGTGACGCTTCAAAGAAATAATTGAATACAATGGAACGCTAATTGATTTTGTAGTTATATTTCTTCCAAATTTAATCTTGCAAATTTATTGTGAGTGTATATTTTTGCATTTTAAAAATAAAAAGATTTTCGGCTCCTCCAAAGAAGTGTTTCAAGATGTTTTTTTTTGTTTATCTGTCAAACGACGCACGCGAGGAAAAACGTAAAAAGTTAAAAGTTAACTAATGTCTAACGGTGCAAATCGCGGCGCACGTCATTTTTAATTCAGAGTCGAGTTAACCGTTGACCGGCCAGTGGACATAATCGTTTTTTTCAGTGTTTATTTATTGCGACGTTTATAATTTTTACAAAAACGAGACTATTCACCCAATTATGAGATTCGTATCAAAAATGAATAATGTCGTATGTTGTTTTTTTGGCTTAATATCATCTTTTACAAAATTGTAGAATTGTAAAATTGTAGCATGAGTAGCTAACAAAGGGCTTTCAGTCAATATTTTATATAACTCACTTTTAATTAACCTCTCTACTCCAAATCGATCTTAGAATCGCATATAAACGAAGTTCAAAAAATACTTAATAATTAAATTATGAAGGCCAACATTTTTGCAAGGAAACACTGGCGCAACATCTGATATATTGAAAATAACCGTCAATCACATAACATTATATTAATATTAATAACACAACTTCAATGTTTTATTATTTATTACTGCTTCATATAATATTGCATTTTATTTGGATTTTTTAATTCATGTTTTAGTTTTCTTTAATTCATTTAATTATTTGACACATGGTCGGTAATATCCAATTTAAATATAAAAAATCAGGCTGCTAGGGACGGTTTTTTTGGACAATCCTGTTTTGATGTCGATAGATTTCCCAACAAAACGCGGCTATAGTGCGCAATGAATTTAATAAAAATACGTTATCTCTAGTTCAAAAATTAGCTTACGGCATTAAAATTGATTGCCACCATGAAATGTGTTGTTAATTTATTTAATATATAAAAAGTAACAAAATAGCCGTGTATTTTTTTTTTTTGAAAAAATAGTATACCAACTTAGCAAAATCTTACATGCAAGCAATAACAACATCAAGAACGGATAAAATGTAGATCATCAATCGGAGTGAATATAAAAGTGAATATAAATTGTTCAAATATTGATGTTTAAATGGCGCTTAATTTGAGTGCAGAATATTTTTTGTTTCGGATAAGTTGGTTAGGATCTTGCATAAAGTAAATCACATATTTCGTAATACTGCGGTACACGTTCAAAGATTTCTTCATAACCTTCGACAATATGAAAATTTGTTCTGTTCAGGTAACGAAACAAGCGAACATTTTCTTCCCAAAACTACATACCTGAACGCTAAGAACATGTGATTGTGAGATGTGTCAAATAAGTTATAGCAGAGTTCGAGTAAGTTATTAGTGTGTACCTTGTCTTACTCTTATATTTGTTTTATATTATGGCCCCGCTCTACTTTTTTTCAGATGCAGATGCAGATGCAGATCCATGTAAAGCCTCCTTAAACGTAGTTTGGAAAAACATAATTTTTTAATTATTTGACTGCACACATAATAATTCATATAAAGTTGAACTGTTATATCACTATAAGCTGATAATTCTGACATAAATGCACTTGACTTGAAAACACAAAAGGAGATATTTCGTCAGTAGCTTTCGTATAAATTTCCAGTTAAAGTAATGGAAGGTAATTTTTTGACAGCTAAATAATCAGCGACTACAAACTTGCCTTTTAAGTTCTTCTAATTGAGCCATTGTTTAAGAATCTACAATAATGGCCTTTTCGATTGGTCGTCCGGAAGTCTTCCGAATGCTTCTGAAACTGTTCGATTGGTATCAAATGACAGTTCTTCTCCTGGATTGAAGAGAAGTTTCCTTTTGGATTTGAAGTCAGAATCAAAACCAGAAGCATGCACACACTCACACACACTAAATATCAAATTCTTTAGAGAATTGAAATTATGGTTCGAAGACAAATTTTCCCTTCAATAACTAATTTCGGATTTTCATTAGGAATAACTTCGAAATCTTCTACATTTGTGTCAGCCATGTTAACAAAATAAAATATTTTAATTCACAAATGTGCGTTCTACATTTCCCGTCTTACACATACATTTTCAGAATCTGGATTCTAGAGTTTGCTTGTTCGATTGGAAACCCGAATCGGAGAGTTCTTCCGGATTACCAATCGAAAAGGACATACGTTTGCAGCGTTCACATAGTAGAGGATAGTAGAGAAAACAAGAGTTGTTCAAAAAGACAAACGACACCAGTAATAGAGTTGTATCGATCAAGATCATATCAATAACGCCAGAAAAGTTTCCATTTATTGTAATTGAGTATACATTAGTTTTGGTAAACATTTGAATGTGTGGCATCAAATTCATTTACTATCTCCGTAATGAAATTTAATTTTCTATCATACACGACAGGTACACACGAATTGCTTGAACTTTTTTTTTGTATTTTTAAATAAATATAATTAATCTAATTCTGCTAAAACAAATATCTCCTTCATCTCCTTAAATACCTAATAATATTCCCAACAAACCAGTCATCAGAGTATATTAAATGTTCCCCGTCGAGTTCTAAAAACACAAGTTGTCCTTTATTGTCCATTTTTGCAAGTCCAAGTTTATCCTTATGAGGAATGATAAAAAATATGTAAATTTATTGATTCAATCTCCAAAAAAAATATTTAGCAACTTACTTCTATATACAACTTGCTTTTTCTCAAAGGCAAAATAATCTTATCCTGTCCAGGTAAATAGAATTCAAACCAATGGGTTTCCCTAGGTTGTGTCACTGAGTCATTTCTAAACTTAACCATTATAAATCTGCAATTAAATCCAACATACTCGTAAATATTGTTTGTATATGAATTATAATTAAGTAATACCTTTCAAGTTTTTGTAAATTTCTAGAATATTTCTCGTTTTTCTCTCCTTCGTTATTTATGTCACTCAGGAATGTACTGTGCCATTTATACATGACCTCGTTGAAAGGATCATGCCAGTATGTAGCAGGAATCAGGAATTTCTGTGTTGTGCTAGAAATATTATTGCCATAATATAATACACTGTATATTTAGATACAATTGTTTTATATACGTACCTTTTGTATGCAGCTAAGAACAAAAAATGTCTTATTAAATCACATATAAATATTTGCATTGATGGGCATTTGGGAAGACCAAAAACTCCTTGATGTGGAGAGGCAAGAGTTATAAGCTTTTTCATGGGTGGCGAGGGGCATCTTTGGGCTATAGCTCGTCTTTGATGGAGAGAAAACCAATAAATTAAACAATAATATTCTTAAAATTTATATAATTTTACGTACAGGAAAACACCACCTTGGGAGAGACCAATGCTATTATAGCCATTCCTAAGCTTAACATCATTTTTTAATTCATTACAAACCAAGGAAACCTAAAAAACTGTTACAGTACTAAATATTTAAAAAAAACCTTTAGACTTAGGAAAATATAACTTTTTTTCACTGAAGTGCCTACATAATTTCATATTAAGAGTATTCATGAAACGGCGGGAAACCCGTATAAACCTTAGAAACCAGATAATTCCAAATAAATTATCTGGTTTCTGATGTTTATAAAGGTTTTTCTGCGCTTATTAATTTAGGAAAAATTATATAGAATTTGTTTCAAAATCCGATTAAAGTGATATTCATTCAATATATAACAATTTTAATATAATATTATAATTTCAATGCGCTTATAAACTCATTTATGCTTCACAAATATTTCAATATAGCTTATCTAATAATTAAAGTTCTGCGAAAGTATTTAGGGGTGAGATAAAATATCGATTAAGTAAATTAAGTATGAAAGATGAAATGTCATAATGTGTATGCAGCGCTAAATATTTACGGCATTTTTTTAGCAGGAAATTTGGTTTTACAGAAAGTCTATCAGGAATTCATATTACTAATAAAATATTACTTTAAAATTAAAACTCAATAAATGTGTGTCGACCCTTAACATAAATTAATTTTTATGCAATACAGAAATTACCTGAACTCACACATTTTGAACGAAATCAAAAAGCATCAATCGACAAGCCACTAGCCAACACCGATGTTAAGTCTTCAATTTCATAATTTTTCACCTTTATTGCGAAGATCAACTATCAACCGATTGACGTTTGATAGAATTTATCAATTCAAATAAAAATCGGTATTGTGAAAGTGGATTGATGAACTATTGTGCTATTGTGAATGCCTTCAAAATATTTCTTTTATTGTGAATGGAAATGTGCGTCTGAAAGATGATTTTTTTTATGAAAAACGTAAAAGAAAATCAATGGCCTCATTCAATTGTCGGTACGATAGCCTACCTAAGATATGTTAGTATCCACTGAAGTTCCTGAACAACCAACGTCGAATAGGTTACTAAACGTGACAATTATACTTTTGTACTTTTTGTACTTTCACATTTATGTTAGGTATTGACAGAAACCAGATTTAAAATAGCTCTGATGTAAAAGCATTCTAAGCGGTACATATATACGCGAAATTATTAGGTTTGTTCAATGTTCTCTGCCTAGCATCCTAGGAAATGTCAGTGCATTTCAATCAGCTGTCAGAAAACTGTAATAGTTATATTTTATATCGCATAGTCCCCTTTCACACAAGGAAAACTGAGTTGCCGACAACTGGGAGTTTGACGGCGATAAGGGCAAGAAGTAAGGGGAATGAAACAAATCTACACGGTCAACGATTTAAAGAGATTTTTTTCACGTTTTGCTTTGCATTGCAATTAGCCCTACAAAATCTTCCCAGTTTCCTCCTCAGTTTCTTGGTGCCAGTTTCTTCATATGAAAGCTACAAGGCAATTAAAGAAAAACGTCAAAAAAACATCAGCAACTGGTTTCCCTGTGTGAAAGGGGTCATAAACAATTTTAGAGCTAGAACTGAACTTCGTCGCATATAATTTGACATTTGACAGGTCTGAACATTTTCTCCCAAAAAATCCTGAAGTTGTTCATTGGGCAGTGCTTCTGAAAGCTTGGTTAGAATGTGTTCTGGAATGCATTCCAGTTTAAAGAAAATCAGCTTTTTATACTTTTTTCTTAAAGAGTGAATATAAAAGTGACTATAATCGTTTTGTTCAATTTTATTCGCTATGCTGGTTATAAGCTTCACTGCTTATTTGAGACAATTATATGGGGAGTTTTCAAACACAAGTTTTGCCACCCTAAGAGATGCGTTACGAAAAGATATTTGAAAAAAAATGTAGGACTTCATTGGCGAAGCATATTGATCTTTAACGCGAGAATTTACTTTTGCAGATAAGTTAATTGTTGGATAACTAAAATCAGAACAGACATTTTGAATCAAGCACTTGAACAAAAAATGTTTTCATAAGAAGTTTTTTTTTTAATAATACAAATTCTATATACTACTGAAATACATCAGCCAAGTAGAAGACTTAGCACTATAATATTTGGACTTGTTGAATTATTGATTCAAAATAGCTTTTAACGGCCTTTAGTCCAACAAAAATTGGCGTTTCGTCCCGGCGATCTCACATGGACTCATCAGTTGACTAGTGAGGACCTTTGTCAATACGCAATTTTTGCCAAGTTCAGTTCATCTAACAGAGATTTCGTGAAGAACATCTAGTGTGAACTATATCCAACAAGACTAGAATTCCTAATCATTAAATTGGAAATTTTTGTTTTTTGCCCATATCCTGGCATTATTTCAGTAGTATATAGAATTTGTATTATTAAAAAAAAAAACTTCTTATATAAATAATGCCAGGCCATGGGCAAAAAACAAAAATTTCCAATTTAATGATTAGGAATTCTAGTCTTGTTGGATATAGTTCACACTAGATGTTCTTCACGAAATCTATGTTAGATGAACTGAACTTGGCAAAAATTGCGTATTGACAAAGGTCCTCACTAGTCAACTGATGAGTCCATGTGAGATCGCCGGGACGAAACGCCAATTTTTGTTGGACTAAAGGCCGTTAAAAGCTATTTTGAATCAAAATTTTTTCATTGAAAAACTGTTACCTGAATATCAGGATGCATGAAGATAGAATTTTGATATTCATCCCACGGAGAGGCACCAATTCGTATACGTTTGACATAAACACCATCAATATGTTCCACTAAAAGTTTCATAATCGAAATGGGTATTCCATCGGAAGTATCCCCTGTCAGATAAAATTAAGATAATTATTATTCAAATTTAAATCACTCATCTAATAATAATTCAAGATAAGTACCACTTCCATGCCAAATGACGATCGGAGTAGGATCCCCATCCATAAGACACCAGGCACATCGCCAAATTCCAACAAATACCCAAATATTTTTAATAAAAGTCATTGGCTCAAGTAATGTTCTTTTTATAATAATTGCATCTACCGCTACCGTCTATAAGGCTTGGTCGTCGTCACCTGTGCGTACGAATGCTCAATTACTAATGAGGAGTTTGATGTCAAAAATTTGTTTGCTGAAAGTTTATTTCTTTTTTCTTTTAAATAAAAACAAATAAAGCGGCACAAAAGCTAATGAACCTGAAAGTTATTGTACTTAAAAAAAATATTGGCTTTCATTGTGCTAAATTTTTGGTTAAGTATTTCCATTAACCATATCAAGATTATAATGGTGGACTATATTTTTCCGTTTGGGGAATGTAAAGTAGTTACATAACTATTTAGGTTGGATCATTTTTGTGTGTTTAGATCGTAGCCCTAGCTAGTTTTTGTGTAAATAAATTGAAATTAATTATTTATTATCTTCTGTCCATATATGTAAATATACAAATAGGTATACAGAAGATTCTGTGTAAATGTGAGGATTGAGAATTAGTAAACCGATTTTGATGAAAGTGTAGGTGTTCTTTGACACTACTAGTATACAGATTGTTGTAATAATTTTGCCTTCACTTTTTCGTTTACCAAAAAATTACATTTTGACCAATATTTCCGTCATCCAGATAGGTATACATATGAAATAATATGTCAATTATTTAAGCTCTGTCATGTGGAACCAAATAACTTGTGCAGCATCTGGTTTTCGAAATACTTTCATCAAAATTTATTCTATCGACTTAACATCGAAAAGATTTAGAAAGTACGGTTTGAGTCAAATCAACCACGCCCTCTACCATAGGTTTTATAATCAGATTTGACGTAACTACAAAGAAAAAAATGTAACAGAGTCAAATGACATGCATTTTAGTGACCTAGTTTTTTTTAAATCAAAATTGATCGCAATGAAAGCTCAATGTTGGCAGTTAAAAAAATTAAAATTGAAACTCTTGTTGGAAGGCCATACATCATTTTTGCATAGGTATATTCAAAATAATGTTTATGAATTTTATTAAACCTAAAGAATGACATCTGTCTATTTTTTATGAATTAGCCTACTGTCACACTCAATTTTCTCACATATGACTTATGTGGTTTTCCATTGCGCATCGTTAAGCATTCCGAGGCGACCCGAATCGTTCTAAAATCATTCCATTGACAAAAAAATATCTTCTGACGATTCTGAGAAAAGAAATCCTCTTTTGGTTTTAAAATCGGAATTCACTCGAGAAGCGAAGCACTAACACATTCATACTCATAATGTCAAACGTATTATATAATTTGAGTTTTTTCGTTATTTAAGATTTTATTTGAAAGTGGACATCTTTAAAAAAACGAATCTCACCCTTGATCTTTGGTGAATTGCAAATATTTATAGGTACACAATTTTCTTTTTGCAGAAAGCAAAATTACGCTTGTGGAAATTAACAAAATTTCAAAATATTTTTTTGAAAATTTCACACACACAGGGGTAGAATTTAAAAAAAAAAAATTAAATGTTTGTTTATATTTTATTTTCCATGCACTAGTCAATGCCAGGCCTTCATTACATTTTATATCTAACAATAGGGGTATTCACGATCTGGTGTACCAAGTCTTGTAAAAGTGTAAAATTTTATATTTTTACAACAGGCTGTGAACACACCTTTACTAATCTGTAGCAACATTGAACCAAATGTCAAAATCTGTTTCACATTTGTTCTGAAGAAGGCTTAAGCTTGTGTTAAAAAAATCTTACACCCTTGTATTTTTCTGTTACAATAGGGTTGGTGTATTGTAAAAGTGTAAAAGTGTAAGATTTTGACATTCAGTATATTTTGTTGTTGTAGTGCAAAAAAATGCTACACTTTTACAATTTTACAATGATACAAGACCGGATACACCGGATCGTGAATACCCCTAATATATAATACAATATTTGGATGGAAGAAGAAATAGAAGCGTTCATACATTCTGAATACGCAAGTGGAGACGGCACGTACAATATACGTTACGTAGCGAATATCATCATTATCGATATAATATTCGATGGAAATCATTCATTGTAGGGACTCACATTCAAAATGAATAAAATCTATTGTACAATACTAATGATTTAAACATTTTAGGAAAGGAACACAATCGTCTACATTATATTCTACATTTCGATTAATACCGAATTCGAATAAAATTCGAAATCACTTTGAACTGAAGGTTCATCCAATTTGGATTGTTTTATTGTTTTATAAAATTAACTTACGACTGCACATGGAAATTGACTCAATATTTTTGACCATTAAGAAAATAAAATAAAGAAATAATTATTATTAATTTTATATCGTTTTCTCTTCAATAAAAAAATGCATCTCAAAATAATGCTTCATTTGCGTAAAAGTCAAACGTTTTTGTTTACATTACACCATACAAAAAATACCTATGCACACATACAATAAAAAAAACGTGTATGTAGTTTTAGCAACCTTCAACGGTTCCCCCAAACAATAAACCTGCAGCAACAACCAGACTCCTTTTTGAAAAAAAATGGGAATATTTCTTGACTTTTGCTTTTTTTCAAAAATTTAAGCAAAATAAGACAAAATTATAATATTAGCTTAGGTACATTTTGCATCAATAAATTAACATCGAACTATGTAAGTAACAACGAATTAAGTATGTAATTTAATTTTTGAGATTGCAACAATTTTGAACTAATTGTGGAAATACACTTATTTCGTGAATTCACACAATATTATAATTATTTCATTTTGAATAAAGTTGAAAACAAATACCTTTCGAAGATGTTCTTTAAAATAAAATCGATTTTTTTTATTTTGTATGAAAACAAGATGTACCTATATTTTTTTTTATTTTGAAATAAATTCTCAAAATTCGGATGTGTTGGTCACTTTAAAACTATTTACAACTAAAAATTATTTTGCATGGTCCATTCACAATAAACGGCACTTTTTTGTTGTTCACCATTAATGTAAGGTTAACAGAATCGGATTAGGATTTTTCAGCAATAATTATTTATGCACAACCTTAAGTTGCAAGTTTGCCGTTAATTTATTTGCTAGAAAAACTGTTGCGAAACGATTGTGTACTTTGGCGTATTTTTTTTTTTATTTATAACTTTTGCACGCGCTCAAGGGATTATGAATACCCTTATGTGTTTTTCTTAACACAGCGCGGGCATCTGGTGGAAGAAGAGAAAAAAGGATAGAAAAGATGTGTGGCGCGATGTTCTGAGACTAGAGCTGGTTGTTGTCTCAGATTTATCTCCAGGGATGGCGGCTGAACTAATGCGGAGAGTATTACCGTCTATTTTTATTTATGTCCTTTATAATTCGCATTATTTTATTTATTTCGTTGTCATATTTTATGGGTATGCTAGTTTACTCGATCACATGTTGTTAGTGTTATGCCTAAACATCATGTAATGAGCATAGCTGCAACTTATTTTATGACAATTTTAGCATTGGTTTTTAATGGAATATAAGAAGACATAGACAACGGCAGGAATCGAACCTGCAACCACGAGGTTGACAGGGTAGCACACAACTATCGCGCAACGGCCACCACGGCGTATGCGTACTATTTGAACTTTTTTTTACATTTTTTCTTTAAACGAAAATTGAAACAAAAATTTTCCATGTTATCATTCTTAAGCTCATGATGATTAAAATAAAATCAAAAAAATACCACAAGGTTTGACATGTTACTTTTCTGATATTTGTATTTTTAGTGGGTTTGGCATTTCTAAGAAGAAATAAAAGTAGAGATTTTGACCAAAGTAGACATTACGATAAAAGAGAACTCGAAAAAAGTGATTGAGATTGCCTAGATTTCTTAAAATCTTTTGTAGCCTCAAAAATATCGGTACCCTACTACCATACAATTTCTTGTAGTTGTTACAAAAAAAATTATTAACACAACCACATGTTTCAACTAACAATTACTTACGATTAAAGAATTATTTACGATGTGAACGACATAAGAGCAAATGCATTCCAGTCATCCATTTTATTTTTTAATCCACTTACATTATTTAAGTACATAGATTTTGTTTCTTCTTATATCGGATATAAAAATAAGTAAATAAATAATTATTTATATCCTTTTTTTATATTTTTTAACTTCAAATCGAATAATTACACATGCACAATTCATTTCCCAAGTTCTTATTCTTACCTACGGAACACACCCGTAAAGCTTGAAAAAGCTCGAAAAAGTTCTTTTTAATCAGTTCATTTTTAAACAGCTGTTGCCTATTTGACAACTACTCAAGTTATTTTGTTTTGATGAAGCAATATTAATTTTTATTTACAAAATTAGTATCGGTAGCGTACAATCACAATCACATCACAGTATAACTTACAGGGTTCGAGAGCAAGTGTGCATTTAAATAATCACTTAACAACAATGAATTTAATAATTTTTTTATCAATCTTATTTATTCAAAATATATCCCAGAACAATGCTGACGAAGAAAATGTTATCAAAAATAATATTTTACCAGTGGTTTTGTGGCATGGAATGGGTAAGTTAATAAATTTTATATCTTATAACTAAAAATAAGTTGTTTTCGATTAATTTTCGGCTATCGACACTGTTTCAAACATACACATGTAAAAATAAATTGATTAATAATAAATTTATAATAATAATAACTGTTCGAGATAAACTGCAGCAATGTATGTATGTTGATTTTAATAATTATAAAATGCCGACAGCTTCTTTATCAACAACACTACTGTTGCCGCGGGTCTATCTGGATTTAATAATAGGTCTTGGTAAATGAATAGATTTAAGTAAGATATGTCTAACTATTGAATAAAGGCATATTCATTCATACCAATACAACATGCGAACTCTTGTTAAGGTTTTTAAAGAAACAAGTGGAATAAATGCCTACTGAGATAATATGATGACATAATCCATTAGAAAACCCCTCATCCAACGGCTACAGTTGAATGCGGCTTCAATTTACATACACTCCAGTTCTAAAAATATACCTACGCATTATTTTTTTTTAAATTATTAAGTTGCATAAATCACACAAAATAGGTAATAAAAAGCAAACGTTTTTGCAAATGGAACGCATTTTGAATAGACAATTTTGTTTTATGATGTTTGTGAATATTCGTGTCTGTAAAACTGGTAGTTGTCAAACTAAATGCTTCCAATTCTACTAGTGCTTAGCTACTTAAGGCGTTTTTTTTTTTTAGTTCAGAGCAGAGTCTGAGTTGTCAAAAAATTTGTTAGTGTTTCTTTTTAAGAAGTTCCAAACAACCATTTCAAATCGATTTCAGATCGATTATTTAGTTTGTTGTAAAGAACTTGCAAACAAAAGTGTGCATTTAAGGTATATGAAATCTTGCTAAAAACGCAAGATCTGTTTTGACAAATTTTGTTTAGAAATAATTCGATTGTGTTCCGAAAAAATCAATTGTTTGGTTGTTTGGAATTCGACATCAGATCATTCAGAGCTCCAGATGTGTGTTTCTTTTTTCGTTCTTTACATATGTAGATCGCACTCGACGTGCTCGAATTTAATTGACTGAACATGTGAGTCACAAATAAGCCATACATACCCCCAAAACCCATTTGCTTACATTGTAATATTTGTACCTTTGAAACACTATCCATGAATAGATGGGTTTCGGGTCTTTATGTTATTAGTTTATGATGTTAGTATAAATTGCTGACGCACCAAATGCTATGTGTGTCAAGAAGGAAAATAGGAAGACAAAAATAATTAGATACATAAGTTGGCGAAAGAAGGTGATCGCTAGTTGATTTTCTGTATATGGGTGTGTATCAGTCTACAAAAAAGGGGAGGTTTTGTTTTATATTGCGTTTTATGATTAAAATGAAAATGTGTGGTTCAAGTGTGTTTAAAAAACATATCATTGTTCAGAGCTCTCTCTGTTTTGGAACAAGTTCAGTACATAATTTATGTGTTCGAACTCTGTTCAGTGCTCTGCTCTAAACAAAAAATGAAAACGCATTTAGTAGTGTTGTAAAAAGAGTGGTTCATCGATTTTTATCAAAAAAGAATTAAATTCTTGTACCAATGAAAAAGCACATACCTATACCAACAAGCATTTACAAACACACCAAAATTTAAAATCGCCAGTAAAAAAAAAAAGAAGTTCTGTTATGCCCTAAACAGATGTGCAGCTTTTTCATGTGCAGCGAGGGTTGACACATTCCAAGGTCTGCATGCAGCGCTCGCTGCACGATGTCTCTATTTCTAAATAGGCTGCCAAGTTTCATTGCAGCCACAGCAGCAACAAAAAATTTGAAATAATTGGTCCTTGGCATTACTGATATTGACTTAAAAAAAATATTTTTTGTTTTATGATTTTAAAAATGGAAGAAAATCTATGAATTGGTTAAGAAAAATAAATTTTTATATCGTAAGCTCTTGTTATACGAATCTTCATTAGAGACAAAATGAGCCTACGAATTTATTTTTCCCTTTTTAATTCATTAATATCCATTTTTAATCATTTTAATTTGTAGATTTTCGTACATATGTTATTAAATTTCTCATGGGATACAAGAGTATACAAATGTTTTTCGAATAGCTTGAGATTTATTTTTTGGTAGCCACTATTTTGTCACCAGCTGTGGTTTTAGACGGGATTACAACAACACCAACCTATACGGATAGCTATGTATTGATTTCTGAATGCGGACATAATTTTGGCAAAACTATACATCATAAATGTCAAAGAGTATGCACATGTGTTTTGGGAGGAGCGTTGTATGCAGCGATGCGGGCAGACATGCTGCACGTCTGTTTTAGCCATTAGGATCACGGTTCGGAGAGGGAGTCTGGATTACCAAATAAAACGTCATGAACGGATTGGCAGCATTTTTCTTGAATAATAAAATAATATTCAAAATCACTATAACAACTCCATAACATTTGAATACACAATTTTCTTTTGTTCATAATATTTTCTGAAAAAAAAACAATACAAACGCCGAACTGAAATTTAAACGGCAGAATAATCTCATTTTATTTAAACTACAAATTGAATCAGTTCAAGGTTTAAACGACACTGTGAAACCGAATAAATTGTTGATCTGAAGCTTAAACTTGCACTGTGAAACCGGGGGTAAGAGTACTAAAAAGGCAGGATTTTCTAGTTACTTTTCGAATGAGAGTATTCATTTTTATATATGTAACTATATTCAATTTGTAAAAAGTATCAATGCATTGACACTATTAAATTTAGAGTCGGTGTTAAACAAAGGAAAATTCATAAAATTCCATAAATCCACAGCAATTTTAAATTCAATGAAGAATGAATAAGTCTGACCCAAATGAAATTTGTTTTAATTTTTTTAAAGAGATTTAAGTTTGTATATTAAATGTTCGATATTCAAAAAAGATTACCTCTAAATTTCCTGAAATATCTGTCTGGTTGTGTGTGAAAAAGTTAAATAAAATATTATGTCAGTTTTCTTATTTCCTAAACCATGCCGATTTCTACCATAATTTTAGTCCAAGGTTGTTCTTATATAAACTTTTTGAGTATTCAAACGGCTTTAAATTAAATTTTCTGTTTTGGGCTAGTCAAGTAACAAAAAAGATACTGCATATATTGATGTCAAAAATGTTGAAATCTAGTTGTTTTTACATTAACTAGATACATGTTAAACTTAAGCCGACTCGATCGCTCACTGAAGTTCTGTACGTCGAAACCACTTGATTAAGCACAATTTTACGCGATACTAAACGAGAAAAATAAACTGGAGTCTTTAATTGTAAACCGGAGTGTAATATCTTACCTATGGCTTGAGAAGAGGCATTTGCGAAACACGGTTTATTTTTCCTTATTTGCTATACCTAGTTACCTGAATAATTAATTTGCCAATTCATGACGCAAAAATCAGAGTTAGTGTTTACATTTTTAATAGTGAATTCTTAAGAGCATTTGTTCATCGATTGAATCTTATGTACATTCAAACATATACAGATTCATTGCTCTCTGGATTCGAACTTCTGTATAAGGTACCTCAGTCTTATCGGAACTGTTTAACCAAAATTAAAAGATCAAATATCGTTTTAAAAAAAAATATCTATCTTGTTAAAATAATACCACCCATAACGACCGTCAAGCTTATATCAAGTGAACGATCTGGGTCGTATGCACTTGCACGAATTAATAAAATGGCTAAGAGATTCAAAGATTGTATTGTATTAAAAAATTCAATTTAAAGTGTTTTAAAAATTTAATTTAAAACAATCATTAGCACTCACACGAGTATTTAAAATTAACATATTTTTTGTTCATATGGAATATCACGTTAAAAGTCAAAAATCTAAAAATATACGATTCTATTGTGGTTTTCCATTGGGCATCGAGAAGCATTCCGAAGCGCCCGCAAGTGTTCTAAAGCCCTTCTATTGGCAAACAATCTTCTTCCGACGATTGTGAGAAGAGAAATCCTCTTCTCGATTTAAAATCAGAATCCACTTGAGGTGCACTAACACATCCATAATCTTATGTTAAAAGAAAACAGCAGTATCTGATTTTCTTTTTTATTCTGTCTTCGTCTTCATTAGATGATGAATTTATAATTGTAAACGACAGATAAAACATCAGAATTGAGTAGAAGCAATTAGTCTGAGAACAATAAAAAAATACTATGGAAATTACTGTTTTAAAACTGGTAGTTGTTTTCATTCCAAAATGTAGTATGTACACAGAAATATTTTAAGCAAAATTACCAACCGTTTTAGAGATAAATGGTGTTTTAAGTAATGCCGTTTTCCATTGGTTTCACTCAGTTATTCACTCATTCTGATGTTATGTCTTTATGTGTGTGTGTGTGGTTTTCAACTATAAATTTATCATCTGATGACGACGAAGACGAAGAATCAAATAGAAACACAGAGGTATGACATTTGAGTATTAATGTATTAGTGCTTCTTTGGTGTATTCTGATTTGATAAAGAAGAGAATTTCTCTTCTCAGAATGGCCAGAAAAAGATTTAGATGGAATTATGAAGTTGCAATGATTTTAGAAGATTTCCGAATGCTTCTAGATTTCCAATGGAAAACCACATAAGTACGGCAGTTTTGAAAAAAAATCGCTTAGCTGTTTATGTTCAGTCGAGCAGTTTTCTATTCGCTGCGCTGCACTCCCTTTTCTCTGTATTCATTCTGCGAACACTCTATTGCGATTCGCAGTGAATTCAGCTTTGCCAATTCCATAACCGGCACGTCGCGGCGCTGTGGCGATTTTTTTTTACGAGTCCAAAATATGACCTTAAACAAAACTGCAGCATTTCAGATAACAAACATAGCCCACATACCTAACCGGTGAAGAAGGTGACTAATGAACTATTACGAAATGTCTAGTGTCAAGAAGAGTTATTTCAATGTTAATGGACCTCATTATTCAAATTCAAAATAAGGGCTTCATGTGCAAGTTTGAATACTATACTGCCGCTTTGTAAATTCTCTTGTAAAATATGCTTACTTGTCAAATGATTTGATTTTTTGAACACCACTTTCTTGAACAGCAACAATACAAAACCTTCACGTTATTATATAATTGCGGTCAATCCTTCTAAAAATCTATCAATTACGTTTACAATTTTTCAGAAGACAACACAGTCTTGCAGTAAAATAACAATGCTCTAACGTTAATTATAAAAAAAACTTTAATGCTATTTGTACAAACTTAGTTCAAGCATTTGATCTTAGGCTTAGCAATTTTAACAATCTGATTATTTTAATTTTATAACAGGTGACACTTGTTGTTTTCCATTCAGTCTTGGGTCAATAAAAAAACTCATCCAACGAGAAACAAACGGCACATATGTTAAATCTTTAGAAATTGGAGGATCCATCATATCCGATTATCGCAGTGGATTTTTTATTCATCCCGACAAGCAGGTATTATTAAAACACACTTTTTCAGTTTAAAATTTAACCAGATTCATGTGCCTTTGGATCATCTATTATGTATAGATTGAAGATGCTTGCAATCAAATTCGTAATGATCCAAGTTTAACACATGGTTACAATGCATTAGGATTTTCGCAAGGTGGACAATTTTTGTAAGTTAAAAAAAAAAACTTAAAATTCAATAATTAATTGTGACATATATATTTAGGCGAGCTCTGGCACAGCGATGTCCAACGCCCCCGATGAATAATCTGGTATCATTTGGTGGACAACACCAAGGAATTTTTGGACTTCCCAAATGTCCATCACTGAGTCAGCCTACTTGTGAGTACATACGACGAGCTTTAAACTCAGCTGCATATGAAGGGTATACATTTTTTAACATAAATATATTAAAATCTAAAAATATAAAATATATAAATGATTTAATTTTGAATTTTGTAGGTGGATGCAGAAAGATCTTGTACAGGCGACTTACTGGCATGATCCACTAAATGAAGACAAATACCGAAATAAGAGTACTTTCTTAAGTCCTATTAATAATGCGCTACATAAAAATGCAGACTACATCCGGAACCTTCAACAACTAAACAAGTAACGACCATTTTCTTAAATATGGCCTTTTCGATTTAACCAAAGAAATACGATTTTTTTCTGAAATATATTCCATGCATATGCCAAACGTTTGGAAGAGCTCTTCCGACGGATTGGCTGTACTGCTCACGTTATCATGCCGTCATTACATAGACTGCTTTTACACCAGAGTGATTTTTAATCCTTTCTCCCGTTTTGGGCTCCTTTCGGTTGTAAATCTACTTTTAAGCACTGCGATATTTAATAGATGTTAACTTATGTGGTTTTCCATTGGTATAATAATTTAATAGTGAGTTTCATTCAAGAAAAGATTGGCTCTTTCTGTAAAAAGATTGGATCTTTTTGAATTTTACATTTCATTCCAACAAAAAGGGCAGATCTAGATCAAATCTTATCACGAAAGATCTGATCTCTGATGGGTTGGCAGATTTGTTCTGAATGCACACATACATGTAAAAAGTCTTTTCTGTCAACGGTTAAATGGTAATTATTTTGTTATTAATTTATTGTGAACCTGTGAACTAGTGCTACAAAAATTAAAAAAATTAATGATGGACCAAGATATTAATAATTTAGATTTTATGAATTTAGTAAAGTTTTTGATTGCTTCGTCTTCGTCTTCCTCGTCATCTGATGAAGAAGATATCGATGCTGTTACGCATAAAGGGCCAATCTGATATTTTCAATCAGATTTTAATGTTTAAAATATAAACTTTTAAATTTTTAAATTTGTTTTATTTTATTGTTCGATTGAATCGTTTCACATTATTATTTTCTATATTAGCGACGCGTTTCGGAATCAATGTTCCATCTGCGGGCAATGTTGACTGTTGAAAATATCAGATTGGCTCTTTTTGCGCAACACCATCGATATGTTCTTTTTAGGAATGTTTGTGTCAGTTATTCACCAATACTACAATATCTGGAAAAAAAAAGTTCCATTGAAAAGATCAAATCTCGATTCTGAGAGGAGATCTTAGAAATTTGAATGAAACTCCCTATCATTTTTTTATGATATAAATCTGCCAAAACACGGATTTCTACAATTAAATACTTCCATTGGGCAATAATAATTCATTTTTCTTCGATTCTGAAACAAATTCGCAGATCCGTATTTTTCGGTGAATTTGCCACTCTTTTTACTAATACCACTAAGCCCTAGTGCAATTGGAAACATTCAACATTTCACTGAAACTGAAACCATAGCAAGAGAAAATAAATATAATTCAAATCGAGTCCCATTCGCCTCGAAAAATATCAAATTCCGCGTCAAATTCTGAATTTACCAATGGAAAATCCCATTAGTTTTCTTTTCTACACATATCTGCACTCTTTACTGCAATTAATTTAGAAAAGTGCAATCGTACAAAAAATAAAATCACAAAGAAAAAAGGGCGATCCCTCTTCAATTTTTAAGCTGAGCTTAAAATCAGTAAGCTGAAATTGCATGATGTGAAAGCAGTCATAGAGGTTCGATCACTGATGGTAGTCACTCACTCGGTCACTAGCCGTGTTTTTTTCTAAGCCCGGGGGAAATTGTCTGAAAAAAACGATGAGTAGGATTAATAATTTGCAGGCTAAATCTAACAACAACTAATCCCCTCGGGGCTAAGCTGTTGGAGAGGATAAAAACGGTGCTACCAGTCTTTTTCATTATTTTCATTCTTTCAAATGACAAACTGCTAACAAGCTTTCTCACTAAGCCCTGTGGTCGTTTTTTTTTCAACTAATTATCCTGTTGCGGTAATTCGGACCTAGTTTATATTTAACATTTTACAAATACATTTTTACGGCGATGAGGTTTTCAAAAATAGCATTATTCTATATTAAAATCCTTTAAACATTTAATTTACTATGTACAATTTACTATACCTATTTACATAATTTCAGATTCATTATGGTTAAATTCGTTAACGACACCGTTGTTCAACCGAGGGAGTCCCAATGGTTTGGTTTCTATGCGCCTGGTCAAGATGAGAAAATTCTTTCACTTAGAGAAACTCCATTATATGTGAACGTAAGCTTTCCAAGAATATATTGTATTTGTTAAACGACCTAACTGTTGTTCTATTTTTTACTTTTAGGACGATCTTGGATTACAGAAAATGGATAAGGAAGGCAAGCTAATATTCCTTGAAAGTGAAGGCGACCATTTACAGTTTACAAGCGAATGGTTCAATAAAAACATATTGCCACATTTACTTGCAAATTAAATATTTTATTCAAGCAATAAACAATTTTCACAAAGTATGAGAATGAATTTGATTATAGAGTAAAGTAGTGTTGAATTATTTTGCGTTTAACTTCTAAACTTTGGCATTTATCTTGCTTTTTTCGTGTTAACTCGGTAAATTCGATCATTGGCAGCACCTATTTAGATTCAATTAAATGTGATCCAATATATCGAGAGTTGGCAGCACACTTAAAAATCATACCAGGGCTATTATTACGAAACGAAAGGCAAAAAAACTGTACACTGTCCAAATTTTCAAAAATACACATCAGAATTGTTTCTGGTCCACAGGAAAATGAAGCAAATCAGAGAAAGTATTCATAAATGCATATTAAAATGCATGCGCAAATGGTTTTTTCTGACATTAACATGATCGCATGTTAACAAATCAACCATGCATTTATGAAAGCACCCAAAATATTTACCACATAAAATAAAAAAATCTAACAGCCTGATGTTAAGGGCTTAGCATGATACTACTTAACAGTTTGCTATTACTAAAGCACTTTACTAATATTTTCCTAATTATAAACACTTATTAACTAGCACCATACTAAATCTATTTTCTTAATAAACACGCCTAAAATATTGCAAAAAAGTAAGCGACCATAAATTTTTGACGTTTGTAAATGTCAAAGTGGTATATGGATTTAGTACGATACTAAAAAAATAAAGTAGCCATTTTGAGATTTTAACTTTAGTACAATATTAAGAAAATAGTACGATACTAAGCTTGTTTAAAATTAGCAAAATCCTCTTTTTAGCCTAGTATCATACTAAAAATGATTTAGCATATTACTAAATCGACTAAGATTTTGCGCTATTTTTTAAGCCTATCTAACTTCATTCCTTCAATACTACAACTATGCTTAAAGTAATGTGTCAAAACAATAAAATACGAGAGCCAAACGCAGTCGTTAAAGTAAACGAGTATCGTTGTTAAAAAAACGACTATCGTAAAACGTAATCCCAAATTAACGATAACAAGGGACTTTGAACGATAATCGTAATACGTAATTAGGGCCCAGTCAACGTCACTATCCAGTTAAGGCGCCAGTTATAGCTTTCATTGAAACTCATCATTGAAAACTTTGACTATCAATTCTGAGGCACTTAAACAAATAAAACTGATGTCGTTTTGGTACCAACATAAAAGTAATAAGAAACGTAATTATATTTTGTCAAGAAATATTTTATTTGCTCTAACACTTTCTTGTAAATTCACTTTTGATTTTTCAATGATGTCAGCTGTTCATTGAAAACGCTTTCATCATTGAAATATCAAAAATGAATTTACAAGAAAGTTATAAAACAAATAAAATATTTTTTTCACAAAAAAAATTTAGGTATATCTCTCAGAATTGATAATTGACGAATAACAATAAATTAACCTGTGGAATGATCGTATTTTGTTTCGCGAAGATAAATTTTTGTTTTCTGTAATTTTTCCATAACAGTTCCTGAATTTAATATATCCATTATAAAAAGTTGTACAAAATGCACACCGGAAAGATAAGCGACTAATTTCTACTGTTTTATCCATCAAATGTGTTCTGTGCTTTAGTGTTTTGAAATAATTTAGTTTTCAAATTATTTACATATTTGAGTTTGTTATTATGCATTTTAATTAGTGTTTGTTATATCTGTCTCCTTTTAAGAACAATTCATTAACGAAATAAAAGTTTTTACTAAATATATTTAAATCTTTTATGATAAAAGTAACCAAAATGTGTCTTTTATTCTGTTATGAATTATAAAAGATTCCATAACAGATTGTGGCATGCTGAATACCAAAATTGCAGTTCGTAAAAGATTTGTTGAGAATTTCGAAGTTTTGACAGCTCATTAGCAGATTTCTTAACAGATTTCATTGCTGATTAAGCATGCAGAATACCAAGATTATAATTCATAAAAGATTTTTTGACAGTTTAAACTTTTGTATGAAAATTCATAACAGAATAGCAGAATAACAGAATAAAAGATCTCGCCGAATAGACCCAATTGTCATTATTGTCCTATTAGGAATGTTTTATTTAACTGAGAAATTTGATCAAGAGAAATTGGCTGATATGATATATACAATGATCCGATGTGCCTAGAGGCGATAACACGCTAAGCAAGAGATAAAAATAAGACAGTTATTTTTGTTTTAAATAAACATTGCATGTTTAGATTGAATAAATATATACTCATAATGATGTTAAGAATACTCACGAAACCCTGGAAAAGTTTATTCCCGATATCAATTAATCCCGAGGCAAGCTTTTAAACTCATTCACGTTCTCAACATTCGAATTAGAGAAAAATTTATTGGCAAATTTTGATTTACACTCATGAATAAAAAAAAAACAAGATTACGACACTTCTTTGTTTTTCTTATTTTATTGAAGTCATATGTGAAACAAAATCCATTAATCCACAAACAACACAACAATTTGCAGATTTCGTTTCACATAGACGTCAATTAAATAAGAAACACAAAGAAGTGTCGTAATCTTGTTTTCTTCGATTCATGATTTACAATAACCCTCAATATTGTTTGTATTCACATTTTTTTACAAATATAACAAAAAAGGCGAATTATTTACAGTGGAAAATTTACAAATTTATCAAAATCATAAAATAATAAGCTTTTTGTTATTCGGCTACCAAAAAGTTTATCAGAGAGCACTATTTATTAAAATTCTCAAAGGGAACACTGTTGGGAGTTTTCCATGTGTAAATTCGGAATTTGATACGGAGTTTGATACTTTTCGTGGCGAATGGGGCGCGATTTGAATACAATTTTCTTTTGTTATGGCATTGGCGTATATTCGTTTCTGTGAAACTGATAGTTGTCAAACTGACTACTTCCATTCCAATTAAACTATGGTTTAGAGTGGTAGATTCACCGAAAAATACGGATCTGCGAATTTGATTCAGAATCAAAAACAAATATTTTTTGTTGCCCAATGGAAGGATTTAATTGAAGAAAACCATGCTTTGGCAGATTTATATAAAAAAAAAAGAATTAAATTCTTGTATCAATGCAAAACCACATATCAAATCTATTCCAAATACATCTGCAAAATTATAAAACATATAACCAAATTAATTAGTTTTTGATTTGATGTCCAAGGTATTCAACACCTTAGGTTTGTTCGTTGAGCACTGAAGTCGCCCTAGGGTCGATCTAAAGCGTTTTTTGAAAAACCTAAAGTCACCAAACAAATTCTGTTTTTTGAAACCTAGGGTCGCCCTCAACTCGCCCTGAAGTAGAACTAGGTTTTTAGCAGGGGCAACTTGAGGTAAATGAATAAACGTCACAGTCACATGAGATCTGAAGTAGGAATTTGCGATATTGAGGAGAATATCGAGTACTCATCATCGATGTTAATAGTTATCGAATCGAAAACATGGATGTGTTGAAGGGTTTTTCCTTATTCTTCTTTTAATATCAATATTGAATCATCGATTTATTGTTTTAATATTGATATTTCAATAACATAGATGGAGTTATCATCATCCCTAATCTGAAGCATTTGTTTTGTTGTGAATTCTCGTTTTGTATGCAAATTGTTATTTTTAAAATGGAAATAACGGGTGATTTTTTTGCTACTTGGTTTTTGACGTTTATATTTTTCACAGATCACACATGACAAATTCCACGAACATTTGACATTTCGATTCAGTATTGTTTGCCATTTCATCATGAATAGACTTACGCCTGAACAACGTTTGCAAATTATTGAAATTTATTATCAAAATTCGTGCTCTGTGAAAAATGTGTTTCGCAAGCTACGTCCGTTTCAGCGACGAGGCTCATTTTTGGCTAAATGGATACGTGAATAAGCAGAATTGCCGTATTTGGAGTGAAGAACAGCCAGAGGCAATTCAGCAGCTACCAATGCATCCCGAAAAATGCACTGTTTAGTGCGGTTTATGGGCAGGCGGCATCATTGGGCCGTACTTCTTCAAGGACGATGAAGGCCGCAAGGTTACGGTCAATGGAGAAAGGTACCGTTCGATGATAACAGATTTTTTTTTGCCGAAAATGCAAGAATTGAACTCGGTCGACATGTGGTTCCAACAGGACGGTGCCACATGCCACACTGCACGCGAAACCATGCATCAATTGAGAGGCGAATTTGGTGAGCAGTTGATCTCACGTTTTGGCGCAGTCAATTGGCCACCAAGATCATGTGATTTGACCCCGTTAGACTATTTTTGTGGGGCTATGTTAAGTCAATTGTCTATGGGGACAAGCCAAACACGATTGCTGCCTTGGAAGCCAACATTGAACGCGTCATTGGTGAGATTTTGGTCGAAATGTGTGAAAAAGTTTGCCAAAATTGGACCTTCAGAATGGACCACCTGAAGCGTAGCCGCGGGCAACATTTAAGTGAAATTATTTTTAAAAAGTAAATGGCAGAAATTGATTTATCGATCCAAATAAAAATTTCATTCCCTTTTTACAAGTTTCTGTTTTTTTGAATTTTCAAAAACCAAGCTCTTAAAAAATCACCGTTTAAGACAATACTCAAATTAATTTTCAGACACCGACTTGAAAAATGGGAAGCTTTGAAGTTGTGGATTGTGCATAGGGGCACAAAAAATGTACTAAGAACTTCAATTTAACATATTTTAAGTTTTAATTATTAAATGACATACTCGTAACATGCTTTTCTGCAACATAAATTTATTGGCCCGCGGGTATTTTTTTAGAACCGAAAACCCCAGATTTTTTTGACAACTCTTGGGGTTGTCAAAAACGCCTGGGTCGACCCTAGGTAAAGTTCAACGAACGAACCTACTTATTATTAAAGAAACATGACATTTGAAAAAAAAATCTGGCCGCCTTAAATTTACATAGAAAGTTTATTTTTTCTCATAATTTTTGATTTTTTTTTTTCGATTTTTTAAATTAATACATTTTGTTTTTTTTTTTTAATAATAATATGTATAACAGAGTTTTATATAAAAGATTAAAATAAATTTGATTGCCAAAAATACTATAGAAACAAAAAACAATTTTAACTTAATTTTTACGCATGCAGAACAAACATAGTATTATTTACAAATAAAACAAATTAAAGGCCTGAATAAAAGAAGAAAAAAACAATACTTAGCGCAGTTGGTGCTTTTATAAAAAAAAATGCACTCAAAATGGAACAGGCTAGTTCTTAAATTGGTCTTGAGTTTAGATATAGTATTTAAATTTTTTATTGAATGCTTCTATATTATGTATATGTGTTATATAGTTATTATATTAAATTAATTTGATTAATAGTACAAAAATATTATATTAAGTGATACATATCTATAATTCGCATTTGCTTTCTACATATTTATTGAATAATTGCTTTCTGAAGGCATTTTTATTCGGCACACGCACAAAATGTAAAATTAAATTAGAGACTCAATATGCTCATGTATATATATATATATATATATATATATATATGTATGTATACCGTTATTTGTTTCAAATACAACAGTTTCATTATTTTATAAAGAAACTGTTATGGAATTGCACCGTAACAACTTTATTATTTGTTCATATTATTTGTAAGAAGTAAACTAAATATATGTATATGTATATATATTTTCTTCATTATAATAATTATATTATATGTATTTATTTAACAACAGGTGAACCAAAGAAACCCAAAGAAATGCCAGAGAAGGATAGTGTTTTTTTTTTATAGAGCTTTATAAAAAAAAAGGATTAATGGTGATGATGTAGCAGCTGTTGTTATCGGGGAATTGACTTCATAATTTTGATTTTGGTTTTGCGTTTCTGGCAAAAAATACTTCGGGATTCTTATGAGGTTTTTGAATTTCACGGAAATTATTAACAATCTTCTTGCTCTCGTCCTTGGGACACGACTGAAGATTTCTAAACACGGAGACCTGAAAGATAACAAAAAATTAAGTAAATATAATAATTAGACATTTATGTACATTTTTATTGTTATTTAGCAAAATTTTCGAAAAAAAAAATGAAAAATGTTCTTAAATTTAAAGTGCCACACATCAGCCGTGTCGTCGTGACTATCAAGTACAGCAAAGTAAAAATTTTAAAAGGAAAACAATAAGAACATACTGGGAAATACTTTTCCTTTTCATCCGAAGTATAATTGAGGTCCGATAATTAGTAAGTCTATTCAATTATAGAGGGCATTGAAGTGATTTTTTTTAGTGATGTATGTTTGTATTTCTTTTTTCCTTGTATTTATTATGCTTTTTGACAGAAAAAAAACACAGATGTGAAAATCCCTACATATTAAAATAAATAAAATCAAGTTGGAGTGTGTATCGTTTTCGTGAAAATGTTTTACTTAGCCGTACTTGCTAGCCACGAGAACACGACTATCGTTAAATGTGTTTCTTTATTAGAGGGATCCTATTTGTGTTTCTCCCAAAATCACTTAGGCTCTTTTGCTGATACACAACTAAGCATTTAAGTTCTACTTAAGCACTTATGTGACAGTTTACACAGAAGAAAAAGTAGCCCATAAGCGTTTTAAGTTGAACATAAATATTTATGATTCGTACCATCAAACGGGCCATATATCGCAGAAGAGTGAACTAGAATAGGCATAGTTTACTTCTGATGTGGTGTCTGAAAAAACGTCATTTCCTTAACGGAGATCCTGTATCCACTAAATTGTTTTACTTGGCCTATTACCCCGAAGATTGAAATAATTTTTTTTAACAAAACAAATTATGTACTTTTTTCTAAAAAAAAAAAACAGCAATAATAAATTTGTCTGATGAAAATTCCGCACAGATTTTTTCCGTAAAGAATTTTTAAGTTGCACCATGTTTATGGAAAGATATGTTACATATATATGTTATGTAAAAAATGTTTTTTTTTTAAGTTTGCCATTGCAAATAATTTTTTAATAAAACTTAATTTACTGAAATATGTCTAGTCGAATGGAAACTTCTTGCATAACCACTGTTTAATTTTTTGATAAGCTTTCGCTTGTTCATAAAAATTTGTTTATGTTATTGAGAATGGGATTTCGAATGCTTAACATGGTGTTTATAGAGGTAAGTCTAAATACTTTCACTAATTTGGTCGAGTTTACACATTTTTGTTATTGGACAATGGAAACTTGTGGCCAAGTTGATCCATGGTACAGAGACATCTTTTAACAGAACCTATTTTATTATTGCATCCATTTTTGAATGGTAATAAATTATTTAAGGATTTTGAAATAAAGATCAAGATGTTGTATTTGATTCTAAGCTTTTGTTCAATTGTAATGTTGTAGATGACCTGCTATTCTACATAAGGAAACTTAAACTACAGCCATTATTTGAGCTACATCTTTATCTCACTGCGTTCAATGAATTCAACATCAGTAGCTGGGAGACCAAACTTTGCTTGGCATCTGTCAAATTTCGAATTTGACATGCAAATGTAGCATGCTATTAGCTGCGTTTTATTATCTACGGGTCTGGGTTATTTCTTAATAATTACAAAAACAACAATAGATCCATGTCTCAATCGGGCTTTCTATCTGGGTTTGCAACTATTAGTATTAAATTTGGCGAACAGAGGGTACATATAAGTACATAACCCAGATCGTTTTATTTTCACCATATGGGTTATTGGCGATAATAAAACACGGCTAATCCTGCTAATATTATAAATGTAAAAGTTTGGATGGATGGATGTTTGTTGCTCAATAGCGCCAAAACGGCTTAAAGGATTTGGATGGAATTTGTTACAGAGATAGATTATAATTTGGAATAGAACACAGAATACTTTTTATCCCGGTAAATTGTATGGTTTCCGTGGAATAGATTTGTTTTAATTTTGCATAGATCACATATGGCATATCTGCTCATTCTACAAATACCCAACATAGCTTTTGTTCACAAGAAAACAAAAAGCACGCACACACACACAACATGCAGCTGCCGTTTCAGTATTCAATCTAGTGTTCCAAGCTCTACTTACTAATATTGTAAATGGCCTCGTTCGGTGCGAGATACCGATAGCCTTTCCAAGATACCTTTGTTGCGGGTTTGTTTTCGCACGATCCAGATAGCTTTCTCTGTTATGTCAGTTGTACTGCATGCTTATCTGCAGTTCCTCACATTTCCAAACGAATCCAATAATTTTTGGGTAGCTTGAGATTTGTGTTTGACAACATATGTTTAGTTCATCAGCTGTTTTTTACTTAGGCGCTACAACAACACAAAGCAAACCGGATTGGTTTGGTTGTGCCATCCAAACGAGGCCGATGTGAGTAAACGACATAACGAATTTTGATGAAATTTCATAAGTGATGGATGGGACACTGGATTATCGGATAGATAATTTTCATACCGATACGGTTCCTATTTTTTTTTTCTTTTTAATTTTAACTATATGCCTGTAAGACCTAAGGTCTTTTAAATGCAGCCTGAATTGCACGGCACTAGTTTGGCACAGTGGATTTGAGAACCAGGTATTGACTGTCTCATTTTTAACCCATGGGCGGCATCCAATGAAAATTGGAGGTATAGAAAAGAATGCGCCTAGCGTGGGGATCGAACCCACACGTCTAAGTTAGCAATTAAGCACTTTATCCACTGCGCCACTGCCACCCAACATATTTGAGTGGTTTAATATGAAAAAAAAATATATACTTGGGTGTTTATTCCTTATTCACGCCTCAGCCATTGAATAGATTATAATGAAATTTGGTAAGCAGATGGATGAGAAACTGGATTATCCTACAAAAATTATCGATTCAAATGGGAGAGTTTGTGTATTTGTTCTGCTTTCACGCCTCAACGACTGAACGGTTTTTAAATAATTTTTTTTAGGTGATTAGATGATGTCATTAGATTCCCGTGGGATAGAAAGTCTGTAGCATCGAACGGGTATCTGCTAAATTTTTTATATTTAAAGAAAACCTTGAAGATCAGAAGCAACTAATCAGGATCGAAAAATCAACATTTCTTGGCAACCCTCGGCTACGGTACTGAATAATACCTCCTCTTCCTCATAAAAAACAGACTGTGAAATGGTAATGAAAATCATTAGAATCCTTTCCAAAATAATTTTTAAAATTTTTCTCTTGCTCAAAAGAAAACGACATCCAAATCATTTGATGAGTTCCGACGTCACTGCCTATCACTGTTTTATCGTTGCTTTTTTAAACAGTGTTCTTGTCAAATATTTAACTGGATTTTACTCCGTAAATAATTTCACCGTAATCCACACTCCACCAGGAATGCTCATCATCATTAGGCGTTTTTTTCTTTTTTATTTCAGAGCAGAGTCTGAGTTGTCAAAAAGTTTTTTGTGTTCTGGGTTCCGAATGTGTGTTTATTTTTTCGTTCTTGACATGTTTAGAGCGCGCTCGATGTGCTCGTTCATAAGCGTCTGAGCATTATGAGTTAATTACTAAGCACACGAAATGTCATGTAGCAAGAAGGAAAATGTAAGAAAAAAAGTATAAAGATGCAATCAAAATGGCGGAAGAAATTGGATTCCTTTATCTGTGCACAAAATAAGGGTTATTTTGTGTTGTACTGCTGTTTATGGTTTAAATTAAAAAAAAAATTCTGGTTTGTGTCGTTCAAGTGAACTTATGTCGTTTTCGATTGGTAATAATCCAGAAGAACTCTGGATGTGATCTTGAAATTGATATTAAGTCGGGTTAAGTGCCTCCCGGACGACCAATCGAAAACAAATTATTATAATGTTCGGATTATGCCAATATGACTTTAATTATATTCAAATTTACAGATTATTTTAATCTTTAATAATAAGTTTAGTTGTTAGCTTAACCCTAAACTTCACTTTTAATCTTATATTATAAACAAAACACATGTTTAACTTCGTGGCTTAGTGGAAACGATACGTTTGTGTTTTCATTCTGACAACCCCTAATTAAAAGATAAATACAAATATTTTTCTCAACTGTCTAGAAGCCTCTGCCGTGAGGTTTTGTTATTGTTTTTGTTGCGTTTTGAATTAAAATGAGCAAGTTAAATAACCAGTTAACTTGTTTATTGTAGGTTTTTATTTGCCAAAAGCTAAGGTCATCATAATTATATCCTGATCGTTATTAATCAACTAAAATATAATAGTAATTTACATGTCTTGTTTCGCAAGGCCCCAATTAACTACGGTAAATTACAATGATAACACGAGTCTCCAAATGAATGCACGTCATTTCTAAAGGTTGTAACTTCGGTTATAAATGACGGATCTTCAAAGTTAAGGGATCTTAAAAAGGATGTCGAATATGAAGCTACATTTCCTAATAATAAATTATTGGGAGGGAACAAACATTTTCTTACTGAGTTGTGTTTGACTCATGCATCAATTTTATGTCCGCTTTAAGAATCCAAATTTTGATACAAAAATGTGAATTCTGAAATATTATATTTTTACTAATAACTAATTCAAATAAAAAATGCGGTATGACCCATTTTTTAATTTAGAAAAAAAAACATTTTAATTTAAAAAAAAAATCAAAGCGAAGAGAAAGACGGAAAGAAAAGGGCGCGATGTTCTGAGACTAGAGCTGGTTCTTGTCTCAGATTTATATACAGGGATGGCGGCTGAACTAATGCGTAGAGAATTACCTTGTCTTATTTATTTATGTCTCTTATAATTCGCATTATTTTATTTATTTCATTGTCATATTTTCACATGTTGTTAATGTTATGCCTGAACAGCATGTTATGAGTAAACCAGCAACTCATTTTATGACAATTTTTAGAATTGTTTTTTTTTTTAATGGAATATAAGAAGACATAAAAAGAAATGGCAGGAATCGAACCTGCAGCCACGAGGTTGACAGGCGAGCACACAACTATCGCGCCACGGCCACCCCCGAACCTACAACCAAAACTCGTTTGACAGAACGCTGCATGCAGCATTTGCCCGCCGTATAACAGGTGCTGATGTATCAAACCGAGTTGTCATTGACACACAAGATAGTATGTCAATGCGAGTTGTATTTCGTTGCATATGTCAACCATTTGCTTTAAGATCACCTCCATCCGGAGCAGTGAAAATTTACGATTTTTCAGAGGTTTTTTAATCCATCAACATCGTAGCCATCCATCAAAGAAATTTGACAGTTAATTGCCTAACAGATAGGAGACATACATATATCCGGAGCAGTAAAAAAAACTGAAAATTTCCGGTTTTTTAGTCCATCGACATCGTAACAAATCGGTTAAAATTTTTATTCAATTTGGGACTTTACCAATCTGTCAACATAAAAATTAACAACTAACCATTGATTGAGTTGACAGTTGACAGATGCGATCATGCAAAATTACAAACGAAAACAACTATAAAACAATTTATAGTATAATAATCTAAAGTTAATATGAATGCCAGTTTTATAAATTTAAGTTTAAAAATGAGTTCGTTTCACAGAAATAATTTCACTCCGCAAAAATATATATAAAATTGGTAAATGTCAATTCACCAAAGTGATGATTTTAATTTTTTGTTAATAAACGACACAGAGATATATTGCTGTTTGTTTAAGAGCGAAAATACCTTTTTAAATTAATTCTTCCTTTTTGGTTCGATTGTTACAGCCAGAGTCGATGATTTCAAACCTAAGACCGAGTAGATATACCGAAACCGAACCGGAACCAATCTTTGCTGCGTTATTACAAACCGACCCGAAATGTCTTTAAGCGTTTTTCTTTTTTAGTTGAGAGCAGAGTATGAGTTGTCAAAAAATTTGTTTGTTTCTTTTTAGCTCAGATCATTCAAAGCTCCGAATGTGTGTTTCTTTTTTCGTTCTGAACATGTGGAGATCGCACTCGATGTGCTCGGACATAATTGACTGAGCATGTGAGTAAATTTCTGAACGCACCAAATGCTTATATCAGTGTTCAGAGCTCGGTCTTTTTGGGACAAGTTCAGTGCATAATCAATGTGTTCGAACTCTGTTCGCTCTGCTCTGAACGAAAAAAAAATGCATTTTGGGTTCAAGTAAAAGCTAGCTATGTTTGAACCAAAAATTAAACCGGTTTAACCCGGTTTGTGGCTAACTCGGATGGACTCAGTTTAACAAACCGAGTTAACACATCACTAATGGAAGATGTTTGTTTTAATATTGCCGCTGCGTTTGCGTCTGACATTGAAGGCTGATTTCCAATAGCGCGTTCGCCTTAGAGAAGCTTACATTACTTTAACAAGCATTACGTACGTGCGACATGACATATGACTTTAAGCCACGATAAACAGATAATAAGGTATGCTCATTAGATATACCCATTTCGCCATCTTGCTTATGATGTGACGTCATCGTGTTCTGCTAGTTTGACAAGCGAGGTCATTAATTGTAATTTATCAATTGTTTTTTTTTATTTTATTTGTTTTCGCGTTTAAAAAGTGAATTTTAAAATTTGAAAATGGTTGTGTGGGCTGTTTTGGGGTGTAATAATTCACCGGGCAGAAAAAACAATGAAATACCTGGTAAATATACTATTAGTGTGTTATCGCCTCTAAGCACATCGGACCATTGTATCATATCAGCCAATTTCTCGTGCGCAAAGTTCTCAGTTAAAGAAAGCATTCCGAAGAGGACCGTATGGCAATACGAGAAAGCCAACTGGGACGGTCTGAATAATTTCTTCAGGATCTTTAACTGGTCACTATGCTTCCTCGATAGTGACGTTGACTCCAGCGCTAATATGATTACAAATATAATTCTTAAGGGGATGAAAGCCTTTATACCGAACAAAACCAAAAGCATCAAACCAAAAGAAAACTCATGGTTCGATTTGAGCTGTAAGGAGGTTATCAGGTTGAGAGAGGTAAGTTTCCGATGTTATAAAGCCAACCCATCTGAGGAAAACCGGAATAAGTTCAAACAAGCTAGAAAGACCTGTAATAGTCATATTCAAAGAACCAAATTTCTACATGAGCAAAAATTAAGGCAAAAAATACTACAATGTCTCAAAGGTAGTACAAATTTTTGGTCATTTGTAAAAAACGTACGAAATTCCACCTGCTCGTCGGTTTCAACGCTCGTTTCCAATAACACTCCTGTGGTAAGCGCATAAGAAAAAGCAAATTTGCTAGCAGCTCAGTTTGCTGCTAATTCTACGCTTCCACAAAGTGTCATGACTCCTCCTGTACTTGAGAGCATAAACAGTTTCATGGGACGTATCTTCTTTCGTACTCGTGCAGTTGCTAGAGTTCTAAAAGATCTTGACATACACAAATCCGCTGGTCCTGATAGTATCTCCCCTATTTTTCTGAAGAGGTGTTCTTCTACGCTGGCAAAACCACTGCGTAAGCTTTTCCATCTGTCCTACTCTACTGGTCTCTTTCCGAGTGGATGGAAAACAGCATTTGTCCAGCCTGTCCCCAAAAAAAGGCGAATCTTCTTCACCCTCTAACTACCGTCCAATTGCACTTACGTCCCTTCTTTCCAAGGTCATGGAAACGCTGATTAACTAAAAAAGGAGAAAATAACGAAGAAGAAATAAAGAGGAGAGGAAGGCCGACAAACCAGCTTAAGAAATATCTTGAAGAACAAAAGCTCCTTAATGACCGACAGTATGGATTTCGTAGCAATAGGTCCACTGGTGATCTGATGGTATATCTCACCGATAGAGTTGATAGAGTTTGGCATCAGGCTCTCTTATCGAAAATGCGTGCATTTGGTATCGAAGAATCTCTTCTTCGTTGGATTAGAAATTACCTTTCGGATCGCTTAATACAAGTTGTATTGGACGGTTTCAAGTCTGATATTCATAAAATAAATGCTGGTGTGCCCCAGGGCTCCGTTCTGTCTCCGACTCTCTTTCTCATTTTCATTAATGATCTCTTGTCTGAAACTTCTAATCCAATGTACTGTTTTGCTGACGACAGTACCCTCAGCTTTTCATACTCGTTTTTAGATTCTCATCCATGTCCTTCGGATGTGGAACTTGAACGGCAGCGTATGATTAGCTCATTAAATTCTGATCTAGACAGCATGGTCTAATGGGAAATAAAAAGCTTCGTAGATTTAATGCTTCAAAAACACAATGCTGTCTTCTGTCGTTAAAGCGAGACCCTCCCCCAATGCCGTTGTCCATTAGCGGCGCTTGCATCGAGGAAACCGAACAACTTTCAGTTCTCGGTATGTGCATCACTGACCACCTTTTGTGGAATGAACACATATTCGACGTCGCCAAAAATGCTGCAAGATGTTTGGGTTTTCTGAGACGATGCAAGAAATATTTCTCCCCTTCTGATCTGGCTGTAATCTATAAATCCTTTATTCGTCCAAAGCACGAGTACAATTGTCATATTTGGGCAGGTGCTCCCATAACGCACTTAAGTCTCCTGGACAGAATCCAAAAAAGAGCTTTAAAAATGATAGGTGATGAAACAATAACTAAAACAATTGAGCCTCTCTCGCACCGTCGCAATGTTTCATGCCTTTCATTATTTTATCGGTATTATAATAAACAGTGTTCTAGTGAAATAGCCAGTTGCATTCCTCCCCTTAAACTATTCAACCGTAACACTCGCGCTTCTAGGAAAGCCCATCAATTTACCCATGAGCCCAACTTCGGACGTACTGTCAAGTATAGAGATTCTTTCTTTAGCCGCACAACACGAATGTGGAATGCTTTACCCGACCGAATTTTTCCCTCCCATTGCGATAATAAGGCATTTAAAACCAATGTACATCGGTATCTCCTGTCAAATCCTATCCCATTTTCCTAATCGCTCGCACTGTGTATTAACATTTTAAGGGTATTCATAACCCCTTGAGTGCGCGCAGTTTAAAAAAAAAAAATAAAATTAAAATTTCACTATCTCCTGAAAAATGTGCAAATTCTGCATTAGTGCTTGTGGTAATAAGAATTATTATTCTTTAAAAAGCAGTCGTGTTTGCTCAGAACATTTTGTTGAAAGCGACTATGCAATTAAAGATATACTTTTAAATGTTCCTGAAAATA
Organism: Philhelius pedissequus; assembly: GCA_910595825.1. Lineage (NCBI taxonomy): Eukaryota > Metazoa > Arthropoda > Insecta > Diptera > Syrphidae > Philhelius > Philhelius pedissequus. The sequence goes on from OU343162.1 coordinate 46,250,655, forward strand.
AGAGATCTTTAAGAAAGGAATCAGTACCATCAAAAAAATTGCCAAATGAACCTGAGCAATCTTCGAGAGACAAAAGACAAGAAATAAGAGAAAACAAAAGGATCATTAATAAATGTCTAGCTGCTTTCGAAAAGTAATAATTTGAAATAAACTGTCCTATAACATATATTTAACCATGTTTAATACCTATAGTTGTCACAAACTCTCCACAAGTAACTTTGTCCCCGAATGTCCACAAGAGGAAGAATTTTATGGAGACCATACTCAGGAGGATTGTTTGTATTACACAAATTGTAGCACCCAAATAGAGTAAGATATATGTACTTGGAAATCATTTTGAGTTACCTAAAATAATATTTTATTGTATTCTCTTTTCTAAAATAGAGTTGAACACAACTGCAGCAAGGAACTAAGAATCATGGAACTGGAAAGGCAAGTCAGCAGATTGAAGAGCATTCTGAAGCGGGAGAATCAGCAGGCACAAAATGATGAGGCTATGAGGACATCTTTAAGAGGGATATTTACATCTACCCAAGAAGAAAAAATTGGAGCATCCCAATAAAAAGACACGCTGGAAAGCTGAGGATATTTATTCAGCAATGCCCCTATATTCTGCTGGTGCCAGATCCTATAGGCTACTTGGGTGGATGAAAAGGCGGAAGGTGGACTTAAGAAACCAAGCGATACATTCCTTGAAAATGTTGGACTTTTGGAAAATATTTTTATTAAACACAATAAGGAACATCTATACATAGAAGGCAAGTTCCTGGAAAAACATTAAAAAAAAATGCTGAAGCTGTGCCTCTAGATATAAGTGTAAAAAAACTATTTTTTAAGTGCAGACTGTATTTTAGAATTAAGCATTTAAACAAATAATTTTTAATTAAAATTAACTGTAAGAATAGAAAAATAATAAAAACAATACAAAGAAATGGTCTTCTCTTCTCTCATCTTATATCCGAACCAGTTGACGATGACGTCACACCACAGCTGTCAAAACACAATGAGCATACCTTATTATCTGTTTATCGTGACTTTAAGCGAAAGTAAAGTGGATTTAGGAATTTCCATCAGACATCAATTAACTGTGATATATAAGATTTTAGTGTGGGATAAACAGTGGGATATAAAAAAATGCAATGTCGAATTTCAAAACGCAAAAGTTTTTTTTTTTGAACTAGAGCGTTGCTTATGTTACTTTGGTTTGTGTACTGGCTAATATATACCGACTTGTGATATTAGTACCCAACGGGTTATAAAATAATAACACTATACCTAAATTGCTATGTTGGGACGTTCGTGTTGAGAGAAAAATCTGTCAACACGACGCCCAACGCGACATTGTAAATCAGTGTTTAGCTATTAGAAAGACCCAATGAATTTCTAACATTTTAAACTTTTCACCAAAGCCTGGAAACAAAACGCAAAAGTAATTTTTTTTGACACATCAGATATTGCTATGGTACCTCAGAAATAATAAGAATTCCATTATTCCAACAAAAAAAAAATCAATTTTACCTGCTCCCGCGATACATAGATCGGTGTTCTATAAATAATCCACGTCACACTTTCAAAGTACGGTGCTGTCGTCAGAGATCCTTTATAAGTGTAATAGTGTTTGCTCAGCTCTTGTAATCCAATCCAGGACAAACAGTCTGTGCGCATTACATTCATCATCATTTCGGCAAGCGTGTCAAGATAAAAATAAAAAAAATAAAACACATTTTTTTTCATTGAGTAAAGCCATTCTTTTATCAGACATATGACCAACCATCAAACCTGAATCTAATGATGCGGTTGTGTGGATTTTCTGCACAATCCGTATCCCCTCGGTGACTTTTTGAAACTCGGGACAGTCTTTTTCTCCACAGGCTTGTATAAAAAATGCAACGACCGCAAGGCCGTCTGGTTTATTTTTAGCCTCAGCAAAATTTTCATACTTTGAATTGTAGTGCACCGCATGCGCCTCCATGGAATATGTCATACCTTCTAGCGTGTGCTCACAGCCAGAATCATCGGTTTCGGCCCAATGAAAATGTATCTGCTCAAATATATACTTGTCTTCGCCTAATACTCCACCAATTATGAATGGTTGTTCCGGACGCTTAGAAAATGTTACCATTGCCGAGGTGCCAGTATTGGCAACCCTAGCCACACCTACTGGCTCCCAATGACCATGGTATTCAAGTGGATCAACATCGTCACGATGTTCGATAGCACGGTTACTGATCTCGATAGGTGATTGAACTGGCATCTTTGAACTCTTCTTGTTATACCGAATTCAAATTAAATAAAAATTATTACTAAAGATGATGACGAATTCTGTAAAGAGAAAGATAAAATCTAAATTAGTAAAATGAACAGTTAAAGTTCTGGATTTTATTGTATGTACATATGTATGTAAGTTAGGTAGATAAATATTTATTAAGTACTCTGTGTGCATTATTTGAGAACGTGAATTGTATGCAAGTACATATACATATATACAAATGTTGTAAATTGTATACATACCATAGCTTTGATTACCGTAACAAAATTCAATATTTTGTACTTGAGGGAAATTTGTTTAGCTTAAGATTAGAAATTATTGCGCCCCTTGAGTTTAATCTTTAAGTTTATATCTAACAGCCTGACACTTGTAAAATGAGTGGAATTGATCCTATAGATTAGGTTAAAATCAATTGTTAGAAACTATGTGAAAAAATAGTTTCAACATTGTGTCTGACATTAAATTTAAATAAATTTTATTGGCGCAAAATTTTAGTCGATTTAGTAATATGTTAAATCATTTTTAGTATGAAACTAGGTTAATTTTTAACGAGTTTAGTATAGTACTATCTTCTAAACATTTTACTACCAAAGTTAAAATCACCAAATGGTTACTTTATCTTTTTAGTATCGTACTAAATCGATATGCCACTTTGACATTTACAAACGTCAAAAAGTTATGTTCGCTTAGTTTTTTGCACTCTTTTAGGCGTGTTCAGCTGCAGTTAATTAAAAAGGGTTAAAAATTAAGAATATTTTAGTGCTATAATATTAGCAAATTGCTGTATATTAACGATCTCATTGATTACCTTCCCGGCTGCGTTGAGTTCGCAGGAGTACACATTAAGGCTTTGTTATTTGCTGATGATATAGTCATGTTCGCGTATTCCGCGGAAGCTATACAGCTCATGATTAACAGATTATACCATTACTGTGGCTTATGGAACTTAACTGTTAATACGCAAAAGTCCAAAGTGATGATCTTTAAAAAATGTAGTTGTAGAAATGCCTCCAACCAGAAATGGACATTTAACGGTGAAACTTTAGAATGTGTAAACGATTATAAGAACTTAGGTGTAATTTTTTCGGGAAATTTAAGCATCAAGAAGCATTTAGAAGAAAAATTGAAAAAGCGAAAACAGCCATTAATATCTCGTGGAAAAGATGCTTCATGAACAGAAACATTGCGCATAGCAGTAAGCACAAAGTCAGAGTATCCTGTTGTATGGTGCTCAAGTATGGTGGTGAAAGAAGTCTCATACGATAGAGACGCTCTTAACGCATTATATAAAACGGATATTCCGTGTACTTACTAACACGCCAAATTATGTTGTAATGCTCGAGACCGGTTTGTCACCTCTATTCATAAAGGCCTTGAAACTGCAAGCCAATTTTCTTATGAATACCTTGAAACTACCTGAATCCAGATTGTTAAGGAAAATAGCTATCAAGGCCATTCATGATCAAAACAGCTGGTACGGAGAGTGGACAGAACTAGTTGAAGAATGCTATTTAAATTTCAATCTAAATTTCGAAAGTATTGCTGATTGTAAGGCTCTCTTCTACAATGTAATTTCAAGGACAGACGAAAAATGTAGAGTACAATATTTAGCAGAAGCTTCCAGTTCCCTGTACAGCAGGCTCAACCATAATCTGGCAGAAAAAAACTACTTCCGGGATTCTAATAAAGTTAATGTGATCGCTACGCAGTGAACTCCTAAAATTGAACTTCATGCCACATAGACCTGATTTACCACTGGAATGCAGCATTTGCAACTTGAGGGAAAGAGAAGACATCACTCACTTTGTAGGAAGATGTCCAACTCTTAGAGAATCGAGGAAAAGCATATTTGGGAGAGTTTTTTTTAACAGAAGAACAAGTATTAACAGAGTTGAATGAAATGAACTTAGAAAGACTATATGAATATTGTGTAGTTGCGCTTAGGTATAGAGCAAGAATAATTAGCGAAGATTTTCAATAAATAAAGGCACAAATGTAAATTATTTGAATTTTTCAATGTATATATGTTTTTAAATTCCATTTTTTTAAATATGTTATGTAAAACTGTGGTAACTCTGTAATGAATTTAAATATACGTATTATAATTGTTAATCTGGTAGACGGCAAATGACATGTCATAATGATTTTTGCATATTTTTATATGTGTTTAATGTTAAACTCAGATTGTAAGTCAATAAAAATCAATCTTATCTATTAGCAAATTTTTAAGAAGTAGCATGCTTATAAATTAATATCAGGCTGTTTTGTTTGCGCCAATATGTTTGGGTCGTTCTTAAGCTACCAGCACACTGTATGCAAAAGTTGAAAATATTTGCAAGCTATTCTAACTTGCAAGTCGTATGAACACCCCTGATAGGACAGATTTGCGAAATGTTGCAAACATTGATATTAATTTGCAATCTTTTGCGAGCATGTGCTAAGGTCCCAACCATTGGCAACTACAAGAAAAAGTAATATTGTAAATTGCCACATGTACACTCTTTAGTAATTAATTGGTGTCTTGTAAATATTTGTAACTTTTGCATATTGTATACCTAAAGCTTTAGACATTCATTCTTGTGGACATTGAAGATACAATTTACGCCTAGAAAGAAAAAAAAGAAATTAATGCATGAATTAGACCAAACAAATACAGCTGCATCACAAATTTCCTACATTTGAGTGTAACGCAAAGGGTGTCACTCTGAAGTTTGGATGTAATTTAATTTATTTTGTTGTCTAATACATTTTTAAAAACAGCACCCAGACCAGTCACAATAGATTTTTGAAACCAAGACTTGACAGTTGTTACACCAAGTTCCCACAACAATTCGTGTAGGTAGTGAGAATTCACATTTTTTTTAAGTGTAGGGGATATTTTTCTCCTCCACTTTGACAGTCTTTAGGTTTGTTAGTTGAAGCCTGGAGTTACCTTAGGGTAACCTAGAATTTTAAAACGTTCTTTGAAAAACCCAAAGGCATTTTGGTAGAGCAAGCGTTTCTCGAGATCTAGGGTTGCCCTGAACTCGCTCTAAAGTATATCTAGGCTTTCACCTAGGGAAAGTACAGGTAGCGCATCAGCTGTCAAAGTAACATGGTGCTGATGCTGAAGAATGATTTTTTTTGTGGATTCGCCTTTTAATTGTTTATTTTTGAAAGTTAAATCAAAAAAATACTTACATTTATTGCCATTTTTTGGTAGATTTTTGAGAACAGAAAAAAGCAGTTTTTTTTTTCTTGACAGCTCTTGGGGTTGTCAAAATACCTTTTTCAGTAAATTTTTCGACTTAACAAACTATCCCAATAATACGACATTTGAAGTTTTTCTACAAAATATATGAATCGTTGTTACCGTTATGGACCATTCAAATTGACTCTCAAAATTTGAGTTTTTGCCAGAAAGAAATGTGTCAAAATTTCTAAAATGGTTTGAATTTAAATTTAAATTATTTGTTAGCCCTTTTTTGAAATATAGTTCGGCCAGTTGAAATACATACAAAGCATAGGCCTCGTTCACATAATATTCTTAGCAATCAAAAGGACAGCTGATGAAAAAATAGCTGTTGTCATGAAAGTTATCTTTAATTATTTCAAACTTCATTTGGTATGAGTTTTGTCTAAATTTTGACTTATTTCAGCTAGCGTAACCGAATCGTTCACAAAATATTCGGTTAGTTTAGTATTCGATATAACTTGTCTAATAAATGAGTGAACGTTGCCATTTTCGTCGTATTCAAATGGCAAAAAATGTCATTGTGTTCTGACATTTACTTATGGGGTTTTCGTTTGGTAAATTTATATTTTGTTCTATAAATTGATTTTTTTCGTAACGAATCGAATACGTTTTCAGATTGCATTCCGAAAATTAGCTCGACGAATAAATTAATTCACTTAAAACTGCTTCCATTTGAACTCAAAACTATTTTAATTGTTTCTTGCAACCGAAACAAATTATTATCAAACAAGAACTTGTCAAACTGATGACTGTCAATTATGATGCATACTGGTGTTAGTAAAAGAGGGGTAGATATGCCGAAAAATTCAGATCTGCAAAATTGATTTAAAATAAAAAAATTAATCAATTTGTTTGGCCAATCGAAGGCAAAAATTGTCAAAATCAGATTTTTGACAGATCTAAATCAAAAATAAATTGATTTTTGTTACCAAACGAAAAACTCCATTAGGTTGTAGAGGGATACAAAAATGATTCTGAACCCACGCCTGTTTTGGTTTGCCTCTCACTTGCGTGTTTAATTTGTTTGGTTTAGAGTTGTCAACAAAAATGTGTGTTTCTTTTTTCACTCAGCACCTCCACAGCTCCGAATTTGTATTTATTTTTTCGTTCTGAACATGTTCAGAGCGCGCTCCGTGCTTACTTAATTGCTGTAAAATGTGAAAAAAATAATCATACAACTGAAATGACGGAAGAAGGTGTCAGAGGGCAGAGTAAATTAATAAAATGTCAATTTATGACAGCTAAGAGTTCATAACAAATCAGTGTTTGGAACAAATTCAGAGCATAATCAATGCCCTAGAAATGTGTTCAGAGCTCTACAATAAATGTGCAGCATGGACAGCGTGATCTATCGTTTTGGCGAAATGAACTGGCCCGCCTGATTGGACAGCGGCAGCTTTTTTTACATTGGTGCATTTTGAAATTCAGCCTTTACCACAGCTAAACATTCACATTTGTCTTGAAAGCAAATATTAAACAAGAAATAACCACCTTAAAAACAGATGTTTAACGATCACTAAGCAAACATTTTATTGATACTACTTTTGTGATACCGTTCACCGTTAATTAATATTTTATTCATTGAGTCAAAAGAATAAACAGTAGCGAATTGAATTGCAGGTAAATGACTGCAGTCATAAATGATTGTCTTAATTCACTGAGATTTAAAGATGATTTTTCAATGATTAATAGACTGGAACATGTAAAAAAAATTCTGTCAATTAAGTGCTAGATAATTGCAGTCTAGATTTAAAAAAAAATTACATTGAACTTTTTCACCTGTTCAATGTTTTTTTTTTAACTAAGTCTCAGGCAACTAAACGTTCTCAAGATAATTCTACTTTCTTTGATTTTGAAAGTGACTTTCAACACAATTCTAATTTTATTTTTACAAAACTGTACTCCAGTTAAAACCATTTTTTTTTTTTGCAATTTAAAAACGTTTCATAGTTACACGTAACCAAGTTTACCCATTTGAATTCGAAGGTCATAATGAACCAATACACTATTTTCTATACCTCCCCAAGTTCTTTCTAACCCATTTCAATAAAAAAAAATCACGCTACCAACATTTATCATGAAATATTAACTAAATGAATCTGTGCGAACTTGTCACGTGTTTTGTTTTCATTGTTTGAAATGAGTTTTAAGGTGGTTAGATGTACCTGCATATACTTCCAACATTATTTAAAGGAAATGTTGGTTTCGCTGGGAAATAAATATAACTTTCATAGAGTTACGCACAAAGACGCTATTTGTACATTTTTTTTTAATTGAAATTACCTACATAGGTAACTTAATTATAATATGTAGATAGTATTTACGTGCTAAAATCCATCTATCTATATATCTAATATAATTCCTTTTTTTTAATGGAGTTAAATCCATATTATATAAAAATCAAAACAATTAACTGGTTAGGTATGTTGGTATAAGTATTGTATTATAAAGGGTTATCCATTTTGCGGTTTCAAAAGTAAACGTAAATAAGACACATATAAAATATTTTTTTTTCATGATATTTCTTTTTTATTATAAAGTTTGAACCTTGACATTATGTGCGAAACACTACATCATTTAAATGAGCACCACGCGAATTATTGCAAGCATCGATTCTTTTGAGGTAATTTTCGACCACTTTTTGACACATATTGGGCGGTATCACAGCCATAACTTGACGAATGTTGGTTTTTCAAGTGCTCAAGAGTTAAAGGTTTATCTGCATAATCACGGTCTTTCGCGTAGCCCTACAAAAAAAAAAGTCCAGCGGTGTCAAATCGCATGATCTTGGTGGCCAGTTGATATCGCCACGACGAGAAATTACGCGGCCAGGAAATGTCTCTTGCAATAAAGCTATATTCGCTCGAGTTGTGTGGCATGTGGCTCCGTCTTGTTGAAACCACATATTCTCCAAGTCGTATTCTTCAATACCAGGCAAAAAAAAAGTCGGTTATCATATGACCATAACGCTCCGAATTGACGGTGACAGTCGTTCCATCGTCGTTTTCGAAGAAGTAATTTCCAATCACACCTCCGGAACAAAGAGCGCCGCAAACAGTGACTTTTTGTGGATGTAATGGCCTCTCTTGAATTATTTGATGATTCTCAAAACCCCAAATACGACAATTTTGCTTATTAACATACCCTCCGAGTGAGAAATGTGCTTCGTCTCTGAAGAAAATTTTGTTCGAAAAATCGCCGTCCACCGCCTGTTGTTCAAGCACGCATTCGACGTATCTACGACGTTGTGAATGGTCAGCTGGCTTCAGTTGTTGTGTGAGCTGGACTTTATATGGATGTAGGTATAGATCCAAATGCAAAATACGCCATAATGTGCCGTAAGACAGTCCTAATTCCTGAGAACGACGAGGAATCGACACATTCGGGTCTTCGGCAATACTTTCACTTACAGCAGCGATATTTTCAGCGGTACGAGCGAAATGATGATGCACACGCCTTAAAATATCTGTAACCAATCCAGTCTCTTCAAATTTCTTCACAATTTTGCCAATTGCTTGCGTAGTTGGACGATTATGTAAACCATAATCTCCTCTTAAAGCACGATATGTGGCTGTGGCAGAATCACCATTTTTGTAGTAGGTTTAAACAATTTGTATGCGTTGTGCGATAGTTATGCGATCCATTTTCGCAAATGTCAGACTTTCAACTGAAAAAAAAAAATTTGTTTAACGACTTAGTTTGACAGATGTCGAATTCCAGCCCTATACTTTTGAAACCGCAAAATGGATAACCCTTTATGCATGTACATAATTATCTATATTATACTTTTGACAAGTAATGTAAGCAATTTATCCATTAAAATTACTAAATCGAAGATTTAATTGAAAAAAAAATGATAAAGAAGGACAAACGATTAATTGTATGGGGAAAAAGTCTAACATATGTTCCACATACGCCCAAGAGACCCATATGCTTAGAATATAGTTTACACACGATAACTCCATATTTCTGCGCTTAAGCGATAAGTATAAATATAAAAACATAGATGAACTACTATGAAGTGTCACAAATTCATTCGTTTGACGTTTGATTTGGCAGTGGAGAGTTAAAGTAAACATTAACTGTCAAATTGAAAGAATTTATTGTGTTTTTTCTTGTAAATTGTTACTGTCAAGAAAAGATGAGTTAACAATTAACAAGGATCAATGAAAGAAACTAGTTCCTGAGGTATTCTTACTGATCGACGCTTCCAAATAAGCAGAACAGTTTTATAAATTGGCTATTTTATTTCTGTTCTTGTTTCAAAAACCTACAAATTTAACAATTTCTGTTCTTTTTTACTTTTCCAGACTTTTTACATATTTTGTTATTTCAATTGTATTATTATTTAATTCAGATCCCCTTTCTTATAGAATTGAACCAGAAGAGGAAATACTACACATGTGCGACGATCAAATCATGAATTTTATGGCGGCATTTTAGTGGAGGGCAAAGTTCCAAATTAATTGGTGTGCCCTAATTAGAATATGGCGTGAGTATTTTTTTTTTTCGTCGAAGATAAGATATTACATAACACCCCCATTCCGATGACCCGATAAATAAATAGTGAGCATATTGTTGAGGAAGGAAGCATTTTAATTTTGTTTGTTTCAGAAAATCAAGAAAATTGATGACGATCATGCCTTGTTTTAACGAATAGTAATATTTTGGATCCCAGTTTGAAATTAAAGTTTATAAAATTAGTTTTATAGGTTTCTTCTTAGTAATGTTTTATTACCTATTAGTGTATGAGATTCAATTTTCACACATTCTTCACAATAATTTAAGTATTCAATTGGGTCTGGTTTATTGGCACAGACATGTCACTTTACGTGCCCGGTGTGTATTATCGTTTGGAAAACACGCATAGTAAAAACGATCCATAATGTCTGAATTAATTAATCGTTCTGATGGACCATAATGATCACTCTAAAATACACGCAATGTCTGACGAGTATCTAGAATTTAATCTTCAAAAGAAATTATGAAAAATTTGCAAATGCTTCTCCGGCTTTAGTATACTTATATTCATAAAGGACGAGACTGAAGAATCTCCAATTTACAACAGTTGTTCGCAATTAAAAATAAGCAATATTCAATGTGCTTTGGGGATATACTGCCAAAAACAACTTATTTTCCAAAGCCGAATACCCTTCCAGCCTTGCGTAAATGGTATTTTTATGAACATAACTCCAAAAATTTGGCATGTCTGGAGTCACTTCATTCATTATAACGTATTGTTAAAAGAAATTATTGTCGAATTTCAAGCAACCAAACATTCGATTTTTTTCTAAACACAATCGAATTTTCTAAACAAATTCGATTGTATGCTGTCAAAACAGATCTTGCGTTTTTAGGAAGAATTCACAGAAAAAAATCGGTCTGAAATCGATTTGAAATTCTTGTTTGGAATTCGACATAACATCAAAACAACCGATAACTGTCAAATAGCCTATCACAGAAAACAGTGTAGCCACTTTAAAGTTCTCAGGTTCTAAAAAAAAACGTTTCTATTAACAGTTCATAGCCGTCTGTTAGTTTTTTTTTGCCTATTGTGAATTTCTCCTGAGAAATGTTTAATGTTAACAAAATTGCCCTTATTGCGAGCATTTATTTCGGGCAGAATATGATGCCAATAAATAGACTAAAATGTTCAGTTAATTTTCTGAGGCGAACGAAGGAATAATAAACTGTATCATTTGTTCATTTTTGTCCAAGAAAAAGGTTTGTTCCCGTACTAACTAAAACTGCGGAAATCTACTAGTTTCTATGAAAAACTGTCAAATCCTGTTAAGAGAGCGCTAACAAAAATAATCGAATTTTTCATGTTGTTGATTTAAAAAACTTTTCACAAGAAACTTTTTATTCAAAATTGGCTAAAATTTCAATTCAATGCGTTTCGGTACTTTTGTGAAATTTTGAATTCCTCTGATAGATTACTTGTCAATTTTGAGAAAATGAGTTTGTATGCACAAACTATGGAAACACAGCTAATGATGTTCCATCATTTCCGTCAAATGTTCACAAACGAAAACTTTTGGCATTACTTCGACTGATAAACCAATAAATACATATATGAAAATGAAATGCTTCTCTTTACGCATTATGTATAAGAAATTATCACATTTTTAATCAATTAAAGTTTTCTTATTAGTATTGCATCTGCCAATAAAAACAATAAAAAAAATGTGTTTAACGTCAAACAAATAAATGATTAGCATCTTATCGGCAACAGATGTGTAAACATCAGAAGAATTGCAGAATCTGCGCAAATATTAGACCTTTGTAAACGTATTTCATTACGTTTATGACACTTCACTTTTTTTGAAGTTTTAAAAGTCAAATTTTTATAGTTAGTTATGTATGTACAATACATATATTTTTTGCTATTTTACATTTTGGGTATGTTCGTTTACTTTCCAGTTTAGTATTTTTTATTTTTTATTTGAATTTGATATTAGAATAAAATGGATAGAAATATAGAATAATGTGATAAGTAAACGAACAAGCCTTGAGATTCTAAAACAAATTTGTAGACTGTCAATTTCTCCGAAAAAGTACACGAACAAACTTTATCACAATACTTTATTATTTTCAGTATCAAGCAGTAGAAAGCAAATGCAGGAAATTTGCCTGAATTTTATACCTTTTTGTTCTTGCTGAAGGGAAACATTTGGGATATATTTTTTGTATTCCTTAGGATTTTTTTTTAAATTTTAATATACCATCACTGACCTTATCCCATATTGTGTTCATTTGAAATGTTATTTCTTGTTCGAAAATAAATTTCATTCGGACGATAATCGCAATACGAGTACCTTTTAAGTTTCAAGGCGAATATAAAATAACAAATGTGAATGTAAGGCTATTTGCAATATTTTGTTAACATAAATCGGCTAAATAGTTTTTTGAGATTACGCGTGATAAACTAAATAATTCAGCCTTATTTTAAAATTCTAACGAATAGCTAATGCGATAGAATACTATCAGTTCATTCGATTCAAATTTTTCAAACGATTGTACAAAACGAACTTGGATGAATCTTATTTTCAAATTCAGCTGCTTCAAATTTACTGACATTTCTATTTGATTTAGTATGACCAAAGTTTCTTTTTGTAGAATTTTTTTTACTAAAAATTTTTTTAGAAAATAAATACTTATTATTACAAAAACATAAAGTAAATTAAAGTTAAGTTTTATGCTTCGTAAATGTAAGTATGTATATTTAAAAAATACACCAATTAAAAGTTTATTTTTTTATTTTAAATCACTTGGAAAATAATAATCAGTTTATTGATACGAGAAAGAATCAAAACAACTATAAAACGTTTATATAATAAAATACTAGATTTTTGATAAGCTTTCGTTACAATTTGATTGTGTTTAAAATATTTTAACAAAAAAAAACACACAACTGGTCACACTTGTTAATTGTCAAAACAAAAAATGGCATACCGACACAATGGTTAATTCTTTTGAAAAATATTAAATAAGTTGAAGAAAATCCAATTGCAAAGTTTTGTGTGATGAAAAGTGAAGATGACTAGGAGCATCTAAATAGGAAAAGGATAATGGATGCAACAAGTCTATTCGAGACTGGAATTTTGTTTAGAAAGTGACAGTTACATATATCCATGAAGAACGACGCGTTCGGAACAAACTCTCTGCATTATTTTAATTTAAAGTGTATATACATTTTGCATTTATAAATATCAATATATCAGGCTTATTTATTTTTGTTAAAAACTAAAATCAATCAAAATTTCTGAATTTCTAAACTTTCTGCTCCCGATTGGTCTAATTGGAATGCGATTGCGACATTTTTATTAACAAAAGCTAACAAACAACTTGTACAAGTATTTTATTTTAATTATTTTCCAATAAAAATATCTAAATTTACATGTTTAGATCTATTCGCCAGAAAAAACTAAAGGAGCACAAAATGACATTTGATTCGAATGAATCGAAGTCAAAATTTTCTTAATTTTGAAGAAAAAATGAACTTTCGATTGTGTAAGTGAACAATCGAATCATTCGAAACTCAAAATACAAATCATTCGAAATCGACTTACTTTCGCATGAAAGTCAACTTCAAAATGAGCCTAAATATTGTTTTGAAATTATTGTAAATTTGACCTGTCAGATTCGCGATTGGCCCCACTGTTTATTCTGAATATTCGAACTACTAAAAATTTGACGTTTCAATAATTGCGAAACGTCAAATTGATTCACTAATTTTTTTTTCGAAAATTGTTATATGAAAACAGCTCTGTCTAAATACAGGGTATCCGCCGGGAAGGTATACTACTTTGTTTTGCCTCCATTTTGGTAAACATTAGTCTTGACAGTTCATATATGGCAGTCGTTAAGTAGACACGTGGCAAATTTATTATGAAAAAATATTCGATAAACCAACGTGTTTTAATCGTTAAAACATTTTATCAAAATCAATCATCGATTACTGTGACGATGAGAAAGTTACGTGAAATTTTTGGGAGAAACAACGTGCCAACAAAACGCACTATTTATCGTGTAGTGAATGATTTCGAAGAAAGAGGGTCTGTAGGTGATAAGCATGGACCACAAAGAAGTGTTAAAAACAATCCATCAACCTAAATTCGACGCCGTGCTCAGGAGCTTGGTCTTGAAAGAACACATTTGGCTACAATTTTGCACACGGATTTGCATTTGTTTCCATTTTTTAAGATTCAGTTGACACAAGAGCTTCTTCCACAAGACAATTTACGCCACCGTACATATGCCAATAGGATGTTACAGCTAGCCCATGACAACCCCGATTTTCATGAAAAAATCATAATGAGTGACGATGCACATTTTCATTTGAATGAACAGAATAGCCGGTTCTGGGCAATGGAAAACCCTCAAATTATTCATCAGTCACATTTGCATTACTTAAAAGTTACAGTCTGTTGTGCAATTTGGTCAGGAGGAATCATTGGACCTTACTTCTTTGTAAATGAAAACGGCGTAACGGTAACTGTGAAAGGGAACCGATATTGTGATATGATGGAAAACTTTGTAACGCCACAACTGCATGCTTTGGGCTTGATTAACAAGACGGTGCCATATCGCATACAGCCAGGATTACAATGGAATTACTGCGAGACCTCTTTCCACAACAAGTTATTTCAAGCAATGGTGATGTTGATTGGCCTCCACGGTCGCCTGATTTGACTGCTCCGGACTTCTTTTTGTGGGGATATCTGAAAAGCAAGGTTTATGCAAACAAACGCTTGATTAACTCAAACAAAATATTCGTGATGAATTTAATGAAATATCGCGTGAAATGTAAAGAAAAATGTGCTCAAAAGGACTCGCATTTGTGAGACTAACAAGGGCGAACATTTACCTGATATTGTATTCCATACATTATTTCCCACAATAAATAAATTCATTTAATCAAAAATTATAAATAAACAAAGTAGTATACCTTCCCGGCGGACACCCTGTATACGATTCCTAAATCACAAAATCAGATCCAAAACCCTGCAAAATATATTCTTCACAAGATTTCTCAAACAGAAGTTTCAGCAATATTAATGACATCCAATACATTTTAAGAGGTTTTTTGTATTTAATTTAATCTTTCAATTACTTATATATATAGATAGTAAATATATCGTGTAATGAAAGTAAAACGACAACCACTATTATTGTAAGCCAAGCCCCCGCATTTCAAAATGAAAATAATGTTTCCAATTATTTTTAATTTCACTAAGTATTTTATGATTATTTCCACCCCATCATTCTCAACTTGTTTGCATTCAATCAATATTATAAACTATTCTATATACATCCACATAGTTAACAAAAAAAAAAACTGTGTTCAATAAATCTGTTGCACAATCTTAATAGCACAATAAAATTCGAATACTCGTTTATTGTGTTTTTGGCAGTTATCACGAGTTATCACAAGTTATCACATTAATTGCATATTTATAATAAAACATGTGATAAATCGAATGTTTGTATATACATATATATAATTATAATTGTGAATATATTTTTGTTAATTTATTTATCATAAATTCCCCATAAACACGTTTTATTTTATTTTTATTAATTTAAAACAATTACTAACACCTCTTAGTAATTTAGAAGAGTTATCACGTTATTTTTAGTGTTTTTTTTAAATAAATTATAACTACAACAACCTTCATTAGGCTTCCCATTATCACATGACTCTTTCTATTTGAATGCTCTAAATAAGAAGTCTCCATTTATGTAATTTCCTTAGAAATGAATAATATGTGTACTTTAGTTAGGGGTGGTTTTTTTTTTGTTATGGAGAAAGAGGAGGAACTGTGCTAGAGTGTTGTTGCCGGAATTTTATAGACAGACATTCTCGAGGGTCAATGCAACACTTGTTGGCCATATATCGATCGAAGTAGTATCAACTGGTTAATTTATAGCAATTTTCAATGTATAGTAGCTATCAATTTAATTATTGATTTCTGACCTGTGATAGAAATGAATTTTTTTTATTACACACACATAGCTATGCAGAATGTTTTTTGTGTTATTTTTACGACAATGGATGGTAAGGAAACGTTATGAATTTTATGCATATTAATTATTGCAAATCAATATGTATTTGGTTTTCGCGGAATATGGTATTTTTTTGACGGGTGATGTCAGTTATTGCTCTGACGTATGAACGCGAATATTTATTTTCTCAAGCTGTTCTGCGAACAGCCATAATAATTCACAAAATCTCGTAAAAAAAATAATTAAGATTTTCCAGGGAGAATATACGCATATCCATGGTTTCCACCATCGTTTATTTCAAAAACATTGCAATTCCAATTATTCAAAAAAATATATATGATACGTCTGGATCGCACACGAATTGGAAGTGGCTTAGTGTTGAAAGCATAGAACATTAGTTTTGTTTACAAAAACAAAAACAAATTAAAAAAAGCCAATGTACTAAAAAATTAGTTTTCTTCTTTATTTCTTTGATTTATAAACAAACTTTAATTTTTTAGATTTTGGATTCCAATGCTAGTTATTCAATTTAAAAATAAATATTTAAAAAATATTAAATAAAATTCGTCTAGCCATTAGTACTTGAAATTCCCATGGAATGTACGCATTTTTTCTTAAGAACAAGGTTCCTAAGACGAAATAGTTAAATATAAGTATTTTCAATATCGATTTTACTTGCGATATACATAGGTATATCTCCAAGTTTTGCATTATGAAAAAAAAAATCGAATTCGAGATTT
Organism: Philhelius pedissequus; assembly: GCA_910595825.1. NCBI lineage: Eukaryota > Metazoa > Arthropoda > Insecta > Diptera > Syrphidae > Philhelius > Philhelius pedissequus. Next base: position 46,267,408 of record OU343162.1, read on the forward strand.
TCATAAAACTTTATATTACGATTATGGAGAACACCAAAAAAGTGGATCCAGAAATTCGGTCTGTAGATCTATCTACCACTTAAACGGATGAAGCGATTTTCTTCAAAATTGGTACTTAAGATTTTTGAATCGAAAAATAACGGGATTTCCCATAAGATTTTTGTTACCATCTTAATTATATCAAAAACGGCTCCAAAGATTTTGATAAAAAAAAGTGTGTACACTACCTTAAATATAGTGTACATTTGGCAAAAATATTGTATTTCATATTTTGTTAATAACGGTTTTGTTTTTATTGGTTTTAGACTTTCTGATAAAAGGCTCCACCGATTTGGATGAAAATTCGAATTCTAAATAATACTGCATTCCAAAATTTTCGGAAACGTTTTTTTTTTTGAATTTTTGAAAACAAACTATTTTTTTTTTTTGGAAATTCCATATTTCGAAAACGGGTTTACGATTTTTCTGAAATTTTGTTCTTAACCCATTAAATACCAAGCACCTTAAAAATAAAGATAAATGAAAAACCTTTAAAATGCTGTTTAATGAGTTATATTTATGACTAAAAATACAAATTTTTTAAAAACATTTGGTACCAAGTTTGGTACTTAGAGGGTTTTACTCAAACGAGTAAACTGGCCAGATATGGGTACATTTATTACCTAGTTAGGAAATATTTTGCAACATACTTTTCGATGCAAAGAGTAGTTTGCGACATATGTCACATATCCTTCGAACTCTGCTGTGAAATATTATTTTTCATTTTTTTTTTGGGTAATATCCGTCTTCAATTTGAAAGTATTATTTTGTGTTTTTGTTGACGGACCTGATTCTTTATAAGTCTTTGGTATGGTCCTGACAAATGGAAGTAGATTGCGATTTTTTTTGGTTTGCTAACAACGGATCGGCCAATCAATTACCACAGTTCTTTGCTCTTTTGTAACTAACCGTACCAGTTGCAAGAAATCCTTTTTTTTGTGTAAGGTAGACGTTAGATCATGGCTGGTGAAATAATTGTCAAAAAATACGATGTGCTCACTTGCCTTTTTTACTATTTCCAGTTATTCAATCACCACTCGAGATCTAAGTGGTAACCAATTATTGCTTGGACTTGCATTTTTGGCACCGCAGTATATGTCAAAGTTATAGCAATATCCATCACAACTGCAAAGAATCAACTCCTTATAGACAAAGTGAACAGGCTTTCCACGGATATTCTGCTTTGCAGAATGATAGCCAAAGTATTTGACCATAACTACCATCTAAGCTCAAATAGAATGACTCTTGAGGTAAAGTGTGATATCCTGAAAAAAGCATTATACCATTATATCTTTCGTAAACACGAACGTGTGACAGTTTTAAGCCTCTGCGTATATCCGGCTTTGACCAGCAATTAATTTCATTATCTCATCATCGAAAAACTATTCAAATATTCGAACTTTGCTTTCCGGTTATATCCGTTCTTTTATTTTGGATAAATTTTCCAAATAGTGGACAGTTTCGTCTACTTCAGTAGAATAAACCACATGCTTTGACCATTTTAGAGCGTCACATAAATCCTCCCCGTCCGTTTGAATATCAACCTTTCATTTCCATCATCCGGAATATTATTTACAGCCATGTAGAGATTTGTGTATCCCTTAGCATAAAAGCTGTTGCAGGTACTTGTTGAAAATCCCATTTCTCTGCTGAACCAGTGAGAAAAAAAAATTAGCACGGTTTTGGCCAGTGTACTCAATTGAGTGCACCACTTTTGTACACCACTTACCATGACCAAACATTTTTTTTTTTTTGAATGAAAATTGTTAACAATGTAGTTCTTTCGCAAAAAATCTATTGAACAGAATTGTTTATTCACAAATTAGGCGACAGTGTACATTTTAAGTAACATTTTACTTTCGCAAGGACACAAAACTGCTAAAAACAAAAAATGCACGACACAAAAGTTGACCAAATTATTTGAAAATGGCTTTCAACCTCAATGAAATTCTTCCGAATAACAAAAAAGACATGTCCATGTTTGCTTTCAAATCGATAGCAATTAAAATTAAAGCCTATTTTCCAAAAAAAAAAATTATAACTGAAATTTTCAAAAATACTGTACTCAATTGAGTACAATGGCATGAGAAGTTATCAAAGATAAGAGCAAGTACGTGCGATCCAGTCGTGCATTTTTTTTTTTACAATCGTTTTAAGAAGGAACAATATACATTTAAGAACATATTAGGTCCAGACATTTTTTGGGCAGCTTATTAAATTTTGAAGAGTAGGGATGAAATTCTCTCATAAATAAATTAAGTCAGAAAAAGTCTAGACAATTTTCTGTTAATTTTTGTTTGTTTTTTTATATTTTTGTTTGTTTAAAATTTACATTTTTTTCTCTTCAAACTAATAACTTTGTATTTTAGTGATTTTAAATTATTTTATTTCTTCACCAAATCTTTTCCCACAACAACAACGAGGCTTTTATTCTTTTATGACATAACGTCAATCTGACAATAATTTTACTGGTCAGAAATTGCCAAGACATTGCCAGGAAGGGGATATATTTTACTCTCTCAATAGCGTTCTGTCCTGGCCAAAAACACCAAATTTGTCAAGACCAGTAATTGGCAGAATTTGGTGCCAATTTGTGTTAATTGACAGTTTTGGGCAGAATGTGGATCAATCCATTTGAAAAAATTTCATAAATTTAACTTTAAATATTTTTCGAAAATTTATAAAGGGTTATCCATTTTGCGGTTTCAAAAGTATAGGGCTGGACTTCGACATCTGTCAAACTAAGTTGTTAAACCAATTTTTTTTTTCAGTTGAAAGTCTGACATTTACGAAAATGGATCGCTTAACTATCGCACAACGCATAAAAATTGTTAAAAGCTACTACAAAAATGGTGATTCTGCAACAGCCACATATCGTGCTTTAAGATGAGATTACGGTTTTCATAATCGTCCAACTACGCAAGCAGGTGGCAAACTTGTGAAGAAATTTGAAGAGACTGGATTGGTTACAGATATTGTAAGGACTGTGCATCATCGTTTCGCTCGTTCCACTGAAAATATCGCTGCTGTAAGTGAAAGAGTTGCCGAAGACCCGAATGTGTCGATGCCTCGTCGTTCTCAGGAATTAGGACTGTCTTACGGCACATTATGGCGTATTTTGCATTTGGATCTACACCTACATCCATATAAAGTCCAGCTCACACAACAACTGAAGCCAGCTGACCATTCACAGCGTCGTAGATACGTCGAATGGGTGCTTGAACAACAGGCGGTGGACGGCGATCTTTCGAACAAAATTTCTTCAGCGACGAAGCACATTTCCCACTCGATGGATATGTTAATAAACAAAATTGTCGTATTTGGGGTTTTGAGAATCCTCAAGCAATTGAAGAGAGGCCATTACATCCACAGAAAGTCACTGTTTGGGGCGTTCTTTGGTCCGGAGGTGTGATTGGACCTTACTTCTTCAATAACGATGAAACGACTGTTACTGTCAATTCGGAGCTTTATGGTCATATGATAACCGACTTTTTTTGCCTGCTATTGAAGAATACGACTTGGAGTATATGTGGTCTTAACAAGACGGTGCCACATGCAACACAACTCGAGCAAATATGGCTTTGTTGCAAGAGACATTTCCTGGCCGCGTAATTTCTCGTCGTGGCGATATCAACTGGCCACCAAGATCATGCGATTTGACACCGCTGGACTTTGTTTTGTCGGGCTACGCGAAAGACCATGTTTATGCAGATAAACCTTTAACTCTTGAGCACTTGAAAAACCAACATTCGTCAAGTTATGGCTGTGATACCGCCCAATATGTGTCAAAAAGTGGTCGAAAATTACCTCAAAAGAATCGATGCTTCCAACAATTCGCGTGGTGGTCATTTAAATGATGTAGTGTTTCACGCATAATGCCAACGTTCAAACTTTATAATAAAAAAAGAAATATCATGAAAAAAAATTATTTTATGTGTTTTATTTACGTTTACTTTTGAAACCGCAAAATGGATAAGCCATTATTTTTTATCATCCGTTAAAATCATATCACCGTCTTTCAAGTGGTCAGATCGTCACAGTAGTGCTTGGAAATGCATTATAATTATGTAAAGTTTCATCAAAATCGGTTGATCAGTGGTTGCACGGATGTGCAATGTTAGTACGTCACAAATCGTTACGACCGACGGTGACGATTGGACGCGTTAGTGCGATATGCGATTAGTATACGACTTTTATACAAGAACTCAATAAATATAAATTTCAATAAATAAGCTCTGAAATTATGTCAATCAATTAATCACAATTCTGAAGAAAAACACTTTAATTTAATTTACATAAATATATTTAATTTGGTATGGTCGAATATTCAGTGTGTTACATTATGGATAATTTCGTCTATTCCGCGGTTTCTTGTTTGGCAAATTTCGCATATGATCATCCAATTGTGACATTTATTTTAAGCCTCGTCATAACTTTAACCATGGGCCATGTACACTTATCAAAACTTGTATGCTTCTCAAGTTCGCAGATGGGTTATGATTATGGACCAGAAAGAGGGCCTCATACCTGGGAAAGCTCGGCACTAAATCAATCGCCCATAGATATCGATACAAGTCTAGTTGAAATAACAATAATTCGTCAACAATTGATGTGGAATCATTACAATGATCTTCCAACCAAGATTACAATGGAAAATAATGGTCGAACCGGTAAAATTGAATATGAAATTCTTTATTTTCAAAACTAATTTCAAATCTTAAAGTGATTTTGAGAGCAAAATATGCTGCAAATGTCCCAACTATTAGTGGCGCTGATCTTTTTCACAGCTACAGCTTCGACTCGCTCTGTTTTCACTGGAGTTTTGTGTATACCGAAGGGTCCGAACATACAATTAATAGTCAGAAATATGCCATGGAAATACAAGTAAGATGACAAAAAAAAAACAACATTTGTTCAAAATTTAGCAGGAAATCAATTTTAGGCCCTTCATAAGACTGAGCCAGTGTTAACTAGTTTAAATAATAACAATAGCCTTATCATTGCATATGTATTTCAGGTAAATTTGTGTTTGAGTTATTTTGGTGATATAAAGAGCAAATATTTCCATTTATTTAAGGCTTGTGCTCATAATCCATTCCTTGATCCGATTGTGCATAATCTACATCGCATTATAAGGCCCGGAACCAGCACTGAAATTCCTACATTTCCTCTAGCATGGCTCTGTTATCCATTCAAATCGGGATTCTATAGTTATGGCGGATCATACACAGTTCCGCCTTGTGAGGAAGGTGTTGAATGGTTTATCAATGCCGAACCATTGACTATCTCTGACGGTCAAGTAAGTATTAAATGAATTTAATTTTGTGAAATGAAACATTACTCCAAATTGATTTTTGGGAGAAAATTTAAAATAAATTGCCGGGCATCCTTATTTCTTTTATTTTCGTCACCATATTACGATTATCAATTATTTTATCAATTGATAAATGAATAAGTTAACAATTTTAGAATTTTATTTTTAATCAATATAAATTTTATAACTCATAGCCTTCATCATCATTTTTAATGATTAACATTTGTATCAATTAAATTATAAAATACTAAAGGAGTTTTATATTTATCAATGGTCGATTGATCATTGATAATCCTAGGCGTAGCAAAAATAATTGGCTTTAAAAATTTAACCATTTGATTGAGCTGTTTAGGCTGGTAGAACTTGCTCTTGTAGCTAACAACTTTAAGGTAGCTTAACAATTACAATGTTAGAAGGTGGGCAGTCTGGTCATCCAATTCAGGTTTAAAGGAGATAGTACGTTTGTATTTACGTATTCAGTGACGTACACAAAAATGCGTTAAAATGAAATACAGTCGAACTTCAATAGCTCGAACCATCACTTGCCAAAAAAATAATTCGAGTTATCAAGACTTCGAGTTATCAAGTAAAACAGAAAACTAATATAAATTACGTAATACTTATTTGCGAATAAAAAAGTACAGTTGTGATTATTTAAAATATTCTGTTATGCTTGACTGACGAATGGATTTGCCGGAAGGCTATATTTAATAGCCACATCCTTCTTTCTTGACCCACTCTCCACCTCTTTTATTAATTTAAATTTATCTCATAGAACATAAAAGCACAGTGCCCACAAACGCAATGCATTATGAAATGAACTTGTAAAAATATACAAAATTTGATAATTTTCCTAAAAAATTCGACTTATCGAAGGTGACGCCAAATAATATCTTCGAGTTATCGAAACATTTTAGTTATAGAAGTGCGAGTTATCCAACAAAAATTACATGTAAGCTTCAGGCTTCGCGCTTTGACAACCAATTTCATTCGAGTTATCGAAGTTCGAGTTATCGAAGTTCGACTTATCGAAGTTCGACTGTATAATTAAATTGATAAAGTCAATAAATCACCTTATAGTCTTTTTTATTTATTTATTTTATTAACGCGTTTCGGTTATATAGCCATCATCAGAAAATTATAATTAGATACAAATAAATGGATGCTACACAGAATAAAATCGTTTTTAGATTGCGTAGTTGTTAAAGATTGAGGCGAAAAAAGTGCAATTTGAATTGTTGGACAAATATGAATATATAAAACAAAAAATTCAAAACAACGTTGGAGCGCTTTTAAAAAAAAATATTTTTTTATTTATAAAATTTTAAAAACATTTTTAGAAAATAAATTTAAAAAAAATTTGGAAATAATGAATAATATACATACATATACAATTTTAATTAAAAAAAATCAGTGACTGGTTTTTAAAAAAATCGATTTTCAAACAAAAATTATTAATGTTTTTAAAACTCGAAAAAACCATTTTTTTGAAAATTTGAGAATGCAGTTTTATTAACGTTTTAAGGGAGAATTTACATACAGAAATAATTTTAATCGGGTCATCCAATAGTGAGAAAGTACCGTTAATAAGTACGCAAAATAAAGAATTATTTTACTTTAGAGTGGACTACCTGCACTAATTTAAGAACACAGAAATTTTTTTTCATAATTTTGAGAAATACATTTTTTTATTTGTATTTGTATTTTTAATATTTGTATGGGAGGTACTATTGTTTTTCGTTGTAAGAAAGTGGTTTTTTTTTGTTAATATTCAAGATAATGTCAAAGAACTACAAAACATGAAGTTTCAAAAATGTCGACTGAGTCGTTTTCGAAATATTGAGTTTTCAAAAACAAAAGTTTCTTTTTTAATTTCAAAAAAACAACGTTGTTTTTAGAAATTTTGGTTAACATTAGTGTTTAAACTGTCTAGGATCTTTTGTAAATTCAAAAAAAGCAAATGAAGCGTTTTCCAGAAAATCGAAAACCAAAAATATTTACATATATAATGTATACCAAAAATAAGCTGTTTTTGTGACAAATAAGATTTTTCTTTTTGGCAAAAAAAAAAAAATTATGACAGGTAAGTGCCGTTATTTTTCGTGTTAAAAAATGAAATGAACCATTGAAAAATATTAGAGAAAAACAATATGCACCAAGTTTGAAGCAAACAAAAAGACACGAGAGACGGAAGCGGGACCCACTTTTTTCCCCACTTTTTCTTCGCTATAATAGTAATGTAAAATTTGATCAAAATCTCGAGTTCGATGTTTTTTACGAATCCATAACTTGCCTACATATCGCAAGTAAACATAAAATTAGAAATGAGTCATATTTTATACCGAATAGTTGAAATTATAATTGTTTGAGTGACTTTCGGGGATTCTTGAAAGAATTCTAATTTAAACACAAAGGAATACTTTAATTGAGTTTTTTTGCGACCTTTAGTCCAAATTAATATGCGTTTCGCCCAGGTACTACAGATGGGCTCATCAGTTAGATACTGTAGTACATTTCTAAGACGCAATATATTAGTCGATGGCTACCGATACAAATAAAATTTACAGCTTTAAAGCACTGTGAATTATATTCTTCTAGGGGAATTCGGTCGAATTCAGACACCTAGAAAATAATACCCGTGGTCTGGCTTGTTTTTGCATTTATTCTTAAACATAAAGGAATACTTCAATCCGGACTCAAGCCCGTCAAACTTCCGACCGACGTAGATACTGTCAAGTACAGCTATTCTTTCTTTAGCCGTACAATACGAATGTATTGCTCCCAATTCGATATACAGAACTTCAAAACCAAATATACATACGTCGGTCTTTCCTTATTTTCTCGCATTGTGCTTTATTATTTTAAGGGTAATCAAACCCCTTTTAAGTACAGCGATGCTGTTGACGTTTCTGGTGCTGATTTAATCTGTTATAAGCATTAGAGCATGGCCACGCATATTGAATGACAACGGACGGCCAAGCAATTTATTAACCGACATATCCTTCAGCACTCGGTTTTGAAAATGCAAGAAGAAGTAGGTACTATTGGAAAAGGTTTTTTGATAACGTCAGCTTGGAGCATTTAACTTAATAATTCAAGGACCATGTGATGGAGGAATTAGCTGTTGTCTTTTATTTCTGGCGAAAGAAAATTCGTACCCCGAAACCATTATCACAACTTGAAAAAAATACTTATTATTTCTTATTATGAATTCTTTATTTAACCAAAGCTTTAAATATACCTATTCGAAAATAATTTTAAGAACATTAGCATGGCAAAAAAAATTATTTGCCGTCTGCCTGAAAATTGAATTTTATTGAGAATAAAAAAAGAAAGTTTAACATTATAATAAGCTTAAAGTAAATATAAATAAATAATACAAGGATGGATAGATATACATAAATAAATTTAAAATTTTGAATTTACTCTAAAAAACTGTTTCGGTAATCTAAGGCATGATCAATAAAACTATAGAGGTCCTCCCAACCCCACTCTCAGTTTACAATTTGTTTCACTTCCTCGTTATTTAGAAAGCTCTTTGAGAAATAAAGTCTTCGAAGTTCTTGCAGAATAGGACAAACAGCTACAAAATGGTTAACATCTTCGATTTCGTTTCGATTGCAAAGGTTACACCTGGGATTATCATTTCTGTGAGGTTTATAGTTCAAATTTAGCATCTCAGTCATTGCCTTAAACAAACTACTTATTTGATTTGCAGAAAGTTTACTATTAAAGTAATTGTTTACAACTAGAGTGTGATAGACCAATCTGCTTGGAGAGGTTTGAGCCCTATTCAGAAACTTGAGATACAGTGAATCATCTACAATTGCAATACAATCATAAAACCTACATTTCCAATTAGCAAAGGAAGTTTTACTAAGGTTTAGATTAAATCCGTGCGCATTTGCTACGAGTATCTCCTGCCATTCTTTGAATGGAGACAAATTCCTTCGGAATGCAAAATCCATCATTTGCTTATGGAGATTTTCACATGACCTTTGCATTACCTTTATTATATAGTCGGCATTATGTTTAAGATTTTTAAGAAAGATTGGAGGGATACCTGATTCCAAATGTATGGCATAATTTGGTGTATCATTTGGAAGTTTGAAAATTCGTTTAAAAAAAAGAAGCGTTGCATGATCTCAAATTCATCGAGATCTTGGTAACCAAAAACTTGATTGGCATAGCATAAGCATGAGTTTATAGTAGCTTCAAAGACTCTAAATTTAGCTGAGATGCATATGTATTTGTTGCAGAAGATTTTGTTACATATAAGATTTATTGCAGTTTTTGCCGACAAGCATAAATCTTTAACATGAGGACGGAAATCTAGATTGCTACAAAAAAGAAAACCTAAATATTTAAATTGGTTAACCACCTCTATAGGTTCACGCTCCAGAAACCATGCTTCTCGCGGACTTCTCCTTCGACGGGTACTTTCGAAGATCATAATTTTCGACTTCGCGGACCCATTTCTCACAAAAGCTTTTGAGTCTTTTAATTTGTAGTTGAAATGTGATAGGGTTATCCGACAAAATTACAAGGTCGTCCACATAAAGTAGAACCTTAATAAGAAGATTTCCAAAGCGAACACCCCCAGAGAAATTACGAGAGACATCATCAATGAAAAGGGCGAACATAATCGGGCTTAAGGGACAACCTTGGGGCACACCGCTATTGGTGCTAAAGAAGCTGTATATTGAACTCCCATTTGACACAGTGGCGCAAGTATTGGTGAGGAGAAGTTTATACAGTCTTAAAAATTTCGTCGATATACCTAACGTTGATAATTTATAAAGTAGAGAATTCCGGTTGATATTATCAAATGCTGAACCAAAATCAATAAAAGAGACATAAAGTTTTTGTTGTTAACTTATGTACCGTATTGCTATATTGAACAGTGTGAAGATCTGATCCACAGGTTAAAGACCAGAGCGAAAACCAGCTTGGAAAGAGCTTAGCAATTTGTTCTCTTCTACCCACCTCATAAGCCTGCAATAAAGACTTTGGGTAAATATTTTTGTAAAACCCGGAAGAATCGAAATGCCCCTACAGTTTGCAGGTGAGCTTGGGTCTCCTTTTTTAAAAATTGGACAGATTTGTGACATACAAAATACCTGAGGTTTTTCTTCTTTTTCAAGAAGCTTATTAAAAAATCAAGAAGACTTAGGAAAGAATGAGAAAAAAATACTTCAAGAAGTCCTCCCCCTCCCCTCGGCACAACTATAAGCTATTATGTCGTTCAGTAATGTCGATTGCTACTGAAAAATGTCGATTTATCGCTCAGAAATAACAATTAATGCTATGTTGCTTGTAGCTGACTGCCGAGTCCTGAAATAGTACACAGATGATTTCCATGTCCTAATTTAATTTTACAAGCAAACTTGCAGAAAATCTAAATAACTTCGGTTGATTGGTAGACATCACTAGCATTTGTAGTTTATTTTGACGCAGTTTAAAGTATAAAAACAAAATATGCCCCTGTAGCGCCACTTCCAAATTAGCGGCCTTGTATTTATTAAATTGATTTAGTTCAATTCCCCTTGCTCGGAAAGTAAAATTTTGTAAGGAGCCTTAAAAAAGTGCTTCTTCGCTCATTCCCTTGTGCATTTGTACAACAGGAGTAAGCATAATATCTATCATCTACAGGGTGGCGCACGAATCTATCTACAATAATAGAACGTAAAAACTTTTTTTTCAGTGTGAGTAATCGGCTTATTTTTTTTATTTTATAGGCTACTATTTAGATTTATCAAAATGAATATTGAAAAAAGGATTTGGATAGTGCAGCGATACCATTCTTTGCAGTACGTCATTTCCGTCCAAAGGGAATTTAGGCTGGAGTTTGGCGGTATTCCCCCGAGTAGATGGAACATTATGAGGCTGGTGAACATGTTTGCCGAATCTGGAAGCATCGAACGAAGACCGTATCATCGAGATCCCAATGTTCGGGTTCAGGATACAATCGTGGCTATTGAATCGGCAATACAGGCAAATCCAAGTATTTTGACTCGAAACTTATCGGGCCAAATTGAGTTAGCAGACGGTCATTACAACGGATACTTCATGATTACTTAAACTTGTTTCCGTACAAAGTCCAAACTACAAGTAAGTTAAACCCTAAGGATTTGCCTGTTCGCCTGGAATTTTGCCGAAAAATTATTGCAGTGGCCGAAGAAGACAACACATTGATAAATCGTTTGTTCATGTCTGATGAGGCCCATTTTGACTTAAGCGGCAATGTTAACAAGCAAAATTGCCGTATATGGAGTGAATCAAATCCAGAAATGCTCCATGAGACGCAACTGCACCCAGAACGAGTCACTGTGTGGTGCGCAGTTTCATCAAGATGTATTGTCGGGCCATACTTCTTTGAAGAAAACGGTGTAACCCAAACTGTCAATGGGGACCGTTATTTAAAGATGTTGAAGGAGTTTTTTTTACCCAGAACTTCGCCGAAGACGTATCCCTTTCAGCAGGATTTGGTTTCACCAAGATGGAGCAAGTGTACACGTAGCCACACAAGTTATGGCGGAGCTCCAACGAAAATTCCCAAACAAATTGATATCCAGAAACTGCACTTTCCGCTGGCCCCCAAGGTCCTTGACCTGACTGTCCCAGACTTTTTTGTATGGGGTTATGTCAAGCAGGAAGTGTACAAAACGAAACCCAGGAATTTGACTGAATTGAAGCACTCCATTAAGACAATAATTGAGGCGATCCCCATTTCAACCCTTCAGGCCGGAATAAACAATTTTCTGATCAGGTGCCGCATATGCGTGGATAAGCGTGGAGATCATTTGCGGTCTATTATCTTTAAAAACCATTAGTTATTTAAAATAAAATTTAATTTTTAATCCAATAAAAAAAATTAATAAAAAGTTATTTAAATTTCTTATTGTAGCACGATTCGTGCGCCACCCTGTATATATAACAGATATTCCACAACATAAGAATTACATTAAAATCCATTCAGAAGTTTAGAGTTATTGATTTAAGGACAAAAATTGAAGAATGAATTAGATATCCTGCTAATTTCAAATAATTTTTTTCTTTCAGTGTTATATTTTGTTTAGCTATCTACATAATAGTTGACAATCTCAAACTCTATAATTTCAGTGAACTTGAATGCTTATCAGCTTTTGGCGTACGACTAACTGCCAATGAGTTGAAACAAACCGATAATAATCATTAATTAGATTTCGAAAGTATTATATTTTATTATTAATTGACATTTAAAATAAGTAGACTATTATTATTATTATGATAAGCCGGCGCCAAATACCGCTCCAAAATCCGTTTAATCCACCTAATCAAGCTAATACAAAATTATAATCAAAACATACGATTAATGTTATGATAATAAAATACACTTCTATTTCTCTTCCTATCAACAGCTTATGGAATTTAGATCTCTTCTTTCATCGGACGGCCAGACGAGAATCATTAGAAATTCAAGACCAGTTCAGTATTTGAATACTAATCGTATAGTACAGTTTAATAAATATGAACCAGGCGATTGTATTTCTTTGTGTGATTCACAACAACAACTGTCAAATACTAATGAGTGACGATTAACAGTTCTATCATCTTGGAATTACACCAATGTCAAAATAATTGTACTTATGTATTTTTTAATGAAAACTAGTTTTATGAGAAATAAATAAATGAATATTTAATGGCGACGACGATTTTACATTGTTTATATTTTTTAGAAAGTTTTTAAGGCAAAATTCTTTAAACTTCCAAAACCTGCAAATCGAATTGGTCAGTTTTTTACTTGCAATGTAAAAATACAATTTACTTGCAATGTAAAAATACAATTTATTGTATTTTACGTGAAAAATATTAATGAGTCTTGAAATTCACTGCAATAAACCTACAAACTTAATTAACAAATACTCAAAAATCTTGTTTTATTTGAAATATACATTTGAAAAATTTTTGAAAGTTTTTCGAATTGTTTTTTTCCAAAAATTAAAAAATCAGTATTTTCAAAACTGTTTGTATATAAAATTTGATCGAAATCGGTTAGGTCAATAATGGGAAATATCAGAACGAATCGTTAAATTTCTAACACACCATTACTATAAAAATTGAGGGTTAGGGCGGATAAAAATGTCACTGGAAATGTAGAGAACGTGATCCTCCGAAGGTTTTTTTCGGAAAGTGCTTTGAGAATTTGGCGTTCCATACCATTCAGACAAAAGTTTTTTAAAGCGAGTAAACAAGAATCAAAAAAGGATAGGGCCCAAGCCAGATCCTTGGGGGACACACATATTAATCAATTTTATCCCGAATCTTTACTCTTTGTTTTCTATTCATTAAATACGTTTCAAACCAATCATACATGGTACATCTAAAGCCGCCTCTATACAATTCATTAAGCAACAAAACATGATACATTGCATCAAAAGCCTTAGATATATCAATGAACATAGATGAAGTTACCTCGAAATTGATCAACCTGCAAAACTTGCCCTATAGTACCTATATATATCACAAGTAAAAAATTCTTTTTATCAAAACCATGGCTCAACTTATTTTTATGTTTTTGTCATTTAATCAATAATAATGACTAAATTGAATTTTTTTTCTAAAGGTGGGTGATTTTTGTTTAGCTTGGTAGTAAGAGAAGTTGCCTTAGAATATAACAATTAATTATTGATTACTAACAAATAACAAGAACACACCTCTTCACTTTGGTCGCACATCGTGGGGGTGTTAAAAATTGTAAACGAATTAGGAATAGTTTACATGGAGTCAATTATTTGTGAAAAAGCCTATAGACTTTGGAAATTGACTTCACTAAAAGAGACAAGGCTTTTGTTTAATAGACGATATTACATAGACGATATCTGAGCCTTAACCGCCAGTTTATATAGTAGGCGACAAAGGCTAAACGAGAAAGGGTTGTTTACTTTTTTTGTTAAACATTGAAGCCCATCAAGTGAAATGACAGTACAAAGTCAATGCTAAATATTATTATTAATAAATGTAACGGAAGTCTAATAATAATTTCCAGCTGGCAGTAAATCTCAGAATAAAAAAAACATAATTAATTTGTTTTCTGTAAAATTTATAGTTTGTCCTTTACAATAATTTGGCATTTAGGGCTCGACATTGGAAAGTTAATTAAAACATCAGTGTCAAATAGGAACCACAAAAAATAAAAACAATTTCACAGCTCAGTAACTCGCTTAAAAACGAACTTTAATTTCAAGAGGTGAAGAATATAAAATTATACCTAAGTATCTAGTGATAAAATCAGTAGTACCCAACTTATTATGTACTTCTAGTAGTGATTTGGAGCATTTGTAGTTTAGGTTTATTAGACACGCAGCATATGACTGTAAAATATAATTGGCCGACGACAAAAATAAATGGCTTTCGAAAAAAATGTCAGCAACATTATTATGGATGGATGGATGTTTGTTGCTCAATAACTCCAGAACGGCTGAACGGATCTTGATGAAATTTGGCACAGAGGCAGATTAGAGTCGGGAATATCATACAGAATGCGTTCTATCCGGGGAAAATGTATGGTTCCAGTGGGATAGATTTGTTTTAATTTTGCATAGAACATAATATATTTGCTCATTCTAAAAATAGCCAACAAATAGCTATTCTAATTTTGTTCACAAGAAGCCAAAAACAGATACACACACATATACATACACAAACATACACACCCACACAGCCCCCACACGGGATAGGAAGTCCGTAGCATTGCACAGGTATCTGCTAGTAATTTATAAAGCAAATAAATTTATATAAAATGGGATATTCGATAAAATCATGAATATACTATTACATACATAAATAAAATGCACGACTGGATCGTACGAAGTAGCTAACAACTTTAATGTCATGTTTGACGTTGTCAACATTGACGTTGTTTAGTAGGCAAGTAGGTAATCTAGTTATCCTATGCAGGTTTAAAGCCGATGTAGGTTAGATTACCTTGATTAATATCATAATGAATTGTCGAATGGATGATTCAGGGAATTTACATCATCTGATTTTCAATCAGATTCATGTGATTTTTAAGGACACATGAATATATAAATGTATGAGGGCCTACATTGTATGTAGTATTCAGTGACGTACGCAAAAATTCGTAAAAAAGGAATATAAGAAATAAATGGATAATACACATAATTAAATGTTTTTATATTGCTTAGTTGTTATAGTTTGAGGGAAAATAAAGATGCCATTTAAATTCCTGGATAAATAAGAATATATAAAAAAATCAAAAATCGTTAGAGCGGTTTAAAAAAAATTATGTATAAAATTTTAAAAATATTTTAAGAAAAAAATTTAAACGCCATTTTGGAGCTATTATTAATATACATATAAAATTCAAATTTCCAAAAAATTCAGGGTCTGGTTTTTGAAAAATCGATTTTTCAAAAACAAAATTTATTTGTAGCATTTGCATAAAAAAATTAATATTAATCGGTTTATCCAATAGTGAGAAAGACGAAAATATGAAAAATGGTTCTACCGTTAATAAGTACGTAAAATAAAATATTTTTATACTTATAAGTGTACCAATTTAAAAACACGGACATTTTTAAATAAAAATTCTTCGAGCCGATTTTGCCGGTTTTTTAACATTTGTATTGGAGGTATCTACCGTTGAGGTATTTTAGGAAAATATTTTTTTTAACTATTCAAGATAATGTAATATGAAGTTTCGAAAAAATCTATTGAGTCGTTTTCGAAATTTAAAGTTAAAAAATTTTTTTTTTTTGAAAAATGTTGGTTTGCAATAGTGCTTAAACCTTTTAAGAGCTTCATTTTTTTTCAAGAAAAAAAAGTAACTCTTCCCTTTATTAATGAACTGATTTTTGTTCATAAAAATCGTTGAAGCCGTAAAAATTAGTTTTGGTCATAATGAAATTTAAGCACAAAATTTTCTTCTGAATAACCCCCGTATGATGTGGTAGGAGTCTAATTTTGGACATTTGTTCAGAGCTTAAAAGTGTTCAATTGGAATTGAAGTGTGACAATATTGTCTCTAGTTTAATGGAATGGAATTTGAACTCGCTTGCAATTTCGTTAAGGCAATTAATCATAACAGACCTATTTTATGACTCTGAAGCGTGGACAGTATCGAAAGTGGATGAAAACATCCTCGGTCCAGCAAGCGTTCACTATGGTTCCGAAGGAAAAGATTCAACGGCGAACTATAAGAATATATGTAGGAGTATATTTAAAGAAAGCAACAGTTTTTTTTTTTAAAACCAAATTTATTTAATTAACGATTAATTACTTAATTAAAATTATACTGCTTTAATTGTCTGATGAATTAATAATAATAAAAACTTAAAAAAAATAGACAAATCAATAAATAAAAATAAATGATAAATTAGTTTAAATTAACAGAGTGAACATATAATAAGTAATCTTTATGATAAATTATAAAGGCATAGGTAATCCTACATATATGCTAGGGCTTGCTGAGTCTACGAGTCTTAGATACTTTTTAACTCAATGGAGACAGAGGTGCAACTGGAGCTGCAGTGCAGTAGCTGTGAAGATAACAAATTCAATGTTAAAAACATAACACTACGGAGCTGTACTCGGTGCTGCAAGAGTTTTAACTTTTACTTGCAGTTTTTAAAAAATTCAATCTCACTTGCATGATCGGGTAAAACCAAACAATATCTCTTTTAAAGTGAAATAAAAACTAAAAGAATACATTTTAAATCAACCAACTTGTTGCAGAAGAAACATGACTTACAAAATTTAGACATCATATAACTTTGAAATTTAATTAAATTGTATCTGATGGTTTACCAATTTTAATTGGAGACCGAGCTTTGCTCTGGGATCTTTGACTTTCAAGTTTGAAATTTCCCATAGGAAAAGTTGGTTGTACGAGTATTCAAATAACAGTTATTTATTGATATTTACATACTCTTTTAATGAAAATTTAAATTTAAAATATATTCCACGCAAACGAATAGAAGTCGATTAGAAATAAAATTGAAGAATTTAATTACGAAATCATGTTATGTTTTTTGAAGAACAAATTTTAAAGTTTTTCAATTTAGCAGCTATTTCAAAAACGCATCATTCTACGCTCTATCCCTAGTTATAACCTTCTGGTACAAAATTCGACAATATATTCTGTGCAGTAGTGGTAAGAAAAATATGTGTATTAGTATTAGGGTTAAACTTTATAAAACCGCTTATGTTATTTTTCGAAATTCTAAAATTTTTTATCAACTTTTGCATTCTTAAAAAAAAATCAAAGTAATAACACAATGGAAAATATTATTTCCATACAAAATTACATCTCTAATCATTCTTATCCAAAGATACTAAGAAATAATAAATTATCTGTAGCAATTTGGGGGATTTTACTTAATTTAATTTTTATTTTTTTTTTTCACACAAATAAATTCTGAAAATTTCAATTAAAATCGTTTCGAGTGATTTCCGAAAAAAGTGGGCGTAATTGTGGGCGGATTTTATCAAAACAAACTCTGAAAATGTTACCCAAATCATTTGAGTTGTCTTCAAGAAAAAGAGCCATTTCAGAGAAACTATGGAATAAAAAATCTGCTTCTTTAAAATTACATACTTATTTCTTTTTATTTATATTTTTTTATTTATTATATTATATGATAAAACAAATTAATTATTTAGGATTGAATTTAATTTCATTTTAATTTAGCGACGCGTTTCGAAAGATTACCATCATCGTGGTTTCTTTTGCGTTTTAATATTTTAACTAAATGAACAAATTACCAAACATCTGTTCAATCTAACAAAAGTTACGCAGCTCTCAAACCTTTTTTAACTTTTCCTCACAAAACATTACTCCTGGGGCAATAAACTGCTTAACGGGTTAGAATGCTAAACACGTAGTAAATAATTAAATTAATATTTCTGGTTTGGAAATAAACAAATTGATTTTTTTATTCAATTTTTTAATAAGTGTGTTTTTATTAGTGAGTTTTTCAACTGGACTTATTGAGATACAAAGTTTGATGTATTGGTAAAAATTTAAAAGGCACTAAAATATGTTTTTTTCTTTCTTATTTTGAAACTTCTCGTGTTTTTAATAAAATCAGTTGAGTCATTAACGAGAAATCCTGTTCCTATATCAATTTAAGCGTCATTAACTAAAAATAAAAAGAGATGTAAGTCGACGTCTGTACTGTTTATTGCGTGGGTCGTTTTGTTTCTACAAATGGCAATACTGAATGACCACGCTCAATAAAACAATAATCGAAAAACAAGAAATTGTATACGAATTTTACATCGTCGAAAAATATTAGAGTCTTAAATAGGCTCTGGTGATATGAGTAATTTAAATATAAAACAAAATTATAAAATATATAAATTAGCAAAAGGTAAACATTGTCACAAACACGTGTTTCTGACATATATTCGAGTACCAGTTCGTCATATTGTTAAAAAGTATTCAAATTATTAAATTAATATGAATTGTATAATATAAGAAATCTTTGTACACCTAAAATTCAATATGATAGTTGAGTTCATACGAATATAATAATTCCATACATGATGTAATAGTTTCGTTTAATTTATCAGACATAAAAAAAATACAATGTGTAATATGAGCTTCTACAATATGAAGACAAATAACTTATTTGAAGTTTGAAATTTGAGTAACCTGCGACTGTACCGCCAAACGAAACCCACATGAGCCTATAAATGTTTATATATGCATACTCTTACATATGTATAGAATTTTAGAAGTACAACGCACCCAAGGTTAATGATCTTTTATAAGACTGCTTAAAATTACCTTCAATTGAAATGCATTCAAAATACATATACGCATTTAAAATTCATTGAAATATAATTAATTAGACTAGAATGAAGTTTATTTAAAATTGAATATGATTTAAAGGAAAAGAATATTTAAACCGTGGATTAGTTTTCGTTATATATTTTAACCCACTGATTTTGACAGATAAAATGAGGTTTAATAGTAGTTTAGCCTTGGTCCAATATTTAGATTCACCAATTTCGACGGATTAAGTGAGGTTCAACAGTGGTTCAAGGATTTGTTATTATCTATTATTACATACATGAACTGTGAAGCATATTTGAACCTCACATAATACGTTAAAATCTTGAACTGAATTCCAAATCACAATTCAGCAATTTTTACATTTCACCTTGAAGTTTTATCAATTCATTTTTTTTTACAAAAATCACTCTGATTGTTTGCGTTATTCTGTTAGTTGAGCACAAGTTCAACAGCTGTTTTAATTCACCAATTCTTAATTCTGTAACGAATACTACCACGATCTCGAAAAATTAATGTCTTAATTCTCATCTACCACAAATGGTTTCAAATGTCATTGTGCTTTTACATTTATGTTGTAGACAGAAAGAGAATTACTTGAACAACACGTAACAGAGTAATACACAACTGACTTACATTAAATTAACATTGCTTAACACTTGCTTAGATCAGCGCCACATTACGCTTGGAACGGAAACTAATTTCTGAGTTTACTGATAACCAAATTAAGCATGCCATTTACGACTAGTGCTCTATTACTAGATCTACTACATTCGTTGCCAAATTGACAGCTGATTAAATGGCGTTATTCTTATGCCGGATTTACACGAGTGATAAATTGCCATTAATTTATGAAATAAAACTAGCAAAATAATGATAATACCAAATCATTAACTATAAGCGTTTACACGGTGCAAAATACTGACTGTTTGATTGATAATGGCAATCTGCCACTAAAGAATAAGCAAGTTCATTCTTCCTCACGATGTGCCATTATTTTTAAAATAGTGTCACTGCATTTAAATGACACCATTTAAATTGCAATATTTAATGCCAGTTTTCCTTGCCATTTTTTTAATGACCTAAATAATGACGAATTTTCAAACCATTTACACAATTTTGTCATTAATGTCAAGAAAATGGAATGGCAATTTGTCACCCGTGTAAATCCGCAAATTTGAATTTGCAATGTGGAATAATCTCAGCAAATAGAAACCTACAAAAAAATTAATGGTTATAAGGGATGCCCTAGCAAGAGCGTCGGATTTAAATTTGCCGCAATTTGTATATGGTGATTTTTTCTTTACAGTTGCCACGTACAGGATACTCGATTAAAGAATATTCTAAAAAATTATTATAAAAATGGTGAAAGTTTTGCGAAAACAGTTTACCAATTATGTCAAGCTTTTGGTCGCAATAATGCATCAAATCAATCGGCAGAATGTACATACTTGCTCCTATGTTTGAGCACGAGCTTGTTCAAACATTTTTTTCTTCAGAAATCTAAAAAAAAATATTTTTCGAAAATTCTGGTTTGCAGTACGGCTATCATCAAAAGTGGTCCAACTATGTCGAAATGAGCTTGAAAACCTGAACATTAACCATTGAATCACTTTAGTCTGAGTTCAAGGACACGTGGTATCGAGGGCAATGAACGGGCAGACGAGTTAGCCCGGCAGGGATCAGCCCTTCATAGCTCAATTGGTATACATACCACTCGCTGCTATTAAAGGCAAAAATCTTTCAGTTTTCTTCACAGAATCCAACAAAAGATGGAATAATATAACCGACTGCACGATATCTAGAATGATATGGCCTACCTACAATAAATACCGCACAAACGATCTCATTTATAGACCAAGGCGGGACATAGCAAGGATAGTCGCTACCTGTACGGGGCACTGGCCCTTGGGGGAGCATGCAGCAAAATAGAGTATACCCCATAACACCTATTGCCGTAGCTGTAAAAGAAGTTGGAAAAGGAAACAGTGCTTCACTTCCCTTGCAAGTGTCCCGCTTTGGCCAGGCTAAGTATGCAATCCCTTGGAAGAGCTTTTCTAATCTAAAAGAACTGTCTGAGTTAAAATTTAAAAACTTACTCTCTTTCCTCAACAGGTCGAAATGGTTCTAGCGTGTCGGTGCGCTTGAGTTGTTCCCTCTCTTTATCCGCTAAAAAAGGTTTTGGTATCTGACCACCATTTTACCTACCTACCCTATACCTTCTATACAAACATTTTTGATCGAAATCTGTTGAGCCGTTACTGAGCAAATTGAAAATCAAACAAATGGTTCTATGGAAGGTACCGTAAATAGTTTATTGAAAAAAAATATAGACTATACCTACAATAGCGCACAGAACTTTTTTTTTATCAAAATCGTTAGAGCCGTTTTCGATATATGTGATTAAGATTTACGTTCTTATCTACAAAAATTGTATGGCAGGCAGCATTATATTTGAGGCGAAAAAAAATATATTTTAAAAAAGCAGTTCAGCAGTTTAGGCGACAGACATAATTGCAGCACCCATTACTTCGTGTTTCTATAATCGTAAAATCAATTTTTACCAAAATCTTAAGTTCGATTTTTTTTTGTCATATGCAAAACTTACCCTTTATAGAAAGTAAAATAGTCTTGAATGAATGTAAAATCTGGCAACGGAGTGTGTGAATTTTACTGTAGGGTATTTTGATTTTTGAGGATTTAAAAAATATAAAATGTTGGGCTTAGAGATTTTAAATTTGGAAATATTTCAAAACGCCTAGATTTTAAGAAATGAGGAATTTGCGCTTTGATGTTTTGAGGGCCACTATTAAAACACCAATAAAATATTTAACTATATTGTAAATTCGTACTACATATTTATTTGCACAATTCCCGCTGTGTTGTGTTACCGCATCATGAAATTTGCAAAAGCTACTAAATGAGACACATTAGCAGTGATTTATTGAGAATCTATCCATTGTACAGTAAGTAATTCCCAGTTTTGTAAGAATGGTACCCCTGCACAGCTATCACAAGCAATGAAAGAGTTTTGTGCAAAGAATAATTAAGAAAATATCAAAATTATGAACAATAATTTACTTACATAAAGTTTAAATTTTTCGGAACTTACCGCGTTAAATGTTAGAAATATTTTCAATTTCTTTTTCCCGACGTTTCGAAGAAGTTTCAAACTTCGTGATCACGGGATGAGACTGGCGAAAGAAAATATTTCTAACATTTAACGCGGTAAGTTCCGAAAAAATTTAAACTTTATGTAATATGAATATCATCCGCGAAAATAATAACCTAAAATCTCATAATAATTTCCTTTTAAATATATAAAATAGAAAGTAGAAAAACGTACTAATATTAATTATTGAAAACCATTTTTTGTTTGCCTTTTTTTCTCCATTTTCAATATTTTTTAAATTCGAACACTCATTTTGCATCAATAGATATCAAATAATAAGTGAATGGGTTTGTTCATAGACTCTGGTCCAGTCCCTTTTTACACAAGGCAATTTTTGTATTGCTTTAAAGATCGTCTATGCCTTTCACACGAGGAAACAAAATTGCTGCAGATTTGTTTGTTTCCTTTAAATGTTTCTTTTTCTGAGCGCACACTACACGTAGTTTAAATTGTTCATTCCCCTTACATTTCCCTTTTATATTTCATGCTTTTACTTATTTTCTTAGTAGATAGACTAGGGAAGGTTTAGGACTTATTCCGTGGACTAATTGCGAAATGCTATTAATAAAACAGAATTTCTGCTATTTGAAGTTTACAATACTTTTTCGATTGTTCGATTTTTTTATTAATAGGAAAATTTAGTCCATGGTCTAACTCTTATTCCATGGTTTTGTAAGTCCATGGACTAAAGGCGGACTAAGTGTTTTTTTATTAATAGGGCTGAGTTTTATTCTTCAAGTCAATTTACAAATTTATTTTCTGAGTGTGTTCTGCTTTCAATTCAATATTTACCTCATCAGACTTCACTTAACATAAGCGGAGTAAGAAACAAATATTTAACGTTTTGCCATTTCTATGTCCAGAAAAAAAAACAATGGGATCACAAAAATGTACGCCCAGTCCATGTAGTGAACCGAAGTCCGTCCATGGCCAACGTTCATTAAGCAGTGAACAAAAAGCACATTATGTGAAGTTAAGTTGCCGCTTAGTGCGTTATAGCTCATAGAATTTCATACGAATAAATATTTTGCAGTGCAGTATCGAGCAGTTCCTCTGTAGTGCAATTCCACCCAGTGCGGTTCTACCTTAAATTCGCCCATCCAAACTTGTCAAATTGCTTTTTTGTAGATTTAAATAAAAAGTGATTTTTTTCACCAAACTCAGTTTATTTATAACTACCAATAATTGATTGAATTTTCAAAATGGAAATCGAAATTTGTTAAAATTGAACAAATGATGTTAGAGGTATACGAAATTACAGATATAGGTGGACTTTTAGACGTGCTCCAGAAAATAACTGAGCAAAGAGTGCAAAAAACTTTTACTTACACTTTTTAATAGTAAAAGTGAGAAACTTTTCAAAAGAACAGCTTATATATTTATTTAAAACTGGAGTTATCTAATATTTTAGAAATATAAACTTTCCAACTGCAAAATAAAAGAAAAAATACAATCAAAAAGATCTATTTGTCTTACGAATGGAAATTAATAATTATAACTACTCTATGAACACATCCGTCGAGATTCATTTTTATTGTTGGCTTTTATCCTAAAATAATAGGAGGAGCTCCAATATGAATTCAAGAACGAATGTGATGCTGCATTCCTAAAGCAGCTTTATTTTTAGAAAATGCATTTGCCTCGCGTGTTTAGGTGAAAAAAAAAACAAAAATAAAAAAAATTTACCTTAACTAAAAAAGTAAGAAGCTTATTCTTTATGTGCGTGAGGCTCCTTCTCATTGGAAATCGAGAAATCCAAGCGAAGACACACAATCAGGAGCACAAACAGTGCAAAGAAGAACCCAACAGCTAACAGGGGTTCCTGCAACACAGTGATCCTTGAGAAGTTGTATTTCAAGCTAAGTCGTCCGAAAATGTCCAGGTAGGTGAACTGTAAGCTGTCGGGCAGACGACTAACAGAATATGGAGTGATCAACTTAATGTTAGTGGCTCCATCGGGCAGAATGATTTTTACTGTTGCTTTATTGACAACCATATCGTCGTAGATGTGATCATTGATGCGCATTTTGAGGAGGAAGTTCTCGCCTGAGTTGAAGAGGTATTCGAATGAGGGTACATTGAAGCCCAAAGTGTAGAAAGTCCTCCAGCCACCGAAGAGCGGGAAACGTGGGCGCAGATCTAATTCAACTGAATCACGGAGAACCTTCATGTTTGAGGTAGAAATATTGCCTTTGGTGTCGCGGTAGTAGACACACGTAGTCGACGATAGTAGCATGGTTTTGTAAGACTTCACGGCCGCCTGACCACTTCGAGCGTCCTTTTGGACTCCGTACAGAGAGAAGGAGCCCTTCAACTGCGCTTCAGAGTGAACCATGTCGATATTCTCGGTGACGTAATGGAATACTTCCAATGTGCGCTCCAAACGTGTTACAGATAAGAAGGATGTATGATTCTCAAAGTGGACAACGAGCTCCGCCAGTGTGAAACCTTCGATGTTCTCGAACGGTCCATAGTTGATGGTACTTCCAGAGACAGCGACTGGTTACGTTTGGGTATAGGATTCGACGCTCTGCGAGCTCAAATGAATAGTTGTCTTTTGGGTCTGTGTCTATTAGGGACTGTAAAAGTAGACTCTGTCAAAATACCTTACTAACTGCTTTTCAGACTGACTGATCTTAGCCGGATGCGGAGTCAGGACTTTGGTCGATACTGTTTCCACATATACAACCTGTAAGAGCGGCACTTGGGAATGTCAAAAGAAACTCAACCCCATTCCTTCTTGGAATATTTTAATTCTTTTTTTGATAATTCCTTTTGCCGAAATGAAAGCTAAATGTTGACGATCATTGGTCGGTATCACAAAACTGTAGGCGGTTATGCCTTTCTTTGCGGAATGTTCCAAGATAATTTTATAGGAAGTTCTTACCAGTTGTGATGTTAAATCAATAGTGCGTTCCACGTTTTTATTAACAATTTCAGCATCAATTGCCGCATGGGTAAGGGCGATTGCTAAGATTGTAATCAAGACAATCGAATATAGTTTCATTTTGTGAGAATAATTCACTGAAAACCTAAAAAAATGCCAGTAGATTTTTTCCTTTCCTTGTTCTTTAACAAATTCAATTCAACTATCAATCGTACCAACAAAACTAACTAAGTCAAATCGAGACTCGAATAAACGTCAACCATCTATCCACCGTAGCATTCTACTCTAGCTTTTCATCGACCGTAGCGAATTGTATGTAAAATACTACGACGAATACATTTACGATGGATAAATTTCCCAATAAAACACGGCTACTGACAGTTGTTAGCAAACTGACAATTTGATGGCCAGATATATCTGTGAGGTCAGTAGTAACTGGATTAAAAAAAAAACACCCTATACATATTAGTAAGCCGGTAAGCTGTTTTAGATGGGTAACACATCATCTAACTATAATAACTGTTTTAACTGCCCGAGACGCATTTGGAGTATAAATCTTTAATTATAAAAGTTGTCAAACATGTAGTGAAAATCGTATTCATATATTCATGTAAATAACACCAAAGTCGGAGATAATCACTATTGTCATTTCAGCCAAAAAACACATAAAAGCGTACGTACCTGTCATATTTTATTTTAAGATCATTAAAGTAATTGATTCATAAATAAGTTTCACATTTAATATACGTCAAAGATTGCGGGCTTTTAACTTACTGGTTTTATGTTTAAGCCAGATTTGGTTAATTGCTTTTGTAGATCCTTAAAATAATATTAATAAAAACAATAATTATGAAGTTCGTTTAGGCATTGTTGTTGTATTTTTTTTGTTATCATTATTTAGGTAAATATTATAAAAATGTAGAAGTAGAAAAACAGAAAAAAAAATAAACAATACATTTTACGTTTTGTGTTTTTTTTTTTGTTTGTAAATTTATTTATTTCTTTTAAATACATTATTGTATATATTAAACAATGCCGAAGGCACTGGTTGAATTTCAAGGTATAGAAAAATGGCAAAACGTGCGTCTAGTGTTGTGTCCCTCTGTTATGGACTCTGTATGACTCAAGCAATCCATCTAGAGTATTATGTAAATAAAATAAAAAAAATATATACCGCTAGCTTCGCATTGGAAATTAACTTATTTTTAATCTGTCAATAAAACGACACACTTTGAGGTGTGGCCTGGTCAGAATGTACACTTTTCGATTGTTAAGTGATTGAGTTTAATGAACATTGTTTTTTCTGGATGACATTGCAATCGAGGTCTGTTTTAGAGTAGTGCAAAAAAAAGTAAAAAGAACACGAACTTATTTACTATTTTTTTTTTTAATTACATACATTTAGGTATATAGTGTTTTTTTAGGCTACTGTGCCGATTCGACTAACTAATTCCCAAAAATAATTTGTTGACATTCATGACAACGGCAGCGATGAAAAAAAATTTAGTTTTCGTAAAATTTTGTTGTGACTATTGGGAAATTTTTACAATATAAAAATCTCGTATGAAGGATACAAATTTGACAGCTCAAAATGTATCTTTTCACTGCGGTATTGCCATCAGTTTTGTCTCAACTGAACAAAATAGAGTGCTGCAAATGGAACTTGAATAACTGGAATAGGTGTCAAAAAATGTGATACGTGACATTTGCTATATGCACACAATGAAGCTGTACAGCTCTGGTAGCTATAATAAGTTGAATTGACGAGAGATTGAACTTCGCTTCAACCTTATGTTGTCTTGCTTTTGAAACATCAAACATGATTCATTGAAAAATTAAAAGTGAATTGTCTCTTGAAACACACCACCAGCTTCGTCTGAAGCGTTAAGTTCGTAACTTTGATTTTTGTGTGTATTTTGACAGCTATATCGCAGCTGCAGCTCCATTGTGTTTAGCCCGTAATTCTCGTAATAGACTTTATGCTTGTGATAGCTAGTACCTGATCATGCCTTGCGATCGGCGCACGCGCAATGCACTCCTCCAGTATCATGGATATCCTAAGGTTCCTTTTTGGCACTCAATTAACTTAGATCTCCATTTTGTCACAGCGGATATTTCGGCCACAGTCAAAATACGAAAATAAAGTCAGTAAATTCATCGACGTATGGCTGCAATCGCAAGAAATACCCAAGGTCCTTTACCGATCAAGCCTCTAAAATAAAATGCACGATTGGATCGCAAGTACTTGCCCTTAAATATGATCGATCACATTCTTTTCTATGCACAAGATTCTTAGTAGATACGGTAAAATATATTTGTAGTCTTTTTTATTTAATTTTTTTACTTGGTATATAGGTACTATGGGGCCAGTTTTGCATTGGGAAAAAATCTAACTCTAGATTTTAATCAAAGTTAAGATAACGATGATAGAGAACACCAAAAAAGTGGGTCCCGCAAATCCGTCTGTCTGTCTATCTGCCTGTACATTATAGCCCAAAGTGTAGAAACTCTCTACAGCCTAAACGTCTGAAGCGATTTTCTTCAAACTTGGTATTTAAGCGTTTTAGGTAATTGTCCAAAATAGATTTTTGAATAGTTGTTTTAGCCCCAAAAATAACGGCAGTTGGCATACAAATTTTTCTACCATCTTAATTATCTCGAAAAGGGCTCTAATGATTTTGATAACATTTGGTGTGATTACTACTTTGGGTGTGGTCTATATTTTTGCGAAACATTTTTTTTTTAAATATTTTGTTAATAACGGTACCTGTCATACAACCATTTTATTGATTTTTTACTTTCTCATAAACAGCTCAACGGATTTCGATACAAAAATTTTTACAGGAGCTCTTTTAAATTCTAAATAATACTGCATTTCAAAATTTTCGAAAAATAGTTTTTTTGGCTTTGTGAAAAAAAAAATATTTTAGTGAACAATTTTTCCTGAAATTTAGTTTTTGAATTTATATTATTAAATACTTAAAATGTTTATACCAATTTTTTTTTAGAAAAAAATTAAGAATTGTTATATATAAAAAATTAGGTTAAAAAAACTTTAGAAATACATTTAGCCGTTTCTATTAAGACTATTTGCAAATAATATGATCGAACATAAGAGCAAGTACGTGCAATCCAGTAGTTCATTTTATTCAGTGTGGCCAATTTATCATTTTTCCTGCTAAATTTAGCCGGAAACGTTTGCTTTTAGCATTTTTTACTTTAAAATCCAGCCCGCAGTTTTTTTTAGCAGGAAATTTGGTTTTAGCAGGAAATCTAGCAGGTTTTCATATTTCTCAAAATTAAAATAAAATATTTCTTTAAAAAGTTAAAACTCAATCAAACATAAATGCGTATCGCTCATTATAGAGCTTCAATCGCGAACTCCACAAAATCTACGAATTTTGCAACAAGTAATTTTTTTGTACGTTAAAAAAATGTTTACGGATTCATAAACAACTATTAAAGATTTTTTTAAAGATTAAAACATGAATTCTGAAATTATTTCCAGAATTAAATCGTAATGCGACAACATAAATCCAAATAAAAGGGAGAATACTAAAAATACTGTTGAATTTTAGAGCGTGGTAAATAGTTTCACCGATGCATCCAATGAAAGCCCTTACAAAGACTTATCAAACTTTGTCAATTCGTTTTTAGTTTTGCCTATCTCAAATGCTGCAGTTGAAAGAGTGTTTAGTTTAATGAATCTTGAAAAGGATCGTAGAACGAATAGAATGAAAATTGATTTGGTAAATAGTATACTTTTTAGCCGATATAATTTATCTGAGAAACATTGTAATGCCTTCATTATTCCTCCTAATATAATCAAACAAGTTGCCTTATCAAAGCTTTATTTTACCGTAGAAGAAGAACAAGAATTTTGTGATATTTTTGTGCTTTAAATGAAGCAGAACACTTTTGAGTAAGAAATTTATTTAAATACCTTTTACTTTATCAGATTAGCATACTCTGGTACCTGCTTTTTTTTGTTTCCTTATGTTGCGAAATGGATTAATAACTATTTGTAAAGATATTTCCTTTTTTTAAACAAACTTAACAAAATAAAAACTTCTTTTTTTGACAATTATTTGAAATTCAGCACTAAAGTAAAAAAAACTACAAAAAAATATACACTCGGTACCTATTTTAAACGTCACCGTAAAACAAGTTGGATTGGTCCGGGCATATATTTACGTTTTTTGCGTTCTAATTACAGGATTTCCTGAGTTGGCAGGATTGTTGGCAGTTTTTTTTTCCAAAAAAAAATAGCATTTTTCTTGGCAGTTTTTGTATTCAAAAAATCCTGCTAAAACCACTATTTTAGCAGGATTTGAAATTTTTCATTGGTCACACTGATTTTATTATACACAAAATTTCCTTAATTTTTTTCTAAAAAAAAATTTTATGGAATTGTTTTTTTTTTTTTGAAGATTTTTGGTATGCAGTGTCATTTAGAATTTGAGAGACCTCGTATATAAAAATTTTGATCAAAATCCGTTGAGCCGTTAATGAGATTATAGAAAATCGGAAAAACGGTTATATGGAGGGTACCGTAAATAACATTTTAATTAAAATTGTAAACTATACACTGCACTGATTTTTTTTATCAAAATCGTTACAGCCGTTTTAGAGTTAATTAAGATATAACATTTTTGCTCCAAAAAAATGTATGACAGGTACTGTTTGTTTTGGAGCTAAAAAAAAATATTAAAAAAAAAGAATCGATCCAACCACCTAAGATTCTTAAGTACCCGCTTCAGCCTTTAGGATGTAGCTCGTTGTACAGACAGACAGACGGAAGGAATTGCGAGACCCACTTTTATGGTCTTCTCTATCATCGTAATGTCAAGTTGATTAATATCTCGAATTCGATTTTTTTCCAAATGCAAAACTTGCCCGATAGTAACTATGTACATCACAAGTAAAAAGTTAGTTACGCCAGCATCTAGTATTCAGAAGCAGTGGCAACATTGCCAAGAAGCCATCAGAGATGCCACATCTCACATGATGGGTTTTACATAACCACCATAATTTACGTTAGTTAATTTCAATATAACTGACGTTAAAATAAAACGTACGAATACGGTTTTAATATTTGAATAAACTAGCTGACCAAACAGACGTTCTCCTTTTCAAATTTTAATAAATTTATTATTAACTTCTTCGTCCATTATTTGTTCAATTTTTAAATTTTTTTAGCACTAGTCCACAACAAATTAATAACAAAATATTTTTCATTTGACGTTTGACAGAAAAGACTTTTTCCATGTATGTGTGCATTCATTTCAAATCTGAAAACCTATTAGATATCAAATCTTTCGTGTTGAGATTTGATCTAGATTTGCTCTTTTTGTTGAAATGAAACTCTCAAAATTCAAAAAGATCAAATCTTTTCTTGAATGAAACTCGCTGATAGTCTTCGTTCTAAAGATAAACCGCCACTTAATCGTGTTTTTTAATATGGGTGTAAAGGTTTGTATATATCATTTACTGAAATTTATCCGACTTCATACAATTTGACAGTTTATATGGATGTGAAATTCGTTTGAAACCACAAAAAAAAATATTCGGAAAAGTAGCCTGTTTTAGAAATACGGTAGGTTTGTTTATTAAACCCTGGATTCATGCTATGGGGTAGCCCTAAATATTTGTTTACAAAAAAAAAAACAAAGCATGAACTCACCCTCCCAAACAATGTTTTTAAGACCTGAGGTAGAACTAACATATATGTATTACAAATCATTTGTTTTTATTGTAGATACGCGTTTTTTATGTTCGATCACATTATATGCAAAAGATTCTTAATAGAAACGGCTAAATGTATTTTTAAAGTTGTTTTGCAATTAATTTTTTATATATAAAAATTCTTAATTTTAATTTAAAATTTAAAAAAATTTAATTTAAAAAGTGGTACACACAACAATTTTTATCTAAATCGTTAGAGCCGTTTTTGAGATAATTAAAATCGTAGAAAAAATTGTATGGCAAGTACCGTTATTTTTGGCGCTAAAACAACGATTCAAACATCTACTTTGGACAATCGCCTAAAACGCTTATAGCGAGTTTCTTTCAAATTTCAAAGATCTCCTCTCAAAATGGAGATTTGATCTTTCCAATGAAACTTTGTGCCAAATTTAATTGTAGTATTGGTCGCGTTCGGTGGCATACCTTAAGCAATCCGGATTGAAACCAGATGATGAACTAAACATTATATTGTCAAACACAAATTTCAAGCTACCCAAAAATTATTATTAATTTGAGAAACAGCTTATTCAAAACTTCAGATTTGTATGCAATACAACTGACTTAACAGATAAAGCTACCTGGATCGTTCGAAAACAAACCCGCTACTAAGGTATCTTGGCTAGCCTATCGGCATTGCACCGAACGCGTCCAATGCTGAATGACTGACACACACATTTCTGAAAAAAAAACATATCTTCATCATCAGATGATGAGGAAGATGAAGACAAAGCAATACAAAACTCCACTGTATTTATAAAATTTAAATTGTTAACTTCTTCGTCTATTATTTGTTTGTTTTTAAGTTTAATTTTGTAGCAGGGACCGGCACAATTTCACAATAAATTACAAAATTTTTTCCATTTGATGTTTGACAGAAAAAACGTTTCACATGTATGCGTGCATTCAGATAAAATCTGCCTACCCACCAAAGATGAGATCTTTCGTGTTGAGATCTGATCTAGATTTGCTCTTTTTGTTGGAATGAAACTCTCAAAATTCAAAAAAATTAAATCTTTTGTCAGAAAAAGCAGATCTTTTCTTGAATGAAACTCGCTATTAGATACCAAGTTTGAAGAAAATCGCTCGCAGCCGTTTAGGCTGTAGATAGTTACACAGACAGACAGACAGACAGACGGAATCGCGGGATCCACTTTGTTGGTGTTCTCTATCATCGTAATGTCAAGTTTGATTAAAATCTCGAGTGCGATTTTTTTCCAAATGCAAAACTTACCCTATAGTACCTATATCGCAATTAAGAACCCTTTACAAATTTTTAATTTTAGTTACCAAAGAACATAAATTCTTGTTTCTTGCTTTAAATGTCAATAACACAATTGACAGCACTTGGGTATTTTTTTTGTGAACTAAAGCAATTGTTTTTTGACAGGTCTCCAGGTTTTCAAAAAAGTCTCTGTCAACTCTGGGTAATGTTCAACGAACGAACATTGTATTTCTGATCAAAAGTAGTTTGGTTCTGATTATATTTTAAATCAAAAATCCAGTTACGATTCCTATGAATTCAATTAACTATCGTAAATGACTAAAGCTCAGAAATAAACAATCGTTTTTTTTCCCATTCAGTAGGCACATACTCGTAAATTCCAGTTTTCTCTATAACGACTTCAACATCTCGTTACAGCGAACCCACGAGCCATTAATTAAAGCACGTGAATTCATAAAGAGATTGAATACTGTTTTCACGAGCGACGTTAATTGGGAGTCCGCCTGTATTTAAGTGTGTATTTATGGTCGAAAGACAAGGTCATTATATTTATCAACAAAAACAAAAATACCTAAAAAAAAATTCAAAATTAAAAAAAAGAATAGATACATACCTAAATTATGTGTTTTCTTTCATAGACATTTTGAGAGCGAGAGAAGCGACCAAATGGTTAAAATCATTCCGTCCGAACTGATTTTTTTTTAAGTGTGTTTGTTTTATTTCAATTATTTATGTTTAATCATTTTGCTTCAATTCATTATTCCCAAAAATTGATTTATTGCAAATTTAAATGTGTTCTCAATGTCGGACTGATTTTTATATTGAAATGAAACGTAATTTTGGTAACATAAATGGATAATGTTATATAATTTTAGCTTCTGCTGAAATAAAAAAAAAACACACACACACACACAAAATATAAGGAACTGATTAATTACCACCTGATGTTTGCACTTCTGGAATTTTTTTTTTGTTTGAAAAACATCCACTTGATATGATGGTATGTAATAAAACAAATAGAAGCATGTCAACAAAACAAACTTAATAAAATAGATAAGAACCCACAAACAAACATAAAAACTAAAAACAAACCCGTCTACACGAATTTACATAAATAAAATGGATCAAATGAAAAGATCAAAATTTTTTATCAATGACACAAGGAGCGTGATGTCATATCCCACCACACCACACCACACCACACCACATCCATCAACACCGTCGCGTCGGTATTTACATTCTAACAGGCTTTTGCTCATGTCTACTTATAACATACTCGTAAAAAAAAATAATCAACTCCAAAGTCTATAATAGCCAGCTGATTCTTATTAAACAGTTCGCCTGTTTATTGATTGCTTATTCGAAGAAACATTTGCGAAAAGCTTTTGACTACCTTGATTTTTTTAGCTACGAGTTTTTATAAGCAAGTTTTTTTTTTCTTTTTTTTTTTTTAAATTTTGCGTTAAGTACTTGTAACTGGCAGTCGCTTTCAGAGAAATTAAAATAAAAAAAACAACACAACAAGTCACGCTAGATAGAATTCATGAGAATGTTTGCAGGAATCCCTTGTGATCTTCTGTATAGCTGCGTCTAGTGATCAAACAGTGGGATAGAGTTGTATTAAACTTGATAATAAATCAGGTGATAAAGCAAAATTTATAACCTACCATAATTTTATTTTACTTACGAGTCACATTGTTATTTTGTAACAATAATAATTTTTGCTCTGATTGTGTGGTTGAGTATGTGGTTTTTGATTGGAATCTGGAAATCAAGATCCAAATCTCTGCATATAAAGAATGTGGACTTTGTGATACTGAAATATCGACAATAATATTGAGATTACACTTACAAATAGTCAAAAAAGTCTCCATACAAGAGAAATTTTTTTAGGTTTTTCCAAAAAAAAAAAATAGTCATGTGTAGTAAAAAAAGCTAAAGTGGCAACACAGATTTTTTTTTTTTTGATTTTAACTATATGCCTGTAAGACCTAAGGTCTTTTAAATGCAACTTGAATTGCACGGCACTAGTTTAGCACAGTGGATTTGAGAACCAGGTATTGACTGCCTCATTTTCAACCCATGAGCGGCATCCAATTAAAATTGGAGGTATAGAAGCGAATGCGCCTAGCATGGGGATCGAACCCACACGTCTAAGTTAGCAATCAAGCACTTTATCCACTGCGCCATTGCCACCCACAGATAAGAACGGGTTTTCTCCCCTCATTTTTTTTAACCAAATTTCAAGAATTTTTGTGGACGAAGGATACCATTATGATCAATCTAATGGGGCGGGTCCGTCAAATAGAGACAAAAAAGTCTCCGTACAGATCTCATTCTCTTGTAATAGTTGATCAAGTAAGGCTCGTTATCACGAATTACGATTGTTTTTTGGTAAGTGAAAGTGTTTTTAATTATATTTTAGTTAAATAATTTTGTTGCTCTCACAAGGCAATAAAAATGGCTACTAAAAATATGCAAATTCCCTTGGCCAATAAACAAATCATTATCGATTTGAGAAATGAGGGGAAATCGCTGGGTGAAATTTGCAGAAATTATAAAAAGACCGCGTTCATCAGTACAATATGTGCTAGAACAATTTAAAAAAAAAGACTAAAACAATCGCAAGCAAACCGAGATCTGGCCGTCCAAAAAAAAATTGATCGTCGTACGGAGAAGAGAATATTGAGGAGTGTTGCTGAGGATCCGAAGCAAAGTGCACCAGTTCCTGCAGGTAAACTCAAAACTACCGACGAAATTGATGTGTCGCCCCAAACCATTCGAAACCTCTTGACCAGAAATGGATTCCATGGTCGAGTGAGCCGGAAGAAGCCATTTATCCGAAAAGCGAATAAGAAAGCTAGGCTGGAGTACGCAGTGGAACACGTGGACAAAGAAAATTCCTTCTGGGATCAAGTTTTATTTACTGATGAAAGTAAATTTAACATCATTGGTTCAGACGGACGTCGTATGGTGTGGAGAAAGCCAAACACTGCTTTGAACACCAAAAACTTGACATCTACTGTGAAGCACGGCGGCGGCAATGTTATGGTATGGGGTAGTTTGGCTTCTTCCGGCGCGCGGCGGAAAGCTTGTATTTATAGACTGAACCATGGATAAATATTGATACTTGAGCATACTTAAAGGAAATCTCCGGTCTGGGCAACTGTTTTATATTCCAACAGGACAACGACCCCAAGCGCAGGTCAATGCTGGTAAGAGAATGGTTGCTGTATAATGTGCGGACGCAAGTAAAACATCCTGCTCAGTCCCCAGATCTCAACCCAATTGAGCATCTGTGGGATCACTTGGAAAAAAAAATTCGTCGGCACACAATATCAAGCAAAAATGACCTCAAAGCCATTTTACTTGAGGAATGGAACAAGATATCCCCCGACACGACTCGAAACTAGTCCATTCGATGAAAAAAAAGACTGCAGGAAGTCATAAAAATTAGAGGAGGTCCTACCAATTATTAAGTTTTGTGATTTTTTTTAATTGAATTAAATTTCTTACTTTTTTTTTTTTAAAGAAATTTAACCAAAAACTCTTGGTATACGGAGACTTTTTAGTTCCTTTTTTTACTCTTTGTGCTGTGAATTAATCTAAATGTTAAGTTTTTTTCCAATAAATTGTTATTTTTTCGTTGACAAAATTTAAGGAGTTCTTATTACTTTAATTCCTGGTAGTCTTTTTTTTTTTTAATAAAATATATTAAAAGCTTATCACAAAATAAACAAAAAGTACACTGCTGTACGGAGACTTTTTGGACTATGTGTATGTATTTATAATTTTTTAAATTATGAAAATGCACAATCGCACGTACTTGCTCTTATGTTCGATTAGATTTTTAATAGAAACAGCTCAAAATGTTTTTAGAATTTTTTAATTACAAAATTTCTTTAATTAAGAAAAAATTGGTATGACTTATATAATATAAGCTTAAAAACTAAATTTCAAAAAAAAAATCATCCACCCGTTTTCGAAATATTGAATTTTCAAAAATTATTTTTTTTTTTAAATCCAAAAAAAAATATTGTTTCAAAAATGTTGGCATACAGTATTTACTTATATTTCAAAGCTAAATTATCCATCAGAAAAATTTTGATCGAAATCAATGCAGCCGTTTATGAAAAAGTCGAAAATAAAAAAATGGTTGTATGGCAGGTACCGTTAATAACAAGATATTTAACAAAAAATGTTTGACAAAAATGTAAACTCTACCTAAAGTAGTGGGTACACAAAATTTTTTTTTTTCAAAATCGTTAGAACCGTTTTCGAAATAATTAAAATAAAAGAAAAACTGTATGGCAAGTACAGTTATTTTTGGAACTTAAAAAAGGGTGTGGCCGTAACGCGATAGTTGTGTGCTCGCCTGTCAACCTCATGGTCATAGGTTCGATCCCTGCCGTAATCTATGTCCTCTTATTTTCCATTAAAAACCAATTCTAAAACTAAATGTCATAAAATGAGTTGCTGGTTTACTCATTACGTGCTGTTTAGGCATAGAAATAACAACATGCGATTGACTAAAACTTATTAAATTAATTAAAATTTAAAAAAATAATGCGAACTATAAGGGACATAGATAAATAAGACACGGAAATTTTGCCGCATTATTTTAGCCGCCATATCCCTGGAGATAAAACCTGAGACAACAACCACATACAGTCTCAGAACATCGCGCCACACATCTTTTCTATCATTCTTTCTCTTCCTTAACCTCACCCTCACGCCCGCGATGTGTTGAAACATTTAAAGGGTAGTATAATCCCTTGAGCGCGTGTATTTGAGACAATCACCTAAAACACTAATCACTTCAGCCGTATAGGTTGTAGATCGATCTAAAGCCAAACAAACAGACGGAATTGCTGCACCCACTTTTTTGGTGTTCTTCATCAACGTAATGTCAAGTTTGATTTAAATCATCGAGTTCGATTTTTTTTCCAAATCCAAAACTTGCCCCATAGGACTTTTATCGCAAATAAAAATTAGAGCAGGCCAAGTTTGATTGATACCCCATAGAGAGGTTAGAAAGAAACTGTGTTCATCCCAAACTAAAATCAAATTTGAGTTGCTTGTTTCAAATAAATTTTCAATGCCAACACAAACATTGTCTAAAAAAAAATCCAAGAATCCAATGAATCTCATTTGGCAGAATATCACGTTAGGGGCCAGTTAAAGAGAAAACGAATCAGAAAAAAAAGTCTAATGGTTAATTTATGATATTTTCACTCGTTTCAAAATACAAATGCTACACTAATCGATGACATATAACTAAGAGAATTTTGTTTGCAAAAACTATTTGCAAAAGAACAATTATTTGTTCTTAAAAATGTATTTATTTATTTTTCTGATGAAAATTTTTTCGCGCCAG
Source organism: Philhelius pedissequus (assembly GCA_910595825.1). NCBI lineage: Eukaryota > Metazoa > Arthropoda > Insecta > Diptera > Syrphidae > Philhelius > Philhelius pedissequus. Next base: position 46,304,962 of record OU343162.1, read on the forward strand.
CTGATTGCCATTTGACACAAATTGGGACAAATCATTCCAATAATTTGAGTTCCAATTTCTCTCATTTCACTGGACTAAAACATTTTTCCTGTATATTTCAATCAGGAAAACTTAATGGCAGACTGGGAGTGAGGCTTGCCAACTGACAGAATTTTTCCGTTTGCTATAAGCCACCATCAGGAAAAAATATTCACTTTCATACTGTTTCAACTTTTCCTGATCGCTTTCATTGAAACTGATCATTGAAAACTTTATCTATCACTTAAGGGCCGATTTTTCAATCTGCAGATAAACATCCAGTTCTGAAGAGTTGTTTTTTAACGCTGGTAAAACCACTGCGCAAGCTTTTCTATCTGTCCTACTCTACGGGTCTCTTTCCGAGTGGATGGAGCATTTGTCCAGCCTGTCCCTAAAAAAGGCGCATCTTCTTCACCCTCTAATTACCGTCCAATAGCACTTACGTCACTTTTTTCCAAGGTCATGGAAACGCTGATTAATTATCATTTCAAGAAATATCTTGAAGAACGAAAGCTCCTTAATGACCGGCAGTATGGCTTTCAATAGGTCCACTGGTGATCTGATGGTATATCTCACCGAACAGTTGCACAAATCTATACATCGTTTTGAAGAAAGTAAGATTATTGCGCTTGATATTTCAAAAGCATTTGATAGAGTTTGGCATCAAGCTCACTTATCGAAAATGCGTGCATTTGGTATCGATGAATCTCTTCTTCGTTGGATTAGAAATTACCTTTCGGACCGTTCAATACAAGTTGTATTGGACGGTTTCAAGGCTCTATTTTCCCCTCCCATTTTGATATTCAAAAATTCAAAACTAATGTGCATCGGTATTTCCTCTTGCATCCTTCCCTACTTTCCTAACGCTCGCGCTGTGCTTGTTCATTTTAAGGGTAGTCAAAACCCCTTTACTGCGAGCATCCGTTTAAAAAAAAAAAAAGAAGAAAAAAGTTAGCTGCCAGAGGAATAAACTTACTTGACTGTTAAACAACCAGATAACAACATCGAATTTTTCAATCAGAAAAAACAATCGATAGAATAATTTAATTTGAACGTCACTTTTATTTCGAGTGTCGAACTTTTCATAGAAATTAATTTTTGTTTATTTCAAAGCAATAATTTTTCAAAGGGCTTTTGACATCGAAAATAGCCATTTATTTCATTCATTCCCCAATGAACGTACGTCAGTTTTTCTTTCAATGATCAAATCTAACCTCAAAATTACATTTGGCTATGAAAGATCTTTTAAATGACAACCTAGTTTCAATGACAGCTATAACCGACTTGCCAAACAAAATTCGATGGTTCCACCGATTTGTGTTTCAATGATGAATTTTAATGAAAGCTATAACCGGCGCCTTAGGTGGACCGAAGGAATGGATTTTCGCCATTCAGCAAAAAAAATATTTGGATGGACAAGATGAATATAACATCTTACAGGCGAAGCGAGAATGATTCAGAACTTCGGTGAAGCCAGCACCATATTCTGGGAGGAATTTTTCGGCAAAGGGAAATACTGATATTACATTTGTGAGTGAAAGAATTAACTTAGGCTGTTCGAATAAATTATCACCGAGTAATCTGAAAAGTTACACGGAACCGAATTCTTTTTGTATTTTTATCTGAAGTTAAGAAAATAGTTCAAAAAGCAGCAACTTAACATTCCCGGTTTGCCGTCTAAAAGTCCCAGTTGAAATCATATTAGAGGATATCGTCAGTAAATATTTCAATTCTTCGATCGTAGAGAAAGTGAATTTATTTGGTATGCTGTCATTTCATAAAATGTTTTCTTCGATGCGAATTTATTCCGGAGAAGGTTCACAATCACGATCGCAAAAATAAATCGATGGAATAACCAAGATACAAAATTCTTTGTTTCCGATAGGACCCTTTTGGAATTCCTGGGGAATGCTGGCTAGAAGTTTGGAGATCAGTTAATTATCGTTCAAAGATTTGCAAGGCTGATTCAATGCCGAGTCGAATGCAGGCGTTTCTAAGATCAAAAATGGTAGATCCACAAAATTTTGAATTAATCACAGAATTCAAATATTGCAATTTTGAACCAATAATTTTACTGAAATCAAAAAGTAAGTTTTATGGAAATTTCCACATTTTTTGAATTCATAAAATTTGATAAAAATTGTTATAAATAAACAATACGATTACGTTTTTTATAATCCACACCATAGTTCCCATATCAATCTCGATATAATAAAATATTTTTATACCAGAAACAAAACAATTTGTATAATCGATTCTTGATACGATCTCGTTCCTCTTAATATATCTTATGGGAAAATATTTAATCGTATCGGTATCGGCACTTTAATGTAGATCTTGTATAAGTATTTTATTTATGTTTACACAATTTTACATCCATAAAGCAAACAAAAAATACGTAAATATTATATGTTCTTATGGGAATTTCCACTACTGTATGTATGCTTGTGATCATACAAAGAAATTACACGGTAATACTCATTAAATTGTCACATTCATTAAATTGTTCAGTGAGTATAGGGTCAGAGTAGAGGACAACAATATAATATATGATTATCCCCAGAACACTTCATGTTAGTTGAATTCGAACAATATGTATGTATGTATGTATGTATGTAGGCCTTAAATAAAATGCACGACTGGATCGCACGAACTTGCTCTTATGTTCGATCACATCGTTTGCAAAAGATTTCTATTAAAAATCTAAATATATTTTTAGTCATTTTTAACTCAATTTGCATATACAAAAATTCATTAATTTTGTTCTAATATAAATTGGTATGAAAATATTAAATATTTAATAATATAAATTTAAAAACAAAAGATTAAATCTGTTTAATTAAAGAAAAAATATCTTTCATTAATAAATTATCACGACCAAAAAAGCCGAAGAAGTGAAATCTTCAAATTTTAAAATTGAATAGATTTACAACACATGTAAGTTTAGATATTTTTATTGAAAAATATTTATTATGTATCCTTTTTCTTTTTAGATGCTCGCCGTCTTCACGTTCCATACATAAAACAATTGCAGTCGGCTTATCTTTAACTTATTTAATATTTTTTTCAAAAGAATTAACAATTGTGTGGGCAAGCGACTTAACTTTTGGCTTTGACAATTAAAAAGAGTGATCAGGTGTGTGAAGGTTGTTTGTTGAACAGTTTTTTTTTTTTGTTAAAAATGTTTGAACACAATTAAAGTGAAACAAAAGTTCAGAAAAAATCTAGTATTTTATTATACAAAAGTTTTATAGTTGTTTTGATTTTTTTTGTTATCACCAAACTGTTAATTATTTCCTAAATGCTTTAAAATAAAAAATAATTTTTTTATTGATAAATTTTTTAAATACTTAGATTTACAAAAGCATAAAACTTAACTATAATTTACTTTATGTTTATGTAATAATAATGAATTTTTTTCCGACGAAAAAACGTCACTTTTGTCATACTAAATCAAATAGAAATGTCAATAAATTTCAAACAGTTGACTTTAAAAATAAGATTCATTCTAGTTCATTTTGTACAATCGTTTGAAAATGAATATTATGTCAAATTATACAAAGTCCATTTGAATGAGCAGATACATTCTATCGCGTTAGCTATTCGATCGTATTTCAAAATAAGGCAGAATGTTTGAGGTTATTCACTGTATCGACAGTGTTCGTTATATCGATCGATTTGTAATACATTTGTTTTATAACATTAATTAAAAATTATTAGTTAGTTTGCATTTGCATTTGAATGTAATTTCGAGAGCTTTCGTTATATCGTAAATTTGCCATAAGGCGTATTCGTTATACTGGACGACGACTGTATGTGTTTTTTATAGGTTCTATAGGGCAAATTTTGAATTTAAAAAAATGTAGCTCAAGATTTTAAACAAGCCTGATATTACATCTATTTGTATGTCTATACATCGATCAACAGCGTAATCCGCTAAAACATTTTTTTTAAATTGTTTCTTAAGCTTCTTAGTAATTACCCCTCTAGAGTATAAATTGATTTGAAAGTTTGTACATTTTTTATATTACATAATTAAGAAAAACTACTTTAAAAATATATTTAGTTGTATCTACTACGAATCTTGTGCTTATGATGCGATCGAACAAAAGACCAAGACCGTGTAACACAATTGTTAATTTAAATGACAATTTACACATCATGACTAAACTCTATGTGCGTGCTGAGTAGAGGTTTGAAAAAATGAGCAAATTTGTAACCATTTCTAATCATAATTGAAATTGGGCAAGTATACGATCTATTATTTTCAGTTAGACTTAAGAACTTATTAATTTGATCATCAAGATTATGAATACTGACAGAACATTAAATCCTATTTATAATTAACAACACAAATATATCGAAAACATTGCGTTTAGTCCACCACTGTCTAAGAAAAATAAATGTCTGACTTTTGTATTCACTATCAAAAAGTTTATAGCTTTAGTCCCAAAAACTCAAATGTACAATTGGTATATATTCGTTATGCATCCACTCCCAAAATTAGCTTCCGTGTTCCATCTCTTATAATAGTAACATGTGTATTGGTATTGTATTGACGTGGCACTGGCTCAGTCCCACCGATCGATATCTCACACGTAAAACTACATATGTACATGTTTTGGCTATTTTCATATAAAATGTTTGATATTACTTTTCACATTTTTTCTCGTCGTCTTACTATGAGTGCTAGTATAGTCCTAGAGTTAAAAAGCATTTCAACGCGGACGGCCGTCTGAGTGGTACAACGACAAATCTCTTTATAATATGTTCATATTTTTATTGAATAAATAAAATTATTTGTGTCTACGAAAGTAATTAAGGACATAAATATGTTTTGAGGAAATTTGTTAGAATACCTTCGATGTACAAAATTATTTATAATATTTTATTAAAATAAAACAGTTCCTGTCTTTTTGAAAAAAAGATTAAAAAAAAAAAAAAAAACAATCACTTTGTATCAGGCAAACTTGTTTTTATAAATAGTTAGAGGCTACCATTCATTAATTATACAAACTATTATAATATTATTATTATTATATTATTTATAAAAGTAAAAGAATACAAATTAGGATAGATATGTAAGTTAAGCAGTTTTTTCTTGCCCTGCAGAAAGGTGTCCCTCAGGGCTCTATTCTGGGCCCATTACTTTTCTTGATTTATATTAATGATCTTCCATCATGCTGCCTTAACTGTTCTATGCATATGTACGCAGATGACGTTCAATTATTTAACAGTTTTCCGTTAGGTATGCTCGAGAATAGTGTGCACGAAGTCAATGAAGATTTGGATAGAATTGTTATCTGGTCCCGCAAAAATGATCTCTGCCTGAATCAAAAAAAATTTAAATGCTTAGTCATTTCTAGATCCATAAGATATATTTGAACAACACTGTTATTGAGTTCGTTGATTCGGCTAAAAATCTTGGGCTTATCTTTAATAAAACACTAAGTTGGAACAACAATGAAGGAATCTCGCTGGTCCGTCAGAGTCGGTAAGAACTTCACCGACGACTTTGATGTCGAGAAAGGTTTGAGACAAGGTGATGCGCTATCATGCAATCTCTTTAACATCGTGCTGGAAGCAATTGTGCGCAACTCAAATGTCAACACCAAAGGCACAATTTTTCAAAAGTCCGTTCAACTCCTTGCTTATGCTGATGGACATTGACATCATAGGCAGAACAAAGCGAGCTGTCAGTGGAGCATTTGCAAGTATTGAAGCGGAAGCGGCGAAGATGGGTTTGACTGTTAACGAGTCGAAAACTAAGTATATGCTGTCATCGAGAAGAGAAGTCCAACACCATCGACTGGGACAAAACGTCACGATTGGCCGGTATAACTTCGAAGTAGTCAGAGACTTTGTTTACCTGGGATCCACTATTACATCGCACAACAAGATCAGCGCGGAGATCAATCGAAGAATCACACTTGCAAATCGCTGTTTCTTCGGGCTTAGAAAGCATTTGAGTAGTAAAGCCCTCTCTCAAAGAACCAAAGAGACCCTATATAAAACTTTAATCATCCCAGTCCTGCTGTATGGGACAGAGGCATGGACACTGACAAAATCGGATGAAAACCAGCTGGGTTGCTTTGAGAGAAAGATTCTTCGAGTTATGTTTGGCCCAGTGTGCATCGGTGGTGAGTGTAGAAGAAGATTTAACGACGAACTTTACGGGCTCTACAGTGATATCAACCGGGTCAAAAAGCTAAAAATACAGCGACTGAGATGGCTAGGTCACGTGGAGCGCATGCACATCGACGCACCAGCCCGACGATTCTTCGTATCCAACCCCGGTGGACAACGCGACAGAGGAAGGCCTTATCTTAGGTGGCGCGATCAAGTGGTGAACGAACTCAACCAACTTGCTGTGCGTAACTGGTGGCAGCTAGGTAGGGAGCGGGCTAGCTGGACAGGTTTGCTGGTTGAGGCTGTGATCCATCCTGGATTGTAAGAGCCATCTAAAGTAAAGTAAAGTAAGTAAGTTGGAACAAGGCAAGGTATATAGGGGTCTTCGGATGCTTTGGGCATCTCATCATATAACGCCTTTAAAAACGCGTTTAATTTTGGCTAAGACGCTCCTAGTACCCCTTATGCTGTGCTACTGCAAGATATTTAGTAATTGCGACTTTGAACACAAGCGAAAACTTAATGTTGCGTTCAGCAGTATTGCGCGGTATGTTTTTGGTCTTAGAAGATATGACCACATTTCAAGTTTTTCTAAGTCAATCTATGGAATTTCATTCAATAATCTACTTAAATTCAGAACATTAACCTTTCTTCATAATTAATTGAAGAAAACGCAAACAATATGTTTATATTATTTTTGTTTTTGTTTTAGTGGACTGTGTGGATTTAAAGCCAATTGAATGATTTTGTGACCTTTAGTCCAAAATGCGTTTCGCTCAGGTACTACAGCTGGGCTCATCAGTTTTCTTCATAATAAGGGGTTTTCCAATAAGAGGTGTTATTTTGAATAGCCCGCTAATTCGGTAGCTGTCACTTTTGAAGCTGTCATTTTTTGACATTTGACAAGTAGAAACTACGCTATTAATAAAAATGGAACGATACACGCTTCAACAACGCATTTCTTTTTTTTGAATATCAAAATAACACCTCTTATTGGAAAACCCTATATAATACAATCGCATCAACCGGAATACTTGTTCAATAAATTAAATTTTACACGATCTGACAGATCAGGCGACATTATTCCCTTGCGCTGCACTTTCTTAGTATCATTTTTTGTTCATTCCATTCGGTTTAGGTTCTAGCTCGATGTAGTATGTCTTCATTATCATAATAAGATTGTTCAGTGACGAAAAGGTTAGAACAGTATAGAACAGAAAAGGACAGAACAGTACAGAACAGGACAGATTCGTGAGAAACTTCAGAACAAGATAGAACAACTTAGAACAGTCAGTCATCTGACAAAAAAAAAATATTGTTTACCTAAATACAATTCAAATTCGTTTATTTTTGCAGAAACGTTCTTAAAAATAATCTGAATTTAATTGAATTTATTTAAAAAAATATTTTTCATGAAATTGAGATGATTCCGAGACGGAAAATTATTTATCAACTATTTCTAAAACCGAAATGTTTTTTTTTGAAACAACAACAATTGGTTTTGACAGTTCTCACAAATCTGTTCTAACCTGTTCTACCTAAAAAGCAAATGCAGAAAATCCTGTTCTAAAGTGTTCCAAACTGTTCCAAACAGACTCATTGAACACCAAACCAGAACAGTTTAGAACAGAAAATTTCTCATTGAACAGCAAAATTCTGTACTTTTCTGTTCTAAAGTGTTATAGTCTGTTCCGAACAGCCTCATTGAACACACTGAATGTTAAGTTTGACTGATCCAACGATGGAGTCAAATGAAAAGTTGAACGAAGATGGTTGTACTGGTTGCGCACGTTGCCGACTGGCATAATGTTAAGGCAATAGCATGGTACTACTTAACAATTTGCTAATATTAAAGCACTTTACTAAATGTTCCTACTTTTAAACACTTTTCAACTAACACTATTCAAAACCTATTATATTGACAAATACGCATCTAATAAGTTAGCGAAAATAGCTTTTTGAGGCTTGTAAATATCAAAGTGCCATATGGATTTAGTATGAAAAGATAAAATAATCTACTGGCGATTTTAACTTTAGCAGATTGATTATTAAATTAAAGTTAGCAAAAGCCTCTTTTTGGCTTAGTATCACACTAAAACTGGTTAAACATCGTACTAAGTCATTCAAAATGATCCAATGTGTCCTTTTTCTTTTTTTTTATAACTATATGTCTGTAAGACCTAAGGTCTTTTAAATGCAACCTGAATTGCAGGGCACTAGTTTGGCACAGTGGATTTGAGAACCAGGTATTGACTGTCTCATTTTAGCCCATGGGCGGCATTCAATTAAAATTGAAGGTATAGAAAAGAATGCGCCTAGCGTGGGGATCGAACCCACACGTCCTAGTTAGCAATCAAGCACTTTATCCACTGCGCCATTGCCACCCAATTGTGGATCTAAATGTATCTCCATCTGCAGATTTGACGAAAAGTAGAGGGTAGATCTATTTTACTTTCTATTATGTGCTTAACATTACAAAACTAAATCGTCTATGGGATTTTGATAATCTATAATAGAACAATAATTGATTTAATAAATCTAGGTAGTTACTGTTAATTACTTCTAACAATTCAATTCATTTATGTCGTTTTTATTTGGCAATCCGGAAGCCTTCCGGACTCTTATGATAGCGTTCACTTGGAAAAAACTGACAGTTCTAATTCTGAAAAGAAGAGAATTTTGCCTCTGGATTTGAAATCAGAATCAGAATCAAGGGGTCAATTCCCGATCTGTGAAGATGTGAAGTGATATATTTTATCACGCTTTCACGTCTAATTCGATTCTCGATTCGTGAAAAAGTGAAGTTAAATGCCAAACATTTTTCATATGATAATTTTTTTTTTTATCACAGTCAATTATTTTGTGAAGAAAATGTTTCTAATCGAATATTAAGAAGAAAAACAGGATTTGGCACATGACAACTAAGCAAAAATTATATTTATACACAAATTGATTTTGGTTGCAAGTTATATTTGTGTTAATTCGAGTAAATAACGAAATTGTTAAATCAACAGATTCACAACAGCCGACTCGACAGTGCTCATTCCCGCTACAGATCGTTGGAAACTACCCATTGCAAAAAAATGCAGAGCACTTTACCATATTTAAATGGCTTTGGAGCGCACTTATAAGTTGAGTGTTTTTCAATAATGCTCTCAATTCACGTATTAAATCCATGCATAAATGTTTTGGGAATCTATAAAGTTCAATAAAGTGTTCCTAGTTGTAACTTCGAATAGGTTCTGCCCATCTCGAAGGGAAAGCCTCAATATCTTCACATGAAAAAATAATAAATCTTACTCAAAACAGAGATACTATTGAATATAATATAAAACCCACAATTGTTCAGTACGACGTCTTTTTTAATTTATTAAACGAATTATTATTCCGACATTATTCTTAAGCAAATTTAGAAACTGAAATGAAATATTTACCTTTCCCAACAAAAAATCTAATCAGAAATGACAGAATTTATCATTTAGTACTTTTTAGTACAAACTCGCATTAGGCGTGTGCGTGAAGTTGGAAAATGATAAACCTCTGTGAAAACTGAAATGATATTTTTTTTTTCCACTTCAAAACTTCACAAATCGGGAATTGGCCCCCAGAAGCACTCACACATTCATATACTTGAACGTCAAACTCGACTGTTATCATTTTTTGTATCATAATTGTGCAACAAACATTTTTTTGAATTTGAATATTCTCACGTACACAATTATTTTCGCACATACAATCTCATAAAATTCAGAATCGTCAGAATCACACAAGAGTGTTCAGTTGGGATCCCGGATCGGAGAACAATTCCGGATTGCCAAATAAAACCCCCTTAGTTTCTCCATAGGTCATTTTCACAAGCCGTTAAAAAAATTGGTTTGAAGATTTTTCTTTTCCGACAGTTCATTTTTTTTTTGCCTAATAGTCGGCTAAAAAAATATAGGACAAATGCAGAAGAAAATCCTTTAACAAAGACTAACATGTTTGTCTTCACTATAATCTTCATCCTATCTTCATATTTTATGTGTTGCATTTATGAAGATACATTTTTTGCATTTTAGTCTTTTCTCTCTATCTGACGAAATTAAATTCTTTTAATTAAATAAAATTAAATTAAATAAAATAAAAGATTATAAGGTTCGGTAAATTTGATCTTGCGAAATTTCTATAAGCGACATTTTGAAATTTTAAAATGTTAATAATAGGAAATTTGTGTAATGGACGATTTCGATATATGAGATTTTTAAAAGTAAATCAAGCGCACAAATAAAATATTCATTATGCACGTCACGTTAGTCTTAATGTACGGACACGCAAATCAAAATGTTCTTAGTAATAGCATCTACGAAGAGGAAGACTGTGGTTAGTGAAGAAAAAAGGGGCAGCCGAGTTTCATTATCATTTGTGTCATGTTTTTAAACTTTATAATTATTTTTATTAATTTATTTAATGGAAGCCAGGCTTCATAAAGAAGTCGCCTCTTATGGAGAACCAACGAAAAAAAGTGTTCTTTTTAATTTTTAGGATGAAATGTGTTTATTTTTTTTGTAATTTCAAAATTTATTATATCAAACAAGGAGAATTTAAAAAAAATGCAAATTCAGAAAATAAATCCCATCAATGAATTCTGAAATTGATTCGTATTGAAGTCACGTCGAAGTAGATATTATGTGCATACATACACTTGTGGTGAAAAACAATGCAACATATTTTAAATAATTGACTCAAAATTTTAAACAAGCTATTATTAAGGCCTTAACCCGATGCTAGTTAGCAATTAACTATATACATACAATCAGACTATCTGCAAGAGCTTTCAGGACAACTCCGATTTTAAATATGCTCACGGAAGGTTCGACTACCTCACAGCCCTTATTACCTACAAAATATTTGGATCCCATAAATCACCAGCCACACATACCACTAAAATCTGTCATCTTCGCAAAAGAACCCCCAAGTTTCCATCGACCAATAAAAACATACTTACATCAGCGAAAAAAATTGGCATACCACTTGTTTTCAAACTTGCAAAAGAACCATCAAATCCACCATGGCTTTTCTCTGAAAATTCAATCATCACCGATCTAAATGCTCTACCAAAGATTTCAACAAACAATGAGGTCTACAAAACTCACTTTTTAGAGATAGCCTCTGACTACAAAAGCAAACACTGGAATTTTGTATACACCGACGGCTCCAAGAATCAATATGGCACGGCGTTTTCGGTGGTCAACGATACTGGGAAAACTCTCTACAAAAGCATACTGCCAGAATTTTCGTCAGTTTTTACTGCCGAAGCGGCAGTTATTCTAACCGCCTATGGATACAACGAAGAAAACTATTATTTGCACCGACAGTCTATCGACTATCAATGCAATAAAAAACATCAACAATACCTCTCCAGTTATACGAAACATAAGGGATAAACTTATAGCTAACAAAAACGCACTCAAACTCTTTTGGATCCCTGGTCACGCCGGAATAAAAGGCAACGAATTTGCCGATAAGATCGCTAAGAGTGCTACCAAAGAACCCCTCATCTCGTCTTTCATTTTAAACAAAAAAGACATCTACAAAACAGTTAATCAATATCACATCGAATTAAAGAGAACTCAATGGAACGTGTATAACCACCATTACACCACTATTAACCCTGATTGTAACCCAACCATCTATTCTACCAACTGCTTAAGTGCAATGATAAGATGTTTCTCTCGACTACGGTTGGGACCGTAAATATAACACACTGTCACCTTTTCGAGAACAAGGATCCTCCAAGATGTCACTTTTGTAATGACCAGGTATTGACAATCCAACACCTACTTTCCGATTGCAATGCAACAAAAAGTATCCTATCATCTCGCTGTATCTACGAATCTATCATTGACCTACTGAGAATACCATCTTTAAAAAATATTAATTAATTAATTGCATCAATTTTTAAAGAATTAAATATTTATTAACTCATTTAATTAACTATGTATATACATAATTAGAATTACATTTGTTAAGTTAAATTATCTTTTATTGAAAATAAAACATCATCGTTAGCCTTTAGCCCTGGTAGCTAGTGCTTATAATGTATGTATTCCTTTGTAATTTATTTACAATGTAATAAATTTGTAATAATAATAATAATAACTATATACATAGTAATTTACTAACTTTTCATAAATTGTAAGCCTTTTGTTAACTAGTAAATTGCTAATTAAGCAGATAGCAGAACATTTGCAAGGTTTTAATATTGTGATGAACACAATTGGCTAGTTAAAAACAGAAGTGATCCAAGTAACATTTTTTGAAAAACTGAGCTAAGTATGTTATTGGACTTCTAAAACATTAATTCAACTAACGTAAAAGAGATGCAAGTGCTATCGAATATTTCTTCTATTAAACTCCACTTTTTGACATTTCTCTTTTGCGTTAAATATATAAATTATTAGTGCGATATGTGATCTAAGTTACTTGATTGTTACTTGAATCATTTCCCTATTGATTATAAATAAGTTTAGAATTAATCCAAGTCGGTTGTTATTACTTGGATTATTTTTAATTTAAGAAAAAGTTAAGGGCGGGTCAAAAAGTCCGTGACTTTTTGAATTTCTGACCTCTTTAATGAAACAGCAACACTACTCTTGTCAACAGGCATCTGTCAGTTGACTCCTGTCAAAATTTAAACTTGCTGCGTCAGTTAGTTTGTGTTTGACAGCTATTTTTATCAGACTACTCACTAATTTGAGGAGAAAATGGAAAAAAGTGAATTTCGTGTGCTTATTAAGCATTATTTCTTGCGAAAAAAAACCATTACCGAGACCAAGGCTAAGCTTGATAAATACTATGGGGACTCTGCACCATCGATTTCAATGGTAAAAAAGTAGTTTACTGAATTTCGTTGTGGCCGTACAAGCACTGAAGATGCCGAACGTCCTGGACGCCCAGTTGAGGTCTCTACACCCGAAACAATAGAAAAAATTCACGATATGGTATTGGCCGACCGAAGATTGAAATTGCGAGAGATTGTGGAAGCCGTAGGGATCTCGCATGGCTCAGTGGTTTCAATTTTGAATGATCACTTGGGCATGAGAAAGCTTTCCCCAAGATCGGTGCCGCGTTTGCCACAGTCGACCACAAACGCAATCGTGTAACAACTTCACAGGAAGGTTTGGCGTTGTTTAATCGCAATATGGAGGAGTTTTTGCGCCGTTTTGTAACCGTGGACGAAACATGGATCCATCACAACACACCAGAGACCATACAACAGTCAAAACATTGGGTTTCTAAGGGTGAATCGGCGCCAAAGAAGGCCAATTTGGGTTTGTCAGCCAATAAAGTTATGGCGACTGTTTTTTGGGATGCACGCGGGATAATCCACATTGACTACCTTCAAAAAGGAAGAACAATCAATGGGGAATATTATGTAAACTTATTGGACCGATTCAATGACGATTTGAAAAAAAACCGACCTCATTTGGCCAAGAAAAAAGTTCTTTTCCACCAAGACAATGCAAGGGTGCACACATGTGCAGTTGCCATGGCAAAAATCCATGAATTGGGCTATGAATTGCTCCCTCATCCACCCTATTCTCCAGATTTGGCTCCGAGCGACTACTTCTTGTTCCCAAACCTGAAGAAATGGCTTGGTGGAAAAAGATTTGACTCCAATGATGAAGTCATCTCGCAAACAAAGGCCTATTTTGAGGACCTCGACAAATCATTTTTTTTGGAAGGGATAAAAAAAATTGGAGAAGCGTTGGACAAAGTGTATAGAGCTCAAGGGAGACTACGTTGAAAAATAAAATTATTTTTTTATCAAAAAATCTGTTTTATTCCAAAAGTCACGGACTTATTGACCCGCCCTCGTACTACTAAAAGGCAGAATATGAGAACGATGTGCTACCAAACGAAGAGGGCGATGAAAGTGACTAATAATGGCATTGTTATTATTATTAATAAGGATATTTTCCTATAAAAGCTCATTTTCTTCATTTCTGTTCCAAAGCTTATAATTTTTTTTATTACAAGCAGAAGTGATACAAGTTCATAAAATTGTCAAAAACTTCGTCAATATTGAATGTGTCAAAAAAAAATATTCTAGGAAAGACTAAGTTACATTAATATCTATCATAAAAAAAATAAATAGTAATAACCACATTAGCCACATTTGTGATAATAAAACAAACGCGTTTGGCTCATTATCTGAATAATCACAAAAAGCTAAGCTAGTTCTGTTCTTAACTAGCAAATTATTGTTTGTAAATTAACTATATGTACATAATGTTGCTGGAAACCCAACATCATCATTTTCATTATTTACAAAAAAAAAAGTTGTGCAGCAGCAAGACTAGGACTAGTCTTGCCCTCGTTTCTATCGGTGATATACTAACAGATGTCATATGGATTTAGTACGATACTAAACTCGTTTCAAATTAGCAAAATCCTCCTTTTAACATAGTATGATACTAAAAATGATTTAACATATAACTAAGCCGACTAAAATTTTGAGCCATTGATTTTCCTTTCATCAATATTATTTAAAACTTTTTTCCGTAGCCTTTTGCGTATTTTTTTAGCGTTTTCACCCTGAAAATTGTTCATATCCATTGGATGCAATTTTGTTTTTATTATTAGTCGCGTTATAGTTAAATGAGAACAGCCTATTTTAACAGCAATCTGACGAAATGGGATCTTTTTCTCCATTAAAGAATAATGTTCTAACTTTATGGTATCGTGCCAGTTTCTGATGATTCCCAGGCACTTCACTTCTATTTACTTATTACCTTAACAACTCAATGCAAACTAATTTTTCTATGATCTATCTACATAATGCAACCGATTGATGCTATGTATAAGAAACACTAGTATTTTGATGGCATATTCTAAACACATTTTATTATCGAACTCGAGATTATGATCAAACCTGACATTGCAAAAATTAGTTCATTAAGGAAAAGAAAGGGTACTTTTTAATAATTTTTATTTTGGAAAAAATGGGTTTTCGATTTTCTGGAAAAGGTTCATTTTATTTTTCTTTTTGAAACTTGTTATGCAGAAGCTTCTAGAAAGTCTAAACACCATTATAAGCCAACATTAATTTTTTTCTGAAATTAAAAAAAAACCTTTTTTTGAAAACTCTAAATTTCGAAAACGACTCAATGGATTTTTTTCAAACTGCGTATTTGGTACGTTTTTGAAATTATATTGAATAGCTTAAAAAAACTATTTTCCTAAAATAAGATAAATGTTAAAAAACCGTTAAGAAAATAATTTATTTCCCAAAAACGGCTCCGTAAATTTTGATGTGTGTTCTTAAATAAGTGCAGTCTACATTTAAGTAAAAAACTAATTTTATTTCGTGTACTTATTAACGGTGCTCGATAATTTCTGACATATATGTTGTTTTTTCGATCTTAACATACATAGATGTTTTTCAATATCGCTCCATCCCTAGACGACGTTAGGCGTTTTTCTTTTTTCGTTCAGAGCAAAGCACTGAACAGAATTCGAACACATAGATTATGCACTGAGCTTGTTCCAAACAGAGCGAGCTCTGAACACTGATATATTGATATGTTTTTTAAACACACTTGAACCACACAAATTAGAATATATTAGGTCTGTTTATTAACTTGTGAATTTGTACGAATTTGTAACAATTTGTACAAATTTTCACAAAATGCTGTTTGTTAACTCTAAAATATTACCACAAAGCCTGTCAAAGTAGAGGAGAAAAATTTCCCCTACGTTGAAAAAGTTACGAATTCTTACACCAAGAATTTTTGTGGGGAGCTGATGCAAAAACTGTCAAAGCAATAAGACGGCAAGATTGTTCTGCCATTTCCTGGTGTTAGTGATGTGCACATTCGTAAGATATGAGAACTTGAGCGAAAAGTTCATTATTTGTGAACCAAAATGATATATTTGTATTGAAAACAAGGATAAGAATAAATAAAGAAAAAAAACAGGAAAATTTTCACAGTTGTTCACTGGAATTATCGAATGTTTTCTCAAATATATTCTATAGAATATATTTGTTGTGTGCACTATTCTTTGTATTGCGTGTCGTGTTTCTCTTTTTCTTTTCCATTTTTTTTTTAGTTTAGTTTATTTTTGATATATCTGGAGTGCTCATTCAATTATGCCCATCGTTACATTATTTCCTTGTGTCCACTGATGTTTTACACACAAATGTGGACAATTTGCGTTTGTTAACTTTGTTACAATATTTACAAAATTTTTCCCATTCTTGAAGTTTAACAGTTGTTACACTTCTTACTACAAAAAAGATACCAAACACACCTATTTTCATTTTACCCATAAAAAGCAATATAACACAAAACTACCCTTTTTGTACAAAGATACACACCAGATACAGAAAATCAACAAGCGATCAACTTCTTTCGCCAACTTTATCGTTTGGTAACACAAATCAATTTAAATAAATAGAAGAAAACGCAAATAATACCTATATATTACTTTTGTTTTTGGTTTAGTGGACTGTGTGGATTTAAGTCAATTTGAAATATTTTATGGCCTTTAGTCCAAAATGCGTTTCGCCCGGACACGATAGTTGGGCTCATCAATTAGATCCTATCGTGTCGGTAGTCATCGACCAAAAAATGGTGCGTCTTAGAGGGACACGATAGGATCTAACTGATGAGCCCAACTATCGTGTCCGGGCGAAACGCATTTTGGACTAAAGGCCATAAAATATTTTAAATTGACAAATCAATTTATTTTTGATTTAGATCTGTCAAAAAACTGATTTTGACAATATTTGCCTTCGATTGGCCGAATAAATTGATTTATTTTTTGATTTTAAATCAATTTTACAGAACTGGATTTTTCGGCAGATCTACCCCTCTTTTACTATCACTAATATGAATTATAATTGACAGCCATCAGTTTGACAAGACACCTGATACCGATAGCTGGTTCACAGACACAAATATACACCAATACTATAGCAAATAAAAATCAATCTGAAAACGTATTCGAACCGTTACGAAAAAAAACAATTTATAGATCAAAATATAAATTTACCAAACGAAAACCCCATTAGATAGGCTATCGTATCAACATCTGAACGTGCCCTGTGAGAACAGTCATGTGCGGTAAAAATTTTGAATTTACTGAAAATGGATGTAATGAAATAAAAAGAGAAAACAAATTCATATTCTCATTTTGTCCCTCACGAACTTTATCATATAAGATTGTATTTTTCTTAACCAATTCATAGATTTTTTCCCATTTTTTAAATCATAAAACAAAAAATATCATTTTTTTAAATCAATATGAGTAATGCCAAATTCGATTTATTTCAGATTTTTTTTCTTTGCTGTTGTGATTGCAATGCAACTTGGCAGCCAATTTAGAAATAGAGACATCGTGCAGAGGGCTGCATGCAGCCTTTGAAATGTATCAATACTCATAAGAACCTGTGTAATTTATTTTCGCTGCATGTGAAAAAGCTGCAGATCTGTTTAGGGCATAAGCCTTCCGGACGACCAATCGAAAAGGCCATAAGCCAGTGGTCAGGCTATATAGAAGGTAGGTATACAATTAGTAAATAATTGGAAATAGTTTTGATTGCATTCCTCAATCATATACGTACGACTTGAGGCCAAGAACCTAAGCAAAAAGATTAGCTACCCGTCAATTTGGCTGAACTTTCCTTTAAGACGCGGATACTTTTATTCGGTAGATTTATGCTTAAAAACAATAAATATAACAATTTTAAAGTGAGGAAACTTTTATTTCTATTTTAAATTAATTTTTAAAGTTTTCATTTTTCATACAAAATGTATGCAAATGATGGCTACCGAAAACTTTTTTTTTGTGTGGACAGTTGTTAACCAATCCACAGATGACTGTATTCAACTTCGGTATGGTAAGTAAGTGTTGTGGTATGTGCATTTTTCTTGGGATAATATAAATTGGTTTCAAACTATGTACTATTGTGGTTTCGTTTCATGTCAAATCCTAAAAAAAGCTTTGCATACACCCAACCTTGGCCCCACCCATCCTTGACCCAAACCTAAATCCTATAATTGGCCCAGGCAGGGGGGTTGCGGTGGGGCAGCACGCCCCCCCTTACCCTACGAGCTTTTTGTACGCTGTGAACTTAATTACAGAAAAACTTCACACAAGTAGGTTTTTATCTAAACATACGGTTTGTTTAATGTTTTTTTTTTTTTTAATTTGCAATTGGTTTTTACTGAGAGTAAATAGGTAGGTACATATGAGGGGTATTCACGACCTGGTGTACCAAGTCTTGTAAAATTGTAAAATTTTATTTTTTTACAACAGACTGTGAACACACCTTTACTAATCTGTAGGAATACTGAAGCAAATGTCAAAATCTGTTTCACATTTGTTCTGAAGAAGGCTTAAGTTTGTGTTAAAAAAAATCTATTAAAAAAAAGTTTAAAAGTGTAAGACTTTGACATTCAGTATATTTTGTTGTAGTGCCAAAAAATGCTACACTTTAACACTTTTACAATGATACAAGACCAGATACACCGGATCGTGAATACCCCTATATATTTTAAAAGTGATGCATAATTACTTTTCGAAAAATATGATATTTCATTTAGTTAAATGTTTTCACGAAGTTTTATTATTGAAAAAAACTACACTTGTACTTTTAATCCAAAAAATGTTTTCATTAAAATTTCCCCAAAAAAAAGTACCTAGGTACAAAAAAAAACTTATCAGAACACTACCAGAGGGAAGTAATAATAAGAACTGTCAAAACAGTTTTTCGTTGCCGCGAATTTTTTATATTTTGTATTAATATTGCCAGCTTTAAAAATATGTTAAAAATATAAGAACTTATATTTTCATAGTAAAACCATTTTAATTATTATCTTTAATAATAAATCTTTCGAATATAAGTATCCGTGTGTTGAAATACCTTCTAATTTAAAGACAAATTGAACAAAAGTGTTGTACTAAAAAGGTCAAAATTGAAAATGAAAACATTTTTCAATCATATTTAACAGTGTTTCTTCACCGTAATATTTTGAAGCTGTTCTATAGAGACCCATAGATCACTGTAAAAAAAATCAAAGTTCTACGCGTGTTCCCCTAATGGAAAGTCGCCCCGTCAATTTTTTAAAACTTTAACCCATTTAACCACAGTAAAATGAATTCTACAAATGACCATTTAACAGCATCCCATGAATTAAAAATCATCTTTTTGAATTTGTTTTCACAAAAGTCAATATTATTTGAATTTTTTAAGAAATCTTTTTTTTTTAAATCACAGTAGTTTAATATTTCTCGTTTTGTTTTCTTCAAACACATTTGTGGTCATATAAGCTTCAATTTACAAATTATTAAAAATTATTTTTTGATTTTTATTTAAAACAAACATAAAGCTTACGAGTATACAAGTGCCTTCATATTTTTGTATATACATACGGAGGTAAGCAATGCAAAAGCTTGATGTACTTTTTAAAGTACAATGGGATCATACATCCATTATTTTTTTAGTAATCAGAATGGATTTTCAAACTATCCCTGTAAAACGCTTTTATGGTAAATGTTTTCAAAATCTCGACTCTGCTCTGGAAGAACTGCATACTAATGCACATATCGTCAACGCTGATATCGTCATGATTCCTCCACCGGTGGACTACGTGACGGACGAAGAGGATATAGATGAAGACAATGTGAGAACAATGGAATTACCACCAGGAGTTCCAGGTGAAGTTGAATTTTTGTGGAAGCTTATTCAGCGGCTGACGACTACGGATTCGACAGCAATGATGACATCCCATTATCAGAGTTGAAGAGGTCAATTGCTCCACCGGTATGGACAAAATCAATTTTGTTAGCCGAATTTCAACGAACCGAACATTTTTTGCGTAGAATCCAAAATTGCACTTCAGATTTATTCGGCCTGAACGAAGTAGACATTTTTGAAAAATTGTTTGATCCCGAGGTAAGACAACTTATTGTAAATCAAACTATGTTGTATGCAGGGCAAAAAAACCAACACAACTTTTCTTTCAATGACGGCGATTTGACAATTTTTATTGGTATCTTACTATTTTCGGGATATCATTCTCAGGCAAGGGAAACTATGTACTGGAAACAGTCAGCTGATACTCATGTTCCTATTGATGCCAATAGTATGTCGAGGAACAGATTTCAAGAAATAAAAAGGTATATACACTTTGGCAAAATGGCAAAACTTCGACCGCTCATTCAACTTTTGTGTACAAAATTTCAAAATTGGGGCTATATGCATGAGCACTTATCTATAGACGAGTCTATGATGAAGTATTTCGGTCGCCATTCTGCAAAACAATTTATTAGAGGAAAGCCAGTGAGATTTGGGTTCAAAAATTGGATGCTTTGTAGCAAAGATTGTTATTTGTACCAATTTGACACCTACTGTGGAGCTAAAAATGTAAAACCTTCGATGAAAAGTCTCCCGCTAGGTTCAAGAGTAGTTTTGGACCTCCGCAAAAACATAAAATGTCCGACTGATCATGTTATCTTTTTTTGCCAACTTTTTCACAAGCTATGAGCTCATGAAAATCTTAAAAGATAAACACTTCAGAGCAACGGGAACGGCTCGCGACAACCCACTTAAAAAATGTCCTTTACCACCTTACAAAGACTTTCAAAAACATAGTAGGGGTAGTTTTGATTACCAATTTGATTCCACTCATAAATTGATTTTTGTTAAATGGAAGCACAACAACATAGTTACAATAGCCACAAATTACGATGTGATCGAACCCTGTAATGTTGTAAAAAGGTGGAGCAAGGAGCAACAAAAACAAGAGAATATACCCCAGCCTCTTTTGGTAAAGAATTATAATTCAAATATGGGTGGTGTGGACCTTCATGACCAATTCATAAATACTTATTCAATGGAAATTCGAGTGAAAAAGTGGTGGTGGAACATTTTCACTTCCATGCTTTCGTCCACTGTTTCTAATGCCTGGAGGCTCCACAAAATGACAAATAATTATAAAGGTGATCTACTAGAATTCACCAGAGCAATAACTCTTCACTACCTTAGGTTCCACACTCTGAATGCAGGCCAAGGACAATCTAAACTAAGTGTCAAGCGAAGCATTGCGGAGAGTCCAGAATACCACCTCCCAAAAAAATTACCGAACCAACTCAGATGTCGACAGTGCCATCTACGATCCAAATGGAGATGTGAAATGTACAATATTACAATGTGTATAAATAAAGACTGTTTTAAAAATTTCCATATTAATTCAAATTAAAATAGTACGTATGATCCCATTGTACTATATAAAGTACACGTTCATTACCAACAACGTACATTTTTGTCAAAAACTTTTTTTGTATAAATGTTCTTATTTTAACCTCAATAAACACAGATATTACCATAAAAATATGATTTTTCCAATTTTAAATACACTTGGTAGTTAATGGGTTAACCCACTTTTAAGAAAGAATTGGTCCACTGTTTCATACATCGCAATCGGTAGTATCAATTAATAAACCTGAAACAAGTGTTTAAACTTTGATAAACAAAGTGATACCGACGCGACGTCGCCCCTGTACACTTCCTTAGTTCGTTCAATTTCGACTACAACAAACTAACTACGAACTTCTCTCAGACACAACACACAAGTCTCGTGACCTTTGCATTGCAAAATAAAAAACGAATCAGCGCAACGTTTGCGACTTCTCAATGTTTCGAAGCAATGAGAAATGACGCATGGCATAGGTTTTTTGCTATAACATCATTTTTCAATTCCTACAGTGAAAAAATACAAAAACAAAATACCTATGTAGGTAAGGTGGTTTCATTAATTTCTTACTAGAGACAAACTTATAAAATAGTGGCCATTTAGATTTTGGCCTGGGAGCTGGGACAATTGGGGCTTAATTGCAGTAGCAGAACAAACTGGCAGTGACAGCAATCTAGAGGAAAGTTTACAGCTTGTTTACATTTTTGTTGAAGCCGTTGTAAACAGAAATCTCTGATCTATCAGCGTTTTTTCTTTTTTGCCAGTTTTTCTCTTTATAATTCGTAATAAAAAGCTCAATGTTGATTTTTCTTGGTTATTCCTATTGGGAGCAGGTAAATTTCACTTGAATCACTTGACATAACCGGGTAGTGAAGAAAAAAGAAAACATGTAAAAAAAAATAAGATAAAAATCAGCAAAAAAAAGTAGAAGCAAGGCAAGGAAGGTTTCGCTTATGACACCGATTGGGTGGGGATTTTCGTTAATTTTCATCGATTTCGATCCAGAATTAGAATTATCACGACTTACCTGTTGAGTGGAAATATCGCTTTAATTGTTTTAATTTGAATTTAATTATACAGCAGGCGGAATTTAAAGCAAAAAATATAAGTAATCAGGTAATTTATTCTTGCAGAATGACTTGAGATTTATTTACACTTTCAGACACGGAGAACAGAGATGGCTCGACTGGCCGAGTCGACTTTTCGAATTTGACTTGAATGGATGAGTGTGTGCGGCGGGATGGGTTCGTAAGATGCGGTGGTGAAATCGTTTTAGATATGTGCGAGTTGCGATAACATAACTATTGACAGTACAGATGGCATATTTTTAAGCGCTGAATGAAACCAATTCAATAGGGATGTACAAAACCGATTTATCGAACAAAATGTTATAAATAGAAGAGGGCCAGTTGTCGGCCTCCGTTTTATGTTATAAATTGCCTACTTCGCCAGTATATAAAGAGGAGGCACATATTTGTGACTGGGTTATAATTTTATTGGAGAGGTTGAAAAATGTTGAAAAAAGTAAACAAACTTTTTTCATAACTAGTGTGTTTCTTTATTTATTCCGGATAAGGAATAGAATGGATGAAAAAGACGAAATGTTTATCCAGAATATCCAGAATGGAAGGAATAAACAAACAAAAATACTATCCGGAATAGAAAAGAAAAAAGATGACATCAACCAGCTGTTTGAAAGTGTTGTGATGATGACAAAAAAACAGATAACTCTATGGAAAATAGTAAAAATAAAATATTATTGATTTATTAATTAATAAAATATCACATTTAATTGTTATTTATATATTTATTTCAATAATAAAAATATAAAAAATATGGGGTCATCCATTTTATTTACTTGCTTGATTTCCGTCTTTGGCTTGTGTCAATATATATTCCGAGAATAACATGGAATAAGAAGAATGAATTCCAAACGTTCCGAAATTAATAAAGGAACAACCAAATAGTTTATCCGGAATATTCCATCGAATAAAGAAACGCAAAACTGGTATTCCGAAAAACGTTCCTTCAATAATAATAATAATAATAATAATAATAATAATAATAATAATAATAATAATAATAATATTTATGAAGGTTTACGAATAATTATGCGTATGGCTCTATTTGTTGTAATAGAATCAAAAAATCGCAATGGCTAAACACCATTAGGATAAAATTTGTATGGAAGAAAACATTTTTCCCGATCTGCGTACAAAGCATTTTATTTAAATTAAGACATACATTTTTTCCATTAATAATATCTAATCATGCTCCTGATATATTCTTACCTAAAAAGATACTTCTATTCAAAAGTCTAACTTTTTTTAACTTTCCTTCTAACTTTAAAAGTCTAATTTTTCAATATTGCTGAAATAAAAACAAAAATAAAAATTGCTTGTGGAGGTGCAGTGTTACGCAAGTATTCTTAAGGGAGTATTCATCCAAACCTGCGAAAAATTTTATCTTTTTTTCTACCATATTATTGTAAAAAAAAGTAACTCCGACCAGCTAATAAAAAATTATATGAAGAGAAAGAAAGCAAATTTCGGAATAAACGTAAGATTTTGTAACAACTCTGATGGTTATATGCATTGATAATTTGTTTTAGAATTTTTTTATTGATTGTTTTTATTCAATAATATGCTCGAAATATAAAATGCTTTTAAATGCATTCTGTGAAACGGTAATTAAGTTTAGTGATGAAATAACCAAATGAAAAATCTGTAGCTTACGATTTGATTTTCACCTAAGATAAATGCTTTTTGTGCCTCCCAAAATTTAGTTTGTAACGTTCCCAAAATCCCTTACACGGTGTCTCCAACTTCTATATTTTATAGTATACTTAGTATCTGTCATTTTGAAAGAAAAATAGAATGCTAGAAAATTTGGCATTGGGCATTTCATAGCATACTATTTCAATTGCACAAATGTCGCGAAGGAATACGTATCGCTGTGTTCTTGCTTTATTAGCTTTATAAGACTTAAGAAACATTCAACAAATGGAATTAAACAAAAAACAAGGAATTATAACAATATACATACCACAAACGTTCACCAGCCACAAACGCTAACCTCAAAGTGGAAATTGCAGCCAAATTATACTATCGATAGAATGCTATGAGCTAGGCAATGTCTAGCATGGATTTTTTTAGAGAATGCTTTTTGTGGTTTCCATGAGCAATGTTCATAGAATGCGACTAATAGGCTTTTTACACCAAACCCAAAACCTGGTTTTCAGCTAAAGGTTTACGAAAACTCGAAAACCGTTCACACTGAACATTTACAAGTTTTCGTTTGACATTTCAATTATTTTGGCACCACAGATAACAACAAATACGTTGTGAATTGAAATTGAAATTACCCCAGACAGTTTTTTATTTCGTTTTTCTTGGCAGCAACCCGTCAGCTATTTATGTGACTATTAATTGAGCACTGAATGTTTCACAAGGTGTGTTTGCTTAGTTCATCTTGCAAATCCAACATGTTTTCGACAGGTTTTATTTAAAACTTGTAGTTTATCAAAAATGTATTGGCAAACTTGTGTTTTCGCTTTAGGTTTTCAGCCAAAACCGAAAATTTCGCGAAAACTATGTTTTGGGTTTGGTGTGAAAAGGCTATTAGCTTACTGGTGTTGTTATTTTTACTTGCGATATAGGTACTATATGACAAGTTTTGCATTCGGAAAAAAAATCGAACTCGAGATTTTAATCAAAGATGACATTAAGATGATAGAGAGCACCAAATAGTGGGTCCCGCAATTCCGTATGTCTGTCTGTCTGTCTGTCTGTACAACTCTCTACAGCCTAAACGGCTGAAGGGATTTTCTTCAAACTCGGTATGTAATCGTTTTAGGTGATTGTCCAAAATAGATTTTTGAATTGTTGTTTTAGCCCCAAAAATAACGGTACTTGCCATACAAGTTTTTCTACCATCTTAATTATCTCGAAAACGGTTCCAACGATTTTGGGTAAAATTGGTGTGTGTAGTACTTTGGGTATGGTCTACATTTTGGCCGAATTATTTTTTTAAAAATATTTTGCTATTAACGACCATTTTATTGATTTTCGACTTTCTCATTAAAGACTCAACGGATTTCAGTCAAAATGTTTATAC
The DNA here is from genome assembly GCA_910595825.1 of Philhelius pedissequus. Lineage (NCBI taxonomy): Eukaryota > Metazoa > Arthropoda > Insecta > Diptera > Syrphidae > Philhelius > Philhelius pedissequus. The sequence goes on from OU343162.1 coordinate 46,330,467, forward strand.
AAGAGCTCCTTCAAATTCTAAATAATACTGCATTTCAAAATTTTTGACAAATGTTTTTTGGATTTTTGAAAAAAAAAATATTTTTTTTTTGAAAATTCAAATTTTCGATTTTTTCTGAAATTTTGTTTTTGATTTATATTATTAAATATTTAAAATTTCCATAACAATTTTTGTTTTGGAAAAAAATATAGAATTTTTATATATAAAAAATTAAGTGAAAAACTACTTTAAAAATACATTTAACCGTTTCTATTAAGAATCTTTGATCGAACATAGGAGCATAAGTACGTGCGATCCAGTCGTGCATTTTATTTTTGGCAGCAGTTGCTCTGTCATCAGCTGTGTTCTTGCATGGGAATACAATAACACCAACCTATTCGGATAGCTTTATACTCTTATTCTGGCAACCTCATTAATCCCTCACAAGTCACAAAAACTTAATAACTTGATTTATTATGAGTTTTTTGGTATTCTGGTAAAAACCTCACAACTTCTGAGCATCATAAAAACTTGAAAATAATGATCTACTGCTTCTGGGTATATCACAACTCACCTATTTGACATATCAGTGAAACAAAACTATAAAAAAACGAAATAAGAACAAACATGGAATTGAATTTAATTTTGATACATCTTTTTTGGAAGAAGTTTCATAAGAATTAATAAAACCGTATTAATTGATTTTTTTAATAAATCACTCTTTGATTGTAACGCAGGAGAATTCTAATGGAATTTTCGATTGGCCATCCAGAACTTTTCTGACCCCCACAAAATGACAGTAGTTACTGTAAACAGAACAGAAAACGATTGTGGATTTCATTTCAGAATCGAAAACAGAATCTTATTGGATTTAAACTACTTTTCTGGTAAAATAAGGTAAAAAGAAGCAATATAGGAATTTATTGGTGACCTTTCTGTTATGTAAATAGATGTTTTTTATGCAGGCTCCAGGTCAATAAATGACGGTGTTAAAAAGTAAGCGACGTTTCGAGCATGGATACACTCTTCATCAGGCCTTTTTATTGTTGGAAAAATATAACAAAGTTAATTTCTTGTATAAAACTATTATACAAAAGTCAATTACACTTACAACAACAATTAGTTTACAAACTTCATGTACATCACATATCCACAATATAGATAAAAAGAATTATTAAAATTATTAATAAAACTTGTCACAAAATCAAAATTAATTAAACCATTTTAAACACTACTGTCCGTAGTTTTCTTTTTGTGTCTACTGTTTTTATTTTTTGTTTATCAGCTGGTTATATATAATACTGAGACTATCACAATCAGATCTTCTGTTGATTGCACTCTTTGTGTTGTTGATGTGCAGCATTTCCAGCAACATTCTTTTATTATGGTGTCTCTCAATCTCCAATATTCTTACATTATCCAAGTCAGGTGTGTGCTCTTCCTCTATACAGTGAAGCGCAAGTGCAGTTTTCTGAGATCCCCGATTGTTTATATCAGAGCGGTGGCCTGAAAGGCGATTGCGAAGCTTTTGTTTGGATGTACCTACATACAAAGATGAGCAACCAGTACCTTTTCCCCCCAAACAATTGATCCTATAGACAACGTCAGACTTGTCTAGCTTATCAATCCTGCCCTTTGTATTGGTGAACAACAAATTTTTTAGGTTATTAGCAGATCTAAAAGCTATTCTCGTCATCTCCTTGTTGCGAATATTAGCAGCTTTCATACGAGTGGAAAGGGATGGGATATATAATGCACTCCGATATACTACAAGGGGAGGAGGGTCATTTTCGCGAGTAGCACTGTTCTTGTTACGATAATTGCTTATCAAACTGATGATGACATGTGCGGGGAAGGAATTGGAACACAGGGTGTCCCTAATAATATTCAGATTTTTTTGGCGAAATATAATATTACTATAGTCAAGGACTCTGTTGATGAAATTTTGTGCGGTGTTAAATATAACCTGTTTTGGTTGCTTGGAGTGAAAATTTATAAGTCTACCAGAGGAAGTAGGTTTCTTAAACCAATCGAAAATCAATTTCCCGTTGTGTCTTACAACTTTTACATCGAGGTAAGGTAGTTCTCCTTTCTTCTCCAACTCTACCGTAAATTGGATACGACGATGAAAAGAATTTAAAGCGCTAAGTATGATTTCGATATTATCCGATTTTATGATGGCGAATAAGTCATCAACATATTTGGTAATGATTTTTGGTTTTGTGGTCAGTTTACCAATGACATCTTCTAATAAAACTTCCATTGCAATATCCGCGATTATTGGAGAGATAGGGCTACCCATAGGGACACCTTGTTTTTGCTGATATATATTTGTTTCAAATTGTACATAGTTATTATCAATGATGCAGAAACGGAGTATGTCCATGAACAGAGACTTTCTTATCTGAGTATGCTGTCTTATATCATTCCACTTTTTCTCAACTATTTCCAATATCATATGTACAGGAACATTCGTAAACAAGGAAACAGCATCAAAAGATACTAGAATCTCTTCATCTTCTACGGTCAATGGTGAAACGACTTCAATAAAATGTTTCGCATTGTTGACATTGAATTTTGACTGTTCCGTCAATTTCTTAAGAATCTTTACCATAAATTTCGACAGTTCGTAGCATGGAACAGAGGTTGAGGCACAAATAGGTCTTAAAGGCATATTTTCCTTATGGATTTTCGGTAGTCCGTATATTCGAGGACTATTGGCGGTGTACGTTATTATTCGTTTCTTTTCATACTCGTTTATAATGTTTTCGTTAAACAGAGTCTTAGCAAAACCGTTATTCGTATTTTGGAGTGTAAGAGTAGGATTGCGCCTAAGAACTCTATAGGTACTCCTATCTGCCATCAAATCTCTCATCTTTTCGATATACTCATTTTTATAATATTATATTTCGCCAAAAAAATCTGAATATTATTAGGGACACCCTGTGTTCCAATTCCTTCCCCGCACATGTCATCAGCAGTTTGATAAGCAATTATCGTAACAAGAACAGTGCTACTCGCGAAAATGACCCTCCTCCCCTTGTAGTATATCGGAGTGCATTATATATCCCATCCCTTTCCACTCGTATGAAAGCTGCTAATATTCGCAACAAGGAGATGACGAGAATAGCTTTTAGATCTACTAATAACCTAAAAAAATTTGTTGTTCACCAATACAAAGGGCAGGATTGATAAGCTAGACAAGTCTGACGTTGTCTATAGGATCAATTGTTTGGGGGGAAAAGGTACTGGTTGCTCATCTTTGTATGCAGGTACATCCAAACAAAAGCTTCGCAATCGCCTTTCAGGCCACCGCTCTGATATAAACAATCGGGGATCTCAGAAAACTGCACTTGCGCTTCACTGTATAGAGGAAGAGCACACACCTGACTTGGATAATGTAAGAATATTGGAGATTGAGAGACACCATAATAAAAGAATGTTGCTGGAAATGCTGCACATCAACAACACAAAGAGTGCAATCAACAGAAGATCTGATTGTGATAGTCTCAGTATTATATATAACCAGCTGATAAACAAAAAATAAAAACAGTAGACACAAAAAGAAAACTACGGACAGTAGTGTTTAAAATGGTTTAATTAATTTTGATTTTGTGACAAGTTTTATTAATAATTTTAATAATTCTTTTTATCTATATTGTGGATATGTGATGTACATTAAGTTTGTAAACTAATTGTTGTTGTAAGTGTAATTGACTTTTGTATAATAGTTTTATACAAGAAATTAACTTTGTTATATTTTTCCAACAATAAAAAGGCCTGATGAAGAGTGTATCCATGCTCGAAACGTCGCTTACTTTTTAACACCGTCTTTTATTGACCTGGAGCCTGCATAAAAAACATCTATTTTGTAAAAAGAAGCAAGTTATAATTATTATTGATACAAGAAAATGTGTTTCTAAATTGAAATCAAGTGTTTTGGAAATTCTTTTTGGTGATTTTTTTTAAATTTGATTTTCAAAAAAACAGTGATACATACAATTCAGAATCAGTCAAATTGTTTCCGGGTGTTTTATTGGAGGAACGTGTTCTGGATGGCCAATCGAAAAGGCCATAAGATAATTAAGGGATATGAATGATCCGTTTGCCATTCAAGATACAACTTTTATCTATCGGCCTATACTTACCGACTTTTAGTAAAGATCGACAATAGATTCGTTTTCGTTAGATTTCCGAAAGAAAACTTACCACGTAAAGCAGGACGAAGAGTTATATTTCATCAAGTGAACGGAATTAAAATCTCATGATTTCAACGTACACAGAATATTGTCTAAAATCGAATGTGTCATCTTTGCGGCAAGAATTTTCTTGGCAATACGGCACTAGATCGACACCAATGCCCGAGTGCATAAGTCTGAAGGTACAATATGTAATATCTGTGGGGTAGAACAATCAACCAGAGGCATTCTTGAAGCACACGATTGAACTACACCCAAAAGACACTAACGTAACATTATGTCCTCAATATATGTAGCAAAAATTAGCCAAAGGACGTTAAAAATCACATTGACTATGTTCTTAAATGTGAACGAACGAACAATATGTACTTTCAAAAAATAGTCAAACTTTAAAAGTTAAATTAGAATTATTTTTTGATTAGACGAGTTTCAAAGAATACATTTATTTTTAAAGGAACACATTACTAGGCCCAAAGGAGATCGCTTATTGTATGAATATCCTCATTGCTCAAAAACTTTTAAAGTTCGGTCAAATATGCATCACAATCGGAGATCCCAAGGAATTTCAAGAAAATCTAGGAAAACGCAACAAAATTAAAAATATTTGTGTTTCATAGTTGATTTTTATTTTTTTTTAAATTTTATAATAACACGTAGGATAAATATACTCCAAAAAACTGCAAACCAAAATTTCGAGAAAAAAAATTGGTCTTGGCTCCGAAAGTTCTTCTTGAGAATCTCGGCCATCTGCTCAGTTCATCTACAAACTATAACACCGATTTTAATTATTACTTTATTGAAACTGATTATATTCTTAGCAATTAAATTATTATTGCAAATGTTTTTAAACAAATTTTAAGTAATTCATCACTTTTGTAGTTTGCAGATTGTTTTGATAAATATGTTTGTTTTGACAAATCATCTGGCCGGCATCACTAAAAAATCCACCTTCCGGTGGTGAGTTTTTTTATGAGGCTTCTTATGAGGGTCTCCACAGAATACGAAGTTGTGACCGCCTCATAAGAAACCTCACAAAAACAACCTCACACAAAATTATGACGGGGCCAAATTCGGCTAGCGTGAGTTTTCTCTGTGTACACATACATTTTTCCGATTTCGCAAGGGTGCGATCCATTTTTATTTGACAGATAACGTGTACACAGATAGCCAAATTTATTCACGCATATTTCGAGGGTGAATACATTTTTTTACCGGAAAAGCATTCACGGTTGCGGAATTGGGCCCCTGTGAGCATCAAAACAGCAGATTAGGGCTGTTATTTTGGTTATTGAATGAGGCCAATAACTTTCTGAAAGTGGCCATTAATGAATGTGTTCAGCCATCGAAATCCACTTTTCGTATCTTCGTTGTTGGTGCAACTGCTTATGAAAGGCAAAACCGCTGACGTATGTATGTGTATGTGTGTGTGTTGTGTCTTCCCCACGGATACGGAAAATCTCTTGAACAATTTTTTTTTAATTTTTATAATTTTCCACAAAACATCAAATCAAATCTACTATTAGTAAATTTCAATTTTCCATCAAACAATTTAAAGCAATAGAATTCAAATCAATTGCAATGTGATTTCGTGATAAATATCCCTCGCCAAAGTTAGATTTTCCATCCGACGAAAGTTTCAACAAAAAAAAATCACCTTCGACACAAAAAAATCTCGATCGCTGTGTGTTTTACGTTTTTTTTTTGTACTTCTTTCCCTTTTTCTCTTTTCCTTCTTCACTAGCAGTCGGTACATTTTCTCGTTCACTCTTTCTTGTCGTATAATTTTTTTCCTTTGTCGCCCGCATTAAAAAAAAAAACTCGAAAAGTCTCGACGAAGACCCACCTTGCCAAATAGTTCCAGAGAAAAAGAATTTTTATTTTGCTTGGAACGAAAAATAATAAAAGATTTAAAAAACAACAAACAAATTTGTGGTTTATTCTTATTCTTGTCAATTTTGTTACTGGACTCGGAGAAAAGCGTGCAAATATAGCTCTTTGGATGTGTAGTTGCCCCGCAGGCGCCGCGGTTATAGCCAAATCATCTCGAGAACTCGAATCCGGGAGGCGCTCCGCTGTGCCACCATTTACATTAAATTGTCGTGTTGCGGTAAAAAAAATGTCGATAACGAGTGCAAATTCACTTTTTTCACACGAAAGTGCGAATTTCTTTGAATAAGGGAGGAACCAATTACAAATAAGAAACATCAGCGAAAAATTCAAATTCAATAAAATTGCATTTTTAATGTTTTCGACGCGAGTTCCCTAAGGAATTTCCAATTATTCCATCATCTGTCTGCCCCGGATAAGAAAACAAAGTAGACAACTTCTCTACCTAGACAAATCGACACAGCCATCCAGCAAGATTGTACTAAATAGGTGGACAACCGGAGCCTGGAGCAGAGGGACAGGACCATAGTGAAGATGTCCGGCCTAATAGATGAGGATCGTAGGAAAAGGTAATTTTTATACATAAATAGCTTATAACACTTTATAACCACGGTCTATTGGCCGTTAAGCGGACTTCAAAGAAACTTACGTAATTGATTTTCTTTTTGTTTATTTAAAAATAACACCAGAACAATATTGTTATTGTGCATGTAAATGTAGTAAAAATATTTCTATAGCTAGCTAGCTAAAGTCTTGTAGGTAGGGACTAGGAAATTAATGGAAAATGGGAAGAAAGCTAACGTGGTGCGGGTGGCAGTACCTAGCTTCCGATTGCGGTTGAGCATCTAAAACTCTGTTTTTTTTTCTTTTTTCATGTCGGTCAGGTTTGTTTTGATTGGTTTTCTTTTTCAGTTGATGGTCACTTTGCCGAAGAAACAAAAATAAAAAAGTAATTTTTTTTGTCCCATATTCTATATTAATTTAATATTTCAATTTCAAGCTCCTAAGCTTAAAAAAATTTGCAAAATTTCAGTAGACTATACATGATGTACATACCTAGGTATAAAGTAAATGCCAGATCGGTGCGGTATCGGTGGTGCGGCGCATCGGAACCCTTAGTTGCTGCCAACCTTCCACTTCATAATGCAAATTATTGATTTTGTAGTTGCACATAACATCCTTGATTTTGCGGTGGCGTGTGGTGTTTGTTTTTATTATATTCATGCTCTGCGTTAAGTTGTTCTTGTTGTTGTGGTTGTCTGCCTATCATCGTTTATGATTTTTTTTTTTTTTTTGGCAGAGGAACTAAACGCAAAGTGTGCTTATATTTGTTTGGGAGGTGGCTGCAAATCAATAAATGTGCATACCTATTCATAAATTGTACTGTTAACACTCACATTTTGTGTTTAAGTCAATTGATTAGTGTAATTGGACTTCTTCAAGTTGAAAAATTTATTTAAATTTTGTAAAAGAAATATTTTACTGAGCAAAATATTTATAGGTAGTAGAGTTGTACCGAATATTAATTTGGCCGGATAGCCGGGTATTCGCCGCCGTTTGGTGGACTAATACTCAAATCAGACCAGTACAAGTAAAACACATTTAAACATGCTTTTTTCCTTCCCCAGAAGACATTCTTATTTTTTACACTGCAAATATACCTATAGCGAATTTTTGTACCTCAATGGTCTGTCATTTCATATACTGGATGAAGACTGAGATTGGTAGTTCAGAAGATAAATTTATTACTTTCTAGATTTTTATCAAATACATATTAGGTCCGTTCCCGTACTCCCTAAAACTGCGAAAATCTACGAATTTCTACGAAAAACAGTCAAATCCTGTTCCCGTACTCCAAATTTTCGTAGTTTTTCACAGATGAGAGCGCTCATGAGAGTAAAATATTTCCCCAGGCTGCGAATGTTAGTCCAAGATATTTCTTTGGCCAAAATTATGAAGACTGTCAAATGAATGAAAAATGAACAATACATAAGCTGTCAGTGGTCAGTGTATCGTTAAAAAAGTTGAAAATAATAGAATTTATAGTCTGGTCGCACTTAACCGTGCAATAGTTGATGAATGATTTTCCGTGTCAGAATCACCTCAATTTCATGAAAAATATTTAAAAAAAAACAAATTCAACTCAATATCAGTTTATTTTTGACAATGTTTCTGCAAAAATAAACAAACTGAATGGTAGGTAAACAACAATAATTTTTTTTATAATCTCTGTCAGATGACTGACTGTTCTAAGTTGTTTTATCTTGTTCTGAAGTTTCTCAGGAATCTGTTCTGTTCTGTTCTGTTCTGTTCTGTTCTAACTTTTTCGTTACAATCTTGTGCAGTTTTCTTTTGGTAACAAAAAATAATCTTTTTCCCCTTTAGATCTGTCAAAACACAGATTGTTATCCCAACATTTTATCCTTCAAAATTCAAGCAGTAGGTATATTAAAATAAATGCATTAAATCAAGCCAGGACACGAGGTCGATAATCTAGAAGGAAAATGAAAAACCAACTTCGTGAATGAACAATATTTGCAGCTTTATCTGACCAACAATTTCAGCTAATGGATTCTTTGTCAACCTGACCAAATCTGTAAATTATAACCAAACCAGAATTCGAATGCAACGACAAATTTCACCAGACAAAATAATGTTGGACAGGTTTTTTTTTTAATGTCAATGGAGGAAATGACATTAGAATAGGCGCGTTCTATGAAATAAGGTTTGTTTCTTTCGACATTATTCTGCTTCGAAAAAGATTTCAATGAGATTAATTTCTAATCTTCTTTTAAGGAGATTAAAATTTCTATGGGAAATCTTCAGTTTTCAGAAGATTTCAAATAGGATTTATGGTTAATCCACTTAAATCTGGATTAAGGTAGGTGAAAACGTAGTATTACAATAAAAGCCTTCCAATGGGCAAACAAATCAATTTATTTTTTGATCGGAAATCAATTTTGCAGATCTGGATTTTTCGGCAGATTTACCCCTCTTTTACTAATACCATAATACCATCAGAACAATTGACATCCGTCGTTTTGACAAGATTTTGTTTTCAGATATTATACATAGGTCTGATCCACACTCTGCCAATTGGCACAAATTGGCACCAATTTCTGCCAAATCTTGTTCCAGACTTACAAATTTGTAGTTTTGGCCAGAAGAGAGCGCTCTTGAGAGAGTAAAATATTTCCCCTTCCAGACAATTTCTTGCCAATTATTTTTTGTAGGCAGCAATTTGTGGGAAGAAAATTTACAATTGTCAGCTTGACGTTTGTCAAAAATAAAAGAAAAAAAAAGTATGATCCAGGCTTTTTTTTGCAGAAATTTGCAGCTTTTAAAATTTTGAAGAGAGGGGATGAAATTCTCTCATTAAGAAATAAAGTCCAAACAAGTCTCGAACAGCTTATGCACAATTTTCTGCCAATTTTTAAACGTCAACTCTACATTTGTTTCCTTAATATTTTTGTTTCTTTAAAATTCACATTTTTTTCTCTACAAACTAATAATTTTGGAGTTTAGGATTCTAAATCAATTTGGCAGAGTGTGGATCAGACCGATAATTGTTTTTTTTTATTGTTGGCAGCATTGTTGTTGATATTTTTTACGAAAACAAACGTAAACGTTTATTAATTATTCAAAGAGATCTTGGAGCTATTTTTGAAACCAAACTAAACTTTGTTAACCACATCGAGCTTATCGTTAATAAGACTGTTCAGTGACGAAGAAGTTAGAACAGAATAAAACAGAATAGGACAGAACAGAACAGATTCTTGAGAAACTTCAGAACAAGATAGAACAACTGGGAACAGTCAGTCATATGACAAAGATTACAAAAAAATTATTGTTGTTTACCTACAATTCAAGTTCGTTTATTCTTGCTGAGAAATTTCTTAAAAGTAATCTGAAATGGAGTTGAATTTATTTAAAAAATATTTTGCATGAAATTGAAATGATTCCGACACGCAAATTGATTTATCAGCTATGTACATCTAATGGCCTTTTCGATTGGTAATCCGGAAGAACTCTCCGATCCGGGATTCCAATCGAACAAGTTAACACTCCATTCTGGATTTTGAAATTTGATGTGAGTGTATGTGTAAGGTGGGAAAAACAAAACAATGACATCAAAATATAGGGATGGGCGATGTTCATTGTTGTTGGCAAAAATCAATGTTAGTCGAAAAAAAATATCGATGTTTCAACATCGATGTTAAAGCATGTAAAACATCACAGCATCGATGTTAAGATTTAAAATATCGACTTAAAATAAGCTAAAATTTTTTGCCAATGAACTCATGCTTATAAAAGTTAGACGGAACTTCAGCGGAACCACGCTTCTTATCTATTTATGTGAAATTTTCTGAGTTCAATTGGCACTAAGTGCAATTATATGTAGCTCATACACACAAAAAGGGAAAGGAAAATTGCAATAAAAAACATTGCTACAATATTCAAAACACTGAAGGTATATTGAATTTAAAATTGTATTTTTAATTGATTTTTGAACGTGCTATTATTTTTCATAAAAAAATCGATGTTAAAAAACATCGATATTCTGATATCGATATTGTATTTTCGATGTTATCATCCATGTTTTACAATATCGCTCATCCCTACACAACATTGTTGTTGACATTGAATTCGCATTTGACATTTAGTATTTGAGTGTGTGCGTGCTTCTGGTTTTGATTCTGACTTTAAATCCAGAAGGAAATTTCTCTTCTATCTAGGAGAAGAACTATCATTTCATACCAATCGAACAGTTTCAAAATGATTTTGTTTTAACGGCAACAATTGGTTTTGACAGTTCTCACAAATCTGTTCTAACCTGTTCTACCTAAAAAGCAAGTGCAGAAAATCCTGTTCCAAACTGTCCCAAACTAACTCATTGAACACCAATCCAGAACAGTTTAAAACAGAAATTTTCTCATTGAACGGCAAAATCCTGTACTTTTCTGTTCTTAAGTGTTCTAATCTGTTCCGAACAGCCTCATTGAACACACAGTCATAATAAAACAAACTCGATGTTAGGTTTAATATATCGAAGCACTTTTGATTTAAATGATTGAAAAATCGTCGCAAGATGTTCCCTTTTACATTTATTGTTCATGTTTTTTTTGTCGTATCATATAGATTGTCCTGTTCTGTTAGCTATAATCGATCTATACGCCCATTCTCGTGATCCCATAACTTGAACTTTTTCCCATGAGATTGCTCATAGTTTTAATAATTATGCCTGCAATGAGCCTATAATTCGCAGTCTCAGGAAAATCAATACCGCTGCCAGTTACATAGATTTCAACTTTGATTTGACTAGAAGTACGTTTAAAAATATGCTAGGCTTATCAAAGGACACGGTAGTCCCCAGCTAAGTTCCCCTTTAACTTCAGTACCAATAAAGTCAGAAACTTTAAACTCTCAGCATTTGCTAAGCTCACCAGGCTTAGGCAACTCACCCAATTTTAATTTATTAGCTTTAGTGGTTCCCGAGATATAACACTGCAAAAATTGCATAAACCGTAACTAACTGACTGACTGACTCACTCACTCACTCACTCACTCACTCATTCACTCAATTATTCACTCACTCACTCACTGGCAGATCATCAAAATTATGGAGCACTTCCCGACATCGTAGAATCTTGAAATTTCGCACAACGGTATGCATTTTCCTTTTGTATACACCACATATAAAAGGAAAAACACGAAAATTTAAGATTTTCCATTCAGGGGGCGAGGTACCCGCCCATTTTCATAAAATTGGTATATATTATTGGGAGCACTTCTGATTGTCGTAAATTGATGGAATTTGGTACAGCAGTAGGGCTTTATGTGCAGGCAAAGACAACATTTTAAAATTTAAGATTTTTCATTCAGGGGGCGTGGTATCCACCCATTTTCATAGAATTGATATCAACTATGTAGAGAACTACTGATTGTTGTAGAATGATGAAATTTGGTGGAGCGATAGGATAGCGATAAACACCCATTTTCACAGAATTAATATTAAATGTATTGAGACCACTTCCGATTGGGGAAGGATTATGTTTGTTAGAGCAGTCAGCTTTCAGATGTATACAAGGAAAAAGTTGAAATTATAAAATTGTTCATGCGTTTCATCCACCCACTTCTTATCAATTATTACCGTTTCAATAGATCAGTTCTAACTAATAAAAATTGGTAGAGGGGTAGGACTTCTAGTACATACCAAAGGCTTAAATTAAAAACTTACGTTACCTTATGAGTCATTCATTGGGCGTTTATTCCACCCACCTTTCCTGATAAAAACAATCTTTGCAAAAAGTAGTGAAATCACACCAAAAACATGAACGTTAGAAAATATCCAAGTTCTTCTATATACAAAAACCTTTGCGTAACAAGTCAGCCGTGAAAAGTAGTGAGATGTAAAACTACGCCAAGTTCTAAGTTTATTAATGTTAAATATCAAATATTTTAAGTAGAGTAATATGGAAGAACATCAAAATTATCAGAGAAATCTGTTATTTAATGATTATTGATTTAAATTGTGTTGGTTTACTTGGCTAAACAAATGAAGCATCTCGTGGAGTCATTGCACCTAAATCCACCCATTGAAACTAATTTGAAGAGAGGAGGAGGTATCACAAAATGCTCAAAACAAAACCAAATAGAAATCAATAGCGACAACATTGAAGTTTTTAGGACCAAGTTTTAAAATTGGTGGACAAAGTATCCTTCTTTCTTGTGGCGTTTTGTCCTGCTATTTTTTAAAGTAAAGAAAGGCTACCATATTTAGCCTGAAGTACGCATTACCAATCTGTAATGTATCTGACAAATCGCAAAGATGTGATTTTGGATCTAATCAATCTTTTTTCTTTTATTATATCAATTTTGTAGGTTTCTTCTCTTCTTTTTTGTTTGTTTTTTTTTTGATGTTCGCATTTCTTAAGAAAATAAATGGAGCGACACTATATTTATTTTGCGACTTTTATTAACTTATGGCCTTTTCGATTGGTCGTCCGAATGCTTCTGAAACTGTTTGATTGGTATCAAATGACAGTTCTTTTCCTGAATAGAAGAGAAATTTCCTTCTGGATTTGTAGTCAGAATACAAACCAGACGCACGCACACACTCACATCAACTAAATATCAAATTCAAATTAATTTATTCATGCCATTGTTTTGTTTTGGTTTGTATGAAGTTTTGTAGTTTCAATTTCAATCTTTAGAGAATTGAAATTACGGATACCTGTTCCGAAGACAAATTTCCCTTCAATAACTGTAATTTCGCATTTTCATCAAGAATAACTTCAAAATCTTCTACATTTGTGTCAGCCATGTTTACAAAATAAAATAATCACAAATGTCTGTTCGACATTTCCCGTCTTACACATCCACTCACATAAATTTTCAGAATCTGGAATCTAGTGTTTACTTGTTCGATTGGAATCCCGGATATCGGAGAGTTCTTTCGGATTCCCAATCGAAAAGGACATTAATCGGCAGAAAATAAATATGATTTTGAAAATTAATGACAGCTGTCATTTTTTCAAAATCAGCAGGCTATGTGGAACTTATGTTGATCGACAACGAGTCGCGTTTTAGAATCATAATACCGACCATTTTGATAGACTCAGTCAAGAAATTAATCTTACAATTTTAACATTAAATTTAAAAAGGCAATTGCTAAAGCAAACAGACAAAAAAAAATTGCATTACATTTCTGAACGAAAACTTAAAATATGAAAATCACGCCAATAATTTGTTCGGAATATCGGCATTTTTATCTCATGCTTGAACGTAATCGGAATGTATATCAATCAACGCAACTTGTTCCTTATTTGTTGAGGGTTTGGGACAATTTTGTATTACATATATGTTGGCCCATATTGGAAACATCGTTTTCTTTTTGGCTCGGAGTCAAAACAAGACGAGGAAATATCCTTAACTAACTATTTCGGACTTAAAGATAATTGGTAGAATTATGCACATAAATAAACAAATCTGCATCAGAATCCATTATCTATAAACGGCGAATCACAGAATCACAAACACGTTCAAAATTTGTTAGCCATTTACGGGCATTATACGTTTCATCATCAGCAAATCGAGTTATAGAATATCAAACATCTTCGAAATGTGGGTTAGCAAAAAAAATCGGATTTGAAATCAGTTCCTGTTGTAATTGTAGTAAGCGGCAAAGTTTTTCCAAAATCCTTAACTGAACATCGGTATGAGCTTCTTCTTCCACTAAACGCACATGTCCATTGATAGATGCATTTTCGAATTCATTTTGTGAAACTTGATTGTTGTTTTGTAGTCCTTGCTGATTGATTGAATCACTAACTGCATCGTCCTCTCAGTTGCCAGAATTATTAGAGTTTTCTAAATTTATCTGATTATGTATTTTGATTAATTTAATCATATGTACAGGTTACGCAATTGCGTCAATGTAGCTGTTGTAGAAAAATAAATTCCTTGAAGCAAAGCTTGTAATTCAGACAAATTAATCTTTGTAGTAAAAACTTATTCGAGATTTTCGGAGATATCCCACTTCTGGAGTTGTTATGGCCTTATAAGAAATTAAAGCCAAACTTTAATAATAAATTGTTCTTATTTTTTTGATTGTTAAAATTCGAATAATTTAATATTAATTTCTATGACAAACTTAACTTCTTTCATAAAAGATGTAAAGTATTATTGAAATAAAGTATAAAGTAGTTTTGACGCAAAGTTAATTTATATTAGATACATGATACACATCTATATTAAAATAAACCCTTGAAGACCAGAAGCATCTAATCAGAACAGAAATATCAATATTTCTTGGCAGCGGATTTTAATAAATTAAAGTTTTTACTTTTTTCTAGTTTATTAAAATAAAATCTGAAAATGTCTAAAATCATTTCAGTAGTTTTCGAGAAACCATGTACTTAGATAATTGGTGTGGCAGTGGCAGTGAGCGAATCTTACTTAAAACATTTTTGAAATTTTGTGTTTTTTCCATAAAATAAAGTCTTAGATTTTCTTCCAAATCATTTGATTTGTGTCCAAGAAATCAAAAATATGACAAAAGTGGGCGTAGCAGTAGGCGGACTTTTCTAAAATCAAATTCTTAATTTTTGTCGTTTAAACAAAAAAAAAACTGCGAAAATAATATAATCAATAAGAAAGGTGGACATGACAGCGGGATGATCTCGCTCAAAACAAATTTTAAAATTTTCATCCAAATCGTTATTCGTTTCCGAGAAACCAAGTAATGATAAAAGTAGGCTTGGTGGTGGGCTGATTTTTCAAAAAATATTTCTTTAAATTTTTCTCTTGCACAAAAGAAGAAACTTTGCAAATGTAATCCATTTTTTTTTCTCGGTCCTATGAACAAACTGCGAATTATTTTATCTAAATCTTGAAAGCCGTTTCCGAGAAACTAATCATATTATACACATATATACAAGTTTAGCTCGTTCTAAGTAATAATATAATAACTGTTGATGGATAGATAGCTGTTTGCTATTCTTTCGGTTTTTTTTTAATTGCCATCAAGAATTATTAAAATTCATCTTGATTGTATTCAACAAATAAATGCAAATAATAATAATATAATTTTTTTATTGTTAATATTAAGGGTTGTTCAACTAAGAGGACAAAACCAAATGAAATGTTCTGTTCTGGAAACACTTTATTTAAATGTCAACCGAAGATTTCTCATGAAATTTATTTCGGTTGAAAAATAAGCACAATTTTGTTATACAACACGTCATTAGTTCAAACAGTTATTTTTTGTAGTCTGAAAATAAATTTACAAATCATGAATTTGATGATATTCACAAACAATAAGGGACTTCAATTAGTCGCATCTCCTTGCTGTTTTTATTACTGAAATTGCCACAAGAAGTCTTAAATAAGTTTGTTCTCTTTTAAGTTTTTTTAAATTAATAATAATAATAATTTTTGAATATTTTCCTATATTCTTGTAAGATCTAAAGTCTTTTAAAAAGCAATCCGTGTTGCTGTAGCAGTAAAAATGAATAGAAAGATAGGAATGAATATTTGTTGGTGCATAAGCAATTTATTTCCAAAAATGAAGTACTTACAAGAACTCATAAATGCTTGTAAGTTTTTTTTAATCAAAAAAAGTACTTTTAAATTTGATGTTGTGTATATGTATATCACTGACAGTATATCTTGAACTAGATTTAGGCAAAAAGATGTATAAATTCTTGCTCCACCTTAATATATTCTATAAATAGTTTTCAACTTGCTCTATATTGTGGAGTGTAGGCTTTTGTGCAACACAATATCAAAGAACTGGTGAACTTCTTATGAAATACATACCTACATGATTAAATATTTTCGTTGTGTAACTATTTAAGTACCTTACGGTGACGCCAGTATATAGATATATGTATTGACTTATTAGAAAATGTTTTCATAGTTTTTTTTTTAATTTGAATTACGAGTATCTAACGACAATCGATTGTTGTCTATCTAATTATAAAATATTAGTTTGTTTATAATGTTTATTTATCAATGGAGCAATGCCGCTGCGGTATTTTGAATATTTTTGAATAAAAGGACAACTTAAATAATCAAACAACAATAAGAACTTTTTGACCGAGGCCAATACAATCCTTTTTGTTGTCCTATTCCATCCTAAATTTAAAATAAACTTATTTATAAACTTGATGTTGCTTTGTGGGAATTTTGCGATATTGCCTATTTCTCCGAAAAGTATTCTCCGTGGGCTGCTTTTTTGCTTCTCGCCAAGATATGGCATTTACAAAAGAAGTGATTAGAGCTATAATATATCAAAGGGCACTTTAGTGCCCAGACAAGTCTGGCACTACACATTCAGGCGATTGTCGACCTCCCTCTGACTTCAGTACCAATAAAGTCAGAAACTTTAAACAACAGAAACTTTGCAGCATTTGCTAAGCTCACCATTCTTAGGCAACTCACCAATTTTCAATTCCTTATCATTTGTGATGTCCGAGATATAAGACTGCAAAAATTGCAAAAACCGTAACTGACTGACTGACTCACACACTGACAGATCATCAACATTATGGAGCAGTTCCCAACATAGTGGAATCTTGTAATTTCGCATAACGTTAGGTCTTGTGGTCTATACAAAGGAAAACATCGAACATTTAAGATTTTCTATTCAGGGGCGTGGTACCCGCCCATTTTCATAGAATTGATATAAATTACTTAAATTCTGATTGTCGTAGATTGATGAGATTTGGTACAGCATCAGCGGTAATGCTCAAAGTACAGGCAAAGGCAAAATTTTAAAATTTCAGATTTTTCATTCAGGGGGCGTAGTATCCACCCATTTCCATAGAATTGATATAAATTATTTGTAGCACTTCTGAACCTAGTGTAATGATGAAATTTTGTACAGTGGCTAAAAGTGCAGGCAAAGGCAAAATTTTAAAATATGAGGTTTTAAGTTCATAAGCGTTATGTACGCATATTTCAATAGAATTGATATCAATTATGAGGAGCACTTCTGATTGTCTCAAAATGATGACATTTGGTAGAATGGTAGAGCGAGATAGAAAATCTAAAATTTTTAATTTGAAGTGTCTGCTTATTGTCATTTTGATGCATGCATCTGGCAAATTCATGACTTTTCTAAGAATTAGAGTGCTCGATGGGGTATTTGTTAATAACAGTGAAAAAATAAAACATTTGCATATTTATTGGTGGGATACCTTCATTTAAGAAATGCGATTAAAACTGCAACAAAAACATAATCGCATCCTCAACAATTATGCATTCCATACAAATATTTGCAAAACGGAGTGAGATCAAACCAAAAACATAAATGTTGAAAAAGAGAAAAGTTCTTCTATACAAAAACATTGTTACATATGTACAAGTGAGCCGTAAAAAGTAGCGAGATCTAAATTATTATTTCATGAAGTTTAGTACTGACTAAATTTTGGTGGGCTTACTTGGCATTTTTTTTAAATCTTTCGAATTGAGCATAATAAAAGAAAACTTACCAAATCAGCCCACCATAATTTAGTCTCTATTAACAGTCAACAACAGCGGAATATTTCTAAAATATTCAAGAAGGCTTCTCTTCTATTTCTGATCATCTACCAAACCTAAACTACTCTTATGTATAAGGGCATATACATATGTACATTGATTAATTCGGCTAGAAATTTGCAATTGTGTATTAATGAATATGTATGCACATATATTGAATAACTTTTTTTAATATTGTTTATCCATATTTCCAGGGTATATTCGAAATCTATCTAAAACATTTATTAGTGTTTCTCTGGCGCCAGGTAATTTATGATCGTTAGCTGGCATTTTCCTGCACCCTTGTGTTGCATTTATTATTTTATTCAAATAGCTTCAGATATAAAATACGTATGTATACATATTCCATTTAATCGTTTTAAAAATGATTTGTACAAAACTTTTGACCCAAAATAACACGCTGATGTCTTGTTTTTCAAACTCAAACATCAATGCCATCATTTTGCAATACACATTCCATCAACCTACATGAGAGTATGGCCGGACGGAGCGGCTTTCTTCCCGATGCTGTTGGGACAACAAATTAATATTTATACTTATTGAATCAAAAATGCTCTCCGAAAACGTAATTAAAGTTGGAAAATGTCCAAAACGAATGAACAAACGAAAGCTTAAAAAATAATATTATAAATATGGCATTTCTCTGGTTGTGCTTTTTATATTGCATTTATTATTGTTCAGCAGTGGGCTGATAGTTTGGCAAAAAATAATTGTTTTATATATTTTATTATTATTAACTTAAATGTTTTTATAGAACCAAGTATGTACATTTGTACATATATGTTTATTTTATGACTAGCTATAGGTACGTTAAAAAAAAAAAGTGTTTCTTAGTTGAGTCATTGACGAACCGTAATAGTCTGGATGTTAAGTTGACAATGATAAATTAATTTTACAATATGGTTTTTCGTCGGATTTATAATAATTGTTTGAAGAAGCTATTGCTTCGATGCCGACGTTCAAGTGTGTATGTGCTAATTTGAATGAATACATATATAAATAGGATTATGCTGTGTGACATAAAGATCTATTGTGCCCCCTGCCTGAGGTTTCTCATTACAATTCTGCCTCCAGATTTATTCTTCTTAGAAAATTTAGTGTATGGAGTGCATTTATAGAGGATAGCTCGCTCTCCTCTACCTGGTAATGCCTAGATGTTTTTTTTCTGTGGTACATTAGTGCACCGCATATTTTTTTGGCGCGACTGAAGGTGGTTGTTGTCTCAGGTTTTATCTCCAGGGATGGCGGCTGAACTAATGCGAAGAAATTTCCGTGTCTTATTTATCTATGTCCATTATAGTTCGCATTATTTTTTTTTGTATTCGTTGTCATATTAATCGGTATACAAGTTTTACTCAATCACATGTTGTTAGTGCTATGTCTAAACAGCATGTAATGAGAAAACCCCCAACTCATTGTATGACATTTTATTTTAGAATTGGTTTTTAATGGAAAAATAAGAGGACATAGACTACGGCAGGGATCGCACCTGTTACCATGAGGTTGACAGGCGAACACTCAACTATCGCGCCACGGCCACCCCCAAATCTGCCTAGGATGTGGTCTGGAGTTTCGTCCTCCCCCTGGAAGAATCTACACGTTGCACTATCTACTAGGCCAATAATACTTAGATATATTCTGATCTTACAGTGACCGGTGAGGAAGCCCGTTATGATTCTAAGTTTGTTTCTAGCTTTTTTTTGTTGTATTCACTAATCAACACGCCTGCTTTAACTTGTGGAGTTCCTTCCAATTTTTTGATCTTCGGGTCTCCTCTTCTTTTTTTGATTTCGTTTTTAATAACATTTTGCGCAGCAGGGTTCAGAACCAGTTAAGGGCTTTGTTGCTCCTATTTATGCTAAGGAGTCTGCATTCTCATTACCCTGGATACGTATATGGGGAGCTTCCCAATGAAGTGAGACCTTATTGTTTTTGCTTGGTTCGTTCAGTTTCCCTACACATTCCTACACCAATTTGGAGATAATGACATACAAGCTTAACGCTTTCAATGCGG
Organism: Philhelius pedissequus; assembly: GCA_910595825.1. NCBI lineage: Eukaryota > Metazoa > Arthropoda > Insecta > Diptera > Syrphidae > Philhelius > Philhelius pedissequus. The sequence goes on from OU343162.1 coordinate 46,350,591, forward strand.
CTTGACTGTCCGACATGATGATAATATTTTGGTAACGATAGTTCCTTACGAGATTACGATCCACACATTTTGCTATTGCATGCAAATTCCGCCTGCAAAATGCTTGTGGACTGTCCCATGTATATTGAAAGATTGGTTCTAAGGCCAGATATTCCAGCATCAGCCCCTGCAGACGATTTCGATCCAGCAGTTTCTTTTGATGCGTTAATTTATGAATACGACATTTTCATATTAGATTTGAATTTTTTTTTTTAATTTAGAGAATTAGGTTTGTTTCAAAAGCTTCTAGGTAAACATGAAGACTTTACTGAAATCTGGTAAGCACAGAGTATTAAAATCAATTTCAGACTAAAGTGTTCAAAATAATTCATAACAATTCTAAGAAAGTGGAGGATGCTACGGCTCCTGAATAGAAAAATTTGTATATATTATCCCTTGTAAGTACTTCAAGTCCTCTACTAAATTTCATCATTCTACGGTAATCGGAATTTCTGCAATTAATAATTTGATAACAATTATGAGAAAGTGATTATCACCACACCATCTTAATTGAAAAGATTAATCAAGCCCTACATTTTCTGGTGATCTGTCAGGGAATGAGTCAGTTAGTTACGGCTTTTCACGCCCAGGAACCACAAATGCTTAATTTGGTGGTGGTGTCTGTGCTTGATCAATTTATAAATTACTCCGAATTTGAAGTCTATGATTTTTTTTTTGCTGAAGTTGGGTTCGAAAATCGCCCAAGTTTGTTCCTGTAAAGTGCCAGAGTGTTAAAATACAATTTTTACTTACTTACATGAATTCTAAATAAACTGTCTGGCCCTGGACAAAATCTTCCAGCTTTTATGATTAAGACTTTTAATTTTATTGGATATTTTTCACATTGGATTTTTGTCAAAAATTGTTTATTGACAAGGCCATCGCTAGTCAACTGCTGATTCGAAGTGAAATCGCCGAAATTTTGTAGACTAAATGTCGTTAAAAGCTATTTTCAATCAATAATCGAACAACTCCGATTCTTCTACTTGGTTGATACATTTTAATAGTATATAGAATTTGCATTATTTAAAAATGTTTATTTCTTGCTTCTCTAGAGAGATTATGTCATATTTTGTTCATATCAGCTATTTTGTGTTTATCATGTTCTATTCATCTTATGGTAGAAATATATTGAGGTCCATCAAGTTAGCAGAGCAAGTTGAGCAGAGCACATTTTTTGTGATGCCATAATTAGACGCTAATTAAGTGCTAATTAAGTACCCAAAAATAAAATTAAGTGCTCCAGTACTATTGGAGAAAATTAATGTTCTGCTATCTTGATTTCAAGTAAGCAATCACCTAAAATGCTTAAAACGTTGAATTGAAAAATTTGGTTTGGTTTAATCTTTAGGTGTTATTTAAGTGCTCACGAATCCAAAAAAAAAAAATGTTTTTTTCAAAAAAAAAAAAATTATGTAAAAATAATTCAATTTTTTTCGATTTTTCTTAAAAAAATATTAGTTTTTTTGATACAAATCTTTTTTATTAATTAAGTGCCCACCTAGTTCGAATTAAGTACCCCATTTTCAGAAGTATTTTCGAATATCTGAGTCAAAAAAAAATTATTCCATTTCCCATGCCTATATGCCGTGGTATCCTGAAAGAATTCTGTCATCGGCCATATCTACAACGCCAATTATTTGACGAACTGAACACTAAGACTATGAACAAGTTGAATGTTCGTCATTGGGCCAATCATTGACATACAAGATAGGGACTGTTATGAGCTAACTTCTCTTTGAATCTATCATCTGCTAGGATGAGACAAGCGCTACCCAGCTAAATGCGGTACTATTGACATTTGAAGTTTTGGGTCAATGAGCCCATGTTTTGCTGCGGCTTGGCTTCCTGTTGTTGGATTTTTGTAGTGATCGTAGTCGAAGAAGTCACTATTTGTGTAGAAATTTTGGTTGTGGTGGTTGAGACCTTTCTTAAGAATAATAAGCAAGGTCGCTGGCGGCTCACGAGCTCTATTTATATTACTCTGTACATTTTTGTTGTAATATTTTTTTTTTGCTACATTGCGCCGAGTAGCGTAAAGATTGTTCACTCCATTTTCAATGGCAATCGACTAGCAGTCCAAATCTAGTATGTCAATGGGACCAATTCTTATCTTAGCTTTATGAGTTACTTGAAGGATAAAGTTATTTCATATTCAAAACTTGAATTGAATTAAAAACTCTAATCTGTAAGTTTCGTAATTTTCCAATTGCTCCCCTGTATGTACTTCCAACTTTATAACTATAATTATAAAGGGCTTTTTAAGTATTGTTGGGTACTCTTATATACATATGTACATATATGATAAAACAAAAGTAAAATAAAAAATAAATGATGTGAAACTAAGTTTTCTATATATCTATTTCTGGAAGCAGTGCCACCTTTAAATAAAACTAAATGCGAAACATATGTTTAATGCCAATTTTACTTCCTGAAACTGCTGATGCTCTCTACCAAATCGGTGACCTGTGATGTTTTTTTTCTTACATTTCAGTTCTTCAATCATTCGGAAATGTATTACCAACAACAATACAACACCCAAGTCAACAAAATTCAAGAGCACTCAATGAAATCTAATGCGCGATCCCAAAAATAACTACGAATAAATTCTTTTCCCACTCTATAACCAAGAAGTAATTCGTGACAAAAAAAATGTATACATACCTACTTGTTGTTTTTTTTTTTTTTTTTTTGTTATTTTTGGCAAGAGTAGGCAAATTTACAAATTACAAACAAAAAATAAAAAATATATAGCAAGAGAAAAACTCCATAGCATTAATTTTTGTGGAAACATTTAATTTGGTTTTCTTCATTATTTTGGTTATAGTTCGAGAAAACACGTTGCATTTTTGTTAAATAGGAATTTTAAATCAATTTAATTTCCTACATGTATATGTTATGTATGTATGTACATAATGTACATATTCGTTGGTGACTTGGACGAAACTCTGGTGTATTCTACTCTTTTTTTCTTGCTCCCGTGGCATAAGTTAAGACTTGGATGAAGAGATTGCCGTATTTAATTGGCTCGGGGCCCGGACCCATGAAAGGTATCTGCCTGAGACACGGTATTACAATCGATCCCGGACACGCCCTTTTAGTCATCTAGTGGCCTAAGCAATAAGCGATGAGTTTTGATTTTTATGTACTGAACAAAACGCAAATGACAATTTAATATTATTTTTGTTTTTGTGGACTGGGTGGATTGAATCCAATTTGAAGATTCTTATGACGTGTAGTCCAAAATGCGTTTCGCCCAGGTACGATAGTTGGTCTCATCAGTTAGATGCTATCGTACCCTTCTAAGACGCAATGTTTTTCGGTCGATGATTACCGACTCTTATAAAATGTACAGCATTTACACACTGCAAATTATATTATTTAGGGGAATTTGGTTAAATTCGTGCACCTGTGTGTTATGCTCGTGGTGTGGCCAGTAATGGTTTTGAAGAAAACGCAAATAACAAATTAATATTATTTTTGTTTTTTGTATGTACTACATCCATGCCCTTATACAGTTTAGATAGTTTGCGGTTGTATCTTCTCCTCCATTCGCCTTCTTCGTACACAGTACGAACTATCCGTCGTATCTAGTATCAGCTCTTTTATGTTTATTATCTAGAACTCGACTCTGTTAAGCAAGACTACCAGTATAAGTATTTTGTGAAGGGTGCACTCATAGCGAGTTTCATTCAAGAAAAGATTGGCTCTTTCTGTCAAAATATTGGAACTTGTGGATAAAATCTAGATTCTGAGAGGAGATCTTTGAGAATTGAATGAAACTCGCTATTAGTCTTTTGCGAAATGTGTTTTGGGTCCATTAGTTTCATCAAATCGAATTAGTACAGGTTTGCTATGGCAATTTTTCGGCTGATTTCCGCAAAAGTGTCTGTCATTGAACTATTTAACTGCTTCGAAATTGCTGCTACCAATAGTGACGTTTTCTTCTTAGCGGTGGACAGATGATTGCAGGTATTTGGTATTGTAATCGTTTACTTCAAAACCAATAAGTTTTGACTGATGTTGTTGCCCTAGAGATTATTATTTTTTTGGAAATTGTTCGAGGCATTTAGAGTTTTACTGGGAAATAAAACTCGCATATTGACTTCGATATTCAAAAGAGTATAAGTACAGCAGTCGCAAATCGGAAATTGTAAAATTGCATCAGGTGTCATTTAACCGCAATTTTGCTTTGAACGTTAATTTTGGTTTTCGCTCGTAACTTGCGTACTTTTGATCATAGAAAAATAGTTGTGGTACAACTTGTGCTTGGAATACTGAAAAAAGGATTTGGATTGTGCAGCGATACCATTCTTTGCAGTCCGTTTGGCGGGACTCCCCCGAGTAGACCATTATGAGGCTGGTGAATATGTTTGCCGAACCTGGAAGCATCGAACGAAGACCGTATCATCGAGATCCAAATGTTCGGGTTCAGGATACAATAGTTTTGTACAATTCCTGCTTGACATAAGCCCATAAAAAAAGTCTGTGGTCAGGTGACCTCGGGGGCCAGCTGAAAGTGCAGTTTCTGGATATAAATTTGTTTGGGAATTTTCGTTGGAGCTCCGCCATAACTTGTGTGGCAACGAGTGCACTTGCTCTATCTTGTTCAAACCAAATCCTGCTGAAAGGGATACGTCTTCGGCGAAGTTCTGGGTAAAACAAACTCCTTCAACATCCTTAAATAACGGTCCCCATTGACAATTTGTGTTACACCGTTTTCTTCAAAGAAGTATGGCCCGACAATACACCTTGATGAAACTGCGCACCACACAGTGACTCGTTCTGGGTGCAGTTGCGTCTCATGGAGCATTTCTGGATTTGATTCACTCCATATACGGCAATTTTGGTTGTTAACATTGCGTTTAAGTCAAAATGGGCCTCATCAGACATGAACAAACAATTTATCAATGTGTTGTCTTCTTCGGCCATTGCAATCATTTTTCGTAAAATTCCAGGCGAAGAGGCAAATCCTGAGGGTTTAACTTGCTTTGTACGGAAACAAGTTTAAGTCATCATGAACTATCCGTTGTAACGACCGTCTGCTAACTCCAATTTGGCCCGATAAGTTTCGAGTCCAAACACTTGGATTTGCCTGTATTGCCGATGCAACAGCCACGATTGTATCCTGAACCCGAACATTTGGATCTCGATGATACGGTCTTCGTTCGATGCTTCCAGATTCGGCAAACATGTTCATCAGCCTCATAATGGTCCATCTACTCGGGGGAGTACCGCCAAACTCCAGCCTAAATTCCATTTGGACGGAAATGACGGACTGCAAAGAATGGTATCGCTGCACTATCCAAATCCTTTTTACAGTATCCCAAGCATCCATTTTGATAAATCTAAATAGTAGCCTATACAATAAAAAAAAAATAAGCCGATTAATCACACTGAAAAAAAGTTATTATGTTTTATTTTTGTAGCACGATTCATGTGCCACCCTGTAGTACAGAAAATAAATTTTAGTTATATATTGGTCTGAAATGTCAAACAAAATGAGTAGTATTCACAATATTATATTAGGTTCGTTCGTTGAACTTTACCCAGAGCCGACCTAGGTTTTTCTGACAACCCCAAGAGTTGTCAAAAAAATTGGGTTTTTTTCGGTTTTCAAAAAACACCCGAGGGCCCATGATTTTATGTTGCAGAAATCCAAGTTATGTCATTTTTATTTAAGTTCTTAGTACATTTTTTGTTTGGCCCTATGCACAATCCACAACTTTAAAGGTTTCCATTTTGTATGTCTGCATCTGAAAATTAATTTGAGTATTCTTTTATTTTCGTTTTAAGATAATAAATCAAATCTCATGTGACTTTGACTTTTATTCATTTACTTCAATTTGCCCCAGGTAAAAACCTAGTTCTACTTCAGGGCGACTCTAGGTTTCAAAAAACACAGAATTTGTTTATCAGGGTGACTTCAGGTTTTTCAAAAAACGTTTTAGGGCGACTTCAGGGCTCAACGAACAAACCTATTGATAATATCGATTATTCAATTGGTTGACAAATCTGTCAGTTACTTGATCCTTTACAACGGGAAGTAAATTGCCGCATAAACAGTAATTTTTATAAACAGAACCGGTAAATAGGCATGCCAACATTCAATTCCTATCAAACAAGCGCATTAATTTCAAAACAAAAATTAAAATAATATGTTATTGTTTCCAATAATAATCTTACATAAAAAAAAAAACATGCATTTACCTGCACCTACATACATTTATAATCCAAATAAATATCATTTCACTTTACTTGGCAGATGACAGTTGAATATTTAAAAAAAGAGATGGAGTGATTCAGAGAGCAATATAAACATATAAAACATCTTACACAAAATGATGAAAATAATGATTATTAAAATTAACTTTTAATTTATTTTGCTTGCCAAAAAATGACATCAGCCCTAGAGTACCCTTCGCCTAAGTATTTTTTATAATTTTAATTATTGGTCATACTCAAGAAAATAGTGACGATGCCCACTCATTCTTAGTCTTAGGTGGAATATGTCAGTTTTGCTATTTTTGTTCTTCAAACGAAAAGTTTCCAAATCAAATAAATTAAACGTCTTACATTTTCCCATTTCACTTCTCACCTTCTCAACCCAAAATTATCATCATACTGCATGTAGATATCAGCTACCACAAATCAAGCAGTTTAATTATGTAAATTCATTTCCATATGCGTATACATACACATTTATATACTACTGTACTGTGCGTCATACTGCTTTATTATTATTACAATTGCTTGTGCCACTCAATTATATAGGGAAGAGTTATAAATCAAAAATTCCAATACCTATCAACGGGGCGATGCGACGCACAGCCGGTGGACACAAGGTAGAATATGTAGGAATTCCAATACACATGATGTAATAAGGAAGACAAGAGTGCGCCGCGAAAAAGTCACCACGACCTCAGAGATAATTTCTATACATGATCGATGGGTCGTTCTTGTTGAGCGTCAAGATCACATCTAATTGTTTTGCTCAACGCGCCCAAGCTTTTATTTGTGGTGCTATTGAACTTATGCTCTTCTATTTAAATTCCTGATATTTGGTCTGTACTTTTTTTTTTAAATTAAAAATAAAATAAAAAACAACAACAACAACACACTACAAAAAAAATCAAATAGAATGAAATGATTAATATTTTTTCTATTTTTTTTAGTTTGCATAGAAATTGTGTCGCCAACTGTGGATCATTGTGATTGAGATGAATGTGTTTGATCTTTGTGGGAATTTCCAAACATGTGGAATATTAAGATGCAAATCGAAGAGAAACAAAAGACAATCATTACTAACAACTTTGTTAGTTCAATAAAAATAATTTTCATGTGATAGTTGAGTCAATAGTATTCTAAAGGGTCTTCCAATTGGAACATTCGAAATGTGTTATGTAATAGCGGCGATGTTGTTAATGCAACATCTGTCTTAGTCTTTTTTACTTCTGATCAAAGGTTAATATATCCTTCGCCATTTATTCATTCACATTCATATTAATCAAAATTTACATTACGATGATAGAGAACACCAAAAAAGGGTTCCGCAATTCCGTCGACTTACAGCTTAAGGCTGCGTTTCCGGTGAAGCGAATGAAAGCGAATTTCACTCTCGCGAATACACAAAGTTCGCTAAATTTATCAAATGTATATACTTCCTATGTAGTGGTTCGGGTGCATACTCTTAACTCATGCCAACTAAGCGAATGTAAGCGAGTCAAATTTCCGATGGATTCATTTCTATTTTACTCGCTCGAACTTCAAAACACGACTACTTAGCAGCAATTCCTGCAGATAAATGTTTGGTTCCCACTGCATATGACTTTATACATAAATAAATTCGCTTAATTAAACTCACTTGCACCGGAACCAGTTTGCTCAGGCGAATGAGCGCGAGTTTATTCGCTTATATTTGCTAGGTTCCCGCGACTAAAATTCGCTTGATCGGCCTAAACCGATTAAGCGATTTTCTTCAAACTTGGTACTTAAGCGTTTTAGGTGATTATCTCAAATAAAGTTTTAGCCCCAAAAATAACGACACCTGACATACAATTTTTTCTATCTCGAAAAAGCCTCTAATGATTTTGATACAAAAAAAATATGTGCACTACTTTATGTATAGTGTAATTTTGGCCAAACAATTGGTTTACATATTGTGTTATTAACGGTAACTGCCATACAACAATTTTTTTTTTATTTTCGACTTTCTCATTAACGGATTAATGGATTTCAATCAAATATTGTATGAAGGAGGTTTTTCTAATTCTAAATAATACTGCATACCCAAATTTTCGAAAAATTGTTTTTCTAATCCAATGGTAAATTTTAATTATCACGAAAACGTCTTTTACGATTTTAATACAAAATGCATTGTCTTTTTTTCTGGTATAAAAATAAAATGCACGACTGGATCGTAGAAACTTGCTCTTGTAGCTAACGACTTTAGTGTTACTCACTGACGCTGTTGGTATGTAGCTAGCCTATAGTTATCCTATGTAGATTTAAAGCCAATGTAGGTAAGATTACCTTCACTCTTAGTATAATGAATTGTCGAATGCATGATTCAATGAATAGTTCAACAGGTACCTACTAAGTGCCAAAAATTAAAAAAAAAAACGTTATATGAAAGGTACCGTTAATAGACTTTTCCCGTAATACTTGGTTCAGATTAAATGATAGCTATTGCCAACAAAAAAAAATTCTCAAAAATTTTCATCAAAATCGTTAGAGCTGTTTTCGAGAAAACTAAGATTTTCCTAAACACGGTTACATGACAGGTACCGTTATTTTTAGGCCTAAAAATAAAATTTCAATTTCCCCTATGAGGAATGCCAAAAGAATCACACTTGAAGGTTATCGCTTGTTATACATACAGACAGACATTTTTTGCCGATCAATTTTTAGGGCTCTCTATGATCGTAATGTCATGTTTGATTGTTAGATTTTTTTTTTACGAATGCATAACTTGCCTTATAGTACCTATAATCGCAAATAAAAATTGTACATAAAATATGTTATTAACGATAATTGCCATAGAACATTTTTCATTTTCGACTCTTATTAACGGATTAATGGATTTCGATCAAAATGTTTATACAAGAGGTCCTTCAAGTTCCTAATAATATTTTTTTTTTTAAATCAATTTTTATTTAATTTTATATTTTTAAATACTCAAAATTGAGAAAATTAATTTTTTAATTATCGAATTTTGTATATAAAAAAAAACTAAATAAAAAACGACGTTGAAAATATATTTAGCTGTTTCCACTAAGAATCTCATGCTTACGATGTGATGGAACAAAAGAGCAACTACGTGCGATGCAGTCGTGCATTATTTTTGTATAGAAAATTACAATTGGAAGATTATACATATAAAAAAATGTGTGCAAATCATAAAATTAAATTTTCAAAACCTTAGGGTTCCGTTCGAGAAACTTTCTATTTCTGTCGACAATACTGACCCCTACTCTGGTCTCAGCGAATGTTTTAAAGTTAACTTTTCATCCAGGAAGAATTGGGAAGATGACGATGTGTCGAAAGATTTCGACGGAAACATTTTTACCGACGGATCTAAAATGGAGTGCGCTGTAGGAGCAAGGATTTTCTCAGAGTCGCTATAAGTCTCTAGATCTTTCCGACTTCCTGACTTTGCTAGCGACTATAACAGAAGCATGCAAAATTCTTAAATTAGATCCAACTCAAAATCTAAATTCGGCAGTAATCACAAGACAGCCAAGCTGCTATCAAAGCCGTAAATTTGACAAAAAACCAGATGGAATAGGAAACAGTATTTCAATTACTTTGGCTTAAATGCAATCCTTTGGAAGGGCTTTCTTTTTCGATCGGAAGAATTGGTCTCTTTCCTCAACGGCTCCGCTTGTTACCCAAACGGCGCTTTTCAGCGCTACTTGGGTCTAAGATGATAGGTCGCTTGGATTACAAGACAATATCATCAACTACCAGGACAACTACCCCAAGTATACATCTTACACATAGAGGTTACAAAGTGCTCAAAACATTTTCTTCCAGAAATTGCACTGTTGAATTTTTTTGTTTTCTGTGACCGTCAGGAGGTTCACTATAGTTTATTTACAATTTGGAATTTTGACAAAATTAAAAAAAAATATATTATTAGAGCACTATCTTGGAATCCAAGTAACATTTCCAATACCTCAGTTACTTGTATGTTGCATGTTTATTTTAGATTTCTTAGAATGTTTACTTTTTTACTACAAGAAGCTAAAATAAAAATCTTTTATTACCTACTTTCAGAGCGGCGCTGCTGGAAGAGAGAATGCGCGATCCGTTCAGCCATGCTAATGTCGATTGCTTATTGGATACGGTCACAGCTCTGGTTGCCGATTGTGACCACGATTCGCTTAAGATCCTTAAAAACATAGAATCGTATGCGTCGCGATGTAAGTGCATTTGAATAATCTTTAAGTTCAAACTACTAAAATTGATAAATTTTTTCTATATAATATAGATAAAGGACTTGCAAAAGAGATAGCTGAACTGCGTATGAATGTAGACGATTTTCATTTCATCAAGCTCATCGGTGCGGGAGCGTTTGGCGAAGTGCAACTTGTTCGGCATAAATCCTCGAAGCAAGTTTACGCAATGAAGCGTTTATCAAAATTCGACATGATGAAGCGGCCAGATTCGGCGTTTTTCTGGGAGGAGCGTCACATCATGGCGCACGCCAACTCTGAGTGGATTGTGCAATTGCATTATGCATTTCAAGATACCAAGTATCTGTACATGGTAATGGACTACATGCCTGGCGGTGATATTGTCAGTCTTATGTCCCTTTATGAAATTCCCGAGAAATGGGCAATTTTTTATACTATGGAAGTAGCCCTGGCTGTGGACACAATTCACAACATGGGTTTTGTGCATAGAGATGTGAAACCAGACAATATGCTTTTGGACAAAAATGGTCACTTAAAGCTAGCTGATTTTGGAACGTGTATGCGAATGGGACGAGATGGTTTGGTTGTGTCAAATAATGCGGTTGGTACTCCGGATTACATCAGCCCTGAGGTCTTGCAGTCACAAGGAGTTGACAATGAATACGGCCGTGAATGTGATTGGTGGTCTGTTGGAATATTCCTGTACGAAATGCTGGTTGGCGATACGCCTTTTTATGCAGATAGTCTAGTCGGCACGTACGGCAAAATAATGGACCACAAAAACTCCCTCGCATTTCCATCTGAAATTGAAATAAGCGAGAATGCCAAGTCATTGATACGTGGTTTCCTTACTGATCGATTTAATCGGTTGGGTCGTAACGGTATTGATGAAATTAAAACACATCCTTTTTTTCAAAACGACACGTGGACTTTTGAAAATATCAGAGAATCTGTGCCACCCGTTGTGCCAGAACTTAGTAGTGATGATGACACGCGGAATTTTGAAGACATCGAACGAGAAGAGAATCCAGAGGAAGTATTTCCAGTGCCCAAAACATTTGATGGTAATCACCTGCCTTTTGTTGGCTTTACGTACAGTGGTGACTACCAGCTACTGGGCACGGATACTGTGGACACAAAAAGTGCTGTTACAAACAACAATATTCATCGCCATCGCCCATCTAACTCCAATGAACTAAAGCGACTCGAGGCGTTGCTGGAACGCGAACGCAATCATTCCGATACGCTAGAGAAGCAAGACACTGCTCTGCGCCAACAAATTGAAGTTATTACAAAACGAGAAGCCGATTTGCAAGTTCTCGTAAGCGATTATGAAAAGGATTTGGCGATTCGTAAACATAATTACAAGATGGCTATGCAGAAGGTAGAACAGGAAATGGAATTACGCAAGAAGACTGAAGCCCTTCTTGTTGAAACGCAGAAGAATCTCGACGATGAACATAAGATCCGTACACGTGAAATGAACAACAATCAGCACCACAACGACAAAATTAATACACTTGAGAAGCAGCTGGCTGATATGCAGGAAAATCTTAAAAGTGAAACAGAAAACAGCCAGAAGTTGAAGAAACAGGCGGCTGAACTGCGTCTGGCAAAAACGGAGATCGAACAAAAGGTGAATCAATTACAGGCTCTTTTATCAAACTTACAGATTCAACGTGACACGCTGCAACAGGAAGTAGCCGAGCTACAAACACGACTCATTCAAGAAAAGAATGCCCGCACACAGATTAAAGAGATACAAAAGGAGCTGGAAAGTAAAATACAAACCGTATCCACTGACCTAGACCGTTGCCTTAATCGGGAGCAACAAGCAATCGTGGATAATCAGACTCTAAATGAAAAGATCTCGGACCTGGAAAAGTCAAACGCTAGCTTAGACTTAGAGCTGAAAGCCGCACAAGGAAGATACCAGCAAGAGGTGAAGGCTCACCAAGAAACAGAAAAATCTCGAATGCTGAGCCGCGAAGAGGCAAACATGCAGGAAGTTAAGGCACTGCAAACAAAACTCAACGAAGAAAAGTCGGCACGCATTAAATCCGACCATAGTTCACAAGAAAAAGAGCGACAAATAACAATGCTCTCGGTGGACTACAGGCAAATTCAACAGAGGCTGCAAAAACTTGAGGGAGAATGGCGACAAGAGACCGAAAAGGCAATGGTCTTGCAAAGCCAACTAGACCAAGAACAGAGCAAAAAGAATAATCTTGTATCGGAGTTAAATTTACAGAACTCCGAAGTTGCTCATCTAAAATCTCGCGAATCACAGCTTCAGAAGGAAGTCACTCAGTTGCGTGAGACTAAACGAAAGTTTGAAGAGGATATAGTTCAGATCAAGAATGCCCACAATAAAGATATCCTTTCAATGAAGGAACTACAAGATCAACTAGAAGCCGAACAATATTTTTCTCGCCTCTACAAAACACAGAGTAATGAACATCGAGAAGAGATCAACGAAAGATGTCGAGAAATTCAAGAACTGAAAGAAGAACGCGTATCGCTTAAACATCAAGTTCAAGTTGCTGTGGCGCGAGCCGACTCAGAAGCACTCGCGAGATCAATTGCTGAAGAAACAGTGGCCGATTTAGAAAAAGAAAAAACGATCAAGGAGCTTGAACTTAAAGATTTCATGACGAAACATCGTAACGAAATTGCAGCTAAAGAAGCTGCCCTGGTGGCTATCAGAGAAACTGAAGCTGATTACTTAAAGAAACTCAACAAACAAATAGCTGATTGTGAGGAATTGCTGCAACAAAACAAAATTATGCAGGAAGAGATGATACAAGTTAAGGCCGACAAAGACAACGAAATTGTTAAACTTAAAGAAAAATGGAAGACTGAGATGTTACTTAAGCAAGTGGCTGTTAATAAACTGGCCGAAGTGATGAATCGTAAAGATACAGATTTGCAGAGTAAGTTTATTGTATATATTTTTTTTTAAGTATAGACTTTATAAAAGAAGTTATTTAATTGTTTAAAGCTCTCTATATCTCGCTGAACAGTGGCATAAATCTTTACAGAAAGTGAAGATTATTGCGCTTGCTATTTCAAAAGTATTTGATACAGTTTGGCACCAAGCTCTTAGCGAAAATGCATGCATTTGGTATTGATGAATCTTCTTCGTTGGATTAGAAATTAACTTTCGGACCGCTTCATAAAAGTTGTATTGGACTGTTTCAACTCTCAAATTCACAAAATTAATGCTGGTGTGCCCAGGGCTCCGTTCTGTGTTCTACTCTCTTTCTCATATTCATCAATGATCACTTGTTTGAAACTTCTAATCTAATATATTGTTTTGTTAACGATAGTAACTTCGACTTTTCATATTCGTTTTAAGATTCACACCCATGTCTTTTGGATTTGGATTTGGAACTTCAACGGCAGCGTATGATAAACATCATTAAATTCTGATTTTGACGGCAATCTCCAATGGGGAATAAAAACTATTGAATCTAATACTTCTAAAACCTTAGTTCTGCCTCCTATCTTCAAATAGGGGCAATTCAACCGATTCGCTAGGAATGCTCATAAGTTTCCCATGAATCCAACTTCGGACGTACTGACAAGTATTGGGATTCCTTCTTTAGCCGCGCCAGACGGCTTTACCCGACTCAATTTTTCCCTCCCATTATGATGATTTAGAAATTGAAAACTAATGTGCATCGGCATCTTCTTTTATATTCTCTCCCCTTTTCCTAATCGCTCGCACTGTGTTAAAATATTTTTAATGTAGACAAAACAGTTCTAGTCAAAACTTGATCTGAAACGGTCCAAGTGTTTGATATCCTTAAGCAGATTGCACATCAGCTCCCTAATTGTGCCATAGCAGGACACTGCCTTATAGACAAGCACGGAAAAAGGCTTGGCGTTTATTCAAACGATTTTTGCAGAATCTGCAAGGATGAAGAAGATGGGCAATCTATTCCTTATCTTCTGTGTACATGCCCTGCTCTATCTCAGAGACATAAATCCATCTTGGAGACTTTTTCTTCTCCAAATGTTTCAAGGAATAGGGAGATTATCTCTGGATTCATGTGGTATCACAAGAGTCCAACTTCAACGCTGACAGCCGCTAAACTATCATTCAATTTAACGGTTTAAAAGTGGCGTGTTTAAATCAAAACAATTACAACGGACAATTAAACGGACTTCAGTAGCATACGATATGTTCCTTCCTGAATGGGTTTAAAATACATATGATATATGGCATATATAACTCAAATCTTAAATTGTTTCGAATTGTTCATTTTATACATTTAAATATTTAGCATACCTTGATTTATTAAGATTATTAATTATATATTTAAAGGCAAACAAAAGGCAAAAGTCCGCTCTTCAGCTGATTTACGTAAAAAAGAAAAAGAGAGTAGACGCCTGCAACAAGAACTTACTCAGGAGCGTGATAAATACAATCAATTGCTGCTTAAATTCCAAGACCTTCAAAGTCAACTCATTGAAGAAAGTCATGTGAGATTTAAATCTAACATAATTCTTGTTTTTTTTTTCAACTTTATTGTTGTTTCTAGGCACGAACTAAGCTGCAAATGGAAATCGACTGTAAAGCAACAGAGATCGAACAATTGCAATCGAAATTGAATGAAACAGCCTCGCTTTCATCTGCCGATAATGATCCAGATGATAATCAAGTAAGTTAAATTAGAACTTTTTAAATTGATTTTATTTAATATGCGATCAGCAATAGCAATTATTTTGTGGATAATTTTTTTTTTTTATTATAACAAGTTTCCCATTAAAAAAAGTTGAAATTTCTAAATTATCGCTTGCTTTTAAATCCAAAATTTCCTAATGTTTATAAAGCGTACGAAATGTAGCCCCAGTTTGAAGGACAAATGCTGAAAAAAATGCCATGAGCAAGCATGGAACTACAGAAAATGTTCTTATTGTGTTGCCCTTTTCGTATTGCATTTAATTTTGAAATAAAACTAATAGTGTGTATTTTTGTATAAAGTATGTGCTGTTATTTATCCTGAAATCCATTTTAAAGTGCCAAAAATGCTTTGTTTAATGCTTAAAAATGTCTTTTGTACAGAATAAAATAATTGGTGCCTCAAAATCTTTTGACGATTGAATAATGTGAATGATATAACGGTAAACATATTTTAACTGTTTTTTCTGTATGACATATTAAATAAACTGCATAATATCAGTTAAAACATATATAAAGATTAATAACTGACTTTTATTCGATGGAACACAGAAAACCTGTTTACAGTGTCCGTTTACCCTAGTGCCCAATTTTGAACGTACAGTAAAATACAGAGATTCTCTTTCTTTAGCCGTTCACCGCGAATGTTGAATGGTTTTCCTGATTCTATATTTCCCTTCTATTTTGATATTGAGCACTTCAAAACCAATGTACATCGGTATCTCTTTTTAATTTATTCCTTACTTTCCAAACGGTCGCACTGTGCTTGTTTATTTTAAGGGTAGTCAACCCCCATTTAAAAAGGGAATAATTATTAAAACAAAAAAGATCCATTTAAATTAAATAAGAAACTAACAATCGCGAAATTAGCACATTTTTGCCTTTCATTTTGAAAAAGTAAATCTACTTTAATTGAATATTTAATTTAGGTTTCTATTTTTAATAACTTTGTGCAAATAGAATGTAAGGGAACATTTTTTTAGACAGATCAACAATTTGGTATTCGCGTTTTTTTTTTGGAACTAGGCAACTATTCAGAGATAGAATTTTCTCTTATTTCATACACAATACTTTCTCTTGACGTACTCACCTTTTATACAAGTGTGGCCTTTGAACGGAATATTAACAAAGCATCCCAAAATTTATATTCATAATTTAAAATCGAAAGTTATCATTCTCCTTATTTTCTTGTTGGATTTGGAGGCATTGCAAAATCTGTAAAAAAACAAAAATTATCAAAAAACTCTTATTAGACAGTGTTACCCATGCGCAACTACAGAAAGCAGAGCTGTCCAACTCAGCTTAACGATAAAACAAGCAAATATGATGTTGGCTTTGAAAAATTAAGCAGCATTTTAAAAAGATCAACACTGGCCTGAATTAAAAAGAATATTTAAATATCGTGTTCGTGGTAAGAAAAAAAACGTTCGGATTTGAATCCGTGACTTGTAAATCGGTATGCAAACTTAGCATTTCAACTCCAATGCAATTTGTGCGCATCTCTTGCATGAAAAAAAAAACGGTAATACAAACGATATTAAAGAATATCTGTAAGTACACATACTTTGAATTAAAGAACAGTAACACGATATTCCGAAAACTATTTTATTGTGTTTTCCGAATATAATTAACACACTACTACTACTACTACTATTACTACAAAAACATTCACTTTCACTCGCGTCATCAATCTATCTATCTATCAATCTATTACATCTGCTTGCTATGTGCACTAAAAATTACAAAAAGATAAACATATTTACATTTTTGTAAAACTTCGCTCCGCTTTCTGTTTGTGCGTTCGTCTTAAAATCACACTGTACCGACAGAGGAACATTCTCATCGCTTTGAATGAATTTGCAAACAAAAAAAGTAAATAAAATGTATTAACAGTCTTGAGGTTTTAACGATTGTGTCACCAGAGTTTGTTAACCCCTCTAAAACGAAACAATCAAAAATTATTTAAAAAAAGCATTTCCTCAGAATGTTCCTAAACTTCCTGGGTTGGAAGTAATCAATAGAGAGATTTCAATTGAAGACGAGTACGATGATTATGTCGATTGTGATTCCACACCTGAATGCGACGGTGGAGTTATAGGCGAACAAGATGTCCCTGACAGTGCTAGGAGGAGAAATTACAATGAAGATGATGATGATGACGCTGAAAGTGAATTGAGTAGTGATTACAATGAAATTGTCTTTACCAATCCAAATAATATGGCATTAATCCAGCATACTCGCGAAGAAGCCTTTGCTGCTTTGACAATTCTTAGACGTTTTTTCTATGCTTGCCGAACCGATATGACAAATATTAATGCTCTGGAAATTCAATTAATGGAGCTTACTGTTAGATATTTAAATTTTTCATTTATTCATATGTTATTAATATTTATGTATTTGGTATTTTAATTATGATAGAAAAAATATATACATGTATTGTTATTTTATTATTTATTCAAAAAAAATTGTTAAGTTTGTGCTTTAATTTTAATTTATTACAACGTGCTGTTTTATGAAATAAAAATAAATATAAGATTTTGATTTTTTATAACTCAAAAGTTAAGTTTTTTTTTACATATTATTTCGCATACAAAAAAAAAGTTAAAAACAAAAGAGAGAACATCGAAAAGAGTTGACATTCCCTAAATACACATAGCAGTTGATTTTTTCAAGAAAATCGCAAAGAAAGACTGTGTAAAATGTAATGAAAGAAAATTATTTCTTATGCGAAAACGCGTTGAAAACAATTTATGACCAATTGTACAAAGATTTGAACAGTGATTTAGTTTCATTTCAAGTTTTTGAACCGCCTTTTTCGGTGCAATAGAATTTAAGTTCTTATTATGGCCCTCATTATGAATAGCGAATCGAATATTCGATATGTTCCGAATAATTTAGTGAAATTTAATTATGTATTACAGTATTATTAATCGGGAACTTCAATGTTTCCTTAAAAATAAATGCTGCCAAAAATAAATTCCATAAAAGAAAACACGCTAAACGTCAAATCCTCTTTGTCTTGCGTTAAATTTTTGTTTTTTGAGCATTTTTTGTATATTTCGAAAAAAGCAGCTATATTAAGCAACTTGAATTTAATAAATAAATTATGGTGTTGAACCGCGTGAAATCCGTAAAAATAATAATAAATTAAAGTTTACACCTTATGGCTTCACAAATTTTAAGATGAGTCTTGTTAAAATTAGTTATACATATAAAAATAAAAAGACTAATTAAACTACACGACTCATTTTCAATGCATTTCGGAATACTTTCATTCCAATATCAGCAAACAAACGTCATAATTTAGCATATGACAAAAGAAGAAATTACGTAATAATTGTGTTTGTGCTTAAAAATCATCAAAAACGCTTGAAAAAATGTAAATGTTGGGTTAGGCTTAGCAGCTCTTGTAATCTGTCGATCAGTGGTTTTAGTTGTTTTCTCGGGATTCTGGATGGCTTTTTTGATCATCTACACGCGCTCAAGGGATTATACAACCCTTTAAATGTTACAACACAGCGCGGGCGTGAGGTTAAGGAAGAGAAAGAATGATAGGAAAGATGTGTGGCGCGATGTTCTAAGACTGGAGGTGGTTGTTGTCTCAAATTTTATCTCCAGGGATGGCTAAACTAATGCGGAGAAATTTCCGTGTCTTATTTGTCGATGTTCCTTATAATTCGCATTCATTTTTTTATTCTTTGTCATATTTTATCGGTATACTAGTTTTACTCAATCTCATGTTGTTAGTTATATGCCTAAACAGCGTGTGATGAGTAACCCTGCAACTCATTGTATGACATTTTATTTTAGAATTAGTTTTAATGGAAAAATAAGAGGACATAGACTACGGCAGGGATCGAACCTGTAACCATAAGGTTGACAAGCGAACACACAACTATCGGGCCACGGCCACCCCATTTTAAGGCATTTCTGACCATGTTTTGAGAACAGCGATTGTTTTATAGGTATTTCCTTCACTTCGAAACTTTTTGATAATTTCTCTTACCTGATGAGAACAATGTGATTTACGACCTATTTTTACACCTTTTACCAGTTAAAAATAGTTATAGTAATTAATCCAAATATTATTAGAGTCATAAAAAAACTAATAACTTACTTCTCTTAATTTAAAACCACGAATAAGAGTATTCGAATTATACAACTATTTTTTTGCACAGCACAATTTAACAAAAATAATCATTAAAGAGACAGTAAATCAAAAGCAATGGCTGGATGCACATAAACCAGCAAGAAGAGGATACAAGACTGGTGCGACATATTTTATAAGACATTTTAGTAGCATTTGTTTCACTCTTTTTTAAGAAAATTAAAGCTTTCAATCATTCTTTTTCGCACCTATTATTTTGCCCACCACTGTATAGTGTATATATTGTAGCTGACTTAGAATTACGAAAGAAAACAATTGTTTCAAATTAGGTAAGTTTTACTTCTGGCGCGTTTAAATAAGTACAATTTTCACAATTTGCTCATTCTTTTGTCGCTCTTTACGAAAAATAATAATTAGCTACAGGTTAATACAAATAAATTCGAAACTTTTATCAACAATAAATAGAAAATGTTTCCCGGCACAACAATTCGTTAACGCTATCACTAAATATTTTGATTCGATAGTATATCACACATACTCGGGTTAGATTAGCGAAGCTTCGTTATTTTTAATTCTTCCATCATTGCTAAAGTTTGACATTTGAATCGAGCTTAGTTTGAGCGAATCGCTATTCGTATTTAATATTTAATATAATTATAATTAATTAAAATTAAATAATAAAATAATAAAAAATAATTCGCTATTCATAATGAGAGCCCGTAACATACTTGAACTCTGAACAATTGTGAACCTTTCTCAGCCGATTTTGGATCATGATTCTAATTTGTACAACTGGTCCTAATGATATTACATCAGGGTACTATTTTATAAAAGAAGTGCAAACGCCCGGAAGAGTCTCGTACAACACTATGCACTGAAGAGCAATTAATTGGCAGGTGGGTTAATAAATTAACCTTAGATTAATAATAATAATAATAATATCTGCTATTCTGCCTTGTGTATTCTAATATTGAAATTTTATGTATACGTGTCTAATTGAACATATAGGATATGAAGTAATTAATTTCTAATTCTACCTACCTACCAATATTATTAAAATCTGGTCTTCAACACGATCTATATAAAATAAAATATAAGACTTAGTCGTGTTTTACATTATGTACTAAAATATATGCTCTTATCATTCAAAAGCTTTGAATTTATTGAACGATGGATTAGTTACTATCCTAATATGGAAAATTAAGACCAGAATATTACTTCAGGGACATGGCAAATGTTACCTAAAAATCGTTTTATGATCAAATTGATTTTTTTTTTGTGAATTTAAATTTTTAAAAATGTATCGTTAAGCTAATTGGACCATATAACACATACTGCTCCTTTATGATTATGAATTCTAACCAGTTCCAAATATCTTAATTTTTTATAACTCTATATAAACCGGCATTAAATTATGCCCTAACATCAATAATTTTACTTCAACTTCGCAAAACTAACTTACTCTGATGCTGTTAATGCTAAATAGCTACAAAAGTTGAGTGAGGCAGGAGCTATCATTTTTAATTAATATAAAATCCATAGTACAATTTTTATGTTGCATTGCATATCTAGTTAAATTATGGCTGAAGCTATATTTTTTCATGCAATTTTATTTTAACATGGATTATACATACATCCTATGAATATATTGTCGTCGTTGAATAAAAACTCCCTAAACCCATATTTTGTATTTTAAGATTTGAATTCGTTTTGAATTTTTTATTGAACATGTTTTGATTTTGGTTAGTTTTTACCATCATAAAAGAGTTATAGATCCCTTTTCAAGGATTTAAATCACGAAAGGTACCATCATTTCGAAAACAGGGCTTAGGGTGTTTTCATTGAATGAGGACGATATTTGGTTAATGACTTAATCCACAGACCTTTATTATTTTCGCAGTTTGTTGTTTATAATTTAATCAATATCTATTTTTACTTTAACAGGATTCAGTCTTTGAAGGCTGGTTAAGTGTGCCAAATAAACAAAACATTCGCCGACATGGATGGAAGCGACAGTTCGTTATTGTATCATCAAGAAAGATCATATTTTACAATTCCGAAATAGACAAACAGAATACAATTGATCCTGTGCTTATATTAGACTTAAGGTTAATATAATAATAATATATTTATTTCGAAATTGTTAATTATTTATCGCAAAATTATACAAAAAAAAAAATTATAGCAAAGTATTTCATGTACGTTCCGTGACACAAGGGGATGTCATTCGTGCGGATGCCAAAGAAATTCCTCGAATATTTCAACTATTATATGCTGGTGAAGGTGAAGCTAGACGCCCTGAAGAACAGAATCAATTAGATATCAGCGTGTTAAGAGGAGGATCTGGGGATGAGAGGCCTGGGACCATTCTGCACAAGGGTAAGATTATTGCCTTGTCAATAATTGTATTCAAGGCCATGTAACTAATTTTTAACAAACTCTCGTTATTAGGTCATGAATTTGTTCATATTACATATCATATGCCAACTGCTTGCGAAGTTTGTCCAAAACCGCTCTGGCATATGTTTAAGCCGCCGGCGGCCTACGAATGCAAAAGGTAATTTTTATTGCTGTCAAATCAGTGTTAAATGTTTAATTATGGCTTGTTTAAATCGATGTGCTATATTTGTTGTGGATGTTCTTTGCTTTTGTTTTTAAATAGATGCCGCAATAAAATCCATAAGGAACATGTAGATAATAATGACCCATTGGCCCCATGTAAATTACATCACGATCCTCTTAGTGCTAGAGAAATGTTATTGCTAGCTGTAACACCAGATGAGCAACATCTTTGGGTTACTCGTTTGTCAAAACGTATCCAAAAGAGTGGGTATAAAGCGAATTCATCAACAAACAATAATTGTACGGGAGATGGTAGCAAAATTTCACCAAGGTAAGATAGTAAATGTATTTTGTTAAACAAAATTAACACTAACCCAACAATATTAGAAATTCAATAAAAAAAAAACAATGTAACCAATATAAAGTTAAATGTAACTTAATTTGATTGTTGTTAACAAATACTAGTTCATATTTAGGGGAAATACAAGTTGTAGTCGGGAGACGATTGCGTTAAGTCCCAAGTACCTTTCCTTTTGGTTTCGTATACGAAAATATGGATGTTTCAAAAAAAAGTACATTACAATGGCCTCATTCAATAGTCGAACTATAGCTATCCGGATAGGTTAGTGTTGTTGTATTCCCATGTAAGAACACAGCTGATGACATGACAACTGCTGCCAAAAAAAAATCTTACATGGGAATACAAGCTATCCGCATAGCTAATAATTCTGTTATTGTAAGAAAGTTGTAATAAAGTAGTTTCCGTTATAATGTCTATTGCGTCAAAAAGTTTATTTCTGACAATTAAAGGGCTATGTACAAGAAACCGTCGAACGACCAACGAATTAGCGAATATTCGTCCATTTTGATTTTGAATGTAAGTTGATACTCTGATTTTGATGCTAGTCGCGCGCAAACAATTTATTCGTTGTAGTGTGGATGGTATGTGGATCGGGCGAATAAAGTTTGACTATTCGTAACAATCAGTTTGCAATTCGCGACGGCCAATATTATTTTCTCAAATATATCATGTTTTGGCAATTAAAAAGTAAATTTTAGTGCCTTTACTAATAAATATAAATTATATTCCTACAATTTGTTTAGAATTTATGAAGAATTTAAGTTTGTAAATTATTTTAAATCGCATTTATTCGTTTATTCGTCGGTCACTGGTCGCTCCCATGGGAATAGCCCTTAAACGAATTGAATTGACAGATTTCCTTCAGATTTGGTACAATATTATTTTTATGTGATTTAAAAAAAAATTAAATGATTCTTTAGTACTTTGAATAATTTTTATAATTTTCCCTTAAACTAATGCCTGATCTCTTCATTGTAGCCTTGAATCACAAGAGCAATTTTTTGTTTTCTAAAATAAATCGCTAATTTAAAACAATGAAACAACAACAATAACGAAGTTCAATTGATAACAGGATCGTGCAAGTGTATTTTTGACATTTATTTTGACTTATTGATGACTTATGTCCTTTTCGATTGGTAATCCGGAAGAACTCTCCGATCCGGGATTCCAATCGAACAAGTTAACACTCGATTCTTGATTCTGAATTTTAATACGAGTGTGTAAGGCACAAAATGACATACAAAATTATGGATAGGCGACTTTCAACATCGATGTTGAAGCACGAAAAACATCATAGCATTCATGTTATGGCTGATTCACAATGCCGGGTTGGGCGTCGCGTTAGCAGTTATTTTACATTTAGCCTTATGAGAAATATCTTTCAATGTTCCAGATCAAATATAAATTCTTTTAGATCTTTTTGTTTGAAAATGAATGAAACGGATTCTCTTGATAGTTGCTTATTTGTTTAAACAAAAATAAATTCATTTAAACATATTTGCTTATCTTCATTATTACATTTATAATAAATAATCCGCACCAATTTCAATTTTTATTTTGTTTCTAATATTCAGCTGTTCCAGTAATGTCACTACGCAATTCACCTTTAGCTGGGTGAGCTTTGTTGTGAGTTTCCTTGTGACGATTGGGGGAGAATTCGATAAATGTTATCGAGTCACAATAATCCTCACAATTGTTAGTTGTGATTCGTCACAAGGGGGAGAATCGCGCTGTAAGACTCAAAACATCGACTTAGGCGCTAGTTATAGCTTTCATTGAAACTCATCATTGAAAATTTTCACTATCAAATCTGAGGCTCTTAAACAAATAAAACTGATGTCGTTTTGGTACCAAAATGAAGTTAATAAGATATATAATATTTTTTGTCAAAAAAATATTTTATTTGCTCTACCACTTTCTTGTAAATTCACTTTTTCAATGATGGAAAGCGTTTTCAATGATCATTCAATGATCACATATCTATCTTATTACCTTCATTTTGTTACCAAAACGACATCAGTTTTATTTACTTAAGTGCCTCAGAATTGATAGTCAAAGTTTTCTATGATGAATTTCAATGAAAGCTATAACTGGCGCCTTAAAAAAAGCTGAAATATATTATCAATTAACTCATGCTTATAAAGGTTAGACTGCACTCGACGTAACTGAACTCCAGCGGAACTACGCTTCACATTTAATGGAATTGAATGAAGTTCAAAATTTATTTGAAATTATCTGGTTTATGAGGTTTATCAGGGTTTTCCGCCGTTTCATGTATATCCTCATTAAATAAAAAAACATGGAAGGTATTTCTGACATCGATGTTGTTTTTTTCGATCTTAACATCGATGTTTTTCAATATCACTCATCCCTACACGACATTGTTATTGACATTCAATTCGAGTTTGACATAGTGGATGTGACTGTGTGTATGCTTCTGGTTTTGATTCTGACTTCAAATTCAGAAGGAAATTTCTCTTTAGCCGGAGAAGCACTGTCATTTTATACAAATCGAAAAGTTTCAGAAGCATTCGGAAGCCTTCCGGACGACCAATCGAAAAGACCATAAAATTGTGTATGCTTATCTTCCGATAAGTCATATATTGTTCTTATATTACCACGGATTTTGGACTGCTTATAAAAAATTTGTCGTTGAATTACGACTATGATCAGATTCAGCAAGTTAGCGCTGGTCCAATCTGTCGCTTCATCTCGAATGGGTGTTTCACTTGGTAACAAAAATCAATTTATTTTTGATTTAGATCTGTCAAAAAAACTGATTTTGACAATTTTTGCCTTCGATTGGCCAAACAAATTGATTTATTTTTTGATTTTAAATCAATTTTACAGATCTGGATTTTTCGGCAGATCTAACCCTCCTTTACTAACACCACTATGCATCATAATTGACATCCATCAATCTGACAAAACAGCTGATACCGCTAGCTGGTTCACAGACAGAAATATACACAAATGCTATATCAAATAAAAATCAATTTTAAAACGTATTCGATTCGCTACGAAAAAAATCAATTTATAGATCAAAATATACATTTACCAAACGATAACCCCATAAAAGTCAAGGTAAATTGATCGTTGAGTGTTGTTGAGTTAATCCAAGTCGTAATTCGTACAAAATCATATCTGTAAAATGTTCAACAATAAAATCTTTTTTTTTATGAAATGATATTTTTAAGTAAGCAAAATTGCACTTACTGCAATCAAACTTTGCAAATATATTTCGTCTTGTATTTCCCCTTTAATAAAGATTTATTTGTGCCATACGCAATTAGTTGTACATTCATTTAATACACTAATAAATTTACGATTCTATTAAATTTCTTTTATTAAAAATTTTGAACTAAAATCTCTTAACATTTCAAAAACAAAAAATAAAACCTAAATAAACATATTGAAACTTTCTCTATTTCATGCTTTAATTACTCGCAATCACAATTATATAAAAAATGTGGATATGGTAAACTTTTTTCTATAATTTAATAATTAATATACATTGTACTATCCACATTATTATTTGCGCGTAATGAATATAACAATGCCAATTAAATCGTCATTGCCTATCATCATCACAACCATTTATCAGCCAATCAACTCGTTCCAATTACAAGCCATTTGCAGTCAATGTACAAAGATCAGCAACACTTCCAGCTAATTCATCATTAAAACAGTGATTATCGAAATTTTTTTTAACAAATAAAATAAATATTATATAAATATATTATATTTTTATACAAACAAAACTTCAAAACAAAAATAAACAAAACAAAATCAGTACTAATAATAAATGCATATACATATATATAAAAATAATTTACACAATGGAAAAAAATTCTAATATATCATATCATTATAATACACACATTTTTTTTTAAATTTAATTAAAATTTTGTTAATTATTTAAAGTCAACAAAACCTAGACATACTGAAAGAAAACAAATAGTTAAAGGAGAATGTGTAATTGTTGCAAACGACAATTATCGTTATTATTACACACACACACACATGATTTCATTCAAACAAACCGTATTTTAATCGAAATATCAATAATTCCATTTACTTTGAATAAAACATTTTTCGTTTTCACAATAAACTTTTTGTTTAATTCTTACATTTGTTTAGTATAATATAATATATAAGTGATTTCTCATTAAATTAAAAATAAAACAAATTAAATAACTCAAGATGATAAAAATCTTCTAAACTTAAATATTATAATTTAATATTAATTCCTTGATGTTTAAGATATATAACATTCGTTTAGTTTTTGAAGAAAAAAAAATTAATTTCGCTGCTAATATTGTTTTTTTTTAAATTTTACTTTGATTTCTGTAATTTTATTATTTGTTTATTACTATTTTTTTATAATTCTTTTTTAATATATATTATTATTTAAAAACAAAACAAAATATATATAAATAAACTTATTAATATTATATGAAAAACAAAGAAACTATTTAAAAAAAAAACTCAATTGAATTTTGTTTTATTTTACAATTTTATTACTTGGTCGTTTCTGTTTACAAATTATTCGTGCTTAATAGAAAAGCATTTATTTTAGCATGCTTATTTTTTTTTGTTGCTTCGATATAAAATCTACAATATGTACATACAAAAAATTAAAAATAGAATTTGGACTAAACGATTTTTTTCAAATGGAATACTAAAGGATAACTAAACCAGAATAATTTACTTCATTATCCTTTTATCTCAATATGTGTTTCCATTTACCAAAAGTTATAAATAACACTGGGCCCAAATTCCGTAAGCGTGAGTTTTCTCTGTGTACACAGAAAGTTGTGTACACATACATTTTTCCGATTCCGCAAGGGTGCAATCCATTTTTATTTGACAGATAATGTGTACACAGATAGATTTCAAGGGTGAATACATTTTTTGCACGGAAAAGCATTCACGGTTGCGAAATTGGGCCCCTGAGGCAAGTGATTTTTTTGTGTGTGATTTATAACGTGTACACAGATATGCTAATTTATTCACGCATATTGTTTTGCACGGAAAAGCATTCACGGTTGCGGAATTGGGCCCCTGGTAACCATTAACCGTGTTTTTCAAATTGTTACATTTCTGATGAGACTCATGTATGTAAAATAAATTTTCTTAAATTAAATTCACAGCGATTAACTTTATAAATTTTAACTTTTTTGCAAAATCTTTCAATTTTTTTTCTTATGTGAGTGAATTTCATGACTTTTGACAATATAACATTTATTTTTAAATTCAAATAACAAAATACGAACACCAAGTCTTGACCAAAGTTTTTTGGAATGCAACTTTTTAATCTTATATCTAATCAAAACTTGATCTCAAGAAATGAAAATCATATTAAATATTAATGTTAAATTTAAAGTCTCGCGGCAATCAGATGCAGTTGTTCAAAAACGTAAATTGTCCCAAGGTTTATGATCCGGAGGTTGTTTCCACAGCTACATGTTCTTCTTCGATTAGTTTTAGTGAATTTTATAATCTATCTATAATCTAATAGGGTTGGTATTATAAATTAGCCTCACGCGAACTTTAATTTTTATATTATTTCATTAGCATAATATAATTTTGTGCTGATTGTGTAATGTTTAATTTCTTCATTTTACATTTTTTTGACAGTACATAATTCAAAAATCAGTAAATTACCCTTTATCGGTTGAAAGTCGGTAAAGAGACACTTCAAAATTTGTAAATTTATTTAATTTCAATTAGCTATTTGTTATAGTGTCTGGTTTAGTTTATCAAACTTTTTTTTCGAGAATAAGGTAAATATTTCCACTTATTTATATTTTAATTATTTACTAGCACATTTCTGTTGTATGATATTGATTAAGTTATAAAAAAAATATATATACAACATTTAACAAACGCTATGAACAATTATCTTTATAATAATTTTACTCTTAGCACAATTACATAACATTTAACCTACTCTTTTTTTCAGTCGTGGTGCTGCCAAACAGTAAAAAACTTAAAGTCAAAGTAATCTTCAACATTTTTAAAGAACTGGGAGCAGCTAAACAATAATTTAAGAACTATGTTTTATCATTTTTTTTAATAAAACAAGAACCAAGGCGTAGCAAACAGAATTGTATTTTAATAACAACATTCCGCAAAAATAAAACATGCCACGTAACATGTACATAAATATACCTACATACATATATATACATGATAAAATGCTAAAAGTTCATTAATTATTATTATTATTGAATACGAACAAACAAAAAATAAAACAATCAATCAATTAATATAGAAGAGCTCATACAAGCAAAATTGCCTTAAGTGCTCCTTTTGTATATTTAGTTATTTTTTATAAATGTACTTATTTCAAAAAAAAATTGAAAATAAAAAGAAAATGAAGCAATAAATAATGTTCAATTCGACTTTAGAATTAAAAATAAATTCAAACTTAAAGTACTTAGATTTTTAAAATACAAAATAAAAAACAATTTTACAATGACATACATGCATACATATACTACACACATACATTATAAAACTAACCGCCTTATTAATCAATAAATCATGTAGATACGTATACAATTGAAGCTTTTATTACAAATTTTTTTTATTTTTATCAAAGAATATACAAATTACAAGTCACATCTCATATAAGAAAAATGTATTTTGCTGATAGTAACACGAACACCAGCTCATATCACTGTTTTAAAATATTTTAAATATGACCAGGTATTCTCTATCACTTTTGTTTTTTTTTTATGGTTCTCAACTAACATAGTTCTTGTTTTTGTAATTCTTTATTTCGTAATGTAAAAATATTTTTTTTTAATCTTAGGGGTTGTTTCACAATGTCTGACTAGAATTCTAATTAGTTATCGGAAACATAAATACTGGCGTAGGGTCGTAAGTCCAATGATCCAAAAATAAAAATCATTGTAATCATCTAAAACCCATTATAAACCCATAATTTCATACTATTGGCTTGGGGACTTAAGACCCTGCTCCAATTCTAATGTGTCGGATAACTTATCAGAACCTTAGAAAGCGATTCAGTGAAACAGGCCCCAATTTTTTGTGTTTTTATAAAACTTTTTGTAGAAAAACATGAGATTTTAAGTTTTTTTGGAACTAGCTCTCTTTCATTTAAAAGTATTTATTGAATGGTGTATTTCCCAAAACAAAATTTCTATACATGAAACGAAGTATTTTTTTTATTTATTAGTGGTTTAAATTTTAAAATATGACATCTGTTGAAACTGTCGTCAGGCGTGTTTTCGCCAAAAGTAAACTAGCTGAACAAATTTTTACACGCCAATAATGATAAACTATTTATAAACACTATAATACTCAATGTTTTTATTTTTTTTTGTCAAAAATGTTTTCCCAACTGGTTACGAACCTTTTAGAGAAAAATACACCTATCTTTGAAGATGTTTAATATATTTTTTTTTTAATTTTCACCATAATCGAATTTATACTATAAATACGGAAACACATGCATAAAATTATATAGGAACTAATAAATCTGATTAAAGTTAAGCATTTAAACAGTTTTTTAAAGTTAAAATAAATGTAAATATGTATAGTTTTAATATAAAATACATTTGCAATAAAATACCATTTTTATCAAAAAATATCGAGTTTTATTATTTTCATCATTTATGCATAGGTATATACTTTACAACTCTTCTCCACAGAAAGACTCATAAATTATAATTTAAGTAAATAATTAAACAGAATTTATTTACAGTCCTAATCTGCTCTCCGATTAAGAGCCCTACTATGTAACTTCGTTCTACTTTCGCATCTATTCGAAAGTTGTTTTCAATGTTATTTTTAAGTGATAATAATCTGACATATCTCGAATTCCACCGTAATCGGAAACTGGTACGAATCCCCAAAAAAATCTTATCACACAATCCATCGTAGTTTAAGTTCTCATCCAAATTGCCATTATGAACGGATTCTGCGATATTTTTTCTTGGGATTCGTAAAACTTTCCGACTATGGTAGAACTCGTGATATGGCTGAATGTATTGCAAAGTAGGATCCACTGTTCGTGTATTCGATCGACTCTGTCACTTACTATCCAATTAACTGTTCTTTTCAAATAATAAGTGCTTTAATAAAGAATTGGCACGTTGAAGTTTTGCGAATTCGAACAACTTTATTGTAGAATCGAAATACATAAGTTGGGCCACAGATCGAATATTTCTCCCAATTTTTCACTATTCATTTTCAAATGTCTTCTATCTTTTGAGTCCAAAACTTTAATAATATTTTTTTTTTTTGTTTAATTCTGAAAGTATCTCATTGTTCAAATTTATTTTTGATCGAAGTTTATATACTTTTTGGAACAAATCGTTTTTTCGACGGATATTCACATGTGAACTTGAACGTTAACAGAAGGGGGCTGTAATCCTTTTGTCTATCTAATCTATAATTTACAAAAAATCAATGAATATCCATTTACGAAAAAGATAATTGGCTATTCCTAACGCGTTCGTTTGTTTTATTTTTTGTTTATTTCAATCGCTTAAGTTTTAGAGCCTCTGCTGTAGATTGCATGCCTTAAGGTTTCATATTGCATACTTTTAAGTTTCATTGTTTTAATAGCAAAGTCGGAAGATTATATTGCATACTTAAAAAATATTTTTTTTTTATTTTATCTGCAAAATATTGAGTGCTTTCATAAATGCATGGTTGCGAAAGTCCGACGAATGCATAACATTCATAAATGCAAATGATGAATGTCAGAGTTTCATAAATGTAAAACGCAAATATTTGCAGCGGAAATGCGTAAATATAAAATTTCACATGCATTCCGATTTTTTTCTTAAAGAAAGAGAGAGTATGATGTAAAGTGTGGTACACCATCCCTTACTGTTCTCATCTGTCCAAATTTCCGCTAAAAAATTCAAAGTTGAATTCAAAATTAAAAATACACATCAGAATTGTTTCTGGTCCACAGGAACATGAAGCAAATCAGAGAAATTATTCATAAATGCATATTAAAATGTATGCGCAAATAGTTTTTCTGACGTTAACATGATCGCAACTGATCGCATGTAAGCAAAGCAACCATGCATTTGCGAAAGCACCCATTTTCATGCATCCATTATCGTAAACCATAATCGGATTGACGGCACCAGAGATCAAAAATCAGTAAATTGTTGTTGTTTATTGTTTGTGTATTAATGGATTTCGATCTCTGGTGACGTCAATAAAATAAATCAAAAAAAAAAGTGTCGTAATCTTGTTTTCTTTGATTCATGGGTCCATGTCACGACTATATCGTTTTCTTTGGTATCGTTTTTTGCATTTCGTTACGTAATTTGTAATACGGGCCCAGAATGTCAACCAGTTATAGAGCACTGACTTCAAACCGAACGCACTTGCCATCTTTATCGCCATTTTTCAGTTCCGTAGCAAGAAAACTATATGTCCAGTGGTCCTATTATGGTTCGCCAGTTCTCGAACTAATTAATGAGTTCATAATGCGCTTAAATTTCAAAATTACCTAAAAAAAATCAACATAATTTTGCCGCATATGTCAAAGTCAAAACAATTAACATTTAAAATATACTTCCTATTTATCTGATAAAAATTGGGTTCCAAGAGATTTATTAGAAAATTAGGTTTTCAGTAGAATTAGGCTTTTTTTATAATTTTGCACGCGCTCAAGGGACTAAGAATACCCTTTATATGTTTTTTAACACAGCGCGGGCATCCGATGAAAGAAGAGAAAGAAGGATAGGAAAGATATGTGGCGCGATGGTCTGAGTCTAGAGCTGGTTGTTGTATCAGATTTATCTCCAGGGATGACGGCTGAACTAATGCAGAGAAAATTACCGTGTCTTATTTATTTATCTCTTATAATTCATATTATTTTATTTATTTCATTGTCATATTTATGGGTATACTAGTTTACTCAATCACATGCTGTTAGTGTTATGCCTGAACAGCATGTAATGAGTAAACCAGCAACTAATTTTATGACAATATTTAGAATTGGTTCTTAATGAAATATAAAGAAGACATAGACAACGGCAGAAATCGAACCTGCAACCGCAAGTTTGACCGGCAAGCACACAACTATCCCGCCACGGCTCCACTTTCCTTTACGATATCCTGGAATTTCACGCGCGGATACTTTTATACCTAATAAAAGGCTTACGGTTAAAAGTAATAAATATCGCAACTTTAAAGAGACGAAACTTTAATTTCTATTTTTAATTAATTTTTAAAGTTTTCATTTTTCATACAAAATGTATGCAATTTATGATTAAGAGTAACAACTGCGTTGGTTTGTTTTGATAGTTATTTACCCATATGCTATTTCGGTATAGGTAAGTGTTGTGAATATGTGGATTTGTTTTGGACCTTTTAAAATGAAATGGTCAAATTATAAATAAAATTGCATATATCCAAACTTGTACCCACCCCAAATCCTATATTGGGATAAGCAGGGAGGTTGCAGGGGTCAGCATGCCCTAACCTCCAAGCTTATTATACGCCGTGAACTTAATTGCAAAAGCTCTTCAGACAAGTACAAACAAAATACCTAATATAGCACCTACACTATTATACAAAGTGAAGTATTCGTTGTTCGTAACCGCTGATTCTTAAATCGTGTTGAAAACCTTACAAATAGCAGACAAAATATATTCGCAATTAAAACTATTTTATTTATTACTTGCAACGATGAATCTAGCGAATAAAAGTATTTGTGTGCTAAAATTCGTCCTATTAAAAAAAAATACGAGCCAAAGAATAAAATTAAAATTTGTTTAATCACACTTAACAACGTTTCTTCGCTGTAATATTTTAAAGCTATTCTATAGACACCCCGACTTTAGGGGCCAGTTATAGCGATCAGGAAAACGAAACAGGAAAAAGTTCTAATGGATAATTTATAACGTTTTCACGCGTTTAAAAATACAAATGCTACACTAATCGATGACAAATAACTCAGATATTTTTTTTTTGCAAAAATATGTGCAATA
This sequence comes from Philhelius pedissequus, assembly GCA_910595825.1. Taxonomy (NCBI): domain Eukaryota; kingdom Metazoa; phylum Arthropoda; class Insecta; order Diptera; family Syrphidae; genus Philhelius; species Philhelius pedissequus. The sequence goes on from OU343162.1 coordinate 46,383,757, forward strand.
AAACAATTATTTTTCGTTCAAAATGTATTTAATTAGTTTCCTGATGAAAATTAATTTTCGTGTCAGCTGATTGCAATTTGACACAAAATGGAACAAATCATTCCAATGGGACGTTCACTCAATTATTCTTAGCAATCTGGAATAACTTTCTGTTGTTGTAATGCGTGCAAAAATACATCTGATTAAAAAACAGTTGTTCTCATGAAAGCTATCTTGAGTTATCCCAAAAAATTTGAAACAACTAGCTATCCGAGAACAAATGTATAGAACAACTGACTGCAAAATTCATTGGTATGGTTTTAGTTCTGATTTTTTGACAGCTTTCAGCTAACCTATCTGATTCGTCCACAGATATACTCCGATAGCTTGGTATCCGTGATAACATATCTATAAGTGAGTGAACACCCGCAATGATTTGGGTCCCAATTTCTCTCGTTCCACTGAAAACTTGTTGGCAGAATAGAAGTGAGGCTTGCCAACTGACATAATTTTCCTATTTGCTATAAACGACCATCAGGAACAAATATTCACTTTCATACTGTTTCAACTTTTCCTGATGCGTTTCTCTGCTCGCGATAGCTGGCCCCTGGATTCTTCCTACTTAAACATGCATCGCACGACCGAACGATGAGCTTTGATGGTCGGTCACATGGCTTGTAGCTAGCTCTACTAAAATGCGTGGCCTAATTGAAATCTTTTGTGAGTGAAGATGCTGAATTATTATTTGAAAATTCATATACAACGGTTTTATCTGCATGCTTTTTTTTTAAATTTGTTTACCACTTTTTCCCAGACTAGATCTGTTTTCATCGCTTTTTAAAAAAATCATCCCATAAATGGGATTTAAAAACTTAACTGCTTACAATTTGTTCGTATTTCATTTTAATTTATCCAACGGCGCGGCGAAAAAACAAACTTGTTTGATTTCGAGCGACCAAACTACTTTTCAAAGCGTTTGATTATGAAAAGCTTTTGTAAAGTAGCTTGAGCGATATAGAAACGAACATGTGCGACTGTGCTACCTCATCGCGCAACCGCGTTTGTGTTTGAATAGGACACACAATTAGGAAAGGATTATTGCAGTTTAATATTTTAATCATCCGATGCAGGAACCATCACTCGTTGCTCGGTCGTGCGGTAGCTATGCCAATTAGGACATTGGGTTGCTCTAAAAAAAAATCAGAATCCTAGGCGAGATGTACTAATGGATATATTATTTATATATTTTGTTGCTTGTCTTCCCTAACATGGTTCTCCACGATCAAGATTTTCTAGAAAGCTAGATAGCGTTCTATTAAAATTGCTAGTGGAGACCACAAACAGCGTATTATACAAAATTTCATACTAGACATTGCTTAGCTCATAACATTCTATCGATAGTATACAATTTACCTGCCATTTTCACTTTGCAGTTTCGCGTTTGTGGCTGGTGAACATTTGTGGTGTGTGTTATTGTTATAATTCCTTGTTTTCTTGTTTAATTTCTTTTTTTGAACGTTTTTTTAATTCTTGTAAAGTGATACGTTTTCCTTCGCGACATTTGTGCGATTGAAATATTATGCTATGAAATGACCAATGCAAATTTCTCTAGCATTCTATTTTCTTTCCTTCTATGAAAATGACAGATAGTATACTATAAAATATAGATCTTGAAGACACAGTGTAATGCCGGACTGACATGATTGCCAAGTTCGCAGTATTTACTGCCAAAATACTGATGTCATTAGTTTAATTAACGACATTCGTTTACAAGAAGCTAAAATAATGACAGATAAGAATACTGCCAACAGGCAGTGAAGAATGAGCAAGTTCATTCATTATTGCAAATTGGCATTAAGGGTATTCATGCAACGGCGGAAAACCCAGATAAACCTCAGGAACCAGATAATTTTATCTCCGCAGAAATGAACTGTCAAAGATTGTATGAGAAAAATATTCTTCTATCTCGTTGCATGAATACCCTTATTATTTGAAAATTGTTGTCAGTACTGAACTTACACGATGTCAATATAATGCCACAACTTAACGAAAATTCTGCCGTGCAGTTTTTTAATGACAAATATACTTCCACATTTTCGACCATTTACGCTACAAACAAAATAATGCTAAGATTTTGACAACACTGCCAATCAGGCAGTCGTGTAAGTCCGGCATAACGGCTGCTGCCATGAATCAAAGAAAACAAGATTTCGACACTTCTTTGTTTATCTTATTTTAATGACGTCATATTTGAAACAAAATCCATTAAACCACAAACAACAAACATCAACCATTTGCAGATATTGTTTCACATATGACGACAATAAAATAAAAAAAAACAAAGAAGTGTCGTAAGGTCTGATCCACACTCTGCCAATTGGCACAAATTGGCACCAATTTCTACCAAAACCTGTTCCAGACTTACAGATTTGGTAGTTTTTGGCAGAAGAGAGCGCTCTTGAGAGAGTAAAATATTTGCCCTTCCTGACAATTTCTTGCCAATCCCTGCCCAATTAATTTTTATTGGCAGCAATTTGTGGGCAGAAAATTTACAATTGTCAGACTGACGTTTGTCATAAACGAACAAAAACTGTTCGTAGTTGGTGTGGAAAAATATTTGTTGAACAAATAAATTAATTTAGAAACAGTAAAATACAAAATAATTAGTTTGAAGAGAAAAAAATGTGAATTTACATCAAATAAAGAAATAAAAAAAAAATAAATGTGTTGACGCTTAAAACTTGGCAGAAAATTGTGCACAAGCTGTTCCAGACTTTTTCGGACTTTATTTCTCAATGAGAGAATTTTATCCCCACTCTTTAAGTTTTGACAATTTACCAATTTCTGCCCAAAAAAAGTCTGGTTCAGACCTAACATCTTTTTTGAATTGATTCATAGCTGATGGATAGGTTTGCTGCGTTGAATGATTTCGTTTTTTTTATGCCTAGCTTTACAACCCGAATGCGTTCATTAATGTGAACCTGAATGCTGCCACATATCGCTTCCAACTGTCAAATATTTTTCTATGTTATTCAACTATATTCAAAATCTTTGTTCGAGTTTTTAACAAAACATTGAAGTTGATTCATTTCATTCAACAAAAAACATTTCTTCTTGTCGTATCTCGAACTTTATAGAAATATAAATAAATTATTTGTGTACACTACTATCTAATTAATAATCAATTCGTAATGAAAAATTTAAATTCCAAGCATTTTACCAAATTTTAAAAGAAAATTATATACCACAACAGAAAACTTTGTTCTGTTTTGATCTTAACTAAATTTTCAGTGGAAACAAAATAAATAAAAATACTTGGATGTTAATTTTACACAAACTGACCTAGTTAATATTGCAAAAATAGAAAAAAGAAATAAAAACAGACCTGCTCTAAGCTAAGAAAAGTAAGTGCAATCTAATATGTAAATAATAAATAATGTATGGAATAAACAGAAACCAGAGCTTCCTTGTAGTGTTTACCCCCTCCCTATTCCCAGTCGTATTTTGATAGTCTACCATCCAACTAACAATCTACTGCGTAATCACTTGTGTGAAAATTTTGTAATTTAACATTCCAATTAGAAAATTTCTTGTGCAATATTAAAGCTTTGGCCTCGTGCTCATTTTGGAAAGTATTTTTAGATATTTTTTTTAGGAGCAATTGGATTTATGACTTGGGAAAAAGTTTCACCTTCAATATTGGTGCATCTCAAAATCTAGCTTCTTGTCAGGAATTTATGACTTCATAAGCGCCATTTAACAGGTTCTTTGTGTTATTTTTAAACAAAGCGATCGTTATCGGAAGTCTCCTTTTTTTCAACAACGCAGTAATGCCAGCTGACTCAGTTTCAAGGTAAGTCTGGGATGAATACCATTTTTGGTATATTATGAAAAACTTGTATTCGCAGAGCAGTGTCATTGACAGACGGGAACAGGAATTGCAATGCAATGATCGCAATTGAAATGTTGTCGTGTCTTGTTAAAGAAGTTGGGGGCAATCAACAAGCAAAATCAATTACATATTTATTCTTATTATTGAAAAATCTGAGTTGAAGAACAAAGAGATTATAGGTGGTTGTTGGTTTATTGTCTAACGAGGTTGTTTTGTTAGAGGGTTGCTGCGGTCGGGTTGGTCGCCTCGGCACCTTCCTATCACATAAAATAAAATAAAAAGAATATTTTCTTGTTTTTAGAATTTAGAATCGTTGAAAGCTTGACGCCTATAGTAGATGGTGGATAGGTAATTGTAGCTATTTTGTGATTTCATTTTGTTACAATATTATTAACAACATAACGTTATTAGTAGATACTTATGTTGTATTTTACTTGAAGGTAATTTGTTTGCTTTATGAAGCAGGTAGTATATGGTATCCACTTTGCGCTGAAATTCAATGTCACAAAGTATATAGGGTAGAGTCACCAGTGGCCGGCCCCTTAAGGAATTTTTCGTAAACAATATGGCACAGTAGCTGCAAATATCAACATTTTCCACTCATTCTTGAAGCAAATTATTTTTAATTGCGATTATAGGTACTATAAGGCAAGTTATGCATTCGTCGAAAAAAAAAAGTTGTGAGATAACAATCAAACATGACATTACGATGATAGCGAAGACGAAAAAAAGATGGTCTAAAAATTCTGTCCGTGCGTCTGTATGTCTGTGTGTCAGACTATCTATATGTATATATAGATACCTACAGCCCAAACGGGTGGGCCGAATTGCTTCAAACTTGGTATATAGAGTTTTTAAGGTATTATACAGAGGGGAAATTAAAATTTTTTTTAGCTCAAAAAAATAACGGTACCTGCCATATAACCGTTACGTTCAAACCTATTTTTCTCGGAAACGGCTCTAACAATTTTGATAAAAAAAAAATCAGTGTGGGTTTTTAGCTACGACCGATCACATAGTTGAAAAAAAATTAGAAAAATGTCTAAAAACGGTACTTTCCATAGGACCGTTTTTTTGCTTTAGACTATCTCATAAATGGCATAACCGATTCTTTCGAAATTTCACAAAAATATAGGTTTAGGTTGCCCAAATTATACCGCGTACCAATATTTTTAATTAATATTTTTTTGTATTTTTAAAATCATTTTCAACAAAAAAATTAAGAAAAATTATTTTCGAAAACTGCTCATTAAATTTTTTTCAAAAATTATATTTATTTGTATTTTCTGTATACCTAAGAATTGGGGTTTTTTGAATTTTTTAAAAAATATTTTCAAAAAGTTAAAAAAAAACTTTTTTCTCAAAAAGCGCTCCACAGATTTTAAATTTTTTTTTTTTCATAAATTCAAATTTATCCAAGAAATAAAATGGCGTATTTTTTTTGAGCTCAAATTAGTTTAAGTATTTATTTCAGAATTTTGAATTATTTTTTCTTTAATTTAACAGATTTAATCTTTTGTTTTTAAGTTTAATATATTAAGTATTTAAAATCAAATTATTTTAGAACAAAATTAATGAAATTTTGTATATGCATATACAAAATTAAGTTAATTTTTTTTTTATAATTTGCACGCGCTCAAGGGATTATGAATACCCTTTATATTTTTTTTTAACACGGCGCGGGCATCCGGTGGAAGAAGAGAAAGAAGGAAAGGAAATGAAAGATGTTTGGGGCGATGTTCTAAGACTAAAGCTGGTTGTTGTCCTAGATTTATCTCCAGGGATGGCGGCTGAACTAATGCGGAGAAGATTACCGTGTCTTATTTATTTATGTCTCTTTTAATTCGCATTATTTTACTTATTTCATCATTATTTATGGGTATACTAGTTTTCACAATCACATGGTGTTAGTGTTATGCCTGAACAACATGTAATGAGTGAACCAGCAACTCATCTTATGACAATATTAGAGAATTGGTTTTTAATGGTATAAGAAGACATAGACAACCGCAGGGATCGAACCTGCGACCAAGACTGATAGGCGAGCACACAACTATTGCGCCACGGCCACCCCAAAAAAATGACTTTAAAAATATATTTAGATTTTTAATAGAAATCTTATGCATACGATGTGATCGTACATAAGAGCAAGTTCGTGCGATCCAGTCGTGCATTTTATTTATTTATCCCTCAACCGATGAAACTAAACAAAAATGTGAATTTTTAAATGGAACAATTATTTATTTAGGTTTTATCAAAAAAAAGTCATATCCAGTGTCCGGCCGCTATGCTCCTATTTCCGGCCACTTATGCTCCTGAATTCGGCCACACAAATTTAGACCTGAACCAATTTTTTTTAATATGAAGCCGCCAAACTTAGGACACATCCCAATATTCGGCCACCTAGTTTCTTCTCACAAAAAGGCGGCCGAATACTGGATTTTATTGATTCTTAATTGCAGTTTTTGCTCGATTGTTCGTGTTATTACTCATTTATTTATTTCTGTAATTTTCTCAAAAAATTAAATGTTGCCTATTTTCGGCCGTGAGCCGATTTATTCTTCAATTTCTTGTGTTCCCTATGTACGGCCCCTTGAACTTTAATTGAAATATATACTCTTTTACTATATGAACACCATTTAAAATGATTTACCCAATAAAATTCCCTCAAAGTCACTAAATTCTGGTACAATGTTTACTAAGGGTTTCCAACAGTTATCCAGTGCAAATAATTTTTCCCGATGGGTTGCGCATATAATTAACTCATAACTCTGAAATTACCTTAAATATCTAATGAAAATTTTGACATATTATAAGGAATAGATGTCAAATCGTAATAACGCTCTAAGCAGAGAAGTAGGTCCTTAGATTTCTTAATTGCAACGCTTTTATTTGGAAGGGGCCAGCTACTGGAGGGGCCGGCAATAGGCGACTCTACTCTATATCCACTTGGAAGAGATTACTTATAGATCTATTGAGATTTGAATTAAATTTTCATTAAGGCCCTCATTATGAGTAGCGAATCCAACTTAAAATCTTGCGAATTCGCCAATTTCGTATTACGAATAGCGATCCGCTCAAACTTAGCTCGCTTCCAATGTCAAAACAGTACCGAGTTTGATTATCGAGGGACTACAAATAGCGATTCTGCGCTAATTTAACCCATTTAAGTGTGAAATATGGTGATGGCGCCAGTGGTCGGCCACCTAACTTTTTTTTTACGTTTGACTGTCCTTTAAAATTCAGTTGTTCAAGTGTTTGATATAAAATTTAGTTTATCTGATTTTTTGGAATGTCTGAATTTCGAAATATTTGTTTGTTTTTCAGTCAATTTGCCATAAAAAACGAATAATTTCAAAAAAAAAATGATATGAAAGTGTGATTCTTATGAAGTCGGCCCCCTAAACTCCAGAGGTCGGCCACATGAGTTTCCAGTAGTCGGCCTCAATATACAAATTTATATTTTCATACTAAATATGTGTTCATTTCTAATTTTATAGAATGTAGGTATCCAGAAATCGTTTTAGTATTTAATATAAATAGTTCAGTTAATAAAAAATGTGTTTGTAAGATTAAGATCTAAGAACGCAATTTCATATTAGGTGCAAAGACATAGACTTTTTTTACAAAAGTTAATTAATAGGAAAAAAAATACATTTAATTTATATGAAAACTAATAATAATAAAAAGCATGCATTTATGACCTAAGGTCTTATTAAATAGAACGTGAATTGCAACACTAATTAGAAGGAATATAAACATAGGAATAAATGAATCTACTAAGTTTGTTTTACATGTAATAAATATTTACATATTTCAGGCGAATGTTATTAAACATTGCTTTAGATAAAACAACAAAAAAGCAACTTATAATTGTATTTATACTTATGAAAAAGTTAGTTTTCTTAATATGTTTTCTTGTTTCTGAAATGTTTTGCCATTTCTAGGTAATGAAATTATTACTGCTAAAATCACTTAGGCCCATGGAAAATGCATTTGTTGAGTACACCGACCCGAAACATTATTGGCCGTTTAATATTAATTTAATAATAAAAGCCGTTCTCCATCACATCTGTCCACTTTCTGACCTACCTACTTGCCGGGCATAGTTTTAACAGAGTGACGAGGCCACCAGAGGAAGGAACGCTAGTTGTCCCAAATGCTTTCATTTGCACTGAATACAGAGTAGTTAGCCTCCTTATGGTTACCTAATGAATACATTATGCAATTTGTTGTATCATTTGGGAACTAAGGCAATACCTGACCTGATTTCAAAAACGGACAGAAGGATGTTTCGTTGACATTATCAAAATACATGGAGCGTCTCTCAAAACGTCTTCGAGTCATATATTTTTCCTAAATACTATTTTAGCTGAGGAACTACTTCGTCACTGTCGAATGTATTGACAACTTCTAAGATGTTTGAAGAACTCATTGTAACAAGTCTTCCATCTTAGAATGGGTTATTGAAATTCTCTTTTAAAGTGTTTGGACCGTTTTTAAGAAACCTGATGATTTTTGGGAGAGTTCACGCATTTGTCAAAGGTCTATGGAGCACTTCAAAAAATTTGTATTTCTTGATCGCACTAAGGTCTGTATTAGAATCAATTTTTATTATAATTTATTATTATTATTTCGATCTTGTAGATTACTTCTAGGAAACCTGAACTCCCAAATTGACTATTTCAATTTAAAATGTTTAACTAATTTTGTTCAATACTGAAGAAAGTGCCTCTTTCCTGTAGTTATAAAATATTCTTTTGCTCTTCGTTGTATAACTATATATGAAACAAATTTTAGAAATTTGTATACCTATCCATGATCATTTTTTTTTTTTAGACATTGTACATGTAGTATAAGTGTCTTCCAAGAGCAATTAGGTATAATAATGGGGAGTGCAGTGAATTCATCTTACGAAAAGCAAAAAACTTGTCAATGCTAGTGAAGTACGTTGTAAGTTTTCCGTGAGTAAAAACAACGTACGGAAGTTAGTTAATTTTGCTGTAACTCACTTATAGATCTATTTACAGTAATATTTCTTAAAAAATTATTTATATTTGTAACTTATCTAAGTAAAACTTACATAATGTAATCCCGGCCTTTATACTAAACCCAATAGGCCGACATAAGAACACGTGTCTTCTATGGCCGGCCGCCCAATATCTTTTCACGTTAACACGCGGCCGTCTCCTGAAACCATAATAATAAGGTAGTCTTCAGTAGTCGGCCAGGGGAGGCGAGCTCGGGAGAATTGAAAATTGCCTCTTAAAGCAATTTAAGTTTTATAGCCAAAAACAACAAATATAAGCTATAAATAAATGAAAAACAATTACAAAATTCATCTACATTTAATAGTTTGGCGATTTTAGCTCTTTTTAAAAATCAGCTCCACTATTTTTTTCTATCGAAAAGGCACATTTCAAACGAAAGCGAAGACTTGAGCCAAACATGCATTTTTTACAAGAAAACCAGTAACTACAATGAAATGAATTTTTGTGCCAGGAAGAAAAATTGTTAACCTTTTGGAAAATATTTTTTGCCGGTGAGTTAATAAAACATTTGCTATTAACTTGCACTTTACAACGAAGTGGCCGACTACTAAAGGTGGACTACCTCACATGCCATCACTCTACTATCGAATCAAAATATTTAGTGATAACGTTAGCGAATTGTGCCGGTAAACATTTTCTATTTATTGTTGATAAAAGTTTCAAATTGACTTGTATTAACCTGTAGCTAGTTATTTTTAGTAATGACCAAAAAAAGAAAAAGGTATTTATGTGTAAATTGTGAATATTGTTAAATAAATAAAAATAATAACTTATAAGGACCAATGCAAAGCAATTGCAAAACTAGTTAGTTTGATGGTATCGAATCTGGACGCATGTAAAGGTATAGGTGTGTTTGGTTCTTCGAAGAAAAACCAAAAAGATTATTAGGAACAATTTCCTATCGAATTGAACTCTCTTGAGGCTACCATTCGTGACGGGAAAGAGTTGCATACGTTAGTAAGAAAATGTTTTATTGTTTTGCACCTAATATTGTTTTTGTACATAGGTTTGGTTGGACTATAAGTTAAAGCTGAACCAAAAATTGCAGTTAAGTTAAAAATGTGACTGCTACTGCTGGCGGGCCATACTGCCAATTTTCGTTGTCGCCTGACACAGTTGACTGTGAAAGTCCCAAACCGAAATCATTACCGACACGATTTTGCCAGCAACTTCTCCCAAGAAATCCCATTGTGCAATCCAGTTTTGGTTGACATTACGATGATAGAGAGCACCAAAAAAGTGGGTCCCGCAATTCCGTCTATCTGTACAACTCTCTACAGCCTAAACGGCTGAAGCGTTTTTTTTAAACTTGGTTTTCGGTGATTGTCCAAAATAGATTTTTGAATCGTTATTTTAGCCCCAAAAATAACGGTACTTGCCATACAAATTTTTCTACTATCTAACGATGGTAAAACGATTTTGATAACAAATGGTGTGTATTCTTCTTTGGGTATGGTCTACATTTTGGTGGAATTTTTAAAAATATTTTGTTATTAACGGTAACTCCCATACAAACATTTTATTGATTTTCGACTTTCTCATAAACGGCTCAACGGATTTCGATCAAATTTTGTATACAGGAGCTGTTTCAAATTCTAAATAATACTGCATTTCAAAATTTTCGCAAAATAGATTTTTTTGGATTTTTGAAAAAAAAATATTTTTTCTTTTGAAAATTCAATATTTCGAAAACGGGTGGACGATTTTTTCTGAAATTTTGTTCATGAATTTATATTATTAAATACTTAAAATGTTCATACCAATTAAAAAAAAAAAAAAAATTAAGTTAAAAACGACTTTAAAAATACATTTAGCCGTTTCTATTAAGAATCTTTTGCATATACATATGTAATGTGATCGAACATAGGAGCAAATACGTGCGATCCAATCGTGCATTTTATTTTTTCTTGCATTTTCGTTTCAAGCTCAATCACCTCAAAAATAAAATGTTGCATAAAGTTAATTGTCTTTTTTTTAATTAAATCGTCGAAAAATACAAAATTAAGCACAGGAAACAAAAATGCACAAACAATTTAAGGCAAAACTAACATATATTGATTTGTAGGTAGGTACATATGTAACTATTCCATTCGACAATTTATTATACTACGAACCAGGGTAATCTTACGTACATCGGCTTTAAACCTACCTAATGATAACTAGACTACGTACCTACTAATAGCGACAGTGGTTAGCTACATTATAGCTACAGAGCAATTTCGTACGGTCCAGTCGTGCATTTTAGTTCTTATACGTTTAAGAAATCCAATTTTCTTAAAAACTTTTTTCCACACATATTATTTTATTATTATATTATATCACTATTATTAATCACCATAAATTTAGTCTTCTTCATATTAATTTTAAGTTTGTTGAACTGTAGCCGCATGCATAGATCTTTTTTAATGTCTTTCAAAATGTCAGACAGTACTTTACCACTTACGAACATGAGAGCATAATCGCTAAACAAAGATATTTTAGAATTTGTTAAAACTTTACAAATATCATTATTGTATGCCAAAAATAGTAATAGTCCAAGTATAGTTATTTATGGTACACCAAAACATGTATTAATTGCACTTGAATTTGAATTATTCACACACGTTCGTCGTTTGGGTTCTGTCAAATAGATTTAAAACAATTGAGTTCGATGCCTTTTACACCATAATTTTGACAATTTTCTGAAAATTCTATTAAGATCTATTGTTTCGAATGCTCTTTCTTCCTTTATAGTCATTATGAGACAGTTAAGGGCCATTTCATATGAGTGATTTTATCGAAACCCAAATTGATTTTCTATTAATAATTGCATATCACATACATTCACAGTCCCTAGTTCCATTTTTTGTAGGGATTGAGAAGACAGATTTCACCATCAATGAAACATTCACTACACAGAGTGTCCTGGACCTGTTTGAAAGTATATTAGAGTGTGGTTTTGGATATATTCTAAGAAAAAAAATCGTTATTCAGTAAAGTCCTATCTCGAACTTTGACATCTTTTATCGTGGATGTAACACTTACTTTAGTTTACGCTCAACTATGTTAAAAAATGTCTCTGCTAATCTAGTAAAACCTTCGTTTAGGACTTTATTTTTAGAAGAAATACTAGCTTTTAAAACTGCGTTTAAATAAAGTAGATATCTTGTCTCTTGTTTTAGATATCCAGTTTCTAGCCTGTTCCATTTTTCTTGCCAATGCTAATTGTTTGAATTTAAAGTCGATTTACTCGAGAAAATGCGTATTAAAAATAATCTTCTACAATTTGTTGCTTGTCAACGTAACAATAATATAAATAAAAATCACAAGAATTAGCAGAACAATTTTTGTTAACATCAGTCAAGGTACACCAAAGTAAGCGTTTTCTGAGATTCACAATAAATGATGTCAAATTGGAGATAGATCTTTATCACATCCTAAAATACTTTCAAACAGGATCGGGATACCCTGTATATTAATGCACTATTTTGTAATGCTAATTAAATTACAAAAATATAACTTTTTTTTTAGAATGGACTCCAATAGTTCATCCAATGAAGGAAAAAATATGGAAAATATTTTAAGTTCTTCGCCAGTTGCTACTAGCATGAGATTAAGAACAGACAGCGAAGGATCCGATCAGTAAGAGAAAAAATATTTTGTTTTAATTTACACAGACTTAACTTTTTTTTTTAAATAGAGCACGTTTCATACTTCCTAGTACAGATGGAAGTCCTCCAAAAGTAGTTACCCTAAATGAATTAACTCATGTTGTGAACAATATTGAAAACATGTCCTTGGTCCATGAAATCGCTGTTAATCCCGAATTTAAGTTTGAGCCTTATGAAGCTCCAGAAAACAGGTATGTAAATAATTAATTCAGTTGAAATCATTATGAATGTTTATTTTATTTGTTCTTATTTCAGCTTGGAGCGTCGTATTAAGGAAGTAATGCATAAAGTTTTCTGGGACATTTTACGTGAGCAACTCAATTTAACTCCACCAAATTTCGACCATGCAATTCAATTGCTAGCCGATATCAAAGAATGTTTCCCACAAATAATTCCTTCCAGCAATAAACGTGCCTTGGAACACATCAACGAAGTTCTTGATTCAAGTGTTATTCGCCAACAAGCCGAACAGGGTGTTCTTGATTTTAAAGCTTATGCAAACTTTGTCATAACCATTATGGCAAAGTCTTGTGCGCCAGCAAGAGACGAACAAGTCCATAAACTCACTGAAATTGATGATGTCGTCGAAACATTCAAGGGAATCCTTGAAACAATGACCGTCATGAAGCTGGATATGACCAATTATATGTTGAATTCAGCACGAAATGATATTTTGGCAAATTCAGTCGAATATGAGAAGAAAAAGTTTAATGAGTATTTAGAATATTACAAATGTAAGTTTAGAAAATAGAAAGCTATATGCCTCAATGGAAATATAAATTATTGTGTCGTCCACAGTTGGGTTTCCATGCACGGACAGTTGGTTGAGACGTAATCAAGTTCAAACACAAGCTGGGACCTTATTAAGTCCTGACCAAACTATTTACAATGCATACATGGAATTAATGAGCTGGTCCGATCCAGATACTTTTCCCGAAGTGCTATCTGTCGATAAGGATCGAATTTTAAAGTTGGGTCAGAGAGCCAAGCAGTTGTGTGCTAGCGCGTCGTTAATATCCATCTGCTCAGCAATACCAATTATTTCACAACGCACAGCTAATCGCAATACTCTTGCTAAGCAAATTGAAATTTTACTGCAAAGCGTAACTAATGAAAAGTAAGTAAGCCACATATTCAGGTTGTTGTTTTCCACTAATACCAGTCAGTCGTTTTCCTTTCTTCCCCCCTTATTTATTAATATACTTCGATATCAACACAAAAAAAGTAAGAAATTCGATATCGTTGATCAGTCGGGCATAACTTAAAACACCAAAATAAAATATCAATAAATTTTAAAACCATTGACGCTAACTTAGCCGTATCGGTCCGAGACCAACTAGGCACCATTCTTTCCTGTATCTCCAGTTTAAACCGTTTAAAATGCATTGTGCCACTAAATATTGCCGCGGAATTGCTTTAAATTAATTAATTACTTAATTATTATTTATAATATTAATAATAAAATTATTAAATGTTTTATTTAAATGTATAGGGAACTCTCGGAGGCAACCCAAAATATTTGGATTCAAATTAAAACATTCATTAACACCAAACTTACTGAAGAGGGTGAAACTGAAATGGATCCCACTGCCGAAAGTACACTTAAAACTCAAATTCTTCAAATTGGAAATACTGATTCACCAGTTTATAATTTATTATGTGAGTATTTTTATTTTACATCCAAGTGTAATTGTTCTCATATGTAATTTAACAAATATTAGGGAAACGTCTGCATACCTATTTTAGACTTGTGCTAGGTTCAAAATCCGGAAATCCCCCACCTCCGCCCGGCTACACTGATTATCAAGATGAATTACAAGCATTCGCCATTGCCCTACGAAGAGTTATTCTCTACAATCATTCAGTATTTGGTGAATATTTCCTTCAGGTGCTAAATAATCAACGACCAGGGGCAGGTACTTCAAATTCTGATTCACTGCCAAGTACATCTGTGAATCCTTCAACCGAATCATCTGATCAAAATAAAGAAGAAACAAAGAAGGAGTAGTTTGATTAAGTTTTTGTTTCTTGTGGATGATAAGTTTGGTTGGGGTTCAAATCGTAAAACAAACAAAACAAGTCGAACATAGAAATATCTGCCGATGAAAACATAATAACTGATGACCCACCCAGAAGATGTAAGCAGTGTATATTCTACGTTAAATAAGATGAATTCTAACAGACGGCCCTGTCATGCTTTTGGAAGGATATATCCGAATTGTTGAGAAGAAGTTGGGAAAATTATTTCAAAATATATTAACAAATACAAAGGAAATTACACAATGATTTATGTGCTTAAATAAATATTTCATTGATAGCCACAACACTAACAACGAACACAAATTATATTTTGCTTAGCCAAATTCCTAAATCACAGTACTGTAATGCCTTTTAATTTATTTTATATTTTTAATACACATTGAAAAAAATTTTAAAAAAAAATGTATGCAATTACAAAAAGTATAAAATGTATAATGCACGAATTTAACCTTTAATTATACAATATATACTTTATTTCTACTACACTCAGTGCATCATTATACTTTAAAATAACAATGCGAAAGTAAACTTCTTTAGATTTTTTAAATTTTATTTGTATTTTTTTAAGGGCAAGATTTAAGATTCATTCTGGTGCCAGGTAGAAAGGGGTTAAGTCAGAAATAGTAGTTTTCCGTAAAATGAGATTTAAGATTGAATATTTATTTGTAAATCCAGATATTGCTTTTTTCAAAAAATTAATGATGCAGAGTAATAACATTAAGCTATTGACAACAAAATATGAGTACCTACCCGATATTCTGATGACTTACCTCCTAGAGTGTTTCTGTTTAAATTACGTCAAGAAAAAAATCTTTTTTTAAATAAATAACTCAATTTAATTGAAAAATAAACTTTAAAACTATAAATTAATTCAAATTAATAATAAGTACTGAACTTTTATATTGGTCATCTTCTAACAAATCTGAATCATTATCTGGTGCCTCTTCCGAAGTTGCTAAATTTTTGTAAGTCATAAAAAAACAGGTGGAACTAAGGTTAAAAGTAAGCACAAATCCTTTTTGGATTTGAATTTTTGTTTTTTTTTTAAGGACATTTACGAAATTTATTATTATTATCTCTTGTTAAACTTAGAAATGTGTATCCTTTCTATTACAAGCGAGTACTAGATGACTTAAGCCCTTAGGAGCAACAAGATTTTTGAATTATAAGATAACTTAAGCCTTTAAAATAATTAAATACAAAGGACTTAAGTCCACTTACACCCTTTATACCAAACAAATCTGAAAACTTTCTGACTTACACCCTTTGTCCCGAAATATTTTTATAGAAACGAGTAACGCTAGACTTACGTCGGTAGGACCAAGCGATATAGACAATTTTTTTTTTGACTTAACCCCTTTCTACCAGACACCAGAGAATTATTGGTGGATATTATTTTTTTTTGATTCATTTTAAAACGAATATTTTTATTTTTAAACACAAATAAAAATGGTCTATGTAAAATAATCACGGTACTCTTTTAAGCATTTTCAAGATTTTGTGTAAACAAATATTTAAATTGTTGAATGCTTTTTTAATCAGAAGTTTCACAACGAATTAGATTAACGAACATTTTTTTTTTTAGTACGCAGTATAATAGCTACTTATCAGTAGATCGGAAATTAGCTAGTTAAGGCAAAATTCTTAAGATGAGTGCGAATTGGCCCTTATGTGCTAGTTTGAAAAATATTCGTTCTCGTCGGTGGAAATGGAAATAATTGAATGAGGGAACACGATTGATTTTTTTCCCCAGACAAACAATAAACAACATAGTAAATATAAACACTTGATAGCTACCATAAATAAGTTAGGCAATTGATTTTAAACAGTGTTAGAAATTAGGAAATTAAACAAACTAAATATGCTTTAGATTTTTGAATTTTGTCGGAAAAAATATAACAATATTTTTTGAAAAAAACTTGCTAAATTATGGCTAATGTCTAATGAAGGGAAGAATATTATTTAGAAAAATTATATACATATGACGGTGGTAGAAATTATATTGCTTTATTTTATTATTTAAATGACAATGCTATTTTTTTACATTTTTTGTCAATTTTGTTAAATATTTACAATTTAAATTATAATTTTTTTTTAATATATCGAATTCAACGTAAATGTTGGATAAAGACCGAATGGTCAAATGGCAAATTCATTTCTGGATGGAGAGAAGGTTTATAAATTTTGTAAAGGACAAAAATAAAGTAGCAATTTTTTCCATATAAATGTTTTCTAATTTCTCCAATACAAAATTTATTTTAGCTATTAACTTAATCATACATTTGTTTAAAGTTTATAATGTTGAGTGGATTTCAAGGGAGTATGTATGTACATACGTTGGTATGGATTTAGGTATTTTTTTTATCTTTTACAACTACGATTGTTTGCGCACTATTGTTGGTGTTTGTCCAAACGCACAATTAAAAAATATGTAGGTGGTAATTTCTCCTAAATATAAGATTTTCTCAAAACAAAAATCGATAACATCTCTAGATTGTACGTACAAAATCTTTTCCTAATTTAAAATATATATATACGTATAAATAAAGCAAAACATAAATATTCACAAAATATGTTGTCTTGCCCTTACACAATAAGAAAGATAAAAAACCGTTTGGTCATTGTTGTATCCAGTAACCACCACAATTTTTTGTGATATTTTCCTTATAAACTTAAGAAAAAAATAATTACACATAATTATATAGTAACACAACTAAACACTTACATAAATACATTATTGATATGATTAATATACATACATACATTGTTTGATAATAATTATAATCGTTTCTTAAAAACTTTAATAAATAATCAATTGTGATTTTTATAAACAGATAATCTTTTTAAAAATGATAAGGTGCAAACATATTTTAATGCATGATATTCCATAAAAATAAAATTAAAAAAAAAATATTTTATCACAAAAAAGTGATTTGTTTATTATTGTTTCTGTAGAATTTGTATTTACTTTGGCGAATGTTATCTGCTAGTTCTGCTAACACTAATAAATATCACCATAAATTCAAGTAAATGAGTGAATTGCAATAGGAACTCAATCCAATGCACGACTTCTGAACTGTGGGTGTGAGGCAATATTACTGTGGTTTTTTTAAACATTCATGTCCAAGTGCTTTCTAAAAGAAATGTAGGCTGGAGAAAAGTATGTTCATGTTCATATTTTATCACGTCCGTTGAGAAATTAACTTTAAAAAAATATAATCTGTGGTGGAATGGTGTTCTGAAGGAAATATTTCCCACAAACGTTCAATGCATATGATGACACCGAGAAATTTACTTTTTTTCATAAAAGTATGTTTTCGCTTTCGGCTGTCATTTTGAAAGTAAGATTTTTCGGGCAAAACTTTTACTCTAATCTCAAGTGCTTGAGACATTTTTTTAGAAACTGGTTGGTGGTGCCATACGACTAAGGGTACATATAAAAAACGACTATTGTTAAACGTAGGTAATCGGGACCTATCGGGAATCGCTCAGAGAATTTTTATTTCCCACTCCGTAGGAAATTTTATTTCCGATACCAATAAATTCCGACAGAAACTTTTAATCATCATTCATGTTCCAGAAAACTTTGTATTCACATTTATCCCCAACAGCCAATTATCGATAACGAGGGATTAAACAAAAATAATAATCGTAATTCGTAAAACGGGTCTTGGAAAATTGTAACCTAAGTGATTCTCCAAATTTCCTTAGCAACTTATTGGTATAGTAAAGTTTCCCAGGGGAACTCGATACGAAATTGATGATATACCTTGCTTATGCTTCTTATCCTCTTTTTGTGGATAAATGTGTTACTTGGCTTTGATGGGTAGTCCAAGATATATCCCTTTTCTGTTAAACGTTCACGTGAATATTTCTATATTGCTATCCGACGGAAAAAAAAACAAATTGTTCCAAAAAGTATATAAATTTCGATCAAAAACAGGGTTTTTTTAATAACACAAATTCTATATACTAATATTACTGATTTACATCAGCCAAGTAGAAGACTTGGCACTATATTGGTCTTGTTGAATTATTGATTCAAAATAGCTTAACGATCAAAAATAAACGTTAACAATTAGATTCTCTTAAGAATTAAACAACAAAAATAAAGGTAAAGCTTTTAGACTCATAAAATAGAAGACATTTGAAAATAAATGGTCAAATGAGTGAAATATTCACGTGAATGGAAAGATTTGATCGGATCGATTAGCAGAATATGGCTGATAGCCTAATATTGTGATTTTACCAGTGTTAAATCACCTTTTTCCTTAATACCACTAATCTATTCAAAAATGTTGAGAATTACATAAGGTCATGTAAATTATTATTTCTTAATACCTTACGGTAAGGCGTCTTTTAACTTTTGTGGCACTCTTCGACACCAAAAGGTTCCTAAATATTTTTTTTTTATTTTGGCATTTTTAAGTTTTAAAAAATCCGACGTGAAATCCTTTACATGACTCTATTTTTTCGTTTTCACTTCAAAAATGATGGTCAAGTTACTGACGTCCTAGTGTAGTGGAAACAAAAACTTCCACTGGCTCGTTTAGCAATTGCTGCTTTATTTAATGCCAAACGGATTCAATTGTTGGAAGGTCAGGGAAGGCCATTCCATAAGGTTTGGTATTTGTGGAAGAAGTTTTTCAAATATATAGTATTTGATAGCATTGACTATATTCCATTATTAAAATGCAATGCAAATTGCTCATACCACTTCCAGTCAGTGCACACTCATACCTTAAGAGATGCTGCAGACTTCATCATTTTCTAAGGCTTCTTTTGTATTTCTGAAAGGCTTCTTGTTATTTCTTAACACGTCTTCGTTCGTAACCAGCACAAACTTCGAATTTGGACTTATTTCTCCAAATAAACTGGCGTCATTGATTTAAAATAAAGTTTTAGAGTTATTTGTCCCACTAACGACGCCTTTACTTCTGCTTAAATATCCATTGTTTTATTTTTTGTCCGACTTTACTTAGGTCCTCGAACCTGTTATGATGTCCGTGAGGTTCCCCTTGCGGGGCATAGGGCCACCACTCAGCTTTCTCCAACCATCAGTTGTGCTGATTCCTCTTCGACCTTTCTTCGCCAAGTACTTCTAGGACGACCTACACGTCCACCTCGCAGCGTGCGAGGGTTCCATTGCATCGCCTCATTTGAGATACGCTTTGGGCAGAAAATCCTCAACATATTTTTTTGTCTGAGTTTTTAACGAATTATGTAGCTTTAATTTATACAAAACCTAAATATTTTAAGGCAAACCCTTTAAAATTTGTATCCAAAATTTTTAACGTTCGCTTACAAGCTGAAAAACTTTTTTGAATTCCATGTTCATTGTTCTCTCCATTATTGTAACAGCAGTTTAGAATTGTATTTCTTAATTTTTTTGTTCAAAACTGCAATAACAAGGTTTTTCTTTCGGTGGAGATCTAGTTTTTGTATCTATCGCATAGTGTACAGTGTTTGAACTTTGTTATAAAATACTACCCTGCAGTTCGTGTTGTGCCATGTTTGACTTCAAAATTTTTAATTTGAGAGTGAGAAATTTTTAACGTGTTTTTTTATTATAAATTAAAGATTTTATTTTATCAACAACACACAAATTTGTGTTTTAAGTTGATAAAATAAAGTCTTTAATTTGAAACTTTTTATTTTTTTTTTTGATTTGTTGAAAACAACTGAAACAGCAACTGCTTCTACTAGTAAATTTAAGTCTTAAAATGATTATTGTATGAATGAAAAAACTATTTTACGTTTCAATTGTATATTTTGAAATATTTGCTTCAAAATCTATATTTTGAAAAACCTGACTTGCTGTAGCTTTTAAAAATTAAACAATTTTTATTTTTTAAAATATCTTTTATTCACCTTTTATACATTAGAACAATCAACAAAATAAAACATAAAAATAATTTGTAAAACAATTATAACAATGCGCATTGGGAATGCTTTCGTTTAAAAATTATAAAACTAAAACGAATAAGATTCGCTTTTTTTTAAGTATCATGAAGTATAAATTAAAGCGAACAAAGTTCGTTGCAACAAAAAAAAAATTATGAAATTAAAATGTCTTTATAAGACTTGCGGAAGTTTTCTTATATTTGTATTTCATTGTTTTTAATTAAGAACTCGTTTTTATGTTACTACTTTATACAACAAAAAAAATGTAAATATTGTTTTTAGTTTCACATTAAGCTTTTTAAATGTCTTGCTGGTTTCGTGTCAAACGACGTGGTTAATAGACTTATCTCAGCTAAGACTTTTGGTGTTTATATTAAGTGAAAGGAATTCTTCCTTCTTGGTTAAGTACTCATTGTAACGGGTGTAGGCGTAGCTGGAAAGTAGAAAATAAAAGCTTATATTAAAAAAAAGCAATAAGTTAACATTTAACATATTTGTTCATCTATATAATTATGTAATGGTAAACTTTCACTTTGAAGCAAATTCCATTCGGCTCAAACTTTATGCACAGATAAATGTCATAGTGTCATAGATTGAGCCAATTCCCATGGCCATTCTACTGCGCAGCTGTCATCAAATTTATTTGCTCATCTCAATAATTTTGAAAGATACACGCAATCACCTTCCAGGAATGGACTTTATGTAGGTACATGAGGTATGATCGTGGTTTATTTTGCAGTATTCAAAAAAGTATTTCATCTCTGGAATTGTACTCATTAACGACCTTTTCGATGGGCCGCCCGGAACACGTTCCACCAATAAAACACCCGGAAACAATTTGACTGATTCTGAATTGTATGTATCACTGTATTTGTGAACATTAAATTAAAAAAAAATAACATCGGCTAAAAAGAATTTCCAAAACACTGGATTTCAGTTTAGATACACATTTTCTTGTATCAATAATAATTATAACTTGCTTCTTTTTATGTTATTTTACCAGAAAAGTAGTTTAAAATTCAATAAACATATCGAAATTACACAAAACAAATCAACCAGATGATTTTGACATTTTAATTATGTGAGTGTATAAGTGATTCTGTTTTCGATTCTGAAATGAAATCCAGAATCGTTTTCTGTTCTGTTTAGAGTAACAACTGTCATTTTGTGGGGGTCAGAACAGTTCTGGACGGCCAATCGAAAAGGCCATAAATCTCTTGAGAACCATTTTTGTTCTCTTGAATCCTCTCTTTGCGCAACCGATCGGGCCAAGTGATTTGGTTCAAACTATAATATTGATTTGATTAAAATTTCGAGTCCCTTTTTTCGGATAGAAATTTAAGGCTTATCGGAATATCTAGGGCAATTTTGTTATCCTGAATTTCCCCAAAATTTCTCTGAAAAATGTATTCCCCATACCAATAAGCAACGTTCTAGCGTCACTCACGTTCCCCATGTTCCAAGATAGGGAAATATGCGCATTGAATTTTGTATTCGTGATAATCGTCGGTTAGAGATTTGGGATTCTTATAGCAAGTTTCATTTAAGAAAAGATCTTACTGTCAAAAGATTGGATCTTTTTGAATTTCGAGAGTTTCATTGCAACAAAAAAAAAGAGCAAATCTAGGGTTGGTAAATTTGATCTGAATGCACACATATGTATCTCCATGTTAAAAGTCTTCTTTGTCAAAAGTCAAATGAAAAATAGTTTGTTATTAAATTGTTGTGAACTTGTGCCAGTCCGTGCCAAAAAAAAATACAATTTTCCATTGGTTTCGCTCAGGTAATCACCTGAAATCCAATGCAACAGTGTTAATCAATCATGTCAAAAGATTGGATCTTTTTGAATTTCGAGAGTTTCATTGCAACAAAAAAAAAGAGCAAATCTAGGGTTGGTAAATTTGATCTGAATGCACACATATGTATCTCCATGTTAAAAGTCTTCTTTGTCAAAAGTCAAATGAAAAATAGTTTGTTATTAAATTGTTGTGAACTTGTGCCAGTCCGTGCCAAAAAAAAATACAATTTTCCATTGGTTTCGCTCAGGTAATCACCTGAAATCCAATGCAACAGTGTTAATCATTTCAACTCAATTCTGATGTTATGTCTTTGGGTGTGTGTGAAATTTGTAATTATAAATTCATCATGTAATGACGAGGAAGTCGAAAAACCAAATAGAAAATCAAAGTTTTGACATTATTTGAATTAATATGAATGTATTAGTACTTCTTGAGTGGATTTTCATTTGAAATCAAGAAGAGAATTTTTTCTTCTCTGAATAGTCAAGAGGATTTTTTAACCAATGAAGAAGTTTGAATTAATAAATTTAGTAGAGTTTTTGATTGCTTCGTCTTCGTCTTCTTCGTCAGCTGATGAGGAGGATATGTTTTTTTTTAAAATGTGTATGTCTCGAACACGATCTCTATTTTGAGAACAGATTTTTTTTTAATTGTGCGCGCACTCAAGGGGTTATGAATACCCTTAAAATGTTTATACACAGTGCGAGCGATTAGGAAAATGGGATAGGATTATACAGGAGATACCGATGTACATTGGTTTTAAATGCCTGATTATCGCAATGGGAGGAAAAAATTGGGTCGGGTAAAGCATTCCACATTCGTATTGTGCTGCTAAAGAAAGAATCTCTATACTTGACAGTACGTCCGAAGTTGGGCTCAAGAGTAAACTGATGGGCATTCCTTTAAGCGCGAGTGTTACGGTTGAATAGTTTAAGGGGAGGAATGCAACTGTCTATTTCACTAGAACACTGTCTATTATAACACCGAACACTGTCTATAATAATACCGATTGCAGACAGATCAGAAGGGGAGAAATATTTCTTGCATTGTCTCAGAAAACCCAAACATCTTGCAGCATTTTTGGCGACGTCGAATATGTGTTCATTCCACAAAAGGTGGTCAGTGATGCACATACCGAGAACTGAAAGTTGTTCGGTTTCCTCGATACAAGCGCCGCTAATGGACAACGGCATTGGGGGAGGGTCCTGCTTTAACGCCAAAAGACAGCATTGGGTTTTTGAAGCATTAAATTCTACGCGGTTTTTTATTACCCATTGGACAAAGCGGTCTAGATCAGAATTTAATGAGCAAATCATTCGTTGCCGTTCAAGTTCCACATCCGAAGGACATGGATGAGAATCTAAAAACGAGTATGAAAAGCTAAGGGTCAGCAAAACAGTATATTGGATTAGCAGTTTCAGACAAGAGATCATTAATGAAAATGAGAGAGAGTCGGAGACAGAACGGAGCCCTGGGGCAATGAAACTCGCTATTAAAAAATAAAATGCATACAACTAAACTTTTTTTTTCTTGAGTCAGTACTAAAGATAAGCTTTTATCGATTGTTTAATCTTACCGCAGCAGTTCAAAGCGTTAGATTTGATAATGCTATAAATTCTTCTAGAAGAACATGATTGAATGAACATTCACATAATGAATTGGTCTGATATTTCAAACGCCGAAAAAATCACAATGAGAATATAGTAATGTTGAGTGAACTTGCGATATCATATTACATACATTGGTTGGCTCATGATTTTTGCACATAAAATACACAATCACTTTGAAATAATGTAAAAGGGGCAAGTTTTGGATTCGTAAAAAAACCAAACAAAATTACGATGACAAAAACACCGCGGCATAGTATGACCTAGCAATTATTTCGGTCTTTTCCTGTAGGCTAACTGCTGAAGGGATTTTCTTTAATAAGTGATTTTTTTTTAATTTTTAAAATAACGGTTTTATGATAATGGTCAATGGTTTTGTTGTTAATATTCTAGATATATTAAAAACAAAAATATAGAGAAAAAAATCGTATACTTACTCGACAAAATCAAAGTCAATTGTTGAATATTCCGCCTGAATAAGGGCCCATATCGTCCAAAAGAAATGTGCTGCCAATGCAAATTGATTTACTTGCACATACAGCTTCTCAACTTGTTCTTCTGAAACGTCGCTGCTCTCTAAATACGTCTCCAGATAGGTTCGCAGCCATTTAAGTTGGAATTCCTTTGACGGATAACGCTGGTAATCTACTTCATCTACGCCAGCAAACTCAGCAAAATGATTGCCAATATCAAATGCTTGAAAATTATAGTCAGCATATTCGTAATCGATGAATGTTATCTGTTCCAGAGTTTCTGTATAGATAACATTACCCAGCAACAGATCATTGTGTGCAAACACTAGCGGACTATTTAGTGATTTTAATTTTTTGTAAAGTAACTCAAATTCGTTGCGGATCTTCGAAATTGGTAGAAAGGTCTTTTCTAACCTAGAATGAGTAAGGAAAATTAGCATATAAGATGGTTCACAAATGGGTTAAATTTGGGTTGATTGTTTTTTTTTTTTTTTGTTTCAAAGACAGAAAATGGCAAATTACAATAGAGTTCCTATACAAGAACTGAGTGCAACAACAGAACCAGATCAAACTACACCAAGGATAATAAGATGACGATTTTCGAAATCTTGTCCTTCTTATGTCCTGTGAATATATCAATTTGTGTTGAAATGTCATAGGATGTTTGTATCAAATTACCTGCTGTGCTTGTCCGCGTCCGAAAATCGTTCTGGAACAAGATCAAAGAAACTCTGAACCTTTTTCCAAAGCATTGATTCACGTGCCGGTGGTATCGCCAAACCGTTGTCTTGGGAAACTTTATGCATGTCGGCCATACGGCTCGCTACGAGCTGCCATATTTCAGGTTTAGTCACACTTTCTGGTGTTAGTGTTACTCCGGGTACATATTCATAGGCAAGACCATTTTTGAATGTAGCAAATAGGGAGGGAGCGAAACCGTAGGAATGCAGTAGCTTAATGTTGCGGGTCTCGGCTTTACGATCGATAAGCAGGTCTGTTTTGTTGCCGTAAACTCGAACGAGAACGACACTATTTAAATAATCGGTGGCGATGTTTTGAGTTGAAGTATTGTCATCATTTGGTGGCTTATTGAAGCAACCTACTAGTTTATTTGTTATACCATCTGTAAATATCTAGAAATATGTAAAAAAAAAACATTAAATTTAATAAAAACATTAATAACTTTAATACAAATAATTTTTGTATAACTATCAATTTTGGGAATGAAGTTTGATTTCGCTCATAACTAGTTTACTTTTCCTTTTTTTTTTAATTTTAACTATATGCCTGTAAGACCTAAGGTCTTTTAAATGCAACCTGAATTGCATGGCACTAGTTTGGCACAGTGGATTTGAGAACCAGGTATTGAATGTCTCATTTTTAACCCATGGGCGGCATCCAATTAAAATTGGAGGTATAGAAAAGAATGCGACTAGCATGGGAATCGAACCCACACGTCTAAGTTAGCAATCAAGCACTTTATCCACTGCGCCAAATATATGTAATCGTATTTTAAGCATTTAAAACACATTTTTTTAACTTGAGAGAAATACGATCGCAGACAAAACTTCGAAGGAATGAACTATTTCGAGAAAAAAATATAATCTGCAAGAATATAACAAAATATCTGTGAGCAAACAAAAATGCAAAGGTATTTGTATAGTCTTGTCTTGAGTTTCAGATAGTCCATTTTACACAGTAATGCTTTCAAATTCTATATAAACTTTTAAAATTGATTCTTTTTCTTTAAACTCGGTTGATTTTTATGGAATCTAGGTCAATTATTTTATTTAAAAAAGCCACTATCTAAATGTGGGTTTGGAGGCGAGCATGAAAATGCAAATACGTGAAAACTTTCAAAAATAACGAATTTATTCAACTTTTTGAAGATAACTTTTTATGCTGAAGCTAGTATTAGACGGTCCTTGTAATGTGCAATTGCCGTGACACTCTGACGTCACTGTGACTTAGTTGTCTGTGTTAAAAGTGTCACGTCGTGTGATCGTCAGGTTTGTTCGTTGAGCCCTGAAGTCGCTCTAGGGTCGATCTAAAGCGCTTTTTGAAAAACCTAAAGTCACCCTGATAAACAAATTCTGTAACATAAATTTAATGGGCCTTGGGTGTTTTTTGAGATCCGAAGGTTTTTTTGACAACTCTTGGGGTTGTAAAAAAAACCTGGGTCGACCCTAGGTAAAGTTCAACGAACGAACCTATTGTTTTGCATGTCATTGCCGCGACAAAAACAATGACAGGCAGCGTGACACGTCACTTTTAGGTCATTGGAATGACAAATTGCAGTGACCATGTGATAGCCCTTTCACTGTTAATGGGACACCGTGACACATAGCTTTTCGCTGCAAGGGCTGTGTCCCAACCGTGACACGCAGGAATTTCTGCTATGTCATTGTTTGTCACGGTTGGGCATAGGTACCTACCTACAAATGTATATTTAAGTAGATTTTAATTATGTAAACTAGGAGGGTAATTTGTACCTACCTACATAGATGGAACCTAGGTATGTTAATATGGACATATATTAGGGGATGGCCGTGGCGCGATAGTTGTGTGTTCGCCTGTCAACCTCATGGCCACAGGTTCGATCCCTGCCGTAGTCTATGTCTTCTTATTTTTCATTAAAACCAATTTTAAAAATAATCGTCATACAATGAGTTGCTGGTTTACTCATTACATGCTGTTTAGGCATAACACTAACAACATGTGATTGAGTAAAACTAGTATACCGATAAAATATGACAAAAGGATAAAAAAATTAATGCGAATTATAAGGGACATCGATAAATAAGACACGGAAATTTCTCCGCATTAGTTCAGCCGCCATCCCTGGAGATAAAATCTGACACAATAACCACCTACAGTCTCCGAATATCACGCCACACATCTTTCCTATCATTCTTTCTCTTCCTTAACCTCACCGTCACGCCCGCGCTGTGTTGAAACATTTAAAGGGTATTCATAATCCCTTGAGCGCGTGTAGATTATAAAAAAAAAAAAAAAAAAAAAAACCTACATAGATGGAACCTAGGTATGTTAATATGGACATATATAATGAAAGTGAAGGATATAGGTGAGTAGGTAATTATATATATGTGACGTTTGCAAAAATGTTTTAGTTATAGTTTGAGGGAAAAAAATGCCATTTGAATTCTTGGGCAAATACCTTAAATTTTGATCTGATTAAATGATAGCTTGTACAAATTCTCAAAATTTTGTATCAAGATCGTTGGAGCCGTTTTCTAGAAAAATAAGCTTTTCCTTAACAACCAAGACACAATGACTCGATTGATCGATGCCGTGTGATAGTCACTGCTAAAAATGATAAATGTCATTGCAGTTTAGGCTCACCGCGAATGATCAGCTGTTTAAGAGTTGTCACGTCGTGTGATATTCATTGTTTTTCATGTCATTGCAGTGACACCGAGACACAAATATCACCGTGGCACACTTTGACGTTCATTGTATTTTGGGACAACAATGACAGACATGTGTCATTCGTCTGATAGTTATTGTAGCTGGCCAAGACACGATTACCTTTGTAACGGCAATGACGGTGGTAGGACCTATTTTGGTGTGACGTCAGAGTGTCACGGCAATGACACATTACAACCAACGAGTTTAATCCGATTGGAGATCGTTGCTCAACTAATTGTTTAACAAGTGTACGACTAGTGTACGAGGTCGTGTTGCTCGTTGAAAATGGTGGTTCAACGCGTTGAGCAACGTTTTCAAGATAATGTGTTGCACATTATTTGTTGAACTCGTTAATCAACTTTTTTAATTTTGTTTGGTGTTGGTTGCCGTTGACCTGAAAATATTTGTTGTGCGGATGAGACAAAATTTGTGTGCGAGCACGAGTTGAAGTATTGTGTTGACATCACAAATAAGCCATAATAAAGATTGGAAACCTTCGTACGTTTCACCCCCCAAAACCCATTTGATTACATTGTTGTATTTGTAGCTTTGAAACTCTATCCATGAATAGATGGGAAATCGAAAAGTAAAACAAAAACAAATTACT
This sequence comes from Philhelius pedissequus, assembly GCA_910595825.1. Lineage (NCBI taxonomy): Eukaryota > Metazoa > Arthropoda > Insecta > Diptera > Syrphidae > Philhelius > Philhelius pedissequus. Next base: position 46,412,188 of record OU343162.1, read on the forward strand.
AGGGCTGTGTTGTCTATGTGTCTATAGGAAGAGGAACAGAAAAGATTCTTGTGTGCGTTTTTATCAATGTGTCTATTGGAAGAGGAACAGAAATGTTACTCGTGTGCGTGTTTCAGCTTGTAGGCAAATGTCAAATGAAAGCAGAGGTTTCTGGTCTTTAAGTTATTAGTTTATGGTTGACATCAACTTGAAAATTGGGACAGTGTTGTTCATTGTGTTTTGATTTTTCGTCATCGTCTTTTATCTTTTTTTTTCGTAGTTAATTTTTCCAATATTATTAATATGGCAGCCAATTTTTTTTTCTTTGAGAGGAAATCATACTTGATCTAGACAAAGTTTAATTTCAATATTTTTCAACAAAGATGGGTGTGACACTGACATTAAAAATTTGTACCAGTAAAAATTATGTCGTCAATATCTGAGCAGCTATAGTACGTGCGTTGAACGCGTTCCTCAACGAGTGCGTCTTGGTTAGGTGTACGAAGGTATCAACACGTCAATCAACTTGTTGAACAACCATATCAAAAACGGAGTTGATCAACTTGAAAAACTTGATTTTGTCAAAATCCAACAAATTTATCAACTAGAGTACGAGGTTATTCAACTTTTGAGTAAGTTTGTCAACTAAATGTACGAAGCTATTCAACTATTGAATACGTTGATCAACAAGGTGTACGGAGTTCTCCAACATTTGAACAAATTGATCAACTAGGTATACGAGGTTATTCAATATTTCACTAAGTTTGTCAACTATGTGCACGAGGCTCCCAACACGTTTTGTTCAATTTTTCCTCTGGCTTTGTTGCTCAACGTGAAGAACTCAAGCTAGTGCACTCCCAAAGATGGAGTTGAATGAAGTTGGTTGAGCTTGTCGCGTACGTAGTGCACGACCGGCATTACTCGACACATGTTTGATCGCCGAAACTAGATATCTGGGGTTGTGCCTTTACCCAGGGGCTTTCTCACAAAGCAAATACTTTTACTATGTAATTAATTAATAATACAATGGTAACAAATATTCCTAAAAGAAAAAGAACATTTTTACGAAAAAAAAGCTATAATAATTGATTTTGGTGTGACCGTTTGCATTTTGTTTGCTAGCTACTGGAGTTGTTACAAAAATGTTTTTGTTTCTATTTAATTCTTTTTTTTTTTAATATAGGTATGAGTTTTGCAAAAATGTTCTGAGAATTTAGGTTTGTTCTCTGCACAATTGCGAACTGGGGAATGTCATTCAAAAAATCAAAGAAGCAGAATGTTTCAGGATTGAACCTCTTCATGTGAAGTCAAAACACAAACAGCTAATCAGATTTTTGACAGCTATTGAAATGCACCGACATTGCCCCTTTCGCCCTGGGACAGCTAACATCGAACAACCCTCAAACATGCGCTCCATTCAAAACAACTAATGGTATTGTATAAGAAAATATTGTCAAGCCATAATTCACTAGTGTACACACACATCTTTAAAAAAATCGAGTACGAGTATGTAAATTTGTATAAATTAAATCCTGAACGCTTTAAAATAGAGTAAACAAAAAATAATGGTGAATAACTCATCAACGTGTGTGTTTTCCGCATTACACAGAATTAGCATTTCAACTTCAACTTTTATCAAGACACAGTATCCTAATAAAATTGACATTAATTACATATTCTGAAAGCAGAAGACTATAGAAGATTTTTATCACATTCCAGAAATGAGTTCATCTTTATTAGAAAAAAAAACAAACATCTTCTTATTTAAATAACCATATGTTTTATTTAAACTACTTTGACGATTTTGGCATTTTTAATTCCTTCCTTGATTAAATTCGTGATATCAATTTAAATAGACGTAAGTCTTTTTATATAATCATTAATATCCATTTGCTAATACGAAACACAATCTTAAAGTTTAACTTAAGGGCTTTTTATTGTATGTATGTATGCAAATATGCAAATATTTATTTAAGACTAGTTCAGTTGTTTATATGACTTCCTTTGAATTAATTAATATCTTTTTATTATAAATCATCAATAACTAAGAAGTTCGACTAAAAAACCTTGAATATTCCCACTTTTTTGGGGAAATACGTCGAGGCTAATTTTATGATGAGCTTTGACATACAAACCTATGTATGATGCATATAAGGTGCGTTCGTTGGACTTTAACCAGGGTTAACCCAGATTTTCCTGACAAAATCTAAAAGTTGTCAAAAAAACCTGGGTTTCTCGGTCACAAAAAAAAAACAAAAAAATGTTCATGTTTTTGATATACATACCAGCAAGAAAAACCAACTTAATAAATGAAACTTACAATTTGCTTAAATTTAATTCTTTAGTGCAGTGTTTTTCAAACTTTTTGAGTACGCGATCCCTCGTTAGTAGGTTCGTTCGTTGAACTTTACCTAGGGTCGACCTAAGTTTTTTTGACAACCCTAAGAGTTATCAAAAAAACCTGAGTTTTTCGGTTCTCAAAAAACACCAGAGGGTCATTCATTTTATGTTGCAGAAAAGCAAGTTATGTCATTATAATTTAAATTTGAAATATGTTAAATTTTGCATTTTAGTACATTTTTTGTACAATCCGCAACTTCAAAGGTTTCCATTTTGCTTGTCTCCGTCTGAAAATTAATTTGAGTATTCTTTTATTTTCATTTTAAAAATAACAAATCAAATAAGATCTCATGTGACTTTGACGTTTATTCATTTACCTCAACTTACCTCCGATAAAAACCTAGATCTACTTTAGGGCGAGTTGAGGGCGACCATAGGTTTTAAAAAACACAGAATTTGTGTATTAGGGTGACTTCAGGATTTTCAAAAAAACGCTTTAGGGCGACCCCAGGGCGACTTCACGGCTCAACGAACAAACCTATTAATAACAGTTTGGTGAGCCCCCCCTATTATATATAAATAAAGAGTTTGAGAATAAGAAACAGGAAAGAACTTAAAAGAAATAGTTCTGGGAACCGTTCAGATTTGTACCAATGAAACGTTCTATAAGAAGAGTGTCAATAGCTAGGCTGAAATTTGCAGTGTCAATAATTGTATCACTTACACTATACATATATATTTTCTGAACCTATTTATCTAGCTATTGATAGATTTTTATTTCGAACATTCATATTTGTTTAGTTTTTTTGGTAGTTCAAACTAGAAAAGTATGTTTTTACATTGATTAATTACTTGATATAAATATTTAAAACATTTATTAGCAAACAAATCAAACACAGACAAAACGTATTAGACCTTCAGTTAGATACTGACTAATTTTCTTCGCTTCGTAATTGTTTGCACATGTACATACATATGTATATTTATTTGATATTGCATAAAGTCTAACTGCTTTCGTATATATCACATATACCTATAACTAGCACTATTTGTTATGACATATCTATTGAGTAATCAAAGGAAAGACCGTGTACATACACATTTTATAAAATCAACACAAGATTTATGATGCAAAACGTCTAAATAAGATTCTATAAAGTCAATTGTATGACTAATTGATATTGAAAAAAAAACAGAACTACGACATACCAATGTTCGTCATAGAATTATTAAATTTTTCCGAACACTACAGGTGATGTCGATTTAAAAATGAAAAATTGCCAATTAGTTTTTAACAATAATAAACGATATTTATTTTTACGTATACATATTTTATTTCCTTCGAATAAAATTTGTTAATAAATAAACAATTGAAACTAAGTTTTGTGTTGTAAATAACCAGAACAAAAAATCGCCATTTATTATGTCACTTTTAGACACATGTCTGTAGATAACAATTAACACAAATTTCTTATGTATGTATGAATATATATTTATTTTGAATCTTAATAGCGTTAATTTATTCTAAATTACAAAGAAAACACAATAATTCTGTTTAAAATTTGAATGTATCACATATATATACATACATACATATATCTATTATTTAACCAAGTTAATACAAATTGTTGACATTTACATACTCGTATTTATACATTCTAAATTTGATTATGTAAGATAAGTGTTTGTAACACATACATAGTAAACTGCTTTAAAATTAGTTGTGTTAATTGTTAAGTACACTAGTAAGTAAAATGTATTTATGAAAAAAAATGGTTCAAAACGATTCAAATTTTGTAGACGCACCCACATCATCTACACGGCATGCAGGTGACTAAATTGCACCATATTTGTTAACAAAAAATACCAGGTACTGTATGAAAAGTAAATGAACAATACAAATTATCATCGCCGCACCCTAATAGTTAAATGTTTGGTTAACAAAAAAAAAATCAGTTGACTAACAAAATAATAAAAAAGATAAATTGCAATTGCCGCACGTCAAAAACGGTTACTCGTGCTTTTGTATATAAGGGGCATTAGCGTTAAATTTATGGGGTTTTCGTTGGTGACAAAAACTAATCTATTTCCTCTCAGATCGGTCAAAACACAGATTTTTTTAATTAAATCCTTCCAATGGGCAAACAAATCAATTTATTTTTTGATCGGAAATCAATTTTGCAGATCCGGATTTTTCGACAGATTTACACCTCTTTTACTAATACCATAACACCATCAGAACAATTGACAGACGTAGTTTGGGCAAGACTTTGTTTTCAGTAATTATGTGAATAGTGAAATAAGGCTGTGAAAACATAGCTACATACATTTTAAAAACATGATAGCAATTATGTAGTAACAATTGTGTAATCCTCCAAATTAATTTCGGCATTCATTTTTTAAACATTCAGATCGCCTTCGTGTTACAAAAGAAAAAAAAACTTGAATAAAGAAATAATTATCAAGTCATTTGCCATACCTTCTGGTTCCACAGACTCGAATATACACCAATGCCGTGATAAAAAAATAAATATGAAATCGTATACCATTCGCGAAGAAAAAATTCAAATTTCCGATCAAAATCTGAAAATACCAAAAGAAAACCCCATTACAATACATTTCTTGACATATTTTTTTTTGCGATATGGATGGGTGTATTCGAAGAAAACGCAAACAATATTTACATATTATTTTTGTTTTTGTAGACTGTGTAGATTAAATCCAATTGAAATATTTTGTGACCTTTAGTCCAAAATGCGATGGGTGGATTGGAAATTCGTAAAGAATAAGATATGCCTTATAGTTAATGTTAAAAGCTGATGATAATGTACATAGATGAAAATGTTTATGATAATTGGTTAAAAATAGAATTTGGCTAATTTGTAAAAAAGTTAATCGTAAAACTTTTACTAAATTTAAAATCACCGAAACACTATTTTAAAATTTTGGCATCATACCAAATCCATATACCTAACAATTTTTAATTTAAAAGCGCGTTTTATTAGCAAATTTTTAAGTTTAGTTTAATTCTAAGGCTATAATTACACGGTCAACGTAATAGGTCACCACAAAATTTTGTTTCAATTTGTCACGAGACCTTCAATGCTTTTATCAATAAATTGATTTGAAAGCAGATGTAAATTTCCTTGTCAACAGATTGACAACATTTTTTGCTGACCTTCAAAAGATATGGCACTGACGTCATTTTTGCGTTGACCGTGTTATTCTAGCTTAATTTAGAATAAACAAATTAAAAACAAAAGTAAATAATAATTGACCAACACTTATGTTTTTGTCACGTCCGCTTATGGCGTAGTAATTAGGCTACGATTCACGATAAAGCTATCACAAATCGCTTACGATTTTCGAAGTTCGTATAAATTGGTGTCACGGAATTCGAATGGAATGGAACAAACTTTATTAGGACAAATCATTTTTGTCGGACACTGAAAGTAAGACATCGTTAACAGATATTTTAAAGAAAAATGTAAATAATATTACAAATTCTATGGTTTTATAAATATTTGATTTTAAAGGACAAAAGCATCAAAGTAAAATATGAAAGACCCTTTTAGCTAATGAGCGAGAGAGCTGACCTGGCCCAAGGATATACAAAACTGTCTAATGAAGTTCAAAATTTCTGGAAAATTGTAAAATGGGAACTTAATATTCTTGGACCACAAGGTTGTTTTAAATTTTCAAATAATATATGTGTTAATTTAATTGAAACTCAAAATAGCCACGTTTTGTTATTTATCATTTCATGTTGACATAACACATCTGATTTCGAAAATAATCTGCGCTATCGAGGTAACCGTCGGAGCGGAGTTTTCTCCGCAACACATCTTCGTCGGAAATTCAATTTCTGTTCGATGTAGCTGTCATCGGAAGAAATTAAAGAAATACGACGACGCATTGCGATGGATATAAACTTCAGGTAGAGATGATGAACTTAACTGATATATCGAAAATGCGATATATTTTCGATACATTTTTATTAAATATACCCTATAAAAGTTTTAAACCATGAAAAATTGGCGAGAGTGTAATTTATTGTTTATAGAAAGTATTTTTTTCAATTATAATGCACTAGAGTTTTTAAGAAATGTGATTAGATGCACCGATTTTAAAATCAAAACTATCTAATAAAGTCCCCTCCCTATTTCCAAACACATGTTTTGTTTCCGTTTGAACTGTCAACAAAATAATAATTTGAAGAAAAAAAACTTTTGAAATTCAATATCATTTATTAAGAAAATAAAAGAACATTGCAAGAACGAAAACAATATACACTGACTACCTGACGCAGCTTTAATTCTATAATTACCTTCAAGATTGAAGAAAAACTTTCGCCTAAATAAATGCTTTTTTTTTGGAGCAGATTCAACACAAATACAAAACAAATTATCGGGCTGATGGTGTCACTTTAAAAAACATATAATGTATTCAAAACTAAAACACAGCCAGAACTTCTGGTGTCCTTCTTGTGTAATTTTAGATAATGCAATATCGGAATATTCGCTGGGAAGATTTATCATCCGCTCATATTGCTGTGAACTTGTTTATTCGTTCTGCCTAAAAACAAAAAGCCCACAAGTTAACGTAAATAAGGTTTATTTCTTCATTACTTACATTTTAATAAACTATTTCTTTAAAAAGAAAACACTTTCCGCAACGAGAACTTGTCGGAGGACTTCGGAGAATATTTTGTTTGTATCTGCCATAAATAAAACCATTAAAAGTACTTCATCGCATACAAATGGCATGCGTTGAATTTCGTCAGACAGAATTTCCGATCAGCCGATCGGAGATTTACCTCGAAGCAAATTGTCTCCGATTCGTAGTAAATCGGAGAGAATTCCGCTCCGACGGTTACCTCGATAGGGCAGAATAACATTCCATTCGGATTTTGTGTAAGCTGTTTGTCGTAGATCGGGGCGTAACTGTCCGTAGGGTGAATTATTACGATGGAATTTGTGATAGGGCTGAATGTTTGTTTCACAAATATGATACAAAAACAACAGTCGAGTTTGACGTTCGAATATATGAATGTGTGAATTCTTATGGTTTCGATTCTGATTTCAAATCCAGAAGCGCAAAATTTTCTTCTTTTCAGAATCAGAATTCGCATTTTGTTCCCATGTGAAAACTTTCAGAAGAGTCCAGAACGCTTCAGGATTGATAAATAAAACAAATATACATTAGTTTTGGCTTTTAAAACCCCATTACCTTTTGAAACTTTATTTACTTAATTTAGAATTATCAAAAGTACGTCCAATACATTCAATAATAATTGAAAAAAAAATATTATGTATTCCATTAAAATTAAAAGTAAAGGAGAATGCCCCACTTAAAACTTCCTTGAGTTCAAAGACCACTTCAGAGTAGTTAATTAAGTACCTACTGTGATAATAATCGTTTGTACTATTATGGGTTCATTAAATGATAAGTTTCAATAACATTTTTTATTTTATAGTTGCCTTTAAGTATACCTACCTATATAGTATAAATTTTACGTTTGAGATAAAATCCTAATTTAAAGGCTGTAAATTATAGCCTTTGTTTGCTAAGGCATATTTATTTTCTTATTTATTATTTTAGGTTTATGATCAGATTATTAATATTCGAAAATATTCCACTATACTTTCTGTTATCAATTAAAAATAATATTGCAGCTATCCGTGCAAAATCTGAGCCCAGAAAAACATCTTAGCTCTATTATGTTGATAAGCGCTCATGTTTCTATAATTACATATACATAAGTCAAGCAAGTATTAGTACCTATGGAAAATAAAATTTACAAAATGATTTGTAGATTCTTCTACGACTTAAAAAAACTACATACAGTGGCTCCCACTACTAATCGGCAACAGAAAAGAAAAATTTCAACAGTGCAATTTCTGTAAGAAAATGTATGGGGGTGTTAAAATTAAACATTATACTTTATCATAAGGGAACTCATATTTATTTTAAATAAACAAACACAACGTTTTAAGTTACTATTCAAAAAAAAAAAAAAAAATTAAAAACTAAAACAACTCCACAATTGAATGTCTTATTTAGTACTTTGTGGCATATCCTTTTGATTTAATAACCGCCTCAAGGCGTCGAGGCATTGAAGAAACTAGTTTTGAACAAACTTCAGTTGGTATTTTTGCCCATTCTTCTTGAAGACTGGCCTTAAGCTCTTGAATATTTTGAAAGTTCTTCTGAGCTACTCGACGTACCAGTACACCCCAAATATGCTCGTCTGCATTAAGGTCAGGGGACTGTGCCGGTGTTTTGAGACTTACTTTGAGACAGTTATACAACAACCACGACCTTGCTGTATAAGATGTATGCTTGGGGTCGTTGTTCTGGTATAAAATGAAATTTTCTGGTATTCTGAGCTTACTGACATCTGGCACCAAATGTGGCTGTAAAATGTTGACATAACCCTTTTGGTCCATTTTACCTTCCACAAAGTGTAAGTTTCCAACACCAGAACTCGACATACATCCCCATACCATGACCGACCCACCGCCATGTTGTCCGTGTATGTTTATGAGCGAATTCTTCATTTGCTTTTCTCCATACAAACATTCGTCCGTCTGATCCTTTCAAGTTAAATTTACCTTGATCCGTGAACAAAACCTATTTTTTGATGTTATAAGATGCACCCGTACATACACAATAAAAATTTAAGAAATTTTACCTTATTCCAGAACGACGTATCCTTGGTTAAATGTTCCCTAGCAAATGTAAGCCTTCTTTTCTATTTTTTTCATTTATGAATGGCTTCTTTCGAGCTACGCGGCCAGATCTTGTTTACGCAGAACTTTGCGTTTCGTTGCTCACTTCCTTATTCCTGGTATCCTTCAAAAAAACCTTTAGAGATTCGGAGGATAAGAAAGGATTTTCCTTGACTTGCCGAACAAGTAGCTTTTCCTCGTACGCATCCAACTTTTTTCCTTGTCCTTTCCTGCTAATATTAAGGATTCTATTTGCATTTTTATAACGTGAAATTATGTCCTGAACGGTTGAATGACTTCGTTGGACAATTTTGGCTATTTCTCGACCTGCTTTTCCATCCTGACTATGCGTTATAACCAATTTTCTTATTTCAACTGATGTCTGCTTGCCTTTCGGGGCCATTTTAAAGTTTAGGGGAAAACTAGAGCATTTACTAAAGCCTATCATATTTTGACGAAAAAAATACTGCTACTGAGCACTCTACGGTACATCATGTGTGGGAGACGGAATATTTGAGTTGTTTTAGTTTTTTGTCTACATTTCAATTCTAAACAAGATTAAATTAATAAAAAATAAATTTTACGGTTTCAATTTAATAAATCAGAGGTATATTTTTACGCCCTCCATACATTTTAATAGAGAAATTGCGCTGTTGAAATTTTTTTTCTGTGTCCGATTAGTCGTGGGAGCCGTTGTATATATTATACGTATAAATAGTTATATATGTAATTTTTCAAGCTATTTTTTATATTGACCTTGGGTTTGGACTCCAAGTTGCGTTATGTGATATACATAAAGTACATAAATAAAGGATACAAGTCCAGACGGCAGACGTGCCAATTTTAAGCAAGCCAATCTTTTAAGGGCCAACAACTGTTGACTTTTTTCTGAACTCTCTATGAATTTATCTATCTACATATAATTGTACCAACCTGTTTGCCTCATTAATCACTGTTATTCTGTGCAAACTGACGAGTCATTTTGTAATTAGTTACATATATGTAATTGTGAAAAAATGTGTATTATTAAGAAAACATGGAAATGGTTATAGTAAATGCGACTTTGCTACGAATACGAAATTAAGTAAATGAATATTTTTTTTTTATCAAGAATGACAACACAGAGTGGAAAAGTTTTTTTTTACTAGGTATAGGTAGGTAGTATACATTAATATGATAAAAAATTGCGCATGAATTAAAATAAAAACAATAATAAGTTTGTATGATGTTCGCAATTAATCGCACTAGATTTGCACTGAATGTTTTATCCTCGATGCATTTGCAGAGTTCGGTGCAAGCACTGAGCGCGCACTGACAATTTTTCTCCTGGACAATTTTTAGAGCTGACATATATTAAATTAGCTGTTGGCGATAAGATTAGTTAACAACCAAACAATTTCTTGTTGCGATTGTCGTTAATTTACATTAATTTAAATTTTTGTAGTTGTTTGATATTTTGTTGATAAGAAAATAAATTAATTAATTGCTAGAAAATGAAGTGCTCAATGTTTAGAAGACGTAGTCAACTTGAAAACTAGTCAAGTTTATGGTTACCGATTGGCCAGCTTCCAAAAAACATCATTGCAATAAGGGGAACTTTTACTAGAAAGCTAGTCAAGAAATAAGTCTCTTCATCTCTATAGTCAAGTGCATTTGTGTCAGAATTATCAGCTGTTACTTGTTATTTACCAGTTCAACGGATTTTTTGTGCAGTCATTTATAAAAAAATAACATTTTCCTCAAACTACAACTGATTTTGATTCTTATGATGTCGATGATTGCGAAGAAATCTTTGAACGTGTATCGAATGATAAGAAATTTGTATACCTTAACAAGAAAAGTCATTTTATATCACAAAAAATATTGGAGTTATTTTTTTTGAGATGAAAACTAAAGAGTACCTACATTTTTGAAGTAAAGTTCCAATGTGAAAAATTAACTAGTTTTCTAGTCAAATTTGCTTTCAATGAATGTGATTGATCACATACTGTAGTCTCTTGTGTTTTCTGACCATGTCCAATGTAATATTAAATCCCGCATACAACTTTTAAGTGTTTTGACATTTTAAGTTTTTTCGTTGAGCTCTGAAATCACCCTAGGGTCGCCCTGAAGTGATTTTTGAAAAACCTTAAGTCACCCTGTGAAGAAATTCTGTGTTTTTGAAACCTATGGTCGCCCTTAACTCGCTCTGAAGTAGATCTAGGTTTTTTTAGCTTGGTCAAGTTGAGGTAAATTAATCAGCTCTATCACAGATTCCATCGTAACAAATCTCCAAAAATGCACTGAATCCGAATGGAATCGAAAAAAGCATACCTCATTAAACACTCTTCCTCTCAATTTCGAAATCAAATGTGTTACGTCAAATCACATTCAATTATAAAGAAACAAATTTCAGTTCATATCAATTGTTAATATAATTTAGTATTTATTTTGTGTTATTTACAACTCAGTGCGTTGTCAAAAAAAATTTGGGTGCGAAGTTCAACGAACGAACCTTTTATTGAAATGCGCTGACATTTTCTTTGTGCGCCCTGGTGCAGTCATTAGGTTTGTTAGATGAGCCCTGAAGTCGCCCTAGGGTCGACCTAAAGCGTTTTTTGAAAAACCTAAAGTCACAATGATAAGCAAATTCTGTGTTTTTTGAAGGATCGCCCTCAACTGGCCCTGAAGTAGAACTAGGTTTTTAGCAGGGGCAACTTGAGGTAAATGAATAATGTCGATTTCGTTTCAACAAAAACATCGACTTGCCGTCGATCCGCCGTCAATTTTTTTCTGAAAATCAAATTCGTTTCAAATTAAAACCAATATTTTTCTGGAAAAACAGATCCGTATTGAATCTTTTTTTGGAGACAAAACGGATTTGTGCACAGATTCGTACACACACTACAATATTTGTTTTGACGTTTCTCAATTGTTGTGTTGTGAATTAATTTTTATTTTGTGGCAGTGTACAGAAAAAGTAAATTAATATATTAAAAAATAAAAAAAATTGTTAAAAACTTCTTGGAAACAAATATTAAAAAAGTGCAAGTGGGTTTAGGAACTCCCCCGCGTCGGAATCGGGAAATTAAAACGAAATAATGATGTTTTAACAAATTGAAGATTTGTTTTTTTTTAGAGCTGCCAAGCAACACACACAGTCCCAAAAAGAGATTCGGTCCGTAATCGTTCTTTTCAAAGCCAAAAAGTATTGGTTTTAGTAGCAAATCCTAATTATTGAAACGAAATCGACATAAAAGTCAAATTCACATGAGATCTGAAGTAGGAATGGGCGATATTGATTAGAATATCGAGTACCCATCATCGATGTTAATAGTTATCGAATCGTAAATATCGATGTGTTGAAAGGTTTTCCCTTATTCTTCATCGATATTGAATCATCTAGTTTTTGTTTTAATATCGATGTTTCAATAACATAGATGGACTTATCCATCATCCCTAATGTGAAGCATTTGTTTTGTTGTGAATTCTCGTTTTGTATGCAATTTTTTATTTTCAAAATGGAAATAAAACAATACTCAAATTAATTTTCAGACACAGACATGTTTTCCTGGAAAGCTTTGAAGTTGTGGATTGTGCATAGGGTCACAAAAAATGTACTAAGAACTTGAATTTAACATATTTTAAATTTTAATTATTAAATGACATAACTTGCTTTTCTGCAACATAAATTTAATGGCCCTCGGGTGTTTTTTTTAGCACCGAAAACCCCAGTTTTTTTTGACAACTCCTGGGGCTGTCAAAAAAACTGGGTCGACCCTAGGTAAGGTTCAACTAACGAACCTATTGATTTTTTTGTCCTTACACATGAAAAACAATATTCCTTCTCAAATTGCCTTTAACAAGGTAGGTAGGTATGTACTAAATAATATTGTTCAAGTAGGTATAATATACAAAGACCTTTATTTGGCAAAATAAAACATTTATCTCAACGCAGATCTTCCGTTACTTTCCATCAAATGCTTTTCTTAATGTGAAAACGTAGTAATAACAAACACCAATAACCTCACGCAAGTGATAACCTTCACTTTATACGAAGATAAGCTTTGCATACATATAACAATGTACATAATTATAGGATTAAAAAAAAAATATTGATATCAATTAAAAATATTTTTTATAAATATGTACATACCTTAAATTCCACTGAAGACAGGTCCCAGTGAGATCGGATTATTTTTAAAATACTTTTCGCACCGGATATAACATCATTCTCATCAACGGTCAGCGGTATGAATGGGACTTCCGTTTCTGGTAGTCGGCTCACACTGTTCAGGCAACATCTGCCGTTACTGCGATTGCAACTAACGTCATCCGTCTTCAAGAAAAGCTTTGATGTGGCTACACCATCGGTTTGTTGCTGGCAACAACCTTCCGTGCCCATAATTGAACAAAACAAAAAAATCGAAGAAAACCAAATACCGCTATTGATTTATACAATAATATTGTCGTTAAGTCTATTTATGTCTTTTGCAGAGTTGCAGACAGTAATTTGAAGGGGGATTTATTTTCTAGTCGCCCTCTCTAGTGTTTCTCTACAGCAATTGGCTTTAACACGTAATTTTCTCTGTAAATCCTGTTTACATTGAGAATCAGCTGATGTCTGGACAATAAGGACAGGATTGTTGGCGCCTAATGTTTTTCGACTGTATCAAAGCCCACATTAACAGAAAAATGCCTTTAACATTTAACTGTACTGTTCTTCTATTTTTATCGATTTTTCCAAGGGATTTGATGTGGAATTTTCTCCCAATTAGAGCAAAAAAAAACAGGTACTCGTTTAATATCACACTCAGAGACCGATTTCGACAAGACAAAATCAATTGCTATACGTATCTTAAACTTATAACAATTAAATTGTTTAAAATTAAATTAAGAACTCGTTAAAATCGACTTGAGGATTTTGCTTTGCAATAATAGAAATAAATTAGAGATAGAGATAATACATAGAAGTCGAGAACACAAACCCATCCACAACCGATGACAACTCAAAGCGAATTGGGCTGGCGACGAGGAATGAATTTTTATACAAAAATCACAAAACGAATCGACCGACGAACGTGAAAATGAACATTGGTGTGCAAATATCAAAAAATTGTATTCCCTGCTTAAGTGGAAGGGAGAAGGAATGGGTTTGTTTTGTTATCAATTATTCATTTTATTGTTTTTTTTTCTTTTGTTGCTTGTTTTTTTTTTTGCTTTCTAAATTCATTGCAGACTAGGATGGCGATACATATTATAAGGCAACGATAAGAGACAGAAGGAGCGCGCAGTTAAGATTAAGAAAAAAGGAGAGTTGATGAACTTTTTGATTGTAAGATTGTAGCTTTGTAGTTTGTATTTTGTTGCTTCATCAGCTAAAAATTCATGGGCGCGTTCGGATGTAAGTACATAACTTTGATTGTCAAAGTCGAAACTCAACAGCAAAACCAAATTGATACATTTTTTAAATAATTTTACGTATTAGTTTTATAACCGTTGCTCGCCCGATTGCGGGCTTATTTCTGGAAATCGGCAGTGCCGCATAAGAAATAATTTTAAAAACAGAACTGTTATAAATTAGCATGCGCATAGAAATGTTAGATGTAACATTAGATCAAAAATAACTGTTATTAAAATAACATTTGGAATTTCTAAATTTGTATTTTGATCAAACCAAACAGATGAAAAATTTTAAAATGGTAGTGGAAAATAGTTTATTAAAATTGTTATTTCTCTTACAATTTTTGTTCCTTAATTGTTATTTCATATGGAAATGGGTAAGCAAGTTGATGTCTTGTATACTGATTTTGTGAAAGCGTTTGATCGGGTACATCATGGTCTTCTTTTGCAAAAGCTGAAGAAGTTGGGATTGAATGCAACATTCTTAGAATGGTTAAGCTCATACCTGTCTGACAGAAAACCAGCTGTTAAAATAGACGAATGCATTTCAAATTGTATAGATGTTGTATCAGGACTTCCACAAGGAAGTCATCTGGACCCACTTCTATTTATTTTATATATCAATGATTTACCGTCAGTATTAAGATATTGTAACTGTTTAATGTATGCTGACGATGTTAAAATCTTTCTTGCAACATCGTCACTTGCAGATTGTTTTTTAATGCAGTCAGATATTAATAATTTTCTCAACTGGTGCAATCATAATCATCTTGAATTAAATTACTTAAAATGCAAAATTTTTAGTGCTACAAGATCATCATCACTCATTGAATTTGAATACAATTTTTTTGATGTTAGCCTTCTCAGAGTTGATGTTATTAATGATCTTGGAATGCTTTTTGATTCAAAACTTGACTTTAAACGTCACATTGATTACATTGTCTCTAAAGGTAATTCATTGCTAGGATTTTTGAAACGGAACTCGACTGACTTCAAGGATGTTTATACTTTGAAGACTTTATTTATGTCACTTGTTCTATCGGTTTTGGAATATTGTTGTGTTGTTTGGTCACCACTCTATGAAAATAATATTTTAAGAATTGAAAAGATTCAAAAAGATTTACACGCTATGCTCTACGAAAGCTTAACTGGACTGAATCATTACCAGATTATAATTCAAGATGTTCCCTCATTGACTTGAAAACATTTAAATGTCGCAGGCCAACACAATGCATCTTGTTTATTAAAGATATTTTCGATAATCGAATTACCTCTATTGAATTGCTTTCATTAATGTATTTTTACGTTTACGAGTTCTTCGAAATAGAAATGAGTTGTTTTATACTGCTACCCATAGAACCAACTATGGGTTAAATGAACCAATAACGCGTTCTTTAAAATTGTTTAATATGGTATGTCAAGAGATTGACCTTTCTATGAATAGATATTGCTTTAAGAGGAAAGTTCTTCAATTATGTAATTGATTAATAAAATTCTTAAAATTTGTTCGTTAATATATTTAAATTTTAAATTTGGTTGCTAACCCTATATTTTTTATTATTTTGTTAAAATTTTGTAATCAGCAGATCTTTGTTATCAATTGATGAAATAAATAAATAAATAAGTAACAGGCATTTATAACTGTTATTTAAAAGTAGCAGAATCAGATATTGCAACTAGCAGTTTGGCCCATACCTAAGCCTATGCGCATGCCAAATGTGACACGAGTGTCTCTGAGTTTTGCCACATGCGCGAACTTGAACGAAAATGAAAACCGGAATATATTACCTTTATTATGTGTACTGTGAGGTTATATACCTACAATTAATCCGTGGAAATCGATGAATTAAAAATGCTGAACCACGGGTCAAATATTTGAACCACGTTTGTGCAGTTTGTATATATAATCCTTGGTTCAGCAATTTTAACTCATTAATTACCGCGGATTAAGCCAGGTGCAAGCATATGTAGTTTGCTATAATTATACTCTTGAATCTTAAGCCAACATTGAACCAGTTAATTAGCCGAAATCGGGATTTGAAGTTGCTGAACTAAATAAGCATCAAATACTTAAATTATACTATTGGGTCCATGCACTTTTAATTCACTGATTTCCGCGGATTAAGTGAGGTTCAATCATTGTTTGAGCATGTTATTGGTTCGGAAAACATATTTCAACCATCGTTTAACTTTAGTTAATAGGTACGCTAAAACCGGTTATTAAAAACCTTTAATCAAGGCTGTACCACTGCTTAAATGTCTGTATAGGATTGATAAAAAATGATCTTATTGCCATTTTAAAATTTTCAGATCAGGATCCCAAATTATTAGAAAATTTGCACCTTCACATACCATACAAATATTTGAAAAACATAAAATTATTTAAATCTTATAATAAATACATTATTTAAATATGTATAATTTTATTTTGTCTTTAATACAAAAAATGAGGACAAATAATTATTAAGAAAAAACTAATATAATTACGTGACTAAATAATTCTAACATTATTAATAATTGTTTGTTTAAAATAGAAGTAGGTACTAAGTTGAAATCAAGTTGCTAGCAATCCAAGGCAAATACGCTTCAACTCGGACGTAAATTCCAGGAAAGTTAGAACCACATAGAACACTACCAGCCGAAACAATTCCATACTGTATGTACCGCACAGCCCTTTTATATGGAGCGGAGTAGAACAGAGGTCCACCTGAATCACCTTTGCAGGTATCAATTTCGTTTTCCCCGCCAGCACAAATTTGTTTTTGGGTGATTCGAACGACCTTGTGAATTTGCTGGCAATAGTCAATGCTTTTAATTGGAACAACAGCCTTCTGCAGAATGTTTGCCTTAACTCCACTTTCTACTCGACCCCATCCAGATATTATCATGCGATTCAAATTGAACTGTTTTGAAGCTGGTGTAATTGGCAGGCATATTGGTTTAACATTGGCTTAAATTAAAACGGAAACATAATCATATTATAAAACATTTCGAGAAGCTATCACATTATAGGCTAGTTCAGAAAAATGAGATCTTTGAGACCTCCTTTATGCACAGGATTCCTCAGCAAAATTTATCATTTTCGCTATCGAATACTGAGAAACAAAAATTTGGATTTACCCTCTCATTTTTTTAAATGAAAGATCTCAGTTTCCTTAACCGGTCAATTGCTTTTGAATTCTGTCAAACTTACTAAGTATTTCTGCATTTCTGACCAGTCGAACGAGTCCAATATCATCGGAGAATCTGCTGGGGCTGTAGTCTTTGTGATAGATTGCCTCCTCTACATCAATTTCTTGTATTGGTGGAGCACATTTTCTTTTACTGCCGCTGCCCGAACAATCTTCAGTTGTCGTAGTATCATGCTCACCCAAGCGTACACTTACACTATTTAAAAAAAAAAGTTAAATTAGATGTTAGACGAACTATCAAATAAAAAATAAACTTTTACAGTCTTTTATTTCCGGAGCGGATACAGTGAGCTGCAGTGAGAACATATCTTTCATGGATTAATGATCCACCGCAGTCAAGTGTTCTGTCAATACCATCAAAATAAACTAGCAAAGCCATCCACGGGTATTCGGAGAGATTGGCATCCTCTCCATTAGCAACCCGATCAGCATCACTCTTTCCGCAAACATTTCTTTCTAACAAAGATATTCCCGCCCGAATTTCGGCTTCTGATTTTTCAATACCTGAACGGATGGTGGAAGTGCTGACAGGAGATCCAGAAGTGGTGGGTGATGGAGTATTATCTCTACCGGACAGTTTTGTCGGATCACAGCATACATGATGCTTAAAACGTTAGACAATATTTGCTAATAGGTAGGTACAAAATTACAAAACCAAATTTTTACTTACAACATTATTGAATGTTCCACAATGCGATCGTCGTACCTGATCGAGCACCGAAGGCGGCAGCGGTCTTGGCGAAAAATTCAATAGTTGCGTAATTGTTCCACATGTTAATATTGGCACACAAATGCCAGGTACTCCTTGTTGGGTATTGCAAGGACCGCCTTCTGCAAAAAAGGAGTTAGAAAGACAAACCGTTTTATAAATGAAATACATAAGTAAACATATTGAATATGAATAATAACAGTATTTTAAATGCAAGCTAATGGAGTTTTCATTTGGTAAATTTATATTTTGATCGATAAATTGATTGTTTTCGTTACGAATCGAATACGTTTTTAGATTGATTTTTATTTGCACATATTTGTGTCTGTGAACCAGCTAACAGTATCAGCTGTCAAATACTGATTCGAACATTGTTTTTAATTTCAAATTTGTAAGTCCGTAGATGATCTGGACGAATAAATTAATTCACTTAAAATTGCTTCCATTTGAACTTAAAACTATTTTAATTCTTTCTTGCAACCGAAACAAATTATTATCAAATAAGAACTTGTCAATCTGAAGGCTGTCAATTATGATACATTGGTGTTAGTAATAGAGAGCCGATCTGCCGAAAAATCCAGATCTTCGAAATTGATAAAAAATCAAAAAATATATCAATTTGCTTGGCCAATAGAAGACAAAAATTGCCAAAATCAGTTTTTGACAGATCTGAATCAAAAATAAATTAATTTTTGTTACCAAAGGAAACCCCATTAGTTTCATTATTATGTTTAATTGAACATAAATCCTTATTAACTGACATTTGACATACAAGTTGTAATAACAACTTAAAACATTTTTGTTTCTTAATCCGAAAGGCTCTCCGAATCTAATCTTGGAAAACAAACAAACAAACAAGTTGTAGACATGTTGTTTAATCACACCTTCCATTCCAAAACCTCACACCATTTTCAATTACCGCCGTTTTTAATTTTGAAATTATCTTATTAAAGAACAAAAACTGTTTTTTATGGACGTTCGATTTTCGAATTCGTTGTTTTCGTTTTTAAGAGCAGATAATGACAATGTCGCAGCAGTTAAACTAACTTTGTAAGGTTTCTTCTTTTTCTACATCAAATTCGTATGATAAATTTATTTTGACAGTTCATTTTTGACGATATAAAATTAACTAGTTTATACAGAATTTCCGTTGCATGAATGCCATTAATCTGTTCATTGCTTTTAACAGCTTTAAACATTTTTGTTCACTCCATACTTTTGAATCTCAAATATACGATTTAGTATGTTTCCATATTCCTGCATCATACTACACCGCAAATTATAAACAAATAATGTCAAATTCCAAACAAGCAAACATTCGATGTTTTTCTCAACACAATCGAATTATTTCTAAACAAAATGAAGATTTCATATTCTTTACACGCGCACTTTTTTTTGCAAGTTCCTAATAAACAAAAAATCGATCTGAAATCGATTTGAAATGGTTGTTAGGAATTCGACAGTGTGAACTATAACGACTAAGTTCAGAAAGTCTAACACCCTTTTGGCCATGTCCTGTACTTTTATAAATTAGCATCCCGTAGGCTGCGCTTCCATTAGACATATTTATTTCATTTTATTTCTTTTACTGTGTACAAAAATATGTCGTACAATTAACATGAAAATAAGCAAAATATGATAAATGTTCAATGTCATGTGAGAAATTTTTGTACGATGAATTTTGATTGTCACCAAATTTTATTTCTTAATTTATTTTTTCTGAGAATGCAAAAAAATAAATAGGTACAGAAATTCATGTCTGAAAATGAAAAAAAAAAATCTAAACATAAGGGGCCTGCACATGAAATATTGACTGCATGCCGCATTGCTTGCAATCATTTATTTCAATAGGAGCCATTTAGGGCTAGTTGCGCAAATATTTGATCCGTGGTTAAGCAATTTAACTCACCGATTTTGGTGGATTAACTGTAGTTCATTGATGGTTCAAGCATGCATTCGGCTGTCATTACATACCTAAATCTTGAACCATCATTGAACTTCAAATAATCCTCAGAAATGAAGAATTTAACGTGTTAAGTCACGGATCAAATATTTAAAGGACGAAAATATTAGAAAACGATAAATGCTAGTTATAATAGAAAATTCCGTCAAAATACCAGATCTTCTTCTGACAAAGGCCAGAATGCTTCAGAATCGAGAAAAGGACAGAAAACTGTAGGAACGGCTTTTGTTTATTTGTTTAAATAATTTTTTTTTCCACAGAGCAGCAATATTAAACTAAACAAATGTTTTCAGATTGTTAATCCTGATTCGCTGTTGATGCAAACCGTGTTGGTCTCCAAAAAAACAACGAAATGCTTATAAAAACGCAGCGAAAAAATGTTCATGGAGTTGAGAGTTTGCTATTTTCAGAAAAACAAAAAGAAATATGAGAAAATTGTAAACAAATAATAAAGATACAACTCCGCAAAGAAACTGATCTACCGCACGCACATTGTCCGGAAAATTAAATTGGAAATTAAGTGGAGACTTCTGCAAATAATAAGTTAAAAATATAAATATCTTCGAACTTCGTATTTTTCTTTTCGCATCAAAAGCGTATTAAGCTTAATCGGGAAACATTTATGTGTGGGAAATAAATTGTATCAAACACTTTGAAAGTTAAAAATAAATCATGGCTTTGAAAGCTGATTGCAATTTGAACAAATTTAGTATGAATATTCCGGGGTCAACAACTAGCCGTTAAAGATAACCAAAATAAAAAAAAAAAAAAAATAACTGGTATGTAAGCCAATGTTTTTTTTTAACGGTAGGTATTATATTGAGTTTTTAATAGTGTAAACACTTCAGGGCTTACGAAAGAATGCTGTCTAGAGAAGGCTCAACACCGCACCTAGGGTAACAATTTAAAATGCAAGACTGTACGTCCACTGTACATTCAGGTTTCAAACCCGTACATCTTGTGGGTTCGTTTTAAACTGAACTGTACTAATCAAAATAGTATAAAAACTTTCTTAAATCACTTTCTATAGCGTGCGCCTTTTCTTCAAATAAACTCAAACTAGGTATCAAATTTATCACTAGATTCAATGGATATTTTTTCAAAACTCACGTCCATGGATCCCATCAACTGCAATTAATAGGACCGCAATTACAACTAACAAATTATATGAACTTTTTGCACTTGGCATTTTTAAAAATTTGTAGATTAAAAAAAACCTCGGCAATGACACTGACTATATGCGGATAGCAACTTCAGAGATTGAGACTACGAATGAGACTGAATCTGAACATTTAAGTAAACAAATTCTTAACAAAGCGCACGTTTTAATTTGAAAACTCGTTTATTAATTCGCATCGGCCGGCGGCGGCTGTTCGTGGCATCTTGTGAGTAACGATGATGATGATGGGAATTCCATCGTTATCTTTTTAAAAAATTCGTTGTATTTATAGGAAAACTGCAAATGTAATTGATACCTACTTACCCTATATGCTTTAGTGGAGAAACTTTGGAAAAACCAACAACATATTTATGAATTCATAATATTAAATCTCATTTTAGGGAAATGGTTGGTATATGCGTATATATGTATTTATGTACCTTAACCAATTCTTTAATATATTTTGCAAAGATAAATTTAATTGGTGTAAGCTATTTAGTTCTTTGAAATTTTATTGGGGCGATCCACGATTAAAATTACATATGTATATGTATGTAGTTAGTGTTTTTTCGAAGTAATTTTTTCTGATTCCATTTGATTATTTTTACTACATGCACTCAAAATTGCAATTTTGTTTAAATTTTCGACACTGCGGGTATTTAATAGATGTTAACTTTCTTAAAACATATATCCGAACTCTTTACTCATAATTTAGAAAAGTTTAATCGAATTAATAAAGAACATTTACAAAAATGAAAGGGCGATAACTCTGCAATTTTCTCTATCCCAGCCAGCACATACATCTCTCATCGTCGTGCTTAAAAATTACAAGCTGAACCTGCTTCATATAAAAGCAGTCAAACAACAATGGCGTTTTCGAGTGGCTATTCAGAGTTACTATGCCTGCTTGGTAACTAGAAATTTTCACCAAGTTTACCAAACTTGTTTTTTTCCTATGGTTTTTGACAGCAAAATATGAAAATTTGTACAAATTCGTACGAATTTTCACGTTACCAAACACACATACTGTTTTGTTTCTACTCCTGTTACTCCAAAAACGTTCGATTATTCGTAATGTTTTCGGAGTATTTTCCCCTTCTCAATTTCATAAATGAGTAAGAAGAGAGCAGGCAAATAAAGCTTTTTTTGGCATTATTTTTTATTATTATTTGTCAAAAGTATTAATTATTTGATGACGGCAATCGAGTGTGTACATTTGTGAATACTACATTTTCATATTTGATTGGAATTAAAAAAGAGAGGAACACTTCGAAAATCCAATCAAAATGAGCTAAGATACAAAAAAACAAGAAACCGCAATGTAAGGCTTTCGAAACACTGGAAAATGTACGGGGAAACTTTGTTCGAGGATGTACTAATTATGTTAGAGTTGCCTTTAATTGGCTGTGAATACTATTTTCATTGTTTTAAATGTCAGATTGGTCTCACCAAAATCAAAAGTATCTAGTTTAACTTTATTGAATGCTGGTTGCTGAGAGTGTTCGACTATTATTTGTAATTTTTCAAAAAAATCTATGAATACCTAAATAAATAAATAAATGGTATCTTTTAGAAAAAAAATCGTAAGATCCATTTTTGTAGAGAATTTTAAGGTCTACAACTTTGGTTTGAGGTTTTTTTTGAGAAAATTTACGTTTTCGAGAAAAATCCAAAAAACCTCAAATTTTGACCTTTGACCCCGAATAACTTTTGTAGCACACACAGGATCGATGGGGATTTTTAAAACTTTGTTTGTAATGGTAAATCCCAGCTCTCCACTAATATTTGGCTTTCCGGGAATTTTTGTTGTTTTAAATGTCTATATTGAACGGACTTAAGGAAATGCGAAACTTATTCAAAAATTTAAATTCTATATCGCGAAAACTATTCAACAAAAGTAAAAACTAAATACATAATTTACTCTATGTTAAAAATGTTTTATTAAAGTAAATCCACCCTATATTTATTAAGTCTCCGAGGAAAATTGAACAATTCTAAGATAAGGTAGTGAGGTACTCTAAAAATAACAGCAATTTCCTTGATTGCGCTTTTGTAATCAAGTTCAAAAACCAGTTTTTGATTTTGCTAATCATAGTAAAGTGCACGACTAAGTGCTATGAACTAGCTTAAAAAAAATAATGGCACGTACATACTCGTATGTAGTTTTTATATGACTAACTAGCATTGCAAAAATGAACTTATGCTGCATATATAGAATCATGTGAAAAGAAAAAAAAAAACAACATTTACAGGTGGGAAAAATCCCCTTGAGTGTAGGTATGTATATAAATACTTATTATTGACACAATTGCTCTTTGAATTATTAGATAGGTACCTACTAACATAAAGTATTTATATAAGTATAGGTATTAAAAAATCCCCGACATTGACTGAGGTTTATTTCAATTTTTTGACAAATGGATGAAGATCTTTTAAATATGTATGTGAATTGTGTACGTATTTTATTTCAATTAAGAAGATTTCTCATTTATCATGCTGCAGGTACCTATTTCCTCTAACACTTCAATATGCAATTCCCTTCTTCTTCTGTTTGGCGTTTTTCTTTTTTAGCTCCGAGTAAAGAACTCAGCTGTCAAGAAAAGATCTGTGTTTCTTTTTTAGCTCAGACACATTTAATATCTCAACTCGTGTTTCTTTTTTAAATCAGAGCTAAATTGGGGTATGAACCATTAGCTCAGAATAAAATGACCGATCAAATGGAGCAAAGTACTGGGTGCGGCTAACTTTACTCATAATTTTAACAATAATCACTAAAGTAAAACCAATTAAAAACAAAAATGAATTCGGAAAACGAAAGCTTTGGATTTGCTGGTAAATAAGTTTTAATAAAAACAATTATAATAATAGATTCAAAATAGCTTTTAACGGCCTTTAGTCCAACAAAAATTGGCGTTTCGTCCCGGCGATCTCACATGGACTCATCAGTTGATTAGTGACGACCTTTGTCAATACGCAATTTTTGCCAAGTTCAGTTCATCTTACATAGATTTCGTGAAGAGCATCTAGTGTGAACTATATCCAACAAGACTAGAATTCCTAATCATTAAATTGGAAATTTTTGTTTTTTGCCCATGGCCTGGCATTATTTATAAAGGCCGTTAAAAGCTATTTTGAATCAATAATTCAACAAGTCCAAATATTATAGTGCTAAGTCTTCTACTTGGCTGATGTATTTCAGTAGTATATAGAATTTGAATTATTAAAAAAAAACTTCTTATAATTATAATAATATATGACAGATCTGAGCTTAAGTTTATTTCAAAATTAAATCTGAGATTTCTGACCATGCTATACTCAGATCTAAATCGGTTTGCTCAGTCTCTGCTCCGAGATATGGTCGGAGATAAAAAAGAAAAACGCCAGTTGAATCACAGAGTAGGGCACTGAACTGTCAATAAAATCTGTTTGTTTTTGTAGCTGAGATCATAGATAAATATGTAATATGAATCCTCGGCAGTCAAATGGGTTTGCCTACAAGCTTAAAATTGACTTTAGCTGTAAATACGTGTGTAAAAATTGACTTTAGCTGTAAATGTGTGCGTTCAATAACCACATTAAATTGTTTTCGTATTTCACATTTTACTCCTTGACACGAATTAATAAAGCAATTTAAATGGGGTTTGGAGTGTGAAACGTGGGAAGTTCCCCAATCTTGGTATTACTCATCTGTGGCTGCAATATCACAGAGTTCTCAACTGGTATTGCTTTTTATCAATGAGTGATCTAAAAGCTGAAAAATGATGGAGGAAGTGCGACTGAGATCTTCATTGGATGTTGTATGTAATTTTTAAACATGAATCGAGAAAACAAGATTACGACATTCCTTTTCTTTTTTTTTTGCCGAAGTTACGCGAGATTAACAAATCTGAGCCAAAGAAATTGTTTTGTGGGTCCGATGTGGATTAATGGATTTTTCGTGCGCGAATAATATAAACATACAATTTGTTTAAATAATTAAATATTGTTGAATTTAATTTACTTTAATTAAATTTAAAATAATTGCCATAAAATCAAGAATGAAAGAAAGTCTGAGTGCTAAATAGATACCGAAGATTTAACTTAAATTATGCAAAACACAACAATTTGTGTAGATATTTGTGGATTAAATAAATGGAAAATGTTTTAATTATGTTGTAATTTTATTGTATTTTCGTTTTTTTTTTGCATTTTGATAAGTCTACAATGGTCCGGTTAAGTGTTCTTATTCTAAAATACATCCTCGCTTGGAAAAAAAGTTTTTTTTATTTCTACATCGCAGTCAATGTCTTTGTCCAATTCAAGTAGATTTGTTTGGTAGCCTGGAGTCTTCTCCGTTGAAGGATTTGAAGATTTTGTCCAAGTTCATCAAGTCATTCAACATCCTTGGTGATGGTTTTGACAAGCCGCCTTAACTTAGGTGGTACACCCATGAATTCAATGCGACATTTTCTTCAGCTGGAATTTTGTGTATTAGTTTATTGCATAAATGTATCCGGCCATATCGCTATCTAAGGTGGCCAAATCTTCATCGTCCTTGTTGCCATCAATGTTAACATCTTCTGGTTCCCAAGCAATTCTTTGAAATATAGTACATAAAAAGATATTTAAGATCAATGTTTGTATAAGCAAAAGCAATGTTTGCAAACCGGTCAATGGCATCAAGCGGAATTCCTCTCGATGATCATGGAGGCGTCCTACTACTTAAATAAATTAACCAAATTCAAGTAAAATTAAAAAAAAACTTACATTTCAAGGCGAAGTATGTCCATTTGTGCCTTAAAAGAAACACAATTTTCGCAACCGGATAAATTAAAAGATTCTGTGGCATCTTTTTGAGAAATAATAGTCTCAAGGCACACTTCTTCACTGTCCAGTACATAAGTATTTGCGTCTAACAGGGTTACTACTATTTTTGTATTGTCCCTGGCCAAAACCCTAGTTGACCGGCCAGATAAATCAGCGTTTCCCGTTGCTGTGTAGACTGTTGGTATGGAACCAGGTATAAGGCGAGGCCTTTTTTATCCATGCAACCTATGAAGATAGAATATATTTATAATTTATTTATTATAAAGCAATTCAAATGCACTTACCCGATTCAAATTGGAAGTTATCGGTTCTATGTCATCTGCAGAAAAGTGGTCACTAGATTCTAGCTGTTTCTGCAATAAAGATTAAAAGCATCCTTCCTTTTACAAAAACGAATCCAAATTTTCAACAGTAGTGGAACTTTTGGGAAAGTGTAGTATGACACATCATCTCTCCTTAATGTCTTGTTCTTATTATTTTTATTGTTGTTGTTATTACACCTACAAACATCACACCACATTTTTAAGCTATTTCACAAAAAACAAAATATAATATTTCAAAAACTTTTCAATTTCAAACTGTTTCGCTTTTCTCGTTTTCATTTTAAATCTGGTCTGACGTCACACGAGTTGTCAAAAATTACAACAAAAAAGCGAAAAATAGAATCTTCGTAATCTCGTAGTCCACAATTTCAGATTTGTTTCTTCCTAACCCTTCGTAACGGGTGATTAAATAACAATAAAATAATTTTATAACAATCAACACAAACTCACTGTAGGGCAACCAACACAACAATATAGGAACACTGAAAGTTGTTGAACAGATCACTGAACAAATACTGCTTTTGCACCACTGCTATTTTTAAATAATGTTAAGTTTCTTTAAATATATATATCCGCACTCTTTACTCCAATTAATTTAGAGAAGTTCAATCGTACTATAACGAAAATTTAAGAAGAAGAAAAGCGATTTTTCAACCTGAGTAATTTTGTCTACCCAGGGCATCACATTCTATACATTCGGCCCTCACCCACGTGCTAAAAAATCGCAAGCTTAGATTTAATGATGTAAAAGCATTAAAAGCTATTTTCTATTTGACAGAAGGGAGGATAAATATGCGGTAAATATTAAGACAGCAGTTCGGGAATGGTTTAAAATCTCAAACTTTTAATATCGGCGGATAAAGTGAGTTTCGACCAGTGTTATTGGATATTCTCAATTAAAACATAGTGATCCGTACATAATCCGCCGAAATCTGTGAACTAAAATCTTGAACCCAAAGGCTAAACACGGTTAAAATATGTGTAAATCTAGCTCTCAGTGAATTAAACTTGAGTGGGTACTACTTTGGTATAGAAATATGTTCTTAGAATTGATCCTTTTTGAATAAAACATGAAAAATGACAAAAAAAAATCATAAATAAAATCAATTTTTATTGCCAGTAAAAATGAAACGCATAGGCAAGTATTTGTTTCTTCGAGGTATCGATCAAATTTAACAAACAAAAACTATTGAAATTTTTGCTTTATCAGTTTTATCAGCTTAAAATTAAAATCGCATTAGAATCGTCATTAACCTTACAACCTTTTTTAAATAAGATTCTTGGAAAAACTTGACGATAGTATGATGATGAGTGAAGTGTTTCACATTATTGTGATAAGCCGTATAGAGTAAATACAAAAACACATCGAGCTTAATAAAGCGTTTAAAAAAATGCAAGTTTCAAGATTTGTAAAGATAAAATAAAATAAGGTCAAGGTTAAATTTCTAGTCAATTGTTTCAGAGCATCTATTTATTTGTAAACAAAACCTTAAAACTCAAATGTATTTTAGTAATTATTATAGGGAATTTTGGAAACATAGTTTTCTCCTCTCCCTTACCCTCCTTGAAACTTATTACTGTAATGTTTTGTTTGAATACTTAACAAATTTTTAAATAATATTGGAAGTGTTCGGATTTAAATTCGTTTGGTAAGGAGTGCGGATGTGTATTAGATCCGGTAAACTTAATCGACGGCGACGTGTCGACGCATGTAATTAAATATTTATTTAAAAATAACCATAAATTAATTTTTGCATAAGGCACATTACCGTCATCGAAACAGCTTTTGAAGGAAGGATTTCTTTTTCGGAAAATTAAGCAAGTGTTCAAAGATTTTTCCTGAGATTTTCAAGCAATTTCCTTAATTATTTCTAAGAGTACTTACAAAAATGGTACTGTTTTTATGTCTTTACAGTAGCATAGCATAAATTACAGTAACTGATTACGACATTATTTAAAAAAAACTGTGTTTCAATTATTTTCATTTCTTTGGAATTCTGCGTTCTATTGACAAAAATTGGGAACTCACCAAGGGATTTTTTACCCAGGAAATAATTTATTCCCAAGGATTTTTTCTGTTATCACGAAATTGCCTTGAAAAATATTTTTTCTCGAACAAATCGAATGAAATGAGAAATTCTTTTTTAATAAATTAAAGCAAAATTTTTGATCACCATACACTTCCAGTTTTCGAAATTCGAAGTAAGGAAATATTCACAGGGAATTTTGTATTCGTGATAAGAACCCTCAATTAGATAATATTAAGGTCCACTGAACTCAGTAAATATTCAAATGATTTGAATACAGGAAAGCTTTTTTTCGTAGACCTTAATGCGTGCTTAAGTTTCTACTTCGTTTATAAAATGCCACATCAGGTTTTTTTATTTATTCTTGCTTCCAATAACCATTATAATTACGGTGATCATCCGTCCCGTATTTCCCGGGACAGTCCCGTACTACGATCGACTATCCCGGGTAAATTTTAAGAAAACGCGGGACGTACAACTGTCCCGTATTTTATTTTTTGTCCCGGGTTTGTCCCGGGTTTCTCCCATATTACCATATATTTATATTATTTGAATAAAATTAAAAAACTTTAACAATTTTATTTACAATAATTTAAATATGCATTTAATAATTTTATGCCAAAGTGCGAACCTGGCTTAACAAATGGTTAAGAGGGATTAACTATAAAAGCATGTTCACTGAACGCATTAATTTGTCACCTTTGTTGAGCTGTCAGATTTCTTTTCAAACTGTATCTTCACAAAAAACACAATACATACATTTGAAATGTGAGTGTTTTCTTGTACAAACAAATGGAATTTGTTTCTTTTAATTATTTACAAGAAATTTGGAAATTTGTGAAATGTCTTCAAGTAAAAAATGTGAATTCAACGATGATCTTCAGAGGGAATTTTTCTTCATAAACAACAATGAAAAAGCCAATACCGAAACCTGTTTAAAATACGTTTCTACGTTTTCTCTAAGCAGTGGTGGAATATATGATACTGAACAGCACTAAAAACTAAAAAAAAAATCTGACTGATCCCACTTCAAGCAAAATGTTCGATGCTTTTTTAATTCGACAAATTTTGTGAAAAAAAAGGCCTGCAAGGAAGAATGCAATTAATGAAGCCACCTGGACTCATTTAGGTCTAATGATTGCACAATGCACATCGAAACTTATTAAAAGCTTTTTTTGATCAAATATATTCCTGCGCACGCACAAAATGTGAAGCTATTGTGTTCAATGTTCTTGAAACAAATTATATCGAAGGAATCAAAACTTCTCTGTACATAGTAAGTTTTGTGACAGTTTTTTCTGATTGTTCTAATCATGGCTGTACAAAACTGTCCGCTCTTGATTCGTTATTTTTCACCACGACTAGGTATCGTTGTCAAGACTTTGAAGGTTGAAAATCTTCCAAGGGAAACATCGGACATCACTTCAAAATTCATATTTAAAACTTTGGTAAAATTTTGGCAATTTGTGCTTATAACATAAACTGTAAATTTGGGGGGTCAGTAAGGAAAGGCAAGAACAACACTTTTTGATAAACTTCAAGCCATTACCGGTAATGATCTCATTGGAGTTAATTGTGCTGCTCACAATTTAAATAACTATTGTTTTTTTATCTCTATACTGTTCGTGGTCTCAGACTAAGTACTTCAAACTAGTTGGTTACAGCAAAACTAGTTGGCTATCACTAAAACCAGCTATTGAGAGAATAATACAACCTTATAATCCTTTAAGAGATTTTTTCTTATTTTAAAGAATTTGTTTAACAACTATTTGAGGTCTTCCTTTCTCCATTTTATTCAATCCGATGCATTAATTTTTATGTGAGCATGTCTAAAGTTGCACCAGCAATTAAATTAAAATTAAAATTTTGATTAGGAAAACAATTGATAATTTTTTCGAAAGTAATCTAAAGCAAACGTTCATCAATTTTACATAACGTGCTCCGAATACTTAAATCATTTGGATTCATCTTTTAAAGAATATGAAGTCTTTATTTTGGTAATTCTTCGAAACATTCCTATTTCCTACTTGCCAGAAATAGAATTATCGTTATATTTTGTCAACCAAAAGTAGAAGGATACAACTATAATGATTGCACCTTGTTTGACGAATTTGGGTGTCCCAAAATTATAACGAAATAAATAAAAAACAAAATTACTGTGGCCAAGAAATGGAAAGACATGTTTAGCATTTTTGCAAACAAATAATAAACTCCAGAAATCTTTTACTTATTGTCGAGTTAGGACTCTGTCTGTCAGGTTCAAATGCTTCAACCGAAAAAGTTCTTTGCATTATGAAAAATTTTTTGAACAAATAAAAACACACAACTGAGTGTTGAATCTCTCAGAACCATGTTAATGTTAAAATTAAACTATTATTTTTGCTGTCAGTAAATTAAATAAATATTTAAACGTTAAGAATCACCAAAAAAATTTGTTGGCCAAAAAAGTACCAAGTGCCAAGAATTTTGTTGGTAATGTGTTATAAATGTTTATGTTTCAAAGACTTGGTAACAAAAAGCTTGAATATTGAAAACAGAAATGTAAAGTTTTTGCATTTTATGTTGTTTTTTTTTTTATTTTTTTTTGTTTTTGAGGAGATTGTTGATTTTGTACCAAACAGGTTTTTCAATTTTTAAATTTATGTCCCGGGTTTTGTTCAGAGAAATAGGTCACCGTAATTATAATGTACATTCAGTCTTATTCATTGGAATTCCCTAAACGTAAAAGTATATAAAGACTTATTTAGCATAGCAGCTAAATAAAAAAATACTTTCATTTTCTACTGTGGAATGGTATGCCACATGATAACCAATTATCTCTCCGTTAGCCATTTTTAGAGGATCCCATAAAACATTCAAGCTTCTTTCATTAATATCTTTCAATTTAAATGAAGCTGGTAGAATGGTAGTCCCTGATAGGTCTTAACTGTTATGGGAATCAATCGCGGTCTATCACCCGCTTGATTAAAAACAATCATCTTTATTCTGTATTCAGTAAACTTTTTGAAGAAGACTAGCTTGCGCGACGCAGCTCCTACTTCAATTTTTCTTCGTATTTTTTTTACTTTTTCTGTTTCATTTGGTTATTTTTAGATTTCTAAGTTGTTATAGTTTGAGGAAAAAAAGATGCCATTTGAATTCTTGCACAAATATGAATATGTATATTAAAAAAAAATCAAAAATCGATGGAGCGGTTTTTTAAAACAATATTTTTTTATTTCTAAAAATTTAAAAACATAAAAATTAACTGAAACGCCAATTTAAAGTATTTATTAATACACTGCCCGACAACCGATTAGCGCCTCCTATGCTTTTTGTTTTTGGAGCTTAATATCAGCCAATAAAATAAAACGTTTGAAATGAATTTTTTACCAATGAAAGCTTATAACATTATAGTCGAAAAGAAATTATAGTTAAGGTGGTAACTGAATTAATAACCTTTTAACAGAATTTTAAAAATATAATATGAAAAATCCAATTTTTTTTTCGGACATTTGATTAGAACCCCCACTTGAAAATGCCGAATAACATAAGAAAATGGGCAGAAACTATCCACAAATATTTTTTTATTTTAATTTGATAAATATACAACTTATTTGTAAAAGAATTAATAATGAGTTGTGCCACCACGGTTGACTATGACCTCGTACATCCTGTTGGGTAAGGAGTCATATAATTTCTTTATATAATCCAGTGAAATAGTCTCCCATGCACTTTTTATTCCTTCGATGAGTTCCGATTCAGTTGGATATTACCGTCCAGACTCATATACCTTGCTCGCTAACCATCCCCAAACATTTTTTATAATGTTAAGGTCGGGCGAATATGGGGCCCAGGTTAGCAAGGGCACTTTTTGAAGCTCAATCCAAGACTTTACGAACTTGAAGGTGTGGATAGGGGCGTTATCCTGCTGGAACTTCCATTCCAAGGGTCCGAAAATATCCTTAATTGCAGGGCAAGCTTTTTTTAACATACCATTATATGCTGTGGCATTCATACGAGGAGTGAGAAATTGCAATTCAATTGTGCCATAGTAAGTAATGGCTCCCCATACCATGACACCATCAGCACGGCTATGCAGTCGATCTAAGGTATGCTCTTCCTTTCGAAGGTCATGAAAGTAGAAAGCATAGCCATCTGGACCCTCTAAAATAAATTTTTTTTTCGTCTGAAAAGACTACAAGTCTCCACTCCTTCGCCCAGGTCATATGAGCCCTGCAGAAATCGAGGCGTTGAGTCTTTCGAAGTTGGTTAAGAGGCGGTTTTTTTTTATTTTAAGACGCTTTAAATGTTCAGCATTAGAAATAATTCGTTGCACAGTCCGCACGCATGCTTTTACACCGGTCTTTTCTTTAATTTTGGCTGCAGAGTAGTGCGAATTGGACGCTTGCCTCAAAATAATGCGCTTGTCAGCTGCTGAAATTACAGAAGATGGCCGGCCTTTCATGTTCTTTCCATAGTTATGCTCATTGTGTAAGAATGAGGAAATAACTTTACGGCTGCGGTTAATTTTTGTTGAAATTTGATGGATTGACTGGCCACACTCACTATAAGCCTTTATTTTGGCCTTTTCGGACACATTTAATGCTTTTGCTTTTCCCATATTTAATAAATTTAATTGAAAATTATTAAAATAAACCACTGTTAACTTAAACAAGAAAAATACCACAACTTACACGCAAAAATTAATAGTTAAGCGTAGAGGCGCTAATCAGCTGTCGCAAAAAAATACATTAATTTTTGTGGCGGATTAACTTTCTCGAAGCCCTGAGGCACGCTCAGTGACTACCGCCCTCTTTTTTTAATACTATGCAAGGATCGTATTTGAATGGGCTTACATCGAAGAGTTATGGGACACGGTTGTCTTTTTGGGGGTGAGGAATTCGAATGCGGCGGTAGTATTTTCGAAATATGTCACATGTCAATTTGATAGAATTTTTGTAGACAAAATTGCACTACTAAATGTTTACTATACTTGTATGGCGAAAATATATTTTCCCTTATATTTCAACGAAGAACGTATGTTTTAAAAATATTTTTTGTATTGCAAAGGGGTAATAATAAGATCTAGTAAGGTATATATAAAAAGTTGATTGCTTTTGTCCTTAAATTAAATGGCGTATGTCTTAATGCCTTTTATTGTTTTTTCCTAGAGCTTTGAACCTCGCTTGCGCATTACATGATGGTTTATATATTTGTTGTTCAAAAGACAAATAGTTATGGGTCTTTAATAGTATTATATTAGAAATGGCATTGGTATATACCTTTTCTTATAAAAAAAAATCCAAGAACTTGTTGAGTGGAACATGAATTTGGTGTGAGAGTAGATAATTTATTTTAGTTAGTCCCAAAAGTAAGTGTAGGAAGAAATTTCAGTTCCGAACAATTTCTTTCCATTAAAAAAGACAAATATTTTTTGTATATAAATTTGAAGAATTACTTATTTTTATTTATAGAATAGGTATTTAACATTTTTACCCATTTCAGTATAAAATATTCAGCCCAATTCTAAATATTCCCTGGGAAAATTAGTCTCCGGGAGATGTGTTCTCCCGAGAGTAGTATTCTCCAATTATGAATTCCCCGGGAAACTATTTTCCCTTTTGAAAGCGGGAAAGAGAATTCTGAATGTTCGAATCAGCTGTTTGATAGCCATGAGTGTTTAAATACTTGCTGCATGTTCTCACAAGATCCTCTCTAAAGTCCTGCAAATGTTTGAGGAGCAGCTGTCCTGTCCACAATAGATGTGTAAAGTGTATACATCGACTGAAGAAAAAAGAAAAGTTTTGCAGATGGGATGTTTGTTGTTTTTCATCTCAAAAATAATTAAAATTTTATTTACATTTTAGTTGCATAAAGTAAAAAACTCAAATTTTTTCTCAATCCTCCAACAAATGTGTCAGAAATAATGAGCGCCAAATGGGAAAAATGGTCCCTTTTTTGGCATTTAGAATGTCTACTTTTTCCCCGAGTATTTTGTCCCATATTCGAAGTTTGTTTAGTATAGGAGAGAGGGAAAAGGGAAACAAATCCTGGGAGTTTTTTTTGTTTGTAATAAGAGAATAGGGAAAAGGAAAATATTTCCCTGGGAATTGTCATTTAGAATTGGGCTGATTACTTTACCTACACACACACATTAATATTACATTCTGAAAAAAACCTTGGTCCCACTTTTTTCACTATATACATAAATCGTGTCCGATCATATTTAAAATCTATCTATGGCGAAATATGCAGAGACTTAAAATCAGGCCAGAGATTTAAATTTTGTATTTTCAGATACCAAAAATTATGAGTACCCCAT
This sequence comes from Philhelius pedissequus, assembly GCA_910595825.1. Lineage (NCBI taxonomy): Eukaryota > Metazoa > Arthropoda > Insecta > Diptera > Syrphidae > Philhelius > Philhelius pedissequus. The sequence goes on from OU343162.1 coordinate 46,447,102, forward strand.
TTGAATGACATTAACCTTTTTCTTTGTTTTTTGCTTAAACAAAATTTGCTGCCCCCTACAAGTTGAAGCCCTAAGCTCGAGCCTCACGAGCATAGTGATTAATACGCCAGTGCCTTCTACCTTCCTTAAGCCTAGTACGCTGCTGATGCGAAACGTAATATTTCGGTGGTCTCCACTAGGAGAGCGAAATACTAACGAAAACCACAGCGGAAAAATATTTGCGGAGAGTTCTGTAAGCTGTCAAAAACAAATGACAAGTTGTAAAAAAAAAGTAATTTTGTCGCCAAATTACTTTTAGATGTAATTTTCTTGAAATAATTCTTGGATTTAAAAATTGTTCTTGTGACACATAGAGGATTTAAAATAAAACTCAGAACCGTTTAAATGATGGAAATTAAGCAAATACTTTGCGACTTATTAACTGGTTTATCTGCCGATTTGATGAAATTTCTATCAATTTTAAGAAAATCAATGAAATAGGGAGGTAAACCACTCTATAATTCGAAAACTACGTCCTTCATTGGGATGGTGTAAACGGTTATGAGTTCTAATTTATGGTTTCTTACTAATTACGGATACCATTTTCAAGTCCAAGAATTATTTCAAAAAAATTATATGTAAAGGAAATTTGGTGACAAAAAAATACATCTAAAAGTAATTTGGTGACAAAACTACTTTTGGTTTTGTTAATGCTTCCTTTGAAAGTATGAAGTGCTGATTCTAAAATGATATCGCTCGCCTTTTTTGGACAACCCGTTCCAAAGATATAGTTCCAAAGCTATTCACTGTTCACCTTGAAATACATAATCTGAAAATACTTTGAAGTGTATCTTTGGAACGGGTTACCCTAAAAACTTGATTGATACCTTTTTGTAATCTACTCTTGATACTCTCAAAATCAGCATCAAAAGTTTTTATGTAGAAGCCTTATTCTTATTGGAAAAAATCACTCTTGAAATACGCATATTTAGAATGATGTATGCGTATTCCTGGAGCTATTTTTTTTAATAAAACTTCTTTGCAAAAAATGTTGATTCTTCCTTTGAAAGTATGAAGTGCTGATTCTAAAAAGATATCGCTCACCTTTATGGGACAACCCGTTCCGAAGATATGGTCCATTATATTTATAGTCTGATTATATTTTTCAGATTATGTATTTCAAGGTGAACAGTGAATAGATTTTGAACTATATCTTTGCAACGGGTTGTCCAATAAAGGTGAGCGATATCTTTTTAGAATCAGCACTTCATACTTTCAAAGGAAGCATCAACATTTTTTGCAAGGAAGTTGTATTTAAAAAAATAGCTCCAGGAATACGCATACATCATTCTAAATATGCGTATTTCAAGAGTGATTTTTTGCAATAAGGCTTCTACATAAAAACTTTTCATGCTGATTTTGAGAGTATCAAGAGTAGATTACAAAAAGGTATCAACCAAGTTTTTAGGATAACCCGTTCCAAAGATACACTCCAAAGTATTTTCAGATTATATATTCCAAGAGAACAGTGAATAGCTTTTAGAATATATTTTTGGAACGGGTTGCATTTTCACTTGTTCATCAGTGAGTTTTCTTAGTGGGTTTGTACTTGACCGCTCTGCTACGCTGCGAATGCTCTTTGATCGATTCCCATTTTAACTATAGGTCTTGCTTCCTCAATTAATACTAAAATCGAATGAATAGTAAAAATGCATGGCCTTATATGTCAAATCCCATTGACAAGTGAACAGCTTGCAAGCAGCTTGATTTGCTATGAAATTCACGAGCAGGGCATCTGCCATACGATGGTTCAATATACATAAAAAAAAAAAAAAACTTCGTCCAGAAAAGAAAAAGAAGGTAGCGATGGCAATGCGAGGTAAGTGATTTGTCATCATCTTCTTTCTATCAACACAACAAAGGACTAGCGAGGTCATCACCTGAAATTGTAGACTAAATAACAATGTCCATCCCGTGCCGATTTTCACGAAGTAAACATTAAACAGATAATCTTAACTTGAGAAATAAGTTCTGGGGTATGGTATAAAATCGCCAATCAATGAGATCGGAAACAGGCTTTCTAAATAGAGGTGGGTATCGTTTAAGATGGCCTTTTTGCAACCAAACATTATTGTGGTAACGATGATTTCCTTAATTGTCGTCGGTGCAGCGGAAGGCCGCTTACCTTTGGCTTCCGGCCTGGATACATCTTGTCCCGACCAGGTCGGAAATTCGTATTCGTACTGCCAGTAGCGGCGGTCGATTTGATTTTTTCTTTGTGGCAATTGAGTTAATTTATGTGTTGAAAGTATGTAGTTAGAAATGGTGAGTGTTTTTTTATATTTATATGGTGTCAAAGGTCGCATAGAATTTAAAAGTTGGAGTAACAAATGTATTTTAAAAATCATGACATGGACAGTTAATTGCAGAACAAACTACTGAATCTTGATTATAATATTTTTATTTAGTAGTCACTTAAAATAAATTAATTTTAAAAGGACATAGGTTATTTTTAATCTAAGCACTAGCACTAGGTATGAGAAAAGTCGATAGTTGGTTATAATCAGCATTCCAAAAAAAGATCAGCTATATCTTGTTCGCCGATAAGATATGTGAAGGGTGTGCTTCTTTCCAACTTCCCATTTTCATTTTGCAGATTTAGTTTAGTCGATTTTAAAATTGGTTTTGATACAAAATTAGAATTGAATGTATTTTGAATAATTTAATACAGGAAATGCACAGAAAAACCAGACACTAGAGAAAACACAAAGCCAAAGAAAAATCAAGTAAGCATTACAAGAGCTTGACTTTTTTTTTATAAAAAAAATGTAATGTCAAAATTTCGCAAGTAATTAATGTGCAGGTCAATTAAATTGAGAACGAAAAGAGTGGAGAATTGTACTAAGAAATCTACTACAGCTATCCACTAAAATTACACATTTCGTCGTTCAGCAGCGTACTGGAATACGAAAAGTAGAACGAAATTTTTCGTTCATAATTTCGTCGTGTCATTTTTGTATGGGATTTTTCGTTTCGCATCAGCAGCGTACTAGGCTTTAATGATAAAAATCGTTAGAGCCGCTTATGAGAAAAATAAGATTTACGTTTTTGGCAAAAAAATGTATGGCAGGTATCGTTATTTTTGATCTTAAGAAAATGAAAAAAATGTGTGAGCATATTACACAAAAAACGGGATCTGCCAACTTTGAAGAAAATCTATTCACCAGACCAAGGCACACAGACAGACGGAATTGCGAGACCAAATTTTTCGTCTTCTCTATCATTGTAATGTCAAGTTTGAGCAAAATCTCGAGTGAGATTTTTTTTTACAAATCCAAAACTTGCCATATACATATGTATGTATTTTAGATATATAAAGTAGTACCTATATCGCAAGTAAAAATGTGAATTTCAAATAAACTGAAATAAGAAAAAATATACAAAAACAATTTTTTTATTGACGTTCAAAAATTGGAAGCCTTTCCAGACTTTTTCACACTATATTTTTCCGTATAAATTGCCAATTTTTGGACAAAAAAAGTCTTGATCAGACCTAATATTTGATCAAAAATTATTGTTTATTTTTAATTGCAACATAAGTACATTTTTTTTTTATACAAATGTTATTTATTGTGAAATTAAATTTTGTGTATTTATTTTTTTTTAGAAAATATTAAAGAAATATTATAACTATATAAATAATATTTTTATTTAATTTTTTCTAATATCTTGACATTTATGGAACAAGCCTGTAAAAGATTAAGTTGTTAGATATAAACAATTCAAAATGTTAAAAAATAGATTTTTAATTTCTGTTTCCAAACTTTTAAAATTCGTTGTAAAATATTTTTTTTAAAAATGTATTGTTAAAGAATGATGGTTTATACAACATTTTTTAACGTTAGCTTATTGTACTTAAATGTAATTTAATTTTAACTTTTAGTTTAATGGCGAATATTTCCAGCTATCCAAGGTAAATATGGTTCAATCCTTACGTAAAGATGAGGCAACGTAGAATTACAAAATGATCCGTAAAGCGAAACAATGCCATACTGGACAAACCGGAATTTTCCTCCAGGGCCATAGGGTGCTGTATTAAACATTGGCGTTCCAGAATCACCTTTACAATTAGTATTGATTTTGTTCTCTTCGCCAACACACATATGTTTCTCATTTAAATCAGTAAAAATGTGAATTGCTTTACATATTTTAGTATTTATTATGGGTGCACTTGCTCTAAAGTGCAAATTCGATTTGCGATTATTTTCCAATCTGTTCCATCCTGCAGTAAACATCCATCCTTTAGCTGATACTTTTGATTGAAATGTTATTGGAAGACATATTGGTATCACATTGCCTAAAAGCAAACATTTTTGTGTACATTACAAGTATATATAGAAGAAATTAAACGATATTTAATAAAATGGTTTCACCAATTTCATCATTTTTTTCAAAATCCGAGGAGAAATGGGGAATTCTTAGAACGCTAGAACTATCCCTTAAAAATTAAGTTTTTTTTAACATAATTTATGTATTTCTTTTTAATAATTCATATTTATGAAATTCTATTTTTTTATCTCCTTAGTTAAAATCGGTTCAGTTGAGAGATGGTTTTAACTTTTATATGTTTTCCTTTGATTTTCTGAAATATTGAATGGAAGGGGACTCTCTTGAGTTTCTTAGTTTAGTCCAAAAAATCTCTGAGACAGAAATTCCCAGTTTAAAAAAATATATAACTATAAGAGTAAAAAGGTAGGAGTAGGTAGATTAATATCCTATTCAGGGTTAAACATATAATAAAAGTGTAGGATGTAGTAGCTATATGTATTATAACTTTACCTATGTGATATATGCAATATAAATAATATTCAAGTTTTAAAAAAAAAAATATTTTCTTATTTATAAAATTTTAAAAACATTTTTAGGAAAAAAAATTAAACGCCATTTTGAAGTATTAATTAATATACATATACAATTTTTAATTAAAAAAAATTAATTTACTGGGTTATGAAATTTACTGGGTTAAAAAAACTATATTTTTTTTTAAATTTGACTATGCAGTTTTATTAACACTTCTAGGGACCATTTATATACAAGACATAATTTAAATCGGTTTATCCAATAGTGAGAAAGTCGAAAATATGAAAAGAAGTTCTATAGGAAGTACCGTTAATAAGAACGCAATATAAAATATTATTTTCCTTAAAAGTGAACTGTCGTAATATAAGAAAATACACACATTTTTTAATCAACATTCTTAGAACCGGCTTGGAGCAATACATTATTTCCTAACGTTTTTTTTATACATAACGTACCGTAGTTTTTGGTTTTAGGAAAATGTTTTTTTTAAGTATTCAAGATAATATCAAAGAACTACTAAGTACAAAGTTTCGAAAAGATCGATTGAGTAGTTTTCGAAATATTGAATTTTCAAATAAAATGATTTTTCATTTAAATTAAAAAAAAAATGTTTTCTAAAAATTTGGCTTACATTAATGTTTATACTTTCTAGGAGCTTCTGTATGAAAAAAAAATCAAATGAACCGTTTTCCAGAAAATCGAAAACCAAAAAAATGCTTCTACTAGAGGTACCAAAAATAACCATTTACAAAAAAAAATTACATTTTCCCTTCATTAGCTGATTTAAGTTGATTTTTTTTAAACCGTTGTAGCCATTTTGGAGAAAAATAAGATTTATTTTTTGGTAAAAACAAATGTACGCTAGGTACCGTTATTTTTCATCTTTAAAAAAAAATTTAAAAAAACTTGTGGGCATATTACCGAAAAACAATATGTACCAAATTTGAAGCAAATCTACCCAACCCTTAAAGCTATTCTGTGGACTCGAGGACAGACAGAAACAGACAGACAGGACCCACTTTTTTCGTCGTTGCTATCATTGTAATGTCAATCTTGATCAAAATCTTGATTTCGATATTTTTACGAATCCAACTTGCCATAATCACAAGTAAAAATCAGAGTTACTTTCTCGGAAATTAAAGAATGTTTTGTACATTTTTTGTATATAAACGGTTATTTATTTTGCGGTTTCAAAAGTATATGGCTGGAATTCGACATCTGTCAAACTAAGTTGTTAAACCAATTTTTTTTTCAGTTGAAGATCTGACATTTACAAAAATGGATCGCCTAACTATCGCACAACGCATAAAAATTGTTAAAACCTACTACAAAAATGGTGATTCTGCCACAGCCACATATCGTGCTTTAAGAGGAGATTATGGTTTACATAATCGTCCAACTACGCAAGCAATTGGCAAAATTGTGAAGAAATTTGAAGAGACTGGATTGGTTCCAGATATTGTAAGGCCTGTGCATCATCGCTCGCTCGTACCACTGAATCGGTGCTGTAAGTGAAAGTGTTGCCGAAGACCCGAATGTGTCGATTCATCGTGTCGATCTACACCTACATCCATATAAAGTACAGCTCACACAACAACTGACGCCAGCTGACCATTCACAACGTCGTAGAAACGTCGAATGGGTGCTTGAACAACAGACGGTGGACAGCGATTTTTCGAACAAAATTTTCTTCAGCGACGAAGCACATTTCTCACTCGGTGGGTATGTTAATGAACACAATTATCATATTTGGGGTTCTGCGAATCCTAAGTAATTGAAGAGAGGCCATTACATCCACAAAAAGTATTGTTTTGGTCGCTCTTTGCTCAGGAGGTGTGATTGGAACTTACTTCTTCGAAAACGACGATGGAACGACTGTCACCGTCAATTCGGAGCGTTATGGTCACATTATTACTGACTTTTTCTTGTCTGCTATTGAAGAATACGACTTGGAGAATATGTGGTTTCAACAAGACGGTGCCACATGCCACACAACTCGAGCGAATATGGCTTTATTGCAAGAGACATTTCCTGGCAGCGTAATTTCTCGTCGTGGCGATATCAACTGGCCACCAAGATCGTGCGATTTGACACCGCTGGACTTTTTTTTTTGTGGGGCTACGCGAAAGACCGTTTTTATGCAGATAAACTTTTAACTCTTAAGCACTTGAAAACCAACATTCGTCAAGTTATGGCTGAGAGAGATACCGACCAATATGTGTCAAAAAGTGGTCGAAAATTACCTCAAAAGAATCGATGCTTGCAACAATTCGCGTGGTGGTCATTTAAATGATGTTTCACACATAATGTCCACATTCAAACTTTATAATAAAAAAGAAATATCATGAAAAATATATTTTATATGTGTTTTATTTGCGTTTATTTTTAAAACCGCAAAATGGAAAATCTATTATTAAAACAAAGAACGAATCCGTTACCTTTATCAACAAAACAAAAACAAAATGAAGAAAGCGAAAAGTTTGACAACTCTCAACAGTTTGTTGGATTTGATCTTACTCCTGAAAATTGCCGCTCTTGTTAGTGTAAATTTAAAAAGATGGATATGCATACATCTAAGCACATTGGAAAAAGGAAAGGAAACAATCTATGCAGCGCAGAATATTTTAAAAATCGAAATTACTTATGCAACCATAAGAATAGGAAGGAATTATAACTGGATTTCGCAATAAGCAGAATTTTGTCATAAAGGAATTTGACTGTACATTAAATTTGTGCTTAAATATGTACTTACTTCTGAAAATCGCTTTGGTTTTGAGTCGGACAAGTCCAATATCATCAGTAAATGGTATTGAAGTAGGATCATAAACCTTGTATATTGCTTCTTCGACATTAATTTCCTGAACTGGTTCACATTTTCTGTTTATTTCATTGCCGCTGCAATCCTTGTCTTCCATTATTTTATATTCTCCCAGAACAACACTCACTCTGATAAAATAATAAAAGAAAATAGAATAATACAATAACATATTAAACAAAAAAACAACCTTACAGAGTCTTGTTTTCCAAACGAATGCAATGAGCTGCAGTCAAAACATATCTTTCAGAGATCAATGAACCATCACAATCTGGAGTTTTAGTTATACCATCAAAATATACAAGTAATGCCATCCAGGGAAATTCAACCATATGCTCAGCTACCAAATCGGAATCAGGGATGCCGCATTTTATGGCTTCGAGAATGTCCATCCCAGTTTCGATATCGTCATCTGTTATTGAGCCACTTTGTCGAATAATAGGCTTTTCAAAAATATCATTTTGATCTATTAAGATTGGTGGATTTTGTTTATTAAATTGATCAATTAACACACAAGCTTCGATGTTTGGAATATTTGCAAGACCATACATTAAGGCTATCAGCAACAAATTTAATATGGCACTTTTCGATTCCATGGTTAAAGACGCACTTAATCCGTAAAGCCTTGGGATTCGAATGAAAATTATGAAATGATGAAAAAGTTGGGATTTGTTGATGATGTTTTTAAATTTGCATTGTCATTCTTAGAGGCAAAAGATAAGCTCTTTTTGCAACCAAGTGCGAATACAGGGTGGTCCATTTGTCGTTTGTATATTTAAATATTTTGTTTTTTGAAAAACGTGCTATATTGAATGCCTCAGAGTCATTTTCGAGCAAATGATCTTTAATTAGGGATAGAAAACGTTTCAGCCGAAATTATGTACATATATGTGTATTTCGTTGTTGAGTTAAATTTCTAGTTTTAAAATTATTATTCTTTAAACAATTAATTTAGCCAAATGGATTGACCAGTTCAGAAAAGTGCACGTGATTGTTGAAATCTAATTTTTCTTTAGCATCATTTTCATTCTGAACGAGTATAACAATTTAAATACACATAAAACTATTTTGTCCAATGTTTTGGGCCAATCATTTTATGTAAATGTTTTAAAATAATCCAGTCGAGTATTTCTCGTAATTCAGCATTGAACAAAATGCAATAAATGGTAACAGTTAATTTATTCTTGTTTTTGTTATTAACTTTTTGAGAAGGTGTTTCTTTTATAAAATAGAATTCCATATACAGGGTGGCGCACGAATCGTGCTACAATAAGAAATTTAAATAACTTTTATTTTAATCGATGTATTTCAATATTTTTTTTATGATTGGATTAAAAATTAAATTTTATTTTAAATAACTAATGGTTTTTAAAGATCATAGACCGCAAATGACCTCCACGCTCATCCACGCATATTCGACACCTGATCAGAAAATTGTTCATTGCGGCCTGAATGGTTGAAATTGGAATCGCCTCAATTATTGTCTTAATTGACTGCTTCAATTCAGTCAAATTCCTGGGTTTCGTTTTGTACACTTCCTGCTTGACATAACCTCATAATGGGAATTTTCTTTGGAGCTCGGCTTTGTGTGGCTACGTGTGCACTTGCTCCATCTTGTTGAAAACAAATCCTGCTGAAAGGGATACGTCTTCGGCGAAGTTCTGGGTAAAAAAACTTTTAAATAATGGTCCCCATTGACAATTGGTGTTACACCGTTTTCTTCAAAGAAGTATGGCCCGACAATACACCTTGATGAAACTGCGCACCACACAGTGACTCGTTCTGGGTACAGTTCCGTCTCATGGAGCATTTTTGGATTAGATTTACTCCATATACGGCAATTTTGCTTGTTAGCATTGCCGTTTAAGTGAAAATGGGCCTCATCAGACATGAATAAACAATTTATCAATGTGTTGTCTTCTTCGGCCATTGCAATCATTTTTCGGCAATATTCCAGGCGAACAGCCAAATCCTGAAGGTTTAACTTGTTTGTAATTTGGAGTTTGTACATAAACAAGTTTAAGTCCTCATGAAATATCCGTTGTAATGACCGTCTGCTAACTCCAATTTTGCCCGATAAGTTTCGAGTCGAAACACTTGGATTTGCCTGTATTGCCCATGCAACAGCCACGATTGTATCCTGAACCCGAACATTGGGATCTCGATGATACGGTCTTCGTTTGATGCTTCCAGATTCGGCAAACATATTCACCAGCCTCATAATGGTCCATCTGCTCGGGGGAGTACCGCCAAACTCCAGCCTAAATTCCCTTTGGACGGAAATGACGGATTGCAAAGAATGGTATCGCTGCACTATCCAAATTATTTTTTTTTCAGTATCCCAAGCATCCATTTTATAAATCTAAATAGTAGCCTATAAAATAAAAAAAAATAAGCCGATTACTCACACTGAAAAAAAGTTATTACGTTTTATTTTTGTAGCACGATTTGTGTACCACCCTGTACCACTGAAATTACTCAACCAAGTAGAAGACTTAGCATTATATTTAATCGGACTTGTCATTCGAATGATTTCAGATGATGTATGGAGATATCTCGAGATAATGTGAGAATTGATTATAATCGATTATTTCATTCGAATCTGCACATTATTAATTTAATTTAAAAAATCAGTGAATTGACTTAAATCAACTGGCATTAGATCCACTGTTTTATCGCTCTTTGAATTTTATCAGCATTGTAGTATGAATGAGGAAGAGATGTGATTCGAACAGGATATAAATAGAGATCTATATGCCATACAACTAAACAGAATGAACGCAATAATAGATGAACACCTAATTTGGCGGAATTGGCCGTACTTAAAGTCTCCGCTAGCAAACTTATATTAAAAGACATGTTGTGTGAAGCCAAAACTATTTATTAGTGTTTTTGTGCATAATTAACTACAAATTCCCAAAAAAGTGTTCGGAACCTTGGCTCTCAAATGATTTTCATCAGACCTAGCCCTTATGTTCATATTATATAAATGATGGTGTTTAAATACTAATTATGCAGAATGTATTATCCCGATTAAACACAAATTATTGCTGTTTGAAAAAGCAACCCATCATTTATTTCTAAGCAAATCAGATATGGTACCGATAAGTTGACATAAGATCTTTATCACCTGATGTGTTAAAGGATACATCTTCTGTTAAATTAGAACAAAACTCCAATGAAGAAAGCACATCGAGCAATTAGAGTTAGATGAATGACCTGCTAAATTCGAAACCGCTTAAAATACTGTGACGGAAAATTCATATTCAAATTTATCTCGTCTCACTATTTGAATAAAGTATTAAAAATCTAACAAAACAAGAAAAATAAAATAAAACAATTATCTCAAATGTGTATTTTTTTAACCACCCGTTAGGTATTAAATATATTGGTATTGTGAATGTGATCACATGCTTGTGGTAATAGCGTATATACTTTGAATCGTGATTAAGCTTAAGTATTGAAATTGATTAAGGTTATCACTGGTTATAAAATATTCACAATTTATTAAATATTAAATCTGCTAAAGTCAAAGTGATATTGATATTTGGTTTGTTTACACATTTAATGTAGGCCGCATTTATACGATGCGATTGTCAAGCTTCATCTCACAGTAATGTCACTAGCATTTTCGTTCGAAACAAAAAAAAATTCCTATAGTTAGGTAGTTCTATGCTCACGTTATCTATTATATATAAATCTTGTGTCACGTTGATGTGTTGAATGAACTCCAAAACTATGTAACCGATTTTCATGTTTTTTTTTTTGAAATGTTTATTTTGCTGGTGTTCCTAAGATAGGATAGTTTGTAATACTTAATACTTAAAAATAACCACCTTGATTATTTCGAAAACGGCTCTAACGATTTTGATCAAAAAAAGTGTTTGAACTATTTTAGGTATAGTATACATTTGGGTCAAACGTACAATTTTTTTTTGATTTTCGACTTACTCATAAACGGCTAGACGGATTTCTATAAAAAAAAATTATATAGGAGGTCCTTCAAATTATAAATAATATTGCATAACAAAATTTTCGAAAAATATTTTTTGGATTTTTGAAAAAAAAATATTTTTTTTCTTTGAAAATTCAATATTTTGGGAACGTGTTAATGATTTTTTTTTGAAATTTCGTTTTAAGTTTATAAATAATAATAATTTATTATTAAATATTTAAATTTCCCACACCAATAGTTTAGAACAAAAAACGGGGTTGGGGTCAAAATTCTTTTAACAAAATTCTGCTTTTAAAATTCTGCTTTCAAAATTCTGCTTTTTAAAATTGGAAAACGTTAAAAAGCGCGCGCTTTTAACTTTTTCCAAACCTTTGTTTTCTTTATTATTTGCAGAGTTCTGATAAGCAGAGTATATACTCTTACTTTCTTAAGGGCCAATTTTTCAATAGGCAGTTAAGCAGTGCATATTCTCCAGATAGAGCAGAAATCAGTTTTTCATCAGTCAGACACAACTTAATCTAGGAATAAATTTATTACTTATGGAATAAAGTTATCTGCTCAGAACCGAATAAGGAGTTATTCTGAGTAATAAAATAAATAGCTATTTTCGATGTCAAACACATTTTAAAAAATTATTGCTTTGAAATAAACGTTAAACAAAAATTAAGTTCAAATTAAATTATTCTTTAGATTGGTTTTTCTTGATTGAAAAATTCGATGTTGTTATCCGGTTGTTTAAAAGACAAGCAAGTTTATTGCTCTGGCAACTAATTGCATGTTTATCTGGGGATTGAAAAATCGGCTCTAAGAGTTTTTTCTAGTTTTCTAGTTTTTTTCATACTTAAGTTAAGTTGTTTTTTACTTAATTTTCTATACTAAAATTTTTCTTAAATTTTTCCAAAAAAAATAATTGGTATGGCAATCTTAAATATGATGTAACTTAAAAACAAAGTTTTAGAAAAAATTGTGTTGAATTTTCAAAAAAAAAATATTTTTTTTTTAATTCAAAAAACTGTTTTTGAAAATTTTGAAATGCAGTATTATTTAGAATTCAAAGAACCTCCAGTACAGACATTTTGATGGAGTTTAGCCGTTTATGATAAGGTCGAATATAAAAAAAATCCTTGTATATGGCAGGTCGTTAATAATAAAATATGTAAATAAAAAATGTTTACCCAAAATGTACACATACTTTTTTTTAAATCAAAATCGTTGGAGCCGTTTTCGAGATAATAAAGATGTTAAAAATATTTGTATGGCAAGTACCGTTATTTTTGGGGCTAAAACAACGATCAAAAATCTAGCTTAGACAATCACCTAAGACGCCTAAGTAGCTAGTTGCAGCCGCTTAGGCTGTAGATCGTTTTACAGACAGATAGACAGACGTGTTCTCTATCAATGTAATGTCAAGTTTGAATCAAATCTCGAGTTCGGTTTTTTTTTCCAAACGCAAAACTTACCTTTATCGCAATTAAAAAGTGAAATAAATTAAAAAAAAAATAAGCAGAATTTTTTTCATATTTGTTGAAGAACAGAATTTTGTTAAGTAGAATTTTGAAAAGCAAACAAAAAAATGAAAAAAAGCAGAATTTTGAAGATTAGAATTTTCATTTTAAAAGTAGAATTTTGAAAAGCAGTATTTTGAAGCCAGAATTTTGACCCGCTACCCAAAAACGACTTTAAAAAATGTTTAAATTCTTAACAGAAATCTTTTTCATAAAATGTGATTTTTTTATAATCTTACACGCGCTCTAGGGATTATGATTACCCTTTTAATGTTTTTAGCAGAGCGCGGTCGTCATGTGAAAGAAGAGAAAGAGGGATAAGAAAGATGTGTGGCGCGAGTTGGTTGTTGTCTCAGATTTATCTCTAGGGATGGCGGCATCATACGATGTGATTGAACAGATACGTACGATCCAATTGTGCATTTTATTTTATATTCCATATACAAAAAAAGAGAAACGTGAAAACAATATATATGAACGGGTATCTGCGTCGTCGTTGTGAGAAAATCAGGACTCACACTTCATTAATTTTATTTAGTATATCTTCTTACCTCTTCTTATAATAGTTATAAAGAACAATCCAAATTATGTTTGTGCACTAACTACTTTTTTTGGCTGGATCGATTTGAATGAAATTTTCAGAAGATTTAGGCCATGCTGGAAAAAGGCATATAAGAAATCTGTTTATATATTTTACAGCTGAAGGTGCCATCGATCGTAATCATGTTGCGATGATTCCAGCCATGATCATATATGACAAATGAAAAGGACAGAAAGTCCTTATCCCACGAATTCCGATTATTCCAACTGGCCTTAAATTCCAATTCAATTGGATTCAGTTCCACATTAGATTGGCTTTTGCGATGACAATGAATAAATCAGAAAGCCAATCGTTGTAAGTCTGTGGAGTAAATATCGGATTCCGCTGTTTTTCGCACGGTGAGCAGTACGTTGCCTGTTGGCGTATTGGCAAATTGTCTTCATTGTTAGTTTTTGCACCGGAAACAACGGAAACAAATCGAAACTCATTTATCATCATATCACTCTTCACTGATTTTGATTCCATTCAAATAAATCAAATTGCAATTTGAACTATCTGTGTTTTATTATAAGTCTATGGTTTATATGAAGGCGTTAAATTGTGGCGAGACGAAGTTCGCTGGGTCCGCTAGTATTTAATATTTTGAATTGAAACAACAACAAATCCAATCTGGCAATAATTTTTGTATTAAAAAAAATTAATTATAATATGTAGCTTATTCGAATGATGATTTGTGATGGTTTTGTAGTGATTATATCTAAAAACTTAAATTTCCGGCTATCCAAGGCAAGAATTTTTCAACTCTAGAAAATATACTTGGAAATTCTAAACCACATTCGAAGCTACCACCGGAAACAACACCAAACTGTACATATCGTATACCTTTGCGAAAGGGTACAGTATAAAATATCGGCCCTCCAGAATCACCTAAACAAGTGTCGATTTTTTTGTCACCTCCTCCGGCGCACAAATGATTCTCGGTCAATTTTACAACCTTAAGGGCCTTATCACAATAATCATTTTCTCGTAACGGAATCACTGCCTTTTGTAAAATTGTAGCCGGAACACCGTTTTCTACTTTACCCCAACCAGCGATTATCATACGATCCACAACAGCAGCTTTTGATCGTTCGGTTATTGGTAAGCAAACTGGACGAACGTTACCTTCAAACAATAACAAGAAAATAAAATTATTTAAAATATTTTGTTAAGAAGTTTTGAACTTACTGAGGAAAGTGGCTGAGCTAATTAATCTAACAATCCCAATATCATTGATGAAGCCACTTGGACGAAAGTCTTTGTGATATATTGACTCTTCTACGTCAATTTCTTGTAAGGCTGGGGCACATTTTCTTTTACTGCCGCTGCCCGCACAGTCTTCAGTTGACGCAGTATCATGCTCACCCAAGCGTACACTTACCCTAAAAATTTTAAATAATATATATAAATATAAGTTTTCTCTTGAGGCCCGTTTAGTTAAGCAAAGTAAGGGTTATGTTTAAAAATGTTTTTTAACAAAAATATCTAAAAATACTATTTCACTCAGCAAAATTCGATTTTGTGTTTTTTTTAATTAAAATCGGTCGAGACGTTAAGGCGAAATTCGTGAAAAATAAAATATTTCGTTCTATGAGGGAGACGCAATTTAAAAAAGTTCGTGCATTTTGGTAAGTCACAAAAATCTATATTATCCAAAAAATTTATAAAACGGAAAATTGTTAGAAAATGACTTTCCTTTCTACTGTGTGTTTTGACAGCTAGAAAAAAAATTCAAATTTACCTCTATAAAACTCTCCAAAATCCTCCAAATAGGCTGCGTCATCAGAACAGGCCCATAAAATTATCATTCCTCCAGATTTATAAGAGCGTCTTGGCCATTTTCAATTTTTAAGCAACTTAAGGTCAATTATTATTTCGAGAAATATTTTTTTTAAAAACAAATAGTTATATCAAACATTGTTGAGAATAAAATTAACAAACATTTTGTACGAAACGATTTTTTTTAAATATCAGGACGGAACCATCAATCGGAGATGAACAATATTGTTAATGGGAAATAACTGTACACAGTTTTGAAGCTTATTTTTCAATGTGTCATTTTTTAAAAAGGTAAGCTCAGAAGTATAAGATGTAAGTGATCTAAGCAATCTAATTCCAATTAAAAGGATTACTCAGTAAAATTGCTCAATTTTGTTGTCAAATACTGAGGAAATCAAAATGGTTTCGCGTCCTCACTTTTTGAAGGAGTGAAATCACATTTTATGAACTGACCAAATACTGCAGGATGTATCTGATGAATACCTTCCGCCGAGAAACAAAGTTTTCGTTCACTTTTTCTTGCAGTTTTGAGCATAATATGTATGTTATCCATAACACGAATATTTATGATTTCTTATTTCTATAGAAAATTAAAAATTCGGAGTAAAAAGAGTTACTTATTGTTAAGTTATTGACCAATTGGTTGAATTATTATAGGTGTTCGAGATTTAAATATATCTCTTTCGGCTGTTTTGGTCGTAATGTTTTTTTAATGAAACAATTTCATTTCCTTTCCAGACGTTTCGACGGTGGTTGCCGTCTTCTTCAGGGGATCTTTTATTAACAAAAATAAAATGATCATATTATACACATAAGAACATTTAGTGTAAAATTTTGGCAAACTTACATTTAGTAAGTATTACAGATAAACGTAAATAATACAATGAGAGACAAATATAAAGCAATGTTTAAAAAAAAAATGTATGATATAAAAAAAAACTTCGATTGCAGTTTAGTCGGCTTTAAATTTTTACGGATTCTGCCTAGTCACCAAAGAGCAGTAAACTGATGAAATGTTCTGGCTGTCTTGTTTACGATTCATATTGTTTTTGTTATTAATAATATAAAGCGTTTCTAGTGTATACTGTTTGGAGACATGTTTTTCCCTTTCCAGGATTTCCACTCTGTTAAGATCTGGTTTGTGTCCACGCTCAATGGAGTGTAAGGCCAATGCTGTCTTCCCAGTGCTTTTTAAATTAATGTCGGATTTGTGGTTGGAAATTCGTTGACGAAGAAGTTGTTTTGTTGTACCGATATAGGAAAGATTGCAATTTTCTTCCGCATTGCCACGACAGTTATTGTCCAAAAGATTGTCCAAAACTAAATCGTTAATGGTAGGAGAAAGTGGATTTCCCATTGGCATTCCATGAATTTGTCTGTATAAGTTATCTTTATACTGAAGGTAATTGTTTTCTTTAAGACAAAAATCCAACAACTCTATGAATTTGGTTTGGCTCAACTGTGTATGTTTACTAATTGTCTCCCATTTTTTCCTAATGATGGCTTCTGCCAGTTGTACAGGAACATTAGTAAATAATGATACAACATCATAAGATACTAAAACATCAGTTTGTTCTAGAACCAGATTATTTACCTTATCTTTAAATTCATAAGAACTTTTAATTGAGTAGACCGAATCTCTTGTCACGCACTGTAAAATTCTCCCCAAGTATTTTGCAAGTTCATAATAAGGAACTCTCATTGATGACGTTATAGGTCTAAGAGGCATATTTGGTTTGTGAATTTTCGGTAATCCATAAATTGCAGGTATTTGTGCTGTATATGTCGTCATCACTGTCTTTTGCCTATCATCAATTAAATTGTTTCCATGTAGACATTTCACCAGTTCATTGTTTTTATTTTGCAGAGAAGAAAGAGGGGTTCCCCGAGTAGTGCGGTATACAGAACGATCAGACAATAGGTCTTTCATTTTGTTATCGTAATCTACGAGATTCAGTGCAACTGTGGTATTGCCTTACACTCCATTGAGCGTGGACACAAACCAGATTTTGACAGAGTGGAAATCCTGGAAAGGGAGAAACATGTCTCCAAGCGGTATACTCTAGAAACGCTTCATATTATTAACAACAAAAACAATATGAATCGTAAACAAGACAGCCAGAACATTTCATCGGTTTACTGCAGAATCCGTGACAATTTTAAAACCGACTAAGCTTCAATCGAAGTGTTTTTTTTATATCATTTTTTTTAAACATTGCTTTGCATTTGTTTTTCATTGTATTATTTATGTTTATCTGTAATACGTAGTAAATGTAATTAGCCAAAATTTTACACTAAATGGTCTTATGTGTATAATATGCTCATTTTATTTTTGTTAATAAGAGATCCCCTGAAGAAGACGGCAACCACCCACCGTCGAAACGTCGGGAAAGGAAATGAAATTGTTTCATTAAAAAAACATTACGACCAAAACAGCCGAAAGAGATATATTTAAATCTCGAACACCTATAATAAAAAGAGTTACTCCAAAAAGCCAATTCACAAAGTTTTCATGAAATGTTTCGAACCAGCTGGAACTTCTAGCTGTCACGTTAAAGTTGATACGACCTCTGAATAAAAATGACAAAAACTTCTTGCAATCTGATAAATTAGTTCGAAAGATATAGTAATAGAAAAGTAGTAGTTCTGGTTAAAAAACAACCGATGAGATAGACAGTGTAATATTGGCATCACTCAACCGTTTTATTTTGACGTTTATGAGTCTTATATATCTCCTTCTTTAAATGAGATTCTTTTTTAGTTAGTTAAGTGTTTGAGTTGTCAAAAAATTTGTTTGTGTACATTTTTTAATCAGAGCATTAAGAACTTCGAATATGTGTTTCTTTTTCGTTATAAACATATTAGAGTCCGACTGAGGATTTTGAATTAATTGCTGAAGAGACCAAACGTCATGTGTGCCGAGAGCGAAATCTGAAGATACAAAAATTACAAAAATGGCGGAAGGAGCTGTCAGACTAATTTCAAATTAATGACAGCTAAGAGCTTAGGTGTATTTAAAAAACAAATCAGAGTGTTCGGTGGTCACGTTGCTGCTTGGAACTAATTCACAAGTTGCTTAAAGTTGTTGTTCGCTTTTGTACTACCGATTCCATCATGGATGTAGTTGAAGGCTCGTAAGACTTACTCGTAAGTAGTAACACACGTAAATTGTAGGGGGCTTTACTGGATTATCCCTTTTCGATTTGTACTTCCATTGTTGATACAAAATTACACAGAGTGCTTCCAAAACCACAATTGAAATTTCTAATTTAAAATAAGCTTTGTTGTACAACTTGACTATCTCTACATAATTTTTATACTCGTAGTATTGGAATATATCTAAACAATTTTTGAAAAACAATTGAAATAGTTCAGTTTGTATTGTTCTACAGATAAGCATACAAACAGACTTTCAGGTCTAATACTATGTTCCCACTAAAGCGATATTTGAGATTTCAGCAGGAAGCTTTCGAGATTTCAAATTGGTGTTCATACCGCTTAATCCACAATTTTGTCTTTCAAAAGCACAAACAACAACCATTTTTGTTTATCTAATCCATCAACCCAAGCCACATTGTCAAATAAAAATTCATACTCTCTCTTTTTATCACCTTATCGTTAGAGTGAAGGATCGTAATTTGCAAATGAAAAACTTTTCACCTAATTATGGTGAAGGTTAAAATGGACTCGTTCAATATGAATTTAATGTGATTTCGTTGTGATTTCAAACAAATCTCGGTTTTCGAAATCCCAAAACTATATGGTGAATTGCGAAGACTTGGACTGAAATCTACGAAATCCGTGGTTTCGATTCGGTGGGAAAATAGTATAACTTTTTTTGTTTTCACTATCAACTTTATCATTTGATCAAAATCTCGATTTTGATTTTCTGCAAATGCAAACTTGTATCGATTCCTAACTAACAGAAAAAAAAATAATAAAAGTTTTTCTTACAATTTCTTGCTTCCAACTCGAATGCAATGAGCAGCCGTTAAGACATATCTGTCTGTAATCAAAGAACCACCACAATCAAGCGTTCTCTCCACACCATCAGAATAAACCAACAAAGCCATCCACGGGTATTCGGACAGATTGGCATCTTCTCCATTTGAAATTTTGTCAGCGTCACTTTTGCCGCACTTAGTTTTAAATTTGTCCAGAATACTCATTCCAGCCTGAACTTGTCTGTCGGATACTTCGGAACTGCGACGTATTTTGGGGCCAGCAGATGAGTCTTCTGTTGTTTGCGGTGGCGGGGGAGGACCCGTCTCTTTTTCTGTAGTTGCCCCATTATCAACGCTATTAGCATCACAGCACACATAATGCTAATAAGAATATAAAAATTGTTAAATTATTTTAGTAAAATGTTTGAATCATTTGAATAAATTTCCATTTTAACTTACAACTTTGTTGTCTGTTTTACAATGTGATCGTTTAACGAGTTCTGAAACAGAAGGCGGAAGAGGTCTGGGAGCAGCTTTCAGTAGTTCCGTTATTGTTTTGCATGATAAAATGGGGACGCATTCTCCTGTTTGACCTTGAAGTGTTGTACAAGAATTTTCTGAAATGAGAAATACAAATTTGACATGAACAACTTATTTGAGCATGTATATTGGTTTAAGCAGACTTGATGTCTAGCTGAGTCTTCAATACCATTTGCAGCTTATTTCATGCGGAAACATTGATTGATTAAAGTTAAATTGCCTATAAGATCATGAACTGTTATAGTTTTATTATTTTACTTATAGACAAAACAAATAGCAGTGGTCTAAGGTGACTACCTTGAGGAACACTCGAACTCGAACGGTAACGTGGTTAGATATTGATGATCTTAAGACAACTCAATAATGGTACTTTTCAAGACACAACCACTAAAACTGAAATAGCACGTTTTAGCAATGCGATCACTTTCACGGTGCAACCGTCTGTCGTGCGCTCTAACGATATTTATAAAATTGTTGGCGTACATATTTTTGTCAAAATAGTTCAAGATGTATTACTGTTCTTCAATCAGATTGAGCACAGATGATCTTAATGTTATTTCCCTGAGCAGAAATCAAATTTTTTTTTAGCTGTTTGAACGAACACGTGCCATACAAATATTTTATTTTTTTTTTCAATTTTTTTTTAAAAACAGGTTCAATGATTTCGATTTAACACCCAAAGTGGTTTTAATAAATATATAAACATTATTTAAAAGATTTTTGGTTATCTAATTTATCGAGACATTACAACTAATTTGGTTTCAATTTTTAAAAAATAGTAAGCATTCCAAAATGTTTGAAAAATATTCAACATTAAATTAAAATAACAAAATTTTTTCAGTACAAAATATTATTTAAGATTAAAATAAACAAAAAATGCACGATTGGATCGCACGTATACTTGCTTTTATGTTCGATCAAATTATATGCAAAAGATTCCTGTTAAGAATTAAAATATATATTTTTTTAAGTAATTTTTTACTTAATTTTTTTATATACTATAGGTAGTATAGGTATTTCTTTAATTTTTTTCTAAGAAAAAATGGCAAACTTAAACACAAAATTTCAGAAACAAAAATCATCCACCTGTTTTCGAGATATTGAATTTTCAAAAAAATATATTTTTTTTTTTCAAAAATCCAAAAAAAATATTTTTCGAAAATGTTGGTATGCAGTATTATTTATCATTCAAAGGACCTACTAAGAATAATTTAATAGAAATCCATCGAGCCGTTTATGAGAAAGTCGGAATTCAAAAAAATGGTTGTATGGCTGGTACTAACGGTAACAAAATATTTAAAATATTAAAAAAAATATGTTTGACCAAAATGTAGAATATACCGAAAATAGTGCACAGACTATTTTCTATCAAAATAGTTAGCGCCGTTTTCTAGATAATTTAATTGATAGAAAATATTGTAAGGCAAGTATCGTTATTTTTGGGTGTAAAAAATAATTCAGAAATATATATGAGATTTACAGACAGACAGACGGAAAAAAATTAAAGATGATTTTTTTTTTAATTCAAAAAAAATATTGTTCGAAAATATTGGTACGCAATATTATTTAGAACTTGATCTTTTAATATATTAACATTTTGATCGAAATCCGTATACTCGTTTATGAGAAAGTCGTAAGCCAATAAAGTATTTGTATATACCGTTAGTATCAAAAAAAAATGTTTGGACCAAAATATAGACTATATTAACAGTAGTGCACATAGGTATTTTTACTTGCGATTATAGTTACCATAAGGCAAGTTATGTATTCGTAAAAAATTTTTTTTTTCTAACAATCAAACATGACATTACGATCATAGAGAAAAAGTGGGTCCCGTAATTCCGTCTGTCTGTCTGCCTGTCTGTCTGTCTGTAGAACGATCTACGGGCTGAACCGATTTGGTTCAAACTTGGTGCTCAGGCGTTTTAGGTGATGGTCCCAAATAATAAATTTTTGAATCGTTGTTTTAGCCCCAAAAATAACGGTACTTGCCATACAAATTATTCTACCATCTTAATTATCTCGAAGACGGCTCTAACGATTTTGATAAAAATTGGCGTGTGTACAACTTTGAGTGGCTGAAAAAAATTAAAAATATTTTGTTATAAACGGTATCTGCCATACAATCATTTTATTGATTTCCGACTTTCTCTAAAACGGCTCCACGGACTTCGATACAAAATTTTATACAGGAGCTCCTTCAAATTCTAAATATTATAGCATTTCAAAATTTTCGAAAAATAGTTTTTTTTGGATTTTTGAAAAAAAAAATATTTTTTGTTTTGAAAGTTCAATATGTCGAAAACGGGTGGACAATTTTGTCTGAAATTTTGTTTTTGAATTTATATTATTAAACATTTAAAATATTCATAAAAATTTTTTTTAAGAAAAAATTTAAGAATTTTCATATATAAAAATTAATTGAAAAACGACTTTAAAAATACATTTAGCCGTTTCTATTAAGAATCTTTTGCACAAAATGTGATCGAACATAGGAGCAAGTACGTGGATCTAGTGCATTTTAAGAAATTTTTATTTTAAATCGAAATGGTTAGAGCGGTTTTCGAGATAATTAAGATGATAGAAAAAATCGTATGGGGGATACCGTTATGGTTGGGGCTAAAAAACGATTCAAAAATCTATTTGAGATATTCACCTAAAATGCGTAAATAACAAGTTTAAAGAAAATCGCTATAAATTGTTGTACAGACAGACAGTCGGACAGACAATTGACCCATTTTTTTTTGGTGTTCTCTATAATCGTAATATCAATTTGATTAAAATGTTGAATTCTAATTTTTTTTCATATGCAAAACTTGTCCAAACAATATTGTCGAATTTGGAACTCAGAAAATCCTGACGAGAAACAAATTTATCCACACAGAGGAATTTGGTCAGGCGACGTAGTTGGGCCTTACTTTTCTTAAAATAAGGGCGGAGTTGCCACATGTTGTTTCAGCAGCACGTGGCCACCCGCTATGTATATTTCACATGAAATAATCAATTTATGTCAGCAACGATTTCCAGACCAAATCATCTAACTAAATTCCGAACCGATTTACTGCCATGCAATTTATTTCATTTGGGTTTTGTGAAATATAAGCGTTATGCGAAAATAAAACCAGAAAAAGTTGATGAGTTCAAGGCTGATATCCAACGCGTCATCAGCCACATCTTTGTTAAAATTAATTTGAAGTTTCATGAAAAGAACATTGACCTTTAGTTAGAGCTGCGGGGGATATTTACCCAATATTTTACTCCATACTTAATCGGAAGATGCAAAAAACATATCACAATTCAGTCAAAAAATACTTGTTATTATTTTCAAAATGAAATAGGGCACTCTTATCGATACACCCTATACATCAAATAAATATTTACGAACTTAATTTATACATTATAATAAATTAAATATTAAATTCGAGTCAGGCTTTTCAATTTATAGTTTTTTAACGGGTATCCAACACTACTTT
Source organism: Philhelius pedissequus (assembly GCA_910595825.1). NCBI lineage: Eukaryota > Metazoa > Arthropoda > Insecta > Diptera > Syrphidae > Philhelius > Philhelius pedissequus. The sequence continues at coordinate 46,470,532 of OU343162.1, forward strand.
GTCTTTTTTAGTACGAGAGACAACAAAAGCTTTTTTCCCAGTACGCTTTGAACTCAGAATGTACCGATTTGTTTTTGATTTCAATTGAAAAAATAATGTTTTCTACAGATTTAAACTTTACACTGACGATTTCAATCACTATAATATTTATTTACATTCGAATGCACATCATAACAAAATAAAAAAAAAAAACATTTTGTTAAGCTAAAACTTAATAAACAACAACACACTGATCATGTGCTCGTCAACTATGAAAATATTATTTCTCTTTGATATTTGGAAAAAAAATCAACATTCACACTTTAAAATAAAACTCACGTGCGTGCACTTTGTAGCAATTGAATTTTAAAGTTAATACAATGAGTACTATAACGAACTTAAGCAATCTTGTCATCATTGTTTCAAATTTTGGTTTAATCTCAGATTCACCTTGACTAGCAGTTTTATGATTTGATATCGTCGAGTTATAAATATGACTAAAGGCTTAGACTGAGGTTATAAAAGTATGATGGACCGGCAAAAGTGTGTGTTATTTGAAACTTGTTTTGATTTTTTTAATTTGCATTGAAAACTTGTTACCTACTTACTTCTATCTGCGAAATACAGATACAATTAAAAACACATTATAAGCTTTTCAATAGCGAACTTGTTTTTTGATTTTTATTTTAGAATATTTATTTATGAAAAAAAAATGTCAATTCAAAAATTTGTTCATAAATAATAAAATTATAGTATATTTGTAATTCTGGTTTATAGACAATACAATCCTAAAAATAAAGCAACTTTTTGTCTGTATTATTGAATAAATCTAATAAAAATAATATGTACGACTGGATCGCACGTACTTGCTTTTATGTTTGATCATATGATATGCACAAGATTCTCAGTAGACTAGCTAAATATATTTTAAAAGTCGTTTTATAATTATTTTTTTATAAACAAAAATTCTTTAATTTTTTTATAAGTAAATATTGGTATGTCCATTTAATATGTTCGATAATATAAATTTTAAAAATATTAAAAAAAATTGCTTACCCGTTTCGGAAATATTGAATTTTCAAAAAAAATTTTTTTTTTTTTCAAAAATCCTAAAAATAATTTTTCCAATTTTTACTTGCGATTATAGGTACTATGAGGCATGTTATGTAATCGTAAAATTTTTTTTTTTTCTAACAATCAAACATGACATTACGATCATAGAGAACACCAAAAAAGTGTGTCCCCAATTTCCGTCTGTCTGTCTGTCTTTTTTTATTTTTTTTTACGAATACATAAATTGCCTTATAGTACCTATAATCGCAAGTAAAAATCAGTTCATTAACGAAGGGAAAGGGTACCTTTTAATAATTTTTTTTAATTGTTTTTTTTTTTGGTAACTCTAGTAGAACCATTTTTTTGGTTTTCGATTTTCTCGGAAATGGTTAATCTGATCTTTTTGAAATTTTTTACACAGAAGCTCCTAGAAAGTTTAAACACTATTGTACGAGTATACCAACATTTTTCAAACAATTTTTTTTTTGAAAATAATTTTTTTTTGAAAATTTAAAATTTCGAAAACGACTTAATAGATTTTTCTAAACTTGGTATTTGGTAGTTTTTTGACATGCTCTTGAATATTTAAAAATATATTTTTCTGAAATAAAAAACAACGGTACCTCCCATACAAATGTTAAAAAAACGTTAAAAAATATATTTCTCGAGAACTGCTCGAAGAATTTTTATAAACAAATTGTGTGTTCTTAAATTAGTACAGTTCACTTGTAAGTATAAACATATTTCTTTTTGCGTACTTATTAACGGTACTTTTCATATTTTTGGCTTTCTCAATATTGGATAAACCGATTAAGAAAATTTTTTTTAGACAAATGCTCCCTAAAATTTGTAAGAAAACTGGATAACCAAATTTTCAAAAAAAAGTTTTTCGATTTTTAAAAAATAAATATTTTTTTTTGAAAAATCGATTTTTCAAAAACCAGTCACAGCATTTTTTTTAGCTTCGAATTTTATATGTATATTAATAATAGATTCAAAATAGCTTTTAACGGTCATTAGTCCAACAAAAATTGGCGTTTCGTCCCGGCGATCTCACACGGACTCATCAGTTGACTAGTGAGGACCTTTGTCAATACGCAATTTTTGCCAAGTTCAGTTCATCTTACATAGATTTCGTGAAGAACATCTAGAGTGAACTATATCCAACAAGACTAGAATTCCTAATCATTAATATTTGTTGGGCTAAAGGCCGTTAAAAGCTATTTTGAATCAATAATTCAACAAGTCCAAAATATTATAGTGCTACGTCTTCTACTTGGCTGATGTATTTCAGTAGTATATAGAATTTGTATTATTAAAAAAACTTCTTATATTAATAATATCTTCAAAATGGCGTTTCAATTCTTTTTTTTAAATGTTTTCAAAATGTTATACCTACAAAATTAATTTATTAAAAAAGCATAAATAGCTACATAAAAGTTGTTAGCTACATGAGCATGTTCGTACGATCCAGTCGTGCATTTTATAGCGACATTTTGTATTTAAAATGAAGTGTTTTTTTATAATTCAAAGGAACCTCTCATATACATACATATATACATAAAAATTTGATCGATATCCGTCGAGCAGTTTATGAGGAAGTCGTCCAAAATAAAATAAAATGCACGAATGGATCGCACTATGTTCGATCACATTGTATGCAAAAATTCTTAATAGTAAAGGCTAAATATGTTTTTAAAGCCTTTTTTCACTTAATTTTTTAATATTAAGAAACTTAATTTTTTTCTAAAAAAAATTGGTATGAACATTTTAAATGTTTAACAATATAAATTCAAAAAAAAATTTCAGAAAAAATTGTCCACCCGTTTTCGAAATATTGAATTTTCAAAACAAAAAATATTTTTTTTTGAAAAATCCAAAAAAAAAACTATTTTTCGAAAATTTTGAAATACAATACTATTTAGAATTTGAATGAGCTCCTGTATAAACATTTTGATCGAAATCCATTGAGCCGCTTTTGAAAAAGTGGAAAATCAATAAAATGATTGTATGGCTGATACCGGTAATAACAAAATATTTTAAAGTGTTTTTTACCAAAATGTAGACCGTACCAAAATAGTACTCTGACCAATTTGTATCAAGATCGTTAGAGCCGTTTTCGAGATAATTAAGATGGTAGAAAAATTTGTATGGCACGTACCGTTATTTTTGGGGCTAAAAAATAACATTCAAAAATTTATTTTAGACTAGGTCATTGTAAAACGCTTAAATAACAAGTTTGAAAAAAATTTCTTAAATCGTTTGGGCTGTAGAGCGTTGTGCAGACAGACGTACAGACAGACGTAATTGTGGGACCCACTTTTTTGGTGTTCAGTATCATCGTACTGTCAAGTTTGATTAAATTTTCGAGTTCAATTTCAAATGCAAAACTTGCCCTATTCTACCTACTACCTATGTATGAATAAAGCAAGTAAAAAAGTACGTATACGCCCTAGTGTACATTAACCAATTGTTTATTGTTTACATTATTTACTTTCGTTTTAATTTATCGATCTGTTATTCTTTAGTAGTAGTTTATTTAAATATATTTTTCTTAAATATGTTAAGTACCTATATATTTATCAACAAACGTGATAAATTATTTATTTATAATTAAACGAGGGGCATCTTCTATGTCAAATAGTATGGACGAAAGATGTTTGATAATTAAGAAATAAATATGAAGATACATTTTATGATTTCCCTGGTTGGGTTTGATTAGAAATAAAATAAACGTTTAACGGATCTAAGAATAGTTAATTGAAAAATAAGAAATAGCAATATATTCTATGCGCTTTAAGTCTTTTATTAATTATTATAATGAAAAACAATATTTTGACTCCATTCGGGTAAATGGTACTCGTAGAAAGGTTATTACGGTTTTGCGTTACCATTAAAATACACTTATAACAATAAACTATGAATCATAAAATGTGATTCATCGAAAACCTTGGGTGTTGTGAGTTCCATTTTAACGTTAAAATGCCCATTAAGCCATACGGATTTTTTTTGGGGTATCACCTAAAGGAAACTGGAATAACTCGAAACTAGAAAGATAACCATGTGTTCATAGAGGATTTGTGATATTTACCAAAAAGTTATACTTTTTAAAAATTAAATCCCCCAAAGACCATAATTCGCGAGACACAACCTATTAGTGCCGAAATCGTTACGAAAAAGTTCCAAGAATACTATGTGCAATTAGCCAATTCAAACACAAAAAAAAATGAATCCTGCGCATGACTAAAATTTGTGTTAAGTGCACTTAGGTTTTAATTAATAACCAGAAACGCTTTACGTGTTTACAGTCTTCAGATTTAATTGATGGTACTATAGTACCCAGTAGCGTACGCAGGATTTTTTTTTGGTATTTAGGGTGTTGTAACATTTTTTTTAAAAAAAGTTAAAAAAAATTATATAGTGTGCCCTATAATTTGTACAGGTTATTTTGAGAGATGATTGCTGGGATTGTTTTTATTTAGTATGTCCATTGTATGAATTGTAATTTGTTTGCCTCACTAATATCACAAAAACCTTTTAATGACTTTGAATGCCCAACAACAATTTGAGTGTGCTACCACCAAATTTTTCTCAATTATTTTTGGCTGTAATTATATGCAAAACGAGCAATTAAAAAAATGTTGGAAAAAACTAAGTAAACAACATTTTTTTGGGGTTTGTAAATTTGAAAAGATTTCATAATTAGGATTCCCTAAAAAAGTTTTAAAATATAGTTAGTATAGTTTACTGAAAATATTTTAGTCACATTTTATCGTATATAATGTAAATCCATTCTTTTTAAAATGATTTCTTACTTGCGATATGCATGAGAATTATAGCGCACATTTTGCATTTGGATTCCGACTGTATATGACTGTAGGCCGATTTACGGACTAAGCCGGTGAAGCGATATTACCTCCAAACTTGGTAATTATACATTTGTTTTACTCCCAAAAATAACGGTACCTGCCAAACATTTTCTTGGAGCAACTACTCCAATACAGCTCTAACGATTTTGATAAAAAATAAAATGCACGACTGGATCGCACGAACTTGTTCTTATGTTCGGTCACATCGTATACAAAAGATTTCTATTAAGAATCTAAATATATATTCAAAGTATTTTTTTACTTAATTTTTTAGGTGTATCTACAAGATTCCTTCAAGTGATTCGCAACATGTACACAGATACAAAGGCAACAGTTTGGGATGGATCAGTGTTTTCGAAATGGGTTCGAACAGATACTGGTATTAAGCAAGGCTGTCTTCTGAGCGCCCTCCTATTTTCGATTTTTACTAACGAAATAACAACCAATCTCTCCGGAGGAATTCGAATTGCAGGCGCCCTTATCAACGTACTGCTATATGCTGATGACCTGATCATTCTATCGGAATCTCCCGAAAATCTACAACTCATGATAAATCGGCTTGCTGCTTACTGTGAAAAGTGGAGCCTTGTTATTAATATTGAAAAGTCAAAAATAATAGTTTTCTCACGATCCAACCGAGCTGAAGTGAGAAACAGTTGGTTTTTAAATGAAAGACGCTTAGAAATAGTAAGCGAATATAAATATCTGGGAGTTAAGGTCAATTCAACAATGGATTTCACAAAACATCTTACCGAAAAATCGAATGCTTCACAAAGTCTCATCAATTTATCTGTGAATAAAGTTTTATCAAATAAACATATAAATCTATCCATAAAATACAAAATATTTAATTCTGTAGTCAAATCTACACTTTGTTATGCTGCACAAGCTTGGGGAATGCAAGAGTACGAAGAAATTGAAAAATTACAGACAAATTTTCTGAAAAACTTTTTTGTCTTCCAATAAAAACTCTTAATTATGGAATATATTTAGAAACAGGATTACCAAAGCCTATTACTTATACACTTAAACTTCAAGCCGCTTTTATAGTTAAGGTTTTAAGATACGATGACTCCAGATTAGTAAAAAACTTCTTTACGAAATAAGAAACAAAGATTGGTGGATGGAAAAATGGCAAAATATGGGTATTACTCACGGAGAAGATATAAATATGGAAACAAACAATCCTCAGTATTTAAAGGATAAACTTTACAACATCATCCAAAAGCAAGAAGACTCTGTTCGAAATTTCTTTATCGAACAAGCATGTCTATCGGAGAGCAGAATTCTGTATAGCCAACTAGAGTTTAATCTTAGGGAAAAAAATTACTTTAGAGATGCACTCAGCTTTAAAGAAATCTACTTTATATTTAAAGCCAGATGTGAAGTCTTATACCTCAACGGATCTCCTTACAATGGAAGCTTTAACCAGTTCTGTACGCTTTGTAACACGAAAGCCAAAAAAGACTGTTTCCATCTTCTGAGCATATGCCCAATCTTTAAACAATACAGGCTGTTGTACTTTGGAAAACGCGTTCTATCAATGGAAGAAACAAAATATGTCTTAAATGGATTAGACTGGAAAGGACTTATCATGATTTTGAAAGACACCTACAAGTTTAGAATGCTGCTTTTAAGTGAATATGCATAGATCTTTAAATTTAATCATACATAGATAATCAATTTGAAAAACAAAAACCCTTTTTATATCTAATTAATACATACATTTAATGTTGCCAGTCGAGATGACGGCTAAGCCAAAGCTTAAACAATTCATAACAAACCTATGTAAATGTAAAAATTAGAACTGTTAATAAATGAATTCAAAATCAAAATCTAATTTTTTTCTAAAAATAAACTTTACAATTTTAAATATTTAATAATATAAACTTAAAAAAAATGTCAATAAAAATCATCCACTGGTTTTCGAAATATTGAATTTTCAATACTATTTTTTTTTCAAAAATCCAAAAAATATTTTTCGAAAATTTTGTTATGCAGTATTATTTGTAATTTGAGTGCCTCCATTATAAAAAAAATTTATCGAAATCCGTCGAGCCGCTTATGAGAAATTTAAAAATCAACCATTTATTTAATAAATCATTTATAAAAAAAAACCGTTTTCAATCAAAAATATGAAAATTAATATTTGATTTTGTTTTATTTGTCCTAAGAACAAAAATAAGGCAAGCTTATCTACAACTTATAGTTTAAAGTTTATTCTAATTATGTTACTAAATATTTTATGCTAAAGTAGTTTGTCACACTACAAAGCATTTCAATAATTTGGTTAAACTTTTCAATGTTTTTTTTAGAAAAAACGCAAAAACATTCTTCATACAAAATTCAGGCCTTTTTTTCCTAGGAAAAAAGCCAAAGTTTTGTGATTATCTTTCCCAAATGTCTGGCATTTTTCCAAACAAAAAAATCTGGCCTTTTCTCCGTTTCCTAAAATGGAGCAAATGCCAAAAAAAAAATTGGAAAAAGAGCCAACTTCACACAAGCCCGAATTTTTTTCTAGCTTTTTAAAATTTATTATGTACATTTGAAATCTATTTTATATTTTGAATAAAGATTTCAAAATATGTCATGTGACCCACTCCGACATGACGCGCAACCCACCTCCTTCGTCTTATTTGAAAATACTTCAAAACATTTTATGGCCTTTTTTCCAAAACGTTAATTGGAAATAAGGCCAAAATATACAAATTTTCTGGCTTAGTTTCCATTTTGATTTCAGGGTCTTTTTCCACACCTATCTGTCATAATTTCCAATATTTCTAACTTACTTTCCAAAAACAATTCTGCATTTTTTCCAAAAAAAAAATTCTGGGGCATTTTCCTCTGTCGTAATTTTCGGGAGCCATTTTTGCTTCGATATTATTGAAAATCTTAGCATAGTATGCCATTTTGTTTGAGTATTATTTAAAATAAATACCATTATGCCCGTATTCAAGAAATGAAAATATTTCCGTTATAATTCTATTACATATGATTTTTAATTAAAATTTATCAACTCTATGAAAAAAACACCCTATGTATTATTAACTAACAGACAAACTTAAATTTGCAGCCCGACACGATACTGAGCATTACGTGCAACACTTAATTAATGATAATGATGTTTCATCCAAATAGTGTTTCATTAGGTCTTAAGTTTTAATGATTTAGTCATTATACGTTTGTGATTTATTCAGAGAGAAACTTGTAGATACGAGTACAAAATGTGACGAAAGTCAGTGTTATTTTAGAATAAATGGATGAACACTGGTATATTTCTGGAGATTAAAAGTGAAATGAGGGACATTTCACTCTGCCCTCCCTCTCTATAACAAAAACTTTAAGATCACCTAAGCTACAACGTGACTGAGATTTAAGTTGAATGTAGAAAGAATAATATTGCAATATTAAAGTAAATTCTACCTTTCATAAAATCCCTCTTATTCCCAGAAGTGTCTTTTATTGAAATATTTTATGCTGATGGGTTTTTATCATTATTGTTTATGTGCTATATATTTTCTTTGTATTAGTTTATATCTCCTAAGATGAATTAATTTACTCTTTATAGTGGTTCAAGTCTATATATACAAAATATACTAACATACCCATAGGTTTTAAATATTTCTGATTTTGCTGTGACTTCATTATTTGAATTTCATATTGAAGACATTTTCTTAATAATTAATAATTTCTTGTCGAACTGAGCACATGTTTTAGCATTGCTGCTGAAGTGTTGACGGCCCTAGTAGATTTTTAATAGCCATTAATCCCTGTGCGTTATACTTCTTAATCTTCGAATATATTAGTTGCACAACTAACAGTATCATACTAACTCGTCGAATATTAAAGTATGTACACAAAATCGGTGACTTTACTACATTTTTTAAAATTATTTCCCGTTGGACACCATTTATTTCAATTAAAATAAAATAAATCTAAGGATTTGAAGGACAAAAATTTGCAATACAAAGTTCCTACATATTCTTCTATAATTTTAAGTTATTATGAATAAGATTTTGTGTTTATGTCTATGGTTCATATTTATATATATTATTCTCTTGAGGATCTTAATCGTAGATATGTTCACTATATTAAAGTAGATATCATATTATTATGTTGGATAAGTTTTTAATATTCCGAACACAACCCACTTACAAATCAAAATGAAATATAAAATCAGGTAGTATTATTTTCAGAAACCAAAGAATGTTCTCAGTGGCGGACTTAGGGTAGGTGAATACGGGCGCCAAACAAATGAGTTGCACTTAATTTTTAAATCGGAGGAAGGACATAATTTTAATTATTCTTACATTTCTTTATTTATAATTACATATCTATACACTATAATTAATAACAGAATTGTGCCTACTAAAACTAAATGCACTTTGTTTGCTTAGAATATTTTTTAAATTTAAAATTGAATTGATGAATTCAAAACGTAAACAAAATTTTAGAGCAGAGAAGAAATAATTTTAATTTTCATTGTGTTCATACATAAATTATATATATTTTTTTGACAAAAAAAGTGATATGTTAAAAAGGGTTTCACTTGGCTACCAAAAAAAAATTGACAATTAATTTTTAGCTGGCCAATTCCACCCCTGAACATTTTTTTGTTTTTTAAATATTATAAGTTCAATAATAAGATTTTTACTATTGGATTGGTATTAATTTTTGAATGTATTCGCCTCCATTGTTGAACATCCTTAGTACGCCATTGGTCAACACATTAAAGAAACTATCGAAAAATCAATAAAGAACATAATAAGTTCAAAGATTATTTTTTAATATCCTTTGTCTACTCACATCTTTGAAAGAAATAAATATAAAAATGTATGACTGGATCACAAGTACTTGCTCTTATTTTCAATCATATGATATGCACAAGATTCTTAGTACAAATAGCTAAATATATTTTGAAAGTCGTTTTTTTATTAATTTTAACTATTCAATTTTTCTTTAGTTTTTTTTCATGATGTGATAATTTCAAGTATTAAACAATATAAATTTAAAACCATGAATTTAAAAGAAACCCTCAAACCGTTTTCGACATATTGAATTTTCAAAAAATTGATTTCTCTTTAAGTCCAAAAAATTATTTTTCGAAATTGTTGGTATGCCTTAGTATTTAAAATTTAATTATTTTAAGTAAATTCTTTTTTGGCTAAAAAAAAGGTTTAAAAAAACAAACTAAGTATACTTAGACGCTTAAGTAATATTACAAAAAAATAATTAATTTACTTCATTACTGTATAAGTATTTCATGCATACACAACAATACTTATCTTAATGAATTGAACAACAGAAAAAGGCGCTGAAAAATATTTCGGCCCCCGCAGCTGATCAGATGGCTAAGACTGGCCCTGTAGGTGCTAGAAATTCAAATTAAAAATTCAATAATAAATTCAGTTTCAAAATACACAGCTTAATCACTCTAAAGTTTCACTGTGAATCCATTTTTTAATTAAACTTTGTTGCTAGGTATGGGTCGTTTGCATTGCACCTAGTAATTCCAAATAAATTACACATTTTATCCTTAATCCAAGATAAACTAATGCCCATCATGGGTTTTTTTGTTTTAAATCCACAAAATGGAAATATGACTACATGGAAATCATTTTAAAATCATGAAGGATTATATTTCAAATATATCCTGAAATGATGCGGCTTGCAATCAAAATGGTGTAAAGTATCTTGCTACATATATATTATTCTTTAGTAACCAATTTGGACTAACGAGACAGATCTAAATACTTAGAAATATGCAGAGATGTATTTTCCTTATTCCATATATAGGATATGATTACACAGAATAATTTATTAACTTTCGTATAAGGAAGGTTTGGTCTATCAGATGAACATTTTACATTTCTTTAAGTTGTATATGTATGCATTACATGCAAGTTTGGAAGTATTTGTCTAACTGTGCCGTTGTAGAACATTCTTGAATTTTATTTTTTTTTCATTGCAATTGCACAACTTTATTTCTAGCTACATATTCAAACATTATGTCTTGGAGATTGAATAGAAAAATTCTTAACTTTAACAGGAAATAATTATTGAAATTGGTAAATATTTCTGTCAAATTAATATGTTACTACCAATATGAAATTTGAGATTTCAGTAGGAAGGAATTAGTGTTCACATTGCCAAGACTATGATTTCGTTTCAGAGAAACATAAGCAACAGCCTTTTTTCGAAATAGCTTTTAATGGCCTCTAATCCAAAAATTCGCGGCGATTCACTTGGGCTCGTCAGTTGACAAGTGACAGTATTATTTTTGTAATTCAACAATCCAAGATGTCCGATAACGTCAAATATCAAATAAAACTATACTCTATCTTATTAAGTGGTGGTGTTGAGTAAAAGACACAGAAAAAAAGACATTAGAAAAAAATATACCTATTCCTTATGAAAAGATTTTTTCTGAAATGTGATTTCATTGAGATTTTAATGAAACCTTGCATTGCGTAGTCTAAAAAATGCATGAAGAAATGTGGAGATTTCAAATGAAGTAACTGAAATTCGAGACATTTAAATTTATTTTTTTCTTATAATTTTGTCTAAAACTTTTAATATCTCAAAAACACTAACGATTTTGAAAAAAAAATTCTTTGCACTACTTTAGGTATACCTAGTCTACATTTCTGTTCAACATTTTGTCTACATATTTTGTTATTAACGATACCTTTCATACAACCATTTATTATTTTCGACTTTCTCATAAACTGTTCCACGGATTTCGATTAAATTTTTATATAGGAGATCCTTCGAAATCTAAAGAAAACTGTACAACAAAATTTTCAAAAAATATTTTGTTTGGCTTTAAAAAAATCATATTTTCTTTTTTGAAAAATCAATATTTTGAAAACGTATAATGATTTTTCTTTGAGAAATAATAAAAATATAATAATAATAGCCGTGTTTTATTATAGCCAATAACCCATATGATTCACCCCATGAAAATAAAACGATCTGGGTTATGTACTTACATGAACACTCTGTTTGCCGAATTTAATACTAATATTTGCAAACCCAGATAGAAACCTGGATCTTGTGTTGTTTTTGTAATACGTATTAAAACATAACCCAGACCCAGACCAGTAGATAATAAAACGCTGCTAATATTATTAAATATAAAGGGTCCACCAAATAACATTTTTTTTTGAAAATGGGCACAAAACATCGAGTGTAGCTTCGGCTGTGTGGCACGTAGCGCCGTCCTGTTGAAACCAAATATTGCCAATATAATTCTCTTCAATTTTTGTGAACAAAAATTCGTTCAACATGGCCCGATAACGATCGCCATTGCATTGACTGTAACGGCCACGCCTTGTTCATTTTCGAATTATGCCTCTGGACCAAAATCCGCACCAAACAGTGACTCGTAGAAAACGCAAATAATACCAATTTTTTCCAAATAAATTTCGTGTGTGCGTTTAAGTATAACATTAAATCAAGATTTCTTAAGTGGTGCAGTAGCACAAAGGTAGAGTGGCCGACCGAGAATCCGAGGGTCGCCAGTTCGATTCCCAGCCGGGCATCAGAACTTTGCAAGCTTTTTTTCACAACCGTGAAGTGGAAAACTTTATTGGTTGGGAAAACGAGCAAAGGAGGAGGAGCTTAAGCACCGGGGCATCGAAAGGTGTCCTAGGGCCAATGAGGCCAGAGATGGCATCAGCTGAGGGAACATCGAAAGATGTTCCAACTACAAGCAGTGATTCTGCAGCAACAACATCAACAGCAATAACAACAACGGCAACATCATCCGATGCTAATCAAAAGCGCAGAAAGAGGATCAAGTGCGCACCAAATTTGGTAAAAAGGAGATCCACGGCCACCTCAGCAAAGCTGCCAGCTGGGGTGCATACGTCCGATATAGACGAGACGTCAGAGGCAGCAAGACAAACCGAGCTAGATACTTCACCCGAAGAGGGTATAGCATATATGTCTGAAGAAGGAGAAGGGCACTTCACGACGGGCGAAAGTACTGCCTTCGTGAACCTCTCCACATCAGAGTCGTCAGCTGAGGAGGACGAGGAACAGAGAATGGTCGCCCAAATTGAAGCTTTGGAGGCAGAAATCGAAAAGATAAAAAGCAAAGTTAAGGCCAGCCAAGAAGCGCGCCGAGCGAGGCAACTAAAAGAACTCGAAGAAAAAGAACAACAACAGAAAAAAGAACAATTACAAAAACAACAGCCACAGCAGCAGCCAAAACAACAACGGCAAAAACAACAACAACAACAGCAACAGCAGCAGACACAAGTACAGAAACAACCACAAGAAAAACAACAGCAGCAGATTCAAAAGCAGCAGAATCAACAGCCGCAGAAAAGTCAGTCTCAGCAGCAGCAGCCACAGCCGCCGATTATGAAAAAAGAAAAGGTGCCACCCATTAATACTTATAAAATGGAGTTACAGGATGCCATAAATCTATGTAAGTTGACCATATGTCAAAATTTTACTATTAAAAGATTAAATAACGATAGGCATGCTATCCAGTGCTTCACACTGGAACAGCACAAAAAAATTAAAGAGTTGCTGAAAGAAACTACTACCGAATTCTTTAGTTTCACCCCTAAAACCGAAAAATTTCAAACGGTCCTTTTGAAGGGCATAGATTCCTACACGGAACCACAGGTGCTCTTAAATGAACTCCGCCAAAAAGCGAATGACGATCTCGACTTTATCGGGGTCAAGCCGTTCGCTACAGTTAGAGCTAGGCGGGAGAAGCGGAGTCTTCCCTTCTTCCTCGTTCAACTTTCACCCAGCAGCAAACTGGATAGTTTGAGGAGTATATCCGTCCTCAACTGCCAGGTTGTAACTTGGGACAAATTAAAAAGGCGCGGCGACATGCTTCAATGCATGCGCTGCCAAAGGTTCGGCCATGCCGCAGCAAACTGCGAAATGCAGTCACGCTGCGTTAAGTGTGGAGAGAACCACAATGCAGATGAATGCAAGTTAGGAAAAGAACGGGTCGAAGATAGGACCCAGCTTAAATGTGTACTCTGCCGAGGCGCCGGACACCCCGCTAATTATCGGGGATGCCCGACGTTTCAGCTTATAAAAAACAATAAAGCAGCAAAGCAAACAGTGGTAGAAAAGCGTCCAACAGTGCGCCCTCCTACAACAACGTCCGTCAACCCCCAAATTTCTTACGCCCAAATGGCGTCAGGAAGGGGAAGCACGGTACAGCCTACACCAAAGGTCGCCCAACAGGCCCCCGTGCCTAAGGCGCCGGCGGCACAGGCGGATATTATGGGCGTTCTACTGGCCATCCAGGGCCAGTTGAACGGCCTCCAAAACCAGATCAGGGAGCAGGCGACTAGGGTGGATTATCTCTACTCTGTTTTGCCGAGCTTAACGCAACTTAGAGGTTAAGGGCGCGCTGCCGGAGAGGCCCTTTAAGATCCTAGCTGTGAATGTAAATTCACTGATTAGGACCGAACGTAGAGCGAATTTATTCCAATAGCTTAAAGACATAAGTCCAGATGTGTTTATGGCTAGCGAAACTAAGCTTAACCATAAACATAAATTGACTAACAACAATTACAATATCGTAAGGAGAGACCGACCCAACTCCACTCAAGGAGGGGGCGTCGCAATCTTTATACGTAAAGGCATTAGTTATAAGGTAATATATAATAGTGATGTGCGTAAATTTCGGACGTTAGAGGCATGCATCATATGCATTCATCTCCAACAGGGGAAGCGAATGTATGTGATCGCTGCCTATGCACCGGAAACACCTCAGCCCACACAGTTTATAACAGAGCTTGAAAAGCTTTTTGAATGCTTAAGATTAAGCTCGGAAGAAAACTACTACATATTGGCTGGTGATTTGAATGCCAAACATATAGATTGGGGAAATCAAATACAAAATCCTCGTGGTAACCATCTGTACAATTGGATGGGTCGTAACAACCTGGAGTATCGCATTGAACTTCTCGCTACAGACAGGCCATCGTTTCCAAGAAGCGGTGCCTATTTGGATCTATTGTTGAAAGACGCAAGACTAACAATTACTGACACTGTGGGCCAACGGCCTAAAAATTGTTTAAGAACGATCGAGTACGACAGTGACCACTACGGACTCGCCGCCGTAATACAACTTCCGAACGAGCTTATGGAATTGGAGGAGTATGTACCTGTGCATACTTACAATTACAGTAAGGTGCGCTGGCCACGCTTCTCGAACTTCTTATTGAGCGAATTACGTTCAAATGATATATCCCCACCAAATGACAGGAACCTGACAAATACTGAAATTGACAGATACTTAGAACAAATGGACAAAACAATTCAACGAACAATGAACAGGACAATACCGAAATACAAAGAACGTAACGCAACTGACATGTACCGTAACGCGACAATTGATGCACTACACAGACAAAAAAGTGGCTTACTGACAAGACTAAAACGCTTGTACAGACGGTTTACTGACACACGAGATCTGGAGATAAGGACACTGAAGTCGTCCATCAAAAACATCAACCAATTGATCAAAGAAAATTATAGGTTGTCCATTAATTTGTTTTGGGACAACAAAATTCGGGCCGTGAACGCTACCGACCCGAGTATGTTCCCACAAATTAATAAGATATTCAGAAGAAACGATCAAAACGACCTTCCGTGTCTTAAGCTCCAGAGGACGACACAAAACAGAGACGTACTTCTGACAGCAGGCATAGACCCAGATGATGCCGTCTTGGACGATGACCTCTTCATAATCGAAGATCCGCAGGAGAAGGTGGAGACTATGGGGGCTGCTTTCCAGCAAGTTTACAAGGTGAATGCTAGCATTCGCCCGAATCATGACCTGGAGAACAGAGCTCTGCTTCATCACTTATGGCTCCGAAACGATATAAGCGAATGGCGATCTGAGAACCTTGGTTTTACCGGGTTTAATGATGAAGATTTGGCAAATGCCATAATCGCCGACCGAAATGGGCCCAGTCCCCTGTTAATTTCGAAGAATGAGCTCCAGCTCATCTTCGATTCATTAAAGAAAAAGAAGTCTGCAGGAGTCGATGGTATATCCAACGTTGTACTACGACATTTGCCTCAAGAAGCAGTTGACATTTATACCACACTGTTTAACAACGCGCTGAATAATGCATATTATCCAGTGCGGTGGAAGACAGCTGTGGTGCACCCTCTCCCAAAAAAGGGAAAGGACAACTCCAATCCGGCGAATCTCCGGTCGATAAGTCTTCTTCCGAGTATCAGCAAAGTATTTGAAAAGGTTATTAATAGAGCCCTGTTCAAGTGGGCGGAGGACAAAAATATCATCCCGGATAATCAGTTCGGTTTTAAGGCGGGACATGATACAATTCATGCCGCGTCTAAACTAGTTTCTGATATCCAATGGAACAAAACTAAAAAGCAGTGTACGGGTGCCTGTCTGGTTGATTTGGAGAAGGCCTTCGACACCGTATGGTTAAAAGGTCTCTATCTAAAGCTAACCAGACTAGGTATAAGTAAACCTCTATTGTATATGCTTTATGACATGCTAAATGGTAGAAAGTTTGTTGTCAAGAGTGGCAATGTAACTTCTACCGCAATTTTTAATATTAATAATGGTCTTCAGCAGGGAGCGGTTAACTCGCCGATTCTATTCAGCATTTACACCAGCGATCTGATAGGTAGTCTAACTCAGGCAATTGCGTACGCCGACGATCTAATTGCGTACAGAACAGCTAATACAGTTGAGGTCATCAAAAGTCTCTTGCAGAGTGACTTCGACAAGATTCAGCGATATTGTGATGACTGGAAGTTGAAAATCAACTTCCAGAAATCAGAAACTATTTTGTTTAGGACTCCGTTGTCTAGCGCCTCAAGGGATACGAGAAAGAACTGGCGCAAGCTGGTGATCGTAGGGCCACATGGACATCCACTGGCGAGTAAAAGTGTAGTAAAGTACCTTGGCATCTGGTTGGATCAGTACCTGTATTTCGACAGACATATAGGTGCTGCTTTGGCCAGGGCTAGGGGAGCCTTTGCCTTGACAAAACGACTGTTTTATAGCAGCCGTCTTAACAGCAGGGTGAAGGTGATTTGCTACATGGCCCTCATCAGGCCGATGATTGCCTACGGATGCCCGGTGTGGTTCAACGTTGCCCCATCTCAAATGGAAAAGATTCGGGTGTTTGAGAGGCAATGTCTTAGACGTTGCCTTGGATTACACAGAACACCAGAGTCGGAGTACACAAGATATTATTCCAACCAGGTTCTATACAACGGAGCCAACATAAACAGAATAGATAATTTTTTGTTCAAGCTGATTCGGGGTCATGTTGCAAGAGCGATGTCCTCAGCTAACAGCTTAATTTTTGGGGCTTATTACCCCAATAACGAATATTTTGAGAGTGCGCGGTTAAGTGGTTACATCCCTCCCGAGGCATTCCTCTATTTAGACAGTCGAGGGCTGATACAGGATGGAGGGGCGGTTCCGCTCATCTACCACGTCAGCCGGAAAACTGTGGATAGGCGACTCCTGTATGGTCGAGACGTCATCGCTCAAGGTGGAGAAGAGCGCCTTCGGTTCAGTAGGACTGTGTCCGATCGGGACCGGAGGGATAGGGCGAAACAGGAGAACCAGTTCTGGTGGCTCTCTGAACAGCATCGTGATATTGAAAGTCGATGAAGATATTATATCTTGGCCGACTTACATAGATTTAGGCAATTAGGTATAGGGAACAGTCGGGGTGGCACCAAAAAAAAAAAAATTAAAAATATGTATGTATGCGGGGCATACGTGCATGTAACTGCGTGCCTGTACATGTATGTGCGTACGTATATGTATGTGCGTATGTACATGTATGGGTGGGTTGCATGCTGCTGTGTGGCTGCATGCATATAAAAAATAAACAAAAAAAAAAAATTAAAAAACGAAAAAAATGCTGCTGTGGCTGTTCTAGTTTTTAAGTAGTTTTAAGTATTATTAGGTATTTTAAGTAGTTTAAGTTATTTTTAGTTAGTATAAGTTAGTTTTATTTAGTTTTAATTATTTTTAATCTATATTTAGGTTTAGTTTATAAGTTAAAAAAAAAAAAAAAAAAAAAAAAAAAAAAAAAAAAAAAAAAAAAATGATCAGATACCAAGTTTTTTTCTTAAAAGTTTCCTTGGAAAAATAAAATAAAATAAAATAATTAGATTTAATTAAAATAGTTTTTAGGTCGAAAGACATTAGTTCTAAGAGTTATTGTTTAGTTTAGAGCGCCCGTAAAGGGCCAGTAAATTAGTTGTAAGTTATTGATAAGTAGGCTAGTTTTAAATATTTTTGTCTAGCTTTAAGATAGTTATAAGTGAATATAAAATAAAAATGAATTTACAAAAAAAAAAAAAAAAAAAAACAGTGACTCGTTTTGGGTGTATCGGCTTTTCAATGTATGCGTGCGGGTTTTCTGTGCTCCAATGTAAGAAAGATTACCTTGATTCTTAGTATAATGAATTGGCGAATGGATGATTCAAGGAATAGTTACATATGTACCTAACCGCAAATGTATATTTAAATCTAGGTTATGGACTTTAATTATGTAAGTTAGCAGAGAAATATGCACTTTCATACATGGATGGAAACTAGGTATGTAAATATGTACTTATCATAATGAAAATGAAGGATATAGGTTGGTAGGTAGCTATATGCATATAATTGAATGTATTTGTGACCTTTTGTCCAAAATGGTCACAAAAACATCCAATTGGCTTTAAATCCACACAGTCGACTAAAAGAAAAATAATATACACATATTGTTTGCGTTTTCTTCAATATGCATATAACTTTATAACTTAGGTGCAATATGCATTCATAATATTCATGTGACTTTTACAGATACATGAGGCTACAATGAATGCATCAGTGATATGCGCAGAAATTCGTAAGAAGGAAATATAATAAAGGTAGAAATAAATGGATAATAGATGCACATAATAAAATGTTTTTATATTACCTAGTTATGGTTCGAGGGAAAACAAAAATACCATTCGAATTCCTGTATAAATAAGAATATATGAAAAAAAATTCAAAAATCCTTGGAGCTATTTAAAAAAAAAAATAAGTTTTAATGTATAAAATTTTAAGAAAATTTTTAGAAACAAAAATTGAAATGCCATTTTGAAGCTATTATTAACATATACACATAAGATTCAAAAAATCAGGGACTTTTTTTTGAAAATTTGAGTATACAGTTTTATTAACACTTTTAGGGAGCATTTGAATAAGAAATATAATTTTAGTCGGTCTATCCGATAGTGAGAAAGTTGTTGGTAGTTCTATGGGAAGCACCGTTAATAAGTACGCAAAATAAAATATTTTTATACCTAAAAGTGGACTGTCCTAATCTAAGAATACACACATTTTTTTTTATAAAAATTCTTGGAGCCGTTTTTGAGGAATACATTATTTTTTAACGCTTTTTTGACATTTGTGTTGGAGGTACCGCTGTTTTTTTATTTTAGGCAAATAGTTTTTCTTAACTGTTAGAGATAATATCAAAAAACAACCAAATACGAAGTTTTCATTTCGAAAACATTTTTTTTTTTTGAAAAATGTTGGCATACAATAGTGTTTAAACTTTCTTGAAGCTTCTCTGTGAAAAAATTCCAAAAACTCAAATTAACCGTTTCCCAGAAAATCAAAAACCAAAACAATGGATCTACTAGAGGTATCAAAAATAACCATTTTATTTAAAAAAAAAAAATTATCAAAAGTTACCCTTTCCCATCATTAATGAACTGATTTTTTTATAAAAATCGTTGGAGCCGTTTTTGAGATATATAAGATTTTTTTTTGTAAAAAAAGGATGGGAGCTACTGTTATTTGCCGTCTTAAAAAAATGAAAATAAAATTCACGACTGGATCGTACAAACTTGCTCTTGTAGCTAACAACTTTAGTGTTACTCACTGACGCTGTTGGTAGGTAGCTAGCCTATATAGTTATTCTATGTTATCCTTGATTCTTTCTTAGTAAATATAATGAACTGTCGAGTGTATGATTCAAGGAATAGTTACATAGGTACCTACCTACAAATGTATATTTAAATGGATTTTAGTTATGTAAATTAGGCGGGTAATAATATAAATATGTACATACATACATATATGTATACATAATAAAAGTGAGTGGTGTATAGGTGGGAACTCATCGTTTTTTAAATTTATTAAAACTGCCAAAACCATCACTTTTTCGAAAAAACGAAGAACACCATTCGATGTCACGGATCAATGAAAATTTTAATGAAAAAGTATCTAAAAAATTGTAGGACGGCTTTTGATGAAATCCGGTTTTTTATTTTTAGTTTTTTCAAAACAATGTTTTCTTTTTTTTGAAATTTTGGTATGTACTTTTTTAGAGTTTATTAATATACTATATATGTTATTATAAAATTTATAGTTTTTTTTGATTAGATTAAAAATATTGGCGCAAAATTTTAAACGATTTAGTAAAATGTTAAAGTAAGTTTTAGCAATTTACTAAGCTAAAAGGATGATTGAGCTAATTTTAAACGATTTAAACATTTTACTAAAGTTAAAATAACGGAACGGCCACTTTAACTTTTAGCAATTTGCTAAATCCATTATGGAATCTGATAGTATATCAGCCTTGCACGCGGGGTGCCCAGGTTCGAGTCCTGCTGGTGCACAATTTTTTTTGTTTTTTTTTTTTATAAATAATGAAGTTAAAATGATGAAAATAAAAATAACTAATACCTTTTTAGAGCACATGTTGGGTTTTCATCAACATATAATTAATTTACAACGCATAACAACAATAATTGTGTTCATCAAAATTCAAACACTACAAATGCTCAGCTTTCTGCTTAATTAGCAATTTACTAGCTTAGAAAAGGTTGAACATTTTTTAAATAGTTATTCAATCAATAAGCACTTAGGAAATTGCTAACTAGTAAAATGTTAAGCCCTTAACATTGGATTGTTTAAAATTTTGCGCCATTGATTTTTGACAAAAAAAAATTAAATTTAATTAGAACAAAAAAGCTATTCAAAATTTTGATATGCAGAATTAGTTCGGCTACTTAGATCTTCTTAGATATAAAATTTGAAAGAAATCCAATGTACCGTTACCGAGAAAGCCAAACATTAAAAAAACGTTTTATGAAATGTACCGCTAATAGACTTTTCCCTTAAACCTGGGTTAGACTTAATAATAGCTATTGCCAACAAAAAAATTTTCAACATTTTTTATCAAAATCGGTGGAGCCGTCTTCGAGAAAAATAAGATTTTCCTAAACGTTTGTATGGCAGGTACCGTTATTTTTAGGCCTAAAAATAAAATTTCAATTTTGCCTCTGAGGAATGCCAAAAGAATCACACATACCAAATTCCAAGGTAATTGCTTAAGCCGCTTAGGCTGTAGCTCGTTATACATATAGACGGATCACATTTTGCCGATCACTTTTTTAGACTTCTCTATGATCGTAATGTCATGTTTGATTGTTAGATTTTTTTTTTTACGAATGCATAACTTGCCTTATAGGACCTATAACCGCAAGTAAAAACAGAGAAATTTTGTCTATGAAAAAATTTGTTAAAAACGACTTTAAATATATATTTAGCAGCTTCTACAACGAATCTTATGATGGAACTTAAATGCAAGTATGTGCGGTCCAGTCGTTTATTCTATTTTATTATATTTTATTTTATGTATATACATATGTCAGTAAATTTGTGCCTCTAGCAGAATAAAATCGTCAATCGGAATGGTTTTCAAACTATCGAAAGATACTATAATTTTTGCAATTGTTTGCAAATTTAAGTTCTACTTGACATTTGTGAGGTAAACACATATACAAAATACATGTCAAAAAGACATGAATCCCTATAGTTCTGAAGAATGCACAATATTTCTTTCGATTGATTTGACTTCATTTTCAAATATTATAGCGTCTTCACTTAATAATTTGTGTGCAGTCTTCTGTAGGGTTAGTTATTATATTCGGCTCACTGTGTAACATTGAGTTAGGTGCGAACATTGTAAAGGGTTATCCATTTTGCGGTTTCAAAAGTATAGGGCTGGAATTCGACATCTGTCAAACTAAGTTGTAAAACCAATTTTTTTTCAGTTGAAAATCTGACATTTACAAAAATGGATCGCTTAACTATCGCGCAACGCATACAAATTGTTTAAACCTTCTACAAAAATGGTGATTCTGCAACAACCACATATCGTGCTTTAAGAGGAGATTATGGTTTACATAATCGTCCAACTACACAAGCAATTGGCAAAATTGTGAAGAAATTTGAAGAGACTGGATTGGTTACAGATATTGTAACGCCTGTGCATCATCGTTTCGCTGGTACCACTGAAAATATCGCTGCTGTAAGTGAAAGTGTTGCCGAAGACCCGAATGTGTCGATTCTTCGTCGTTCTCAAGAATTAGGACTGTCTTACGGCACATTATGGCGTACTTTGCATTTGCTTCTACACCTACATCCATATAAAGTCCAGCTCACACAACAACTGAATCCAGCTGACCATTCACAAAGTCGTAGATACGTCGAATGGCTGCTTGAACAACAGGCGGTGGATGGCGATTTTCGAACAAAATTTTCTTCAGTGACGAAGCACATTTCTCACTCGGTGGGTATGGTAATAAACAAAATTGTCGTATTTAGGGTTCTGAGAATCCTCAAGTAATTGAAGAGAGGCCATTACATCTACAAAAAGTCACTGTTAGGGACGCTCTTTGGTCCGGAGGTGTGATTGGACCTTACTTCTTCGAAAACAACGATTGGACGACTGTCACCTTCAATTCAGAGCGTTATGGTCATATGATAATCGAATTTTTTTGCCTGCTATTGAAGAATACGACTTGGAGAATATGTGGTTTCAACAAGGCGGTGCCACATGCCACACAACTCGAGCGAATATGGCTTTATTGCAAGAGACATTTTCTGGCCGCGTAATTTCCCGTGTATGTCGTGGCGATATCAACTGGCCACCAAGATCATGCGATTTGACACGACTGGACTTCTTTTTGTGGGACTACGCGAAAGACCGTCTTTATGCAGATAAGCCTTTAACTCTTGAACACTTGAAAACCAACATTCGTCAAGTTATGGCTGAGATACCGCCCAATATGTATCAAAAAGTGGACGAAAATTACCCCAAAAGATTCGATGCTTGCAACAATCCGCGTGGTGGTCATTTAAATGATGTATTGTTTCACACATAATGTCAACGTTCAAACTTTATAATAAAAAAGAAAGATCATGGAAAAAAATATTTAATATGTGTTTTATTTACGTTTACTTTTGAAACCGCTAAATGGATAACCCATTACATAGATCCCTAGTCTCAATTTATTCACTCTTCATTTAATTTAATTCAATTAAAACGACTGAATTACGAATTCAAAATAGGTTTTTTGGTCAAATGGAGATTTATCCATATGCATTACTATTAAAGCACTTTTAATTAGCTTTTGTTAACAATCAGTTTTTGTTGCTAATTTTTTGTATCGCAATGATTACCTAGAGTTTAGCGCTTCCAAACCAACTCAACATTCCCTTCCCACAGCTTTGATATCCCACTGTGTATATTCAATAAGCAATGTTAATAATCGCTCAATATTTGATCAGTAAAAATTTGTAAATTTTTAATAAAAACAAAAAAAAAAAACAAAACCATTCTTTTGTCGCTATTCAAATTGGCAATAATCCAATACTGAATTAGGAACTACTTCATTTGAGTTTAATTGAGTTCTTAAGACTATTAAATACTTTAACGATATTTTAAGCTCTAAATAAAATAAAAGTGAAATTAAATAAAACTCTCGAAAAGTTTGAAACCCTCAACCAACCTGTGGATAACTTTTACATTAAAAACAAAAAAGCATTAAAGAAATCGCTCCAACATTTCCTTAACACATTAATTCGTATACTCATACCTACATACACACTTTCTTTGCAGAAAATCGGGAAATATTTTCTCCCTAACAATTCGGATTAAATTGTTATGATGATAATTAAGCAAAATAAATGAAGATTTCTTGGATTTACCAACTTCTGTTGAAGTTTATTTTTGGGAAAAAAATCATACATATTTATAAATCCATGCAATTACCCCGAATGTATTTTCAATGTACGAGTAAGCAAAAATATGTTGGGATGACTTATAAATAAAATATCTTAACATTAGAGTTTTACAGAAATTTGCTCGTGGTTTTATATATTTTTAAATATTGAACTTCAGTTCCTAAGAAATTAAATAAGGGTTGGCATGAATAAAAGAGAGCACATTCTCAGAGGTTATGCACTCTAGATAGTAGTTGAACATAATCCCCAAATGCAAAAAAAAAAATCAGAAGAAGGAGACATAAACATCCACGTTCACTGCCATGTGACCCGCCGGCGGGCACAACTCTTAATCCCTTAGAGGCCGTGTGCACCGACGGCGGTCTTAAGCTATACCTCTTTGTATGATTTTTTTCTCCGTGGCCTGTTACTAAAATACCAATTTTTCTTCATCGGCACCTAGATAAAAGTATTATAATCATTACGCAAAAAAATTTACCCATTTTTTTGCAATTTTTTTGGGGATTGATTTTATTGAAAGAAAAAATCAAAGAAAAGATAATAATATAAAAATAAAACTGGAATTCACTTTGAATGCTTGAAAAATTTGTATTGTATAACTTACAATTACAATTAAATTTGATGCTTGCTAAAGCATTCCAAACATAATGTAGGATTTCCGTCACAGGTACCACAAAATGTTGATACCTTTTTTGTCTTTCTGACTGCAGCGTCTCTGCCTTCACTTTGACTTATACTAGTATAGCAATCTGCACACCGTTTTCTAACTTTCATGTTTCTTGCATCCCTTATCTCGGTTTCCTTCAAAACGTGCTTTATTTTGGATGATGATGCATGTGCTTCCAAGACAGTGTTACACAAAGCTTCGCAAATCGACTTTCTGAACTCTAAAATTGAACAATTTTTAGTTTCCTTATAAAACACCAACGCGTTTACAACTGATATTGACAAAAGAAATTCAAATGCTATTTTATGATACCATCTGATGGTTTTGCGTGGAGGTGTAAAATAGCAAGCCATTTGATCAGATATGTCAATACCTTGCTTGGCATGATTATAGTCCACAATCATACGCATTTTTTTATTTCTTCACCTTGTCTCGATCGCCTACCAGTTGGCACTTCCTCCAAACCATGTTTTCTGCTAAGCATTAGAACATCACGCTTGTCCTTCCATTTAGCAATTACAATTCCGCAATTTTCAAGCCCTTTTATTTCATGCTTGCTGAGCTTGGCATTCGTTACATCTCTTGGATTGCCTTGACTGTTACCGCGTAGAGTTACAATAAGGTGCGTGTGACGGGCAAGGAGTTTTTTGGCTAAGGAAACAGACGTATAAAAATTGTCGGTTACAATGGTTCTACCTCTATCTAAATATTTTTCGGCTAAGTCTAAGACAATTTGAGTTGAGTGTAAAGCCTCTTTGATTTATCGGTATTAGTTTTGCCTGCATATATGGCACTTGTATAAGTATACCCGACTGGATCACAAAGCTTATAGACTTTTATACCGTATTTATGAGATTTTCCTGGGTTGTACTGCCGGAATTGTAGCCTACCGCGCCAAGGGACAATTGATTCATCAACTGCTAAAATTTCTTTCGGGCTTCTAGCGTTGACGAAGTTTTGTTCAAGTAGGTCCGAAAATCTACTTACTTTTCCCAAACGGTCACCACTAATAGTTGAGTTTTCCGCAAAGTCAATAAATTTCAACAGCAACTGGAATCGATTCCGCGACATCACTTGTGGCACGAATGAATTTTGATAAAACTTGTCAGTACTCCAGTAGTGAGCAATAGATGGGTATTTCACAATGCCCATATACATCACGACTCCAAGAAATCTCCTGCACGTTGGTGTCTACCCATTCCTTTGCGCGAGAAGTACGCGTTATAGTGGTGCACCGTACAAATTGGTTGGCATTCGCATTTGTTTCGGTAACAATTAGTTGATAGACCTCTTCAGTAACCATCAGCCCAAAAATATCAATAGGTGTTGCTGATGCTGGATATTGAATGCTTATAGCACCATTCTGTTCGAAGGTGAACTTTTTCAGAGATTGTCCACTAACTGTTGACCACTCGGTTGGAGGTCCATAAGAGACGCCTGGTATTACAACTTGTTGCGAAAGCTCATTCTCTTCTTCAAAAGACGATTCTAAATCTTCGAGGGATTCAGAATCGCTTGAATTTCCTTCAGATGGCATGTATTCATCTGAATCAGAAGCCACAAAATCTAAATCATCATCGGAATCCTCGTCTCGGTTGCGATTTCCATAAAACATACTGGGATTCATTGCGAAATTGTTGTTTTCCAAAATTATTATGGTATATCAAATATCTGTGAATGATAAAAAGCTACTTGTTGACAAAAAGCCTCACAGGAGATAGAATATACACGAAAATAACTGTGACCACCGGCGCACCACTTGGCACCTCATGCATTTCAGTTTCATCAGGTGCCGTGTGACCCGCCAGTAGTCACACCCATAAAACACTCAAAAATTTACGAAACACGAAAATCATAAACACAGAACTCTTTATAAACACAACATACATTTTTATGCAAAAAAACACTATTGGCACACGGGTGAAAAAAATTAGTTTATATGGGCGGCAGCGAACGTGTTAAGTCCAGAAATCCAAAATCCACAAAACATAAAATTTTTTGGTGTACTACTGATGACTCAAAGCATTGAGGAATACTCTCAAGACCATTCAAAAATGATACTTATATTGATAAAATTTCTATTAGAAGTAGTTGCTCTTATGTCCGATTACATCGTAATCACAAGATTCTTAATACAAACAGTTAAATATAATTTTTAAAGTCGCTTATTACTTTATAATTTTTGACGCTACTCGAGGCATGCCAACCTAGCGACAGTGTGACTGGATTTGCCGGTTTAAGTTTATAGTATTATAATATTTTAGAAGTTTTTGACCAAGTTGGTTTTTATTTGGACTATGGAAAATTTTTAAAAAGTGAGTCAGTATAAAACTCAACAGCAACAACATTTCCTAACCATTTGCACGAAAAAAGAAGAAATCCACACACAAAAATTAATCAACTCAAAGCTGATCTATGGGAAAAATTAAACATTAAAATGCATGACGATTGGTTTGTAAACAAAAGTGACGTAGAGTTTCCTGTCGAAATGAAATGACTTCTGTCCTTGGGAAAGAAATTTTCTTTGCCAATTGGCAAAAATACGTTCCCTCTTTTCCAACTCATTGCAGATGGCGAAGAAATCATAAGAACAGAAAAAGATGAAATAGGATAAGGAGAAACTAGAGCAATATGTTTCACTCTTTTCAACGTTACCACACCAACGACGCATTCGACAAATACATCACGAAGGTACACAAAGATGCGGTGAATTTTCTTAAAAAACACAAAAACTTCATAATTGTAGCAGCTGATAAAGGCAATGTGGCTGTTGCGATGAATATGACGGAATATGAAGACAAGATGACGGAACTACTGTCTGACCGCTCTACATACAGGGTCGCAAGAAAATAAAAATAATGAATTTGTGAAATGGTTGCACACCAACAAGATGATCGATGATAGGGAAAAGCAATTATGAATACCTACAAAGCACAAATACCTGCAATATATAACGGGTGATTTTTTTGCTACTTGGTTTTTGACGTTTATATTTTTGAGAGATGACACATGACAAATTCCACGAACATTTGAAATTTTAATTCAGTATTGTTTGCTATTTCATCATGAATAGACTTACGCCTGAACAACGTTTGCAAATTATTGAAATTTATTATCAAAATTCGTGCTCTGTGAAAAATGTGATTCGCAAGCTACGTCCGTTTTATGGTCGTCATAATCGACCCACCGAGCAGGCTATTCAGCTCATTGTGACCAAATTTCGCACCAGTTTCACTTTATTGGACATTAATCCACCAAATCGTATCCGTACAGTGCGTACTGAAGAGAATATTGCTGCTGCATCCGCCAGTGTTGCTGAAGATCGCGATATGTCCATTCGGCGCCGATCGCAGCAATTGGGTTTGTGTTATTCGACCACCTGGAAGATTTTACGCAAAGATCTTGGTTTAAAGCCATACAAAATACAGCTGGTGCAAGAATTGAAGCCAGGCGACCTACCACAACGTAGAATTTTCGGTGAATGGGCCTTAGAAAAGTTGGATGAGGATCCGTTTTTTTATCGCAAAATTGTCTTCAGCGACGAGGCTCATTTTTGGCTAAATGGATACGTGAATAAGCAGAATTGCCTTATTTGGAGTGAAGAGCAGCCAGAGGCAATTCAGCAGCTACCAATGCATCCCGAAAAATGCACTGTTTGGTGCGGTTTATGGGCAGGCGGCATCATTGGGCCGTACTTCTTCAAGGACGATGAAGGCCGCAGGGTTACGGTCAATGGAGAAAGGTACCGTTCGATGATAACAGATTTTTTTTTGCCGAAAATGCAAGAATTGAACTCGGTCGACATGTGGTTCCAACAGGACGGTGCCACATGCCACACTGCACGCGAAACCATGCATCAATTGAGAGGCGAATTTGGTGAGCAGTTGATCTCACGTTTTGGCGCAGTCAATTGGCCACCAAGATCATGTGATTTGACCCCGTTAGACTATTTTTTGTGAGGCTATGTTAAGTCTATTGTCTATGGGGACAAGCCAAACACGATTGCTGCCTTGGAAGCCAACATTGAACGCGTCATTGTTGAGATTCCGGCCGAAATGTGTGAAAAAGTTTGCCAAAATTGGACCTTCAGAATGGACCACCTGAAGCGTAGCCGCGGGCAACATTTAAGTGAAATTATTTTTAAAAAGTAAATGGCAGAAATTGATTTATCGATCCAAATAAAAATTTCATTCACTTTTTACAAGTTTCTGTGTTTTTCTGAATTTCCAAAAACCAAGCTCTTAAAAAATCACCTTTTAGTTTACCAAAGATTCAGAAGCCAAACATGCCTCTCCGGCCGATAACGTCATCGATGAATGTTCCTTGTTACGAACTTTCAAAGTACCTGTGTAAAATATTACAGTGTGTCACGAAAAAAATCTCCTCACTCTGTAAAAAATTCGTTGGAGTTTAAATCCAAAGCAAAAGATTTTGTACTTGACACAAACGATATTTTGGTTTCTTATGACGCTGTTACTCTTTTAACTAATGTTCCTGTTCAGCTTGCAATCAACATTATTAAAAAGAAATTGGAAATTATAGCCAAGCTGAGCCAAAACAAATTTATCGAATTATTAAATTTTTGCCTCAAAGATAACAACTACCTGCAATTTAAGGACAATTTGTACAAACAAGTACATGGAATGCCAATGGGAAATCCTCTTTCACCGAAGATTGCGGACTTGGTTTTAGATTTTTTACTCAAGGAATGTTTTAAACTAAGCTACAAACCTAAGTTTATAGCAAAATACGTTAATGATATCTTTGCGATTGTGGATAGGGAAGAAATTTAAAATGTCTTACGATGCCTTAACCAGTTTATTGAAAAAATACAATTCACCGTAGAGAGGGAAAAAACAGATCGATAGAGTTCTTGGACGTTAAGGTCTATCGCGAAAATGATCGACTTTCTTTCGACTGGTACCAGAAAGATATGGCATCTGGGCGACTTGTCAATTTCCGATCTAATCAAGCCAAGCACATTTGTATAAACACTGCGTCGAACTTAATAAAGAAAGTTTTTGCGTTGAGTGACCGAAAATTCCACTCCGCTAACGAAGAAAAAGTTAGACAAATACTTTTAGACAACAGCTTTCCGACAGAAGTTATAAGGAACTTGATACTTCGTCAAAAACTTGATAATTCGTTCAGAAAATAAGTTGGAAGAGAGGAGATGTGTTTATAAGAGTGTCGTTTATGTGCCCAAACTTTCGGAAAATTTCAAAGAAATGGTCGCGAAAAACAACCCGGAAGTCAACTTGGCATATAGGTCGAACCAGACTGTTGCATCCCTATTCACAGACCTGAAGACGAAACCCGACAAAGATCGCCGTTTAGACGTAGTTTATAAAATAAATTGCAGGGGGAAAACGAATGGATCCTGCAATCTTTGCTACATCGGCACCACCAAACAACTCCTTCGGCTAAGAATGGCGAACCACAAGTCAGATATTTGCCTAAAAAGTTCTGAGAAGACGGCACTGGCTTCTCACAGCGTTGATACCGGTCACACACCAAACTTCGAGGGAGTGGAGATCCTTGCAACAGAAAAACATACATCTAAACGTTACACACTAGAGACACTGCATATAATTAACAACAAAAATAATATGAACCGCAAACAAGACACACAAATATCTGCCGTTTACTGTTCATTAGTTTCTGACAGTAAATATCATAAAACGTAGACTCTTCTTCAAATGAGAAGTGTTCAAAATCTGTTTTTAATCTGTTTTTTTTTTATGTTTCAAACAAATTATTGTTTGGTATATTAAAAATTTTAAATTTAACGTTATGTAAGTCATATTTTGTTCGTTTACTTGTATCAATATGTACAACATTATATCTCTTTTTAATTTTGTAAATAAAGACACCCCTGAAGAAGACGGCAACTACCGTCGAAACGTTGGGAAAATAAAATGGAAACCGATGAGAATCATTTTTTGAAAATTCCCCAAAGTCCAAATTATAGTATTATAATATAATGTTGTGACAGTGTAACGGAATGAAAGTTAACAAATTTTTCTATGTGACACTGCTCGAAAATTTTTAGAGCGAAAGTAAAAGCGACAGTGTGGAAGTGTGAAGTGAAAGAAGGCCCGTGTAAATGGAGACACTGACGAAATATAGTTCAATAGGGAGTCATTGAGATAGTGTGAAAAGATAGACAGTGTGCCAGTGAGAAGGTGTTGAAGATAGAAAGTCTGACTGTGAAGGAATAAAAGTAACAGTATAAAATTAGAAAGTAGGGAAAAATAAGTCGTGTGACAGTGTGAAAGTGTAATAGATAAAAATGAGTGAAAAACAAATTGTGTGAAAAGTTAAGCAATGTAACAGTGTGGAAGATTAATAATGTTACAGTAAGGTAGTATGACATTGAGATTAAAAGTTACATATAGTTAGTTCTGTAACTAGTAACTAGTGGTGAGAGGTAACTTATACAATTGTAACTTTTAAAAATCACAGTAAAAAATCGCAGAGCTTTAAAGCACTTTGCAAATAAGTAGAAACCAACAAAAAAAACAGCACAACAAATATTCGATTTCATGTAAAATATCTTACGAAAACACATCGAATAATATGAGTTGTAGAATCTTACGAATTGCAGGAAAAATAAAATAGACAAACACATGTTTGGGAATTTCTGCAGTCCGTTTTGCCACATCACCTTGGACGGATATAGCATTCAACAACATTTGCAAATGATAAGTCTTTTTTACAAAATGGATGTGCTTTTCGAGCAAAACTCTGAACTTTGCACTTTTTACGGTCGCCATAATTTCTGGATGATTGGGCACTTTAGCAAACAAAATTGTTTGATTGGTGTCGATTTTGGGCTAGTGGCGTCATAGGTCCAATTTTTTTGAGAACGATTGACATTGGCCATGCCATTATCGTTGACGGCGAGGGCTTTAGGTCGATTATTACTAACTTTTTTTGGGCTGAAGTGTATTTAATAGACACCAATGGTATTTCAAGAGGAGGGCGGACGGCGCAATGTACCACACAGCTCACGCCGCAATGGAAATACAGCACGAGCGGTTTAACAGGGAATTGTCATCTCAAGCGGAGATGATGTGAACATGCAACCGATATCGTAAAATTTGATCTCATAAGACTTGTTCTTGTGAGGTATTCTGAAGTCGCCGGTCTATGCGAATAAGCCACAAGTAATAGTGGCCATCAAAGCCAATTTAACTCATGCTATCGGCCAGATTCAGCCTTAGTTATGCATTCTATTATGTGGGTAAGGACAAACAGCCTGTGTACTACTCTGCAACTCAGAGTTCAGACCGACTAATACTACGTTTCCACAGACCACTAAACCGAGATTTAAGTAGATTTAGCTAAGTCTCCTATAAATCTTTAGGATTTACCATAAAAATTTTTATCTTCTCAGACGAAGATTTAAAATAAATCTCATTTAAATATTCATAGGGCCAATATATGTACAAATTGAACTAACCTATTTTCATATCGAAATGAACACATTCATCGGAAAAGTGAATTTTTCGTTTCGGTTGGCACAGATGAAGCTGCCTGTCTCACTTCTACATCATAAGAGAAAATGAAACAATATTTGAATTTTAAATAGTGCTGTCAAAACGAATCTACTTTTGGAGCTGTGAAAACACTGTTTGAGATTAGTAAATCTTAATCTAGATTAACGTTCGGTGGAAACTTAGTATAATACTACGTTTCCACCGACCACTAAACCGAGATTTAAGTAGATCTAGCTAAATCTCCTACAAATCTTGAGGATTTACCATACAAATTTAAATCTTTTCAGATGAAGATTTAAAATAAATCTCATTTAAATCTTCAATCGAACTACCTTACTTCCATATCGAAATGAACACATTCATCGGGAAAGTGAATTTTCTCTCTTCGGTTGACACAGATGAAGCTGCCTGTCTCACTTCTACATCATAAGAGAAAATGAAACGATATATGCATTTTGAACAGTGCTTTCAAAATTAATCTACTTTTGGACCGGTGGAAACACTTTTTGATATTATTAAATCTACAAGAGATTAAAGTTCGGTGGAAATGTAGTATAAGGTATACAAACGATAACCAACAAAATCAAAAGAGAATGTGCGCCCCTTTTCCATATCGTTCATTTTTCCGAGAATAGTGTGGCATTCATCGTTAAATGATCGTGGCGAATAGTTGTGCGAGTTTCTTTTAAAATCGGTTAAAGAAAAAAGTTATTATTTGCTCTAATAGAATCAGATGAGCATGTAATTAATTTTAAACTAATATACTAAGAAAATATTAAAATAAATTGTTTATAAAGATTTTGCTTATGGTCTGTAGGGACCAAGGACAAACCTACATTATATGTTTGCACACACACTTTGTTTTATTTAAATTTACATATATGAAGCGTTTAATAAAATGCTCTTTAACTACAGTTCAATAATTTGTTCTTTTTTCTAAATTTTGGATTAAACTTCGATTCAAAAATGTAGTAAAAACTCCTCTTCAAGTTTCTTGGTGAAAATTTATTTGTTCCGAAAAAGGAATAGAACTTAAGTTACGTTTGGAAAAAAATTTCCAATTTTTTAAATATTCCTCTACACTTCGGGTAACTTATTTTAATTTTTTGTAAATGTAATTTTAATTAAAAAAGAAAATTATTGAAATATAAGGGTTGGACTAATCCGGCATAAACAGGACACTGGCTATTTCGATTAGTGTTCTAAGAAAATAAAGAAGTAATACCGGTCTAAAACCGTCTGTGAACTCAGTTATGAAGAACCCTAACTTCCAGGAACAACATTGGTTACGAAATTTGAAGCTTAACCGCACATCGGTACTTCTGAATCATCAATTCCGAGTTTCATTTGGTTTTTATTTATTTTGTTTTCCATCAGGATATGATATGAGAAAATTATTGTGTTGCTGAATCCCTTGTATGTTCTAATTGAATCAAAACGAGTTAGGAAGGTTGCCCGTTGCGTTGTTGGCCCTTGTTCAAAATCAAGCACACACTAAAAGGGACATAAGCCGAAACATAAATAATTTTAATCCTGCACACTTAGCTTCTTTGTACAGTCACTATATTATACCTCACGTACCAGAAGATGTTCTTTTTCTGGCTTAAAAAAATACAAACATTTTGTCCTTATGTGAAATGAGCAGAGCATAATTTTCTACATCTAAGAAATAATAAACATTCCATGCTCGCTTTTGTTCTATTAGATTTTAATTTAATAAACCGAACAAATGAAAACAAGTATATTTTTGAGTAAATGTCGCCTCTAAGGGTGAATCGCTTAAATTCATAAGCTAAATTCGTGAGGGGTTTTTTGCTTGTTTATGTTTTTTTTGGATTATCACCATTAGCAATAAGGATAAATTTAATTAAATGCTAAGTCAAGATCTGTGAGATGGAAAACTGTTAAGCTATCGCAGACATTCTGAAATAAGAAAAAAATATAAAAAAAACAAAGTGACACTTATAATCAAAAACATATTTGGAACAATTATTTGTTCATATACACAATGTCCTTAATTTCGAATATACCATGATATATTTTTATTAAAGTTGTGATTTAAATTGAGGTATTTCCATAACGGACGGGTATATGTAATATTCTATTGAACAAGTCCTACTCCACTTTCCTGTCTGGTTGCGAATGGATAGAAAACAGCATTTGTCTAGCCTGTCATTAAAAAAGGCAAACATCTACCTCTAACTCCTGTAAATTCCACTCCCTGATTAATCATAACTCCCTGATTAATCATAATCTTCATAAATATTTTGAAAAAGTGGCAAAAGTCCTTAAATGATTTTGGAGAAAAAAAATATTACGGATGATATCAAAATCATATGGCAAAATTTAGAATTAAACTATCTTACAGAAAATGCGTGCATTTGGTATCGAATAATTTCCTCTTCGCTGGATTTTAATTTACCTCTTAGACAGTTCAATACAAGTCCGATATTCAAGGGTTTCAGTTATTGGTATGTGTTTCACACATTGTGGAAAAATCACATATGATGCTAAGTATTCGGGTTTTTTTTCGAAGATCGATGAAATTTGTCACCTTCCTTGACCTTACTATTTTCTATAAAGCATTCATTCGTCGACAGCGTGAGAATTATTTTCATACCTAAGTGCTTCCGCAAGCAATTTAAATCCCTCGGCAACAAATTAAAATAGAGTACACGAGTGTAAAATGATTTACCCGCCTGTGGTAAGACGGAACTGTTGAATTTCTATAAATATGGCGACCTTAGTAAATCTTATATATATTTTTACTTATGATATAGATAATATACGGCAGGTTTTGCATTTGGAAAAAAATCGAACTGGGTTTTAATTAAACTTTGCATTGCGATGATTGAGAATACCAAATTGTGGGTCCCTTATGTCCGTCTGTCTGTACAATGATCTAAGGCATACAAATCTGAAGCGATCAACTTTAAACTTGGTATTTAAGCGTTTTAGGTGATTGTTTCAAATAGATTTTTGAAACCAACATTTTGGAAAAATTCAATTGGGCACGAACCCCAGGTTCAGTTTGTGAACCAAAAAAAATAAAAATTTTCTAAGATCGCTTTGATAGGAAAAATACAAAAAGACTAAAAGAAAAATGAATTTCGTTCACTGAATTCTCATCTCGGGCAGAAAATATGATTTAGAAAAAAGTTATACGCTTTCAAACATCGCGCGAAAAAAAATTACAGAGTGAAATCCAAGCATCTCAAGATTTATGAATGTCAATCAATTATAGACTATTTGAAAAAAAACTACGCAAAATTTTTTCAAATGTCATTAAGATTGTTTTTTTTTTTCACCAAAAACAACCGAATTTTGCCGTTCTTGTAAAAATAATCGGAAATCTTCGATTTCCAATAAATAG
Source organism: Philhelius pedissequus (assembly GCA_910595825.1). NCBI lineage: Eukaryota > Metazoa > Arthropoda > Insecta > Diptera > Syrphidae > Philhelius > Philhelius pedissequus. The sequence goes on from OU343162.1 coordinate 46,506,038, forward strand.
ATTTTTTCCAAACTCTTTATTAAAATTATATTTCAATGCTGTGTATGAATACAATACCCCCCCTCATTTTACATATGTTAAAATAAAATTTCAGGTTAAAAAATTACAAATTTACTCCTAGACTGCCGAATCGGTGAACGTTTCATAATCGGAATGAAACATTTTCCGTTCTCTTTAGGCAAGCTTCCATTTTTAATAAATTCAATTAAATTCCACATGAATGAACCTTTAAATGGTTATGTGAGCTTAAACAATCTTATTCACAAGGCTAATACACTATCACAGCATTGGGATCGAATTAAGGCCTTTTCTAACAAAAAGATTTTCTATCAGGCGTAGGTACTACATCTGGCGAGAAAGTGGCAAATACTCATACCTACAAACAAGACGCACACCAGTAATGATTGCGAATGTCACTTCCGTAGGCCTTGGTTCCCACGAGCTGTCGCACGTCTAAATTATCTTTTTTATTTTATTCAGAAGGCTCTGTGCAGTGATGGAAACGTCAGATAAATGATTCCCAGCCAACTATAAAAATTAATGTCATTTCAGAGTTCAGATGCAAATACCGTTAAGTCATCTTATGGCTCAACATAATCTATAAGAAACTTTCTGCTGCCGAACAAAGCCCGAGGCCTTCTAAATATACATTACTTCTTTCTGCCTCCGTTAAAACATAAATGAATTTAATATACATAGACATAGTGTACAAAATTTTACTTAAATCCTTAATCTCATCACTAGACGTCTATAACAAAACTTTATGTTTATCCTTTGGGCAATAATTTCCTATAATAATTTTCTCGTAAATTGCTTTTGAAATTAAAAATATGTATATTTTCTAGAACGCCATATTTGGAAAATTTTAGAGAAATTATCTTCTTGCCACATTCCGTTCGCATATCAAACAACTTGGAATTTTCTACTTCTGTCCACCGTGAATGTGAAAACACGAGCATCTAGTTATAACTACGTATGCGGTTGTTATTAAATTAGAAATATCTATGGTGTGCTGTGGTGGTGCTTTCGGTAAAGCACGACCAACGATGGAGTTGCAGAAATAATCTCGGAGCTAAAAGTTACAGGTAGGTAAGTAGGTATATAGTTTACCTATCATGTTGAAGTGAGTGGCTTTTGCAAGGAAGTGATGTGAAATGTGATATTTTCGCGATAGCTGATGTAAGGATGGGTTTTTAATTTTAGTCCTTGTGGAGTTGAAAGTCATACACGTTAAGTTTTTTTTTCTATTGGTGCTTTGTGTTATAAAATAAATTAATTTTGTTTTTGATAACTATTCGAATAGGACAAACAGTATGTATTGTCGCGGCACCGGTCTGCCTTACCCTGTCGGTATCATGAAAATCACTTGTACCTTATGTAAAGTATTTTTGAAGAAGCCCTTGCAAAAGAAAAGGAAACAAAAAAGAACGGCCCTTGCCGAGCCAAAAGCTTACAAACACTGGATAGAGTTTTGACCCTAACTTATCTAAATCTAAGGCTCAAGTACAACAGCCCGCACGGCGTCGCAAAATTTCTATCTAGACCGCAACGCACTCAGCAGTGTGCCCCTGTGGTACTTTTCCTTTTTTGCATTTGCGAATGTTACGTGTCACATTCAGAGAATCAAATTTTTGCATGACCAAAAAAATACAAACAATGTCCCAAAAGTGGTAATAATTTTCGGGAATTTGTTAAAAAAATATTCGAAACTAATGTTTGTCTTCAGTTTCAACGCACATCTTTAATGACAGCCCTTTTGTCAGCTCACGTGAAAAACCCAATTTGCTTGCAGTCCAATTCGCTGTCAATTCGACCTTGCCAGAGAGTGTTATGACTCCTCCTTGTACTTGGGAGCGTAGATGATTTCATGAGACAAAACTTCTTTCGCACTCGTGCAGTTGGCCCGGATAGTACCCCTCCTATTGTTTTTTTTTGACAAAACCACTTCGTAAGCTCTTCCATCTCTCCTACTCTAATGTGTCCTGTTTCATTAAATTACAATTACAATAACAAATTTGTAGTTATTAGTTACATTTACAAATTAGTGATATGATTTTCTGTTTCACAAACTACATAGTAAATTCCGACAAATTTGTTAGAAAGAAAATAATGAAGGGAAATGGTAATTGTTATTTACAAATACAATAAAAAACCGTTCCACCATTTAATTTGCAAAGTTGTAAATTACAACTGTTTTTTCTTAACACTCTTACTGATAACATTAAAAGAAAAATGAATAAACAGAATACAATTTTTATCGCCAGTTTAATTTGGGATAAAAAAATATTTTATTCGGCAAATTCTCCAATACCATAACAAACATTCTTAAAGTTATTGAGTCTGCGTGCATGTCTGCGATCCCGTGGTATTGTCCACCATTTTCAATCCAAGCCAATGTATGGCTGTTAGAAATTCCTGTGTGTCGGTGTCAATGAAAAGTTTTTTTCAGATTGATTTTCAAGGCGAGGTCCAATTTGCCTTATTATTTCCTCTGCCTTAGCACGTTTTAACCAAAATTTTTCGTTGAAAACAAAAGAATTTATAATTTCATTGTTAATTCGCGGTCTATACTTTTTTCTTGTTGTAATAAAATACTCGCTTATATATCTATCGGTGCTGCTACGCCTTCGACGTAACGACATTCTTAAACTGTGGAAACGAGATTCTTATTGAAAATTACAAATTGTAATCAAACCTACACATCATCTTTCTATTGTATGAAATTTTCATAAACGGAACAAAAGTGTAAAGTTTTTTGATTTGGTAAAACACAAACTTTCAAAAAAAAATTATATTTTACAAATTTGTATTTGTAAACTAAAAGAAAAAAATAATTTTTGTGAAACAAAAATAATGAAATTTCTACAAATTTTCCTTTGTAATCTACAACTACAATTTTGTAAAACAATTATCGCGTTAAAGAAAATTAATTAATTTTTCTACAAATTTGTTAAACAGCACTTGTAATTTACTATTTGTAAGTTGGTGAAATAGACCACTCTTTCCGAGTGAATGGAAAACAGAATTTGTCCAGCCTCTCCCTAAAAAAATCGCATCTTCTTCACCCTTTAATTTCCGTCGAATTGCGCTTACGTCCCTTCTTTCCAATGTTATGAAAACGCTGATTTATTATCAGCTCAAGAAATATCTTGAAGAACAAAAGCTCCTTAATGACCGGCAGTACGGTTTACTAGCAATAGGTCCACTGGTGATTTAACAGTGACCAAAATCTTTACATTGTTTTGGAAAAAGTGATATTTCAAAAGCATTTGATAGAGTTTGTCATCAAGCTCTCTCTTATCGAAAATGCGTGCATTTGGTATAGATGAACCTCTTTCTCGTTGGATAAGAGATTACCTTTCGGACCGATCAATATACAAGTTGTATTGGAAAGTTTCAAGTCAAAAATAAATGCTCCGTTTTATTTCCAATTCTTTTTCTCATTCTTATTAGTGATCTCTTGTCTGAAACTTCCAATCCATTATAAATATATTGTTTTGCTGACGAAAGCACTCTCACCTTTTCGTATTCGTTTTCGGATCCATGTCCCCATATCCTTCGAATATGGAACTTCAACTGTAGAATATGGTAAGCTCATTAAATTCTGTACAATGGGGACAATGCTGTCTTCTATCGTTAAATCAGAACTCAGATTCCATGCCACTATCCATGAGCGGCACTTGCATTGAAAAAATCGATCAACTTTCAGTCCTTGGAATGTGCATCACATACCACATTTTTGTGGAATGACCTCATGTTCGATGTCGCCCAAAACGCTAGAAAGCAAGAAATTCTTCTCCCTGTCTGATCTGGGTACTTTATAATTCTTAATTTGTCGAAAGCTTGAGTATATAACTCTCACATTTGAGTAGGAGCCCCAAAACTCATTTGAATCTTTTGATTTCAGAAAAGAACTCTAAAAATGATAAGCGGTAGAAATATAATGGAAACATTTACATCTCTTTGAGCACCGTCGAAATGTGGAATGAATGAATGTATGAATTCGGGATATTGATGCACTGCGATCTTTACATCTATTGCCCCCCCTCCTTCGGAACTGGATGAGATTTGTCATTCTACAATACGTCCACCAAATTAGTTCATTTGAGGAATTTTATTATTTGTGGTATTTTAATAGAGAGAAATTTGTATCGCTGTTAAATGATGGCTTCACAACTCCCTAGGATGTGGTCAAGTGGTGTGCGGAACCTACAGAGTGCATTGCTCTCCAATCCCAGGATACTGAGGTGCCTATTCAGCTTACAGTGGCCAGTGAGGAGACCTGTTATTACCCTTAGTTTGCTCCTACTTATATTAATACGGATAAGAACCATTTTTTGGTAGTAGTTCCCAAGTAGAAGTTCAGCCTGTCTTAACCTGGGGAGTTAAGTCCAATTATTTGATCTTTTGGCCTCCTCTTCGGATCTGATCTTGTTTTTGATCACTTTTTCTCCCATTCCGCAATAGGGCTCTTGTCCCATTAAATGTGAAGTGGCTCCTATTTTTCCTAGGGGTTCTGCGACTTCTTTGTCCTGGAATCGTGGGTGTCTGGAGTAAGAGCTTAGTGCCTTTAGTGCAGCTTGACTATCTGACAATCATGCTGACAATGTTTTTGTTCCTATAGTTTCTTTCGAGATTACGTTCTACCCATTTTCCTATTACGTTAAGCTCTGCCTGGAAAATGCTAGTGGAATGCCCCATCGGAACGGTGATTTTAGTTCTAGTTCTTCTTGATGGCATTTGCTTTGATTTTTTTCATCTGAAGTTTTTCTCGAAGTTAAATTTCTTGATCATACCATCTCTTGGAATGTCCAAGAGGTTTGTTCCTGTAGACCTAATAATCAAGGCTCTTTACCTAGCACCTATTATTTCCCCGGCCCAATTCTCTCTTTGGCAAATCTTAATATGGCGCTCTTGGATGAGTTTTCTACTACAGCGTGCAATGGAGTAAGGTTGATAATGACTTCCATTGCGTGATGCATAAGCATGCCCAGCCTTTGTATCTTTTCTAGTGATTTCCTAGTCGTTATTAGTTCAGTACTTAAACAGAAAAAAAAACACTAGTAAGGTCAAATCCTTAGCATACCTGCAGTAAATAGATAGCGTGAATTATATGAATGTTGAAAAACGCATGGTCAATTTGTCTGCACGTCTGGTTGATGTCTATGCTAATCTTGAATGGCGGTTTGAATTCGGTTGGGTATAAGAATGTGAAATGACGGTCGGGTAGTTAATGCTAATGTGGGTTACAATATGACATACATCACATCCAGGATGGTATCCTTTATTCCAATGCCGGTTTTCTGTGTTAACTTAAAAATTCACCCAAACTGAATTAGACGATTCGCTTTAAAAACAAAAATTTCCAAACCAAATTCTTCACCATCAAATTTGTGGAATTAATTTTCTCTTGAATTTCAAAAGATCCTTTCATTAAAAAAAAACACTTCCTTTCAAACACGTTCCCATCAAAAAATCGAATTTTAAATCACAACTCGGTATGTTTTGTATTTAAAAAAAAATCCATTGTATTGCAAGTAATTTATGAAGTAAGTTGAAATCTTTTTCCTTAACAACTTGCGTTTTCATTTTATGTTGCAAGCTGTAGAACATTGTGAATCTGCACAGCTGCATTCCTTTATTTTTTTTTATTGAAAGAAAAACATGAAATCAAGAGTTTTCATTCCTCATCGATTGATTTGGTTATATAGAGTAGATGAGGAGATAAGGATTTAAAATCTTTTTTTTATTTCGCTGGGGATGATGGTGCTCGCAGTAGAGTTTAGTCTTTAATCAAAATTAAGGACAGGAACACAAAATCGATATTGTTATTTCTGAAAGTTAACAATTTTGACATACTTATAATGCTAACGGTACAAAGTCATTTTTGTTCATAGTAGAATTTAAAGGATTTATTAACTCTGACAAATTTATCCTAGCAGGACAATGGGTAAAGGAAGGATTATTAAATTATAAAGAGTCTCGTTTTTACTTACCGAAATTGAATTTGAGATTTCGTCTCTTGAGCAACTTGTTTTTTAATTTCAATTCAGCTGTTGAACTTGAATTAATCTGATTTTAATTGTACATGCATTTCGATTTAAATCCTTGTTAACTCAACAAATCCCTGAAATTAACTTTGAATTAACGAAAAGGTGTAAAAGGCCAATTTCCTACACCTGGATTTCGGTAGTGAAATGACGATTTACATAGGCAAGTGAGTAATTTTTTTTGTCATTTAAAAAAAATAGCTTTCATCCCTCTAGTTAGAGATGTGCAATTCAATTTGCATTTGAAAGACCTTAGGTCTTACAGGCATATACAGTTAAAAATAAAATGCATTCAAATAAATCGAATGGAATATTTTTTTTCAAATTCTTAAAATCCAAAATCTTTTTTTTTCGAAAATGCAGTTTTTTTTTAGAATTTGAAGGACATATATGTATGTATGTAGATACTATAAGGCAAGTTATGGATTCGTAAAAAAATCGAACAAGAGATTTTCATTAAACTTGACCTTACGATGATAGCGAACAAGAAAAAAGTTGGTCCCGCAATTCCGTCTGTCTGTCTGTACAACGAGCTACAGCCTAAATGGCTGAACCGATTTGTTTCAAACTTGGTATTTAAGCGATTTAGGTGATTGTCTTAGCCACTCAAAGCATTTCGATAAGAAAATGTATGTAGGAGGTCCTTTGTATTCTAAATAAAACTGCAACCAAATTTTTCGAAAAATTATATTTTGGATCTTTGAAAAATTCAATATTTTGCAAATCGGTTTATGATTGTTTTGGAAATTCTGTTTTATAAATTTATATAATTAAATATATAAAATTGTCACACTAAAAATTTGTTTGAAAAATTTACGAAATTTTGTTTATAAAAAATTAAGTAAGAAAGACTAAAGGAATTTGAACTGTTTCTACTAACAATCTTGTGTTGAGGATGTGATCGAGCGTAAGAGCAATTACGTGCGATCCAGTCGTGCAAAATAAAATGTTCACTGTCAAATTTTAGAACATCAAGACAATATAACACAATAATTTTATATAAAAATTGTTTGAGCCGTCTTCGAGATAATTAAACTTTTTCAAGCAAGTACCGTATAGCTAGAACCTATGTCAAGTAAAACTAGCTACGCATTTACATTTAATTAATTTTTTGCATCTTAAAATTTAAGGCGATTTTCTTTGAGTAAACTTCCAAAACTGTAAGCACACCGAGCTTTTTGGTTGAAGTCAAATTGTATATTTTAGTGTTTAGCTTACAGTTTAATTTCTTTTCACGACCTCCCTCTCTTAAATTATTCACTTTTTTTGCAGATTAGATATTGTATGTGATATATTTCTAATGGAAAATATTTCTTTTCTACTTACAGATTGGACTATGGTGCAATAAATCTTACAATGAGTTTTGAAAAAATGTCTACAAAGACTGATTCACAGTTTAGTAAAACTGTTATATACTATTTAAATACCTCGCTAATGCAAACCTTCGAAAATTAAATTAACCACATGAATTAAATATTTAGCATTATACCTATATTATTTTCTTAGAAGAAAATAGAAGAATATTTTTTTCAATGGCGCCCAACGTGAGACGTTGGCCTCATTTCAATGAAATCAAAGTTAATTTATTTTGTTCCATCTACTATACTTACACAGTCTAAGGGTACTAAGCAGTCTGCTATGGATCTGAGCTTCAACCAACATAAGTTCCTCCAGTCAGCTGGGCTCCTTAATACCCGTCTCTAGTTTTGCAAGTTAAGGTGGTTGAAAATGCTTACTTTCGAAACCTCTTAAAGCACTCCCATCCACACTTCACAAGGTGTATATGGTTATAAATCATACAGCAGAAGCGTGATATTTAGAAAGATGACTATTCTAGCGATTGTTAAAAATTAAACTTCCTTCGATCTCAGTTATTTCTCTTGGAATTTGTAAAATGAGAAAAATTGCTTTACTGATTCCAAGTCATATTGCTATGATTGGTGACTAAACTTGAATCGTTGGAGTTTGATATCATTTCTTGTTGACCCCATTTTAATCCATTTTCATATTTAAGTTAAGCCCCATTGATAATGAAATAAGTTTTGGCTATTTCTTTCCAATACTCAAGAAAGGACATCTAAGATCACACTATATTCTTCCGATTATATCAACAAACATTGACGTATACAAGCATTTTGAAGCGCCTTTAAAAGATTGTATGCCTCTTGAGCTGACTTACAAATTTAAATTAAAGAAGTCGCAAGACACCGTTTGCCTTTTTCCAAAACCTTTTTTGCGTTCTCTATAATCATCCTTCACAAATGAACGAGTTTAACAGGAGTGCTCAAAAAATGTTGCTGTATATACATAGCTCGTGTGCTCTACGACAACGATTGATGGTGGTTGAATCAATTTGAAGTTCTAGGTCTTTGCCTTAATGAGAACATTTTTTCATAAATCTGTTTATTGAACTTAGTTGGCTATTCTTTGAAATGTTACTTTCAGTCGGCTGCCTTTATTCTCATAGTAGGAAATTCATCTATTTTGAGGAATGTGCTAACGGAAGTAATATTGCAATTGTGCAATAATTGGTCTATTTTTTGACATACAACTGACTCCACGTCGCGTCGCCAGTAGTTGATAGGGTTGTTTTAAATTTTTCACTTCAAATATTATAATTGCCCCCACAGATGCTTCTTATACAAAGAAACTTACCTACCGTTTTAACAAACAGCTTTAAGCTATTTGAACTATTTTTTTGTTTCTAAATGAAGTAAACAAAAGATACGTCTTTATAAGTTTTACTTTCTTGTTATCCTTCCTTTCCATAGTAAAGGACATAAATAAAAAAAAAACGAAAAAAAAACACAATTCTTAAAAATGTTTGCAAAATGTCGCCTTCGCCTGACCGTGATGTTTGCCATTTTCATCCGCTATCCTGTCAGGGATTTATTTCAACTGAAAATGGAAGAATATATCCTGAAGAAAACTTTAAGTATATGTATTTCCAAACTGGTGGCGCTGGCTGGCAAAAGCTGCAATGACAGAAGAGACGACAGCAACTAACTCACAAAGTTGAGAAAGGCGCACACACAAATAAAAAAAAATAAAAATTCTTCGTGCATTTTGGTTATTCGTTTAAGTTTCGCAAGTGACTATTAGGAAACACAAACACATATAGGAAAAAGTCTTATTTAAGTTTTTGCCACCTTTTTCTAGGTATACACAGGCATAGGTAAGGTTAGGTAGTTTTTGACATTGCAGTTAGATATTTGGTAAGAGGTCAAGAATGGGTAGGGCATGCTGTGTCACTTCTTGCTTCAGCTCGACCGACCGACCCGAAGGATTTCAATGATCAATATATTTCATGCTGTCTGCAATTTTATTTTCGGATAGATGTTGATGTACTTAATCCTTAGCAAGGGTGCTTAAACATGTCTGGAGATAATTCCGCAGCAGACAAATTTGGGCGTAAAGTAGGAATTCCTTTTGAAGGTGATGACATTAATTCTTTGGAGATTATTTTTTAAAGATAACATCGAACATTTTTACTAAATTCAATAATGTGGTTATAATTTAGATGAATTGGTAAATAAATGTCACGTGTGACGACATCATCTCTTCTTCCGTGTTTTTGTTTTTGAAGTAAAACTTCTTTTGCAACGCACGTTGGGCATACAAATGTCTGTGGAGCTGTCAGTGAAATGTCAAACTAACACGTTTTCTGTCAAAAACCGACTGAATTGTACGCGACAAATTTTGCTTTAGAAAAAAAATGTCCACCCACCAATAAGTATTTATAAGAAAAACAACTGTTTATACCGAAAATGTATAGTTTTGTTTTGTACAGAACCACAAATATTAACGAGCTGAACATTTGAATACATATTTCCATTTAAGAACCAGATAAAAATAGTTTTTTTTTTTGAAGTGATAACTTCTTATGGGAGGGTAAGCCAATTCGTTACGTAACGCGTTACGGCACGAGTACGATAACTCAGGCGCCGCAAAATATAATATCGTATTTTTTAGAAAGGTCAAAAACAATCATTTTTTACTACGGGTTGGAGGGGTCTAACTCCCCATAGGACGGAGGGCCAATTTCATAAAATAGTACTAACAAGGGAAAACCAAATATTAAAAATAACGGTTATACCTATAAATAAGTATTATAACTTTTTGTAAGGCCGATACCTTGCTCTATGAGCTAATTTTTAAATCAAGTGAAATCTATTCATAGTTTTAAATAAATCGGGTTTGGAACTCAAATTTTTTTGAAGAAAAAGATAAAAATAAAGTTTAAAGTGTAATTTTTCAAATCTGTAAAATTATATATAATTTTTTATATAAAACTTTGCTCTGATTAATTCTTAATCAAAAACTGAAAATTATATGATTTTATTTATGTCTTCTAGTTTTTGAGAAAATTGAAAATTACTAAGCTACTTTTTATGAGATTTTTTTGAATTGATAACTTCTCATGGGAGGGTAAACCGCTTCATTACGTAACGGGTTACGGCGCCAGTCTGTCTGGCTTCCCTTTCTCTCACGCATCCAGAGAACTTTTGACATTAATCAAATTAACGAAGAACTTTAGAAGCTTTTCTCAAGTTAAACAATTTCAATATTATTTTTATACTTAGAATCGGGCTATTTTGGTCAAATTTAATTTTTTTGCAAATCAAAACAATTACATAAAGTTTATCCCGACGTTTCAGTGGATTTTCCCAGCATCTTCAGGGGCGTTTTATTTATCTATATTATGTGTATATAAATTAACAATTTTTTATAGGTATTAATATAAGAATTTTTAAATATTATTTAAAACTCACATTGTATTTATTGCATTTTTAGTAAACAAAACAATAATTGTATCGTCCCAACAATAATACAAAACAAATGACAAATCTTAATAAATAAATAAATAACAATAAAAGTTAAGTTTTACAAAAAATTAAACACTTTAACACTAAATATAAATATCACAGAATGACAATATTGTAAACACAGTTAGTATTGTCGATGTCTTCTTTGAGATTCATGGAGAAGTCTCTTTTCTGCTGGATGCGTAGACTCTCCAGTGTGTATCTCGTTCGTGTACTCTTCTCTTTGTGCAAGGTCTTTACGTCGTCTACGTTGGTTGTGTGTGCAGATTGTGAAATGTGTTGGCCCAGTAGGAAATTTCCACATCAATGAATTTTGTTGGCGAATTCATCAATGCATTCATCGACTATTTCCATCGATGAGTAGTATGTTATGATTTCATAAGAAAACGGTTGCGCATTTTTTCATCAGTTAACTAAATTCAAATGAATTGAATGCTCATAATTCACTACATTTTCAGTTACAAGATCATAAACGATGATTCCACTGATGAAGAGTAATGTATAGGTTCATGAGTTCGCAAATGATGTGTGGTTTTCTGCGGTGCGGTGGTTGTTTTGTTTTTTTCCCGAGAACAACAAAAAAATGCAATCAAAAAAGCCTGAAAAAGGAGGTTTTATCTGCCATGAAAAGAGCGACGAACATTGCCTTTTTTCTACCTGCCCGAGAAATGCGCTCAGTAGTCAGTTCTCGCTGGTCATGCCATGAGTTCGTGGTTTTTTTTTTTTAGAGAAAGTGAAAAAACATATAAGCCAGAAATTCCAATTTTGTTCGCGATCATTATCATCATTTAACACAGCAAGAAAAGTTTAGTTTTTTTTATCAAAATGTTTTTTTTGTTCAGAAATTGCATTGAGCCAGCTGAAAGGTTTCAATTATTAATCTTAAGATATTTGGCGACTGGCATTTTTTCGACTTTATTCAAAACAAAATTTAAAAATTCCAATATTTATTTTAGCGCATTATAACTACTCAATACGTAATGCTGTCGACTGAAAGTGCAAAACCTACGCAGCAGAATTAACAATATGAATTCCTAAGACCGACATCAGATCAAATTTTATCAAGACTAAATTTTAATTATTATTAGCCAAACGTATTTTTTTATTAATTGAATATTTATATTATTGAATAATTGTCGAATTAAATTAATAAAATGATGTTTGGGGGTATAACATACATATACAATGTTTCTGTTTTCTTAAAAAAATATATATCCTCTTTCACAGAAAACTGACACTTTCATGTTATTTAATGTATACAAAATGAGGAAAAAAAAGAAGTAGGTATCATACGGGCTTTACGTAGTGATTTCATAATTGAACATTCATGGCATTTTCATCATATAAAATTCATATGCAAATTAACGACTTACATTAACAGAGTGAATTAATGAATGAGCATTCATGCCATTTTCCACATGTCGAATAACCAACTCTAAGTCAACTAGTGATTTCACAGCATACCGTTCATGGCATTTTTCATCACATATAATTTGCTGATGAATAAGCTACTCGTAGTTACCCTTACTTCGTGATTTCACTGTTAAATATTCACCCCGAAAATCACTTGGTGAACGCCTATGACAGCCCCATGTTAAATTCATCAATGTTTTCATACCAAATTCATGGGGTGTAGCTTCCACTCATTGATGGAAAAGTTGGTGATTCATGCATGAATTTTTTGAATTTTCCTACTGGGGGGATAATCCAGTTGTTTCTCTTTTGTTTTTGATGTCCCCCTTGTGTTCTGTCATCCTCTTCGATAGAGCTCGTTTTGTTGTGACAATGTAAACTAAATTGCACTTTTCGCCCTCTTTTCCATTGCATTTGAATTCATAGATTACGTCGTGTGTTTGTTCTTTTGGAATTGGTGTTTTTGAGTTGGTAAATAGTTTACTAAGAGTTTAGTTAGATTTATGTACGAATATGATGTTGTTTTTTTCTCTTATTATTTTATAGAGATTTTTACTCTCTGTTAAATTCGGTATGTACGGAACTCTTGCATATAATTTAGGGTTGTCGTCTGTTTTCTGTATGGTATTATTAGTGGGTTTTATGGTTTTTTGGTGTTTTTTCCTTATAAGGTTTCTTATAATTTAGCGTGGAAAATTGTTCATTTGTAGTGTTTTATATACTTTTAGTTCGTTTTCTTCTTTAAATTATTCATCACTGATTTCAAAAATTTTACGTATAAAGTTTTTTGCGGTGTTTATCTTTTGAGTCATTGGTCGTGTTGAATGGAATTTTATTAGTCGCCCAGATGATGTTGGTTTTGAGTACCAGTTGAAAATTGTTTTGTGATTTGTCCGGATGAGTAAGGTGTCAAGAAAAGTTATTTGTTTGTTGTCTTCTATTTCTATTGTGAATTGAATTTTCTTGTGGTATTGATTCAGTGTTTTTAAAATTGTTTCTTGGTCTTTTTGTTCAATTATGGCAAATATATCATCCACATATTTGGCGACAAACTTTATTTCAATGTTTTCTTTTCCCAATTCTTCGATAACGTAATCAAGAAAGTCATCCCAAACTATGTCTGCTATTGTGGGTGATAGGGGATTACCCATGGGTATGTCAAATGTTTGATGGTAATATATATTGTTGAATTCGAAATAGTTATTATCTTTCAAACAAAATTCTAATATTCTCAAAAATTGTCGCTTTGGTATATTGGTTTAGTGTTGTAATTGGTCCCACTTTGTCATTATTATTTTAATGGCCAGATATGTTGGTATATTGGTGAAAAGTGAGATCACATCAAAAGACACGAATATATGACCTTCTTCTAGTACAACATCTTCTAATTTTTCTTTCAACTCAAAAGAGTGTTTTATGTTATACTTCTCAGATATGATGGTACTTCTCAGAATTTGTCCAATAAATTTGGATAGTTGGTAGCAAGGAACATTTATAGATGATGATATTGGTTTTAGAGGAAGATTCTCTTTATGGATTGTGGGCAGTCCATCATTTATAGATGATGATATTGGTCTGAGAGGAAGATTCTCTTTATCGATTTTGGGCAGTCCATATAGTCTTGGTGCTATTGCTGTCGAACAATTCAATTTATTTTTTTGCCACTTTTCAATTATGTTCTTCTGAAAAAGTTCTTTGATTATGGTGTTGTTTGTTTTTTGTAATTCTTGTGTTGGGACGGTTCTAACAGTTTTGTATGTATTTTTGTCGGGTAGTAGTTCTGTCATTTTATTTTTTTATTCTTCGTTATACATGACAACTGTTTTACTAGCCTTATCTGCAGTAGTTATTGTTATTTCGTTTTTGTGATGTTTAAGGAAAGTTTGTGTTTTTTTTTGTATGAATTTCTTTTTTGTTGAATTTTTTATTCATAGTTTATGATCAGAAATTTTGTTTGCAGTTTTGAATCTGGCAACGTCTTTTTCTTTATCGTCTCTTATTCTTTGAATAGCTTTTTCAACATCTGCTATAATGTGTATGGAAGAGAAATTTTTCCTATTAACTGGAAGAGCAAATTTTCTTACCAAAAATAACAACCATTTTGTTTCAACAGGAAAGAGAATTTTGTTGTATTAACAAACCAAAAAGTATTTCCTTAATTCATTAACGGTACTTCCACTTTTCTAAATCTAAATCTATGTACCTTCGTAGCTATTCCTTTCAATTCACTAAGAATAAAGGTAATCTTGCTTACATCGGTTTGAAACCTTCATAGAATAACTAGACTAACCTATACCAATAACATCGTAAATGTTTAGCTACATTAAATTTGTTAGCTATAAGAGCTAGTTCGTACGATTCAGCAGTGTATTTTATTTAAATCGATTTTGGTGAGTCTTGAAAATTCTTCGAAAAGTTGGCTCTGCCCTTGACATATTTATGTCCAAGATACAAGGTGGGACAAAATTTGTCACCTTACCTATTACGAGAAGGGGAAATTTTCAGTTTTGCTTTGACGTCTCCAGAATGCACGTCTACGAAGCTTAGACAGTTAGATTCTTCAAGATTGCGAAATACTTTTGACTATTTCTTACGGAATAATTCATCAGTAACATTGGTGATTCTGGCTACATAAGATTTTAATGAGAAAGAGAATTGGAGACAAAACGTAGCCCATCATTAACTTTACTAATATACTTTGATTATTTATGATGAATATTTGCGGTTGGTAATTGAACACTAGATAGATAGTGATAGAGAGTCATACAACTGTGTAAACGTCCATCCGTCACAACTCGATATCCTTTTTAAGTTATAAACTATAAAGTTTTCCATCAATAACAAGAGCAAAGGCTTCTCTTTTGATTTGTCTTTATCTTCGATACAAAATAGTGTTGCTTTATTTATTTCTAAATCTTTTAATTGATTCTTCTCAAAAACTCCTCAAGACAAACAGATTAAAGAACATGGACAAGCAGTTCCTTTACTTATCCTTCAAAGCAGAAAGAAAACAAAACTTAAGAATCACACTCAAGTCCTCGAGATAGGAAAAAGTTTTTTTTTTTTTAAGTTTATTTTATCCTATCTTCGCTTCGTCTCTGCTACATTCATTATGCTAAGTTTTAAGTTAGCGGAAAATGCATTGTTAGCCATTGTTTACAAGACAGAAGACTATGACCATCTCTCCTTTGTACTTAAAGTCACTGGTGGAACTTTTAAATGAGTTTACACTTAACCAATGAGATGGAAAAATAAAACTTCGCAAGAACACAAAAAGGCAACCTTTATAGCTCATGTCAATTTCAGTTGCATAAGAAGAAAAATCGAAGAGACAAAAAATTATGCTAAAATTTTACTGAAAACTTTGCTTTCATCGAATCCATTGTCAGACAAATGCAAAAAAAAAGGTATTTGAATTTTTAAAAGATGGCACGAATTATTCAAATCAATGCCATTTTGTTTTGTGTGCTTTAGTGGTGGTATTTGAGTTTAACATGTGGAGACTTTAGTCTTAGCATTACAGTGTGATTAAGTAGTTTTTAAGTGTCAAACACTACAGTGTGGAAAAAGCCCTCTGAAGTCACATTTACTTCGAAATTTATTTAGGGAATTGAAAATTATTTAATTTAGGACTGTACGGATGTTGTGTTTATTTGAGTACTCATTTGAATTCAATCATCACAGTGACAGTCACTGTGACTGTCACTGTGATTTTAAGCGAATTAAAATCCCTCCGCTAGATATGGTAACATTTTGAAAAAAAAAGCTAGAAAAAAATGTTCAGTACCTACAAATATCAACAAAAAAATGTATGTTGTAAAGCAAAAAACAAGACTTATAAACATTAAGTTAACACAAAAAACTAATTCAGTCTAAAAAATCTTCAAATACATATTATTAAAATAATCAATCACAAATAATCATAGCCATTGATATATAGTAGATAGATAGTTTATTGATTTTGTTTTAATTTTACAATGGTTGTTACCGCACATTTTACAATATAGTGATTTGATATAATGTATCTTTCAACTAAAATAGTATGTATATAAGTTTTATAATTTATCAATAAGGCTTATATAATTATGTCCGGAGGAAAAAACAATAAAAACCTCCATTTAATGTAAGAATATAATAAATTCTTAATGACTAGTAAGGGTATGAAGTGTAACAGGTTAACAGATGAACCAATAAATGAATAAATGATAATTTTTTAACAATAAGTATGCATAAATATATAATAAATTACATGAATATGTAAATAATTGAATAAATAGAATAAAATAAAATAAATAAATAAATAATTTAAACAAAAATAATAACAAGTAAATAAATAAATAGATAAATAAGTAAGTAACTAAATAAATAAATAAGTAAACAAATAAGTTAATATATAAATAAATAAATAAACAAATAAATAAATAAATAAATAAATAAATAAACAAAGAATCAAATAAACAAAGAAATAAATAAATAAATAATTAAATAAATAAATACATGAATTAATAAAGTTTACATTAATACATAGATAACACAGGTAAGAAAAATAAAATAGAATTTTTTAATTTTGATTATTTAGTTCACTAACCAAGTTGTTCTCAGCAAGATCAAGTCGATCAAAGAATTTTGTTGTGAGTTTAATTATTCTATCTTCGATCAATTCGACATTCGCCTTTACGTGGAGATCTAAAGTGGAATGATGTCAGGGTAGATTGAGCATCATTTTTAAAACTTTATTTTGAGCAACTTGTAGTTTTTTTATATGAGTTTTAGCTGCGTTTTTCCATACTGGACAACCGTACAAAAGAATTGCCTGAAATATAACCTTACAAATTATCGTTTTATTCTCGACTGAAAGTAAAGACTTCCTATTAATAAAAGGTAACAGCAGTTTGGTTGCTATCTTGACTTTTTTTAGTGATTGTGAAATATGGTGATTGAATGTTAATTTAGAATCAAGGAAAATACCAAGATATTTCACTTGATTGTCCCAAGAAACCGCTCTACCTAAGATTTGCAAATTATTGCTTGGGAGATAACAAGCTTTTCTTTTTCTCGTGAAAAAGATGGCTTGTAACTTGTCAGCATTAAGTTTGATTTTCCATCGATTGTAATATTGGTATAATATTCTCATCGCATTATTTAAGTTCGTCTCAATGTTGAGACCAAACTGCTGCTTCACAGGATGGTAATTTTGGAAAGTCAGAGGTATACAGGTTATACAAGGTCGGTCCGAGGACTGATCCTTGAGGGACACCAAAATCAAAATGTATTAATTCTGAAACACTACTATTTACATGTACCATAAAACATCTACTTGAAAGAAAACTTTGAACAATTTTACACAGATAAGGTGGAAAATTGAGGGAAATCATTTTATAAATAATACCATTGTGCCAAACTGAATCGAACGCTTTTTCGATGTCTAACAATATCATTCCAGTAGACATACCTTGGGAGCGATTGCTTTTAATTAAGTTACTTATACGAAGCACTTGATGAGATGTACTGTGGTATCTTCTGAAACCAAATTGTTCATTTGGATATAAGTTGTTATCAGTTATTATTTTAACAATTTTGTTTTTAATTATTTTCTCGTATATTTTGCTGATATTGCTGAGTAAACTGACTGGTCTATAACTTTCAGTCCTAACAGAGTTTTTGCCGGGTTTGAGAATTGGTATTACTTTACCTGTTTTCCAAGTAGTAGGAAAATATTGCATTTTCAAGCAAGCATTTATGATGAATGTAAGGAAGATTATTCCGATTTTAGGCAACATTTTTAAATAAAGATTTTTAACTTGATCAAGCCCACTAGATTTTCTTGATTTAAGTGTGTGAACAACTGCAGCTACTTCTTCTTGAGTTGCTAAAATATTTTGTGGTGTGTCACGGATCATCTGGTTTAAGTTTTGAACAGTTGTATCTACCAGATGATCTGTAGAAACATCGCCTAGGTATTGTGCTACAGAGTGGTTTTGGGAGAAGCTAAGAGCAAGAGCATTTGCTTTTTCCAAATCTTGAATCGTTTTTTAGAAAAGGAACCTGTCGATGTTTGTTTTTTACAATTTTTACAATATTCCAGAAAGGTTTCGCATTTTTCTCTAAGGAACGTAGTTTATTATTCCAGACAAGATTTCTTTCATAAGAGATTTGGCGATTTAAATATGTAACGATATCACGAAAAATAGGTTGGCGATATCTTTGCCAGTTTCTTCTTTGAATGTTTCTATTTTTTATAAGTTCCAATATATGCGGCGAAAGACTTTGTTGATTTGGTTTTTTATTTAACCATTGTATCTTCATCAATTTCATTGGATGCAATATATAAAACATTATTGAAATTATTTTTTAAAGGAACATTGTTGAGGATTTCGTAATTTTGACAATTTTTTTTTGTTTTTTTTTTAATTGATTTCTATTGAGCATTATTGAATTCAAAGTTTTTGTTGACATTTTTTTCTCAACTTATTTTTAACATTATTCAGCATGTTAAAAATGCGTTCCACTTCCGCATTTTAATGTTGAAGAGATATTACTGTTCTTGCAAGTTGGAATAATTCCTCATAAATATTCACTCCAGCTGCGTTTTTATAGCATGAAACTTATTCCAAAACTTAACGCTATCTGGAAGTTCTTGCGATTTTACGTAATTAATATTCGTCCATTGATTTAGATTTTGTTCTATTTTTTCGTTTTGAAAACCCTACATTTTTTGTCAGATCAATGATAGAACGATCTTTAACAGGTCTTAAGATAACAATAACATTTTCTTATAGCATTGTAATTGCTTGGACCATTTTCTGGACCTCTTTTACTAATTTGGCAGTGAATCGCTTGATAATTTAGATTCCGAAATCTAGTCTAATTTAGTTTCTAAAACATATATCCGCTCCGCCAACTCGCATTCACACTCGTTTCGGTCTTCTTTCTTTGGTGTGGTGAAGTTTCGAATTCAGTTCAGTGGCCGTGGTAAAAAAAGAGTTAATCGCATATCATTTCATAAGTGCCAAACTCGAATGCCAGGGATGTAACCTCACTAGTGGTGTAATATTTACAAAAAAAATGTATTATCTAGCGACAAAAAATATTTTTTTTTTAAATTCCGCTAAATATAGTGACAAAGTCGCTAAAACGGCAACATTGATTGTAATGAGAGCCCACATAAACACAACATCCGTGCAGTCCTTCACTTAATAATTTTAGATGACTTTTTTTCCACGATTATATGAATTAGACTTAGTTCAAAGTTTTGCCTGTGTGTGTTAAGGAACAACTTATGGATTTTAAAAAAAATGGAAATTATGTTTCTAAAGCTAGTATTTTATATAAAATTAATTTAAAACAATAGTCCGTTGATTCAAAATCTAGACACACATTTTTTTATATTCATGTTAAAATAAAATTGTGAATATTAAAATTAAGCTTTAATATTGTGGAAATATTTTTTTAAATTTAAATTGTTCGTAATTGCATTTATTAATTGCGAAAATAAAAGCGCTTTGTGAGAAATTAACATTTAATTGAATTAAAATAACTTGTGGACTATTGAACAAATAATAAAATTCCAACTTACTTCGGAGATATGGATGCAATAAGCATGAAATAATAATTAATTTTTTTTTCAGTCTGTAAAGCTCTTTTAATATTTTCCTAATTGTAATTACTTTTACTTCAAATTAAAATAACAATGAATCCGTTTAAAATTAAATTGGTAAACTGTTTATCTGTAGATGCGATACCTGTGTTCATACATTCGACTACGTATTATGTTATATCATACAGTCTTCATGTGTAGGACAAACTCAGAGGAGCATTGCCACACGTCTGAAAGAACACATCAGCGAGGTTACCAAATACCAAAGGGAGAAGTCCGCCATATGTAAGCACATCCTCGACCATCCAGATGAACACCACTGGGTCCACTTCGAAAAAGCCAAGGTTCTAGCCAACGTACATCATTATATCCCTCGTCTGGTGCGCGAAGCGATTGAAATTAAACGACACCATAATTTCAATCGTGACGACAATTTCAAGTTGTCTAAGACATGGGAAGTTGTATTGGAAAATGAGTCAGAAACAAAAAATCCTTTCGATCGAAGAGAAAGCAGGATCAAAGAGTATTCCTTTTCACACTCCACTATATCCACATGGTTAAGGAAACAATTAAAACACAATTAAAGGACGCAAAACTTACCGTTCAATGTACACTGAAGTTGAAAATGCAGGAAACTAAGCAATCTTTTGTTTTTTAATAAATAGTAAATGTGAAAACAGATTAATTTACATACGAGTACCTTGATATCGATTAAAGTAACTATCGCATATAACCACCAATACCTTGACGGTAGTTCTAACCGATTATGACTGTTTTGACGTTTCAGTTCCAGATTCGAATAGTGAAAAGGTGGGACTGGACACTACACAGAAAACACTGAGAGTGCTTTCGTTACAAAACATTGAAGGATATCTATTCAATTTTTTGTTGCAAAAAGACAATTCGTAAAAAATAAAAGAAAACTATAGGAGAGAAAACGGAACCCTGTGGCACAGGGTTTTATTTTGTAGCAGATATCAGAACCAACAGAACTTAATTTTTAATACACAATTCTTTAAAATAGTTTTAAAATATCAAATTTTGAATAATAAATATTGGTATCACTTTTTGTTGAAGGGAAGTTATTTCGATTGGTTGATAATAGATGATTTCTTATGCAGTTTTTCATTAATTCGAAAAGGGAGGCACAGGGACAATGGTACACTTGAGTGGATTTACGTTGATGCCTGTATATGAAACAAACACACCATAAGCATTAAATTTAAATTATTGCGTTATTTTAACATGACAATTAATTGCTTTTTACAGAAACACTCTTTTTTTAGTTTTTTATTTTAAATTCATCTTTCATCATTTACTGAGACATTAGGTATATTTACCTTGTTAATTAGATGCTTAATATAATTCATGAGGAATCATGTATCACTTTAACATAGTAATCAACATTAGTATCTACATATATATTTAGTTTTATTATCATATATTTTACTAGAGTTCATACATGAACATTTGTCTATATTCTGTATCTTTAGGAGGAAAAACCCTATCCACATTCAGCTGAACCAAATAAAAATGGGTATTTCAGATTATGACCTAATTCAATTTGTTTTCTAGTGGATACTTTGTCTTGTCAAGAAAAGGAATTTAGAATTTCAGGACTAGAATTTGTTATGAACAACATCACCAACACGAACTATCCATGTTTCGAACAGATTAATCCATTTTTTTTGTACATAATTTATAAATGAAATACTGCAACCCAGAATGATTTTATTTTATTATTCTTCTATTTAAAATTTAATCATGATGATGAATGCTTGCCCTGAATTCAAAATGAGAACATGCACCTACATCTACAACAACATCCTTACATACAATGCCAATTATAGCTATAGGCCTATTCACAATATATAAAATACAATTTGAATAAATGTTACTGAAAGAAAAGCTTTGGAAATAAGGTCGAATCCTGTTGATTTCTTCGTAGAGTGTGTATGAAACATTAAACACAAGACTTTGAATAATTCTTATACCGTTATATGCATACAGAACATAACTTTGACATATTCATTATCACTTTGGTTTTCAGTCATTGTGATTTCTCTTAGACTGACAAAAATTAACAATTAGTAAACACATTAGTAAGGGCCTTATTGAATCTACCTTACAAAGGGTTGAGCTTTTGTTCCCTAATTCCAATATTAAAAGAAAAAACAGAATTATCTTCAACAAGTGGATTAAGTGCATTAATAAACAAAATGTATTCTCTTTTACAATTGTAAACGTATGCAGGTGCTTACCTACCGAAGAAATCGATACTTTCGAAAATCTTTAAGAAAAATACAGTTTTTTGCTGAGTTGTGTGCCCGCATTACGAAAAATTATATTTGACGAAACTATTTTATATAAAATTCTAAATAAGCAGATTTAAAAAAATATGGTTTTTTAATTTTCTATTATGTTACTTAATTTTTTTTTAAATTATAATTGAACACTTGTTCACATACCACACTACACCCTTTTTTTCAGTTTTTAGACGAAAAATAAGTGTACTAGCCATATTTTTTTTTTCCAAAAAGATAAATCTAATTTTTCTACAAAACGGCTACAACGGCTATAAAAAATAAAATTCACTACTGGATCGCACTAACTTGGTCTTATGTTCGATCACATCGAATGCAAAAGATTTCTGTTAAAAATCTAAATATATATTTAAAGCAGTTTTTTACTTAATTTTTTGTATATACAAAATATCTTTAATTTTTTTCTAAAAAAAATTGGTATGAAAGTCTTAAATATTATAATATAAACTTAAAAACAAAATAATAAATCCGCTTAATCAAAGAAAAAAATAATTCAAAATTCTGAAATAAATACTTAAGCTAATTTAAGCTCAAAAAAAAAGTACGCCATTTTATTTGAAATTTTGAAAAAAATTTTAAAAATCTGTGGAGCGGTTTTTGAGAAAAAAAGTTTTTTTTTTAAACTTTTTGAAAACATTTTTCAAAAAAATTCAAAAACGCCATTTCATAGGTATTCAATAAATACATATAAATATAATTTTTGAAAAAAATTTAATGAGGAGTTTTCGAAATAAAATTTTTTTAAATGATTTTAAAAATACATTACGAAAAATTATGTTTGACGAAACTATTTTATACAAAATTCTGAATAAGCAGATTTAAAAAAAATTTAGTTTCTTAATTTTCTATTATGTTACTTCATTTTTCTTAAATTATAATTGAAAACTTGTTCACATACCACACCACACCTTTTTTTCATTTTTTAGACGAAAAATAAGTGTACTTGCCATAATTTTTTTTTCAAAAAAGATAAATCTTATTTTTCTCAAAAACGGCTACAACGATTTTATAAAAAATGGGGAGGCTGCTTTTTGGTATTTTTTTTGGAAAAAATGGTTATTTTTGGTATCTCTAGGAGTTTTTGGTGTTCGATTTGCTGGAAAACGCTTCATTAGTCTTTTTAAATGTCTTATGCAGAAGCTCCTAGAAAGCTTAAATACTAATGTAAACCAACATTTTTCAATTTTTTTTTGAAATTAAAAAAAAAATTTCGAGAGCGACTAAATAGATTTTATTTTAGCTTAGTATTTGAAATTTTTTGTATACCTACTCAAAACACTATTTTCATAAATCAAAAAAACAACGATAACTACCTCCTATACAAATGTTAAAAAACAGTTCAGAAAAAATTCATTTCTCAAAAACGGCTCCAAGAATATTGATACAAAAATGTGTATGCTCATAAATTAGTGCAGTCTAATTGCAAGTAAAAATATTTTATTTTGCGTACTTATTAACGGTACTTCCTATGGAAGCATTATTCATATTTTTGACTTTCTCACTATTGGATAAACCGATTAAAATTATTTTTATGCAAATGCTCCCTAAAAGTTTAAGAAAACTGAATACTCAAATTTAAAAAAATTGATTTTCGATTTTTATAAAATTAAATATGTTTTTTTTTGAAAAATCGATTTTAAAAAACAGTCACTGAATATTTTTGCAGTTAAAATTTTATATGTAAATTAATAATTACTTCAAAATGGTGTTTCAATTTTTTTAACGTATTTAAAATTTTATAAATAAAAAAAATATTTTTTTAGAAAACCGCTACTGCGATTTTTGAAATTTTGTTTGATATAGATATTTATATCCAATCATTCAAATGGCATGTTTTTGCCCCTAAAACTTTAATAACTAAGCAATCTTAAAAAAATTATTATCTGTAAACATATATATTATATACACATATTACTCTCATAACTAACAACCCTTCGACAATTCATTATACTAAGAATCAAGGGAATATTACCTATATGGGTTTAAACCTGGGCCAATGTTTGTAACTTCCGAATCGATAAAAATAGTAGAGAAACAAAAAATAAATGACTTTTTCAATTTACCGCCTCTCATTGGAAATTTCCAGTCAAACAAGTTAAAAATTTAAGGTATCGCCTCAACTTACAGAAACCCACTTTTTCAGAGGCGTTAAGTGAGGAAAAGTTATCGCCTCAGTTACAGAATATGGGCCCTCGATAGGATAACGTGACAACCTACCTACTGCTTCTAACACCACTACAAGAGCAAGTTCGTACGATCCAGTCGTGCATTTTATTTGTTTTAGAAAAATGGATGTTCCAACTTCATATAGTTTTAAAGTAATCGATTCATTTGTTTTCGAAATATTGATTAAAAAAAAAAAAAAGTTTTGAAACAAATACAAAATTCGAAAAACGGAAACCAAAAATAAAAATTTATTGCCAAGAAGTTATTAATTCACTGAATTTTTTTTATCGAAATCTATTAAGTCGTTTTTGAGAAAAATAAGATTTAGCTGTATGTTGGAAACAATATCAGGTCATTTACAACATCAATCAAATTGCTTTTATAAAAAATGTTGGTATGATAATTTTAAGTATTTGACAATATAAATTTAAAAAAAAACTGAGTTTAAAAACAAATCATCCACGTGTTCTTAAAACATTGAATTTTCCAATAATCGAAAATTAATATTTTTAAAAAATGTTTGCATGCAGTATTATTTTGTATCCGTAGAATCTGCTATATAAACAAATTTAATCGACATCCGTAGAGCCGTTTATGAGAAAGTTCAACGGTTTAAAAATTGTTTTAATGGATATTTGTATATGTATATTCCTATTTGTCCAAGAATTCAAATGGCATCTTCATTTTTTTACATGTTGTTTCTGTCTCCGAGTTGTTAGTTTTTAAATTATAAATAATATTTTTTTTAAATTAAACAAATAAAATAAAAGATACATTCTTTGAATTTTAATTTTATTATTGTTCATATATAAACTAATTAACTACTTTAAGAAATTTAAAAAAAAAATTTAAAAAAAATTATAAGATCGCGACGCGTTTCGGAGTGTTCTCCATCATCGGGCGGTGAGCTTTCGTTCATTTTTTTTTCAAAGTTTAACACTTAAGTAATCTAAATAATTTTATTACGCATTTCTTTCAATTTATTTTAACGTTATTATCTTTCATTCTAAGTGTTTTTATCTTAAATAAATTACATTCACAAATTGTTGGCATCTACGTCACTGAATACTTTCCTTGAAGTGCTACATATAAAACTAATGATATTTAAATATAAATAATTTAAGGGTGGATACCTCCTAAATAAAAAATCTTAAATTTCATATTTTTCCCTTTTTATGTACTTAAAGGCCAACCACTCTACCAAATTTCACTATCTTGCATGAAGTACTTCATTCAATCCTGTAGAAGTGGGCATATACCTATGGCTAGGGTGACCATATTTCTCTGAGCCAAGCCTGGGACATAAAATTGAAAAACGTGTTTGGTACAAAATCAACAAAATTCTCAAACACAAAAAAAAAAATAAAAAAAACAGCACAAAATGCAAGAAACCTTACATTTTTTTTTAGTATTCAACTTTTTTTTACCAAGTCTTTGAAAAATAAACATTAATAACAACTTAACAAACATATTGTTGGTAATTGGTACTTTTTTGCCTAACGAATTTCTTTGATGATATTATCGTTTCCTATTAAATATTTTTTAAATTCCTGGCAGCTAAAATTTATATTTTAATTTTACCAATAACATGGCTCTGCGAGTTTCAACATTCAGTTGTGTGTTTTCATTTGTCCAAATATTATTCATTATGGAAAAACCTTTTTCGGTTGGAGCATTTGATTTTGTTCTCTATCCATTTTGTTAAAATTTTGTGAAATTGGTCAAACAAGGTGGAATCTTTAATTGTTGTATCCCTCTATTTTTGGTTGACAAAATATAACGAAATATGAATGTTTCGCAGAACTATCCAGCTAAAAACTTCATATTCTTTAGTGGATACATCCCAATGATTTAAGTATTCGTAACACGTTATGTAAAATTGATGAATTTTTGCTTTACATAACTTTTGGTCAATTAATTCTTGGAATTATTCATTGATCAATTTGTTTACAAACAAAATTATCACTTGTTCTCCTAATCTAGATTTTAATTTTAATGTAAGGCATTAAGGCCCGTTTGCTGATACGAATCATAAATATTTATGTTCAACTTAAAACGCTTAAGGGTTACTTTTTCATCTGCATAAACTGTCACATAAGTTCTTAAGTAGAACTGAGATGCTTAAGTTGTGTATCAGCAAACGGGCCTTAATTGCTAGCGCAAGTTTAGACATGCAAATTTTTCCCACTCGGATTGAATAATATGGAGAAAGAAGGAGTCATTCTTCGGATGAAGGGTTTTGAAAAAAATTTTGATATACAAAAAAATATCTGAAAGGATTATAAAGTTTTATTATTCTCTTAATAGCTGGTTTTAAAGATAGCCAACTAGTTTTTATGTCACCAACTACTAGTTTGAAGTATTTATTCTTTTATTTTGTTCGTCTGTAGTTGGTGGAGATACATTTTATTTAAATTATAAAAAACAAAATATATTTGTTTTAGTTTAATGGTGTTTGGCACACAGTACGTTCTTTAGACTAAATTTTAAAACTAGCTGGCTAGTACTGCGTGGCGAAATTATTTTAAATATTGAATTTTTGTATGCTCACTTGCTTTTTAAAGCACTTTTTGTATCATTTTATTGATTTTGAATGACCAACGAATATTGAATGGCAATTTAACATAATTATTATTGTAAATAAAATTGTTTGTATTATTGTAAATAAAATTGTTTAAATACATCGTAATATGGGACAAGCCCGGGACAAAAAATAAAATACGGCACAGTTGTACGTCCCGGGTTTTCTTAAAATCGAGCAGTAATACGGGACTGTCCCGGGAAATACGGGACGGATGGTCACCGTACATATGGCAAGACCTATTGTTGTGCAAAATAACATGATTCTACGATGTCGGGAAGTGCTCCATAATTTTGATGATCTATCAATTAGTGAGTCAGTTATGGCTTATGCTTATATCTCAAGAACAACTTTTGGTAAAAATTTAAAATTTGTCGAGGCGTCTGTGCTTGACTAACTTAAGAAATATTTTGAATATAAATTTTCTGACATCATTAGTACTGAAAATAAAGGAGGTCGCAAATCGCCTGAGCTTGTTTCTGGAAAAGGGTGTAGTGTCAAAACTTCGCTGGGAACTACCGTGCCCTTTGAGACCTAGGTACCTATATCCGACACTTGCATTATGTATTTATAAACATATATAACTAGGAACCACCTAAATAATTTACATTCTAATTAAAATCCATAATCTAAATTGAAGTTTATCATACTAAAAACGAAGATAAGCTTTCCTACATCGGGCTTAAACTTACCAAATGATAACTAGACTACAACTTCTAACATCGTCAATGTTAGCTACAAGAGCAATTTCGTACCATCCAGTCGTGCATTTTTTTTTTCAAAATCGGTAGCACCGATTTGGAGATAATTCAGCTTTTTCATAACGGTTGTATAGTACCTACTACACAAACATTTTCAATTTCTCTTCTAGAGATTCACCAAAAGCGCTTAAGTAAGTTTGAATAAAATCGCCTCAGCGGCTAAGACTGTAGATCGCACTATAGACAAACAGATAGATACAGATAGACATACAAATAGTCAGAAAGGTGGAATTACCGAACTCACTTTGTTTGTGATTTTATCGTAATACAAACTTTGATTAAAATCTGGAGTTCGATTTTTTTTCACATACAAAATCTGCCTTATATTACACTTATCAAAAGCTTAAAAGGCATCTTAGCGTATTTATGAAGTTTTCATTAGTATAGGGTTATCAATTTTGCGGTTTCAAAAGTATAGGATTGGAATTCGACATTTGTCAAACTAAGTTGTTAAGCCAATTTTTTTGTCAGTTGAAAGTCTGACATTTACAAAAATATATCGCTTAACTATCGCACAACGCATACAATTTGTTAAAACCTACTACAAAAATGGTGGTGCTGCCACAGCCACATATCGTGCTTTAAGAGGAGATTATGGCTTACATAGTCGTCATACTACGCAAGCAATTGACAAAATTGTGAAGAAATTTGAAGAGACTGGATGGGTTACAGATTTTGTAAGGCTTTTGCATCATCGTTTCGCTCGTACCACTGACCCGAATGTGTCGATTCCTCGTCGTTCTCAGGAATTAGGACTGTCTTACGGCACATTATGGCGTATTTTGCATTTGGTTCTACACCTACAACCATATAAAGTCCAGCTCACACAACAACTGACGCCAGCTGACCATTCACAACGTCGTAGATACGTCAAATGGGTGCTTGACCAACATTCGGTGGAGGACGATTTTTCGAAAAAAATTTTCTTCAGCGACGAAGCACATTTCTCACTCGGTGGGTATGTTAATAAACAAAATTCTCGTATTTGGGGTTCTGAGAATCCTCAAGTAATTGAAGAGAGGCCATTACATCCACAAAAAGTCACTGTTTGGGGCGCTATTTGGTCCGGTGGTGTGATTGGACCTTAATTCTTCGAAAACGACGATGGAACGACTGTCACCGTCAATTCGGAGCGTTATGGTCATATGATAACCGACCTTTTTGTTGCCTGCTATTGAAGAATACAACTTGGAGAATATGTGGTATCAACAAGACGGTGCCACATGCCACACAACTCGAGCGAATATGGCTTTATTGCAAGAGACATTTCCTGGCCTCGTAATTTCTCGTCGTGGCGATATCAACTAGCCACCAAGACCATGCGATTTGACACCGCTGGACTTTTTTTTGTGGAGCTACGCGAAAGACCGTGTTTATGCAGATAAACCCTTAACTCTTGAGCACTTGAAAACCAACATTCGAAAAGTTATGGCTGAGATACCGTCCAATATGTGTCAAAAAGTGGTCGAAAATTACCTCAAAAGAATCGATGCTTACAACAATTCGCGTAGTGGTCATTTAAATGATGTGTTTCACACACCAATGTCAACGTTCAAACTTTGTAACAAAAAAGAAATAGAATGAAAAAAAATATTTTATATGTGCTTTATTCACGTTTACTTTTGAAACCGCAAAATGGATAACCCATTATAATTCATCGATAGTGGTGTTACGTAGGATACATGTATGTCTTTTAATTTGGTTAAATTGTGTTAGTTATTTTAACCTATTTAATTTATAGAAGCATTATGCTGCGAATGACACCCCATTTTCACTATTTGTTAATATAATGTAAATATTTTGGTTACTAATTTCAACATGTTTTCAAAAAAGATGCAGCAACAAATTTCACTTTCTTACACACCACATATCCGAACTACAATATTATAAAAAGGAAGTGCGCATGTCGAGTACTATATAAAATTTGAGTTCAAACATTTGAGTCACTTTTTAGGGTTTCGACTCAACTTGTAAATATAAACAAAAAATATTCAGTTGAATTTAGCTGGTCTGTAGGAAATGTTTGTAATTTTCTTCAAGGAAATGTTTTATCGATCTAAATTACTAAGTTATTTCCCAATTTTTTCCCACAAAATAATTATAAATGCCAAAAAATAAAAGATACTTATATGGACGTAATGTGTGTGGATAGTAATTTTGTATTGGTAATCTACCCTTTTACCAAGGAAAAGATGATTCAACAGGTTGTTGTTCTGGTTTTGTTTTTAGGTGCTGTATATCAAATTTGAAACCTTTTATTTGCTCATCTGTATTTTAATTCTATTAAAATTTGAACTCCTTTCAAGGACAACAAAATTAAATTCTATGAACTGTCGTAGAAAATGTATTAGGTATTATCATAAGAGTACTGTTGGTTTCAATTATTCTGTCAATAAATAAGAGAACATATAAATTTTAATTATAATTATTAATTATTCATTTTGGACTATATCAATAAATAAGAAATATTAAATATTTTAAAAATAGGTAACATATACATAAGCAAATTATTGTTGTAGAAATAAAACAAAAATATGACATCTGCATATAAAAGATACTTTCTGCACTAAATTTCTGTGAAAAAAATTCAACAATAATTAACCAAAAGGCTCTTGTTATGGTTTTTTTATTCAAGGAAGATAAGCAAAGTGTGTGAGAAAGGGTGTTTTGAATTTTGTCGGAAAAATTTCTAGTATGTATTAAAAATAACATTGACAAATTAATAATTCAGTCGAATCATGGAGATACTGTTGCCTTCTAGAACAATTATTTTTTTTAAAGACGTTTTAAGGATCGACTTTTGGAAAATCTTGATTTTGATCAGGCGAAATTGTGTGCAACTCGAAACAACAGAATAAGAAAGAATGTCATAAAGGAATTCGACGAAACCCCTTTAAGCAAGCAGTATGTCAGGAGACCTGAATACATCCAATAAATCTATTTATAGGGTCATTCCTTTACCAAAAATAAATTTTGCTGTAAATGAGAAGATTTTTATGGTTGAATAAGTTGTTAACAAAGAAAATAATAAAATGTATGCAAACTAGTCAGATCAACTAAAAACAGTTATTCTAAGGGTTTCAAGAAGCCATTATCCTGTTTCAGTAATGGTTTGGTGGCAAGGTGTCACATATTTTCGTTTTTGGAAAAAACGTATTAAAACTTGATAGAAGAAAGGTGTGATAGGAGGTATTGAGAACGTTTAAAGCCAATACCCTTTTCATTAGACAGAGTAAGGATCCACTAACTCTTCTAGACCAAACCACATACTTTTGTGTTAGGGTCAATATTCAACGTTTAATTCCTGCAGAATATTCTCTTTTTTTATCCGTTCAGACTCGAATTAGTTTGTGGCTAGAACTGAAGAATACACTAGACCTCTCAGAAAAACTTAGAAAGCATTAGGCGAAGAGTACAACTTTTAAACGCCTGCATTAAATATAATGGTATATTTCAACTTGTCATTAACCAACTGACAAAATACACATTTTTTTTTTTTTTTTTTTTTTTTACAAAATGACAAATGAAAATTTTCAAATGACGTCTTGTAACTGACAGGCACTGACGTTTGTCAATGAAAGACATCGAAAGGCAAGTGCAAATTGCTGACAAACGAAATGTCAGCCTGACTTTCAAATACCAAGGAAATATTAAGTGTGTTCCCGTACTTTGTGCACAATAGTGTGAAAACTGTCATTTTTGCAAGAGTGGAGGTAAAAATCTTTTAGAGAGCTACAAAGTCTAACAAAAGTACTTGAGCGCTTTGAATTACAATTTAAGCAATTTTTTAAACGTCAATTTTTTGAAAATGTTTATTAAAAATTTACATGAAATTATTTCTTGAAATAACCAATTTGATATCACAAATTTTAAATTATTGCATGAATAAGCCCGAACAAACTATAAATTCGATTTTCGACTTTTGTAATGATGCACAATACACATGGCAACTTACATATTATTACGTATTGTTTATTTTTCTTGTTTCCTTCATTTGACAATCTTCATAATTTTGTCCAAAGAAATTTCTTGGACTAAAATTCGCAGCATGGGCAAATATTTTACGCTCTCTTGAGCGCTCTCTTATGTGAAAAACTACGAATGTTTGGAGAACGGGAATAGGATTTGACTGTTTTTCGTATAGAAATTAGTAGATTTTCGTAGTTTTAGGGAGTACGGGAACGCTATCTTCTTTTTTGTTGCTTGATAGATTTGAACAAAATTTTCAGGAGATCTTAAGAAATGTTTAGAGAGTGCATATAAGAAATCTGTTTGCTGCCCGATATCTATTCGAGGAATATTGATTGTTCCTCCTAAACCAGTGTTATGGCCAATTAAACTTTAGAATATTATAATTCATTTTAATGTGTCTTATATCTATACTCTTATTTAACAGATTTTTTATACTTCAATAATTGATGAATCTGTTCTTTAGTTTGACCAGAATGACTAATGTGATTAAGAAGTGAGTTTAAATAAAACTATTTCCTGCAAGTTTGAAAGAGCGAATTTTTTTTCTATAATAACCACTTAATAAATATAAAAAAATATGCAACGTGATTAAAGTATAAATATAGATAATTGAATTAAAAATTATCGTCCACCGCCGCTAAGTATAATGTGGATTATTTTACAAATCAATAAAAAATATACTGTTAATAATGTACTTTCTGTGTAATGAGTTGTGTGTGGTTAAGGTTTATTTTACTCTAATAATTCTACATTAATTGCTACGAATCTGGTAATGATATCTAGCTGTTGTGGTGGATAGGAGTTGCATAAATGATGTTAAAAATTCAATAGTAGTTGTTATTTTTGTTTTTCTTTTTTTGTGGCTTTTAAATTGATGATATATTTTTAATCAACGAAAACAAATAAAAAAGTTATTTAAACGACAATGAAAACTTTATCACAACTTCTAATGTTTCTTTTTTTATTTCTTTAAAAGGACAAGTTTAAACTTTACTTTTTTATGAAATGTTTATTGTTCGTTCTAGACAACTTATTTTCACTTCTTTACCACACCGCCAATGCGTTGATCGAAAATTTTATGTCAATGAAGGTGCTAACGTTCGCGTAACACATTGATATTTTTGAGACCAACAATAAAGATACCTGCCATTTTTTTTTGAATACAAAATGTTAAATCTTATTTATCTTTAAAACCACTCCAAAGTTTTTTATAAGAAAAGATCAATCATTTAAAAAAGGAAAAGGTACTTTCTGGTAATTCTTTTTCTGGGTCTAGTAGAACCATTTTTTTGGTTTTCGATTTTCTGGAAAGACGTTAATTTGATTTTTTTGAATTGTTTTATACCGAAGCTCATATAAAGTTTAAACACATTACACTATGGTTTACATTACCAACATTTTTCAATTTTTTTGTTTGAAAACTCAAAATTTCGAAAACGACTCAATCGATTATTTCGAAACTTCGTAATAGTTTTTTTTGACATTATATTGAATTGTTAAAAAAAAAACTATATTCCTAAAATAAAAAAAAACTCCCATACCATTGTAAAAAAAGCGTAAAGATAAAAATGTTTTTCTCGATAACGGCTCCAAGAGTTTTTATAACAAAATGTGTGTACAGTCCACTTTTTAGTATACAAATATCTTATATTAGGTTTTTATTAACGGTACTTCCCATTGAACCACTTATCATATTTTCGACTTTCTCAATACTGATGAACCGATTAAAATTATTTTTTTTTAGGTAAATGCTCCCTAAAAGTGTTAATAAACTGCATACTCAAATTTTCAAAAAAAAAGTTTTTCGATTTAAAAAATAAATATTTTTTTAGGAAAATCGATTTTGCTAAAACCAGTCAATGAATTTTTTGAAAATTGAATTTGAATGTGTATTAATAATAACTTCAAAATCGCGTTTTAAACTTTTTTTTCTAAAAATGTTTTTAAAATTTTATACCTACACAATTATTTTTTTTTAAATCGCTGGATTTTTAATTCTTTGTTTGATATATTGTTATTTGCTCAGAAATTCGAATGGCATCTTTGTTTTCCCTCAAACCATAACAACAAAGCAATCTAAAAAGGTTTTATTTATGTGTATCATCCATTTATTTCTACCTTTTGGGGGTGGCGATGGCGCGATAGTTGTGTGTCCGCCTGATAAATAAGACATGGAAATTATTCCGCATTAGTTCAGCTGCCATCGCTGGAGACGAAATCTGAGACAACAACCACCTAGTCTCAGAACATCGCGCCACACATCTTTCCTATCGTTCTTTCACTTCCTTAACCTCACGCCCGCGCTGTGTTGAAACATTTAAAGGGCAGTATAATCCCTTGAGCGCGTGTAGATTATAAGAAAAAAAAAACCATTTTACGCATTTTTGTGTACGTCACTAAATACCTTCACATATACTATGTATGCTATTATACATTATATATGCATAGCTTTAAAAACCTCATGAATATTTTGTATATTGCAACTACATAAGTTATAAGGTTATGTGCATACCTATAGCTACCTTCCCACCTAAATCGTTCACTTTCATTATTAGATGTACGTATATATGTATTTACATACCTAGGTTACTCTGCTAACTTACATAACTAAAATCAATAATCCAGTTTTAAATATAAATTTTAAGGTAGGCACCTACCTAATTATTCTTTAAACTATCCATTCCAAAACTTATTATACCGAGAATTAAAGTAATCTTATCTACATCAGCTTTAAGCCTCCATAGGATAACTAGAATACATACATATTAACAGCGTCACTATTTAGCTACATTAAACTTGCTAGCTACAAGAGCAAGTTCGTACGATCCAGTCGTATATTTTATTTTATTTTGAAATAAAAAAAACATTAGCGCAAAATTTTAAACATTTAAGCCCTACTCTAAATAAGTTTTAAAATGGAAGTCGACTTTAAAAAGAGTCTTAAAATAAGTGTCGATTTTTGATAATTTTAAACGACAAAAAGTATACTTTAACGCTGAAGATGTCGTCTAACCTTAAACAAAGTAAAACGCTCCTCTATCTTTCTTAAACTATACGTTTTTTCAGTT
The DNA here is from genome assembly GCA_910595825.1 of Philhelius pedissequus. Lineage (NCBI taxonomy): Eukaryota > Metazoa > Arthropoda > Insecta > Diptera > Syrphidae > Philhelius > Philhelius pedissequus. Next base: position 46,540,796 of record OU343162.1, read on the forward strand.
AACGTTTTACATTTGTTAAAAAAAAAATAAAAAAAAATTATTTTGAAGAAGATTATACTATTTTTGAAGCTTTTGTTTTTTTTTTAGAAATCCAACAATGAATGGAATAAAGTTCTTGCGAATCGAAGATCGAAGAACTTTGAGAACCTTGATTTTATTCTAGATACAAATTTGAAAAAAACAACTTTAATTTAATTAGGATGAAAAACGAAGTAAAAAGTACATAAATAAATTTGTTTGCATTTTAGTAATATAAAATTCTCCACTTATTTGTTTTTTTCTTGATGAACAGAGTGAAATCTATCTGCACGATGAAAAAATACAGAATCTACTAATAAATAAACAAAACATGAATACATGGTTATTTCTAATTTTAGTCTTCTTCGTTTAAATCAACCTGTTCGGTGCTTATTAGCTTATTTCTTGCAATCTGTGGTTGCTCGTATGGGCACTCGTGGGGAATAGGCTCGCCGACCATTAATAGTCCAGTCAAGTTGTCAAAAAAAGGGCTGAAATAGAAAAAAATGAATTCGTACAATTTTCTTTCGCAGTTCGTTAGGGGGGGTGATTAGTAGTATAATTCTCGTTTTTCGGGAAAATCGCGAGCTTCAGTCGCCATTTTAAATTTAATGAAAATTTTACTTTGGGTAATAACTTCGCCATTTTTGATTTCTGACACAAATAATAACTATAAGTAAAACTTGAAGGAAATTTAATTTTCAAAAAAAAGTTACCGTTTGCGAGATATTAATAAAAAACTTTTTGGGGCTTTTGACCCACTTCTGGTTGAAGTAGGGGCGTTTTTTTTTTTGTGGTGCAGTTCATTAACACCCACAGGATTATCACCCGCGGGGGTTAATTCCTTTTAAAAGTGGTAATAAGGCCCACTTCAAAAAGGAACTAACGACTGCGGGTGTTCTGCCTTTTGGAATAAATAACGCCAAACGTGGCTTGAGAAATAAAGCCGGATCCCACTATTAGGTCTTTTTTGGCAGTTGTGTTGGCCCCTGCTTGGCCCAATACAGAATTTGGGGTGGGTTCAAATTTGGGTATATGCAAATTTTTTTTGGATTTGAAGATTTCTTTTTAAAAAGTTGCAAAAAAAATTTGCATACCCAAACTTGTACCCACCCCAAATACTATATTGTGCCAAGCAGGGGGGTTGCAGGGGTTCAGAATGCCCCACTTAAGCGCCGAGCTTTTTGTACGCGGTGAACCCAATTGTAAAAAAACACTTCAGCTTTGTGTACGCGAGGGTATAGAATTGGAATTAAAACCCGTCAGGAAATGGAATTAACCCCTGCAGGTGTAAGTTCCAATTTAAAAATGATTAGGTTTTTTTTTTTTATAATTTTGCACGCGCTCAAGGGATTATGAACACCCTTTATATGTTTTTAACACAGCGCGGTCATCCGGTGAAAGAAGAGAAAGAAGGATAGGAAAGATGTGTGGCGCGATGTTCTGAGACTAGAGCTGGTTGTTGTCTCAGATTTATCTCCGGGGATTGCGGCTGAACTAATGCGGAGAGAATTACCGTGTCTTATTTATTTATATCCCTTATAATTCACATTATTTTATTTATTTCGTTGTCATATTTATGCGTATACTAGTTTACTCAATCACATGTTGATAGTGTTATGACTAAACAGCATGTAATGAGTAAACCAGCAACTTATTTTATGACAATTTTTATAATTGTTTTTTTTAATGGAATATAAGAAGACATAGACAACGGCAGGAATCGAACCTGCAACCACGAGGTTGACAGGCGAGCACACAACTATCGCGCCACGGCCACCCCAACCTCCGCGGGGGTTATTTCCTTTTTTTTTAGAATTAACACCTCCGGGTGATAATTCCGTGGGCTTTTATACATTGCATCGTTTTTTTTTTGGAAAACTCAACACAGTTTTTCATTAATATCTCGCGAACGGTAACTTTTTGGAAAAAAATATTAAGACAAAAGTTGTAGAAAATTAAATTTCCTTCAAGTCTTACTTATATTATTTGTGCCAAAAATGGCGAAGTTATTGCCCAAAGTAAAATTTTCATTAAATACAAAATGGCGGCTGAGCTCCAGCGCGATTTTGCCGAAAACCGAGATATATACTACTTATGACCGCTCTTAACGAACTGTGAAATAAAATTGTACGAATTAATTTTTTTAATTTCAAATGTTTAACCCGATTGTACTATAATAGCATTCTTAACCGATGATATTTAATTATTTAAATTCATGTTGAACGATATCCGGGGTCGGTTGGTCGGTATCGTCCTCACGCTCACTGATGTCCTCTCTGCGATGGTCGGACCTACTAATAGCATGACGATCAGTTGAAGCTTCTTCCTATTCGGAATCTGAAAAATTCTGCCGTGGACTCTTTTATTGGAAAATTTCTGCGTAGCGATTGTGCGATTTCCCTTCCACAAATTCTGCAAATCGAAAGGGGTCTTTTCGAACTATTCAAATAGTATGAAATGATTTTGTTGTTTAAAACAAAAAATACAAGACATTAAAGATATAGGAATGTAAATGATTCAAATATTTAAGGAATGAGGGTTTATTAAAGAGCGGTATTTTACTGCACATTTTATCAAACTCATAAGTATTATAGTTCAGATTGACTGCAATTAACTTTAACCTAACTTACGCAGTATAAATGTAATTTTATGGACTAAATATGGCTAAGCAATTTCAACTTGCGTGCAACTGACATTTTAAATTTATTCAAATATCCTGGACAAAGCGCTATATCCATCTTCTTTTCATTCCTACAATTAAACTTTTATGTTTATGTACACCTGCAATCAGATGCATACTGTCTCAATTTTGTTCTTGTTTTAACAGCATTCCGAAAAGGTGTTCCCGCATGATGGTACGACTACCTAATCCCTTTGGTTATGCTGCAGCACATCTTCATCAAATGTGAATCAAAAGAATTTATATGGAAGAACTCAAGTGGAAGACAAAATGCGCATTTAAAAGCCTTATTCAGTACGTTTAGTCTGAGAATTGTATGCTTTTATGTTTGTTCGTCTCTAACATACTATACCTAGACTTTTTCTTAAAAATTTGTTAAAGATGGATGGCTTAAAGGTAGGTACATGAATTTAAGCCCTGTATAGAGAAAACACGAAGTTTGAATGGCTGAATCTCTAACATTGGGTTTGTGGATAATAATTTTTAATATTTCTTTGAATCGATTCAATTCAATTTAAAAGCGAGAGCATCTAAGTTGAAATAAATAAACCTGGATTCTTTACTTGAAGAGGGCTCCCAATCTATTTTTTATTTTATTTTTTAATTATTTTATAGTGACATTCTGTATTTAGCAAATTAAAATAGTTTTAAATGGCACTCTTACATATACTTTTAAAATTATTATTGGAACATTAACGTGTGTGGTGAAAAATGTTTGAAAGAAATATTTTACAAATAAAGCTGTGTAATCAAAATTAATAAAATACAAATATGATAATGAATATATAAAAGAAACTGTTAGAAAATTTGATAGAAAAAACGCAATAATTTTAACATTGAATATTAGTGGACGTAGCTCAACACAATCTCGATTTGTGTATGATCCAATTCAAGCAGCCAAATTTTCACTTTTCGCAAGAATAATGGTAAGGAACGAATACAACGTAAAATGAAGGGAAACGTATTAAAAAGTTTGCAGGACATAATGGATTAGAAATTTCTGAAATGAGTGGTACGAAAATATGGGACATGTACAAGACATTCAAGATTGCTTCGCATAATACGGATATCAGAAATTGGACTTTGAAAATGACCACCTCTAATAAGGAATATTTTTGAGGTCTTAAAATAGTATAGGTGTCTGTCAGGTAAGATGTTTAATAATCTAAATAGCGCCATAGAAAATGTTAACCGGTTAGAGCCGCAAATCTTCCTAATAGCACATTTTTGTATTATGAGAAGAGGGTAGATTTTCGTTTGATATGCTCCACCCCAACAGCTTATGCCGTATTGAATTTTCGAATGAAATATACCAAAATAAGTAGTTTTTAAAGTAGAGTTATTACAAAATTTTCTGAGGTGAAACAAACTGCTGACTGAAGAGCGTAAATATTGCTTTAAGACTTCTATATGATTAGACCAGCTCATACTTTGATCAAACAAGACACCGAGGTATTTGAATTCAATAACTTCATCTACTTTGAAGCAATTAGCACTGCATTTTTTTTCTGGATCATAAGTCAACAGATTACCATTACAAAAACAATTAGAGATTTTATACTGTAAACAGTTTTGTTTATTAAAAACAATGTGCATGTCAGGAATATCTCGCATTCTTAAGCTGAAATACATTACTTTAGTTTTGTTACTTATGTTAAGTTTATGTTTAGCAAACCAGATACGTAAAAAAATGAAGATCGTGGTTCAAATCCGCCACGAGATCCAGAGCACTTTTAGAGTTATAGGCTAGACCAAGATCATCTGCGAAGGCTGTAATTTTAGCGGTGAATGGAAGGTTGAACAATTAATTTATATATATTAGAAACAAAATGGGACCTAGGACGGACCCTTGGGGAACACCAATGTTCGAAACCCTGATGTCGCTCATTTTGCCCTCAACTTTAACTTTTTGTGTTCTATCCTTAAGACAGGACTCGAACCAATTGGAAATGATACCTCGAAAACCAGCGGAATGTAGTTTGTAAAGGAGAACGGCATGATCTACAGTATCAAACGCTTTACTTATATCAACAAACAGACCAGCACAATACATTTTATCATCAAGACCCTTGTTTATGAGGGAGCAGAAGTCAAGGAGCGCACCTTCCGTAGAAAGTCCTTCTCTAAAGCCGAATTGTGATGAGCTGAATAATTTAGTTTTGTTCAAGTAACGCAACATTCTATTTTTAACAGCTTTTTCAAAGATTTTTGAAATCGACGACAATAAAGAGATAGGTCTATAGTTGTTAGCCTCCTTTTTAAAACCGTTTTTATAAACAGGTACCACAACACCACATTTTAATTCTGAAAAGGGAAAACACCAGAACAGATACTTAAGTTGAACAAATTTGCTAGGATATCAGAATCATTATAGGCAATCATTTTTAAAACATAATTAGAAATGGAATCATCCCCACACGCATGAGATTTGTTAAGGGAGTTTATCAGATTATTAACCCCTGACCAAGAAATGGGTATGCTATGATTTTAACTCTTAAGATGCATCATCAATATACAAAGTGTAAATGTGGCGTTCCAGTGGGCAATTCTCCGCATAGCATGAATCGTCTAATGGAGTTCATCACATTTTATTATACAATATCTAAGATATTTTCTGTATCAATAATAATCAATAATAAGAAAGATCTTAGAACACTTTCTCAATTAGATCGACATTCGCACATGAAACCATCTACACCAAGCCAGATCTTAGGTATGCTTTATGGAAGCTGTCGATGTTCATCATAGACCCATTTCGTCACCTTAAAAGACTATATCAAGCGGTTGATTTCAGTTCGGGAAGTTCGGTAAGGTTGTTAAAAAAGAGCCTTTCCAAGTATGATTGTACTGTCATTTTGACCAGAGCCAGTCATTAGTAGAGGAAATAAATTCTGGTTCTCCATTCTCATCGGCCTATTCATTTCGCTGCATAAGCCCGGTCTTTCGCATAACCCCCATATTCCCTCGAGTTGTGTGGCATGTGGCACCGTCTTATTGAAACCACATATTCTCCAAGTCGTATTCTTCAATAGCGGGCAAAAAAAAGTCGGTTATCATATGACCATAACGCTCCGAATGACGGTGACAGTCGTTCCATTGTCGGTTTCGAAGAAGTAGGGTCCAATCACATCTCCGGACCAAAGAGCGCCCCAAACAGTGACTTTTTGTGGATGTAATGGCCTCTCTTCAATTACTTGAGGATTCTCAGAACCCCAAATACGACAATTTTGTTTATTAACATACCCACCAAGTGAGAAATGTGCTTCGTCGCTGAAGAAAATCACCGTCCACCGCCTGTTGTTCAAGCACCCATTCGACGTATCTAAGACGTTGTGAATGGTCAGCTGGCTTCAGTTGTTGTGTGAGCTGGACTTTATATGGATGTAGGTGTAGATCCAAAATGCAAAATACGCCATAATGTACCGCAAGACAGTCTTAATTCCTAAAAACGACGAGGAATCGACACATTTGGGTCTTCGGCAACAATTTCACTTACAGCAGCGATATTTTTAGTGGTACGAGCGAAACGATGATGCACAGGCGTTACAATATCTGTAACCAATTCAGTCTCTTCAAATTTCTTCACAATTTTGTGAATCACCATTTTTGTAGTAGGTTTTAACAATTTTTGTGCGTTGTGCGATAGTTTAGCGATCCATTTTCGTAAATGTCAGACTTTCAACTGAAAAAAGAAAATTGGTTTAACAACTTAGTTTAACATATATGTCGAATTCCAGCCCTATACTTTTGAAACCGCAAAATGGATAACCCTATATAATGTACATACATATATCTTACTAGGTTTTATTATTAAATTAATTGCCACAGTCTATACGCAATACCTCTTTGCCGTAAAAAAAATATAGGACGGGTTTCCAGTTTTAAAAGTTAATAGGTTCTTCGTTGAAATATAAGGAAAACTATATTTTTCCATACTAGTAAACACTTAGTAATGCAATTTTGTTTACAAAAATTCTATCCAATTTATCAAAAACAAATGGATTGTGACATATTTCGAAAATACTACCGCCGCATTAGCCCATTCAAATTCCTCACCCCCAAGAAGATAGTATTAAGAAAAGGGGGCAGTTATCACTGAGCGTGACTCAGAGTGCCCAGCAGGTTAATCCGCCACTAGCTGGAGCCACTGCGCCATTAATGTTATAAAAGTGCGAGCGTTTCGATAGAATCCCGCATTGCTGTTTATGAATTGAATTCCAGGAGTGCCTTATTGTTCCTCGTTATGGCCGGAGGAAGCATGTAAATGAGATGGAATAGCTCGAATCCGTCAAAAGACCTAAGCTAGGTTCTGATCATAATATCGTTTATGAATTGAATATGAAGTAGCAAAATAATGACAGAGAAGCTAAAAACCGATAAACAGTACTTAAGAGTAAAATGTGGCCCTTGGGATGTCAACTTTGGAAGAGTTCACAGTGACGGTACGTTCTGACCATATTCGCGGACAGGGGTTTTTTTTCGAGTAACAAGGGTAAAATATAACCCTTTTGTATGACAATGGAATTTTCGAAAGATCAAAGTCAAAATTTTTTCCTAAAAAATTTTTTCCTAAAAACAATCTTTTGAAAGGGCATTCCCCGACGTTCTTGACGAATTTTCCGAAATGAAAATCAAAGACTTGATTTCTTTCCTTAACGCAACGGAATATATATAGCAATAACTCCTGTTTCTTTGCCTCATATTCTCCGTCAAAGCCTTGGGACTGTAAACAAGCATAATACTGGCCTTTGAAAGGGCTTATGTTGCATGAATTCGGGACGATCACACAGTTGGTTCGGAGTTCGCTTCAGTTTGCCAGTCAAAAATTCGTAAGATGAAATATAATTATGTAGAAATAAATGGAAGATATACATAATAAAATGTTTTTATATTGCTTACCCCCAGTTTCACAGTGGCAGTTTAAACTTAAGACAACTGAACCGTAAGCTGAGTTTAAATTATTGGTTTAATTCGTCCGGTTTCACAGTGAAATCTGATCTTCAGATCAGTTGAGCTTCATTTAACTATATTTTATGAAAAAGAGTTGGCAGCATTTTTCTTGCCTCGTCCTCCGTTTCTCCGAAACAACAAGAACAATAAATAAAATAATATTTAAAATCACTATAACAACTCTATAAAATTTGAATACACAATTTTGTTTTAATCATAATATTTAAAAAAAAAACAATACAAACGCTGAACTGAAGTTTAAACGGCAGAATAATCCCGGTTAACTTAAACTACAAACTGAACTCTGTTCAAGGTTTAAACGAAACTGTGAAACCGAATAAATTGTTGATCTGAAGTTTAAACCAAAAGTGGAGTTTAAGCTCGCACTGTGAAACTTATTGTTAATAAGACTACGCCATTTTGAAACTTTTATTTATATACATATAATATTTAAGTTTCAAACAAATATTTTTATTAATTTTTTAAAAATCGAAAAACTTTTTTTTTTGAAAATTTTAGTATGCAGTTTTAATAACACTTTTAGGGAGCATTCACATAAAAAAATAATAATTTTAAGCGGCTTATCCAATAATGAGAAAGTAAAAAATATGAAAAGTGGTTCTATGGGAAGTACCGTTATTAAGTACACAATACGTACGTACTAATCTAAGAGCAAACACATTTTTTTTATAAACATTATTTAAGCCGTTTTCGAAAAATAATTTTTCTTTTCAGATTTTGTGAAAATTTGTATGGGAGGTACCAATGTTTTTCTTATTTACGGAATATAGTTGTTTTTAATTATTCAAGATAATGTCAAAAACATACCAAATACCAAATCCATTGAATCGTTTTCGAAATTTTGAATTTTCACATATAAATTTTTTTTAATTGCCAACATTTTTTTTTTACATTAGAGTTTAAATTTTTCAGGAGCATCTGCAAAAAGCATTGAACAAAATTAAATAAACCGTTTTCCAGAAAATCGAAAACTAAAAAAATGGTACTACTAAAGGCACCAAAAATAAACTTTTTTTCCCAAAAAAAAATTACCAAAATGTAGCATTTCCATTCGTTAATGAACTGATTTTTTTTTATAAACATCGTAGGGCACGTTTTTGAGAAAAATAAGATTTGTGTTTTTAGCCAAAAAAAATGTAAGGGAGCTACTGTTATTTGTCGTCTTAAAAAAAATATGAATGGCAATGGCGCAGTGGATAAAGTGCTTGACTGCTAACTTAGACGTTTGCGTTTGATCCCCACGCTAGGCGCATTCTTTTCAATACCTCAAATTTTAATTGGTTGCCGACCGTGGGTTAAATGAGGTAATAAATACCTTATTCTCAAATCCACTGTGCCAACAAAAATTCTTTCTTATCCTTCTATTTCTTCTAACTAGTGCCGTGCAATTCAGGTTGCATTTAAAAGACCTTAGGTCTTACAGGCATAATAGTTAAAATTATTATTTTTATTATTATTATTATTATTATTATAAAAAAACGTTTGGGCATATTACCGAAAAAACAATATGTACCAAGTTTGACGCAAATCCATCCGATCGATAAGGCTGTAGACTCTAGGACAGACAGACGGAATTGCGGACCCACTTTTTTGGCGTTCACTCTGATCGTAATATAATGTTTTGTTAGATTTTTTTTACGAATCCATAACTTGCCTTATAGTCTCCATAACCACAAGTAAAAATGAGAGTAGATCACGTAAGGTATGTGTCTTCCATCAGTAATTCAATCTATTGAATTTCCCCGCAGTACATTGTCCTTTTGATGGGCTCGTTAACTTATTTCTAATTTCAATATTTAGATTCCAATCATAACGAACCGCAGAATCATAACACGTAAATTCATAAAATGCTTTCATAGCAAGTAGCTTCATTAAGGAAGTAGTTATTGTATATTGGTTGATTCATTGGGGGAACTATGTCAACAGCTCGTTAGTATAATTTTAGGTAAGCCGATCCACATTTATATACATACATATATATCGATGGACGATGTACAAATTTTCCATAGGCGTCCACCTCAAAATCCAATTAGATTTGATCAATATAATGTTTATACTAAAAACTATCCATTATTTGTATCAATTGATTGAATAATAAATGTCTAATAGAAATTAGTTACTAAATGTTCATGTACGTATAATAATCATATATGACTTGTCCTGCCCCGCCTATTACTTATTCATCTGTCTCAATATTAAGGTTTCAATATATTCTGAGTTTGTATATATTCTATCAAAGAAACTTTGCTCATATTGATTTATTAAGTAAGGAGTAAGGAGAGTCCTTTCATTGAAAACTCAATTCAATAAAGCTCTTCCATTAGCGTAGCTATTACGACAAAGACAGAGTCCAGTCTTTCGAGTGCGTGTGTATGATTTTTGTCTTGTAATATTGAGTAAGAATAAGAAAACTTCTGAAAAGTTATTTAAGTTATTCAGCATTTCATACTGCAGATAAAAAATGCAGTGTGAAATATCCGCTGAGTTAAGGGCAGAAGGATTAAACGGCTCTGCACAAATTGCATTAGGAATAGAGGACAGTGGTTTCGCATAAATTTGAATATATTATAAAGTTCTTCTTGATATTCTAAACAATTCAACCTTACTTTAACTAGTTTGGCTGCAATTCGAATAATACATAGTCGTAAAACTGTCCTTTATGTACAGATTATGACATCGTTGTGAGTCTTTCGCGGCTTTGTAGAGCATTATGGATCCGAAATCTCAAATGACTCTAAATCTGATTGAATATGAGGGTTTTTATGCTTAGCTTGTATGACTTAGGGTAAGGTCTCATTTTTAAATTTTGCTGGCATCGGCGAGTAGTTGGGTTTCGAATGAACAAGCTTCATTTTCCGAAGTCTATTTTAAGCAAATTGGAGTTAGTCTAATTGGTCGCTTCAGACAAAATGATGTCTCGTCCATTGTTACTTCCGATACTTTTTGGCTTTAATCCATACAATCCACAAAAACAAAAACAGAAATAAAAATAATATAAACGTATTGTTTGCGTTAACTTGAATATAAGGTATGCAGATATAGGGTTATCCATTTTGCGGTTTCAAAAGTATAGGGGTGGAACTCGACATCTGTCAAACTAAGTTGTTATACCAATTTTTTTTCAGTTGAAAGTCTGACACTTACGAAAATGGATCGCTTAACTATCGCACAACGCATAAAAATTGTTAAAACCTACTACAAAAGAGGTGATTCTGCCACAGCCACATATCGTTCTTTAAGAGGAGATTATGATTTACATAATCGTCCAATTACGCAAGCAATTGGCAAAATTGTGAAGAAATTTGAAGAGACTGGATTGGTTACAGATATTGTAAGGTTTTGCATCATCCTTTCGCTGGTACCACTGAAAATGTCGCTGCTGTAAGTGAAAGTGTTGCCGAAAACCCGAGTTTGTCGATTCCTCGTCGTTCTCAGGAATTAGGACGGCACATTATGGCGTATTTTGCATTTGGATCTACACCTACGTCGTAGATACGTCGAATGGGTGCTTGAACAACAGGCGGTGGACGGCGATTTTTCGAACAAAATTTTCTTCAGCGACGAAGCACATTTCTCACTAGATGGGTATATTAATAAACATAATTGTCGAATTTGGGGTTCTGAAAATCCTCAAGTTATTGAAAAGAGGCTATTACATCAACAAAAAATTACTGTTTGGGGCGCTCTTTGGTGCGGAGGTGTGATTGGACCTTAATTCTTCGAAAACGACTGTCACCGTCAATTCGGTGCGTTATGGTCATATTATAACCGACTTATTTTTGCCTGCTATTGAGAATACGACTTGGAGAATATGTGGTTTCAGACGGTACCACATGCCGCACAACTCGAGGGAATATGGCTTTATTGCAAGAAACATTTCCTGGCAGCGTAATTTCTTGACGTGGCGATATCAACTAGCCACGAAGATCATGCGATTTGACGACGCTGGAATTTTTTTTTGTGTGGCTACACCAAAGACCGGATTTATGCAGATAAGCCTTTAACTATTGAGCACTTGAAAACCAACATTCGACAAGTTATGGCTAAGATACCGCCCAATATGTGTCAAAAAGTGGTCGAAAATTACCTCAAAAGAATCGATGGTTGCAACAATTTGCGTGGTGGTCATTTAAATTATGTAGTGTTTCACACATAATGTCAACGTTCAAATTTTATAATAAAAAAGAAATATCATGAAAAAAATACTGTGGGTGTGGCCGTGGGGCGATAGTTGTGTGCTCGCCTGTCAACCTCCTGGTTGTGGGTTCGATTCCTGCCGTTGTCTATGTCTTCTTATATTCCATTAAAAAAACCAATTCTAAAAATTGTCATAAAATAAGTTGCTGCTTTGCTCATTACATGCTGCTTAGGCATAACACTAACAGCATGTGATTGAGTAAACTAGCATACCCATAAAATATGACAATGAAATAAATAAAATAATGCGAATTCTAAGGGACATAAATAAATAAGACACTGTAATTCTCTCCGCATTAGTCCAGCCGCCATCCCTGCAGATAAATCTGAGATAACAACCAGCTCTAGTCTCAGAACATCGCGCCACACATCTTTCCTATCCTTCTTTCTCTTCTTCCACCGGATGCCCGCGCTGTGTTAAGAAAAACATATACAAATAATAATAAAATCATAGAACATATAATCCCTTGAGCGCGTCCAAAGTTATAAAAAAAAAATTATGTGATTCATATACGTTTACTTTCTAAACCGCAAAATGGATAACCCATTACATGTTGTAGCGGACTTAGAATTACGAAATAAACAATTGTTTCAAATTAGGAAAGTCTTACTTCTGGCGCGTGCACATACCTATGTACACACACTCTTTTTTTGCTGTGGAAAAAACGTTAAAATGCATTTACAAAATTTAAAGCTGTTTACTTTGAAGAAGAACTTTATTTGCGTAGATTTTAATAGCTCTTGGTCAATTAATGTGAAGTAAGGTATTGTTATGTAAATTCTATTTTTAAAAGATGAATTTTTTTATAGTTTTGTGCAATTTGTGTTTTCAAAATGGGTAGTTTGAAATTATATATATTTTTGTTATACTTGTTTATTTAATTTGCATTATTATTAATCTAAATTAATAAATTTTTTATATTTGCTTGTTTTTTATTTAAAAGGGACTATGCCTACTAGCAAATCGCCTCAAAAAAGATAATTATGTTGTAGACAATAATCAATTACATAGTCATTTCTAACTTTATTTACGTACTTGTTAATTTCTCACTTGCTGGTTATAAATAATATAAATCTATTTTATTTTTCAGAGTATAATATATCAAATGTATTATTGTTTCAAAATATATTATTCTTAAGATATCTGTAAGAATAAACAGTTGATTTTGTTAAATAAATATAAAACCTTTAAAATCAAACCTTAGTCTTAGGTGTTTTAATTTCTTAAAAAATAAAATAAATAAATAAAAATGTATTTATTAAAAAAATTGCAGTAGCCCTACAATATATCCTTCTATATTTGGGTCTATTTAAAATAAAGCCTACAAAAACCCTGTGAGAGCTTTATTGAATGACAGATTTTTATGCAATCCACTGTAGCTGGAATGAGAGGCAAACGTCCTATCTTGCATACACTGCCTATTTTTCTTGGACAGAGTATAGCATCATTTTTTTTGTAACCGAAAAATCTTATTTTTCTCCAACGATTTTTATAAAAATAAAATCAGATAACTCGCTTTATTGATAAGTTAATTTCGTAGTTTTTTGCAAAAAAATGATTATGTTTCGTCCCTCATAAAAGCAAACATTTTGCTTTGATTTTCAATTCTCTGGACTGTCGATTTTTTAAGAAGAAGCTCATAGAAATTTGAACAGTATTAAGCCCCAACAAAAATATCAAAAAAAATGTTTTTGAAATCAAAAAAAAATTTTTTTTTTAGATTCATTTATTCGAAAACAACTTATCGATGTCGTCGAAAATTTTCATTTGAGATTTCTAAAATAAAATGCACGACTGGATCGTACAAAATTGCTCTTGTAGCTAACAACTTTAGTGTTACTCACTGATAGTTATTTTATGCAGATTTAAAGCCCATGTAGGTAATATTACCTTGATTCTTGGTATAATGAATTGTCGAATGCATGATCCAAGGAATAGTTACACAGGTATATTTAAATTGATTTTAAATTTGTAAATTAGGAGAATGTAAATATGTACAAGTAAAGTACATACATATGTATATAATGAAATTGAATGGTGTATAAGTGTGAAAAAAGTTTTTTTTTTAAACTTATTTAAAATGCCAAAACCATCACTTTAATCGGTTTTTTGAAAAAAACGAAGAATGCCATTAGATGCCACGGAGGAGTGAAAATTTTATTAAAAAGTATCTGGAAAATTGTAGGGTGGGTTTTGATGAAATCCGGTTTTCTATTTTTCGTTTTTTGAAAACAAATTTTTTTTTGAAATTTTGGTATGCAATTTTTTTTAGAGATTATTAATGTACATGTGAATATAAAATTTGAAATTATTTTTTTTGATTAGTTTTAAAAATATTCATTTTTCAAAAAAAAAAAAAAATCAATAATTAATTTTAATTGAAAAAAAAAAGTTTTTCAAAATTTTGATATGCAAACTTAATTTAGCCACTTAGATCTTCTCAAATATAAAATTTGACAGAAATCCAATGTCCCGTTACCGCGAAAGCCAAAAATAAAAAAAAACCGTTATATGAAAGGTACCGTTAATAGACTTTTCCCATAAGCTTGGTTCAGATTAAATGATAGCTATTGCCAGCAAAACAATTCTCAAAAATTTGTATCAAAATCGTTGTAACCGTTTTCGAGAAAAATAAGATTTTCCCTACGGTTATATGGCATATTTATAACTAATTCCAATTCTGATTTTATAGCATGCTTACCTTAAAAAATTCTTCAGATATTATAAAAACTGACTACAATAATACATATAATCTTTGCCCTGCATAAAAAATTCGATTCAAGTCCTTCCGTATCATATTTGCTGTACGATTTAGAAAATATAATACATTCTAACGATTTATCAAAAAGACATTCAACATTATGCCAACTGTTGAGGCAATTCATTTGAACTGGAACAAAGAGTCAAAAGCCGTCAGCTTTTATAAGTCTTAAGTTCACTGAATAGTTATTTTTAAAGGCTGGCATGTGCGCATTTGTAGAACTTGCAAAGGATTTTGATACGATTTGATGCCATTGCTATTTATAATATAAGAAAAGAGTGATACCTTTATGTGCAAAAGCACCGTAGCCACTAGGCGTTTATGTTCTACACAAGCACCATGGGACTCCTCTATGAAGTTTGAATGCATTTGCCTTCAAGAAGTGCACAAGGGTATATCTAAAGACGTCTGCATGCTCAAAAGATAGTTTCCTTCTTATTTGAATTTTTTTCTGTTTTTTTGTTCTTCGTCGTATGACACCATTGCGTCTTCCTGGTCTTGCAATTGCAAAAGGACAAAATGCACTTTAATAATCCTTATAGGAATAAAATCAAATAAAAATCTTTTCACCATTTGCATGGATGGATTGAGATGAACAATATCCGGTACGATAACGACTTCATTTTATTCAGTTTCATTTTTTTTTGTATAGAGTATATCATCGGGGAGCGTATAGCAGGAAGATCTATCTGGCTTAGTGGCTTATCGTTGGGATTTCTTTTGCAAAAGTAAAATCCTATCAGAAGCATGATTGAAACTTGAACGGCTGTAAGACTCATTAAATGTCAATTATGTTTGTTTTACTCTGAATGAAAGTACCTTTTACACATATACGTACACTTTAAGTTACTTTGATTTGAAAGTAAACTTTCTCAGTTTATTAAATCAGAAAAAAAAGTTTGTTCTTAGGCACAACGAAATGGGACATTTTTAATTCACGCTCTAAGCAGTAAGAAAAATAAAGCAAAAGAAAATGCAGAGAATAAATTCTGTCCTTAAATATTAAAAAATATATGGGGTTTTCCAGATACACCCGAATTTCGGGGATTAATTAAAAAAAGTACTACAAAACTAATAAAGAATTGAATTACTTTTATTCAATTTGGAATAAGTCATCAAATATCACCATCCCCCCTCATGCCTAAGTTGTGGGTGCTTACAATATTAACCTATACTGACCACATGCTGCTATAATATAAGCTTACAATAGAAACCCTTACCCTCCATCCATGCCCTGTATACAAATATCTTCCTTCGAAAGTAGCACTTTAAAGTCAATAAAACTCTTTAAGTTTTTAGTGAAGGTTATATACATACTTGTGATATAGGTAAATACTACAGGTCTAGTTTTGCATTTGGAAATAATCGAACTGGAGATTTTAATCAAAGTTGATATTACGATGATAGAAAACACCAAAAAAGTGGGTCTTGCAATTCCGTCTGTCTGTTTGTCTGTAAACGACCTACAGCCTAAACGGCTGAACGGATTTTGTTCAAACTTAATGCTTAGGTGTTTTAGGTGATTGTCTAAAATATATTTTTGAATCGTTGTTTTAGCCCCAAATATAACGGTAATTGCCAGACAAATTTTTCTACCATCTTAATTATCACAAAAATCGGCTCCAATGATTTTGATAAAAATTGGTGTGAGTACTGCCTTGAGTATGGTCTACATTTTGGCCGAAAAAAATCTTAAAATTATTAACGGTACCTGCCACACAACCATTTTATTGATTTCCGACATTCTCATAAACGGCTGAACCGATTTCGATAAAAACATTTATACCGGATCTCCTTTGAATTTTAAATAATACTGCATTTCAAAACTTTCGAAAAATGTTTCTTTGGATTTTTGAAAAAAAAAAATATTTTTTTTTCGAAAATTCAATATTCAAAAAATGGGTGGACGATTTTTTCTGAAATTTTGTTTTTAAATTTATATTATTAAATATTTAAAATTTTCATACCAATTTTTTTTTTAGAAAAAAATAAGGAATTGTTATATATAAAAATTAAGTGAAAAACGACTTTAAAAATACATTTAGCCGTTTCCATTAAGAATCTTTTGCATATAATGTGATCGAACGTAGGAGCATGTACGTGCGATACAGTCATGCATTTATTTAATACTATAGTACCTTACGATTGTTATTCTTTGTGATTTCTTTATTTTCTTATATTCTTATCTAATTTCTTATACTTACAATTTTACTTTAATACTCTATAATTTTTCTTTTCTAAATTTAATTCTCAGCCATATGGCGAGATCAACTTTCTAGTAAAAATAGAAAAATGGCCGCCTCCGTACTCCTTACCCGAAAACCATCTCCCTTCATTTTTTTTTTTATTTTTCTGTAGTTGAGTTATTTGACAACCTAGGCTAAAAATGGTTGCCTAGTGCATCCGTTTTGTTGATGTCGTTGCCAGGTTTAACAGCACCTTGTTTTTACGAAAACTAACCCGACAAGTTTGAAATAAAAGGCAACTAAATATAAAGGCTACCAGGAATTTCTAGTGAAAACTGGATGATTGCAGCGAAATTTTCCAGCATGACGACATTTACCATGGGGTCAAACTTTTAAAAAATAAAGTACACGACTGGATCGGAAGTTGTTTAATCATATCGAATGTACACGATGCTAAGTAGAAACGGTTTAATATATTTTTAAAATAGTTTTTTACTTAATTTTTTATAAACAAAAATTCTTTAATTTTTTCCCAAAAAAAAATATTGGTTTGGAAATTCAAAGTATTTAACAATATAAATTTAAGAACAAATTTTACGTATTTAACAATACAAATTTAAAAACATAATTTCGAAAAAAAATTGTCCACCAATTTTCGAAATATTGAATTTTCAACAAAAACATGATTTTTTTAAAATAAAAAAAAAACTAATTTCCGAAATTTCCGAGTTAGGGCCGTTTTCGAGATAATTAAGATGGTACAAATTGTACTACTATAGGGCAAGTTTTGCATTTGTAAAAAAAAATGAACTCGAGATTTTCATCAAACTTGACATTACGATTATAGAGAATACGCAAAAGTAGGTCCCGTCTGTCCCCCGATGTCTGTACGTCATTCCACAGCCTAAGTATCAGTAGTAACTTCCTTTAAACTTGGAAATTAAACGGTTGCTGTGCCTTGCCCTTGGTCCAATTAATTTTTTAAATCTTTTTAACGGCTTCTGTTTTAACGGTATGTACGAGAACCATACAAATTTTTCAGACAAGGTACACTATCATTTTGGTCAGTAAAAAATGTTATTAATGGTACCTGTCATATAAACATTTTTTAGATTTTCGAAGATATCATGAACGGATTTCCATCACAATATTCTAAATTCTAAATGATACTGCATACCAAAATTTTCGAAAAATATTTGTTTGAATTTTTTGAAAAAAAAAAATTATTTTTTGGTAAAATTAGATATTTCGAAAACGTATCCAAGACTTTTTTTTAAAATTATCTTTGTAAGATTACATAATTAAATACAGAATTAAAATTGACAAACCAATTTTTAAGGAAAAAATTAAAGAGATTTTTCTTATAAAAAAAAATTAAGTAAAAATCGACTTTAAGAATATATTTTGCTATTACTACTAAGAATCTTATGTATTTGATGAATGATCATAAATCAAAATTAGCTATCAATTAAAATTAGCTGGAAACATACTTTCCCGTTTTCTAATTTGAAAACAAAAAAGTCGATAAGCTTCTAATTTTGTGTAATAATATTTCCAGGCAAAAGGTATTGTGAATTAAGAAGGCGGCGAATGAAATATCTGCATTTCCTATAAAGACATTGACTTTGTCGAATTCTTCTGTTTTCATCCTGCAATGCTGTGGGTGATTATTCGTTATGTGGTGTGTGGTTTGTGACTGGAATATGTTGGTTATGTCTGATGATTTAGGGTTATGTTGATTTTTGGTGTATGAATTGATGGTTTGGTATTCAAAATTTATGAAATATTTTATTTCAATATAATATTTACATTCATATGTGCAAGCATCGTCAATGTTTAGCTCTGTTAGGCAGTCTTAAAACCGTTTTTAAAGTTTTTTTAATAACTCATATTAAATGTTCGATTCACGAAATGGTAATTATTGAAGATTTTAGAGAAAAGTTACACTACATCGACGAGAGACTCCAGGATCTTCTCCTGATACCTACTTTTGAATATTATATTTATTTAAGGACGATATTAGTTGTGTATGTATCAGAAACATTAATTTTCAATATGAAAATTTCAACAAGCACTGAATCCTCTAAGGCAGAATTATATACGTATGATACGTAGATATTACGTGAAACTTATTTCTCTGACAACTAGACCAACATACATTTTTCTTTCAAATCTATATCCTTCGAAACTCAAAGTGAAAGTTGAACTTTGTGTTAGCCGTACATTATATACTTATATTTGAAGGATATTATGTTCATCAGAACTAATAGAAGAAGCTTCATCTTTGTATCTCCACATTCGGTTTCTTTGATTGAAACGTTGTTGTATCTGCAACATAATTTATTTTATATGCGGCTTGCATTGAAAATAATTTTACTTCAAAGTTCATTTTCTGAATCCTGGTAAGAAGATATGTATATATATATAAAGGGTATTAACCTATAAATGTACCTTGCTATATTGGTACCAACTGAATTGGAACTGAAAAGAGACATTATAAATTTATACTTATATTATTTTGGTTGAGAAGTATGTTCCTTTATAACGACGTGTGTGTTATTTTGAAGAACTTAGTTTATATAAAATGATTTTTTATTCTTGAAATAATATTTCTTTAAAAATTCATATAATAAATCGCCAGCGACAGCGATATTTTGTATAGTTATTGCATTTTAATTACATTTATAAAAGAGCTAGGCTTTTCAACTTGGTGAGTCTAGGAGACACTCACTTCCCAGGCTGGGTCATCGGGATACCTCCTCTGAACAGCTCTTACCATAAGAAATGCCTCTAACATGCGTGGATAGTAAATACTCGTCTTCGGACATTGACTTCCTCTTTTCATACCAAATCCGAAGGGCTTGTAGTTATTCTCCAAAGCTCTAAACACATAAATGTTTCAATTCTACTGGATATATACTGGAAATATATATATATATATATATAAAGGATACATTGCCAACACATTCTATATACGTATATCCTCTTTTCATTTCTAAAAATCCTACATCATTTCTTTTTTTAAAAAAAGTACGTATACGCCCTAGTGACCATTGTCATATATGTATACAAAATAAAATTTTGGAATATTTTTCTTTGACCTATTTACCTATTAGCGGTTCCTTTGTGGAAAAGGTGTATTACGGGACAATGACAAATCCTACAAGTATATCTCGCTCATTTTAATATTTGAGACATTATTGTAAGCCAACTTAATTCCGATAATCATAATGAATGGTTGTGCGTCACTGGGCCCTAGTTTTTTTTCATGAAATTCGGTATTCGGTAACTTATAAACAAAAATAAAATGATTGAACTTTATTCTTAGCCTATGTGGGCTACGTATTTGAATTAGTCCCCAAAGGAATTGTATTTTAAAAATCAATTAGTGAAATCTGTTTTTTTATTTCATAGAAACATTTTGTGACATAGTTTTGGTGTATCATAGTTTTTCAAAAACAAAAACTATTATTGTTTATAGCCTTGTGGTAGTCTTATATTTTTCATACAAAGATTTTATTCATATATTTATTTGTCAACGTCACACATAAATATAACATTATTTGTACCATATGCATGGTTGAAAATTTTGTAATCTATTATCTAATCCGAGACGTAAAAACATCTGATCCCAACATAAGAATTCAAGGATTAAAGGCTTTCTCTATGATTCCATGAAAGAATATAAGCCTTTCAATCATTTTTATTTCCTTTTAAAGGATGAGTATATTAGCCAATATTAGTTGGCTTGAAAGGAGAATGAATTTAAATGTATAATTGGTTACTATTTACTCGTTATTCTTCTTCAAAACTGTTTCTAGTAATTATGAAATTATATTATTAATGAGAAAAAAGTATTCTATATTTGATTTTTTCATTAGAACATTTTTCGAAGAACAAAACAAAAATGGAAAAAACTCAAAAAAAAAACATTAAACCCTCAATTTCCGTATATGATTTTTTGATAAGAAATACTGAAAAATATGAGTAACTAAAGATATGATAAGATTGTATAAGATGGGAAAATTATTCTTTTTTGAGAATATGTCAAAATAATAATAAAAGTTTTCAAAGACAGCGTTTAAGATTTTTTTAAATGCGTTTTTAAACCATTTTGACTTTCAGTACTGTTTAAACATTTTAGTAGCTTCTCGATACAAAAATAAAAAAAAAATCAATTGGACTGTTTTTCAGAAAGTCGAAATCAAAAAGAATGGTTCTACTAAAAAAGTAATACCGTTTCCCTTCATTATTCCAGTTATTTTTTTTTTTAATTCGTTAGGTCCGTTTTTGAAAAAAATAACATTAACCTTTTTGGCAGGTACCATTATTTTTGGTCTTGCAAAAAAAAATGTTTTTAAGAAACGGCTAAATATATTTTAAAATTCGTTTTCTAATAAATTTTGTATAAACAAAAATTCTTAATTTTTTTTAAAATATTGGTATGACTATGTTAAGCACATATTTACAAATATGAATTTAAAAAAAAAAAACATAATTTAAAAAAAATCCTCCATTCTTTTTCAAAATATTGAATTTTAAATGATTTTTTTTCAAAAATTCAAAAACACTATTTTTCGAAAATGTTGGTATTCAGTATTATTTATAATACGAAGGGCCTCCTATATAAAAATTGGTCGAAATCCGTTAAGTCGCTGGTTGTATGGAAGGTACCGTATGTATCTAATAAAAAAAGTTTCGACCAAATTGTAGGCTATTCGTGTAGTTCACAAATTATTTTTATCAAAATCGTTAAAGCCGTTTTCGAATTAATTAATATGGTAGAAAAAATGTATGGCCAGACTATTTGAAACAATCGCCTAAGACGCTAACGTACAAAGTTTGAAGAAAATCCATGCACGCGTTTGTTGTAGGCTCACGGACAGACAGACGAACAGAATTGTGAGACGCACTTTTTTCGTCTTAGCTTTATGTTAGTACCAAGTTTGATCACAATTTAGAGTTCGAAACTTGCCATATATTAGTACCTATGTGTATGTACATAATGTCGAAAGTAAAGACTGATTTTTACCAAAACCTGACCAACACACATATAAACTTGATTTCATTTATATTCTTAATGAATTTCATAGCTCATGGGAACTTTTAAAAAAGAACCATTTCTAAGCTAAAAATTCTAAATAAATTAAAATTCTTAATCGAATTTTTGATATTCGTTTTTTTTTTGTTACTATTCCTTAGAAAATATCTACATACTTCTGGTGACGGCACAACATTTTCAATTTGAAAATTTAGCTGAAATCTCAGATCGGTAAGAACCGAGGATTACAATTGAGTCTGAAATGATTTATTATGAATTACCAATGACTTGTATGACAATTCTTCGTATTTATTGCAAGAAAATGAAAAATTCATATTTAAATTTTAAAATTTCTTATTTTTTCTTTGAATTTCATCATTTTAAAGCAATTGGAAGTTCTCCAAATAAATTCATAATAATTCTGTGATAGTGAGACAATATTACACGCCTTAAATGGAAAATCTCAAATAAAAATATTGTTCGGTATCATGAGTTAGTCAGTTACAGCTTTTTTGATTCATTGTTTAAGTTATTTATTTCAGGAACTACTAATGGTTGAAAGCTGAAGAAGGTCTTGTTCGTGATGTATTAGCAGAAGTTTTATCTATAGGTTATTTCGTTACGTTAGAAAGTATAAGCTTAGAAAGCAAACACCAATTGATACATTACAAATCATTATTATTTGTGTTTTTTGTCATAATAATGCTTTTGAAAAGTGATATCTCGGATGCTTTACATCTGATGTAGGTATCTTGAGTATAAATGTAAAAAATTTTGTTTAAAAAAAAACTGCAGTTCGAAATTAATAAAGAAAGGCATTTTTACTATCCTTCTCTTTTTTGCTCTGAGCTGGAACTACACAACTTAAAAGTAATTAAGAGTGTTTTTCTCTCGGTTCTAATATTCCAGTAAGATTTTGTTCTTCGAAATTTTAGAAATTTTAAAAATATCGATTTGCTTTATTTTTTTTTTCAAGATTTGGATTCAATTTAAATCGTGAGATGTCTGCCACAAATCACTATCATATTCGGCTGAATTTGCAAAATCTACGCACATTATGTGATGGTAATTATGCAAGAAAAATATTAAACAAATTTCTAAAGAATATACATACGTACATAGGTACTATAGGGCAAGTTTTACATTTGGAAAAAATCGAACTTGAGATTTTAATCAAACTTGACATTACGATGATGGAGAACACCAAAAAAGCATGCCCCGCAATTTCGTCTGTCTGTCAGTCTGTACAACGATCTGCAGCCTAAACGGCTAAAACGATTTTCTTCAAACTTCTATCTAAAATATATTTTTGAATCGTTTTTGAGATCCAAGACTAACGGTACCTACCATACAATTGTTTCTAACATATTAAATGTCTCACAAACGGCTCTAACGATTTTGATAAGAAATAAAATGCACGACAGGATCGCACGAACTTGCTCTTGTAGCTAACAATTTTAATGTAGCTAACCATTGAGGTTTAGTTAGTTAGGTGTAGTTGTCCTATGCGTTTTAAAGCCTATGTAGGTAAGATTACCTTGATGCTTAGTATAATGAATTGTGGAATGGATGATTAAATGAATAGTTACTTAGGTACCTACCTACAAATGTATATTTAAATCTAAGTTATGGATTTTAATTATGTAAATTAGGAGAGTAAAATATATCTGAATACATATATAGACATTTTGATGGAACCTAAGTATGTTAACATGTTCATATAATAATGAAGGATGTAGGTGGGTAGGTAGCTATATACATATAACTTTATAATTTAGGTGCAATATGCATACATAAGATTCGTGTGATTTTTCAAGTAACATATTATGTATATATATATATATGCATAAGGCCTACATTGTATTTAGTATTCAGAGGCGTATGCAAAAATTCGGAATAATAAAAAAGGGAATAATAATAAGGAAGAAATAAATATATAATACACATAATTAAATGTTTTTATATTGCTTAGTCGTTACAGTTTAAGGGAAAACAAAGATGCCATTTGAATTCATAAATAAGAATAAATCAAAAAAAAAATTCAAAACTCGTTGGAGCGGTTTAATAATAAATTAAATTTTTATGTTTAACATTTTGAAAACATTTTTAGAAAAAAAAAATTGTAACGCTGTTTTGAACATATTATTAGTATACATATAAAATTCAAATTTAAAAATAAATTCTCTGACTGGTTTTTCAAAAAATAGATTTTTCAAAAAAAAGTTTTTATTTATTTTTTTTAAAAATCAATTATTTTTTTTTTAAACTTGAGTATGCAGTCTTATTAACAATTTTAAGGAGCATTTGTATAAAATAAATTATTTTAATCAGCTTATCCAATATTGAGAAGGTCGAGTGGTTCTATACGAATTACCGTTAATAAGTACGCAACAAAAATTATTTTTATATTTAAAAGTGAACTTACTAATCTGAGAATACACAATTTTTTTTATAAAAATTCTTGGAGCCGTTTTCGAGAAATAATTTTTTTTCTTAACGGTTTCTTAACATTTTTATGGGAGGTACCGTTGTTTTTTATTTCAGAAAAAATAGTTTTTTAACTATTCAAGATAATGTCAAAAAATCATCAAATACGAAAGTTTGAAAAAATCTAATAAGTCGTTTTCGAAATTTTGAGTTTTCAAAAAAAAAAATAAAATTAATTTCCAATAATATTTTTTTTTGAAAATTTTTGGTACACAGTAGTGTTTAATTTCTCTAGGAGCTTCTGCGTAAAAAATTTCAAAAAAAATTAAGTTAACCGTTTCCGAGAAAATCGAAAACCAAAAAAATGGCTCTACTAGAGGTACCAAAAATAACAATTTTTTCACAAAAAAAATATCAAAAGGTACCCTTTCCTTTCGTTAATGAACTGATTTTTTTTGTGAAAATCGTTGAAGCCGTTTTTGAGAAAAATAAGATTTTAGTTTTTGTCCAAAAAAATGTATGGGGGCTACTGTTATTTGTCGTCTTAAAAAAATGAAAAAAAAACGTGTGGTCATATCACCGAACAAAAACAATATGTACCAAGTTTGAATCAAATCTACCAAACCGTTTAGGCTGCATTCTCGAGGAGAGACAGACTGACAGATAGACAGACTGAATTGGGGGACCCACTTTTTTTTGTTCTCTACGATCTTAATGTCAAGTTTGATTGTTAGAATTTTTTTTTTTACGAATAAATAACTTACCTTATAGTACCTATAATTGCAACTAAAAAAGTGTGTGCACTAGCTTAGATATAGTTTACATTTTGGTCAAACATTTTTTTTGTACATATTTTGTTATTAGCGGTACTTCCCATAGAACATTTTTTTTTTGATTTTCGACTTTATAATAAATGGCCTAACGGATTTCGATCAAGTTTTTTGTATAGATGATCCTTCGAATTATAAATAATACTGCATACAAAAATTTTCAAAAACTACTTTTTTTGGATTTTTGAAAAATTTTTTTTTTTGAAATTTCGTTTTTAAGTTTATATTAAATGCTAAAATCTTGTATATAAAAAAATTAAGTTAAAACGACTTTAAAAATATATTTAGATTCTTAATAGAAACATTTTGCATACGATGTGATCGAACATAAGAGCAAGTACGTGCGATCCATTCGTGCATTTTCTTTTCAACTACATAGATTTCAAGTCGTTCTTGTAAAATATGTTATAATTGCCCTGTCTGTTTTTATTGAATATTACTCTACAATTGAATTCAACGAACTATTATTCCAGTCTCTCCGCAAGTACCTATCATCAGATGCACGCAAGTGTTTTTGATGAAATGATGTTAATCTATGAATGTACATACATATCTCTTGACATTATTTCCAACAAAAATCAATTGCCTTGAAACTAATTCCATTTGATTGAGTTGAGTCTCTTGAGTGATGAAGCTATATAATTTCAAGCAATTTGTGGCGGCCCTTTTTTGTGTCACATGGCCATTTATATTTTAAAACTTTAAAGTTTATCACGAGAAGCCAAATCAAATAATAGTATCGTCCTGCGAAAAATCCAATTTATATGACATATAATGCGGTTTTTGGAAATGACCCTAGTATATATTCATCGGGTTTACAATTTGATTAAGCTTCCATTTAACCACTCTCTTGGTTCCTATTGAAGATTATAAATGTACCTACATGTCAAACAATGTTTCGTTAGGTTATGGTCAAGTGCTATGAACAATACCAACAGGCAATTTCGGTTCGGGAAATGTGATTCAGCTTCATTGACCTAAATTATACGAAATTATATGGACACGTTATTTACTACCCTGCAGGACCTACGAGTATATTGAATATTCCTTGGGTATAATTATGAGGCAATTCCTGTAACTAACTGCACGCATTTACTTGTGGCAACACAACATTGCTGAATTGGAAAGGATTGAGAGGTGTCGTTGTTTGCAGATATTTCGTCGTTTCGTAGCCCGTCAATCGAGTCAAGGCTAAAACTCTTGGAAAACTTGCAAACGTTAATATCGGCATATTTTTTGCGGATATTAATTCTAAGTTGTAGGTCAAAATCCCAAAGGTAATGAGCTGTGGAATCTACTTAAATGCCTAATAGTAATCAAGTTGTGTTATAATTTGCAGAATTAAAGTCACAGTGGGGATATTGATTTTGTATACTGGTCACTTTTACAATAAGGTAATTAAAGCATCTACAAAGTTTGTCGAAGATATTTTACAAACACAGTTATTAAGCCACGTTTCTGGGGTTATAGAGATTTAATTCTAAGCAATCAACATTTTGCTTTATAATCTGGAATAAAACTTCATTTCATTTTATAAAATAACTAGCAAACCCGGACTGTCGTTGCTGCGACTTATTGTATTGCGTTCAGTTATTAGATCTTAAAATTGTAAAGGTTCTAATTAGTAGCAATCTGTGCTTTCCATTAATTAAGAACGAAATGATGAACGATATTACTCGTTAATCTGTCTTTCGTTAAAAAAATTAATTTGATGGTTTTCCAACGCATGGGCATGTAACACATAGCTGCCCATCCATTGAAGAAACACGTTTCCTCCAAAACCAAGCCACAAATTATCATTGTCTGTCCTTGCGGCTTATTTATCGTCATCGCGAAAGCCAAACTTGTCGCGAATCGTATACCCCTTAAAGGGGTATTGTTGATCCTGATTCATAGGTATTCGAGGTAATACAAGGTCTTTTCCTTTAAACTTTCCAGTCAATATAATTGCTTCAAGTTCGTTTCCGGTAATTCTTCTGATGACTAATCGTAGGCCGTTGCATAATTTTGGTGGATTTTAGTTGCGCAAAAGAATGAGCGGTGAAACAATTTTCAGACAGAGCTTGTGTGGCGGCATTACTGGCATATCAAGAGAATTTAAACATTCAGTCGGAAAATTGACGATCATATTTTCATCAATAATATTGTCAATTGACTTAAAAGTCATCAAATCACTTGGCAATAAAATTTTTAAAAGAATAAATTTAATGTCTCAAATTTACGTTTTGACTCTGGATGAGGACGATGCTGGTAAGAACACACAGCCAATGTTATGCATATTAATTTGCTAATATTTTACTTTGATTTCAGGGTGTCCTAAAAAAAGTCTCAGTAGGTACTGAGGCCGCAGCGAGGGAAGCATCTTTAAAACGACAGCAACAACTACAACCGCGGAGTATATCCGTAGAATAATTATTGAATAAAATAAAATTAAAGCTAAAGTTTGTATTTTGTATCATTTTTCCGACACCCTATAATGAAAATATGTTTTATGTGTAGTAAGTTGTTGTATTAAATCGCAATTTCCACAATCACCAAAAATATGACACTATTTTGTAGCAAATACGAGTACATTCAAATTTGAGTGGTTACATCATTGGCGCAGTCATCTTGGATTTACTGGAAATAACATAGTCAACCTCGCTGCTAATCAGTGTTGCCAATTATTAAATTTCCTCCTGTGAATTAAACGATACAAAACCTGTACACGAATTTCCATAAATGAACCAATAATTGTTTGGTTCTATGTAAACGGAATTTCCCTTCGAAGATACATTTCTGGTTATTTTTAGAGACCACAAACCAATACTCAAAAAGATAGGGTTTCATTCGGTTTATATTAAACTATTATGTAGTAAATACTAGTTAATGAAGTGTGATGCCTGATTGACTCACAACAACGACGCAGCAGGGAATCGTACATATCTTTTGTTTTGACGTTTCCCTGTGTTTTTTTTTTTTTTTTTTCTTGTAAATGGATTATAAAACAAAATGCACGACTGAATCGCACGCACTTGCTCTTATGTTCGATTACATCATAAGCAAAATATTTCTTTTGCGAATCTAAATATATTTTTAAAGTCGTTTTTACTTAATTTTTTTTTATACAAAACTGTCTAAATTTTTTTCTAAACAAAAAAAAAATTGGTGTGACAATTTTAAACATTTAATAATATAAACTTAAAAACTAAATTTCAAAAAAAAAAATCATTGAGACGTTTTCGAAATATTGACTATTCAAAAATCCAAAAAAAAAATTTTTCAAAAACATTGGTATGCAGGATTATTTATAATTCGAATGACCTCCTATATAAGAAATTTGATCGAAATCCGTCTAGTCTTTTATGAGAAAGTTGAAAAACAAAAAAATTGATGTAGGGGAATTACTGTTAATAACAAAATATGTCCAAAATGTAGACTATACCTAAAATAGTGCACACCTTTTTTTGTCAAAATAGTTAGAGCCGTTTTCGAAATAATCAAGATAGTAGAAAGAATCGTATAGTAAGTACCGATATTTTTAAGTATTAAGCATTAAAAACTATCGTATCTTAGTGTTGGATAACCCCCAAATCAAGAATATGAACACAGCATATATACATACACCTGTCATTTGCTTAACTGAACAGGTGGCAACTCAATCTTGATTAGGAAGCCAGAAAAAAAGTTCAATTTAACACATTTTAATTGGGTTCTTTCTTTTTTATAAATTGCATACACAATACTTAGGCACGCCAGCAAAATAAACATTTAAGACAAAAAAACGTAAAAATCGGTTAGATAGTTTCGGAGTCCATCATGCACAACAAGGTGACCCGGGAATTATATATAATAGTTAGCTGAAAAAGGACTTGAAAATGTTTGGATTCTATTGGATTCATTTGGTAAGAATACTTGAAAATTTCTTAACTCATGGAGTTGTTTATGTATATACTCGTAGGTTGATGAATACAAACACAATTTATCGACCAATGGTATGATCGGTGGAGTACTATAAAGATCAAAACTACCGACCTCATCTGTTGCCGAACAACACTCATAGAAATAGAAGCGCGATATTTGAATTTTGAACACACTGTGCCAACATCAATGTCAAACCTTTTACACGACACCATAGAGTAACATTGCAGCGAACAAAAAAGAACTTTGCCAGCAAGTTCAAATTTAAAATCAATTCTTCTTTAGGAAGAATGGATTGATTCTTCTTAAGCAAGAAAATTAAGGCCATCAACCCCATTCTGACGTACGCCTTTCCCATTTAGTGCACTAACACTATATCACCTTTAGCAATGAAAAATATGAAGCTGTTTGAAAGGAAAATAATACAGACCCAGCCCTTACACCAGTTCACTGAAGATGAAGTTCATACCAACCAAAAAAAAAACTTGTACAGGGAAACAAACCTTAGATAGATTAACATTTACTGCAGCTTTCCGGATAATTATCAGGCATTTGGAAGATTATCCCAAATTGAAATATGCCTTTTCTTTGAAATCAATATATACTTTTACAAATCAACTTATACGATATATGCAGTCATAAATATATATTTATTTTTCAATTAATATATTTGTCAAAATAATGCAAAAAAATATGGCTCAAGACAACAACTCAGAGGGACCAATTCCATGTATCTACCAATTAAGCCTTAATATTGATAAGCCAAAAGAATTCCGTAAAATTGTCAATACAACGTGCTGTGCATAAACCGCACTCACTGGCTGCCCAAGGAAAAACAAATCATTTTAGTTGTAACGGGTGATTTTTTTGCTACTTGGTTTTTGACGTTTATATTTTTGACAGATCACACATGACAAATTCCACGAACATTTGATATTTCGATTCAGTATTGTTTGCCATTTCATCGTGAATAGACTTACGCCTGAACAACGTTTGCAAATTATTGAAATTTATTATCAAAATTCGTGCTCTGTGAAAAATGTGTTTCGCAAGCTACGTCCGTTTCAGCGACGAGGCTCATTTTTAGCTAAATGGATACGTGAATAAGCAGAATTGCCGTATTTGGAGTGAAGAGCAGCCAGAGGCAATTCAGCAGCTACCAATGCATCCCGAAAAATGCACTGTTTGGTGCGGCTTATGGGCAGGCGGCATCATTGGGCCGTACTTCTTCAAGGACGATGAAGGCCGCAGGGTTACGGTCAATGGAGAAAGGTACCGTTCGATGATAACAGATTTTTTTTTGCCGAAAATGCAAGAATTGAACTCAGTCGACATGTGGTTCCAATAGGACGGTGCCACATGCCACACTGCACGCGAAACCATGCATCAATTGAGAGGCGAATTTGGTGAGCAGTTGATCTCACGTTTTGGCGCAGTCAATTGGCCACCAAGATCATGTGATTTGACCCCGTTAGACTATTTTTTGTGGGGCTATGTTAAGTCTATTGTCTAAGGGGACAAGCCAAACACGATTGCTGCCTTGGAAGCCAACATTGAACGCGTCATTGGTGAGATTCCGGCCGAAATGTGTGAAAAAGTTTGCCAAAATTGGAATTTCAGAATGGACCACCTAAAGCGTAGTCGCGGGCAACATTTAAGTGAAATTATTTTTAAAAAGTAAATGGCAGAAATTGATTTATCGATCCAAATAAAAATTTCATTCACTTTTTACAAGTTTCTGTGTTCTTTGGAATTTTCAAAAACCAAGCTCTTAAAAAATCACCGTTTACATATTACAATACACTCTGAATTACTTGATTGATGCTTTGCTTTATTTGAATAAGTTTTAATAAATATATGAATATGAATATGTAAATTAATATGAGTTTGAATATGAAAATTTCTTTAAAACAACTTAAACAGAAAATCATTTACCGCTATAAATGTATCTTTTGCCAATGGCCTCTGCTCTGGTGAAAGCAGCGCTGCACATCGATCATCGAAATCAAGCATCATTGAGCGTGGTTAGTACTTGGATAGTGACCGTTCATAATTAACCGCGTGTTGTTGCATGAGCACAGTAAACAATAATTAACGGTATGCTCTTCCGAGTTTTCGTTCAAGTTCGCATATGTGTCAAACCTCAGAAACCATTGTATCACACACGGCATGTGCACAGGCGTAGGCCAAACTTCTATCGGTTATTCCTACTTTTAAATAGCAGTTATCAATAACGTGTTACTGAAAAATAATTGTGAAATACAAGTTGTAAGTAAAATAACAATTCTAATAAATTACTTTTTACCCTTATCTAATGTTATAATTAATTATTCATGGCTTATCGGTGCGTTAAAAATAACAAGTTTGAAACATTAAATGTTAGTTCAATAACAGGTTTATTTAATCTGCTGTAACCTGTAACTGAAGACCTCTTACTGAAAAATATTGGCCTGTACCTATTTAAGTGGGGATGTGTCAAATGTCAGAGATCTTTGTGTCAAATATGCCACCCTGTAATATGGGTCTTGTGAATACCTATGTGTTTGTGTCTTCTGTACTGTTGGATCCCAGCAGGAAATTTCGACATCAATTATTTTTTTTGGTGAATTCATCAATGGATTCATCGACTATTTCCATCGATGAGTAGTATGTTATGATTTCATAAGAAAACGGTTGCGCATTTTTTCATGAGTTAACTAAATTCAAATGAATTGAATGCTTACAATTCACTACATTTTCAGTTACAAGATCATAAAGGATGATTCCACTGATGAAGAGTAATGTATAGGTTCATGAGTTCGCAAATAATGCTTGGTTCTCTGCGGTGCGGTGATTGTTTTGTTTTCTTCCCGAGAACAAAAAAATACAAACAAAAAAGCCTTTCAAAAAAGGCCTTATCTGCCATGAGAAGGGCAACGAACATTGCCTTTTTTCTACCTGTCCCGAGAAATGCGCTTAGTCTTCGCTGGTCATGAAATGACCTCGTTGGTTATTTTTAGAGAAAGTGGAAAAATATATAAACCAGAAATTCCATCATCATTATAATCATTTAACACACCAAAAGAAGTTTATTTTTTTAATCAAAATGTTTTTTTTTTGTTCAGAAATTGTATTGAGCCAGTTGAAAGGTTTCAATTAATAACCTTAAGATATTTGGCGACTGGTGGGTATTTATTCGACTTTATTCAAAACAAAATTTAAAAATGCCAATATTTCTTTGAGCGCATTATACTCAATACGTAATGCTGGCGACTGAAAGTGCAAAACCTACGCAGTAGAATTAACAAAATGAATTGCTAAGACCGACATCAGATCAAATTTAAAAGAATCAATTATTGATATGGTTTACTTTTGCATCAAGATTTTATCAAGGCTACATTTTAATTATTATTAGCTAAACGTATTTTTTTTTCTTAATTGAATGCTTATATTATTGAATAAACGTCGAACTAAATTAATAAAATGATGTTTGGGGGTGTAACATACAATACTTCTGTCTCCTTAAAAAAACATATTTCCTCTTTCACAGAAAACTGACATCTTCATTTAATGCATACAAAATGAAGAAAAAAAGGAAGTAGGTATCATAGGGGCTTTACCTAGTGATTTCATAATTGAACATTCATGGCATATTTCATCATATAAAATTCATATGCGAATTAACGAGTTTCATTAACAGCGTGAATTATTGGATTAGCATTCATGGCATTTTCACCTGATGAATAAGCAACTCTAAGTTATCTAGTGATTTCACAGCTTAACGTTCATGCCATTCTTCATCACATATAATTTGCTTATGAATAAACTAGTTACCCCCACTTTGTGATTTCACTGTTAAATATTCACCTCGAAAATCACTTGGTGAATGCCTATGACAGCCCCATATTAAATTCATCGATGTTTTCATA
This sequence comes from Philhelius pedissequus, assembly GCA_910595825.1. Taxonomy (NCBI): domain Eukaryota; kingdom Metazoa; phylum Arthropoda; class Insecta; order Diptera; family Syrphidae; genus Philhelius; species Philhelius pedissequus. Next base: position 46,573,719 of record OU343162.1, read on the forward strand.
CCAAATTCATGGATGTGGCTTCTACTCATTGATGAAAAAATTGGTGATTCATGCATGAATTTTTTGAAATTTACTAGTGGGATGCTCTTTCTCTTTCTCTATCTGTATCTCTGTTTTGTATAAATTTAATGGAACATTTAAGTCGATGACCTTAGGTTCCTAATACCTCTACGTCGCGTCGTAGATTTATTTACAGTTTTCTTTCAGTTTTCTAACCTTCATCTATTTCTTTAAATTTTTGTCTAAAGGTGTTTCTTCTTTCAGCTAACTGAGAGAATGATTTCCATTGTTCATCAGTAATATTAGAAATTCCGTCTGAATCTCTGTCTCTTCGTCGACCTAAGAAAGTGTAATGTCAAGTTTGATCAAAATCTGGTGTTTGATTTTTTCAAATGCAAAATATTTAGTTAGGACTGGAGTTTAATTTTTGATATATTTAATATCTTCATGTCCACATTTAAAAGATGGAGAGTGTACATTTTCATTTAAAATAAAAAAATACATATTTTAACTTGGGCTATTGTGTGCCTCCAATATTTGAACTACTGCAACATGAAAACAAGAATAAATTATAACTTTAGGCTATAGCCGATTCTGTATTGATTTAATTTCTTTTTCCTTAAACAAAAAGATTCTGATTGAAATCGTGCATACACCCATAAGGCATCACCAAACAATTGAACTTGCTTCCAATTTAGCAATAGGGCTTGTGCAAAATCAATGGTCCGAATGAATGCCCCAAAAGCTGAGCTGTTAAATATGACTAGCTAAGCAATGTAGCCTGTTTGTATTTTTGGCTGAATGAATATGCAAAACCTAAATATTTTGCTCTATAAACCAGCGGATGTTTAGATAACTAAATAAGTGACAAATCTGTGAATCAGTTTCGTTTTTCGAAAGAAAAAAAAAAAAAAATAACAAGCATGACGGATTTGGGGGGAAGTTGCCTTATGTGTGTGTTTTTTAACTCACTGTGAATTTCTTGACATTGTTATATATGGCATTAAATTTGATAGCTAGATATGAGATTTCAAGTGGAGGAAAAAGTTTATTGACGTGTTAAAAACCTATTTTTATGTCAAGAAGGTTCACAACCAAAAATGAAAATGAGTGAATTCTGGGATATGGAGTTGATTATTTACATTTAGTTTTATATTTTTAATGTGTGTCACATGTATTCGCTCATATATGTATATTCGATATAAGATGGTATCATCAATTTTGCTAAATATAAATATATGTTTTTATAAAGTCGTTTTTACTAAATTTCAAAATTACTTTAACTTTTTTTCCAAAAAAATACTGAATGGCTATCTTAATATTTAACAATATAAATTTAAAAACTTAATTTCAAAAAATCGTCGATATTGAATTTTGAATTTTCAAAAATTTTTGTACGCAGTATTATTTTATATTGGAAGATTCATCATTTTAATTGCAATCCCTTGAACCATTAATGAGAATGCCAAAAAAAAAAAAACAGTTGTAAGAGTTAATAACATTTTGGGGTCAAGTTTTATTTCATCAATAAAGTTAGAGCGGTTTTAACATTATCAAGATTTTTGTTAAAATAGATGCATGGGTGAAAAAAATTAATTTCTCTCTGGGAGAAAATCGCTTTAGCCGTTGGCGTAAGTCGTTTAAAACTAGCTCCTAAATTAATTTCTAAATAATTTTATGACTAAAAATACCGATGAATCACTTCTAAGCAGTATTCGAAATTACCGCTCGGACGGACGAATTTTAGCATGAAATTCATTAATTAAATGCTGGTGCTCCCCAGTGGTGCTCCGGTTTGTCTCCCATTCTCTTTTTCATTTTCGAATGAACACTTATCTTGAATGTTTCATCTATTAGCTTGTTTTGGTGAAGATAATATTGTCAGCTTGTTTCTTAAAATTAGAACTACAGAATGTCCTAATGGAGAATTTAATGCTTAAGAAATTTAATAACACAAACATTATTAAAGCAGCTGACAAATTGACAATACCATTTTACTTGCGATTATAGGTACTACATACAAAGCAAATTATGCATTCGTCGAATAAAGAAGTTTTGAGATAACAATCAAACGATGATAGCGAAGACGAAAAAAGATGGTCTAAAAATGCTGTCGGTCTGTATTTCTGTCTGTCTGTCAATCTGCATGTATGTTTGTATAGACACCTACAGCCCAAACGGGTGGGCCCAATTGCTTCAAACTTAGTGCATATATAGAGGTTTTTAGTTATTGTGCACACAAAGTGGAAATTGATTTTTTTAGCTCAAGGTTAGTTGCCATATAACCGTTATATTACAGACTATTTTACTTAAAAACTACTCTAACGATTTTGATTTCAAAAAAACACTGCAGCTTATAAAGATCATAAAGAAAAAAAAATTAAATTTCTAAAAACGGTACTTTCTTTTGGAACACTTTTTTTTGCTTTCGACTATCTCATAAATGGCTTCACCGATTCCGTCGAAATTTCACACATAATATAGGTGTAGGTAGCCCAATTTGTACTGCACACCAATATTTTTAATAAATATTTTTTGGATCTTTAAAAACATTTAAATGCATTTTTCTTTAAATTTATATTTTAAAAACTGCGCATTAATTTTTTTTTCAAAAATTATAGTTATATGTATTTGTTGAATACCTATGAATTTGTGTTTTTGAATGTTTTTTTTTTCTCAAAAACCGCTCCACAGATTTTTAAAAATTTGTTCTCATAAGTTCAGCTTCACTTTTTTCAGCTCAAATTAGTTTAATTATTTATTCCAGAATTTGGAATTATTTTTTCTTTGATTAAGCCGATTTAATCTTTATTTTAAGTTTATATTATTAAATATTTAAGATTGTTATACCAATTTTTTTTACAAAAAAAAAAAATAAAAAAAAATTGTATATATTTATAAAAAAATGCACGACTGGATCGCACGTACTTGCTCCTATGTTCGATCACTTTATATACAAAAGATTCGTAATGAAAACTGCTAAAAGTATTATATTCTAAATTTGACCAATTTTTGTATGTAACTTTTCTACTGTATTTATTTAGACTATTTTGGTCTATATCCATTGTTTTCCCAACGTTTCGTGAGTGTTCCTCACTTCTTCAGGGGTGTATATATTTATGCAATCTAATATAACAATATTTATTAAGTTTTTTTAAAATAATATAAAATAACATTAATTTTATCTCTCTTACTTGGTTGTTAAAATTACATAATCTTCTTCCTTTTCTATTTTTACTACTGTGTCATTTCCGGAGACGGCACTGACACAAAAATTGAACATTTAGACAAATAAGCAATAAATTAAGAACAGTCAAGTACAATTATCAACAAAACAAAATTAACAATGACACTTATATCACAGTTTAGCTTCAGGTACTTCAATTATATTGCTACAACATTGTTTAATGTTGTCGGTGTCCTCTTTTGTGTTCATCATTCGTTTTATTTGTTGCTTGATTCGAAAACTCTCCAGAGACCAGAGTAAGTCTTGTATTTAGTTTGATCTCTTTGTCCAATATTATTACATTATTAAAATCCAACGAGTGTCCGCATATTGTTATATGCTGTGAAAGCCCTGTTGTCTCTTTATGTTTTCTTACGTCCGCTTCATGTTCCGCTAATCATGTTGACAAGTGTCTCTTTGTTTGTCCTTAGATCGCAGACTGCAGTCTCTTTTCCATTGCATTTAATTTGATAAACCACATTATGTTGTTGCCGTTTTTATATTTTTGATTTAGTGATTTGAGTCTGTAATTCGATTTATGTGAAAAAGAAATATTCTCTTTTTTCATTATCTGACCTAAGTATTTTTAAAATCGTTTTTCACTTAATTTTTTATATATAAATTTTTTTCTAAAAAAAATTGGTACGAACATTTTAAATATTTTATAATATAAATTTAAAAACAAAATTTCAGAAAAAATCGTCCACCCGTTTTCGAAATATTGAATTTTCAAAAAAAAAATATTGTTTTTTCAAAAATCCAAAAAAGAAATTTTTTTTTTCGAAAATGTGTAAATGCAGTATTATTTAGAATGCGAATGATCTTTTGTATGAAAATTTTGATCGAAATCCATGGAGCCGTTTATGAGAAAGTCGAAAATTAATAAAATGGTTGTATGGTAGGTACTGTTAATAACAAAATATTTTAAAAATATTTTTGGCAAAAATGTAGAACATACTCAAGGTAGTATACACACCAATTTTTATCAAAATCGTTAGAGCTGTTTTCCAGATAATTAAGATGGTAGAAAAATTTGTATGGCAAGTACCGCTATTTTTGGGGCTAAAACAATGATTCAAAAATCTATTTTGGACAATCACCTAAAACACCTAAATGAAGTTTGAAAAAAACGGTTCAGAGGCTTAGGCTGTAGATCGTTCTACAGACAGACACACAGGCAGACAGAGAGACAGATGGAATTGCCGGACCCACTTTTTTTGGTATTCTCTTATCGTCGTAATGTCAACTTTGATTAAAATCTCGAGTTCGAATTTTTTCCAAATGATCGAACATAAGAGCAAATTTCTGCGATCCATCCGTGCATTTTATTTTATAACAAAACGTGCCCAAAAGGGGTTTTGATTAGGCGCCCTTAAAATGATCAAGCACAGTGCGAACGTTAGGAAAATAGAGAAGGTGTAAGAGGAGATGCCGATGTTTTGAATTTCTGAATATCAAAATGAGAGAAAGATTCTCCGTACTTGACAGTGCATCCGAAGTTGGGCTTAAGGGTATTACGGTATTACAAAAGGGGTTTTGATTAGGCGCCCTTAAAATGATCAAGCACAGTGCGAACGTTAGGAAAATAGAGAAGGTGTAAGAGGAGATGCCGATGTTTTGAATTTCTGAATATCAAAATGAGAGAAAGATTCTCCGTACTTGACAGTGCATCCGAAGTTGGGCTTAAGGGTATTACGGTTGTGTAGTTTAAGGGGAAGAAGAGTAACTAAAGGAACACTAATTAGTAAAGGGAATATTTAATTTGGTTATTGAAAAACAAAACCACAAATTAGCTCGCATTTAAAGTTTATTGGTGCATGCCGTCTAAATCTAAACAAATCTATTTTCAATGCCCATTATGTTCTAAAGTTCAAATATAGGAAACAAATTAATGGGGTAGTTTACTTTAAAAACTTTTAAAAGGAATCAACAAATAAGGATTCCAACTCACAACACCCATAGAATAGTTGGTAAGTACTTTCAGCCCCATTGGAATAATCAAGAGCCACTATAAATAAAACAAAAATTAAACCAATGAAAGCAACAAGGATCTAAGCCGAAGTTGCTTTTAAAATACTTGAGGGGTTGGGAATATTTTGTTTTCATTTCCTTTTAATGCATTAAAATGCGGATGAGTACTCTGCGTATAGGTATGTTGAACGCCCTCATCCTAAGTGTTTTGTTATAAACTAAAAATGCAACTAAAAAGTACTGGTACAAAATAATAGATGGTACGAATTTCTATTGGTAGTAGGTAAACTATTACAAAGTACTCATTGTACTCGTCCTTACTCCTACAAATCTGTGTATATTCAGGCAGATTAAAAATGTTGAGATTTTATTAAGAAGCAAAATAAACTTTAAATTTACTTGAAAAGTTTTTCGTTTATTAAATTATTCAAATTAGATAATTGGATTCCATTAGCTCGGACAAATATATCGATTTAGAAAAAGCATACATTTTTATTATTTTTTTGTATTTTTATCGAAATTTCAAGCACTGTCATTAAATTGACATTGATCATCTGTGAGAGCAATGTTGATTTGATGGCGTCTGCCAAATATATTTTGTAAATTATGTGTCATTATCAAAATGAATGTTGTTTCTTGTTTTTGATGAATGGATATGGATAAGCAAAATTATCGATAAGGGAAGTTGAATATATATAGATTCAAACAGCGCAACATCATCCCAGTTCAAAGAGTACTACAAGCATTTAAAGAAGTCAATCAATCGAAAAATTCCAGTACTCAGAAACCGATTCAACACAACATTGATGTACATATGTAGTATGTGATTTTCAGTTTCGATTTAAAGCCTCCCTTTCTTTTGTTTCCGAACTCAATAAAAAAATATTTGAACGATTACCTAAGCTAATAAAACCAGTAGTATAACCATACTCCGACATGATTTTTAATCTCAAAGGATTGATAGATTGCCTAGAAGGGAGGGCTTTTTGTTATTTGAAATAATTCAAGTTAATAGTTAGTGTTTTAGTTTAAGGCAATTCACTCACGTTTCAAAATATTTTCAAAACGGAAGATAAGTTAGGCCATCAATCTTAGGTACTATGTTCTCCTTATAATTTTTCTTACCGCAAACATGTTATTCATTACGTTACACAACAGCAACATAAGCCAAACGTGTTGGAAGGTAGTATAGAGCCTACATAAATGGGATTTCTTTTTATCGAAAAATCATTTGACATCGCCCACATTAATTTCCCTTTTTAAACTGGTGATGTATGGAAGACAGTCTTGTCTCGATCATCGAGAAGTCCCAGGGCTCCTAGAAATCATGAATTATCATGATTTTCATGTTTCTGTTTGGGTCTTCAAACAATGTTTTCGTGTTTTTGGGTCCAACATCATGTTTTTTTCTGACACAAATTTAGTCCCTATAATCGCAAAACCCAACATGTCCAAACCACCCTACATAAACACAAACACGAAAGTAAAAGGAATGAGCAGGGTGAACACTTCATTTGTAAGTATACTTACTCTTTGCTTTTTTATTTTCATATAGGTAGTGTCTTTGAGTGAAGAGAACACATATTATTTTTCAATATAACACTTTATCTACGCACTCTTTCACTCGCCTCGGGCCTTGCAATATTTTTGACAGCTCAGCTATCACCTCGAGTAACGCAATGGGAGCGTTCGGTGTCGCACAGCTTTCTGATACATTGCTGAAAAATATTCTGTGTGTTTGTGAATGTATAAAACCCAATAGGTAATCATTTCTGTCAAAAGTCAAAATAAAGAAAAAAACTATCCGATGTATCTGGTCTTGTATCATTGTAAAAGTGTAGCATTTTTTTGTACTACAACAACAAAATATACTGAATGTTAAAGTTTTACAATACCCGAACCCTATTGTAACAGAAAAATAGAAGAGTATAAGATTTTTTTTAACACAAACTAAGCCTTCTTCAGAACAAATGTGAAACAGATTTTGAAATTTGCTTCAGTGTTGCTACAAATTAGTAAAAGTGTGTTCACAGTCTGTTGTAAAAAAATAAAATTTTACAATTTTACAAGACTTGGTGCACCAGTGGTCTGTTTTACCAAACTACAATTACAAATTTGTAGTTGCTAGTTACATTTATAAATTTGTAATATGATTTTCTGTTTCACAAACTTCAAATTTAATTCCAACAAATTTGTTGAAATGAGAAAATAATGAAGGAAAATTGTAATTTTTATTTACAAATACAATAGAAATCTGTTCCACCATTTAGTTTGCAAAGTTTTAAATTACAACTGTTATTTTCTTCGGAAAATTTTCCGATACCATAACAAATAGTCTTAAGGTTAGTGAGTCTGTGTACATGTCTGCGATCCCGTGGTATTTTTCACCATTTCCAAACCAATGTAATGCTGGTAGAAATGCGGTGTCAATGAAAAGTTTATATCAGACTGATTTGCAAGGCGAGGTCCAATTCGCCTTATTATTTCCTCTACCTTGGGACGTTTTAATAGAAACATTTGAATTTGAAATTTCATAGTTAATTCGAGGTCTAAACATTTATCTTGTTTAAATCCTCGCTTATATCAATATTGGTGCTACTACGCCTTCGACGTAACGACATTCTTAAACTGGAAACGAGATTCTTATTGAAAATTACAAATTATAATCAAATCTACACATTATCTTTCTATTGTAAGAAATTTTTATAAACTGAACGAAATTATAAAGTTATTTGATTTGGTGAAACAGGAACTTATCAACAAAAATTGTAAATTACAAATTTGTATTTGTAAACTACAAAAATAAATTGTTGTGGTGAAACGAAAATAATGAAATTTCTATAGATTTCCCTTTGTAATCTACAACTACTATTTTGTAAAACAATTATATTGTGAAACAGAATTAATCATTTTTTTTTCAAATTTGTTAAAAAAAGCACTTGTAATTTACAATTTGTAAGATGGTGAAATAGACCACAGATCGTGAATACCCCTTATGTTTTTTTTTGTTTCTTAGTGGCAGCACTGAGGCGTCCACCGAGCAAGTTATCTTTCGGAGCAAGAGTATATGAATATTTTTTTTGTTGCAAAACTCTCTGGTGTGTCAAAAAGAGAAAATAAGAGTACACATCATCGCTGCCGGTTTGAAAATTTGAATGGGAGTATTTCAGAGGATTACAGGGGAGTATTTTGTCTTCGTCGGAAGTACGCAAAAAAACATAGGCCATTGATATTACCAATATAACTTTATTAAAATATTTGTGAAATGGCTACTTCAACCCATTTTATTTATCACTTAAAGGTGAAATAAAAGAACCCACTGAAAACAAAAGTATTAATGAGTAAAACAAATTTAATCTATGAAAAATTATTTTCATTTAATACTTCAAGGCTGGCTACTTATTGTATAACGCTTATTGCGACAAATGTACTTAGGTACATTTTGAAGACGAGATTTTGCCAATAAATTTGCATTTCCTGAGGCAATGTTTAAGCAGGTTCTATGTTTTGTTTTATTATACACAACTGGTAATAAAATGCCTTAGGCATTGGCATTAATGTAAGGTATAAAATTTAAGCCAATAAATGTTTTCAATGCGCCAAATATTGGTTCACCAAAAGCATTTTTAGTTGCGAACAGATTTTGCAAGAACTCTAACTCAATTGTAGAATTTGATGTTAAAACCTCGTTTCTTCATTTAGTTCCCTTACATTATTACCCGTTAAAATATTTAGAAATATAGAGAACGACTCACATACGATTTTCGCAAGCAAAACTGACTGAAATGAACTCATGCCATTCATGGCGGTAAATAGATTTCCCGCATACCTTTGAAAATATATAAATATTAGTAGTTTTTCTATTTTATATGCTAACAGAAATTAAAGAGCACTTAGCAGCCGAGGTAACGCATTCTTTTAGAAAAAACTATGAATGAATTCTTTCAGAATGGGACCTATCGGGAATCTCCCAGGGAATTTCGTTTCCCACTGAATATTTTATTGCCTCGAAATTTTTCCTGCGATCGTGAATATCCCAAGAAATAAATTTCCCGCGAAGAAAAAAATTGTATGAATAAATGACAGCGAAATTCCTGGGGAAGCTTATTAAATATACCAATAAATTCCGAGAGAAACTTTTGAGCATCATTTACTTTTCCAAGGTTTGAATTGAAGAAAACTTTCCAGGGAATTTTTTATTCACGCTATGCTCTTGTCGTCTCCGTTTCAAAGATTCCAAGCCCAGCTCCTGCGTCTTTTTTTGTAATTCAAACCAACTTCATTATTTAAAAAAAAATCCCGAAGGGCAAACCATAATAATTTCTGTTCCATCATTTCCAAACGATTTATGTGGTTTACATTATAAGGATATCAGACAACAACAAAATATCCTAATATTGGACAATTCAGAGAGCAAGATACCGTATAAGGATAATTAAAATCATTTAAATTCCGTTTAACAGACCTGAGGAGTGAATTTAATTTTTAAATAAATGTGTTTATAAGCTGATCGAATGTGAGTTTCATATCAAAAACTTCACATCGGGGCCAGAATCCCGAAAATCGAAATCCCGAAATACCCAAAATCCAAAATCCCGAAGACCCAAAATCCCGAAAATCCAGAATCCCGAAAACCCAGAATCCTGAAAATCCTGAAATTTTTCATTTTATAAAATTTTTCGGGATTCCAATTTTGAGTTTTCGGGATTCTGGATTTTCAAGATTCTGGGTTTTCGGGATCCTGGATTTTGGTGATTTTGGGTTTTCGAGATTTTGAATTTTCGGCATTTTGGGTTTTCGGGATTTCGGTTTTCAAATTTTTCATTTTATATAATTTAATATATAATAAAATATAACCTTTAAATAGGAGGTGTGGCTTCTGAGTTAGGCTTAGCAAACAAACTGATATAGATGAAATTCACTTTATGAGAATAAAATTATCAAAATCTTTGAAGCAGTTTCTAGGAATCATTTGGAAAAAAATGTCTTAAAAATATTAAATCATTAAAATAAGTTTTAAAATATGTTGTAAAACTACAAAAAAAAAATATTAATTGAAAATATTGGTATGCATTACAAATTCAGGTGCCTAAACCTATGTATATAATATGTGTAGAATAAAGCCGTTTTGGGTTTTAGACCAAGTTTTTTCGTCTTCGCTATCATCGTAATGTCATGTTTGATTGTTATCTCAAAACTTTTTTTTCGAAGAATGCATAACTTGCCCTATATTGTATTTACCTATAATCAGAAGTAAAAAAACAACATCCGAAAAGAGAAGAGTCCCAAAATTAAAAATAGTTCGTTTGTAAAAAAATAGAAATAATAATTCTTCTTTGGTAAATTTATTAGGAAAAATAATCCTGGTTAAATAAACGACAAAATAAATGAAAAATCATTTTTCTTTCAAAATTTGTTTCATAATTTATCATTTCATTTGGAAGATATTGCATGAAAAGACATTTGCCTCGGGTGCCCGGGTAACGCCGGGGACTTTCTGCTAGTTTTAATATAATTTTAAATATTTATAAATGTCATAATATAATTAAAAACCATCCACCCGTTTTCGAAATATGTAATTATTTTCAAAAAAATAAATTTTTTGAAAAATGTAAAAAAAAAATTTTTTAAAATGTGAAATGTGAAAGTCGAAAAAACAAAAAAAAAAACGGTGCTTTTTAGGTGCCGTTTACAACATTTTGGGTAAAAATTTGTTTAAACGAAATTGTTGGCAGGTACCGTTACTTTTGGATTTTTGGGGCTAAAGATAGAAAAATAGATTTAAAAAAATCGGGATTTTTCGAATCAGGCTATAATACTGTTTTTCTTCCACTGACTGTAGCCGTTACAGAAAAAAAGTTGATATTTCCATAAAAACTATCAATAATAAATGGCAATAGCGACGATAAAACAATTATTTTTTAAGAATAAGAATTAAACACCTGAAATTCCCTAAATTATCAGCGTGAATTTTATCGCCGTTTTTCTAGCTGTCCTGCACCATTTTCATCGTTGGCAAAATTAGTCGTTTAACAAATTTCGGAAAATAAAATCTTTTTCAGAACGCGACGAAATGGCTCTAGGATAAAATTCGGTTACTTATTTTGTACTTTTAGAAATATTGCATAAAAATCACAGTTTGTTTTATTAGTAACATTAATCCAGTGTAAAATTTAGACAGTTCAGTAGCATAGACTTACCACTTGTTTCACAGTGCGAGTTTAAACTTAGGATCAACTGAACCTTAAACTGAGTTTAAATTGTTGGTTTAATTCGTCCGGTTTCACAGTGAAATCTGATTTTCAGATCAGTTGAACTTTGTTTAACTATATTTTATGAAAAAGAGTTGGCAGCATTTTTCTTGCTTCGTCCTCCCTTTCTTTCTCTGACACAAAAAACACGCGAAACAACGAGAATAATAAATAAATTAATATACAAAATCAATATAAAAACTCGATAATATTTGAAGACACAATTTTGTTTTGTTCATTATATTTTCCTTAAAAAAAACAATACAAACGTTGAACTGAAATTTAAACGGCAGAACAATCTCGGTTAACTTAAACTACAAATTGAACTCAGTTCAAGGTTTAAACGACACTGTGAAACCGAATAAATTGTTGATCTGAAGTTTAAACTGAAAGTGGAGTTTAAGCTCGCACTGTGAAACTGGGGGGTTAGCCTTACGTACAACTCTCAACTATTGTTCGAGTAGAGGTGAAGAAAAGCCGTTTCAGTTTCTCACTAGAAGCATCAATTGCTGAGAACATTTTATTTTTTTTTTTTTTAGTTTAGGAGTAGACCCACTATAGTCACGAAACTAAATCCTTATAAATAAGACTTCAATTTAATTTTGAAATATATTTTTGGTAAGTAGGCATCCCTTTACATTAGGCTTTGATTTGAAGAATTTAATTGTGCATTTTCCTCGTCACACATTTAGTGTCCTTTATGTTTAAAATGTTCGTCCTTATTAAAAAAAAAAAGTGAAATTATAAAGTTCCAACCTTAATGAGCGTTTTGCTACCCATCATATGTATATCCTCAAAACATTCACTTCTACTCGCATATGGTTGTTTCTTCAGGCGTGTGCATCAGATTCCTTCATGAGTGTACTTTTATTCAAAGTAAAAACTGAAATAATATAACGACTTGACGTTCCAACATATTATAATGACTATGAATTTTTAAGAGGGAAAATTAAATTTTGAATTCTTAATGAAATGTTTTAATTGATCGTTCTAAATTATTTCATGTCAGTAGGGTGTCAAATAGATTCGAACTCTCTTTTTAAGAGTTAGTAGCTTTACTTTGTGTTTTATATGTATTAATGGCACGGTGTTCTTTGTGCTTTATCCTTTGAAGGATTAGAACTATAATGAATACCTAAATAAGCACTTGACAGTATATGTACATATCTCTACAAAATAAAGGAATAAAGCTAAATTAAAATGTTGTAGTGTTAATCAGCAATATCGTGCTTAGCCGCCCACCGCTCGAGGAACTACATTAATCCATGCAATTGTGACTTGTAAAATTGGAGGTGCAGATATCAGATGAGAACTTAAAATTGGAAAATTTGGAAAATTGTGAAGTCCAAAGGCATAAAATTTAGAAATTTTGAAGTTGAAAAGTTCAGCATTGCAAAAAAGGAAGTGCATTACTAGAAGCAGTTGCCATAAATTCAATTTTATGCTAAAGATCTTTAATATCTATCCTAGGCGGAATCCTTGGCATTTTAAGATTTTTTTGTTACCGATTCATCCACATTTTGAGAAAAGCATTCATTTCGCCACACCCTTAAGAAAATGAATACCTAACCTTATAAGACTAGAGCTTTATTCAAACTATATCTAAATCCAACTATTCTAATTTAAAATCATCTTGTATTTCAAAAGTACAATATTATTATTAGTTTTAGATTGTCCTTAGCCGAATATGAATTCCTGGAAGCATTAACTTTTTCAACTAATTAGATACTAGATATGATTTAACTACTCGTATGTACTATCCAAAAATAATACAACCGCTATTCAACCAAAATTCCAAGAACGCACAACTTATCCCCGACTGTAACAACAACCAACTTCCGTGTCCATAAAATATACATTATACATTATACAGTAGCCAACACTTATCCAGACAGGACGATGGAGGTTTGTGTGTGTATGTAGAACAAATAGTTTGTAATTCCTTTGTAAATTTTGGCAACATTGTGACTTATAATTATTACATTGCGGGTTTTTGGTAGACACGATACTACATAGATACGCAACACTTGTATATAGAACTCGTACATTTTTTTTTCTGTAAATTTTTGGAGTTGCTGCAATCTGCAGAAATATCTTGTGTAAAAGAAAAAGAGTGCAACATTAAATGACCATAGTCACTCTGGGGTTTTTTTAGGGGCGATTAGACTCGTACCAATATATTTAAATAGTTCATCGTCACTCAAATGAATAAAATGCGCTACATGTAAACAAATAAAATGCATGACGATCACATTGTATGCCAAAGATTCTTAATAGAAACGGCTAAATATATTTTTAAAGTAATTTTCTAAATAATTTTCTATTTAAAAAAATTCTTAAATGTTAAAAAAATAAAATGCACGTCTGGATCTTATGAACTTGCTCTTGTAGATAACAACTTTAAGAAAGCTAACATTGACGCTGTTTAGTAGATAAGTAGCCCGCTAATTCGGTAGCTGTCACTTTTGAAGCTGTCATTTTTTGACATTTGACAAGTAGAAACTACGCTATTAATAAAAATGGAACGATACACGCTTCAACAACGCATTTCTTTTTTTTGAATATCAAAATAACACCTCTTATTGGAAAACCCTTTATAATGAATTGTCGAATGGATGATCCAAGGAATACTTTCATACGTACCTACAAATGTGTATTTAAATCTAGGTTATGGATTTTAATTATGTAAGCTAGCAGAGAAATATGTACCTATATACATGGATGGAACTTAGGTATGTAAATATGTACTTATGATAATGAAAATGAAGGATGTACATATAGGTTGGTAGATATGCAATATTCATACATATAGGATTACTGTGATTTTTAAGGGCACATATTTATATATAAATGTATGAGGACCTACATTGTATGTAGTAATCATTTACGTACGATAAAATTCGTAAAAAGGAAATACCTATAATAAGGTAGAAATAAATGGATAACACACATAATTAAATGTTTTTATATTGCTTAGTGGTTATAGTTTGAGGGAAAACAAAGATGGAATTTGAATTCATGGATAAATAAAAATATAAAAATTTCAAAAATCGTTGGAGCTGTTTTTTTTAATAAATTAATTTTGTATGTATAAGATTTTGAAAACATTTTTAGAAAAAAATTGAAACGCCATTTTAAAATATTATTAATATACATATAAAATTTAAATTTCAAAAAAAATTCTGTGACTGGTTTTCGAAAAATCGATTTTTCAAAAAAATGTTTGTATTTATTTTTTTAAAATCGAAAAACTTTTTTTTTTAAAGTTTAGTATGCAGTTTTTTTAAACAAAAAAAAATTATCTAATCGGTTCATGCAATATTGAGAAAGTCGAAAATATGAAAAGTGGTTCTTTGGGAAGTACCGTTAAAAAATACGCAAAGAAAATATTTTTATACTTGAAAGTGAACTTTACTAACTTAAGAATACACACATTCTTTTATAAAAATTCTTGGAGCCGTTTTTGAGAAAAAGATTTTTTTCTTAACGGTTTTTTCACATTTGTATAGGAGGTACCGTTGTTTTTTATTTTCGAAAAATAGTTTTTTTTACCTATTCAAGATAATGTCAAAACACCACCAAATATGAAGTTTCGAAAAAATCTATTGAGTCGTTTTTGAAATTTTGAGTTTTCAAAAAAAATTAGTTTCCAAACAAATTTTTTTGAAAAATTTTGGGTTACAATAGTGTTAAAACTTTCAAGTTGCTTCTGCGTAAAAAATTTCAAAAAAATCAAATTAACCGTTTCACAGAAAATCAAAAAAACAAAAAATGGTTCTACTAGAGGTACCAAAAATAACAATTTTTTTCCAAAAAATATTATTAAAAGTACCCTTCGCTTCCTTAATGAGCTGATTTTTTTATAAAAATCGTTGGAGCCGTTTTTGAGAAAAATAAGATTTTTTTTTCTCAAAAAAATGTACGACAGCTACTGTTATTTGTCGTCTTAAAAAAATGAAAAAAAACTTGTGGCCATATTACCGAAAAAACAATATTTACCTACTTTTTATAGGCTCCAGATTCGAGGACATACAGACAGACAGACAGAGAGATGGAATTGGGGGACCCGCTTTTTTGGTCTTCTCTATGATCGTAATCTCATGTTTGATTGTAAAAAAATTTTTTTTTTACGAATACATAACTTGCCCTATAGTACCTATAATCGCAAGTAAAAAATTACGATGACCATTTTAAATATATAATATTATAAACCTAAAAACAAGATTTCAGAGAAAATCGTCCCCTGGTTTTCGAAATATTGAATTTTCAAAAAAAAAAAATATTTCATAAATTTAATTTTTATGGCAACTACCTTAATTTTTGGGTCTAAAACAAAGATTTAAAAATCTATTTTAGACAATCACCTAAAACGCCTAAGTACCAAGCTTGAAGAAAATCGCTTCATCCGCTTAGGTTGCATATCGTTCTACAGACAGACAGATAGATGGAATAGCTGGACCCACCTTTTTGGTGTTGTCTATTATCGTAATATTAAGTTTGATCAAAATTTCGAGTTCGTTTTTTTTTTCAAATGCAAAACTTGCAATTAGTACCTATATCGCAAGTAAAAATATGGGTAATCAAGGTTAGTTTGGCACTGTTTCAAAAAATGCATTTTAAAATTGTAAAATTAAATTATTAAATGCAAACAAAATATTTTGACATTGACCTCCTGCTTTGGTGTCTTCAGTTGTACGGGTGACAGTGTGAGTGTATGTCTAAGGCGGGAAAAAACAAACAAAACAATGGCATGCAAATGTATGGATGGGCGGTATTCATGCATC
Organism: Philhelius pedissequus; assembly: GCA_910595825.1. NCBI lineage: Eukaryota > Metazoa > Arthropoda > Insecta > Diptera > Syrphidae > Philhelius > Philhelius pedissequus. The sequence goes on from OU343162.1 coordinate 46,589,951, forward strand.
TTGGCAAAACATCGATATTCGAGGAAAAAACATAGCGGCATCAATAGTAAGAATCAAAACATCGATTTATTTGAGTGATATTGTATGAAGTTCAGTTGTCGCTTGGTGCGATATAACTCATACACACGAAAAAGGAAAAGAAAATTTCGATAATAAAACATTCCTACAATTTTAAAAACAATGAAGGTATTTTGAATGTATGCATGTAATGAATTTTTAATCGATTATTAAATAGTTCTATTATTTTTCAAAAAATGAATTAAAAAATCATCAATATTTCTGATTCCATAATTTCTGTCATCGATGTTGTTTTTTTCAATCTTAACATCGATGTTTTCTAATATCGCTCATCCCTACACCACATTGTTGTTGACATTTAATTCAAGTTTGACATTTAGTGGGTGTGAGTGTATGCGTGCTTCTGCATTTTATTCTGACATCAATTGCAAAACAAATGTATCTTCTATCTAGCAGAAGAACTGTCATTTGATACCAATTGAACACTTTCAAAAGAATTCGCAAGCCTTCGCAAGCCTTCCATTAATTTTAATGCGGTGTGTAATATTGTAGTCCGCCTTATAGTGTCAATATTCGCAAAACTCCAGACGAACAAGACTTGCGAACGTCTCGTCTTGTCCCGACTCATTCCGAATATCTATATGAAAAGTGAGTCTGACTCCCGAAGGCTGATTAAATAATCGAGTAAAAATAATTTAAAGTTAGTAATCGTACAATAACTATTTTTTTAATTCATACAATTTAAAAGGAACAAAGGTAACTGAGTCATAGTGATTGATTCCAATTCGAGACAAATATTACGGAAATATACTTATAATCTGGGAGCTATATCTGAATAAAAACCATAGGACTGTGATTCACCTCAAGGTCAATTAAATAAAAAAATATTTAGCTAATGATCTCACTCTGAAGGAACTATAGAAATTTCAACGTTCTAATCCAAAAATTAAATATTTCTTAAGACCAAAAGCAAGTACTAATCATTAATCACTTAAAGCGATCGCAGAAATTGACTACTGGTATTAACAATCTGCCCAAGGAAACTAATGCTCTCTATCAAAATCGTAAAATTAGAATTTGTAATTCCTGAATGTTCGTACATAATTCAAATGGCTTTATTTTGAGAAATAAGATGAATCTCTCCAGTAATTCAATTGGGGCCGATTCTGTGGTCTGGAGTTGATTGATTCATTAAATGTAACCCATGGGCAGTTAATTAATTTTGCTGCAGATGATTCGATGAGTTATTATTATAATGATTCGTTTATTACCATAAGGATTGGTGGTGGTAACTGATAAGTGATTAGATTTTAGTTAGTTTTCTGTCAGGTGGATATTGAAAACGTATAACAATGGTTTAATATTCGACTAAGAATAGATTTTCTTAAAGTTTATATGATACTCGCTACTAAAAGGTCAACTTAAATATGTGCAATCATTTTGGCAAATGTATAATGAATTATATAGAGTGGAAAATGAACACTGTTCTTCAGGAAACTGGTGAAAAATCCAGCTTAAATTTTACTCATTATTTCCTATGTTAACTATTGCTTTAGCTATAGATTGTCACAACCTCCATGTCATCAAACTCTCATTCTATTGTCATACCCTGTACTCAGTTTTTTGTTTAAACAATAAAAAAATGCAACATATGTCGCAATGATGGGTCAGTATTACTTTGTTTGAAATATGATCCCATATCGTATTTTCTTTGTTTAGTTTGTCATTCCTATATTATAATCCAAAAATAATGACACATGTGGAAAACTTGTCATATTCGAACTACTAATCTTGGAAGAGATTGGTTAAAATTGTGTGTGGTCATCCTTATATTTAGGTATTAAGACAAAATATCTACGCATAGTTATTTTTACCTGCTCCGAATTTTGGAGTTTAAGAACTAAAAAGGGCAACAATGAGTTCCAAATAAAACGAATTTGGGATCAAATAAATTTTTATTATATCTTGATCTTTTACTCACTTTTTTACATTTCAATTTCCACGAAAAACTCATTTTCGGAGCATCGCAGAATACTTTCATAAAATTCTTTAAAAAATTTTGGCTGTGCCAGAATTCTATTTTTAGAAACAAAACAGATTTATCTTGTTCAAAATGACTATGAGTTTACGTTCATATATAAACGGTGATTTTTTAAGAGCTTGGTTTTTGAAAATTCAAAAAAACACAGAAACTTGTAAAACGTGAATGAAATTTTTATTTAGATCGATAAACCAATTTCTGCCATTTACTTTTTAAAAATAATTTCACTTAAATGTTGCCCGCGGCTACGCTTCAGGTGGTCCATTCTGAAGGTCCATATTTTGGCAAACTTTTTCACACATTTCGGCCGGAATCTCACCAATGACGCGTTCAATGTTGGCTTCCAAGGCAGCAATCGTGTTTGGCTTGTCCCCATAGACAATAGACTCAACATAGTCCCACAAAAAATAGTCTAACGGGGTCAAATCACATGATCTTGGTGGCCAATTGACTGCGCCAAAACGTGAGATCAACTGCTCACCAAATTCGCCTCTCAATTGATGCATGGTTTCGCGCGCAGTGTGGCATGTGGCACCGTCCTGTTGGAACCACATGTCGACCGAGTTCAATTCTTGCATTTTCGGCAAAAAAAAATCTGTTATCATCGAACCGTACCTTTCTCCATTGACCGTAACCCTGCGGCCTTCATCGTCCTTGAAGAAGTACGGCCCAATGATGCCGCCTGCCCATAAACCGCACCAAACAGTGCATTTTTCGGGATGCATTGGTAGCTGCTGAATTGCCTCTGGCTGCTCTTCACTAAAAATACGGCAATTCTGCTTATTCACGTATCCATTTAGCCAAAAATGCCTCGTCGCTGGAGACAATTTTGCGATAAAAAAACGGATTCCCATCCAACTTTTCTAAGGCCCATTCACCGAAAATTCTACGTTGTGGTAGGTCGCCTGGCTTCAATTCTTGCACCAGCTGTATTTTGTATGCCTTTAAACCAAGATCTTTGCGTAAAATCTTCCAGGTGGTCGAATAACACAAACCCAATTGCTGCGATCGGCGCCGAATAAACATATCGCGATCTTGAGCAACACTGGCGGATGCAGCAGCAATATTCTCTTCGGTACGCACTCTACGGATACGATTTGGTGGATTAGTGTCCAATAAAGTGAAACTGGTGCGAAATTTGGTCACAATGAGCTGAATAGCCTGTTTGGTGGGTCGATTATGACGACGATAAAACGGACGTAGCTTGCGAAACACATTTTTCACAGAGCACGAATTTTGATAATAAATTTCAGTAATTTGCAAACGTTGTTCAGGCGTAAGTCTATTCATGATGAAATGGCAAACAATACTGAATCGAAACGTAAAATGTTCGTGGAATTTGTCATGTGTGATCTGTCAAAATATAAACGTCAAAAACCAAGTAGCAAAAAAATCACCCGTTATAAACTTAAAAAAAAGCTATATTTTAAAGTTATATCTGAAGTTTAAGACTTTGAATTTTTAATTAAAGAAGTTGGAAAATACCAACGAAACGTCAAGAAAAGAGTAAAATATGTGTCTTACTGTTAAAAAAATACACGACTGGATCGTACAAACTTGCTCTTGTAGCTAACAACTTTAGTGTTACTCACTGACGCTGTTGGTGGGTAGCAAGCCTATAGTTATCCTATGCAGACTTAAAGCCGATGAAGGTAAGATTGCCTTGATTCTTAGTATAATGAATTGTCGAATGAATGATTTGAGGAATAGTTACATATGTAGGTACCTACCTACAAATATATATTTAAATGGATTTTAATTATTTAATTATAAGGGTAATAATGTTAATATGTACTGTATAATATATATGTAAAGTACATAATGAAAATGAATGGTATATAGGGGGAAACATCGTTTTTTAAACTTATTAAAACTGTCAAAACCATCACTTTAATTAGTTTTTCGCCACGAATCGACACAAATTTTATAAAAAAGTATCTCAAAAATTGTAGGACGTATTTTGATGAAATTCTATTTCTTATTTTTAGTTTTTTGCAAACTATTTTGTTTTGAAATTTTGGTATGCAGTTTTTTAGAGTTTATTGATTATAAGATTTAAATTGTTTTAGTTTTAAAAATATTGATTTTTGAAAAAAAAAGTTTTAAAAATTAATTTTAATTAGGAAAAAAAAATTATTCAAAATTTTAGCAGAATTAGCTACTTAAAACTTCTCAGATATAAAATTAGAAAGCAATCCAACGAACCGATACCGAGAAAGCAAAAAATTAAAAAAAAACGTTATATGAAAAGTACCATTAATAGACTTTTCCCGTAAATTTGTTTCAGATTAATTAATAGCTATTGCCAACAAAAAAATTCAAATTTTTTTTGTCAAAATCGTTGCAGCCGTTTTCGAGAAATATAAGATTTTCCTAAACGGTTATATGGCAGGTACCGTTATTTTTAGGTTTAAAAATAAAATTTCAATTTCTTCTCTGAGGAATTCCAAAACATTCACACATACCAAATTTGAAGATAATCGCTTAAGCCGGTTAGGCTTTAGCTCGTTATACATACAGACGGACAGACAGTCGACATTTATTGCCGATCACTTATTTAGGCTTCTCTATAATCGTAATGTCGTGTTTGATTTTTTTTTACGAATGCATAACTTGCCTTTTAGTATTTACAATCGCAAGTAAGAATCATATTAAATTATATTCAGATCACTAATAATCTATTTATCAAAGGGTCCGCCCAATAACTTTTTTTTTTGAAAATGCTATAAAAAAAACTACGGAATATTTTCTAAAATTTCTTTTTTTATTTCAAAGTACAATCCTTCCGGTTAATAATGGAAATTTATTTAATTCAAATGGCTGCCTCGGCTGGCCATGCAGTAGCCTACACGATCGGTCCAATTTTTAAGCACACTGTGTGCAGCTGTATTTTACCAATAGCTTCACGAATATTGTCCTTTAAAGCATCAATTGTCTCTGGCTTGTCGGCGTAACACTTATCTTTTACGCCACCCCACAAATAATAGTCCAACAATGTCAAATCGCAGCTCCGAGGTGGCAAAACGACATCAGCTCTGCGGCTGATAATGCGATCTTCAAAAACAGGGCGCAAAACATCGAGTGTAGCTTCGGCCGGCTGTGTGGCACGTACCGCGCCGTCCTGTTGAAGCCAAATATTGCCAATATCCTCCTCTTCAATTTTTGTGAACAAAAATTCGTTCAACATGGCCCGATAACGATCGCCATTGATTGTAACGGCCACTCCTTGCTCATTTTCGAAGAAAAATAGCCCAATTATACCTCTGGACCAAAATCCGCACCAAACAGTGACTCGTTTTGGGTGTATCAAAGTATGCGTGCGGGTTTTCTGTACCCCAAATGCGACAATTTTGCTTGTTTACATACCCGCCAAGATCAAAATGAGCTCCATCTGAAAAGATGATTTTTTTGGCAAAATCGGCATCTTCTCTAAGTCGAACGCAGGCCCACTTAGCGAAGCGAAAACGCATTGGATGGTCAGTTGGCTCAACTCCTGAACCAATTGGACTTTGTATGGCAGTAGTATAGATTGGTAGGTTCTGGCGTTCGTAAAGTGGTGCAAACACCACCCTATGGATTGGTAGGTTCTGGCGTTCGTAAAGTGGTGCAAAACACCAACCTTCTTGTGGTTTTGATTTGATTGACAGTTGGATGTTCCAATTGTGGTTAGGGTGTTCCAATTGTGGTTAGGGTGTTCCAATTGTGGTTACGATGTTCGGATTGTGATTATGATGTTCCAATTGTGATTTAGTTGTTTATAGTTTTATTTATATATTATGTTTGATGAATGATATATTTTTAGAATTTATTTTTGACTGATAATGATTACAAACGGTATAGTTCATAAATTGGTTCAAAACACGGTTTTGGTTTGATTGTCAGTTGGATGTTCCAATTGTGGTTTAGTTGTTTATACTTTTATTTTTATATTATGTTTGATGAATGATCTATTTTTAGAATTTATTTTGATTGATGATGGTTACAAACGGTATAAGTTGAATTGATTTTCAATTCAAAGGGACAGTTGATTTTTTTTTCAAAAAGAAAAAAATGAAGTGTAATATCTGTAGTAAAGTGTTTTCGCGAGATTATACATTGAAGCGTCACATACAAACTATGCATGAGGAGATCTTAAATCATTGCGCGGGTTGTGGCAAGAGATTTACTAGGAAATACAAATTGAAGGAGCATATGTTGAAATGTATAGTTTTGGTTGAGCAGAGGAGAAAAAGTAATGAAAAATTACTTGTGACATCACTAGCTACATCAACATTACGAGTAATATCACCGTCGGAGTCATCATCATCATCATCATCAAAAATGATATGCAAAGTGTGTAATATTGAAATTGATAAGAAACGATGGAAACAACATCAGCGAAGCAGTGTACATAAAATAAAAGAGCAAGTGTTCTGCAGTGATAACGTGTATAAAATATTGACATCATTTAAAGATCGAATTGTGTCATATTCCATCCAAAATGAAAAAGAAGACGATTTGGACGTGAATTCATTTTTTGCAAGGAAGAGAGCAAATATTAAAAATCTTTTGCAAGAAAAAGTCGTAGAGAATGGATCAATTAAATTCAATTTGGAATTATTCGCCGAATTTGTGAAGATTGTTAATGTGGATGATATGAATTTTGATGTAAAGTCAATGATGACACGTATGCGAACTCTTCTTCCATTTGATAATATTGATCAATTAATATCAGAAATGGAGACAAATATAATGGAGAAGCTGGAAGAATTTCAGGAGCGAGACAGTGGATGGACTCTTATTAAGATAAAAGCATTGGAATTGAATATAAATAGATTTCAGTGTTTGAGGGGGTCAAAGCACTTCAAATTACCAGCTTTCATTAATAACAAAAAGGCTGTTATTAATATTCAAAACAATGATATATACTGTTTCAAATGGGCTATAATATCAGCTGTGAATCCAAACGTGTCGAATGCTAATTCCCCATATGCTTATAACATATCAGATATAACTAGTGATTGTATTCCCATTGCTAATATGGTTTTAAATTTTAAAGATCTTGTTTTTCCTTTGGGAATTGATCAGATATACAAATTTGAAGCACAAAATGATATAAGCGTAAATGTTTTTGGATACTCAAATGAAGAAAATAGTATTGAGGGTCCATACTATTTGACTAAAACTGAAAAACCGATTCATATTAACTTATTATTTTGCAAGGCTAACGCAATGTCACATTACGTTTGGATAAAAAGTTTAAGTCGGCTTCTACGCGATAGGATACTTAATGCGAAAGAGAAAAAACTATACTTTTGCAATAGTTGCTTACATCATAATTACAGCGAGGAAAGTTTGCAGAACCATAAGAAAGAATGCGGGGGTGTTGTTACACATATGCCAAAGGAAGGAGAAAACTGTGTAAAGTTTTCAAAAGTTGAAAATTCTATCAATGTGCCTTTCGTGATATATGCAGACTTTGAGAGCATTTTATTACCTGTCAGTACTTGTCTTCCTGATCCAACCATATCATCAACAACAACAACTCAACAGCATGTTCCTTGTGCATTTGCGTACTACATTAATTGCTTCTTTGATAAAAGAAATAATTTAATGAGGACATTTACTGGTATGTTATATTTTTATTTTTTTATTTTTTTATTTTTTAAATATTCTTGTTTTTTATAGGGCCAGATTGTACGAAGGAATTTATTCTTAGTTTATGTGAAGATATTCAACGTCTTTATGCTGATTATTACAAATATGCTGTACCGATGAAAGATCTCACATCGCAACAAGAATGGTGTCAGGAGAACAAAGAATGCTGCATATTATGTGAGAAAAAGTTTGTAGAATTTGAATATAGAGTAAGAGATCACTGTCATATTACAGGTGAATATAGAGGACCTAGTCATAATAGTTGTAATTTAAGATCAGGTCTTCCCAAATTTATTCCAATATTCTTACACAATCTAACAGGCTATGACAGTCATTTGTTTTTCTCTTCATTGAATGCAGTGGAGGGAGAAATAAATGTCATTGCCTTGAATAAAGAAAAATATGTATCAATATCTAAAAAGATACTTGTAGATGAAAAATCACAGACCTACTTTGAAATGAGATTTCTTGATTCATATCGCTTTCTGAACGAAAGTCTTGACTCCCTTTCACAAAATTTAGGTAAAGATGATTTTAAATTAACAACATCATATTTTAATTGTGATAATCAATTCGATTTAATTAAACGAAAGGGTGTGTTTCCCTATGATTATATTAATTCATGGGATCGCTTAGAAATGAAGTCTTTACCGGAAAAATATCATTTTTTTAACAAACTAACTGATGAGGAATGTTCCGATGAGTCATATGAAGTTGCTAATAAAATGTGGTCATATTTCAATTGTAAGAATATGAAGGAATACATGCAAATTTATTTACAAAGTGATGTTGTTTTGCTTGCCGATATCTTTGAAAATTTTCGAAAAATATGTCAAGAAATTTATAAATTAGATCCCTGCTACTATTATACAGCACCAGGTTTATCTTGGGATGCAATGCTCAAAATTACAGACATTGACTTGGAATTATTAACCGAATTAGAAATGTATAAATTTTTCCAAAAGGGTGTTAGAGGTGGTTTAACTCAATGTTGTCATAGATATTCGAAAGCAAACAACAAATTTATGAGTTCATATATGCCAAACTTACCTTCATCATATTTGATGTACCTGGATGTTAATAATCTCTATGGTTGGGCTATGAATCAAACTCTTCCCTATGGTGGTTTTCAGTGGGTGACTGATGTTGAGCAGTTTACCAAAAATTATATAACATCTTACAAAAATAAAGACATTGGTTACGTTTTGGAAGTAGACTTGGATTATCCCAGTTCCTTACATGATGTTCACAATGACTTACCATTCTGCCCAGAAAATATTTGCACTCCGGGAACCAAATCTAAAAAGTTGGTAAGCAGCTTTTATGATAAACGTAAATATGTTATTCATATAGAAAACTTGAAGCAAACCTTAAAACACGGTTTGATATTAAAAAAAGTTCACAGAGTCATTCAATTTAAACAATCAAATTGGCTTCAAAAGTATATTGAATTGAATACTAACCATCGTAAGAAAGCCAGAAATACCTTCGAAAAAAAATTTTTCAAATTAATGAATAATAGTGTCTATGGTAAGACAATGGAAAACGTTGATAAAAGAACTGATGTTAAAATTCTTACATATTGGGAGAATATTGGTAAAAGAAAAGGTGCACGGGATCTAATAGCAAAACCAAATTTTCACAGTGTATCTATTTTTTCTGAAAATATGATTGCTATACAAATGAAAAGGGTAAAAGTTGTCTATGATAAACCTCTTTATTTGGGCTTCGTTGTCTTAGAACTTTCAAAATTACTTATGTATGAGTTTCATTATGAATATATGAAAGTAAAATTTGATAACAGGTTGCTTCTTAATTATATGGATACAGATTCTTTCATATATACTATAAATACAGAAGATTTTTACTCTGATATCTTGACTGATTTAGTCACATATTTTGATACTTCTGACTACAATCCCTTGAATGTGCACAACTTTCCGATTGTTAATGCAAAAAAAATAGGTATGTTTAAAGATGAGAATAGTGGAAAGAAAATGGTACAATTTGTTGGCTTACGTGCAAAAATGTACTCCTTTACAATTGATGATGGTACTTCAATTCAGAAATGTAAAGGGATCAAGACGTATGTTACAAAAAGACTAACTATAGAAAACTATAAGACCTGTTTATTTGATAAAATCTCTATTTATAAGAATATGACTACTTTTAGGAATAAGCTTCATATAATTTATACACAAAATTTAAATAAGATGACATTGAACTTTGAGGATACAAAAAGATATATATGTAAAAATAATATAAGTACTTTAGCTTGGGGACATTATAAAATTGAATATGAAAATCAATAAATGTATAAAAATTGCCTATTTAGGTCCTATAGGAAGATCCTCGAAAATAAAAATTGTACCAAAAAAATAAATAAAACAAATTTTTCTTTTACATATAATGTAACATAATTAAATGACTTTTTATTTAATAATTTTTTTTTTGAATCAACAAAACTGCGGATTAAAAAACTATTTTCCAAGGCACAGCAACCAGCTTTATAGTCCTCCAAAATGTATGTAGTTGGATTAGTATTTTGAATTGATTTGATTTTAAAAATTTCAGTCGTCCAATTTGGTGTGTAACCCTTTTCAAAAACATGTTTATATTTACTAATGCGTACACTGTCTCCCTTATGAAACTTTGGTTTATTAAATATTTTCAAGTTGTTGTAAACAGTTTTTAGTAACATATTTTCATTTGTAGAATTTACACTGATTGGTGACATTTTAATGGTTCTATGTTTTGTATTATTGTACCTTTCAATCAATTGTTTGTAAATATTTATCCATTGATATGACCCATGATAACTAAACTCCTTCCACATTAGACCTTTAAAGGTTCTGTTGAAACGTTCAACTATTGATGCCTTTACAATATTAAATGTTGAATAATGATTTATCCTGTACTGCTTCATTAAAAATTGAAATTGTTTGTTGAAAAATTCTTTTCCATCATCAGTTTGTAAGTTTGCTGGCGACCGACGACTCTCAATAAGTATACTTTTCATCGCTTCACTGACACTAGAAGCAGTTTTAGTTTTAAGAGGTACAACCCAGGCAAATTTCGAAAATGTATCTATGATAGTGAGAAGAAAGCGATGACCTTTATTAAATTTTGAATAGATACCCATTTCTACTAAATCTGCTTGCCAAAGATCATCGATTCCTTTCATTATTACTCGACGACGTTGGAAATTCCTGCGCGCTTGTCTATGAAGCTCATCTACTAATCCTTTTTTTTATATTTAAATTCATTGCTTTGGTAAATGGCTTTGCTCAAATTTTTTCAAGATTCTTGGTTCCATCAATTTGTTTAAACATATAATTTTCAAACCCTCTGAACCTATCTTCAATATAATTGTTAAGTGTTTTTATTTCATTGTTTAGGTTTTCATTCAGCAATTTGTTTGATTTTATTTTGGATTCTAAATCTTTTATAACTTTTTCAATATCTTTAATATTGTTTCTCAAAAGTGTGATTTCTTGTTTTGATTTTAAAGACAACTGACTCAGACTTTCCGAGACAAATTGCTTTGACACTGCATCATTGTCTTCAATAGGGAAAGCTATATTCTTCAATCGTTTAAAATGAAGGTTTATATTTCGATCACGGTCCAAATTAAATCCAATGGTTTTCTTTAGTCTATCCTGTCGTACTATATTATTATTAGAAAAGTGACCAAACTTGTCGACGCTCATTTTTGCTAATGATTCTATACATTTATATTTATACAATTATATTGCTTTCTTTAAGTTCTTCAATAATGGAAACAATTTCATTACTGTGACCTGTATGACCTGCCGACTGTGATGAAATTAAAAGTCGTAATCTATCGACGATTTCATTGGGATCATCCCAAAAAATATAGTTAGGTTTTTGTGGATTTACAGTCATGATACCATTTCCTTTATGGAGTGTTTTATCATTGTGTTTATCATTGAATAACTTTTTTATAATACTTCTGTACTTGTATGCTTTTGTTCCTTTAATTTGTTCGTTTTCATCATATTGACGTTTATGTGCACTTGTTATAATAAGAATTTTTTTGTAAATTTGCAAATCGGATTTATTATAGTTTTTAGATGGTGTTTTGTAAAACAAAAGCTCAAAGAGTCCGGGTGTTAAAGACCACATATGATCGTCTATAGAAATTTGATTTGATTTTAGTACGAATTCTTTATTACCAAATTTCCATTTAGCATTTGAATCTCTATGTGGACCATATAATTTATCCAATTTGTTTTTCTGTTCCAATGTTGTCAAATTCAAATTTGTATATACACCACTTTTGTTAGTGTCATCATTTTGTGAATAGAAGGTATCTTCATTACTTAAACCATTTGAATTGATTAAAATCGTATCATCATTATCATCATCTTTTTTATAAGTATGATCAACCGGTGAGTTGCTCTTTTTAAGGGGTGTACTTGTATTACCTTTTAGATGGAATTGTAAAGGTTCAAGGTTGGTTTCTTCATTTTCACCATAATCATAACTAGGTTTTGAATTTTTAACGAGGTCTTTGAGATGTTTAGTGATTGGCTTAAAAGTGTCTTCCAAAAAGTCTGCTGCATCTAATTCTTGTAATTTAATACTATTGAACTTTTTCCGCAATACATTTCTCGTGTTTATAACATCTCTTATTATTTTCTTATTCATTTTTTTTCATTGATCAGATCAGCTTTTTAAATATCAGATCAGGTTGTTAATAGATCAGCTTTAAGATATCGGATCAGGTTGTTAACAGATCAGCATGCAATTATCGGATCAGTTAATAGATTTACCTACTCTCATGCTATTGCAACAGCACATTGTATACTGATCAGAAACGGTTTAATATTGAATATTTATTGTTTTTTTAGATATCAGATCAGGTTCTTAACAGATCAGATCAGGTTCTTAACAGATCGGCTATTGATCAGATCAGCTTTTTAAATATCAGATCAGGTTGTTAATAGATCAGCTTTAAGATATCGGATCAGGTTGTTAACAGATCAGCATGCAATTATCGGATCAGTTAATAGATTTACCTACTCTCATGCTATTGCAACAGCACATTGTATACTGATCAGAAACGGTTTAATATTGAATATTTATTGTTTTTTAGATATCAGATCAGGTTCTTAACAGATCAGATCAGGTTCTTAACAGATCGGCTTGTAGATATCAGATCAGGTTATTTACAGATGAGCTTTATCAGATCAGCTTTATCAGATCAGCTGTTTAAATATCAGATCAGGTTGTTAATAGATCAGCTTGTAATTATCAGATTAGATTAACAGATTGACCTAGTCTCATACTATTGTATACTAATCAGAAATTGATTAATTTTGAATACTTATTGTTGAATGAATATATCAAACCCTTTTCTATAACGACCCGCATCGATAGGATCGTCTTTGTTTATAACAAGAAATCCATATTTATCCTTCCAACACTCGGTGCACATATTTGAAAATTTTTCAAATTTCATATCTGCACCCACATGATCGTTGTATATATGCTTCATATTCATTTCATCTTGTTTGAACATGATAATCATATTGGCATTATCTCGTATTAAGTGTTTAGGAATTCGTGTGTATGTTTGACATAAATAAAAACAATCAATGTTTTTATGACGCCCCATACAAAAGTATGATCTAATATTGTTTTGTTTCTCACATGCAACATCATCGAAAATAATAATAGAATTATTTTTTGCTTCATCCGGTGGTAGAACATCTTCATTTGCAGAGAATGTATAAAATCCTATACCTTTTATAGGTTGTATTAATTGTTGTAGATATTGATATTTTGATTGATATAATGATTTTGAATATAAATAAATATTTTTGAACTTTACTCCATTTGGACTTTCTATTAAACCTATCATAACATTTGTTTTTCCACAATTTGATGGTCCCACTATCAAAGCTCTTATTGTGTTTGGTAAAAGTAAACTATGCCTCGGTTTCGATAAACTATTAGTATTTGAAAAATCTCTGTTGCGGACAACAAGATCGTTTTGTTGTTTAATGAAACACATCTTAATAATGAGTGCACACATATACATTAAAACCTAAGTTTTTAATTTAAATGTTTTAGTCTTCAGTACAAGTACTGACAGGTAATAAAATGCTCTCAAAGTCTGCATATATCACGAAAGGCACATTGATAGAATTTTCAACTTTTGAAAACTTTACACAGTTTTCTCCTTCCTTTGGCATATGTGTAACAACACCCCCGCATTCTTTCTTATGGTTCTGCAAACTTTCCTCGCTGTAATTATGATGTAAGCAACTATTGCAAAAGTATAGTTTTTTCTCTTTCGCATTAAGTATCCTATCGCGTAGAAGCCGACTTAAACTTTTTATCCAAACGTAATGTGACATTGCGTTAGCCTTGCAAAATAATAAGTTAATATGAATCGGTTTTTCAGTTTTAGTCAAATAGTATGGACCCTCAATACTATTTTCTTCATTTGAGTATCCAAAAACATTTACGCTTATATCATTTTGTGTTTCAAATTTGTATATCTGATCAATTCCCAAAGGAAAAACAAGATCTTTAAAATTTAAAACCATATTAGCAATGGGAATACAATCACTAGTTATATCTGATATGTTATAAGCATATGGGGAATTAGCATTCGACACGTTTGGATTCACAGCTGATATTATAGCCCATTTGAAACAGTATATATCATTGTTTTGAATATTAATAACAGCCTTTTTGTTATTAATGAAAGCTGGTAATTTGAAGTGCTTTGACCCCCTCAAACACTGAAATCTATTTATATTCAATTCCAATGCTTTTATCTTAATAAGAGTCCATCCACTGTCTCGCTCCTGAAATTCTTCCAGCTTCTCCATTATATTTGTCTCCATTTCTGATATTAATTGATCAATATTATCAAATGGAAGAAGAGTTCGCATACGTGTCATCATTGACTTTACATCAAAATTCATATCATCCACATTAACAATCTTCACAAATTCGGCGAATAATTCCAAATTGAATTTAATTGATCCATTCTCTACGACTTTTTCTTGCAAAAGATTTTTAATATTTGCTCTCTTCCTTGCAAAAAATGAATTCACGTCCAAATCGTCTTCTTTTTCATTTTGGATGGAATATGACACAATTCGATCTTTAAATGATGTCAATATTTTATACACGTTATCACTGCAGAACACTTGCTCTTTTATTTTATGTACACTGCTTCGCTGATGTTGTTTCCATCGTTTCTTATCAATTTCAATATTACACACTTTGCATATCATTTTTGATGATGATGATGATGATGACTCCGACGGTGATATTACTCGTAATGTTGATGTAGCTAGTGATGTCACAAGTAATTTTTCATTACTTTTTCTCCTCTGCTCAACCAAAACTATACATTTCAACATATGCTCCTTCAATTTGTATTTCCTAGTAAATCTCTTGCCACAACCCGCGCAATGATTTAAGATCTCCTCATGCATAGTTTGTATGTGACGCTTCAATGTATAATCTCGCGAAAACACTTTACTACAGATATTACACTTCATTTTTTTCTTTTTGAAAAAAAAATCAACTGTCCCTTTGAATTGAAAATCAATTCAACTTATACCGTTTGTAACCATCATCAATCAAAATAAATTCTAAAAATAGATCATTCATCAAACATAATATAAAAATAAAAGTATAAACAACTAAACCACAATTGGAACATCCAACTGACAATCAAACCAAAACCGTGTTTTGAACCAATTTATGAACTATACCGTTTGTAATCATTATCAGTCAAAAATAAATTCTAAAAATATATCATTCATCAAACATAATATATAAATAAAACTATAAACAACTAAATCACAATTGGAACATCATAATCACAATCCGAACATCGTAACCACAATTGGAACACCCTAACCACAATTGGAACACCCTAACCACAATTGGAACATCCAACTGTCAATCAAATCAAAACCACAAGAAGGTTGGTGTTTTGCACCACTTTACGAACGCCAGAACCTACCAATCCATAGGGTGGTGTTTGCACCACTTTACGAACGCCAGAACCTACCAATCTATACTACTACATATCATTGTTTTGAATATTAATAACAGCCTTTTTGTTATTAATGAAAGCTGGTAATTTGAAGTGCTTTGACCCCCTCAAACACTGAAATCTATTTATATTCAATTCCAATGCTTTTATCTTAATAAGAGTCCATCCACTGTCTCGCTCCTGAAATTCTTCCAGCTTCTCCATTATATTTGTCTCCATTTCTGATATTAATTGATCAATATTATCAAATGGAAGAAGAGTTCGCATACGTGTCATCATTGACTTTACATCAAAATTCATATCATCCACATTAACAATCTTCACAAATTCGGCGAATAATTCCAAATTGAATTTAATTGATCCATTCTCTACGACTTTTTCTTGCAAAAGATTTTTAATATTTGCTCTCTTCCTTGCAAAAAATGAATTCACGTCCAAATCGTCTTCTTTTTCATTTTGGATGGAATATGACACAATTCGATCTTTAAATGATGTCAATATTTTATACACGTTATCACTGCAGAACACTTGCTCTTTTATTTTATGTACACTGCTTCGCTGATGTTGTTTCCATCGTTTCTTATCAATTTCAATATTACACACTTTGCATATCATTTTTGATGATGATGATGATGATGACTCCGACGGTGATATTACTCGTAATGTTGATGTAGCTAGTGATGTCACAAGTAATTTTTCATTACTTTTTCTCCTCTGCTCAACCAAAACTATACATTTCAACATATGCTCCTTCAATTTGTATTTCCTAGTAAATCTCTTGCCACAACCCGCGCAATGATTTAAGATCTCCTCATGCATAGTTTGTATGTGACGCTTCAATGTATAATCTCGCGAAAACACTTTACTACAGATATTACACTTCATTTTTTTCTTTTTGTTTTTTATTACACGCTTCTTTTTTGAAAAAAAAATCAACTGTCCTTTGAATTGAAAATCAATTCAACTTATACCGTTTGTAACCATCATCAATCAAAATAAATTCTAAAAATAGATCATTCATCAAACATAATATAAAAATAAAAGTATAAACAACTAAACCACAATTGGAACATCCAACTGACAATCAAACCAAAACCGTGTTTTGAACTAATTTATGAACTATACCGTTTGTAATCATTATCAGTCAAAAATAAATTCTAAAAATATATCATTCATCAAATATAATATATAAATAAAACTATAAACAACTAAATCACAATTGGAACATCATAATCACAATCCGAACATCGTAACCACAATTGGAACACCCTAACCACAATTGGAACACCCTAACCACAATTGGAACATCCAACTGTCAATCAAATCAAAACCACAAGAAGGTTGGTGTTTTGCACCACTTTACGAACGCCAGAACCTACCAATCCATAGGGTGGTGTTTGCACCACTTTACGAACGCCAGAACCTACCAATCTATACTACTTATGGCGTCATACCAAGGTCTTTATGCAAAATTCGTCTCAATGATATCTCTGAAATGTTCAATTGTTGAGAACGACGGTGAATTGATGTTGATGGCCCTTCACGCACACTTTCTGCCACAGCAGCAATATTCTCGGGTGAACGAACTGTTTTTGGCTTTTCACGCTTTGGTTTATCGATGAGGATGCCAGTTTCTTTCACTTTTTTCACAAGATAACGAACATACGGAGCCGGTGCTTCTCTTCTTCCAAAATTCGTACTCAATTCTCGCACACATTTTGCAACATTACCATGATTTTCAAAGTAATGTCGCAATATTTCCTAGCGTTGTTCAAGCGTATACATAACCACATTCGTTCAGCGGAAGGATAAAACTAATTATCTGTCAAATCAGACATGAGCTAAGTGTTACCATTCACGAAATGAGCACTAGTTGAAAAAAAACGTTAGATGGCGGACCCTTTATTATCAAACAATTTTTTTTCAATTATATCGTTTTATTTCACGGGGATATAAAAGCGGGAGGCAAAAATAAAGAATTTTTTTTTCAATAAGAAAATTTATTATTAACCTTGACCTGAAAAAGAAGGAAGTTCTCTCTCCCCTTCCCCCGTTATAATTTTCTTTAGCCATAGCAAATGTTCTTTATTATTATCTAAGATGCCCCAACCCCAGCCCCAGCTCTGTTGTTTGAGCTCACTATATAGGCTCACTTTGGGATGAAGAAGTTCCATATCTTTTTATGGGACCCCACTAAATAGATATCATTGAGGCTGAATATTTACTATGTGTCTATCAAGAGCCAACTTTTATGAGGAAATTTTCCATAGATTCAAATAGACAAATATGGGTACTTAGGAGACTTTGCGTTTCAGTCATTAAGAACTAAGTCTCAGGAATAATTTCATATTCTAATAACATAATGACCCCAAGCACACATCATTGATGGAAATGTCCAATAGGATCTTGAAGATTGGAAAAAGTCTGTGGGAGTGATTTCGTAAAATGTGTATAACAGTGTAACAGTAGGAATTGAGTCAAAGATTAATTTCCACCAAGTGTTAAATTCTCATACTATTGTTTATACCAAAAATAACGTTTCCTGTCCCACTTTTTTTACTTGCGATTATTGGCAGCGCTGCCGTTTTGAAAATTTGAATGGGAGTATTACAGAGGATTATATGGGAGTATTTCGTGTTCGTCGGGAGTACGCAGAAAAAGCATAGACCATTTTCCAATACATATATCTTTATTAAAATATTTGTGAAATTGGCACTTCAACCCATTTTATTTCACATTTAAAGGTGAAGCCACTGAAAACAATAATAATAATACTTTATTAAGTAAAACAAACTTAATCGAAGAATTTGTATTAAACACATTCAATGTGAAAAAATCAGATTTTATTGTTAGGCAATCCGCAATATCAGTCTTTTTTGTAAATTATTTGTAATAATTGTACACAAGACCTCCTTTGCTGGCTAGGCTTCTTATTGTGCAACCCTTATTGCCATATAAGTACATTTTGAAGAAGAGATTTTGCCAATAAAATTGCATTCACTGAGGTAATGCTTAAGCAGGTTCTATGTTTTGTTTTATTAATCACAACTGGGATAAAATGCGTTCACCATTGGCACTACTGTTAGGTATGTAAATTAAACCTACGTTTTTAATGCGCTAAACATTGGTTCCCCAAAAGCATTTTTAGTTGCGAACAGATATATTGCAAGAACTCTTTCAAACTCAGTTGAAGAATTTGATGTTCAAGAGCCTCTTTTCTTCATCTAGTTCCTCAGCATTATTACCAGTTAAAAGATTTGGAAATATTTGTATAAGAGGAACTAGAGAACGACTCACATTTCACATACGATGTTAGCAAAGGAAACTGACTGAAATGTCGGTGAATTGATTTCCCGCATATTTTGGCAAATAAATATTTGAAGTTTTTCTATTTTCTATGTTGACAGAAATTATAGAGCACTTAGTAGCCCAGGTAATGCATTCGTTTACTAAAATATGTATGAATACCTTCAGGCTGGACCCTACCGTTGAACACATCCGATGAAATCGGAAATGCCATCTTAAATAAATGTTTCCGAAAGTTTTGTATATTTTTTAGGGGAGTACAATTCCAATAAGAGGAGTACGAGAGTACAGTGAAAGACAGGGGAGTACGAATACTCCCTTAGTACTCACTTCCGCAGCCCTGAATATTGGTACTATAAGGCAAGTTATGCATTCGTCGAAAAAAAAAGTTTTGAGATAACATTCAAACATGAGTTTACGATGATAGCGAAGACGAAAAAAGAGGGTCTTAAAATTCTGTCTGTCTGTATGTCTGTCTGTCAGTCTGTATACTTATATTTATATACACCTATAGCCCAAATGGGTGCGCCGAAATGCTTAAAACTTGGTATACAGAGTTTTTTAGTTATTGTACCGAGGGGAAATTGAAATTTTTTTTAGCTCAAGAAATAAAGGTACTTGCCAGATAACCGTTACATTAAAGCCTATTTTTCCGAAACGGCTCTAACCATTTTGATTAAAAAAAATCAGTGCAGCCTTTTAGGTACGAGCGATCATATGGTTGAAAAAACATTTTTCAAAATGTCTAAAAAACGGTACTTTCCACAGAACACATAGGACTAGCTATCTCATAAATTGCTTAACCGATTCTTTTGAAAGTTCACACATAAGGCTTAGGTAGCCCAATTTATACTAGGTACCAATATTTTTATTTAATATTTAAAAATTATATTTTGAAAACTGCTCATTAAATGTTTTTAAAAATTATAGCTAGTTATTTGTTTTTGCTGAATACCTATGAAATGGCGTTTTTAAATTTTTCTTTGAAAAAGTTTTCAAAAAGTTTTGAAAAAAAACTTTTTTTCTCAAAAACCGCTACACAGATTTTTAATTTTTTTTGCTCATAAATTCAAATTTATCCAAAAAATAAAATGGTGTACCTTTTTTTGAACTCATATTAGTTTAAGTATTTATTTCAGAATTTTCAATTATTTTTCTTTTGATTTAACCGATTTAGTTTTTGTTTTTAAGTTTATATAATTAAATATTTAAGATTGTTATACCAATTTTTTTTGGAAAAAAAATTAAAGAAATTTTCTATACCTAAAAATATATACATACAAAATTAGTAGAAACGGCTATATATATTTTTAAAGTGTTTTTTTTTTTTTACTAAATTTCTTATATACAAAATTTCTTAAGTTTTTTTTCGGGATATGCTTATGAAATATTGAAATTTCAAATACGTATAATTTATTTAGAACTTAAAAAGAATTCTACATAAAAATTTTGATCGAAATACGGCGGGCCACTCATAAGAAATTAAAAAAAAAAGATTGCAGCTACCGTTAATAACAAAATTAATAGAAAAACAGTACCTATATCGCAAGTAAAAAACTAAGGTTTGATGTCAGATGTTACACATTATATGCCGATATTGTAAACCAAATTATGTAAACAAAAATTACAGGGTATGGATCTTAAGAAAAAATCAATCGTTCTACAGTGAAGCTCTATCTTGAATTTTGACATCATTTATCGTGGACAAAGGAAAACGCTTACTTTGATGTACCCGGATCCATGTTAACAAAATTTGGTCTGCTGAAACTTTATTTGGTACTTTATTTCTAGAAAAAATACTAGCCTTTAAAATTGCGTTTAACTAAAGTTCATATGTATAGTCTTAAAATATCCTGTTTCTAGCCTGTTCCATTTTTCCTCTCCGTGCTCAATTTTTTACTTTGAGGTAACTTAATGAGAATCATAGGAATAAGCAAAACAAACACATGCCAAATTTTTCAATTCCAACAACATAGAAGCCAATTTACATTATGGCATTATTTTTGCCCCACCTTGTTTATACATTGTTGAATAAATTAAAGCTTTAAGGTCACACAAAGCTATCAATGATTTTATAGTTCATAATTTTTGAAGTTATCTTTTGGGGCTCTATGAGTTTGGAAAACCTACCTTACATTTATGGTTTTCGCTTAGCAGTATATTTTTTATAGTTTTCCACAGTAAAGTTTGATTTAAATTATAAAAAAAAAAAACAAATTCAAAACTACCTACTTCTGAACGATATAAAATAAAAGAAAGGAAGCTGACGCAGGATATGCAGGGCAAAGTGCATTGATGATTTGAAAAGGTGTTGAGGCCAGGAAAATGGAAAAACTTTTCAATCAGCTCTGTGTGAACAATCAAGGTGCCAGGGTGCCAGTTGATGATGTGGTTGTAGAGTGTGAAAAGTTAAACAAAACCATGCGGTTTGTTCTGTCGATGTCGGTTGCCCGACCACCTGCGCCGAGTTTTTAACATTTTGCAGAGCCATTCTTACATCCATTGGTGCCCAGCAGCGCCACGCCATGTCTCCCTCACAATCAGAAGTAAAGTAGAAGCTATAAAAATATAGAAACTATTTCTGTTATACGTTCTGTATTAAAACAGTAAAACTTTCTCATTGTGTCGCTAAATTGAATAAGGTTATTTTTTCCATGCATGTATGCATGCAAGCACTGTACAGTATGTATGTATATTCAGTGAGTGAGGATATAAAAGTTTAATTAACTCGTTGTAGGCGAGCAAGACTCAACATTTTTTTTTTGTGTAGGTGTCAAATAGAAATAGAAACAAAAAAAAAACAACATTTTAACACTGTACAGTAATTTAAATTGAGTAAAAAAAAATAATAATACAATTCTTAAGCAAAGATAATAACAACAAAAAATTAAAATAAACTTTTTTACAATTTAAACTGATCACAACATATTATATTATATACTTTAGCGAGCTCACTTTTATATTTTTCACTTGACAATACGCCAATAAAGAATTGGAACAAATTGCGTTCCCCTAATCCGTGTTTCTATTGACCTACATGTCTAAACAGCTTCTAAGGTGATTGCCTGGATTCTTATTTAAAATTATTTCCTTAAGCCTAGTACGCTGCTGATGCGAAACGAAATTTTTCGGTGGTCTCCACTAGGAGATCGAAATGCTAACGAAAACCACAGCGAAAAAATATTTGCGGAGAGTTCTGTAAGCTGTCAAAAACAAATGACAAGTTGTAAAAAAAAAAGTAATTTTGTCACCAAATTATTTTTAGATGGAAAATTTTTTGTCGCCAAATTACTTTTAGATGTAATTTTCTTGAAATAATTCTTGGATTTAAAAATTGTTCTTGTTACACATAGAGGATTTAAAATAAAACTCAGAACCGTTTAAATGATGGAAATTAAGCAAATACTTTGGGACTTATTAACTGGTTTATCTGCCGATTTGATGAAATTTCTATCAATTTTAAGAAAATCAATTAAATAGGGAGGTAAACCACTCTTTAATTCGAAAACTACGTCCTTCATTGGAATGGTGTAAACGGTTATGAGTTCTAATTTATGGTTTCTTACTAATTCCGGATACCATTTTCAAGTCCAAGAATTATTTCAAAAAAATTATATATAAAGGAAATTTGGTGACAAAAAAATAAATCTAAAAGTAATTTGGTGACAAAACTACTTTTGGTTTTGTTAATGCTTCCTTTGAAAGTATGAAGTTTTGATTCAAAAAAGATATCGCTCGCCTTTATTGGACAACCCGTTCCAAAGATATAGTTCAAAACCTATTCACTGTTCACCTTGAAATACATAATCTGAAAATACTTTGAAGTGTATCTTTGGAACGGGTTATCCTAAAAACTTGGTTGATACCTTTTTGTAATCTACTCTTGATGCTCTCAAAATCAGCATCAAAAGTTTTTATGTAGAAGCCTTATTGCAAAAAATCACTCTTGAAATACGCATATTTAGAATGATGTATGCGTATTCCTGGAGCTATTTTTTTTAATACAACTTCTTTGCAAAAAATATTGATGCTTCCTTTGAAAGTATGAAGTGCTGATTCTAAAAAGATATCGCTCGCCTTTATTGGACAACCCGTTCCAAAGATATAGTTCAAAACCTATTCACTGTTCACCTTGAAATACATAATCTGAAAAATATAATCAGACTATAAATATAATGGACCATATCTTCGGGTTGTCCCATAAAGGTGAGCGATATCTTTTTAGAATCAGCACTTCATACTTTCAAAGGAAGCATCAATATTTTTTGCAAAGAAGTTGTATTAAAAAAAATAGCTCCAGGAATACGCATACATCATTCTAAATATGCGTATTTCAAGAGTGATTTTTTGCAATAAGGCTTCTACATAAAAACTTTTGATGCTGATTTTGAGAGCATCAAGAGTAGATTACAAAAAGGTATCAACCAAGTTATTAGGATAACCCGTTCCAAAGATACACTTCAAAGTATTTTCAGATTATATATTCCAAGAGAACAGTGAATAGCTTTTAGAATATATTTTTGGAACGGGTTGCATTTTCACTTGTTCATCAGTGAGTTTTCTTAGTGGGTTTGTACTTGACCGCTCTGCTACTCTGCGAATGCTCTTTGATCGATTCCCATTTTAGCTATAGGTCTTGCTTCCTCAATTAATACTAAAATCGAATGAATAGTAAAAATGCATGGCCTTATATGTCAAATCCAATTGACAAGTGACCAGCTTGCAAGCAGCTTGATTTGCTATCAAATTCACGAGCAGGGCATCTGCCATACGATGGTTCAATTACATTAAGAAAAAAAAACTTCGTCCAGAAAAGAAAAAGAAGGTAGCGATGGCAATGCGAGGTAAGTGATTTGTCATCATCTTCTTTCTATCAACACAACAAAGGACTAGCGAGGTCATCACCTGAAATTGTAGACTAAATAACAATGTCCATCCCCTGCCGATTCTCACGAAGTAAACATTAAACAGATTATCTTAACTTGAGAAATAAGTTCTGGGGTATGGTATAAAATCGCCAATCAATGAGATTGGTAACAGGCTTTCTAAATAGAGGTGGGTATCGTTTAAGATGGCCTTTTTGCAACCAAACATTATTGTGGTAACGATGATTTCCTTAATTGTCGTTGGTGCAGCGGAAGGCCGCTTACCTTTGGCTTCCTTGTCCCGACCAGGTCGGAAATTCATATTCCTACTGCCAGTAACGGGCGGTCGATTTGATTTTTTCTTTGTGGCAATTGAGTTAATTTATGTGTTGAAAGTATGTAGTTAGAAATGGTGAGTGTTTTTTTTATATTTATATGGTGTCAAAAGTGGCATAGAATTTAAAAGTCGGAGTAACAAATGTATTTTAAAAATCATGACATGGACAGTTAATTGCAGAACAAACTACTGAATCTTGATTATAATATTTTTATTTAGTAGTCACTTAAAATAAATTAATTTTAAAAGGACATAGGTTATTTTTAATCTAAGCACTAGCACTAGGTATGAGAAAAGTCGGTAGTTAGTTATAATCAGCACTCCAAATAAAGATCAATAATATTTTGTTCGCCGATAAGATATGTGAAGGGTGTTCTTCTTTCCAACTTCCCATTTTCATTTTGCAGATTTAGTTTAGTCGATTTTGAAATTGGTTGTGATACAAAATTAGAATTGAATGTATTTTGAATAATTTAATACAGGAAATGCACAGAAAAACCAGACACTAGAGAAAACACAAAGCCAAAGAAAAATCAAATAAGCATTACAAGAGCTTGACTTTTTTTTTTATAAAAAAAATGAAATGTCAAAATTTCGCAAGCAATTAATGTGCAGGTCAATTAAATTGAGAACGAAAAGAGTGGAGAATTGTACTAAGAAATCTACTACAGCTATCCACTAAAATTACACATTTCGTCGTTCAGCAGCGTACTGGAAAACGAAAAGTAGAACGAAATTTTTCGTTCATGATTTCGTCGTGTCATTTTTGTATGGGATTTTTCGTTTCGCATCAGCAGCGTACTAGGCTTTAAGTCCAAAAAATAATGTGGTAGGGGTAACCGGGGCTTGTTGTCATCACGGGCATGTAGACTAAATACCCATAACTTTAAAACTACAAAATTTTATGCATGTTTTTTTGTTGCCCTTGCATTAACCACAGCTATCTGCATAGCCTCACATTGCCTTTCCTCAGGAGTGTATGTAGTTCGAGAGTTATTGGGAAAAAACTATTTGGTTCATCTATAAGTAATTTTTTTCGTTTGTTTTGCTTTTTTCGGTAAGTTTTATGTGTCTGCCGGAGACTTTTTTGTTGCATACATACATTTTGTGTATCTAACTTTGCGTCTTTATTCTTTTAATTCCATATATTAATTTCCCCTTACCGAAAAATTGACGTTCAGTGCCTCAAGATCAGTTGGGGTTAGTTGACTCATTTTTGTTGGGGTAAGTTGACTCCTGAAAAAGAACTTTTGTAAGAAAAATATCCAGAGGCACTATATGGAGCAATCTCTAATTTACCGTGCGTTAAAGCTCATCTATACTAATCGAGGAAATAGTATAGGTACCATCTGTTGCTCACGAAAATAGTGGATTTACTTACGAAACCCCGTGATTGCATCTGACAGGTATTATAAAATACCCAGCAATCAATGTATTTTGAAGCAGCAATTTTTTTTTTTTTTGCAAAATTTCAGTTTCATACTCAAAACACTCATCAATATAGCATAGTCAATTTACCCCATAGCGTTGGTCATCTTACCCCGGTGCTGGGGCTAGTTGGCTCACGGTGGCAAAATTAATATTATATAATACTCCCATTAAAATATATTATAATTAATATTATTAATATATTTTAATGGGAGTATTTAATTTAGAAAAACAAACGGATGTTTTATTTATTCATATTCATATTCATATATTTATTCGCATAGATTTATACAATAAGATACAATATCTTCTTAGGCAGTATAAGCTTAATTATTTAATTTACATGATGTGTCCTAAGTTACAACAAAAAAAAAAAAAAATAACAATATAGCTAATAAAGTGAATTTTAATTAAAGAAAATAATATAAGAAAATTACTACTCTTAATTAAAGAAAAATTTAATATTTTTAATATTGAAATAATATAAAATTGGATATTTAATAAGAGAAAGGAAAGAAAGAAAGAAAAAAAAAAGGAAAATAAGTCATAGAAAGAAAATCATCATTCATCACTATATTATTGTCGCCAAATACTCCTTGAGCCTAATTCCGAATAACCTAGTACAGCACATCATCCTTATTGATCGGGGAAGAGAGTTCCACAGACGTATCGCATTTATAAAAAATGGAAAAAATGGGAGTTTAAATTTTATTGATACCTATGTTAGTTTTTTGTATATAAAAGAATAGGAAATTTTGAGTCTACAAGCCCCGGTCTCCCCTATATCGAAAACTTCTCAAGTATAGTCTACATTTTGGTCCAAAAAAATGTTTACATAAAATATTACCTATCATAAAACCGTTTTTTGATTGTCGAATTTCTAATTAACTGGTCAACGGATTTTGATAAAAATGTTTATGCAGGAGTTCTTGAAAAACAATTTTTTGTATTTTAGAAAATAATATTTTTTATTTTTTAAATTCAATATTTGGAAATATTTTCAAATTTATTGGCATTATTGTTATACTAAGACTTTCTTTTTAGAAATACATATTTAAAAAAAAAATTGTAAATTAGAATCCTTAAAATTATATTTCGTATCTACTAAGGAATTTTGTGCTTAAGATGTTATCAAACATGTACTTTATTTAAGATTTATATTTTCGTATTTGCTTATAGTTTAGGCTTAATTGATCACATCGACAGATTTTCGTTATAAGCCATGCGAATAAAAGGATCTTCAGACGAAACTATATATAATATATTCTCAAGTTCACAGCAGTGACCCTGATTTTCACAACACAATATATTTTATCAAATCGTTTAAAGCAAGTATAACTATTTTTGACATGAATGAACGTCATCTGTGTGCCACATTTAAATACAATACTTTATTAGCAAGTACAACAACCTACTTAACGTACTTATCGATGAGTTTTAATTCTCTATATATTGTAAAGGAAATTCCACGATACCTACACGGGAACCTGTTTTATAAATCTAGAAATTAATTGTATAAAATGTGTAATAGATAGGATTGAGGCGGCCGGCGCGCGATAATATTGTGATTGCAAAATTATAAAGTGATAGAAGAAAAGTATTAAATACGTATTTGTTAAGTTGGAAGCTTTGAATCTTGGCGAACTTACTGAGAGATGTCTTGTGGTGATCTAAAAAAAAGTCCCCAAGTATCCGGATTTTAACGTTAATATATCTTCCATCATAATTATAATTATGAAGGTACTGTATGGTTAGGGACTGAAATTTCACTGCAATCCGTATACATCGCCGAAGCTCACTGCTTTTGTCTTTTTTTTTAAATTTCAACCGCACAGCATAAACAAAATAAATAATTTTTATCATACAAAGTAGATATTTATTTGTATGCTAACTCACGTGCCAGAGTATCTTTTAGCTTTAAATATATTTATATTTGCTCCATGACGTGATAGCAGGATATGTTTTCCTTCATTTAATGGAAAAAAACTATGCAAATTCATACAATGAAAGAAACTACATGCTTTTACATTTTTTACATTTTTTTGACCAGGAAATAGGAAAGTATATTTTTGTATGCTGCTCATTATGCATGCATTTTTATTCTCAATACATACATACCATACCATGTACTAAGTTCATTAGATGCTTTGAGATGGTTTTTATAATAGGATGAAACAATAAATGCCACCAAGGAGGCAATTAAGCGTTAACATATTTGAAATTATTAACCGTTCTATAAAACCTAACAATTTTAATATATTTGTCAATAACATTAGTGAAAGATTTTGCTTTTGCGTATTCTTATTTTTCTTGTATTTACCTGTTAGCATTTGAATTATTTCATTATTTATCATCTCTCAAACTTTGGCAATTTTTGACAAGATTCACACTCCTTACTTGAATTGTATCCAAACTACCTAACGGTGTTAATGACAATTAATTTAATAAAAATAAAACACACGACTAGATCGCACGTACTTGCTCCTATGTTCGATTACATTATATGGAAAATATTCTTAATAGAAACGGCTAAATGTATTCTTAAAGTTGTTTTTCAACAAATTTTTTGTATATAAAAATACTTAAATTTTTTCTGAAACAAAATTGGTATGAACATTTTTAAAATTTAATAATCTAAATTCAAAAACAAAATTTCAGAAAAAACCGTTTTTGAAATATTGAATTTTCAAAAAAATATTTCGAAAATTTTGAAATGTAGTATTATGTAGAATTTGAAGGAGCTCCTGTATAAAAATTTTGATCGAAATACGTTGAACCGCTTATGAGAAAGTCGAAAATCAATAAAATGGTTGTATGGGAGGTACCGTTAGTAACAAAATATTTAAAAGCAATTTTCCACCAAAATATAGACCTTACTCAAGGTACTCGTAGTATACACACTAATTTTTATAAAATTGTTAGAGCCCTTTTCAAGATAATTAAGATGTTAGAAAAATTTGTATGGCAAGTACTGTTATTTTTGGGGATAAAACAACGATTCAAAAATCTATTTTGGACATTCACCTAAAACGCCTAACCACCAAGTTTGAACAAATTCGGTTCAGCCGCTTAGGCTGTAGATCGTTCTACAGACAGACAGACGGAATTGCGTAACCCACTTTTTGGTATTCTATATCATCGTAATGTCAACTTTGATTAAAATCTCGAGTTCGATTTTTTTTCCAAATGCAAGACTTGCCCTTTAGTACCTATATCGCAAGTGAAAATACTTAACCCACCGCTAGTCCATGACTTTACTAAACCATATAGAATAAAAGTGAGTCTGCAGAACAAAATATTCAATTAATAAAAAATCGAAAACCCATGAACAAAATCTACTACAATAAATATCAACTCTATCTATTTTAATTCTATGTCCCTATAAATTTTGATCTTTTGAATGTCCATTCATAGTCCTTGACTAAACCACCATCTTCGATGATCTACCGAAGGACTAAGAAATTCTGTTTAATTAATAGCATTTCACACTTAGTGCACGGATTAAGTCCTAAGCTTTCCTTAGTCCATGTTTATTGATTTGGGTGCAAGTGGTTTTATAAGCCCAAAACATCTGCGCTAGTACATTATTGAACACATTCACACTAAAGAATATATGCAATCAAAACGAAAGCCTGTGTTAATAAGAAAATTTCTTGCATACCAATAAAATAATGGTCACACAATCTGCTCGACGCCGATTATATCTTGACGCTTATAAACAATAGCACTACAGATCAAGTAGATTAGTCCGACCGAAAATCTGACTGAATGAACATGGATTGTGCAGTCTTTTGATAGACAGACTTTTATGAAAACACCCACGGTGTTTCGTGTAAGTGTTGCATCAGCAGGATCTAGCTTCTCAAAACTTAAGCTCATAAAAACCTATCGTCGTTCAACAATGACTCAAGAGTTATTAACCGGACTGTCAAGTGGGTCTCGAAATTCCGTCTGGCTGTCTGTAGGTCGATCTACAGCATAAACAGGTAAAGGGATTTTTTTTCAAACTTAATACTTAAGCGTTTTAGGTTATTGACTTTATTCCTTTTCCAATTTTTTTTTAACCCCAAAAATATCGGTATTATTACTTTCAATTTTTTGTACAAAAAATTAGAAGCTTTAATTTTCTCAAGAACGGCTCAATGGTTTTGATAAAAAAAATTATTTTGGCTAAGCATTTTTTTAAGTAAAACTTCTTTTGCGGCGTTGGGGGTAAACATTTTCTATGCAGCTGTTAAACCGACGGGTTGGGGTCAAAATGCTGTATGGGTCATAATACAGTATTTAAAATACTGTATCTCAAAACACTGTATTTCAAAATACTGTGTGTACAAAATACTGTATGATCAAACCACTGTAAGTCAACATTCTGTGTTTCAAAATTCTGGTTTGTCAAAATTCTGTATTTCAAAATGCTGTAAATAGGCTGGAAAATAAAAATCGTTTTGAATTTTTTTTTTTTTTAAATACAGAATTTTGAAAACAGAATACTTTTTTTTAAAAATACACTTGTATCAAAATAATTTTTCATTACCATAATATTCTGATATACTTCCCTTGAACAATAATATGTACCTATGATAATTCATAAGTCGTTGAATTAATTAAAAGCAAAACAATATTAATGGTATCTTGTTCTTATTTTCTCTTTCTCAATAATTAATTTATTCTGGTTTTTACATTTGTTTGGAATTTCTATAAATGATATATACATAAATCGACTTCTGCTTTTTTTTTTGCTTTGTAATGGTAGTTTAAGAAGGGAGAATTTTGAGATATAGTGTTTTGCTCATACACCATTTTGAGATACAGTATTTCGACCCGTTCCCTAAACAGACAACACGATACGACACGCTCTCAAAATCATATGTACTCACACTATTGTTCTTTCTTTCCTTGGCCTTCTCTGTTGTAATAATGTATATATAGCTTGAATCAAATCACTTGGCGTAGAGAGAGGATTCAAGAGATCAAAAATGGTGCGCAAGAGATTTAATGAGTACAAATGCCAGAGATGATAAACCACGATCATACCTCATGTAAATAAAGTCCATCCCTGGAAAGTGATTGTCTTGAATCTTTTAAAATTAATGAGACGAGCAAAGAATTTTGAAGAAAGCTATGCAGCAGAATGGCAAGTGAATTGGTTCAAGCTATAATGTTTATGGGGGATGTATTTATGCAAGTTGTTGTTTGATCGGTTTCCAATTTTCCCTGAAATTGAAAAATTTTGTAGCTGACATAGAATGACGAAAGAAAAAATTGTTTCAAATTAGGGATGTTTTATTTCTAGCTCTGGTGCACATAAGTAGAAGTACTCCTTTTTTAAATAAAATGTTTTTAACGGTACCTGCCATAGAACCGTTTTTTCTTTAATTTTTGACTATATCATTAACGGCTCAACGCATTTCGATAAAAAATTTTATACAGAATCTTAGAATTCTAAATAATACTGCATACTAAGATTTTTAAAAATAATCTTTGCAAAAAAAAAATCAATTTTTTGAAAACTCAATATTGGACAATTTTTCTTTATATTATTTTGTTAAATTTATAAAGGGTTATCCATTTCGCGTTTTCAAAAGTATAGGCCTTGAATTCGACATCTGTCAAACTAAGTTGTTAAACCAATTTTTTTTTTCAGTTGAAAGTCTGACATTTACGAAAATGGATCGCTTAACTATCGCACAACGCATAAACATTGTTAAAACCTACTACAAAAATGGCGATTCTGCCACAGCCACATATCGTGCTTTAAGAGGAGATTATGGTTTACATAATCGTCCAACTACCCAAGCAATTGGCAAAATTGTGAAGAAATTTGAAGAGACTGGATTGGTTACAGATATTGTAAGGCCTGTGCATCATCGTTTCGCTCGTACCACTAAAATATCGCTGCTGTAAGTGAAAGTGTAGCCGAAGACCCGAATGTGTCGATACCTCGTCGTTCTCAGGAATTAGGACTGTCTTACGGCACATTATGGCGTATTTTGCATTTGGATCTACACCTACATCCATATAAAGTCCAGCTCACACAACAACTGAAGCCAGCTGGCCATTCACAAAGTCGTAGATACGTCGAATGGCTGCTTGAACAACAGGCGGTGGATGGCGATTTTCGAACAAAATTTTCTTCAGCGACGAAGCACATTTCTCACTCGGTGGGCATGTTAATAAACAAAATTGTCGTATTTGGGGTTCTGAGAATCCTCAAGTAATTGAAGAGAGGCCATTACATCCACAAAAAGTCACTGTTTGGGGCGCTCTTTGGTCCGGAGGTGTGATTGGACCTTACTTCTTCGAAACCGACGATGGAACGACTGTCACCGTCATTCGGAGTCTTATGGTCATATCATAACCGACTTTTTTTGCCTGCTATTGAAGAATACGACTTGGAGAATATCTGGTTTCAACAAGACGGTGCCATATGCCACACAACTCGAGCGAATATGTTTTTATTGTAATTTCGTAATTTCTCGTCGTGGCGATATCAACTGGCCAACAAGATAATGCGATTTGACACCGCTGTACTTTTTTTTGTGGGGCTACGCTAAAGACCGTATTTATGAAGATAAACCTTTAACTCTTGAGCACTTGAAATCCAACATTCGTCAAGTTATGGCTGAGATTCCACCCAATATGTGTCAAAAAGTTGTCGAAAATTACCTCAAAAGAATCGATGCTTGCTACAATTCGCGTGGTGGTCATTTAAATGATTTAGTGTTTCAGAATGACATAATGTCAACGTTCAAACTTTATAATAAAAAAGAAATATCATGAAAAAATTATTTTATATGTGTTTTATTTACGTTTACTTTTGAAACCGCAAAATGGATAACACGTTATTATTAATGCCCGTTTGCTGATACGAATCATAAATATTTATGTTCAACTTAAAACGCATAAGGGCTACTTTTTCCTCTGCGTTAACTGTCACATACGTTCTTAAGTAGAACTTAAATGCTTAAGTTGTGAATAAGCAAACGGGCCTAAAAGCTTTTGTTAGATAGGTGTTCCCATTTTTTTAAAGAAAATATAAATGAAATTTTGTTTAGAAAAAAATTAAGTAAGAAATGATTTTAAAAATATATTTAGCATTTTCTATTAAGAATCTTTTAGTAACGATGTGATCGAACATAAGAGCAAGTCCGTGTGATCCAGTCGTACATTTAAGTATTTGAGGCGGCTTAATAACAATGTATGCCAAGGGGGGCAAAATATAAATTTTAAATCCCTTCAAATCAATAAATCAAATCACTTTCAAATATCTAAATACATATAATCATTATGAAGAATCGTTTATATCCTGAAGACTGTTTTATAACCTAAAAAGTGCATCGATGGAGAACACATGTTATTTCCATAAATTTCTTCTTTAAATATGAGTAAGTATACAGCGGCATGTTTCCCATAGTTTTTATATTATGTTTCGACTTAGATATCTATTTTAATGTTCTAAATATACATTTTCACTTTAGATTATGACGGTGTACAACGAAGAAGACTTTCCGGAAATTGGTTTCGCTGAACGAGCATTAGACACGTTTTCTTTATACTTGTATATTCAATATTACTTCATCGTCATCGTCGTGATTATACTGAAGATAAATGGAACAAAATGTAATAACATAGTGATTCTTGGGACTGCCTGCTGGTGTGGATACAGAAATTGGGCGAAATTGCTAAATTAAATACCATCATGTGGATATAGAGAAGTTTGTTGGAGGGTACATTATTAAATTATTTTGGAGCAGCTCTCTAATTGCTTACACTGCAAAACTTTCCATCATGAACAGAATGAAGCTTATTTGTATATGAATCAAAATTTCAACTGCAATCGATATATCAATTTTTTTTTTGAATGGTTTACTTTTAGCCGCGTTTGGCACAGAAGAATATAAAAATATTTTTGGGGTTACTTTTCGAAAACATTACTTTACTTTTTACTGACAAATTAATAGGTCTGATCACGTATTTTATTTTCCAATGATTTTTTGTGCATTTGTGTGATTTTCAGCTCAAAGTCGTTTCCTTATTCAAAAACTGCACCATTTTGGAAATATGTTAGAGATGGCTCACGAAAGAGTACATAATTTTAACTACCTGTGCTTGTCTCTCTAGGAAATTTCTTCGGACAGAAAACTACAGCACAGAAAAACCACGCAGCTGTGGAGAGCCGGAAATAATACACACAATAAAATCTTTTTAGATTGGTTTGTTGTTAAAGTTTGAGGAAAAAAAAGATGCCATTTAAATTGTTGGGCAAATATGATATGTCAAAAAAAACGTTGAGCTTAAAATAATTAACAAGGGCTGCAATGACTTCAAAATTTCTTCAATGACTTCAAAATGACTTCAATTGGTTTTGACTTCAAAATGACTTCAATGACTTTAAAAAGATTTCAATGACGTCACTCAGCAGAAGTTTGCATTCATTTAAATGCAATCATTGAATTAACTTAAATGAATTTCCAATCAATGAATTCAAAATGAATGGCGACTTAATATTTTGAAGTTGAAGTCTATAAGTGAATTCATATGATTGAAGTCAATATGAATTAGTTTTCCTGTGACTTCAATGAATGCATTCCATAATGATTGCATTCTTTTACAACTCTAATTTTAGAGACATAGTTAGCCTCATTTTAAAAATTGTAATAGTCTTATACTTTACGAAATCGTGCAAAATCAATGTTCTCTTGGTATTTTAAGTCCCGTTTGCTGAGACGCAAAATTTATGTTCAACTTAATACGCTAATGGGCTACTTTTTCTGCCACAACCACATATCGTGCTTTAAGAGGAGATTATGGTTTACATAATCGTCCAACTACGCAAGCAATTGGCGTGAAGAAATTTGAAGAGACTGGATTGGTTACATATATTGGAAGGCCTGTGCATCATCGTTTCGCTCGTACCACTGAAAATATCGCTGCTGTAAGTGAAAGTGTTGCTGAAGACCCGAATGTGTCAATTCCTCTTCGTTCTCACGAATTAGGACTGTCTTACGGCACATAATGGCGTATTTTACATTTGGATCTACACCTACATCCATATAAAGTCCATCTCACACAACAACTGAAGCCAGCTGACCATTCACAACGTCGTAGATACGTCGAATGGGTGCTTGAACAACAGGCGGTGGACGGCGATTTTTCGAACAAAATTTTCTTCAGCGACGAAGCATATTTCTCATATTTAAGGTTCTGAGAATCCTCAAGTAATTGAAGAGAGGCCATTACATCCACAAAAAGTCACTGTTTGGGACGCTCTTTGATCCGGAGGTGTGATTGGACCTTATTTCTTCGAAAACGACGATGGAACAACTGTCACCGTCAATTCGGAGCGTTATGGTCATATGATAACCGACTTTTGTTTGTCAGCTATTGAAGAATACGACTTGGAGAATATGTAGTTACAAGAAGACGGTGCCACATGCCACACAACTCGAGCGAATATGGCTTTATTGCAAGAGACATTTCCTGGCCGCCTAATTTCTCGTCGTGGCGATACCAACTGGCCACCAAGATCATGCGATTTGACACCGCTGGACTTTTTTTTGTGGGTCTACGCAAAAGACCGTGCTTATGCAGATAAACCTTTAACTCTTGAGCACTTGAAAACCAACATTCGGCAAGTTATGCCTGACATACCGCTCAATATGTGTCAAAAATTTGTCAAAAATTACCTCTAAAGAATCGATGCTTGCAACAATCTGTATGGTTCCAATTAAAGAAAGCCCCCAGATAGAATGTTCCCAAAACTATTTGAAACAAACTTACTGTACTCAGGCTCGTAATCATATTATGACATCCAATAAAGCTCGCTTATATCCTCTAGGAAATAACTTCCTTATTTCCATAATATTGCATTTAGCACTAAAATTTCTCTGATATTTACCATTCAAGTAGAGGAGTTTTTGAGGAATTTTTGGTGCAAATGTGTTGTGGATCTAATCTATTAATAGATAGATATGTAGGTATGTAGTAGTGTTGTTATTTAATTTATACATTTTCACTCATATCACCGCGCCGAACTAAGGTGAATTATTGGTAAATCATAATGCAACTGCCGCAGAGATGCCTAGAAGTTAGAAATTACCCTGCAGGTATATGGCTAATTATGTTTGTCTGATGAATATGAATTTAAATGGTTAACATATTTATAGAAGTGTATATGCATTCGCTATTCAAAAATATTTGATTTAAAGATATGAAATTTCTTCCGTTTAATTAAAATTTCCATAAAAGTTTATGGAATAAAAAATTTGTATTCCTTCTGAAAATAAATAAATGCTTGTGTAGGATTGTTGATGTTAATGATATCAAATGGGATCATAAATAAATCGTTTATTATGAAAAGGGGATACATATGGTTTATGGAATTTTCCAACAGAAATATATCCACAAAAATTCACTAAGTGTTCTAAGAGATACACGACCTATATTTCAATCATGTTTATCAATTTTTTCTTGTTTACGTTTGTCCCCTTTTCATGAACACTGTTTAAAATAAAAAAAAATTGTTCTTAAATTAGTTCCACAGGAAGATTGCGAGAAACTTTAAAAATATATGCTTCGTAGGAGCTATCACTTCCAAGCTCCTCCATATGTGCAGTATGATGATGACAAATTCATGGTGTTCCATCAAGATCGGTTAAAACCTCGCTGACACATTTGATATCAAAAAAGTATTTGGACAAGACGACGCGAGGATGTTTTATGTTGCGCTGAAGACAAAGATTCTTCGGGATATTTTAAGTCCAGTTGTTTAAACAGTGAATGAGGGAGTAGAATGTGCGCATTGGGCTGTACACTGTACAGTGATACCTAATGAGAAGAAATAAAACACCTTTAATTGCTGCGTTATCTAGAGATAACTTAGATTAAGGCTCCGGTCAGGAAAATCTTCGAATCCAAAGCCGAAGAATGCCCCAAACAGCTCCAAGTGCAAGACTCAAGGCAACTAGCTAGAAAAACTGCACTAGCAAGAGAAGGGTGTTTTATCGTAGGGCCATCAAAAGTAAAGTAAGAAAAAAGCTCCTTATTTTTTAGGCAAACGTAGATGAAGCTTAAGTCAAAATTGTTTTTCAATTAATTTAAATCAAAGTGATATTTGAAATCTTATTT
Source organism: Philhelius pedissequus (assembly GCA_910595825.1). Taxonomy (NCBI): domain Eukaryota; kingdom Metazoa; phylum Arthropoda; class Insecta; order Diptera; family Syrphidae; genus Philhelius; species Philhelius pedissequus. The sequence goes on from OU343162.1 coordinate 46,626,760, forward strand.
CAAATTAAACAACATTTATCATGAAATATTTTTAAAGAGCCATCACAGCTATTAAGGTGGTGTTGTAGCTGAGGTACTTTGTCATATATCGGAAAAATCGTGCTGTGGTTCCACCATCTAGAATGATAGCACGTACAGATGCATTATTGAATGGTATTTTGCAAAATAAGGAAAATTATTCCGACCACTTAAAATATCAGTAAAAATCTAACCGACACAGCCGCCTCAATTCTTGGTTTAAATCTTTTTTGAGCTCCAAAAATACAGTACCTGCCATACAAATTTTTAAGGAAAAAATCGTAAATCTCAATTATCTCCAAAACGGCTATAAAGAGTTTGAAAAAAAAATCAGTGCACAATTATAGGTGTAGTCTATATTCTGGTCAATACAATTTTTTTAATTGAAATGTTGTTATCGGTACCTGCCATATAACTGTTTTTTTTTTTTGATTTTCGACAATCTTATGAATGGCTGAAAGGATTTAGATCAAAATGTTTATACATAAGGTTCTTGAAATTCTAAACTAAACCAAACTAATGTATAATATATGTTACTAGCAGATGCCCGTATGCTATCGACTTACTATCTCATCTGTCCATCAAAAAAATTTAATTAAAAACCATCCAGTCGTTGAGACGTGAAAGCGGAGCAAATACACAAACTCTCCCAGTTGAATCGTAAATTTTTGTAGGATAATCCAGTTTATCATCCAACTGCTTACCAAATTCCATTAAAATCCTTTTAAGGTTAAGGCGTGAATGAGGAACAAACACCCAGGTATATATTTTTTTCATATTTAAACACCTCCCGTATGAACCGTTAATTTTATCGGGAGAAAAATGACATATGTGATAATCCTGTGCCCGATCCATCAACCTATCAAATTTTATTCAAAATCGTTAAGTCGTTTATGGGTTATTGCGGATCAAACATCCAAACATTCACTCACATTTATAATATTAGTAAGTAGAGCTTTCGTGTTGTTTGGTTTACTGGAACATTGGATTGGATACTGGAACGGCAGCTGCATGTTGTGTGTGTGTGGTTGTGTTTTTTTGCTTCTTGTGAACAAAAGCTATGTTGGCTATTTGTAGAATGAGCAGATATATTATATGTGCTCTATGCAAACTTTAAACAAATCTATCCCACTGGAAGCATACAATTAACCGAAATAAGAATTATCCTGTGTTGTATTCCAAGGTATAATCTATTTCTGTGCCAAATTTTATCCAGATACGTTAAGCCGTTCTGGCGTTATTAAACAAAAATATCCATCCATCCATTCATCCAAACTTTTACATTTATAATATTAGTAGGATTATCCGAAATTTTCCAAGCTTAACAACGAATTTTCCACCTTTGCATTTGCACATTTTGGACAATAATCATCAAATCATGCTTTAAATTTATCTATATATTATAGAGAAAAAAATGTTCGCGTTTTTCTAGAAATTTTCGAGTTTTCCACTAAGAATTTTCTATTTTTTTCATTCGAAAAGCCATTCCGGAACATTTGCATGCACAATTAAATACAAAAAATCAATTTTCGATTTTTAAAATTTCCCGACATTTCTTGAGGGTTTATCCAAAATTTTCTTTCGCAAAATCCTTCTCCTGGATTTTACGAACAACTAAAAAAGAGTTCGATCCAAATCGGCCCATTCGTTCTCAATTGATGAATTACAATACATTTTTTCACACCATTTTAATAGCAGATGCCCGCCCGATGGTATACGGAGTTTCTATCCCATGGGAATCTAATGACATCTATACACCTACAATTAAAAACCGTTCAGTCGTTGAGGCGGAACAAACACCCAAGTATATTTATATATTTTTTCATATTTAAGACTCTCCCATAGGAACCGTTAATTTTTTCGGGATAAAAATGACCTATGTGAGAATCCAGTACCACATCCATCTACCAATCAAATTTCATGCAAATCCGTGTGCTTCTATGCGCCCTGTGAATAACAGCTAAGTTGGCTATTTGTAGAATGAGCTCTATGAAAAATTGAAACACACCTATCCCACGGGAACTATACATTTTTTCGGGATAAAAAGAAGCATGTGGCCTATTCCTGACAATAATCTATCTCTGTACCAAATTTCATCCAGATCCGTACAGTCGTCCCGGAGTTATTGTGCAACAAACATCCATCCATCCAAACTTTCACATTTATAATATTAGTAAGGTAACCCACTGAGTGCGCCCAAAAAAATAAAAAAATATAGATCATTTTTTATAAGACTTTCCACGCAAATACCTTTCAAAATAAATAGTTTTGAGGACTCTAAATTAAGCAGGTGTCTTACTTGAAGAATCTTTTCTTAATAACTATAGATCTCGTCACACTCACGTATCTTTTTACTTGCGATTATAGGTACTATAAGGCAAGTTATGTATTCGTAAAAAAAATTCTAACAATCAAACATAACCTTACGATCATAGAGAACACCAAAAAAGTGGGTCCCCCAATTCGGTCTGTTTGTCTGTCTGTCTGTCCTCGAGTCTACAGCCTAAACGCTTTGATATATTTGCTCCAAACTTGGTACATATTGTTTTTTCGGTAATATGCCCACACGTTTTTTTCATTTTTTGGTTAAGACAACAAATAATAGTAGCTTCCATACATTTTTGTTGGCCAAAAACAAAAATCTTATTTTTCTCAAAAACGGCTCCAACGATTTTATAAAAACAAAATCATTTCATTAAAGAAGGGAAAGGGTACCTTTCAATGATTTTTTTATTTCAAAAAAAATGTTATTTTTGGTGATCTAGTAGAACAATTTTTTTGGTTTTCGATTTTCTCGGAAACGGATAATCTAATTTTTTCTTAATTTTTTACGCAGAAGCTCCTAGAAAGTTTAAACACTATTGTATACCAATATTTTGCAAAAAAATTCTTTTGGAAATTAATTTTTTTCTTGAAAATTCATAATTTCAAAAACGACTAAATAGATTTTTTCGAAACTTCGTATTTAGTAGTTTTTTGACATTATCTTGATTAGTTAAAAAAACTATTTTTCTAAAATAAAAAACAACGGTACCTCCCATACAAATGTTAAAAAACCGTTAAGAAAAATATTTATTTCTCGAAAACGGCTCCAAGAATTTTTATAAAAAAATGTGTTCTCAAATTGGTAAAGTCCACTTTTAAGTATTTTAAATATTTTATTTTGCGTACTTATTAACGGTACTTCCCATAGAACCACTTTTCATATTTTCGACTTTCTCAATATTGGATGAACCGATTAAAATAATTTTTTTTAGACAAATGCTCCCTAAAATTGTTAAGAAAACTGGACACCCAAATTTTCAAAAAATAAAGGTTTTTTGACTTTTAAAAAGAAATAATTTTTTTTTGAAAAATCAATTTTTGAAAAAAGCAGTCACAGAATTTTTTTTTAAAATTTGAATTTTATATGTATATTAATAATATCTTTAAAATGGCGTTTCAATTTTTTTTAAATGTTTTCAAAATTTTATACATATAAAATTAATTTATTAAAAAACGGCTCCAACGATTTTTGATTTTTTTTTTATAACGGGTGATTTTTTTGCTACTTGGTTTTTGACGTTTATATTTTTGACAGATCACACATGACAAATTCCACGAACATTTGACATTTCGATTCAGTATTGTTTGCCATTTCATCATGAATAGACTTACGCCTGAACAACGTTTGCAAATTATTGAAATTTATTATCAAAATTCGTGCTCTGTGAAAAATGTGTTTTATCGCAAAATTGTCTTCAGCGACGAGGCTCATTTTTGGCTAAATGGATACGTGAATAAGCAGAATTGCCGTATTTGGAGTGAAGAGCAGCCAGATGCAATTCAGCAGCTACCAATGCATCCCGAAAAATGCATGTTTGGTGCGGTTTATGTGCAGGCGGCATCATTGGGCCGTACTTCTTCAAGGACGATGAAGGCCGCAGGGTTACGGTCAATGGAGAAAGGTACCGTTCGACGATAACAGACTTTTTTTTGCCGAAAATGCAAGAATTGAACTCGGTCGACATGTGGTTCCAGCAGGACGGTGCCACATGACACACTGCACGCGAAACCATGCATCAATTGAGAGGCGAATTTGGTGAGCAGTTGATCTTACGTTTTGGCGCAGTCAATTGACCACCAAGATCATGTGATTTGACCCCGTTAGACTATTTTTTGTGGGGCTATGTTAAGTCTATTGTCTATGGGGACAAGCCAAACATGATTGCTGCCTTGGAAGCCAACATTGAACGCGTCATTGGTGAGATTCCGGCCGAAATGTGTGAAAAAGTTTGCCAAAATTGGGCCTTCAGAATGGACCACCTGAAGCGTAGCCGCGGGCAACATTTAAGTGAAATTATTTTTAAAAAGTAAATGGCAGAAATTGATTTATCGATCCAAATAAAAATTTTATTCACTTTTTACAAGTTTCTGTGTTTTTTTGAATTTTCAAAAATCAAGCTCTTAAAAAATCACCGTTTATATTCTTATTTACCAAAGAATTCAAACTGCATCTTTGTTTTCCCTCAAACTATAATGACTAAGCAATATAAAAACAATTAAGTATGTGTATTATCCATTTATTTCTACTTTATTATTATTCCCTTTTTACTAATTTTTGTCGACATCACTGAATACTAAATACAATGTAGGCCCTTAAACATTTATGTATATATACATATATGTGTTTAAGAATCACATGAATCTTATGTATACATAGTGCACCTAAATTATAAAGTTATATGCATATAGCATATTGTTAGCTAAAAGAGCAAGTTCGTACGATCCAGTCGTGCATTTTATTTTTATCGCGTACATTCCTTTCAATAATAAAGACTTCTTCCACATGCCTGACAATTCTTAGATTTGTCAGCGAACTTATGATTCCTCGTATATGGCATTGTTGGTAAATAAGTTTGTCAACAAGACAATTGTGTTTGTCATGTTTGTTTTATTTTACGAAAATTGATTTGTTAATGCTAAATTGATAGGTTGTAAGTAAATTATAAAAAGTGAAAGATTTAATTAGAAATAAGTGTTAATTGATTTAAATTTTTAAAAAATGTTAAGAAGATGTTTGCTTGTGTTTTTTTTTTCTAAATGAAAATTATTTTTGGTTCTTGTGTTTTTTTAATGGAAATGTTATGTGGTTAAATGTTAGGCCGGTTTATCATTGTTGTTCTTTTGAGAAAAAAAACATTCATTTTCAATATAAAATGATATTTTTTTTAAATATTTTTTTGTGGGTAAACATTTATTTAGAAAGCTATAACAAAATGTGTCGCGAAAAAATCTGTCGGTATTTGACATAAAACGTGTCGGTTTGACATGTCCCTGGCAATTAAATAAACAAATTTACTTCCAAGGCGGCAAAAGAAGTTTTAATTATAAAAAAAAACAAAGTACAAATAATTGAATTGTTTACTATAAAACTAAAGTTGTCAAGTCTTAAAATTCTCAGAATTAGAATCAGCAACTTTGGGTTATTGGGACATAATCACTTTATGTTGCTGATATATATTTATATACATATACAAAGATACATACATTCCAACACAAAAAAATTATAATTTTATTTTCTAAAAAATCTTTTAAAATCTTTTTTCAAAAAAACAAATCAATAGAATCGTAAAAATCATGAACAAACTGCATATGTCTTTAAGGTATTTATGTAATATCTTCAACCTATTTCCCCTACACCTACGCTACGCCATATGAACATTGTACGTTTAACATCATAGAAGATTTAAAATTAAATTACATTCCATTTAATATCTTATGGGAAAAGACTTAAATCTGTCATTTACATCAAAAGCACGCCTCTCCCTAAAGTACCTAAATTACAATTTCGTTGCTCATAAATCCCATTTAGTAGGTTAGGTACAATGTGACAAAATGAAGATCGTCCCTAAATACACTATTCACACGTACCAATTAACAAAACATAAAATAGCGATGTATCCGGCTGTCAAACGGAATCTCGTCTACACAACATGAACATCTTGCTTTAGTGATTTATATGTATCTACGGTACCTATAGATTTTATACTTCTGGGCCTGGGATAATCTGACACGCGCTAAAAGAGACGAGGGATGATGTTTCAAGGTGTCGGTGGTTTTCGTTGTCGAAGTTGTAGTTAATGTGGCACGATTTGGTTTTTTATGATATTTTAATGACTTTTCCACATTATTTTGGGGTGTTTACCTAAGAGCAGTTTTTTCTTTTTTTTTTGTTCGTATGCTCGTATCTATATCAATTTATCGTTTTTTGTGTTTTTTTTTCTTCTAAAAATAACTGCAACAGTCATTAAATTACTCTTATTATCTTTATGAATAATTTTGGAAAATGGACTTACAGCATGAGAGAAAGTCGTAAACCCAGTAGAATAAAGTTCATTCAAATCTTAAGAAATGAACACCTAAAAATATACAAAACAAAAAGTATAAATATACTTTTTGGAGAGTGTACCTCTTGAAGATTTTTGAAACTTTTCTGCCATGACTAGTCAGATATTTTTACTAATGATATTATGTATTAAGGCACTATATGGCAAATTTTTAATTGGCAAAAAATTGAATTCGAGATTTTGATCAAACTTTATAAAATTAGATTTTTTTCCGAAGAGAAACACTTGTCCAATCGTACAACGTACTAGCTCTTATTTTCGATCACAACATATAAGCACAAGATTCTTAGTAGAATCGATTAAATGTATTTTTAAAGACGTTTTGCAATCATTTTTATTGCGGGAACAGTGCATTTGAACAGTGTAATCCCGCATAAATACAATAATACTACTTTCCTACTAATCCTACTATTATCCTACTAATATTATAAATGTGAAAGTTTGGAGGGATGGATGGATGTTTGTTGCTCAATATATGCGGAATGGCTGAACGGATCTGGATTAAATTTGGTACAGAGATAGATTATTGTCTGAAAAAGGAAACAAGCTACTTTTTATCCCGCAAAAATGTATGGTTCACGTGGGCTAAGTTTATTTTAATTTTTCATAGAGCTCATTCTACAAATAGCCAACAGAGATTTTATTAACAAAGCGCCTAAAGGCGCACGGATTTGCCTGAAATTTGTTCACATAGGTCGTTCTTATACCGAAATAAAAGTAACGGTTCCTATTGGAGGCTTAAATATGAAAAAAATATTTACTTGGGTGTTTGTTCCGCTTTTACGCCTTAACGACTGAACGGTTTGTAATGAAATTTTGTAGGTGGATAGATGTCATTAGATTCCCGTGGGATAGAAAGTCCGTATACCATCTAACGGACATCTGCTATTCAAAATGGTGTAAAAAAATGTATTGTAATTCATCAATTGAGAATGAATGGGCCAATTTGGCGCGAAATCTCTTTTAGGTGTTCGTAAAATCCAGGAGAAAGTTTTTGCGAAGGAAAATTTTGGGTAAACCCTCCAGAAAAGTCGGGAAATTTTAAAAATCGAAAATTAATTTTTTGTATTGAATTGTGTATGCAAATGGCTTTTCGAATGATAAAACAGAAAATTCTTAGTGAAAATCTCGAAAAAAATTTTCTTGATGATATCCATATATATATTTATAGCATAATTTGATGATTTTGGACAATATAAAGGTGGAAAATTCGTTTTGATGCTTCGAAAATTTCGGATAATCCTACTAATATTATAAATGTAAAAGTTTGGATGGATGGACGGATTTGTGTTTTTTGCTCAATAAAGCCAGAACGGATCTGGATAAAATATGGCACAGAGATATAGATTATAGTATGGAATAGCACACATCATTCTTTTTATCCCGGTAAAATATGTGGTACCCGTGGGATAGATTTGTTTTAATTTTTCATAGAGCTCATTCTACAAATAGCCTACATAGCTTATATTCACAAGGCGCATAGAAGCACATGGATTTGCATGAAATTTGATTGGTAGATGGATGGGGTACTGGATTATCACATAAGTCATTTTTATCTCGAAAAATGGAACCGCACAGTTCCTATGCCTATATGGGAAAGGCTTATATATGAACAAAATATATACTTGGTTGATGGTTCCGCATTTATGCCTCAACCATTGAATAGTTTTTAATGAAATGATTTATTTTTCCTAACTTTATTTTTGTAGTTCTTACTTTTTGAATCCAATATTAAATCTTCGCTTTGTTCGCGAACATGAACATATACGACGAACATAGAAGCCAACGAACACGACAAAATCTAAATGTTTGTCCAACCGCAAGCGGCTCGCGAACCAGCCCACATACAAGAAGAGCACAGCGAGCGCGAGCATGCTAGGCTAACATGTTCGGCGTTTGTGCCTACATTCAGCGACTGAAGGGTTTTGAATGCAATGTTGTAGGTGGATAGATGATTTCATTAGATTCACGTGGGTCCGTAGCATCGCACGGGTATCTGCTAGTATATACATAAATAACCTGAAAAAATATTACAGATACCTTGTGACAGTACCTTTTCGGATATGATAGATTATATGGTTTAGGATGAATAAAAGTTTTATTGTGACGTGACATAAAACGTCAAAGAGAATGCAAGTCACTATAAATATAACGAAAACGCATCTGACACTGAATAACAAAACGCAAATGACAGCTAAACGTTATTTGGTCTATGGTCAAGTATGGTTAAAAATTTGATAATTAGAAATTTTTCCAGAAATCAATAATCAGTAATAATCAGGGAATGCTTCCATTTGCGATTGATGCTGGTAAATGTGGGTGGGCCAACGTCATTTGAGACACTACGGATTGTTAATGGTATAAAATTCCAACATATCGTACTGCATGTGAATAACTCAATTTACTAGAAAACGATACCCATTGGGATTCGACAAACATTGAAGCCATTATCGCTGCATCTCCAAGTCAGATACGCAAATTATTTTTATTCATCATTTCGGCATGCCTTCTATCGAATCCATCTAACCTGTGGCACAAATACAATTATAATATATCAGAAGATATTCTACATCAAATTCGTGTCAGTTCCAGAAATCACAATATTGAGATAAATGAGGAGATACATAATCTGGCTTTACTCTTGATCGAAGACATGTGTTACCTCATGTGCCGTAATTTATTAGTCAGGTTATGAATGCCAGCGCAAAATCGTGAAATGAATGACACAGTTAATCGAAAATTGGAAGGCGAACGTGAATATGATCACACAAAAAAAGGAAATTTGTGTTACATTCATGAAGGCTATTGATGATGTAAATGGTGGCTTATATTTCCTGGATGCCCATGGTGGAACTGTAAGACATTCCTCATGTCAGTAGTTTTAGCCACTGTGCGATATCCAACATTTCAGTTGCAATTGGCTCTTCTGGAATAGCAGCCACAGAAGGATCCGGTACTGCTCAATCAGCATTGAAATTGCCGTTAAATCTTCAAACTATTGAAGAACCAACATGTACTATTGCCAACAACTCAGAAATGGCAAAAGTTTTATCAACATCAAAGATCATCATCTGGGACAAATGTATAAGCAAGAGCGTGCATTAGAACCATTCAACCGAACACTAAGAGATCTACGCAATGGCTGGAGATGTTTTAGAAGAGCAATGATTTTACTGTCTGGCGATTTCCGCCAAACACTGTCAGTTATTCCAAGACCAAAATAGGCTCAGATCATCGAATCTATTGTGCTATGTGAAGAAACTTCAGCTGACAACAAACATGAGAGTTGCATTTCTTAATGATGCATCTGCTGAAGATTTCTCTGAGCAGTTGCTGACTATCGGTAATGGTCGAGTTCCTGGCGACGAATCGAGCAGATTGATTTCATTTCCTCATAATTTCTGTAACTTTGTCTCATCGAAAAACGAACTTATCAACAAAAAGTATTGCCAAACATCATTGTGTACTAACTGCGAAAAATAATGAATGTTTAAGTGAGCGAGCAATTTTAGCGGCTAAGAATAAAGATGTAAATGACCTAAGCTACATAATTCAGAATGAGATCATTGCAACAATACATTCATTCAAATCTATTAACTCTGTACCAAAATATTGAAGATGAAGCCACCAACTATTCAATTGAATTTTTAAACTCCTTGGATGTGTGTGGCTTACCACCGCACAATTTAAGTCTTAAGGTTGGCTCCGTAGTAATCATGCTTCGAAACATAAACCAACCAAAAATGTGCAACTTTACGCGTTTGGTGTTAAGTAAATTGATGAAGAATGTTATTTACGCGACGATACTCAAAGGAAAATTCGAAGGTGAGGAAGTTCTCATTCCGAGGATCCCGATTATCCCAACAAATATGCCGCTTGAGTTGAAAAGACTTCAATTTCCGACCCGTCTTCCATTCGCCATGACTATTAACAAATCGCAAGGCCAATCCTTGAAAGTTTAGTTTGAATCTGCATTATCCATGTTTTTCCTATGGTCAATTATATGTGACATGCTCACTGGTCGGAAATGTAGACTTCAATCCCGCTGCTTTGGAATACGATTCCGCAATCGCATTTACTTGCTCGATGCTCCCGGAGGGAGAGGCAAGACATTCGTCATTTAGTTGAATCTAACAACAATTGGGCCAAGATTTCTTTCGTTGACTGTTGCATCTTATGGCATCTATGGCATTGATAGCACACCGTTTGAAGGCGGCTAAACTGCACATTCCGCTTTGAAACTGGCGATGAATTTTTTCACCATTGACAAACCAATAACGTGGACATGGACCAAGAATTCGGCGACATCGAAGTTTATGCGAGAATGCAACATCATAATTTGGGATGAATTCACGATGGGACATAAACGAGCTTTGGAGGCAGTTGACCTATCAATGAAGGATTTACAAGGTGATTCGAGATGATTTGCTGTGGATATGATATTGCTCAGCGGAGATTTTCGTCAAACGCTTGCCGTCATCCCGAAATCTACTGCTACCGAAAAATTGAATGCATGCTTGAAATCGTCGTCTTCGTACGGGCATGTCAAGAAATTGAAATTGACTGCAAATACGAGAGTCGCATTGTAGAACGACCCATCGGCTGCTGAATTCTCAAGACAACTGCTGGCGCTTGGCAATGGCCAGATTTCTGTTGATGTCTCGACTGGGTTGATATCATTCCCGGCAAATTTTTTCGAGTTAATAACGTCGTGGGAGAAACTCATCACCAAAGTAAAGTGTTCTCCGAGATTCCAAAAAATTATAAAAATCTCAATTGGATTTGTGAACGGGCAATACTATCAGCGAAGAAAAGAACGTCGTCGATGGCTTGGTAAACGGTTTTTGCTGTTTGTTTTTGAACCGAAAAATAAATCGAAAAACATGGTTTATTATATCACTCTCTTCTTATTTTTATTCCATTCATTCAAATAAATCACATTGAAACTTGAACTATCTGTGATTTATTATAGCTCTGCAGTTGATTTGAAGGCGTTAAATTTTGGCGAGACCAAGTTCGCCTGATCCGCTAGTTATATTATAAAAGGTAGTATATTGTACTTTTTATTAAGCATTATGAAATAAATTAGAAAATAAATAAGTAGAAAACATTTTTTTTTTAATTTATTAAGTTGTGGAATTTATTATATACTAAATATGTTAATTACTTTACTTACTTATCCGGCTCCCGACCCATGGAGGGCCGCTGCCTGACATATTGCGGTCTTCCATCGATTGCGGTCCCTCGCACGCTCCCTCCAGTCGTCGAGACCAAGCGCTCTTGCCTCTGTAACCGCCTGCTCCCTTTAGCGGAGGTTTGGTCTTCTGGTCGTCTGGAACCTGCGGGCTGGGATTCGAAGATTTTCTTGGCTGGAGCGTTGTTGTCCATTCGCTCGATGTAGCCGAGCCAGTATAGTCGACGCGCTTTGGCTCTTTGGACTACATCCACATCTTGGCACAGCTCGTACAACTCTCGATTGAATCTTTTCTTCCATTCGCCCTCTTCGCATATAGGACCAAATATCCTTCGAAGAATTTTTCTCGCCTAGTATCAATACCGCTTTTTTTCCCTTATCGTCCAGCAATCGGCGCCGTAGAGTAGAACTGGTAAAATTAGTGTTTTGTATAGCGTGCACTTTGCCTTTCGAGATAGGAGTTTTGAACCCATCTGTTTGGCCAAACCGAAGTAGCAGCGGTTCGCTAGGGTAATTTTTCGTCGGATTTCCACTAAGGTGTACATATTATATTTTTATGACACATATGAAATCAAAACACTTTTTCCTTTTTTGCTAAACAAAATTTTATTATTTCATTATTTACTATTTACTATAAAATATAAACTAACCTATGAAAACAAGAGAGGTCGAAAATGAATTTGAATAATTATGACTCAAGTTGGGCAATCTTACACAAACTTATAGAAATATAAATATGAATGCTTTTTTTCGAAATTAAAAAAGAAAAAGTTTAAAAATAAAAAAAATAAGAAAAAACCAAATTCAACAAATTCTTCCAAGATATTCCCTCTAAAAAACTATGTGCCTTTTATCATATGGTTTCTCTTAAATATAAAACAAAATGCGGTCCCAGAAAAAAAATCTCATCGTCTTCGTGATAAAAGAAGAAACAGTCAAACTTAATAAATTGGAGGTAAATTGATTTCATAAATACAAATGCATTAAGAAATTTAAGGCAATCAAAAATTCCTAAAATCTTATTTTTACTTCAGGAATTAGGACAAAATTTGGTTAATGGCATTCCAAATTTCAAAAAAAAAAAATATTGAGGTTCCATTTTCTTAATATAACTAAAACTAATAAAATATTCTTACTCTTTTTTTGTTGTAAGATTTGCACAAAAAAAGTCGCAGCATTCTCTAAGACTTAGCATGAGAACGAATCGGTTTTAGTTGCGCGCCGAAATTTACTTTTAAAAATTACTTGCTATTTTTCTGTTTCTGTAATTCTTGTTGTTAATTTAATCTATTGACGTCTGTCTGACGGCTCTTGTATCTTCTACTTTTTAAATGCATTTAATAAGAGGAAAACTTCATAATGATCTCAGTTGTTATACCCTGGCTTATGAGTAGATACAACTTTTATTTTGATGAATATCTCTTATATTTTTTCACAACCACAGAGACTAAACCATGTAGCTTTTTTAACGTTCTTTTGCTTTTGTTTAGATGCACACAAAAAAAACAACAACATAAAATTAACTTTATTTGTTAAGATAATTCGTAAAAGTAGAATAGCCCTGAGGAAGTATAACATTCACCAAAAAGAATAAACAGAAGAACACACAAAAGTTAAAAAAAAAGAAAACGAAAACACTTAAGGCAGATTTAACTTTAAAAGTTGTTGTTCAAATCTACAAAGGAAGTCTAACCTGCTGGTATGTTTGCTTAGTCCTTTAACCCTTTTAAGTTTTAAGTGTTGCAAGTCGAAATGACGGACGTGTATGCGATGCAATCACACCGTTCACTCCCTAAAGAGACAACGTAGAAAAAGAACAAAACAAATTGTTTGTTTTTAAAATTAAAACAAATAAAATAGAATTATTTTGCTTATGAATAATTCAACACAGACAAGAAACCTATATTAATATAAATATTAAAAAAAAAATAATGCTAAGAAAACCAAGGAGTTTGTATGTCATATAAAGGTATGAATTACACCAAACTCAAATACTGAGTGGAGTGGAATCGGCTAAGGTATGATTTGTGATAGTTGACATTCACAACAAATAAAATTGGTCTGCGTAAGGCGATTGTCATATGTGATAATCAAATTTTTGTGTCTTTTTCTTGTGATATATAATTTGTTGGCATTTTCATATAAAATTGATTTGTTTTCTAATTTTCCGAAAATAGAAATTATGTCTATACATGTGTACACACATATAATAATGGGTTATCTTTTTTGCGGTTCCAAAAGTAAACGTATATAAAACACATATAAAATATTTTTTTTCATGATATTTCTCTTTTATTGTAAAGTTTGAACGTTGACATTATGTGTGAAACACTACATCATTTAAATGACCACCACGCGAATTATTGCAAGCATTGATTCTTTTGAGGTAATTTTCGACCACTTTTTGACACATATTGGGCGGTATCTCAGCCATAACTTGACGAATGTTGGTTTTCAAGTGCTTAAGAGTTAAAGGTTTATCTGCGTAAACACGGTCTTTCGCTTAGCCCCGTTTTTTTTTATTTTTTTTTAAATTCATTTTTATTTAATCTTAACTTATAACTATCTTAAAGCTAGACGAAAATGTTTAAAACTAGCTAATTATCAATAACTTACAACTAATTTACTGGCCCTTTACGGGCTCTAAATTAAACTATATCTCTTAATACTAATGTCTTTCGACCTTAAATCTATTTTAATTAATTCTAATTATTTTATTTTTATTTTACCAAGAAAACATATTTAAAAAAAAAATCGGCATCATATCATATTTCTATTTTTTTCTTATACACTACCTAAAGCTAGACTAAAAATAATTAAAACTATATACAACTAACTTATACTAACTAAAAATAACTTAAACTACTTAGGATACCTAATAATACCCAAAACCATTTAAAACTACTTAAAAACTAGAAAAGCCACAACAGCATTTTTTTTTTGTATATGCAGACACACAACTACATGCAACCCACCTATACATGTACATACTCACTTATATATACGTACGCACATACATGTACAGACACGCAGATACATGCACGTATGCCCCCGCATACATACATATTTTTAATTTTTTTTGGTGCCACCCCGACTGTTCCCTATACCTAATGCCCTAAATCTATGTAAGTCGGCCAAGATATACTATCTTCATCGACTTTAAATATTATGATGCTGTTCAGGGAGCCACCAGAACTGGTTCTCCTGTTTCACCCTATCCCTCCGGTCCCGATCGGACACAGTCCTACTGAACCGAAGGCGCTCTTCTCCACCTTGAGCGATGACGTCTCGACCATACAGGAGTCGCCTATCCACAGTTTTCCGGCTGACGTGGTAGATGAGCGGAACCGCCCCTCCATCCTGTATCAGCCCTCGACTGTCTAAATAGAGGAATGCCTCGGGAGGGATGTAACCACTTAACCGCGCACTCTCAAAATATTCGTTATTGGGGTAATAAGCCCCAAAAATTAAGCTGTTAGTTGAGAACATCGCTCTTGCAACGTGCCCCCGAATCAGCTTAAACAAAAAATTATCTATTCTGTTTATGTTGGCTCCCTTGTATAGAACCTGGTTGGAATAATATCGTTTGTACTCCGACTCTGGTGTTCTGTGTAATCCAAGGCAACGTCTAAGACATTGCCTCTCAAACAACTGAATCTTTTCCATTTGAGATGGGGTAACGTTGAACCACACCGGGCATCCATAGGCAATCATCGGCCTGATGAGGGCCATGTAGCAAATCACCTTCACCCTGCTGTCAAGACGGCTGCTATAAAACAGTCCTTTTGTCAAGGCAAAGGCTCCCCTAGCCCTGGCCAAAGCAGCACCTATATGTCTGTCGAAATACAGGTACTGATCCAACCAGATGCCAAGGTACTTTACTACTCTTTTACTCGCCAGTGGACTACCATGTGGCCCTACGATCACCAGCTTGCGTCAGTTCTTTCTCGTATCCCTTGATGCGCTAGACAACGGAGTCCTAAACAAAATAGTTTCTGATTTCTGGAAGTTGATTTTCAACTTCCAGTCATCACAATATCGCTGAATCTTGTCGAAGTCACTCTGCAAGAGACTTTTGATGACCTCAACTGTATTAGCTGTTCTGTACGCAATTAGATCATCGGCGTACGCAATTGTATATGCATATGTGTCTGTCTCGTTATAATTAAGATAATATTTAATATTATTTATTTGACCGAACATAAAAGCAAGTACGTACGAACTAGACGTGAATTTTATTTATTTGACATTTGAAGATGAATTTGAGATGATGAATTACCAAAAAATATAAAAGGTTTTTATTCTTCTAGGAGTACAAATCACAATTTTGGGGGTGTAGGTGTATATACATCAACTTAAAAGCTCGAAAGCTTTTTGTTGAAATGTACAAGCCCGCTTTGGAGATACCTAGTATTTGTATATAAGGCATTCGAAAAAAAATGATATCTGGATTAACAATTTTCTACAAAATTCCAATTTCATTTTGTAAAAGAATTACTATTTCTGACTTGAGGTTAGAAAATCAATAGCTTAGGAAAATTCTTGAAGAACTGAACAATACGTATACAAGTGTTCTGATATTTACATATTGAAAGTAGGATTATTGCAGTAAATATTTTGAAAGCATTTCTGATAGAGTTTGGGATCAATCTTTCTTATCGAGCATTTGCTATCGATGAATCTATTTTTCCTTGGATAACAAATTAAGCGTCCGACCACTCAGTAAAAGCCGAATTGGATGATTATCAAAAATTGGATTGTATTGAAAAACTAAATACGGTTTTCCCCGAAGACTCCGTTTTGTAACCCACTCTCTTTCTAATTTATATTAATGGTCGCTTATATGAAAATTGTAATCTATTAACTTCTTATGCAATAGTACATTCAGCTTTTTATATTCGTTTCTACAATCACACATTACGTCCTTTGGATGTGGACCTCTCGTCTACTGGAAAATATTGCGGAATCAAAAAAGTTTGTACAATTCAATATTTCGTAAGCTACAGTGATGTCTTTTGTATTTAAAATGGTTCCCATCGCCAATGGCGTAGAAAAACCCGTTCAGTTTTGAATTCACGGTATGTGTATCACAAACCATTTTATAGCCCCTCTCATACACCGGTTTTTTTAATGTCATGAACCAACCAACATGCTCTAATATTTTTTACTCAACTTGAGATGTAAACTAATGCATTTTATTTTGTATATGTCCTAGCTAAAAATCGAAGAAAGTAGCCCAACTTTTCTAAGATAATATCGCGAGAAATAAGAATATGATAGTACTATTCAATTAGACGGAAATAATATCTCTCCAGCCCGAAAACATGAACTTTCCCAACTTAATACGATATTCCGCTCCATTTCCCTTTTTGTTAACATAACATTGTTTTAAAATATGTATTATGGACTTAAGGTCTTAAAATAGATGAGCTCTTAACCCATTTTAAGAAAAATTATTCTGCAATAATCCTGAAAATACCTATACCGTATAGTTTTCATATGGATGAGTCCTACAAACTTATAACTATACAACTGTCACAAAGAATCTTGAAACTTCGCCAAACTATTAAAATGATATGTTTTCCATGTCAAAACAATTCCCAGGGTAAGAAAAGGTTAACAAACAAAAAAAAAAAGGAAAGGATTTGTTTGTTGTCCTTATTTAAAACATTCTGTCAGGACTCCAATAGAAAGATTTTGCTTCCATTTTTACTTGCACTACGGGGCAAGTACTGGTTTTAATAAATTGTCTACTCTACGATAATGAGGAATTTCTAAGGATTTTTTTTACCAAATTTGCTATTGCACATTTGTTTTTAATTTTCGTCTGGATCCCGTCTAACTATTTTTTTTTATTTTTTTTGAAAACGACTATAACGATGTTAATTTTCTTCGAATATGATGTTAATTTAACTTAAGCTATCCAATGTCCAAAAGAAAACACTGATTCAGGTCTTTGAGAAAACAGACGCATACATATGTATAATTTTGCTAGTTTTGTATTATTTGTTTATATCCATTAATTTATTTATAGAGATTTTTTTTAAATTTATGATATCTTCAATGTTTAACCATACAAGCAAGTTTATGCGATCTAGTTGTGCATTTTAATCTATTCGAATTTCATTTATATAAAAGTCACCTTCTGCATTCTATGGCATTTAATGGAAAATTCCTCTTGTTTTTCTCTTTCAAAAAGTTGGGAGCTTTTATGACAGGACGAAGTTTAAAAATCAAGAGAGATACAAAATGAAATAAAAACAAAATGAAACTACTCGTATCTCGATGCAGTAAAATTTGGCAATAATTGAAGATGTCCCCAAATGGTGTTTTATGGACTATTCAAGTAAATTAGTTTAAGGGTATAAGGAACTAACACACATGTGTGCCTATCACATTGACATTTTTTTGACATTTTATTATTTTTAGGATTGAATTTGAAAATAGAATAAATAAATGATTATGATTGGCACCAACTGGCTTGTCTCCCATTGTGATATTTAGACATCGGCATATCTCAATAAATCATTCATAACCCCTTCAGCTTACTAAAAAAGCACATACTAGATAGCAAGTACTTGCTCTTATGATCCATCACATCGAAGCACAAGATACTTAGTAGATCTTAATATAAAACATTTCATTAAATGTTTCCAAGAAAATCTTGCCAATTTAAAGCATTTAATAATATAATTTGAAAAGTATAATTTGAGAAAAAGCCGTGTACCTGTTTCGAAATATTGAATTTAAAAAAAAATGTAAACAAAGTATCTGTTATATATAAATCTCGTGTCACGTTGATGTGTTGAATGAACTCCGAAACTATCTAACCGATTTTCATGATTTTTTTTTTGCTGTCGTTTCTAAGATAGGATAGTTTGTAATACTTAATACTTAAAAATAACGGTACTTTCCATACAATTTTTTCTACCATCTAGATTATTTCGAAAATGGCTCTAACGGTTTTAATAAAAATAAAATGCACAACTGGATCGCACGTACTTGCTCCTATGTTCGATCACATTACATGTAAAATATTCTTAATAGAAACTGCTAAATGTATTTTTAAAGTCGTTTTTCACTTATTTTTTCTAAAAAAAATTGGTATGAACATTTAAAATATTTAAAATTATAAATTTAAAAACAAAGTTTGAGAAAAAATCGTCTCCCCATTTTCGAAATATTGATTTTTCGAAAAAAAAAATGATTTTTTTCAATAATCCAAAAAAAATATTTTTCAAAAAATTTTAAATGCAGTATTATTTAAAATTCAAATGATATCTTGTATAAAAATTTTCATCGAAATCGGTTGAGTCGCTTATGAGAAAGTCGAAAATCAATAAAATAGTTGTATGGAAGGTACCGTTAATAACAAAATATTTTAAATTTTTTTTCGGCCAAAATGTAGATCATACCCAAGTCAGTAATCACACCAATTTTTATCAAAATCGTTAGAGCCCTTTTCGAGATAATTAAGATGGCAGAAAAATTTGTATGGCAAGTACCGTTATTTTCGGGGTTAAAACAACGATTCAAAAATCTATTTGGGACAATCACCTAAAACGCCTAAGCACCAAGTTTGAACAAAATCGGTTCAGCCGCTTAGGCTGTAGATCGTTCTACAGACAGACAGACGGAATTGCCGGAGCCACTTTTTTGGTGTCCTCTATCATCGTAATGTTAACTTTGATTAAAACCTCGAGTTCGATTTTTTGTCCAAATGAAAACTTGCCCTATATACTACCTATATTAGAAGTAAAAAGTGTGTGCACTATTTTAGGTATAGTCTTCATTTTGGTCAAACATTTTTTTAAACATATTTTGTTACTAACGGTACCTCGCATATAACATTTTTTTTTAATGTGTTTTGTGTATACACACTTCATTTTGGTTTCTTTTTGTTGCCGCGTGTGTGCACACAACTACAGCATTTGATTCTGATTAAATGGATTTTGATATTTTTTTTGTCAGTTTCTGGAATGTTCTAAGGATGTCTTCTGATTTTCGGGACGTTTCTTGAACTGTCTGATTTTTTGGACGATTTAAAAGTGGAAAGTTCGATGTGAAGCTTGGAAAATTTCGGATAATTGTGAAATTTACGACTGGATCGCACGTACTTGCTCCTATGTTCGATCACATTATATGCAAACGATTCTTAATAAAACGGCTAAATATATTTTTAAATTATTTCAATTAATTTTTTATATATAAAAATTCTTAAACTTTTCTAAAAAAAATTGGTATGAATATTTTAAATATTTAATAATATAAATTCAAAAACTAAATTTCGGAAAAACTTTCCACCCGTTTTCGATATATTGAATATTCAAAAAAAAAAAATGTAATACTATTTAGAATTTGAAGGAGCTCCTGTATAAATGTTTTTATCGAAATCTGTTAAGCCCTTTATGAGAAAGTCGAAAATCAATAAAATGGTTGTATGACAGGTACCGTTAATAACAAAATATTTTAAAAACTTTTTTGGACGAAATGTAGACGATACCTGAAGTATTTTTATCAAAATCGTTAGTGCCGTTTTTGAGATAATTAAGATGGTAGAACAATTTTTATGGCAAGTACCGTTATTTTTGGGCCTAAAATAACGATTCAAAAATCTATTTTGGAGAATTACCTAAAACGCCTAAGTACCAAGTTTGAACCAATTCGGTTCAGCCGCTTAGGCTGTAGATCGTTATACAGACAGACAGGCAGACACACGGAATTGCGGGATCCTGTTTTTGGTGTTCTCTATGATAGTAGTCTAATGTTTGATTGTTAGAAATTTTTTTTTTTTTACGAATACATAACTTGCCTTATAGTACCTATTATCGCAAGTAACAATAATATAAGATCTACTAAAAATTTTGTCCTTAAAATTGAATCGTGCATAAAAAGCGATTTATTCGGGCATATTACTAAAACATTTACACAATTTCATTTTTATTTTTCTCCTCGGATTTTCAAAATAAAACAATAACAATGTCATTTCGTATAGCTTAAGTAACACATAAAGTTTTTAAAAATTATTTAAAATAATCTGTAATTACTTTCAAAAAAATTTTAATGAGTATCTACATAAAATACACAAATTCGAATTTGTACATATTTTCCGAACTAAGCTTACTAATCTCACTATCTTACTAATATTATAAATGTGAATGTTTGGATGGATGGATTGATGTTTGTTGCTCAATAACTCCGAAACGGCTGAAGGAATCTGGATGAAATTTGGTACAGGGATAGATTATTGTCTGGTATAGGCCACATGCTACTCTTTATCCCGGAAAAATGTATGGTTCCCGTAAGATAGGTGTGTTTCAATTTTTCATAGAGCTCATTCTACAAATAGCCAATATAGCTTCTACCTCAAGGCGCATAGAAGCACACGGATTTGCATGAAATTTGATTGGTAGATGGATGTGGTACTGGATTCTCACAGGTCATTTTGATCCCGAAAAAATTAACGGTTCCTATGGGAGAGTCTTAAATATGAAAAAATATATACATATACTTGGGTGTTTGTTCCGCCTCAACGACTGACCAGTTTTTAATTGAAGGTGTATAGATGTCATTAGATTCCCGTGGGATAGAAAGTCCGTATACCGTCGCATGGGAATCTGCTATTAAAAATGTATTGTAATTCATCAATAATTGAGAACGAATGGGCCGATTTGGCTCGACCTCTTTTTTAGTTGTTCGTAAAATCAAGGAGAAGGTTCTTGCGAAAGAAAATCTTAGGTAAACCCTCCAGAAAAGTCGGGAAATTTTAAAAATCGTAAATTGATTTTTTGTATTTAATTGTGTATGCAAATGTTCCGGAATGGCTTTTCGAATGAAAAAATAGAAACTTCTTAGTGGAAAACTCGAAAAATTCTAGAAAAACGTGAATATTTTTCCCTCGATGTTATATAGATAAATTTAAACCATGATTTGATGATTTTGGACAATGTAAATGTGGAAAATTCGTTGTGAAGCTTGGAAAATTTCGGATAATCCTACTGATATTATAAATGTAAAAGTTTGGATGGATCTGGATAAAATTTGGCACATGGCCACACACATACTCAATTATCACATAGGTCGCTTTTATCCCGAAAAATGGAACCGACCAGTTCCTATGTCTATATGGGAGAGGCTTATAACTATATATTTATATGAACAAAATATATACTTGGTTGTTTGTTCCGCATTCATGCCTCAACCATTGAATGGATTTAAATGAAATGATTTATTTTTCCCAACTTTATTTTTGTAGTTCTTGGTTTTTGAATCCAATATTAAATCTTCGCTTTGTTTGCGAACATGACCATACACGACGAACATGGAAGCCAACGAACACGACAAAATCTAAATTTTTGTCCAACAGCAAGCGGTTCGGGAACCAGCCCACACACAAGAAGAGCACAGCGAGCGCAAACATGCTGGACGAGCATGTTCGTCGTTTCTGCCTACATTCAACGACTGAAGGGTTTTGAATGAAATTTTGTAGGGGAAAGATGATTTCATTAGATTCCCGTAGTAAATAAATAAATTCATATAGATATACTCAAAACGTAATTGAACAACTGTGTAAAATATTAAATTCAAAAGTTGATTTAATGGGCATCGCTTTCACCCACTGTCAAACGAAAACTAATTGGATTTTGTTTCTCTTCAAATGCTGTCAAGGATCAAATATAATGCCAAACAATCATAAAAAGTACTAAATCCTTCTTCGTTTTTAATAAAAATATAAGCTCTTTTTTTTTTCTTTTTAAGAATAATGAGTACAGAAAAACTTTTCTTTGTATACGAGTATAATATTTTCAGGCAAATTTCGACAGTCGTTAAAATCCGGTTAAGTGATAAAATCTTTAAATTCAAACCAACTACACCAAACCTTATACCCAACAAAAATATTAACGAAAAGAAAAAATAAACTTGAGGCAAACTTTTTACTGAGAACATGAAACATAAGTTTAAGTAGTTGGTAAATTAGTTTACTCATTCCTTAGCTGTATCGTACATCTACAGAAATGAAAAACTTATCTGACCATATAAAGTATTTTACTAATTTTTCATCCTGTCTATTTTGTTGAGTGCTTAGTCACGTGAAATGATGCAGGAGCAACCTTAATGAATGCCTCACTCGTATATCCACACTCACTATACAATACTCACATAGAAAATACGGCTTCAAGTCGTAGCATACCCACTATGTACCATGCCTTAGTGCTTGGGGTTATTTTTCCGTGGCAGGTGCGCATTAGTTCCTTGGAGTGTTTTTCTAGAGCAAAAACTTAAAATCGCTATGTACAGAAAATAACACGTATATAGAGAAGAACAATAATGTAAAATAACGCAGAATGACGATGGAATAACTTGCGAAGAAGATTACATTGTTAAATTTTTAAAATGCAACAGTTTTAATTGATTGGTCCAATTAATTTCACAAAAATGTGTCTAACTCTGTGAATTTAAAAATAGAATCATTTTAAAAAGTACCTAACTAAAAACTTAGATCTTTGTAGATGTTGTTGAGGAAATATTTGGATTAATATTCTGATATTATCACTGAGTGTTCTCCAAATAGGAAGAGAAATTCTGGGGGCAGATGAAAACAGATTTCGAGTACTTTCAGTTACCGCCTAAACTGATGGGTCGATTTGGTATAAAAATAAAATTTAGTTCTTTGTTTGTCAACTCATCTAGAGCGGTAGAATTGATATAGTAAATAATAAAAATATTATTTGCATATAATAAAACCTCGAATCCTATTTATTTTTAAACTGAATTTTCTATTCTAAAGGGTCCGCCATTTAACTTTTTTTTTCAACTAGTGCTTATTTCGTGAATGGTAACACTTAGCTCATGTCTGATTTGACAGATAATTAGTTTTATCCTTCCGCTGAACGAATATGGTTGTGTATACGCTTGAACAACGCTGGGAAATATTGCGACATTACTTTGAAAATCATGGTAATGTTGCAGAATGTGTGCGAAAATTGCGTACGGATTTTGGAAGAAGAGAAGCTCCGTCAGCTCCGTATGTTCGTTATCTTGTGAAAAAAGTGAAAGAAAGTGGCATCCTCATTGATAAGCCAAAGCGTGAAAAGCCAAAAACAGTTTGTTCACCCGAGAATATTGCTGCTGTGGCAGAAATAAAAAAATATCAATTCACCGTCGTTCTCAACAATTAAACATTTCGGAGACATCATTGAGACGAATTTTGCATAAAGACCTTGGTATGACGCCATACAAAGTCCAATTGGTTCAAGAGTTGAAGCCAACTGACCATCCAATGCAATTTCGCTTCGCTAAGTGGGCCTGCGATCGACTTAGAGAAGATGCCGATTTTGCCAAAAAAATCATCTTTTCTGATGAAGCTCATTTTGATCTTGGCGGGTATGTAAACAAGCAAAATTGTCGCATTTGGGGCACAGAAAACCCGCACGCATACATTGAAAAGCCGATACACCCAAGACGAGTCACTGTTTGGTGCGGATTTTGGTCCAGAGGTATAATTGGGCTATTTTTCTTCGAAAATGAGCAAGGAGTGGCCGTTACAGTCAATGGCGATCGATATCGAGCCATGTTGAACGAATTTTTGTTCACAAAAATTGAAGAGGAGGATATTAGCAATATTTGGCTTCAACAGGACGGCGGTACGTGCCACACAGCCGAAGCTACACTCGATGATTTGCGCCCTGTTTTTGAAGATCGCATTATCAGCCGCAGAGCTGATGTCGTTTGGCCACCTCGGAGCTGCGATTTGACACTGTTGGACTATTATTTGTGGGGTGCCGTAAAAGATAAGTGTTACGCCGACAAACCAGAGACAATTGACGCTTTAAAGGTCAGTATTCGTGAAGCCATTGGTAAAATACAGCTGCACACAATCGATAGTGTGCTTAAAAATTGGACCGATCGTGTAGGCTACTGCATGGCCAGCCGAGGCATCCATTTGAATAAAATTATTCTCCATTATTAACCGGAAGGATTGTACTTTCAAATAAAAAAAGAAATTTGAGAAAATATTCAGAAGTTTTTTTTTACAGCATTTTCAAAAAAAAAAGTTATTTGGCGGACCCGTTATTCTATTATTTTCCATAAAATTTGTATAGGAAAAATGTTAAACACTTTAGTTAATATTTTAAGACCTGTTTTGCCGCAACTACAAATAACTTCTCATAGTATCAGGAAAATCAGAGCCCAAACCTAAAACATTTATATGTACAGTGAAACCCGCTTATATGAAAATCATTTGAGTGAAAAAACCGCCTACCTGAACAAAAAAAATTCCTTCAAGTTTTATATTTTTCTATTGAAAACAACTTGGTTAAGTGAAAATTAAAACTCAAAAAAAATTAACGACTGGATCGCATGTACTTGCTCATAAGTTTGATCACATCGTATGCACACGATTCTTAGTAGAAAATGCTAAATATATTCTTAAAGTTTTTTTACTTAATTTTGTATATATCTCGGTAAAAAAATGTGTTGAGGTCAAAATTCTGTTTTTAAAAATCTGCTTTTTGAAATTATGCACATATGCAACGAAAAAAACAAAGGCTTGGAAAATGTTAAAAAGCGCTCGCTTTTGAAAATTTTCCAAGCCATTGTTTTCTAGATTTTTCGCAAAGTTTTGATAAGCAGAGCATACTCTTATTTTCTTAAAAGTTTAATAAAAAAAAAATATTTTTTTGTCGGCCAACTTCTTAGGGCAATTATTCAGTTAGTGTCCATTAAAGAAAAAGTGTTTCGAAAAACAAACAAATAAAAAGAATTATAAAAAGAGAACCGATCTAAGTCACTTTGGCTACCTTAGGAGCATTTAAATAATCATTGTACTTTTTGGTTTTTGCTTGTTTTTTTCTGTATTTTTTTTTCATACTTAATGTTCCCTAATGGATTAAAATGGAACGTCGCTACCTCTATTACCTGAAAACGTAAACATAGGTATACCCATGGCTACATGTTAGTTAATGCTGAAACGAGATGCTGTAGAAAGGACAAACCGAAGATGGAGAAATACAACAACTTGTATGACGATAAAACCATTCTGGTCAAAACTTGATCTGAAACCCACCAAGTGTTTGATATCCTTAAGCAGATTGCACATCAGCTCCAATTGGTGTCATCACCGGATACTGCACGCAACGAGGCTTGGCGGTTATTCAAATGATATTTCCAGAAGCTGCATGGAGGAGGTGGAATCTGTTCCTTATCTTCTGTGCACATGTCCTGCTCTATCTCAAAGACGTAAGCTCCATCTTGAAGACTTTTTCTTCGATGATCTCAGCGGTCTTAAAAAAATATGCATCTATAATCTCTTACGCTTTATTAGGAGTTCCAAATGGTTCAACGAATAGGAAGCTTATCTGAGGATTAATGTGGTATCACAATAGACCAACCCTGGCTTAAGTTTGTCAGCTACATCGCTGACAGCCACTTCAACCAAAACTAACCTTATACATTCACCTCCATCACTATTATTCATATGACACATGTTATGGCAAAGTTGTATAACCTTAACGAGATTACAGTCTTATAGGCCATTTTTCAGCTGTTTAAGCTCGATAAATGTAGTCAAAATTGTTTCGTAACACGAAGTCTGCTTTACTGAAATATTTTTTCAGTTATCCAAGATCCGCTTAAGTGAAAAACCAGCTTAACTGAAAATTTTGTTCCTGATTTTTTATTGACCTTTATTAATAATTATTAATATTTAATTAATTTCAAATTTTTGAAGCGTAAATTATTACAAGTAAAAACAAAAACAATTAGTTTTAAGTTAACGATTTTCTATTGGAGATAGATACTTTAAGTAATGTGCATCGATATAATATTTTCCATATAAAACATTTCAGAAATGCTCTAAAGCAAAATTAAATTTCTTAATTAATAAATATTTTCTGAACTACTTAAAAATGTCTTATTATAAAAAAAAACTATTACTAAAGTACGTACTTTGTTTGGTTTGGTCATCAAAGAGAAGTAATTTTCCTAAAGACCTAGATCAAGTGTATATCGTCTAAGGGACCTTGTTCTTCGAAAACGAATAGGGAGATCCGTGATTGAAATAGAAGATCAATGCAAATATATTTGTGTATGCATTTCACCAAAATTAGTTCATTTGTTGGGATTCAAATTATATATGCTATACTCTTTTGTATTTCTATATTATTTTTTTTTATTTAATTTAATTTAATTTTATTTTATTTTATTTTATTTTATTTTATTTTATTTTATTTTATATTATTTTATTTTATTTTATTTTATTTTATTTTATTTAAGTTTATTTTATTATTAAGTTGGACATACCGTTTTCTTGTTTTTGAATTCAAATTAATAAGACTTTTGAACTTTCAAAACTTAAATAAGAATTTGTTCATTGTTTTTTCTGCTTTAAGTCAATATTTTTAGAAAATTGCTCCTTCCGGCTACATTGGGAGAACACACCCTCCAATGCAATTATATTTACAATTGTTTCCTGGTATGCACAAAGATCCTCATGCCAAAGTTTTGTCTCATGCCTTACGCGAATCAGAGAATAATAGGATAACAAAGAAAGCATTGCAGCGATACACATCTGCAGTTCACCAAAATTAAAAAAAATTTCAGTTTCTAACATAAGCAAAGGACATTTTGTACAAATTCATACCAATATTTATATTATGTATATGATATCTCTTTAGATATAGGCAACTGAAAAGGAATGGTACACTACATCAATGAAGCACTGAATACTTAAATAGTTTTAATTTTATTCCCAATTATTTAAATATAGCAATTATTATAATTCAAAAGTAGTTTTCAACAAAAAAAAAAAACAAACAACTTTATAACTAACTTACTTTTGCAATCACAATAAATGAACTCCAAGGAAAAAAAGGACCCAACGACAACATCAATGCAATCATAAATATGAAATGGAAACCTGAAATCGGATGGCACATATAACGAAACAACCTAAGGGTAAACTTTTTGGAGATGCTTAAATGGAACGATAGTGTCTGTGTTCATTAGCTAGCCCGGAAATGAGGTCATGTTGCAAATTGGTAGAGAGTTTCTATATTTATTTCACCGAAATTGTTTTTTTTTAAGCAATATGTACAGTGCAGGTATATGTATACATACCAAATGGTAATATTAGGTTAATTATCTAATTAAAAAGGTTCTTAACATTTTCATTGAAGAAAAGTTAAGCAATGTAATTTGTGTTTTTTGTTTATGTTTTTGAAGTGAAAAATTCTATAGGCACATTGTGCATTCTGGGTTGGTGACATTTTCCCCAAGGCATAAGCAGCAAAGTGAAATCCCCAAATCCAAAATCCCCAAACTAAAATCCCCAGCATCAAAATCCCCAAAGAAAGAATCCCCAAGGCAAAAATCCCCATGCCAATATCAACAAAACAAATAATGTTCAAGTAGTGAATCATGCGATGAGATCGTGCGCGCATATTTGCTTTGGGGGTATTTGGCTTAATTTATATTGCTTGAAATGTAATTAAATGAGTAAATACAATTTGTTTTTTTATTTTAAGAAAACAAATACATAGTCATTTAAGTAATTAACATGTTAAAATAATGCAAACAAAATAAGTTTCTCTTAAAGTCTCAAATAAAACGGAAAGCAAAAATTCATAAGCACATGCATTAATAAAAACTGTTAAGTGTTATCCCTTTGAGTATCACAATAAGAGAATTTCCTTAGATTTTTGAAGATGTGCATAGCCGGACACTGGTGATTTGGGGATTCCGTGGGGATTTTGGCAAGAAAGATTGTTTCGCTGGGGATTTTGTCCATGTGGGGATATTGGCTAGTTGGATTTTATTTTTTGGGGATTTTTTCCGATGGGGATTTTTTTGGGGGGGATTTCGTACGACAACGGTGCAGTCTCCGGCACGAGAAAGAAGTATAGTTTCATAAGATCGACATGCTAAGGATGTGCGATAATCATCCATGCTAATGAAAAATCGATGTTAAAAGAAAAAACACAGATATGTCATTCAAAATATGGTGTAATTGAGAAGAGGTCGATGTTTCTTCCAATACCTACAGGTGATCTATTTCAACCATTGAGAAAATAAACAGCGATGTTATGATAAATATATAGAAAATAAACAAGTAGCTATATCAATAGCGGTATATAAGTATGACATAGTTTATTAGGTATGTAAATATATAAAGTGTTCAGTGCTGTTTATAATGTGTGTATAAGTAAATTTAAATTCTCCGATTCCGTAGTTAATGTGCGTATAAGTGTGCATTCTTGTGATTTGAATTTATTAAATACTTAAAATTTTCGATTCAGGAAATACTGTGCGCAGTATAGAAGTAAGAATAAAATATGATATTTTTCTCATATTGTAAAATCAATAAAATAAAAATCTATGGCGCAAAATTTTAAACGATTTAGCAACATGTTAATTCATTTTTAGTATGATACTAGGTTAGCAAGAGGATTATTAACATTTTACTAAAGTTAAAATCACCGAATGGCTACTTTAAATTTTTAGTATCGTACTAAATCCACATGTCATTCTGACAGTATATCGGCTTTGTACGCGGGAGGCCCAGGTTCGATTTTTTTTTGGTGTCAATTTTTTTTTAATTCTAGCTAGTTAATTTTTGACGTCTGACTCTCTTATTCCGCCAGAAAACTGCCTGTAACTTCCACAAGTTGTTTTTCTCATTCCCTAATGTTTTGGAAACGCCATAATTATTATTATCGAAATTTTGACATTAGTGTAATTTTGCATTCTTTCTTATTTCATTTTTCTTTTTTTCTATTAACCTGAATCTTGCACCTTGATTTATATTGCATTTATAGTATTTAAATTATGATAAAGATGATGTTTTGACCAATTTGGAGATTAATAATGTGAGTGAAAATAGAATTTTCCATCGGCTTTATTGGTCACTGTAGGTCTTGCAATGAAACTATTAAGTTACATTAACTTTTCCAAAATTTCGGCTGGGGTTGCTGCCTTCTTCAGGGGAACTTTATTTAAACAAAAAATACAAATACATGTTAATGAACGCAATACTAACAAACAAGTAAATACACTCAATATGCAAAATTATAAAGTTATTTGGTTCTTTTAATAATACATTTAAAGAATAAATGATTTTTAAATTTTTAAACAAAACTATGAAAAACACTTCGAATAATGAAGTTTAGTCTATTTAATTTGAACAAAGAAAAATTATTTACATCTTACATGACAGAAGAGAACAATAAATGGCAAAAATTCTTTGTGTGGCTTGTTTTCTATTCATGTTGTTGTTGTTATTTACTATGTGCAATGTTTCTAACGAATATCTTTTTGAAACATGTTTCTCGATCTGTAGAACTTCTACACTTTCAAAATCAAGAGAATTAGGCCTATTCAGCGAGATCTTTTATTCTGTTATTCTGCTATTCTGTTATGAATTTCCATACAAAAGATTGAGCTGTCACAAAATCTTTTATGAATAATAATTTTGGTATTCGGCATGCCAAAACTGTTATGAAATCTGTTAATTATCTGTTATGAACTGTCAAAAATTCGAACTCAGAAGAAAATCTTTTACGATTCGCATTTTTGGTATTCAGCATGCCACAATCTGTTATGGAATCTTTTATGAATCATAAAAGAATAAAAGACACATTTTTGTTACTTTTATCATAAAAGATTTAAAATATATGAAGTAAAAACTTTTATTTCGTTAATCAATTGTTCTTAAAAGGACAGATATAAAAATATGTTATTAAAATACATAATAACAAACACAAATATGAAAGTTATTTCAAACTATTTATTTCAATACACGAAAGCACAGAACACATTTTGATGGATGAAACGTAGAAGAAAATGTCGCTTATCTTGCCGCAGTTCGTTTTTATACAACTTTTTATATTGGATATATTAAATTAAAGAACTGTTATTGACAAATTATAAAGATTGATTATTATTTTTCTATGCGACACAAAACACGATAATTCGACAGGTTAATTTTATATTGCCATTAGTCAGTGCCGACTGCCGAGAGTTTTTATTTACCTACTACAGCTGATAATTTGATAGCAGATTTTAGGTCTGTTTGTATAAATGTTTCTTTTTCGAAGTTATATAACAGACTTTTATAAAAGATCGAACTCCTGAATGCCAACTATAAAATATCTTTTATGGTGAATATCTGTTATGCATCATAACAGAAAACTCATAGCAGAATAACAGATGTGGCAGAATAGGCCTAAATGTCCGCTTTCAATACTATGACTCGCCAGGGCTGTCTTCCCCAAATTCTCAAGTCTAATATCCGATCTGTGGTTTTAAATACGTTGTCGAAGAAATTGCTTCGTTGTTCCAATATAGCAAAGGTTGCAAGATTCAATGGGTTTTCCATTGCAATTTATTTTATAGATGACATCCGTTTTCTTGTCCTTATCTGGTTTAGTTTTAAGTTTTGTGAAAAATTGGCTGAGTGTTTTATTTGATTTAAAGGCAAAGCGAACATCAGTTTGATAATTGGTGATGGCTTTTTTAAAATTATCTGTCAATCCTTGGACGTAAACTATACTTTTATGGTAAGTATTAATTGAATCCACATCAGCATTGTTTTCTCTTGGGGTTTGAATGTTTTGTTTAAGAAGCAGACTACGAATGACTATCGAAGGATAACCATTATCCCTCAGTATTTTTGTGACTTTTTTCTCGTTAGCGGAATGAAATTGTACGTCACTTATTTTGAAAACTTTATTAATAAGATTACAAGCAGTGTTAATAATAATGTGTCTTGCTTGGTTTGAACGGAAATTCCCTAATCGACCAGATGCTGTTGGTTTTTGGTACCAATCAAATATTAAGCTTAGTTTAGTTTATTAGTCAATCAGAAACTCTTACAGACTAGAAATAACAATTTTTTAAATAAATGCGAAAAAAAAAAGATTTAAATAAATGCATATGAAATTTAAATTAACAAATAGCGATAATGAAAAGTTATTTAAATATTGAAATTTACAGATACATATTATATATTATTCAATAATAGAGATAAAATTATATGTTTAAAAGTCTCTCTTGAGCAATTTTCAAAAAAATCCACATTTTCACAAATTGAGTTTGCCGCCTTGATGCTACGAGATATTGGTTCATTATAACCATAATTTGTCCGATGAAATTGTACATAAAATAAAACAGTGGAACGAGTATCTCTTGGGGGAATATGAAAACCAATTTTTTCTAACAGAAATATGCATTCGATTCGAGATGTGAGAATGTCCCGAACAAACATAATTGAAAAGAACTTCCTGCGAAGCTCGAGAGTATTAATCCCGATTAATAAACATCGACTACTGTAACTGGGCATTTCCAAATTCCAATTAAGTTTGGAGATAGCATACCTTGTAAAGCTTTTTTGCACTTTCTCGATTCTAACTACTGCCGTTAAATAATGTGGGTTCCAAACCACAGAACAATACTCTAAGATCGACCTTACCATTGAGAAAAAAAGACTGCGTAACGTAAAAATGTCTGAAAATTAACGGGCATTTCTTTTTATGAACCCTAGCATAGAGTTCGATTTACTTACTGAAAAATCAATGTGTGATTTAAATGTTAATTTGTCATCCAGGATAACACCTAGATCTTTTTTTTTTTGAATGACTCGTTGCAGAGTTTTATCTTGCAAACCATAGCTAAATTGAATGATATCTTTTTTCCTGGAGCAGGAAAGAACTTGGCATTTGGATACGTTCAAATGCAGAGAATTTAATACACACCATTCGGAGAGTCTAGAAAAATCGTCTTGAAGAAGGATACAGTCTTGACAAGTATCTATTTTTCTATAAAGCTTTAAGTCATCAGCGTATAAAAGGCACTGAGAATTTGTAAAAATCTCAGAAATATCATTAATAAATAAAAGGAATAACAGAGGGCCGATGTGGCTTCCTTGCGGAACTCCTGAAGGAACATGAATATAGTCTGAAAAAGAACTCTCAATTTTTACAATCTGCACTCGATCTGTTAAATAAGATTCTATCCACTTAAGGAGGTTCGAGTGAAATCCTAGATATCCAAGTTTAAGAAGAAGAAGCTTGTGGCTTACTCTATCAAAGGCTTTAGCAAAGTCCGTAAAGATAGTATCAGTTTGGGAGTTTTTCTCAAAGTTTGATAGAACCTAATTGACAAAAATTGTAAGATTTGTTGTAGTAGACCTTCCTTTTATTAATCCGTGTTGGTAAATTGATACATGCTCATGCACAACGAAGAATATCTTGTCGGAAATTATTTTTTCGAAAAGCTTGGGTATAGTTGAGATCTTACAAATTGGTCTATAATTTGAAATATCTTGCTTGGAACCCGCTTTATAGATAGGATTTAGAAATGATACTTTCCATTCATTCAGAAATAATCCACTTTGAAGAGAAATATTAAATAATATTGATAATGGTTCTGCTAGAGAAGCAGCTACATTTTTTAGTAGACATGGTGATAATCCATCAGGTCCAGGAGACTTGGAGTCAATTTTTTAAGTGACTCTCTTCACAATAGATTTTTATGTCCAAAAATGAGATCGCTTTATTATGTTCATTCTCAACCGTGAACTGAACTTTTGGGTGAAATGCGTTGAGGATCTGCAGTACCTTGTTAATATTTCTTTTATCCATAATGGCAAAAATATCATCCACTTATTTTGAAATAGACGTAGGTTTCTCTTCGATACAATTAAAACATTCATCTAAAATATGATCTACTACTAGATCTGCAATTGTGGGTGATAAATGGTTACCCATAGACATTCCAAAAATTTGTTTAAAAATATCGTTTTTGAATTGTAAATAGTTGTTTTCCTTAAGGCAGAAGTCGAGGATCTCAAGAAATTTATTTTGGTTGGTTTTTGTATTTTTACTGATTAAATCCCATTTCTTTTTTACTATGGTGATGGCTAGTAGTATGTGAATGTTTGTAAAAAGTGACACTGCACCATACGAAACTAAAACATCATTGCACCTTAATTTAATATTTTTGGCTTTTTCAACAAATTCAAACGAATTTTTGACAGAGTATACTGAATTTCTTGTCGCGCACTGTAAAATTTTTCCAACCTCATGGCAATTTCATAGATGACGTAATGGGACGCAGAGACGTGTTCGCCTTATGAATTTTTGGTAGGCCGTAAATGGATGGAAGTTGTGCCGTGTAAGTGGTCATCTTTGCCTTTTCTCGATCTTCAATGTAGTTGTTGTTTTTAAGCCACTTAAGGAAATCATTGTTGCTAGTTTTTAACGTTATTGTTGGATTATTCCTGACTTGTTGCTATCAGACAATAATTCAGACATCTTCTCTTCATACTCTGTACGCTCCATTGCAACTGTGACGTTACCTTTCTCAGCTAGTACAATGACAATGTTTCTGTGCTGCTTGAGAAAGTTGATTGTTTTTTTTGTTTACATTTAGCAAATATTTAGCAAATCGATAATTTTTTGGTGGCGTTTGGACGAGTGTAACATGTTGCTGTATTGTGCTCTCATAAGTTCTTGTTGTCTTTCGTCCTGCATGCCGCGAATTACTTCTTCCCAATCGGCTGTTAATTGAAAAAGAGGAAAAATTTGTTTATCAACCGGGAGTGTGAACTTTTTGCCCAGTGATAAAAGCCATTTAACTTTCAAAGGGAACTCAATATCGGTCCGGTTAACAAACTATTTTTCATGCATTTCAATGATAAATTCTTTCCATAGTGACGATTTGAGAATGTCAATTTTGTGTACATTTGATTGTTGTTTTTTATTATATGTGTCTCTATAAACTTGTTTTTGTTTTTTTTTTGTAAATTGTTTATATTCGTTTTGGGATAGATTTTCTTTCATGCGTTGGTCAGGCAGTCGAAGAGAATTATTTGTGCGTCTTATTTTGTGGTGGATTTCAGAAATTTGAATGTTAGATCTTTTTGAGGGAATTTTAGCTCTATTTTTCCGTAAATTTCAAAGGATTCTTTGTATTCTTTGATGTAAATAGTACTTTTTTTTCTTAAAAATTTAACAATCATATATTCTTTAAATGTATTGAAACAGGTCGCTGCTTTTACTAACTTTAGATATCCTGTAATCATAGTCAACTTCCAAACTAATTTCTTCCAAATTTAACACAAAATATCTCATTTTCATCTTAACATTACTCCCTTGTTTGAGTTTCCCTTATACAATTTAGTTGAGTTCCTAAAAACACTTTCTTGGACCATATTACGTGTCAAAGTACAATATGTGGCTTTTATAATAGTTAATTTTCTTAATCCCTTTTTCTTAACCCGTCGCACGTGCCATGGTATTATAATGGGTGAGTGATTTGGTTTTTAGCAAAATCACCACCGTTGCTGCCACCGAGTCGGCTGCACGTTTGTTTAATGCTCAAAATTTCTCTTTTACTCCTCCTTATAGTACACACTTCATTTGGATTAAAACAATATCATGAGGTTTCCAGAAAGATGGGTGCACCATCAAAATCAACCCTCAATTCAGCACACCATCTTCAAATTTATGTGTCCTTAAACAGGACATGCCACGTGTGCTTCCTCATAACTTCTTACCTATTACATTGTACACACTACACACTTTATCTATATTATAGTTAACTAATACCTAACCTATAGAAAATTTTACTGGTGGTAACCAGTGGTGGTAACCAGTAACCATTACGACTTAGACGTTGATAGGTTAGAGTGTGGAACACGCAGATAAGCGCATTTGGATTATTAAAATTATCTTATTTTAGTTTAACAAAACTTGGCAGTATGAATTTCAGTTTTGTTTCTAACTCTGATTTTATTAAGTGCAGCGGAAAGAGAGTAAAAATACGGGATGTCTTAGTTATCAGTCTTGTCTCTAAACTTTAAGTAAATTGATCTAAAAATTAAACTTAAAAATTCTCTTCAATCTTAGCACAGGATAGCCAGGAGA
This sequence comes from Philhelius pedissequus, assembly GCA_910595825.1. Taxonomy (NCBI): domain Eukaryota; kingdom Metazoa; phylum Arthropoda; class Insecta; order Diptera; family Syrphidae; genus Philhelius; species Philhelius pedissequus. The sequence goes on from OU343162.1 coordinate 46,662,285, forward strand.
AAAAGAATTAACAAAAGGAGCCGAAAATATTAAGCGTAAATTTGGTTTGAACTAGAGTGAAAATATCACTGTGTAGCCTTGAGAGTTATTAAACACGGCAGACGGTTCCGAAATTTTGGTAAAAGCAGTCTAAGGCATTTAGTCTCCAATAGGCGTTTTTCGCCTCACGTGAGGAGCTCTGATAGCTCTGAGTGAAAAAACAAATACACAGAATATTTTTTGACAACTCAGACTCTGCTCTGAACTAAAAGAAAGAAAAACGCCTAATATAGTCTGGTAAGGAATGATAATAGTTCTTAAATTTGTCGAGATTTCTGGAAGAATTAAAGAAAACGCCAATTATAATATAAGGGGGGGGGGGTATTTCAAGACCATTGTGAAACTGAAAAGATATGTACGTATAAGCTTATGATATAAAAAAACAATTCGATTGAAGTTTAGTCGGATTTAATTGTTACGGATTCTGCTTAGTCACCAAAGAGCTGTAAGCCGATGAAATTTTTTGGCTGTCGTGCTTACGATTCATATTATTTTTGTTATTAATAATATGAAGCTTTTCTAGAGTATACCACTTGTAGACATGTTTCTCCCTTTCCAGGATTCCCACTCTGTCAAAATCTGGTTTGTGTCCACGCTCGATGGAGTGCAAGGCCAAATTCGTCTTCCCAGTGCTTTTTAAATTAATGTCGGATTTGTGGTTTGAAATTCGTTGACGAAGAAGTTGTTTCGTTGTACGGATATAGGAAAGATTGCAATTTTTCGTCCGCAGTCGAAAATATGAAAAGTGGTTCTATAGGCTGTACCGTTAATAAGTACCTACGCAAAATAAAATATTTGTGTACTTAAAAGAGGACTGTACCAATTTAACAACACAGACATTTACTTATAAAAATTCTTGGAGCCGTTTTCGAGAAATAAATTTTTTTAAACGGATTTCTTAACATCTGTATGAAAGTTACCGTTGTTTTTTATTTGAGGAATGTATTTTTTTAGCTATTCAAGATAATGTCAAAAAACTAACATGTACGAAGTTTTAAAATTTCAAATATATTGAGTCGTTTTCGAAATTTTGGGTTTTCAAAAAAAAATGTTTTTTTAATTAAAAATAAAAAAATTGGTTTTGAAAACATTTGTTTTGCATTAGTTTTTAAACTTTCTAGAGCGTATGTATAAAAAATTAGAAAAAAATCAAATGAACCGTTTTCCAGAAAATCTAAAACCAAAAAAATTAAAAAACGTGTGGACATACTACTGAAAAAACATTATATACAAAGTTTTAAGCAAATCCATCCAACCCCTTAAGCTGTAGACTCGAGAGAGACAGACAACATACAGACGGAATTGAGGGACCCACATTTTTGGTGTTCTCTATGATCGTAATGTCATGTTTGATTGTTAAATTTTTTTTACGAATACATAACTTGACTTATAGTACCTATAATCGAAAGTAAAAAGGAATTAAGTTGGTTTTTAGGATGTAGGTATTTAAAAAACTGTGAGCAAGAACTAGATTAAAAACTAGAACCTTTGCAAATGAAATTAACAAAAACTTTTCGATTTCGACAGAGGTCAATTTATTGTTGAAATTATGGCGGACTCAACAGCGGACATATGAACATCTTCATTATCAACGGCAACACTAATTTCTATTGCTTGTCACACATGGCAGGTTAGGGTTTTGCAAGCTGTCATCGGAAATGTGCTTTCAGCCATTCTTTTTCCATCATCAACTTTCTCATTCGATCGATTGCCTTCAGCGCAGCAAGAACTACCTCAAATTATGAATTAGAAGTTTTAGTAATAAAGTTTATTTTAATTGATAGAGGAATCTTTTTATTTGAAGGGTACAGCGAAACATCCTCTAAAAAATTATAAACTTAGAAAACGCGTAAGAAAAAAAACACAATTCTTGTGTCAATCGAACAAAAAGAAAAATCATCGAAGGAAGATTGCAACATAAAATTATTCTTGTCATCGATCATAAATTAAATTCCGGATAAAAATATTGAATCAAGCCCATTTTCCAATACCTGAATAACCTTACCATCGAAACTGTGTGTGAAATGCGAGAAGGAAGTTATATGGCTAAAACTGATACAAAAATAAATTTCACCAGCAGTTTTGAGTCATTCTCGAAATACTGGTTAAAATAGTTTTTCTTTAAAATACCCTCTATTTAAATAGTCAGCCACGAATCATCCTGCCACTTGGAAAAGTTATTCAGCTGTAGTGGTAAATTAAGAAATATCGAAAACACTTCGTTATGGTACTCGAAGCTTCCTTAAAAAAAACATGACGAATTTAATTTTACATCAAATCAATACTTTCGCTATAGGAAACTATTCAAATAAATAATACCCACAGGATTCAATAGTCCATGGCAATGCAGAATAATCCTGAGAAACTTTGAATCTATTGATTTAAACCTTTATACTTATACTTATTCCTCAAAAAAAAAATATAAGAAGAAAAATTGATTTATTAAAACTTTAAAAAGTCGCGTGAATTATTTAAATGGGAGATCATTTAATTCCGATTTGTCTCTCTGCCTGTGTCTGTGGTAAGTATACTAGAGCGTTATAGAAAATGTTAAAGAGGAAAAAAAATTATATCTTTGTATTTGTACTATCCTAGCTCAAGGTATTGGAAAGTTATTCATGTGCATATTATTAAGGAAGATGCATGGTTGATTTTATGTATCTACAAGTCTACCAAACACGAGGACGGTAAGGCATGGTCCTCCACTATAGTCAAATCGGGTATTTTAAATGTAAGCACACCCTTTAGACCAGAAATCCACTTAAGATGCAACGAACTCTTTTGCCATTCTACCTGTTCTTCTTCTGAATCTGATCTAATCCTTAAACGTTTGCCTTTGGCATTTTAACGTTTTTTTTGGCAAGGATATTGGTCATGATAGAGGAGATACATATGTATAAACTAAATGGGTTTTTAGCTAACACAAAGATATATATATATTTTGTTTCAGCTTAGGAGAAACACAAATATTAACAAATTTTAAGGAGAGAAAGTTTTGTTTTTTTTTCTTGTTTGGGTGAATAAAAACTCGGACTTGTCCACAGTAACTTTTGCATAGTTTTTTTTTTTGACAGTTAAAACTTTTGCATTTTTAAACTACTACCGGGTATCTTATACTATGTTCCCACCAAACTGAAATCTGAGATTTCAGCAGGAAGCTTTCGAGATTTCAAATTGTCAAAATTGACTCGTTCACCATGAATGGCCTGGATCGGTACTGGGATTTCATTGTGATTTCAACGAAATCTCGGATTTTGAAATTCCAAAACTATATAGTGAAATGCGAAGATTTGGCCAGAAATCTACGAAATCCGAGAGTTCGTTTCGGTGGAAACCTAGTGTTATAATACTTTTGTTCATTTTAAATAAAATATTACCACAATGTGGATGGCTTGATCGCCGAAAACTGGCTAAATACTAAGGTTCAGTGTTTCAGCGTGAAACTATTGTATTATTTCAAGGTTGTCTCTTGAAAAATGTTTTTCAGTCAATCAATATTTCGAGTAAATTCAATAAATTGGTATAGATATCTGCTAGAGTGATTAAATCAGTAAATATTTCTGAAATATATTTGTCGGCAATCAATACAAATCATAGTGAGAAAGTATGGAAAAGTCGCCATATTTATTTCGAATATGAAATGGCGATTTATATAGCTATTTGGCACATTCAATTCGAAAGATTTTTTACACTTGAAATAAAACGTATTAATAAAATTCCATTGTATAACAGTTATAACAATTCTATAAGAATTGTTTGAAAGTAAAATACTTAAAACCTGCCTTGAGTTGGGTCTTGATAAAAAAATTATATTCCAGATGTTCTTCTAACCATGCATGTCATGTCTATATAAACTAACTACCTAAGGATAATTCTCCATTGAAAAACTGCTTTCCATAGTTAACTCGTAGTTAATTTATTTGCAGAATTAAAAACTCTGACTTAACTCATAGTTAACCCAGGCACAGAAAATTTGGCCCCAAGGAGTTAAGTCGACCTGCCTTGTTCAGTGCGGAAAGTTGTCAGACATATTTTCGGGCCTCTTATTTGCTCAGACGCCATTGCTATAGAACTAATACATGCAATTGGTGACTAATACATCAACAAGTTTTTATGGATGATTTGGCTGGCATACTGTGGAGGACATATTGGTTCAACAAGACAGTGCAAACGACTATACAGCTTACGGGCAAAGGAATTTTCAAGGTACGTTTTTAAAAGAATAAACCAGTGACTCCGGAATCTATCAAAAGAGAATATCCGACAAGTATTAAAAATATGACAAAAAGTAGTGAAATAGGTAATTATCCAATACCAATTTCAAATATAAAAGGAGATAATTTGAAGGACCAAATGAATCATTAAAAAAATTATATTATGACAACATGTGTTATGGTTTTTTACTTGCGATTATAGGTACTATCAGGCAAGTTATGTATTCGTAAATTTTTTTTTTCTGACAATCAAACATGACATAACGATCATAGAGAACACCAAAAAAGTGGGTCCCCCAATTCCGTCTGTCTGCCTGTCTGTCCTCGAGTCTACAGCCTAAACGCTTTCAAAAATTTGCTTCAAACTTGGTACATATTTTGTTTTTCGGTAATATGCCCACACGTTTTTTTCATTTTTTTTAAAGACGACAAATAACAGTAGCTTCCATACATTTTTTTGGCCAAAAACAAAAATCTTATTTGTCTCAAAAACGGCTCCAACGATTTTTATAAAAAAAAAAGAGTTCATTAATGAAGGGAAAGGGTACCTTTTAATATTTTTCTTTTTGGAAAAAAATTGTTATTTTTGGTACCTCTAGTAGAAAAATTTTTTTGGTATTCGATTTTCTCGGAAACGGTTACTCTGATTTTCTCGAAATTTTTCAGGCAAAAGCTCATAGTAAGTTTAAAGCTTAAACACCAAAAGTTTAAAAAAAAAATTTTTTTTAGAAATAATTTTTTTTTTTGAAAATTCAAAATTTTGAAACGACTTAATAGATTTTTTCGAAGCTTCGCATATAGTAGGTTCTTGACATTATCTTGAATGGTAAGAAATCTATTTTTCTAAAATAAAAAAACAACGGTACTTCCCATACAAATGTTAAAAAACCGTTAAGAAAAAAATTTATTTCTCGAAACAGCTGCGAGAATTTTTATAAAAAAATGTGTGTTTTCTTAAATTAGTACAGTTCACTTTTAAGTATCAAAATACTTCCTTTTGCCAACTTATTAACGGTACTTCCCATAGAACCACTGTCCATATTTTCGACTTTCTCAATATTGGATGAACCGATTAAAATAATTTTTTTTATACAAATGCTCCCTAAAATTGTTAAGAAAACTGCGTACCCAAATTTTCAAAAAAAAGTTTTTCTATTTTTAAAAAATAAATAAATTTTTTTTTTTTGAAAAATCGATTTTTCAAAAACAGAATTTTTTTTTAAATTTGAATTTTACATGTATATTAATAATATCTTCAAAATGGCATTTTAAATTCTTTTTCTAAAAATGTTTTCAAAATTTTATACCTAAAAAATTAATTTATAAAAAAACCGCTCCAACGATTTTTGAATTTTTTTTTTTGATATTTTCTTATTTATCCATGAATTCAAATTGCATCTTTGTTTTCCCCCAAACTATAACGACAAGCAATATAAACACATTTAATTATGTATATTATCCATTTATATCTACCTTATTATTATTTCCTTTTTACGAATTTTTGCGTACGTCACTTAATACTAAATACAATGTAGGCCCTCATACATTTATATGTACATATGTGTCTTTAAAAATCACACGAATCTTATGTATGCATATTGCACCTAAATGATGAAGTTGTATATATATAGCTACCTACAAACCTACACCCTTCATTTTCATTACTATATGTGCATGTTTACATACTTAGGTTCCATCTTAATTTATATGTATGTAGATACATTTTACTCTCCCAACTTACATAATTAAAATCCATAACTTATATTTAAATATACATTTGTACATAGGTAATGTAACTATTCCTTGAATCATGCATTCGATAAATCATTATACTAAGCATCAATGTAATCTTACCTACATAGGATTTACGTCTGCATAGGATAACTACACTAACTAAGCCAGTAGTTCAGAATCTAAGATTTGATTTCGGCAGATAGCTTATTACGATTTCGTGTCTTAAAAATATAAAAACATTTTATTCCCTGAAATTTACGCCTAAACTACGTTCATGTGTGTTTGTATAGATATCTTGAAATTCAAATCTCAAATACAAAAAAACATACTCACGAGTGGAAGATATTAATTAACACAGAAAAAGCTTTTCACCTAAAATGCTGAAATTTGAAAATGGACCTGTTCATTACGAAAAGCTCACATTGGTAGATTTAATTGAAATTTTAACGAACCCCCTGACATTTCAAGACCAAGAAACTATATCTACTGAGAAATATCTAGAAGATTTGGATAAAAATCACTGAAAGGCGAGATTACATTTCGGTGGATAATGTGAGAAGGAGTCTGGGTGCAATTTTGTAAATCTTGCAACAAAGACAACAAACGCCAGTTGACCACATTTTTATGTAAACGTCAATGGTAACCCTCCGGAAACAATAATGCAGAAAGTAGTGAATCTAATGAGAAGCCTCTGCTAATGAGTATCGCTCGCACATCATGGAATTCACACATTTTTTTTCTCAAATTTCTCAGGTTAAGGAAACATGAATTGCTTATAAAACTAGGTAGACACGAGTACTATGGGCAGCGGCGTAAAATAGGTCATTAATTTAGATGTTACGAAAATAAATACGAATACAAACAAAAAAATTATAATTAACATAACTTTGATGAAAAGTTAGACATATATTTGAAAATAAGTCCTTCAAAACCTGCCAGCTATTATTTTTTTATGCGTAAGAGTTTCGACGATTTTGAGCGAAAATAAATCAAACGTCTTTGGTTGCCATTTCAAATTACAAAACCGCGTAATACCTCATCTAGAATATTTTCCCCCAGCAAAGTCAAAGCGGATAGTGTTGTGTCATGTGGCCCTGAATAGCCCACTATTTAAATTATGACATTTCAGTGGTATTTTTTGAATTATTATCTAAACAAAATTATTGTCTCCACCGACTTACACATAGAAACTTAAAAAAAGCTTCATACAAAAAAAATCGGGATTACGCGCCCTATTTAAGGATTTCGAGTATAATTTCCTGAACAAAACAAATACACAATATCTTAAAATATACTAGATACAAAATATTTCATTCAATTATATAAAGTTTCAAAAGAATTCAGTCACATTCAATTCCAATTCAGATACATAGGTTGCGACAACAAAACGATAAACAAGGAAATATGTCAGGGTCACCATTGGGATTAAAAGGATGCCTTCAATTCGATACGAGTACAAAGTTTGCCTCTATCGATCTAATCGAACGGAAACCACTCAACAACCAACAAATTTCGATTTTGTATCCTATTCTGCAAATGCTTTGAGCTCGAAAGCTATCTATTTAAAATACACTCCGAAACACTTGATAGATTTTATGGATGTATATTAAATTTTTCACTTAAATTTAAATAAAAACTAAATGTTTTTTCTGGGCAATTCTATCTACGCATACATATACATCTGGGCCCAAATTCCGCAAGCGTGAGTCTTGTCAGTGTACACAGAAAGTTGTGTACACACACATACAATTTTCCGATTCCGCAAGGATGTGATCCATTTTTATTTGACAGTTAACGTGTACACAGATAGGCAAATTTATTCACGCATATTTCGATGGTGAATAATTTTTTTGCACATAAAAGCATTCACGGTTGCGGAATTGGGCCCCTGGATACCTTGTGTGTTTTGTACATTCCCGCCCGAACAAGTTTTTTTTTTAACATTAAGCTATAGTAATTGACTTTTTTATTGAAAAAAATGTCCACGTTTTTAATTAAAAAAAACTCCTTTAAGGTGCTACTAGAAGGTAAACGTAAAGTCGACTCCACGCAACAACTCTGTGATTTAAAAATGGCGTCAAATCTGTCACATAGTTATCAAGTCGTATAACCGTCATTGCATTACCACATCAACACTATGTCTTAAGAGTCAAAACGGTGACTGTCTTCACTTTTCAATGTTGCCGCAGTGTATCAAACATATTTGTGTTGACATTTATTTTGTTTCATTATTTTATAAAAAAACAAATAGCTTCAACTTGCTTTAATTTTCAAAGAAACCGATAAAAAAAAATTAGAAATGCTCTGAAAAATTTGATTTAAGAGCAACTGGGTGATATTTAGAACGAAATACACTATTTGTTCTAAAATTTAATTCTTCGATCATCGGTCAAGCTATAAACTATCAAATTTAAGCGAAGGATGTCTACGATGTCGGTGGATTAAAAAACCTTTTAAAAATCGATATTTTTACATTTTAACTTGCGATTATAGTTATCTACTATACGGCAAGTTATGCAATCGTGGAAAAAAAAGTTTTGAGATAAGAATCAAACATGACATTACGATGATAGCGAAGACGAAAAAAGATGGTCTTAAAATTCTGTCCGTCTGTATGTATGTCTGTCAGTCTGTATGTATGTATGTATACCTACAGCCCAAACGGGTTGCTTCAATCTTGGTATATAGAGTTTTTTAGGTATTGTACAGTAGGGAAATTGAATTTTTTTTTTAGCTCAACAAATAACTGTACCTGCCATATAAACGTTACGTTAAAGCTTATTTTGCCCGAAAGCGGCTCTAACGATTTTGATTAAGAAAAATCAGTGCAGCTGTTTAGGTACGACCGATCATATGGTTGGAAAAAATGTCTAAAAACCGTACTTTCCATAGGACCGTTTTTTTTGTTGCTTTCGATTATCTCATAAATGGCTTAACCGAAATTTCGCACATATAAAGTAAGGCCAATTTATACTGCATAATAATATTTTTAATTATTTTTTTTTCTATTTTCAAACGCATTTGAAAAAAAATAACTATGAATTTGCGTTTTTGACTTTTTTTTTTAAATGTTTTCAAAAAGTATAAAAAACAAACTTTTTTTTCTCAAAAACCGCTCCACAGATTTTTAAAATGTTTTTCTCATAAATTCAAATTTATCCAAGAAATAAAATGGCCTACTTTTTTTGAGCTCAAATTAGTTTAAATATTTATTTCAGAATTTTGAATTATTTTTTCTTTGATTAAGCCGATTTAGTCTTTTGTTTTTAAGTTTATATTATTAAATATTTAAGATTGTCATACTAATTAAAAAAAAAAATTAGGGAAATTTGTATTAATAAAAATTAATTAAAAAAACGACTTTAAAAATATATTTAGATTTTTAATAGAAATCTTTTGCATAAGATGCGATCGAACATAAGAGCAAGTTCGTGCGATCCAATCATTTTATTTTTACTGCATTGAAGAAAAGCAATTTAAAAACTCGATAAATAGTCCAATGTCCATGCCGACAACATCTGAACGATGTAGAGATTTTTGCTTTTGTAAATAACTGTAAATAGGGCTAATAGCCAATGATGTTGTGCAATATTTTGCACAATTATATTGCGCGTCTAGGGAGCGCTTAAGTACTCGGACATAGTCAAACAGTGCTTTTGTCAATAACTACATAGACGGGCTTGCATCATTCTTGTGATCTACAACATTTTATGCATTGACATGAAGAACGGTGTGGCTGAAAGTTTTTTTCGGTGACGTCAGTGAATCAACGTGTTTATCATTTACGTTGACGCTTGTCTACCTAATACTATTGACGAGCATTGACATACTAGATATGCTAGTTGTGATTCATTTCCATACAATATTTGCAAACAATATGGTTCCCTACTTTCAGCGACTATTTCAGGCCAAGCCGCGATAGGAAAAACCAAATTCAGCACCATCTGTTGTTGATATTACCTTTCTTCAAATTTTAGACAAAGAAACTGGAGCTATCTACTGGCACATAGTAATGGGTTTTCCAATAAGAGGTGTTATTTTGATATTCAAAAAAAGAAATGCGTTGTTGAAGCGTGTATCGTTCCATTTTTATTAATAACGTAGTTTCTACTTGTCAAATGTCAAAAAATGACAGCTTCAAAAGTGACAGCTACCGAATTAGCGGGCTATTCAAAATAACACCTCTTATTGGAAAACCCCTTATAAGAAGCCCTGTCATCTAGTGTTTGTTAGAAAGTTAACTATTGATGTAGTGCTATTTAATTTAAGCTTATATTACGCAGTATTTTGCGTTAAATTCTATAAAATTGATCCGTTTCGTTTTTATCATAGATTTTTGTTCATAATGTACAAAAAATAACCAAACTCTGGCAGACGACTTTTTAATTTATAGTTATATATGATTTAAAAATCTTAATAATTGTAAAAGTATGATTTAAAAAAAATATAAATCAAAGTATCTATCTATCTTATTCTTTTATCGAAAAGTTGAAACAAAATATGAAATGTAATTTCAACTTATAAAGGGTGATTTTTTGCTACTTGGTTTTTGACGTTTATATTTTTGACAGATCACACATGACAAATTCCACGAACATTTGACATTTCGATTCAGTATTGTTTGCCATTTCATCATGAATATACTTACGCCTGAACAACATTTGCAAATTATTGAAATTTATTATCAAAATTCGTGCTCTGTGAAATATGTGAAAAATGCAAAATTGTCTTCAGCGACGAGGCTCATTTTTGGCTAAATAGATACGTGAATAAGCAGAATTGCCGTATTTGGAGTGAAGAGCAGCCAGAGGCAATTCAGCAGCTACCAATGCATCCCGAAAAATGCACTGTTTGGTGCGGTTTATGGGCAGGCGGCATCATTGGGCCGTACTTCTTCAAGGACGATGAAGGCCGCAGGGTTACGGTCAATGGAGAAAGGTACCGTTCGATGATAACAGATTTTTTTTTGCCGAAAATGCAAGAATTGAACTCGGTCGACATGTGGTTCCAACAGGACGGTGCCACATGCCACACTGCACGCGAAACCATGCATCAATTGAGAGGCGAATTTGGTGAGCAGTTGATCTCACGTTTTGGCGCAGTCAATTGTCCACCAGGATCATGTGATTTGACCCCGTTAGACTATTTTTTGTGGGGTTTGTCTATGGGGACAATCCAAAGACGATTGCTGCCTTGGAAGCCAACATTGAACGCGTCATTGGTGAGATTCCGGCCGAAATGTGTGAAAAAGTTTGCCAAAATTGGACCTTCAGAATGAACCACCTGAAGCGTAGCCGCGGGTAACATTTAAGTGAAATTATTTTTAAAAAGTAAATGGCAGAAATTGATTTATCGATCCAAATAAAAATTTCATTCAGTTTTTACAAGTTTCTGTGTTTTTTTGAATTTTCAAAAACCAAGCTCTTAAAAAATCACCGTTTATTACGCAGTGTGTGTTAAGTTTTATTCGTTTAGTCGGAAAGTAAAAAAAAACTAAATTGATATTTGATCTAGCTTTAATCGTATTTCGTTCATCTGCAAAGAACAATAATATATGTTTATTGTTTTCTGTAGAAAATAGAGCAAGGGTAATTTTTGGATTCGTGTAGGGATTTCCTTGAAAATCAAAAATTCCTTAAGCACTGGCTTGACTTGATAATATTCTTAACTGCCGCAAGAACTGAAATGGTCGCTAGTAATGCTTTTTTCAAAAGGAACCATCGCGAAGTTGGCTCCTAGCAGTCCATATCTAGTACGTCAATGGTGACGATAGTATATCGAACAATAATAATTACGACTGTGACATTAATCAGGAGAGTCGGAGTTTGAGACTACATTATATTTGTCTTTTAGGTACATCAGCTGCAAGTTGCAATGCAGATGCTTTGAGTGGTCAGAGGAGTAATGTAATGTTGTGCCGGCATGACCCATATGCGAAATCTTGTTCTAATTTATTATGTGGCCGAATGGACTTCAGTTTGCAGACATGCATTTTAACAAAACTACCTACAATCAGATAGAAACTGACAATCTTGTGGTGGTCCTAATGGCATGAGGTCAAAGTGTACTAACGAAGGAGTTCTGACGCTGTTAGTCGATAAATTGTGTTCTATTGAAAATAAGTCTAAAGTGACAGATGGAGATCTAGTTGAGTTGAGAGGTTATTTTGTTTTAAGCCCAAAACTCGTACACAGATGTGGTGTGACATTTTATATATATTTGAGTCTGAGTAGATACGATTTAATGGAACTACTAGATAGGTAAAGAAAGCTTTTTAAATTTTTAATTGTATTGCCGTGCAAGCACAACTAGCTCTATAGAACCGTTTGCAAGTAAAAAGACAGTCACAAGCTCCACAATGAGTCAAAGTAGAAGGATTAACTTTGGTTCTTTTGAAGGATTATGTTAAGCTCTTCTGTGACTTTTTACATATAGGTAAAAATTTTATAGAAAATTTATTTCCACATCTCGTTATGTAGATATATGCGTTATCCCAAATGGCACGGAGTAGATATGTATTTATTTCACAAAAGTCAGAAACATTTGTATTACCATTATCGCGTGCATTTATTGCATACAGTTTCAGCCCTTTAAGACGACATATTATTATATCATTTATAAAAAAAAACTTTCTCTGTAACTGTAAGACTTATCTATGTAGCTAAGCCCTTGCTATTTGGAGCACAGAATCAACATAATTTTAAAATGCCACCGAAGCAGCAAGAAGTGCAAGCTAAGCCAACAAGTGGCCCCTGACGCCCGACATGGAAAAAAGTCACATAAAGATATATATCATCTGGAGTTCGTGTGTATGCAAAATGAAAATCCGTAACATAAGATGTATTGCGTTGTCCCCAAAAGATTTATAAGGCTAATTACTTCTGCTGTTCTGTTCTGGTTTTTTGTCTTCACAAGCACGAGTGCTTACCCTCTAGTGCAGACTGCAGAATGAATACTGAAATTGAAAGGCGTATTCTTTTGTTCTTCTTTGATGTGTGACCTCTTTTTTAAGACTTGAAACAGTTTGTTTGTAGTATTACTTTATGTATCTTTTTAAGTAACAATTTATTTTGTCTAACAAAATTATTAAAAATAATTATAAAAAATAGATATTAAATGCTTTTTAATTAAATGCCTTTTTTTAAATACCATTTTTACTTGCGATCATAGGTACTAAAAGGCAAGGTATGGATTCGTGCAAAAAAAAATTCTAACAATCAAACATGACATTACGATCATAGGGAACACCAAAAACGACTCCAATGATTTTTATAAAAAAAATCTCTTCATTAAGGAAGGAAAGGGGTACATTTTAGTAATTTTTTTTTTGAAACAAATTGTTAGTTTTTGTACCTCTGGTAGTACCATTTTTTTGGTTTTCGATTTTCTAAAAAACGGTTGATTTGATCTTTTTAAAATTTCTTATAGAAACGTTCCTATAAAGTTTAAACATTAATGTAAACAAAAAAGTTTGAAAAAAATTTTTTTTTTTGAAAACTCAAAATTTTGAAAACCACTTGATGGATTTTTTCGCAACTTCGTACTTGGAAGCTTTTTGACATTATCTTGAACAGTTAAAAAAAACTATATTCCTAAAATAAAAACCAACGGTACCTCCCACACAAATGTTAAAATAACCGTTAAGAAAAAAATTTATTTCTCGAAAACGGCTCAAAGAATTTTTATAAAAAAATGTGTGTGTTCTTATATTTTTACAGTCCACTTTTAAGTATAAAAATATTTTATTTTGCGTACTTATTAACGGTACTTCCCATAGAACCACTGTCCATATTTTCGACTTTCTCTATATTGAATGAACCGATTAAAATAAATTTTCTTATACAAATGCTGCCTAAAATTGTTAAGAAAACTGCGTACCCAAATTTTCAAAAAAAAGTTTTTCGATTTTTAAAAAAATAAATAATTTTTTTTTTTGAAAAATCGATTTTTCAAAAACAGATTTTTTTTTTAAATTTGAATTTTACATGTATATGAATAATATCTTCAAAAAATTCTTTTTCTTAAAATGTTTTCAAAATTTTATACCTAAAAAATTAATTTATTAAAAAACCGCTCCAACGATTTTTGAATTTTTTTTTTGATATATTCTTATTTATCCATGAATTCAAATTGCATCTTTGTTTTCCCCCAAACTATAACGACTAAGCAATATAAACACATTTAATGATGTATATTATCCATTTATTTCAACCTTATTATTATTTCCTTTTTACGAATTTTTGCGTACGTCACTGAATACTAAATACAATGTAGGCCCTCATACATTTATATGTACATATGTGTCTTTAAAAAACACACGAATCTTATGTATGCATATGATGAAGTTGTATATATATAGCTACCATGATGAAGATGTATATATATAGCTACCTACAAACCTACACCCTTCATTTTCATTATTATATGTGCATGTTTACATACTTAGGTTCCATCTTAATTTATATGTATGTAGATACATTTTACTCTCCCAACTTACATAATCAAAATCCATATTAGATTTAAATATACATTTGTAGGTAGGTACCTATGTAACTATTCCTTGACTCATGCAATCGACAATTCATTATACTAAGAATCAAGGTAATCTTACCTACAGAGGCTTTAAACCTGCATAGGATAACTACACCTAACTAACTAAACCTCAATGGTTAGATACATTAAAATTGTTAGCTACAAGAGCAAGTTCGTGCGATCCAGTCGTGCATTTTATTATAATAACCCTCACGAAAAAATGTGTATTCTACATTGATTGAATGTATGTTGAATTTAACCATTAGTCTTGTTTCACATGCACATGAACCAGGATGAATTAACACGGTGCATTGTAGCTTACACAATGTTCTAAAATGTTTAGCTTAGATAAGGCAGTATTACTCTTGCATGCGAACAAGGATAGAATACTTACTGTCACTTTAAAAAATATGCTCAATCTAGTATAATTAACGTGATCCCATTGTACAATTAAACCAATATCTATGTTACTTTGAACTGAGAACACAAATTAATTAGCATGACACAATGAAATGTCTGCATATAGCTAATTGTGTAATCTACTTATTAAAAATGTTTTATAGTACAACGTAAAATCAACTGGCTATGTATTAAAATTGAAAGTTTCTAGAGAACATGCTTTATGCTAGGCCTGGCAACGAGTTCGAGAATAGAACGTATTTTTTGGTACCAAAATTCGTCTCGCTGGTCTCGGTGGCTTGGTTTCGGTTTTTGTATTTAATTATTTGCTTAGTGCTCAAAAGTTTTCTTGCGAAATATTCTATGCGCGATTAAATATCAAACCGCACATTATTATACTCAGTTAGGCACACTACAAAATCAAGACGAGAATACGTACGATTTATATGAATAGAAATCGATCATTTTTCAGACTTTCCGGAAAATGCTCATTTTAATACTTTAAGATGACACTTGGAAAAAATACGATCCAAACTTCAAGATATTGTTTATTGCCTCTGTCAAGTCATTAACTGTAAAGATCCATTGAAGGATGGCTGCAATTTAATTGGATTAAAAAACTTCTACAAAGCTCAAATTTTACCTCAGAAAATAGAAAATTCGAAATTACCAAGCACGCGTCTCGTATCTTACATATTTTTACTACCAAAAAATTACGAAAGAAAGCAAGACTAAGGATGAGACCTGCACAGTAAAATTTTCACGAGTAAAAGTCGAAACCAAGATCAAGATGAGACTATGTTAGCCGAGACCGAGAATTTTACGATTTTGACGAGACTAACAAAAGTCTCACATAGTCCCGTCTCATTGCCAGCGCTAATTAAAACAAAATAATTTTTTTCTAAGAATCGACCTGTGACCATGTCATAAGCTGACACATTCAAAAATAGAAATTTATTTTGAAATAACAATGAATATTGTTAAATCAACTAAGTTTGATAATGTCAACTGTGCTACTCTGTTGATTTAATTCGAATTTTGATTAATTATACTAGTTTACTATTAAAAGTGCACATTTTTAATTTAATAAAAGAACTGTTAATTTTTACATGATTTTTTTTCCTGGATACCTCTTTATCTGCAGTCATCTTGCATTATTTAACCTCATTTGTGAAGATAACACATTAAAATTATATATAATATCCATGGTAAGGAGTTAGGTGGGTTAGGTGTTTAGCTCTATCGGACTTCAGTGAAACATTTATATACAAATATTTCATGGACACATTCTTGATTTTTATTTCAGAGAGGGTAGACATAAGAAGTGCAAAATGATGGTTTCCTTTCACTCGTCTAATTGAACGGAAACCACCACCAACCATAAAAGAGCAACATATCAACTCTTCGTTTATGCAGAGATAAAGATAAAGTATGTAGTTCTGGGTCTGTGGGGGTGCATGCAACTGAAATGACCCATATCCATATGAAAGGTTTCGTTCTAATTTATTATGTGGCTAAATGCGCTTCATTTTCCAGACATGCACTTGCACGAATTAGATTCGAAGGATGCTAGCAGCTTGCGGTGGAAACATGAGGTTAGAGTCGGCTAAAGAATGTTAGCTCTGTTACTGATGCTGATGGAATTGGAAACAAATTAAAATTGTTGTATTACATTCTTTCTGGTAAGTACCTAATGGGAAAGAAATGTGCACCTTAAAAAGGAGCAATTTTATGTCAGCTTACCACTATGGTGGTTTATTGTACTCAATTTCCTTCTTAGGAGACGGTACACCTCTCTGTTTTTTTTTAACTGGCTGAGCACAATAGTGACGAAGCTGCAACTGGAATAACTGCAACAAAATGTTAAATGCACACAATCTATACCTCTAACGTAGCTGCATATTAAACTAACGGCAGGATATTCAATATCTGTTACTAAAACAAATCATATCAAATCATTCGCATTATCGCAAAATCGCATTCGCAAAATCTTTCAGATTGCCATCCTGTCCAAATTTACCTGGAAGGATGAGACTTTATGAGACTTTCCTTAAACATTAAGCGATCCATTTCCACACTAAACCAAAAGCCAATGATGAATTTGGTGATGGCGTAGTTTTAGAAATATTACTGGGTGCTAAGCTATAGGCTATTATCTGTAATCATCGGTAGTTATAAACTTGTGCTGAAACCTGCCTACCGACCGATACAAAAAAAAACTACCCACTCTGCGTGCCTCGACTGGAGCTTGAACCGAAGCTGGAAAAACTATGAAGAAATTACGCACATTACCATGCTATATCTTACATTATGAACTTGTACAGCTTTTTCATAATTGATGTAAGCTGTGAATTTTCTCCTGGGTTGAAATACAACATGCCAACTAATGGTAAATAGGTAAGGGGTTATCCATTTCGCGGTTTCAAAAGTATAGGGCTGGAATTCGACATCTGTCAAACTAAGTTGTTAAACCAATTTTTTTTTCAGTTGAAAATCTGACATTTACGAGAATGGATCGCTTCACTATCGCACAACGCATAAAAATTGTTAAAACCTACTACAAAAATGGTGATTCTGCCACAGCCACATATCGTGCTTTAAGAGGAGATTATGGTTTACATAATCGTCCAACCACGCAAGCAATTGGCAAAATTGTGAAAAAATTTGAAGAGACTGGATTGGTTACAGATATTGTAAGGCCTGTGCATCATCGTTTAGCTCGTGACACTGAAAATGTAGCTGCTGTAAGTAAAAGTGTTGCCGAAAAGCCGAATGTGTCAATTCCTTGTCGTTCTCAGGAATTAAGACTGTCTTACGGCACATTATGGCGTATTTTGGATTTGGATCTACACCTACATCCATATAAAGTCCAGCTCACACAACAACTGAAGCCAGCTGACCATTCACAACGTCGTAGATACGTCGAATGGGTGCTTGAACAACAGGCGGTGAACGGCGATTTTTCGAACAAAATTTTCTTCAGCGACGAAGCACATTTCTCACTCGGTGGGTGCGTTAATAAACAAAATTGTCGTATTTGGGGTTCTGGGAATCCTCAAGTAATTGAAGAGAATCCATTACATCCACAAAAAGTCACTGTTTGGGACGCTCTTTGGTCCGGAGGTGTGATTGGAAATTACTTCTGCGCAAACGACGATGGAACGACTATCACCGTCAATTCGGAGCGTTATGGTCATATGAAAACCGACTTTTTTTGCCTGCTATTGAAGAATACGACTTGGAGAATATGTGGTTTCAACAAGACGGTGCCACATGCCACACAACTCGAGCGAATATGGCTTTATTGCAAGAGACATTTCCTGGCCACCAAGATCATGCGATTTGACACCGATGGACTTTTTTTTGTGGGGCTAAACCTTTAACTCCTGAACACTTGAAAACCAACATTCGTCAAGTTATGGCTGTGATACCGCCCAATATGTGTCAAAAAGTGGTCCAAAATTACCTCAAACGAATCGATGCTTGCAACAATTCGCGTGGTGGTCATTTAAATGATGTAGTCTTTCACACATAATGTCAACCTTCAAATTTTATAATAAAAAGGAAATATTTTATGTGTTTTATTTACGTTTACTTTTGAAACAGCAAAATGGATAACCCGTTATTTACAGATTTTTTTCGTCGACAGCAACTTCTACCTAACCTAACTTTTACCAGAACAATTCTCACCAACACCGCTGTCAAAATATATTAATATCATCCTTTCCACCGAATTTTTTTTATTTCCAAAAATTTGAAATACCCAATAATGTTTTTCAAAAATTGATCATGAGTAGATCAAGACCATCTTAATACCGGATTAACAGAAACCGTTAGAATTCGTGTTGTTTGTTGTGATCGCCTAAGTTCTGCTACATTCCACATTACTTATTGTGAATTCACATTGCGAAACTAAATTTGTGTGTTCTACAATTCGCCTGAAATGTTAATTATGAACTTTCGAATTTCTAAAATGAAAAAAATTCATGAAATAGCTATTGCATGCACTTTTATATTCTATCCAGTTGTAATATTATTTTACACAAGAATTAAAAATGAGCATTAAGTTTTAACGGTATGATGTATTTTCGAAACTGATCAAAATTTGAAACCAACATGGAATTTAATTTTAAGTGAAATAGAAAATTACTTACAATTTGATTTTGAACTAAACACTGAATATGAGGAAATGAGTACATTTCAATTCAATCAATTTTATGTTTAAGAAAAGAGTTTATGCACTTGACCTGGCCTTCACAAGCAATTTTTATGTTTGTGTTCATTTAGCAATTATTGCAGACATTTTAATTTCTTCGTTCAGTGGACAAATTATTTCATGAAATCTTACTGACAATTAGAGTGGCAAGCAACACAGAATTCTCGACCAGAATTTCCAATTCAACCCATCAATATACACATGTAAAGGTAAAACGCACACAAATGTCAGTCGAATTGACATTAGGCGTCAAAATATTTCTTTATATAGATAACAATTTTTACAGAGATGGTAAAAAACAAACCAAAGCATCCACTTGAAATTTTTTGTATCTTCAGAGATAAAAATATGTATTTATTTCTTGTCTTCTTTGAAGAAATGAGTTGTGAAATTAAATTTGACGTTTCATGATATCCCACATTCTTCGTGAACAAATTTCTCACAAGTAATTGAATATTGTTTAGAGTAAAGGCGGCTTTACATGGATCTGCATCTGCAGACTTGAAGAAAAGTAGAGCGGGCCAATAATATAAAACAAACATAAAAGTAAGACAGGGTACACACTAATAACATAATCGAACTCTGCTATAAATTGCTTGACACATCTCACAATCACATGTTCTTAGCGTTCAGGTATGTAGTTTTGAGAAGAAAATATTCGCTATTTTCGTTGTTTTTAAGCAAAATGAGGTGAAATGGTAAAAAAACTTGAAAATTCGTTATCTGAACGGAACAAATTATGGTGCAGATGAAAATGCTATAATGAAGATGAACATGCTCATCTTCACTATAATCTGCAATCTTCAGGTTCGTACTTCCTATAATCTTCATACATGAAGATGGTCTCCATTTTGGTTTTCGCTCTCTATCGCACAAGTATGAATTTTTTATTTTGTTTCCTCTTTTTTTGCAGATGTCAATGCAGATGAAGATGAAGATGCGTGTAAAGCCTCCTTAAGCTTATTTTCATGTTAAGTTCCAGTAATTCATTAAAAAATTAGGTTAAACCTATTCTAAAGCACGCCAAACACTTAACATCTCCTTGGTGAAAAATGAAATTTCACGAGTTACATATTTTTGCCCACATAGCAAAGATTTATAAATTTCAGTATTAGTGTCTGGAATAATGGCCGAAATAAAAATGTCTATTGCAGTCGCGGCCTATATGCTGAAAACGATTTCGTTAAATAATTTATTTCATGAAATTTGTGGTGTGCATTGGAAATTTCGATTGCATTTTCGATTTTCTGATAGAAATAAAATATTGCTTGTGAAGGCGCAGGGTTATGTACACGCACTGTACTTCGGTTCCAAGCATATAGGGCTTAATTTGAAACTCAGAACCGGTTCAATAATCCAAATCAAATACCTAAAGTAGTTTTGAAATGGCAGCGTTTTGTATGCACTACTTACGAGAATTCGTATGATTCTCTTTTGAAATGATTGTAACTGTTATCCAAAACGCTGACATTTTAAAACTATTTATTTTATTTTGTTAATTAAAGCATTTCGTTAATTTTAAATTAACTTTTCTAAGTGCTTTTTAAAAACCATTTTTAATTTAAGCAAATTTTTCTTATTTTCTAGAAAAATGATTTTTTTTAACCACCCTATTTTGAAATTATTTTTTTCTTTAATAATTCTATGTCAGCGATATCATATTTCAATTTCATGAAAATTGGTCAAGAAACAACGAAGTTAAAAATTTGATCATTGTTTCAGCAATTTTAGTTCACCGATTTCGGTGAGTTAATTCATGTTCAACGTTAGTTCAAATTATGATCCGTGGTTTAGTAATTTCAACTCACTGATTTACCTCATTAAGATCTCCGAAAATGGGATGAGACTTAAAAAAAATGATTCACAATGTGCAAGAAAATGAGACGAGAGCTGCAACCATTTTGTAATTATAAGACTTTTCCCCAATTCAATGGGACGAAACTTAAAAAAAAATCGTTTTGAAGCTAACTTATTTTAAATTACATTATCTATTAATTTAACGTAACGTGATGACGTGAATGCTTTGTTATGTTTATACTGTCACTATTTTAACAAGGACGACAGGATCACGTCACACTCACGTTTCGTTTCTCATCCCATTCATTCTGTTCAAGAATAAGAAATTGTTCCAAAATGCATTGCAATGACATTTTAGATTTGCCAGGGGACTTAGGATTCCTCGTATATGGCAATGCTGGTCCATACGTTTGCCAACAAGACAGTTTGTTTATTTTGTTTTTTTTACTTTAGCAAAATTTATTCGTTAATTTTAAATAGTTAGATTGTAAGTTAACTTCAAAAAAAAACTGAAAAGTGATATTTAGAATTAAGGATTTAAATAAAAAAAATGTAAAAAAGACTTGCCTGTTAAGTTTTTTTTTAAAAAATGGTTTGGCGTTCTTGTTGTTGTTCTTCTTTGAATT
Source organism: Philhelius pedissequus (assembly GCA_910595825.1). Classification (NCBI taxonomy): domain Eukaryota; kingdom Metazoa; phylum Arthropoda; class Insecta; order Diptera; family Syrphidae; genus Philhelius; species Philhelius pedissequus. Next base: position 46,683,842 of record OU343162.1, read on the forward strand.
TAACTAAAAAAAATAAACTACTTTTGTATAGTTTTTTAATGCAAATATGTGTTTAAATGTCTTGCCAGTTAATCTTTGTGGCTCTTTTGCAAAAAAAAAAACATTATATTTGTTAAAAAAGATGATTTTTTTTTTAAATTATAAAAAGGTACAGCAAAATCCGTTGCGAAAAATTCCGTCAGTTTTTGACAGAAAACGGCGCGGTTTGACATATCACCGACAGTTCCATACACAATGCTTTTCCCCAACGCCAACATCGCAAAAGAATATTTAGTCCAAAAATACAGGGTATTGTAGACACCCGACAAAAAACACCCTTTTCTATTGTCAGCATCATTATTCCTCATCAACATGTAGGTATACAATACAACTTGCAATTATTCTTGCCTTATGCCTAACATCCAAAATGTGCATACACATGTTGATACCACTCGTTCGCCTATTAACCGCAAATCCAAGAAAGCGCTGCTAGTCTGACATTTGAAATTGAGTATTTTGTTTATCCAACGACCGGTTTTTGAAAGGTATTTCACTCAATCAAGAACATAAAGCACTCAGTTTGGTTTTGTCGGTCGTTGCGCGATGTGTGTTTCTGCAGCTTTGCGGATGGGAAATAACGGTCGGCTAAAAATCCACCTAATATTCATTTATCGCGCCTAAATTTCGTTCATTCTAACGTATATTGTAGTATTTAATAATTTAAAAAAATAAATACACAAAACCTCAATCGTAAATATAAGCAACTACAAAAATTTACAATCATAACTTGAGTCGCGTCCTCCAAGCAATTACATACCTACCTACTAACTTAACCATGCCAGCAGCAGAGATGAATCAACAGGTGGCATGTCTTTGTTTCTAATTTGTGTCGCAGGCCGTGTGATAATAAAAGAAATGTTTTCAAGTCGAAACCATAAATATTTTAGTTTCTGAGAGGGTCAGATAGTAAAAATTGAATAAACAATCGATGAGAGAAATGTAATTTTTTTTTTGGCTTGGAAATAAAATTGAAGTGGAATATTGCTTTTAATTAAGAAAAAAAAGTTTATTTATTGAATGGAGAAAAATGTAAACGGAAAAAAGGCAGAAGTTCGTTCCCGTTTGATTGTGATTGTGAGCTTTGTGTTCCATTCCGCTTGTCTACTGTAGAGCATAGCGTAGACCGTACTTCGGTGCTCAGGTGCAGGTGTGTTATATCTTGAATGCTGTTGATCGTATTTTTCTTCTTACACAAATACCTAGAAATTCATTGTTTTCTATTTGAACGGCAAAGGTGTGACCCAGCTGTTTTGCAAGTGTGAGTGAGTTCAGCCGTAGGTTTGTTTGATCACAACGAGATCGAGACCAGTTTATTTTATTGCATTTGGTGCCGACTCGTTTTTCGGTCGCGGCTAACGGGGTAAAAACGTGTTTCTTTTGTATTGTATTTGTGAGTTCGAATGTGAGAGCGAGATAACAACAAGGAAAGTTAATTAAATTTATTGTGCTAAAATGCTACGTCATTAAAAAAAGGAAAAAAAAACAAAATAAATGAAAAAAAATATGTTAAAATTAAATGTTTTGTGTGATAAAATTTAAATAAAATAAATTTTAAGGCTAATTTAGTTATATTATTATTGTTATCTCAATAAATCGGTTAAAAAAATAAAATTTTCACACAAACAACAACAACTATGGAGGAACGAGAGAGGCGGCAGCGGCATTCTTCGATTTTTCAAAGCAGAAGGATAACAAAGGCGCATTTGTGGATTACCTGTTTTGTGATCGTGCTCGTTGGAATTTATCCATGTAGTTGTACAGGTATGCTGTAGTTTTCTTATTCTTATTTCATTAATACATTTACATGAACATTCATACATTGGTGCATCCATTTTCTCAATCTCGTTCTCAAGGGCCTCTTTTAGTGGTATTTTATTTTGAAATTTAGTTTATTGATGTGCTTATGGTACCTACGGTATGTATCTACCTGCAATAATTGGAGGAAATTCAAACTAATATATGTATGTATACCTACCTATAGGTAGGTAATGACCTACTGGAATAGCTGTAAATTTAATTGGGTGTTGTTTCTTCTTTGTTTATTGTTTATGCTTCCGCCGATTTTTATTGTGCTAAATTCTGTGAATTTTTGTTTGCCATTATCGTAAAGATGGGGCATTTTTGACTTCAGACAAGAATGAAATGTGAAAATGAAGTTCTACGTATAGCGGTAACCTATATTAATATACATAGAAATACCTACATAAATTTGAAACTCACTGCTGACAATTTTGAAACCACTGTATTTAAATTTGACTTCAAATTAATTATTTAGGTGGGTACCTGCCTATACATTCTATATATTAATATAAGAAGAACGAATTTTTACGACGGCTGGGAAAATTTTCTAAAAAAAAAATACTTAAAATTTGAAAAAAAAAAAATTAAAAACAACGGCAACATTTACAATACGAAAGGACTGAACTACAGAAACTTATTCTCTTATCTTTTGTCCCTGTCTACATTATGTAGTTAATGCTTTCAAACTAAAAATATTATTATTCATGACTATTAGTAAATTCGGTGAATAAGAAGTCGTAGTTAATAGTTGTGTCTCGCGTTCACTGCCATTAAGTAGGGGTGTTCCGCAGGGCTCAAGTTTAGGACCTCTGCTCTTCATAATGTACGTTAATGAACTTCCTTCATATCTTTTACATATGTAGCTCTATCGATATGTTCGCTGATGATGTCCAACTGCGGAAAAGTTGCCCTTTAGCGAATTAAATGATGATCGAAATCGAATTCTTGACTGGTCAAAATTCAATGGGCTTTGTCTAAACAAAAAAAAAAACAAAATGCATTGTTATATCCCGAAGACCCATTGACACTTCATACCTTCCACAAATTGTTTTGAATGGCAATCCTATTGAATTAGTCGACTCGGTAACGAATCTTGTTATCACTTTTAACAGACAGCTTACCTGGGACGATCAAATAAAATCAATTCTTGGTAAGACATATGGAGGCCTCCGAATGCTTTACGCTACGCAAAAGATAACACCAGTGAAAACAAGGACGATTCTAGCAAAAACACTGCTAATTCCAATACTTCTGTTTGGCTGTGAGCTTTCCTCAAACTGCAGTTATGAATATAAAAGAAAACAATAAGGTGTTTTTTTTCAATAATACAATTCTATATACTACTGAAATTACTCAGCCAAGTAGAAGACTTTTGCATTATAACAAAAAAAAAACACCTTCTTATTAACCATGTCTGGCCAAGGATAAAATCTTCCAATTTTAATGATTAAAATTTTAATCTTGTTGGATATAGTTCACATTCATTTTTTGTCAAAAAATGCAAGTAAGTTGAACTGAACTTAACAAAAATTGCGTATTGGTAAGGCGCTCACTAACCAACTGATGAGTCCAAGTGAGATTGCCGGGATGAAACGTAAATTTTGTGGACTAAAGGCCCTTAAAAACTATTTTGAATCTATAAAAGAAAACTAAATGTTGCTTACAACCGCATAGCACGGTATATCTTTGGTTTCAAAAGAAGAGAACATGTTTCATATTTGCTAAATCGACACACGGCATCACTTTAGAAAATATTTTTAAACTAAGGACTCTAACACTGCTTCAAAATATTATACAAATGGATCAACCCTCTAACCTTTACAACATAATCTATTTTGCGCGTTCTAATAGATCCTGTGATCTTGTACCCACACGATACTCATTTCTATATCAGAGCGTCATTTTTTCATAAATACTATCCGACAATAGATTTCCCTTCCCAGACATTGATAGGTTCCCCAACCTTATTTAAAGTTAAACTTAAACAATACTTAGGGACACTTAATTGAGATTGTTTAACATTTATTTTAATATATACCTAAAATATCTATGGTTACCATTCGTCCCCCTTTTGGGGGTACTGTCCCTCTTTTTTACTACAAGATGTCTAATGTCCACCAAAACCATAAATGACAAAGGGGGACACAAATGTCCCTCTTTTTTACACATATGTAATAATTTTTGCACCTTAAGGCAATATGTTAAAAATCTAACTACTACGACTAAAATGAAACGACCGACTTCGAGTAAGAACAGACTGCAACTAACTTTATTATATGAACTAAAAGTAATGAAAAGGCTTAACACTAAATGAACAAAGTTTCCAGTGAGAGTATTGCCAAATTTAAATATTCAAATATGCAATTCATTATTATCTTAACATAATATTTGCATACTACCTACTCTTTCCTATTTAAAAAAAATCTTAGCCGATTTCTAAATTAAAGCTGTGAATACTTCCATCATAGTACATTCAATTTTGACAACTGGATACATCCATTTACTTCATTCAAGAAACGTATCCAACTTCACATCAATTGTTCTATAGCTATCAATACCAATACTTGTTTATTCAATTATTCTTAGCCATAGTTATAAGTATAACTCTGCCACTTGTACAAGCTCCCCATTTCCAAAAATATTCACGAACTAGGAGATTACTGGTAAGTAACACCAACAGAATATGTTATAAATTAGTTTATATGAAAGGTTATTCTCTTAGGCCAGTTTACTTGCGGTCGCAATGCCAAAAAAATGGCAAAATTCTTGCAAAAGAAAATCAAAACTCAAGCGCCGAATTGTTGTCACAAGATCATCCATTTTCAATCACCACGGACGCATTCAATAAAAAATATTAAAATGTTTCCTCTCATTATTAATTATTATACTAGAGAGTAAGGAATAGAAACGAAATTATTTAGATTTTATGATTTCCCAGGTGAATAGTCAAAGCACTTTTTTGTTCGGGTTTCGTATTTTTCAAAAACATGTTTTGTCCCTCGTTTTGAACATTTATCCCCCTAAAAAACTCGCTATGTCCCCCTTTTCAACATTTTTAATCTGGTAACCCTAAATATATCATTGTATTGTTGAATTTGTCACTTTCATTTTTTTATTTATTTGTTTTAAAAATTCATTGTACAAGTATAAACTAGCTATGAACTTATTTTTTGTTTTAATCACTCCATGAAGTAGCACTAATAATGTTAATATATATAAAGCTTGCGCTATGAAAAAGATATTGTATCTTACTGTGTAAGTCTGTTCAATTTTAATAAAGAACTAAGAACTTAGCACTAACAACATGAGACATAGCAACAATTCAACTAATTTTCGGAATTGATGTTATTAGCGGAACCATCGAAAGCAAATTGAACGAATGTCGGTAAAACTACCTGCACCACCGACATTTTGTTCAACTAATTTGGTATTACTGAACCCACAAAGCTTTCGCAGTCCATACAAACTTTCTCATTTTATTTCCGCGCCAATTGTTTCGCGAATCTTTGTATTGATGTTATTTTTGACCAAAAATCTTAATGGATAACACAAAAAAGTAAGTTAAAATTAGAATATTTAATTCTGAATTGAAAAATATATACCTACTATGTACTCGTATTTATTAAGTTGGTTAATTTTTTCTTCTCTTTTTTTAGAAAACGAACCACTAACCGAGACCAGTTTAATGAAATGGTGGAATTACTGAAAATTAAACCCGACATTGCCAAGAATTTAACCAATAAATCCCCAGAACAACAGCAAGAGTTTTGGAAAAACTTAAAAAAAATCAAATTCAAGATTTTTTTTTGTCTGACTACAAGCCCTCAATCACGAAACTTGCCCAAACAAGAGGTCCATATGGATACATCTGGTGGTGGAGAAAGTGAAAATCATTTCCTATCGCCAGATGAAGAAGATGTGGTCCATCTTGTGTGCTTAAAAGATTCCCATTTCAAAATCTTCTGAAATATGAAAATTTCAATATACTCCTATAGTTTGGTAGCGTATACCCATCCGATTAGTCCTTTGCGAATTATCCCGAAAATTCAAATTTCTTTTATTTCGATCAACAAAAATTACTTTAATGATTAAGCAAAAATTTAAGATTGCGTGTGACGTTTAAAATGTCAATAAATGACAGCAGCGAGAATATAGTTCGGAAAATGACAAGGTAGTTCAAGAATCGATAGTACAGTTCATTCGACGAATTCACTAATTGAAATAAACGCTAAAGCGAATCTAGCGCGAATCTGTTCAGCTTCCAAGGAGTAGAAAATTACAAATTGACTAATCGGCATGATTATATAAATTCTTAAAAGAGTAGAAAATGTATAAAGTCTCACAATTTTGAATAAATACAATCGAAACTTTTTTTAATTTTTTTTCGGATGTTTGAGTTTGAAATTAGCTTTTAAAAACAAAATGATAGAAGAAATTTATAGGTGTATAAAAATTTACAAAACTTAATTGTAAATATTACCGATACTTATAAATATATTTTTGTTTGTAGTGTTTTTTTTTTTTTTGGAAAATTGCCCCTCCTACCCAAATGGGGTGAGATATACCGCCCTTCCCTTAGTAAAAAAATGTTTGTGTTTTACCCTTCTACAAAAATCCGTTAATTATATACTGCGCCGCGTGTCGCCGAACAGTGTAACAATTTCCATATTTAGCCGGATTTAATTATAAAATTGACTTGCACAAATGTAAACAATTGTCTTACAGCTGACAGCCCTCACTTTATGACTGTCCACATTTTTTGCTGGAAGCTTGTGCAACGAGGAAAAATAATGAGGTCAAAGTCCAATTTATTTCATTTTTTCATTAAAAGTTTAGGTGTGAGAGCAAGTGTTGTGGATTTATTTTACAAGTTGTTCGCGTGATTTTATTTAAAAGTTTAATGTTTTATTAATTAATGTAATCCTTATTCATATTTGGGCAAGTTAATTTTTGACATTGTGTAGTTTTTGTTAAATTAAGGGGGCTGGGAACTTAAATTATTGATAAATTTTTAACGTTTTTTCAAGTTCATTTCAGCAAAAGTATACATAGTTGTTCAAGTCCAAGGCCCTATTTGTTGTAAAACCATGTATGTGATAGCGCACAGGTGCGACACCCATATAATTTTTTGTGCATTTTAGGATGGCTATCGAAATTACAAAGAAACAAATTTATGGCGTTTGGATTTCGAAAATCAAAATTAAGAGCTTAGTTGCTGTTATTGCATTTTGTCTGATATATTTTGGTTATAGAACATTTTCTGAAGAGGCAATTAAATCAATTAAGACAACATTAAAAAACGTAGGCTTGAGGTTTGACGAGAAGATGGCCAAAAGTGTCTCCCAAAAATTGTCCTTGATGAAATTCCTTCTTCATATCGTTCTCAAAATGTAGGAAGACCAAGAAAAAGTTTTGATGAAAGTTGCGAAAAAACGAAGAAGAGAAAAGTTAAAAACCTTTAAGATTCATTTTGTGCTAAAGAAATTTTAATTGCGAATGCAGTAAACCCTAATAAAGAAGGAAAAAGAAATGCTGCTATCGCAATAAAGCAATTGTCAATAGCCGTATTTTATTGGGAAATTTATACATCGTAAATTTATACGTCGTAGCATTTTACATACAATTCGCTACGGTTGATGAAAAACTAAAGTAGAATGCTACGGTGGTTAGATAGTTGACGTTTATTCGAGTCTCGATTTGATTTAGTTAGTTTTGGTGGGGTGATTGATAATTGAATTGAATCTCGATGGATGTGTTCATGGAGTAGTTATAATTATTAATTTCCATTCCTAAGACAAATTGATCTTTTTGATTGTTTTTTTTTCTTTTTTTTTTAGTTGGACAGTTTATATTTATAAAATCTTAGAGAACTCCATTTTGTAATAAATATATAAACTGTTCTTCTGAAAAGTTTCTCACTTACTTTAAAAAAGTGCAAGTAAAAGTTTTTTGCATTCTTATAAGGTTAGGCGCGCACATGCAACTTTCAGTTTTGCAACAGTTTGGTTGCTAAAGTGAATACCATGGGCATATATGAGAGTGCGCGCACACGCAAAAACTATTCAATCCGCGATTCGAGCAACTTAAAAGTTTGTGTTTTGGCACAAATCGAACGATTGTCCCAAATAAGTTCTACAGTTTGTATCACACCGAATTATATGTAACTGCGCGCACATTAAATTAAAATATTGTCTTTGTGTTGGTTTATCTCGTTGACTGATTTTTAAGTTGCTTATGTGCTAGTGATTAAACTATTTCGTTTCGCAAAAATTGCATGTGCGCGCCTAGCCTAACGCACTAAGCGGCAACCTAACTTCACAAAATGTGCTTTTTATTCACTACTTGGACGTTGGTCATGGATGAACTTCGCTTCACTACATGGACTGGACGTACATTTTTGTGATCCCATTGTTTTTTTTTCTGGGCATAGAAATGGCAAAATGTTAACTATTTGTACCTTACTCCGCTTAATGTTAAGTGAAGTCTGATGAGTAAATATTGAATTGAAATCAAAAAAATCTCATTAAACTCCGCGTAGTGTGCGTTGAAACCAAGAAACATTAAAAGGAAACAAACAAATCTCCAGCAATTTTATTTCCTCGTGTGAAAGGCATAGACGATTTTGAAAGCAATACAAAAATTGCCCTGTGTAAAAAGGGACTTTGACCATAGTCTATGAACAAATCCATTCACTTATCATTTCCTTCTATTGATGCAAAATGAATGTTATAATTTAAAATTGAAAAAAAATGTAAACAAAAAATGGTTTTCAAACATTAATTAATATTAGTACGTTTTTCTTACAAAACTAAAAGATGTCGATGCGGTTTTTTGGGAATTACTTACTGTACAATGGATAGATTCCCAATAAAACACGGTTAATGTGTTCTCCAAAAAGGGGTTTGTTTATTATTAATTTAAGTGAAAATGTTTAGTTTGTTACTTTTTGTAATTATTCAGGTTCAGTTGCAAAAAAAGCACTGGAAACTAGAACTTCTGGTTGTATTTCAATTTCTGCAGATGATGCGTTAGCAATGATTACAGACTCACAGCTTTTAACTCATCAGTACGAGTTGATGCGCCAAAAGATAAATAATATTGGTTAAAGTTTATTACCTACTTATCTTAAAATAAACAGGCTAAAGCAAAATGCTATCGCGAAAACAGAATTGTAAGTGAATCTTCTGCTGAGTGTGGATTACAAGGCTTGATTGGCCAAATTGTGAAAGTGTAAAGCGCATATGTCTAGCTCAAAGAGATGTATTTAATTCTGTTGATGATTTCGAAACATGTCTACAAGGCATCTCCCTGATAATAAAATGGGGATGGGATGGTGCTCAACAAAAGGCATATACACAAAAATGTTCATCAGGAGATCATATCAATGAAAACCTTTTCAGTGTCTCAATGGTCCAGATGTTTTTTTTTTAAAGAAGAAACAAAAAAAAAGTACTTTGACAAAACCCAGACCCATCATCAACAAGATGTCCAATTAAATTGAATTTTGCAAAAGAATCAACCGAATTGATCAAGCGTGAAGTAGATTCAATCCAACAGCAAATTAGCAACATATTGCCTGTTGAAATAAATCAGGACAGCCTTCATGTCTTAGTCAAACCAATTTTTGTATTAATCAAGATCGACGGCAAAATATGTACTGCTTTATCATCTATTACAACTTTATATCAGAAGTTTGCTACATTTGTTCTGCAAATAGTTTGGATGTAAAAGTTTGGCAGGTAAGAGACCCACAGCCGAAAGAAAATGTTAAAACTAGAAAAACATTAATACAAGAAGAGTTAAGAAATGAAACTGGTTTATTGGTAGATATACCAACTCAACAGCTAGGCAACACAAATGATGGGAACACGGCTAGAAGATTATTTAGAAATGAAGCAAAAACTGCCAAAATAACGGGAATCGACATAAATATGATAAAGTATCTTAGAAGCTCTTGGATCAGTGTTCCCTATTGAATTAAATGCTTTCGAGAGGTTTGCAACAGAATCAATGGAGCAGGCGCGAAGCGTCCATATAACTCGATTCCTTGCGTCTTACCTTTTGAAAATCTCATCCTTAACAACTTGGCGCACAATAGATCTCAATCCAATCCAGATAAAAACTATCCTCTTCAATAAATTTTTTCCCTGGATTTTTTGATTTTACAGCTTTAAAAAATGAACTTTAAGTTTTGTATACAACTGCTTCTCTTCGACAACTTGACGTTTTAGCACTTCATAATCATTTGAAAAACGAAATATTGCGTGAAACTTTAAGATTTTGTATTTGCATCCGCCAAAAAAGTTTTCTTTCGAAAAACTCTTTTATTATGCGTTAAGCTCATTGTTACATTTAACTTAAATGACTTAAGGTATAAGAAATTTGGTTTGAATTGCACAACCTTGTGGTTTGATACTAAGTTATGCAATTAACGAAATAATTGCAAGTAAACTTTCGAAATTTAATTTTTTGGTGATTAATTTTTCCTCGACTAACCTTTTGAAATTATTCACGCCTCGCCACTGCAAGGGTGCATCATCTTAAAAATTATGGCTGGTACTATATGCCAGTTAGTTTAGTTTAGTTTAGTTTATTTCATCAATCAGATTACAATCTTTATAGACTAGATAATTAATAACATAATTGTTGGGGGCTATATACTTATAAAATTAAATAGATATTACAATGATTGATATTTTTTATTTACAATTATTCATACAATTAATAAATACAAATTTATGAAGTTTATTAGGAAGTGATGGTTTGAATATTATTTAACAAATATTTTTTAAAAGTATCTCTCGAAACATCAAGATTAAAATCAATCCTATTGCAAATTAAATTAACCTCTCTTGTGCAACGCGTGATGGGTTCATTACGGCCATAATTTGTACGATGAAACTGCTCATAAAATTGAAACCGGTAATGTGTAGTTCTAGAGGGTGCGTTAACACAATTAACTAGTGTTAATAAAGGAGGACAATTGATATGAAATGTTACTATGTCTCTTATAAACATAACTGAAAAATAGGCCCGACGATCATTAAGGGAAAGCATACCAAACAATAAACATCTGCTATGATAAGAAGGCCGTGCAATCCTCCAATTAAGCTTATAAAAAGCATATCTTGTAAAATTCTTCTGAACTTTTTCAATTCTGTTAATTTAATTATTATAATAAGGGTTCCAAACAATGCTACAGTATTCAAGAAATGACTTTACCAGAGAATTGTAAATAGATTTTACAGTATATGAATCTGAGAACTCTTTGGTGTTTCTTTTTAGAAAACCAAGCATTTGATTTGCTTTGTTTATAATAAAATCATAATGTGGTAAAAAAGAAAGGTTTGTGTCTAGTATAACTCCTAGATCTTTCTTCCTAGTAACGCGTTCTAAATTTGTCTGATTAATATTATAATCAAACACTATGGGATTAGAATTTCGAAAGCATGACAAAACTTGACATTTCAAAACATTTAACAAAAAGTGATTTTTCTTGCACCAGTTATCGAGCTTCGACAGGTCTTCCAAAAGAAGAAAACAGTCCGATTGACTAGAAATCTTACGGTAAAGTTTGAGGTCATCCGCAAACAAAAGGCAGTTTGAATTTTGAAAAACATCCGGTATATCATTTACAAATAACGAGAACAATAACGGACCCAAATGGCTTCCTTGCGGAACACCTGATGGGACCGAGACAAATTTTGAGAGCGAACTATCAACTTTTACTATTTGAACTCTACCAGTTAAATATGATTCTAGCCATTTTAATAAGGAAGAGTGAATGCCAAGAGAAGATAGTTTGGTGGTTGACTCTGTCAAATGCCTTTGCAAAATCTCTAAAAATAATCTGTTTGAAAACCATTTTCCATATTTGTTATGATATAGTTGCTTATTAATGATAAGTTTGTTGCCGTTGATTTCCCTGCTACAAACCCATGTTGAGAAACTGAAATATGTTTCTGAAAGAAATCTTGCATACTAGCTTTTCAAATACTTTCGGAATACAAGAAATTTTGCAAATGTGTCTGTAATTAGTTATATCCTGTTTTGAGCCAGATTTAAAAATTGGTGATATATAAGAAACCTTCCAGCAGTCCAAGAATTGCCCATTGGCTAATGAAAGATTAAAAATCGACGAAAGTGGTTGAGCTAATGCAATACAACATTTCCTTAATACAATAGCAGGAATCCCATCGGGCCCTTCACTTTTATTAACATCCAATTTAGATAAAACTTCTTCAATTTCAAATGGACTAAAAACTAAAGAGTCGATATTGACTACTCTACTTATATAAGGTAGCTTCTGGATTGGAGGAGAATCTAAAGAGTAAACCGATTGAAAATAGTCAGCGAATAAATTACAAATTGTAGGTAAATCACTAGTAATTGTATCCTGATACTTCATACTACTAGGAAATCCACTTGATTTGCGCTTCGAGCTTATGAAATTCCAAAAACGCTTGGCATTTAATTTGATGTCATTTTCGATAGAAAACAAGTAATTTCGATATAAAAAGCTATTAAGAAAATCGAGGGTCTTATTTCATGGCACACAAATAATTTTTACTTGCATTCTTCCAATCGGCCAACTTTCTGCGGAAGCTCAAGAAGCCAGGAATAAAGAAAATACAAAATTTTGTGTCCCAAAAAAGAAAAAGTTTAATTAAACATGAAGTCTTTCAATTATTAGACATTCCAAACGAGTAAAAAACGTGCAAATCGTCAGTTTTCAATGTTTTTTTTTTTGTGAAAAACTTTTTGGATATGTTACATTTTATTTAGAATTTATTACATTCTATTCTATAAACAATTATAATCAAAATAAGCAAAAAAAAAATATCAAAAACATTTTTTCTGAGCGTTATTAATCCCGCTAACTGAGTGAAATGTCAAACTGTGCGCCGCCCGTAGTTATCGTATTCGTTTCAACATAATTTGTCAATATCCCAAAAACTCCAATGTTTGCAATTTTTAACTAAATCCTGTATGTATGATTTTAAATATTTGACGCCCTTATTTTGCAAAATTGGGGCTTGATATTCTACATCCACAGGAATATAAGCTATAAGGTTTAAATATTGCAGATTTTTTAGTTCGATGTAGATATTTCGTTAAATTTATATACAAAATAAATTGTATTAATTAGAATTATCTACTAGGTATACAAACATATTAATTATGCTGATTAAAAGCCTTAGTTAGTTTCTTTTTTAATGAATTCATAACTCAGTCCTTGTAAATGTATAGGTAGGTATCTAACCTACCGACATAATAAAATCCCAAAGTAAAAACCAATCTGACACACGATACCCATCCCATTTTAAGGATATAACTAATATCCCTTGATTTGGTAGTAGGTAATAAAATATTATTCTCGCACCAGGTGTTACACAGTTTTTGTTTCCTTTGTGTGTGCCCCTTAAAAGGAAGTGTTCTGCCCTTAAGAAAGTAGGTTAGGTATAAGATACAATGCATTAAGAAAATTTTAGGTACGCACAAAAAAAATGTTTGCCTTTTGTTCTGAATGATTTTTATATGTAAAATTCAAGTTCAAGGGAATTGCTTTACGACCTATACCTATGTACGTAGGCAGTTGGTTTATTTGACACTAACTTGCACTTTTTGTCAATTGATATGGCGAAAGACAAAACGGAGTGTTTTTGTTTTATATGCATTCAATTAGGAAGGTTGGTAAGTTTGTCTTGTTTTTCTTTTTTTTTCAGAGTAAACCTGTTCGAGAGTAATTCCGGACTTTAATCGAACGTTATATGTATGGGGGGAATTAATAAGGGTTTTTGTTTGTATTGGATTTTATTTTACATAAGAAAAAAGTAAATAAAGTAGAAAAGAATATCAACAGAATTGGTATGTAATTCTCAGAGCGAATAAATGGCGAGCATTGGAAGCAAGACAAAAATGCGTATATATTTTTGCTTTATTAAATTTTTGAAGCTTATGACGTTGATATATCAATTACCTACTTACCTACTTGAGTAGGTCAAAAAGTTTACTAAATGTCTAGATTTGAAGAACTTTCAGGGAGGGCAATTCGTTCACCCAATATACTCTATTAGGCGTTTTTGTTTTTTCTTTCAGAGCAGAGCACTGAACAGAGTTCGAACACATAGATTATGCCCTGAACTTGTTCCAAGCAAAGCGAGCTCTGAACACTGATATGTTTTTTTTTAAACACAATTGAACCACACAATTCAGAATACATTTTCATTTTTAACCATAAAAAGCAATACCTATTCTTTTTTGTACACTGATACACACCAGATACAGAAAATCAACAAGCGATCAACTTATTCCGCCAACTTATGTATCTAATTATTTTTATCTTCACATTTTCCTTCTGGCGCACATAACATTTGGTGCGTTTAGCAATTTACTCACATGCTCTGTCAATTATGTTCGAGCACGTCGAGTGCGATCTACATATGTTCAGAACGAAAAAAGAAACACACATTTGGAGATCTGCATGGTCTGAGTTAAAGAGAAACACACATACTTTGCAGATGCTGATGTTTTGACATCCGCTGATATGTATCCGGATCCGAGCGATGCAACAATACAAAAACAAAGTCATCTCATCTTTAGTACACTCTGTCTCACTTGTTTACTAACATGCAGTTTGTAAATATCTGGGAAATACCAGTAGCACCTTTTCTCAAAAAGTCCATAAAACATGTATGCCTACCCTTTTTTGTTCTCACTTGATTACCAACAATAGTCGAATCTACCTGTTACCATGTTTGAAATAAAAAAAACGGTACTTAGAAAAGATATTAAGGAAATAAGTTGATAAAATCCACAACTATGAGATATGAACCATATTAAGCAAGGAGGAAATAGGCCAAATTCAAACTAACATGAAAAATGAAACCCATCCGTTTTATAGATAGTAAGATTGGGAGAGGCACTTATTTTGCAAACAGCTATATTAGGGAACCGGAGAAGTATGGAGATCTGCTTCAAATTCCGAGTCATCCGTAAGTAAAATTAAGGCAGAAACTGCAATAAAAGCTAGTATATTGACTGATACAGAAGGCCAACCATATTCGACATGAAAAATAAGGAGTTACCCACCATTGAAAGCGGTACGTTAGTCCCAGCATTTCAAAATCAAGAACCAAGTCACATCAGGTGGGATCGAGAATATTTTGTATCTTTTATTTTCTAATGAAAAGCAAACAAAATATTTGGACGAACCGGATATAGCTAAATGATTTGAGGAAAGAAGAAATACGTCTTCTAAGGCGGCACATCAAAGCAGTTGGTGTAATGGTATGGGGAGCAATACCTAAGCTATTATTAAACTGTGCAGCTGGATTTCCAAAGCTCTAAATGACGGCATTCAATTACAAATCTATGCAGGAAAGAGCTTTTCCGAATTTTTCGGAAATATTTGGTGGACACTGGTGGACTTTTCAACAAGGCAATGCAGCAATACATACCGTAGGGAGAACAAAAGCCTGGATTCAGAACCTATACCGGACGTCGAGCGACAATTGTTTAAATAAATTTAAAATTAAAAGACATATTTTTGGTATTGTAGAGCTAGATTTAATGAAAAGTCGTGGGTTAGGTCGCAATCTTTTAATTATTAAAAAGAAAAACAAAAGCGATTTATGTTTTCTTTCACTATTAATTCACGACAAATTTCCAACAATTAATGCGATGCCCCTTTTTATTTTTATTTGCGATATACATATGTACTATAGGGCAGGTTTTGCATTTGAAAAAAAAAAATCGAACTCGAGATTGTAATCAAATTTGACATTACGATGATAGAGAACACCAAAAAAGTTTATCCCGTAATTTCGTCTGCCTATACAACGCTCTACAGCCTAAACGGCTGAAGCGATTTTCTTCGAACTTGGTATTTAGACATCTTAGGTAATCGTTCAAAAATAAATTTTTGAATCGTTTTTTTTTAGGTCCAAAACTAACTATACCTGCTGTCACACAATTTGTTCTACCATCTCAATTATCTCGAAAACGGTTCTAACGATTTTGATAAACAAAAAGTGTGTGCTCTATTTTAAGTATAGCCTACATTTCGGTCACCATTTTTTTCAAAACATTTTTTATTAAAAGTAGCTGCCATACAACCATTTTTTTATTTTGAACTTTCTCATAAACGGCTCGGCGGATTTCCATCAAAATTTTTATATAGGAGGCCCTTCAAATTATTAATAATACCGATACCAACATTTTTTGGATTTTTGAAAAAAACATTTTTTTTTTGAAAGTTCAATATTTCGAAAACGTGTGGATGATTTTTTTTTTTAATTTTAATTTAAGTTTATATTATCAAATATTTAAAATTGTCATACCACATTTTTTTTTCGGAAAAAATTCTTTATACAAAACTTAATAAAAAAACGGATTTGAAAATATATTTAAATTCTTGATAAAACCATTTTAAATGCAATGTGATCGAACATAAGAGCAAGTTGGTGCGATTCAATCGGCATTTTATTTTACTTTATATACAGCGTTTTTGAGGGGTGGTAATTCTAACTTGACTGTCAAGTTAGCATTACCAGGGGTTATTTAAAAATAAAAATATTTTGTTTCACGACAAATTTACGACAATTAATCAAATAGGAGTTTCTTTAAAATGTTGAAGTGGTAAGTGCTAACTTGACAGATGGCAGTATGGCAATTTTTGGCTGCAGTTTTGGATTCTTTCGAAATTTCAATTTTCAAAATTTCCTATAGCCAACTGACATAATTTTCCTGTTTGCTATAAATGTACATCAGGAAAAATATTTACTTTTCTACTGTCCTGATCGCTATAACTGACCTCTTAAGTAAGTTTTGTATCTTCGAATGACCTTTCAATTAAAGAGTAAAGTCCATTTAATTCCCAAGATTAAAGTCTTTTTTCTGCGGCGCTTTTATCTTGTTATTAAGTTATTTCGGGTGTGCGTGTTTAGTAATTTTTCTCATCTTAAACGTCTAAACCGATTTTGATGAAAAATACATATTCATGTTAGATACAGATAAAATGGATCTTTGTCAAAAGGACTGGGTGTTTTTATCATTTTCGAGAGCATACTACCTAGACACCGCTTGTCCCTATGTCTACTGTTTTAATAGCGTACCTACTAGAATTGAAATTTAGACGTCTGACTTTTAATTTCAATAAAATCAATTCAATTGCTGTGCAGACATATTCAGTCGAATTCACACTTTATACCTATGTACCTACCTACCTACGCGAAACTATTTGCACCTTTAATTAAGAAGCTTTTTGTTGCATAGTTCGTTAGGTATGACATTTTTCTAAAGCCTCATTTCAATTGAACTAACTACAAGTTTCTACCTTGTTTTGCTAGCTCAATTATCATTATTTACTCAACAACTTGGCAGACCTTGAGTTTATTATTTTTTAAAAGTTTTTTTTCTTTTTTTTTGATAAAATAATATTTGCATTGTTTTTTTTTTCTATTTTGCATTTTCATTCCCAAGTTTGTTATCGTTAATTTTAATTGCTTTCATAATTATGTTTTTTTTTTTGTTTGTCAACGCACAAAAGTACAGAACCTGGAATAGGTACATAAAGCAGGAAGCTGTTTTAGGTAGGTAAATAGGCAAGAACTTTAAAACTTTCCAAGGAAAAGTTTTGCTTTTCAATTTAATTCGAAATATGTATTTCAATTCAGCGAATTATTTGGCGAATGGTTTCCAACTTAAAGGCTTTAATGATTAAAGGAAAGTTTTTATTGTTTTTTTTTTGTATAATTGTTGCTTTTAAATTCAAATTAATTTATAATTTCCTTGACTGCCAAAGTGACTGTATTTTTAGAAATTGAGAAAGGAAAAAAATTGTAGGTGGCCACAACAAAAACAAAAATGGCACTTTCAATTTAAATTTAATTATTAAAAAAGTTTCAATGTTTCATTTTCATAGGCAACAAACAAAAAAAAATAATTTAATAAGTTAATTGTGTCAGAAATAATTTTATTTTGGTTGGAAACCCTTTTAGATACCTATTTGAAATTTTATAATTTTTCGACTGGAGATTTATGGTCTCCTACCAAAGTCGCCTCAGTCAAAAGGGTTGTTGTAGGTGAAAAAACTTCTGACCCATTAAATATTTCTTAGGATCTTTCACATCAATACAAATAATCATTATGACAATAGTATGTACTTATATTATGCTCAAGTTGAAATAACTTGCAGGCTTGGGCAAGCCAATGGCTCTATTTTTTGAAACAATTCAAACGAATTTTTTCATTTCTATGAAACGACACTAGCCATTTGAATAATTAAAATGTCAGAGTTTGTTTTTATGTGAAAGAAAAAAATTCAATAAATATTTTAAGTTACATAGATCCGCCCGTGCTGCGCCCAATTACCTACTTTCTTAGTTTTTCAGAAACGATTCAAACGATTTTGAAAAAAAATGTTCAGACTTTATTTTAATAAACAAGAAAAAAATGAAAAAATTTGAATTAGAAAATTCTGCTCTTTTTCCCTCCTAATTTTATTGTGTTTTAGTATATTTGGAAATGGCACCATGTGATTTTGAATGTAGAGTAGATATTATCTTACATTTCAAATTTATCTAAGTAGGTAGGAAAGTAAGCCAGAAATGTTGATTTTTTTGGTTCTGGTTAGATGTTTCTGATTTCCCAGGTTTTCCTTAAATGTGGAAGGAATTTCAGGCCATAAATACAAATTATTGAGGATGGGCCAGGCCTTAATACTTAACAGTACCAGCTCAATATATTTTTAGTATTTCTTAACTTAATTTTGTATCGGCATCTCTTCAAAATTTCTTAAATGTTTTCCTAAGAAAAATGTTTAGTAGGACAATTTTAAGTACCTATTTAGAAATATAAATTGGAAGACTTAATTTCGAAATATTGGATTTTCAAACAAAAAATTTATATGTATATATTTTTTGTTTAAAAATCCAAAATAATATATTGTTCGAAAAATTTTGTATGCAGTATTATTTAGAATTCAAAAAGCCTCCTATACAAAAATGTTGATCGAAATCCCTTGTATGGCAGGTATCGTTCATAACAAAGTATGTAAAAAAGATTTTGGACCAAAATGTGGCAGACAGACCAAATTGCGGGACCCACTTTATTGGATTTCTCTATCATTGTAATGTCAAGTTTGATTAAAATCTCGAGCTCGATTTTTTTTCCAAATACAAAACTTGCCCTATAGTACCTACAGTAGAATCTCGGAAACATGAACGGTTCTATAAGATCAACAGTTCGGACAGATGAACGTTTTCTTCCAACAAAGATGAACGGGTTGAAATGTAGGTTCTCGAAAAGATGAACACTGGATTTCCAATCTTATTTTTTCATATTTCATTGCCTTCAGTTCGTCTTTTAACCCTGGATGGTTATGCATATTTAACATACACTAAAGTTATGCTTCGTCGAATCGACGAAGTTCACCTTTAAATCTACATTATCCTTAAATTTGTGTAACCTCGATCCTGAAAATTTTATCTGAAGCTCTTAGTCATGTTTTTTAAATAATAAATACGATTTCTTATAATTACCGACATTGTTTCTGCACTTAAAAATAAAATTAAAATTATTGCTTCATTTTGTTCCACACACAGCGATTGGTTTAAAAAAAATTACAAAAAATAATAAATTAATATAATATTTTGAAATAATTGCTAAAAACTTAAAGTAATAATTCATATTAACTGTAAAAACTAAAAAAACGAAAATAAGTAAATATATATATACAAGGGGCACAAGCTTCAATTTAGTGTTCACCACATACGCTTTTTTGCATTTGTAGCACATAAATTTCGTCATTCCTCTTTTGGAATATTGGAAAAATCCACAAAATTTTCATTTTCTTTCTCCCAACGGTTACTGAATGTGGTCTTGACGTTTTTCTTGAACATTGGCCAAAAAATTTTCAATTTTCTTCCTTGTTGTAGCATAAAAAAAATCACACAAAAGTTACCCTTCGTCGTTTCGGCGAACACACCTGTAATAAGAACGTAATTACATTGATCGCAGTATACCATAAGTGCGCTCAGTGGTAGAGATCAACAATATGAGATGCTGTACCAAGATAGAATCAAAAGGGATGAATAGTTAAAGAGATATCAGAGAAAATAACAGAGGTGTTCGTCGATTCGTCGAAGGATAACCATTCAGGGTTAATTAAGTTACGGTATATATTTAGTATTTTCGGGCGTGTGTATTAACTTTTTAATGTGTGGATATATGTTCTTGTCTGTTCATCTTTCTGAGATTCTACAATATATTGCAAGTAAAAATTTAACCTCAATGCATTAAAAATGAGCCCTTGAACAAAGTTTTGAATTTTGAATTCACTAATATAAATAAGTTTGTATTTTATTATTTTAAGAGGAAGTTTATTCCGTTTTCATACTTTTTGAACATACCCATTGATTTTAACCAAAAAATTAGGGCTGTCAACGACACGATACCAGCGAGACTTTTGTTAGTCTCGTCTCGGTCTCGTCAACATTGACCATTTTCATTCTAGTCTCGGTCTCGCCTAAGCAAGTCTCAGTCTCGGTCTTGGTCTCATGCTTAGTCTTAGTTTCTTTCTTGTTTTTTTTTGAGTGTGTGATTATGTAAAAAATAGGCTGCAAACTAACGTTATCAGCACCTTTGAAGAGCCGTATTTCCAAGACAAAATTTGAATTTTTTAGCGTTTTATTAATCCATTTAAATCGGAGCCATCCTTCACTGGATTTTGACAGTTCATGGCTTGACAGGTAGGTAATAAACTATATTTTGACGTTTCGATAATATTTTTTTCCAAATGTTACCTAAAAGTATTAAAGTCACTTTTTTCGGAGGGGGAAACAAAGTCTGAAAAATGAGCGATTTCTCGTTCTCGTCTCGGGTACTTTTAAAGTAGTCTTAGTCTTGTTGCCAGTCCTACAAAAAATCCCTGGCGGATAGTTATGGATATTTGAGTGAGTTAGCAGCTTGTAGTAGGCAAACCAGTTTGAGAGCCGATGATTCGTATCTTGGTAATGCTCATCTGTGCGATCAACTCTCACACTCATATTTTTGTTGTACATACACTCTCAGAATTATGTTGTTGGGGTTTGTGCTATAAGTAGATACCTTGGGATAAAGCATAGACGTATTTTTGAAATAAACCAAAATTAAAATCCGGAAAATTGGTCCTTAAAAAAATGATTTCGCATTTACCCAGTTTAGTTTATTTCGCAAAAGTACTAACGCAGTAAGATAAATCTTATTAGGTAGTGATAGTTTCTGAAAACAAAAATACATTCTTCATCCTTATGTCTTATTGACTTCTGTTTTACTTGCGATATAGGTACTATAGGGCAAGTTTTGCATTTGAAAAAGAAATCGAACTCGAGATTTTAATCAAAGTTGACATTACGATGATAGAGAACACCAAAAAAGTGGGTCCGGCAATTCCGTCTGTCTGTCTATAGAACGACCCACAGCCTAAACGGCTAAACCGATTTTGTTCAACCTTGGTGGTTAGGCGCCTTAGTTGATTGTCCAAAATATATTTTTGAATCGTTGTTTTGGCCCCAAAAACTTGCCATACCTGCCATACAAATTTTCCTACCATCTTAATTATCTCGGAAACGGCTCTAACGATTTTGATAAAAATCAGTGTGTGTACTAACTTGAGTATGGTCTACATTTTAAAATATGTTGTTATTAACGATATCTGCCATACAATACCATTGTATTTCTTTTTTACTGTCTCACAAACGGCTCAAAGGGTTTCGATCAAAATTTGTATACAAATATCTCCTTCAAATTCTAAATAATATTGCATTTCAAAATTTTCGAAAAATATATTATAATATCTATTTTTTTGAAAATTCAATATTTCGAAAACGGATGGGCGATTTTTGCTAAAATTTTGTTTTTAAATTTATATTATTAAATACTTAAAATGTTCATACGAATTTTTTTTTTGCAAAAATTTAAGAATTTTTATATATGCAAAATTAGGTGAAAAATGATTTTAAAAATACATTTAGTCGTTTCCATTAAGAATCTTTTGCATATATTGTGATCGAACATACATAGGAGCAAGTACGTGCGATCCAGTCGTGCATTTTATTTTTTAAATCATCGGTATCAGTTTCATCAACACACTTTATACCTAATGTATTTTCTAAAGGATTAATTGCTGTTTACATTATAACACAACAAAATGCCAGTGCTAGGACTCACAATAAAGATTTGAAAGCACTTTCGGAGGTGTTTGACATTATTTAGTTTGTTAACATGAATAATCAATATGTATTCATTTCTGACCAGCCAATTTGCTCCAGTGTGTCACTAAAGATGTAACATATTCAAATCACAATGAAATTAAATTTTACATTTCTCACTTCTGCATATTGACTAATAAAGTAATGCTCTGAACTCTGGAGACTTACCAACCACAACACAAATTGGTTTTGTCTACACAAACATTTGTGTTTCCAACCCAAAGTATGTACGTACACTCTGTTCTTAATTCTTGTTTTATTTATCTACATTGTATGCAAGTACCTACACATTAAAATATCTTTTTAAATTTTTCCTGTTACATACAATTCTGCTAAGAAACAAAAGAAATATATACAAAAATAGAGAGAGAGCGAGATAGAAAAAAAAGACAATTTCCTACCCGATATCCATGTGCATAATATTTTATTTCCATTGCAATCCAAATATGTTGTTCGAGTTGTGTTACCACATTTTCGCCATTTGCTGCATTCTTATGTCAGGAGGAGAAGTAACAAGCTCACCAAGCCCCCGACCAACTATATGCACAATCTGTGGGATAAACAACGGTGATTTGGTGAGTGGCTGCCCGCCTGAAAAAAAAAAATATTAAAAAATAAAAAAATCTTATATTCACAAGCATGAAATAAGATACAATCACGAAGTTAGTGAGTAGAGCAGCAATGCAGCATTTTACTTACTGAATGTATCTAAAGATTGAAATCGGAATGCCAGAGCAAATTTTGGTAACACAATACTTCTATATACCTATAGCCTGGTATACTAACATTCTATGCAATGTAACTGCAATGTGCCACTCTAGGCTATTTGCATTCTTTTTTTTATATTTTATTTTTAAAACTATAGATACTCGTAGATACACTCGCTTTTCATTAGAATAAAATAAACTAAAATCAAAACAAAAAACTAGAAGTATGTGTATGCATACATATATATATATGTCTGCCTTTATTTTATGCTTTTGGTCTGTCATTATTGTGATGATTTTTGTTTTTATTCTGCAAGGCTAAAAGATAACGAAAGCTGTTTGAAATTTGATTCAGTGGTCTGGTTTGTCAGTCAGTGGGTAGTGGGAATGGGAATGGGAAGAGTCAGACACCTGACACAGTAAAATTAAAACTGGATTGACATCCTACGGCCATGGCTAGCCACCGGTGAGCGCGTTCGAGCTCACATTGTATCACAGTGATGAAAACTTTTGTTTTATCTAACTAACAGGGGGTGGATTTAAATTTTAAAACACTTCCATTCCTATTAATAAAAATTGCTTATTTCACCTCTAATCCATAATATTCCTAAACCATAGAATAGAAGTTAATCTGCGGATTAAAATTTTCAATTAATAAAAAATCGAAAAAATTAAGTTTTAAAACAAAAAAATATTTTTTTTTTTAAATTCAACAGATATTTCGAAAACGAGTAGATGATTTTTTTTAATTTTTTTATTTTGTTTAAATTTATTATAATATTAAATACATATACCTATTTAAAATTCTCATACCCATTTTTTTAGTAAAAACAAATTAAAGAAATTTTGTGTATACAAAATTAAGTAAAAAACAACTTTAAAGATATCTATGCTTAGCCTTTTCTATTAAGTATCTTTTGCATACGATCTGATCGAACATAAAATCCAGTCGTGGATTTTATTTAATATGTGTATTATTTTATATAAGTATTATCATTTAAAAATTTTAAAGGAATGTCTAAACCCATACACACCTTAGACATTTTTTCCAACACACCCAGCGAAAAAAATCAGATTTTATTGATTTGAGGCTTAGGCATTAGGTAAGGTATATTTTTCTTTTAAATTAAACGACAATTCTTTTTTTATAGTGACTAATTTAAGACATCTTTACTGACGGTGATCTTACTATAGGCAGTTTTGGAAAAAAATTCAACTTGAGATTTTGACCAAACTTAATGATAGCGAACAGAAAAAATTGGTTCCCGCAATTTTGTCTCTTTGTGTGTCAAAAAAAATATTTTTCCATATTTCGAAACAGGTTGCTTAATTCATTGAGATTATATTCTTTTAAGTTTATTTGCTTATAAGTAGCAAAAATGCAGTAAGTAAATGTAATATAATTAGGGAGAAATAAATGGATGATACATAGTAAAATCGTTTAGGTTTGCTTAGTTGTTATAGATTGATGAAGAAAGATGGCATTTGAATTGTTGGACATATTAAAAAAAATTTAAAAAAAAACGTTGGAGCGGGTTTTTAAAAAAATAATTTTGTATTAATAA
This sequence comes from Philhelius pedissequus, assembly GCA_910595825.1. Classification (NCBI taxonomy): domain Eukaryota; kingdom Metazoa; phylum Arthropoda; class Insecta; order Diptera; family Syrphidae; genus Philhelius; species Philhelius pedissequus. Next base: position 46,708,205 of record OU343162.1, read on the forward strand.
AATTTAAAAAAATTTTTAGAGAACAGATTTGAAATGCCATTTTGAGGTTAGTACTAATATACATATATAAAATTTCCAAAAAATTAAGTGACTGTTTTTTTTTTTAGAAAAATCGATTTTTCAAAAAAAATATTATTTATATTTTTTAAAATTGAAAAACAATTTTTTTTTCTAAATTTTAGTATGTAGTTTTATTAACACTTCTAGGGAGCATATGTATACTAAAAATAATTTTAGTCGGTTGATCCAATAGTGAGAAAGTGGAATATATGAAAACTGGTTCTATGGAAAGTACCGGAAATAAATATTTGTATGCCTTAAAGAGGACTGCAGTAATTTAAAAACACACATTTTTTATAAAAAATCTTGGAGCAGTTTTTGAGAACTACATTTTTTTCTTAACTTTTTTTTAACATTTGTATTGGAGTTACCGTTGGTTTTTGTTTTAGGAAAATTGTTTTTTAAGTGTTCAAAATATAGCCAAAACGCTACTAAATACATAGTTTTGAAAAAATAGATTAAGTATTTTTCGAAATGTTAAGATTTTAAAAAAATGTTTTTTTAAATTTAAAACATTTTTTTTAAATTATTTTTGTATACATTAGTGTTTAAACTTCATAGGAGCTTCTGCATTAAAAATTAAAAAAAATTAAACTAACCGTTTTCTAGAAAATCGAAAACCAAAACAATTGTTGTTCTACTAGAGGTACACAAAATAATCATTTTTTTCCAATAAAAAAATTGCCAAAAGTATCTTTTCCCTTCATTAATAAACTGATCTTTTTTTATAAAAATCGTTGGAGCTGTTTTTAAGAAAAAATAAGATTTTAGTTTTTGGCAAAAAAAAAAATACAGCTTGGGAGCTACTGTTATTTGTCGTCTTAAAAAAAAATTAAAAATCGTATGGGCTTGTTACTGAACATTTTTAAGCTGATAATGGTTGTTAGATCCAAAAAAGACGATAGATTTTTGACAATTTAGGGCTAAATTATATTCCTTGATCATATTCAGAGTAAAAAGCCTTTTTTCTGAACTAAATCAACATTTTTACCACTAATTAACGTAAAATTTTACAATACTTAATGACGCAATCCTTTTTCGTTTTTGAGCTTATAAATATAATCCAGTTTTGTGGAGTTCTAATACTGAAAAAAAAACAATTCAAAACAACTTTGGTTTCATTCAATACAACTTTTACGACAAATTTACGACGATTAATCTAAAAGTCATGTTCCTTTAAAATCTTGATATTGTAATGCTTACTTAATGGACAAATGAATTTGTGTCAAGTTAGCACTACCACTTCAAAATTTTAAAGAAACTCTTATTGGATTAATTGTCGTAAATTTGCCGTGAAGGAAAAAAATGTTTCGCGATTGTTTATTTTTTTTTAAATAACCCCTGGTAGTGCTAACTTGACAATCAAGTTAGCATTACCACCATCCCTCAAAAACGGTGTATATGAAGTGAAAAATTAAAAGGGATATGTAAATAATTGTCGTAAATTTGTTGTAAACCAATGGTATGATAGTGCTAGATTTTGAGAAAAATTATGGTCTAGGTAGTATTTTTTTAATATTATTAAAAAAAAACAGTTTTTTTCTTTTGTCCCTGGTTTACTACAAATTTACCACAATTAATGCATACCCATTTTTTATTTTTTGACTTCATATACACCCTTTTGGAGAGCTGGCAATGCTAACTTTATTGTCAAGTTAGAACTACCAGAGGTTATTAAAAAACAAAACAAGCGCGGCAAATTTTGTTCTTTCACGAACAATTTACGACACATTTACGACAATGAATTCAATAGAATTAAAATTTTGAAGTGGTAGGGCTAACTTGACACACATAAATGAAAATACGTTTGTAATGAGGAAAAGAAAGTAGCATGATAATCTAACAGGGCCCTTCTGTTTTGGGTGCCTTAAACTGAAAAATAAACCCAAATCCACCACCGAGTAGGTACAGACAGATTTTTGTATGTCTATCATCAATAAAAGAACAAATCCCAATTTCAAACTATAAATAAACTATTGCATGAGGAAACTGGAATAAACTAAGAACACACCACGGTACTATGGTTTTTTTTTAGTTGTTGTAATTATTTGACAATCGAGGTGGAAGTAGGTAGGTACTGTTATGCAATTGAAAATTAAATAAAGTCTAAAAAGCTCCATGAAAAAATAATGAAAAATTAGTTCTTTCATCGAGACATGTTGCGAGTGGCTGTGGAAATGTCATTGTTTAGAAAGTTCAATGCGGTCACTCATTATTAAGGTCAGTACAGTAAGTGTTCGAGAAACTTAATAGCATTCGATTGCCAACGTCTGGATGGATTGATGGAAAAAGTTAAAACAATAAAATGCTCAATCCACAGCTTCTGCTGTTGTGCTATTCACATTTATCTATTGTTGTTGTTTTGCAATAATAATTGCTGTTGTCGATTATTATCGACCGCGTCGTTGTAGCTTTCATCGTCGCGTCCGGGTGAACATTATGAGTGTCTAAGGCAGTGAAGTGACTAAGATTGAAGGAAAGAGTAACAGTGTGTACGTTAAATTGGAAATAAAGGCAAACTTGGTGTATGCCATATAATGACGACATTATGACTAAGCTGTCATAGTGTTGTGTACGGTATTTGTTAATTAAGATATTATTGAATTTCTAGATAATTTTGCTGAGATGAGTAATTCTGTTGGAATTGGAATTTACTTTAGCGCCATTGAAAATTTTCATTCACAACAATACTCATTCATATTGCTTAGCAATAAAGACAAATACGATTGAAAATTCAATTAGACAGCTAGATTGACTTATTTTACCACTGACGATAGATCTCGTAGACGTTAAGGGAATTATTAACTTGGTGGTCCTCGCCCAAAATTGAGTTTATAAGTTTTTTTTTTCAAAGTCTACGTGGGCTTCAGATCACCTTAAACGTCAGAAGTTTTGAACTTACGTCAACATAAGGAACAGAAACTTTTTAATAAGTAAAAGGTCACGAACAGAGGAAACTTATATGACATTCGACTTTTCAAAATGTACCTATCTTTTTATATAAAATTCCAGTGTGCACGTGTGCGTAATTCTTCTCCTACACAAAACGGCTTTGAATACTTTTTCCTTTTGTGCAAATGGGGTACGTTCTTAGCTATAGGTGTACGTGGTAGGTGATGCTTTTATCGAAATCCAGACATTTCACATACAAAAAATATAATATTTCATCTCAATTTTTCAGCCTGCCAGAACCCTCAATAAAATATAGATTTTTGGGGAGGTCTGGGGAAGGACAACGACTGTAGCCTTTGTGTAAGTCAATGATACTATTCGAATATAATGCATTTTGCAATGGAGGGAACCAAACATAAATTTGAAGGCACTGGATTAAAGTTAAGGAATTCGGAAAAAAATCTTTTGGCATAATATTGGAGAAATTCAAGAGTTCTATATAGTGCTTTAGTTTCGTTAATGGAGTTAAACTATACATATAACCTTCCTTGATATCATGGTCATGAAGAAAACGCCTTGCGTTTGGTCACTCATCCAGATCTTAGTCAGTAATTCCAACGAAAATCCATTCATATTAAAGAATCGGCACGTATTTAATGTCGACAGTTATTCGCTTTAAGAAATTCTCTAATTCCTCTGCTTAAATGACAGAAAGCTATCTCAATTTTTGTTTCATTCGAGACTTCATCAAATCGAAAAATTAAAAAGCCACAAGTTCTTTGAACATGTTACCAGAAGTAACCAAGAAACCTTGAGAGAGCAACTTTTGCAATTCATTCATTAAGTCATAGATCATTTCGTGGAAAAAGTAATTCATATCCTGACATAGATTATTACAACAAATAGGCAAATGTCAGGAATTCCTTGTTCTTCTCTCTTTGTTAACTTGATTTGATTGTCAAACACCCATATGAAAGCTTCTTGTATCCATTTGGGACGGTGTAGTTCAGCTAGAGCTCTAAATGACACTTATCTTATCTGCACGGAATTACTTCGAGTTCCAGAAGTTTCTTGCAGTTATCTCGAGGCAGCAGAAATTTGGAAAAATGCAATAAATTCATTATTGATTTCAACAATTTCGGAAATTTCATTAGATATGGCTTAATGTCCCAGTAACATTAAGACCACTAATTCCAACATACGATTGTGGGCTTGCTGTTTTTTATTGTTCCAGAAGAATGCACGCCCCACTTCTTCTTCCTGTATTGGCTGATGTTGTGTTTTACATTTGCGACAATCTTAGCTATGTCAGAACTTAACTTCGGAACATAATATCAAAAAAAAAATTCGGTGGAGCATGGAAAATTAAAAGGGAAATAGTATCATTATTCTTATTTGGAATGACTGGGTAAATTTTTCATTGACGGGTAGGGACACCTAATGTTCATCCGATTTTGACATTTTTTTTGTAGGTCTTACTTGCGGTATACATATATGTAAATTTGAATGTACTATATGACAAGATTTTGATTCGTAAATAAATCTAAATCGATAGCTCCACATTACGTTGATATAGGACACCAAAAAAGTGGGTCCAGCAATTCCGCCGGTCTGCCGGTCTGTTCTACAGTCTACAGCCTAAACGGTTATATTGATTTGCTTAAAACTTGATACATACTGTTTTTTCCGTAATATAAAGACGGTACTTGCCATACATTTTTTTTTGGCCATAAAGAAAAATCTTGTTTTTTTCAAAAATGGTTCCAACGATTTTTATAAAAAAAAAATCAGTTCAATAACGAGCAGAAAACATACTTGATAGTATTTTTTTTTCTTTTTTGAAAAAAATTGTTATTATTGGTAAAACTAATAGGCCAATTTTTTTGGTTTTAGATTTTCAGGAAAACGGATCTTGACTTTTTATATGTAGAAGCTCTTCGAAAGCTTAAACAAGACAACAGTTTTCAAAAACATTAGTTTCTTAAATTAAAAAACAAAACATTTTTCTTTTTTGAAAAATCAATATTTAGAAAATGTCTCATTCTATTTTTTCGAAACTTCGTATTTCGTAGTTTTTCTTAGCATTATCTTGAATACGTAAAAAAAAATATTTTGCTAATACAAAAAACCGTACAGTTAAGGAAAAAATGTATTTCTCAAAATGTCTCCCAAAATTTTGATAAAAAAATGAAAGTGTTCTTAAATTGCTGCAGTTCACTTTTAAGTAAATAAAATGCACGGCTGGATCGCACGAACTTGCTCTTATGTTCGATCTCATCGTATGCAAAAGATTTCTATAAAAATATAAGTATATTTTGAAAGTCGTTTTTTTCTTAAATTTTTATATATGTACATATACAAAATTTCTTTATTTTTTATTTCTAAAAAAAATTGGTATGACAATCTTAAATATTTAATAAAATAAACTTAAGAACAAAATATTAAATCGGCTTAATTAAAGAAAAAATAATTTAAAATTCTGAAATAAATTCTTAAACCAACTAATTTGAGTTTTAAAAAATACGCCATTTTATTTCTTGGATAAATTTGAATTTAAGAAAAAGAAATTTAACAAATCTGTGGAGCGGTTTTTGATAAAAAAAGTTTTTTTTTAACTTTTTGAAAATATTTTTCAAATACATATAACTATAACTTTTGAGAAAAATTTAATAAGCAGTTTTCAAAATATAAATTTTTAATACTTTTTTATTTAAAATGCAATTAAAAATACAAAAAAATATTAATTAAAAATATTGGTATGCAGTATAAATTCTGCTACCTACGCCTATATATGTGTTAAATTTCGAAAGAATCGGTTAAGCCATTTTTGAGATAGTTGAAAGCACAAAAAAAAAACGGTGCTATGAAAGTACTTTCTTAGACATTTTAAAAATTTTTTTTCAACCATATGATGGGTCGTACCTACTTTAAGAGCTGCACTGATATTTTTAAATCAAAATCGTTAGAGCCCTTTTCGAGAAAAATAGGCTCTGGCGTAAAGGTTATATAGCAGGTACCGTTATTTTTTGAGCTAAAAAAAATTCAATTTCCCCTCTGTACAATACCTAAAAAAAACTATATACCAAGTTTGAAGCAATTCGGTCCACCCGGTTGGGCTCTATGTGTCATACATACGGACATACGGACAGACTGACAGACAGACTGATAGACAGACATATAGACCTACCCAATTTATAGACCATCTTTTTTCGTCTTCGCTATTATCGTAATGTCATGTTTGATTGTTATCTCAAAACTTTTTTTTTCGACGAATGCATAACTTGCCTTATAGTACCTAAAATCGCAAGTAAAAAATGTTTTATTTTGTGTACTTATATTAACTTTACTTTCCATATAGAACCACTTTTCATATATTCGACTTTCTCACTATTGAATTAACCGTTTAAAATTAATTTATTTTTTATACAAATTTTCCGTAAGACTGCATACTCAAATTTAAAAAAGAAAATTTTTTTCGAATAAAAAAAAAATAAATACAAATTTTTTTTAAAATTCGAATTTCTTAAAACTGGTCGCTGAATATTTTTGAAATTAAAATTTTATGTGCACATTCATTATTACTTCAAAATGGCGTTTCAATTTTTTTCTGAAAAATGCTTTCAAAATTTTATATATAAAACTTTTATTTAAAAAAACCGCTCCAACGATTTTGGATTTTTGTTTTGTTATATTCTTATTTATCTATCAATTCAAATGGCATCCTTTTTTCCATCAAATCTCACTGTCACTGAATAGCACACATACATATATAATATGTATGCCCTCATACATTTATATATATATGTATCTTTAAAAATCACATGAATATTATTCATAAAGTTATAAAGTTATATGCATCACTTTTATTATAAATAAACAGCGTCAATATTTAGGTACATTAAAGTTGTTAGCTACAGGAGCTAGTTCGTCCGATCCAGTCGTTCATTTTATTTTTATTTGGATTCAAAAAACGGTTTAGAAGAAGCTAAATTCCTTCACACCTCATTTAGAAGGGTTAGGGATTTTGTTTTCCTTCAATTTGTTTTCCAAACACAGTTCTAACGATTTAAACGTCATACCTAGAAAAAAAATATAAAAAGCTTTCATCACTTAAGACAGAAATTTCTTTTGCGAAGATTTATTTCCAACCGTCGTAAAATAAATAAACCTTAAGCACTGTGAACCGAAAACACGTTTATCGCATTCATCTATTTTTTGTTTGTGTGTAAGACACTAAGTGTCCTTTGAAAAATATTCATATTCGTAAGGAATAAAAATTTCACTAAGCCTAACTTTAAATCAAAATGGCCGCAATCTGACCATTTATGCCAATCGCGCAAACAAATAAATATAAAAGTTTTTCTTTTTTTTAATACATCTCTGGTCTGTACTATGCATTTGTGGCCGGAGTTGAATCAATTAAACGAAAGACTTGATATTTTACACAATCAAAATAAATGCCTTAAAGCAACTTATAGTCACGACCATTATAGTTTGGGATGTAAAGTTGTATAGTTATTTGATGAAGTTTTCTATTTTAAAAGAATTGTTTGTTAAAACAATGATCGCTTGTACCTAATTTTAACTTGCGATTATAGGTACTATAAGGCAAGTTATGCATTCGTCGAAAAAAAAGTTTTGAGATAACAATCAAATATGACATTACGATGATAGCGAAGACGAAAAAAGATGGCTTAAAAATTCTGTCCGTATGTATGTCTGTCTGCCTGTCAGTCTGTCTGTATGTATGTAGACACCTACAGCCCAAACGGGTGGGCCGAATTGCTTCAAACTTGGTATATACAGTTTTTTTAGGTATTGTACAAAGGGGAAATTGAATTTTTTTTTAGCTCAAAAAATAACGGTACATGCTATATAACCATTACGTTCAAACCTATATTTCTCGGAAACGGCTCTAACGATTTTGATTTTTAAAAAATCATTGCGGATTTTTCGCTACGACCGAAAAAATTACATTTTCAACTATTTTCCCCAAACCCTTCGATATATACATCAAAAGAAAGGTCTGTGTAAGACCTATCCACAGCTGAGAACAAAAAGTATCTGTTACATCTAGCTCTTGAGATATTTCAATCCAAAGTTATTCGCATTATTTTCCACCCAACTGAATTTGATTTGCTTTGGATAGTGATATCTCCGCAACCAAGCCCTGCACAAATCTGCGGCTGTCAGTGATCGAAAGGTATTGCCAGCCCTTTCAATTGGTGTGCAATTTATTGTACGATTCTTTACTTCACTTTTTTCGACATTTTAGAAAAAAATCAAGGGTATGGTTGGAAAAAAATTAGAAAAATGTCTAAAAACGGTACTTTCCATAGGACCATTTTTTTGCTTTCGACTATCTCATAAACGGCTCAACCGATTCTTTCGAAATTTCACACATATGTAGGTTTAGGTTGCCCAAATTATACCGTGTACCAATATTTTTAATTATTATTTTTTTGTATATTTAAAATCATTTAAAAAAAAAATTAATTTATATTTCGAAAACTGTTCATTAATTTTTTTTTCAAAAATTATATTTATATGTATTTATTGAATACCTATGAATTGGCGTTTTTGATTTTTTTTTTGAAAAATGTTTTCAAAAAGTTTAAAAAAAAACTTTTTTTCTCAAAAAAAGCTACACAGATTTTAAAATTTTTTTTCTCATAAATTCAAATTTATCTAACAAATAAAATGGCGTACTTTTTTTTAAAGCTTAAATTAGTTTAAGTATTTACTTCAGAATTTTAAATTATTTTTTCTCTGATTAAGCCGATTTAATATTTTGTTTTTAAGTTTATATTTTTGAAAAAAATTAAAGATATTTTGTATATATACAAAATTAAGTAAAAAACTGCTTTAAATATATATTTAGACTCTTAACAGAAATCTTTTGCATTCGATGTGATCGAACATAAGAGCAAGTTTCTGATCTAAAAATTAATAAGTTCTTTTTTGTCGTGTTGATATTTAAACATTTTTTGTTAAATGTACGTTTCTTCCAAAATAAATAAGGACAATATATGCAAGCCGGAGTATCTACCTATAGGGAAAGATTCATAAGATTTTACCCAAGGCTCTAAGAAGGCTTAAAGTCAAATTGAATGTATAACGAAGCAAAGGAGATTCAGTAAACAAATTAGCTGCACCTTTAAGGGTTTTACAACACTTCTTCTTTGAACTATAAGACGATGAACGCTACGAATAAAATCAACTTCAACTGAAAACGAAGCTATATAGAAGCACTCAGTCGTTAGTCCAATGTAGGTACATATATACAAATATATATTTTATTTTTTACACGAAAACGCGGGAAAGGACGCACTCCTTCGACTGAATACCGCAAATAAGGCTTAAATGCGCATTTGTCTTCCACTTGAGTTCCTCGCCTCTTTACATTTCTTCTACTTCACCTTTGATGAAGGTGTGCAGCAGCAGTAGCAGTAGAAAAATACTCGTAGCGTAAGCAGCACGAAGCCCTGCCAAAGGAGTTATCATCATGCGAGAATACCTCGTTGGAATGCTGTAAAGACCGGAAACGGATAATGACAGTACTGCATGCACCTGACTATAATCAACGTTTGGTATGAGAGAAAGATGGTGGCCCGGCCGACGGCGCGCGACGCAACGGTGTGGTGCAATGATGGTGGTGCCCTGGATGCTTGTTTAAATTTACAATGTCAGTTGTCACGAGAATAATTTTCAACTTGATGGGGACGCGCGCCTAGCTTACCAGGATCCAAGTCTGGGTGTCTTTTGTGTTTGTATAAGGTAAAAACATGACGAGATACTTGACGAACACAAAAATGTCCCATAGACGAGAAGTTGTAACTCTCAATCGTATATACCCCTTTTATACAAACTTTACTTATGTCGTCAGAATACCACCTTTTCACTTCATTTACCCACCGTATTGTTGTTTTAATTACAACAAACAAATAGGCAAGTGGTTATCCACTTGGCTCTCTGGCTGGAGCTATAGGGTTTCATTGCGTTGCGTTTGGTTGGGAAGTGCCTTCATCAATTTATGAGTTACTTCCGTGTAGAAAAATGCATTGAAGCCATTTCGCTTTTGTTTTTAATTTTTTTTTTATTCCTGTCGCGAAATGTCTTTGGTTTATGTCGCATTTTATTTTGCTATAAAAATATGCAAGTACCTTTACCTGAGCTTTTCTACATTTAACATTTTATTGTTAAAAGGCTTTAAACGTGAGATGCATGAATCAGAGAAAATTCAAGGGAAATATAATGCGATGCATGGCTGAGGTAAGATTTGTACCTATTGTTTTTTATTTAAATAGCGAATCTTATAAAAATACACATGTGGATATATAAGCAGCTCAAATGCCCAAGCTTTTAAACTAATCAGCTTTACTAAGGAAGTCAGATTTGCTTCAAGTTATAGATTGAAAACTTTTATGTATTTTATGGAATTTATGTGGATGATCAATTTTAAATAGAACGTACGTTTAGAAAAACCTTGATTTTTTTTTCAAAATCAGTTCACTCGAAAAAATTAAACTTTTTTTATTCAAAAGCGTTGCCGGCAGCCAATTTCTGAACAAATAATTTAAATTTGAACATTTTGAACTGGTTCTCATCAGGAATTCCATATGTCATACTATTCGTAAATCCATAATATTCTCTGAATAATATAGTCTGAAATATATTTTTAAATATTTTGTTATTATGTTACTGTGACAACCTTCACAAAGGTAGCCTGCTTGTGATCCTATTCAAAAGTGGTCAAATAGGACATATACCTCTAGCACTACCATACAAAAAGTATGTATGTTGCCACTTTTTTTGCAATAAATTTTGTATAAAAAATTATCGCTGGACGTCCTTGATTAAGTTGAGTAATAAAATAATTTGTCGCGCGCCTTTTTTAACACAAATTCCGTTTTTGTATGACCTAATACCCTAAATTAGGATTTTTCACTAAAAGTAAAATGAAAGACTGGATCCTACGAACTTACTCTTGTAGCTAACAACTTTAATGTAGCTAACCACTGTAGGTGGTAAAAAATCGTTTTTCAAAAAAAAAAAAAAAAAACTAGTCCATCCAATAGTGAGAAAGCGTAAAATATAAAAGGTGGTTTTCTGGTACCTAAGTAAAGTATATAAAGTACGCAAAATAAAAAAAATACTTAAAATTGGACTTCACTAATTTAAGAACACACACATTTTTAATCAAAATTATTGGAGCCGTTTTTAATACAATAATATTTAATATGCTACACATTGGTTTCTAAATATTTTTCTAACATTTGTATGGGAGGTAGGTACCGTTGTTTTTTAGTTTTAGGAAAACATTTTTTTTAAATGTTTAAGATAATGTGTTCGTTATGTAAAAACTACCAAATACGAAGTGTTAAAAAAAATCCATTGAGGTGTTTTCGAAATTTTGAGTTTTCAGAAAAAAGTTTTTATTTGAAAAAAATTCGGCTTACATTAGTCTTTACACTTCCTAGGAGCTTCTGCATACAAAATTTGAAAAAAAATCAAATGAACCGTTTTCCAGAAAATCGAAAATCAAACAAATGTTGTGATTTTTTAAAAATAAAAATCGTTGTAGCCGATTTTGAGAAAATTAAGGTTTTTCTTTATGGCCAAAAACATAAAATAAACGACTGTATCGCACGAACTTGCTCTTATGTTTTATCACATCTATAGAAAATATTTCTATAGAAAATATAAATATAATTTTATAGTCGTTTTTTTACTTAAATTTGTACATAAATACATATACAAAAGCTTTAATTTTTTTTTTTTTAAAACATTAGTATGAGAAGCTTAAATATTTAATAGTATAAACTTAAAAATAAAAGATTAAATGGGCGTAATCAAAGGACAAATTATTCAAAATTCTGAAATAAATACTAACTAATTTGAGCCGTTTTATTTCTTGGATAAATTTGAATTATTGGAAAAAAATTGTAAAAATCTGTGGAGCGGTTTTTGAGAAAAAATTTTTTTTTTTAAACTCTGATAACATTTTTTCAAAAAAAAAATTAAAAACGCCGATTCATAGGTATAACTATAATTTTTGAAAAATAAAATTAATAAGCAGTTATCAAAATATAAAAAGAATATTAATTAATAATATTGAAATGCCGTATAAATTGGGCTCCTACACCTATATATGCGCAAAATTTCGAAAGAATCGGTTGAGCCATTTATGAGATAGTCGACAGCAAAAAAAAAACAAGTGCCATACATCTATCAATCCTCTAGACCTGTTTTCTCGAATATGTAGTTTTACCTACACACTTACATCTGTGATTACCGAACCACGTACAATACTGCCGCGGCAGCTGCCATAAATTGCTATGGTTAGCTCTGAACTTACGACTTGCTAGGCTTCACAGTGCTGACCGAAATCAGCAAGCTTCACCTAGCAAATACTCCTTCCTTCCTTCTGAGATCGCTTACCCGGGCAGACTCCTTACCCTCCATATACCTGATCGTCTACCCAGGCAGACGATCTCTTTCATATGCCGGCCTGATGTTCCTGGCTTACTGTCTTGCAGTGTCACCATTCGCACCTACCTATGTCATCGGCCAGCCCACACCCCTTCCGAGCGGTTTACCCCACTCTTCCTGTTCTTAGACTGACCATCGTCCTCATCTTGGTAAGAAGGGGCTTCGTTTCCAGTTCCGTAGAACCTTCCGCTTACCGCTACCCCCTTAGAGCCCGCATTAACAAGATAGATTAGCCGCCCAGTGCAGAATAGCCTCATTAAAGAGAGCTAAACATTCCTGAACGTTGCCCGTCTTTCACCACGAGGAGGAACTATCTTGGCTCACCACGACGGACCAGGAAGAACGGTTCCATTGCAAAGCAACTTTCCGTATATTCCCTTGAGGCCCGCCGATCAGATTTCCCGAAAGACTGCTGAACCATCAATTAAAGTTCGAACGACGCGGAGGTGATGTCTGTACAATTGGAAGATGTGGCCATTATGGGTGATGCTCTTATGCAAGTTAAGAGCCGGTATCAACAAATGTCAACTTCCTTGTTCTTTGACCGGTTTCCATGAAACTGCATGAAACTGAAATATATTGTGGCTGACATAAAATGACGAAAGAAAAAAGTAGGGAAGTTTTAATTCTGGCGCGTGTACATAAATACACACTCTTTTTTTAAACACATCTTACCTTATTTTAAGGAGTGGTAATACCAACTTCACTTTCAAGTCAGCATTACCACAGGCAAATTTTTTGTATTAATGTTTAATAAACGCGACACTTTTTTGTTTCACGACAAACTGGACTTAAATGCATTCCTAAAATTACAGGCGCGCCCATTCTCCCTAAGTCTAAAGCATATATTTAGGTTTAATTTAATGAAGGGACACCCAAAGAAAAGGTATTTCAAACTCATTGTGGCCCTTCTTACCCTGGGCCAAAGATTAAACCAGCTAATTCTTGTAATTTATTTTTTTTTATTTGTTGACGAGCACCGATTCATTCTTCATTGAGGGTTCCGTCGTCGCAGCGTTTACATAGACAGAATACTGATTTAACGATTCCGCAATTAAAAATATTATGAGCATTCCAGAAAATGTATTCAAAGACCAGAGACAATCCCTAATCCATCCGGGACAATCCATTGATTAAAACAATTTATATTCATATTCAAATTTACCACTATGGTTGCCCATCGTGGTTTACTCAACGAAGGTTGGTATACAACGTCCACCATCCACTGTCCATCGTCATTGTTCTGTTTTGAGTTTGATGGCCATCGGTGATCTATTGAAAGTGTCTTTTTTTTACAGACGACAAAAGACATATCGCTAGTCGCCTACATACTTACATACATACATCATCATATCCCTTTCCGTCGCAGCCAAATTCAATGGACGTAAAACGTTCGTTAAAGAAATTATATTCGAGTTAAGGTGTTTTAAGAAGTTCGGTCACGTACACACATGCGCTTCGCCTGCAAAGCCAAACTGGCAGGTACACTTCGAGTAAGTATGTATGTATATGCCTGGAATTCCTTATTTTACTCTTTGACTTCTAAAAAAAGGTATTTTATCTTCTTTCGATGAGAACGTCTATTAATTCCTTTAAATGAGAATGAGAAGATGTACTGCGTGCAGTGCACTGTACATGATGTATACCGCGGTGGCGGGGCAGCAAACTATGGGAACAACATTGTGAATGCATGTTGCATGTTTTCCTTTAAGAATTCAAACGATATAATTATACCATTTTGGTTTTTATGTTGTGATGAATTTAGCGTCGCATGACATTTGAAGCTATACCAACCTATGCATATGTTTCAATATAATGCAGGGCGACGGCGGTGTGTGGCATAAGAATGACAACCAGTAGAAAGAGGAGGGGATAATCTAATATTTAGGTTGCCATAGAAGTGCCATGGGTGATAATGACAGGTTTCTTGTGCTTATCCTTACCAGAGTTTGGCCCCTTTTTTGGAGTTGGGTTTCATGCATTTTTTTGAAAATAGGGTAAATAAACAATGCATAGTCATGACATATCATCTAAAAAAAATATTTTTTTGTCATCTTACAACAGTTAGAATTTGCTAAAATTACATAGAAAAATTGCTGAGAGTTGAACAGGCGTATTTATAAACTATAAAAATGTATGGCCTTGAATAACAGTTTTGCTTTCAAAACTTTACTGTCAAATTTCTCTTCTGTCAAACTTAACACCAATTCAATATTTCCGACACCGAAATGACATTTCACCCGGGCTATGAAATGGTATGAGTACCGTATGGCAGTTTTAAATATTTTTAACAATTTAAATTTAAAAACATGATTTCAAAAAAAAAAACACCAGTTTTCGAAATATTGAATTTTCCAAAAAAAAACAAAGAAAATGTTTTTTTTTTTTTTAATCCACAAAAATATATTTGTCGAAAATTTTGGTATGAGATATAATTTAGAATTTAAAGGAGCTTTAGTAAAAAAAAATTTGATCGAATTCCGATAAGCTGTTAATGAGATCGACGAAAATGGAAAAATGGTTATATGGCAGGTACAGTTAGTAACATTTCATTTAATATTTTTCGTTGACCAAAATGTAGAATTATAATGGTGTACTGAAATTAATTGTATATGCATTAAAGCCGTTGGAGCCGTTTTTGAGATAATTAAGATGTACCATGTTGGCCCCAAAATATTGTATATGACTAGAAAAATATTAGAAAACAGAATCACCTTAAGTTTCAAGTTTAAAGAAAATAGCTGAAATGGGTAATGCTGTAGATCGACCTACGGGCAGATAGATAGACAGAATTGCGGGGACATTTTTTCGTGTTGATAGTGAACACGAAAAAATGTCGTTAATTAGTTAGGCGTCAAATTTGATTAAAATCTCAAGTTCGATTTTTTTTCAAATGCAAAACTTTCCCCATAGTACATATGTATATCGCAATTAAAAAATCGAAAAATAAATTGTTAATTATTAAAGATACCAATATTTAGATGATTTACCCTACAACAAGGAATAAAACAAAATATTAAATATCTGTGTTTCATAATCGGAGCAGCATATTCATAAATATGTATTGTAACATAAGGGGACTTAGATAATAGGTAGCAAACGGGACTTGTACGCATGGTGTGTTGCAAAACGAAGATTGGTAAAAAGAAGGGTGTATAGAGCTTTGTTCTGCGAGATTACTGGTTTTTGTTTTTTTTTTTAAATAACTAAGAAAAGAACAAAGCTTTCGGAAAGTATATATAAGGTGTTTTTTTTTGTTTATTTTTAAGCGAGTGGGAATTGTTGTAAGAAAAACGCCGCCACCGGAACAAAATATGTTTAATTTTCATAAAAACTATCGATAACAAAGATTCAATCGAACTAGCAATACAGTTTTCTCTAAAGTGAAACTTAAACACCGCTCAGTTGGGAATTAGTTATTTATACCATTTATCTTAAGCCGACGATTATTTGACGAAATCTGAAAGTGAATGTTCGGCAAGCTATCGCCTCATTCAGACGAAAATGTTTTATAATGTGATCTAAAATTTGAGTGATCTAATGCATCCGTGTTCACTTAAACTATATCTTGTTTCTAACATAACTATACATAAGCTTCAAAGTATATAATTTAAAATAAAGTACTGATATTTCAAATCGTTTTAATTTTGTCAAAAATGTACACCCTACAACTCTCAAACAATAATATTCTTATTCATTAACTCATCATAGCGAGTACATAAGACTATGTTCTCTTTATAATTTCTGTTAACGCAAAAATATTATACATTACGTTGCATAGCAGCAACATAGAGCCTACATAAAATAGATTTTATTTTATCGAAAAATCATTTGACATCGCCCATATCAATTCCTTTTTGTTTAAGATTGGGTAAATGTGTATTTCTGGCAGACCAGCACGATGCTGTGTGGAAACCAGTCTTGTATCGATCGTTGTACATTGACTGAATGTGATATCTATAGGAGCAGGGGTCTGGGGTACATTCATATTTTTGTTGCAAAACTCTTGTGTGTGTCACAAAGAGAAAATAAGAGTACATATGCATATATTATATTGACATAAGCATAATATAACTATAAGTGTGTTGCAGTACCTACTTATGCACAAACTGTCAAAACTGTGAAGACTGTCATTTTTGTAAGAGTGAGGGTAGAACTCTCAGAGAGAGATAAAGTTTCACAAAAGTACGGAAACATATTGAACAAAAATTTTATCGAATTCTTAAACGTCAAAAAGTGTATTTAAATTATACATCTGACTATCTGACGTCAAACACCGATAGCCTATCGATAGTAAACACTATCGATAGTTTTCACCCCATAGTGGTATGCGTCGTATATATCAGCAAACAACCGAATTGCTAAGCAACAACAACAAACCCCAGCATATCATAACAATTATTGCTTAATGACATGAAGTAAAAAAATGTAATTTCTATTTTGTTGTGTGTATTAATTAAAAATATTTATTGAACTTTTGTTATTTTTGAATTATTATTCTTTCAATTTAAAATATATTTCATTGTTCTTATTTTCTTTTATTTTTTTTTATAATATTAATAAGAATCCGTTTGAATCTGGATTTTTTCCTTATTTTACACATTTGAAAATCATACACTACATTTTTACTTGTACCCATTTGTTGTTCAAATATAGTCTTATTTAAAAAAAAGTATCGATAGTATATCGATATATTTTTTTTAAATTATCGATACTCGGCAACTGATAGCTTATTTATTGTTTTTTTATTTAAAAAAATTTTCTTCATTTGACTGACAGTCTTGATAATTTTTTCCATAGAAATATCTTGGACTTCTAAAATTCGCAGCCTGGGGAAATATTTTACTCTCTCGTGAGTGCTCTCTTCGAGTACGGGAAAAGGATCTGACTGTTTTTCATAGAGATTCATAGATTTTCACTGTTTTATTGGGAACGGGAACTCATCTTATAATGGGTAGAACATTTTTATTGTAACTGAACAGATTTGAATACCGGCTACATAAGTCCTTATGCACAGCATAACTATGAACGCGTTTCTAATGAATTAGACTGTAACAATATTATCATTAATACCAACAAAACATTTTTTTTTCGATTTTTTTCGATTCTTTTTTAACAATTGCAAGGCAAACAATTTATTATCTAAGCTCCAATTCAAGCAGACCAATTAAACGAATATTTGGGCAAAGTAAATATTGAAGAAAAATTATATGTCACAACATTTTCTTGTAAAAATGCTATTTCAATCGACATAATTAGGTGTTATCAGTGTAATATTTCATCGTATATAAAACTCAAATGTTAGCAGGTCAAAGGCGGCTTAATCAAAATGAATATGTATTTTGAAAAAACAATAGAGAAACATTCTAATAATTTTGATCAACTCTGTAAACATTTTAACATAATTACAAAAAAATAAATCGTAATGGGGTTGTTTTTTTTGTTCGTTTTTTTTTTTTTGGAAAGTATCTACGATGAACATGCCCACTTATGTAGGAAATGCTTATTATCTAAAGATGGTCTACTTTTTTTGTATTTCGAAATAAATGAAACGATTGAATCTGAAAAAAACTAGCGTAATTGAGGAAGAAATAGTGCACATGATACAATGAGTACCATTGTGAATAGGAAAAAAATAAGTTATTCATCCACAACATATGTGTAACCTACATTAAGTTTTGGTGTACACATATCAAGCTAACAAAGTCAACAAACTGCTATCTTATCTTCGCTTATCATTGTGTGATTAAGAAATTAGAACAAGAAAAATTCATACCTAGGCATGATACGGTTTTATTGAAATGTAATAGAGAGGAAATAATTTACGATACAAGTCGGTACAGTACCGTACTGTATGAACTGAACATAATGGTAGATAACATATACAATATACAATCTATTGGAGACTTTTTTGAATAAAGGTGATTCCCGGATGTCATTTTGCTTATATTCCAAATTAAAGCTGAGAAGTGATATATGTATACAACTTTATTCATTCATCAACATACACATATACATATTTCAGTATATAGGTAAGTACATGTGGGTATATAAATCTCAAATTACAAAATTTCTTTTTTTTTTATTGTTATTTGTCTCGAATGCTTGCTGAATTCCTGTATATCGATTTGTAAAGAATTCGAGTCCTTCCGATTGAAATTTATTTCAATTATCATTCAGCTTTAGTTATTCCAGGTATAGGGGATTAGAATTTCAATTTTGTGTGGTGATAGCTTTGAATAAAATATCGTGTCAAAGGAATCAATATTTTTTTAATTAAAATGGCGCTTTGGCTTTGATAGTATAGGTATTTCTTTAATTTGAAATGTAACTAAATTCAAGGACAGTAATAATATTGATTGTAATCGATGTAACCAATGAAAAATTTTAAATCCATCTAAAATAGTGGAATTAGCAGAATTTTTACTACAAAAAAAATTTTTAAAAAATGCTCAATTTTGCTGCAAAAATGCTGCCAACTCTGAAAATCCTGTAATAACATATACAAATTAAAATGCACGACTTGATCGTGTGAACTTGCTCTTGTAGCTAACAACTGACGCCGTTAGTTTAGCAAGGTATTCCAGTTATCATATGCAGGTTTAAAGCCGTTTTTTCGTAAGTTTTAGCCACTAATAATATGTGAAATCTTAATCACAAACAGAATAATTAATAATCCAAAAACCATACAAATAGTTAATAATCCATTTTTTGCGAAACAAAAGAAAATCAGGTAAGTTAATTAAGTAATTATTTAATTCAAAAATTTTCGGCTTCATTTAAAGTACTTACATATCTTCAAAAATATCACAGGCATTTAAATCTTCTTCTTCAGTCAAATAAGATTTCGATGAAACAAAAAGCTTTATGCTTGCTGTTTTTGTATTCCATAAAAATTGATTTTGATTAAATGTCGATACGCATTTATGCGTGTGATTGTGATTTAATTTTTGAAAGTAACATTTAGTTTAGGTTATTAGTAATATGAATTCCTGCTAGATACCCTTCCAAAAAAAAAAAAAATCTTCCTGCTAAATTGGTCACACTGATTATATAATTTATAGTTTTTTTTTTTAACTCAAAGATACTTTAAATAATTGAACAAAAAAGGATGAATTGACTATAGAGTTTACTTGATGAATGTGAAACAAAAACTAGTTCCCTTTAAGTCTTTCCAAGTCTGACTCAGTGATTATTGCGGGGAAAACTTATTCTTATTCATTGTTATCAATAGTTTATATTGAAATATTAACATTTTCTGAGTTGGTAACTCAAGCTCTCGATGTCGACTTTTTTTGTTCAATTTCCCACAACAAAAAAAAACGTTAATAATCAGCTGCAGGTATTTTTGTTAAATAAGAACCAACAATCTAATGGAAAATATAGTTTAGGAAATATTATAAATTTTGTTCCAAATATTATTTCTTAAAAACATAATTTCAAAATCGTTCAACCGTTTTCAAGATATTGAATTTTCAAAATAAAATAAAATAATAACAGGTTGGTGATGTTTGCTCTAAAAACATAATCCCCAAAGACAAAATCCCCAAGTGAAAATGGAGCAAAGACAAAATCCCCAAGAGAAAATCTCACAAAAAAAAATCCCCAAGAGAAAATCCCCAAATAAGCAGTGCAAGTAGTGAATCGAGCAATAAAATAGGGCTGATGCCTATTTGGGTATTTTGTCTTTGCTCCATTTTCATTTGGGGATTTTTTTTTGGGGGATTATATTTTTGCAGTAAGCACCAACATTCACCAACCCACAAATAACCTTATTTCAAAATAAAAAAAAAAACAGTTTATCATAAAATCATGCAAAATATAAAATTAATTTCATAGTTGAGATTTTTTAATTCAAAATATAAAAACTGTCATTTCTAGAAAACAAACATTTTTTTTTGACATTAATCAGGGAATATGCGATAACGACAGGATATGACATTCACTTCATTTATTTTTATTTTATTTACTGAATTAAAATGTATCAAATAATAACTAATTTATTAAATGAATTGCCCTAAGTCGAAAAAATATATATTGGGGGTTATTTGAGATTTTGGCAAAAAAGAAAGTATATTGGGGATTTTGTCCATACGGCTTCTTTCCCCGTAGGTATTTCGTATTGTTAGATATAATTTTTTTGGGGATTTCGTCCGATGGAGATTTTGTTTTTTTTGGGTGGATTTTGTGGCTGCCAATAATAACTCGATTTTTCAAAAATAAATAAAAAATCTCCCTCCATATATGAACAACCAAAATGTTGGCTTATAAACGAGTAAGGACAAAATAAGAAAGAACCCGAATAAACAACAACAAACTTGTGTGGCTAATAAAAGCGCTAGTCGCTTCAATGCAATTGATAAACAGAAAAAAACCTGCATTAGGTTGGATCTGATCATGTGGGCTCGGTGGCGTGATGCGAAGGGCGTTGGCTACTAAGCGGCTGGTCATGGTTCAATACACGATGAAGGCACAAGAAGTTTTTCAATTAAAATAAAAAAAGTAGACCAGCACCACTAGAGCAAAGGAATCTGATGATCGACCTCACCAAGTCGTGAAATAGCTATAATTCCAGTCAAAAATAATTGAGAAAAAACAACTCAAGTTGTTGTTGGGCATTCAAAGTCACCAAATGATACGAAAAATGGCTTTAAAAAGCAAGTATGTAATCATACAAAAACTGAATATAATATAAATAAAAATATGTTTTTTTTGCAGTAGATATTATTTTGAATTTGAAGGCCTCCTTTATACAAATTTTGATTGAAATCCGTTGAGTTGTCAACGAGAGTCCGAAAATAAATCGGTTCCATTTCAGGTACTTAGTTTGATCAAAATAACGAGTTCAAGTTTTTTTTTTGAATGCAGAACTTGTAAGTTAATAAATGTAAAAAATGTTAAGAACTCAAAATTTGTGTCAAGTTAGCACTACCACTTCAATTCTCCAATTCTTATTGGAATAATTGTCGTAAATTTGTCGTGAAATAAAAAAATTTGTCGCGCTTTTTTTTTTTTAAATAACCCCTGGTGAAGCTAATTCGACAGTCAAGTAAGCATTACCATCCCTCAAAAACGGTGTAAGTATAGTAAAAAAAAAGGGATATGACATTAATTGTCTTAAATTTGTCGTAAACCAATGGCCAAAGAAAAAAAAACACGATTTTTTACCTAGCACTTCCATACTAAAAGTATGTGTCTTACTACTTTTTTTTGCAATAAAATTTGTTAAGACAATTGTCGCTCGACGTCCTGACTAAGTTGTGCAATCAAATAATTTGTCGCACGCCTTTTTCTAACCAAAACCGCAGTAGGAATTTTCACTAAATTTAGCACTACCATACCAAAATTAGGTGTTTTGCTACTTTTTTTGCAATTAAATTTGTTTAAAGGGCGTTTTTCGTTAGAAAAAGGCGCGCGACAAATTATTTGATTACACAACTTACTCAAGGACGGCGAGCGACAATTGTTTAAAAAAATGTATTGAAAAAAAAGTAGTAAAACACATACTTTTAGTATGGAAGTGCTAGGTGATAAATCGTGGTTTAGGTAGTAATCTTTTAATTATTTAAAAAAAAAGAACTGAAGCGATTTTTGTTTCTTTCGCCATTGGTTTACGACAAATTTACGACAGTTAATGGCGTACTAATTTTTATTTTTTGACTTCATTTACACCGTTTTTGAGGGGTGGTAATGCTTACTTGACTGTCAAGTTAGCATTACCAGGGGTTATTTTTAAAAAAACAAGCGCGACAAATTTTTTTCTTTCACGACAAATTTACGACAATTAATCCAATACAAATTTCTTTAAAATTTTGAAGTGGTAGTGCTAACTTGACACACATCAATTTGTGATACAGGGAACATCTGTCAAGGAATTACACCAAAAGTACTTTGCACATCCATATAAAATATCGCACATCTATCGTTAATGTTTTCTTTTGCCTGATAAAATCAGCCCCCATAATGATTTAATATAACTGTTATTATTATTAGTTACTATACATGACCATTCCGATTTGCTTAACTGACAAGCTTTATGTATACACGAACAGATTCATAAATCAAAGAGATAGCCAACCATCTTTAAACAATATTTCACTTGTTGGCTTGCCATCATCATACATACCTCACACACAAACACACATATAGTTTTTCTTAACTAGATGTTCCTTTTCAAGAAAATGCTTCCGCATTTTTTCATAATCTCAAAACAACATCAATGAGAAATACATTTTCCTCGAACCAAAAAAAAAATGTTAGGAAATCGCGTAATTGCAAACATCTGATGATGCAGCATACCACCACCAAAGTCTAACGCCTCCTTTAAGTTCCCTATTTTTTGGTTGTTTAAAGTTCTAAAAATAAACAAAAATAAAAATAATGTTGTATGTTTGTTTTAATTCAAATATGTTCCAGGAAATTGCCCGGGCTTAACAAGCTCCGCCACATATACACACTTTCTTACAAAAAAGAAAAAAAATATACATAGAAGTATTTTCTTCTTTGCGTTTTCAATTTCATCATCATCTGCTGAATGATTATGTAAAAGAAGAGTAATTACAATTTTCCCTTTATATTTTTTTTCTTATTTTAAGAGATGAATGGGCTCATCCTTCACACCCACAATATAGTATATTGATGATGTGTTGAGTACGTGACAATTGACGTTATGGGGAAATCCTAAAATGCGTTAATAGTTTTCGAACAGATTTATTTTAGTTTTTGTTTTTTTTTTTGTGGAAAAATTAGGAGAATTAGACTTCAGGTAAATGAGTAGACTTTGACAGTCAAAGAATGTTGAACAATTAAATGAAATTCATGAGATAGTTGTACACTTTTTTTTTGTTGTCGATGAATGGTCTCTGATCGGCAGTAAAAAATATGCATCCCGATAAGCGAATACGGTGGGGAAGTTAGAGTCACTTTTGCCATAGTTATTCTAAATATATAATTTTTTTTTAATCTATTAATAATAAGGTAATAGTTGTTCATGGAAATGTCTTAAAATAAATATGAAAGATCACCGGCGAATTGTTGCAGATTCTATGATCGACTTGATAACTTAAAATAAAATAAAAATATATCCGCTAATATAATATTAAGAATGCTTATTTCCAATGGTTTTTTTTTAGACATCAGAACTGCTAATAAGTTTTTTGTTGAAAACCCTGTATTGGAATATTTATTACGCAAAATTTTGATGTACTTTCTTTTTTAAGGTAACAAAATGCATAAGCATCATTTACACATGTCTTGTTTATCGCAGTCCTTGTTTTGACAGTAATTCGACTTTTAAAAAATTAAATCCAGTGTAAGCTTCTCCCAGCGGACTGCTCCTTTAAACTGAAACATTTTCGGAAACCATCTTGTTTTTCGAATTTCCAATACATGTTCCGTTATTGCATATGTCATTTCCTTTCCTTCTGCAATTAATTTTTGAATTGATTTCATTTCTAATTCCTTCTCTTAACCGGAAAAAAATGGTGACAATGAGTGTCCGCTATTTGCTATTCTGGTAATAATACACTTTCCGAACACCTGATCCGAGGTTTTTTTTTTTTTTTTTTTTTTTATAATCTACACGCGCTCAAGGGATTATGAATACCCTTTAAATGTTTCAACACAGCGCGGGCGTGGGGGTGATGTTAAGGAAGAGAAAGAATGATATGAAAGATGTGTGGCGCGATATTCGGAGACTGTATGTGGTTGTTGTCTCAGATTTTATCTCCAGGGATGGCGGCTGAACTAATGCGGAGAAATTTCCGTGTCTTATTTATCGATGTCCCTTATAATTCGCATTAATTTTTTTATTCTTTGTCATATTTTATCGTATACTAGTTTTACCCAATCACATGTTGTTAGTTCTATGCCTAAACAGCATGTAATGAGTAAACCAACAACTCATTGTATGACATTTTATTTTTAGAATTGGTTTTTAATGGAAAAATAAGAAGACATAGACTACGGCAGGGATCGAACCTGTGACCATGAGGTTGACAGGCGAACACACAACTATCGCGCCACGGCCACCCGCATGCTTTCATCGCATACTAAGGTCTTTGCTGAGTTGAACAATCCGACTCAGCTGGACACAGTTCCAATAAGAATAACGGATATTTCAGGTCACTAAGCCAACATCCTTGACTAGTTTCCTTCTTCTACTTCTCAACCAAATAAAATATAACCCTGCCTTAACTTGACACATAGGACCATTGTATCAATCAGCCAATTTATTATGCTCAACTCAAACATCTCAGTTAAAGAAAATATTCCTAAGATGATCTAACTGATTTCTTCGGTCATTAATACTGGTTTGATTCGAGCTGTATCACGTTGATAGAGCAATCCCCAATCCGGAAAACCGAAGTAAGTTCTAACAATTGCTAGAATGGCCTGACACATAAATATTCAACAAATCAAATTCTAACATGAACAAAAATTAAGCAAAAAATTGTTAGGTCACTTGTTAAAAAAACATACGAAATTCTGCCTCCTTGTCGGTTCTAACGTTCCTTTCCAATGACACTCCTTTGATAAGATCATAAGAAAAACAAATTCGATTGAAGCACAGTTTGCTGCTAATTCTATTAGCTCCTGTACGCTAAAGTGTTTCTTCCTTCTTCGGAAGCGGTGTTCTTTTACGCTTGAAAAAAAACAACTGTGTAATCTTTTCCATCTGCCCTGTTCTACTGATCTCTTTCCGACTGGATGGAAAACTTTGCCCAGTCCGTGGCAAAACCAAGGCGATATTGATCACCTTAAGAAATATTTCAAGGAACGAAAGCTCCCTATTAACCACTATCGATTGGATGATATATCGTACTCATTTTGGAGAAATTAACATCATTTCCCTCTATATTTCAATGGCACTTGATAGAAGCAGAAGCTCTCTTATCGAAAATGCTTGCCTTTGGTAGCAATTAACCTCTTATTCGCTGGATTAAAACTTACCTCTCGGGCCGCTTAATACACAAGTCATTCTGGACGGTTTTAAATCTGATATTAAAAAATAAATGCTGGCGTGCCACTGGGCTCTATTTGTCACCGATTATATTTGACATTTTCGTTAATGGAACTACTAATCCAGAAAATTGATTTGCTGATGATGACAGTGCTCTCAGCTTTTAGAAAATTCCATATTCAGCCAAAGCTTGTATTCAACTCTCATATCATATAATCGTTCCGAATGCGCTTATAATATTTTAAGCGCAGACAAACGATCTTTAGTTCGTGCACAAATACTATACTATACTATACTTGATAAGACCTGTCCCACAGGCTTGTCACAATTGTAACAATTCCAACGAAAATGTTGCATAGTTTGAAAGCATTCTAGTCTGGGAGGGGAACAATTCTTCCCCCTCAAAATTGACAAGACATAAAGTATGGCTCCCGGAAATTACGTCAGAGGAAATTGCGCCAGAATTTTTTTTTTTAATAAAATGCCAGAATTTTTTCTGGCTTAAAATTGGAAAAAAGAGCTGATTTCATTTGGAAAATAAGCCAGAAATATTGAAAATTATGCCAGATACATAGATGTGAAAAAAGATCCTGAAAGCAAAATGGAAATCAGGCCAGAAAATTTGTATATTCTGACCTAATTTCCAAATAACGTTTTGAAAGAAAGGCCATAAATTGTTTTAAGGTATTTTCAAACAAGACGAAGCGGATGTGTTGCGCGTCCGATCGGAGTTGGGCAACATGAACATTTTGTGAAATCTTTATTCAAAACATAAAATAGATTTCAAATGCTATAAACAAAATTGGGTCTTGCGTGAAGTGTTTTTTGCAATTAGGTCGCCGGCGTACAAAAAGCTCGGCGCGTAAGGGGGCTTGCTGCTCCCATGCAACCCCCTTGCTTGGCCCAATATAGGATTTGGGGTGGGTCGTGGGTACAAGTTTGGGAATATGCAAATTTTTTTTGGAACTTTTTGAAAATAAATCTTCAAATCCAAATAAAAAAAAAATTTAGGAAATTGAAAAAAGCGCCAGAAAAAATTCCAGAATTTTCTATGTAAAATTTAATGGCGTTTTTCAAAAAAAAAATATCTGGCGTAATTTCCTCTGGCGTAAATTCAGGAAGCCATAAAGTGTATTTAATAAAAGAGATAACGAGACAACAACAATAACAAGCTACCCCCAGTTTCGTACTCCAAGTTGGTTCAGGTCTTCTGCATTTGAGCACACCCCTGAAAAGGTCTTCCTAGACGCGTCTTCCCTCTGGGGTGGAATCCAATATCCTGCGAGTAAGAGTATTATTGTCCATTCTTTCTACATGACCTAGGTATCGTAAACGCGATACACCTATTTTTTATACCAGGTCAATGTCGCTGTACAGCTTGTATAGTTAATCGTTGCGTCCGTCAACGCAAATATTGCCGAACATCTTGCGAATCTTCAGCCGTTTTCGATAGAGTCTATGTCTCTAGAGTCTATAAAGTAAGACTGAATAACAATCTTATAAAGAGTATCCTTTGTATTTCGAGAGAGGGCTTTACTCGTCAATTGCATCCCTAGCCCATAGGAAAAGCTATTGGCACGAGCTATTCTTCGCTTTATTTCTAACGGGATGTTGTTGTTAGATTTTATAGCGGATCCGAGGTTGACAAAGTCCCTAACTACCTCGAAGTTGTACCCGTCTATTGTAATGTTTTGTCCAAACCGCCGGTTTTCTGTGTTCCTTTTTGTGGAAAGCAGGTACTTTGTGTTCGCCTCATTGACTGCGAATCCCATCTTAGTCGTTATAGCTTCAATGTTAGCCAACGCTCCAGTGATAGCTCGCTGGGTTTTGCCAATGATGTCTATGTCGTTAGTACGCGTAGATGCTAACAATTTAACATACTTGAAAAAAATAAGTTGATTCATGCTTGTGTAAATCTACATAGCTTTTAAGAGGTGTAGATTTGTATTCAAGATTGATTGTGAAATAATGAGCTAAAGAGTGTAATTGCGAATGACAACAAATACATTTTTTCTTATTAATGGAGGTTTGTCATACGTCAAACGTCATACGTCACACGTCAAATTTATATATTGGAAGTTTTCCATTTATTTTGTTATCTTGTCTTCTTCAGCTATAAGTATTTATTTTCTCAGGACCAGTTGACCAGTTCAGGAGGTACCCGAAACTGCTATGTTGCCTATTTCAAAATCAATCGTGTCTATTATTTGTTGCATATCAACTTTTATTGTAAAAACATTTTTCTGAAATTATCATTTTTTTTTCATTACAGGTAAGCAAACTCGATAGAAATTGGAACCTAGCATATAACTCTTCTGAATGAACCATGGGCTTGTAATTTTATTTTCAACAACAAAAAACCAGTGTTATACAATACTTTCATATAGTCATAACCTTTTATGAAGCCGTAAATTTTATTTATTCAAACAAAAAATAGTTTTTTTTTTTTTTTTTTAACAAAGGACTCTAAAGTGTTTGATGTTAGTCGGCAACGATATATCGCGTGATTGTGGCTTGTTTGCGGAGCCCATCTGAGGAATTAATTATTAAACCTTAATGTATTTTGGAAAATCTAGGTTACCTGGTTCACTTTATATTTTCTTCCCCAATCTACATCACCCTATACTAATGATGGTAGGGTAGGTATTGCAGTCAAAGTGTTGCCAGAAATAGGTTTCTATATACATCCATCCATTCACATGTATATATACTGTAGTCTTTTGTTTTTTGCCCTAAATTGATGGCGAGGCGACAAGAGGATAGTTTTTTTTAAAGTTATGAATTCGTAATTGGAATCGGTTTAAACTG
Organism: Philhelius pedissequus; assembly: GCA_910595825.1. Taxonomy (NCBI): domain Eukaryota; kingdom Metazoa; phylum Arthropoda; class Insecta; order Diptera; family Syrphidae; genus Philhelius; species Philhelius pedissequus. The sequence goes on from OU343162.1 coordinate 46,736,418, forward strand.
AAGAAGGGGATCTTTTAAAAAATCATAAATAAACATTGTGTATGGTGTTTGGTAGTGTATGCTTTTAAAATGAATACATCCCATTATTGTTGCATCTGTAATGCAGTGCCTAAAGGTTTATTATAGTTTGATTGTTGAATTTATAATTTTGATTGGAGTGGTTTTTGCTGTAGGTAAATGGTCAATGCGTAGTACAATAGAACAGTGACCTTTATCAACATTTAAGTCCATTTTTTCAGTGGCTGGGTTACTCTAAGTTAAACCTGAGTTAGTTAATCTTGCTGGTAAAATAACTAGAAAGTTGTTTTTGAGTGGAAGATTAATTTTAACTTTCAGTTGTCAAAAATCTTTCGAACTCAAATAGAATCGGCATTTCAAGACATTGATTCTGTGACGTAAAATTACTTCTCAACTGTACCAAGTCGTGTGATTGTCTACAAAAAATTCTATCAATTCGTTGACGCGCAAAAAAATTCAAATGGATTTAGTAATGACGTCAGAGATTAGATTAAATTAGATTAGATTAGATTTTTCTTTATTTCCTTAAATAAAATTACAATTTTTTGAGAGTAAGAATACGGACCTGACAATTTTGCCGTCTTCCGGAAATGACATTTCAGTAAGATGAAAAGAAAATAATATTATATAAAGAGAAAATGTAACTATAAATCTTGTTTATTACGATAATGTTTCGTTAAATTTAAATTAATAAACAATTAATAGTTATTTACATAATGTACATACGATCGTTTAAATGAATATACAAAAAAAGTTGAAAAAAAGAGAGAAATTTTGGTATTTGAACAATTTTGATGATTTGCAACATTAAAAACTGCTAATTTTAATGATTTAAAACATAAAAAAGAGTAACGAATTTAAATTCTTGTTAACATAATTTTTATGAAAAATTAACATAATGGAATACTCAATGAGAACTTAAGTACATTTACATGCATATTCAAACTTAGTTGATAGGAAAGTGAAAAACCTGGAGGCCGTCAACAATTTTGATGATTTGCAACATAAAAAAAAGAAAACTTCTAATTTTGATGATTTAAAACATAAACATAATAACAAAATTAAATGGTTATAAACATTCGAATTCACAATGAATATAGACTTGCTGTATCGCTTGACTTTTCAAAAACTATTACGATAAATCATAGCATGGCTGCATTATTTATATAGAGCGAGCCAGCCCCGAGAACCATTTAAGGGGATTAAGGGGATTGTCCCAAACGCCTGCACACTATAACACAAACAAGTGTTTACCGTAGCCTTAAATACTTGATATTTAGAAGGCAGATCAATGTTTTGGTTTGCGATAAATTTCGGCCACAACATGTTTAGTGCCAGTTTTGCTTCTCTATTTAGTATAGCAATGACGTCAGAGAGTCAATACGCTGACAGATTACGTTGATGGTCTAATTGTAGCTTAGCCTGTTTATATTGAAAAAAAACAGTGTCGCAAAATTTTAAACGATTTAGTAAAATTTTAAAGCCACTTTTAGCAATTTACTAAGCTAAAAAGATGATTGAGCTAATTTTGAATGATTTTAACATTTTACTAAAGTTAAAATCACGGATTGGCAACTTTAACTGTTAGCAATTAATGAAGTTAAAATGATAAAAATATAAATAACTAATAACTTTTTAGAGCACATGTTAATTTACAACGCATAACAACAATAATTGTTTTCATCAAAATCCAAACCCTACAAATGTTCAGCTTTCTGCTTAATTAGCAATTTACTAGTTTAGAAAAAGTTTAAAAATTTTGAAATAGTTATTCAATCAATAAGCACTTAGGAAATTGCTAACTATTAAAATGGTGCCCTTAGCAATGGGTTGTTTAAAATTTTGCGCCAGTATTTCTAATCCTCTCCCAACTGAGGGCAGTCTCTTCGTATGCTATGGAAATTCTTTGAAATTCTTCAACCCTATTAAGGTGTGTCAATTATCAATAGCAAAATTGATATTCAAAAAAAATCATTATCAATCTTGCTGATTCTTACTTGCGATATAGGTATTATAGTAGGGCAAGTTTTGCATTTTGTTGTACTTCCGCGCATACCAAGCAGAGGAAACTGTCGTTGTACGTTGAGCTCAATGCAGTTCAATTGTCTTGTTCACATCGATTGCCAAGTAATATTACCTTACGAATGTTTATTTTTATATTTTTTATTTTTATCTCAAAAACGGCTCTAACGATTTTGATAAAAAAATTGCTTACTACTTTAGGTATACTACATTTTGGTTAGCATTTTGTATACATATATTGTTATTAACGGTATCTCCCAAACTGATTTTCGATTTTTTCATAAGTGGCTCAACGGATTTCGATCAATATTTTTATATGGGAGGTCCTTCAAATTATGAATTATACTGTATATACCAAAATTTTTGAAAAATATTTTTTAGAATTTTAAGAAATAGGTATTTATTTTTTTGAAAATTCAATGTTTCAAAAACGGGAGGATAATTTTTTATAAATTTCGTTTTTAAATTTATATTTTTAAATATTTAAAATTTGCATATCAATTTTTGTTTCACAACAATTAAAGAAACTTTTTATATAAAAAAAATAATATATGTAGCCGAGAATCTTTTGCATACGATGCGATATGATCGAACATAAGGAGCAAGTACGTGCGATTCAGCCGCATATTTTCTTTTTTTTCATGTTTATTCGTTTACAGTTATGGCCATACCAATTCCAAAAGTTGCTTGTTGTTTTTCTTACGGAGTTTTCATAAATTAGTGCTTTTTTGAAGCTTTTGAGAGCGTGTTTAAGAGAAGTGTTGATGGATGTGTTTTTTCTCTTTTGATTTATTTGTATTTCTGAATAAGTCGCCATCCATTTATATAAACAAAAGTTTTTGGCTTCTAATCAAACTAACCAATTAAAATTTTCAAACAATAAACTTTGGTAACCCTTTCTACTTTCGAGTTAGTTGTACACCATGAATCAAAGAAAAAAAAATTACGACACTTCCTTTTTCTCTTATTTGGCTGACGTCACGCGAGATTAAAAAAATCTGACAGCAAAAGAAATTGTTTAGTTAGTCCGATGTGGATTAATGGATTTCTCGTGCGCGAATAATATAAACATACAATTTGTTTAAATAATTGAATATTGTTGAATTAAATTAAATTAAATTTAATTTAAATTAATTGCGAAAAAGTCAAGAATAAAAAAAGTCGGAGTGCTAAAAGGATATCGAAGATTTAACTTAAATTAAGCAAACCAAAAATTTGTGAAGATGCATGCATTAAATTATTGGAAAATGCTTTAATTTTGTTGTATTTTCGTGTTTGCATTTGGATAAGTCTACAATTTTTCTGTTAAGTGTTATTAATCTAAAATCAAAATACATCCTCGCGCGGAAAAAAATCTTTTGTGTCCACATCGCAGGCAATATCTGGCCAATTCAAGGAAATTTGTTTGGTACCCTAGACAAATTACTAAGTCTTCTCCGTTGAAGGATTTGAAGATGTTGTCCAAGTTCGTCAAGTCATTCAACATCTTTGGTGATGGCTTTGCCAAACCGCCTTCACTTAGGTGATCCACCCATGAATACGGTGCGACTTCTTCGGCTGGAATTTTGTAACTTAGTTTATGGCATACTTATTCGGCCATATTTTCTAGGCTATCGCTTTCTTCTGGTTCCCAAGTAATGTTTTGAAATATAGTATCTGAAAAGACATTTCAGATAATTTGTTTGTATAAGCAAAAGCAATGTCTGCAAACCGGTCAATGGCGCTTCCAAATCTGGGGTATCGTCAAAGCTCTTACATTCCTAAAATGTGGGACCTTAATCTAAAGAGGAATTTTTCTCTATCAGGATGATAATGGTGGCCTCCCTTGCCACGTAACACACCAAATGTGTTCTCTTATACGTCCTGATTCAATCTCTACGACAACACATACTTGAATCCAAATCAGCTTGCGTCTAACAAGGTTTCTACTATTTTTTTATTTTCCCTGGCCAAAACTCTAGTTGACCGGCCAGATAAATCAGCGTTTCCCGCAAGTGCGTTTTTTATCCGTGCATAAGATAGAATATATTTTTAATTTATTTTTTATAAAGGAACTCAAATGGACTTACCCAATTCAAATTGGAGGTTCGTTTTTATGTCATCTGCAGTAAAGTGGTTACTACAGATTCCAGCTATATTTGCATTAAAGGCAAACTTTTTTTACAAAAATGAATCCAAATTTTCAGCAGTTCAGGATCTTTTTGGAAGTTATGGTATGACACATCTTCTCTCCTTAATTTATTGTTTTTATTATTACAGCTACAAACAGCACACAACATTTTTAAGCTATTTCACATAAAACAAAATATACAATTTCAATAACAAAATCCAAACTTTACAATTTCAAACTTTTTTTTCGCTTTTATCTAATCTTTTATCTAATCTCGTGTGATGTCACACGACTTGTCAAAAATTACAACAACAAAGCGGAAAAATAGAAGTGTCGTAATCTTGTATTCTTTCATTCATGGTTGTACACTACGGTCACCCTAGAGAGCTTTGAAGTAGCAGCGGCAGGACTAACTTATTGAAATTCACTACATTTAGAGTGATACACTTTTTTTTAGACAAAGTAGACATTTTTATTATGGAAGATGCACAGTTACGATGATGATATGCAATTACATATGTGAGTTCCTACCTTTTTCACAGTTTTCGTTAGGTTTTGGTCTTCATGTATCAAGAGCACATTTTTTACCTAAGCTCTCTTAAGTGAAACTAACAATTGGTGTGTTCTGTTCTGATGACACATAATTCCTCCCAATTAAGAGCATTATGCGTGACTTGTCTATTTATAAAATCTAGATGCTTCAGTTAATTTCGAACCTTATTTCTACCTTTAAATATAGCTGCCAAACACAATCAATATATAAAGTTAACATATTATATTCTTTCCGATTTTTCTGTACAGCACATTTTATGTTTTGATAAAACAAGGGTTCCTAAAATTTTGTTCGGAAATCATATCTAAAATATAAATTTGTATCATTCTGTCTTCTCGCGAATCATTCCAACAGCACACGAATATGATCTCTACGAATGAGTAATATTATTTTATCGTTCCGTGAATGCTTACTCCGTTCAGGAACGATCAGATCGCAAAAGAGTTGGTTCGTTTTTTACTTTCAGGAAAACGAATTATAAAAATCGGAACTGAACAAAAAATCCAAGCTTATGTTAAGAATAGTTGTTCAGCAGAAATCGAATGTAATGCTCTCATTTCATATTAAAGGCATTATTCAAAAACAATCATAACAGTCACGCAAAAAATCTTCAAATAGAAGGAAAGTTCACTTTTTAAAGCTCACTTTCAATAGATACTCATGTTTTTGAATAAATTAAAAGCGAAACCTGCTACATACCTCAAAACTAATAAGCTTTCGTTAAAAATTTTGTAAATGCATGTGAATATTATTTTATTTTTAATTTGTTGCCCAATGTTTTGAATTAAAATAATTGACTATGTTGCTTGTATTTCAAGAACTGGTTCAAACATTAATCAAGATTGCTCATTGAACCTTGAAATTAAAAACTAAATATAATTCTTCTGCAGAAGATACAAAAATAAAAACAAAACAAAAATTTAAAAAAAAAAAACATGTCCCTTATAGGCGCGGCCTTGTCTAACCACTCGAGACTCAACCACCTGGCGTTTTACGCATAATGCACTCATCGCATTATGCATTTCATTATATTCCCGCCAAAACTGCACCCAAGATAGAAGAAAATGAACGAATAATTGGTCTGCGACCGAACGGTTGCAAGCTGAAAATAAGGCATGTGGTTTATGTTTTTTGTTTTTTTAAATTCTCCTTCTTGATGGAAAAATGACAGTACCTAATTTAAACTATTATGATTATAATCTTAGCACAGCTGTCACCCTTTTAATTTAAAAGAAAAAAAATGAAAGTAACCATCCTTAAGGAAAGAGTTCGATAAACCTATGACCTCACATCATATTTGCATTGAGTAGGTATGTGAGTATAGTTTACATGTATATGTAGGTTGGTACCTATAGAAATAGCCATAACAAAGAAGCATTCTTGAAGACCTCTTCTATGTATTATTCAGGGAGCAGAATAAATGAGTTGTTGAGTCCCTCAGCATTGGACGTAATCTCGCGTCGCTTATTGCTTATTTAGTTGATATGAAGCTTTTTCGAGCATTTTAGTTATGCATTTTTGTTGGCAAATAGATCTTGATGATAAACGTAGGGAATATCAATCAACTTATGCAAAAGCTAAGAAATAATGTATTATTTCTCCAAATTCGTCATAAATTGTATGTGCTTTGCATAAATAAGAAATTCAAAAATTATTGAATGTATGTTAATCCAACAAAATATACGTTTGGATTGAACGTATACTTATGTATACTAGCTAGTGGTCTTAAAAAATATGGGTAAGCATAGTAGATGATAGGAATGAGTATTTCATGATGAAACATTCAGTTCAGCAGTTTTGGAGACTGTATTTAGTTCAAACAGTTATTACTGTCAAATCAAATGAAACTTTTCAAATTTTATATTACATAAAGTTTAAATTTTTCGGAACTTACCGCGTTAAATGTTAGAAATATTTTCAATTTCTTATTCCCGACACGTTTGAAACTTCTTCGAAACGTCGGGAAAAAGAAATTGAAAATATTTCTAACATTTAACTCGGTAAGTTCCGAAAAATTTAACCTTATTTAATATGAATATCATCCGCGAAAATAATAACCTAAAATCTCATTTTCAAATTTTGTTTTTTTTTTCAGTTGACCTTACAAAACTTTACTGATCATTCACATTTCGCCGAAATTATTTAAAATTTTACAATTTTAGTTCCAAAATTACTCTTATGTATATGTTTAATGACTGACATAATCGACAATCTGAGACTGCTGAATTCTGGACAGCTTTCGCAGAATATTTTCTTTATAAAATGTACTCGCATATCAATTCGATTTCGTTCACATCAAATGGTTATTACTTGCCCGCTTTATTTATTTTTTTTTCGCAAATACGTTGGTTTCAAGGCTTACAAGTTCCATCAAGCCCGTGGACTATTATGTCCTTCGAAAACTCGGTGATGGTTTTATCTAAAAATTTTGCTCACATAAAATTATCAAAAAACGCGACATTGTGTCCAACAAAAAATTTCATTGGTCTTTATTTTTCAGAAATGAGGCTATGTCAGGTAACATATACTTATGCAAAACCGGGCAAAACACTAATCGCTTTGTTTCGTAATTTGTTCCATGGGATACTACCTTCTACACAAGCTCCAAGAAGAACTGAAGTTACAGCATATATGAGCATGTTGAAGGAATTTTTGATGTGCATAGTGTGTAAGCCAAAAAAGTGGGCTTAACGTATACGTTCTGTGAAGCCCGTCACGGTTTCACTTTCCAATTTGATGAGTTGAATTTATTGGAAATTTGATCTCTTATTTAAATATGAACTTACATAATAAAATGCACGACAGATCGCAAGAACTTGCTCTTATGTTCGATCACAACATATGCAAAAGATTTCCATTAAAAATATAAATATATTTTTAAAGTCGTTTTTTACTTAATTTTTTTGTATATACAAAATTTCTTTAATTTTTTTCTAAAAAATATTAGTATGACAAGCTTAAATATTTAATAATATAAAACTAAAATCAAAAGATTTAACCGAAAGAAAAGATTTAAAAGATTTGATTAACAAAGGAAAAAATAATTAAAAATTCTGAAATAAATACTTAAACTAATTTGAGCTCAAAAAAAGTACGCCATTTGATTTCTTGGATAAATTTGAATTTATGAGAATAAAGTTTTAAAAATCTTTGGAGCGGTTTTTGAAAAAAAAAAAAATTTTTAACTTTTCGAAAACATTTTTCAAAAAAAATTTAAACACTCCAATTCATAGGTATTCAGCAAATACATATAACTATAATTTTTGAAAAAAATTTAATGAGCAGCTTTCAAAATTTAAATTTTTTAAATTAAAAAAAAATGCTTTTAAAAATACAAAAAAAATATTAATTAAAAATATTGGTATGCAGTATAGCTTGGGCTACCTAAACATATATATGTATGTCTGAAATTTCGAAAGAATCGGTTAGGCCATTTATGAGATAGTCGAAAGCAAAATAAAGGTCCTATGAAAAGTACCGTTTTTAGTTATTTTAAATTTTTTTTTCAACCATATGATCGGTCGTACCTAAAAACCTGCACTGATTTTTTTAAATCAAAATCGTTAGAGCCGTTTCCGAGAAAAATAGGCTTTAACGTAACGGTTATATGGCAGGTACCGTCATTTTTGAGCTAAAAAAAAATCAATAACTATACAATAACTTAAAAACTCTATATACCAAGTTTGAAACCATTCGGCCCACCCGTTTAGGCTGTAGGTGTCTATACATGCATACATACAGACATACAGACGGACAGAATTTTTAGACCATCTTTTTTCGTCTTCGTCATATTAGATTGTTTCCTTATAGTATCCATAATCGCAATTAAAAAGTGCACGGCTGGGTCGTACGTACTTGATCTTATTTTCGATCCCATCATAATCAAAAGATTCTTAGTAGAAACGGCTAAATATAATTTTAAATATAAAAAACATTTATATATCTAAACAAAATATCTTTAATTTTTTTCTAAAAATAAAATTTTATAAGGCAATTTTTAGTACATACATATGTATTAAATAATAAAAATTGAAGAAATTAAATTAAATACAAAATTTACCACTCCTTTTTGAAATATTGAATTTTCAAAAAAAAAAATATTTTTCGAAAATTTTAGTGTGCATTATTGTTTAGAATTTGAATGACCCTCTGTGTAAAAATTTTAATCGCAATCCGTTCATCCGTTAATGAGAGGTCGAAAATCAATAAAACGTTTTGTTGGTAGATATCGTTATTAACATTTTACGAAAATATTTTTTAACCAAAATTTAGATCTTTTGTTCGTGTTGTATTATCATCTTAAGTTCAAGTTTGATTAAAATCTCGAGTTCGATTTGTGTTCCAAATTAAAAACTTGCCCGTTGTAGCAAATGGATTTTTCTTAAAAGTATACAATATTATATTGCATATATTCAAATTTTGAAAAAAATAAAATATTGTTTTACTTGCGATATAAGTACTATAGGCACTACTATTTTGCATTTGGAAAAAAAATCGAACTCGAGATTTTAATCAAACTAGACATTACGATGACAGAGAACACCAACAAAATTGGTCCTGCATTTCCATGTGTCTGTCTGAAGAACAATCTACAGCCTAAACGGCTGAAGCGATTTTAGTCAAACTTGGTATTTAAGCGCTTTAGTTGATTTCAAATAGATTTTTTAATCGTTTTTTTTAGCCCCAAAGATAACGTTATCTGCCATACAATTTTGTCTACCATTTTAATTATAACGAAAATGGCGCTGTGTACTTTGGATATAGTTTTCATTTTGGTCCGAAATCTTTCTTACATATTTTGTTGTTGTGATTTTGTACCTGTCATGCAGCCATTTTTTTTAATTTCGACTTTCTCATAAACGGCTTGACGGATTTTGATCAAGATATTTGCGTAGGAGGCCCTTCAAATTCAAAACAATATTGCATACCAAAATTTTCGATTTTTTTTTGGATTTTGAATAAAGAATATTTTTTTTGGATGACGATTTTTTTCGAAATTATATTTTTAAGCTTATATTATTAATTATACATTAAGTTACCAAATCTTATTCAAAAAAAAATTGAAGAAAATTTTGTATATAGGTATACAAATTTAGGGAAAAACGACTTTAAAATTATATTTAGCCATTTCTACTAAGAATCTTGTTCGATCGAACAAGTACGTGTGATCCAGTTGTGCATTTTATTTCTATACAATTTCGTAAACATTCTTAGGAAAACAAGTTTATATCCCAATTAAAGTCGATTCTTAACTGGTGCGTAAAATATTGATTTCAATAAAATCCACTAACCAGTTTTTAAAAAAATGGATTTAGAGTCAAGTGGGGTAATTGTGAACAGAGGTAATTGTAAACACACTTTATTCTATATAAACCGTTTATATTTCCAAGCATGCAATTACTTTAATTGAAAACACATTATATTTGGAATATACTGACACGTGGAAGGTGATATCTATCAAAGAGCTTTCTGCGTTTTATTCATTTGCGTGGTTTATTAATTTTTCCCTGTTTTTCGCTGTTTACTTAAGTTGCTTAAGAACAAATGCAGGTGATCAAAGTAAGTAAAATTTTATGTTTAAAGCAGTCAAAATCAACTATTAATGCATGCCATATGTTTTTATTCTTTTCAATAACAACGTTTTAAAGTTATTAGCTGTTTACAATTACCCCATTTTTTTCATACCATGGGTAAATGTAAACACCAATATGGGGTAAAAGTGAACATTTTGTGGTAATTGTAAATATAAACTTTTAAATGTCTTTGGCGTTGACTTAACTTTATTTTATATCAAAAAGATGTACCGTACGTATCAACGAAAAACCACGGCTCTATCATACACATCAGATGATATTTTAAATTCATTAGAAGACGTGTGCAACAAATACAAAACATGTCGACAAGCCGCAGAAGCGTATACGGTGTTCCCATTTCGGTTATTTATTAGCGAATCGATGGCAGGAAAAATCTTACGGCCAATATATCTCGAGGCAGAAAACTTGCACTGTCATCAAACGTGCCTAATGTCTAATTTCAAGAGCTCGTGCTGGTTACCTGTCCAATAAGAATGACCTCGTTGATTTAGTTGGTTTCTTCATAACGAAAATTAACCTCGTTACTTCTTTCCACAATGGAAGGCCAAGAGATGACTGGTAGCGGAGTTTCATGTCACGGCATCAAGAGCCTTCATTAAGAAAACCAGAGCACTTACCAAATGTTTTTATTCTGATACTGAGATCCTTGTTTTAATTTACCCCGTTTTTCTAGTTTTTCGAAAAAAGACGGTGGTAAACGTAATTATCAAATTTTATGAAAACTAATAAGCGAACATGATTAAAATTATTACTTTTTAATAGATTAGAGAATGCAATGCTACATCAACAAAAATATACAATATTTCCTAGTTTAGCTTTTCTGTTGAAAAAAAAAAATTGCAAAACCGTTTACAATTACCCCCCTTGACCCTAACAAAAAAAATATATTTAGTTTAGAAAATTTGATATGCAATATTATTTCTTATACTTATTACTTTGTATACTTTTAAAAAATATATTAATCCCTTGTTCCAATAGTTAGAAAGTGGAAATATGAAAAGCTGTTATATGGGAAGTACTGTCAATAAGAACACCTAATAAAATAGTTTTGTGTTTTTTTACTTGCGATTATAGGCACTATAAGTCAAGTTATGCATTCGTCGAAAAAAAAAGTTGTGAGATAACAACCAAGCATGACATTACGATGATAGCGAAGACGAAAAAAGATGGTCTAAAAATTCTGTCCGTCTGTATGTCTGTCAGTCTGTCTGTATGTATGTGTAGATACCTACAGCCCAAACGGGTGGGCCGAATTGCTTTAAACTTGGTATATAGGTATTGTACAGATGAGAAACTGAAGTTTTTTTTAACTCAAAAAATAACGGTACCTGCCATATAACCGTTACGTTCAAACCTATTTTTCTTGGAAACGGCTTTAACGATTTTGATAAAAAAAAATCAGTGTGGGTTTTTAGCTACGACCGATCATATAGTTGAAAAAAAAATTAGAAAAATGTCTAAAAACAGTACTTTCCATAGGACCGTTTTTTTCGTCTATCTCATAAATGGCTTAACCGATTCTTTCGAAATTTCACAAAAATATAGGTTTAGGTTGCCCAAATTATACCGCGTACCAATATTTTTAATTAATATTTTTTTGTATTTTTAAAATCATTTAAAAAAAAAATGTATTATTCGAAAACTGCTCATTAAATTTTTTTCAAAAATTATATTTATTTGTATTTTCGGAATACCTATGAATTGGGGTTTTTGAATTCTTTTTATATTTTCAAAAAGTTTTAAAAAAAAACCGAAGTTTAAAAAAAAAACCGCTCCACAGATTAAAAATTTTTTTTTTTTCATAAATTCAAATTTAGCCAAGAAATAAAATGGCGTACTTTTTTTGAGCTCAAATTAGTTTAAGTATTTATTTCAGAATTTTGAATTATTTTTTCTTTAATTAAACAGATTTAATCTTTTGTTTTTAAGTTTTTATTATTAAATATTTAATATTGTCATGCCAATTTATGTTAGAACAAAATTAATGAAATTTTGTATATGCAAATACAAAATTGAGTTAAAAATTACTTTAAATATATATTTTAATTTTTAATAGAAATATTTTGCATACTATGTGATCGAACATAAGAGCAAGTTCGTGCGATCCAGTCGTGCATTTTATTTTCATTTGAAATTGAACTGCACAATTTTATAATATTTTTTCATCAAAATTCTATAAGCCGTTTTTTTTTGAAGGATTTTTCTCAACGTTATTTCAACATTTATGTGACCGTATTTTGGAAAATGGCAAAAATGATCAAGCATTTAGGGTGTAGGTGTGCGGAAAAACAGACTGACGGAATAATTAGAAGCGCATTTTAGATCAAAATCGCGACTTAGTTTTTTTATCGCATGTAAAAAGTCTGACTCAAAAATAAGGATTTTTATGTCCACCCTGTTTCATCTCAAAGGTACACAAATTAATGACTGTTTAATGTAATATCATAATTCAAAGTATGATTTGGTATACCTGTTCAAAAATACAACCATTATAATTTTAACAGAGTTAATATGAAACCATTTCATAAAATTAAACTGTAATTTGTTTGAATATAATTAAATATGTATATTATGCATGATATGTAGGGTACATTTTATAGTTCCTTTCTGTAGTCCTACTCAATTAATTTTGAAATTTAATTAGGTACATAAAATGCCTATGCACTTGAGCTCCAAAGTTATTTTAAACTATTTTCGTATGCTTCCGTTAGGCTAGCTCTAAAATCAATCAATTCAAAATTGAATCTGAAGTGAAAATGAGAATTCAAGCACATGAATTCTGTAAATATTTTATATTGAATTGAAATTTATATCGGATCATTGATAAATGATAGATTTGTCTAATTCTCTTAAAACCATTTTTTTTTTAAATTCTTTATCAGGAATAATAAATTATGTTAGCCCTAAATGGATATTGTAAGGAAGTCGTATAAACTCTTCAAATATTTGATTAGAGCTTGCAATTGTCTTGAATCTTGGTTATTAATTAATTATATTTTAACAAAAGGATCCTCTTCAATTTTAAATCAATTGTTTTTTTATTATTTCATGGAAACCATTTATTAAGTCAAAATCATTTATTATGATTTATGAACAAAGGACAAAATAAATCCCAAGACATTCAAGTACCTACCTACGTCAATCAAAAATTCATTTATCGAGAATTCTATTAAAATAAGGACCTTAGTAGCTAATACTATCATTTATGTATTAATTAGAAAAGCTCTTTGCTGTATCTAACAATTGAAAATAAAATTAAGTACCTACCTACAGGAAAAAACATGACCAAAATCATTTTATTATTAATGGGGAAAATAATTTTCTTTGTGAGGAGGGAAAATAAGTTTGATTGATTTTGATATGTATGGTGGGTACAAATTAAACAGAGTGACAGTATTAGAGAAAACTCATTTAATATTTTCAAGTGTCAAGCAAATATTTTGAGCAGACATTAGCTATATTTTTTTTGAATTTTAAAATGTTGTCAAGGGAACTATGTGAAATGTATGAACGTTCGTAGCTTTAAAAATTATAAATTTTGGCAGTGTCAAATACGTTTTTTTTTTAAATTATAATACGTAAAATGGTTGTCACTTGAGTCATGGCCACAATTGGTCAGTTTGACAGTTTAACGGTGAGAAAATAAGATCTAAGAACTGACAGCAATCCCATTAAATGTGAACAGTACCACTGCACAACATTTCTGAGTTTTACTGAATAAAATAAATTTGAATTCGCCTTCTCACTTTTTGACCAGCGACATTTTTTTGGATCCCATTTTTCTGAACTGGCCAAGTGAAATTGCGTGACAATGTGACTGATAACAAAACATGTAGTATAGCAGGCTGGTAAACTGAGGCAATGTAAGACTCTTTACGTTACCATATGGAACAATTACCTCAGCCCTTCTCTGCTGTTTCCTATTTTGGCATTGTCAAACTTTAGACGGTTACTAAATATTTTGTTTTGCTCGAGCACATATATGAACAAAAAATGAGTTCATTAATATTATTACTACTTGTTCGTTGTGAATGTTCACTTTTTTTGTACTGCTTCTCACAAAAAAGAGATTTACTCAGAAAAATGAAATCTCAAATATATTTTATACAGGGTGTCCACCGGGAAGGTATACTATTTTGTTTTGCCGCCATTTTGGTAAACATTAGTCTTGACAGTTCATATTTGGCAGTCGTGAAGTAGACACGTGGTAAATTTATTATGGAAAAATATTCAATAAACCCACGTGTTTTAATTGTTAAAACATTTTATCAAAATCAATCATCGATTAATGTGACGATAAGAAAGTTACGTGAAATTTTTGGGAGAAACAACGTGCCAACAAAACGCACTATTTATCGTGTAGCGAATGATTTCGAAGAAAGAGGGTCTGTAGGCCCAAGCATAGACCACAACGTGCTGCAAGATCGTCTGAAAACATTACTGCTGCTCAAGGAAGTGTTCAAAACAATCCATCAACATCAAACAACTTTGGCTACAATTTTACACAAGGATTTGCATTTGTTTCCATTTAAGATTCATTTGACACAAGAGCTTCTTCCACAAGACCATTTACTCCGCCGTACATATGCCAATAGGATGCTACAGCTAGCCCATGACAACCCCGATTTTCATGAAAAAATCACAATGAGTGACGAGGCACATTTTCATTTGAATGAACAGAATAGTCAGTTCTGGGCAATAGAAAACCCTCAAATTATTCATCAGTAACCTTTGAATCCATTAAAAGTTGCAGTCTGGTGTGCAAGTTTTTCAGGAAGAATCATTGGACCTTACTTCTTTGAAAATGAAAACGGCGTAACGGTAACTGTGAATGGGGTGCGATATTGTGATATGATTGAAAACTTTTTAACGCCACAGCTGCATGCTTTGGGCTTGATTAACATGTGGTATCAACAAGACGATGCCACATCGCATACAGCCAGGATTACAAGGGAATTACTGCGAGACCTCTTTCCACAACACGTTCGCCTGATTTGACTGCTCCGGACTTCTTTTTATGGGGATATCTGAAAACCAAGGTTTTTGCAAATAAAAACCAGAATCGCTTAAGCAACTCAAACAAAATATTCGTGATGAAATTAATGAAACACCGCGTGAAATGTGTGAGAATGTAATGGAAAATGTGCTAAAAGGACTCGCATTTGTGAGACCAACAGAGGCGGATATTTAACTGATATTGTATTCCATACATAATTGCCGACATTAAATAAAACATTTATCAATATAAGATCAATTCTCATTCATTTAATCAAAAATTATAAACAATCAAAGTAGTATACCTTCCCGGCGGACACCCCGCATAAACACTCAAAAGGTTTCCCCAGAAAAATGTCTATCAAATAATAGAAAAAAAATAAATTTCCTTTCTTTTTTACTTGCGATTAAAGGTAAGCCAATTTATGGATTCGTGCAAAAAAAATCTAACAATCAAACATGACATTTCGATCATAGAGAACATCAAACAAGTGGGTCCCCATTTCTGTCTGTCTGTACAACACTCTACAGCCTGAATGGGTGAATCGATTTTTTTTCAAACTTGGTATATTTTGAGATTCTCTAAAATACATTATTGAATCGTTGTTTTAGCCCCAAAAATAGCAGTACTTGCCATACAAATTTGTTTACCATCCTAGTTATGACGAAAACGGCTCTAACGATTTTGATAAAAATTTGAATTTGTACTACATTGGATACGGTCTACATTTTGCCAAAAAAAATTTTTTTTTTTAATATTTTGTTATTAAGGGTACCTGCCATACAACCATTTTATTGATTTTCGACCTTCTCATTAACGGCTCGATCAAAATTTTTATATAGGAGCTCCTTCAAATTCTAAATATTACATACTGTATTTCAAAATTTTCGAAAAATAGTTTTTTTTTGGATTTTTGAAAAAGAAATATTTTTTTTTTTCAAAATTCAATACATATTTCGAAAACGGGTTTACAATTTTTTCTGAAATTTTGTTTTTGAATTAATATTATTAAATATTTAAAATGTTCAAACCATTTTTTTAGAAAAAATTTAAGAATTTTTATATTTATAAGAAATTAAGTGAAAAATGACTTTAAAAATATATTTAGCCATTTCTATGAAGAATATTTTGGATATATTGGATCAAATATATAGGAGCAAATACGTGCGATCCAGTCGGCCACTTTATTTTTTTTTATCAAAATCGTTAAAGCTGTTTTGATATAGTTAAGATGGTAGGAAAAATTGTAAAAATATACCGTTATTTTGGGGGCTTAAAAATGATTCAAACGTGTCTCTGTATCTCGAGTGATCCTAACATGTAATAAACGGTATGAGAAAGCATATAATTTTTCTACACAATTAAATTAAAAAAAAAAACAATTAAATTAAAATAAAAAAACAATTAAATTAAAATAAAGAACAGAATAAAACAGATTGTGCAGCAAAAGACAATGAAAGCGACAAATTTACAAACGTGCAAAATAAAAGAGCAAATCTCTCTGAAAAGTATTAAGTGACTTTAACCTTCTAATTTCACGTAGGAGCGCATTACATCAACGAGCACCATTAACAAAAAATTGCCTCTCAGAAGTGAGACAATTGAATCTAGGGATCAAAATTTGACTTGTTCGACTTGAACTGGATTTGATTATAAAGGTCAGTAAGGTTTTGCGTATGAATAATTTTAAACAAACTTACCAAAGTCGTAATTTTTAAGAAGTTAGCAAACGTAACACCATATAAACTTTTTGAATATCAAGAAATATGACAGCATCTTCCAAGACCGTAAACATAACGAATTACGTTGTTAAACACAACATTAAGCCGCCTCTGACTCACAGAATCGGGGTTGCAGAAAATTTCACAACCATAGATAAAATAGGAACAACAAGCGATTTAGCAAGTATTTTTCTCGTCTCAAATGGTGTGTATTTTTTGAAAGCCGATATATTCGCCATAACTTTTTCCAAAGATACCATTAATTTGATCGTTCCAAGTCGTATTGAAACAAACCCCCAGATTCTTGAATTTCTCCACATACTCCACATGAGTCCCATTTAACTCAATAGTAGGGAAATAGGACAAATCAAGAGCCTTCTTAGAAATGACAAGACATTTTGTTTTAGAGGGGTTAAGAACAAGACAACAATTGTTTGACCATTCGAAGATTGCGCTTAGGTTTCATTTATACTATTAACACAATCTTCTATTAGACCCAAGTTACAAGATTAATAAGCTGAACATCATCAGCATACATTCCTGGTTCGCAATATTTAATTGTGTTTGGTAAATTACATATGCAGAGAATAGAAGCGGTCCAAAAACAGACGCGAAAGTTTGCTGCACATAATATTATGATCGATGATATCGAAGGCTTTAGAGTAATCGAGCAGAACTAAGAACATTACTTTGTCATCATCTAAGGCTTTTCTTATCCGCTCAATGACTTCAAGAAGTACAGTGGTACTACTGTGGAGAGATCAAAAACCAGACTGTTTCGGAGATAGAAGATTGTTTGTGCAAAAAAAATTGGAAATCTGCTTATGCATAATTCTTTTACCCACTTTAGATAAAAAAAGGTAGAATTATGGGCCGGAAATCTTTTTTGCTACGATTTTTGGGAATATGGATGATTTTGGATACTTTCCATTGTGAGGGAAAAATTCTCTTCGTTAAAATTATGTTGATTGCCATAACTGGCAATAATTAATAAATCGGAATTTTGTGGCATAAACCTTCAATAGATTTTTGTTGTATTTCCTATGGTCTGCTAGATTACGTGTTCGAGATTCGGTAAGCCATCGGGGTTATTCGTTTTCTCTTTGAACGAAAATACAAAAACTATCGTTCATTACCTAGCCTAGCTGCGAACGAATTAAAAAAAAAACAGCAAGTCATTGACAAAACAATAAATTCCGACTTATTTAATTTCAATAAATTCATGACCCTACCGAAATTAATTATTTTTTTCGTTTAACACAAATTCAATTAGATGTATTCCTAAAAACTAGTTTGATCGACATTTTAAACAAAATATTATTAAGCGATTTAAATTACATGACCAAATTTGCGTGAGTCAATTGTGATTTTCTAAAAATGAATTTCGAAAAATAGCGTTGGTAGAAAAAATTAATCGATTACAATATTGTAGACAATTCAACTGCCTTCAAGTTTCTATAGGTGCGTTTTTATGCAATCCCCGGGGGAATTGGTTGAAAAAAACCACCAAGGCGCTTAGTGAAATACTTGGCAGCACTATTAATTTGCAAGATGACTTTTGAAGAACAGCTGTAATGCAAGAAAAAAACAAACATCACTGTTTGCCTCATCCTCATCCTTCTTAAAATCATCGGGTTGATTTGTTTTGTGTAACTTCGATATATTTATTGAATTTAAACTACTTTTCTATTAAGATAACATAAAAAGAACCAAGTTAATTATTATTTATAGAAGAAAATGTGAATCAAGTAATTTGAAAATTGAAATCAAGTATTTTGGAAATTGTTTTTAGCCGATGTGATTTTCTTTCTTTTAATTTTAATTTTCACAAATACAGTGGTACATAGAATTCAACTACTTGAAAACTACCCCATTCGTTGGTCACTGGTGACATGATATTAGTGGACGAGTTGCTTATTCCGGAGCGGACGACGATCAAGAAGATTGAAGTATGCCTAGGATGTAGCAGAGAATCTGTATTGGGTTGCTCCCGTGTACAACAAACTCAGCCGAAAACAATTTTCTCAGAGAAACCTTTGTTTTGTAGTTCATTCAATTCTTGTTAATTTAACGAATACCAACTCCAGGAAATACTTTTTTATTTAATAATAATTTCACAGTCTAGTTTTAATATACATATAATAAAAATAAACGCAAAAATGAAAATCGCTGTAGAAGGTTGTCCTCATGGCGAGGTGGAAAAAATCTACGACATAATAGAGGCAATACAAAAGCGGAAAATGTTAAAATTGATTTGGTGTTGTGTTGCGGAATGTATATTAAAAGGTAGGTTAGGTTGACATGGTCGTCAGGAAAACAACTGACACACTTAGACCAAAAGCTCAACCAAACCAAACAAAATTGATAATTATTTGACATGTCAAAATGTCAGTTTGGAAGTTTCTATACATTTTATCAATAACACAGTGAAAAAGTTTTTGGTAGCACAGTTTTATCCTCTCCAATAGCTAAGCCCCGAGAATTCTCTGGGTTTAAGCTAAGCACCCCCGGGGATTAGTTGTTGGATTTAGTATGCAAATTGTTAATCCTACTCATCGTTTTTTTCGTCCAATTTCCCCGGGGCCTAGAAAAAAACACGCCTTATATTTATATACCTATTATGAGTATATGTTTGCTTAACTGGCTCTTAGTCAACAAAACAGCTTCAAAATATTTGATATCGTTTATCATTAGATTGTAGATACTCGTACTTACTGAAACATACATACAATTTATGTGATAATGTTAAATATTTTAATTTAAAAAAGTTAATATTGCTGTAGTATATTCTTTGGACTGGGTAGTTTTCAATTATTTGCATCTCTTTTATTTACATTTAACAATTAAACGTTTAGGTAACCTTTTAAATACCACTTAACCACTGGAAACAGTCGAATTTCATCACATGAAGACCGTACGCTTATTTAATTAAAAGTAAACAATATGATTCAAGCATGGGAGAGAATGATAGATGATTATATTTATTACCTACTCATAAAACAATAGGTATTTTATGATGAGCATGGCTCTAGCTTAATAGATACTCTATCTTCATTAATTGCTATCATATTATGTGTGTGTAACCAAAAACGATTAGAACAATTTATGTGTAAATTAATTAATTCAATATCAAAATCCACATTTTATGCACAATAGAAAATCACATACTTATCCTATTGAGCTATTAGAAAATACAAAAGAAACTCGATCTTTGTCTTGAGATTACGAACAATTTATTACCTAATCAAAATCGAGATTGTGTATAATATAAATTAAATACCAGTCAAGAGCGAGTATCTTTTCTTTGGCCGATGATGATGGGAATAAAGGGTCATCGGGTAATTTTTTTTAATTATATATTCCACCAGCTCTCTTCAGGGGCTGGTGCCTGCTGGTCATGGTCAAACGGCTCGAATATTGTTTAAACAAAAGGAACACAGCTGGGCCTTTGTTCGGAAGGAACGAGATGATAACCCTATAACTTGATTCATAAGACGACACTTGACTTGGTAGAGAGCAATGTTGTTTTCGAGAAAGAGTTCATAGTTTCTCAGTGGATAAACATTGTCTGTATCTGAAACTCGAAGTGGAATTTAATCAGTATAAATATAACGAGTTGAGTTTTTTTCTTCTTATTTATTGGGTCTTATACACTGAGAGAAATTTATTAAACAAATTAATATGAACCTTAACATTTTCATTTGCATTATACACCTAGGTTTTCGAAAAATTGCTAAAACCCGAATGTGAAGAATAAGCATTAGTACTGGTACGTTTAAGTGGGTGCCAGAATAAATAAAATGCACGACTGAATCGCACGCACTTCATCTTATGTTCGATCATATTGAAAGCATAGAATTCAGCTTTATTTTTAAATGCGTTTTTTTACTTGCGATATAAGTAGGTACTAAAGGGCAAAGTTTTGCATTTGAAAAAAAATCGAGCTTGAGATTTTAATCAAACTTGAAATTACGATGATAAAGAACACCAACAAGTTGGTCCTGCAATTCTGTCTGTAGAACAATCTACAGCCTAAACGGCCGAACGATTTTGTTCAAACTTGGTACTTAGGAGCTTAAGGTGATTGTATAAAATAGATTTTTGAATCGTCGTTTTAGTGTACAAACAGTGCGAAATTCATTAGAGCAAAGATCAATAGCTCGAGAGGGCAATGATAAAGTCCAGCCAGAGTGAGGAGCAAGGAGCAAGAGCAAAGTAGAAGCAAACAAGCAGGAATTCATTCTTTTCTATTTAAATATCTAACTTTTCTTGAATACAAGGGACACGGTTAGTTAAAAATCGCAGCGATGCGAGCGGAGAAATTAAACATATTTGAAATCGCAGCTTTGCTGCCTTGTTGACTCTTTGCTCCATCATCGAACGACGCTGCACTCTGTGTGCTATCCTTTCAGTACACGTGTTTGATTTCTCCGCTTTGCTCTATGCTTTCGCTAACTCTCCGCTCCACTCTGTTTGTACACTTGGACCGAAAAATAACGGTACTTGCCATACTTCTATCTTAATTAACTCGAAAACGGCTCTACGATTTTCATACAAAAAAAAGTATGTGTAGTAATTTAGGTATGGTCTACAATTAAGCTAAAAATCTTTTATACATATTTTGTTTATTTTATTTATTTTTTTGAGTTTTCGAATTTCTCATAAGCGACTCAACGGTTTTGATCAAATTTTTTATACAGCAGGTTCTTCGAATTCTAAATAAATTTTCAAAAAATAGTTTTTTTTTGGATTAAAATTTTTTTTTTTTTTGAAAATTCAATATTTCGAAAATGGTTGGCGATTTTTTCTGAAATTTTGTTTGAAAGCTTATATTATTAAATATCCAAAATTGTTATTTCGATTTTGTTTTGAAAAAAAAAATTAAGAAATAAAATATCTAATTGTTTAGCCGTTTCTGTTAAGAATCTTTTCATAGAATGTGTGATCGAACACAAGAGCATATACGTGCGATCTAGTCGTGCATTTTATTTTGTTTACCAAAATGTAGGCGATTACCATTAAAGTGAACAGATTTTTTTTAATCAAAATCAGAAAAGCCGTTTTCGAGATAATTTTGCTTTAAAAATGTAAATATGCAAGTACCGTTATTTTTGAAAAAAAAAAAGATTTTACAAATTAAACAAGGCCATCCCTACCAAGTTTGGACAAAATTACTTTAGACTTACAGATAGACAGACATCTGGAATTGCGGGACCTGTTTTTTGGTGCACTCTATCATCAGAATGTCATGTTGCAAATGCAAAACTTAAACGTGGGAGTTCTGTTTTGATAAATTTTCTTAGCAATAAATCCATAGAAACTTGTACGTAAATATAAGAAACCTTAGGCAGAGCAACTACTCGCCATAAGCTCGCAATCGCCATAGTTGTAAAACTTTGAAGCTGGTAATCTGTTTGTCCAGAGATGAGAATCCCAAGGCAAAGAAGTAAAGTTCAAGTATATCATTTGTTAAGGAAATTCAATTCGAAAATTCAACTAAATCTCACATAAGGGAAGACAAATATTTTGATCTGTCAGATCAAAAAATTGTAAATGTTAAAATTTGACATTTCATGTGCATTAGCAATTTTGTTAGTCGCTGACAGTCAGGAATTGGCATAAGCAATTTCGCCACTGGCGCTGCTGGGTTTGTGCAATGTGTCCTGATATTGTGATTTGACATTTCGCTGAAGATTGTGCCTTTTTGGTCAGGTAGAAAATAACAAAAATGCTGATGAAGTTTTTAGACAGGATCGTTTATTGTCTACTTCGAAAAGTTAAATCAAAAATTAGTTCTTTAATATTTTCTCTAGAAATAAACCATATAATTTGTTCAGTGTAAAATTATACATTTTATGGATTTATGTTTTTTTGTTTACTTCTTGTTAATGTTTTGTTGTTTTGTCTGTCCTCTGAAGGTTCGGAACCATTCATAAGAAAAAAGAGTTCTCACAGATAAGACTTTTTAATTTTGTTATTGTTCATTTTTCTGATTGAACCCAGAATAATAAAAGGGAGAAAAAAATGGAATAATTAAATAGTTAAAAATGTAAAATTATGTATAACTTTTTGTTTTATTCTTTGGAATATTTAACTAAGGCGGCACTGTTTTCCCGAACCCAATTACGAACTTATTCCTGGAAATATAACATTTAATTGTGTTTCTCTTCTGTGAAACAAAAAATACGAGTACATGTTTTTTTTACAAAGTAACACAACTTTATATACAGTCGTCATGTACACACTTTTTGACACTTAACTTGAGAGGTACCTTATTACAAAGGCTTTTTTTTTTATTGTTCTTGTAAATATGCCTAATTAAAAATGATGAGTTGAACAGAACTGACATTTAACTTGTAGATATTTTCAATACACGTGTCGAAAAACAAGTATAGTACCTGCAAATAAACTAAATAAACTCTTATCTTATTCAATAAACAACACTTATTAACTGCACCTACTTTTTAACTCTGTTAGGTTATATTAGCTTAGAAGGAACGTGGTACGTGCTGCATAGTCAACAGAACTATTGGTTTCAGAGGTTGCCATCATGACTTTAAGGATTTTTTACGAGTAGCCAATGGTTTGCTTTGATTTTCTTATCTGGGTTGTCTCTGGGTTTGTATAACCTGTAGATAGGTAGGGGTGGTTTCAAAACTCGATTTAGCCTCTTTAGAAAAAAAGCCCTTGCATCGCACGACAGCCGTGATCTCTGCCGACAATTAAGTGTATATCCCCATTCAATCTGGCAATTCCGTCTGTCTGTCTAACTGTCTGTACAACTCTCTACAGCCTAAACGGCTGAACCGATTTTGTTCAAACTTGGTGCTTAGGTGTCTTAGGTGATTGTCCAAAAAGATTTTTGAATCGTTGTTTTAGCCCCAAAAATAACGGTAGGTACTTGCCATACAAATTTTTTGATTATCTTATCTTATCTTAATTATCTCGAAAACGGCTTTAACGATTTTGATCAAAATGTGTGTGTACTACTTTGGGTATGGTCTACATTTTGGCCAAACATTTTTTGTTACTAACAGTATCTGCCATACAACGATTTTATTGATTTTCGACTTTCTCATAAGCGGCTCAACGGAATTTGGTCAAAATTCTCGTACGGAAGCTCCTTCAAATTCTAAACAATATTGCATTTCAAAATTTTCGACAAAAATTTTTTTTGGATTTTTGAAAAAAAAAATATTTTTTTTTTTTTAAATTCAATATTTCGAAAACGTGCAGACGATTTTTTCTGAAATTTTGTTTTTGAATTTATATTGTTAAATATTTAAAATGTCCATACCAATTTTTTCTAGAAAAAAATTAAGAATTTTTATATATAAAAAATTAAGTGAAAAACGACTTTAAAAATACATTTAGCCATTTTTATTAAGAATCTTTTGTATATAATGTGATCGAACATAGGAGCAAGTACGTGCGATCCAGTCGTGCATTTTATTTTACTTGCGATTATAAAAACTATAAGGCAAGTTGCATAATTCGTCGAAAAAAAAAGTTTTCAGACTACAATCAAACATGACATTACGATGATAGCGCAGACGAAAAAAGATGGTCTAAACATTCCGTTCGTCTGTATGTCTGTCTGTTAGTCTGTCTGTACATATATGTAATGTACGTATATACACCTACAGCCCAAACGGGCGAATTGCTTCAAACTTGGTATAGTGTTTTTATGTATTGTACAGAGGGGAGATTGAAATTTTTATTTTACGTTAAAGACAATTTTTATCGGAAACGACTCTAACGATTTTGATTCAAAAATATCAGTGCAGCTTTTTAGGTGCGACCGATAATATGATTGAAAAAAAGATTTTAAAAAATGTCTAAAAACGGTACTTTCCAAAGGAGCGTTTACTTTTATTGCGACTATCTCATAAATGGCTCAACCGATTCCTTCCAAATTTAACTTGAGTGCCCAACTTATACTGCGTACAAATATTTTTAATTAATATTTTTTGTATTTCTAAAAGCAGTTTTCATTTATTTTTTGAAAACTGCTCAACAAGTTTTTTTTTGCAAAAATTATAGTTATATGTATTTGCTGAATACCGATGAATAGGTGTTTTTGAATTTTTTTAAAATTTTTTTTTCAAAAAAGTTAAAAAAACCGCTCCACAAATTCTTAAATTTTTTTTCTCATACATTCAAAGTTATCCAAGAAATAAAATGGCGTACGTTTTTTTGGGCTCAAATTAGTTTATTTATTTATTTCAGAATTTTGAATTATTTTTTCTCTGATTAAGCCGATTTTGTTCTTAAGTTAATATTATTAAATATTTAAGATTGTCATACCAATTTTTTTTAGAAAAATTTTAAAGTTCATGCGATCCAATCGTGACTTTTATTCATTTTGTATCAGACCAAAAATAACGAAAGAAAAATCTTAAATCGGCTCCAACGATTTTTACAAAAAAATAAAATGCACGACCGGGTCCACGTATTTACTCTTATGTTCGATCACATTGAATGCAAAAGATTGTTAATAGTAACTAAATATATTTTTAAAGTCGTTTTTTACATAATTTTCTATATAACAAATTTCTTTAAGTTTTTCAGAAAAAAATTTGATATGACAATTATAAATATTTAATAAAGTAAACTTAAAAACTTAATTTCAGAAACAAATCTTTCACACGTTATAAAATATTATACATATATGTATAATTGATTTTTCAATAAAAAAAAATACAGTTATATTTCAAAAATCAAAAAAAAACTATTTTTTGAAAATTATTATTTAGAATTCGAAGAACTTCCTGTATATAAATTTTGATCGAAATTTATGAGAAAGTCGAAAATCAAAAAAAAATGGTTGTATGGCAGGTACCGTTAATAACAAAATATATAACAAAAAATGTTTGGTCAAAATGTATACCATACCTAAAGTAGTATATATGTACATACTTTTTTTTATCAAAATCATTAGAACCGTTTTCGAAATAATTAATATGGTAGAAAATTTTGTATGACAAGTACCGTTATTTATGGGGCAAAAACAACGATTCAAGAATGTATATTAGAGAATCACTTAAAACACCTAAGTACCAAGTTTGAAAAAAATTGGTACAGCCGTTTAGGCTGTAGAACGTTCTACAGATAGACAGGCAAACAGACCGACAAACAGACAGACATATAGACAGACTGAATTGCGGGGCCCCCTTTTTTGGTTTTCTCTATCATCGTAATGTCAAGTTTGATTAAAATTCTCGAGTTCGAAAAGGCAAAACTTGCCCTATAGTACCTACTATTATCGCAAGTATCTTTTTTCTTAGAAAAAAAATGGATATTTTTGGTACTTAGTGCGTCAGAAAAAGCTGTTTTACTGGTCTTATTTCCAAACGAAGTTAGAAAATTAAGCCAGAAAAGGCTTATATTTCTTGGTGTGATTTCTATTTTCACTTCTTGGTTCTTTTTCCTAAATGATGGTGTAATTTCTTTCCTTTTGGCGAATTTTCCCAAAATATTTTGGGCGTTTATTCCAAAATTTTACGCCCAAATTCCTTTGCCTTTTTTTTTTTCAAAACACTTTTGGCCTAAAGTCATGGAGTCCTTTTGAATTCCGAAAAATTGACTCTTGTTATAGCTTTCATCAGTCTTTCCTATATATATGTGCGTCCATCATATCACTACTACTACTGTGCTTCAAATTTGGAACAAACCATTTTTATATGAGCCCCATTACATGACAGTTTTTGGTTAATAACGGGTAGCTGTTGAATAACGCTTATGAAATATTTCTTTTAGAAAACGGCTCTAACGATTTAGATTGAATTTTATTCGGTGAAATCTAAAGTGTTTGTAATAAAGTTTAGGAGTTTTGGTCGTTGAAAAAATTGTCAGTAATTTTTGGTGTTAATGGTCTGCTATAACTTAATAGTTCCTATGAGAACAAACAATAATCCTTTCTATTTTGTATGTATATATACTTTTTTTTTTATCAGCACAAAAACTATAGGAGGTATTAAATTGTTCAATACTTTTGACTTTCTTGCTACTTGTGTCTTCAATATACGAGTTATTGAAAAGTTCGCGTGATCCAGTCTCAGTCTCATGCCTTAGGAATCATTAATTAATAGCGTTCATTATTCGACTTGTCTAATTACCCTATTTCTGACCTCTGCATCATTTAAACACTCTTACCACAAACCATCATTGATCTATGGCTGATTCCTTAATACTTTAATGCGGTTTCACATTCGAAGCAACTTAAAAGTTTTCCGCATTTACATGTACGAGTATATGTATCTACGAGTATCTACGAGAATACACACATTGTATTTTGGAGTATCCAACATGGTTTCACCGAAAAACGAAAACTATGTGTCACGAAGATGATGATTGAGTGTTACTGCTGCAACAAGCAATAAGCCAACAGTCAACCTCCGACAGCGCTCTCTCTCTCCCTTTTTATTGTATGTCACTCGATTAAATCACCATGAGTTGGCTTTTGGCATTCCATTGAAGACCCATACTGAGAAGGTACCATTTATAATGATTCACCAGGTTATACGAACCTGACTCATTTGTGAGCCTTTTGCGATGATGGTAGCTTTATGTGGTCGAGAGTTGGTCATGTACCTATTTCAAGTTGCATTCCACAGAAGCTATTGTGCATTTGGCATGTGGTTAGGTCAGGCTGTATAGTAGGTATGTGCAACAAAACAGGTCTTTTGGGTTTTGGCTTTAGACGTAACTATACTTACACCTATTAGTAGAGGAAGGAACTTTTGTAGTCTTTGTTTCTTACCATAAATTCCATTTTATAATCCATTATTGGCATTGTGTGTTTTGGTTGGTAGTGTACCGCAGTATCACTTTGAAATGCATGCAACAGACGAGCATTCAAAAATATTTATATTAATTTTACTTTCACATATTGGCTGATATATACATATGTATACTTCCATACAGAAATCACAAATGACCAAGATTGATTCATCAGAAATAAAATATCGTGACGCACTCAGAGATCAGTTTCGCTTATTTATTTTAATTACTTTCACGCGATGGTTTTCTCTGATTTCTACCAATCAATTGAAATCTCAAGACATCTAGATGTATCTGCTTCTACATCTGTGTATCAATTTACAAAAGCCTCAAGGTTGAATATTTTTTATTTTATTATTGTTAAGCCGGGAAAAATACATGACGATTTCAGCACCTACGAGTATGTAACTGAATGTAATTGAGAAAGAAAAGGCACAGAACTTTAAATTATTGGTGAATGTACTTTATGTAGGTACATATAGATACTCTTCTAGTAGATGGCAAGCATTGGTTTTGCGGTCGAGGTACTACCCAAGCCATTCGTATGGATATAAAATGCACGACTGTATCGCACGTACTTGCTCTTATACTCGTATTCGATCACATCGTAAGCACAAGATTCTCTGTATAAACGGAAAAATATATTTGTAAGGTAATTTTTTACCTACTTAGTTTTAGGTACAAAATTTCTTAAATATTTTTCTAAAAAAAATTATTTATGGCAATTTTATTTATTTAATTGTATAAGCTTACAAATATAATTTCGAAAAAATCGAAAAAATATTTTTTTTATCAAAAATCCAAAAAAAAAACAAGTTTTCGAAAATGTTGGTATGCAGTATAATTTATAATTTGAATGACCTCCTATATAAACATTTTGAAATCTGTAGAGACTTTATTGAGAAAATTCAAAAGCAAAATAAAATGGTTGTATGGCAGGTTCCGTAATAACAAAATATACAAAATAAATTGCTCGACTTGCTCTTATGCTTTTTGCATTGTATGCAAAAGGTTCGTAATGGAAACGGCTAAATTATTTTTAAGTTTTTTTAATTATTTTTAAATGTCTTAAATTTTTTCTAAAAAAAAGTTTGGTATGGCAATTTTAAATATTTAATAAAATAAAACTAAAAACAAAATTTAAAAAAAATTATCTAAATTATATAAATATTTTTTTCTTCAAAAATTCAACAAAAAAAAAAAATTCTAAAATTTTGGTATGCAGTATTGTTTATAATTTGAAGAACCTGCTATATAAAAATTTTTATCGAAATCCGTAGAGGCATTTATTAGAAAGTTCAAAATCAAAAAAATAGTTGCATGGCAGGTACCTAACGTTAATAACAAAATATTTTTTAAAAAAACTTGACCAAAATGTAGAGTATACCTAACGTAGTGTACACAATTTTTACTTGTTTTTATCAAAATCATTAGAGCCGTTTTCGAGATAATTGACATATTTAACGGTGATTTTTTAAGAGCTTGGTTTTTGAAAATTCAAAAAAACACAGAAACTTGTAAAAAGTGAATGAAATTTTTATTTGGATCGATAAATCAATTTCTGCCATTTACTTTTTAAAAATAATTTCACTTAAATGTTGCCCGCGGCTACGCTTCAGGTGGTCCATTCTGAAGGTCCAATTTTGGCAAACTTTTTCACACATTTCGGCTTCACTCCAAATACGGCAATTCTGCTTATTCACGTATCCATTTAGCCATAAATGAGCCTCGTCGCTGAAGACAATTTTGCGATAAAAAAACGGATCCTCATCCAACTTTTCTAAGGCCCATTCACCGAAAATTCTACGTTGTGGTAGGTCGCCTGGCTTAAATTCTTGCACCAGCTGTATTTTGTATGGCTTTAAACCAAGAACTTTGCGTAAAATCTTCCAGGTGGTCGAATAACACAAACCCAATTGCTGCGATCGGCGCCGAATGGACATATCGCGATCTTCAGCAACACTGGCGGATGCAGCAGCAATATTCTCTTCGGTACGCACTCTACGGATACGATTTGGTGGATTAATGTCCAATAAAGTGAAACTGGTGCGAAATTTGGTCAGAATGAGCTGAATATCCTGCTCGGTGGGTCGATTATGACGACCATAAAACGGACGTAGCTTGCGAAACATATTTTTCACAGAGCACGAATTTTGATAATAAATTTCAATAATTTGCAAACGTTGTTCAGGCGTAAGTCTATTCATGATGAAATGGCAAACAATACTGAATCGAAATGTCAAATGTTCGTGGAATTTGTCATGTGTGATCTGTCAAAAATATAAACGTCAAAAACCAAGTAGCAAAAAAATCACCCGTTATTAATTGACATATGGCAGGTACCGTTAGTTTCAGACCTAAAAAAACGATTCAAAAATTAATTTTGGACAATCAGCTAAAACGCTTAAATACCAAGTTTGAAGAAAATCGCCTTAGCCGTTTAGGCTGTAGAGCGTTGTATAGACAGACAGACGGAATTGCGGGACTCGCTTTTTTGGTGTTCTTTTTCATCGAAATTTCAACTTTGATTAAAATCTCGAGTTCGATTTTTTTCCCAAATGCACAATCTGCGATTTTAATGAAACTTGACATTACGATGATAGAGAACACCAAAAAAGTCCGCCCGTCTGTCTGTACCTACAACGCTCTACAGCCTAAACGGCTGAAGCTATTTTCTTCAAACTTGTTACCAAGGCGTGTTAGTTGATTATTTAAAATATATTTTTGAATCGTTGTTTTTGCCCCAAAAATAACGGTACATGCCATTCAAATTTTTCTAACATATTAATTATCTCGAAAACGGCTCTAACTATTTTGATAAAAACAAGTGTACATATTTACTACTTTCAATATGGTCTACATTTTGGGCAATTTTTTCATTTACATATTTTGTTATTAACGATACCTGCCAAACATTTTATTGATTTTCGACTTTCTAATAAACGGCTCAAAGGATTTCGATATAAATTTTTATACAGGAGGTACTTCGAATTCTAAATAATATCTACTGCATTTCAAAATTGTTGAGAAATAGATTTTTTTTTGGATTTTTGAAAAAAAAAATTATGTATGGCAAATATATTGTGGTTTGTTGTCTCTTTCTTCGAGTATTATTTTTTTAAATTAATATTATCATCTAAATTTTAATAGTTTGCTTAAGCATAAGGCGTCAACAGCACTCCTATTTTTTCGTATGCATTTTTCTGCGAAAGAAATATTTAGAAGTGAAAGTTACTAGCATATATTGCATACGATAATGAGTTGCGTTATTAAAAAATGTAAATCTTATATCGGTCAATTATTATTGATTTTGTGTTGAAAATTGTTATTATTTTATTGTTATCATGTTTTCACAAGTGTCAAATTCTTTACTTTGTTGAGCTTGTCATTTGCACTTGAAACATAATACGTACGTACTGTGATTCTGTTGAGATATTTGTTGTTTTTATTTTTAAAGTATCTATTATGCAGAGGTATTTCTATATTTCTACATAATTAAATTCTTAAAAATTAAAATTCAACACAAAGATTAAAATAGCCCTATATTTTCATCTGTCAATCTTAGCAATGTGATGTAATATCTCTTCGCTACAAATCTATTGAGAATTTCTAGAAACTATCTTTGACTTTTCTCTTTCTAATTGTTTGAATAACATGCATTATATTTCACGAAGTCTTATACTAAAATTTTCTACATCCCATCTATTCATGTATAAGTAATTTTCTAGTTGAAACAGTTGTGATCGGTGACTTAAAAACGCAATTAAGAATATATATGTATAACCTTGTTTATCATATCAATTTATAGTGCCAATAAAATAGAAATAATTTACAATAAAATAAAAACAATTGCAAGAGGCCAGTTCTGATATAGGGTGTCCGCGGTGAAGGTATACTACTTTGTTTTGCCGCCATTTTGGTAAACATTAGTCTTGACAGTTCATATTTGGCAGTCGTGAAGTAAAATATTCGATAAACCAACGTGTTTTAATTGTTAAAACATTTTATCAAAATCAATCATCGATTACTGTGACGATGAGAAAGTTACTTGAAATTCTTGGGAGAAACAACGTGCCAACAAATCGCACTATTTATCGTGTAGTGAATGATTTCGAAGAAAGAGGGTCTGTAGGTTATAGGCCCAAGCATGGAACACAACAAACTGCAAGATCGTCTGAAAACATTACTGCTGCTCAAGGAAGTGTTCAAAACCATCCAAATCCATCAACCTCAATTCGACGCCGTGCTCAGGAGGTTGGTCTTCAAAAAACAACTTTGGCTACAATTTTACACAAGGATTTGCATTTGTTTCCATTTAAGATTCATTTGACACAAGAACTTCTTCCACAAAACCATTTACGCCGCCGTACATATGCCAATAGGATGTTACATCTAGCCCATTACAACCCCGATTTTCTCGAAAAAATCATAATGAGTGACGAGGCACATTTTCATTTAAATGAACAGAATAGTCGGTTCTGGGCAATAGAAAACCCTCAAATTATTCATCATTAACCTTTGAATCCATTAAAAGTTACAGTCTGGTGTGCAAGTTTTTCAGGAAGAATCATTGGACCTTACTTCTTTGAAAATGAAAACGGCGTAACGGTAACTGTGAATGGGGTGCGATATTGTGATATGATTGAAAACTTTTTAACGCCACAACTGCATGCTTTGGGCTTGATTAACATATGGTATCAACAAGACGATGCCACATCGCATGCAGCCAGGATTACAATGGAATTACTGCGATACCTCTTTCCACAACGAGTTATTTCAAGAAATGGTGATGTTGATTTGCCTCCAGAGTCGCCTGATTTGACTGCTCCGGACATCTTTTTGTGGGGATATCTGAAAAGCAAGGCTTATGCAAATAAAAACCAGAAACGCTTGAGCAACTCAAACAAAATATTCGTGATGAAATTAATGAAATACCACGTGAAATGTGTGAGAATGTAATGAAAAATGTGCTCAAAAGGGCTCGCATTTGTGAGACTAACAGAGACGGATATTTAACTGATATTGTATTCCATACATAATTGCCGACATTAAAAAAAACATTTATCAATATAAGATCCATTCTCTTTCATTTAATCAAAAATTTATAAACAAAGTAGTATACTTTCCCGGCGGACACCCAGTAATTAACATTCATTTTAAGATTTTAACAGTTTTGTTGTATGATTCCTGTTTTTTATGTGGGTTTCCATTGGTAAGTCCAGTAAGCACTACCACTTCAAATTAATTAAAGGAACATCTGTTGGAATAACTGTCGTAAATTTGTGGTAAATTCATCGCAGTTGCATTTAAAAGACCTTAAGGTCTTACAGGCATAGTTAAAATTATTATTATTATTGTTATTATAAATAATTCCTGGTAATGCACTCACATCAATCTAAAATGGCTTTTAAGAACTCATAAAAGAAAAGGCGTAAATTTGTCGTAAATAAATGGCAACAGAAACAAAATATTTTGGCTTTTGTTTTTTTTTTTTAATAAGTATAGTCTTAATATCCTAAAAGATAATTTGTCAATAAATTAAGCATTTAAAAAGAATACCAGCGCTACATTTTTTTTATTTCACGACAAATTTACGACAATATTAGTTCATAATGTGTTTTTGTTTTATTTGTAACTAGTAGTGCTAACTTGACACTCATGCAAATTACCAATTTGTTATCGATACTTTGTTTATAGAAATGGCAGTTTTTTTTTGTAATAACCGCGCTTATTCCGGATCCCATTTCTTCGACAAATTCCCTTCGGGCTGCTAAACAAAAAACACACCTAATGTACATTTCACGGACATGCAATGAACTACCAATGTAAGGGATTATTAAATTATCGAATTCCTTTTTATTTAAGCAAATATTTAAATTCTATTTAACATACCTTAGTCTATAGTATGTTTAACTCCATAGGAATTTGTTCCATAATCCCTAAAAAAATCTACATCACTATATGCATACAGAGAAAATTATATTAATATATGGACAACTGAGCAGTTAGCAACGACAAATTGAATCCTGTTTTTATATTTTTTTTCCATATATTGGTTTTTCGGTACGTTATCCAATGGGAAAAAAATTGTTAGTATAAAATCCAACATTGCGTTCCAATTCCAACACCATGAGGTTTTTTTTTTGGCACAGTTCAGAATGCTCAGCTCTTAGTCGTTAGAGGACAAAAAACACAGTCTAGTGCGTCCAGTGTAGAGGACAAGAGTAATTGATCAACAAAACGATGGATACATGTACAAAAAAAATCTAATCCTATTCTGTCGGTCCAGGGATAGCTTCGATGCAAAACACGAATTACTATGGTTCAGTGTCAGTCCTTTTTTTTGAAACTCTTGGTCTTGGTGTTGGAATAGTGGTTTCAATTTCAACGTTAACTCTTAAAGTCTGGCGAGTATTGTTAAATTTTGACAAATGATTTTTGCAGCGATAAAATAAATTTGAATACCCATCCGTTAAAAGCAAAAAACGCACCTTTTCTGAGTACAATCAGTTGCTACTCTAATTCAGTTTTGTTTGTTTGTGAATACATACATTTTTCGATTAAAAAAATAAAAAAAAATCGAATATAGTTGGAAAAACAAAATAGGCAGATCATCAAACATACTTTTTATTCAACGATTTGGAATAAGTGCTTTTAGAATTTTTCAAAGACAATAACTTCTGTTAAAAAGAAAAACACACAAATAATTTGCAACTTTACCCGCCAGAATCTAAGGGCAATGTAAAAAAACAGTGAAAAATGGTTCGAACGTGTTATGGAATTTCGATCTGATGCAATTTGTTACTATAGGTCATGGAAAAACATTTCTATTCTCTGTTTCGTTCGTCGACGGTTGTCTGTCGGATTAAATGTTTTTTTTTTGTCTTGAATTAATAAAAAAACACCAACCAACAATAACCATTCGAGATAACACTCGAAATATCAGATTATTACACCTCAAGTTGCAGCTGGATAGAATTTCGAGTTGGATTGAATAAGTGATTAGAGGCGATAAGTTATTAAAGAACTTTTTCCTAAAAGAGTTTCAAAAGAATTAAGAAATGCGGTTTTATATTTGAATCAGGTCGAAATTGAATTGAAAATGCATTTGAAATTTTTTGGTTGAATATTAAATATTATTTTAGAATACGAACTATTGAAGAACATAAATGCCAATATTTCTTGCAGATATTTGCTCTCTCAGTTAACTTTTAAATTAAATTCATTTCGCTGGGGTAAGATGCGGGGCTGCCGGAAATTGGGAATTAAATAAATTACGTAATTTTTTTTTAAATACATGAGAAAAAAGTTTTGTTCAGAATTGGAAATAACACAGAATTCTGTTTAGAAAGTAAGCCTTAAATTTGTAAGTTTTGTGTTAATTATTAGTAAAATTAATAAAAGAGCGCCGGAAAACTTCGAAAAAAATGCCAGGAATTTTGGAAAAAAATGGCAGAAATTAATTTTCAATTAATTTTCCTGAAAAAAAAACGCAATAACTTTTCTTTTTTATTTTTATTGGTTTGCTTCTTATTGTCTTGCACTTTTTTATAAATTCAAATTTAATTTAATTTAGTGCAAACTTGTCGAAAGTGTTCTTGCATCGTGATATTATTATCTTCCCTTTTGATCATTTCTTTATCAATCACCAAATGATTTTGTCCTATGAAATTGTATTCGTTTACAATTTCAATTGTTATGCGGAGACGGACTGTTTGAAGATATGGAATGACTGTGTGTAGTCTTTCAATGTGACACTCGCTCCAAGGTTCATTGTTGGCTTTTTTTCAGGCCTTTCTACCGGAGTCATGTAAGGATCTTCATATATTCTTAAACTGATTTGTTAACTACTATGTTCCTGATGGAAGTAGAAGGATTTTCTTCAAGTATTTTTTTTTTTTTTTTTTTTTTTTTTTTTTTTTTTAGATAGATACAAGTTTATTTCCCTTTAAAATCATTATACAATAAATCAGAAAAAAAATTAAATTAATATAACTTAAGGAAATTAATGACATTTTATATTTTTATAATACTTAGGTACTAAAAATAGTGTCAAATGCCACTATAAGCATAAAAACTCAAAAAATTCATAAGGGTGGGGTGACCCAATACAACAACATAGTTCAAATAATTAATTAAGAAATGTAGTTACTTATAAAGAAAATAATAGTTAACAAAAGCTGTTAGATATACACCTAATAAAAGGAAGAAGAGATAGGTTAAAATAATATATTTTTACAGTATTTTTCCAAAAACGAAGATTAAATAATTATTAAACCAAAACATCAGAGAAGACAGATTCAATACCAGCGTGATCAAAAAGTTCAAGCCATTCTTTTATACGTTTTACAAACATTCCAGAAGTACTAAGTGATCTGATAGAAAGGGGAAGTTTATGAAAGAGACGACAAGAAAAGACTGAATAAAAGTTACGAAAAGCGGTGGTGCGAAAGACAGGTACACTCACAAGATTTAAAAAGTTACCACGAAGATTATAACTAGAAACTAATCTAAAATTGAGATTTCCCGATCTCAAAAAGAAAGTCTTTAACACCTTAAAACAATAGAGATGCCTAACCGGAAGCACTTTCAGATTGCAGAAAAGTTCAAAGCTTTTATGTCGGCGATGTTTTCCAGAGATTTTTCTGATGACATATTTCTGGAGAGTAAGTAACATTTGAATTTTGTTTCTATAAGCTCCCCCCCAACAGGCAATTGCATATTGCAGTTTAGAATGGAAAATGCCATAGTATATAGTTGTTAGGAGTTTAGTAGAACAAACACTTCTTAGGAAGAAAAAATTTCTCAATGTCCAGTTAAAATATTTCCTTAAGGATTCTGTATGACATAAAAAGTTCAGCCTAGAGTCAATAAAGAGTCCTAAGTACTTAAATTCATTAACATTCTCCACCACAAAACAATTATCGCTGCAACTCAGATTGTCATGGAAAGTAAAAGATGAAGATTTAGATGAACACGATGCGCACGAATTTATCTTAAACTTTTGACATTCAGGAGCATGGTATAACACATCAGTTTCAAACGTGTTTTGTGAAGACAAATTGAAAAATATGATTTTTGTTTTGGAACTGATAATCAACCTGTGTACAGAGAACCAAGTTCTTAATAAGTTTAAATCCCAATTTATGTCTGCAATTAGGTTTAGTGCACTATTAGAACCATAAGAACAACCTATGTCATCGGCAAATGCGGTAAGTGAACTTTTAAATTTTAAGCTAAACAAAGAATTAATATAGATTAGAAATAGAATTGGTCCTAGGACCGACCCCTGAGGCACACCAATGTTAAAGAAAATCAAGCTACTTCTGGTATTTTCTAATTTAACTCTCTGCGATCTATTAAGCAGATACGACCTAAACCAATCCAGCATAAAGCCACGAAAACCAGCATTTTCAAGTTTTCTCAACAATATCTCGTGGTTGACCATGTCAAATGCTTTTGTAATGTCCACAAATAAGCCACATGTAAACATATTTCCATCCAAATTAGAGAAAATTCTTGAACAAAATTCTTAAAGGGCGTCTTCGGTAGATTTTCCTTTTTGAAACCCAAATTGAATTGGGTTAAAGAACTTGGTCTTATTCAAAAATTTAACTACCCTTTCTTTTACAAGTTTTTCAAATACTTTTCCGACAGTGGGAAGAAGTGAGATAGGTCTATAATTTGTCATCTCTTCCACTGACCCTTTTTTGAAGAGAGGTACCACATCCGCACATTTCAATTCATCAGGGAAGACACCAGAAAAAATACTACAATTAAACAAATGTGCTAAGACGTCTACCAAAAAGCAAGCAATTTTCTTAAGGGTACGGTTGGAAATGCCATCAACTCAACAAGCATTAGAATTTTTGAGACCACCAATCGCTTTCAAAATTTCCAAACTAGTAAAAGGACTAAAAACAAAGCTATTTCTACTTACAGTTTCAGGACAATTGAAAAAACATGAACTAGAACAAGCTTGTCACGAATGCTGGATATCCGGGGCTTGTGAGTCACTGGCGACCGAGGAAAAATATTTGTTGAACACTTCAGCAATCTCTTTTCCATCCATCACTTCAGAAACCCCAGAACGAATAACAAAAGGTTTTTTTGAAGACGAGTTTTTATTGAGGATACTATTTACAACTTGCCATTCACTTTTTAAATTGCCTTTAGCTATATTTAGTTTAGTGCGGTAGTAATTCTCACGACAAATCTTAATTTCTTTTTTCAGCTCCATGCACAATTTCTTATATTTGCTCTTTAGCTGAATGCTGGTAGGATTCCGAACACACTTAAGTTTAAGTTTATTTTTAGTTTTAATTTTAGTAAGTAATTGCATAGAAATCCAGGCCTTCAGTTTTTTCTTAGATTTTCTTAGGCGAACGACATAAGAGCTATTTTCTATATGTTTTTTTAAAATTTTGATAAAAATTGAATAGGATAAAATAGCATCACTTTTTTCAAAAACATCTACCCAAAATTCATATAAAAGATTTTGTCTTAACTTCGTAAAATCAATTTTTGTGATCATAATAGAGGTAGGAGAATTGTTAACTTTATTCGGTTTAGAAATGTTGACCAAAAGACCTGTCATCGCATGATCAGTTATCATAAAATCAAAAACGAATTTTCTACAACAACGCGACAAATTAGCGAAACGTCCATAGATATGATCTAAACAAGTACCTGAAACCATTCTAGTAGGCTCATTTATAAAACATTCAAGACCATAGGAAGCTAACAGGGCGCTGTAAGTTGCAGTCATTTCACTATTTTCTAAAATATTTACATTAAGATCACCTACAATAATAAAATTTTTTGTTCTTTCTCTCTCCAATACATTAGAGAACTCCTCAATAAAAGAAGGCACACTAAACATATGCAATCTATACACACACAAAAAAACATATGATTCTTTTCCCAATTTAAGACAAACTTTCAAAATATCCGCATACATAAAGTCTAATTCATATACTTCACAATCCTTAAAATCCTCTTTAATGAAACATCCAACACCACCTGCCGCGTAACTTTCATTTGTCTTGGCAAAAAAATTATAACCGGGCAAATAGTAGTCACTTTTTTCAAGGCCATAAATCCATATTTCAGAAATAAAAATAATATCTGGAACGCATTCAAACGAGTCTAAATGTGATACAAGGACTGCGAAATTTTCTCGCAAGCTTCTGATGTTCTGGTGTACAATAAACAGTTTATCATCACAGTAATTAGGATTTGAAAAAACATTAAAACAATTAGAGCAACTGAGATCAAGAGAAGAAAAGTCATCAATTAAATCATCATTTTCGTATACAAAATTCATTAAAAAGAAAATAATAATAAAAAGAGAATTAGCACTAAATAAGTGCAAGATCACGAAAGGATTTAATTGAGATGACTTTTTCTCCCTCATTCTTTCTCATGAGAATTTGGCTACCTTTAAACCATAAATACTTGTAACCCTCTTTCTTTTTCCTATCTTTTGCTTGCATGAAAAGAGCCTGCGAAAATCTCGTAAGTGCATCGTTGATATAAATATTTACGCTTGCACTGCCACTGCCACTGCATCTACCGCTACCAACGCCTACGTCGTCGCCGCTGCCACCAGAAACAAGTTGAACACCTTCACCGCCATCTCCACCATTATTACGATTCGATAAGAGAAGCTTACTTTTTTTCTTTGCTTTTTCTTTCATTATTTGCTGTTTGATGTGGATATCAGAGAATTTAATGCAGATGATTGATTTATCAGCCGCAGAAGTTATTATTGTATTGTTGAACATGTTTTCCTAAATTTGATTAAAAATTATTTGACTATTGCAGTTGACCGAAAATAAGATTTTAATATTTCATTGATTTATTGGGGGTTATCGTGATTAAAAATTTCTTTAGAAATTTTTCTCCAATTCGAATCTTAAGGACACGAATGATGCTCTAACGTTTCCCTGGGAATTTATTGGTATCGCGTATAAGCTTTCAGAGAATTTCAGAGAATTTTGCTGTCATTTCATACGATTTTTTGTTCGAGGAAAATTTATTCCGTGGGAGATGCACGATCCCAGAAAAAATTTCGAGGGAATAAAATTCTCTGGAAGATTCCCAATAGGGCCCATTATGTCATACAATCTCGCCTAATTTTTTTTAGAAGCATCGGAAGGATCTACTTGGGTTTGATTTAAATTGTTTTTGCTATTTGTACAGTTCAAAAGAAGGCTACATCTAATGGATGTGTGATTTGGAGAAAGACAAGCAAACAACATAATTTTCCTCAGCTAGTTTAATAACTTCTTCGGAAATAAAGTGACTGGAAAGAATATCAGCTATGATATCTTAAACCTAAGAGATTAACTCCGTTGAAGATAAGCTTTTCCAATTTAACAGAAAAAGACTGCTGTCAAACTCCTCATGTGATTTAGTATTATATCGAATTTCAGGAGGGAAACACCACACAGCAGTAATTGTAAACGTTATTGATATTTTTTAGTGGACTACAGGTATTTTGTCGACCTGGTAGTCCACCTCCGGATTAAAAAAAAAAAACTATTACAACCTTAGAACAACTTATATACAGTACAATTATCTACACAATGACATATTAACGACTTCTTTATGTCAATTTGTTCTTAAGTTATGGCGTACCAAAGCTCAATTGTTTACAAAATGGCAGCATTTCCATTCCGATTAAAGCCCAGGGTTCTTAAAGAACATGTTTTTCTAAACAAACCTAAAAACAAGAAATGTCTCCACCCAAAAATATAAATTTATTAAATTTTTTTTGCAAAAAATGTAGTATATATACCCCAATGTTTTCGACCATTTTTCTCTAAATCTATCAATTGTACGATACAAAATGTTTGAATCTTTTTTGTGTAGAATGATATGATCTACAATGTGTACCAACAACTTTTAAAAAAAAAAAACTATGGTTTTCGAGTAATTTAGAAAACATTGAATTTTACAGCCTTCCCCCTCTAAAATTATTTGATCCACTCCAAATTTAGGTTACTTTGTAGAAAAATGCTTAGGACGTAAATATGAAGCTCTCGACCAAAATTCAGCCTTGTCGGAATTTTTTCGAAGTTACATCAATTGTTTATCTAATTTTCCTGGACTACTACTCTATCGAGTTATATTTTGGCACAATTGGATGGTAATTTGGTAGCTGTGGCGTTTAAAGAATGAGTTGAGACTTGTCGCTAAATTTGTATATAAGCTCTTGTATTTTCGATCCAAAAACGTTTTGGTGATATGACGAAAATCAATATTTGACAACGAAAATCCACATTTAATTTTCGTTAGCAGTAATTTAAAAAAAAATATATTTCTTCATTTTGCGAAAGTGTCGTTTGTCGATCAGATTTTTTTGTGGAAATTTTGTATTCTGTTTTAGATCGTGAACCTTCGTAATGCGGCATTTTTTAGCAGCCTTGTCTCCAACGAGAATTATTAAGATGTTTATCTGCTTTTATTATTTATTGTGTCATCTTCTTTCTAAGAAAAAATCAGATAGAGCTCGTCGGCATAATGTTGCTTATCGACATTTTTCAAAACAACATCACGCTACGAGAATTCGAGGACCTAGCAAAAAGTTTTCTTGAGCAACAACTCTGTTACACCGCTCGCCATTTGTTTTTTTTTTTTTTTTTCATTTTTTGACAAATGAAATCTAGAGTTAATTCCCCACTGAAAAAATGACCCAGAAATTATTTCAAACCTCGTTCAGCATTCCTTTCGATATTTTATTACATCAATTTCAGCGGATCAACTGCGATTCAAACTTAGCTGGTCCACGCGTTTGTACTATTGGCACTTTGAATCGTCACTTTCACATTTGTGAATCCTAAAAAAAATGGTATGTTTTCTTTGTATTGTATTGTTGTTTTGTCTACGAACAGTCACTTTTTTATGCATGTTCTGATTAATAAAGAATTTTTTTTAAATAGAAACAAAAATTGTTAAAATTCCCTAATATGAGAAAATCTCCACGTAATACTCATAATAGACACTTACTTCCTTCCAAGTTTACAGAATATGAAAAAAATTGCATTCTGTGTCTACTTCATCAGATAGCAAAAATATTTTAAACTCGTACAAGCACTAATAGGCTTGTAAGCCTTTTGCCAACTAAAAATTGTTCTGTCCATGTCAATCACCTCGATTTGAAATCCCAATTTATCCTTTCCTCACAAGTAGCAGCTATATCCTCAGTAGAATTGAAGAATATTCCTATTTTCAAATCGATACTAACACCATACTCAGATGCATAAATGACAAATGTAAGCAATCCCTTATATGTATATATCTATACTATGTATCATTGCAAGGAAAACAAAAAAAAAACATAAAAGCTTAACAAAAACTACGAGCATGTATGAAAGGCTCACAAAATGCAGCCCAATAACAATAACTAGTTCCTACCAGTAACCAGTAACCATATATGAACGTATAGCCTAAGCAAGCTTCCACAGGCTGTTTGTTTTTAATTTAAGTTAACAACCTTGCAGTAGTTCGTTATGGTAGGTACTATAGTAGGGTCCATAGTGAATTTATAATCTGACCCAGCAGTTTGTATATGTACAAGTATACCGAATTTGTATTCCAGACTGACAAAATCCGTTGTAGACCGCCCTTAATCCTTTATTTAAAATCATTGTTTCATCTAATCCAGTATGAAATTTGTAATTTAAGAACAAAATACAAAATTCCTATTTTTACATGCAATGCATATTAACCAAGTCCTTTTTGGCCTTCTATGGAAATTATGTGATCAGTGGTTCCAGGGATTTAGAAGTGCGGAAATGTTTATGAAAAAATTAGCAGTATTTTGAGTTTGACGAAATTCCATTTTCGTCATTTTCAGAAAGTCTTGAATAGATCAAACCCTGGATATTTATTAGTTGATGCAGGATTCAAGTGATCAATATTCAATGGAAACCAAAAAATAAAAATAATAAAACAAAAAATGGAATTATATTTTTCAAACAGTTCTGTTCTTACCGCACTTCAGGTTCGAAGTAGCTTCCTTAGGAGAGGTAATTATATCCGGTCCGGAGCATTTCTGTTCCTTCGAAAATTATTTTTCTTATTTTCTGGTGTATTTCTAACGGAAAAAATGTTTTTCTAGAAATGATTTCTTTGCCGATCAGAGGAAAAAAAAAGTTGAAGCACACCAAATGCATAATGGTTGAAGAATTTCTCGCAAAGCGACTAGGGATGTCTCAATTTCTATGCCTTGCCATTCCTTAAAGCTTCGGCGGCCATAGCCTTAAACAGTGTATTCATAGTTGTTTGTAATAAATAGCCCTCCTACTTAAATGCCTCTGATAGGACGAATAAACATAAAAATGTAGTCAAAGGTTATTTGAGAGAATCTTCTAACTTTTGAAAAAGTCAGACATATACGGCTTGAAATTTAAACTTATAACATGCTACCCTATTTCCTCGGCAGACTGTTTTGACTTAGTTAAACGTAGCAAGAAATAATCGAGGCTTAAGAAAATAAGGTACATATGGTGTTCCACAAGGAAGTGTCCTTGGTCCCGCACTGTTTTCTTACTTACTATACTGGCAATTTTTAGGTTGAGCCAAATCAAAATTCAAAAAAACAATAGTGAATATTTTTTATATGCATCTAGTCGAAACATGTGTTTCCTGAAAAAAAAATCAGAGTTTTATTTTGAAACACCCTGCAGAGATGATTTACTTTCAAGAGAGAGAGATGGTAGTGCTGAATTCAATCAGCTTGTTGTTAGCTTGCTTCATCGGCACCGATTCAGCGCAAAAATAACGACTGCAATAATATGTTGTTTTGGTTTTTTTTTTTTTTAATATTTGTCGACAACAACGAAGGACGAAGGAAGATGTCTTCGCCCTCCATTTATGAAATCGTTTCGGATGCTTTGTTTTTCCACATAACAATCATTATACACACTGCCATATTCCTATTCAAACTGCCATTAACAGGTTTTAGTAACCATCGCTGCCATAGTAAGGGAAAACCACTTCTTTCTCTTGTTTTTTTTTTTTTTTTTTTTTTTTTTTTTGTTGCTAGTCGATTGTGGCATCTTTTCTTTTCGTGTTGTTGGTTGTTGTTGTACTTTGTTTAATCTTCCTTGAAAACGGATAATCGAAAAAACTACTTTAAAGAATTTTCCACAGATGGGAACACTCTTAGAAATGTACTTATCACAGAATCCAGTTTAAGATTTATACAGGTGCTTAAATTCTTTAGTATACCTATCCGTTATACTTTTAAACTTAAAACAAAAAACAAGACTGAAAATTCACAGGACACGAAGGAGTTTTTTTTTATCTATATATATTTG
This sequence comes from Philhelius pedissequus, assembly GCA_910595825.1. NCBI lineage: Eukaryota > Metazoa > Arthropoda > Insecta > Diptera > Syrphidae > Philhelius > Philhelius pedissequus. Next base: position 46,780,542 of record OU343162.1, read on the forward strand.
TTTTTTTTTTGCTGTCCTGGCCGCTGCTCCTGTCTCTATTTAAGGAAACCGGGACATTAATTGACAGGATTTTTGGTTTCATTATGTGAGATATGTGTCTCATGCTCTTTAGTTTGAAGTTGTTTTGTTTTTGTGTGTTGGTTTTGAGCTGTGTTTCTTGCTAAATAAATGAGGAAGAACTGCAACGGATGTGGTATTCAATTACGTCCGTTTAACTGTAAGTAGAACAAGGGATGGCGTCTCTAGTCTATTCCGAGAAGAAAGAATCATGTGAGTTAAGAAAAAAAAAATATGTATGTGTATTCTGTTTTGGGGCAGACGGCTACACTTACATAGTATAATATTTGAGTCAAAAATGTGATCCAAAGTCAATAATTTTTATATTAAAATTAAATTTAAACAAATATTCAAAAGAGAAGAACTTGAAAGAGCAATAATACTTGGGGAGCTGGTGAATGTTTTTTAAACGACATCGGGGCAAAGTAAATTTATAAGATATCTTGTTAAACTTGAGTTGAGAACAAATAAAATCAACATCTGGCAGTTATCAGCTGGGGCGTTTGAGCGTGGCTAAGCCACAAATGCGTAAAAAAAAATGATGCAGTTACGTCATTAGTCAAAACATTAATTTTTGTATATTAGCAGTTAAGGTAATTATATATATGATTTACATATTAGAAGACATTTAAGTCGGTGCCAAGAGGGTGCCAGACGAGCTGAAACCTGCACAACAAAAATAACGGTCGGTAACGTCATAAGGCTAATTTTTTTTATGCCTGTTAATTGAATTCTTACTGATTAATTATTCACATATGCCAGACCAAAATGTTGTGGCTTATATGCTGCCAGACACAAGGAAATAAAATATTCCCAGGGCAAACAAATGTATGCAGACTTCTTATAGGACCTATAAGTAAAAGTTAATCATAAAAAAATCAACACTCATACAGGGTGAACCTTGAGCCACTATTAATAACCCTTTGGCAATAGCACGATGCATTTAAAAGAAGCGTCGAATGTTTATTTATTTTTGACATTTCTGATTTTTAATTTTGTCAATGCTTGTTCAAATAACATATTTAGTCGTAAATACCAATTTATCATAAGCGAAAAAAGTAGATTTTACAGGAAACACAATTTTTTGCAAACCGAAGCGAGCAAATTATCAGTATTTAACTACCTATATGTTTTTAAATACAATTATTTCATAAAACACAAGACACTGCTATTATCATGTTAACGTTGTTTTTGAGGCTTTAGGCATTTCCGATATTTTTAGTGTTCATGTTCACTTCCTGCCAACCGATGATCCAATTTTAACGTTAACGATAAAATTTAAAGAACGAAAAATTCACTTTTCTCAAATAATTTAATATACTTTTGGCAAGTTCGTTAGCTTTAAAATTGCCGGAATGTCCCTTTGGCCCGGCACTAAACAATATAATATTAAACTTCTGTACCATCTCTATAAGGGACGGTCGATAGTTTTTGGCTGTTATAGAATTTATGGAGAGAGACTCCAGAGATTTTATGCAGCTTGGCTACCTGAGACGGATGGCTGTGTATTAATATATCGATGGGTGTCAGGTGAAGAAGAGTATCAAGTGCAGCGGAGGAATTCGAGACAAACGCACCACTTATGCAAATGCAAGCTGATCTTTGAAATTTATTTAGTTTGTTGCGGTTAATCGCTTTATCCAAAGAAATCTACTATACTTCCGCCCCATAGGTAAGAATCGTTATAATTTTCCCTAATGATTTTCTGGCAAGCAAAAAAATGCCACTGTGACTTTTTTTGACACTTTCTTGTTTATAAAGTTTTCCAGCCTAACTTCTTATTTATATAAAATAGGACCCAATTATTTTTCTTCGTTGGAAGGTGTTAGTGGAATTGCTTTTAGAGTGGGAGGATATGTGTGGAATTTTATATTTCTTGGAGAAGAGTACAAGTTAGGGTTTGTGAGGGTTCGCACTCAGTTAATGCTTTTCTGCCCATTTCGTTAACTTGTTTAAGGCATTCTGCAAGAGATCTATCAAGACATTATGATACTTTCCTGATACGCCAATAGCAACATCGTCCCTCTGCTAACAGACCTTCTTACAGAAAAGCCATCCAATTTTGAATTCATAATCCTGCTGATCAGCATTTCATTTATCAGTTCACCAAACGACGATCCGCTGATCGACATCAAATACTGTCAAATACTTAAACATAATGGCAGAAATTTCGCTGCATCCTCGTTTTCCATCACCCTCCTCCCACAAAGCCATCGATGCATTATTAACTCAGTTTCATTAAAAATGTCGCTTACGGTAAGAGTCCTGAAAAATTAAGGAATATCCCTTAAATCGACTACGAGGTTTGGTGTCCATTTGGAGTACACTACTGTTTCAAAATTTTAAAGAAACATCTTTTGGAATAATTGTTGTAAATTTATCGTAAATTTTCAATGAGCGATTCCGACAATTAATTTACATATAGGAAAAAAATGTTAAAACTGTAATATTGTCTAAATTCTATAGGATATATGAAAAATAGTATAACATGAAATATGTCTTAAATATGAAAAAAAAAACTGTCTAATGTGCTCTTAAAGGTCGTTGGTTCTGATACTTGGGAGCCATTGCTATATATCAAAACGCCATCTGTTGGTTTTTCTTTAAATGATCATCGCCAATACTTAGCAGATATAATGGGTTTTGAACTACATTCGTACGTGAAGTCCAAACTTAAAATTTAAATAATTTAAATGCTAATATCAATAAAATTAAGTAAAATAAATCATTACTGCATTAAAAGATTATTAAAAAAGAAGAAAAAAAATATATATTTTTCTTTTTTTTCAACATAACTCTTCCACTGTCCGACGACGAAGGCGACACGGTGATGAGTTTTTTTTTGTCCGGTAAAACTCTTCAGCCTGATACACGATGCATGGGACACGAACTGTAAAAATAAAAAAAGGACAAAAACAAGTTCAATGGGTGTTCCTTTTCTAATAGTCATCAGGACATAAACTCTTTCAGATGTCCTTTTTCTGGCAGGCATATATAAGAATAGGCATTTCATAAGAGTTTTTTGTATTTTCTTCTTCGATTTCTTTCTTTTCTGCTCCAGTTTCATTTAGCTCTCGTAATAATAATTGTCATCCTGATTCCTGTGTGACGGCACAGAGAACAAAAATGCTCAATCATTTTTTTCTTACAGGCATAGACAATAATAGTATGAGGTTAGATAAGGTACATACTCAGAATCGTACCTAGTGCATTCGAATGTCTTGCTGATGAAAATTGGGCATGCTATAAATGTGTGTTAGATGTCGACGTGTAAGATGGAAGTGTCTTATGGGAAACAGATGTCATATGGCCCTTGATTGGATAATAGGTTAAGAAGAAAGACATTTCCATATAATGTTGGTACACAAAAAAAAAGAAGACAAATTATTGAGGTTATAGTGATTAAAAATTTGTGGAATTTCTTTGTTTCTTTCCTTGATTCGAGAGTCCTTATTAGTATATATAGAGTTGGGATCGTACGGTGTATTATCTCCACTTAAATATCTTTTTCGAAAAAGCGAAAAACGCTTTCAGTGACTAATTATTTTTCTGCGTGCTAATATTTTTATTGTGTCAGCTGACCGAAAAAACGCTAGAGAACTGGGACTTTTAGGTGGTTTGTTTTTTTCCAATTGACCATGGCGTCTTCATGTCAGGTCATCGCTAAATACCTAAACTTATCCTTACATAGTCATTCAAATGGCTTTATTTCTTCCTTATTACAATTCTGGTAGATTTCAGCAAATTTAAGACACGTCTCTCTGCATACTCAAACTGAACCACTAATTTGTGCTAAAACGCTAAATGAACAAATCGTTCTAATTTTACACGATTTTTTTAGGTGTTTTGTATTTAATAGAGTCGAGTGCTCTCCTTGTACGCACTCTTCCTTGGAATTTTCTTAAACATGGTTGAATTTAATTTTTTTTAACTTTAAGTAAGTGTTTTGAGCAAACTCTATGGGCGAGTACATATGTATATTTGTACGCAATGTATGCAAGTTTTTTCTTATCCAAGTCACTGTTTTCTTTATATCTTGTTTTGTTTTGAATGAAAAGTAATGAAAAAGTTAGTTTTGATAACAGGGAAAAATAACAGTTCGTATATGAAGTTGTTTCCTAAAAAAAAAAATAACCACAGTAGAAACTCTAATTCATGTGAGCTCTTTTTAATAAACAAATTCTTTAAATAAAAAACAAATATGCTCTCTTTAGTTTTAGTTCAGAGCTGGGAAATTCACTTCAAATTTAAAGAGAGATTAAAGCAATCGTTGTTTTTTTTTAAATTAATTTCTTCCTTGTATTGCAACTAATTTCACAATATTGACTTTTTTTCACATTAATTTAAGAATTGGACTTGTTGGAAATGACTTTTTTTAATTGCACGCATCGGTTTGTTTTGATTATTTGATTAATAGGTTTTAGAAATTTTGTTAAAAGCTCCTATTACTGATAAATACTCCCATCTTTTAGAATAATTTCTCGGATTTACTATATATCTTGGAGTATACCTGTTTTTTTTCTTAAGCAGTCAACAATAATATATTTTTTGGACTTTTGATGTGATAAGTTGAATTAATGTTGAAACAAAGAAGAGCGATGCGGTCTTATTGCATGGGCATCTATTTCGGCAAGATTAATCACAGCGAATTTTTGTTTAGAAATACGTAACATCATAATTATCCAGAGCTATACGTTCCACAAATTAAGACAAAACGATATTCTACACTCTTCTATCCTCATGAAATACGTACATCCCTAAGACTTGTACGACATTTACGGTCTAGGACGCGTGATGGGAAAAATGGTTTCGGGTTAAGGAATGAAAATGGCGAATTGCTTGTGGACCTTTATAAAGAAAATCCTAAATGTTGTATGAACAAAGTTGAATGGTCACCAAACAAATTCAGAATATGTTGCAAGAAGTAGGAATATCATAGAATTGTACCAGATATCCAAAGAAGTTGTCTTTAAAAAACAACACAAATCAGCTACACTGATGTAAGAATTACTTCTGCTCGTTACAAAATAAAGCTTCCGCTGATCAGAATATTGAAGTGTCAGTTGAAACCGGATTCCCTAGCATTTTGGCTAACATCCGTTGATACTATTGTTTTTTGTGAAAAAAAAGGAATCCAACGGAAGGAAGGATACCGACCGAAACTTCAGTTTCAGTTTCGTACGCTTTCGTCTCAAAAAAAAAAAAACTCCAATAGGTTAAGCCTACAGCTTCGGAAGAAATAAGTTATTAAAGCATCGACTTCGGCCGTTGTTGTTACTTAGCCGAATATTAAGCTTCGGCAAGAAATCTGCCTTCGGTAAGCAGACCTTAAGAATTGCAACAGTTTGCGTGGTAGAACCGTTTAGTAAAATTAATCACCATCATCATTCTGGAGCATGAATCAAAGAAAACAAGATTACGACACTTCTTATTTCGTCTTCATTTTATTGACGCCACCAGGAGAACAAAATCCATTAATCCACAAACAATAAACAACAACAATTTGCAGATTTTTATTCTCTGGTGAAGTCAATAAAATAAGTAAAACAAAGAAGTGTCGTAATCTTGTTTTCTTTGATTCATGATTCTGGAGCGGATAGAGTTTGAATTAAGTCTACACTCAAGATCAAGACACATATTAACCATGCGTATCATATTCGAGGAGTCTGCAGAATTTCAATATCGGCCTTACCACATGCTCGTAGGTTTGGAGAAGGCATTTGACGGAGGTAACCGAGAATGTAAAGTAATGGGCAATTCTCAAAGCGATGTTCTATCACCCACACATTCTTCCGCTGGCGATAACCGCTGTATTGGCGGCACCTTGTTGTTTCTGAGACACATGGTATTCGATGGAGATCAGCCTCTTGGCAAATAACATTAGTCGGCTTCGAGGGATGTGTTAATCAATACAATTGCAACATCAGCGTATTATTCTGCAGAAAAGGTCAGTTGAAGAGGACAACCAATTCAATTACTTCGGACGTATTGTTTGGCGCCATGGATCTGTCAAATTCGAAACAAATAAATCTTTGTATAATTTCTCCAATTGGGAAATATTCTAAAATAACCATACACAATAAGCTGAGATTTTTCAAATCCAATTTCAAATCCGTGCTACTAAATCCTTCGAAACCTGGAAAGTCTTGGCAACCATCTAGAGAAAATCCAAGCAATAAAGATTCGGTGGCCATAAACCTAACCATCAGCTTTTGAGTGTCAATACACATACCAAGAGCGGATGCATTGTATACTTCCGCATAACATCTCGTTTAAGAGAGATTTTAGTGTAGAATTAAGTAGTATGTGACGCGACATACGAAACTTTATTTTTACGTTAAAAAATACCGTATAAACTTTCATCACCAGATAAAAGTTTCAATGTACGCGTATGTTTTTTCGCCTGGACAAAGTATCGAAACAAGTATGAACTAGGTACAGTAACAGAAATAGTCATTCACAATAGTTAAGTGAAAAAAAAAAATAAAAAAAAACGATAATTTAAAAAATAGTTTCTCCACGGTTGTGAAAATGTTGATATAAAAATGGAGACATTTCGAAGGAAATAAATAAATTACTTTGTCAGATGATATAACATACGAGTAGTTCACAATAATGTTATTTATTCAAGTCAACATAATAATTTTAAACCATGTCTGCGGTATCACATTAATAACCAATAGATTTATCATCTTGTAAGAAACTGTTGGTGAGTATAGTACAAATTTTTAATTGCCATGTCACATAAAATCAAGCGCCGCATATCTCCGCTCATTTATGATGCATGCTCTCTCATCAAAACACTGACGATAATTATTTAATGAACCACGCAGACATCTGTTAATTAAAAAATAAAACTGCATTCAATCCTTTTTTTGGGGAGGGGGCTGTTGGCAGTTGTGTATATCAAACTTCAAGAAAATAAGACTACTTGGCGAACGCCTCTTTAATAAGTGGCTTTTCCTTACTCCATGGAGTTATATCTTCTCGATGGGAAGCTTTGTTAGGTTTGAGATAATTTATATGCACCTACCAAAGTAGCACGGAAAACGTTGGGCTCTCAATTTGATTTTTTTTCTGCTTCTTCTGCTTTATCGTCTTAAAGTGATGCTCTTCTGTTTGGTATCCGTCCGTGATGTGTTTTCAGCTTAACAGTGCCGGAAAGTAAATATTTAAACCTGAAAGTTGTGGAAAATTTCCTGGGGATCTTCTGAAAAACCATCCAACCGAAATGGAGTGACTCTAGGTGTACTTCAGACATGACAATTTTTTTTTTTTTTGGTACACAAACGTTGGTTGGTTGTGGTTGGATCGTGTACCTTACGGCAAGAACTATAGTGTTGTTTAGAGTTGGTATACTTACCTGGAAGAAGATGGATGATATACGTAGAAAAATGCGGTCCGGATACGTTGTCGTAAAAAGCAGGAACTTCACTTCAGACCTCTTTACGTTAGAGATGGTTCGTAATGTTATTTATTTGTGTTGTTTGTTTTTTTTTTGTTTTCTATTAACAAAACTCTTACCATTTTTGTAGGAGGTTCCAAAATATTTTAAAGGGTTAATATAACAACAACATTGGTAAGATGTCACGACCCGTTTTTAAAATGTGGCACAAAGGCCCTACCTGAAATTATGCCATACAAACAAACTTTTGAAAACTTACATGTATCGAAATACATATATATGTTATCCTTTTTTAACCCGAAAAACCCACATTTTATGTTTGTATATTGTACCCAATATAGGGACGGATCGAAATTGCCAGTTGCCAGGTGGTCATCTTGTTTTGGCGGCATCTGTCAAATGTAATATTTATTATTCAGTACGTATAGTTACTAATTTCTTTTGGTCCGAATGTAGTCGTTCTGCATGAAGGGTGGAGTGACTGATAGCTGCAGTGCCCAGGACTCTGAGATGTCTCCGAAACTATTTTTCATATTCATTAGGGATCTCTAGTCTAAAACTTCTAATCCATTACTTATTCTGCCTGCCGACATAGTACCCCCCGTTTTCGGTATCTATGTCGACAAAATATTTGTAAGTTATTTTGAATCAGTATTTCAAACTGTTCAATGAAACAGTGTTAGGTCTTATTTAATTGACGGATTTATTTAAGTAATACAGTTGTGTTTTCTAAGACAAAAAATAACGGTCATTTATAGATTTTGTTAACTCAGAAAGTTAAATCTTCTTATCTTAAAAACGACTCTAACGATTTTTTATAAGATAAAATGCACGGCTGTTCGATAACATCGTATGCACAAGATTCTTAATAGAAACGGCTAAATATATTTTTAAAGTCGTTTTTTTTACTAATTTTTTTTTATATAAAAAATTGCAGATCGATGTACAGACCGACAGACAGACATAAATATGGACAGACGGAATTGCGGGACCTACTGTTTTGGCGTTCGCTATCATCATTTCGATGTCAAGTTTGATTAAAATCTCGAGTTCGATTTTTACTTGCGATTATAGGTGCTATAAGGCAAGTTATGGATTCGTGCAAAAAAAAATTCTAACAATCAAACATGACATTAAGATCATAGAGAACACCGAAAAAGTGGGTCCTCCAATTCCGTCTGTCTGTCTGTCCGCGAGTCTGCAGCCTAAACGGTTGGATTGATTTGCTTCAAACTTGGTATATATTGTTTATTCATTTTTTTAAGACGACAGTACCTCCCATACATTTTTTTTGGGCCAAAAATAAAAATCTTATTTTTCTCCAAAACGGCTCCAACGATTAAAAACAAAATAAGTGCATTAACGAAGGGAAAACGAACATTTCGGTAATTTTTTTTTTTGGAAAACATTTTTTGAATCTCTAGTAGTACCATTTTTTGGTTTTCGATTTTCTGGGAAACGGTTAATTTGATTTTGTTTTTTTGAATTTTTTTGCGCAGAAGCTTCTAAAAAGTTTAAACACTAATGTACGCCAAAATTTTTCAAAAAATTAAAAAAAAACCTTTTTTTTTGAAAACTCAAAATTTCGAAAACGACTTAATGGATTTTTGCGAAACTTTGTATTTGGTAGGTTTTTGAAATTATCTTGAATAGTTTAAAAAAATATATTCCTAAAATAAAAAAACAATGGTACCTCCCATACAAATGTGAAAAATAACCGTTCAGAAAAAATATTATTTCTCGAAAACTGCTCCAAGAATTTTTATAAACAAGTGTGTGTTCTCAAATTAGTACAGTCTACTTTCAAGTATAAAAATATTTCGTTATGTGTACTTAACGGCATTTCCTATAGAACCGCTTTTCATATTTTCGACTTTCTCAACATTGGACCAACGGATTAAAATAATTTTTTTTTGTAAGAATGCTCCCTAAAATTTTAATAAGACTACATACCAAAATTTGCAAAAAAAAAATGTTTCGATTTTTAAAAAATAAATAATTTTTTTAAATCGATTTTTCAAAAAACTAGTCACAGAATATTTTTGAAATTTGAATTTTATATGTATATTAATAATATCTTCAAAATGGCGTTTCAATTTTTTTTCTAAAAATGTTTTCAAAATTTTATACAAAATTAATTTATTAAAAAACCGCCAAAATTTTGCCAAAAATGATTATATTTGTTACCACTGTTATAAAACCCAGTTTTGGCTTTAAACATCAATTTCTTTCTTTGGGTTTTTTATGAAGAGTCTTCTAAAAATTTAAACATTCTTGTAAACCAAATTTTTTTTTTATATTTTTTTTTTTTGAAAACGTAATACATTATGTCAAAAACGACTTTATACAAGGCTATCGTTGAAAATTTGTATTTAGTAGTTTTTATAAATTTTTTGGAATAATCAAGAAGCCTATTTCCCTAGGAGAAAATACAACAGTGGCTAGAATATGAACAGACACATTTTCTGGAACAAAGTTCTTTTTTGACTTTCGCATACAAATTACTTTCCTATAAACGGGATCTCTCATAAACGGACCCGGAAAATTTTTCATGCGCATTTCATATAGAAAATCTCTCATACGCGGGCACATAATTTTATTTAGGGATTATTCTTAACGTCAAATCCAAAATACAAAATGACCGTTATCGGTATAGATTCTGTTTTATTTTTAATACGTAAGAAAATCCATACAAAATGTTTGATAACGTGACAGAGCTATGTTTTGTTGAAAACTTATAAGGCGAATTTCCGGTTAACTAAGTTGGTGTAATTATGAAATTGTATGCTTCCCTTTTCTGATCGCTTTTCGTTATTGCACATGCCATTTCCTTTTCTTCTGATATTATTTTTTTGCAGTAATTTCATTTCATATTATTTCCCTAAAGCGGGCAGTACCTACTCAAAACCGGACAAAAATTGTGAGTCCATGAGTGTCAGCTTTTAGAGATTTCACTGTATTAAAAAAATTAATAAAATCATGCCTGTGTTCACAAAATTAGCCCAGCCTACTTTTAAATAAAAAAATATTTCATTTTGCGTTCTTATTAACGGTACTTCCCATAGAACAACTTTTTTATTTTTGGATTTGTCATTATTGAATGAAACGATTTAAATAATTTTTTTTTAATGGAGATACTTCTTAAAATTACATATAAATATTGCATATTCAAATTTTAAAACAAAAAAAATTGATTTAAGAAAATATCTTTTTTGTATTTTTTTTATTTTTTTTTGTATTTAAAATTTATACGCATATTAATAATACCTTTAGACTGATATATTTAAATTTTTATCCTAAAAATGTTTTCAAAATCTTATCCATAATAAAAAACAATCTACAAAATACCGCTCTAACGACTTTTAACATTTTTTTTTGCAAATATTTACTCAAAAAGAAGAAATTTAAGAAAAAAATTAAACGCATCTTTTTCAAAATTAATTTTAAATCTAAATAAATTAATTATATCTTAGAAATTAAAATAAATTTCACCAAAACCTAATTTTGTTTGTTATTATGTTAATTTTAATTTAATTTATGTTCAACTTCTTGATTGAACTGAATAGCTGTGAAATAATGTATTTCTTCTTTAACTACCTGCTAAATCCAAACCAGTCAAAATCCCAAAAACCGAAATCCCAAAAACCCAAAATCCTGAAACCCAGAAATTGCTCAGATTTTTCATTTTATATAATTTTTTCGGGATTTCAATTTTGGAAAATAATCCTCAGTGCAAAAAACAAACCACCTAATTGACTGCTATTTTTTATACTTCGTTTATTCCTTTTGTTATTAATTTCTATTCGTTATACATGACTTTTTGTTCCATCAATGTTTCAGTAAACAGAAAATTTTGAAGAGTTTTTTTTATTTTTTCTATTTTTTTCGGGATTTTGGGTTTTCATGATTTTTTGTTTTCGGGATTTTTAATTTTTGACATTCTGGATTTTCGGTATTTTGGGTTTTCTGAATTTCGGGATTGTGTCCGTTTCCCATTCAAAATACCTATGTCTGATTTTCTTTTGCTTTTAATTTCTTTATTTATTTCGCTTAATGTAAGCATATAAATAATAAACAATATAACAATATTAAGATAACTTAAAATAACTTAAACCGTCTAGTAATAATTTTAACTTAAACTAAAGAGTAGGGAATTAGGGATAGTTAGAGTAAAGGTTTCTTCTAAGGTATGAGATACTGTGGTTAAAATCGAGAAGTTGCTGTGCATTGTTGGCTAATCGCAACATTCTAGTAACTGGGTTAAAGTGAGCATAATTGGTTCGGTAAGTAGGAAGGCGAAATAAGGGAACAGATCTGAGGTTACGTGGATTGGTGTTAACATAAATTGATTTAAGAAGTGGCGGAGAATCTATTACTCCTGTGATGACTTGGTGAACGAAAAGTATGTCTGCAACATCACGAAGCTTGGCAAGGGTGTTTAGGTCGATCAGTTGTAAACGATGTTCGTAAAGGGGAAGGAAAAGAGGATCAGACCATGAGAGGTTTCGTAAAGCGAAACGGAGGAATCTACGTTGTACGGCTTCAATCCTATACGAGTGGGTGGTATGATAAGGAGACCAAACTTGACTGGCATACTCAAGAATAGGTCTAACATATGTGGTAAAGAGTGAAATTGAAAAAAAAAATTGAAAACAACAACAAAAAAAATTAAGACATTTTTACAAAATTTAAAATAAAGGAGAAAATAAATATTAAAACAGAAAACAAAGGAAGGACCACCCGTATATGAATATTTCTTTCATAACCCTTCTCAAAAATCTTTTAAAAGTATCTATTATGTACATTTAACTTTTTTGAAACTAAATTAAGCTGTAAATAACATCATATAGACAAAAACCCTCTAACTAACCTAGATGTACTTCAGGTAAACTTAACCTACTCGTTCCTTCGTTTGAATAATTTTTTTTCCAAAAAGAACAAAAAAAAAATTCGTTCTTCTACTGTTTGTGGTGAGAGAGCACGTTCACCTTGCGCTCACTCATATCTTGGGTGGGTTGGTCTCTCATTTTTGTACCTAATTTGTAATTCATTCAGTGGCTTCTTCGAAATATTTAGTTTTTCATTCCTTAAACATGAGAAAACTCTTAACTAAATATATTATACTTTACACACACATACTTGTATACGCTTACAAATATTATTTCATGTTTTTTCCTTCTTGCCATTCATAAAATTTTCTTCTTTTATTTTTACTTTCAGGTGAGTAACTGCAGTATTATGCATGTGGGTTAGTCTATAAGGTATACCTGGTTCCCTAATCGACATCCAGGAAATGAACTGTGAACCTTAAGGTAAGAATGTTCCCAATAGCGTGGGCTCTATAGACGAATACGAACATAAGCTTGAAATTATCCAGTATTATAATAGTTAGGTACAGGTAGTAAAATATGAATTTTATGTGATACAATATTGTATAGACGTTAGCTTAATACAATAATCCTGCATCATGGCATAAAGGTATACCTACCTATAACCTATACGTATAAAAGTTGCTTCTTTGTGAACCCTCTAATTTTTTTTATAAGAAGGCATAAAGGGAGTAATCTAGAGGGTGGAGTTGTTATTATAGAAATTGAAATGAAAAGTTGGCTGTAATATGAACGAAAACTGTTGTTTGCTGGCCTCGTTTGTGGTGCAGTTACTGTTACGTTAAATATCCATCAAGCTGTCTTAAATCATTAAGAATTGTTTGATTGAAAGTTTAGTATATGTAAAGTGATGGGTCTGAACTGAAGTTTAGCTAAGTTACCAACGAGAATATGTTCCTAATTTCAAAAATTGCACTAGAGTTTTATAAAAATATTCGTTATAAATAAATAGAAGAAAACGCAAATAATACCTGTATATTGTTTTTGTTTTTGGTTTAGTGGACTGTGTGGATTTAAGGCAAATAACATATATAAATATATATCTAGGTGCATGAATTTGACCAAATTCCCCAAGAAAAATATAATTTGCAGTATGTATGGGCTGCAAATTTTATTAGAGTCGGTAGTCATCGACCAAAAAATAGTGCGTCTTAGAAGGACACGATAGGATCTAACTGATGAGCCCAAGTATTGTGTCCGGGCGAAACGCATTTTGGACTAAATGTCATAAAATATTTCAATTTGACTTAATATTCGTTATATAATTTAGTCAAGTCTTCTATCTATGTCATTTAACTGGAATTGTCGGACATCAATAAAACGGGATTAAAGCAAAAGCTGTACCAAATAATATTAAGACGTTTACAAATAAAGTCTATTATCTCGCCCCAAAAGACGGCCATCGATAACATCTCAGTAACCACATCCACATCTCTTAATTTCGGCCAAATAAAATTGACTATTAAGGAAGGTTTTTTATAATAAAAATTATTTGTACTGCTAAATAATTCAGCCAATTAGAAGACTTATAATTATATTAATCGGTCTTGTTGAATTACTGGTTCAATATAGGCTTTGACGGCTTTTAGTCCATTAAATTTTGCGTTTCGTCTCACCGAACTCACTTGGACTCATCATTTGACTAGTGAGGGCCTTGTCAAAACGCAATTTTTGTTAAGTTCAGTTCATCTTAACATTAGTACCGGTAGGACGAAACTCAAAAATTTGGGGAAGAAAGCCTTTGACGTGAATCTCCTAAAATTCGCACTAACTAGTACATTTTGGGGTTACAGTGCTCAAGTGTAAACGGGGCATTCCCAGAAGTGAGAATATTAAAAGTGAAACTGGCTATTTCGCTAGAACAGTTTGTTATTTATCCAAAAATGCACATTTTTTTTATAAAAGATAATCTCTTTGGCAAAGAACATCTGGAGAACAATATAAACTATCATATAACTGGATGCTTAAACTAATGAACGAATTCACTCATTCATTCAATTCATACTGTTATAATTATTGTTTTTATGAATAATTTCTTTGTAATACTTCTACTAAATTCAATCGAAATTGGGATTTTATTTGCAGGCGTTTGCTTTTAACATTTGCAACAAAAAAAATTCCCCTGTCTTTCAAAATTGAAACATAAATTGTCAATTTCCATAAAAGTATTACTCCCAATTTGATGAATTTTTTTTTTTTTTTTTTTTTTTTTCATGAATGAATTAATGAACGAGTGAATGAATATGAATTACTAAATAATACCGATTGAAATGCAAATTCAGCTACTTTACTACCAAATAGGTCCAAAGTTCCCATCACTATAGTGAATAGCAAAACAGTGACGTCATCAAAACAATATGGCCGCCACGTACTGTCACAACATCAACAAAAATCTTATTCTTCTCAAAAACGACTCCAACGATTTTTATAAAAAAAAAATTAGTTCATTAATGAAGGGAAAGGGAACATTTCGGTAATTTTTTTTTGGAAACAAATTGTTATTTTGGTACCATTTTTTTGGTTTTTGATTTTCTGCGAAATGGATAATTTGATTTCTATGACATTTTTTACGCAGAAGTGTTTTACACTTTTGTAAGCCAAAATTAAAAAACTTTTTTTTTTGAAAACTCAAAATTTCGAAAACGACTTAAGGCTTTTTTCGAAAATTCGTATTTGGTAGTTTTTTGACATTATCTTAAATAGTTGAAAAAACTATATTCCTAAAATAGAAAACAACCTCCCATACATATGTGAAAAAACCGTTAAGAAAAAAATGCATTTCTCGAAAACTGCTCCAAGATTTAAAAAAAAATGTGTTTGTTCTCAAATTAGTACTGTCCACTTTGAAGTGTAAAAATATTTTTTTTGCGTACCTACTTATTAACGGTACTTCCCATAGAACTATTTTTCATATTTTCGACTTTTTTACTACTGGACCGATTAAAATAATTTTTTTATGCAAATGCTCCCAAAAAAATTTAATAAAACTACATACTTAAATTTTCAAAAAATAAGTTTTTGATTTTAAAAAAAATAAATATTTTTTTTTTTTGAAAAATCGTTTTTTCAAATACCAATCACTGATTTTTTTTGAAATTTTAATTTTTTATATATAATAATAATATTTTCAAAATGGCGCTTAAAATTTTTTTTCTAAAAATGTTTTCAAAATTTTATACTTACCTACAAAATTAATTTTTTAAAAACCGCTCGAAGGATTTTTGAATTTTTTTGGTATATTTTTACTCATCCAAGAATTCAAATGACATCTTTGTTTTCCATCAAAATATAACAACTAAGCAAAATATTTTATTTTCATCTTTTTTTAAATATAACTATATACCTGTAAGACATAAGGTCTTTTAAATGCAACTTGAATTGCACGGCACTAGTTAGAAGAAAGAGAATGATATGAAAGTATTTTTTGTTGGCCCAGGGGATTTGAGAACCAGGTATTGACTGTCTCATTTTAACCCATGGGCGGCATCCAATTAACTTTGGAGGCATTGAAAAGAATGCGCCTAGCGTGGGGATCGAACCCACACGTCTAAGTTAGCAATCAAACACTTTATCCAGTGCGCCATTGCCACCCACAAAACATTTAATTATGTGTATTATACATTTATTTCTACCTTATTATATTTACTTTTTTATTGTGTTATTAATTGACATACAAACATACAATGTAGGCCCTCATACATATATACATATACGAGTACATATGTATCTTTAAAAATCATATGAATCTTATGTATGCGAGTTATATGAATAAAGCTACCTACCCACCTACATGCCTCATTTTCATTATTATATGTACATATTTACATACCTAGGTTCCATTTTAGGCTAGACCAGACCAGTAGCTTGTGATCTTAAGTCGAAGACCAACGTCTAAATTGCCAGAAAGGAATTCCGTTCCTGCTTCTTGTACCAGAGTGTTTATCCTGATTTTTGAGCGATCCCAGGGGTCTATAGTTCCTACCTACTGGCTCTGCCAGCTAGCTAAGTACCTACCTGCTGATCTGGTCCAAACTAAAATTTAGTGATACGAAACCAGTTCAACAAATGCCTGAAAGCCAGAACTAAACTTCCGTAGACGAGATTTCTTAAACTCAATCTACCCAGAAGTAAGAACGACGTGGTGCCTACTTCTAACGAAAATACCTGTACCATTGTTTAATCACAATTAATCCGTCGAAATTAGAGAGCAAAGATTGCTTATCCAAGGATCAAATAATTGCACAACTGGCCATCGGACATTGAAAAGACCTTAGGTCTTGCTCCTAATTTTTATTACGACCGTGACCCCAAATAACCATTTTCTATAAATTGCAGAGTTGTTTTAAGTAACATGAGATTCTAAAAGTTTGTATTTTCTTCATCAAATTATCACAAACATTATTATTTATTACTCGTCATAAAAAACTATGTTTTTGTTTAATTTTTATCTTATCAATATTCTTAAATCTCAGATATTCTCTCTAAGCCATAGGTTCCCTGGTTTCGCACCAGTCTTATAGTCGCTCAAGGTGTTATATACAAAGTATGTGGAAACCAAAGGTGTTATAAATTCAAATGTCCCTCAAGTAGGTAACTTCCTTTTTTATGTTTTTAAATTTCCATTTATAATTTGATTAGGATAAATAAATAAAGTATTTAACTTATTTAATTAAATAGGTATTAGAGCCCGTAAACCCGTATACAACCTCCAAACTATTTACGGTTTAGGCAAAACTCTAAGCATTAAAAAACCTGCATATCAACCAGTGGCGTAACTATACCATCTGCGGCCCGTGGCATATTTTTTAATGGGGCCCTAGTAAAAATAGTCACGTTAAAATTTAGTTTTAATAAGCCACTAATTAAGGTAATTACCCAAAGATATTAATAATATTATGTAAATATAATGTATTTTTTATTAATAAAATTTTATTCTCAGAGCTTTCTGTTCCGCAAAAGTTTCTATAACATCATCAAAGTTAAAAGATCGGCCCATGGAATTTTCAATAGACAGAACGTCCAAGTTACATAGCCTGTCTAGTGTCATAGATTTTCTTAAATAGGTTTTTTTTATTAATTTTAGTTTCCAAAATTATCGTTCAGCACTAGAATGTAGTCACAGGAATTGTAATAAATAACATTAATGCAGTACATATTTCAGAAAAGCTGCACGACATAAAATGATTGCTTATTATTAATAAATAGGAAGTTCTCTAATATACGAAGACTTTTTTATTTCATCTCTGAAAGTGGACCGCAAACTGAGAATTTCCCTGTCAGATGATTCAGATATGACTTTTTTATATGTACTAATAAATTCTGGAGTTTTTTTTTTAAATAAATAAGTGTCATTTACAATTTGCAAAGTGGAAGGTTTTGCACACTGAAATTGGAAACAATTTTATTCATTGGAAGGAAACCTGATTTCCTTTGATTAACAATGATGTCTATTGGAGTTTTTATTTGGCAATTCGAAATTTCTCTCCGATCCGGGATCCCAACTGAACACTTTCGTGTGATTCTGACGATTCTGAATTTTAATTAGATTGTATGAATGAAAAATAATTGTGTACGTGGAAATATTTCAATTCGCAAAAAAAATGTTTGTTGCAGAATTATGATACAAAAAATGACAACAGTCGAGTTCGGTGTTCAACTCTATGAATGTGTGTGTGCTTCAAGATCCGATTCTGATTTCAAATCCAGAAGCAAAATTTTCTTCTTTTCGGAATCGGGGCCCATGTTCTTTAACTCAGGCGATAATTTTTCCTCAATTAATGTAAGTTGAGGCCATGTCTTAAATTTTTAATTTGTACGACTGGGATTTTCCAATGGAAGGCGACAAATTGAAAAAGTCATTTTGGCATCTTAACAGCAAAACAAACATTTTTTTTTTTCTGGACTATTTTCATCCATTCGAAAGTTACAAAGCATGTGCCCAGAACTGTCTTTTTTTCCCAAGTGAATACTTTCAGAAGAGTCCAGAAAGATTCAGGATTGCCAAATAAAAATGACATACTACTCTATAAAATACGTTCACTTTAAACGAACTTTCTGGAACTTGAAGACGCTCATATCGTAAAGTTCGTAAAAATGCCATTTCATATTGGACCATTTTTCTGATACACTATTTGCTTCAATTTTTAAAAATTCACTTTCTACACCTTCTTCTTGACTGAAATAGATTAATTTCTTTCATCTGATTCGCAATTTAAAAGAATTGTTTCCGTTAACGCTTTTTGGACTTCAACAAACCGAACTTTTAAAACAAAAACAACATCAGAACGTCCTGCCCATCTAGTAGGGTTCAATGTTTTTTAATGTTATTGAAGTTAAATACTCACTTTCTTTATTAGATATAAAACTTGATAAAATTTTCCATCTTTTACACAAAAATTATAAATTTGTTGAACTGTGTCAAAAAAATTTTGCATATCAGTAACCCATCTTACCGCAACATTTTCTTGTATATTATTACATCATCACTTTTTTACCGCAGTTTTTGATGAATTTTAGTGCATTTAATTGGAAATGTCGTGATTTAAGGAAACATTTTTTTACCCCTATTATACCGTTCAAATAGGCACCTTATACCCTTCCGGCCAAATGAAGTTTTTCAGCAAAATTTTCGGTTAAATCGCGATCAAAATCCGCGATAGCAATAAGATACATTTTTGCTTTTTTATAATAAAAAAATGTATTTAACATATTTTCGGCTTACTAAGTCAACGCTTACCAAGTTGATTTTATTCATATAATTGCTAGTTATAATTGATAATTTACATATAAATTTTTAAGATCCGCGATAACGGGAGGTGGCCTATTTCGTTAACAAAATGAGGGAACTGCCCGACCGTCACTAGCTCGCCCGCATCACCAAATGGAGCAACCAATGGATGCGTACTGAAAATCGACATCTTTTTGTTTTGAATGTGTTGAAATTTTAATGATCAGCTAGTTTGAATTTGTATATGGTCTTCTTTAGTTGTGTCCCACATTTAAGTACTTAAAAAAAAAATAATTTTTAAGTACTCAGATACAAATTTTCAGAATTGGTCGAAGAGAGCTAATACCAAGCTCCGTCTTCCGACCAATAGTTTGCCAACACAGAAAACTGTGTTATACCACAGGCTCACTGTTTAGTGCAGTGTTAGTTGTTTGTAGGCAATCTCTATTACAAATAACACTTACACAAGTACAAAATTAAAATATAAACAAATAATATTACGTCAAAAACAAAACAGGAACATAATATGAAACAAAAAAAAAACATTTAGGAGCGTGGAGCACTGGTTTTGAGTATATTCTTTAATTTAATTTTACTGATATTGAAATCAAGAATGTTTGAATTCCAATTTAAAAGTTTACCCATACGTGTCAAGGGCTCATGCATCCCATAGTTAGTCCTATTTGTTGGAACTTTAATCAAGTCGAGGCCACGGAGATTATAACCTTCTCCCCGATAATTAAAAGAAACTGAACATAGTAGGTCTGGTGCATCTGTGACGCCAGCTATTATTTGGTGGAAGAATACCAAATCATTGTTAGTTCTTCTCTGTGCAAGTGTTTGCATTTGAAGAATAGATAAACGTTGGTCATAAGATAGGGCATTAGAAGGATCACTCCACTGAAGCCCTTTCAATGCGAAACGAGTAGAGTTTCTTTGAACAGATTCTAATCTCTCAATATGATTATCGTAAAAAGGAGTCCAAACCTGCGATGCATACTCAAGATGGGGACCAACCAAGCAGTTGTATAAAGCACGGGTAACATTGGGATCAACAAATTCTTTGGACCAACTCTTGATAAACCCTGACATAGAATTGGCTTTTTTAATGATTATATTAATATGAACAGAAAAGTCTAAATTTGGCGTAAAAAGAACGGTCCCTTAGAGTCATAACACGAGTTAAAATGTGCCGTGAGATAACATAGTCATGAGAAGAAGGAGAACGTTTTTTGGAAAATGTCATTGTTTGACATTTGGTCGGGTTAAGATTCAAACTGTTCTTTTCACACCACAATGCCAAGTGGTTAATATCCTCCTGCAATAGAGTTCGATCCTTTTGAGATGATATATTTTTATAACTCTTCATATCGTCTGCAAAGATTAGAATTTCGCTATTGCGTACACAAAGAGGAGCATCATTAATAGCCAATGTAAAGAGTAATGGTCCAAGATGGCTTCCCTGCGGAACACCTGATTTGGCAATAAAGGGTATTGAGTAAGAATTTGACTTGATATAAGATACGAGGATATCCACTTGATGAAAGATGGAGGAAGCCCGTATGAATTAAGTTTAAACTTGATAATCTCAAGAGACAATTGATCAAAAGCTTTCGAGAAGTCTGGGTATACACAATCAACTTCTTGACCACTTTCTAGGGAGTTTAAACATTTATTCAAAAAGACAACTTGATTACTAACAGTAGACCGTTTCTGCATAAAACCATGTTGTTGGTTGCAGATAATATTTTTACATATAAATGTCAAACTATCACTTACAACTTGTTCGAACAACTTTGGAATGCAAGAAAGTTCAGAAATCGGTCTATAGTTCATAATATTGGTTTTGGCTCACTTTTTAAATACCGGGGTTATAAATGCATTCTTCCAAACTGAAGGAAATTTACCCAATTTTAAAGATAGTTCAAAAATATTTCTCAGAGGAAGATCTAAAATGGACCTACGTTTTTTTAATACAGCAGGTGGTATCCTATCAGGTCCAATAGAATAATCCTCTTTTAAATGTGACAAAAAGCTCAAAATGTTTTCACGCTCTATTGTAATATTGTTAAATGATACCTGCGGACAATTTTGTAAAAAATGAAAATAGTACAGGTGAATGAATCAATGAAGGATTGGCCAAAATTACTTGCAAATCCCTCACAGATTTCAGAAGTTGTACTCAAGATTACGTCATTATACATGAGATTAACTGGATACCCGTTGCATTTCTTTTTACAATTTATAATTTTCCAGAAGTTTTTCGAGTCTAACTTCAAAGAACGCCCCATGGTTTCTAGATATTCGCTATAGAGTTCGAAGGAGAGTTTTTTGAATTCTGCAAAAAGGGAAATGTAAACTACTTGATTCTCCTTAGTTTATTTCTGAGCTCGTGGCCTCTCGGGCCGGGGCCCTCTTTTCGTGTCATTTTGCCAGCCCTGCCACCCAATAGTTACGCCACTGATACTAACATCATAATAGATACTTTGTTATTCTTAATTATGGGTTCATGAAAACCCCAAATAATTATCATAAAGCATAACAATATAAACGCTAACCAAAATCTACTCTTAGTAGAAAATATTTTTAACCAGGTAGAAAAGGCTAAACAAAATATACCCTTTACTAATTTTTGAGAAAATGCACACCTACATTATATACTTATAGGTACAACCTAATATGTGATAATTATATTCCTCTTGAAACAAGGCAAGTAATATTATTAAATAAATTATTTACATTTTAATGAATAACAAAAATCCAAGTCTTTGTAGAGTGAGGCTTCTTATATGTTGTTTTTGTTGTATTTTTTTTTTTTTACAAAATTTTCAACAGAACCTCTTTCGTACAGGTAATAAACTAAAATGTAAGTTTTCAAAGTTCTATACCTCTTTATAGGTAACCTTTTCTCGTTTATACACACCTATACATATTTATATTATCAAGGGAAATAAACCCCTTTTATTCAAAATTGGATTTGCCTTTTAAAATCATTTGAAAAGTCTATCAAACATTGGATGCTGTAGCAAAGTATAGATATATTTATAATTTATAAATTAAGTAATTAAGATATCGGAAAGATACTTGGATTGATTGTATTATTTTTAGCTACCCTCTTCCGGCCCATTAAATTCCAGTTTCTTGTTGATAAAAGGAGATATAGATATGGCGAAATAAATTGAATTAACTTATTAACGGAAACGGAAATAGAAAATCTAAAATTCATGTCTTCATCTCGTCCCCATCCAGGCTGTTTTAAAATTTGCAGATTTATCTAAGAATATCATTTGACAATGTGGAGTTAATTATTTTTTTTTTGTTTTAAGTGACAGTTATGTTGCCGCCATCATTCTTAATTAGTATTTAACAGAATTTGACATATGTATGTGTTGGTTTGGTCAAACACGTAGGCGTCATGAGGACTCAAACATTTACTACTTGTTTTCTTTTCTTTTTTGTCTTCTCTTAATTAAAATAGCAATTAATTGTGACACGAGTGACGCGTGACATATTCGAATAAAAATGCGGGTTGAAAGAATTTTCCTAACTATTAAAGTGACCTTATTTTTACTTTTAAGTATACGTACGAGTATAGTAAGATAGATCTTATTTAAAAGCACACAGCAAATTTTTAAAGTGAATGTACTCAAAACTAAATGTGAGTGAGTAGGCTTATCAGTTTCAAAATCTGTGACATTTTGTTCATCAGCTCACTTAAAATAAGTGAAATCTCCCCTTGCGGAGACCTCTCTTAGACGGACACATTTTTTTGTACGAAAATTGCTCCATAAACGTTTCATTGTTTTCATTTTCTCTTGGACGGACACGGACAGGAATTTCACATATGAATGACAAAATATTTTCTCTTAGACGGACACCAGAACAGGATTGAATATGTCATCAAGCTGAAAATTTTGAACACTGTATTTTTTTTTTAAGTTGCAGTATTCTACAGCGAGCATCAAATTATTTTCTCTCATTTAGGTAATTGATGTGATTTTGTTTGGACGTAAGAGAGGTTTGTTTTTGGAGTTTTTGGTTTTTTTTATTTGCGCTCAGGTGAAACTACTTTTGAATTTGGACGACTATGAATTCGATCCCGAAGATGATTCGCCTATAGCAAATTTAACAGAAATTTCTAAGCTCCTTCATAAATGCAGATTGGATGGATAACCTGAAAGATTTGTGTTGATCGATAAAAATGTAAATGTGGATGAAAATATTGCAGTTCCTGTTGAAATCAACGAGTCTGACAGTGAATCTGAGGAAGAGGACCTGGTGTGAACATCTTATAATTCCTATGAAGAAACAAACACTTCAATTGAAAATTTAA
Organism: Philhelius pedissequus; assembly: GCA_910595825.1. Taxonomy (NCBI): domain Eukaryota; kingdom Metazoa; phylum Arthropoda; class Insecta; order Diptera; family Syrphidae; genus Philhelius; species Philhelius pedissequus. The sequence goes on from OU343162.1 coordinate 46,803,953, forward strand.
ACAAAAATTACGGCCAAGAAAGTGACAGTAGATGTTCAACTTTCGGTTGACCAACAGCCCAAATTCCAAAATGAATCGTTCTTTTCTAAAACGAAACAAGCAAATATTGAAATATTTTTCTTCGAAAAATACATAAATACGAATCTTCTTATATTACTGCAAAGTTTTAAGAGGCTGATTTTTATATGAATTTACATATGTGTTAAGGGTTGGATTAAAAATTCTGCTGGGGTCAAAATTCTTTTAACAAAATTCGGATTTCAAAATCCTGCTCTTAAAATTCTGCTTTCAAAATTCTGCCTTTAAAAATTCTGCTTATCAAAACTCTAAGTGTTAAAAGCGCGCGCTTTTTACCATTTTCCAAACCTTTGTTTTCTTTCTTATTTGCAGAGTGTTGATACGCAGAGTATATACTCTTACTTTCTTAAGGGCCAATTTTTCAATAAGCAGTTAAGCAGTCAGTTAGTGCATATTCTCCAGATGGAGCAGAAATCAGTTTTCCATCAGTCAGATACAACTTAATCTAGGAATAAATTTATTACTTATGGAATAAAGCTATATGCTCAGAACCTTATAAGGAGTTATTCTGAGTAATAAAATAAATAGCTATTTTCGATGTCAAACACATTTTGAAAAATGATTGGTTTGAAATAAACGTTAAACAAAAATTAATTTCTATGAAAAGTTCGATATTCGAAATAAAATTGACGTTCAAATTAAATTATTCTTTAGATTGTTTTTTCTTGATTGAAAAATTCGATGCTGTTATCCGGTTGTTTAAAAGATAAACAAATTTATTCCTCTGGCAACTAACTGCATGTTTATCTGGAGATTGAAAAACCGGCTCTAAGAGTTTTTTCTTGTAATTTTTTTGTTCATACTTAAGTTAAGTTGTTTTTTACTTAATTTTCTGTATTAAAATTTTCCTTAAATTTTTCCAAAAAAATAATTGCTATGACAATTTTAAATATGATATAACTTACAAACAAAATTTTAGAAAAAATCGTATTGAATTTTCAAATAGAAAAAATATTTTTTTTTTTAAATTCAAAAAACTTTTTTTGAAAATTTTGAAATGCAGTATTTTTTAGAATTCAAAGAACCTCCAGTATAAACATTTTGATCAAAAACAGTTAAGCCGTTTATGATAAAGGCGAATATCAAAAAATTCTTGTATATGGCAGGTCGTTAGTAAAATATGTAAATAAAAAATGTTTACCCAAAATGTAGACCATCCTAAAGTTTTTTTTTTATCAAAATCGTTAGAGCCGTTTTCGAGATAATAAAGATGGTAAAAATATTTGCATGGCAAGTACCGTTATTTTTGGGGCTAAAACAACGATCCAAAAATCTAGCTTAGACAATCACCTTAGACGCCTAAGTAGCAAGTTACAGCAAATGACAGACTTGTTCACTATCATTGTAATGTCAATTTTGATTAAAATCTCGAGTTCGGTTTTTTTTTCCAAATGCAAAACTTACCTTAAAAAGTGAAATAAATTTTTAAAAAATAAGCAGAATTTTGTTCATTTTTGTTGAAGGACATAATTTTGAGAAGCAGAATTTTAAAAAGCAGAATTTCGAAAAGCAGAATTTTCATTTTAAAAGTAGAATTTTGAAAAGCAGTATTTTGAAGCCAGAATTTTGACCCGCTCCCATGTGTTAAATCTAATAATTTTATTCCACTTTATGTGATAAAAAAGAAGTGAAGTTTATATATTTTGGTTATTTTCATTTCTGTTAAAAAATTTATTTTGAAAATTAGTGTTTTTATTTGATTTCCCTCAAATGGAGATCTCCCATATGCGGACAAAAATTTCTGCAACTGGCTGTCCGCCCAAGGGAGATTTCTCTGTACATATACTAAATATAGGTCTAGTGAGAATCTAGTCTATACGATACGATCTGGATTATTATAATTACATTTGAAGCGAACCGTATCGGCTGTTCTTTTGAGAATTTCTTACTTCTTAAAGGACTTGTGGAAAACGACATTAAGTTACCCCTTTTAATTGGGTAAAACCACCGCCATTAGCTCAGAAAAAACCTTCGTAGGTCACAATTGTGCAGTGGATGTAGTGCTTGAATGCGATCTTAGACGTGTGGGTTCGATACCCTTGCTAGGAATCATTCTTTTCTTTACCTGAAATCTTAATTGGATGCCGCCCGTGTGTTTTAATGAGATAGTAAATACCTAATTCTCAAATCCACTGTGCCAACAAATAAATTCTTTCTTATCTTTCTATTCCCTCTAACTAGTGCCGTGCAATTCAGGTTGTATTTAAAAAGACGTTAGGTTTTACAGTCATAGAGTTAAAATTATTATTAAATTATTATTAAAAAAGCTTTTTGCGGAATTAAATGGCGGGAAAATGGTTAAGTAGGGGCCTTAAATGTCCATTTGTTGTTAATTATTTTCGTACCAGCAATTTATGCTGGACTTGGGCTCCCGGAAATTACGCTAGAGGAAATTACACCAGTATGTTTTTTGCAAAAAAGGACAGAAAATTCTTCGTAATAAATGTTGGCCTTTTTCCTAGGAAAAAAAGCCAAAGTTTTCTGATAATCTTTCCCAATTTTTTTCATGCTACCCCCCGCAACCCGCATGCTTGGACCAATATAGGATTCGGGGTGGGTACAAGTTTGGGTGCATGCAATTTTTTTTTTTTTGTAAAGTTCCAACAAAAAAATGCATATACCTAAACTTGTACTCATGTCTCCTTTCGCGCAGAGCTTTTTAAAATTTATTGCTTACATTTGAAATCTATTTTGTGTTTTGAATAAAGATTTCACAATGTGTTCTTTGGCCCCGACCCGACCGGATGCGCAACCCACCACCTTCATCTTGTTTGAAAATAGCTTAAAACATTTTATGGCATTTATTAGGACAGAATTTACAAATTTTCTGGCTTAATTTCATTTTGCTTTTAGGCTCTTTTTTCACACCCGTCTGGCATAATTTCAAATATTTCTGGCCTATTTTCCAAATAAAATTCTGCTCATTTTTCCAATTTTGAACCTGAAAAAAATTCTGGCGTTTTTTCCAAACAAAAATTTTGGCGCAATTTTCTCTGGCATAATTTCCTGAAACCTCTGACGTGACAATATCCCAATTAAAGCTGACTTTCCGGTAGGTCGACTTACAGAGATTTCCTACTTCGAACTTAGGCGATTTGGGTGATTGTATCAATTCTTCCTTAAAAATTTATTTTTGCTCCAAAAAAAAAGCGCGGCAGAAAAGTTAAATTACAATTATCTTGAAAATAGCTTTAAAAATTCATTGCACTCTTTTAGGTATAGTTTACATTTTGGTCCAAAAAAATGTCTACATAACATAAAAACGTTAAGTCTGCCATTGCATATTTTTTGTTTGATTTTCACCTTCTCATTAACGGCTTAATGGATTTCGATCAAAATTAGATCGATAATACGAGCAACTACGTGCGATCCAATCATACATTGTATTGAAACGTATTGCAATGCTCTCTTCACAATTACGTGTGGATTTTCTCTTCCATATATTCAACAGTGTTGTATTTTTTTTGTACATCCATCAAGTAAATAATCAACCTAATCGCTGGAGAATGATGTGAAAGGACCTAATCGCATATCGGGGCCGGATGATTTCAATTCTTAAATGAGTCAGTGAGTGAGTCTTGTATAACGGCGTAGAAATAATAACAAATAAGAAAATGGATTTTGGCTTAGTTTTGTGGCAGAATCCAAATTATAAAGTTCCACAGGATTCTTGTGGACTTTTACAACTATATTTTTTAATCATAATCCACCTTGTGAGGTTTTCACCCTGCGCCAATACATAGACCTCCACAGACATCTGCAATTTATTTGTTCGGTTTATTTGTTTCCCTATATTATGCACAGATGGACGCTAATGTCGATAGATATGTAATTAAAGCAAGCAATCAGAATACTCAAACAATACCCAAATCAGAACCGAAAAACTCCCCTCTGACAGACAATCAGATAGCGGTTAAAGCTATTTCAGTTACTTCATTCTCCAAACTGGTCTAGCAATGTTGTTGTGGGCTCATAAGTGTAATCACTAACCTCAATGTGACTCTTATCTTGGTTCCAAGTCACGAAAAAGTTGAACGAAATGAATGAATCGATGAACTTACCAGCAGGAATCAGACATTCATATAGCTCATTTGCGGAAATAGTCAACATTCCTTATAGTATGTAGGAACTGCTGGGTACAATGGTCAATGGGCGACCATCACTTACTTACCCCCTTAATGCATGATTTTTTTGCATGACAAAAATGTATGACGTAGTTAATGCTAAATTTAAGGACTCGTGTTTCAAGAATTTTCATTTAATAAAAAATTGCATTTTCCGTTTTGGATCATTTTCGGCCAATTATTGTGGACAAAACTAACCAAAGTTATCCCTCAAAATGAAACCAATAATTTATTAGAAATTTCTGGAATAAAATGTTTCTTTTTTCGTTGAAGTATAAACTTACAATGCATTTTCGCTACTCCACATGAGATCTTCCCTCCGACGCATTCTGTCAATTTACACCGCTGCCTTGTAGTTCAAAGATGCGAGTGATCTAACTGATTTAAACATACGTCCTGGGATAGCATATTGCCAACGGGCCTGTTCAATTTCTTCAACTGAATATCATTTTCCGTGACTATCCTTGTTGGCATAGCCCAAAATCCTTTGCTACCGCGCATTGAAGTCTGCTAAAGCCATCCAGGTATTGGAACTATCAAGCCTTCTTCTTTACAGCAGGTACGGGTTCACTGCTACCATACCGGTCATATGAAAGAATATTCTTGTATCATTTCCTGGATCTACTTTGTATCCTTAGTATCCCAGCAGAGCATCCAACAAATCGACCCCACCCATACGTCGATTTTAAGTTATCACTACCTTTGGACATGTTACATTTTGGAAGATCCTTTCTTTTTACTTGCGATTATAGGTACTATAAGACAAGTTATGCATACGTCAAAAAAAAAGTTTTGAAATAACAATCAAACATGGGATTACGATGATAGCGAAGACGAAAAAAGATGGTATAAAAATTCTGTCCGTCTGTCAGGCTATCAGTCTGTCAGTCTGTCAGTCTGTCAGTCTGTCAGTCTGTCAGTCTGTCAGTCTGTCAGTCTGTCAGTCTGTCAGTCTGTCAGTCTGTCAGTCTGTCAGTCTGTCAGTCTGTCAGTCTGTCAGTCTGTCAGTCTGTCAGTCTGTCAGTCTGTCAGTCTGTCAGTCTGTCAGTCTGTCAGTCTGTCAGTCTGTCAGTCTGTCAGTCTGTCAGTCTGTCAGTCTGTCAGTCTGTCAGTCTGTCAGTCTGTCAGTCTGTCAGTCTGTCAGTCTGTCAGTCTGTCAGTCTGTCAGTCTGTCAGTCTGTCAGTCTATCAGTCTGTCAGTCTGTCAGTCTGTCAGTCTGTCAGTCTGTCAGTCTGTCAGTCTGTCAGTCTGTCAGTCTGTCAGTCTGTCAGTCTGTCAGTCTGTCAGTCTGTCAGTCTGTCAGTCTGTCAGTCTGTCAGTCTGTCAGTCTGTCAGTCTGTCAGTCTGTCAGTCTGTCAGTCTGTCAGTCTGTCAGTCTGTCAGTCTGTCAGTCTGTCAGTCTGTCAGTCTGTCAGTCTGTCAGTCTGTCAGTCTGACAGTCTGTCAGTCTGTCAGTCTGTCAGTCTGTCAGTCTGTCAGTCTGTCAGTCTGTCAGTCTGTCAGTCTGTCAGTCTGTCAGTCTGTCAGTCTGTCAGTCTGTCAGTCTGTCAGTCTGTCAGTCTGTCAGTCTGTCAGTCTGTCAACCTGTCAGTCTGTCAGTCTGTCAGTCTGTCAGTCTGTCAGTCTGTCAGTCTGTCAGTCTGTCAGTCTGTCAGTCTGTCAGTCTGTCAGTCTGTCAGTCTGTCAGTCTGTCAGTCTGTCAGTCTGTCAGTCTGTCAGTCTGTCAGTCTGTCAGTCTGTCAGTCTGTCAGTCTGTCAGTCTGTCAGTCTGTCAGTCTGTCAGTCTTTCAGTCTGTCAGTCTGTCAGTCTGTCAGTCTGTCAGTCTGTCAGTCTGTCAGTCTGTCAGTCTGTCAGTCTGTCAGTCTGTCAGTCTGTCAGTCTGTCAGTCTGTCAGTCTGTCAGTCTGTCAGTCTGTCAGTCTGTCAGTCTGTCAGTCTGTCAGTCTGTCAGTCTGTCAGTCTGTCAGTCTGTCAGTCTGTCAGTCTGTCAGTCTGTCAGTCTGTCAGTCTGTCAGTCTGTCAGTCTGTCAGTCTGTCAGTCTGTCAGTCTGTCAGTCTGTCAGTCTGTCAGTCTGTCAGTCTGTCAGTCTGTCAGTCTGTCAGTCTGTCAGTCTGTCAGTCTGTCAGTCTGTCAGTCTGTCAGTCTGTCAGTCTGTCAGTCTGTCAGTCTGTCAGTCTGTCAGTCTGTCAGTCTGTCAGTCTGTCAGTCTGTCAGTCTGTCAGTCTGTCAGTCTGTCAGTCTGTCAGTCTGTCAGTCTGTCAGTCTGTCAGTCTGTCAGTCTGTCAGTCTGTCAGTCTGTCAGTCTGTCAGTCTGTCAGTCTGTCAGTCTGTCAGTCTGTCAGTCTGTCAGTCTGTCAGTCTGTCAGTCTGTCAGTCTGTCAGTCTGTCAGTCTGTCAGTCTGTCAGTCTGTCAGTCTGTCAGTCTGTCAGTCTGTCAGTCTGTCAGTCTGTCAGTCTGTCAGTCTGTCAGTCTGTCAGTGTGTCAGTCTGTCAGTCTATCAGTCTATCAGTCTGTCAGTCTGTCTGTATGTAATTATAGACACCTACAGCTCAAACGGGTGGGGCGAATTGCTTCAAACTTGGTATATAGAGTTTTTTGGGTATTGTACAGAGGGGAAATTGAATTTTTATTTAGCTCAAAAAACAACGGTACATGCCATAAAACCGTTACGTTAAAGACTATTTTTCTCGGAGACGCTCTAACGATTTTGATTTAAAAAATTCAGTGCAGATTTTTAGGTACGACCTATCATATTATTGAAAAAAAAAATTGAAAAAAATGTCTAAAAGCGTTACTTTCCATAGGACTGTTTTTTTTTATTTCGACTATCTCTTAAATGGTTTAATCGATTCTTTCGAAATTTCACCCATACATAGGTTTAGGTTATCCAATTTATTCTGCGTACCAATATTTTTTAATTAATATTTTTTAGTATTTTTAAAAGCATTTAAAAAAAATATATATTTTGAAAACTCCTCATTAATTTTTTTCAAAATTGATAGTTGTATGTATTTACTGAATATCTATGAATTTTTTTAAAAATGTGTTTAAAAAGTCAAAAGAAAAACTTTTTTTCTCAAAAATTGCTCCACAGATTTTTAAATTTTTTTTCTCATAAATTTAAGTTTTTCCAAGAAATAAAATGTCGTACTTTTTTTGACCTCAAATTATTTTAAGTATTTATTTCAGAATTTTGAATTATTTTTTCTTTATTTAAGCCGATTTAACTTTTGTTTTTAAGGTTTTAAGATCTTACATTCAGGGGTGTGGCAACCGCCCATTTGCATACAATTGGTATAAATTATTTGGAGCACTTCTGATTATCGTGGAATATTGAAATTTGGTACAGCCGAAGGGCTAAAAGTGCAGGCAAAGGCAACATTTTAGAATTTGACATTTTACATTCAATTTGCACTCGCCCCTTTGCGTAGAATTAATATCAACTGTGTAGAGAACTACTGATTGTCGTAGAATGATGAAAATTAGTAGAGCATAGGATGGCGATAAACACCCATTTTCACAGAATTAATATTAAATATATTAAATATTGAGATCACCTCCGATTGGTGCAGGATTATGTTTGTTAAAGAAGTCAGCTTTACAAAGAAAAAGTTGAAATTATGAAATTTTTCATGCAGGGGCGTTTCATCCACACACTTCTTATCAATTATTACCGTTTCAATAGATCACATCACAAAAGGCATAAACTAAAAACTTACGTTACCTTATGAGCCATTCATTGGGCGTTTATTCCACCCACCTTTCCTGATACATATAATCTTTTCAAAAAGTATTGAAATCACACCAAAAAACATAAATGTTAAAAAAGTATCCAAGTTCTTATATACAAAACCCTTTGCGTAACAAGTCAGCCGTGAAAAGTATTGAGATCTAAAAGTACGCCAAGTTCTAAGTTTATTAATTTTAAATATCAAATATTTTAAGTAGAGTAATATGGAAGAAGCTCAAAATTATCAGAGATATCTGTTATTTAATGATTACTGGCTTTAATTGTGTTCCTTCACTTGGCAAGTTTTCATATCAAAATTGAGTAATTAGGTAATAAAAGAAAACTTGCCAAGTAAACGAACACAATTAAATGCAGTTATCATTAAATAACAGATTTCTCTGATAATTTTGAGGTTTTTCCATATTACTCTACTTAAAATATTTGATATTTAAAATTAATAAACTTAGAACTTGGCGTACTTTTAGATCTCAATACTTTTCACGGCTGACTTGTTACGCAAAGGGTTTTGTATATAAGAACTTGGATACTTTTTTAACATTTATGTTTTTGGTGTGATATTTCTAACTCGAATATCAATAGAAAAAAACTGTCTGGATTTTTAGCGAAATATACCTTAAAGTGCCTATAAAAAAAATAACACCTAGGAGTGCTGCAGGTGCACAAGGCACGTTTGACGTCTAACATAATCACTCTACCATCAAGCTTGGGGCAATTTCTAACTCAACTACGAGTAAACATAACGCACACAAGAAATCTATCGTTCTACATTGTTAATCTTCAGACACAATCTTCGTGGTGTGTTTGATGATTTTTTTTTGTTTTGTTTTAACTTTTTTTTCCAAACACGATAAATAACGCATCCGTGAAATATAATGAATAGCTACATTGCTTTCTACTTATTTCCTTCCCTCTTTTTCTTCCGCTTTGTATATTTTAAGATCGAAATAGCAGAGGTTGAAAATAATCCATATCCAGCTAGACTTTATAATAAAAGATGGCTGTATCTGATTTAGAAAAGAAAACAACAACAAGAAAATAATAATAACAAAACCAATGGCTACGTGGCTAATGGGCTAGTGGAGAAAATGATTATTTTAATAGATTGGCTCAATTTTCCGTGAAAAATGAAAAGAGAAAATTATATTACATAGGTCGACAATATTTTGTTTGCTTTTCGGAGTCGGACTGTCGTGGCGACAATTACAATAATGATGTATATGTATTTTGTTGTAATGAATAGGTACTTTTTTACAACAGGGAGGGTTTAATCATTTGGTACCGATTAACAGAAATAGGTATTTGGTTTTGGGTGCTTTTTTCCTCTTCAGAGTCATTAGTAATACAAATAATTAAAAAAATATATATACATTTTGTATATGTATTTAGATTTTATCATCAGATGGACAAATCCGAATGGATTCCAATTAAAATGTCTTACATTTATACTGCTGAATTAATTTGTAGTTATAACGGGTGTTATAACTACATTTATTTTCGTAAATGTCAGACTTTCAACTGAAAAATGAATTGGTTTAACAACTTAGTTTGACAGATGCCGAATTCCAGCCCTATACTTTTGAAACCGCGAAATGGATAACCCTTTACATTATGAAAGGCGAAAGAAAACATCAGTCGATTATATCAATGTTCCAAGGTGAAAAAAATTTAACTAAAGTTGCTTTTGCTCGAAGCACTTCGAAACAAAGTGCTAGTAATTTTTTGATTAGACTACAAAAAGAATTCTCCAAAGGTAAAATACCCAAGAATAAATCTTAATAAGTGGCCAAGACGATGATGTTTGAGCAATCTTAGACAAGGCAGCTATGGCTTCCTGGCCCAAGTATTCCAACAGACTTCATATGTTGTCTGTTCAGTTTCCTACAGGTCCCATTGTAACCCATTCTTGCACACCGTTTTTTACTTGCGTTTATAGGTACAATAAGGCAAGCTATGGATTCCTGCAAAAAAAAACCTAACAATCAAACATCACATTAAGATCATAGAGAAAACCAAAAAAGTGTGTCCCGTCTGTCTGTCTGTACACGTGTTTGCAGCCTAAACAGTTGAATGGATTTGCTTCAAACACGGTCTATATTGTTTTTTCGGTAATACGCCCAGTTGTTTTTGTAAATTTTTTTATTAAGATGACAAATAACAGTAGCTCCCATACAATTTGTTTGGAGCAAAAACAAAAATCGGTTAATTTGTTTTTTTTTGAAAACTCAAAATTTCGCAAACGGTTTTATGGATTTTTTCGAAACTTTGTATTTGGTGTTTTTGACATTATCTTAAATAGTTAAAAAACTATTTTCCTAAAATAAAAAGAAACGGTACCTCCCATACAAATGTTAAAAATCGTTAAGAAAAAAATTTATTTCTCGAAAACGGCTCCAAGAATTTTTATAGTGTTCTTAGATTAGTACAGTCCACTTTAAAGTATACAAATATTTTTTTAAATGGACTTCCCATAGAACCACTTTTCATATTTTCGACTTTCTTAACATGAACGAACCGATTAAAATATTTTTTTAAAAATTGTTTGGTAATAAAACTGCTTACTTTATTTTGGGTGGCAATGGCGCAGTGGATAAAGTGCTTGATTGCTAACTTAGACGTGTGGGTTCGATCCCCACGCTAGTCGCATTCATTTTCTATACCTCCAATTTAAATTGGATGCCGCCCAAGGGTTAAAATGAGATAGTCAATACCTGGTTCTCAAATCCACTGTGCCAAACTAGTGTGCCAAACTAGGTTGCATTTAAAAGACCTTAGGTCTTACAGGCATATAGTTAAATTAAAAAAAAAAAAGAAAAAAAAGTTTTTCGAATTTTAAAAAATAAATACATTTTTTTTTTTTGAAAAATCGATTTTTCAAAAACCATTTACAGAATTTTTTTTAAATTAGAATTTTATGTGTATATTAATAATATCTTCGTTTATATTGCGTTTCAAATCTCTTTTCTAAAAATGTTTTAAACATTTTATACGTACAAAATTAATTTATTAAAAACTGTTCCAACGATTTTTGAAATTTATTTTGATATATTCTTATTTATCCACGATTTCAAATTTCATCTTTGTTTTCGCTCAAACTATAACGTCTAAGCAATATAAAAACATTTAATTATGTGTATTATCCATTTACTTATACCTTCTTATTCCTTTTTACGAATTTTTGCGTACGTCACTGAATACTAAATATTTACAATGTAGGCCTCATACATTTATATATACATGTGTGTCGTTTAAATCACATGACTCTTATGTCTGTATATTGCACCTAAATTATTAAGTTATATGCATATCATAGCTACCTACCCACCTACATCCTTCATTTTCATTATTATATACATATGTACATGTTTTCATACTTAGGTTCCATCTATTTATGTATGTAGATACATTTTACTCTCATAACTTACATAATTCAAATTCATACCTTAGATTTAAATATACATTTGCATATGTATGTATATACCTGTGTAACTTTTCCTTGAATCATCCATTCGACAATTTATTATACTGACAATCAATGTAAATTATTACCTACATAGACTGTAAACCTGCATAGGATAACTACACCGAACTAACTAAACCTCAATGGTTAGCTACAATAGCAAGTTCGTGCGACACAGTCGTGCATTTTTTTAAGTCATCGATTAATTCTGAAACATTAGGGATTTTGTCCGAGTTCGTTTGAATTTTTTTGGGGATTTCGACCGTTTGTGCTTCAAATGGCCCCGTATTTCTTTGCAATAAAGGGAAATTTGGTAAAATGCGAAAAAGAAACAATAAACATCCAAAATCTGTCTTAGAAATCGGTTTTAAAACTTAAAACATCAAAACATCGAAGAGATTCTAAAAAAAATCACTTGAAATAGTCTTTTGATACTTTCTACCATTTTTGATTTAAATGCTTTAAAACAAATGTACATTGAACAAATGATTTCGCTGTAGTTACGAAATGCCTAATACATAAATTGACTTTTCGTTATGGCAATGAAAAATTCGTTAGTCCAATGAAAAACTTAATTTCATATTTATACCTAATATGAATAATAGAGACTAGAATTATTCATATTCTTTTAGTCTCAAATCAGTATAAGATCTAGATTTATACATTTTCGTAAACCGACTCCTATAGCTATTTGTCAGTTCTGTTTTATATCAACAACAAAAAACAAATCCCCATTATTATTAATTTAGCTCAGGGGAATATTCAAACAAAAACAAAATACTTCAACATCCCTCATTTATCAACGCAATTAATTTTGTTATATTTCCTCTAAACTTCCAAACCAGGTATGTATGAAGCATTTCCTGAAATAGTCTACCTACTGTTTGTCTGTGTTTGGCTTTTATTTTATTTATAATGACGTTTTGATCTGTTTTCCCTCACATTCAAAATATCACAAACGCGTTCTAATTATTTTAACCGAAATTCCAATAAATTCTACCATCTGTTTTAGATTTTATGATCCAAAGTCGAATGCCTCTGGGAGATAAAAAAAAAAAAAAAATTTGTTTGAAATAGACTTGCATTCAACATTATACAGGGTGTTTTGAGTTAATGCTACAAATAGAAAAGTAAACTTGAATTGGCTGGGCCGTTTTTAGTTCTTAAAATCCGTGGCTTTTGTATATGTGCCTGTAAGTCCACTGTACTGTATATTAACCGAACTGGATCCTAAGAACGGAAGAAAATTTGAGATAGAAAGAAAATTATTTTTTTTTTCAAATTTAAGCAAAAACGGTGCAGGAAAAATGTCGACGGGAATAAGGTCGAATTGATTTTATTTCCGTTTTAAATTGCATTGAATTTGGAATATGTATGCGTTCGACTTTCAAAAGGAATACAATGCACGACTGATCGTAGGAGCAAGAAAAATAAAATGCACGACTGGATCGCACGTACTTGCTCCCATGTTCGATCACATTATATGTCAAAGATGCTTAATAGAAACGGCTAAATGTATTTTTAAAGTCGTTTTTCACTTAATTTTTTATATATAAAAATTCTCAAATTTTTCTAAATAAAAAACTGGTATGAACATTCTAAGTATTTAAGTATATAAATTCAGAAACAAAATTTCAGAAAAAATCGTCCACCCGTTTTCGAAATAGATATTGAATTTTTAAAAATCCAAAAAATTTTTTTCGAAAATTTTGAAATGCAGTATTATTTAGAATTTGAAAGAGCTCCTGTATAAAAATTTTGATCGAAATCCCTTGAGCCGTTTATGAGAAAGTCGAAAATCAATAAAATGGTAGTATCGGAGGTACCGTTAATAACAAAATATTTAAAAAAAAAATGTCCATCAAAATGTAGACCATATCCAAAGTAGCTTACACACCAATTTTTATCAAAAACGTTAAAGCCGTTTTCGAGATAATTGAGATGGTAGATAAATTTGTATGGCAAGTACCGTTATTCTTGGGGCTAAAACAACGATTCAAAAATCTATTTTGGACAATCACCTAAAACGAAATACCAAGTTTGAAGAACATATTTTGTTGTTCTCTATTATCGTTATGTCAACTTTGATTAAAATTTCGAGTTCGATTTTTTTCCCAAATGCAAAACTTGCCCTAAGTAAGTATATCGCAAGTAAAAATTATCAAATCGTTGGAGAGGTGTTCAAAAAATAATTTTTTATTCATAAAAATTTAAAAACACTTTTAGACAAAAAATTGAAACGCACTTTTGAAGTAGGTAATTATTATTATACATAAGTATATAAATATTATTTCAAAAAAATTCAGTAATTGGTTTTTATCGATTTTTCATATATTTTTAATTAATTTTTTTTTTAAAATCGAAAAACAATTCTTTTAAAATTTGAGTATGCAATTTTACTGACACTTCTTAGGATCATATGCAAAAAAAATGTTTAATCGGTTCATGCAATAGTGAGAAAGTTGAAAATATGAAAAGTGGTTCTGTGGCAAGTACCGTTAATAAGTACGCAAAATAAAATATTTTTTACTTAAAATAGGACTGCATTAATTTAAGAATACACAAATTTTTTTATCAAAATTCTTGGAGCCGTTTTAGAGAAATAATTTTTTTTCCTAACTGCTATTTACGGTACCATTGTTTTATAAAACAATGAATTTGCTTACCAAATATTAAGTTTTCAAAAAAAAAAATTCTAATTAAAAAAAAATATTTTTTGAAAAATTTTGGATTAAATTGTTTAAACTTTTTGTAGCTTCAAAATTAAAAAAAAATTCAAATGAACCGTTTTTCAGAACATCGTAAATGAACAAAATGGTTCTACTAGAGGTACCTACCAAAAATAGCATTTTTTTCAAAAAAAAAATAAAAATTAACTTCGCCCTTCATTAATGAACTAGTTTTTTTTATAAAAATCGTGGGAGCAGTTTTTGAAAAAAATTAAGAATTTTCTTTAAGAAAAATGTGTGGCAGGTATACCTACCTTTATTTTCGTTATAAAAAATGAAAAAAACGTGTGGTCATATTACCGAAAAACAATATGTAGGTACCAAGTTTAGAGCAAATCCATCCAACCGTTTAGGCTGTAAGCTCGATGACAGACAGGCATACGGAATTTTGGAACCAATTTTATTCGTCTTCGATATCATCGTAATGTCAAGTTTGTTCAAAATCTCGAGTTCAATTTTTTTCACGAATCCATAACTTGTCATAATACACCCTAATGTGCATAACTATTTCCAAAATTCTCTGATTCAATCAATGGCTTCCCTAAAAAAAAAAGAAAAACATAAAATCGAAAGCCTTGCACCGAATTTTGTAGGGTTCACCCTGTTTAAGTCAAAAAAAAACCAACAAAATGCCCAATTTATTGAATTTGAACTGAAAACAAGTCTAATTTTAAACATAGTCCTCAAGCGATGCACAGGCATTATTTTCTCGATTAATGAATTTCCGGAAGCATCGTTTTTTAACGCAAGTACGAGCGCGAGCATATTTAATCTGTAATGGACAAACAAAAGCCACGTGTGCCTGAAGCATCACATCTCTTTCTATGGAAACCATACAAAAAATGCCCTCTACTATGTATAGTATAGCCCCAACTTACACACTTAATTATTATTCGTCCGTTGCAGTGCGTTTTGGAATATTGATATCATGTAAAATACTCCTATATAAGATACAAACATAAAACAAAAATAAATCTTTATAAAAATGGATGAAGGGATTAAGTGTCATCTCCATAGCCCATATCCCGGTCCAAAAAAAAAAATAAAAATATACGTTGTGCTCCTTTGTGTTGCAGCAGTAAGAAAGACTAGACGAATGCCCAGGATTATCTTAACTGCGCTGTGGTTTTAAAATGCTTACATATTCTTCATCTTCTACCAGAGTCCGCTCTTGTGGTTTGTTTTATATACACGTACTATATGTAACCTGATCTGTTTGAACGATATATTTGCATACGAAAGCGAATTAATGTTTATGTATATAATATCTAGTATAGATTCAATACATAGAAGTAGAACAACAGATGTTGGATGGTTCAATACAGAATAAACTGGGGAAGATATTTCCAAAATGATGGGTTTCAGGTGTCAAGTGGGTTTCAATTTTTCGATTCAGTGCACCTACTTCAAGTTGGATAAAGTATTTTATGATGGTACACTGAAGTGGCATTTATAGGATGTTATTGTCGATAAAGAAGGAATATCAAATTTCAAAACATTGAGTTTATATGTTTGCCTGCTTGCTTGCTTGCAGTAGTCGCATCGTGCGGATGCGAATGCGGATTTTGTAAATAGAATATTGATATATTTTTCTGACACATTGTGAGCTTATGATGTTTTATCAATTGAACTCTGCAACTAACGGAAAGCAGGTTGTAAATCAATTCGGAAAATTGACATATAAAAAAAGCTAAATGCTTTGAATTCAATTCAATAGAATCCTTTACTTTATGTGTGTCATCTGTTTTCGAAATAAAATAATAGAAATTCGACATATTTTTTTTGTATTCCAATAATATTAATTGTTTTGGGATAATTGAACAGTTGTATATAGAATCAATTAATTATAAAACAACTAATTCACTTTTTTTGTAATTTTTTTAGTCGTATTTGTTTTAGGTGGATAAAGTTACGCCCACGGACTTTATTAGGAAAATTAATTTAAATTTTAGATTTGATTGGGCTAAAAGCAAAATGTTGGTTACGAAATTTATTGCATACATGACAAAAATGCATAAAGCGGTAGTATATTATGTAACTGCATTTGCTGGTTTAATTGCCTAGTATTATACTCATTCAACAAAAATTGCAGATGTGGTATTGGGGGGTGTTCCAAACAATTTATAGTTTTTGAAACAGAAAACATATCCCTGAAAAATACCAAAACCCTAAAATTGGTATATTGAATACTCTCCATGACTCATCTGCCATTAGTGTAATCATACCCAATTGATATTGGTAGTACTGAACAAAAAATGCACCACTGGATCGCACGTACTTGCTCCTATGTTCGATAACATTATATGCAAAAGATTCTTAATGGAAAGGACTAAAAGTTTTTTTAAATTCGTTTTCACTTAATTTTGTATATATAATTTTCTAAAAGAAATTGGTGTGAACATTTTAAATATTTAATAATATAAATTTAAAAACAAAATTTGAGAAAAAATCGATAACCCGTTTACGAAATTTCAAAACAAAAATTTTTCAAAAATCCAAAAAAAACAATTTTTCAAATATTTTCAGCCGTTTATGAGAAAGGCGAAAATCAA
This sequence comes from Philhelius pedissequus, assembly GCA_910595825.1. NCBI lineage: Eukaryota > Metazoa > Arthropoda > Insecta > Diptera > Syrphidae > Philhelius > Philhelius pedissequus. Next base: position 46,820,647 of record OU343162.1, read on the forward strand.
TAAAATGGTTGATAACAAAATATTAAAAAAAATATTTTTGGCGAAAATGTAGACCATACTCAAGGTAGTACAGACACCAATTTTTATCAAAATCTTTAGAGCCGTTTTCGAGATAATTAAGACGGTAGACAAATTTGTATGGCAAGTTCCGTTATTTTTGGGGCTAAAACAACGATTCAAAAATCTATTTTGGACACTCACCTAAAAAGCCTAAGCACCAAGTTTGAACAAAATCGCCTTAGCCGTTTAAGTTGTAGATCATTCTACAGACAGCAGACAGCGTTATGTCAACTTTGATTAAAATCTAGAGTTCGATTTTTTTTTCCAAATGCAAAACTTGCCCTATATTACCTACATAAGTATGAATGTATGTATATCGCAAGTAAAAAAAACAATGTACTACGTTTATGTAAGTAAATCGATTCATGTATGTATGTATGTCTTTGGAATATAAATCGCTAATTTTTGTTTTTCCTTCCGGAAAAACGTGACTTTTAGATGATAATTGAAATAAAATGCACGACTGTATCGAACAAACTTGCTCTTATGTTCGATCACATCGAATGCAAAAGATTTCTATTAAAAATCTAAATATATTTTTAAAGTCATTTTTACCTCAATTTTGTATATGCATATACAAAATTTCATTAATTTTGTTCTAAAATAAATTGGTATGACAATATTGAATATTTAATAATATTAACTTCAAAAAAAAAAGATTAAATCTGTTTAATTAAAGACAAAATAATTCAAAATTCTGAAATAAATTCTTAAACTAATTTGAGCTAAAAAAAAAGTACGCCATTTTATTTCTTGTAAAAACTTGAATTTATGAGGAAAAAATTTAAAAATCTTTGGAGCGGTTTTTGAGAAAAAAAAGTTTTTTTTTTTTAACTTTTTGAAAAAGAAAATCAAAAGGGCTAATTTAAAGGTTCTCAGCAAATATACATATGTGTGAAATTTCGAAAGAATCGGTTAAGCCATTTATGAGATAGTCGAAATCAAAGAAAACGGTCCAATGGAAAGTACCGTTTTTTAGTAATTTTTTTCGATTTTTTTTTCAATCACATGATCGTTAGAGCTGTTTCCGAGAAAAATAAGCTTTAAAGTAACAGTCATATGGCAGGTACCGTTATTTTTTGAGCTAAAAAAATTGTTCAATTTCCATCTGTACCTAAAAAAACTCTATATACCAAGTTTGAAGCAATTCAGACCATCCATTTGGGCTGAGGTATGTATACATACATACAGACAGACTGACAGACTGACAGACTGACAGACTGACAGACTGACAGACTGACAGACTGACAGACTGACAGACTGACAGACTGACAGACTGACAGACTGACAGACTGACAGACTGACAGACTGACAGACTGACAGACTGACAGACTGACAGACTGACAGACTGACAGACTGACAGACTGACAGACTGACAGACTGACAGACTGACAGACTGACAGACTGACAGACTGACAGACTGACAGACTGACAGACTGACAGACTGACAGACTGACAGACTGACAGACTGACAGACTGACAGACTGACAGACTGACAGACTGACAGACTGACAGATTGACAGACTTTCAGACTGACAGACTGACAGACTGACAGACTGACAGACTGACAGACTGACAGACTGACAGACTGACAGACTGACAGACTGACAGACTGACAGACTGACAGACTGACAGACTGACAGACTGACAGACTGACAGACTGACAGACTGACAGACTGACAGACTGACAGACTGACAGACTGACAGACTGACAGACTGACAGACTGACAGACTGACAGACTGACAGACTGACAGACTGACAGACTGACAGACTGACAGACTGACAGACTGACAGACTGACAGACTGACAGACTGACAGACTGACAGACTGACAGACTGACAGACTGACAGACTGACAGACTGACAGACTGACAGACTGACAGACTGACAGACTGACAGATTGACAGACTTTCAGACTGACAGACTGACAGACTGACAGACTGACAGACTGACAGACTGACAGACTGACAGACTGACAGACTGACAGACTGACAGACTGACAGACTGACAGACTGACAGACTGACAGACTGACAGACTGACAGACTGACAGACTGACAGACTGACAGACTGACAGACTGACAGACTGACAGACTGACAGACTGACAGACTGACAGACTGACAGACTGACAGACTGACAGACTGACAGACTGACAGACTGACAGACTGACAGACTGACAGACTGACAGACTGACAGACTGACAGACTGACAGACTGACAGACTGACAGACTGACAGACTGACAGACTGACAGACTGACAGACTGACAGACTGACAGACTGACAGACTGACAGACTGACAGACTGACAGACTGACAGACTGACAGACTGACAGACTGACAGACTGACAGACTGACAGACTGACGGACTGACAGACAGACATACAGACGGACAGAATTCTTAGACCATCTTTTTTCGCCTTCGCTATCATCGTAATGTCATGTTTAATAGTTTTCTCAAAACTTTTTTTTTCGACGAATGCTTAAATTGCCTTATAGTACCTATAATCGCAAGTAAAAAAATATTATCGAAATGTCAAAATATAGTATGCTGCCTACCTGTCAAGTCATGAACTGTCAAAATCGATTGAGGGATGGTTTCGACTTAAATGGATTAAAACACTACTAAAAAATTCAAATTTTATCTGGGAAATACGGCTTTTCAAAAGTGACTGATAACGTTACTTTGCGGCGCAGGGACAAACATCCGTTGGACTTAAATCCAACATATTTTTTTTGAAATCATTAAAAAAAATACTCGACAGTTTTTTTCTCATCTCGGTCAGAGATTGTACACAATGTACACATTGTGTCTTATAAATATTTGGGAAATTTTCAGCAATGCAAACATATACATAGGTATATGTATAAAGTTCACTGCGTATTAATATCTCGAATGCAAACCCCCTGCTTGGCCCAATTATAGGATTAAGGTGTATGCAAAGTTTTATTGGATTTAAATTTGTTTTCCATTTACTTTAAAAATTTATAATTTCTTCCGGCGATGCAAGCGAATTAAACTTTCAACCGCCCGGGGGTATTCTAACAAGCTTTGGTTTTCTAGCCATATGACATAGGCTTGCTAGTAATTAGGTAAGAAAAAAACCAGTTTAACCTGTTTTTAATATCATCTGAATTTCTTCTATTTGGCAATTGGATTAGGAAAAGTTTCAACTTGTAATAGATAGATACAATATTTGCCTCAAAAAAAAAAAAAAACATGTCAAATGGGACATAAGTCTTAAATTATTTTTTTTTTTAGGAAGATGTGGATAACACGGTTACTGCAACTTCTGAGAGGCAGAACCTTGACTAACGAGTTTCTCCCATCGCGAATTAATAATTGGGGTCAAGTCATCTGATTTCTTGTATTGAATATTTGCACTAACCGGAAAGAGCGAACAATTTAAAATCTCCAACATTTTTTTTTATGAGAAATAAATTCAAGAATCTCCTTAAGAAAATATATCAAAAGAGTGGAAGAACATATCGCCATATTTATATACATATATATCAGATATCACCATATAAAAATATAACAAAAAAAACTGAAACGTCAAAATAAGTATTATTATTTTTAGTTAATTTTAACCCCAACTTTTTTTAAAAAGACTTAAAATTTTGAATCAACAGTCTTTATTCATAGGTATTTCATAGCATTACCTAAACAAGTTTTTTGGTATTTGTTATTGATAAAGACATGTCCTTTTTAATTTAGATGTCCTCGATTGATCTAAAGCATACTAATTGTCCCATTTATCGGCTTGAATAATTCATAACAGGTAAATCTCCCAGTACGGATCTCTTAGACTGGCAAATTTTGGTAACCAAGTCTTAATTTTTTTTATTTTCTGGTATACTTGCCTTGTCCTATCGCCGACAATTTTTTTAGATAATTCCTTTGTCGAACATAATCAAAACGTCTTCAAAAATGTTCACATCTATTTTAAAGGTACCTAGGTGTGTGTAAGAGAATATTAGTATTTTATAAGATATTCATATTTACCCCTTAATTGTTCTTTGAGGCCAAAACAAAGTACCTGCTGTCCACAAAAAGAGACACACAATACCGGCGGATTGGACAAAACGTCACATTAGACAGGTACAACTTTAAGGTAGTTAGGGACTTTGTCTACCTCGGATCCGCTATAACATCTAACAATAACATCTCGTTAGAAATAAAGCGAAGAATAACTCTTGTCAATCGCTGTTCCTATGGGCTAGGGAGGCAATTGAGTAGTAAAGACCTCTCTCGAAAAACAAAGGAGACTCTTAATAAGACTCTGATCATCCCAGTCCTGCTCTATGGCGCGGAGAGTCCATGCTCTATCAAAAGCGGATAAAGATTTCCTTAGTCGTTTCGAGCGTAAGGTTCTTCGCAAGATTTTCTGCCCTATCTGCGTTAACGGGCTTTGTAGGAGAAGGTCCAACCACGAACTATACGAGCTGTACAGCGACATTGACTTGGTACAAAAAATACGTATATCACGTTTAAGATGGCTAGGTCATATAGAGCGTATGGACAACAATACTCCGTCTCCGTGGAAGATGACCTCAACCAACTTGGAGTGCATAACTGGAGGCAGCTAGCCAAAGACAGAGCTAGCTGGAGAGTCATGTTGGTTGAGGGCCAGGTTCGCCGGGAACTGTAGCGCCACCTAAGTAAGTAAGTAAGTAATAATTGTTCTTTATAAATTCAAGGAAGTTCAATCAAATGGTGTCCAGTGTATAATTTAAATTGATTGATCAATGACAAAACTTACCAATTGATTGAAAATATGTCGAAAGATGCCAATTGACAAATCTATACCTGGGAGTACTGAACGAATTGTAACGTTTGTGAAAGTATCGTCTATCGCGATATTCGATTTGTATATAAGATTTTGTTCTGGTGCTCCTTAAATTAATTCTTTATCTTTATGTGTGTAAGTTGTCGCTTTTACTATCTGACCCCAAAAATTCTTTTCTTGCAATCACTGAAACTATTACTTCAAAATTAAACTTTTTTTCTATTTTTTTTTTTTAAGAAGAAACATAAATATATCAGGAAACATATCTTAATTTTGTCATAAATTGACAATTTGTCAAAATTGATGATTGAAAAAATGTATTGCTTCGTCAATTTTCTTGAAAAAAAAAAACATTACGAATTACGTATTTAAATTAAAATATAATTCAAGAGTTTCGCCACCCTTTAACAATAAATAATGTCCGTTTTTCCTTAAGTATAATTTGATATTTTCGTGCTAAAAAAAATTCAGTAAAACATTTGGATTTAACCAATGCAGACGATTACAGTCATGCGATGCTTTTTACATTTAAATTTACCTACCTACATACTTTTAAAGAAAAAGAAAAATAAGTTTAATAGCCCACTAATGTCGGAAGTAGTTATAAATTGCAAAAAAAAAAATTTAAAAAATGATACATAACTTGATGTTTTTCCGGAAAAGTTATGCGTAGAAATACATTTTCAAATAGAAAATGAGCTTCAAACGATTGCATGTTGCTTTTCGTCATATACTAGTGTATCTATAATATATTCTCGCACGAACTAGCTCGCTACATTGTGTTATTAGATATTCAATCTTACATGTTATACGTAGGTATAACAATATACGCTTAGGTATTAATTGCTATTAGGTCGCTTTTCACTGATAAAAATTGTATGCATGCACATTTTATTAGGACGAGGATTTAGTACGGGATTTGCTAAAATTCAGAGATGGGCTAAAGAGGGTACAAGTTTGAACAAGGATTTCGGAAAATTCAGATAATTTGACAAAATGTTTGCCCTACATTTTTTGTTTCTATATTTTCGACCAACAATAAATAGCAAAGTCCAGTTCGCAAGAAACTTTTGCATGGTAATTTCCGGCAAGAAATCTGGACAAAAAGCTTAATATGTCTGATCTACATAATCATCCATCCATCAGTGTCGCATGACACTAGATCATTTAAGGTGCTAAGAATTCAAAAAATGTTCAGGGTTTCAAATACTTTTTAGACCCGGCCTAAAAAAAGCGTCTTCCCTATCTATTCAACAAATCCATTCACCTTCTGCTTCTAACTCATATTTGCTTTTACCCCAAATGAAGAACATGGCCGTGGCGCAATAGTTGTGTGCTCGCCTATCAACCCCGTGGTTGCAGGTTCGATTCCTGACGTTGTCTATGTCTTCGTATATTCCATTAAAAACCAATTCTCAAAATTATCATAAAATAAGTTGCTGATTTGCTCATTATATACTGTTTAGGCAGAACACAACAACATATGATTGAATAAACTAGCATACCCATAAAATATGACAACGAAATAAATAAAATAATGCGAATTATAAGCGACATAAATAAATAAGACACGGTAATTCTCTCCTCATTAGTTCAGCCGCCATCCCTGGAGATAAATCTGAGACAACAACCAGCTCTAGTCTCAGAACATCGCGCCACACATCTTTCCTATCCTTCTTTCTCTTCTTCCACCGGATTCCCGCGCTGTGTTAAGAAAAACATATAAATGGTATTCATAATCCCTTAAGCGCGTGCAAAGTTATAAAAAAAAAAAAAAAAATTGATTGGCCTTGAAGTAAAAGAGAGCTGATATCAACACACTATATATCATCGCTAAGGAAACCGAAAAACCGTCACTATTGGACGCGTCAATTTCGAGGTAATTAAAGAGCTTACTTAGTTAGGAATAAATATTAATCCAACGAATGTAACCTCCTGATCGTGCTGTAAAGAAAGCCTAGTGCTGTATAATAAGAAAAAAAGCTTATACTGGTTTTTTGAAGAGAAAAATTCTTCATCGAATGGTTGATCAAAAAGACAATAGTGGACTTTAGGAAAAGACGGAAATTCGGAAAGAATTTTTGTATTAAAATTTCAATAAAAATTTGACACTCAGTTTGTAAATTCTGATGTCAAATGCTTCCAAAACCTCTAAAAATTTCCAATTGATTATTGATACTGTGCTACTTTTTTTCTAAAGGCTGAGGTAAACTCGTCGGTGTCCAGAGTATCCCGAAGAAAGCAAGTAAAACTCGGGATTGAGAAGGCTAGAACTCGGTTCAATTGTCATATGTTAGGTTATGAATCTAGTTCCTTCCCAAGGTTATACCAAGGGAAAGTCGGTTAGGCCCACAACTTGCTCAGGATCAGTAAGAGGGGAAATTCTGGTATTAATCTAATTCATGTCCAAGGGAAATCCGAGGAGCAAATCTAGTAGTTTTTGTTGCTCAAAAGTCCGCTTTAAATGGCACACCAGTGCACCAATTAAAGCTCACTGAATTGAACACCAAGCTGGCTGCCACTTTGGATCAACAGGAATCTTATTCCTCAGCAACAACAAAACCCGAAATCAAGCTTTGCTTTCGAGTGCACAAATTTCCTCACATTCCTCACCACTACATGTTAAAATTGGTGCTCTAGTGCAATGTGAATCGTAGGGATGACGAAATCAAATGTTAGGGTGGTGTTCTGGTTCGAGTATGTTGCTGGTAATTTCAATCCGCAATAGTCGCATAACAAAGTACTGGTAATGGTCGCATAATGCTGATGTAATTAGCTGCCTTATATTTATGTGTTGGCCGTGCAGACTTGCTGGATTTGGTGACCAGAACTTACTTTACTGCGGTATTCATTTAGGAAAGGAATAGGTAACGTAACGCTTCGTTATAATACTTTGCGATAAAGCTTTAAATTGAAAGCGATAATTGAGTGTGTTATCGATGTTGATCAAAATGTTGCTGTTATGAAACGATCGAGTTGATTACAATTCATATGATTTATTTATTTGGAAAAAAAAGTCTCCAATATTGGTTGGCGTACGCTTGTCGCACGCAGAAGAGCTTAGACGCAGCGTTTGGAGGCAAATCAAATAACAATTTCTCGAGCGATATTCACTACTATTCCGAAACATTTGATACAGTCGAGTTCGACACGTTCAGCTCAATTTTACACACAAACGAATTTTGAGCGCGACAAACCAAACGGTGAAACGTGATAATACGTACGTAATGAACGTTTGGCTATCAAGCTGTCGATTACGCCCAAAATATGTCCTTCGACTTCGAAACAATAAGCAATGTTCCCAATATTACTGAATTAAACTGTTTTTTGAGCAAAAACATTTATCGAAATATTTCCTGCAATTTTCTCCAAGCAAGTATTTGAATTTGGAAATGGAAAAATTCTGAATTGTCCAAAACTACGGAATCGAACTAGAATCCCTGTTAAGAATCTGATGAACAACGTGACGAATATCACAAGAAATTTCAATGATTCCAAGAATACCATTAATTTAAACCGACTTGTTGTTTCATTTTAACCGTTTCCATCAGTTTCCTCTCTTCTTCATGCATTCACCAAAATTACTATTACTAAGACCAATCTTTGGAATTGTGCGGAAAACTTCTTTAATTACTGTATTTTACCTATTGTATAACCAGCTGTAGTGTCTTGCTCGAGATCTGAGCAAATTACCGAAAATATAGTTTATCACCAAGCATCTCCATGAACAACAGTTGTCAAAAGAATGGTTTCCGATTTATTTAATTTCAATAAATTCATTATCGTACTAAAATTGTTTTTCTTTTACGATTCACACAAGTTCAAGGCAGATTCAATTGGGTTAATCCTTTCTCGAGAAACTGGACTAATAGACAATGGACAGCCTAAACCACTGTAGATTTATAACACATGAGACTCCACCGGGCGAATAAAGGTAGAATTATTTTTTAAAAAATAAAGGTTTATCGATTTTGCGGTCTGGAATTCGACATCTGTCAAACTAAGTTGTTAAACCAATTTTTTTTGCAGCTGAAAGTCTGACATTTACGAAAATGGATCGCCTCATTATCGAACAACGCATAAAAATTGTTAAAACCTACTACAAAAATGGTGATTCTGCCACAGCCACATATCGTGCTTTGAGAGTTTCGCTCGTACCAGTGAAAATATCGCTGCTGTAAGTGAAAGTGTTGACGAAGACCCGAATGTGTCGATATTAATAAACAAAATTGTCGAATTTGGGGTTCGGAGAATCCTCAAGTAATTGAAGAGAGGCCATTGCATCCACTAAAAGTCACTGTTTGGGGCGCTCTTTGGTCCGGGGGTGTGATTGGACCTTACTTCTTCAAAAACGACGATGGAACGACTGTCACCGTCAATTCAGAGTGTTATGGTCATATGATAACCGACTTTTTTTTTGCCTGGTGTTGAAGAATGCGACTTGAAGAATATGTGGTTTCAACAAGACGGTGCCACATGCTACACAACTCGAGCGAATATGGCTTTATTGCAAGAGACATTTCCTGGCAGCTTAATTTCTCGTCGTGGCGATATCAACTGGCCACCAAGATCATGCGATTTGACACCGCTGGACTTCTTTTTGTGGGGCTACGCGAAATACCGGGCTTATGCAGATAAACCTTTAAATCTTGAGCACTTGAAAACCAACATTCGTCAAGTTATGGCTGAGATACCACCCAATATGTTTCAAAAAGTGTTCGAAAATTTCCTCAAAAGAATCGATGCTTGCAAAAATTCGCGTAGTGGTCATTTAAATGATATAGTGTTTCACACATAATGTCAACGTTCAACCTTTATTATAAAAAAGAAATATGAAAAAAAGTATTTCATATACTTATGTTTTCTTTACGTTTACTTTTGAAACCGCAAAATGGATAACTACAACTTTACTCATGTACTTGTTTTTTCTGAGATTTCAACCTGAGAACTTCCGCCAAAATGAGGTACTATAGGCGAATTCGATTTAATTAATACGAAGTATTATTTGCAATATTTCATTTTACACAGTTTTATAACGCACAATGTTATTAAATATTAAATGTTCATAATATTTCATATGTGCATGCATCCATTTTATGGAAAATACTTTTTTAACTATGTAGGCAATTTACTTACATATTTGGAAATTACAATAATTTTTTTTATTATTCGAACGATATCAATTATCGTGTGGTCCTTTAGTCTTGCATTGCTCGTCAGTACATACTTACAAAGAATAATTAATATTTTTCATAAAGGCACAAGTTGTCCGACAATTTTATTTTGCAATTTTCATTTTAATCATCATGCGGTATGCCCTTGTATGTATAAAATGTATGTACTTTTTTATATGCGTGATGCACGGATCCTGTTTGTGGCAATAATTAACACGTGGCTCAATAAAAACAAAGGAAAGTCGTTTACTTATTATATGCGTTTGGATTATGAACACTCCGAGTAACTTGATTGATGTTATATAATTTATTAAAATTCATTTAAATGTATTAAAATGTTTTACTTAAAAATTATCTTATTAATTATCTTATGGTTTCAAGGTATAATATAAGCTTACACAGTTTTTTCTTCCTCATAAATTAGTTCATATCTTTGACCTTTTAAAAAAATCACGTAACTCACAATTTTCAAATTTTATTCAAAGAACAAGAAAGGTATTCTCACGAAATTTTTCAGACACGAGCTAAAAGTTAAAATCTCATTAAAAACTCGCAAATATTTAATAAAATATATCCCAGGTATCTAAATATTATGTACAATATTTACGAAAAATGTCCTTAAATTATTTGCACAAATTCCGACCTTAATCAAGTGCTTCGGACTGTAAGCAAAAGTGCTGTAAAATTGAAAGCTGCATATGGTGAACGGGTATTAAGTGTGTATAGTCGACAACGTTAATAATTACTATTATTACTGTGTGAATTGTATATGCCCTGATGAAGAAAGACTGAACGAAAGAAATCCTTTTAATTTCTTTCACAGCACATTTCCCAGATTTTCGCTTTCATAATATAATTTAAAGATTTTAAAGACTGCAAAGTCGTATAAAATAAAATGACAATTAATTAATGTGCGAGCTGGAATATTATTTAATGAACATTTAGTTAACTAATTTAATGGAGCCTAAAGGTAGGTACTTATGTATGTGCGTCGACAATTATATTTTTATTAGATAATAAGTGTATATCACACCTTGAAATATTATTGTAAATGTCAAATATTATTTTTTAAAACATCGTTAAAATTTGATTTAATGTTCCGTTGCAATCGAAACAAAACAACGTGACGTAGGCTTATGGAAATTATTGTTTTCTTGAAACAACCCTGCCTCATTTTCTTCTGAACAAAATTGGGAAAACAAATGGAAATCGAAAAAATATGAAACAAACCCCAGAAAACAAATTGAAAACTATGCCAGAAGAAGAAGCAACTGCCATAATGAAAAAATTGAATAGTTGACCAAAGATGTGTATTTAGAAAAAATCTAATAATATCGCTATGGAAAGTTTCTTTCTCTATATATCTTTTTGGAAAAAATGCGAGAAATTTAGGAACTCTTGCTGCAAAATTCTGGCAGCCCAAAAAAATAACACAAACGTATTAAAATTCTATTTAGGTTATATGGAATTTTTTCGACGGGGTTCCAAAACTAAATTTAGAAATCACGGCTACTTGCTCTTATGTTCGGATATATTGTAATGTTTATTATAGAGCTGTGTAAATCATGAATGATTGGATATTTTTGATTCATTCATCGAAAAGTATTGATGATTGAAATCACAAAACATCGAGTTAATCGATCCAAATTTCGATCATTTGAATCTGGATTCTCAATCTCCCTTGATCGATCCAATGGCTTCGACATTCAATAGGTACAATATTCTTTTTCCATTAGATCATTTCAATCTTTCAGTATATCATAATCTTACTAATTCTAAATAAAACTTTGCTATGCAATTTTATTGAAGTTGGAATCGAAACTTTGAATATTAAAATAAATGTATTTTGAATTTAGATATGTATGCATTGTAACTATATTATACACACTGACGTAATGAGAAATTAGACTAACTTGTTTTTAGCTCAATTTAGACTCTAACAACGGAAATGAAAATAAATTCAAAATTAAATGAATGAAATAAAAAGGATTGAAAGATCGATCGATTGAAAAAAGAGAATCTTTTAGCAACCCAATACTTGAATGACTCGATCTTCCCAAATAACCCTTAATTCTTCATATTATACAATTTTATCTTCAATTTTTCTAACAAAAAATTACGATATTCTAATAATTGTCAATCCGTTTTCGAAATATTAAATTAAAAAAAAAAATCGACCCACAAGTATTTTCAAAAATTTTAATATTTAAAATTATTTATAACCTAATGAACATCCTGCGTTAAAAATTGTATCAAAATCGGAAATAAATAAATGCACCAGTGGATCGCACTTAAATATTTCGATCATATCGTATGCACTAGATTAGTACAAACGGCTAAATATATATTTATGGTCCCTTTCTACTTAATTTTTTATAAGCGAAAAATCTTTATTCATTTTTTAATTGGAATTAATGAAATTTTAATCGAAATCCGCTAAGGTCGTTAATGAGATAATGGGAAATAGAAAAAAAATGGATATATAACAGGTACCGTTAATATTTTAATTCACACATTTTATTGACTTAAATGTAGAATATGCCTACAATAGTGCACAGAATTTTTTATCAAAATCGTAGGTGTCGTTTTCAAGATAATAAATATTTATGATTTTTGCCCCAAAAAATTGTTTGGGAAAATATTAGAAAAATGTATCAAACCAATCACCTAAGAAGCTTAAGTATCAAGTTTGAAGAAAATCGCTTCAGTGCATTAGTCTGCGTATACATCGTAATGTCAAGTTCGTTTAAAATGTCGATTTTAATATTTTTTCCAAATAATTTAATTTCAAATTTGAACGATTTCCTGTGAAAACAAATTTCATCGAAATCGGTACTGCTGTTGGTAAAATGGGACTTTACCTATGTACATCATAATACCCACACATTATTCTTTTTATCAAAATCGTTAAAGTCGTTTTCCACATAATTAATAAATATCTCTCTTATTGAATCACCTATAAGACGCTTTAGTTTCATCACTTTATATGTGTTTGGTCTCCTGTTGTGCGGTTCTTAGCTAATGTTTATTTTAATTATGAAAAAACTAATCAATAAATTTTTGTATTATTAAAATTTCTTTTGATTATATATTTAATTTAAATATAATATATAAAAACAACTAAATTTAAAATTAAATATGTGTAAATTTAATTAGAACGAATTTTAATGTTAAAAAAAATTATTGATTTGTTTCTTTTTTTCAATTAAAATAAATATTGGCCTTAGTTTAAGTATAAAGAAAATTGCTTCTCTCAAGTTAGCATTCTAAATGATCTGAAACAACAATTCGTCCTTATTGTTTACGAGGGAATCACATATTTATCATCGGTAGCAAAATTGAATCAAATCGACCTATAATGAAATGAAACTTTCGGGTAATTGAAACGAAGCGTTATCGCTATAACTGACTTTTAGCTTTCTTTGACACTAGTTGCCTTAAATAATTGTTCTTAATCACGTTAATCCTTAATAAAATATGTGCGATGTATGTATGTAGTCTATGTATACAACTAGAGGTTTATAACCTCATTTTTGTCTCTTTTGTTCATGGCACTAATCAGACGATTAAGTTATTTAGCTTGTTGTGTCTCTACTATTCTACTCTTCAGGTCACGACTTTTACATTACGAAGGAAAACTATATTTTTTCACCCTACTTATCTTATGTTACTAATGAACGGTCATTGTCGTAAACTTTGTGGATAAATGCAATGTCACTCACCACCATAAATATATGTATACGAACTTTAACTTTTTCAGGTAAGAAAGAATAGATTTTTTTTTGTATTTTATGAGATTGTAAAGTTACCACCAAAGAAACGTCATTGCTTAATTTATAAGCTTTTTTGATTTCTCACAAGTATAAGTGTTTGTTTTTTAATCTTTTTTAATCAAATTAAAAAAAGAATATAAATATAACTTCGAGTATATGGAAACATTTTATTTTTTGTTGGTTGGATATGTGTTAAGTGTTTTAAAGGTCTGTCCACACTAAAGAAATAGTTTCGAATTTTTTTTAGAAACATTTAAAGTACATTTCAGACATGTTTCTAAAGTGTTTTTTTGGTCTGGGTTATTCCCGAAACAGTTCGGAAATATTTCTGTGCAAAAAGTACTCGTGTTAACAAAGAGCGAGTTGGAGTAGAATTGCATGTATTCAAAATTAAAATATCGCGAAATTTTGGACCAACCCGCAATAATAGTTGTTCAATTATTAAAATTATGAACATCTTACAAATAAAAACAACAAAACCGATGCTAAAAATGTATGTATTGTATTTAATAGAACATTAAATTTACAGCATTTAAATGATAGGAATTATTATTTCCATTTCATTAACGAATTTAGAGTGAAACGAATTTAGCCGATCAGCTATTTTTTTAATTAAAAAAAATAGTACCTACGCACCTACTAATAAACTGCTCTAACGATATTTACGAAAATCAGAAGTAATTCTATTTAGTAATAATCTTGTACTTAGGCTGTGATTGAAGATAAGAGCAAGTTCGTGCGATCCAGACGTCATTATGTTTAAATTGCATCCCAAACAACAACAGTTGTTGCCAAATGCCTTCAAGTCTCTCACAGTAAGAAATATAAATAAATTGCACGACTGAATCGTACGAACTTGCTCTTCCAGCTAACAACTTTTATGTAGCTAACCATTGAGGTTTAGTTAGGTAGGTGTAGTTATCCTATGCAGGTGTAAAGCCTATGTAGGCAAGATTACCTTCATTGTTAGTATAATGAATTGCCGAATGGATCATTCAAGTAATAGTTACATAGGTACCTACCTACAAATGTATATTTAAATCTATTATTTTTCTGAAAACCGTTACCACCTACCCTATCATCCGTTTTCGTTTCGACTTTGACTTTTGGGACATTCTGTATAAATGTGTGATATACATTATATTTAGTATTCAGTGATGTAGGCAAAATTTCGTAAGAAGGAAATAATAATAAGGTAGAAATAAATGGATAATAGACATACTTAAAATTTTGTATATTGCTTAGTCGTTATAGTTTGAGGGAAAACAAAGATGCCATTTGAATTCATGGATAAATAAGAATAAATCGAAAATAAATTCAAAAATCGTTGGAACGGATTTTAATAAATTAATTTTTTAGGTATACAATTTTTAAAACATTTTTAGAAAAAAGATTTGAAACTCCATTTTGAAGATATTATTAATATACACATAAAATTTAAATTTCAAAAAATTTAATTAACTGGTTTTTGAAAAATCGATTTTTCAAACAATTTTTTTTATTTATTTTTTTTTAAATCGAAAAACTTCTTTTTTGAAAATTATAGTACGCAGTTTTATTACTAATTTTAGCGAGCATTTGTGTAAAAAAAATTGTTTCAATCGGTCCATCCATTAGTGAGAAAGTCGAAAATATGGAAAGTGGTTCTATGGGAAGTACAGTTAATAAGTACGCAAAAAAAAAATAATATTTTTATACTTAAAAGTGGACTGTACTAATCTTAGAACAAACACATTTTTTTATAAAAAAAATCTTGGAGCCGTTTTCAAAAAACATTTTTTTCTTAACATTTTTTTTTTGAACATTTGTATGGGAGGTACCGTTGTTTTTTTGTTTAAGTTAGTTTATTATTTTTAGTTTATCTTTAGGTAGTTTTAAGTAAAAATTTTAAAATGATTTTATTCTGAGTTTTCTAAAAAAGCTTTCTTGGTTAAATAAAAATAAAATAATTAGATTTAATTAAAACAGTTTTAAAGGCCAAAGACATTAGTTCTAAGAGTTATAGTTTAGTTTAGAGCGCCCGTAAATGGCCAGTAAATTAGTTATAAGTTATTGATAATTACGCTTGTTTTAAACATTTTTGTCTAGCCTTACGATAGTTATAAGTTAATATTAAATAAAAATGAATTTAAAAAAACCCGTTGTTTTTTATCTTAGGAATATAGTTTTTATTAACTGTTGAAGATAATGCCAAAAAACTACCAAATAAGAAGTTTCGCAAAAAACCATTAATTCGTTTTCGTAATTTACAAAAAAAAAGTTTTTTTTTTTAATTTCCAAATTTTTTTTTTTTTAATATTTTGGCTTACAATAGTGCTTAAACTTATCAGGAGCTTCTGCGGAAAAAAATTCAAAAAAATCAAATGAACCGTTTTCCAGAAAATCGAAAACAAAATATGGTACTACAAAAGGTACCAACAGTAACAATTTTTTTCCAAAACAAAAATTACTAAAATGTTCCATTTTGCTTCATAAATGAACTGATTTTTTTTTATAAAATTCGTAAAATAATACTTTAGTTTTTGGCAAAAAAAATGTATTGGAGTTACTGTTATTTGTCGTCTTAAAAAAATGTAAAAAAAACATGTGGGCATTTACATAAAAAACAATATGTACCAAGTTTGAAACAAATCCATGCAACCGTTAAGGCGAACAGACAGACAGACAGACGGAATTGGGGGGCCCACTTTTTTTGTCTTCTCTATAATGTCATGTTTGATTGTTAGAATTATTTTTTTCTTGCACGATTGCATAACTTGCCTTATATTACCTATAATCGCAAGTAACAAATGGAATTTCGACACCAATATTTTACAATTCTTCTATCAATGCGGATATCTATGTATTGTGTCATATTTGATGCAAAAACTAAAAAAAGGGGTCGTCCCACTTATCTCTCGTGACGTGAAAGAAGTGAAGCTTTAATCAAAATCCCTGCATCGCATATGTAAATGATTCGGCTTTTGTCGTTTCCCAAGAATACAACCTTCAAATTTCAGTCTCATACTACCTAAAAAAGTTTCACTCGAAAAATTCTTATTTCTTACTAATTCCGTTGAAAACACAAACACTCATTTCTTTTTTTTTTAATTATTATTCCAACTATAGACGTGTTTCCCATTTGAATATTGTATAATATTAATTTACTTAATAAGTTAGGCATTCCTGAATCATAAGAACAGAAAGGAAAAAAGCAAATTTCTATCGTTTAGGGTTGATTAACTAATTAAACTTGATCAGCGGTGTGTGAGAATATAACTTTTCCCTTTTAATACTTCTCATGTTTCAAGAAAAAAGTGAAATCCCACAGTCTCCAATTCGAGGAGTTCATTGAAAGGGTTGACAAAGACATAACTGTCATTTATGCACATTTGCGGCTTCTTGTGCGTCTTCAAGTTATGATTTTTGTTTTGTTATATTATTAATGGAGTCTGGTGAAGAAGGTGACCATCTGTAGCAAATTATTATTTTTTTTTGAATTTTTCACAAATCCGAATATCTTCTTTAAATACGAAGGTCTTTTCCCAAATAAGTTATTAATAATTAAGATCAACTACAATCGTACAGTGATATATTTAAATTTATTTTTTAATTGCCACTGCTTTTAGCATTACTATTATTTTTATAACAAAAAATGAAGGATATGTTCATTTATGTAATATGAAGTTGACCATTTTTATATTTTATATATCAAAACAATAATTAAGTTTTTAATCAGCATATTTGTTTTTTGTTTTGTAGACTGCGTATTCACCCCTTTCATAAAATTGATGGTAAATAAATATATACCCATGGTCACCATTAGAGTGGGTCGCTTTGTCGTGCATTAAGAAAAGCATACTTAACATGTTATAATTGCTTAGTTGTTTTTATATTTTGTTAAGGATTCAAAATTTGCACAAAAAAAAGACTTAATCCCTATAAGTTATTTAGAATAATAATGACGGTGCGTAGGGCAGACTTGTTAATTTTACTGATTAAATTATATATACCTATGTCAAAACCATAATAAATCAATATTTGGCATTGACTTTGACTTTGGATTCAAATTCACAGACATGAATTTAAAAAAAAGAGACTATTTGTTGTTAAATTAACATTGAAGTCAATTAATTAGTTTAAGTTTAAAATGTCGGGTAAAATTGAGAGTTACGACCTACGATATGGAATTGGTGAAAAATGTAACTGGGGCCTAAATAAAAATTGCGCATTTTATGTTTCGACGACACAACGTTGCGTTCCTTTCGTCGGTCGTAGAGTTCGTATGGGCAATTTGCATTGTCTGATATATTTAAATTAATTTTAACAGGTGAAAATTTCGTTCTCGCTTCGAACGTTATTTGGGGAACACATTATCAAATATGTTTGACATTAAATAAAAAAAATCATTAAAGTTGACACACACATATCAATGTTACACATATGAAATCTGTTCGACATTTATGTATAGCGTGTACCCTCTGATCGATGGCAGCAAAATTTGTGACACAATTATTTGGCAATGATATTTTATTTGACGTTAAACAGATTTGTCAATCTTATCAGATAATGTGTAGACACCCTTATTCAAATAAAATGCACGATTGGATCGCACGTTCTTGCTCCTATGATCGATCACATTATATGCAAAAGATTTTTAATGGAAACGCATAAAAGTATTTTTAGTGTGGTTTTTCACTTAATTTTTTATATATATAAAAATTCATAAATTTTTTCTTAAAAAAAATTGGTATGAACATTTTAAATATTTAATAATATAAATTTAAAAACAAAATTTCAGAAAAAATCACCCACCCGTTTTCAAAATATTGAATTTTCAAAAAAAAAAATATTTTTTTTTTCAAAAATTAAAAAAAAAAAAAACTGTTTTTCGAAAATTTTTAAACGCAGTATTATTAACAATTTGAAGGAGATCCTGTATATAAATTTTGATCGAAATTCGTTGAGCCGTTTATGAAAAAGTCGAAAATCAATAAAATTGTTGTATGGCAAGTCGATAATAACAAAATATTTTTAATTTTTTTCGGCCAAGATCGTTGAAGCCGTTTTTGAGATAATTAAGATGGTAAAAAAATTTGTATGGCACGTACCGTTATTTTTGGGGCTAAAACAACGATTCAAAAATATATTTTGGACAATCACCTAAAACGCCTAAGCACCAAGTTTGAACAAAATCGGTTTAGCCGTTTAGGCTATAGGTCCACAGACAGACAGACAGGCCGACGGAATTGCGGGACCCACTTTTTTGGTGTTCTCTATGATCGTAATGTCATGTTTGACTGTTAGAAATAATTTTTTTCTTACGAATACATGACATGCCTTATGGTACCTATAATCGCAAGTAAAAATTTTGTGAGTAATAAATTTGATTTTCAAACCATCAATCATAGGGTACACACTATAAACGGCAAACAGAGACCGAATACGTTGCGAGTGCGACCTAGCCTCGAATATGAAAAATAAAAAAAATCCCTCTCAAGTTCACGAACCTTCTAAAACACCCCTTAATAAATTCGCCAACAATTTAAAAAAATTAACGTAATAAATACACGAAACCTTCATCTGCTATTTTTAAGCACGTGCTGAGATTAGGTACTATAGGCAAGTTTTGCATTTGGAAAAAAATCGAATTCGAGATTTTAATCAAAGTTGACATTACGATGATATAGAACACCAAAAAAGTTGGTCCTGAAATTCCGTCTGTCTGTCTGTAGAATGATCTACAGCCTTTACGGCTAACCCGATTTTGTTCAAACTTGGTGTTTAATCGTTTTAGGCGATTGTGCAAAAATAGGTTTTTGAATCGTTGTTTTAGCCCCAAAAATAGCCGTACTTGCCATACAAATTTTTCTACCATCTAAATTATATCGAAAACTGCTCTAACGATTTTGATAAAAATTGGTGTGTGTATTATTTTGGATATGGTCTACATTTTGGGCAAACATTTGTTTTAAATATTTTTTTATTAACAGTACCTTCCATACAACCATTTTATTGATTTTCAACTTTCTCATAAACAGTTCAATGGATTTCAATCAAAATTTTTATACAGGAGCTCTTTAAAATTCTAAAAAATACTGCATTTCAAATTTTTCGAAAAATAGTTTTTTGGATTAAAAAGAATATATTTTTTTTTTGAAAGTTCAATATTTCAAAAATGATTGGACGATTTTTTCTGAAATTTTGTGTTTGAATTATTTTACTTGTTTACAAAAAAATTAAGAATTCTTATATATAAAAATTAATTGAAAAACCATTTTAAAAATAAATTTAGCGGTTTCCATTTAGAATCATTCGCATATAATGTGATAGAACATAGGAGCAAGTACTTCCGATCCAGTCGTGCATTTTATTGCTTGGCTCAGCTTACTACTTTACGTTAAGTGGAGTAATGAGAGCGGATTATTATTCATCTCACTTTGACAAAGTTAACTTTTATTAAAAATCGCATTAGTGCAAAAGCATTCTTGGATCACAAGGGTATATAATTAAACTAACTTGACAAACAAAAATTGTTCAGTTAGGAATTTATCTTAATCGACATTTTCGATTGAAGAAGGACAAATTATAAACTTATTCAATAATTCATCTGGTTTATGGAATAATCAATATTTATTTTAGAAGTCCTTAAAGATATTACTGATTTTATTGACGTAATAGGTTTCAAATAAATAAAGCTTAGAACGAAGCAAACATCGAAATTCAAAAAAGTTCCAGTTTCAGATAATCACTTAAGATACTGAACCTGAAGTACCAAGTTTGCAGAATATTGTTGTAGCGACCTAGGCTATAAATCGAGCTACAGACAATCGAGTTCTATTGTATTTTTGATAGTATGTTTGCTAGGGTTGGCAACGAGACTTTTGCTACCCTCGTCTCGGTCTCGCCAAAATATTAAAATTTCAGTCTCGTCTCGGCCTCGGTCACATCCTCGCATAACCAAGCCACATCTCGCTCTTGGTCTCGCCTTTTTTTCGTGAAAATTTAAATGTGCAGTCTCTTCTCGGTCTCGGTCTTGGTCTCATCCTTAGTTTTGGTTTCTTTCGTTTTTTTTTTTGGTAATAAAAAGATGTAAGATAAAACGAGTGTTCAGATTAAAAAAATGTTAATTAGTAGAAGTTTTTTAATCCATTTAAATCGGAGCCATCCCTCAATCGATTTGGACAATTTATAGCGCTTGATACGTGGGCAACAAAAAATATTTTGACGTTTCGATAATATTTTCTTTCCAAGTGTATCCCAAAAGTCTTAAAGTCACGGCGATGTCAAAGCGAAGGTAAATAAAACAGACTTCGCAACAGAATAATTTATATTTTGTCTCGAACTTGAATCATTCATCATAAAATTACCACAACAACACCGCCTCAGAGAAAAATTCAAGTGCTCGATAGTCACAAAAATTTATTTTATTTTGATCCACTAATTTTTAAGAATATCAAATAATAAAAAAAATAATAATGTTTCTTCACTTTGCTTGAACTATATGAACTAAATCTCTTCCCTTGTTAAATTTAGGTAATAAAACCGCCCTAATTTTAAACGAGACATCAGCCTCAAGGGTGCAGATGAATATATACATTTTACATTATACCCTATCCAGCCCAAAAAGTTTTGGAATCCGGCCAAAAGATTAATTTCGTGATTTGTTTTGTATGTGTATATGTTGTTGATTTTTTTTTTTTGTTTGTCTACTGCATTGCATGAACTTTTAGCCAGAACAACTTCGTTTGTCTGTAAAACATAATATTGAATGTGAAAATTATACACCAGGTTTTGCATTACAATATTCCTATTTTCAAATATTTATTTATACATATCTAATTATAAAATCCAGACAAAAGTATATTTTAATGAAATAGAGATGGAATGTACAAAATAAATTGCAAATTAAATGTCATTGTCTTCTAAAAGCACTTATGTATAAGAGAGCCTTTAAAGGATATTCGGAAAGTGTTTGGACTTTGAAGGGTGAAAATGATGTTAAATTATTTTCCGCTTCGAAAATAACTTCAAAGCCAAATATCATTACTCCAGTAAAGGGACAAGTACATATACTTAAGGAACGGTGTGATTCTTGAAAATAATAATTACAGTAAGAAGGATACTGCAATTGAATTATGAAACAACGTGATGTCATACCTACAACTAAATAAATTAAGGGATGGATACTTTAAGGATGTAAAGGACTTTTACTCGGAATGGAAAAATGGACTGCGTGGCGTAAAACTTAGATGTATCTTATACAATTTTGATTTACTATCTCAATGTGCGTTTTTATCTGTTTACTCGTATCGTATTATGTCACCCCAATATTGCGTTACAACATTACCGATTCAATTCCTTTCTAGTTCAGTAAATATGAAAGCGATACTAAATATATGTAATGTTGTAATGGGAATGCTCTGTGAAAATTCCTTTTTACAAATATGTAACAAATATCTATCTTTATGTAAATGCAGCATTTGTTTCAATATAAAGAAAGAGATATAAATTCTTTAACAGATGTGCTTAATGTGGTTTCTTTACAACCCCAATTTTGTGAAACATAGAAAATTATGTAAAATACATACTTTTTCCATTGAAAATACTAACAAAAACTATTTTAATGTGGGGTGGACAATTTATCGGATGGAATTTTTGTTTCAATTTGAATTAGACCTGAGTAATGTGAGACTTCATGCTTCTTCAAAATATCCATGTCCTATATTTTAAATTTAACATAAATGTAGAATAGGAATAATTTTGAACTGATGTTTCCATATTTTACACATTTTTGATAAGTAAGAGAAGACAGAAATAATTTAAATAATTTCTCTCTAAATATGAAAATAGATTTTCTCACATATTTATTTTCCTTTTAGGTGGGCCCTATAGTTCAGGGGTGGATTTGGCTTCTACTGAGAAACGTTTTCATAAAAATCGATATCCTTTATCACAGTTTTCAGGTTCGTGTTTCATAAGCTACTAGGAGACAATTTGCAAATTATTTGGAGCACACGAAAAAATTAGCAAACGTGCAGAAAATTTATCCATTTTACTGTACTGTATATCTGTAAAAAATACGCCTTGAGACAGTTTGCAACTCCTTTGCCAAAATTCGAAAAAAAAAGTATTCGCACATGATATGACAGCAAATAGTATGGCAAATTTTGAAGCACATTTACGAAATGTTCACACGATTTCATTCTATATTGTCAATCGTAAAATTGCGAGCATGAAATTTAATTTTTGAAAATTTTAATTATGCGAATCTGTAAACTATAAATTTATATCATAATTGACTTGCGAAGGACGTTTTAAATTTGAATTAAATAAAATCTTAGATCGATATCTGCGTACTTCTGAAAACCCCGAATCGCGAATCCTATAGTGTTTCATTTTATGTTCGCAAATGTTTTCGATAGACGGAAATGTTCGCAAATTGACAAAAATGATTTTTACTTACTTGCGATATAGTTGCTGTAAGGCCAAGTTTTGCATTCGAAAAAAAAAATTTAACTCGAGATTTTACCAAAACTTGACATTTCAATGATAGAGAAAACCAAAATGTGGGTCCCGCAAT
Source organism: Philhelius pedissequus (assembly GCA_910595825.1). Classification (NCBI taxonomy): domain Eukaryota; kingdom Metazoa; phylum Arthropoda; class Insecta; order Diptera; family Syrphidae; genus Philhelius; species Philhelius pedissequus. The sequence goes on from OU343162.1 coordinate 46,844,001, forward strand.
TTCATCCGTCTGTCTGTCTGTGCAATACTGTTTAGCCTGAACCGCTGAATCTATTTGCTTCAAACTTTATATTTAAGCGTTTTAGGTGATTGTTTCAAATAAATTCATGAATCGTTTGTTTAGACCTTAAACCAACGGTCCCTGCCATATTATTATTGGATTAATTGTCGTAAATTTGTCGTGAAAGAAAAAAGATTGTCGCGCTTGTTTTTGTAAAAATAACCCATGGTAATGCTAACTTGACAGTTAAGCTAGCATTACCACTCCTCAAAAACGGTGTAAATGAAGTCAAAAAATAAAAATGGGTACGCCATTAACTGTCGTAAATTTGACGTAAACAAATTGTTCGAGCGCCTTTTTCTAACAGAAAACGGCCTTTTACTATGGCCAATACCATAAAGTAGGAGTTTTCACTAAATATAGCACTACCATACCAAAAGTACGAGTATTTGTTTAACTACTAAAAGGGTGTTTCTTGATAGAAAAAGGCGCACGACAAATTATTTGATTATACAACTTATTCAAGGACGTCGAACGGCAATTGTTTAAACAAATTGTATTGCAAAAAAAGTAGTAAAACACATACTTTCAGTATGGAAATGCTAGATGAAAAATCGTGGTTTAGCTGGTAATCTTTTAATTATAAAAAAAAAAAACTGAAGCGAATTTTTGTTTCGTTATTGATTTACGACAAATTTACGCCAATCAATGGCACATCCCTTTTTCTTTACTTCATATACAACATTTTTGAGGGGTGGTAATACTCACTTGACTGTTAGCATTACCAGGGGTTATTTTAAAAAAAAACAAGCGCGACAATCTTTTTCCTTTCACGACAAATTTACGACAATTAATCCAATAAGAGTTTTGAAGAATTTTGAAGTGGTAGTGCTAACTTGACACACATCATTTTTTTGATTTTCGTATTTCGATACAAATTTTTGTATAGGAGATCTTTCAAATTCTAAATAATATTGCATACCTAAATTTTCGAAAAATATTTTTTCGGTATAAAAGAAAAATATATTTTTTTTTTTGAAAATTCAATATTTCGAAAACGGTTTGCGGTTATTTTTTAAAATAATATTTTTAAGCTTATATTATTAAAAACAATTTTTTTTAGAAAAAAATTAAAGAAATGTTGTACATACAAATTTAGAAATAAAACGATTTAAAAATTTATTTAACCGTTTCTACGAAGAACCTTGTGGCTACGATCTGATCGGACATAAGAGCAAGTACGTAATATCCAGTCTAGCATTTTATTTTATTAAAATGTCGCAAACACATCTCGACGGATTTCGTTCTCATTATTTCGCAATGTTTTTACTTGTCGAAAAAATTGCGTATTCACTCTTTGACGGATCAAATTTTTTTTACACTTTATTATACTGAAGTTGCCTGTTAAAATTATGTACAGTCGAATTCCTCTAATCAAAAATTTTACGGTATATCAAAATAATTTCGAGTTGAACAGGTTTTTGGAAAAATTCTTATAAGACGAATTCAGAGCTTGTATTACTGTTTAAAAGCCTTACTTATATAAATGAGAGGTTACAAAATTTCCTAAAAAAAATTTTTTTAGAAAAAAATTAAAGAAATGTTGTACATACAAATTTAGAAATAAAACGATTTAAAAATTTATTTAACCGTTTCTACGAAGAACCTTGTGGCTACGATCTGATCGGACATAAGAGCAAGTACGTAATATCCAGTCTAGCATTTTATTTTATTAAAATGTCGCAAACACATCTCGACGGATTTCGTTCTCATTATTTCGCAATGTTTTTACTTGTCGAAAAAATTGCGTATTCACTCTTTGACGGATCAAATTTTTTGTACACTTTATTATACCGAAGTGGCCTGTTAAAAGTATGTACAGTCGAATTCCTCTAATGAGACATCTTACGGTATATCAAGTTTATTTCGAGTTAAATCGATTTTTGAAAAAAATTCGTATAAGAGGAATTCAAAGCTTGTATTACTGTTTAAAGGAGAGGATACAAAATTTCCTAAAAAAAATGCTTTATTTAAACATCATAGTATTTTCTATTCTAAAAGGACAGTGTACAACGTTTTTCATTTCAGTAGAAGGTTATTATCCAAATTGAGTTTTAAATATCATACTTTTCCGGCTTTTCATTTCGGCTTCTATTTCTTTTCAAATAGTTTCGCGATCTCTTATTTCTGTACCGTCATTGACTTCAGCCTAATTCTTCCAATTGGAACACAATCTAAGCTCTCGACTCAAAGGGATTGAAAATATGCAGACAATACAGAAAATGTATTAGAATTATAGGGAACTAAAATGAAGATCAACTAAACCCAATTTTTCTTGACGAAGAGAACCTTGTCTTGTAACCTTTCACGGTTCCAAAGAAATTGACAACATTTTTGAGTCCTTTGACATATTTGTTATAAAGCTTTTAATCTTCTATGGTTTCGCAAATTAAGTAGTAAATCTAATATCATCAAATTTAACTTTTCCAATTCAAAGAATTTCGTTAGATAATTAACCGTCGAATTTTCTACATAATAATAAAGAGGTTCCGCAGGGTTCCGTTGTTTGGCCACTTTTGATTTTTTCAAAATTTTATTTAATCTTAATAAAAATTCCTCTACAATATTCTTGTGGAGGCCAAAACAAATAAAAGTTTCTTTCTGATTGTGGTTAATACCCTGTAAAAGCCAAACTTATAATTATTTGTATAAAACCTTTTGAAATTTCCTAATTTCCTGAAATCGATACCACAAGAGATTTAGGAATTGAGTTAATAACAGGAAATCTGTATAGAATAATCATAAGATCTATTCAATTTGAAAATAATAAGTAATATTAAATTGAAAAAACTACTTAGTTATACAGGAAAAAAGATAACATTTTAAGTCGCAAGTTTAAACAAAATCATTGTAACCTTAGTTTTGGCTTGGTGGAGACTGATTCTACCATTTTATGTGCCCTTCTTGCCAATTCAAATTTTTTTTTAGTTTTCTTTTTCTTTCTAAATATTGACAATTTTAAGCCACTCTAATTCCAACAAGATTATAACACTCAAACACACAAAGAACTATCTTCTACGTGCGACTCAGTCGTGCATTTTAGTTTTGTTGAATGTAAATATAGCATGTCCTTATAGAAATGAAATAATTTCCCTTAATTATAGAAACCATCTTGCCGAAAATATCTCATATTGAGGCACAATCATAAAATAAGAAGCAACCCTGAAACGTGCCACGAACAAATTATGACACCTCAGCTCCACCAATTGTTCTTAAATTTGTCATAACTTCAAGCACGCTCTCATAGCAAGGCGTTTCTTTAGAAGACATTTCATTTGACAGCCCAAAAAAAGAAAAAAATTGCTAATTGATAGATACGTGAGATACTGGGATAAGGAAACAGCTTTCATTCTGTCGCATTACCAAATGGAAATGTGACACAATAGCGACGAAAATATCTTCTGCTTTTACCAACAAATGAAAATGTAACAAAAGTGAAATGAATATATACATTATGTATGTAGATATTGCTTAGCTAGAATAATAAATGTCTCGAACAAAAAAAATTAAATCAGCTTAAAACGGGAATCGTAGTAGTACGTAACGCATATTATATATGTAGCTTCAAAGTTATAGTTTATTAATAAAATATTTCAACTGATGCAACAACAACAGAATATGCGTTAACTTTTTTTTAACTCGATTCATTCATTGAATTTAAAACAATTAATTTTATTTCAATTAAATAAAAAAAATTATACGTACAATAAAAATCAATTAGGTAATGTGGGTTGGCAAATAAATGTTGTTGATTGATTGTTGCGTCTGATTTTAAAATCAATTTATAAATGATATCAACATTTTGTTGTTCCAAACAAAAAACGAACATGAACAATTAATTCAGTTTGAATAATTTAATTTACATAAATGACGTAATTAATAGTGCTGAAGTTAAGTTCCCAAATCAAATCAATTTTAATAATTTTCTAAGGTTTAAATAAACTGGGTCATTTTGTTTCCCGAACGAACAGGTGAAACTTAGAATGCAGTTAATAGTATATTTCCTAGGGAACACCAAGTTGGAGGTGATTTTTTTTACCTTCAAAGTTCTATTTCAAAGCTTGCTTCATCTACTTTTAGTAAGAAAAAGCTCAGAGCAATAAAGGTCGCCAAAACTGTTTTTAATGTAACAACATCGAAAAAATAATTGTCACTTCCATACAAATTATCGATAACAGAGACTTATGTCGTACATAGCTGTGCTCATTGACGTTCTGAACTGTTCTTCCAAACGAAAAATAGAACTTAGTGCTGTTCAGTGAGAAATGTTCGGTTCTTAATTGTTCTGTTTGGTCTATATTGAAGTTCTCTAGAACAAACTTGTACAGTATTGTGTGTTTTCATTCTATGTCCCTGTAAATTTTGTTCTTAAATGTCAATTCTTAGTCCATCGCTAGACCACCGTCTCCGATGGTCTAGCGAAGGATTAAGTTAGTAAACGTCAAATACCTGGAATTGTGTTTAGTATTAGTCCACGGACTAAGTCCTAAACCTTCCCTAGTCCATGTTTGTTAATTTGGGTGTAAATGCTTAAAAAAAATTACTTTTCGGCTTTGGAAAAATACGATTTTAGAGCTTTTATTGATAATATTTCAATGAAAATGTTCTACACACCTTAGAATATATTTTGTTACTTATTTGTTAACTAATAAATTTTCAAGTTTTATCAAAGGTTGTCTAAGAATTTTTTTTTTAATTGAAATTAAGGTAGGAGCATATAATTTTTACGTGCTTACATATAAGAGGTGGAATAAAATAATAAAATAAACGCTCTTGACCCTTAAATTTGTATCAACAAAGCTGTCAAGGCTGCGTTAGTATTTTGCTTGGACACAGGCCTTGACCATTCTGGAAACAATTTAATTATGACTTCAGAGTCTTAACGCATTACCTACCAATAAATCGATAAAAACAATGAAAAAGGAGTGATGACAGGGGTTAGATAATGCACGCCATCCATTTTGTGTACTTATTAATGGATTTCTAATTTTAGCCCAATTTCATATCCCTAACTGAATAATTACCATTAAAGTCTCCAAATTGTTTGTATCCTCACTTTATCACAGCTCGATTGTTACCAAAGAAAAACAGTCAAATAATTACAAGCAATTTTATTCAGTTTTTGTATGATTACATACTTGTTTTCAAAGCAATTTTTTTGTCTAATTTAATGACTTTGAATGACCAACAACAACTTGAGTGTGCTACCACCAAGTTTTTCTCAATTATTTTTGGCTGGAATTATAGCTATTTCACGACTTGCCAAGGTCGATCATCAGAATCCTTTGCTCTAGTGGTGCTGGTCTACTTTTTTCATTTTGATTGAAAAACTTCTTGTGCCTTCATCGTATATTGAACCATGACCAAGCCAACGCATCACGCTACCTAGCCCACATGATCAGATCCAACCTAATGCAGGTTTTTCTGTTTATCAATTGCATTGAAACGACTAACGGCTTTTATTAGCCACACAAGTTTTATTACCATCAATTTTTATTATTGTTCTTGTAGTTGGGTATACCTTCTATGTTTTAGTTGACTGAGCAAATTGCAATTTCTAACCAAAACACGTCTATATCGTTAACGGAAGTAGCTCTCTAAATCAAATGTCAAAAACTCAAAACACAACTCTCCACAATACATTTATATGTGCCTAGCCTATACATATATTTAGTTATTTATTCTAAAATCTAAATGATTATCTGACATGTTTTTATACTTGAAACATACATACATATGTCCATACGTACATATTCCAGAAAAGTGGAATTTTAATCAAAAATGGTGTGAATTTCAAATAAACTATATAAACACCCTTAAATCCTCTCGACATTATTTATTTATTTAATTTCACCTAGAGCGAAATTCCATTGCGGTCGTTTGGCCTAAATAAATAAACAAATGCAAAACGAAAATGTCCAATCGAATTGTAGTTTAGGGAGAGCAATGAATTTTATTCGACTGGACTTTAGCTCCTATAGTGCATCAGCCACCATTTGACCAAGCACACCATACACAGACACAATGGCAATTTTAATAGTTTTTCATTTTATTTAATTTATTTTTTTTTTGCTGGCAGGTACGAGTAGGTGTGTGTGTTTTCTATCGGAAAAAGTTCATTCGGCCTCGTTGTTTTAAAGGGAAATAATTTATTTTGTCCTTTTTTGTTATTGTAATTTCTAGGAAATCCGACATTCAGCTTAATAAATTTGAGTTTTAAAGAAACAGAAATGTGATTTCTTTAAGTTTATTTTCTTTTGTGCGGAATTCTGGCCTTAGATGAACTGAACGAAATTGGGTACCTGAAGTCTTGATTTTTTTTAAATCTTAACTGAAGGGTGCGCCAAATAACTTTTTTTTTGAAAATGCTATACAAATAAAACTGAATATTTTCTCAAAATTCTTTTTTTATTTGAAAGTACAATCCTTCCGGTTAATAATGGCAAATAATTTCATTCAAATGGTTGCCTCGGCTGGCCATGCAGTAGTCTACACAATCGGTCCAATTTTTAAGCACATTATCGATTGTGTGCACGAATATTGTCCTTTAAAGCATCAATTGTCTCTGGCTTGTTGGCGTAACACTTATCTTTTACGCCACCCCACAAATAATAGTCCAACAGTGTCAAATCGCAGCTCCGAGGTGGCCAAACGACATCAGCTCTGCGGCTGATAATGCGATCTTCAAAAACCTGGCGCAAAACATCGTGTGTAGCTTCGGCTGTGTGGCACGTAGCGCCGTCCTGTTGAAAGCAAATATTGCCAATATCCTTCTCTTCAATTTTTGTGAACAAAAATCCGTTCAACATGGCCCGATAACGATCGCCATTGACTGTAACGGCCACTCCTTGTTCATTTTCGAAGAAAAATGGCCCAATTATGCCTCTGGACCAAAATCCGCACCAAACAGTGACTCGTTTTGGGTGTATCGGCTTTTCAATGTATGCGTGCGGGTTTTGTGTGCGCCAAATGCGACAATTTTGCTTGTTTACATACCCGCCAAGATCAAAATGAGCTTCATCTGAAAAGATTTTTTTTGGCAAAATCGGCATCTTCTCTAAGTCGATCGCAGGCCCACTTAGCGAAGCGAAAACGCATTGGATGGTCAGTTGGCTTCAACTCCTGAACCAATTGGACTTCGTATGGCGTCATACCAAGGTCTTTATGCAAAATTTGTCTCAATGATGTCTCCGAAATGTTCAATTGTTGAGAACGACGGTGAATTAATGTTGATGGCGCTTCACGCACACTTTCTGCCACAGCAGCAATATTCTCGGGTGAACGAACTGTTTTTGGCTTTTCACGCTTTGGTTTATCGATAAGGATGCAAGTTTCTTTCACTTTTTTCACAAGATAACGAACATACGGAGCTGACGGTGCTTCTCTTCTTCCAAAATCCGTACGCAATTTTCGCACACATTCTGCAACATTACCATGATTTTCAAAGTAATGTCGCAATATTTCCCAGCGTTGTTCAAGCGTATACACAACCATATTTGTTCAGCGGAAGGATAATACTAATTATCTGTCAAATCAGACATGGTAAGTGTTACCATTCACGAAATAAGCACTAGTTGAAAAAAAAAAACGTTAGATGGCGGACCCTTTATTATATAAATAAGAAACAATTATTACTTATGTCACGGTTAATCTCAGAAAGTATTCAACCGATTTACTTGAAACAAATTTCTTAATTTTCCTTATTCTTTTAAGCATGTCTTATGATATTTTTTATTTGTTAAGTATATGTGTTTAATTAGATTATTAACTTTAAATAAAAAATCGTACATTTTTTTGTTGAAGTTGATCAGCATATTCACTTACGCTCTTAAACCGGCTTGATATTTTACAAAACTGAAATTTTTTATATGAAGTCCATAGTTTTATGCAAATTTTAAGACCTAAATCATTTCCTGCATTAACTGCACTTATAAGCTGAGAAATTAATGTATTTACAAATTATATATTTATTAAATGTTTGTATTTTTTCAGCTATGCTTTGTTCCATTTCATTATCGTTCCGTATTTGTTTAAATTTACTTTTTTTTATTTGCTTCTGAATTTCTGTATACTAAATTGTTCGCTCATCGATAACGTAGGAAGAGAAAGTATTTATACACATATTCAAAATTAAACATATATGTTTTAATTTTGAATATGTGTGTAGTAAAGGACAGAATTAGTAATAAAGCACATATAGAAGCCGTTAATACAGTTTTAAAAGATTTAAGGTCTTCTTCATCGAAGCTTATGTGTGGATTAACAATGGTTTTTTTTTGGAGATTTTCGTCAAACGATGCCAATTATTCCCAAGGGGACTCGGGCTGATATCATAAAAGCTTGCCCTAAATCATCTTTTATTTTGAAGAGTGTCCAAAAACTTCAACTTCAGACCAATATGAGAGTAGAGCTTACTAAAAGCACTGACAGTACTGAGTTCGCATCTATTCTGCTAAAAATTGGTGATGGAAAATATACTATCTCAGGCTCAGATAATATAATTCAATTCCACGAACTTTTCGGAAAAAAACGTTCACAACACACAACAACTTATTCAGTGCGTCTATGGAGACTTGAACTCCTTGCAATCGATACCGTTTTCTTGTGTTTTTACGAAAGAGCTATTGTGTCACCAAAAAATAGTTCAGTGGTTGAAATAAATAACCATGTGCTCCTAATTTTAAAAACAGAGTCATATCAATACAAAGCAATTGACAGTGCTGTCGATGACAATGACATAGTAAACTACCGTCAAGAATTTCTCAATTCTCTCAATCCTGCAGGTCTTCCTTCCATCGTACCAATTGAATTTAAAAGTTGGCACACCGATTATGCTTATAAGAAATCTCAGTCCCCCAAACCTATGCACCTAACACCTCTAAGTCAAAAAGCTTTGCAAAAATGTAATACAAGTTCAAATTCTTACCGGAGCTGCTTTAGGAACTCATGCACTTATTCCCAGGATACCAATGATACCAACAGATCTTCCCTTTCGATTCAGACATCTACAGTTTCCAGTAAAACCATGCAATAAAGCTCAGGGTCAATCATTTCCATTCATTGGGATAGATCTCAGAGAAAATGTTTTTCCCATTGTCAACTATATATTGCACTTTCAAGAGTAGGCTCCAAAAATAAACGGGCTTTATTTCTTTATGAAAATGCTAAAATGGCTAATATTATATAAAAATTTATTATGTGCTAATATCTGTTTTTTTTTTTAAGAATTTATGGGGCAACATCAACTCTTTTATTAGGCTACGGCAGGATTAACCATATTATTAACTTTTTACTAAAAATATTACACCAATCATAGAAAAGGTCTTGGTTGATATAACATTTATAGTAAAATTAATTATTCTTAGCCTTTGCGAAGCAACGCGAGCACGGCTCTGCTGGTCATAAATATTTCTATTAATTTTCCTTTGTTTAAGGCTTTTGGATTTTGTATAACATTTTTTTTTCTTTTTGTTTTGCAGATGGTCCACAGATACAGGCGCCGAGATTTACGACGCAGCCCTCATCATCTGGCTCTATTGTGAGTGAAGGAAGAACGAAAATCCTGCAATGCCACGCATTAGGTAAGTTATACTACTAAAATCCTCATTTAATATCCAAATGTTCTTTGAAATGGTTAAATTGACTGATTTGTATAATATTTCTAGCGGGGGTTTGAATGAATTACTACAAATTAATGTAAGAATTAACTCAGCAACATTATGAGGATTTAAGAAAGGCTCTTGAAAAAAATATGGAAATATGGATTAGAGAAATGCTAGGAAAAATTGTCCACAGTAACATCACAAGAGGTTGACTTCAGAGATGTGTACTATCACTCTTGCTATGAAGCCTTTTATAGTGAATGAATTGCTAGACTAAACAGTCTTTTTTTGAGGGTGTATGATGCCTTAATTTTAGTGAGGACATTGTTATAATTGCCCTGGGCAAATTTGGAGAGGACAAGTTAGCCATAAAACTAACTGTCAACTGTCCTGGCGGATGTAAACAGAAATGTGTAAAAAGAAATCATGCAACCAAAATATTGATATCATGCCAGACAGCAAAGTTACTCTAAAAAGCACTAAAACAGTATACGATATATTCAACACTTCTGTGGGAGGTCGAAGGGACGAAGTGAGACATAAGTCCCACAAAAAATATTTGGACTTTTGTCCAACTATTACGTTTTTTTTTTGTTCTTGTGTGAAGTGTTTTTTGCAGTTAGGTTCACGGCGTACAAAAAGCTTGGCGCGTAATGCTGCCCCCCTGCAACCTCCCTGCTTGGCCCAATATAGGATTTGGTGTGGGTACAAGTTTAGGTATGTGCAAATTTTGTTTGGATTTGAAGATTTCTTTTTAAAAAGTTTCAAAAAAAAATTGCATATACCCATACTTGTACCCACCCCAAATCCTATATTGTGGTCAACGATGAGGGTTGCAGGGGGCAGCATGACACCCCTTACGCGGCGAGCCTTTTTAAATTTATTGCTTACGTTTGAAATCTATTTTATGTTTTGAATACTGATTTCAGAATGTGTCATGTGGCCATACTTATGTATGTTTTATAAAATTTGAGAGTTTTGTCCCATAAACACAAACAAAAGTTGCGACTTATGTCTCAATTCGGTCCCAATTTAGCTTTGTCCCGCCGAGGCGAGACATAAGTCCAAAAACTAATATTGGACTTATCTCCTTGGGAATTATGTCCCTGCGCGGAGTGGTCTTAGCTGGTTAAATTAACTTGTCAAAAACATAAGGTCACAGTTCATTGTATACCTGGGTACGTAGATCCAAGGGCTTCCAAGCTGCGACTTGTAAAACTAGAGTTAAGACTTACAACCGAAAGCGCCTTGCAACACTTCTCAGAATGAGCACAACCTTAGACCTATAGCGGTCTTCCTTACTGGGGCCTATAGCACAGAACAACAAGTCAACTAGTCAACAATTACTTATTCAGCTATGTTTCTTCAACAAGTGAAAATCATTTCTGTAACACAATAAAAACCGTAACAATTGTCAATAGAAAAAAAATTCCCTTCAGTTTGTTGAATCAGTTGAACAAGTTAATCTACCAAAATGAATATTAAAATTTCTGATGAAAAAAAAAATAAGTATTTATTGAAAATTTGACCTTTCTGATATATCCACAAACTGTCTTTTTGTGAACACCATGAACATCACCTATAACATGGTATTGAAATCCAGTTCCAAACCAATGTAAGGTGATCATTATTTTCTGCCTTAGACTTTGTGCTTTACTTTTATTAGTGGGGGAACGTAATTTGTGCTAGAGACTTTCGGTAAGATAGTCAACAACTTCTACGACACACGAAATTTTTGGGGTTCTATTTCGAAGTTTATTCTTTCCTTGAACGATTTTGCCTGTCCTTGGACCTCACTATCACTGTCCGATTCAGAATAAAACAAATATTTCACAAAACTCTAGGCCACTAAATAAATTCACAAGATCCGTCCGATGTAATCATTTAATTAACACTACTGCAAGTTTGTATTTCTAACTTGTTGGCTTTGAACTAGTCCGGAGCCGTCGGTTGAAATTTACCAACTATTCAACAAGTTTATTCTCTTTTTTAAACTCTTGTTGTTTCCACTTACGGAAACGGTGAAATAGTGAAATTCACCGCTTGTTGAATGAAGCCAAATCAATTGTTATAGTTCTTCTAAACTTGTTGTACCGTGTTACAGAAATTTTAAAAAGTTGTTGAATTTCACTTGTTTAACAAGCACTTTATGTATTGTGTTATAGGCCCCTGGTCACTGTAATCTAATATGGCATCTGAACAATCTTGACTTAGTGAGCATTAAAACGTGTATATTCTGCAATCTTCGGCGGAGATCGCTGGTCATATACTAAGGTAATGCTATTCACGAAAGGTACAAATATCTGTGACTTGCAAGAGAAGCTAAAGAACGAAATGCCTATATAGATTTGTGCCTGTGGACTTCTCATCTATACCTGAGGAATCATTAAATCAGGAATGTTAATACTTCTTCTGTTCCTATGGAGCAGTTTGGTCTGTCACAGCTACGGGAATGCTTTCCACAGTTGTAATCATTTCGGCTCCTCTTGTCTCATTTTGGTTCCAATTTCTACTTTGGCTTAATAGAGTTTTTGCTAAGTAGACTGCCCCTCGCCTCTTCATTAGGTATCCGAGTTAATTCAGTTTCAAGTTTGGACATGCTGTTAGGAGTATAATGTCTTTACTGACTTGATTTCTTTGTTTTAATTGCGAAACCTTATCTCTTTCCGCACTTTCTCCAATAGCTTTTATTTTCACCTGATGGAAAATTCAAGTTGACTGTACCATCGGTATTAGGAAATGTTGGTCTAAAGATGTTTTCCAACCAAAGAAAACCCCTTGATAGCATTATCTTTGCTTGTATTTTAAAGTCTTTGTCGAAATTATGTGTATTAAATTTGGACTCTCTTGGAGTGTCAAGAAAATATGTCGCTTTAGATCTGGAGATATAGTTTCTAAATCTAGATCTTATTCATTTTACGTTGTTTTCTACTGTAGGGCACGTTTTTATTCCTCCAAGTGATGAATTACATGTGTCTTACCAAAATACCTTACAATTCCATGATTTGTCTGCAAGTTTATTGAAAATCATAAGGGCATTTAAGGCTTTCCGGACTACCATCATCAACTCTCGTAATGCCCCTATTGGCAAACCCTTCAAAAGAAGAGATTAAAATCTTGAACATTTGATTTGACAAATACAATACAAAACCACATTATTTTTTCTTATTTAACGGGTTATCCATTTTGCGGTTTCAAAAGTAAACGTAAATAAATTTTATTATAAAGTGTGAACGTTGACATTATGCGTGAAACACTACATCATTTAAATGACCACCACGCGAATTGTTGCAAGCATCGATTCTTTTGAGGAAATTTTTGACCATTTTTTGACACATATTGTGCGGTATCTCAGCCATAACTTGACGAATGTTGGTTTTCAAGTGCTCTAGAGTTAAAGGTTTATCTGCATAAACACGTTCTTTCACGTGCCCCACAAAAAAAGTCCAGCGCTGTCAAATCGCATGATCTTGGTGGCCAGTTGATATCGCAACGACGAGAAATTACGCGGCCAGGAAATGTCTCTTGCAATAAAGCCATATTCGCTCGAGTTGTGTGGCATGTGGCACCGTCTTGTTGAAACCACATATTCTCCAAGTCGTATTCTTCAATAGCAGACACACAATAGTCGGTTATCATATGACCATAACGCTCCGAATTGACGGTGGCAGTCGTTCCATCGTCGTTTTCGAAGAAGTAAGGTCCAATCACACCTCCGGACCATAGAGCGCCCCAAACAGTGACTGTTTGTTGATGTAATGGCCTCTCTTCAATAACCTGAGGATTCCCAGAACTTCAAATACGACAATTTTGTTTATTAACATACCCACCATGTGAGAAATGTGCTTCGGCGCTGAAGAAAATTTTGTTCGAAAAATCGACGTCCAACGCCTGTTGTTCAAGCACCCATTCGACGTATCTACGACGTTATGAATGGTTAGCTGGCTTCAGTTGTTGTGTGAGCTGGACATTATATGGATGTAGGTGTAGATCCAAATGCAAAATACGCCATATTATGCCGTAAGACAGTACTTCCTGAGAACGACGAGGAATCGACACATTCGTCTTCGGCAACACTCTCACTTACAGCAGCGATATATTCAGTGGTACGAGCGAAACGATGATGCACAGGCCTTACAATATCTGTAACCAATCCAGGCTTTTCAAATGTCTTCATAATTTTGCCAATTGCTTGCGTAGTTGGACGATTATGTAAACCATAATCTCCTCTTAAAGCACGATATGAGGCTGTGGCAGAATCACCATTTTTGTAGTAGGTTTTAACAATTTTTATGCGTCGTGCGATAGTTAAGCGATCCATTTTCAGAAATGTCAGACTTTCAACTGAAAAAAAAAAATGGTTTAACAACTTAGTTTGACAGATGTCGAATTCCAGCCCTATACTTTTGAAATCGTGAAATGGATAACCCTTTATCATCATTAGGCTTGTTAACGTGGTATAAACAGTTTGTGCATTTATTTGAAGGAAATATATAAAAATGTAATTGCAATGCCTCTCCAAATAAATTGCCAACAAAATGTCAATAATTTTCACTTTATGTATTCTCATTAATTCAGTTACAAATAATTCATTAGCGATACCATAATTTTGCTTTGTTTATTTTGTTTTTGTTTTCAATTGCCTCCAAACTTCGATTGTTGGAAACTTTGTATAAAATCAGCATTTATGTTAATTTTTCAATTAAAACAATTTGAGTCGGCCGGGTGAGGTTCAATTTTAATTGTAAAATAGAAATATGTTCCTGTTTCTAATTATTAATTTATTCTAATTTAAAAACAGATATATAGAGTTTTTCGATCAAATCAATAATGGTCTTTACCTACGTATGTATTTTATTTTTAATTAATAAACTTGTTTGAATGATACATTGCGCGTATCTTCTTTGTATTCACTAATCTAAATAACACGAACTAAAAATATTTGTAATTTGATGGAATGTGAACACCAAAGGCGAACTTGTAGAGCTTTAAGATTTTTGTTGGGAGTTTAAAATTTGCATTCCAAAATGTTTTGACGAATAAAAGTAAACTTATCCTATGTACAAATTAAGCATCACTGTGTCGCACGAGCTTGTTCTAGCTGTTCAACGTTTAGTCATAGATTTGCTAGTTTACCTACATAGTTTCAAAATTTTCAATTTCTTCTAAATTTAGCTTCGAGGCTTTTTATATATACATCTTTTTGAAGGATACACAAATTACATTGGGGCCCAAAACATTAACCAACATTTTGTTAGCAAAAAAGTACGACAATCCTATGTAATTTGTTTGCCTAGTTAAAACAGTCTTCCTTTGACAATTTAGTTATTTGACTTGCCTGTCTACAGTTCAATTGAGTTGCAAGACTTGTAAATGAAATTGAAGAAAATCAAATGTTTTGATTTTGGTCAACGCGACCGCCAGGTGTTGTTTACGACCAATAATAATGGTACCTGACTCCAAAGCAAAATCAGTGCACTATTTTAGTGTGAATTTTGCTTCAAGAAATGTTTTACATAAAATATTTTTAACGATATCTGCCATAGAAACCTTTATTTGATTTTCGACTTCCACTTTAACGAATTAAGGGAATTTAAATCAAAATATTTATACCTTCAAATTCTAAATTATAAGAAAGCTTTTGGAACATATTTTTTTTGATTTTTGAAAAAAATATATTTGTTTTTTTTTTTTAAATTCAATATTTCGAAAACGGTTGCACATATTTTTTTTAAGTAATATTTTTAAATTAATATTGTTACTTAAAATTGCCATAGCCTAAACTACTGAATTGATAATTTTCAAACTTTTTTCTTAAGTGTTTTAGGTGATTGCCTCAAATAGATTTTTGAATCGTATTTTAGTCCGAAAAATAACAGTACCTACTTGCCATATAATTTTTCTACAAACATAATATTTCAAAAACGGCTCTAAAGATTTTGATTAAAATAAAATGCACGACTGTATCGCGCAAACTTGCTTTTGAGTTCGATCACATCGGTTTTTACTTAATTTTTTATATACCTACAAAATTTTAAAAATTTTTTTCTAAAAAAAAACTTGGTATTAAAATTTTAAATATGTATTTAAATATAAACTTAAAAAGAACATTTCAAAAGAAATCCTTCACCCGTTTTCGAAATATTGAATTTTCAACAAAAACAAAATATTGTTTTTTCAAAAATCCAAAAAAAAAAACATTTTTTGAAAATTTTGTTATGCAGTATTATTTATAGCTTAAAGAACCTCCTATGTAAAAAAATTGATCGAAATCCGTCGAGCCGTTGACGAGAAAGTTCAAAATAAAAAAATATTTAAAAAAAAAAATTTACCAAAATGTAGACTTATCATAGCAGTGCACATTTTTTTATATCAAAATCGTTAGAGTCGTTTTCGAGATAATTCAGACGGTAACAAAAATTGAATGGAAGGTACCGTTAGTTTTGTACAAAACAAAAAAAAAAACAAACGATTCACAAATCTATTTTAGACAATCGCCTAAAACCCTTAAATACCAAGTTTGAAGAAAATCGCCTTACAGCTGAGGCTGTAGAGCGTTGTACATACACAGACAGACATTCGGAATTGCGGGCCCCCATTTTTTGGTGTTAATGTCAAATTTGATTAAAATCTCGAGTTCGATCTTTTTCCCAATGCAAAACTTGCCCTATAGTACCTATTTATGTACTATATCACAAGTAAAAAAGTGTGTACACTACCTTAGGTTTAGTCTGCATATTGATTCAAATTTTTTTTACATATTTTGTTTTTTTATTATCAAAACCTACCTGCCATATAAATATTTTTTTTTTTTATTTTATACTTTCTCATTCGGATTTCGATCAAAATTTTTATGCAGAGGATCTCCAAATTCTAAATAATACTTCATACCAAAAATTTCGAAAAAATATTTTTTTGGATTTTTGACAATTCAATAGTTTGAAAACGGGAACGATTTAAAAAAAAATTATTATTATAATTAAAATAATTTAAGAATTTTTGTTTATAAAAAATAAGTAAAAAAATAACTTTCAAAATGTAATTAGCGTTTCTAATAAGAATCTTTTGCATACGATGTAAACGAACATAAGAGCAATTTTGTACGACACATTTGTCACTTCATTTCATTAATAATTTGCACAACAATGTTGGACAAAGTTCAAAATACCTTTAGTTAAAATACGTATACGTTTTTGAGAACAAATTTAAAAATAAAATAAAAACAAACGTAAAATTAAACCTCTTAAATTAAAAGATGTTTGACGCGTCTTTGATATCAATAAATTTATAAAGGGGCAGTCAGTTTCTTCAGGTGGGTCCATGGTTATCCGTCTAACAAGTTACCATGTTTTATTTTGGCTCTAGACTTCACTATTTATTTAGATAAATTCTAGGTTTTTTTACGTGGCGAACTTAACCTGATTCATTTAAACATAATATCGTGTTAATGTTCTTAAGTTAAATTCATATACGAATAAGTAATTGTATGGAATAGAATTCAATTTAACCTAAAAATCATGTTGATTTTACATTTTGAAAGATATAATTATATTGTCCATTGAGCTGTAAAACTATTATTTAATATTGTTGATTCTATCTGAGGTCTGCTTTAATTTTACATTATATCTGTTTATATTAACTCAAGCAAACAGATGAACAGGTTGGTCACTGGTAATTTCGTCTTACATAGCAATCTATCGTTGGGTGTTGTTACTTTGTTAAATCTAGATAAGTGGATCAACTTAAATTGAATTAAAACACAAAGAAAAGCCCATCAATCAAAGCGACTGCTTTTGGTTTTTCAGTTTGATAACTTTGTAGACTTTTGAATAGAATCAGTGTTGTTCCTCTACGTGTCGACTTTCATTGTCTACATTTCAACGTAGACTATCGGTCGACAACGTCAACAATTTAGATAATATTTCGACAATGTTGACAATATGTCGACAATGTAGACAATATGTTGACAATGTAGCAATAAATTTTACATCTTAATTCTCACAAATAAAATCAATTTGAAATGGCTTTGCTACAACGATAGTCACGTGGTTTTAACATTTTACATTTAAGTATAAGTTTCAAGCAATAAATAAAAATATTTGCTTCAAAAATAAAAGTTTAAAACGCGTGGTTGCGATTAAAATGTCTTGCCCACCAAATATCTCTTGGTGAAAACCAATAATAAATACTCAGCTCTTTGCACAGTGTTCAACAAAACTCTGAAAAAAACTACTGAAAACGGTCTTCGCAGACACAGGTAATGGAAAATGTTATTATTATTTAAATATTAGCTCAAAATTTTAAACACTGAAACCCTACTCTAAATGAGTTTTAAAATGAGAGTCGACTTTTTGATTACTTTAAACGACAAAAAGTATACTTTCACGTTAAAAGGTAGTCTAACTTAAAAAAGAACAAATCGCTTCTTTATCTTTCTTAAACTATACTTTTTCTATTTGAAATTTGTCATTTCATAACAGAAAATGAAAGAAAATTGTTTTCTGAAGAAGAAGTTTATAATATTTTTGAATATTTTGAGCTTTTTAGAAAGGCAAACGGAAAATAAAGTCCGAGCAAATCCGTGCGAAGAACTTTTTTTCTTCAAGATACCGATTTGAAAAAAACACCGGTTTCATTTTTAATTAAAAAAATGTACGTCAAAGGAATTCATTCAATTCCGTTGGTGAATAATTTGTTTCTATATATCTTTATATAAATCTTTTTCTGAAATATTATAAATCTTACCTTTTACTCTACTCTATCTTGTAAAAAAAGGTGAATTCAACATAAGTTTGATTAGCGTTGTCATAAAGATCTTCTTTAATTAGAAGAGTCGTTCAGTGTGTGTTAAAATTAAGACAGTGTTTGACAAGGCTGGCAACGAGACGACTGCTTTAACTAGAATTTTATTTATTCTCTAAACGAGGACTATTTAAAATTTTGCGCCAGTATCTTTTCATAAAATATTGAAATCGGACAAAAAAATAAATAACTCCAAATTATGTGAGAAATTAGTCAGTTTTTGGCATTTTTTAATTTTATTACTAAATTCCCAAATTTGAAAATGTTTTTAGAACTTGACCAGTAGTGATTTAATAACCTATCAAATTTGAATGATTATGTTTATCATAACAGATTTCTCCCATAATTTAAAGTTTTCGTTATCTCTAATTTAAATAATTGAAACTAAAACTTTTATATACATAGAACTAGGTATCCATACGTTTAGACTTAGATCAAATGATTTTTCCACAACTATTTAAATTTTAGTAAGAAAAATTATCAATTATGATGGCCTTACGAATTTTCTACAATGTCTACATTGTCGACAATTGTGATTATCTACATCGAATTGTCTACATGTAGACAATCATGTAGTCTACCTTTATAGTCTACATGGCACAACACTGAATAGAATGCATTAGTTTCCATTTAGAGATATTATTATTGAGAAGAAGGAGTTTGGAGTGGTCGTTTTGTGGTTTGACAAATGAGGATTAAGTTGAGATGACGATGGGGCTAGAGGTTGAATTAGTCACATCACTGCAAATCGAGAGGATTACTTTTATTTATATTTTCTGTCATCTCTAACGCTTTTATCAAATCTATACTTTTAAGATCTTCAGTAATCGGAGTTCTGGAAACCAATATACATAAGTGTATACATATTAAAAGTAATTTTAATGTTTGCATTAATTTCTTATTTTAGTCAAGCTGTATATTCTCCCAAGTATTTTTTTATTATTATTTAATTTTGAATATTGCGTCTACAATAATGGAAAGCTTATTTATTCTGGACTGCCTTGTTTTTTTTTTAGTTTAACAAAATAAATCCATGAGTGCATGAATAACGACTTTGTTAAATATTTTAAATCATTTTATTGTCACCGGCATTGCAAATTCGCTAAGTGCTTCCAAATGAGTAATGACGCTTTTATACCTCCGATAAAAAAAAATGACAGAGAGAGAGTATTGATAAATGAGCCCTGAGCTAAACCACAATACACAAAACTTTAGCTTTTTTTCGAATTAAGTGGTAATCATAAAATGTTTATTTGTTAAATTTTCCTGCGTTGCCTTCTGTTTAATGACTACACGATCATGCACTGTTTCGTCATAATTCACTAAGTGCTGGAAAAAAGGCTTTTTGTCCATTTGCTCATAAAATATTTAGACAAAAAAAAATCTGAGGTACCTACATAATTCTCTGGTCCTTTTGAATAGCCAAGTCGAAAAGGCTATAGGTCATGGAGTTACTACATCTGCAACTTGTTTACAAAAGAGCCCTTTTTCGTTACATTTATGAGCGCTTCATATAAACTTGGAAACCAAGTATCATTTTCATTCAAATTGTGGCAAAGTCGCAGGTTGTCAGACTCTATTCAGCATAATGACGACCAACACTCGGTATCTAAAGAATACTTCATTTCTGGGTATTAGATATTTTATTATAAAAAGGATGCTTCCTGAAAAAGAAAAAACTGTAGATGCATGAAAGAGTCTCAGTCTTTCATATTGCAAGAGCATAGTCTATTATGGCTACTTATTTACCCTGAGGGCAAACACAGAAAAAAAATACCTTTGAACTTCTTCCAACACAAGATTTCACCTGTGCGAGAGAGGGAGATCTTTTATCTTTTGGACTGAGGTGTGCCAATGCCAGACGGTATTTTTGACGTAACAGTTGGCAGGAGGCAGTATATAACATTGCGAGAAAATAAAGACTACAAGCATGACTGCATTCCACCTCGGTCCGACTTTGCAAAAATGCACACAAGGTCCTTCTATCTTATTTAATGACCCTATTAATAATAAATATGGACTTCCTGTTTCACTACCACCTATCTCGTATATATTTACATATTTTCTGGTATCATTATTTTGATTTGATTTTTTTGTTGTTATAATGTTTGCTAAAAAGGGACCTAATTTCCTGCTGTATCCTTTAGATTTGTCCCAAGGTAAATTTTATTTTACATTTTTAATGATTGACAAGTTAAATGGACTTCGTTTAAAGTTTTTTTTTTAATTTTTGTGGTCCAACATAATTTGTATACCTGAGTTCATACTCGTAAAATTCGTATGCTCTTTGTTTGTATTGCGTTGGAATACTTGCAATTAATGGCGATTTTATTTGGCAATCCGGAATCCCTCTCCGATCCAGGATCACAACTAAACATTTTTTTTGATTCGGACGTTTCTGAATTTTAATGTGGTTGTGTGTGTGAAAATAATTGTGTCCGTGGAAATATTCAAATTCAAAATAAATAAAATCCACGACTGGATCGCACGTACTTGCTCCTATGTTCGATCACAGTATATGTAAAAGATTCTTAATGGAAACGGCTAAAAGTATTATTAAAGTCGTTTTTCACTTAATTTTTTATATATAAAAATTATTAAATTTTTTCTAAAAAAAAATTGGTATGAACTCGTTTTCGAAATATTTTCAAAAAAAAAAAAATATTTTTTTTTTCAAAATCCAAAAAAAATATTTTTTGAAAATTTTTAAGTGCTGTTATATATTTTGAATTTGGAGGGGATCCTGTATACAAATTGATATCGAAGTCCGCTTAGGCGTTTATGAGAAAATCGAAAATCAATAAAATGGTTGTTTGCCAGGTACCGTTAATAAAAAAATATTTTTAAATTTTTTTCGGCCGAAATGTTAACCATACTCAAATTAGTTTTCTAGATAATTAAGATGGTAGAAAAATTTGTATGGCAAGTACCGTTTTTTTTTGGGGCTAAAACAACGATTCAAAAATTTATTTTGGACAATCACCTAAAACGCCTAACCACCTTTTTGGTGTTCTCTATCATCTTAATGTCAACTTTGATTAAAATCTCGAGTTCGATTTTTTTTCCAAATTCAAAACTTGCCCTAAAGTACCTATATCGCAAGTAAAATGTTTGTTGCGCAATTATGATACAAACAACGACAACAGATGTGTTTGACGTTCAAGTATATATTTAAAAGTGTGCGTGCTGCTGGTTTCGATTGTGATTTCAAATCCAAAAGCAAAATTCTCTTCTTTTCAGAATCAGAACTGTCATTTTTTCCCAAGTGAACACTTTCAGAATAGTACAGAAGGCTTCCGGATTGCCAAATAAAAATGACATAAGTTTTTGTTGATAAAGATATTGGCGCAAAATTTTAAACGATTTAATAAAATGTTAAAGCCACTTTTAGCAATTTACTAAGCTAAAAAGATGATTGAGCTAATTTTAAACGATTTTAACATTTTTCTAAAGTTAAAATCACGGAATGGCTACTTTAACTTTTAGCAATTTGCTAAATCCATTATGGAATCTGTTAGTATATCAGCCTTGCACGAGGGGTGCCCAGGTTCGAGTTCTGCTGGTACACAATTTTTTTTTTTTTTTTTTTTTTTGTTGAAAAAAATGAAGTTAAAATGATGAAAATAGAAATAACTAATACATTTTTAGGGGACATGTTGGGTTTCCATCAACATATAATTAATTTACAACGCATAACAACAATAATTGTGTTCATCAAAATTCAAACCCTACAAATGCTCAGCTTTTTGCTTAATTAGCAATTTACTAGTTTAGAAAAAGGTTTAATAATTTTGAAAAAGTTATTCAATCAATAAGAACTTAGGAAATTGCTAACTAGTAAAATGTTAAGCCCTTAACAATGGGTTGTTTAAAATTTTGCGCCATTTTCATTAGCAGACTTCTACCATAGCGGAAGAACATTTTTGTTGTTTTATATTTTTGGCTTACTTTTTGATTATTCAGGTTGTTTTTTTTTTTTTTGAGAAATTTCAAATAATAATGGAGCATATTCACAGTCGCCGATAACCGCAGGTTTTACTAGACTACAGCTTAAGGCAATTTCGGCTCAATGAATACAGAACGATTTTATTTTCAAATTGTTGGCTTTATATTTTTATAAGATTATTAACTTGTTATATTGCACAAATAGCTTCAAATACTTGATATGAATGATAAACTCAAAAAACAGAATCAAAGCCCCAAAATTCAACTAAACCTATGTTTACCTTAGGCACACTTTAAAAATGACTATGAATACGCCCCAATATTTCCCAAAAAAGTTTAAGAAAATATTTTTTCTATGTAAAGAAAAAAAAACAAATACGAAAACGATTGAATAAATTGTAATTATCCAGCACAACAGATCCTTCGTAATTTCAGGACTGTTGTGATTTTTCGCCGAGTGGTTTATGATATTGGCCGAGGCAATGAAGGAATAATCAAAGTTTTTCGCAACACTCGCCGAATTTATATAAAATAAAACACAAATTTGTCTAACTTAAAGCAGGAAACCACATTTAAAAAATGCAATTCTTACAACTCTATAGATTTTCTCCAAAAGTTTTTGCATGCCAGCATCTTCTTCTGCCAGCAGTCAGCATTTCGGTGAAGCAAATTTTCTTTTGTCACTTATTAATAAATTGTTGTCAATATTTCTGTTTTTAGTATAGGGTCTTCCATAAAGAGGTTTCGTTTTAAATTTCGCGCCATTTACTAGTTCATATGTTCCATCACATTGTAATCACATGATTCTAAGAAAAAGCAATATATGTTTTTAAAGTTGTTTTTTAATAATTTTTGTATGTACAAAATTTCATAAATTTTTTTCTAAGAGAATGGTGGTACGACAATTATAAGTATTCAACACTATACAAATTTAAAATCAGAAATTAACGTTTTCGAAATATTGAATTTTGAAAAAGAAAAAAAAAATATTATATTTTGCTAAGAATCAAAAAAAAATATTGTCCCCACAATGTTGTTATGCTGTATTATTTACATTTTGAAGGATCTCTTGTTGATGGAAATCCATTGAACCATTAATAAGGGTGTCGAAAATCAATAAGACCGTTCTATGGCAGGTGCCGTTTATTACATTTTATGTATTTTTTTTTCACTCCAAAATGTAGAGTATACCTACAATAGGGTACTGACTTTTTTTGTCAAATCCTTAGATCAGTTTCCCAAATAACCAAAATTTAGAATTCTTGCTACAGAAAATTTAGTGGCGGGTGCCGATATTTTTGGAGCATTTTTACTTGCAATTATAGGTACTATAAGGCAAGTTTTTATGTATTCGTAAAAAAAATTGTTATCTTACAATCAAACATGACATTACGATCATAGAGAACACCAAAAAAGTGGGTCCCCCAATTCCGTCTGTCTGTCTGTCCTCAAGTCTGCAGCCTAGACGGTTCGGTAGATTTGCTTTAAACTTGGTACGTATTGTTTTTTTGGTAATATGCCGCACATTTTTTTAAATTTTTTTAAGGCGATAAATAACAGTAGCTCCCACACATTTTTTTAACCAAAAACATAAATCTTATTTTTCTCAAAAACAGCTCCAACGATTTTTATAAAAAAAAATCAGTTAATTAATGAATGGAATGGGTACATTTTGATAATTTTTTTTTTAGAAAAAAATTTCTATTTTTGGTACCTCTAGTACAACCATTGTTTTGGTTTTCGATTTTCTCGGAAACGGTTAATTTGAATTTTTTTAATTTTTTTACACAGAAGCTCCTAGAAAGTTTAAACACTATTTTGTACCAAAATTTTTCAAAAAAAATATTTTTGGGAAATAATTTTTTTTTTGAGAATTCAAAATTTCGAAAACAACTCAATAGATTTGTTTTGAAACTTCGTATTTGGTGTTTTTTTTTAGATTATCTTGAATAGTTGAAAAAACTATTTTTCTAAAATAAAAAACAACGGTACCTCCCATACAAATGTTAAAAACCGCTAAGAAATAAATTTCTTCTCAAAAACGATTCCAAGAATTAAAAAAAAAATGTGTGTATTCTTAAATTAGTACAGTTCACTTTTAAGCCCAGACATATTGTTTTTGCGTACTTATTAACGGAACTTCCCATAGAACCTCTTTTCATATTTTCGACTTTCTCAATATTGGATGAACCGATTAAAATAATTTTCTTATACAAATGCTCCCTAAAATTGTTAATAAAACTGCATACTCAAATTTTCAAAAAAAAAAGTTTTTCCATTTTTACAAAATAAATAACAATTTTTTTTTGAAAAATCGATTTCTCAAAAACCAGTCACAGAATTTTTTTGAAATTTTAATTTTTTATGAATATTAATAATATCTTCAAAATGGCCTTTCATTTTTTTTTCGAAAAATGTTTCTAAAATTTTATACATACAAAGTTATTTTTTTAAGTAACCACTCCGAGGATTTTTCAGTTTTTTTTTTGATATATTCTTATTTATCCATGAATTCAAATTGCATCTTTGTTTTCCCTCAAACTATAACGACGAAATTCTATTTTTAAATTTATATTATTAAATACATACAATTTTCATACTAAAAGTTTGTTTGGAAAAAAAATTACACAATTTTGTAACTAAAAAATTAGGTAAAAAATACTAAAAATATATTAAGTAGTTTCTACTAAAAATCTTGTGCTTAAGATGTGATCGAACATAAGATCAAGTACGTGCGATCCAGTCGTGCATTTGATTTAAATTGATTTCTCTAAATGAAAACAGAAGATGGTGCGATACTACCAGTCGATTTTTCTTAGGGTCATGTTAAATATCTACGAAAACCTTCACTGTTATTTTTTGGGATACACAGCTACAATTATGCAAAAAGTTTTCCAATATTTATTCGCATTATTTGCAGGCAGATTC
Source organism: Philhelius pedissequus (assembly GCA_910595825.1). Taxonomy (NCBI): domain Eukaryota; kingdom Metazoa; phylum Arthropoda; class Insecta; order Diptera; family Syrphidae; genus Philhelius; species Philhelius pedissequus. The sequence continues at coordinate 46,869,338 of OU343162.1, forward strand.
GTGTCTGGTCATTTGGTATTTATTGTATTTTATATTTGTACTTTAACAAAATAAAACACCTAATTTCAAAAAAAAAAATCATTTAAACTAAAAAATTGGAAGGCCCTATATCGCTTTCACGCTTGCCTGTAATAGCAGTATATTTCTGTAATTCTTACAGCAACATTTAAATTTTAAACAAACTAAAACAAATAAAGGTTTTGAAACACCCTGTTAAGCATACTTCACAATATTAAGATATCTTTGTCCATTTTGTTGCCTTCAGCAAATAAGTTCAAATTAGCCATACTATATGGCTCGCCAATGTACGTGTTAAATTTGCCACCATCTGTCTAAGTTTTAATTATGGGAAGCAAATTATATGTAATTTGCTTATCCTTTTAAGAATATTTTGTATTATTGATATTGTGAAGGTTTAATAATCTTACAATTTTGGAATCAATTTTAATCTTAATATGGAAAATGATGCAATCGGCGCTTATTTGGGATTATCGAATCTTTTCCTCTTTCCGCCAAAATTAATTATTCCCATTTCGGTTGACTTTTTGTATTTACGTATATGTACATTGTCGTCTATGGATTAGTAAAAAGAGAATCCGTATTAAAAAAAAGATTATTTTTATAAGATTTTAATTAATTGATATAATTTGTGAATTAATTACCAAGTACGTATAACAGAATTATAGAATTTATATCCTAAGCTTGCTAGCCCAGCGGTGCAGCTTTCATTAATATATAATATATCAAACGAATCGTCTAAATAACTTTCATATCCTTGAAAATACTAACGTTGAAGTCCTTGCATACACTTCTTCAAGATTATTTAATAAAAAAAAACTACTTCAACAATAATTTCCTTGTGATGTAACAAAAGAAGCAGACACAAAGCACTTTGCGCTCCATATTTTATTCAAGTCCTCTGCCTCATCATATCATGATGGTCTCCTATTTCGAAGACGAAATCAATTGGAACGATTTAGCTGTAGCATCCTTGGTGGATCTCTTTGAATTGGAATAAGATGTCAAAAGTCGTTAGCTTGGAGTGTTTAGTTCACTGAATTGTTAGCTCTCTATTATCTACTTTCAAAGGTGGACTTGGAAATGATTTTGTTACAATGAAGATGTCGCTTATACTCCTATGAACCGTAGTTCGTAACGACCATACAAGGAAACATCTTACTGGTCTCAATGCATCATGGTTATACAGAGGTATCCTTTCCTAAAGGATATAGTGTATGTAGTTTCTTCTCAGTTCCCAGAGGGTAAATTGCATTTTAATAATCCCTATAGAAATAAAATCAAATAAAATAACTATTTGACATTTACATAAGTATAGATAACTGTGTAGATAAATAATATCCGGTGAGGTAACGATTGAATTTTATATCAGGATATAATGGCTTTGGGTTTAAATAAGACAAGGCAATTCGTAGGCAAATCTCTTATGAATTGTTCAACTGATTTATGGATATCCGTAAAGATGGAATTACTGCTTAATCATTTAGATAGCGCACTTATGAGATTATTTATCGAAAAAGAAAAAAGTGTGCCCCTTGATGTTATATAAAAAAAAGTAATAATTATTATTATTGGCGCAAGATTTCTTTCATCCTAAAATGATTGTCCAGCAAGATCTAGCAAGGCAAACACCCAAAAGATACTAAATAAATTTACGAAAAATTGTCAACAAATATTACAATGATTACAATAATTTCTTACAAACTGACAGGATTATTTTTCATTTTTTTCCATTGTATTTACGACAATTTTATGTCTGTTTTTATTTAATTGTAGCGCTTGTTAAATTATTTTTTTATAAATTTTGACATAGAGGCGTATTTGTTTAAAAAAACAAAAAAAAAACACCACTAGAATTCTTTTACTTACTTACCTTACTTACAACCAGATTGGACAAGTTGCAAATTTTTTATATCTTAGTTTTTTTTACCTACATTTTTATTTTCAAATATTCTTAGTCTTCCAAAAAAAAACGTCCACTTGTTTTAGAAATATTGAATTTTCAAAAAAAAAAAAAATATTGATATTTTTATTAAAAAAAAACAAAAAAATATTTTTCTATAAATCTTACTTAGAATTTGAAAGAACTTCTGTATAAACTTTATGAACCAAATCCGTTGAGCCTTTATTCGAAAATAAAAAAAAATACAGTTGTAAACGGTGATTTTTTAAGAGCTTGGTTTTTGAAAATTCAAAAAAACAGAAACTTGTAAAAAGTGAATGAAATTTTTATTTGGATCGATAAATCAATTTCTTCCGTTTACTTTTTAAAAATAATTTCACTTAAATGTTGCCCGCGGCTACGCTTCAGGTGGTCCATTCTGAAGGTCCAATTTTGGCAAACTTTTTCACACATTTCGGCCGGAATCTCACCAATGACGCGTTCAATGTTGGCTTCCAAGGCAGCAATCGTGTTTGGCTTGTCCCCATAGACAATAGACTTAACATAGCCCCACAAAAAATAGTCTAACGGGGTCAAATCACATGATCTTGGTGGCCAATTGACTGCGCCAAACCGTGAGATCAACTGCTCACCAAATTCGCCTCTCAATTGATGCATGGTTTCGCGTGCAGTGTGGCATGTGGCACCATCCTGTTGGAACCACATGTCGACCGAGTTCAATTCTTGCATTTTCGGCAAAAAAAAATCTGTTATCATCGAACGGTACCTTTCTCCATTGACCGTAACCCTGCGGCCTTCATCGTCCTTGAAGAAGTACGGCCCAATGATGCCGCCTGCCCATAAACCGCACCAAACGATGCATTTTTCGGGATGCATTGGTAGCTGCTGAATTGCCTCTGGCTGCTCTTCACTCCAAATACGGCAATTCTGCTTATTCACGTATCCATTTAGCCAAAAATGAGCATCGTCGCTGAAGACAATTTTGCCGAACTTAGCTTGCGAAACACATTTTTCACAGAGCACGAATTTTGATAATAAATTTCAATAATTTGCAAACGTTGTTCAGGCGTAAGTCTATTCATGATGAAATGGCAAACAATACTGAATCGAAATGTCAAGTGTTCGTGGAATTTGTCATGTGTGATCTGCCAAAAATATAAACGTCAAAAACCAAGTAGCAAAAAAATCACCCGTTATATCAGACCGTTAATAATATTTAATGTAAACAAAAAAATGTAGAACAAAATCTAGACTATCCTTAATTAGTGAACTGAATTTTTGATGTGTAAACACCATCCTACTCTCAGCAGGGTAAAATTGAAAATTACGTTACGGAAGTAACGCACGCCATTTTGTTTAAATGGTTGCTGAATTTATTAAGGGCCTGAGTATTCATTTTTAAAATGGTTGGTGAAATTGATAAGGCATTTTTAAAATGGTTTGTAAAGGGAGGGACTTTTTTTACCTTTTAAAACATCCTCTACCATATTCACCAATCATTTTAAAAAATGAACGAAGTACATGTACGAACCATTCAGGTAAATATGAAACTCATTGACTAGATATGGACTGCTAGGAGCTAACTTCACGATAGTTCCTTTTGAAATACGCATCACCAGCGACCATTTCAGTCCTTTCGGTAGTTAAGAATATTATCACGTTAAACCAATGCTTAGGGGATTTTTTTCAAGGAAATCCCTTAACGAATCCAAAATATCCTTTTCTCTATTTTCTACAGAAAACAATACAAAACTTTATTATTGTTCTTTGCGAATGAACGGAATACGATTAAAGCTAGATCAAATATCAATTTAGTTTTTTTTTTCACTTTTCGACTAAACGAATAAAATTTAACACATACTGCGTAATATAAGTTGAAATTACATTTAATTTTTTGTTTCAACTTTTCGATGAAAGAATTAGATAGATAGATAATTTGATTTATTTTGTTTTTTAACTCAAACTTACAATTATTAAGATTTTTAAATCATATATAACTATGAATTTAGAAGCCGTCTGCCAGAGTCTGGTAATTTTTTGCACAATATGAAAAAAAAAAATATTATAAAAACGAAACGAAAAAATTTTATAGAATTTAACACAAAATACTGCGTAATATAAGTTTAATTTAAAAAAAACTTGCATTTGAATGTTTGTCACGTGACCAAGAACAACGTACTTTGCAGCGCTAAAATGTGTTCCATTTATTTTGAATGTAACTCTAAAAGCAATCTTTTAGATATAAGCTGAAAGAAAAAGGAATTTTTCTTATTGTCCCCCAGCACTACATCAATTGTTAACTTTCTAACAAACACTCGATGGCAGGGCTTATTATACCTTGTGCCAATAGATAGCTCTAGTTTCTTTGCCTAAAATTTGTAGGAAGGTAATATCGAAAACAGATAGTACTCAATTTGTTTTTTTCTTTTCGCCGCTTGGCCTGAAATAGTCGCTGAAAGCAGGGCACCATATTTTTTGCAAATATTGTATGGAAATGAATCACAACCAGCAGTCCATATCTAGTATGTCAATGCCGAAACTGATTAGACTTCTATTAATGATTACAACTTGACACTGCGATTTTTAAGCACGTGCTGAAATAAAAAAATGCATTTATCGTTTCTTTGTACTTTTCCTTATTGTTCAGCGAACTACCCTAAGTTAAGGTGGATTAAGAAAAGCGGAGATATTATTCAGGTCCCTTGGACGAAATTAACATTTTTTTAAAAATCGAATTCTTTCAAAAGCATTCTTGGAACCGAAAGGGGAACAAAAGATAATCACTTGCGTGTAGAGGGAAAGAAGAAACGACAAAACAAATGAAAATTTCAAGACTTTTCTGGTTGAATGGTTTGATGTTTCTGATTTGCTTAATGCATGCTTCTAATTAAATTGAACCATTTTTCACACAGAAAAAATAACGTTTAATTTGGGACTAAAAAAAAAGTTAAAAAAAACCCTAAAAAGTTTAATTAACAGCTTGATCAAATTCGCCTCTCCGGATTAGGGTGACCCTATTTTTGGTGTTCTCTATCATAATGACAAGTTCGATCAAAATCTCGAGTTCTATTTTTTTTTTCAAAAGCAAGAATTGTCCTTTAGTACCTACATCGCAAGAAAAAACTAATGATATACTAATTATAAAGTAAATCAAATCGAAGTAGAAATAAAATCTTTTTGCAATTTTATGTTTTTGAATTATCGTTAGATGAGATTAGAAGTATGTCAAAATATAGTTTATTACATATGTGCTAAGCCGTAGACTGCTAAATTTCATTAAATGATGTGATTTTGACGGATTAAAATAACTTTCAAAAACTTCTTAATTTTTAAGCTGGAAATTCAAAAATGTTCAGATTTATTTTTTTTTATTTCGGCAAAAAGTTAGTCTTAAAGATATTGGGTGACATTTTCAAAAAAAATATTCTAAATGTTTCATAATATATATAGATACTATTTTTTCCTCTTAAATTATTTTTACATCGAGAGTCAACCCATTGAAAATGCCAAATCAAATTAAATAATAAAAGTGAGCATAGTCGTTTTTTTGTAAGGTTTTATTTTCTGCTCTGGATATTTTCACAAAAAAACACGACTTAAAATGTTTAAAGTTAAGTTTTATGATTTTCTAAACTCATCCACAAATTTTGTTTATATTAAACGTTTGTCCTTTTCTAGACATACTAATTTCTTCTTCAAATCTTTTTTTAAAGGAAATAAATTAATATTTCTTACCAAATATTTTTAACCACAAAACTTTTTAACAATTATCGTAACCTCAAAGCACAAGACGAATCGCAAACAGTAAAATGACGATTGTGGGTGATTTTTCCATTGCTTCTTTTTCTTGCGCACAATTTCCCAATACATTGAGGTATAACTCTTTTGGTTTTAGAATTTCTTTAGTTTCTTTCTGCTCTGATTAGCTTTATACCTTCTATATTTTGCATTACACCGCACAAGGTTTAGTTTGTTTGATTTTGGAAGATTTATTGAGTAGATGGATAGATGCGTACTGACGCTGATATGTATGCAACTATTGATACATTAAATCCTGAATGAGTTAGGTACTCAAAAAGAGTTGATGTATTTGGCTGATGGTTTGATATTTAACCTTTAACAGCTGGGCCATAATATAATATTTGTTTTGGTTTCTGTAAAACCGGAAGTGATCATTTTTTTTTTGATAATTATCAAAAAATAATGGCGCACAATTTTAGTGGATTTAGTAATATGTTAAATCATTTTTAGTATCATACTAGGCTAAAAAGAGGATTTTACTAATTTTAAACCAGTTTACCATCGTATCTAACATTTTACTAAAGTTAAAATCAAAAAATGACTACTTTATTTTTTGACACTTTGACATTTACAAACGTCGAAAAGTTATGTTCGTTATTTTATGTTATTTTAGGCGTGTTTATTTGTAGTTTATTAAGAAAATAGATTTAGTATGGTGCTAGTTAAAAAGTGTTTAAAATTAGGAAAACATTAGTAAAGTGCTTTAGTATAAGCAAACTGTTAAGTAGAATCATGCCATTTTTGTCAGCTGAAAGTCTGACATTTACGAAAATGGATCGCTTAACTATCGCACAACGCGTAAAAATTGTTAAAACCTACTACAAAAATGGTGATTCTGCCACAGCCACATATCGTGCTTTAAGAGGAGATTATGGTTTACGTAATCGTCCAACTACGCAAGCAATTAGCAAAATTGTGAAGAAATTTGAAGAAACTGGATTGGTTACAGATATTGTAAGGCCTGTGCATCATCGTTTCGCTCGTACCACTGAAAATATCGCTACTGTAAGTGAAAGTGTTGCCGAAGACCCGAATGTGTCGATTCCTCGTCGTTCTTAGGAATTAGGACAGGATCGGTTCTCTTGTTTAACGTATACACCTGCCGGTTACGGCTTTATTACACGGTGGGCCTACCCACGTACGGACTCAACTTGAGTGCATGAGTGTTCCATGTTACAAACATCTATCTATGAGCGACAACACCGCCACTCATAGTATACGCGAATTGTATACAACTACAGCCACTGCGAGCTCTCCGAAGAGGCCTTCCCAAGACTTGTATTTTCGGGCATTAGCGGGAAAATAGTAGGATACAAGTCCCCGCAGTACCGAATTACGGTATTACTGGAGTCTTTTCATCCACCTAAGTGAAGAATGCATTACCAGGTTTTCTTTGGCGAATGACTACCCAGGAACGATAATCCTGCCCTTTTTTTATGTTTTGTAACTAACTTAGGGACAAGGGAACCCTATGTAGAAATTATTCCTCACCATCGGGATAATGGATCATCGTATTTCTACTTTAGACAAGGCCATATAGACCCTGCCACATGGCTAGTATCCCACAACTAGCCACATTGAACTTTCGTTCTTTTCCTTGATAACTACTGACAACTAATGAGATCGCATACTTGGGCAGACTCCTTACCCTCCGTATACTTGATCGTCTACCCAAGCAAGCGACCTCCATCCTCTATCTCCTCTATTTCCTCTGTTTCCTCTATTTCCTCTACTTCCTCTATTTCCGCTACCAGCCCACATCCCCTTCCGAGCGTTCTACCCCACTCTTCCGGTTCATGGATTGGTCACCGTCCTCATCTTGGTAAGCAGCGGCTTCGTTTCCAGTTCCATAGAACCTTCCACTTACCGCTACCACCTCAGAGCTCGCCTTAACCAGATAGATTAGCCGCCCAGTGCAGAATAGCCTCATTAAAGAGAGCTAAACATTCCTGAACGTTGCCTGTCTTTCACCACGAGGAGGTGCTATCTTGGCTCATCACGACGGACCAGGAAGAAAGGCTCCATTGCAAAGCAACTTCCCGTATATTCCCTTAGGGCCCGTCGATCAGATTTCCCGAAAGACAGGAATTAGGACAGTCTTACGGCACATTATGCCGCATTTTGCATTTGGATCTACTAAATACTACATTCATATAAAGTCCAGCTCACACAACAACTGAAGCCAGCTGACCATTCACTAAGTCGTAGATAAGTCGGATGGGTGCTTGAACAACAGGCGATGGACTGGGATTTTTCGAACAAAATTTTCGTCAGCGACGAAGCACATTTCTCACTCGGTGGGTATGTTAATAAACAAAATTGTCGCATTTAGGATTCTGAGAATCCTCAATTAATTGAAGAGAGGCCATTACATCCACAAAAAGTCACTGTTTGGGGCACTCTTTGGTCCGGAGGTATGATTGGACCTTACTTCTGCGAAAACGACGCTGGAACGACTGTCACCGTCAATTCGGAGCGTTATAGTCATATGACAACCGACTTTTGTTTGTCTGCTATTGAAGAATACGACTTGGAGAATATGTGGTTTCAACAAGACGGTGCCACATGCCACACAACTAGAGCGAATATGGCTTTATTGCAAGAGACATTTCCTGGCCGCGTAATTTCTCGTCGTTGAGATATCAACTGGCCATTAAGATCATGCGATTTGACAGCCCTGGACTTTTTTTGTGGGGCACGTGAAAGAATGTGTTTATGCAGATAAACCTTTAACTCATGAGCACTTGCAAACCAACATTCGTCAAGTTATGGCTAAGATACCGCCCAATATGTGTCAAAAAGTGGTCGAAAATTACCTCAAAAGAATCGATGCTTGCAACAATTCACGTGGTGGTCATTTAAATGATGTAGCGTTTCACACATAATGTCAACGTTCAAACTTTATAATAAAAAAGAAATATCATGAAAAAAAATATTGTATGTGTTTTATTTACGTTTACTTTTGAAACTGCAAAATGGATAACCCGTTATTTTACTTATGTAAACTCTGGAAAAATATTTTTTTTCAATTATTCAAAGATCGCTAAATGAAAATACGACTTAACTGACAAAAAAAGTATGGCAAATTTGCGTTTTAGTTAAGCGGACTCGACTGTACATATTTGTATTAGAAACATTGTAAGTGGGACATTGTACCAACTCATTTCCAAAAAAAAAAACAAAAAAAACCAAAGCTTCCTAATCTGAATTTATGAACATTTTTATTTTGAACTTCGCTAAGGATATTTGTCGTAGCTCGTAGCTGTCAAAACACATAAGAGCGTTAATCGAATTTTCTCATCAGAAAAGAGAATATTATTATAATATCTACCCTGTATGCAAAAAATCTAAATTTAATTTTCTTTTTAAAGCCTTGTTTGATATTTAGCTAAATGAAGCTCTCTCAATACGAGCAACATGTGATGCAGGTCCTTGATGCAAAGAAAAAAAAGTGTTCTATAATCTTCTTTAATTCTTTTCATAAATAAATATTTGATTACTTCCTACACCAGATTAAAAGTAATAATAATAAAAAAAAATCCCAGGTAATTTAATGAATTTTCTTTGTCCATTGCAGGATATCCACAACCTATGTATCGTTGGTTAAAGGACGGTCTACCAGTCGGAGACTATTCGTCGAGTCAATACTACCGTATACACAATACCAGGCGAGAGGATGCAGGAAGCTATCAATGCATTGCCAAGAACGATGCTGGATCCATATTTAGTGAAAAAATTGATGTCGTTGTTGCATGTGAGTAAATGCCAAATTGAATTGAAAGCCTTTAGAAATTCTTTATTATTGGAATTCAATTGTTGGCTTTGGCTGTACACCTTTATTTATGAGCAGATTAACATTGATATAGCTTTTTGAATTGTATTACATTAGATATCAATTTTTTGATTTATGTTTTATGCATATACACATAGTCGTATGTAGACCCGGAGTGCAGATTGTTTTGATATCTTTGCGGTTAAATGAACAAATGTTGGACTTTTTTTTATTAGATATTTAATCGAAATCGAACTTGGAATTTTTCTCCAATCATAATCCAGGATTTCAGTTTGAGGGGGTCATGTGGATCGAAGACAGAATACGATAAAAGATTAATTTATTAGATACAGGTACCTGTACTTAATATAGTTTTATTTGAAAATGGGCTTTAGGTCAAAGAAACAAGTTAAATCTTTGTCACGACGTTTCGTTCATGTCTATGAACATCATCAGGTGTCAATGAATCTGTATTTTAACATTGATAATAGGTTACATATTTTAACATAATACATCAAACAACAATAAAAATTACTTACACTTGTTAAATTACATATATAGTAAATACAAAATTTTTGAAAACAACAATAAATAAAATGAGCTTCAAAGCCAGACTCCACTGTACAACATTAAATTGACAATAGCAAGCATGAAGAAGAAAGAAAGAAAATTAAAGTTACTCTATTGTAAAGATCATACATATGTTAAAAGCTTTTAAATCCGTTCCCCTCTAGTAGGTGTTTGTATTGTGGGCTGATTTCCTCGATATCAGTTCGTCGGTTCATGGTGTAGTCAGCATTGTTAATGTGCAGAGTTTCCATTATCATTCTTTTGTTCTGATGTTCCTCTCTTTGCAATACTTGGACGCTTTCAAAATTGGGAGAGTGATTTTTTAAAGTACAATGTGATGCCAGTGCTGTCTTCTGCGTTGCGTTACTTTTTATGTCAGATTTATGTCCTGCCAGTCTATTTTTTAATTTTTGTTTTGTCGTTCCGATGTATATTTGGTTGCATTCTTCGTCAGCGTTGCCATTACAATTGATTTTGTAAATAAGGTCAGAATATTCCATTACATCGATTTTTGTTTTTAGGTTGGCGTATAATTGTCGAGTTGTATAGTTTGATTTCATCGCTATTTTATACCTCTCTTTATCAAAAAGTTGAGCGTTTTTAAACCTTTCAGTTATGCCTGTTACGTAAGTGAAGGATTTGTATATTGGTTTTAGTTTTTCTTCTTCTGTTGTATGTTGTTTTTGTTTTTCATGTTGATTTATTAGTGTATTTATTATTTGTGTGGAAATGCATTGTTCTGTAGTGTATTTCTAATTTTTATTTTATTGTCTTTATGGTATTCTAAGTCACTAATTGAGAGAACTGTTTGTTGGCTGTGTTAAAAATAATTTTTTTGGGGTGTTTAGAATGGAAATTTATTATCCTTCCAGATGAAGTCGGTTTTTGATACCAATCCATTTGTGTTGAGAAGGAAACAAACAACCGACTATCTTACCTTGATACAATTGTCATTAGAGAAGAAGAAAAGTTGAAAATGGATTGGTATCAAAAACCGACTTCATCTGGAAGGATAATAAATTTCCATTCTAAACACCCCAAAAAAAAATTATTTTTAACACAGCCAGGAATTTTATAAAAAGAGTTCTCTCAATTAGTGACTTAGAATACCATAAAGACAATAAAATAAAAATTAGAAATACACTACAGAACAAAGCATTTCCACACAAAATAATAAATACACTAATAATTCAACATGAAAAACAAAAACAACATACAACAGAAGAAGAAAAACTAAAACCAATGTACAAATCCTTCACTTACGTAACAGGCATAACTGAAAGGTTTAAAAACGCTCAACTTTTTGATAAAGAGAGGTATAAAATAGCGATGAAATCAAACTATACAACTCGACAATTATACGCCAACCTAAAAACAAAAATCGATGTAATGGAACATTCTGACCTTATTTACAAAATCAATTGTAATGGCAACGCTGACGAAGAATGCAACCAAATATACATCGGAACGACAAAACAAAAATTAAAAAATAGACTGGCAGGACATAAATCTGACATAAAAAGTAACGCAACGCAGAAGACAGCACTGGCATCACATTGTACTTTAAAAAATCACTCTCCCAATTTTGAAAGCGTCCAAGTATTGCAAAGAGAGGAACATCAGAACAAAAGAATGATAATGGAAACTCTGCACATTATCAATGCTGACTACACCATGAACCGACGAACTGATATCGAGGAAATCAGCCCACAATACAAACACCTACTAGAGGGGAACGGATTTAAAAGCTTTTAACATATGTATGATCTTTACAATAGAGTAACTTTAATTTTCTTTCTTTCTTCTTCATGCTTGCTATTGTCAATTTAATGTTGTACAGTGGAGTCTGGCTTTGAAGCTCATTTTATTTATTGTTGTTTTCAAAAATTTTGTATTTACTATATATGTAATTTAACAAGTGTAAGTAATTTTTATTGTTGTTTGATGTATTATGTTAAAATATGTAACCTATTATCAATGTTAAAATACAGATTCATTGACACCTGATGATGTTCATAGACATGAACGAAACGTCGTGACAAAGATTTAACTTGTTTCTTTGACTTAAAGCCCATTTTCAAATAAAACTATAATCTAAAAGGTCACCACCATCAACATATATGTACTTAATATAATCATATAATATTCTAGCAGAACCGACCGCGCGTTGTTGCGACTTTATTGTATTGCTTTCAATTATTAGATATTAAAATTGGTGTTGTCAAGGTAGTGATTGGTAAGGATTCTAATTAGTAGAAATCAGTTCTTTCCTTTAATTAAGAACTAAATGATGAACGTTATTACTCGCTAATCTATCTTTCATTAAAACAAATAAATTTGATGGTTTTCCAAGGCGTGGACATGCAACATACAGCTAGCTGCTCATTCATGGGAGAAACAGGGTTTCTCCAAGTTCAACCCACAAATTGCCATTGTCTGCCCTTGCACTCTTGCAGCTTATTTATCGTCATTTATCGTATTGTTGATTCTGATGAATCATGGGTATTCAATGTAAGCAAGGACTTTTTCTTCAAATTTTTCAGTCAATATCGTTGATTCAGGTACGTCGTACACCGTTGCATAATTTTCATGGATTTAACTTAGGCAAAAGAATGACCGGTGAACAAATTTGTAGACTGAGCTTGTGTGGCGGCATTCCGTCCAGAGAATTTAAAATTTCAGTGGGTAAATTGACAGTCTCATTTTCTTCAATAATAGTGTAAATTGACTTATTTTGAAAAGAATAAATCTAATGTCTCCAATTTACCTATATTTTTTCAAAAAATTAAATTAAAAACTATTTTTCTTAAATTTTGGTATGCAGTTTTTTTTGTATAAAAAAATACATATATTAAAATATATTAAAAACTACATATATTAAAATCTATCCTATCGGTTGTTTCGGAGTTCATCGAAAACATCATCCGTCTTGGAAATAGTTGGTAAAAAAAAGATTTATTGAACCCCTACCCAAAATAAATTGACTAAGAGTTTAATGCACAATCATTTCTGTAAAGAATGTGTTACACACTTCCCTTATACTTGAATGTAGGTATCCTCAAGAAAAGTATATTATTAAGTCTAGTCTTCTTTGTTTTTTTCTAAACAAATCTTGTTATAATTTCATCAACATCGATTGCGATAAAGCGATGAACGTTCATTAATTCAATAACGAAGATCCGATCATTTCCCATATTTGCCCGCAACCAAATTTTAACGCGCATAAGCATGGAAAATTGTTTGGGTATAAATAATGTCCTTAACAAGTGTCTGACATTTCTGATGGTAAAGATAATGGTACACTACGACCGTCTTCAATTTCTTTTTTCCATTTTTGTATCCCTAGTTTAATTTCTTAGATAACCATAGAAACAAGTTGATTATTTTAAAGTTGTTTGTATGGTTTTTGCCATTTCGCGCACAAATACTCCTAGCTTAAATATTGCCAGTACATCTGAAGAAAGACGATCTTTCAAGTCTCTCAAGACAGAATCTAGTTGGCGGAATATAAACGACACTTCGAAAATACTTCTCGTCAGGCAGACTGTCAACGCTGAATACGAAAACAACACGTTCTATTTTAAGGATCTAAAATTTATTTTTTTTCAGTCAGTATATAATTTCCGTTTGAAGGTGTATTTGTATGTCTATGATGAATACCTAAAAAGAGATGAGCATAAACCACGGTACTCTTTTATTGGGGGTTATCGTGAGTAAAAATTCTCAAATTCGAATCTTTGAAAAGTGAATGATGCTCAGAAGGTTTCCTCGGAATGTATTGGTATCGGGTATAAACTTTGCCAGGGAATTTTACTGTCATTTCATAGGATTTATTGTTCGGGGAAAATGTATTCCGTGGAAGATTCACGATCACAGGAAAAATTTCGAGGGAATAAAATATTCGTGGGAAGCGAAATTCCCGGCGATATTCCCGATAGGGCTCATTAGCTAAGTACCATTAAATAAAATCTCAGTGAGCATACAAGATTCACATCCAATGTTCAATTCCGCAAGCGTGAGTTTTATCTGTGTACACAGAAAGTCATGTACACATTCAAAAGTGCGATTCACTTTTTGTTTTACAGATAACGTGTATACAGATAGGAAAATTTATTCACCCATATTTTTAGCTTGAATAATTTTTGTTCACGAAAATTCATTCATGCTTGCGGAATTCGGCCCTTGGATCCGTTAATGGCACAATATTTCTCGCAGATTTAAGAAAAACACAGATTTTATAATTATATAAATTATTCAAAATAATTTCTTAAAATAAAATTACATCTTTGCTAAAATATTTATATTATATTTATTTCTTTCACGAGCATTTGGCACAGATGTTGCACCTTCCATCGGTAAGCAGCAGCTTGCAAGTTCAAAAAAGTTACTCACTTTTTTTTAAATAAGATACATTAATATACATACATCCAGAATAAAGAAAATCGGCTACGCTCTACCGACGAAATACATACAAACAAAACCCCCTTTTTAAGGTTCTTAAAAATTCCAGTCACTTTGTGTGATATTGTCAACAAAAAGTAGAAATTTAATAAAAAAAAAAACGATCTTGGTTGACGACCAGAATTAACCAAATTACCAAATTAATTCCACCACGCTACAAAACAAATATTATTTGTTGCAAATCAGAATTTGCGATTAGCTTATTTGCAATCGAGAATAATATAAATTGGTAAATGTTTCGATGAAATTGTGATTCGTTGATGAAAATATTGTTTTATTTCGTTCATATTATTGATACTAAAAAAATGGTGGTTCAGGACTTTTAAGTGCCAATATCATCATTTATGTAAGACATACGCAAAAAATACGTAAATTGCATTGGCGTTAAAAATACTGTGTACCTTTCAACAAAAAACCTAACTCTTCTAACATAATATGAGGTAATAGAAAAAGTGGGTGTCGGCTCAAAGGCTTAACGTTTTTGTGCACCCAATATTTTTTTATAAGAAGTCCCATATCTGTTTAGTATCAGAAAATATCATTTGAATTTATTCCAACCTACCAAACATTTACCAAAACCTTTCTTTATGTTCGTCCTTTTTTTGGCTATAAGAGAAGATTGTTTACCATTGCTTTGTGATTCTGGGGAGGGGTCATGACCCCCATGACAACTCTGCTGCATCCGCCAATGACTTAGGCACTACAGTGCTCAACTTCAATATCGGCTTTTAAAACATAAATCTGCAGTTAAAAACTTTTGAATTTGGTTTCTTAAAAACAGATTCGAAATTGACGCCAAAAACAGTTTGTATGATAATGTAAAATATGGAAAAAGTGAGTGAAAATTTAAAAAAATGTCTTTGATGCACTTGCCGTGTTCCCAAGAAATTTGGTTGATCTTTCAATTTCTACAACTGCTAAATTTTTTTAAAATAATTTTTTTATTATAAACTTGCTTAAATCAATAATTAAGCATATTTTTTCATAAAAACGTCTTAAAGACTGTGTAAAGATATAAATCATTCATACGCAAAAATGTTATTCATAAAAATTATGTTACGTTGAATAGAGGCATTTTAAGCTAAATTCGCTTAGAGATTGAACAGAAACAAATTGTGGAAGAATTTAAATATGATGAGATGGACTATGAAGGAAGTGTGTTTTTAATGGTTTGTTTGGATTAATTTCCTTGCTTTGCTTGGAAACAATGCCAGAAAAACAGCTTTTTCTGGCGTAAATTCCAAAAAAGTTTTTGAAATTATGCCCGAAAAATAAATAGGTTGTGCCTTTGCTTGTAAAATAAAGCCGAATTCAGAGAGAAGATAAAAGTGTTACACAAACAACTTTGAATACACCCCAAAGTCGACCATACTCCCAGTACTATATTGGGCCAAGAATAAGGGTTGCAGGGACAGAATTTGCCCCCTTACGTGTTGTTCTTTTTGTACCTTGGATTCAAATAACGGAGAATTTTCTGGCGACTTCCTTTTCGCTTTGAAAAAAAAAACCAACATTAATATATCACGAAATAAATAAAATAATGCGAATTATAAGAGACATAAATAAATAGGACACATTAATTTTTTCTTCGCATTAGTTCAGCCGCCATCCCTGCAGATAAAATCTGAGACAACAACCACCGTCTCAATACATCGCGGCAGCGCTTTGAACACACGTCCAAATCTTCGTATTGTCAGCGTGTTCATTTTCACATCGATTTGTGGTAAAATTAGTTCCACATCATTTACATACAATTAAGATAAAAATAAGTGGTACTCAACTGCTCCCCTGAGGTACCTCAGATAATTTATAGGTTAGAAGACCAGCTCTGAAAATTACTAAATATAACGTTCCTAGGTTGTGAGAGATTGAGATTTTTTTAGTTTGAAGAGAATGAACGTTTCTGTCATCCCCTTTTGTGAACAGCATTAATGAAATATAATCTTTCCAAATCTTGGCAAAAACTCTTATTATATTGGAAAGGGGTTAGAACGGCGTAAGCAGCTAAGCGGAAGGAGAAATCATCCTTCAGTTGTTAAAAAAAAGATGCTTCACTAAAAAAAATCTGCAAAAATATTGGATAGGGACAACAAAAAAATTATTAACAATCATAATACGAAAGGATAACTATCAAAATTCTTACTTGCAATTAATGAACTATTAGACTATTTTTGGTTTGGAAATGAGACCAGCCTTTATTTTTAATTTAACATTTCAACACGAATCACTATCCCCGTATATCTGTCATTGACTATTTTTCATAAGAAAAAAATGTCCGGGTATATTAATATCGATAAACCATACATTTTAGCTCTTCTTTAACGAGCGTAGTAATATCAAGTCAGTATCAACTTCATAAATATCCCTCTATACCTAGCCAGCTCACGGTATAAGTGCATTTATTTAAAGCCGCCTACCAAACTGATAATTTTATTGCTAAATTATGTATATATTTTTTGTTTGAATAAAAGTTGCTTTCTATAATACGTTTCCGGTAACTTCGCACAGTGGACGTGTATTTATATAAAATTTCCCACCCTAACAGTAGGTATATGTACATTTCCATCGATGTAACCCCAAAATAACTCGAACGGAACTCCTCTAGAATGCGACATCTGGCAAGGAAATAGTATATACATTACATATGCTCTTTCTCCTTACAGTTAAAAAAGGTCACACAAAATTTGTAGGTCCGTTCGGTTGATTTGGAATGTAATATAAATTTATAAATTGACTGTAGTTTTAAATGTTCTGTGACGCTAATGTACGAATGTTCTTTAAGGTCGAAGTTTAGTTAGCTGAAAAAAAAACTAGTATTGTGTAAATTAGGCTTCTATGCTTGTGCTTATCCCTCAACAAAAAAAGTATTGAAACTGTTTCAAGTCCTTCTTTCTTATAGCGGATGAAATGCAAAAGATTACGCCCACTTCAGTACCCAAGCAACACATAAACTCTAGCAGAGCTCTGCAATCAAATCTATCTACTCTTAATAAGGTTTTAATTATATCTTCTTAATACTATTGCACTTTTTGACCTCTTAATTCAGTCTTCAAAAGTGTTGTTTATTTGAACTCTACCTAAGTCATTTTTAAAACATCTTTAATACGTTATGTTTATTGCTTTCCTATGCGAGTCCTCTTTAAAACCTCTTTCATATCAAAGCGCTTTAAGAGTATTTCTTTTAACTCTCAAAGAATTTTTTAAGACGTTTTATTACAACCTCTTAATGAATACTTACTATTCTATATTAAAGAAGTCTTTATGATAGCTTTGGGTTGGCAAAATATGTACTGTCACGTTGACGTTTCTCTTTTTCATCTTGCACATTTCTTTTATCAAAATGAAGAAAAATTGTTTGGAAACGTGGAAATTAAAAAAAAAATCAGGCAAAAAAGGCAAAAGGCAAGACAAATTGCTGACCAGTTTGCCCAGAGTGTAGGTATTTTGTCGAATGCAGCGCAATATTCATCACCTCAACAAGAAGCAAGCTAATTAATAATAAATTAAGTTCTTCTTTAAATATAATTTTTGTCTCATACGTTTATGTCCAACTGAAATGGCCGGTTATAGTTATATTTTTATTAAACTCTTTATGGACACTTTGTAGACTCTTGGCAAGTGTTGTCAACGCAGAGGTTTGTAAAACTTCTTAATATGTGCTTTAAAACGTTTATTAAAAATATGAACATTTTTGTAAAGGGTGTCGCGTTTTTAATTTTTATTTCGATAAAATTTTATCAATTCGACTTCATGTTTATTTTATTATTTTATTTGAATCAGATTATGATTCAATTATCAATTAATTTTAGCACTAATAGAAGTAGGCAATAATATTAAATTTTGTAATTATTTTCAGAATATTCAACACTAAATATTTCGAATATTTTTTTAAAATGAAAAAAAAAAAAGAATACAGAATTATTATTGATAATTATTGTAAAAATTTAGGGCTTTGTTAAGAATCGGTGGACAAACACATGCATGAATTTAGACAACATTAGTGGCTTTCAGAACCAATATAAATCAATAACATATAAGATAGAAAGAGTACACACTAAAAGCTTCCCATACATTTACTATAACTTTTTGCCTTATTCATGGATAATTCGATTGTCCCGATTACCTACCGAAATACATTCAATGTAGACAGAAACCAAAAAATACCAATTACAACAAAATACCAAATAACTAAATAAGGGAAACCTATATTCTGTGCCTTTCCTCGAAAATGAAGATACACACAAATCCACATAATAAATTTGCGCTTTCTTTTTCGCGGAAATAATTATATGTATACTCAAAAAGATACATGTGACACCGCACACATACAACTAACTTACTTTGCCATATTCTTAGCATGCTATACTATTCTGACAAATTAGTATGCAGGAAATTTGTTTAATGTGCAAAATAATTAAAAAATAATTTGATATACATTTTAAACAAAAAAATATTTACAATGCACGAATCACAATACAAACTTAATAAACGAAATTGATAATTTTTGAATGAGCCCATTTACATAAACGATCCTAAAGATACAAAATGTGAACGCGGCCAGTGTTTTTATTATTAACTCTATGGATAAAAATGAATAATGAAAGAGAGCTGTCAAAAAAGACGAGCGATGCAAAAAATTAGAAATACTAAATGTAATAACGCACGATGGACGTGGCGTGTGTGTGTGACAATGACCGAAATATGCGAACTAAAGAACGTCTTAATTAGCTTACATTGTGTTTCGTAAATAGGATCATATTTTTGAATGCGTTTCCAAATATGGTTTTGCGCAGTTTGCACTTTCAATTACATATAGCTGCGTGCTGTCTGTGTTCGTTGACAATCTATGATTACGGGATTATGTCACACATCGATATTTTTTTTTATCAGAATGTAGATTGTATATTAAAAGACTGATAGTTTTTGGTAAACTTTTCAATTTTGTTTCAATTGTTAAATGAAAAATGATTTTCGGATATACCTATTTAATCGCAATTCCCAAATCGCAAATATGCATATGCCAATTCTTATAAAAACTAGCTAGTGTTTTCTTAATTTCTTGGATTTGTTCTTATTTTGTATTCTAAGATTTTAAGTAGTAGGTATTTACATATCTAAAAATAAATAAAATAAAAAAACATTTGCCACATTATTTAGAAGTGAGGCACCCTGTGGGAATATTCGTGATGTCGCCATATCGCTTGCAATTAATTTCGGTACAAATTATTATTTATGCGATTTAAACTATGATAAATTAATAGTAATTACCACACTAATTTACTACAGAATGCTTTCCTTTTAAATGTAAAAATACTAGACTATATTTTATATAGCTTTTGTATACTCCGTGGGTTATTTTTTAAATTTTGTATTAAAAATTATTCCCATATTTTATTATGTTTGTGGCCCATTTATTTAAACGAAGTAGAATGTGGGATTACAAAATAAATCTTTTGTGGCACATCAAAACACAGATATAGAGCACTAGAAAAATGTATTTATTTTCTCTTATAAATCATATAACCTATAGATCTTGCAATTAATGGGAAGTAAAAAATCGTCTTCTTTTGACATTTTATTTAAGTTCATTCTATTTCGTTTCAATAATATTAAATTTGCTTTTGTGTAAAAGAGATAGAGATTTATCTTTATTATTTCTTTTTCTTTCTTCTACAAACTATTCACTAAAACCAAAAACATCTTGAAAACATCTTTAAAAGATCTACAAAGGTCAATCAAAAATAATCCTCTTTATGAGCTCTTACGAACACTATAATAAGAACTCTTCGTTCTATGCAGTTGGCTCCGCCCCTTTGGTCCCTTTTGGGTCTTAATGACCTCTTCAAGATAATTTAAAGAGTTGAAAGCTCTTCTGGAAGTAGATTTCAAGATGTTTAAAAGAGTCGATTGTGTTGCTTGGGTATCCAACTCCTAACTGTATAATAGTGGTATACCCACTGTTATTTCTAAATACTGCATATTATTTGGTGTGCAGATTGCTAACTGAAATTCTATCTTTAAAGTCGCTCCAAAAATCTTCAATTGCTTCGAACTGACAATATCCATTCATTACGAGGCGTACGAAAATATCTTCAATTTTAGGATGTGTTTAATCCATATGTATTTATTGTCGGAGTAAAGATTCCAGACTGATAGATGGTTTTTTTAACCCTCAGCCTGTTTTTAATGCAAGATTCTTCTCAAGCTGAGGTTGGCCGTGACCAACAGGCCTATAAGTGTCCTACTCTCGGACTACTGTAACATTTTCTTCTTCTATTTAGCGGAGGGCGAATTCTTCTTCTGCCACTTTCCTGTAGATCATCATTTTAGACTTTTAAAAATTTACGACCAGTTTCCTTGTTTGGCATAGTTTTAAATTCGCTGCATTCCTCATGAAAGCTTTATTGCAATGAAACTATGTTATTTCCAAAATTTAAACTTTATCCCGGAAAACAATTGCCCGAATAACGATTGCCCGCAAATTTTTTTTTGGAATTTTTCGGAATAGTTTTCCACAAAAAGAAATATTAATTCATGTTTGCTCGAGTAACGATTGCCCGGAAATTTTGGAAAAGTACTATTTCGTACTTATCAAAAATATTTCATTTATTTCTTTCATACTTTTGTTTTTTCCAGGAAAATTAGATAAAATAAAATGCAGCGACTGGATCGCACTAACTTGTTCTTATGTTCGATCACATCGTATGCAAAAGATTTCTATTAAAAATTTAAATATATTTTTAAAGTCTTTTTTTACTTCATTTTTTATATATACAAAATTTCTTTAATTTTTTTATAAAAAAAAAATGGTATGACAATCTTAAATATTTAATAATATAAACTTAAAAACAAAAGATTAATTTGGATTAACCACAGAAAAAATAATTCAAAATTCTGAAAAAAAAATTTAAACTAATTTGAGCTCAAAAAAAGTACGCCATTTTATTTCGTGGATAAATTTGAATTTATGAGAAATAAATTTTAAAAATCTATGGAGCCAACTCATGGTATTCACCAAATAATTATAACTATAATTTTTGAAAAAAAAATTAATGAGCAGTTTTCAAAATATAAATTTTTAAGTTTTTTTCTTAAAAATGCTTTTAAAAATACAAAAAAAGATATCAATTAAAAATATTGGTACTCATTATAAATTGGGCAACTTAAACCTATATGTGTGTGAAATTTCTAAAGAATCGGGTAAGCCGTTTATGAGAAAGTCGAAAGCAAAAAAAATGGTCCTATGGAAAATACCGTTTTTAGACACTTACAAATTTTTTTTCAACCATATGATCGGTCGTACATAAAAGCTGCACTGATTTTTTAAAAATAAAAATCGTTAGAGCCGTTTCCGAGAAAAATAGGCTTTAACGTAACGGTTATATGTTAGGTACCGTTATTTTTTGAGCTAAAAAAATGTTCAATTTCCCCTCTGTACAATACCTAAAAAAAACTTTATAGACCAAGTTTGAAGCAATTCGGGCCACCCGTTTGGGATGTAGGTGTCTATACATACATACATACAGACAGACTGACAGACAGACAGACGGACAGAAATTAGACAATCTTTTTTCTTCTTCGCTATAATCGTAATGTTTGATTGTTATCTCAAAACTTTTTTTTCGACGAATGCATAACTTGCCACTTAGTACCTATAATCGCAATTAAAAAATGATTAGACTTCGAAAAAAATTCCGACAAAGCTGAAGAGCTTAATTTTTATGTACGAGTACTAAGCATTTCCTAAAAAGTTCAAATATTTTGAAAAAATTTAAAGGGGGAGGGGGGCGGTTGAAAGAGGAAAATTCAATAGGAAATTTTGCGAAAAATACAGGTTTTGGGAGTTATTGAACAAAATAATATAAATTATTATTTTTAAGATGGCAACATTTCTCTTCCGGTTCCACACTTATAACTTGTTTTTTTTTTAATAGCACACAAAAATTCCCACTAAAAAAACATAAACTTATTTTATTTTATTGAAAAATTATACTACACCCTAAGGTTTTCGACCATTTTCTCCAAATCTATCAATTGTAGGATAAAAAGTGTCTTAATCTTTTTGTGTAGAATGACATAATCTACAATCTGTGTGCCAAAAAAAACTATGGTTTTCGAGTAATTTGTTAAAATCTGAATGTTACCCCCTTCACCTCCTCTAAAACTTTTTGCTCCGCTCCCAATATGGGGTACTTTTTAGGAAATGCTGAAGGCTTAATATATTAAAAAAACTTTTCTTACCAACTTTTTCTTTTATTTTTTTTTCTTAAATAATTATATAAAAGAAAAAATAACGATTTTGAAAAATGATTGCAGAACCCTTATACAGTTTCTCTGAGTCCACAAAAATCTGACAAAAAGAAATTTCTATTCCAAAATTAAAAATAAATGGTTCATTTCTCCGTATACTGTTAAAATCAAAAATCGTAATAGTTTCACAAATAAGGGTAGCAAATGCGGGGAATTAGCAATCGTGATACGGCAATTAGTTTTGCGCTCAATCGTTACTTGGGAAATTATTTTCTGGGCAATCGTTATCCGGGAAATCGTTATCCGGCAAATCGTTTTCCGACAATTCGTTATCCGGGAAATCGTTATCCGGAGAATTGTTTTCCGGGAAACCATCGCTAACCCATTCCCCCTTTTCTTCCACAATATCATTAAACTACTCGGAAACAACATTTTCTGGGTCATCAAGTGATCCTCTTTTGTACAAACAACAAAAGGTTATTTCATCGCTTTTTTGAAGAATATTCTATTTGAAATATTCCGTTCTTTGCTGGTGGAGAAATTTCAAAGAACAAATATAAGAAAAAATAAATACAAATAATTTTAATTATTTTAGTGTTCAGTTTTGTAAGTGCTTCTATCCTTATGACTAGGAGTGTATCAGAGATATTTTTTATGAATTATACTTTGAAACTAAGCCGTTATACGTGTTAAGTGGAAAACGAACGAAAACAAAATAATTTTTCTTAACTTAAAGTTTTAATCTTTATCTAAAGTCTTAAAAAATAAAAAAATGTTTTACAGAAGTTACACCACATGACGTTTCAGTTGGGTCATTTAATCAGTTGAATCTTAAACCTTAAAAGATAGATACTTTATAGTTGTTTTTTTTTTCAAAATTCTTCACTAAAAAAATAATAAAATACCTAAAGCACAACACCCCTCAATAAGATAAATGTGAGACTACATGCAAACTACCATTAACTTAACAAAGCATGCATGGCCGACCTGAAGACATACAAAATGATCTTGCAGTCTTCACTTAAAAACAATTAAATATCCACAGCGCATCACATTCTCGTACATTTAGAATGATGCCAGTTTATTTTTCTTTAATTGACCTCATTTGCATATACTAACGCATCTTTTGTTTCTCCTTCCACAAAGGCTTTCTCATGACCTAAAAATAGAAGAGAAAAAAAAAACAATAACAAAAATTTGCAAGACTTTGAGACTTTTGTAGCCTCTTGCTGTGTTTTGCATCATTCTTAATGCACATAACCACATTAATTGCTTCCAATTGAATCCGAAAACCAAGCATACCAAGTACCTAACATGGTATCGATCTTTTAATTTACTGAGAAAGATACTTGATGCTTCTTATAACTCCTCCGTCATCCGTAGGCAGACTACTCCCTGTCCCTGGATTAAAATTTTGTTTGAGAATAATTTTTTTCTACTTTTAGACATGGGCATCTTTGAGGATCAGCAAGAGGGTCGTCTGGCTGTGCACTCTGGCCATCCGGCGGTTTTTGATCTACCAGCAATCGAATCAGTGCCAACGCCGTCCGTAATGTGGCAAACCGAAGAAGGACCACTCAATTACGACATAAAATATGCATTCACCAAGCCAAACCAGCTGATAATCCTCAGTTCGGATGAAACAGATCGCAAGGCATACCGCGCCCGCGCCATCAACACCCAACTGGGCAAAGAGGAGAACAGTGCCTTCATTCATTTGAATGTCAGTGGTGATCCCTATACAGAAGTGGCTCCCGAAATAATCATTCATCCAGAGGATATGAAACTGAAGCGAGGCGAACAAGTGGCTGAGTTGCAGTGCATAGCTAATGCGAGGCCATTGCACGAAATTGAAACATTGTGGTTGAAGGACGGCATCTTGATCGAGAACTCTGGCGTGCCACATACATTAAATGATCCATGGAATCGAACGCTAGCCCTGCTCTCAGCTAACCTGACGCATTCCGGCGAGTATACTTGCCAAGTGCGACTACGATCTGGCGGATTTCCAACAGTAACATCAACAGCCAAAGTTCAAGTTCTTGAACCACCGACATTTTTTACTCCGATGCGATCGGAGACGTACGGCGAGTATGGAGCTGTAGTAACGTTGCCATGCGACGTTGTCGGTGATCCATCACCGACTGTTCTTTGGTACCGAAATGCCGTGCCCATCGATACCGCTGACGTCAGGTTGGTATCATTTATAATTTTAATTTACAATTTCTAAAGTATTTTTTTTTGCAAAATTCGACAGATACACACTGACGGAGGACAATTCGTTAATAATCAAAAAGCTGACAATTGACGATTCGTCGATGTTCCAATGTTTGGCATCAAACGAAGCTGGCGAAAAATCCTCATACACCTGGTTGCGGGTTAAAAGTAAGTTTTTGTTGTCTTCTTTAAAAAAAGTTAAAAATGCAGGAGGTCAGTTTTGACATTCCTAACTTGTTTATAAACAAAAAAAAGTTAATTGTCTTTCTCCTGCTAACCGCTCTTTTCAAAACAAAACAGAAAAAAAATCATTAAACAAAATTGTACTTACCTCATTCCATTTATAGAAGCTCGTTCATCTGATAAGGATGCTCTTGTCGTTGGTGATAATGCTATACATATGAATACTACTATAAAAAATGCTTATGCCGAACTAACTAACACAAAAAATAATGTGCTTATGAAGAATCTTACTACTAACTTTTATAGAGATTTTTTGAAACGCGTTAAACGCTTTGCTCAACCGCGTATAATTCGTGTAAGGGCATCACATTCCGGAACAGCTGGTAGACGCAAGGATTTCCGCTTTGGTACGGGTGATAAGTTTAACGTTAAGATAGTAATTCACATTAACCATAATGCACATTAAATAATTTTTGTTTTATTCTTTAACAAACACGGTTTTGGTTTTTTGCACAATATTTTGATTTTAACATTTTGTAGGTAGACACTGTAAATATATCTTGTGTAACGGTTTTGCAATTCCAAAAAAAAAAATTATATATATTTTTTTGTAACTATTGCTTAACTTTTATTAATTTCCTTGGGCTTAATTATTATTAACTTATTGCCCATGTTATTATTTTTATTAATTGAGTATTATACATTAACTCCAAAACAATTTTTTTAAGAACAATGCATTTAAAAATAAAATGCACGACTGGATAGCACGTACTGGCTCCTTTGTTCGATCACATTATATGCAAAAGATTCTCAATGGAAACGAAACCAAAATACTTTTATTTTTAGTCGTTTTTCACTTAATTTTTTTATATATAAAAATTCTTAATTTTTTTCTTAAACAAATTGGTATGAATATTTTAAATATTTAATAATATAAACTTAAAAATTTCAGAAAAAATCGTCCACACGTCGTCGAAATATTTAATTTTCAAAAAAAAAGTCTATTTTTTGAAAATTTTGAAAAGCAGTATTATTTAGCATTTGAAGGAGATCCTGTATTTTGATCGAAATCCGTTGAGCCGTTTATAAGAAAGTCAAATACCGTTAATAAAAAAATATTTTTAATTTTTTTTCGGCCAAAATGTAGACCATACTCAAATTAGAACACACACCGATCAAAATTGTTATAGCCGTTTTCGAGATAGGGCAAGTACAGTTATTTTTGGGGCTAAAACAACAATTCAAAAATCTGTTTTGGACAATCACCTAAAACGCCTAACCACCAAGTTTGAACAAAATCGGTTCAGCCGTTTAGGCTGCAGACCGTTCTACAGACAGACAGACAGACAGCCGGAATTGCCGGACCCACTTTTTTGGTGTTCTCTATCATATTAATGTCAACTTTGATTAAAATCTCGAGTTCGATTTTTTTTCCAAATGAAAAACTTGCCCTATAGTACCTATATCGCAAGTAAAAAAGTTAGGCTAGAGGCAAGTAAATTTACGGAAGAATAAATATAGTAAAATTTAACAAGTTATCATGTAGATGTTGCTACCAACTTTGTTGATTCAACCCGACGTTAAAACATTATTAAATATTTGACATAATTAACCCCTGTTGAAAAATGATAACCCAATAACACCTTAATTTCTTGGAAAATTTACCTGTTATTTT
Organism: Philhelius pedissequus; assembly: GCA_910595825.1. Classification (NCBI taxonomy): domain Eukaryota; kingdom Metazoa; phylum Arthropoda; class Insecta; order Diptera; family Syrphidae; genus Philhelius; species Philhelius pedissequus. Next base: position 46,896,188 of record OU343162.1, read on the forward strand.
TTTTAATCCACTTAACTCGTACAAATATAACTAATTTTATTCTTCAAGGAGTGAGAAATTGTATCCCAAATAGGGTCAAATCTATAAAATCGAAAGAAAATGATTGATTCTAGCTGAAAGAGGATATTAGGGTAAGAGAAGTAAGTTTCCTGAATTATAAAGATAACTCACTGAGGACAACTAAACTAATTATTCAACAAGCTAGAAAGACTTGCAGCGTTCACATTCAAGGAACCAAATTTTTGCTGTACCAAAAATTAAGGCAAAAAATACTACAATGTCCCAACGGTAGTAAAAATGTTTGGTCATTTGCAAAAAATATTCGTCGTGTCTTTAATGACACCCCTTTTGTCAGCTCTCGTGAAGAAGCCAATTTGCTTGCAGCGGAGTACGCTGTTAATTTGACGCTACAAGAAAGTGTTATGACTCTTCCATTACTTGAGAGCATTGCCGATTTCATGGGACGAACCTTCTTTCGCACTCGTGCTATTGCTCGAGTCCTCAAAGGCATTGGTATACACAAATCCAATGGTCTTGATAGTTTCCCCCTCATCGTTCTGAAGAGGTGTTCTTCAACGCTGCCAAAGCCATTGCGTAAGCTTTTTCATTTGTCCTAGACCACTTGTCTCCTTCTGAGTGGATGGAAAATAGCATTTGTCCAGCCTTTCCCTAAAAAGGCGAACATTTCTGACCCTCTAAATGCCGTCTAATTGCATTTACGTCCTTCTTTCCAACGTCATGGAAACGCTGATTAACTATCGCCTTGAGAAACATATTTTAGAACGAAAGCTCCTTAATGACAATAGATCCACTGGTGATCTGATAGTATACTCGCCGAACAGTGTCACCAATCTTTACATCGTTTTAGAGAAAATAAGATTATTGCGCTTGATATTTCAAAAGCATTTAACGGAGTTTGGCATTAAACTCTTCTATCGATAGCCATGAATCTCTTCTTCCTTCGATTAGAAATTACCTCTTCGACAAGTTTTATTGGCTGGTTTCAAGTCTGATATTAATAAAATAAATTCTGGTGTGCCCCAGGGCTGCGTTTTATCTCCGACTCTGTTTCTCATTTTCATTAATGATCTCTTATCCGGAACTTCTAATCTACTAATTTGTCTTGCTAACGATATTACTCTCAGGTTTTCATATTCGTTTTCAGATTCACCCCCTTGTTCTTCGGATGTGGAATTACAACGGCAGCGTATGATAAGCTCATTAAATTCTGATCTTGACAGCATTGTCGACTGGGGAATAAAAAACCGCGTAGAATTTAATGCCTCAAAAACTGAACGCTGTCTTCTATCGAAATTTTGATCAAACTTGTCATTATATAATTATAGGGAACACGTATAGTGGATGTCTGTCTGTCTGTTGGTCAATGTACAGCCTGACCCGCTGAAGTGGTTTTGTTCAAACTTGGTACCTAGATTCTTTTTTGTTAATTTTTGTTTTAGCCAAAAATAACGGTGCCTGCATAGTAAATCCTAATTGTCGCGTAAACGGCTCTAACGATTTCGATAAAACAATTCTTGCACTATTTTGTGAACAGTCTAGGTGTTGGTTCAAAAAAAAAATCACATGTGCCTCGTATAAACTACTTGTAAAAATATGTTTAAGCTAAGAATTTTATGTACATAATAATATAAACCTCTACCGAAACCTCTAAAAAAGGAATATAAAGTTACTGAAACCCACAAAACGTGCCAGATTGGTAGTTTTAATTTAACAAAAAAACTGTTTACATTGGCTACCTTAAATATTTTTAAATAAAGAATTTTGGTATCTGAATTTATTGCTTTAGAATTTTGAAACAGATTATTTTGCAACCAAATTTTGGCAAATACAGAATTATGGCCAGACTACAATATGTTTAATGTTTAAATATAACAAATATTCTCGGAGGCGTATATTTCGATAAAAATTTGTTAGCCAAGATGTCCTTTACATTTCTTAGGAATGGTGTGTCAAAAATGTTGATTTGGTTTTAGTTGAAAGAAAGTATTTTATTTTTGAAAATTCAATGTCTACGTTTCAGAATACTTAAAATTGACAAAACTATAATTTATATAAATTAAAAAAAAGAGCGATCCTTAACAGTAGTTGCATATGGTGAGTACCTAAACTCTCATATCTCACTTGGATTTATTTTTATCCAAATAAAAACATCAATGGAGAAGATTCCTAAATTTTAGAATTCATTTTTACTAAATAATTTTTAACCGAGTAAGAAAATTAAAAAATGTTTGTGGCAGGTACTGTCAATAACATTTTATGTAAGCATTTAGACTATACACCTACAATGTGCACTGAATCTTTTGTATGGAAATCCGAAGAACCGTTTACGATATAATTAAGGTTTGCCATTTTTTGTACAGTTAAATTTATTTATGGTACTTAAATAAAGATCAAAAACAAGAATTGAGCCAATCACCTATTACTAATACGCTTAAGCACTAAGTTTGAAAAAAGTCGCTTGAGCGTTTTGGACCATAGTTTGACCTACAGACATATAGAAAGATGTAATTGCGGGACCCACTTTGTTCGTGTTCTCTTACGAAAATCACTCCCACAAATTGCAGGAGAGAGAGTGGAAAGTTGTAACGAGTACACATTACAAATATCAATTTTATATTTGTTTCAATTTTTTTTTTTTTAATTTCTTTAACATCAATCTTTCTGTAATACTGTCTTTAATCTAAGTTGCCCAAACCAGTCACGCCAGTTGAGTCGATATTAACAAGTTGAAATAATTCCTCATACTTACCTTACACCTCACGCAAATGTGTTAGATTACATTTTTACTTGCGATATACATAGGTACTATAGGGCAAGTTTTGCATTTGGAAACAAAAATCGAACTCCAGACTTTATTCAAAGTTGACATTACAACTCTCTGAAGCCTAAACGGCTGCAGCGATTTTCTTCAAACTTGGTATTTAACCGTTTTAGGTGATTGTCCAAAACAGATTTTTGAATCGTTGTTTTAGCCCCAAAAATAACGGTACTTGCCATACAATTTTTTCTACCATCTTAATTATCTCGAAAACGGCTTTAACGATTTTAATAAAAATTGGTGCGTGTACTACTTTTGGTATTGTCTACATTTTGCCCAAACAGTTTTTTAAAATATTTTGTTATTAATGGTACCGGTCATACAACAATTTTATTGCTTTTCGACTTTCTCATAAGCAACCTAACGGATTTCGATCAAAATTTGTATACAGGACCTCCCTAAAATTCTAAAAAGACTGCATTTCAAAATTTTCCAAAAATTGTTTTTTGGGATTTTTGAAAAAAAAATATTTATTTTTGAAAATTCAATATTTCGAAAACGAGTGGACAATTTTTTCTGAAATTTTGTTTTTAAATTTATATTATTAAATATTTAAAATGCTCATACCATTTTTTTTAAGAAATAATTTAAGAAACGGCGTTAAGAATACATTTATCCGTTTCTCTTTGCATAAAATGTAATCAAACATAGGAGTAAGTACGTGCGATCCAGTCGTACATTTTATTTTTATTTGTTATAAAACGATTAGCTTACAGTACATTTTTCATATGGAATGGAATTAATTTCAATTTGTGCCCTAATTCAACCCCTTCAGATACTATATGAATAAATGTATAGTCCTACTTAGGTATTATACAATCAAATCAAACCAACTCAACCATAATTTGTATAAAACTCAATCCATCGATTAAATTGTGCAAATTAAGTGACACCCCTTCAACCATCAAAAAAAATAAAAACAACAACACGTCTGAACTCCTTTTGGACAACAATATTACGTTGCCACAAATAAATGCGTGCAATTTCAGCAACTGCCTCATATAATTACCCCCTAGGAATATTGTGCAGGGCAGTAAATTACCTGGTCATGCTATTTCATGTAATTGAGGTCAATGAAGTTAAATTACCACCATCGCCTCAAAAACCCACGGCCGTATAAAAGGAATCAAATATTCAGAAAAAAGGCCGAACAAAAAAATGTTGAAAAAGTGTTTTAAGCTTTAAAAATATGTTTTTAAAAATATAGATTATATCAGTATGACGTACGTGGAATTTCTGGGTGTTCAAATTCGACCTGGACCTGTCGGGATTCAACGTTTCGTAAAATTGAACTCTTACAGTTACTGGGTCATCATAAATCATCATAGTTACCTCATAATTACTCTTTAAGAATTTAGCTTATCGCAATATTGCTTAAATTTAAAAAAAAATGTCACAATCTCTAACTTAAGCTCGAATTATTATTTACTCAACACATAAACATTTGGGTCATGAGTCCAAAGTCTCAATTGTTTTATAGAATGCCCCAAATGGGTAAGTCCACATTTTCCACCTTTGACTTGTGGACTAATGATCCTCCGCTAACATTTATGAGTTGGCCTTAATTCAGGCTCTATGAAACAGGCCCTTAGAGTCGCATATAAAATAATTATTAGGGCAATGCCATATTCGATATGGTAAGCTACTACAATGGCATTAAAACCCACCTAAAATTGTTTTATATAAGTCTTTTGACCTTAGGACTTATTTCCTGTTAACTTATCCGACATAATGAAACAGCCCCTTAAAAAATGGTTTCTAAAACACTTTGAAAATAATCGTGTTGACGTTCGAAAACTTCCTAAATTTTTTATTTTCACCATCAAAAGGACATCCTTCTTTTTATGAAGGTCAGGTGGCTTGTGCACACTTACTAATTGTGCATAATTAAAGCAATTCCACAATTCTTTAAAGAAGTGGGACATTAGTCCATAATATCATAAAATAACGTTTTAAACACGAAGTTGATTGGTTTTTTTTTCTGCTTAGTTATGATAGAAGGCCCAGTGACATAACTTCACAGGATATAAGCCTTTAATAGACTTATGTCCTGCGTATTTAATTATTTGCATCACTTAATAACAACTAAGTTTACAACGTAATCATGGTGACTAGGCTTAAAGGACTTCTTCCAAGTACATACATCAGTCCTTTGAAATTCAAATAGTCAGGCGGGACATAAGTCCGCAATATAATTTTTTTATGGACTTATGCATGTTCCACTTGGGTGGGACATAAGTTCATAATCGACTTAAGGCCTCGCTGATTAAACTGTTGAATGTCCCAGTTTAGATGCAGCATATCTAAAATTTGACGCCACTATTCCAAAATAAAGGAACTTGTCCACTGTTATATTCGAAAAATGCATTCATGTTGGTTTTACATTTTTTGCATACGTTGACTAATTTAGTAATGAACCAACTCTACCCTGGAGGTTATAGCGGCCTTGGATAAAACGACTTAAAAAGGCACAGTTGATATATCGGCCCTGCAACTTGGCATAGTAACGAAATACATTACCATAGTGTATGCAGTTCTCGGAACAGAATCAAAACACGTTAAATGAGAAGAAGAATGAAACAGATTGCCAAGGACGAGAATGCATTTATGTTTTCCATTTTGACCGCATGATACGTCAAGTAAATTGGATTTTTTGCAGGAAGAAAAATATTATTTTGCCACATTGCAACTGGATGATTGAGTGTGAAGATTAAAAGGCTTCATTGCTTCAATATTGATGTGTGCACGCGCATTCCGTGTGAATACCTATTCTGAATCACATTACCATCTGAAAATTTTTGTTGGCCAATTTGACTTACCATGCATATTGCTGGAAAATTTGTTAAAATGTGGCTTCATTCATTTTGGCTTGATGTTCGAAGGATAATTTCGTTTGACTGATTCGAATATTATGTTTTTTTTTTTTTGAAAATGCATACCAATATCGCTAGCAGCGCCAGCGGTGGTATTTTAAAACAATCATTGGTTGCAAAGCAAATAAATTCCGTTCAGTGAATGCCGGGCTTCGTACAAAATATAAACAAGGTTTCAGGTATATAATGTACTTGCATTTATGCGTACATTTATATTAGTATCTGGTTCAATTTGTGCGGAATTATTTTTTAAAATTTTGTATTCAGGTAAGCAAAAATTTCATAAAACTTTTTTTTTCGAATTATGGAGTTGAGCTTAATAATTTTCCAGTTTAATGAACGGATTTAATCACCAAGCACCACTAAGTGTGGCGTTAGTGGTTAGTTGTATAGCTAGTTACTAGTAGATAAATATTTACAGTATACTCGTATATTCAATAAATGGGGGTGGCCATGGTGCGATAGTTGTGTGTTCGTCTGTCAACCTCATGGTCACAGGTTCGATCCCTACCGTAGTCTATGTCCTCTTTTTTTTCCATTAAAAACCAATTCTAAAATAAATGTCATACGAGTTGCTGGCTTACTCATTACCTGCTGTTTAGGCATAGAACTAACAACATGTGATTGAGTAAAACTAGTATACTGATAAATATGACAACGAATACAAAAAATAATGCGAATTATAAGGGACATAAATAAATAAGATACGGAGATATCTCCGCATTAGTTCAGCCGCCATCCCTGGAGATACAATCTGAGACAACAACCACCTCCAGTCTCAGAACATCGCGCCACACATCTTTCTTATCCTTCTTTCTCTTCCTAACCTAACGCCCGCGCTGTGTTGAAACATTTAAAGGGTAGTATAATCCCTTGAGCGCGTGTAGATTATAAAAAAGGAATTCAATAAAATACATGACTTAATGATTCAAAATTTTAAGAAATTCGACAAAGTTTCTATGTATATGGAAATGCTGTGATATTGGTAACGAGAACGTGTGAAAAAGTCTAAAATATTTTAAAATTTCTTTAATTCAATACTTTTGGAACTTCTTTGAAAGCTTGTCTAAATTTTTGTTTAACAAAATCAGTCAAGCAATTAACGAGATACGAAAAATGGAAAACAATTCATATTTCCAAAAAAACAAAACGTTTAACAGTTTCTGTAGCTCGATTTGCATCTGGACAACAAACAAACAGACCTACTGACGAAGACAGGCTGATCACTACTAAGTCTTCTCCATTATTGCCATGCTTTAGTTTTACTTTGATATTTGTATGGAAAAGAAATAATCAAGGAAAAGAAATATGATGGGGGATTCATAAAGGAAAAATGTAACAGGCCGTCTTTTGGAAAAGTCATGTTTTTTTTTTAAGGCTTAGCTGCATTTATAGGTAAACAGTTGCCAAATCAATATTTTCTCTTTTAAACATTTTTCGAACCTACCATTTTATTAGTTGAGATTGACAAGATGATAAAAGGGACATAATAAATAGTGAAGATGTTTTGTGAGTGGGAGGATGACAAGAAGTTCTTGTATGTGCTTGCAGAACTTTTGTGTGTAACTTTTCCACTGTGTTTGCTTAGATCAAAAGAGCCTAAGCAAACACAGTGCAAACAATTTTCCAATGATCATGTAACCGACTTGTCAGCCAATTTCACTGATTTTTCTTTCACTAATGCCTTTCAGTGAAAGCTAGGTATCGTAATTAGGGATTGAAAATCGTTCGGATTTACTCTCAATTTACATTACATTTGATTTAATCAAACGTGTTCCGTTACAAAGTGTTGGTTCAACAAAGTGATAACTTATGTCGGTTTCGATTGGCTGTTTGGAGTCACTCTTTCTCCATTTTATATGGGGAATTAAACATAAGGAATCAAAAAGTGTAACTCCGAGCAGCCAATCGAAAACGACATTAGTCGACTTTTAATTTTGTATTGTGTGGCGGAATACAAAAAATTCCGTGGGATTTTTGGTGGCTTCGTTTTTATCCATCACGTTGCTGCCGGATTTTTATGAATTTAACTCACTGGGGCGACTCGATATTGAATCGAACGAAATTCAAAATAAATGGCATTCCAAATATCAGTTAATTTCGTAAAACTCTACAAAAATCATTAAAATTTTCACTTATTTTTTTTCGATTCGTCAACAAAAATGTTAAAGTCGATGTGTAGCGCCATCTGTTTTCGAACAAATGCACCAAAATCAGGACCTTTCTCAATTCTGCGATCTGTGTCCAAAACTATGAAAATTGAATGATATTTTCGAGTTATGAACAATATAAAGGGTGTTTTTTTTAAGAGCTCCATAACTTAAAAAAAAATTTACGAGACAACAATGTTATTGGAATGAATTTTTTATTATAATAATCTAGTAGACAATTTCATGGCATTTATTTTTTAAATATGATTTCCGCCATATGTCCACCGCGGCTACGAGTTACATAGTCCATTCGATCAGTCCAATTTTTGACTACTTTTTGCATTAAATCTGGCCGTATGGCGTCAATGGTGGCTTGAATATTGACTTCCAATACTTCAAGAGTTGCTAGTCTTCGTCGGCATAAGACCATGACTTATCATAAAAAGTAGACGAGATGCGTTAAGTGGAACGAATGAAAAGTCCAATTGCGCTCGCCATTTACTGTAACGGCAGCTCCTTCTTCATTTCAAAAGAAATAAAGACCGATAATGCTGCCAGCATGTAAACCGCACCAAACATTTAATTTTAATGGATGTAATGGTGATTAGTTAATGGCTTGAGGGTTGTATTGACGAAGTTATTTAACCAGAAATGAGCTCCTTCACTAAACACAATTCTTCGGTAAAAATGCTCATCTTCGGCCAGTTTCAAATTACCCCAATAACAAAAATGTGACGTAAACAATGATTATTTGGCTTAAATTCTTGCACGATACTTCATTAAAATTTTTCACGTAGACGAAGGACAAAAGCCAATATGTTGAGAACGGCGGCGAATCGACATTGCGGCGTCTTCTTCAACACACTACATCTTCAATATTCTCGTCGGAACGCACAGTTCTTTGTTTTGTTGATGGTTTTTAATTGGAATCCCGCTTCTTAAAAATTCAGTTTTAAAACCCGTCTTCTAAAATACATTTTTTTCTTTTAATCCGCCTTTTAAAATCCCTCTTATTCAAAATCCTGGTCTATTATAATGTCGCTTTTTAAAATACTATTTAATCCTGCATATTCCGTTTTGTCTTTTGATAAATGTTACACAAACAAAACTTTGCATACACCCAAACTCGACCCCACCCCAAAACCTATATTGGGCCAAGCAGAGGGGTTGCTTACTCTCCGTCCTTTTTGAACCTTGTGTTGATTCCAAAAGCTTGAATGATGGTAAAAAACGGGATTTTAAGCAACGGGATAATAAAAAGCAGGACTATAAGAATGCGGGATTATAAAAATCAGCATTATAAAAAGCGGTATTAAAAAAGCAGGATTTCGAACCCAACCCAAATAAAATTAGCGCGAAAACGATAAAAAACTGCACAAATTTCTTGCGCACTAGGACGATTATGTTGATCGAACAGATTTATTTATTTCAAAGTAAATTTCCACAATTTAGAAGCGTTATTCCGGCTTTAAACGATTTATGATGAATTGCCAAACCTGAAGAGAAATGTCTACAGAGTTTGACATTCTCAACTGTGAACCCATAGACAACAACCACCGAAACTTCTCATGCAGCTAAAAAAAAACAACCGTTACAATGTTTTAAAGTCCGCCACAAATGTTGAAACTACACAAATTTAATATTTGAGCAACAAAAACAAATCGTAGTTCCCACTATATAATGAGTAGAGACGTCTTTATTGAATTGAAACATAACCTCTATATCTTTGAAAAGAATTATGGGTTTCTTTTTTCTTTTTTATTTATGAAAAGCTGATGCATCGGGCTTCACTAGAAGAAGACTAGAATACTATTATTTACTGTCCCATCTAGAACTTCCGTAAAGTAAGGAATCAGGTGTGTACATTTTAACAGCCGTCTTTTTGTTTTACTTGTGATTATACGTACTATAAGGCAAGTTATGTATTCGTAAAAAAACATTTTGTTTCCAACAATCAAACATGACATTAATATTATAGAGAACACCAAAAAATTGGGTCCCCAAATTTAATCTGTCTGTCTGTCTGTCATTCTGTTAAACTTGGTACATATTGTTTTTAAAATGCCCACACGTTTTTTTTTCATTTTTTTTAAGACGACAAATAACAGTAGCTCCTATACATTTCTTTTGGCCAAAAACAAAAATCTTATTTTTCTTTAAAACGATTTTTATTAAAAAAAATCAGTTCATTAACGAAGGGAAAGGGTACCTTTTGATAATTTTTTTTTGTAAAAAAAAAAGTTATTTTTGGTAATTCTAGTAGAACCATTTTTTTGGTTTTCGATTTTCTCGGAAACGTTTCATTTGATTTTTTTGAAATTTTTTACGCAGAAGCTCCCAGAGAATTTAAAGACTATTGTATACTAAAATTTTTCAAAAAAACAAAAAAATTTTTGGAAGGTAATTTCTCAAAAGATAGTCTCAAAAGGTTTTGTGGTTTTTTGATATTATATTGAATATTTATTCTAAAATAAAAGACAACGGTACCTTCCATACAAATGTTAAGAAACCGTTAAGAAAAAAATGTATTTCTCGAAAACGGCTCCAAAAAATTTTATAAGAAAACTTGTGTGTTTTTAAATTAGTACAGTTCACTTTTGAGTATATTTTTGCGTATACTTATTAACGGTACTTCCCATAGAACCACTTTTCATATTTTCGACTTTCTCAATATTGGATAAACCGATTAAAATAATTGCAAATGCTCCCTAAAATTGTTAATAAGATTGCGTACTCAAATTTTCAAAAAAAAAGTTTTAAGATTTTTAAAAAATAAATAATTTTTTTTTTGAAAAATCGATTTTTCAAAAACCAGTCACAAATTTTTTTTTAAATTTGAATTTTGTATGTATATTAGTAATATCTTCAAAATTTCGTTTCAAATTTTTTTTCTAAAAATGTTTTCAAAATTTTATACATACAAAATTAATTTATTAAAAAACCGCTCCAACTATTTTTTTTTTTTTATTTATTCTTATTTATCCATGAATTCAAATGGCATCTTTGATTTCCATCAAACTATAACGACTAAGCAATATAAAAACATGTAATTATGTGTATTATCTATTTATTTCTACCTTATTTTTATTCCCTTTTTACGAATTTTTGCATACGCCTCTGAATACTAAATACAATGTAGGCCCTATACATATGTATATATATACATAATATCTGTCTTGAAAAATCACATGAAACTTGTGTATGCATATATAAATGATGAAGTTGTATGTATATAGCTACCTACCCACCTACATTCTTCATTTTCATTATTATATATACAATTTTACATATTTAGGTTCCATCAATAGGTATAAATATTAAGATACATTTTACTCTCCTTACTTACATAATTAAAATCCATAGGTAGGTACCTATGTAACTATTCCTTGAATCATCCATTCCACAATTAATTATAATAAGAATCAAGTAAATCTTACCTACATAGGCTTTAAACCTGCATAGGATAACTAGACCTAACTAACTAAACCTCAGTGGTTAGCTACAATAAAGTTGTTAGCTACAAGAGCAAGTTCGTGCGATCGTGCATTTTATTTTATTTTTTTTTTGGCTTAAATTGACAATTAATGTTCAAATGTGCGTAAGGAACAATTGCCCAAAACCTATTGATAAATACCAGGTGAATACTCATGAAAGGATGCACAAAATTCCATAGTGAATTAAACTTTTTAACGTTTGTAAATTTCAAATTGTCATATGGCCTAATTAATGTGATAATTTAATAAAGGCATAATCGTCAATAAGATGTTGTTTTGTGTTTTTTATAAAATTATAATAATTCCTTTCACTCTCTTTTTCGAGTATTCACTTAGAAAAACTAGAAATATTATAGGGTATTATATACCTAAATGTAATAGGTTTTCTTTTTCTCAGAAATAATTGGTTTACAAATTAAACGTTTATTCAAATAACAACTTGTCCGTTGACATCGCCAAAAATGCTTTAGAATCTCAAGCTATCATTATTTTATAAAACATAAATGTTTTCATGGTTCATGAACCCACAATAAAATTTTTCCAACCTAATTTGTAAGTTCAAAATCGCATTTGCCTCCTCTTGTTTTATTGAGTCACATTTAGTCTACAACAATGTTAGGAATTGTTGTAGGTGCCACAAAACAAAATCGTCATGGGAAAATGCATTGATGATGGCAGCTGATGTGCACAGCAAACCAAGTGGCAACAGTGTGGCAAGAGCGAATACATTTTAATGCGGGAACTACATTCGCATCAAAAGTTGAACAATTTGAATTTGAATGTCTGGGAATATTTGAACAAGTTCGAGTATATGCAGACTATTTTTAAAGATTATTATCTTTCTGGTAGAAGTTATTTCAAATAAATTGCAATTATCGTTGCGAGTGCGAGTTTTGAGGAATATCAGACCCGGACGATGTCTCTAAGGAGGCGCTGGCTTTTAAAATCATGTTTTTGCCTATTTATGCCAAAATAATAATGATAAAGGAAGTTAATTTAAATTTTAACATTGACTTCTTACTGAAAAAGTGCTTTTTCACATGATAGGATTTGAGGTTAGTTAAAATTGCAGTTTCGGCGAAATAGCACGTCACGTGTAAATATATTTTTCTCTCAACATACGAGTAAACTTCTGAACGATTATGTCGAAATAAAATGTAGTGCAACATTAACTGTATAGGAAAACTGATGAAATATCTAAAGAATTATAACACTTTCACATTATCACAAATCAAATTGAAAATGTAAAAGAACATGGTCACTCCCAAAAATCCAAATTATCTCAAATACTCAAGTGTCAAATCCTTTGAAAAAGGGTGTCAAATTATGTGAAAAGTGCTTAAACATTTTGTTTTCACACTTTGATATAGATTTTTTTGAGATGTTTTCATTCACTGTGTGTTGAGAAATGCAAAAGAATGCAATCTTTAAAAATCATTCACTGAATTCAATCAAACGATTTCATTCAAATGCTGCTTCATCATGCTGCTGATCATTTAATATTATAAAGATTGCAATCATTTCATCTTCATTAATTTTTCTAATTGTCAAATTGTCTTTTTAAAAATGCATGTGTATATATTTTTTCTGAGATTTAATTAATAATGTATGTGTAAAAGTTAATTATTAAATACAATTAATGGATTCGGTATCATGTCAAAAAAATGAAGAATTAGCCTAGAGAATTATTTTAATTCACTCAAACTTAACAGCGAATAGATATTTATTAGAACATAAAATTCTATTGTTTCATCAAGTTTAATTAGGGTTTATAGTTACTTTATTTGTAAAGGGCTGCAGTAAATCCGGCTCTGCCAAAAATTTTAAAAGTTAAAATTATTCTATGCAATTAGTGAGAAAAATAATTTGTTAGAGACTTGCTTTTTTTTAATTGACTGAAGCAGGCAAATATTTCTTAAATGAATGAGAATAGTTGAATCTAAGAAAATGTGTGAAAACTGAAGCAAAACTTATAGAATGTTAACAGAACGCATGCATATCTAATTATATATATATATTTATGAAGGTACATATGTAATGCATATTTTAAAAATCACTTGCCAAAGCACTTTATGTGTGACGCTACAAGACGCATGAGAATACTGGATCTTAGCAGAAACTAAGAAAATCAGTGAAGCATAATGCTAGTACTAGTTTAATCTTTTTCACGCACTAAGCTTTCTCACACACTCATATTCCAAGGAGAACGAACCAATTGGGGAAAAAGTAATTTCAGATTCAAATTTAGACTTTCAAAATTAATTTGAAAGTACTGTCATTTCCTATGATGAAGTTTGGTAGAATTTGTCTTGTTACTAAATAGGAGTTAATCTAAAGAAAATCAAAGAGTCGAATAGATTTTTATTTATTCTTTAAATTGGAGTAAATTTATTCAATATATTCAATATTTTTCTGAAATCATTGTTTCCGAAAATCAATGCGATCAAAGGGATACGGAAAATATACATTTAGGTCCATTTACTGACCCTTGTACTTAGGTTCCAGAAGTATGATGAATTAGTTATCAATTTATCCAGTAGAATTATTTGGCCAATAATAAAAAAACTTTTTCAATAAGGGCGCGTAAATTTTCAAATGGAAAAAACAAGTTGTGTGTCAGGTATTTTAGAAATTTAATTCACTATAGAAAGATATGTTCAAGCGCGCAGGGCGAGCATTAGGAAAGTACGGAAGGATTTAGGATCCTTTGGATGAATGAAGGTCTTATAGATTACAGCCAGACTAGACATGAAGAAGAATTTCTTGCATCTTCAAAGAAAGCTCAAGCACTTGGCAGCGTTTTTGGGGACATCGAATATGTGGTCATTCCCCAAGACCAAGAGTTGGTCGGTGATTCACAAACCAAGAACTGAAAGCTAATCGGTTTCTTTAATGCAAGTGCGGCTCATAAATAGCGGCATAGGGGGTCGGTTCTGCTTTATCGACGGAAGAAAGCACTGTGTTTTTGCAGGATTACAGCTTACATTGTTTTTTATTCCGTATTGGAAAATGCTGTCAAAACCCGAGTGCCGTTGGAGTTCCACAGCCGAAGAACAAGGAGGTTAATCTGAAAACGAATATGAAAAGCTGAGAGTACTATTGTTAGCAAAACCATTTAGTGGATTAGAAGTTCCAGATAACCGATCATTAATTGGAATGAAAAAAGGAGTTGAAGACAAAACGGAGCCCTGTGGCACGCCAGCATTTATTTCTTAATATCAGAGTTGTTGAAACCGTTCTATGCGACTTGTATTGAGCGGTCCGAGAGGTAATTTCTAATCCACGAAGAAAGAGATTATTCATCGATGCCAAATGCAACTCTGTCAACTCTATATCTTTTGAAATATAAAATTTGTAGCGCTCGCTGTTGTTGGTGATGGCATCATCATAATGTAGTGTTGAAAAAAGTTTGAACATAACCCCTAGCATGCAGTGAATTTTTGTGAACGCATTGTCACCTGCTACACCTCGCATTAGCCTGTTAACGTAATTATTCACACAAAAATGTGCGTCGTACTAAATGAAATTTTAGGAAAAAAAATCGTTTTGATTAGTGCTGGGGACGAGACCAGACCAGGCAAAACTTTTGTTAGTCTCGTCTCGATCTCGTCAAAATCGAAAAATCTCGATCTTGGTCTAGCATTTTTCTCGTGCAAAATTTTAATGTGCAGTCTCGTCTCGGCCTTGTTCTCATCCTTAGTCAGAAATATTTCAAATTTTCTGAGGTAAAATTTGAATTTTTGAGAGGTTTTTTTAAGACATTTAAATTGGAGCCATCCTTTAGTGTATTTTGGCAGCTCATTGCTTGACAGGTAGGAAACGAACTATATTTTGAGGTTTATGTAGTATTTTTTAATCCATTTAAATCGGAGCCATCCTTCAAATGATTTTAATAGTCCATGGCTTAACAGGTAAGCAAAAAACTATTTTCAGACATTTCAATAATATTTTTTTCCAAGTGTCACATGAAAGTCTTAAGTTAACTTTTTCCGGAGGGAGAAACAAATTCTGAAAAATGATCGATTTCTATTCCAACGACATGTATATATAAATAGTATACGTATTCTTCTCTGGATTTGCGATGTTCGTCTATCTTAGTACAACTATGTACATATGTATATGGTTTGATAATTTAACGCGCATAGAATATTTCGAAAAATAAGCTTGGGAATATTAATTATAAAAATTGAAAATGAGTTACTAAAAAAATAAGTAAATAAAAAAATATATTTCTAGTGAAAATCGAAACCAAACCGCCGAGATCGTAGAGACAACCAATTCCAGCGAGACTCTCGGCGAGTTTCTGTACCAAAAATACGGTCTCGTCATGGTGGTTTTAAAGTAGTCTCATCTCGGTTTCGATTTGGAGACCGAGACAAGACGATTAGTCTCGGTTTCGTTGCCAGCCCCCAATTGTAATACTGAACCTTGTCTTATTTTTTTTCGATCATGAATTTCCCCCTTAATAAATTTCGCTCAAACAAAAAATCTTATAAAATTGCAGCGAAATCACTAGGTTTTTCCAAAGAGGAAAACATTTCCAGCCCAAGTAGCATTTTTCCTCTCATAACATTCTCCAATAACTTAGTGAGACTAATTTAAGGGAGCCAAAATATCCTTGAAGAATTCTTCTAGATTATTATAATACTGCTAAAAGCGTTAAATGGCCTAGCTATGAGAGCTTCTCTATTCTTGCTGTATTCTTCTTATGGGATGACAGATACAGAATAGTGAAAAAGGCCTCTTATATGAATCTAATAAAGCTCGGCTAAATCTTGTTGTGAGAAAGTGTTTCTTGCAATGGGAGTTGCTAAAAGAGATGAGAAGAGAAAAGAGAATAAGCTTTAACACAATTATATCTTTTTCATTAATGTTTTTTTTGAAAGAAGCAAACCCTTTTAAAGTTTTTGCGTGTATGTATATGTCATGGCTAAAAACTGATGGGCTTAATATGTATTTGTGATAGTATTTATTTTGTAAGTCAAATATTCATTATTTTATATAATGGAGATACATTATTTTATTTTATTGTTTGTTCGTTTATGGGAGCTAAAAATGATTGCGGTTGAAATTGTATGTACTAAATCTTAGATTTTACCTCGAAAAAAAAACAAAGCGCCTTCAAAATAATGGATATTTAATTTATTTAATTTATAACTTTTATCATTAATAGGGTTACCATGGATACTTTTGCGAATCAATTAATTTTTGAAATTATAGTGGATGATATGCAATCCTAAATGCATAAAAATTAACTTGTGAGTCAAATCAAATCTGAAAAGAAATCCATATGACACACTAAGAGTCTTAATGCTGCGTTTACACAAATGACAAAATGTAATTGTTGGTAGATATTTTTATGTCAGAAAACAGAAATACCCAAATAACATTTTTCATCTCACAAAAGGTTTCAATAAAGAAACATCGAAAAGTTAAAGTAAAACCCATTTCGATTGTTAAATATTTTGTATCGAGATTAGAAAGAATATTTTACATGCTTTATAATGCACATAAATTTATTTAAAAAAAAAAGGGTTTTTAAAATAAATAATTTTTGAATTAATTTCAACATACATTTTGCACGTGTGGTAACCCTCAAAATACTCAGAGAATATTTTCTGCGTACTTAAATATGGCTGCTGTTGAGATGAGAGAATCCTGTAACAATTTCAATAAGACCATTATAAGAGTTTGGTTTCCTCTACTTTTACTCACTCTCACTCTCATTTACTAAGTTTATTTTAAGTCTTCTTATGGGAATATTCATTATATTATGGGATTATTTAAAAAAAAGCGAGCGAGATAACAAGTTACATATATAGTGAACTTTTAATCACGGACGTAGTAAGTGAAGGGGGCCTCAGGTACAAAAGGAAAACATGAATTTGTTTTTATCATAGCACGACACTAGAAGAATGCCAATTTATTACAGTTGTTTGCCATTGAAAGTGTGAAATATTCAATTATTATTCAAAATATCGAGCCCAGTAGAGTTACCATAATCATACATTTTTTTGTAAATTTGATTTACAAAATTATAAAAATGTTTCTTTTTTGATGACACGTTTTAGTCGACGGCGACGATCAATCGTCTACTAAAATCCACAGCCCTTTAAAAACAAATGATG
This sequence comes from Philhelius pedissequus, assembly GCA_910595825.1. Taxonomy (NCBI): domain Eukaryota; kingdom Metazoa; phylum Arthropoda; class Insecta; order Diptera; family Syrphidae; genus Philhelius; species Philhelius pedissequus. The sequence continues at coordinate 46,913,672 of OU343162.1, forward strand.
AATGCTATTTAATATGTGTTAATTTTTGGCCGCAAAACACTTGCATTTTCAAATATTTGAAAAAAAACCTGTAGAACAATAAACACTTTTCAGAAAATTAAAACATACAATTCACATCCGTTTAATAATCTCGGCTACGTCCCTGACTTGGTGTGTGACGAGTAACTTTGTGATTCTATGTGGCAACTGAAAAACTGTAAATCCTATTAGAATCCTGTAATAAAATGTTGTATACCTTAAATTCTATAAGGTTCGTTATAGAATTTTAAAATAGCTTAGACTCCGATAAGTCAGTTGTTATGTGATTGAAGGTATATGGCTTTTAAATTTCACAACAAGATTTTTTATAAAACTATAAGTTTTTGGCATCTTGATAGAAGAGGAAAATTTGTTTTAAGTTTTAAATTATTTAAAAATTGTTGAGAGCTAAGTTCTTATAAGAAAAACGTTATAAGAATAATTTAAGTTTCGTAGCAAGAGATTATTAATTTAAAGCAATTTCGCAGCAATATTTAGTGGCGCAATGCATTTTAAACAGTTTAAACTGGAGATACAGGAAAGAATGTTGCCTATTTGGTCTCGGACCGACACGGCTAAGTTAGCGTCAATGGTTTTAAAATTTATTGATATTTTATTTTGGTGTTTTAAGTCATGCCCGACTGATCAACGATATCGAATTTCTCACTTTTTTGTGTAGATATCGAAGTATATTAATAAATAAGGGGGGAAGAAAGGAAAACGACTAACTGGTATTAGTGGAAAAAAACAACCTGCATATGTGGCTTACTTACTTTTCATTAGTTACGCTTTGCAGTAAAATTTCAATTTGCAATAGCAAGAGTATTGCGATTAGCTGTGCGTTGTGAAATAATTTGTATTGCTGAGCAGATGGATATTAACGACGCGCTAGCACATAACTGCTTAGCTCTCTGACCCAACTTTAAAATTCGATCCTTATCGACAGATAGCACTTTGGGAAACGTATCTGGATCGGACCAGTCCATAATTCCATGTATGTATTGTAAATAGTTTGTTCGGGACTTAATAAGGTTCCAGCTTGTGTTTGAACTTGATTACGTCTCAACCAACTGTCCGTGCATGGAAACCCAACTGTGGACGACACAATAATTTATATTTCCATAAAGCATATAGCTTTCTATTTTCTAAACTTACATTTGTAATGTTCTAAATACTCATTAAAATTTTTCTTTTCATATTCGACTGAATTTGCCAAAATATCATTTCGTGTTGAATTCAACATGTAATTGGTCATATCCAGTTTCAAGGATTCCCTTGAATGTTTCTACGACATCATCAATTTCAGTGAGTTTATGGACTTGTTCGTCTCTTGTTCGCGCACAAGACTTTGCCATAATGGTTATGACAAAGTTTCCATAAGCTTTAAAATCAAGAACACCCTGTTCGGCTTTTTGGCGAATAACACTTGAATCAAGAACTTCGTTGATGTGTTCCAAGGCACGTTTATTGCTGGAAGGAATTATTTGTGGGAAACATTCTTTGATATCGGCTAGCAATTGAATTACATGATCGAAATTTGGTGGAGTTATATTGAGTTGCTCACGTAAAATGTCCCAGAAAACTTTATGCATTACTTCCTTAATACGACGTTCCAAGCTGAAATAAGAAAAAATAAAATAAACATTCATAATGATTTCAACTGAATTAATTATTTACATACCTGTTTTCTGGAGCTTCATAAGGCTCAAACTTGAATTCGGGATTAACAGCGATTTCATGGACCAAGGACATGTTTTCAATATTGTTCACAACATGAGTTAATTCATTTAGGATAACTACTTTTGGAGGACTTCCATCTGTACTAGGAAGTATGAAACGTGCTCTATTAAAAAAAAAGAAAACTTAAGTATGTGTAAATTCAAACAAAATATTTTTTCTCTTACTGATCGGATCCTTCGCTGTCTGTTCTTAATCTCATGCTAGTAGTAACTGGCGAAGAACTTAAAATATTTTCCATATTCTTTCCTTCATTGGATGAACTATTGGAGTCCACTCTAAAAAAAAAAACAAAGTTATATTTTTCTAATTTAATTAGCATTAAAAAATAGTGCATTAATATACAGGGTGTGCCGATCCTGTTTGAAAGTATTTTAGGATGTGTTAAAGATCTATCTCCAATTTGACATCATTTAATTTGAATCTCAGAAAACGCTTACATTGGTGTACCTTGAATGATGTTAACAAAAATTGTTCTGCTAATTCTTCTGATTTTTATTTGTATTATTTTTACGTTGATAAGCAACAAATTGTAGAAGATTATGTTTAATACGCATTTTGTCGAGAAAATCGACTTCAAATTCAAACAATTAGCATTGCCAAGAAAAATGGAACAGACTACAAACTAGATATCTAAAACAAGAGACAAGATATCTACTTTATTTAAACGCAGTTTTAAAAGCTAGTAATTGTTCTAAAAATAAAGTCCTAAACGAAGGTTTTACTAGATTAGAAGAGACATTTTTTAATATAGGTCAGGTTAAACCAAAGTAGCCGTTACTACATCCACGATAAATAAAGTCAAAGTTCGAGATAGCGAACAAAAAAATCGCTCATTCCATCAATTCTGTAAAAATACGGAAATTTTAAGTGTTAAAATAGCTACCCATCAATCTCAATCTTTATCTCGCAGCACCTTGCTGTTGAACTACCATTATCATTTCATAATACTTTTAATTGATTTTTTATTTTATAATGAATTCAATAACCGTAAGTCATAGCATTTTCGTGCAATGCCAATTAACACAACCAGCGCCAGCGTTGTAAACTCCTGGCCTTTTTCAATGATATAATATTAACCAATTAGCTTTGTATAAATGGTTTAAATTTATCCTGTATTTCACCGAAATAAGTTTGCTTCAAAATGTTTTTGTTCGGTGATGTGCCTTCAAAAATATTTAATTAAAGAAAAAAAAAACAACATCCCGACAAATCCATGCCAATTACGTCGTTTCCGGTTTCCATTTGCAGCTACTTTTTTGCAGTCCAATTACTATCAACTTTATTCATCTTGCTCTTGTATTTTTTATTTTTTTTTGTGTTTCATATTGGTTGGTAGGTTTACTGTACATTTGTTTTGTCCTTTAATAGCTCTGCAAACGCAGTATATCAGTGCAGTAAAGTTTTTTTTTTCGCGTCAGAATTTCGTGCTATTTCCTTGCTTTTATTTTTGCTCTAACTTATTTATAGGAAAAAAAAATATGTATAAACGCAAATTGGCGTGCTAAATATCATCACTGTAGAGTTGAAAAAAAAAAGAATCTGAAATAAAATAAATTTTTTTGAAAGCGCACTAAACCGCATCACCATTGCATGTTTTATATTTTATATTTTTTTTTTCTGAACCATCCATTCACATCCACCCCATTTCGACACCAATCTCCACACACTCATATTCGGTCGGATTTCGCGATACTTCCAAGGCAGTGTGTTGTTTTTTTTTTTTTTTTTTTAATAAAAAGCCTTCTTTTTCTATCTTCACAGCCTCGACTCCGATTATGGAACAACCACCATTGAATGTGACCGCATTGGATGGCAAGGATGCAACTATTTCGTGCCGGGCTGTTGGTGCTCCAAATCCAAATATCACATGGGTGTACAACGGTAAGTGATTGCTCAAAAAAAAAAAAAACTAAATAAAATTCTGGGAAAAATCCAAACACCAAGCCCAAGTGCAACTGTCTGAGAGCACTGTGTGGTATTTTTTTTGTGCATTTTTATTTCTGTTTTTTTTTTGTGGTCTCTTTTTATCCCTTAATTAACTCTCTTGGTATCACAAGAGTTGCTAACGGTGATTTTGTTTTAACTTTGGTACTAACAAATTTATTATGTTTTCTTTATGTTTTTTGCTCTCTTGGCTGTTTGTTCAAAAATTGTGTTTGGACAAAAATTCTACCATCACTTCAACTTTACACAAAATCGCACTTATGCACTCGTATCCACACACACACACAATACAAACACAAAAACACAATAAAACACAAAAATCAAAACAACTCTCATATAAAATAATACACACCACTCGTGGATGTGATGAATAGAAACCCAACTAGTTGAAGTGTCGAGTCGGGTGCAGATCCTGGAGTCTGGGGACTTGCTGATATCAAATATCCGCGAATCGGATGCTGGACTGTATACTTGTGTCCGGTCGAATGAAGCTGGAACTGTTAACGGAGAAGCGTATTTGGGAGTTCTGGGTAAGTGCTTTACATTTTTGTTTTTTTTTGTTTTACCTCTTTTTAAGCTTAATTTTTAATTGTTTTTGTGTGTGCTGTTTTTGGTTGTTACATTTTGTAGCATTGTAGGTAATTATGTACTTGCAATTTTTTGTTTGCACCTCGCTTGATTTTTGAGTGTGAACTCAGGGTTAATTCAATTGCAATACAGTTAAGTAATTCTTTTAATTAAATTATAAAAATATTAAAAAGATTACATCACTCGGTTACACATACATTCTCTGAGGGGTAAGTGTGCGTTACAATGTTGATACTAATACCAACAAATTAAAAATAGGAAATAAGATTCTTGGAAGGATCACTTAATATTTAAAAAAACTGTTTACATTGACAATTCAAAGAGCGATTTTTTTTTTCATTGTCAAAAACAATTTTTCCTTTACCTACCATTTACTAGTATTTTTTCAGAATTTTTAAATAAGAACACAATTCTGAATTACAAAAATTTTGAGGATTATTCCAATATAATCATTTCTAGGTAGGGGAGACCGGGACTAAAAGTAACACTTTTTACTAAAATTGATGCTGTTAATAAGGTTTTGAAAATGAGTTAGCCAAACATTTTTCTGTTTAAAGAGCAACATTTTGGCCATGAAATCCAATATAAAAAAAAAGTCAAAAAAATACTGATCAGAATTTGTAAAAATATAACTTTTAGAAAAAAAACGAGTTGTTGCGAATTACTTCGTATACGGGGAAAGTTGTAACATAGACCGGAGTAAATTGTAATAAAACCTGATATCTTCTTAAGATCTATCAATTTATAAACAAGATTAACAACAAAAAGTAAAGCACATACACCAGCAAAACTTATGAAATAAATTATAAACTTCAAAAGTTATTATATTAATTCACAAATTTAATTAATTAATTAATTTTTAAAGTTCCTAGAAAAAATCACAAAATCAATATTAATTTTTTTGGAAAAAACTGAATTTAGTCGCATCCCAAAAATATTCTTGGATCCCAAAAATATGTTTGCAAATATGAAAGAAATCTGTTTTTATTTGTTACAACTTACCCCACATAACTGTTACAATTATTCCCACCATGAAATTTAACACAAATCGCTCAATTAAAAAAAAAAACGAAAACCATTCATTGCTCAACTACTTACAAAAACTTAACCGAATCATAAATAATTATTTAAGAATACAACTTAAGCTATATCTCTTCCGAGAAAAGAGGAATACCAACATTATTACGAAAAAATAGAGTTACAAACGTACTACCCCTATAACTTTCCTTTAGGATGTTCTATTCACAGCTTCAGTATACCTAACGTTAGCTTTGAAGTAGACGAACAATTTTCTCGTTCACGCGTTCCTTAATTAACAGGGGGAACTATCTTATTTTTAGCTGTTACTTTTTACCCCTGTTAATTCCAGCCCCGGTCTATTCAGTCAAAAAAAAAAAAGATATTATTTAAAACTGATTTTTAAAATGTGTTCTATTTTTTACATTTCTCGCGTGATATGGAACAAAGTCAAACAAGCTCTGTTAGCATTGCCAGTTCATCATTGAATTATTAATTTTTAGAAATTATCACAAAAATTGTTTTTATGCACTTCTACATTTTTACTGCTATCAAAGTCTAGCAAGGTATTCCAAACATAGTGGCCAAATTTCGCACCATAACTTCACGCTATTAATGGGTACGGTGGCCAGACCGCTCGTCTAACTTCAATACCAAAAAAGCCATAAACTTCAAGTTCGTAGTTTCAAGAGCAGCCGCATCGCCAAATTTCGACTGCTTAATAGTAGTTCCTGAGATAAAGGGACTCCAAAAATTGCAAAAAAATTAAACTCAAACTGACTCACTCACTCAAGCACTGATATGTAGATCATACAAATTATGGAGAAAGCTATGTCCTGTGGTACATACGAAGAAAATCAAGTGCACGACTCGATCGCACGAACTTGCTCTCTTATGTTCTATCAGAACGTTTGCACCAGATTCTTTGTAGAAACGGCTAAATATATTTTTAAAGTCGTTTTTACTTAATTTCTTATACAAAAAAAATCTTAAAAAATTACGTACCTATAGCAATTTTATGTATTTAATATTATAAGCTTAAAACTATAGAAACATCATCATGTGTTTTTAATATTTTTAATTCTCAAAATCCCAAAAAAAAAAAAATATTTTTGGAAAATTTTTGTATACGGTAATATTTCTAATTCCTTTGTAAAAGTTTTGATCGAAAACCACGGAGTCGTTCATAAGAAATTTCAAAATAAAAAAAATGGTGCGTCCCCCAATTCGGTCTGTCTGTCTGTCCTCGAGTCTACAGCCTTAACGGTTGGATAGATTTGCTTCAAACTTGGTAGATATTGTTTTTTCTATAATAATATGCCCAAACGTTTTTTTAAATTTTTTTTAAGAAGACAAATAACAGTAGCTCCCATACATTTTTTTTTGGGCTTAAATAAAAATATTAATTTTCTCAAAAACGGCTCCAACGATTTTTATAAAAAAATTCAAACGAACATTTTGGTAATTTTATTTTTGGAAAAAATTGTTATTTTTGGTACCAGTAGTACCGTTTTTTATTTGGTTTTCAATTTTCTGGGAAACGGTTAGTTTGATTTTTGTGAAATTTTTTGCGCAGAAGCTCCTAAAAAGTATAAGCACTATTGTAACACAAAATTTTTTAACACATTTTATTTGGGAAATTAAAAAAATTTTTTTTTTAAATCTCAAAATTTCGAAAACGATTTTATGGATTTTTTCGAAACTTTGTATTTGTTAGGTTTTTGAAATTATCTTGAATAGTTAAAAAAACTATATTCCAATAAAATTATATTTAATTTTTGTGACCTTTTATCTTTAAAGATATATGTAACTTTTTGTGGGCTGTAGGTCAACCTACAGCCCACAAAAAGTTACATATATCTAAAACTATATTCCTAAAATAAAAAACAAGGGTACCTCCCATACAAATGTTAAAAAAAAAATCGTTAAGAAAAAAAAATGTATTTCTCGAAAACGGCTCCAAGAATTTTTATAAAAAAATGTGTGTGTTCTTGAATTAGCACAGTCAAAAATATTTTTTTTTATTAACGGTACTTCAAAGAACCACTTTTCATATTTTCGACTTTCTCAACATTGAATGAACAGATTAAAATATTTTTTTTTTTTTTATACAAATGCTCCCTATAATTGTTAATAAAACTGCTTATTTTAATTTTCAAAAAATAAAGTTTTTCGATCCTTAAAAAATAATTTTTTTTTTGAAATATCGATTTTTCAAAAACCAGTTACTGAATTTTTTTGAAATTTAAATTTTAAATTTACATTAATAATATCTTCAAAATGGCGTTTCAATTTTTTTTCTAAAAATGTTTTCAAAATTTTATACAAAAAATTTTTTTTTTTTGATATATTCTTATTTATCCATGAATTCAAATGGCATCTTTATTTTCCGTCAAACTATAATGACTAGGCAATATAAAAACATTTAATTATGTGTATTATCCATTAATTTCTACCTTTATTATTATTCACTTTTTACGAATTTTTGCGTACGTCACTGAATACTTAATACGATGTACTTTTATATGTACTGTGTTTTTAAAATTCACATGAATCTTATGTATGCATATTGCATCTAAATTATAAAGTTATATGCAATGCATATAGCTACCTACCTACCTACAACTGTAATTTTCATTTTTATATGTAAATGTTTACATACGTATGCTCCATCTATATTATGTAATTACATTTTACTCTCCTAACTTACATAATTAAGATCCATTACCTAGATTTAAATATACATTTGTAAATATTCCTTGAATTATCCATTCGACATTTCATTATACTAAAAACCAAGGTAATCTTACCTACATCGGCTTTAAACCTGCATATGAGAACTAGACTACCTCCCTACTAAACAGCGTCAACCGTTAGGTACATTAAAGTTGCTAGCTACAAGAGCAAGCTCGTACGATTCAGGCGTGCATTCTATTTTTTATCAAAATCGTTATATCCGTTTTCTAGATAATTATTATGGTAGACAAAATTGTGTGGTAGGTACCGTCAGTCTTAAAGTTTCAAAAGCGATTCAAAAATCTTTTTGAGACAATCGCCTAAAACGCTTAAACACCAAATTTGAAGAAAATCCCTTCAGCCGTTTAGGCTGTAGATCGATCTACAGACAGACTGACAGGCAAACGGAATTGTGGGACCCACGATTGTGTTTATAATACGCTGCAGTTGAAATTTGAGCTTTCGTGCCTCAATTAATCAGCATTTCCATGGCCTTGGGAAAACGTTGTTTTCCATTCCAGATGCTATTAAAGCAGGATTTGAAAATTAATTCTTTATTTAAATTATGGATTCAAAATAGCTTTTAACGGCCTTTAGTCCAACAATTTTGAATGAATAATTCAACAAGTCCAAATATTATAGTGCTAAGTCTTCTACTTGGCTGATGTATTTCAGTAGTATATAGAATTTGTATTTAAAAAAAAAAAACTTCTTATATTTAAATTATAGCTCAGTTTGTTAAACCTCAATTTAATTTTAGACACTCTTCAAAAAGTCGAATTTAAAAAATTTCATGAAACTGTCGTAAATTTCCCATTTTTACCAGAATTTTCAAATTTAATGGAGAGTGAAATTGGTCATAAGTACAAAAATTTCAGGGTACCAATCTTATTTGCCAACATTATGTACCTTCTTTAAACTTCTGTATTTCAAGTTTCTGTAAATTCAAAATTCTGCATTTAAAAATTCATATGAACTATAATTCATAAAGGACTCACTCTCAATTAAACATTAAATTTCTGTTAAAAATGGAGAATTGACAAGATGTGTATGAAATTGTAGGAATTTCCCTTTTTTACAATCTCAACTAAATTTAATGGAGAATTAAAAACACTAAATGTTCATATATTGCTGTTTAGCAGAAATTAAAATTGTACATAACAGCAAACGATTATTTTTGATTAAATAATAACGTAGTAAACAATTTGCAGATACTCTTTTGGAATAGAATAATACTCGATGGGGTTGTCAATAAACAAAAGTTTGTACGTACAGGGCGGCGCACGAATCGTGCTACAATAAGAAATTTAAATAACTTTTATTTTAATCGATGTATTTCATAAATTTTTTTTTATTGGATTAAAAATTAAATTTTATTTTAAATAACTAATGGTTTTTAAAGATGATAGACCGCAAATGACCTCCACGCTCATCCACGCATATGCGGCACCTAATCAGAAAATTGTTCATTGCGGCCTGAAGGGTTGAAATTGAGATCGAAATTGAATTGTCTTAATGGACTGCTTCAATTCAGTCAAATTCCTGGGTTTTCTCATGTACACTTCCTGCTTGACATAACCCTAAAAAAAAGTACGGTGCATTCAGGTCAGGTGACCTTGCGGGTCAGCGGAAAGTGCAGTTTCTGGATATAAATTTCTTTGAGAATTTTTTGTTAAGCTCCGCCATAACTTGTGTGGCTACGTGTGCACTTGCTCCATCTTGTTGAAACCAAATCCTGCTGAAAGGGATACGCCTTCGGCGAAGTTCTGGGTAAAAAAAACTCCTTCAACATCCTTATATAACGGTCCCCATTGACCGTTTGTGTGTTACACCGTTTTCTTCAAAGAAGTATGGCCGGACAATACGCGTTGATGAAACTGCGCACCACACAGAGACTCGTTCTTGGTGCAGTTCCGTCTCATGGAGCATTCCTGGATTAGATTCACTCCGTATACGGCAATTTTGCTTGTTAACATTGCCGTTTAAGTCAAAATGGACCTCATCAGACATGAACAAACAATTTATCAATGTGTTGTCTTCTTCGGCCATTGCAATCATTTTTCGGCAAAATTCCAGGCGAACAGTCAAATCCTGAGGGCTTAACTTGCTTTTAATTTGGACTTTGTACGGAAAAAATTTTAAGTCATCATGAATTATCCGTTGTAATGACCGTCTGCTAACTCCAATTTGGCCCGATAAGTTTCGAGTCGAAACACTTGGATTTGCCTGTATTGCCGATGCAACAGCCACGGTTGTATCCTGAACCCGAACATTGGGATCTCCATGATACGGTCTTCGTTCGAGGCTTCCAGATTCGGCAAACATGTTCACCAGCCTCATAATGGTCCATCTACTCAGGGGAGTACCGCCAAACTCCAGCCTAAATTCCCTTTGGACGGAAATGACGGACTGCAAAGAATGGTATCGCTGCACTATCCAAATACTTTTTTCAGTATCCCAAGCATTCATTTTGATAAATCTAAATAGTAGCCTATAAAATAAAAAAAAATAAGCCGATTACTCACACTGAAAAAAAGTTATTACGTTTTATTTTTGTAGCACGATTCGTGTGCCACCCTGTATTAATGGAAGGTTGACAAGGTGTGATATGCTTAGGGATGTGTTCGTATGAATATATGTTTGTTGTGTGCTTTTGCTAAAGCGAGTTTAATATTTTTAAACTACTTTTAGATGGTCAATATCTTATTGGCTGATAATGCATTGCCAATACAACATTTTATTATTATATGTACAAAATCTAGCCCCTGTTCTCCAATTCTAGGACACGTCAAAGGTACTATTTATTTCAAAAAGAAGTACAACTTTACTAAATTAATACGCACGAAGTTCTCTAGTATTGTTGTTTTGAAGAGAAGTTTGCGTCCCATCATGTTTTAACTTCAGCTCAGAAACGCTGAAAATAATTATAAATATCCATTTTGCAGATGTGTTTTTTTTTTAATATTTTAACTAATTTATATGTTTTAGTTCGAACACAAATAATCCAGCCTCCAGTGGACACCACTGTACTGCTCGGCCTAACAGCATCTCTACAATGCAAAGTTTCCAGTGATCCAACAGTTCCCTTCAACATAGACTGGTATCGTGAAGGTCATCCAACGCCAATTATCAATTCACAAAGAATTGGTGTGCAATCTGATGGAACGCTAGAGCTACAAGCAGTTCGGGCTTCAGATGTTGGAACTTACTCCTGCGTTGTGACCTCACCTGGTGGCAACGAAACTAGATCGGCTAGGTTGAGTGTAATTGAGTTGCCATTCCCGCCGACCAATGTTAAAGTTACTCGTTTGGACTCACCAAGTCAGAGGGCGATAAACGTTTCCTGGACACCTGGATTTGACGGAAATAGTCCAGTTTTGAAGTTTATCGTTCAGAAACGTGAAGTTTCTGAACTTGGTAAGTTTGTTGTTTTGCATTTCAAAAAAAAAAAAAATTGGTGAACTAATTGGTGATTTTTAAAATTTCTTTCCTTTGATTCCTCTTACATTGCCTCTCTATTCATGTGTTCTTTCCTTTCAAATCCTTTCAAAACTATTACCTAAATTCCTCCTTTAACGTCTTCTTAAATCATTAACCTCATAGAACAATTCGTAGGTCCAGTTCCAGATCCATTGCTTAATTGGATTACAGAACTTAGCAATGTATCAGCTAGCCAGCGATGGATTCTCTTGACGAATCTTAAAGCTGCGACAGTCTATCAGTTTCGTGTGAGTGCTGTAAACAGAGTTGGAGAAGGCTCACCATCGGAAGCTAGTAACGTCATAGAGCTGCCACAAGAGGGTAAGTTTTAAACAGATATTTTAGATCTATATGCCCCAAATGCTATTTAGTTTGCCCTGTGTATTTTATGTTTGTTGTTTAAAATTAGTTTAGAGGCGTAATGATTATAATTTTGTATTTAATTTTATTCTTATATCATTTGTTTTATTTTTGTATGATTTATTGCTTTGTGGTTAAAGACAAGTGGCAGCATTTAAATATTGTTGAAGCTATGATAGTTGTGTAAAAATAGCTGTAAATATTAAAAGCAGAAATGACATTCCGGGTATTTTTTTTTAGTTTGACAATATTTCTTACAAATATTATATACCCTACACCAACAAACAATTTCAAAAAAAAAAAAAAATAAGTCGAATGAAAAAATCAACCTAAAAAATTGTACCCATGTTTCGGAAAAAAATTCTAAACGAACTTAAGTAAACCGACACGGGTATTTTTTTGTCGAAGTCAGCCTTATTTTAGAATTCAAACAAAAAGCTAATTCATTCGAATGAGCTTTGTATATTTTGACATTCTAACGAATATGTTCATTTTCAAACGATTGCACAAAATTAATTTGAATGAATCTTATTTTCAAAGTCAGCTATTTAAAATTTACTTACATTTCCATTTGATTTACTTTTTTTGGGATAATTTTTTTTTTACCAAAAAATAGTCGAAAAAAAACATTATTATTACAGAAACATTCATGCTTGGTAAATCCAAGTATTTAAAAAATACATCATTGTTCCGAATCATTTAGAAAATATAAGCATTTAGGAAATAATGTTCAGTTTATTGATATGAAAAATAATGAAAACAAACTACGAGTATATAACTTTTGTATAAAAAATTCTAAATTTTTTCTGATCTTTCGTTTCACATTAATTGTGTTTAAAACTGTTTAACAAAAAAACAGTTTTTTAACAAACAAGTTCAGTGGTTATTCACTTTATACACACCTGGTCACACTTTTTAATTATTAAAACAAAAAGGAAAGTCGTCTGTCGATGTCGACACAATTGTTAATTCGTTAAGAAAATATTAGATAAGTTAAATATAAGCCGATTGAAATATTGTTTTGTGTATGAAAAGTGATCACGGCTATGAGCATCTAAGTAAGGCAAAGATATTAGATGTAACAAATTTATTGGAGAGTGAATTTTTTTTTAGATATCAATATATTAGACTTATTTATTTCGGTTTAAAACTAAAATCAATCAAAACACTCTTAATTCACAATACGGAGGAACTTTTTTCTGCGCAGGATCTCTCCAAAAGCGTTCGTTTTCAGTGCGGTATGTTAAAAATCCCTTGGAAATATCAGTTTTGTCTTCCATCAGTCAGATGTACTTCTCTGAATTTCTGAACTTCTCACTTCTCTCAATTAGTCCAATTGTAATACGATTGCGACCTTTATTTGAAAGCCAACAAATAAGCCATAAAATTAATTTATTCTTATTATTTTTCAATAAATATTTTTAAGCTTCCATGCTTTTGTGAATCTATTCGCCAGAAAAAAACTGAACAAGAACTAAATGACATTTGATTCGAATGATTCAAAAGTCAAAATTTTCAAAGAAAAAATATTAACTTAATTGAAGAAAACGCAAACAATATGTTTATATTATTTTTGTTTTTGTTTTAGTGGACTGTGTGGATTTAAAGCCAATTGAATGAATTTGTGACCTTTAGTCCAAAATGCGTTTCGCCCAGGTACTACAGCTGCGTTTTCTTCAATTAATTCACTGGCCAGACCACGGGCAAAACATAATTCTAGGTGCATGAATCTAACCACATTCCCCTAGAAAAATATAATTTACAGTGAGTAATCGCTGTAAGTTTTATTAAAGTCGGTAGATATCGATCAAAAAATAATGCGTCTTAGAAAGGTACTACAGCATCTAACTGATGAGCCCAGCTGTAGTACCTGGGCGAAACGCATTTTGGACTAAAGGTCACAAATTCATTCAATTGGCTTTAAAAAATATTAACTTTCGATTGATTAAGGGCCAATTTTTCGATAGACACTTAAGCAGACAGTTAGTACATATTCTCCAGATAGAGCAAAAATCAGTTTTTCAACAGTCAGTTAAAGCTTAATCCTAGGAATACAGTTATTTGTTCATTTTAAAACGAAATAAGGAGTTATTCTGTGGAATAAAATAAATGGCTATTTCCGATGTCAAAAGCATTTTTAAAACTTATTGCTTCGAAATAAACGTTAAACAAAAATTAATTTCTATGAAAAGTTCGATACTCGAAATAAAAGTGACGTTCAAATTAATTATTCTATATATTGTTTTTTTTTTTATTGAAAAATTCGATATTGTTATCTGGTTGTTTAACAGGGAAGTTATTTTATTCCTCTGGCATGTTTATCTGGAGATTCAAAAATCGGCTCCAAGTGAATTTTTGAATCGTTCGAAACTCACAATACAAATCATTCCAATTCGACTTAGTCGCATGAAAGTGAATTTCAAAATAAGGCTGAACATGTCAGGTCAACTTTATGATAATTTCCCGCTCAAAAATAGTAGAAGCCGATATTTAAATCGGTACTGATTTTTTTTAACGAGACTTCAGCTTCTTTAGTAGTTAAAGATGGTAATCAAAGTGTGCTGAGAGTGATTTTTTTCTAATTTAATATTGATTAATCAGTTCACGCAACAATTTTAGATCATGATCATCACTTGCACATTTACTGATAGATACCATAAGAAGGTCCAAAGGCATTCCGTCAGTACATTCTTATCATTTTCAGATTTAAATTAGCTGACACAATGGATCTTGTATTTGCATTCTATTTCCATATCTTATTTGGTGAACATAATTTTTTTGTCAAATGAAAATAAATTCACCATTTTGCAAGTTGACTCTTACGTTCCATCATTGTTCCATCATCTTAATGAATTTACTACTGTTAATTAAAACTGATAATTATGAAATATCAGTGGCGCGCGCACTCAAGATTGGAAAATTAAATTATGACGAACTGTCATATCGACATATCGAGGGCGCGTTCAATGCTTCGATTAAATTGTAACCTGACAGAAATGGCCTCATTCAGAAACAGAGGTATAGCTATCCGGATAGGTTGGTGTTGTTGTATTCGCATGTAGGAACACAGCTGATGACGAAACAGCTGCTGCCAAAAAAAATCCGGGAACATTGGTGTTCCCGGTCTCACACAGCCAAGGGTGCATTCAGATGTGACCGATTGTTATTTAATCTGCGCGAATGAAGTCTGGAATTACAATGAATAAAGTACATGGGCGCACTTCTATGGGCGCCATGAAGTTTTTCCTCCACTGGAGACAAACTTACCAAAACCTAAAAAAAAAAAATAATTTTTTTCATTATTATTATTTATTATCATTTCTAAATAAGTAATATTGAACGAAACTTTTAAATTGAAACTTAAATATTTATTAGGGAAACTACGTTTTTTTTCAACAACACACTTACAACTTTTGGTGGCTGGCAGAAGACCAGACCAATATAAAAGAAAGAAAAGAACAATGTTTATGATTAATAAGAGATATTATTTCTGCCACAAAACCGAATAAATAATAAGGTGACTGTGGGAAAAAATCCCGAAACGCAAAGGAATGAAAATGTGGATAATAAAATATACAGTAAAAAAGGGGCACAAAAGAACTGAATAAAAACGAAGGCCTAGCGGACTTCCGCTGGCTAAGATTAAAACGCACGAATTAAGAAAAAGTAAAAAACTACGAATACTTATCTTTTATCAAATTAAATGAAATCTTCATTCTTGAGTCTTTCTGGCCAACTGGCCTAACCTCACACAAAATTACAATTTTTTCCAACGAATTTCCGAGAGTTTGCAAAATAAAAAATATTAGCAAAGATTGATATATCGCTTTAGCTCTAATTAAACATTTTTTCCCTCGACTGTTTAATTCAAAAAACCCGCTCATGGCGCCCTTTTTTCTTTCACTCTCCCTCCCTCCCAATAGTGCCCATTCTTTTTCAACAATTAGACTGTTGTGGTATCAGGTCACGGTGTTATACAAATTCTTAGCCGGTTGGCGAAACACTTTTTCCGTTGGTTAATTTCAGATTCCCAACTGGAAAGTATCATTCAGCATGATGCAAAATGAAAAATTTATCGGATACACGTTGGTGAAGCAGAGCTGTTTAATGAAAATTTATCAGAAATTTTTGATTCTTTAATTTAAATCACAGAAAGTGCAGAATTTGATGAAAATTCAAGTTTCAAAGCAACTTAACTATGTAAACACTTACACAAATTCAAATTTGTTTTGTTAACGATTATTTGAAATGAATTTTTAGGAAAAAATATGTGACCCTTCAAAGATGCTTTAGTCCAAATCCATGGACTTTTATTGACATGCTAACAACATTAAGATAAACTGCTGCAGTACCGTTCTGCGGAATCTATATTTGAAGTATAATACAAGAATTGCTAAAAAGATGCATGAGCAAGTAGATTTCATTGTGTCCGATTATATTATCAGTCTGGACAATCCCAAACAATTGATCCAAAATTTAATTTTAAAGTTAATTTCCTCTACCAAGTAATCGTAATCTCTTGATGAGCATTTTGAACAGTATCAATACCTGAACGAAAACTTCAGGTTTCTCTGCGATGTTTCAAAGAATGTGGATTTTATGGATGTGCGAAAAACTTGAAGCTATTTTAACAGCAAGAACTGACGACGAAGTTCGAAAGGATGTTATAGCTAAGGATCTCATAATTGAAATTAATATATTCAACCAACGGTCTACTGTTATTGATCTCAAACAGCTATAAATTTTAAATTACTTAGCTTCCAACCAAATTAAACATTTGCGTTAAATATGCTTTTCCTGTAACTGTTGCTACAAGGAAAGCTAGTTTTTCAAGACTTAAAATAATAAAATCATATTATTACAGCAGAGTGACATGCTGGATAGTTTTGAAGAAGATGAAAGAGAGCTTATAGCAAGCTCCGTCTTCCGACCAATGGTTTGCCAACACAAAAAACTGTGTTATACCAACTGTGTTAAAAGTCTGCCAATACGTGTCAAGGGCTCATGCATCCCATAGTTAGTGCTATGTGTTGGGACTTTAATCAAGTCGGGGCCACGGAGATTATAACCTCCTCCCCGACAATTAAAAGAAACTGAAGATAGTAGGTCTGGTGCATCTCTGACCCCAGTTATTATTTGGTGGAAGAATACCACATCCTTTTTAGTTCTTCCCTGTGCAAGTGTTTGCATTTGAAGAATAGATAAACGTTGGTCATAAGGGAGGGCATAAGAAGGATCACTCCACTGAAGCCCTTTCAATGCGAAACGAGTAAAGTTTCTTTGAACAGATTCTAATCTCTCAATATGAATATCGTAAAAAGGAGTCCAAATCTGCGATGCATACTCAAGATGGGGACGAACCAAGCAGTTGTATAAAGCACGGGTAACATTTGGATCAACAAATTCTTTGCCCTTTCCCTTACAGTTATAACACGAGTTAAAATGTGCCATGAGATAACATAGTCATGAGAAGAAGGAAAACATTTTTTCGAAAATGTCATTGTTTGAGATTTTGCCGGGTTAAGATTCAAACTGTTCTTTTCACACCAAAAGGCAAAGTGGTTAATATCCTCCTGCAATAGAGTTCGATCCTTTGGAGATGATATATTTTTAAAAATCTTCATATCGTCTGCAAAGATAAGAACTTCGCTATTGGGTACACAAAGAGGAGCATCATTAATAGCCAATGTAAAGAGTAATGGTCCAAGATGGCTTCCCTGCGGAGCACCTGATTTGGCAATAAAGGGTCTTGAGTAAGAATTTCTGAATTTGACTTGATATAACCTATCTTCAAGATACGAGGATATCCACTTGACGAAAGATGGAGGAAACCCATATGAATTAAGTTTAAACTTGATAATCTAATGAGATAATTGATCAAAAGCTTTCCAGAAGTCTGTGTATACACAATCAACTTCTTGACCACTTTCTAGGAAGTTTAAACATTTATTCAAAAAGACAACTAGATTAGTAGACAACAGAAAAGTAGAACATTTCTGTATAAAACCATGTTGTTGGTTGCAGATAATATTTTTACATATAAATGTCAAACTATCACATACAACTTGTTCGAACAACTTTGGAATGCAAGAAAGTTCAGAAATTGGTCTATAGTTGATAATATTGGTTTTGGCTCACTTTTTAAATACTGGGTTTATAAATGCATTCTTCCAAACTGAAGTAAATTTACCTAATTTCAAAGATAGTTCAAAAATATTTCTCAGAGGAAGAGCTAAAATATACCTACATTTTTTTAATACAGCAGGTGATATTCCATCAGGTCCAATAGAATAGTCCTCTTTTAAATGTGACAAAAAGCTCAAAATTTTTTTACGCTCTGTTGTAATATTGTTAAATGAAAATGAAAATAGTTTCCGTCAACAACTCCAGGTGAATCAATGATCAAGGATTGGCTACAAGATTTGCAAAAATGAAATCGCGAAGAGCAATTTGAAATGTATTAAATAAATCTTTTAAATATTAATTTGTACGATATTCGTTTTTCTTTAACTTTGGGGCGGCAAAATTGTCATTTGCGTAGGGCGCAAAAGCCCCAGGTTCGGCACCGTCCACAAGTATAAGTGTTAAACGAAAAATCAAATTCACACGTGTCAAATTAAACTAAACAAAACTATCGAAAACCGAATCTTAAAATGAGCAATAATACTTAGCTTATTTTTCCTAAAGAACTGCCAATCTCCTCCATGTCCTCAGCTATCAATCCTTTGTCTAGATCTCTCAAATTTTCTCGGCAAATTTTCCCTTTTTCCTTTTTTTCCAAAATCTTTTCCTCCTTTTCTAAAACCTTTTCGTAAAAATTTCACCTTTCTAAAAACTTTTCCTCTTCGAATTTCTTTTTTATATTTTTAAAAACTTTTCTTCTCGCTAGCAAATTTTTTTTTGCAATCTCTTTTGTTCTGTGATCAAACTAGAAGTGTCCGTCCAAATTTTTTGCCTGCCTGGACGAACTCTTCTTTTTTCCAGCTCCCCGTGTTTTCGGCCAATCAGTGCCCACCGTTTTCGGTTGCTTTCTCATCGGGCTACTGTCCGCACTTTGGCGGGAGAGAGAGCCAACCATATTGAAAACAGCGAAAATTCGCCACCGCTGGTTCCACTGTCAGGAGCGGCGAATTAGATGAATGTATTCAGCCAGAAACCTAATATTTCGAATACGATAAGAAAAGTTTTCGAAAACTAGAAAGAAACTCGAGATATTCACATTTAGTTGTCCCCTCCGAAATAAAAATGTACTATGAAATTGTTAGTAAAAAGTTACGATATATTAAAAAAAAAAAAACAACTAAAGAAAAGATTGGCAATATGTCCCTACTTCATGAAAATTTACTAAGTCGTTGGGCTTTTGCGCAGATTTTGGGGATATTGGGGACCTGCGTTTAACGTTCCATCTTTTACAAACATGAATTAGATATGATGGGCGCTCGGCCATTCTCAATATGAGTAACTTCTTGCATTCAGAGACCAAATGTCACTTGCTCTTTTGCCATTTCCGTCTGTCTATGACGAGTTAGTGGATCAATCAACCACTTTTACGCCAAGGTTCGTTTTTGTTTCCTCGCGATACTGAGAGAGCGTAGCAATGGCTGATGGACCATGGCTGCCCTACTCTCTCCCAGCATATTGAGGGAAACACCTGTAAGGATGCAGTGGATAAAAAGGTAGGAACAAGGATGTGGAATATGAAAACGATAGTTTTTGTCGCGGTAAATTTTACCGTGATAAAGTTCCTGCCCCAGCCGACCTCGTCTTAAATGGAGAGAAACATTTTCGAAAAAAATTGCATAGATTTAATTCAAAATGCGAAGTTACAATTTTCCTAAAACCGTAGGCCTTCGTGCAGATTTTTGGGATTTGGGTATTCACCTAACAAAGTTATCTTCTTTTCCTTGTAACGACACTTTAGGTTTGGCTACAGACCCTTTGCAACTGCTGACTGGACTTTTAAGTCCGCCTTATTTGAAATGTATATCATTCGTACATTGTGTGGATCTCATGTGGCACATTTCGTTGGACATTACCGCTTGTATATGTCTTTTGTGGACCATCTGTCACATATATATGTCTGAGATGTTTTTGTATCTTTTTGTGGACCGCCTGCCACACACATTATCTTCGAATATCTGGGTTTGTCAATTTTTTTAAGATCATTTAGTAAGCTGCAACCAACACGGATGGGTTTTTGGACAAAAACTAGGTAAATGATCGAGTGGAACGTGTTGTGGTAAAATTTACAGCAACATTACCTTTTTAACGTTAGAAATTTAATTGATCAATTTAATGGTATTCTAAAACCCAGTATTGTGCATATACTCGTAGCTATAAAAAAACGGCATATGGAATAAAAAGACCTCTCAACCTTCTATCTCTTTCATATGATTTTTTGCCAATTCTTTCTAATCAAAAGTTTTCGGTTTAACCATTTCTTTTCAAAATGGCCGATGTGGAACTTAGGATTTAGTTTACTTTTGCATACATTTTATCAAGAATTTTAAATTTAATTTTATCATTTTTGTATTATTCTATTCGTTAGTATAAATATATTTGTTGCACAGTAAATAAATACTAAATGTTTAGATCCTATTAAATAGGTATTGATTTGAAACTTTAAAAAGTTATAAGCGATACTACTATAAATTTAGAAAGCGGAAACTACCAAACTCTGCTGGAATATATGAAAGTTAGGATTAGTTATTTTAAATATTTTGTGTGCCTCGTTGCATGTTCGATGTGCCATTATCATCTTACGTTTTTGTTGCGCCTCCTTTTATCATCATTTTGAATTGAATCTTTCGACCAAAAGTCTATACGTTCAATTCCTTAATTTAATTTCATTTTCGGTTTAGTTTTTACACCTGATCTATGGTTTTGACTTATGATTTCAATTATTGACCAAATCAAAACACAATCTTTGGTTATTCCAAAAAAAATTAACAAAAAAAAACCGAACTACATATGTATAAACTATATATATATCTATACTCATATAAACTAATTACATCTAAATGTCATTTCTATGTATCTCTCATTTTTGAATGTATATGAATATCGAAACAAAAAAAATGGCTTAAATTGTAGCATTACCGCTTAACCGAGGTATATTTATAAATAAATGATATTATAACTTACTTGAATCCCGTTAGTAACGAATCTGTGTGTTTTTTTTCGTCCAAACTTACAGCGCCATCTGGACCTCCAGTGGGATTTGTTGGATCGGCTCGATCGATGTCGGAGATAATCACCCAATGGCAACCTCCATTGGAAGAGCACCGAAATGGACAAATTTTGGGCTATATTATTCGATACCGACTCTTTGGGTACAACAATAGCCCGTGGACGTATCAAAACATTACAAACGAAGCACAAAGAAATTATTTGATACAGGAATTAATAACTTGGAAGGATTATGTTGTTCAAATAGCAGCCTACAATAATATGGGTGTAGGAGCCTACACAGAAGGAGCAAAAATTAAGACTAAGGAGGGCGTTCCAGAAGCCCCGCCGACCAATACAAAAGCTTCAGCGATCAATTCGACAGCCATAAAGGTTTCGTGGAAGCCTCCAAATCCGCAACAAATTAACGGAATAAATCAAGGATACAAAATTCAAGCTTGGCAATATGAAATAATCGATGGGGAGGAAACCGAATCGGAGGCAAAAATGATGACAGTTCCGCCGAGCTTACTGGACCCTTTGGCGGAACAAACAACCACAATGGGAGGTCTTGAAAAATTCAGTGCTTACAATGTGACTGTATTGTGTTTCACTGATCCTGGTGATGGTGTCAGAAGTGGGATGGTGCCGGTGAAGACCTTGGAAGATGTTCCGGATGAAGTTGCGTCGTTGCACTTCGATGAGATATCCGATCGTGCTGTTAAGGTCATGTGGGCGCCACCAAAAAATGTAAATGGTATTTTGACAGGCTATACAGTGCGTTATCAAGTCAAGGATCGCCCGGAGACTTTAAAATCAATAAATCTCACTGCGACTGAGACAAGTTTGAGAGTGACACAGCTGCAGGCAACTACGCATTACTGGTTTGAGATCAAAGCCTGGACACAAGTTGGTGCTGGCCCGACAAAGACCGCCACCATTCAGTCAGGGGTCGAACCAGTACTGCCGCACGCTCCTACACAGTTGGCGTTGTCAAACATTGAAGCATTTTCTGTGGTTCTTCAGTTTACTCCAGGCTTCGATGGAAACTCGTCGATCATCAAGTGGAAAGTTGAAGCACAAACCGCACGAAACAATACTTGGTTTACTGTGTATGAAGTATCAGATCCGGATGCTTCCACTTTAACAGTAACTGGTCTCATGCCATTTACACAATACAAACTGAGGCTAATAGCTACGAATGTGGTGGGAGCATCAGCACCATCAGAACCAACCAAAGATTTCCAGACAATACAAGCCAGACCGATGCATCCGCCATTTAATGTTACGGTTCGAGCTATGAGCGCAACGGAACTTCGAGTTCGATGGATTCCTTTGCAGCAGACCGAATGGTTTGGGAATCCAAGAGGTTATAACATAACCTATCGCCAAGTTGACGCCACTGGTACTGGAAAATTAACAGCGCTGAGTGTCTTAATCGAAGACCACACCGCAAACTCGCATGTCTTGGACACTCTTGAAGAGTGGACAGTCTATGAAATTGTGATGAATGCCTGTAATGATGTTGGAGCTTCCAGGTAAGTTTTTTTTGTATAAATTCTATTCGATTTCTTACCTTAAATGTTTCCTGTATATTTTAGGGACAGTGTCAAGGCAGTCGAGCGAACACGTGAGGCAGTACCGTCATTTGGTCCTTTAGAGGTGCAAGCCAATGCAACATCATCTACAACAATAGTAGTTCGATGGGGCGAAGTACCAAAGGAGCACAGAAATGGCCAAATCGAAGGGTATAAGGTCTATTATGCTGCCACAAATCGTGGTGGGCAGGTTCTGCATAAGACCATATCCAATAATTCGTCCTTTACTACAACACTCACTGAACTGAAAAAGTTTGTTGTTTACCACATTCAGGTTCTGGGTTTCACAAGGCTAGGAGATGGTGCTCTAAGTACTCCACCGATTCGAGTTCAGACCTTCGAAGATACACCAGGTGCGCCGTCAAATGTGTCTTTTCCCGATGTATCATTCTCAACTGCGAGAATTATCTGGGACGTGCCTGAAGACCCAAATGGAGAGATTCTAGCTTACCAAGTTACATACTCACTAAATGGCAGTGTGAACCTCAACTACAGCCGCGAATTTCCTCCATCAGACCGGACTTTCCGGGCAACTCAACTTCTGGCCGAACGATACTATATTTTCAGTGTTACAGCGCAAACTCGTCTGGGATGGGGCAAGACCGCTTCCGTTCTGGTATACACAACGAATAACCGTGAACGCCCACAAGCACCATCCTCACCTCAGATATCGCGCAGTCAAATTCAGGCCCATCAGATCACCTTCAGTTGGACTCCAGGACGCGACGGATTCGCTCCACTGCGATACTATACTGTTCAGATGCGTGAGAATGAGGGACCATGGACGTCTCTTCCGGAGCGAGTTGACCCAAGTTTAGCATCTTACACTGCCACCCTTTTGAAACCTCACACTATATATCAGTTCAGAATCCAAGCAACAAACGATCTAGGTCCTTCGACCTTTAGTCGAGAAAGTATAACCGTGCGAACCCTTCCTGCAGCTCCGGCGAAAGGCGTGAGTAGACTTAAAGTCGTACCAATTACTACAACTAGTGTTCGTGTCCAGTGGAATGCCCTTGAGACATCCCTCTGGAATGGCGATTCAGCTACCGGTGGCTATCGGATTCTCTTCCAGCAGCTTTCGGACTTTCCCGCTGCATTACAAGCCACTCCCAAACAAGACGTTATGGGCATTAATCAAGCATCGATTGTTTTGAGTGACTTGCAACAAGATCGAAACTACGAAATCGTGGTGCTGCCTTTTAATTCTCAAGGAGTAGGGCCTGCATCTCCACCGGTAGCTGTTTACGTAGGTGAAGCGGTGCCTACTGGCGAGCCGCGAGCTGTAGATGCAGCTCCACTTTCTAGTACTGAGGTGAGACTTCGTTGGAAACCACCAAAGCAGAGCATGCAAAATGGCGATCTTTTAGGCTATAAGATATTTTATCTTGTTACGAATTCACCGCAAGAACTTGAAGAAGGTCGAAAATATGAAGAAGAAATTGAAGTAGTAGCTGCGTCTGCAACATCGCACAGTCTGGTCTTCCTTGATAAGTTCACCGAATATAGGATACAGATCCTCGCTTTCAATCCAGCTGGGGATGGACCGCGATCGACTCCAATAACAGTAAAGACCTTGCAGGGACTTCCGGGACCACCAGTTTCACTTCGGTTCGAAGACATCACTATGCAAAGCTTGAAGGTTTCATGGGATTCTCCGAAAATGCGTAACGGAGAAATCCTTGGTTACCTGGTGACATACGAGACTACCGAAGAGAATGAAAGTAAGTTTTTTTTTATAAGTTTGAAATCTAAAATTAGTTGTTTTTTTTTTTATTTAAAGAATTTAGCAAGCAAGTAAAACAAAAGGTGACCGGAAATAGTTTGCATGTTCAAAATCTCGAAGAAGAAGTCACCTACACGTTTACGGTGCGAGCTCAGACAATAGACTATGGGCCAGCGGTAAGCGAAAATGTAACAACTGGACCTCAAGACGGATCTCCAGTTGCACCGAGAGACTTAATTCTGTCGAAAACTTTGGCCAATGTTGAAATGCATTGGCTAAATGGGCCGTCAGGACGTGGACCAGTCCTTGGTTATTATATTGAATGCAAGAAAAGGGGTGAGTTCTTTCTCATTTTGTAAATCTAAAATGATAAATAATATTAGGACTTGTGTGCATGGCATAAGTTACTTTTTATAAAGGTTCTTAAAAATAAATTTAATAATTATTATATTGCTTATTAAGACTTTATAACTCTATGTACCTTTTAATGTTTTTAAAAAAAATTATATTTTTTTTTTGTAATTTAGAACTTAAAGTAAAACATTTATTTTAAAATTTATAAAAGAATTCCAGTTGTAATGGGATCAGTGATTAAATTAATAATATTGTTTGCTTTTGAGTCTCACTAATTTTCCTTTTATTTGTAATTTGGATTAAGGTGCTTTTTTAGTAATTGTAGCTCCTTTTAATTTATTTCTTTCAATCTATTTCCCAAACATGCTTACCCTGAGTAGAAAGAGGTGAACCAGCATATATTTGTAAGTACCGAAAACAAAACTAAAGCGTTTGGTTTATATATTCTTAAATTTTGGTGTCCATTCATTTCACATGTATATATTTTCATAACTAACCAATAAATTACTGATATCGCGCAAAATTTTAAACAGTCTGATGTTAAAGCTTAAGCATGATCCTACTTAACAGTTTGTAGATATTACAACACTTTATTACATTTTCCTAATTTTAAACAGTTTTTAACAAAAACCATTTTCTTGACAAACACAAATTGAACGCGCCTAAAACAGGGCTAAAAACTAATAGGGTTTTCGCTTGGTAACAAAAATCAATTTATTTTTGATTTAGATTTGTCGAAAAACTGATTTTGACGGTTCTTGCCTTCGATTGGCCAAAAAAAATTGATTTATTTTTTTGATTTTAAATCAGTTTTGCAGATCTTGATTTTTCGGCAGATCTACCCCTCTTTTACTAACACCACTATGCATCATAATTGACAGCCATCAGTCTGACAAAACAGCTGATACCTCTAGCTGGTTCACTCATAAATATACACAAATACTATAGCAAATAAAAATCAATCTGAAAACGTATAATATAAATTTACCAAACGATAACCCCATAAGCGAACATAACTTTCTGGCGTTTGTAAAGGTCAAAATGTCATACGGATTTAGTATGATCCTAATAGCGGGTTTCATTCAAATTTCAAAGATCACCTTTAAAAATCGATATTTTGATCTTTTCAATTAAATTTTTTTCCGGATTTAATAGTAGTATTAGTGAATGACTGACACACACATTCCTGAAAAAAAGCATATCTTCACAGATGACGAGGAAGACGAAGACGGAGCAATCAAAACCACTAAATTTATAAAATCTAAATTATTAACATCTCCATTATTTCTTCATTTTTTAAATTTTTTTAGCACTAGTTCACAAGTTCACAGCAAATTAATAACAAAATATTTACCATTTGACCGTTGACAGAAAAGACTTCTTACTGAATGTGTGCATTCATAACAAATCTGCCAATTTATCAGAGATCAGATCTTTCGTGCGAAGATTTGATCTAGATCTGCTCTTTTTGTTGGAATAAAACTCTGAACATTCAAAAAGATCCAATGTTTTTACAGAAAGAGCCAATCTTTTCTTGAATGAAACTCGCTATAAGACAAAATAATAATAAAATTGCCTTAACATCGTAGTCAAACGTTTAAAATAATGTACCAATATATTTCATAAACATCTTTAATTATTTGTCGTAAAAGGAAATTTAAGAACATAAAGTAGACAAACAATACTTACTTTTTTTCCGATTTGGCATTTCAATTCAATACTAATTTTTTTTGTTTCTGAGGTTTGGCGTGATTGAATATGTTAAAATAGTCAAAATTAAAAATGTTTATTCAAAAAAATACTTGGCACAATTAGGATAAAAAAAATGACAACTGCTGAGTTGGACCTGGACTTTTTAGAGCCATTTTGTTCACTATTTGTCAGCTTGCCGCAAACTCTCAAGTTGGCCAACTGTAGACTTGGCACAAACTTGAGAGTTGAGTGAAAAATTGAAATTTGTTTTTCTTCACTATTTTATATCTCAACTCAAGAGTTGAAATTTAAAAGTTAGCCTATTTGAGTTATTAAAAATTTCCCTGGGAAATTTTTGACAGATACGTATGTATGTTTCAACTTTTTTTTTAGCGAAATTCAGTTGGGATCAGGGCTACCAACCGTATGATAATTATGCTACATGTAGGATAATGAGAACGTTTGTAGGATGTAAGATTGAAAATCTTAAAATCTAAATGTAGGATAATTTTTCTATTTGAATTTAGATTAATTTTAGGCTAAAGAACAAAAACTCATCTTACAAAAATATCTTCTCGTGTAGAGGCGTGTAAACAAAAAAAAAAACAAAAAAAATATGAAATGTATCTCGTTTATATAAATTTACATTTCTCAGGTTTACGTTTATTATAAACGAAAAAAAAAAAACGTTTCATAGTTGCCTAGTTGTTGTGGGAAGATATTTGTTGAACAAATAAATTAATTTAGAAACACTAAAATACAAAATAATTAGTTTGAAGCGAAAAAAAATTTAATTTTAAGCAAACAAAAATAAAAAACCTAATGTTGTGTTGACGTTTAAAAGCTCGCATAATCATCAAATATATAAAAATCTTGAAAAAAGTTATATGAAGGCATTTTCCACACGACCAGCTGATAATTTGGCTCAATGAAAGCCCATATTAAGAGGATAAAAGGTGTATGATGATAAACGTCAGCTTGACAATTGTAAATTTATATAAACGAAAATTGTACTCAAGCTGTTCCAGACTCTTTCTGACTTTATTTCTTAATGAGAGAATTTAATCCCCACTCTTCAAAATTGTAGACTGCCAATTTCTGACCAAAAAAGTCTGAATCAGACCTACTTTAATGAAGAATGTCGATGGCAACTTTAAGATATATTTTTAACATTATTGCTCTTCAAAAATTAATCAACACAAAAGAGACAACATGTTGACGGTTGTTCTACTTGCGATAAAAACTATTTATCGCATGCTATGATTTCATGCTGCATGCTGCGATTTCGATCTCCATTTGTAATATTGAAAACATGATTTATCAAGCCTGTGCAGGCGGCCATGAACGCTTGCAGAACTATGAACATGCCATGAATTAAAATGCACGACTGGATCACACGTTGCTGATCTTATGTTCGAACACATCGTATGCACAAGGTTCTTGGTAGAAACGGCTAAATATATTTTTTAAATCGTTTCTTTCTTACTTAATTTTTTATAAATAAAATTCTTTAACTTTTTTCTAAAAAAAAAAATATTGTTATGACAATTCTAAGTATTAGACAATATAAATTTGAAAACGGAATTTAAAAAAGTCTTCATCCCGTTTTCGAAGTATTGAATTTTCAAAAAAAAATATTTTTTTCGAAAAATGTTGGCATGTATCATTATTAAAGATTTGATATAAGAATTTTGATCGAAATTCATCAAGAGAAAGTCGAAATAAAAAAAATATTAAATTTATTAAAATTATTATAACAGCTAATACAAAAATATGTGCAAAAAAATTTTTTGAACCAAACTGTAGACTGTAGCTATAGTCCACAAATTTTTTTTATCAAAATTGCTAAAGCCGTTTTCGGGATAATTAAGATGGTATGGATTTAAACCTGCACATGAAAACTAGACTACCTACCCACTAACAGCGACAATTTTTAAGCTACATTAAGTTGTTTGCTACAAGAGCAAGTTTGTATGATCCACTCGTGCATTTTAGTTCTACATATGTCATAATGAAACTGGGCAGGATTATATTATATGTATGTATTATGTTTGAAGTTGAATGTTGCTAAATTTTATCTTAACATATAGTTCGTTAAAAAATATACACAGTGATTTAAAAATACAAAATTCACCTTAAGTCGTAAAATAGAAACGAACACTACTCTTTACAAAAAACGAGAACAAAAATCACAACATTGTTAAATGAGACTCCTTTATACATCAATCAAAAATTTGTTTGCGTACGATAATTTTTACTCAGGTAGGATAATTTCTAACTAAATATAGAATAATGCTTTCTCAGGAATATGGTAGCACTGGTTGGGATTGGCAGACTGCGGTGCAGTTGAATAGTGTTAATTGGTAAAAAAGTGTTGGATACCTAATTTTTGACAATATTTGATTTTTTTAAATTTCATTACAAAACAGAAATTGCTCTCTTATGCTTGGAACTCATTATTAATATTTTAACTTGTTGAATTAAATATCTATATATAAAAATGTGGCTTCAATTCTGTTTGTTGAAGGTTAATGTGAGATACAAATCCGCATAAATATACATATATAATGGTTCATTAATTTTGCTTGTTTCAAAAGTAAGCGTAAATAAAACACATAATATTTTTTATTTATTATAAAGTTTGAACGTTGACATTATGTCTGAAACACTACATCATTTAAATGACCACCACGCGAATTGTTGCAAGCATCGATTCTTTTGAGGTAATTTTCGACCACTTTTTGACACATATTGGGCGGTATCTCAGCTTGACGAATGTTGGTTTTCAAGTGCTCAAGAGTTACGGTTTTATCTGCATAAACACGGTATTTCGCGTAGCCACACAAAAAAAAGCCCAGCGGTGTCAAATCGTATGATCTTGGTGGCCAGTTGATATCGCCACGATGAGAAATTACGCGGCCAGGAAATGTCTCTTGCCATAAAGCCATATTCGATCGAGTTGTGTGGCATGTGGCAGCGTCTTGTTGAAACCACATATTCTCCAAGTCGTATTCTTCAATAGCAGGGAAAAAAGTCGGTTATCATATGACCATAACGCTCCGAATTGACGCTGAAAAAAATTTTGTTCGAAAAATCGACGTCTATCGCCTGTTGTTCAAGCACACATTCGACGTATCTACGACGTTTTGATTGGTCAGTTGGCTTCAGTTGTTGTGTGAGCTGGACTTTATATGGATGTAGGTCGGTAACACTTTCACTTACAGCAGCGATATTTTCAGTGGTACGAGCGAAATGATGATGCACAGGCCTTACAATATCTGCAACCAATCCAGTGTCTTCAAATTTCGTCACAATTTTGCCAATTGCGTAGTTGGACGATTATATAAACCACAATCTCCTCTTAAAGCACGATATGTGGCTGTGGCAGAATCACCATTTTTGTAGTAGGTTTTAACAATTTTTGTGCGTTGTGCGATAGTTGAGCCATCCATTTTCGTAAATGTCAGACTTTCAACTGAAAAAAAAAATGGTTTAACAACTTAGTTTGACAGATGTCGAATTCCAGCCCTATACTTTTGAAACCGCAAAATGGATAACCCTTTACATAAAAAAAAGGAAGGTCTGTGCAATGCCTATCCACAGCTGAGGACAAAAAGTATCTGCCTAATTATATCTAGACTACGTGCCTACTAACAGCGTCAGCTCTATTAAAGTTGTTAGCTATAAGAACAAGTTCGTACGATCCAGTTGTGCATTTTATTTTGAACTGAATTGATTTTGAAAATATGGACATCACTTAAAACCTTGCAACCATTTATGTCATTTTTAATCTTTCGTTTTTGATAAAAACTAAACTATTTATTAACCATTACTCGTAACTTATTTGTTTGTGCAATCATGTACATTAATTTATGTGTATTATTTATTTACGTTTCGTATGTACATATATTTTTTTTATTTAATCTAATCCATCTAATTTTGCATATATATGTTACACCCGCAGATGACTCACGATGGGAAACAATAGCTCGTTCAACAACAGGTCCAATGCAAGATTTCACTGTGAGCTACCAAAGTCTCCTACCATCTACGGCTTATACATTCCGTGTTATTGCCTACAACCGCTACGGCATATCCTTTCCAGTTTATTCAAAGGACTCAATATTAACCCCATCGAAATTGCACCTGGAATATGGCTATCTACAGCACAAGCCATTCTATCGACAAACCTGGTTCATGGTTGCACTGGCAGCAACTTCAATCATCATTATCATCATGGTCATAGCTGTGCTGTGTGTTAAAAGCAAAAGTTACAAATACAAACGTAAGTGTTATACCAACCAACCATTAATGTCTCTTGTTAAGACTCATGTCAAGATATTTTAAAACTTATTTTCTTTCTTTCATCCCCCAAATACAACACAACACAACATACACAGAAGAAGCACAAAAAACCCTCGAAGAATCAATGGCTATGTCTATCGATGAACGACAAGAGCTGGCACTTGAGCTCTATCGTTCGAGACATGGAGTTGGTACTGGTACATTAAACAGTGCCGGCACTTTGGGTCGTGGAACTTTGGGAACATTAGGTAGAAAATCAAATCACCGTCCGCCGCCGGCTTCGACATTGGGCAAAAGCCCTCCCCGACCATCGCCCGCCTCAGTGGCATATCACAGCGATGAAGAGAGCTTAAAGTGTTACGATGAAAACCCCGACGACAGTAGTGTTACGGAGAAGCCATCGGAAGTCAGCTCTTCAGATTCACAGGTAAATTGCTTAAGAGGTTTTGTTTTTTAAGTGGAATATGGCCAGCAATGTAGTTTTTTTTTTTGTTGACTTGTTCAAAATTTAAACACTAGAGGACAAAATTTCACTTCTGTTTTTTGGAAGTACATAACTACCAAAAAAAAAAACACTAGCTATTTATTATTTTCACATTATCGACACATTTATAAATTATTATTTTTTTTTGTAGCATTCTGAAAGTGAAAACGAGAGTGTACGGTCTGATCCTCACTCATTTGTGAATCACTATGCCAATGTGAACGATACACTGCGGCAATCATGGAAGAAACAGAAACCAGTGCGAAATTACTCCAGCTACACGGATTCGGAACCAGAAGGTAGTGCAGTTATGAGTCTTAATGGTGGCCAGATTATTGTAAATAACATGGCCCGGTCCAGAGCTCCACTGCCCGGTTTCTCCTCATTTGTTTGACAATCAACGGAGTTTTAAGTTTGCATCTATGATAGTTTTAATATATATATATATTTTTTTTAACAAAATACTTGTACGACTATTTATAACTTTTACATTTCTTGTAGGTATATATGTTATGCGTGCATGGTATATAAGTTTTATGTCATTTTTATATGAAATTAAATTTAATTAATTAATTAAAATTCAATTGCGATATTTTTTTAAGCGATTGTGCATCTTTTTTACTTGTGATAAAAGATTTATAATAAAATAGATTTTTTTGTATTAAAAAAAAGTTTAATGTTATTTTTAGAAAATAAGTTTTAAATTAATATATAATTTAATTTAATTTCCGTCTCAAAATGAAAATAAAAATAAAAACATGTACGAATTCATATCATTAATATTTTAAGTTAACAAAATATGTCGGACTAATTGATTTTTTTATGTTTTTTTTATTTGTTTAAAATTAAGGCACACTAAATTTATTATAATACATACAAAAAAATATATATACAATGGTAATCTCAAAGTAATACAATCGTATGTAAATATTAGAAATAAGTTAAAAAGTACTGACGGACATTGCGCTTAAAATTCTTAACAAAATTAATTCATGTAAAATGTCAATTAAAACTGAATTATTTGAATACGTATTTGTATCTACGTATTATGTAATTGTATTTATATGTACATATCTCCGAAAAATTGGTTTATATATATTTTGAGATTTTTTTTTTTGATTATATTATTGTTTTTCTTATCTCAGTGAAGAACATAATTTATTTTGACAACACTCCCTACAATTTTAAATAGATATACATATGTATATATAGAGTCTTGTATAATGTTCATATAGACAATGGGTGGTATAAATAAAATAGAGCACCTTCTAAAAACTTTGCTTTTAAGAGTAATAGCTACAAGTTCCTCATTCCTTATTTTATGAATTTTCAGGAGCACTTGTTCAACTTCTTACGTTTGTATAAAGGACATTGTCTGACTATATACTTCGTTTTATTTTTACCACCCAAATTCCATTTCCGGCTAAAATTTAATTCCTTTTCGATGATAAATAATTATCTGGGATACAACTATTATGGTTATAAGTTTGCTACAGTTAACTGCATATTTTATCCATCATCAAGTTTGGGTGATTATTATTATTATGTAATTATTTTTGTAAACAAGTATCATGAGTATTTGAGATACTTGAATATTTAATTTCGGTTGGTAAAGGCGAATAGATTATTCTAACATTTTGAGATGAGAATTTTGATAACTCATTTCAAATAAGGATCAACTCATAGACCACACAAAATAGTTGATAGAATTAAAATAGGAATATCTTGCAAGAGATGAACGTGATTTTAATATCTGAGCATAAAAGATTTATATAATTTCATAGCATATCTACACCATACATATTATCAGTAGTATTTACATATGTATATTCACAGTATCTTACGTATATAACATATTGGCGCATAAGACTGATATTAAGGTATTCGCGTGATACTATACTTAACAATTTGCTAATATTTAAGCAATCCCAAATTTTTAGCACTTTTTAACTAGCACCATACTATACCTATTTTCTTGGCAAACACCATCTGAACACGCCTAAAATAGTACTAAAAATTAACCATGAGACCTTTTTGGCATTTGTAAATGTCGAATAAAAAGATAAAATAAACTTTTGGTCATTTTAGCTTTAGTAAATGTTAAAGAAACAGATCGATGAATAACTATAAAATTAGCAAAATTCTCTTTTTAGCTTAGTATCATACTAAAACCTGCTTTACAATATACTAAATCATCTTAAATTATACACCATTGGTTAATGTATAAGAAGCGCCATCCAAAACACAATGTTGTATTTGTAAATATGACTTTCTATTACTGAATAGATGTGAAATCCAACGACAATATGGCGTGGTGTAGTGAAAATACATACAGATACAAAAATCTCAGTTTCATAACGGTACTAGCTATGGGGGTGGTCGTGGCGCGATGGTTGTATGCTCGCCTGTCAACCTCGTGGTTGCGGGTTCGATTCCTACCGTTGTCTATGTCTTCTTATATTCCATTAAAAACCAATTCTAAAAATTTCATAAAATAAGTTGCTACTTTGCTCATTACATGCTGTTTAGGCATAACACTTACAACATGTGATTGAGTAAACTAGCATATTCATAAAGTATGACAACGAAATAAATAAAATAATGCGAATTATAAGTGACATAAATAAATAAGACACGGTTATTCTCTCCGCATTAGTTCAGCCGCCATCCCTGAAGATAAAATCTGAGACATCAACCAGCTCTAGTCTCAGAATATCGCGCCACATATCTTTCCTATCCTTCTTTCTCTTCTTCCACCGGATGCCGCGCTGTGTTAAGAAAAACATATAAAGGGTATTCATAATCCCTTGAGCGCGTGCAAAGTTATAAACAAACAAAAAAAAACTTGTAGGTGGTAAACCGAAATAGCTGCCGAAATTGCCCATCCTTGTATTGGTCATATGTGATCAAAACAGAAGCACGCATTCACTCACACCCACTAAAAATGTCAAACTCGAATTAAATGTCAACAACAATTAAAATTAAAATAGACAAAAAAAACAACATCGATGTCAGAAATTATCGAATTAGAAATATCGATGTTTTTTAACACTGATATTTTTAATGCATTTTTTCAATAATTAATTGAAGAAAACGCAAACAATATGTTTATATATATTATTTTTGTTTTAGTGGACAATGTGGATTTAAAGCCATTTTGAATGATTTTGTGACCTTTATTCCAAAATGCGTTTCGCCCAGGTACTACAGCTGGGCTCATCAGTTAGATGCTGTAGTACCTTTCTAAGACGCATTATTTTTTTATCGATGCTTACCGACTTTAATAAAACTTACAGCGATTACTCACTGTAAATTATATATATATATATATATTTTTTTTTCGGTAAACATCGATCAAAAAATAATGCGTCTTAGAAAGGTACTACAGCATCTAACTGATGAGCCCAGCTGTAGTACCTGGGCGAAACGCATTTTGGACTAAAGGTCACAAAATCATTCAATTGGCTTTTTTCAATAATATCACATTCAAAAATTGATTAAAAATTCAATATATTATAAATTCAAAATACCTTCATTGTTGTGCAAATTCTAGCTAATCATTGCTAGATTATATCGCACCAAGTGGCAATTGATCTTCCGCTAAAGTACAGGTCCGTCGATTGCAGTCTAACCTTTATAAGTATGAGGTCATTGATAAAAGATTTCAACTTATTTTAAATCGATGTTTTGAATCTTAACATCGATGCTGCGATGTTTAACATGCTTCAACATCGATGATGAAACATCGATAATTTTTTTTTCTACCATCGATGTTTTGCCAACATCAAAGAAAATCGCCTATCCCTATTATGTTCATGTTATTGTTTTGTTTGTTCGGCCTTACACCCGCCTTGTTCGATTCGATCGGATCGGAGAGTTTTTCCGGATTACCAATCGAAAAGGACATAAATGTATTGTGATGACAACTTAACCTTATTTTTGCCTTGTAAAATGACATCATTTGTGACAAATGGGTATTTTAAATGAATATCAATATTTCAAAGCCTATTTGAAAGTTAACCGTATTAAACTTCAAAAAAATCAACTCTAGAAATTATTAACATAACCAAGATTAAGTAGTTTTAGTTGGAGAACGTGCAAACAATATTTAAATGGTATGCTAAGGTGTAATAAGGAAAATCATAAATAAGTTGATGCATAAATACATATACATTTCTATATTCATGAATGATATATATATATTATTATAAACTTTAGTTTTTCATATCGTGCTTATTTTATATGCATATATGATTGGCATTGTTTTTCTGACTGCGTACACCGGAATATTTCGAGGGTGGAAAACCTTCATTCAAATTTAACTTACAGCCGGAAACACGAATTTTGAGAGCATTATCTGGCTCTATTATGATAATTTGAAATTCAAAACCGATGGGTATCAGTATTTCCTTTAAATCCTTCCCTTCTATCCTAACGCTCACACTACTGATCATTTGAGGGAAAGGAAAAACCATTTAGTTTGTGGATTATTATGCAACAAAAAAAAGCTGCATTTTTTTTACTAAGAACAGATATATTTCATATAAAACAAGCAATCTCGTTTATGTACAAATGTATCTTTTATAAAAAAAAACTCATCTACTGTATATCCGTCAGTGCTTTAACTAAACTCTTGCGTGTGATTATTCATTTCTTCGCATCATAAACTCACATACACTATACTTAGATAGAATTAAAAAAAAAAGAAAATCAAATAAACTATAATAATTATAAAAATGTTCATAAGTAGTAGTTTTAAGCAGAAAACTATTAGGCCATATTATAATGCAATTTTAAGTAAAATACATATATATCTACTAAATTAAACTTAACTATTAAAAAGAAGTAGGTATATACATACATAGTTAATTTTATATTGCTTAATCTACAAAAAAACGACTGATTATTGTTTATGATAAAAAAAAAAGAATTTAAATTTGAATAATTTTGTATATCTTGAGACCACGCCTTAAAAGCTATTAGTATTTGTAAATGTATGTAGGACTATTCGAATTTCCAAACTTTTCTACAATTTCTATCAACATCAATTTTTTAAATCAAAATTTAATAAATTAAATCATCCTGTTGGAATTAATCATTAGAAATATGTAATTTATAGATATAATTCTATAAATAGTTGCTCGGACATAATAAATAAATATGTAAGTCTTTGGCAACAAAAACAAATTGGTAAACAAAAAAAAAAATCATAACTGAAGTTAGGAACATTTTCTGGTAAATTATAAAGAAAAGATAGCAATTAATAATTTATAAGAACTATAAGCTAAGTTTAACATTTTAAATTAGTTATTAAGTTTGTGAGTAAGTAATAAATTATACTGTTATTGAAAAGGAAAACAAAAATGCGAAAAATGAAAAAAAAATATACATACCTAACTACTTAATAAAATGGCATTTAAATTTAATACATAATTGTGTTTTATTTTTTCTAATTTACAATTCTGTATGTTAAACGAGTAAGTAAATTTTATTTTTTTGACTATAAAGGGTGATGCATTTTGCGGTTTCAAAAGTAAACGTAAATAAAACACATATAAGATATTTTTTTTCATATTTCTTTTTTATTATAAAGTTTGAACGTTACATTTTTTAGATGACCACCACGCGAATTGTTGTAAGCATCGATTCTTTTGAGGTAATTTTCGACCACTTTTTAACACATATTGGGCGGTATCTCAGCCATAACTTAACGAATGTTGGTTTTCAAATGCTCAAGAGTTACAGGTTTATCTACATAAACACGGTCTTTTGCGTAGCCCCACAAAAAAGCCCAGCGGTGTCATGATCTTGGTGGCCAGTTGATATTGTCATGACGAGAAATTACGAGGCCAGGAAATGTCTCTTGCAATAAAGCCATATTCGCTCCAGTTGTGTGGCATGTGGCACCGTCTTGTTGAAACCACATATTCTCCAAGTCGTATTCTTCAATAGCAAGCAAAAAAAGTAGGTTATCATATGACCATAACGCTCCGAATTGATGGTGACAGTCGTTCCATTGTCGTTTTCGAAGAAGTAAGGTCCAACCACATCTCCGGACCAAAGAGCGCCCCAAACAGTGACTTTTTGTGGACGTAATGGCCTCCCTTCAATTACTTGAGGATTCTCAGAACCCCAAATACGACAATTTTGTTTATTAACATACCCACCCAGTGAGAAATGTGATCCGTCGCTGAAGAAAATTTTGTTCGAAAAATCGGCGTCCACCGCCTGTTGTTCAAGCACACATTCGACGTATCTACGATGTTGTGAATGGTCAGCTGGCTTCAGTTGTTGTGTGAGCTGGACTTTATATGGATGTAGGTGTAGATCCAAATGCAAAATACGCCATTAGGTGCCGTACGACAGTCCTAATTCCTGACAACGACGAGGAATCAGCTCATTCGGGTCTTCGGCAACACTTTCACTTACAGCAGCGATATTTTCAGTGGTATGAGCGAAACGATGATGCACAGGCCTTACAATGTCTGTAACCAATCCAGTCTCTTTAAATTTCTTCACAATTTTGAAAATTGCTTTCGTAGTTGGACGATTATGTAAACCATAATCTCCTCTTAAAGCACGATATGTGACTGTGGCAGAATCACCATTTTTGTAGTAGGTTTTAACAATTTTTATGCGTTGTGTGATAGTTAAGCGATCCATTTTCGTAAATGTCAGACTTTCAACTGAAAAAAAAAAATTGGTTTAACAATTTAGTTTGACAGATGTCAAATTCCAGCCCTATACTTTTGAAACCACGAATTGGATAACCCTTTATAACTACAGATACATTTATGATCACAGTTATTTGGATATATAAGAATAATATTACAGATTTTAACTAGTGACGAATTAAATTGTATATGAGTAATTTTTTTTATTAATTTCAAGGAAGTAAGATTAAAATCTACGAAAGAATTATGATTATTGAATTGTTTACATGAGAGAGAGAAATGTTCATTATTTAAGTAGTTTAAAGTTGTTTCATTTGTTCGCAAAATTTTATAGTTTCGACTTGGGCGAAATGGCTCATTTAATTTTATTAAAGAAAGCAAATAAGGAGAATTTATATCTCCGGCAAAATTTTAAATATGAATGTAGCATTAAGTGATGGCCTCCAGTCCTCGAGCGTATTAAGACCAATCAGCAAAAGCCGTGAACGATATGGTGGAAGATGGAGATTATTATCCCAGTTAAGATGACGAAGAACGAATAATAGACACTGTTTTGGAAATATATACTGTTTATAAATATAGAAAATTGACTTCAAGACCTTCATTAAGAAGTCTTAATAATGTAGAAAGTCAGGTCAATAATTTTTTTTTTCACGAAAAAAGATTGGCGCAAAATTTTAAACGACCTGATGCAGCTTTTTACTATTTTTTTTCCTAATTTTAAACACTTTTTAACTAGCATCATACTAAATATATTTTCTTGATTAATTACAGCTAAAAACGCCTAAAGGAGTAAGAAGTAAGCGAACATATTTTTTCACCGATTGTAAATGTCAGAGTGTGATTATGGATCTAGAATGATGCTAAAGAGATAAAATAATATTTAGTCCACCCTTTTTCTAAATATTAAATTAAAAAAACAATCCAAACAAATTTTTTTATAAATATTTGTATGTAGCAGTGGCTAGAATTTGAATAACATCATCATATAAAAATCAAAACCCTTTAAACCGTTAATCAGAAATTAGTACGATGGTAGAGAACACCAACAAATTTGGTTTGTCTGTCTGTCTATATCGATTTACAGCCTAAACGGCTGAAGCGATTTACGTACCTCAGCGCGTTGTAGGTGATTGATTACCTCAAATAGATTTTTGAATGGTTTTTTTTTTAACTCCAAAAATAATGGTACTTTATCGTACATTTTCTTCTACCATCTTAATTATCTCGAAGACGGCTCTAACGATCTTGAGAAACTAAAATCTGTGCACAACTATATTTATATTCTATATTTTTGTGTACCTACATATTTTGTTATTTACGGTACTTGCCATACAACCATTTTTTTTGATTTTCGACTTTATCATAATCAGTTCAACGGATTTTGATCACTTTTGAAAATTTTATATTTCGAAAACAGGTTAACGATTTTTTTTTAAATTATGTTTTTAGATTTATATTACTAAATATGTACGATTGCCATACCAAAATTTTTTTTTAGAAAAAATATTAGTAAAAAAAACGACTTTAAAAATAGACTTAGCTGTTTCTACTTAGAATCTAGTGCGAACGATGTGATCGAACATATGAGTGCAATTTATTTTTGTTGGAGAATAATGTACACCTATACATACAAAGGAGACAGACTCTATTATTCCGATAGGCGTTTTTCTGAAACGCCAACTGTCGCTTTTTCAGTCGTGTCGTTTTTTTTATTGGTATTCCGTAACTAAAACGCCACCGTTTACTCGCTCTTACATTCCACAATACGATCCACCAAATCAGCTGATATTTGACATATCAAAGGCCAAATTCGTAAACGCAAGATTTATAATGCAGGTCTCAGGCTAAGCAAATACACGAACCCGATAAAAATTGAAAAGCAAGTGAAGTGCACCACACAAGTTGAAAATCTGCTCAATTGCAATGAAGTTTGCGAAAGAAAAAAGAATGAACTGCATTTTGGGGCAGTATGCTTAGGAGAGATTTTTCTGTTTGCGCTTAGGAACAGTTTGCTTGGCATATTATGCGCAAGATTTGCGTTTAAGAATTTGCCCAAATTGTAAATAAATTAAATTATTTGTTTTTTGAAAATTATATTTGTGTAAATTTGTTTTAAACATAAGAAAAAAAAACAAAAAAAAATATTTAATTTAGCAAGTTATTTTTCTTGAAGCAGCAGTGACGACGAAGAGGAAGAAAGAAGAAAAGGAAGGTTTGATACTGTAGTGGATTTACATTCGACCTAAATCAAATCCTTTTGATTTGCCTGGCACAAAGTATGTATGTAATTAATAAAAAATATATGCAGTAGGTAATTGCAACTTTTGTCTGGGCATAGAAGCTTTTAAGTTTGTCTTAACTTTGATAGAAAACATTTTCTTCAGCAACTTTCTGTGGCACTTCCAATGGTTTTAAAACTAACTGCTACTCTTAGATTTTTTGCTAAATGGATCTAACAAAAAGGGGTTGGTAACGACTTAAATTTGGGACTAGCCCAGCCTTCTGTAATCCAATATTTTGTTCATAACCTCTTAAGGACTAGTCACATGAGAGCGACCGACGAATAAACGAATAAATTCCATTTAAAACAATTTACCAACCTAAATTCTTCACAAATTCTAAACAAAATTGTAGAAATATAGTTTATATTAATGTTTACGACAGAAAAATTTACTTTTTAATCGCCAAAATAAAATAAAATTGAGAAAACATTATTGGTCGTCGCGAATTGAATCTGATTGCTACGAACAGTCAAACTCTATTCGCGTTCCACATACCATCCACCCTTCAACGAGTAATTTGTTCTCTCGGGTCTAACCTCAAAATCAGATTTTCAACCTATATTCGTGACGAATAAAATTAAAGCCATGTGAACGAAATGTCAAAATGGACGAATATAATTCGTTGGTCGTTGGTCGCTCTCATGTACTTAGTACTTTTAAGTCTAGGTGCTCATCTTCCTCCATGAGCTCGATCAGTCGTCGCATCTGAATTGATTGATATTTTTACCCTAAACAAAGAATTTTAAATTATAATCGGGGGTGGTCGTGGCGCGATAGTTATGTGCTCGTCTGTCAACCTCGTGGTTGCGGGTCGATTCCTGCCGTTGTCTATGTCTTCTTATATTCCATTAAAAACCAATTCTAAAAATTATCATAAAATAAGTTGCTGCTTTGTTCATTACATGCTGTTTAGGCATAGAACTAACAACATGTGATTGAGTAAAACTAGTATACCGATAAAAGATGACAAAAAATAAACAAATTAATCCGAATTAAAAGGGACATCGATAAATAAGACACGGTAATTTTCTCCGCATTAGTTCAGCCGCCATCCCTGGAGATAAATCTGAGACATCAACCAGCTCTAGTCTCAGAACATCGCGCCACACATCTTTCCTATCCTTCATTCTCTTCTTCCACCGGATGCTCGCGCTGTGTTAAGAAAAACATATAAAAGTATTCATGATCCCTTGAGCGCGTGCAAAGTTATATAAAAAAAATAAAAACTAAAATAAGCTCAAAAAATCTTACATTTTTACTCCTGTCTTCAAATTTCTCGACGACAGATTTCGACGTTTTTACAGGCGATTTTTCTATGGAAAGGACTAACATAATACGAAAAAACATATAGTGAACGCGTTCCACAAGAGAGAATCGACAAATTGACGTTTATTTGGCGTTGAACGCCTTACGTAATACAAAATTCACACTGTCGTTTTCTGTTTGGCATTCAACGCCTTACAGAATCAGTCTGAAAAATTTTGTATATCAAAATCGTTAGAACATTTCTCGAGTTAACTAATATTGATATTTCTGATTTTTTATAAACAATGTTCTAGCGAAATAGACAGTTGCATTTCTCCCCTTAAACCTTTCAATGAACATCAGTTTACACTTAAGCACATAGAGATTTTTTCTTTAGCCGTACAGCAAGAATGTGGAATGGGAATTTCGAGAATTATCCAGTCGGATTGTTTTTTTTTCATCCAACGATGAAGATATTTTTTTTTTCAATTTTTAGCCGAACGATTATATCAAAAAACCGTTGGACTATTGGGCATGTCTTCCTCATTGTAATGGCTTAACCCAGCCTTTCGAAGGTTATTACAAGTAAAGTATGCAGAGTTTTATGCAATATTTACATACATTTTAAATAAATCACCCACTGCAATTTGAAACTCAAATACCAAACGCTTTAAGAACATTTGAAAAGTGCTTTCGCTTTCCATGAAATGACAAACGACCGCTCTTTTTGGAATCGGCCTACAGAGCAAGTTTGGGGCTTTAGAGTGTGTTGCGTGCTTGTAAATTGTGATTATAGACTGGATTGTTAAAAATCGAAATGCTGTTGCTACCTGCCCTTTCATAGCTAATCCATACCTACATATAGGTAAACACATATGAATGATATGTATGTAAACCTGTTTGCAAACTAAATCAATAAGATTTTCCATTGTATTTATATCTATAAAATACATGAATATAAATACAATGGATTTTCTAAATGAACCATTGCCACAATACATACAAATGTCATTAAAATATGTATATTGTTAAGTGTTTACATTAAACTTCATTCACACAACTAAATTATAAATTATATTATTACAAACACAAACACATAACAATACTTACTAATTATTCTGTCTATTAATGCGTTTTTTATTCATCCTTAGGAATATACAATAATGAAATCGATGAGGGTAAAAGGCCTTTCTATTGTAAATATTGAAATGTAAATAAATAAAAATATTTATTTTACACAGCTAATTACATTAACTAGTATTAGAAATATCCTGCAGCCTGATATTGGTTACATATTTATTTCAGTTGAACAGACTCTTATTTATGTATATGTTTTATTTGACTTTAACCTTACCCTTAGGTTTGAGTTTTAATCAAATAAACTCTCACAACTAATAAAAATATATTAAAATGTGCATTTTGAATAGAAAGAATGTTATTTAAGGAACTGAAACTATTGCTTTTTATATGGGCTTGATAGAATAGTGGGTAATTTTAAGAATTTTATTTAAGTCTCAAATGTTGATAAAATAAATGACTATGTTGCAGTGGATTAAAATCTTAACTGTCTACCTTGTGATACATATTATTATTAAATTCCCATTTTTAATTGTGGAAATATCCATAGTACTAGTATTTAAACACGAAGCTACAGGTATCAATTTCAAATCATTCAAGAATTTAAGCCAACAGATCAGGGAATATAAGGTTTGGTTTTGCCCTATCAATTATCAATTTTCACACACCGACATTTGACTTCTACAGAAAATGTATTTTTTTATTCTGGAACTGCTTTCATCGACATTTGTTTGTTAAATTTTAAAATCAATAAAAATAATTTGATACAAAATAGCTTTTAATGGACTTTAGTCCAACAAAAATTGGCGTTTCGTCCCGGCGATCTCACATGGACTTGGCAAAAATTGCGTATTGACAAAGGTCCACACTAGTCAACTGATGAGTCCATGTGAGATCGCCGGGACGAAACGCCAATTTTTGTTGGACTAAAGGCCGTTAAAAGCTATTTTGAATCAATAATTCAACAAGTCCAAATATTATAGTGCTAAGTCTTCTACTTGGCTGATGTATTTCAGTAGTATATAGAATTTGTATTATTAAAAAAAACTTCTT
The DNA here is from genome assembly GCA_910595825.1 of Philhelius pedissequus. Taxonomy (NCBI): domain Eukaryota; kingdom Metazoa; phylum Arthropoda; class Insecta; order Diptera; family Syrphidae; genus Philhelius; species Philhelius pedissequus. The sequence continues at coordinate 46,957,216 of OU343162.1, forward strand.
AATAAAAATAATTTGTCTCCACTCATTTGGCTTCCTGATTTAAGGAATCGTGTCATCCTTATATTACACGCCTTTTAGGTAAAAATGATGTCAAAATCTTTATTAATTCTTCCACATCTTGTGATGGTCAAGATGTCGCCAAAAACTCTGCAAAGTGCTTGGGCTTTCTTCGAAGAGAAATTCTTCTCCACTTCTGATGTGGCTGTAATATATAAAGCCTTTATTTGTCTAAAGATCCAGTTCAACTCTCACATTTTGGCGGCAGGAGCTCCTAAAACTCATTCGAATCTTTTAGATAAAATAGAGCTCTAAGACTGATAGTCGATAGAACAATATAATAGAAACATATAAAGGGTTATCCATTTTGCGGGTTCAAAAATATAGAGCTGGAATTCGAATCTGTCAAACTAAGTTATTAAACCAATTTTTTTTTCAGATGAAAATCTGACATTTACGAAAATGGATCGCTTAAATATCGCACAACGTAAAAAAATTGTTAAAACCTACTACAAATATGGTGATTCTTCCACAGCCACATATCGTGCTTTAAGAGGAGATTATGATTTACATAATCGTCCAACTACGCAAGCAATTAGCAAAATTGTGAAGAAATTTGAAGAGACTGGATTGGTTACAGATATTGTAAGGCCTGTGCATCAGCGTTTCGCTCGTACTACTGAAAATATCGTTGCTGCAAGTAAAAGATTTGCCGGTGCCCGAATGTGTCGATTCCTCGTCGTTCTCAGGAATAAGGACTGTCTTTCGGCACATTGTGGCGTATTTTGCAGTTGCATCTACACCTACATCCAAATAACGTCCAGCTCACACAACAACTGAAGCCAGCTGACCATTCACAACGTCGTAGATACGTCGAATGTGTGATTGAACAACAGGCGATGGACGGCGATTTTTCGAACAAAAATTTTTTCAGCGCTTGTTCGCTTTCTCACTCGGTGGGTATGTTAATAAACAAAATTGTCGTATTTGGGGTTCAGAGAATCCTGAAGTAATTGAAAAGAGGCCATTACATCCACAAAAAGTCACTGTTTGGGGCGCTCTTTGGTCCGGAGGTGTGATTGGACCTTACTTCTTCGAAAACGACGATGGAACGACTGTCACGTCAATTCGGAGCCTTATGGTCATATGACAACCGACTTTTTTTTGCCCGTTATTGAAGAATACGACTTGGAGAATAAGGCGGTACCACATGCCACACAACTCGAGCGAATATGGCTTTATTGCAAGAGACAATTCCTGGCCGCGTAATTTCTCGTCGTGGCGATATTAACTGGCCACCGAGATCATGCGATTTGACACCGCTCGACTTTTTTTGTGGGGCTACGCGAAAGACCGGGCTTATGCAGATAAACCTTTAACTCTTGAGCACTTGAAAACCAACATTCGTCAAGTTATGGCTGAGATTTCGCCCAATATTTGTCAGAAAGTGGTCGAAAATTACCTCAAAAGAATCGATGCTTGCAACAATTCGCGTAATGGTCATTTAAATGATGTAGTATTTCACACAAAATGTCAACGTTCAGACTTTATAATAAAAAAGAAATATCATGAAAAAAAAATATTTCAAATGTGTTTTATTTAAGTTTACTTTTGAACCCGTAAAATGGATAGCCCTTTACAACTTTTGAACACCGTCGAAATGTTATATGTATAGTATATTTTTCTTTATTTAATCATGCTAAGCATTTTGAAATGGCATATAATTGAAGCAAATGTATGTAGAATTTCTTTCATTGTTTTATATTAAAATTTCATTTTTTATTTATAAAAATTAAATAAATCGTAGCTTTTTTTTGCGCATCAAGAATTTCTTTTTTTTTTTTGCAATTCAGTCCATATTGACGATTTTGAAGCCTTTAGTACATATCTACATTTTTACAAATCTACTTCATAAGCTTTAATAACATCAATCGTGTGGATCCCAAACACTACCTCGGTAGCCTCGATTCCTTAAGAACTAAGAACTATTTCAAAAGCCCTAAAATCAAAAGCTCCTGAACAGGAAAAGGAAAAAGATTAAGCTGATGTATAATCTGTCGAACAAAAATAATAAGTACAGGTCTTATGGGAGAGCTTTTTGAAATACACTGGTGCCTGTCGCACAGGTTAAATTCCTGCTGAATATAACCAGTGAGTTACATATAAATTATTTTTGTAATTTTTTCAAAACCAGCGTATTTTCAATCCATGAACTACCTTGTGCACATCCAAGTCACACTCCTGCGTGTATGCATTCACCATGCACTCAACCCTCGGTGTGTAATTTAGTATACTACCTACTACTGCAACCCCGTAAGAGCTTTAAGAGAATACCAACTTACTAGCATTTATTAAATTTAGAGTGAGAGGCAACAATCCTATACTGAGTACTGACTATATTTGTTGGACAGGGTATAGTTAGTTACCTAATTGACTAAGTTACCCCACCCTAAACTATATATCAATATTTAATTAGAGTTAAAATGCAACTGAAAATCAGTGTGCACTAAGAACCAACTGTCGGATGCAAGAGACATGTACTGAGTTTTTTTTTATCGGACAGGTATGAAAATAATATTAAAGCTCCCTAAATGATAAAAGCCAAAAGGTCTAAACTTGAAATCCACTGCTCATAAAGCTTTTCAAAAAAGCTTTGGATTGTTCATAAAGTTACACACCTTTTATTTTTACAAATAACTTCAGCTTTTCTTTAGACAAAATTATGAACTTGAATTATGCCGCGAAAAAGTTTAAAGGTACAAGATAATTTAGGACGTGCATTACACTGTCTGAAATTAAATATTTTGATTACCTAATTAAGTGTAGTAAATTTGTTGTGGAAGAAAAAATTGTGTAGCTTTATTATTTTCAAGCAAATTGTACATAGTGCAAACATGATATCAAGTTAGCACTAGACTTTCCGAAATAAGATATTCTGAAAACGCAGTTATTTGCAGCATTTTGTTAAGTTAAATCTTGTGCAATTTTTTTTAAATATTTTTTTTTAATTTTTGTTTCAGAAAGCATAATGCTAATTTGACACACGTGATTTAGTCAAAATGTAATGCTTGAGCGAAAAGTTTTCAACTGTTTTAAGTTTAGTTCTGGTTGATTACATAAGAAGCTTTGTTGAACTTAAATAGGATTTCGAAAACAGCTTTCAAATTCAAACAATTTATGCTTTATATAAGCTCTTTTATATTCATACTTTAAAGTTCTAAGCTAAGCAAAAAATTAAAGCCTCTGTATAGATGGGTAAAGAATGCAAGGGAAATACAAGTTTTTTCAAACTTTCGTACACCTGTAAACAAATTGTTCAAATTAAAACTTTTAACATAAATTATAAATCATAAATTTTTCTTTATAAATAGATTCCTAAAAAGGTATAATTATTATTATTCTATATAATTCGTTAAAAATTATATGTGCCATAAAACAAACTTCGGCATTGGAAACAGAAAACCATTTAGCAGACGCTATTTTCTTAGAACATAAAATTTCCCGGAAATAGGAAAATATACAGTCAATTTATTCTATGTTTTATATTTATGCATAAAAACCCAGTTCGAAATCATTTACACCCACCTTAATTTTATAGGAACTTCAACCCCTTTTTCGGAGTCTTATTCCCTTACTATGACTTTCACTCAATTTAATGTAACACACTCAAAAATGAAGCTTTTCAGCATGTTCCTCATAATTTCCTGCAATAAAACTTGGTGTGTAACAAATTGTGTAGCAACAAATTACTTAACAGTTACCATACAATTTTTTTTTAATCCTTCTATGTGTTCCTGGAACTGACCAATTGATTTCCTACACAAAAAGGAACATAACAATTTGAATACGTGACAACAAATACATAAGTGCTTAAAAAACTGATCCAATTTCTATTAGGTTTATACAAAAAACATGTGTGCAAGAAATAAACCCAAAAAACTAGTGAAAGTACTGAAACTGTGCCAAGTTTTCAGTTTGTGAATCTTTAAATCCTACTAATATTATAAATGTGAAAGTTTGGATGGATGGATGGATGTGTGGATGTTTGTTGCTCAATAACTCCGGAACAGCTGAACGGATCTAGATGAAATTTGGTACAGAGATAGATTATTATCTGGAATAGGCCAAAATGCTGCTTTTATCCCGGAAAAATGTATGGTTCCCGTGGGATAGGTGTGTTTTAATTTTTCATAGAGTTCATTCTAACGGGTGATTTTTTTGCTACTTGGTTTTTGACGTTTATATTTTTGACAGATCACACATGACAAATTCCACGAACATTTGACATTTCGATTCAGTATTGTTTGCCATTTCATCATGAATAGACTTACGCCTGAACAACGTTTGCAAATTATTGAAATTTATTATCAAAATTCGTGCTCTGTGAAAAATGTGTTTCGCAAGCTACGTCCGTTTTTTTTTCGCTCATTTTTGGCTAAATGGATACGTGAATAAGCAGAATTGCCGTATTTGGAGTGAAGAGCAGCCAGAGGCAATTCAGCAGCTACCAATGCATCCCGAAAAATGCACTGTTTGGTGCGGTTTATGGGCAGGCGGCATCATTGGGCCGTACTTCTTCAAGGACGATGAAGGCCGCAGGGTTACGGTCAATGGAGAAAGGTACCATTCGATGATAACAGATTTTTTTTGCCGAAAATGCAAGAATTAAACTCGGTCGACATGTGGTTCCAACAGGACGGTGCTACATGCCACACTGCACGCGAAACCATGCATCAATTGAGAGGCGAATTTGGTGAGCAGTTGATCTCACGTTTTGGCGCAGTCAATTGGCCACCAAGATCATGTGATTTGACCCCGTTAGACTATTTTTTGTGGGGCTATGTTAAGTCTATTGTCTACACAAGACAAGCCAAACACGATTGCTGCCTTGGAAGCCAACATTGAACGCGTCATTGGTGAGATTCCGGCCGAAATGTGTGAAAAAGTTTGCCAAAATTGGACCTACAGAATGGACCACCTGAAGCGTAGCCGCGGGCAACATTTAAGTGAAATTATTTTTAAAAAGTAAATGGCAGAAATTGATTTATCGATCCAAATAAAAATTTCATTCACTTTTTACAAGTTTCTGTGTTTTTTTTGAATTTTCAAAAACCAAGCTCTTAAAAAATCACCGTTTACAAATAGCCAACAAAGCTTTTATTCACAAGACACCTTAAAGCAGATAAATGGGGTACTGGATTATCACATAGATCATTTTTATCCCGAAAAAATTAACGGTTTAAGCCTCCCGGGAGGCTTAAATATGGAAAAATATATACATATACTTGGGTGTTTGTTCCGCTTTCACGCATCAACGACTGAACGGTTTTTAATTGTAGGTGTAAGATGTCATTAGATTCCCGTAGGATAGAAATCCGTATACCATCGCACGGGCATCTGCTATTAAAAATGGTGTGAAAAAATGTATTGTAATTCATCAATTGAGAACGAATGGGCCGATTTGGCTCGAACTCTTTTTTAGTTGTTCGTAAAATCCAGGAGAAGGTTTTTGCGAAAGAAAATTAATTGTGTATGCAAATGTTCCGGAATGGCTTTTCGAATGAGAAAATAGAAACTTCTTAGTGGAAAACTCGAAAAATTCTAGAAAAACGCGAACATTTTTTTCTCGATGATATATAGATAAATTTAAAGCATGATTTGATGATTTTGGACAATGTAAAGGTGGAAAATTCGTTTTGAAGCTTGAAAAATTTCGGATAATCCTACTGAAATGTAAAAGTTTGGATGGATGGATGGATGGATGGGTGACATGGATGGATGTTTTTTGCTCAATAACGCCAGAACGGCTGAACGGATCTGGATAAAATTTGGCGCATAGATACACACATACTCGATTATCACATAGGTCATTTTCATTCCGAAAAATGGAACCGAACAGTTCATATACATATGTAGGAGAGGCTTATATATGAACAAAATATATTCCTGGTTGTTTGTTCCGCATTCATGCCTCAACCATTGAATGGATTTTAATGAAATTTGGTAAGCAGCTGGAAGATTAGCCATGATTTATTTTTCCCAACTATATTTTTGTAGTTCTCAATTTTGAATCCAATATAAAATCTTCGCTTTGTTCGCGAACATGACCGTACACGACGAACATCGAAGTCAACGAACACGACAAAATCTAAATTTTTGGCCAACAGCAAGCGGCTCGCGAACCAGCCCATATACAAGAAGAGCACATCGAGCATGCTACATTCAACGACTGAACGGTTTTGAATGAAATTTTGTAGGTGGATAGATTATTTCATTAGATTCCCGTGGGTCCGTAGCATCGCACGGGTATCTGCTAGTATCAAATATTTTAAATGGAGATATATATATCGAAAAACCTCAAAAATATGAGACATTTGTTATTAATTTAATAATTACAGACTAAAATTTGGTATGCTTATTAGACAAGTCTTTAATAAGTAATTGAAAATTTTAGTCAGCCTTTTTTTTGTATACTGAGAACTTCGCTCTTTTTATAACATCTAAGTTTTGTTGTGATTCCATATTTTGCGTAGTGTTTTTCTGGAGCACATTCCGAAAATCACAAAGCTAACAGTTATTCTTTAATAATTCTTTGAAAATATATGATTTATAAACATTTTGAAAACTTTGAAGGATGTCACGCCCCCTAAATTTCGAAATGTTTACTTGAGAAATAGGGCAAATTTTGCATTTAACAAAAATGTCTGTCTGTGGGCCGAAATACACTCTAACCGTTGAAATGCTTTTCTTCAAACTTAGCAGTTAAGCGTCTAAAGTGTTTGTCTAGATGTTTTTCTAAAACCTTGTTTTTTAACTCCAAAAATAATGGTACATGTCTTACAATTTTTTTTACAAAAAAATTAAATCTTAATCAGTTCGAAAACGCTTCTAACGATTTTGTTAAGAAAAATTCTATGCGCTATAATTGTAAGTAGGTGTCGTATATAGTATGGGCTCAACGGATTTCGATCAAAACAGAAGTTCGTTATTCGAATTCTTAATACATAATACTGAATACGAAAGGTTTATTCTTCATTTAAGAGAAACCAGAGTTACTGAATACGAGAAATATTTTTTTTTGATTAGAACTTGAACCCCTGTAAAATAAAACGTTGCATCCAATCCTTCATTCTTCTATATTGATTATTAGCATATTGAAAGGTTGAAGAAAAATTAAATTCTGTTGACTTCTAAAATGTCCTGTAAAATTCCTTTCTTGTTTGGTTTTATGTTTGCTTTATGGAACCATTTTTGGTGAATCACATTAGTGTTATTACTAGATGTTAACATTGTCGTTGTATGGAGCCGTTAAAAGCCTGAAGCTTAAAAAGAAAATTGACCAAAAAAAAAATAATGTACCTACATAATTTTATAGGTGCATTAACGCCCCGGGTGTTAGTTCTCAAAAAAAAGGAAATAACCCCCGCGGGGATTAATTCCTTTTAAAAGTGGTAATAAGGCCCGCGGGTGTTACTGCCTTTTAGAATAAATATCGCCGAACGTGGCTTGAGAAATAAACCCGAGCCCCACTATTATGTTTTTTTTTGGCAGTTCCTTGAAGTGTTTTTTTTGCAATTAGGTTCCCCGCGTACAAAAAGCTCCGCGCGTAAGGGGTTGCATGCTGCCCCCCTTCAACCCCCCCGCTTGACACAGTATAGGATTTGGGATGGATTCAAATTTAGGTATATGCAATTTTTTTTGGATTTGGAGATTTATTTTTAATTGGAATTAAAACCCGTCAGGAAAAGGAATTAACCACCGCGGGTGTTAGTTCCAATTTAAAAATGAATTAACACCCGCAGGGGTTATTTCCTTTTTTTTGGGGGAATTATCACCCGCGGGTGATAATTCCGTGGGCGTTAATGCACTGCACCAATTTTATAAAAAAAAAACATCTTTCGAAAATAATTCTTTTTTTTTTATAAATATATGGAATATGATTGACCTTCAGAAATTATTTCATGCCTGGTTTCACAAAAAATATTGTATGGATCTTCGTTATTGAATTCCCTATACATTTACATCATTTTAGATACCAATATCTACTCTACAAAACGTGCACGAATCCTTTTTTTTTCAAGAAAATGGAAAAATCAACACCCAACAGGATTTTTAGGAATTTTGTAAATTGAATTCCATACAACAGGATAATGTCGTCATCAAGAATGCAACTCCCTTTTTCGTAGCAAATAGAGCTCAACTTAAATATAATATTATAATGGTAGATATAAAAATCGATATCTACCTTCTAAGGAGGTATACCTTGAGGAAAACAAAGATAAATACGTGTTTGAAAAGTATTATCGTGCGAGTAGTTGTAGGTATTGGCTTAAAAATATATTTTAACGACAAGGCCATTATTGTGGTTAGTAATCTGTGAGGGCAGCATTTTAGATTCTAGGTTACTTAACTTTAAATTTTCTTTTGAAGCAAGTGGACGTAGGTTTGTGACCACACCAACACATATAGTTAACAAAAAAATTATTTGGAACATGGAAAACTGAAAACATTTCTACTGCTTGTGCATTTGAAAGTACTGTTGATTTACAATTTTACATAGTAGTGTATGGTTGGGTTATTTTAAAAGGTACCTTGAGCCTGACCGTAACCCACCATTCGTCTTGGGTAATTGTGTGAGTTACACAAAATCAAATGCGCTGACACAGGGTCGGAGTTAAGATATACGGCTACTTGCTGAGGCGCCCAAAAGAATTTTTTGATGCGTTTTTTTTGCAGGTGGTAAAGTAAAAACATATAGAGCTAGAACTACTGCATAATGGTTTTCATCTTTTTAGAAGCAGATTAGACCAATTCTTTATTTCAAATATGGTATTATAGTGTTTTTTTTATTAAGAATACGGGCTTGACAATTCTGCCGGCTGCCGGATATGACATCTTATATTAAAATAGTAACATAATTATGTAAAAAATAAAGATATGTTAATAAGATTATTTGCTTATAAACAATGAATCTGATAAAGAAGAAATAAATGTAAAACTTCGTCGCTTCAAGAAAAACCTTTGCACAGATTTCAAATTCTTCAAAATGACTGACTCCAAAAGCTTGCGTTCCATAACACATACAAGTGTTGACTGAGGCGTTAAAAACCTAATATTTTGAAGCAAGATCAATGTTGTGATTAGCGATTGGCCACATAATGTTGAGTGCAAATTTAGCTTCAATACTTTTTTCTTTCACATGCTTTCGAAAGTTAAGATTTAAGGATAATAATACACCGAGATATTTAAATTCTCGTACCACTTCTAACTGCTCATTGTTAAGTCGCCAAGATTCTTCATGTAGCCTTCCTCTTTGTCGACCTTCGAAAATCATGATCATCGTTTTCATGACGTTGATATGAAGATCCCATGTCTCACAGTCCGTTTGTATTCTGTTTATATATAGTTGGAGGGTAAATGGATTTTCTGCTAGTAGTACCACGTCGTCAGCATAAAGCAGGACCTTTATCAGATGTCTCGCAAAGCTTACTCCACCCTAAAGAATATCAGGGACATCATCAATGAACAGGGCGAATAAAATTGGGCTTAATATGCAACCTTGTGGGACTTCCCCTGAAGTTTCAAACCAATCTGACATCTTTGAATCATCCCACACAGATGCACATGAAGACGATTGAAAATTAAAATACAGCATTAAGAACTTCTACGATACTCCAAGCAATGCCAGTTTATAGATCAAAGCCTGCTTATTGACCGTATCAAATGCTGCCATAAAGTCAACAAAGCACACATATAGTTTTTGGTTTTTTTTCGACATATTTTCGAGCAATGCTTGTCAAAATAAAATTGTGGTCTTTAGTTGAAAATCGGGGGCAAAAACCTGCTTAATATAAGCTGAGTCGATTGGTATTATCTAACCAACTCTTAAGTCTTCCATACAGAATCGAAGAGAACATTTTTCTTAGGGAATTGAGAATCGAAATTCCTCTACAATTTTCGGCCCGAATCGCATCTCCTTCCTTAAAAATATGGCACATATAAGAGCTTATTTAAAAAAAATATATAAAGCAAGTTGAAGAAGTCTACTATGTAGTTTCTGAGTTCTTCAGTTGCATTTTTGTAAAATTCAACTTGTATGCCATTGAATCCCGGAACTTTGTTTTTCTTCATAGTCAGCAACGATTTTTCGAGTTCACTCAGAGAAATTGGTGAATCAAGATCCACCACATTTTCATTCTGTAATGCATAGCTAAAAGTGTGAAGATTCTCATCCGCTGTCAAAAGAGTTTTAAAATGTGCTGCTAGTGACTCAGCCTCGAGGGCATTCTTCATACTTTTGTCACGACCCCATAATTCACGAACATTTAATCAGAATTCTCTTGAGCTTTTAAAATGCTTTAATTTTGTTGGCAGATTCTTAAGATAAACCACTTTTTAAGTGAACGTAGTTGCTTATAGTCTTTGTTAGCACACAGGTACATATTTTGGAAGACAATGGCGTTAGTTAGTCTGAATAATTTCAAGTATCTAAGCGAAAGCTTCCGAAGATAGGAAAAGTCTTTATCGAACCATTTGCATTTAGGTGTCACAGTATTATTTTTATTCACATGTGAGGCCGAAGCGTATATAACTTTTGTAATACATACTTTCTTCAATTTTATCCACACCACTCGGGTTTTGCATCGGAAGTACACTACAATGGCGATTCAAAAGTGTTTTATACCACCTCACTCTGCTCTGCTTCCATTTCAGTTTTCGCGAAAAACCTGCGTTCGTCGTCTGCACTTCCTATGCGCTGAGAAGCTTACCATGAGAACTTCAAAATCATCAGTTGAGGTAAACCATTCTCCAGAAATTGCACAAAAGTCGATTACTGATTGACCTTAACCACCAATAAATGTGATTTCACTAAACTTGTCACAAGCTGCCACCCCATTCAGCACGAACAAACCAATGTCAAGAATAAATTCCGTTAAAAGCCTTCCATATCTATTGAACGATGCGTCTTTAGACTTTCTAGTTAGTCCAAAACTCAGTTGGTCTTGCAGAATATGAGCAGAAGAATTCTGAAAATCACCAATACGGGCGTTGAGATCACCGATAATCATAATATTTTCCAAGGAATTATTGTTAATAAAATCGCGTAAATTATTAAAATCGTTCTGACAGTTATTGCAATTAAGGTATACCGGTATAATATAAAACTTTAATTGTTTAGTTGTAATTTGAATAACAAGCATGTTTTCAATAGTTTTAAAATTAGCATAGTGATTAAATTTAGTTTTGATGCCACGCAAAATACCCCCGCTCGCACTCCCTTGTAACTTGCCGTTGTTGCTATAAGTACTCAGAAGTACCTAGCCATATACAAAGGAACATAGTTGTTGCTATAAGCCTTGAACCAACAAATAGTTTTTTATTTGGTTCTTAAATTTATTGGATCAAATAAATAATTGAAGTCTTTTTAAATGTATGTATTTGCTGACCTAAGTTATAGTAACGAACAAAGAACGCTTGAGAGGTAATAAAATAAAAATTACCTTTTACAGGAATCTGAAAATAGTAAATGGATAAATGGATCTCGATGATACGGTCTTCGTTCGATGCTTCCAGATTCTGCAAACATGTTCACCAGCCTCATAATGGTCCATCTACTCGGGAGAGTACCGCCAAACTCCAGCCTAAATTCCCTTTGGATAGAAATTACGGACTGCAAAGAACGGTATCGCTGCACTATCCAAATCATTTTTTCAGTATCCCAAGCATTCATTTTGATAAATCTAAATAGTTGCCTATAAAATAAAAAAAAATAAGCCGTTATTATGTTTTATTTTTGTAGCACGATTCGTGGGCCACCCTGTAGGTACTCATTTCGATATTTACATAAACAAAAGTTTAAAAAAACATTTTTGATAACAAAACATTTAATGCAAATTATCTTTTAACGGCCTTCAGTCCATAAAACTTGCGTCTCACTTCGATTCATCAGTTGACTAGTGAGTGATTGCTAGGGCCAATACGCACTTTTTGTTAAGTTCATCTTACTTGGATTTTTCGACAAGAGACCAATGTGAACTATATCCAACAAGATTAAAATATTTTATCATTAAAATTGGAACATTTTGTCCTGGACATAGTTACTTTGGAAGGTGTTTTGTATTATATTTAATCGGACTTGTTGAATTATTGATTCAAAATAGATTTTAACGGCCTTTGGTCCACGAATCATTAGAATAGATTAAAAGTATTACTTTTTAATTTATGAATTTAGAAGCATAAAATAAAGGAAACGCTAAAGGAAAACAAACTGTTTTATTTTATCAGCTAATTTCAAATGTGTACTTAAAAAGATTTCGTCAGGTAAATTTCAATAAAAGTACACAAAAAATAAAAGGCAATTAAGCAGGAAAGGAAGTTAAGCGGAAGGTACTTTTAAGATGAGTTTCATATGAAAAAATCCTTAGAATTTTGGTTCTAAAAAAATAAATGTAATTATGCGGGTTAGGCAGTTAAGCGAGAGGCACTTATCCGGGTATTACTGTATTTTTATTATTGTAATTATCGAGGGGAATTTGTGTGGAATGCCGCTGACAGAAAAGGGGAAATTGGAACACCTATAATGGGTAACTTCACTTAGAGCGCCTGACAACACTGCCCCAAAGACTTCAAAGCAGACTTGCCAACTATAGAGACGGTGAGGTTATCAAAGTTTGATACCAAGTTCTTTGTCGCCATAAGAGTTCCGCATAGAAAACGCTACATTGTGAAGGGACGGATTAGGATGTGCTCACTTATGCAGCAGAGGTATTCGTCCGAACTGCGCCGCTTACGATGTTGATCTCTACACTTTTCTGAGCTTATTTCGGTTTATTGCTTTACACAAAGCGGTTCACTGATATTACAATGAGAATTATGGACTTAGATACCTCAAATGTTCTCGAGAACTTTTTTTGCATGATAAGAATTTCACAGGGTTTGATCTTTTTAACTCTTTATCTCTTAAAGAGGCCTTACATGGATCTGCATCTGCAGACTTGAAGAAAAGTAGAGCGGGACCATAATATAAAACAAATATAAAAGTAAGACAGGGTACATACTAACAACTTACTCGAACTCTGCTATAACTTCTTTGGCACATCTCACAATCACGTTCTTAGCGTTTAGTAATGTAGTTTTGAGAAGACATTTTTCGCTATTTTCGTTGTTTTAAAGCAAACTGAGGTGAAATTGTAAAAAAAAAACTTGGAAATTCGTTATCCGAACGGAACAAATAATGGTGCAGATGAAAATGGTATAATGAAGATGAACATGTTCATCTTCACTATAATCTGCAATCTTCAGATTAATACTTCCTATAATCTTCATACATGAAGATGATCACCATTATGATTTTTTTATTTTGTTTCCTCTCTTTTTGCAGATGTCAATGCAGATGAAGATGAAGATACATATAAAGCCTCCTTTATATTATATTTCCAACTTAACTTCTTGTCAACAATTAGACCCAAATATTTAGCTTCGTCCGAGAATATTAGTGTAAAAGAAGTGGGGTATTTATTGAGAATTTTATATTTTGTAGAAAATAGGACAATTTCAATTTTTTGAGGGTTGATATATTTACATAGTCTACACATGTCTTGCTTTCCAGCTCGTTGGCTTGTCTAAAGCATAATGTATCTAGGTGGTAGGATGATTTCTTCATACGCCAATTACTCTGTAGTTGCAGCTCATTTCCTATCAAGTTCAAGATTAATTAATATAGAACTCCTTTACTGTCACATCTACTTAAAGCAAAGCTGCACACTTTTGCATTAGTCAGAATTTAATTTATTAACTCACCAAGCGAATATTCCATTCATTCTAGGTACAAAACTAACTTCACTGAAAACAGAGAATTAAATTCCACAATAATTGAAAATATCCTTTTTAAGTGCCAAATCATAACATAAGTGCAATCCATATTGTACGCATATTAACAACTTCATAGTTTAAAATAATAATTACCATCGAGCAATTACAACTATTAAAATACCATAAAACTTTTCGCCAGCAAATTGATTGACAATAACCAATTTGCATTTTAATGGACATAAATTAATGAATTATTAATGATTCCAGTTTTTTTTTTGTTTTACTCAATGCAAATTATTGCAACACAGTTTCCTATACTACAAAACAAATGTTTATTGATCAAAATTATGTACCTACAAGCATTAATGATGTTAAGGACTTTTAAAGAGCTGTTTTTAAAATTTTAAAGTATCTATAGATACTTGTGTGAATATACTTATAGATAACATTATTATTATATTTATTAGGCGTGTGGTGAGACAAGTGGTTTTTAATTAATTTAGTAGTGGGTTTTGGGGGCTTGGATGTTTTTAAATAAATTATTTATGCATTAACTCGGTGTTTTGATGAAAACTGATGGTGGAAGATTTACCGATTACTGATGACTCTTTGAAACATTTTGACTTGTGGTTGTACAATATATATGTATGTCAAGAACAACTATGACGATGAGATGATGAGGTGATTACAGGGCAAGTGTGTAACATAATTTCAGTGAATAATTAATTGTGCGTGATGGATGAGAAATGCTTTAATAAAAGCTATGAGTTCAGTGTCCAGATTGTAATTATTTGTATAGTATTTATTTAAGACTATTTGGTGTTTTTTTGCATTGATTAATAAAATTGTTACTTTTGGCGAGGAACTAATTGTACAAGGTGTCAATATATAGAAGATTAAAACGTTTATGTTGGAAATCATTAAAATTGCCAAACATCGAAACTATGTAATTGAAGAAAATTCTCATCACATATCATTAAAATTAAAAAAAAACACAGACACTGCTGAAGAAAAAATAATAGTAATGTTTCATTCGCTAATTAATATAAACTGCTTTATAGTCTTAACCTGAGATTAAATCTTAGCTCAAATAAACGATACAATCAATATTATCGAAATTAATAATGTTTTTAATATCTAACTTATCTGTAAATTGTTATAGTAAAATACAAATGTAATTAAAATCATTTAAACTGTCAATCATGGCTGACGGCTTTTGCCATTGCCAAGAGAATTGTAAACAGCAAATGATGAAATAAATAAATTCAAATAAATAAAATAAATACAAGGTTAGAGAAAAGAAATTGCAAAGCGTGAATTAGCTGCCATTTTGTTATGAAATCAAAATTTTCTTGAAGGTGTAAAATTGATAGAAATAAAGTGGACGACTGGATCGTACGAATTTGATCTTTTAGCTAGGAACTTTAATGTAGCTAAGCAATAAGCATTGAGTCTGTGCAGGTTTCAAGCAGATGCAGATTATCTTAATTCTTAGCATAATGAATAGTTGCATATGTAGGTACCTACCTACAAATGGGTTGGCAACGAAATCCCTCATCCCAAAATCCCGCATCACAAAATCCCGCAGCAAAGAAGCCCGTATCACATTATCCCGTAATTTTTAGTACTAAATTGACTAGTTTGTAGCGTAATTACAATATTTTTTTTACAATATACAATTTTTTATTCAGCTCAAATTTTTACAGAGTTGTACATATTTACAAATAATTAATTCTTAAGTCTAATATTATATATCTGCGAGCACAGAAGGGGCTAGTTATTTAACCGTTTTCTTGGGCTTGATAACAGTGTTATCTGTAAGGGTCATATATATATATACAATTTTATTCAGCTCAAATTTTTACAGTGTTACATATTTACAAATAATTAATTCTTAAGTCTAATATTATATATCTGCGAGCACAGAAGGGGCTCTGCTTCGTTAAATTGTTGTTTTTTTATACATTTTATAATAAAGGCATCTTAGCTCTAACATAAGGTTTGGTTTTTTTTTTATAAAAATTGAGTTTTTTCGACGGCTTGAGCAGTGCTGACGGTCGTTGGCTGGTGTAGTTGAGAAGGGGTTTGGAGGGCCTTAACTCCTGTTGCTTCTTAGCTGGCCTGATCCTTTGGTGGCTTCAACCTCTGTTGTACTGCGTTCCTGCAGCTACGTAGAAGTTTCCGAAGCTGTCATCTGACCATATTCCAAATGCTGAATCCATCGTGGATAGCGCGTGGAGATACCGGTCTTCTGTGTCTGAGTCACCTGTAATTAAATTAATAAGAGGGCTGGGATGGGGTGGTATTTTTTGCAGCATCTTTACGCTGAGGTTGTACATGTATTTGTCTATCGAGACAATTCCTGAAGCTTCGTATAGCCTAGAGTTACTGTAAAACTTAACAGAGTTTGGTTTGCAGAAAAGCAATGTGCAATGGCGAAGAACTTTTCGCTCGAAAATTTTCAGTTTTTTCATTTACGATGGGCTTATAGTGTACCTTATAGGAAAGCTATAAGTTAAAATGGGACGAATGAGTTGCTTATAAAGCAGAGGTTTCGTCTTTGTTTGGAGTCCGCCTCGTACTTTCATAAGAGGTCGTAATAGAGAAAAGGCATGGTTAGCCTTAAGAAAGGTGAATTTGGAGTGTTGGTTAAATTTGAACCTTTCGAAGAAGTGAACTCCAAGGTATTTAACCGTTTTCTTGGGCTTGATAACAGTGTTATCTGTAAGGGTCAGCGAGGTAGAACTGGTGACTCGAATGCATGAGAATCAACAAGAACGAACATTTAACTTTTTTTTAATACGCAATGAACTATCCCGATCCGACATAATATATATATATATATATATTATATTAATATAATACTTTTTTGTTTTAGGTCACTCGAAACGATGAGAAGCATGCAAAACGAAGGAAAAAAGATTCACCGTTGAATTAAAAGTGTTAAAGGAGGATTTATTTCGAAAAATTCCTTAGTTCCTCAGTCGAGGTAAAGTGTCATTAAGAGATAAAAAAAAAGATTTCAAATGGATGGTTGGTTGGTGAGAATGGGGATGAGTATGCTGGATTACGGCCGCTGCTGTTAAGTTACTTTTGCTTAAAATTTTTTTATTGGACGGGGAATTTTATTATTTCCGTAAAAAAATTCGTCGTCTAATAAAAGTACTTAAGCAGGCTACTTAGCCATTTTTTTTTGCCGCAGATGGAGGTCTAGGGCAACTTTTCCTAAAAAGTTCTTTTCAAAATTTTAAATTTATTTCGAAGAAATATGTTTAATTTTAAGCTCAATTTGGGGGCAAACCAATCATCCTAGGAAGTCAAAAATATCATATTCCCAATCTACCGAGACCACCTTTCAGTCGATGTATCGCACGATATGAAAAATAAATTTTTAAAAATTGATATATTTTTCTCTATAAAATCACAAAAATGGCATCTTTTTTGTGAAACAATGTTTCGCTTTGGAAAAAAGTAAAAAAAAAAATAAATGAACTCGGAAAAATAATTTAAAATAAATAATCCCCAAAAGTTTTAAAAACGTATTGTAATATTATCAGAAATTAATTTCTCATATGATTTAAAAATCCCGCGAGTTGGCACCTATTTTCCAAAATAGTATCGAAAATAATTCTCTCGGGATTTTTTCTTGCGGAATTTTTTGATGCGGGATTTTTTTATATTGCTTAGAAGTTATATGTAATTTTAGGGGAAAAAATGGCATTTCAATTTCTTTTTGTTTTTTAAGAAATTCATTTTTTATGTATACAATTTTAAAAACAATTTAGAAAAAATGTTTGAAAGGCTATTTTGAAGTAATTATTAATATATATATATAAAATTCAAATTTCAAAAAAGTGACTGGTTTTTGAAAAATCGATTTAAAAAAATTTTTTTTTTTTGAAAATTTGAGTCTTATTAGCACCTAGTGAGCATATGCATACAAAAATTATTTTTAATCAGTTCATCGTATAGTGAGAAAGTCGAAAATATTAAAAGTGGTTCTATGGGAAGTACCGTTAATAAGTACACTAAATAAAATATTTTTATAATTAAAAGTGGACCCTGCTTTAAAAACACACACATTTTCTTATAAAAATTCTTGGAGCCGTTTTTGAAAAACACATTTTTTTCATAACGTTTTTTTTTACATTTTGTATATGAAAGTACCGTTTTTTTATTTTAATACTATAGGCGCAAAATTTTAAACAACCTATTATTAAGACCTTAACACGATACTAGTTAGTAATTTACTATATACATAGTAGTCTACTAACTTTTCATAAATTTTAAACTTTTTGTTAACTAGTAAAATGCTAATTAAGCAGTAAAGTAAAAAGTAAAATGCTACAAAGCATTGAATTTTGATGAACACAATTATTGTGTTTATGCGTTGTTAATTGATTATATGTTGATAGAAACTTATATAGAATAAGCAATATTAAATAAAAAAATAAAAAAAAATGACACCAGCAGGACTCGAACCCTGGCCTCCCGCATGGAAAGCTGATATACTATCAGAATAAAATGTGGATTTAGTAAGATATTAAAAATTTAAAGTTGCCATTTGGTGATTTTAACTTTATTAAAATGTTAATAAGATTAAAATTAGCATAATCCTCTTCTTAACTTAGTTTTATACTAAAAATGATTTAACATCTTACTAAATCGTTTAAAATTTTACGCTATAGGTTTTAAGCCACGTATTAAAAACATATTGCCAAAAGTAAATTACCATAAAATTCCTTTCATTAGTGAACTGTTTTTTTGAAGTAAAACTTCTTTTGAGGCGTTGGGCGTGAACAATTTCTATGGAGCTGTCAAACCGAGTAACATCTGAGTATCTAGCATGAACGAACATCTGACGTGACCCGACCATACACGACAAACTCTCTAAAAAAATGTGTACACGCACAATACCCACAATAGTTAACTGGCACAACAAACATTTTTATTAAAAGAACACTCGCGAAATTTTTTTGGCATAATTAACTTATATGTTTACTATATACATTAACAATAAAATATGGTAAATACTAATATTTATCCTCTTTGTTGATTTTATTATAACCAAATGTCAATATCAACCAGTGAACAAAATGTCAGTCAACGAGCCGCTGTACAATTACGAACGTGGTGTAAATATTTGATCCATGGTTCAGGTAATTCAACTGCCAATTTCGGCAAATTAACTGAGGTTCAACGATGGATTAATCATATATGACACTTCTAGTATATACTTGTAGCTTGTATTATCGTTGAACTCCAGTTAATCCACCCATATCATGAGTTAAAATTGCTGAATGACGGTTCAAATATTAAAACCACGTTTGTACAACTGGCCTCAGAAAACTCATGGATTAAATGTGGAATAAGCATTTTTGAAGTAAAACTTCTTTTGCGGCGTTGGTGGTAAAAAATGTCCATGGAGATGTCAAACCGACCAACGATATGACCATACGATATGTTATTGTTGGAAAAGCATTATTTTCAGATATTTGGATTTTTTTTTGTTCGTTTTGTGGATATTTATGGATGATTACAGATATGTATGAATCTGCATTGTGAGGATTCGCTGAGGATTTTTTTGTTGGGAAATATAAGAAATAATGTAAATATATTTCTCGTACGCAAGCGCTTCTTGCACCTCATCGCTTTCTCGCACCACTGTACGCGCAGCCTTGGATACCCAACATCGTACTATTTAATTTTTTACTTTGATTACTTTTAATTTATAATTTTGTATTGCATTTTTTTCTTTTTTTTTTCAATAAATTTATATTAAGAAAATTGGTAAAAAAATATTACAATTCAAAAAACTCGCCGTATTGGTGCATGGGAAGAATCTGCTTGTTAAAACCTATAGATTCGGGCATAATAAAAAGATTAAACTTACCAAGCAAACCTACTAAAATTTACTCCAAATTCATTAAAGAATAAAATGTAATGTTGTAGTAGTTTCAGTCGTTTGGTACTAAAACTTCATAAAGTAAGAAATTGGCATAATTTTAGATCTCACCATTTTCCACGGCTGATTTGGTACATAGAAGTTTTTGTATAGAAGAACTTGACTGTTTTTTTTAAACATTAAGGTTTTTGGTCTTTCTACCATATCGGAAAGTTGCTCCATTATTCTGATGATCTGTCAGTCAATGAGTCAGTTATGGTTCTTGTGATGTTTGAGGCCTTATATCTCAGGAACCACTTTATGTGAAATTTAGTGAGACGCCTGTGATTAACTAGGTTAGCAAATAGTCGGAATTTGAAGTTTCAGACTTTATTGGTACTGAAGATAGAGGGTATCGTTTTAAATACTACCTTAAGGTATACAATTTACTACCACATTTTGGAAAACAAATTTTGACTTCTTTTGCTTTAATTAACAAGATGAGTTATGAATAATTATAAGACTATAAAGTGTCCCTGTTCTTATAAGTATTAAGTGGATTAGATTTACCAAGTGTTATTCAATAAACAGTCGCATTTCTGAAATTGAATTTCTACGTAGTTTATAAGAAAACAATCCTATCCTATATTCACATTACACTTCCGTGTCTGTTCCGATTTTAAAATTTATCTACAAAACAACAGTTTGCATTCGAAATCCTTTTAAGTGATTCTTATAAAATTTCAAAACACCTCACAATTTATTCATCCCTCTATATCTCTTAACTTTTCCACTTTCAGTTGCAAAGTAACAAATCAAAAAGTAAAGAAACACACAAAAAAAATCAACAAAAATCGAATTTGCAACTTTCGAGTTCGATTTTTCCATCGACTTTATCAGATAAACAAAAATAAAATTAAGAAAAAATAAACCGTTCATTCAAATCAATAGAGAAGGATAAACTTTTCCACTTTACAATGTTTTACTTCTTTCTTCGTGCTGGTTACGATAGAGTTTTTCCCAAAAAATAATGTGTGTGTGAAGGGTATGTGTAGGTACCATGCCGTTGTTCCTTGTCCATTTAATAGAGTTGCCAAGGTTTTTTTTTATCGGAGAATGTATAATTTTGTATGCCTTTACTTTACTGTGACTTTAAAGTCATTCGAAACCTATTAATTTGACATTAAATATATTTCAATCATTTTAAACCTTCATTTAGCAAACAATTTCCTAATTGATTGCAATCTTTGGATTGCATTCTTTTGCATTCATTTATATTCTCTTCATTCTTTGAATTATGTCGCATTATATAAAAAGACTAGCAGAACCGGCCGCGCATTGCTGCCACTTCATTGTATTACGTTCAATTATTAGATATTAAAATTGGTATTGTTAAGGAAGTTATTGGTACAGATTCTGATTAGTAGCAATTAGTGCTTTCTAATCAGTCTGATGGAATCAGAAATATTCGAGGTCATAGAAAGACTTTTCCTTTAAGCTTAATACTCGTAGATAAATAAGACACGGAAATTTCTCCGCATTAGTTAAATTTTCATGAAATTCCGTCCACAATCACCAAAAATATGACTATTTTGTAGCAAATAAGAGTATGTACACATTCAAGTTTTAGTGGTTTTTCCATTGGCGTAGTCACCTTGGAATTACTGGAAATAACATAATCAACCTCGCCGCTGATCAGTGTTGCCAATCACACGAATTTCCAATAAATGTACCAATAATAGTTTTGTTCTATGAAAACTGAAGTTCGCTTCACGGGTGGCCGTGGCGCGATAGTTCTGTGCTCGCCTGCCAACCTCGTGGTTGCAGGTTCGATTCCTGCCGTTGTCTATGTCTTCTTATATTCCATTAAAAACCAATTCTAAAAATTGTCATAAAATGAGTTGCTGCTTTGCTCATTACATGCTGTTTAGGCATAACACTAACAACATGTGATTGAGTAAACTAGCATACCAATAAAATATGACAACGAAATAAATAAAATAATGCGAATTATAAGGGACATAAATAAATAAGACACTGTAATTCTCACCGCATTAGTTCAGCCGCCATCCCTGGAGATAAATCTGAGACAACAACTAGCTCTAGTCTCAGAACATCGCGGCACACATCTTTCCTATTCTTCTTTCTCTTCTTCCACCGGATGCTGAATTTTAGTCGAAATCCGTCCATCCGCTTATGATAAAGTCGAAAATACAAAATTTTGTGTATGGGAGGTTCCGTTAATAACAAAATATGTGAAAAAATGTTTGACCAAAATGTAGACTATACCTAAAATAGTGCACACACTTTATGTTATGAAAATCTTTAGAGCCGTTTTCGAAATAATCAAGAAGGTATAAAAAATTGTATGGCAAGTACCATTATTATTTAGTATTAAAAACTATCCTATCTTGCAATGTTTTTAATTATCAAATAAATGGTGAGCTTCCCCTCAATGTGGAATAAATGAATGCAATATTTTAATTATTGAGCTTAACGAATATCTTTGTGCTCTTAAATGCACGTTCTAGCAATATTTTTGTAAGCACAAGATACTAAATAATTATAGTTAGATACAGTTTTATAAATTGCCGTATAATTTCTGGAACTACTTTCAAGAGGGAGCTAGCATCTTAGACCCAAGTAGCCCTGGAAAGCGCCGTTTTGATACCAAATAACTCGAACGGACTTGAATAAAAAAAAGATTGTAGAGAACAACGAGAGGGATAACTTTCAACCGGACCCATTTCGATCCGTTGAGGAAAGAGATTAAGTTTCAACTTTTGTGTCGGACAGTTCTTTTAGATTCTAAAATAATGACCTTCGAAAGGATAACATTCTTAGCCTGACCAAAGCGGGACATTTGCATTTCCTTTTCCATCTGTTTTTTTTTTAGTACAGCTACGGCATTAGACTGCGGTAGTTGTTATGGGGAATACCGAGCTTTGCTGCGTGCTCGCCCAAGGTAATGTGTCCAGTGACTTGTTGGTCCAGCCAACAAGGCTGGACATAGCAAAAATACTATGTACATCCTTGGTCTAGAAATGAGATCGCTTGTGCGGGATTTATTGTAGGTAGGCCACATATCATTTTAGATATCACACAGTCGGTTAGATTGTTCCATCTTTTGTTGGATTCCGTGAGTAAGACTGAAAGAATTGTGCCCTTCATAGCAATGAAAGGGATAGAGACATTCTCTTTTTTACATCGAAATCTTTCTACACTTCGTCATTTTCCCAATTCTTCTAGGATGGGAAGATAACTTTAATACCATTGCTGAAGCTCAGAGTAGTGGTACAGTAGTCAATGTCAGTCAACATAATATCGATTCGAATCAATGTTGCAGTGTTGTTTTGACTCTTTGCGTCTTAGGGCATTGCAAGATAACAAATGCTTAATGTGGATGTCCAGAGGTATGAATAACACTTAAAGCATCCGTTGGACAGGATCTTAAAGCCTTGTGACACCAACAGAAGCAGTTTTATGAATTCTCTTAAGTTTATTAATGTTTTATAGTTTGTTTAAAGCGGGCCACCAGGACAATCGAAAAATAAGCCAGTATTGGTCATACTTCTGCTGTGTATGTCCATAGGATTATTTTCGATTGAAGACCTCATTTTTTAACATAAAATTTTAATATGTAGAATTACTTAAAATTTTAAGAAACTCCTCATTGAAAGCGGACAAGTCGTTCATAAGAAAGTAAGTACACATTTTCTTTAAACGAAAATCGTAATAGCTGTTTTCGGGATAATTAAGATTTTTAAAAATTGTTGGATGGAGCAGATACCAACAATTTTAAGGGATACACCTGAGAAGATTAAGTACCACGTTTAAAGTAAATCTTCGGCGGCTTAGGCTGTAGATCGAGGTACATATACGAAATTTAGTTACCTACTTTTTTCGTATTTTCTAGCATCGTAACATCAATTTTTATCCAAATCTTAAGTAAGATATTATATGCCTGGCAAAAAGTGGATAACCTGCTCAACTGGTACCTGACAGATACTCGACAGCCCTTTTTTTCATTCATTTTTTTAAAAGAAAACTTACGTATTTTTTAAACTGCCAATTATTGTGTCACAAATATCTGTCAAAAACAACTATGTTTTTTTTGTTTGAAAAGTCCAAAAAGTGTTAAAAAATGCGTGATCAAAAGCACATATACAGTTATAAAATTAATTTCATTAATACAATTTGGCAACCCTGTTTTTTTGCCCGGAAAATTAAATTTCAAAAAATAGTAAAAACAAAATGCACAGCAGGTTGTGAAACTTTTTAGCAGAGAAAACTCCTAATATACACGAGGACAAAGCACATAGAGTTTTTGGGATATTATGGTCTCACTCACAAAAAACCTGATAAATCTTTTTATTTTCCCATTTTCTTTGAGAATGTCAGATGATTTTCAGTTTTTGAACGGTGCAACATACATCGGTTTTAGTTTTTCAACAAAAAACAACGTTATCTTTTTATCTTTACCTATATTTTGCTTTGCTGAAGTGGAAAAGTTTTCGCGTGAAAAAAGCACAACACAGAGACCTGTGTATGTACAACTACATATGCATGTATTTACCATAAGAGTCCTTACTAAAAATTGAGGAAATATTCCAATGTTTATCCTCTGCAAATTGTCTGAAATCCTTTTTTGGTTTGAGAATAATTATTTTTACCTGCGACTGTGAGAAATGTGTATAGCAATGTCAGAATGTGAGAGTAATTTAGCAGAGAATTCCATTTGTAGATATGTATATGTGTATACGTTGTTTCTGTTATTTTTTTTTTTTTTTTTGAAAATCTTATATGCAAGGCAACCGCTAACTGAAGCCATCAGTTGCTGACGATCTCTAGTGTACTAATTAAGAACACTCTCTCACTCAAACACAAAACAATCCATGTGAAGTGAGATTATTATGGTGAATAGCACTAGAGCGAGGAAGCTGCATGCAGTTGTTGTGCAGCATACTAAGCCACGTGCCACCCCCTTCTAGCCTTTGCATTTGCAAGCGTTTATAATTATCGCAATACTCTGTATTCTTGGCGTCAAGTTAATTACAGGCATTAATTTATAATTAACAAACAGAAAAGGGGAATAATTCAGGAGTAGCTACATATACTTACCTACCTTGCTTCATATGTACTCGTAGGTATAATATGTCAAATGGTACGATGGTGGATAAAAATACGAAACAGAACAAAACATTTGCCAGGATTCCGTTTCAGATGCACGAGGCACAACACTTGTATTACGAATTGCGACGACAACTTAAGGACATGATATATTGCTGGGAGTCGTTGACATTCTGTTTTTATTTTTTTTTTTGAAACACAAACAACAAAAAAAAACACAAAAAACATTACTGTTCCACATCCGGCTTCTTCATAAGTGATGAATGTAGACCAATGAACTCTGAATAACATTAAGGCTTAACACTTTACACATGATTAATGTTTTTAGCATCGTTCCCTGTATTATGTATTTAAAATGTCGGCAGCCATAGCGATTTATTCATGGAAAACCAGTCAGCGAAATATTCGAATTGAACTGATTTCATAAGGCTTGACTGGAATATGAAAAGAGGTTATGGGTTTGGGTGAACGTATGGTTACTTTACTCGTATAATTTAAAGTGATGGCAAGTTAGTTAATTGTTTAATTTATTTTATATGGTAAATTGGTTGTCTTTGACTCTAGTCGGCATAAGTATTTTGACGAAATCAAAATCGTGCATATTTGAGTTTAACTCTTAAATGGCTTCATAATGAATTCTTGTTCATTTTTTCCTTTTTATAGATAAGATAGATAGATACATTTCTTTATTTCTCACTAATAAGCATAATAAATTTTTTTTTTATAAAAGAAAACGGACTTGGCTCCATAAGCCGTCTGCCGGAATTGACATTCCATTATAGTTAATAATAATATAAAGAAAATGTATTCAAATATTGAAAAGGAAAAGCTTAAGTCATTTACAAGTAAATTCAAATTTTTTGATACTTTTGAACCTATTGCTTAGGTGAAAATTGAGAACTGACTGTTAAGAAGGATGGAAGAGCGGAGGAATTAAGGTCTGGGCACTTTTAATGATTTGCGACATTCAACGATTAATTTTCACATGATTTAAAAGATATGTTGCGATATGTTAAGACATGTTTGCAATAGTTGAACAAGCACTCCCAACCCCGATTGATTTTTTTTTTTTTTTTTAAATTCATTTTTATTTAATCTTCACTTATAACTATCCTAAAGCTAGACAAAAATGTTTAAAACTAGCCTAATTATCAATAACTTACAACTAATTTACTGGCCCTTTTCGGGCGCTCTAAACTAAACTATATGTCTTAATACTAATGTCTTTCGACCTAAAAACTATTTTAATTAAATCTAATTATTTTATTTTTATATAACCAAGAAAATTTTACTACAAAAACTTAGTATCAGATCATTTTAAATTTTTACCTAGAACTACCTAAAGCTAGACTAAAAATTGTTCTTGAGAACCTCGTACAGACTACTTTGATTCAGGAAGCTTTCTCCAAATATTAGCCTTCTGATTTCTTGCAGAATTGGGCATACTGCGATGAAGTGCTGGACATTCTCAAGTTCTCTTCTGTTCAAAGATTACAAGTTTGCTGCCGATCTAATCTGTGTGGAATAAAATTAAGATCTAATATCTCGCCTCTCGCTTTGAAAATGGTAGTTATTAATTCGGTAGAATAGCAGTCATTGAAGTTAGCAATTTATTGTTTTAAGTTTTTATATAATGATCTGGAATTTGATGATCGTGCGATGTGTTGATTGTATATTTTATCGCCATCTTTTGCAATCACCCTTTCAAATATATCACTCCATTCGGTTAAGTTTGATACCAATAACGACAGGTTGAGGACGTGTGACAAGGCAAAATGATTCCACTCCCTAAATGGAGAAGCGTTGGTGAGGAGTAGACTTTCTAAAATTGATCTGTGTATACTGTTTTCATACCTTCGCATTACTCTGATAAGGTAGTCCGAATGAGCTTTAAGGTTTCGCACATAGATAGGAGGTAAACCGGATTCGACATGAATAGCATACGTTGGGGTTGAATTAGGTAGTCTGAACAATTGTTTAAGAAAGTACCTCTGCACAATTTCAAATTCCCCGAAAGGGATAAACCCAAAGTCCTGTACTCCGTAACACAAGCATGTATTCACAGTGGCATCAAATACTCTTTATTTAGATGCGAGATCAATGTCGGCATTTGCGAAGAACTAAGGCCACATCATATTGAGAGCAAGTTTAGCGTCCCGGCTTTTCTCTTTAGCGTGGGTAGCAAAGTTGAGATTTTAAGTAAGAATTACACCGAGATACTTGAAGTTCCTTACTACTTCGATTCTCTCATTACCAAAAGTCCAATTTTCTTCTCGGAGTCTAGCTCTATTACGGCTGGCGAAAATCATCACTTTTGTTTTCATAGCATTGATTTGAAGGTCCCATGTCTTACAGAATGATTGCAGTTTGTTCAATTGGAGTTGTAGCGAGAAAGGGTTGTCTGCCAACAGCACCAAGTCATCTGCATAGAGTAGCACTTTGACACCAGCGGGGAGAATATCTGTTATACCATCGATATATAATGCAAAAAGCAAAGGGCTCAGTATATATCCCTGCGGAACGCTAGCGGAGGTGGTGAACCATTCGGATAGTTTGGAACCATCCCGTACCGCGCACTTGTAGAAGCGATAAGTTTAGAATAGACTAGCAAGAACTTCCTTGATATGCCCAGTGATGCCATTTTGTAAATTAGTGCATGTCTGTTTACTGTGTCAAACGCCTCTTTGAATTCTACAGAACATGCGTACAACTTCATGTTCTTTTCACTAAACTTTCTTGCAATGCTTGTCAGTTGTCGAGAATCCGGAACGAAAGCCAGCTTGATATACACTGAGGCGACTGGTGCTTTCTATCCATTGAGAAAGTCTGCTATATAAAACCGTTGCGAATATCTTACGAAGTGAGTTAAGTATCGAAATTCCTCTATGGTTTTCTGGTTGATATGGGTCACCCTTTTTGAAAATAGCAAAAATAATCGCTTTTGTGAAAGTAGTAGGTAAACAGGCATTTTCCTAAATTCTGTTGAAAAACTCTACTAGGTAGTTTTTGAATTGATTAGGGCTGTTTTAAAAAAAAACTCTATAGGGATACCATCGGCCCCTGGGGTCTTGTTGTTCTTCAAGAGCTTAAACGTGCACTCTAATTCACTTAATGTTATCGGGCAGTCAAGTGCGGGTACGAATTCAAATTGCAGAGCATAGCTGAAGGAATGAAGAATCTCCTCGGCTGTCAATAGAATTTTAAAATGAGTTGCTAGAGTTTCAGCTTCGATAGACACCTTCATTCTTTGGCTACGAGCTCCCAACTCGAACACGTTATGCCAAAATTCTTTGGAATGTTTTGCTTGATTAATTTTGATTGCCATGCTTCTTATATAGAGTTTTCTTTTTTGTTGACATATCTGTTTATACTCCTTATTAGTTCGTAAGTACAAAGTCTTAATGCTTCTTATATATAGGGTAGGTGTATCAGTACCCGGCCAGTCACTAGTATCCAGCCACTTTTTATTTAATAGTTAATAATAAGAAAATTTTATATAATTTGCATGAGAAAATACATTTTTACAATAGTTCCAGGCCTATCTGATGTTCTGGTAAAATTTGGCAAATCTACTAATCGTTGATCTATGTGAAAAAAAGTTAAGTCTGTGAAGTTCGTTGCGAAAGCATTGAAAAGCTTACGCAGTGGTTTACCGTTTAGTTTACGCTCTCAAGTACTGGAGGACTTGAGATAACATTTTCTGATAGCGTCGAATTAAAAACGAGCGTTGGAACCGAAGACGAATCGAATTTCGAATGGTTTTTACAAATGACTAAAAATTTGTATTACCTTTCTGATACTAAAATATTTGGGGCCTTAATTTTTTGGTCATGCAAAAATTTGGTTCTCTGGATATAGACGTTGAAACTTATTCCGGTTTTCCTGAGTGGGGATGGCTTTCTAATACCGAAACTTACTTCTCCAACCCTAATAACATCTTTAAAGCTCAAATCTAACCATGCGTTTTCTCTCCGTTTAATAGATTTCACTCTATTCGGGATAAAATTTCTCATTCCGTGATGAACTAAATTTTTGATTCGACTCGATAGTACACATGATTTAAAAATGTCAAGAAAGCTGTAAGCAAAAGTTAAAAGTGAAAACCTTGTAACATAAAATTCATAATATTTTGATAAATTTTCCTGTTGCAACTCCAGTTACCGCTCCGTCTCCATTGTGTTCAGCCAGTCAAGTCGAGGAATAATCATTTTGGGAGTGTTTTATAAATTTCCTCCTATTAGAAGTAAGGTAATATAGTGAATTAAGGCCATCAGTTGCGTAGTACATGCTGATCCAAATTCGAGAGGGGCGTAGAACCTTTAGTTTTAAATTGCAACTACTGACTTTATTGGAGCAGGGGCTATATATTATTTCCTCATTTAAATTCGATGCGCTCCCGTAGGTGCCAGAAACCTACTCTGTAATTAAAAATGAACCTTACATCTTTCTGTGAGATTATTTACTTAACTCCTGCTGTTATAAAACTATTTGGCATATTGATTGGAACTTCATAGAAAATGAACAGCAGATGCCGAATGTGATGCCTAAATGTACTTTCCTGGCAATCTACCTTTTGTAAAGCAATCGAATTAAAAATAAAATGCACGACTGTATAGGGCGAACTTGCTCTTGTAGCTAACAACTTTAATTGAGATTTAGTTAGTTTAGTTAGGTGTAGTTAGCATATGCAGCGTTAAGAGTATGTAAGATTAACTTGATTCTTAGTATAATGAATTTTCGAATGGATGGTTCAAGGATGGATATTTAAATCTAAGTTATGGATTTTAATTATGCAAGTTAGGAGAGTGAAATGTATATACATACATATATATTTAGAATGAACCTAAGTATGTAAACATGTACATATTAAAATGAAAATGAAGGGTGTATAGATGTGTAGGTAGCTATATGCATAACTTTGTAATTTAGGTGCAATATGTGATTTTTAAAGACACGACATATTTATATATAAATGTATGAGCTCCTACATTGTATTCAGTATTCAGTAACGTACGCAAAAATTCGTAAGAAGAAATAATAATAAAGGTAGACATTAATTGATAATACATAATTAAATGTTTTTATATTGCTTAGTCGTTATATTTTGAAGGAAAACAAAGATGCAATTTGAATTCATGGATAAATAAGAATATATCAAAAACAAAGTCAAAAATCGTTGGAGCGGTTTTTTAATAAATTAATTTTTTATGTATAAAATGTTGAAACCATTTTTAGAAAATAAAATTGAAACGCCATTTTGAAAATATTATTAATATACATATAAAATCCAAATTTCAAAAAAAAATTCTGTCAAAAAATTATTTATTTTTTAAAAATCGAAAAACTTTTTTTGAAAATTTTAGTATTCAGTTTTATTAACAATTTTAGGGAGAATTTGGATAAAAAAAATATTTTAATCGGTTCATCCAATGTTGAGAAAGTCGAAAATATGAAAAGTGGTTATAGGGGAATTACCGTTAATAAGTACGCCAAATAAATATTTATATGCTTGAAAGTGGAATGTACTAATTTAAGAATATACGCAGTTTTTTATAAAAATTCTTGGAGCCGTTTTTGAGAAATAAAATTTGTTTAACGGTTTTTTAATATTTGTAGGGGGAGGTACCGTTTATTTTTTATTTTAGAAATATATATTTTTTGACCTATTCAAGACAATGTCAGAAAAACACCAATACGAAGTTTCGAAAAAATCTATTGAGTCGTTTTCGAAATTGTGTGTTTTCAAAAAAAAAATTGAAACATTTTGGTTTACAATAGTGTTTAAACTTTCAACGAGCTTGCGCGTAAGAAATTTCAAAAAAAATCAAATTAACCGTTTCCAAGAAAATCGAAAACAAAAAAAAAACGGTTCTACTAGAGGTACCAAAAATTGTACAAAAAAAATATCAAAAGATACCCTTTCCCTTCATTAATGACCTGATTTTTTATAAAAATCGTTGAAGCCGTTTTTAAGAAAAATAAGAATTTTGGCCAAAAAAATGTATAAGAGCTACTGTTATTTGTCGTCTTAACAAAAATGAAAAAAAGTGTGGGCATATTTCCGAAAAACCAATATGTATCAAGTTTGAAGCAAATCCACCGAACCGTTTAGACAGACAGGCGGAATTGGGGAACCCACTTTTTTGTTGTTCTCTATGATCGTAATGTCATGTTTCATTGTTTTTTTTTACGAATACATACATAACTTGCCTTATAGTACCTATAACCGCAAGTAAAAACACCTATTAAACCAACTATTGAAAACAGCGGAAGATATCAGTAGATTATGCGCCATAAGCTCCAAGATTTGTTAGTGAAGTAACATTGGTCCTATGCTGAAAATGTCATGATACAATTCAACCAAAATCGATAAGCTTAACAACGTTTATAAAAAAAAATCAGAAATTCTAATAACAAGGCCTTCCAATCAACGCATCTTAACATCCTTAATAAGGGGGTAGGTCCACACAATTCGATCAGATTTTAAAGTCATTAATTCCTTTCAAAAACTTTGAGAGGCAAAAGAATCGGCATTAGCTGGTATTATTAAAACAGTAGAAGCACTATTGCAGGACTATATATATGTATACAGGAAATCAATACAACTAGAGGCTGGTATGTGCCCAGGAAGCTATTGAGATATATCCAATTACTGGAGCTACTTGAGATATTAACACTTACTCACTTTATTAAGTGGCTCTTAAGTTTCCCATATTGCTTTCAAGTCTGCAAAAATGCAAATTAAGTAGCCAATATGGGAGTCTTCAGCTAAGTGGACTCTATACGAAAATGTGCCTCGCAATCTCTCATATTTGCCACTTAAGTGCCGCATTGACTCTAGAACTCTACCTACAAAAAATTAAAGTCCTTTTTAAATTTATGAAATTTTCAAACTCGGTTGAATTAAAATTTATTGTAAGCCACCTCTTTTTCAATTTTACCAAAGTTTATTTTTTTTTTCTTCGTCGTCTTAAATGATCAAATGTTCTTAGTTAGCTAACTCTCATAACACACAAATTTATTCCTTCATTAACGTTAATGGCTTATTTTGCATAAACTCTCCAAAAAGCTAGGAAGTCTTGCGTGTGCTTTCCGCCTGCTCATTCTGCTGCAACATTCCCCAAGCCCCAAGGCAATATAAGCAATAAAACTAAAAAGCGAAAGCAAAGGCATATTGTGTGAGTATATCTTTTCCTTTTCACACTTTTAAAGGATTCCGGCGAAGACAGCACTAAATATCTCGTGGCGCCTCCTCAAATCATCAAGGGAAAATGTTTGAAAACTCTTCTGTATCTCTATTCTATGTGCATATATGTACACACATACATAAGCTTTCCGTATCCTTTTCCTTAAATATTTTTTTACACTTCAAAATAACAAAGTTTTCTCCCATGTACAATGAGTCTTGAATATTGTATGAGAACTAGAAGAGATATAATTAAAATTGCTCGCAACCTTGCCGATGTTCTGTGTTTCTGTGTGTTTCACTGTTTCGCAATAGGAGCAGTCTGATAATAATTTCAATTAAATGTGCAAATGGAAACAGGGGAAATAGATATAGTTTTCAACTGGAATTCGTCCGTCCGTATCGTCGTGCTAACTAACTTATGCAAATGGTCAAAGTGTTAAACGCTCAACGAGGACCAGTATCGTCATAGGATTGTTGTTCTTTTGCATGCCAGCTGCACAGACTCGGCTGATGGGCATAGTAGTATTGTTGTTGGGAAATGAATGAATTCGCTGCAGAAGAAGTCTTTAGATTTCATGAATATTAAAAGGATAGTTATTTGAAACAAAATTGTTTGTATAAGAATTTTATTTATTTTCCCAAAACATCATACAAATCAAAGACGTCCTTGCTCAGACTGGATTGGGAGCAATAGTTAGTTTTTATAACCCATTTTGTTTTTATTGTTTCAAAGAAAAAAAAAAAACATTCTTAGAATAATAATTATGATTATTACGATTTGGGAACAAATAGTAGAATTCACTTTGTTTGAAGTGTAGGTTCCCTGTATGAAATCTACAGCAGGGGGATTTTAATGAAATTCACATATGAAGTTTAAGGCTTACAAAATTGTGTGTATACATAGAATACTAGAAGAAAGTCTCCGGATTGCTGGGGAAAAAGGCTGCCGTCCAAGTGCAGCTTCTAAAAAATTATGCATAATTATGTCGGAAAGTGTCGCATTAGCGCAGTCTTACATTAAACCTTTAAATACGTGACATAAACAAATCCCCTGTCCCGGATAGTATCCCTCCCATCGTTCTGAAGAGGTGTTCTTCAACGCTGGAAAACCACTGCGTAAGCTTTTCTATCTGTCCTACTCTACAAGTCTCTTTCCGAGTGGATGGAAAACAGCATTTGTCCAGCCCGTCCCTAAAAAAGGCGCATCTTCTTCACTCTCTAATTACCGTCCAATTGCACTTACGTCCCTTCTTTCCAAGTTCATGGAAACGCTGATTAATTATCAGCTCAAGAAATATCTTGAAGAACGAAAGTTTCTTAATGACCGGCAATATGGCTTTCCTAGCAATAGGTCCACTGGTGATCTGATGGTATATCTCACCGAACAGTGGCACAAATCTTTACATCGTTTTGGAGAAAGTAAGATTATTGCGCTTGATATTTCAAAAGCATTTGATAGAGTTTAGCATCAAGCTCTCTTATCGAAAATGCGTGCATTTGGTATCGATGAATCTCTTCTTCGTTGGATTAGAAATTACCTTTCGGACCGTTCAATTTGTATTGGACGGTTCCAATTCTGATATCCACAAAATAAATGCTGGTGTGCCCCAGGGCTCCGTATTGTCTCCGACCCTCTTTCTCATTTTTATTAATGATCTCTTATCTGGAACTTCTAAACCAATTAATTGTTTTGCTGACGATAGTACTCTCAGCTTTTCATATTCGTTTTTTGATGCACCTCCTTGTTTTTCGGATGTGCAACTGGAACGGCAGCGTATGATAAGCTCATTAAATTCTGATCTTGACAGCATTGTCCAATGGGGAATTAAAATCCGCGTAGAATTGAATGCTTCAAAAACTCAGTGCTGTCTTCTGTCGTTAAAGCAGAACCCACCCCCACCATGCCGCTATCCATGAGCGGCACTTGCATTGAATAAACCGATCAGCTTTCAGTCTTCGGCATGTGCATCACAGACCACCTCTTGTGGAATGAACACATATTTGATGTCGCCAAAATCGCTGCAAAGTGTTTGGGCTTTCTTCGAAGGTGCAAGAAGGTGCCTTCATTCGTCCAAAGTTGGAGTATAACTCGCACATTTGGGCAGGAGCTCCCAAAACTCATTTGAATCTTTTGGATAGAATTCAAAATAGAGCTCTTAGAATGATTGGCGATAGAACTATAGTGGAAACATTTACATCTCTAGAACATCGTCGAAATGTTATTTGTCTCTCACTATTTTATCGCTATTTTTATAAGCAATGTTCGAGCGAAATAGCCAGTTGCATTCCTCCCCTTAAACTTTTCAACCGTAATACTCGCGCTTCTAAGAATGCTCATCAGTTTACCCTTGAGCCTAAATTCGGTCGTATTGTTAAGTACAGAGAATCCTTCTTTAGCTGTACAACGCAAATGTGGAATACTTTACCCGGCTCTATTGTCCCCTCCCATTTTGATATTCAGAAATTCAAAACCAATGTGCATCGGTATCTCCTCTTGCATCCTTCCCTACTATCCTAACGCTCGCACTGTGCTTCTTCATTTTAAGGGTAGTCAAAACCCCTTTTGTGCGCGCATCCGTTAAAAAAAAAGACCCGACATTTTGACTTTCATGCTAACAGGCTCCCAGCATGAAAAAATTCCAAAGATTTCGATGAAAGAAATTTGCCATTAGCATGGATTCACCGTCGCCGGTGACTACTTTCCTGAAGGCACAAAGGAACCTGCATGTAAAAGCATACACTTTCGCGTCCGATTGGGAACATTTACGAAAGTATGTACAACAAAAGTTGTTTGCTGACCAACTTCTCATGCACCGGTAACAACACTTGCTAAGGTTTCGCAATGAACTATTATTTTTTTTTCAAGTTTGCAAGGAAAATTTAGTTTCGTGTGTCAATCGAGAAATTTCTTATTTTCATGGTTAGAGGCACCGGTGAATTCATGCAATATTCCTGACTTTCTGCGTAAAGGTGCGTGTTTGTCACACGTTAGAAATAAATATAGTTTATTGAGAATTTTAAAATTAACCTTTTAACCGAGGTTACACCTGCAAGGATTCCCCAGCTCTAGTGGCTACTTTTGCGAAAGTAAAAACTAACTAACTTGTAAGTTCATGCTTACGCGTCAGTTGTTAAAAACATGAAAGTAAAACAAAATTGGGTGGGTCCAAACTTTTCATGAGCCAGCTAAAAGAGTTGGTAGGATTTTCACTTAACTGTCATCTTTTTCTTGGC
Organism: Philhelius pedissequus; assembly: GCA_910595825.1. Taxonomy (NCBI): domain Eukaryota; kingdom Metazoa; phylum Arthropoda; class Insecta; order Diptera; family Syrphidae; genus Philhelius; species Philhelius pedissequus. The sequence goes on from OU343162.1 coordinate 46,992,462, forward strand.
ACATATTAAGTTTGCAATCCAATCAAGTTTTCTGTGTAAACTTTCATAATCCCGAAATTTTTATTTTCACAGCTACTGTTTTTCTTGCGTTTAGCTCACTTCACCCTACAAACAGCTAAGTTTTGCAAAAAAAATATTTAACCCTCAAGCCACTTGCAAACTACAACCTTTCAAAACCAAAAGAATTGTTTAAATTGGAGATGAGATTAGCCTTAGCAAACAAACATATGTAGATGAATTTCATTTTATGAGAATAAAATTATTAAAATCTGTGGAGCGGTTTCTAGGAATTAAGCATATGCGTATAATTATCATTAAAAAAATACTGAGTTTTATTGAAAATATTAAATAATTTAAAAAAGGTTTAAAATATGCTTTTAAAAATACAAAGAAATACTAATTAAAAATATTGTTATGCATCACAAATTGAGGTACCTACACCTTATTCCGTTTTCCAGATAGAAGAAAGTTAAAAATTCAGTCCTATGGAATGTACAGTTCTTAGCTATTGTTGGACAGAATTTTTAGACCAAGTTTTTTCTTATTCGCTATCATCGTAATGTCATGTTTAATTGTTATCTCAAATTGTTTTTATTCGAAGAATGCATAAATTCCTTATATTGTACTTACCTATAATCGCAAGTAAGTAACAACCTCCGGAAAGCAAAGAGTTCCAAAATGAAGAATAGTTCGTTTGTAAAAAAATATAGAATTAATCTTCTTTGTTAAATTAAAAAGAAAACTAATCCTGGTTAAATAAATGACAAAATAAATGAAAAAATCCTTTTCCTTAGAAAAGTTTTTTTCTTAATTTTTCATATCATTTGGAAGATATAGCATAAAACGACTTTTACCTCGGGTGCCTGGGCAACGCCGGGGACTTTCTGCTAGTTTTGAAATAAAATCCATGACAACAGCGGAAGGAAACAAAACAAAACACCAGCTTCCATGGAAACCGCCCGCAAAACGAAAACAAACCAAAATATAAATTTGGCAATTATATTTTAAAGTCATGATAAATTTAAGATGTAAGTGCAAAGATTTGTATATTAAAGATATAAAATAAAACTTAAATATATTAAATTTGATAGTCTATAACCTGACCAAAGAAGAACGGAAGCAGATGCAATCATGTTTATGGCGATGGATATGGTAAGTCGAGAGATTATCTGCCATATACAGACAAACTGACATCCAAACAAAATTACAGTTTTATATATAAGGTGTGTTTTGGTGAGGCTATAGCGCAGTGAACTAAAACATATTAAAAAAAAACGATCCACAGCAAATGTCTTTCTACTTGTTTAGGTATTTAAGGGTTGGTGTCTCTGCTTGTTGTTCGTTTGACATAAAGATTTGTTCGATTCTTAAGCATTTCTCATCTATCAATTTTGGTCTAAGGCTAACCTCACACTTTGTTTTTAAAGTTAGATTAAAAAAATGTAGTCTCAAAGTGGCTGATCACATTAGGCGTTTTTCTTTTTTCATTCAGAGCAGATCACTGAACAAAGCTCGAAAGCAGTATTGCGGTTGTCAAATCCGAAATATCAAAGTTCAACCGTCGAGTGGACGCATAAAAATATTATTCAGTTTAATATAATACAAAAATACATTACTTGAAGTTGTTAAATCGAAAAAACAATAAAAAGAAGATTTGTGTAGCGCGGTCAATTCAAAGTCGCCAAATAGATATATATATAGTTAAGTAAAAAAAAATATATAAAAATGTTTCTTTTCTTTGCACTACACTACCATTCACAAAACTACATTTTTGGATCATGATACGTGATCCTGATAGAGTGCAAGATCTTTTGTAATTCATGTTTTTTGATAATCCATAATATTTAATGGTTCAATTCTGATAATACAAAACGACTAATGTTGTACAAAATGGTATTACATGTGAATCCCCCAATGGAAAATGATTTAGCACTAAATAACTATTTTATAAACACCGCCTTAAAAGATGACAAGCCTAAAGATAAAAAAATAGAACACATCTATTGTAATCTATTATCAGGCTTACCAACATAGCAAATACACAAAATTAGATCAGCGCCCTCTAAATTTGAGCACCACAAACGAATAATGTCAAGTAACATTTCACTGGAATAAAAAGGTAAGGTAAATCCCAGTGGGTTTTTGTTGTTGTATCTCTTGTTACATTTTGACTGACTTAGTTTCTTTTTCTCACCAAAACATGCCAACAAGGCGAATGTGAATATTCTAAAATTTGCTGACGACATTAGCCGTGTTTTATTATCGCCAATAAACCATAAGGTTCACCCCGTAAAAATAAAACGATCTGGGTTATGTACTGATATGTATCCTCGTTTCACTGAATTTAATACTAATATTTGCAAACCCAGATAGAAACCCCGATAGAAACCTGGATTTCGTGTTCTTTTTGTAATACGTGTTCAAAAATAACCTAGACCCAGACCCGTAGATAATAAAACGCAGCTATTTTTGTGTTTGGTTAGACGCCTGAAAGTTTTCAACTAATGATCAAAAGAATAGCAGATTTATTGCAATATTTTTAGGCTTCGGGTAAGCCAAGTAAGTAGTTGGCAAGTCGAAAGTCATGATATTTCGAAATGGTGGTGGTCCTAATAATTGTCGTAATGAGAGATGGAAATTGTGAGTAACTACAACTATCTCGGTTAACTTAACATTTCAAGCAATCTCAATATCAGAAGTCACATGTTTGAGAAACTCGTAAAATCAACTCAGTGCAACATGGAAGAAAATTATGCAGAACAGAAATATCCACTTCAAATACAAGGTTCACATATTCGAAACAACAGCGAAGGCTATCTTATTCTACGCCTCTTAATTATGGGTTCATAAGAAATTCGTTGAAGTAGAGCAGCATTTTAGATATTTCCTGAAGAGATCGCTGCGACTTCGAAGTACCACCGCTAACCAAATACTTTTGCTCGTCACAGTGCTCCTGCCCATATACAACTCAACTCTGAAAATGCATGTGGACTATATCATAAAAACGGTCAACATGAATGGGAATAAACTGCCAAGAAAACTAACAAGGATAGTTATAAGGAAAAAAATGTCCTGGTACGAGAATTGGATCAGCTTAACTACATCATTCGGCCGCCAACTAAGATTTGGTTAAGTTAGCACTTATGGTTGGAAATTAGAACCATATATGACCTCATTAGCGCATTTGATGTTAAATAAAAAGCACGACTGGATCGCACGTACTTGTTCCTATGTTCGATCACATTATATGCAAAAGATTTTTAATTGAAATGGCCAAATCTATTTTTAAATTCGTTTTTCACTTAATTTTTTATATATAAAAATTCTTAAAGTTTTTTCGAAAAAAATTGCTATGAGCATTTTAAATATTTAATAATATAAATTTAAAAACAAAATTTCAGAAAAAATTGTTCGCTCGTTTTTGAAATATTGAATTTAAATTGATTTTTTTTTTTCAAACATCCAATAAAACTATTTTTCGTAAATTTTGGAATGTAGTATTATTTATAATTTAAAGGATCTCCTGTATAAAATTTTTGATTGAAATCGGTTGAGCTTTTTGTGATAAAGTCGAAAATCAATAAAATGGTTGTATGGCAGGTACCATTAAGAACAAAATATTAAAAAAAAAATGTTCGTCAAATTGTAGACCATACTTAAAGTAGTACACACACCAATTTTTATCGAAATCGTTAGAGCCGTTTTCAAGATAAATTTGTATGGCAAGTACCGTTATTTTTGGGGCTAAAACAACGATTCAAAAATCTATTTTGGACAATCATCTGAAACCAAGTTTGAACAAAATCGGTTCAGTGGTTTAGACTGTAGATCGTTCTTCAGACAGACAAACAGACGGAATTGCGGGACCCACTTTTTTGGTGTTATCTATTATTCTAATGTCAACTTTGATTAAAAATTCGAGTTCGTTTTTTTTCCAAATGCAAAACTTGCCCTATAGTACCTATATTGCAAATAAAAATCGGTTAAAGCATTCGACATTCGTGAAGTGCGGCTAGGATTGACAAGGAAACGAGACCAGGTGAGACTTTTGTTAGACTCGTTTCGGTCTCATCAAAATCTAAAAAAATTCAGTCTATTTTCGGTCTCGGTCTCGCCTAACTAAGTCTCGTCTCAATCTTGGTATCATCCTCAATCAGAAAAAATTCGAATTTTTTGAGGTAAAATTTGGATTTTGTAAGTGTTTTTCAATCCATTTAAACCGGAGCTATCAATCGATTTGACGGGTAGGCAATAAACTATTTACTTTTCGATAATATTTTTTCCAAGAAAATATTGAAAGGTGTTCTACATATACAAGTATTATCAAATTTTTAGAAAATTCTGTTTTCATGGTTTTCAAAAGGACTTAGAATATTTTTTTTTCGAAGTTCCGGGAAACAGCTCAAGTGTTTTTTTTGAAAGCATTGTAGGTATACCAAATTTTTTTCAAAAACTTTGTTTTTTTTTTTGAAAACTCCATATTTTGAAAACTACTTGCTCAATTTCTTTGAAATTTTGTATTTTTCTTTTAAAATTTACTTAAATACTACTAGAACAAATTGGTAATTTTGTAAGATATTTTTTTTTTATCAAAAACGGCCCCAAACATTTATGACCGAACTAGGTAGGATTAACTTGGTAATTAGTATAATATATTCTCGAATGGATGATTCAAGAAATAGTTACATCGGTACCTACCTGCAATTTAATATTTAAATCTATATTATGTATGATCAAAACCTAGAGTTCGATTTTTTCCAAACGCCAAACTTGCCCTATAGTACATATATACATATGTATTCAAGTAAAAACCAAAACCCGTATTCAATGCAGCAGGAACTTCGTGAAAGAATTGCCTATTACTTATTAACATATATTAAAAAACTTAAATTTTAGCACAAAAATGATAGTAGCTTGGCTTAAAGAAATTGGCCGACTATACCGATTTAATTTTTTTATGCAAATGAATGAAAGGATGTTGGCTATACACTTCAGTACTACGTTATAGTGTAGGCATTCGTTGCATCACATCTACTCGTAGCTTCAATAAGTTAAAGCACTTTGAAGCCTGAACATTTAGGTGTCAATAAAACGTAGATATCTACTACCCAATACCATACATTCGGTTAAATATGGAAAACTGTTCCACACATTCCAGATATAAGGAAAACAATGGACGACATAGCATTTTAAGCCGCAGGACCAGGCATTATAGAAGAAATTAAATCTTAATTTTACACAGCCACTATAGACAGTTACCTAAAACCACACCACAATTCCAGCAATTATAATTCGAGAAATGTCCTTCAATCAGATGCACCTAATCGTAAAGATATACATACATTGAGAGGTATGTATGTACGGTACGTGTGCGGTCACCTAAAACCCAATCTTCCTTATGAACACAGACAAACTCCTCCGAGCTCCCAGTTACTCCTTTCGATTTGCCAAAATTTGCATGATTTCATATTCGCTTAATTTACTGTTCAATCGATTCTTTTAAATATTCTTTGAACAGACAGAAATATAAGCTATAGATGTGGTTGCTAATGGCTTAGTATTCCAGCCAGGAATAACGAAATCAAAAATCGTGTCCAGGAGATACCTTTTATATTTGCTGCACAAAAACGAAAGGACTGCATCCAATCATGCTAATCGGATCGAAGGGATTTACCAATGCGCACCCGGAACCGTAAAAAATACGAGCATTGCCATTTCCCATCGCAGGAAACCAACTCTTCTCCTGATATGCCATCGAATAAATGGCATCAGGATATGATGGGATTGAATATATGTAGGTGGTTGACGTTCAGGTGCAGCTCCTTCATTTGTTAACGGTGTGAACTGTTCAAACATTGTCGTAGCTCGTTCAATCGAAGTTCATTTAATGTAGGGCAAATTGTGCACGAAGCACACGTACATACATACATGTAAGTACTTACAAACATTCATAGAGATAGGTACATACCTACCTGGATCTTCTTCTATCAGAGGGGTTTTTAAGTGTTACCACTTTGTTGCACAAAACTAGCTTATTTACCGTTTTTACCGCTGTTTTGTAAATTTCCTCAATGTTTTCGTTTTGCCTAGAAACCTTAGGCAACGGTACAGAATAAAAAGTTCGCAATATTGTTTTAAATGGGTTATAAGTCCACAAGTCAGTGTTGAATTTTTTCGAAGAAGAAAATACAAAAGTCTCCTTCCCAAAAAGCACTTCACCTTCAATAATATTTCGTTATGCCATTTAACTACGATAAGACCTTTCCGAAACCTTATAGAAGCCGTAATTTTGATCTTAGTCTTTTGCTAGTGGATTTCCAAGCTATTTATATATACGATAATTTTTTGTGTAATTTTCAGGAGGGTGTCATTCGTGAAATTTATTTTCAAAGTAGATTTACTGCTTAACTTCGAAGTTGCTGCTACCATTATTGACATTTTTTCCTAGGCGTTTGTAGACAGATTATCGATAGCAGGCATTTGTTTTATTGCCCGATTAATTAGAGATATTCGCATGATGTTCATTCACTTGCTTCATGTACTAATTTTTCCAGAACGAAATTTAAGTGAGGTGACTCACTGGCAAAATACTTTCATGCTTGAAATAGTTCTCGAAGAGCTATTCGTAAGTTTTATGTATATTTTTTCGAATGATTTCTAATCACACCAAGAATATAAATGTTTAAAAAAGTAGCCAAGTTCTTCTATATACAAAAACCTTTGCCTAAGAAATCAGCCGTGAAAATTAGTGAGATCTAAAAGTACGCCAAGTTCTAAGTTTATTAACGTTAAGTATAAAATATTTTAAGTAGAGTAATATGGAAGGACCTCAAAATTATCAGAGAAATCTGTTATTTAAAGATAATTGACTTAAATTGTGTTGGTTTACTTGGCAAATTTGCATTTCAAAATTGAGTAATTTTTTATAATAAAATAAAATTTGCCAAGTAACCCAACACAATTTAAGTCAGTAATCATTAAATAACAGATTTCTCTGTTATCTTAAAATATAAAATTTCTTATTTGCCTGCGCTTTAAGCCCTACCGCTGCGCTGTACCAAATTTCATTAAACTAAGACAATCAGAAGTGCTGCAAATAATTTATATCAATTCCAAGAAAATGGGCGGGTACCACGCCCCCTGAATGGGAAATCTTGAATTTTCGATTTTTTCCTTTCCTTCCGTTCCTGTGAAACTACAACAATTTCTACGATGTGCGGAAGTGCTCCAAAATTTTGATGATCTGTCAGTGAGTGAGTGAGTGAGTCAGGTAGTCAGTCAGTTACGGCTCTTGCGATATGTGCAGTCTTATATCTCGGGAACCACTAATGGTAAAGAATTGAAAATTAGTGAGTTACCTGAGCCTGGTTAGCTTAGCTTATGCTGAGAGTTTGAAGCTTCTGACTTTATTGGTGCTTGAGTTTGTTCCTGTTAAAAGGTTGTAGTGCCAGAACTTGGCTGAGCACTACCGTGCCCTTTGATTCAAGAGGTAGAACTGGATCAGTTTTCCCAGGATACAAAGTTCAGGTATTAAAGATAAATGTGTCGAAGACTAACCTCAATACAATACTGCATTCTTTTGAGTTTGCGATACTTAAATGCATACCTACACCACGATGGGATCGTTACGACTTCTAGCAGCTAAGTCGCCTGTGAAACGTTTGCCCGCAGATTTTCTAGGTACTTTCAGTACCTCTCTTAAGCGAAACGTTTCGTCGCAGCACAATATCTCGGATTTATTTGTTGAGAGATGGTGGCGAGATAGCAATACTTTTACTACTATTATAAAAGTACTTTTTGATGCATATGTTATTTTTGGAAGTATTATTTTCAGATATTTGGAATTTTTTTTGTTCGTTTTTTTTGGATTTTCATAGATGAGTGTAGATATGTATGAATCTGAATTGTGTATTTTCAACAAGGAATTTCTTGTTGGTATATGAATTGTGTTTATTCGGCGAGGAATTCTTTTTTTAGTTGGTTTGATTTTTTTTTATTCGAATTATTTTGTGGGGTCGTTTTGATGATTAGATTAGATTAGTGCATATTGTGTGCATTCGACGCGCGAATTTTTATGCATATTGTGTATTCGGCGACTATCATTTTTCGGGTCGTTCTTGTTTATTTTTACAAATTATTCTGCCCTCAACAAATGTTATAGCGATTATAAAAACACTATTAAAGCTTTGTTCAATGTTTCCTCAAATACAAAAAAAATGCAAACCCAAATCCTATAATTGGACCAAGCAGGGCGGTTACAGGGAGCAGCCGCCCTACCCCCTTTTATACCCTTTTTTTGAGCTGAATGGTAAAAATACACCGAAGGTGATTTTAAGGTGATTTTAAGGATTTGTTCCAGGACCACCATAGACAATGCAATCAATTATACCTCTTTGCAATATTTGTTTGTTATTAAAAGAACCATTTTGAAAAATGCCCAAAATGATTATTCCTACCCACTTCCAACAAACCACTGCGCCAACCCATTCGCAATTAAGTACCTAACCCGATTGTACGATATTATTAAAAAAGGTAGCACTTTCGCCGGCAAACGTTACCCCGGGCAAACGTGAGAAAAGATATTGTTACATAGGCAACTGTGCTGCGAGGAAACGTTTTGCATGAAAACGTGTGCAGTGAAACGTAATGCGAGAAACGAGAAACCGTTTTGCGGTCAACCATATACCAAACTCATCACTATAGGTCTTCTTAACATACTATAGGTTGACGATTTAACGTCTCTTCCGTATTGGAAAGCTCCAATGTCATCCTCCAGAACTAATGGCTCGTTTGTCTCAATCTTTTTAAGTCGCTAATTCCATATCTTTTATATCTGTGTGTTTTAGAACTGGGTCTTCAGCTTTTAATGAAGATGAGTTCTCTCTTTGTTCTGTTACTATTTCCTGTACTTCGGTGATTTGAGCTACTTCAAAGTGCCTGTCAGCCAGTCGCAAAACTTTTTTTTATGAATCTTCCACAATAATAGCATATAAAATGTATCTATCTAAACCGCAGCGCAGGCTTCAATACGACTTTTTAAATATTGTTCAATCTTTTACAGTAAAATAAGGTTACAATCCCACTCAAAACTTGGTTTTCAAAATAAGAAATTTGCGAAAAAGTGGGACCACTGGACATCTAGGTGGGTTGTTGTAACGTATAATAGCCCAGATATACCATACCTCTTGGATGATCATCGAAAACCGTAAGTAAATGGGGTTTTGTCCTCACATCCCATTACATACTGCATATTTTGGAGACCTGTATCCCAGCTAGACACCAAGGTCTGCGGTCTGAAGTAACGATAAAGGATCTGAATTCAAACTATGGAGCCAGAACTCAACAACATTCAATTGACTGATTTTATTGGTTTATGTTAATTTTCCTCATCCAAAGGGTGGTAGTTGTGATGCGGCAATGGTTCCATAGGTGCTGAAGACTATACTTGTGCAAATAATACGCGAACGTTTATACAGATATATGTACTCTGGCTGGTACAAAATAGCAATATACAGAGTTTCATATGTTTACTATTGAATAGAGCAGAGTTGCTCCAAACTGTCCATTCATCAGAAATGGAAACGGCACAACCATCATCATCATCATCATCATAGAGTCAGGAACATGAGTCAAGATAGATCCCAAGGCCTTGCACTTGGTTGCTCGTTTTATATTGGTTTCCATTAAACCTCTGTAGATATTCGATGACAATTAACTTCTGTCGCAGTTCATTGCAATAAAAATGATATTTTTTTCGCTTTTGTTTTCTCTTGACTTTTCAGTGATGCTGAGATATATGAAAATGTAAAAATTATGTTTAAATGTTCGAGATTTTGATTAAACTTGCCATTTCGGTGATAGGGAAGCGGAAGACGAAAAGAAGGATATCGAGCAATCAGCTTTTACATAAACGGCTGTGTTGATTTTTCTTTTTTTCTTAATTTTATACTTTCGATATGATGTGTAGATGTTACAAAAATGTTTGCATTGAGAACAAAATTGATTTAGAGATTTTGATCAAACTTTACATTGCGATGATAGAGGACACGTAATGCCTGTCTGTCTGTATATGAGGTCGATCTACAGCCTAATCTGCTTCTTCAAACTTGGTACGTCAGTTTCTTAGGTGATTGCCAAGATTATTTTTTAAAATCTTTTTTAAGCCCCAAAATTAAAGCCCAAAAGTTAGCCAACAAATGTTAACATAAGATATTGATAATATGCCGTATAGAACCGTTTTTTCGACTTTTTCTCTCGCTTAGTCTACTTTTAGTCCATGGACTTACAGGACCATGCAATAAGAGTTAGACCATGGACTAAAATTTCCTATTAATACAAAATCGAACAAAATTTACTACAATAAGTACCAACTCTATCTCTTTTTATTCTATGTCCCTGTAAATTTTTTTCTTAAATGTTAATTCTTAGTGTTTCGCTAGATCACCATCTTACATGGTCTAGCGAAGAACTAAGTTGGTAATCTTCAAATTCTGTTTCATTAATAGCATTTATGAATTTATAGCATGATGAATTTGCCCACAAAATAAGTCCTAAGCCTGCCCTAGTCTATGTTTATTAATTTGCGTGCTAAAGTCTTACATAAATATAGCTAAAATTATAAAGTTTAAAAAAAATGTGCTTTAAATTATAAATGATGCAATAAAATAATATTTTTTTGAAAATTCAATATTTCGTAAACAGGTTGACGATTTTTTTTGAAAGTATATGGCTTTGAATTTATATTCTTGCAATACCAACATCTTAGAGGAAAAATAAATTCAAAAACGACTTTAAAAATATATATATTTAGCTATATTTATATCTTTTAAGAATCTTGTGCTTGTATGATCGACATAGAACTCAGTCGTGGGTTTTATTCTATCGTGATTGCCCTCAGCATCACAGATCGCTCCAGTATTCGGTTCGTCAATCAGGTTAACCTAAGGGTTATATAGGAAACCGGCAAAAAGAAAATTTTAATTTGGAAACAACTTTCAGTTGCTCCGAGTTGTTCATGAGATTTAGTTGTAGTCTGATTTATGAAAAATGTATTGGAATTGAAAATAAAGAAATATTAATGCACGATTATGCGACTAACGATTGCTAGGAAATTTTTGGAAAAGTACTATTTCATACTTATTAAAATTATTTATTTATTCCTTTAATATGTAGTAAGTACTCTATTGTACTTCGCACTTATGGTAAAATATTTTATTTATATATTAAATATGTGAAAAAAAATTTCTTGAAATACATATTATAAAAACAAACTTTTTTTAAACAACTTTTCAAGATTTTTTTTTAAATAATTAGCATATTTGAAGAAAATTAAAAGTTCTGAAAACAACTTTTTATGAAAAAAAAAACCACCACCTAGCTCAAAAAATCCGCTTTTACTGAACCAATTAAATTCATCGTCGAATACAAAAATCGACGAGGAATTTCACCGTGCATTTTACGCAAAAAAAAATGTATATCGAGCTTATAGGGAAAAAAATGTCAATTCCCATGCGTCTAGGTGAGCTAATTTTGTTTATAAAATGCTTTGGAGAAAATTTTATATATATTGACCAAGACCAATTTGTTTGCTTAAATAATTTTTATTCGACGAAGTATAATTTTTCTTTGATTTCCATGATAAAAATTGAAATACCTCGTCCAATATTAAAAATACTTCGTTCTTGTTGATTCTCATGGTTTCGAGTGGGGCAGCATTATCCGTACTTATGGTTAAAAATCAAAAATAGTAGCAAATTTCCTTTTCGTTGATTATCTGATTGGTTAGTCTCACAGGTAAAGATAGCAAATTGGTGGAAGTAGCAATCATGATATCGGAATTCGTCTTGCGGGCAATCGTTGTCTGGGAAATCATTATCCGGGGAATTGTTTTCGGGGAAATTATAGCCAACCTGACTAAGTTCCTGGACTGTTGATAAAGGCGGAATATTTTTTTTAAGTATAATATTTTAATTACTTTCAAAATTGTAGAGAGCCATATAAAAATAAAATGCAAGACTGGATCGCACGTACTTGCTCTTATGTTCGATGACACCATATGCAAGAGATTCTTAATACAAACGGCTAAATATATTTTTAAAGTCGTTTTGTACTTAATTTTTTACATATAAGAAATTTCTTTAATTTTTTTTTCAAAAAAAATTGGTATGACAATCTTAAATATTTAATAATATAAACTTAAAAACAAATGATTAAATCGGCGTAGTCAAAGAATATAAACAAATAATTCAACATTCTGATTGGGGTGCCTGTGGCGCGATAGTTGTGTGTTCGATCCCCACCGTAGTCTATGTCCTCTTATTTTTCCATTAAAAACAATTCTAAAATAAAATGTCATACAATGAGTTGCTGGTTTACTCATCACATGATATTTAGGCATAGACCTAACATGTGATTGACGAAAACTAGTACACCGATAAAATATGACAACGAATACAAAATAATGCGAATTATAATGGGCATAGATAAATAAGGCACGAAAATTTCTCCGCATTAGCTTAGCCGCCATCCCTAGAGCTAAAATCTGAGACAACAACCACCTACAGTCTCAGAACATCGCGCCACACATCTTTCCTATCCTTCTTTCTCTTCGTTAACTCACGCCCGCGCTGTGTTGTAACGTTTAAAGGGTAGTATAATCCCCTGAGCGCGTGTAGATTATATAAAAAAAATACTTAAACTAATTTGAGCTCAAAAAAATGTACGCCATTTTATTTCTTGGTTAAATTTGAATTTATGAGAAAACAATTTTAAAGATATGTGAAGCGGTTTTTGAGAAAAAAAGTTTTTTTCTTTATCTTTTTGAAAACACTTTTCCAAAAAAATACAATAACGCTAATTCATAGGTATTCAGCAAATACAGATATGTGACTATAATTTTAGAAATAAAAATAAATGAGCAGTTTCGAAATATAAATAAAAAAATATTTTTTTAAAAATGCTTTTAAAAATCCAAAAAAAAATATTAATTAAAAATATTGGTATGCAGTATAAATTGGGTTAGCTACACCTATGTATGTGTGAAACTTCGAAAGGATCGGTTAAGCCATTTATGAGATAGTCGAAAGCAAAAAAAAGGTCCTATGGAAAATACCGTTTTTAGACATTTTTTAAAAATTCTTTTAAATTTTTTTTTTAACCATATCGGTCCTACCTAAAAAGCGGCACTCTTTTTTAATCAGAATCGTTTTCGAGAAAAATAGGCTTTAACGTAACGGTTATATGGGAGGTACCGTTATTTTTTTAACTAAGAAAAAAATTTCAATTTCCCTTTTGTACAATACTTAAAAAACTCTATATACCAAGTATGAAGCAGAGACCCACTTTTTGGGTGTTCTCTATCATCGTAATGTCAAGTTTGATTAAAATCCCGAGTTCGTTTTTTTTTCAAATGCAAAACTTGCCCTATAATACCTATCACAAGCGAAAATGTTATAAGAAGAATTTAAGTTTCGTAACTAGAAATTAACTCTAAGGAAAGTAACTCGAAGTAAGAACTTATGAGATTATCTTCCAGGTTTCGGGAGCTTAGATACTTTTAAAATACAATTTTAGCTGTCAAAAATTGTATGTTCCAATGAGGTATAATGCCTTTTTTTTAAAAATAATTTTGCTCGCGCTCAAGGCATTATGAATACCCTTTATATGTTTTTAACACAGCGCGGGCATCCGGTGAAAGAAGAGAAAGAAGGATATTAAAGATGTGTTGCGCAATGTATTAAGACGGTGGTTGTTGTCTAAGATTTTATCTCCAGAGATTGCGGCTAAACTAATGCGGAGAAATTTCCGTGCCTTATTTATTTATGTCTCTTATAATTCGCATTATTTTATTTATTTCGTTGACATACTAGTGAGTAGTTTACTCAATCACATGTTGCTAGTGTTATGCCTGAACGGAATGTAATGAGTAAACCAGCAACTCATTTTATGACAATTTTCAGAATATGTTTTTAATGGAATATAAGCAGACATAGACAACGGCAGGAATCGAACCTGGGACCACGAGGTTGACAGACTAGCACAAAAATATCGCGCCACGTCCACCCGCCATTGGTTTTTGTTTCTTCTTTAATAAAAAAGGAGACTTGGATTCGTATTCTCTAGTACATCGCACATGGTTAATATCTAACAAAGCATACCCAAATTAATACGGGGACAAATCAAAACTAACCCCATATTTGTAAACTAAAAGCAATAAGCCGTTTAAGAAGCTTTAATGTCGAGTTACGCCAAAACCTATTCAAAAATGGTTTATTCAATAATATATGCCATAAAGTTTATTAAGGAAAATAGTATCCAAGAAAAAATACACCTTCCTTGATATGGACCACTTCATTTGCTGGCACATGAAACCGACTATATTGCCATTTTACCATTTCTGGTAACCACAGTCTATACTAGATACTCCATCTTCTAGATTATGATTTATATATACTCGTAGTAAATTCCTACTCTTCTTTAAAATGGATTCAAGAATTTTAGTCGACCTCGTATATGAATCCTTTATTCATTAATGTGTGTCGAGATGGTTGAACTGGTAACGTTGAGTTTTATCCTTGCAACCATTATAAGCAAGACCATGATGAAGAACCATCGTTGTTCACCTGCAGTGACTATACTTTACTGAGACTGGAAGTAAAATGTAAAATTGTCGGTTTGTTGTAGGCTCACACTTGTATGCAAACTCGTGACTTTGGTGAACATAATGATCCCAAGCTTTCGTCTTATGATTTGTGGTTTTGCTCAGAATGCATGTATCTCAGAGTGATGTGCATTTAAAGGAAATAGTAAGTGACAGGCGAGACCACAAGGATTATGCATTTATTCTGGCCTTTTTCTCTTAGAACAACTATAAATGTGAAAAGTAATTCTTCATGACGGAACTTCCTTAGTTGCGATATGTATATGTATGCGGTATGTGCATAAGAGAAGACAATTAGTTGTATTGAATTTGGTTGAGAGAGCGAATCAGCATAGTTTTTTTTTCCATAGACTTAAATCAATCTATTTTTACTTGCGATATATTTATATACATATGTACATATAGGTACTACATTGAAAGTTTTGGATGTGTAAAATAAAATCTAATTCGAAATTTTCATCAAACTTGACATTACGATGATAGTGAAGACGAAAATAAAGTTGGTCTCGCAATTCGGATGATTACCTCGATAAATTTTTTAGTCCCAAATAATAACGGTATCTACCATACAACTACTACCAGTATCTATTCTTCCAAATAAATAAACGCTTATCTATCCTTCGAGTATTAATTTATTCCATTATAATTAAGTTATTGAAATTACATTGGTGTCAGAAGTGGAAATTACTATATGTACGAGTATGCATTGTGTAATAAGAGGTCTCATATGATGCACATAATCGTACCTAGTAGTCCACAAGTCATGTCAAGGGCCCAGGCACGCAATGAGCGGCATGGCGACAAGATTAAGCGGCAACTGAGGATTTAATGTGCGGCAATTCCTGAGCTGCTGACCGGTTAGTTGTGAAGCGGGGAAAACTATTTTACGTTTACAAAAAAAAACACTTGGTGTTCACCCAAATATCGGAAAAAGAGGTAGATATTGGGAATTTCACCATTTACATAAGAACTATCGAAAATATGAGGATCGCTTTAGGCTAAACTTATGAAAGTCACAAGAATCATTTGATTTCCTGATGGAAAAAGTTTCCACAAATATTTTTGGCATTCAACTGAAAATTAGTTTAATTTAAATAAATAAAATAAAATTCACCAGAACAATTTTATATTTTCCCCACTTCAATCCAAAGGTTGTCAGTAACGTTTTGATTTTTAAAATCTTTAAGCTTTTATTGCCATAATGCACAAATGCTTTGAACAGCTGAAATTAAAATGTCCGTGATGAATTTTGCAATAATACCCTTGCGGCTCAATGACTGCGCTGTGCCACCACCATATAACTTCATGTTTTAATTTTTCGTTTGCCACTCAGCATTGTGTTAGGGCCAATCTAATGCTGTTAGACACCATCGTTATGTTTAATCTTAATTACATAATGTGTGCATAAGCTTATAGATATAGAAAAGGTCTGAGTTCTTTCAGTATGTAACATGGAGCATGTGCTATATTATCAAATTTCGAATTGGTACAGTGCGCCCTCGGTAGAAGCAACTAATAGAAATTCGACCGCTTGCGTTAATTGAGTTCGTTGCAATAACCGAGTCACAAAAATTTTGATCGATGAGTTAAAATTTGACTTGAAAATTTAAATATCAAAAATTATAGAAAATTGTTTGGTATACAAGCAAAGCAAATTTATTTTATTTAGCTAATCCATTTCAAAAGAATATAATAACGAAATCAATACATTTTTTGTTAGAAATTAAAAAAAATAACGTAAAATAACTTATGGTAATTTCAACAAAAAAAATCTGGAAAAACCAATTTATGGTTTCGCTAATTTTTTTGGAATATTATTGAGAAATAAATAAACTCCTTCAATGGCTAGTTCGTTGAGTTTTTGTAGAGTTAATATGTCTTCTAGTGAAACTGAGTGTTCTTCAGCAAATGGTTGATTTGTTGCATTTATAAGTTTCACAAAGCGATTGAACAGATTCACAATAGCTCAATTTAGTTAAAATATCGGGCTTCTGCTTAATTGACAGCTTGGAATTTTTCTTCATAAATAAAACCTAAGATTAGTTACAGAATTGAAAAAAGAAAAAAATTGCATAAAACTAAAAAAAACTACATCCCAAATGCAATGCACATACGATGAAGAAAAGTACAAAATTCAAAGAAAAGAAGCTGTAAAATAACTGCCAGTTACAGTTTTACCAAATTCCAGAAAATAGAAAAAAGAGATCATAGCTGGAAAGTTGCGATTACTGACTCACAATTTTTTGAAAAGTTGCAATTACTGAGTCACTAATGGTGAAATTTCGGGTGTTGCCTTAATCGAGGCCTTGCGTTAATCGATGGTTGTTAGTTAGTTAGAATATTACGAAGACAAAAACGCAAATCTATTTCACAGATACATTCAACTAATATTTTCTTTAAAAAAGTAAGTATTT
Organism: Philhelius pedissequus; assembly: GCA_910595825.1. Classification (NCBI taxonomy): domain Eukaryota; kingdom Metazoa; phylum Arthropoda; class Insecta; order Diptera; family Syrphidae; genus Philhelius; species Philhelius pedissequus. Next base: position 47,009,535 of record OU343162.1, read on the forward strand.
CTACTGACGCACATAGCTATGTCTATGGCTTTCCGAATATCGGGTGTTATAAAAACAAAAATACCTGTAAAACCGAAATTTTCTGAATTGGCATGTCTTAAGTCACTTTCAGCAAAAAAAATAAAAATAAAACACCAATTACATTAAATTGTTCGCTTTATTTAAATTCCCTGACGATATTTCGACTTAATATCATCAACCACAACATTTTGTCTTATCACGGACAATACCAATCCCAAGCCACTCCTTATACCATAAACATCACAATGCGGATGAGTTTGTGTAGATACATATGTAGGGGAACCTAGAGACCAATCCATCAGTCATAATATCAACATACGTTACGTACAGTGGCGTAGCTGAGAACTCAGGGGCCCTCCCGCAAAAATCTCGATGGGGACCCCCTTTTTTTATTTACCAATATAATTTTTTTTCAAATATTCACGAAACTCTGAGGCAGCATTGACATACTTTAATCATGATATCATATTTTTAATTATTTGTTTATGCGCAAATGGTCGACGCCTCTAAACAAGGTGTCAACGGTTCTCCATAAAAATATAGATTAAAAAAATATGTTTAAGAATAAAAAATATTGATAAGACTAAAATGAAAATCTTTCTAAAGGCGAAGACGAAAATAATGTTTTTAAAAAATGAACAAAATGAAATTTATTTGAATAAAGTTGATTTTATTCGTAATTATTAAAGCGAAACAAGTAAATAATAGAATATTTGAATTAGGTTTACATAGAATTATAGAATCGTCCAGATCGTTTGGCATTTTTTTGAGCGAACTCTTCTCTGACTAAATTGATATTAAGTTTTTTCGCTCTTTAGCATTCTATAGAGAGCATAGTTAAAGCTGATAATCGCACTTGAGTCATTGTGCTGCGTAAATAATTTTTAATTATTTTCAATTTGGAAAAAGATCGCTCTGCTGAAGCTACTGTAACGGGTAGTGTCATGAAGAATTTAATAGCGATTATTACCTCTGGAATTTTGCTTAAAAAAGAATTATGTTTTTGTATTAAATATTTAAAAAGATCATGTATAGACATGTTATCTGAGATATTTTTTTTATTAAATTCCGAAGCGATAACAGCTGGTGCATAAAATCTCTAGATAATTCTTCTGAATAGTAAGTGATGAGCTCTTATGATGCTGTAAGCAGTTCATCATCTTTCATATTTTTCAGACTTACTGAAAAAAGACAGCGAAATCGATCGCTAATGGATCTTATTCCTTCAAATCGAGAATTCAATTGATAAATAATTATGTCTAGGTGAGCGTTTAAAACATGAACTTCGACATTTTTTTTCGGATCTGCATTTGCTTCATGTGTTGATAATTCATTAAAAAATTTTTTATTCTTTTAGGTTTTTTTCCAATTGAGCGTCTAGGCCCCAGTTTTTAGCTAAAATATCAGCTTCTTGAACAACGCTTTCAAATTCATTTCTCAATTCCTTATCATTTTCAAGCAATGTTTTTAAAAGCTCGGAAGCATACATCAAATCAACATTTTTTAACTGCAATTGTTTAGATACTAAATTCGTCATTTCTAGTTACTTACACTCCATGACTAGAAAAATTAAAAAATTAAATTTATTTACATTTTTATACAAAACTTCTGCATCATTTCTTGTTCCCTTATCTTTCAATGTTAAATTTATTTTTAACAATGCTTTCATAATCTGTCTAAACCCTAATTTATAAGCGTAGATAAAGTCGTGTCTAGATGACCACCTTGTTCCACATAGTTTTTTCAGTACGTGATTTTTTATTGAATCTGCGGACATTACTTCGAGTATTTCCCAATGCTAACACTAAAAAATACATATAGTTTTTGAACAGTTTCATAGTAAGTCTGCATTTGCACCAATGATTTGACAGAGTGTTCTAAATCTAAATTTAAATTATTTATTTATTTTAAATTCGTTTCTGTAGACCAGAATAAATGCCGCTCATTACACTCGCTCTATCATAGCCCTGACCACTACAATTTTCGATTGATATATTATTATTTTATATTATTTTCAACATCTCAGTTTGTAAGGCGTGAGCACTTTGATCTGCAACATGAAAAAATCCTAGGAAGCTTTCTTGAATAAGTCATCAAAAGCCTGATCACCTTGGGGCCTGCCGAACCTCGGGGCCCCCCGCGCCACGGGCCCAGCGGACGCTCAACTACGCCATTGGTTACGTATACATTCTCTTCATCAGCTTTGTTTTGCTAATGTGTGTATGTATATACATAGCCAGTACGGCAATCTTACTATGACCCTCATGAGATCCTCAAACATTGCGATAAGAATGAAAAATTTCCTTCCCTTGCCCGAAAACCCGAATGTTAATAGAACCTTAATCACTCCACTTGAAAGTTTTTACTTCTTAGTCTATGATGTTATGGGAATAGCTGACACACAAGCGCTATATGCTTGACTGGATCTATAGAACATCGAAGACTACTTTCTATGACGGACACGAACCCGAGTAGCATGGCCAATGATAATGATGATGATGGTAAGTTTTGACTAAGTTGGATCTAAGTCCATGGACATGAACATTGAACAGGGAACACGGCAAACTTACTGGCCACACCACAAATAAGTGTTGATGCCATCATAAAATTTCCTGAAACAAATGAACTTCCAATATCAGACTTGGATAAGGCAAGGAACTTTACCACACCCTCTTTGCCACATGCACATCGCACATACATAGTGTTATGCTAGAGAGGAGAGAACTATACTACCATTAGGGATTTACCCCTGAAGTCCTCCCAGTTGCGGCTTTGACCATTGTCTTTTCTAAATTGACGTTTCAGCCTTGGTGTGTCTGCTGCTTTTAAACAAACCACATTGCAGTGTTGGGCATGGGCAATCAACCCCAAGGCATTAGCTCAAAATAGGGCGGAAAGAGCAAAAGAACTTATCTGTATAGGTACATAATACTGTGTCATAGCTGTGGTCGCGCGAATGTAGTGGGTGTAATAGTTGGATGTATTGGAATTGTAAAGCCTGACACGTTTACTGTTTAGCACCAAATAAAACTGGCATCTTGGGAATTTACGTTTTATTTATTTTTCACTTTTTTTTTTGTAAAATGTATACTAAGCTCCGACACGATGTGGACATGAGGACTGAATTCGGTATAGTGATGTTTAGGGTTGCCACGAACTATTTTTTTGCTGTCACTTTCTAAAAAAAAAACTTAAAGATTTTAATTTTTAATATTCACAAGTGTGTTATTTCGGTGTTTGGCATGGGACATACGGCCTTAGATAATGATGAACAATAACTTTTTAACCATGAACTAACATTCATATGAAATATTTATAGTAGATATAACAATACTACAATACTTAAAGATAGTAGTACCTAATTGTTGCAAGCCACTCTCTATATATCGACCAATATCATATGAGATTAATTGAGTTAGCAAGAATACTTTTCGGAAACAGAACCAAATTATTAGAAGTTTTACTGGCAAAGTGGCAACTACAGTCAAATCATTAAAAAGAATTCAAGACACAAGATAGAGCGCACGGGCTGATGCAGTAGACAATATGCTTGGGAAAATTATCATTAACACTTTGGAAAAAACTGACCAAGGCAGACGAAAGTCTTAACAAAAGACAAGATGCATGAGCCTTGATTTCTTTCTTTTTCTTTTATGTGTTTTCTTGGCATTTGGAAACCTGAGCTCCACGGATAATAATGATGCCCATTTTATTTACTTACAAGCACCAGGACTCGACCTTCACCAATGATCGCAAAAAATTAGAATTGATTGACGGTTCTTTTAAATGTTTAAAGAATGCGCGACAAAGCATTAGCATTTCAATGGAACCTACTGGAAAAATAAAAAAACACGTTTCCGGAGGATGGAAAAAGAGACGCATCTCTTTCCCACGACAACGAGTTAAGCCTTAACTGCATTCAACACACTTTTGTACAAAATTAAAAAAAAAATGTTTTGTCCTTTTTCAACATACCAACTGCTCAATCCTTTCTCATATATATATTTGGACAGGCCAAACTACTGGATGTTAAATACGACTGCAATAGAAATTGCATCTTGTGAGCATGAACTTAATAAAGAAGATTGTAAAATCGAACACGAACCGCTAAAAGCTTTTGTATGACAAACAAAAGAATTTATTGAATACAAGCCCACTTGAATTACTTAAATATATCGTGCAGTGTAGGCCAGAAGTAAGTCTGTCAAATATTATTATACTGCCTCGGTTGATTTTGACAATTGCAATTCACAATGGAGGTTGTAAGAGAAGCTTCTCAAAATTTAAACTTATAAAAAATTATTAAAGTTCCATGATGAGCACACTGAGGTTAAAAAATTTAGGTATCCATCGACTTCTAGGTATAGCCAAGGATTGTGCGTTAATGAAAATTTAACGAAAAATTTGAAGAAGTTTTCTTTTGTTGTAATATGCGTTAATTAAAAAAAAGGATAGCATAAGGACTGCGGAAGCGAATTTCTTCCATCTTTAAAAACAGAAAAAAAAAAAACGATTTTTGTGTTAAGTTGACTTGGGCAATTATTATTTCTAATTTAGTACATTTTAATATTTAATTTTTTTATGGTTCTGAAATAATTTCACTTCAAGAACTTGAATTTGTTTTCGATCAGCTACGTATCACTAATTTTGGCGTGTCAAATTGTCTGGTGAAATAATTGTATAAAATTTCCTGCCATTTTTAGCATGCTTACTTAATTAATAATATTGCCGACAAATCACTTTTCTAAGAAATTAATATATTTGAACTGTGGAAGAATGAAACATTTAATTAACAATAAACCAGAAGCTGCTTCTGCTGTGGAACAAGTAAATAAACGACTATTCTTATTAAAGAGGCCAACGACCGACTGAAAATATAAATGTGATTTAAAGTAAGAAATATAATTTAAATATTAAAATTTGCTTGTCAATTGCCAAACTATTATAAATTTGCGAAACCGCCGAAATTTGGCGTTTCAATCTTATTGTATAGAACCTACAGAAACTATTTACGTTCCACATACCATCCACAATTCAACGATTAATTTGTTCGAGGCTAACTAAAAATATCAATTATGAATAATATTTTTTTTTAAATTAAACAAATAAAATGAAAGATAAATTCTTTGAATTTTAAGTTTATTATTGTTTATATATATACTAATTAACAACTTTAAGAAAGTGAGCGGTGAGCTTTCGCCCGATGACGGAGAACACTCCGAAACGCGTCGCGATCTTATAATTTTTTTTTATTCGTTTAAAACATTTCTTAAAGTTCTTAATTAGTTTATATATAAACAATAACAAAGAATTTATCTTTCATTTTATTTATTTAATTTAAAAAAAATATTATTCATAACTTAAAAACTAACAACTCGGAGACAAAAACAACATGTAAAATATCAAACTCAGATAATATCAATTATGAAACGTCATTTGCGATGAATAAACAGAATACCATGTGCACGAAATGTCGAAATGGTTTTATATGAATATATAAATATTTAGTATATACATTTTTATATGAATATCGTCCTTCAAGTATTTTAAAATGAAAATGAGTAAAACGTTTATAATTTCGGGTAAAAACTATTGTTTAGAATAACTATTGAACATTAAAATGTTTTCTTTGTAAATTTGAAAACTAAAAATTTTATTTACATTGCAAACACGCGGTAACCATGTTAAAATTGTCCACAAAATTGGACACAAGAGACGTGACATAGCCATAAGAACAGAAATATAAACTTTTTGTACAGTAACAATGTTGAAATAGAAGAGGAAACGGAAACATGGAGGAAAAACCTTACCGGTTTACCACTTGGATAAGAGGATTCAACTTAGGAGCTGCCATGTTATATGGTGGTACTTAGGTATTACGAATAAGAAAAACGTACATATGTTTCCCATTGTGTCCTTTATATTTCGATTTATTTATTTATTTTTTGTGTTCATTTTGATTTCAATAAATGAAAGATTTATAGAGCTGTGTTTATTCTATATGTATGACGTGTCAATGCTGCCGGGCAAGGATATGATGAGACTTTGGCATTGGCTTTGGTTAGTTCCTATCATATACGAGTAGGTACCTATACAGTGATAGAAATTCTTGATGCTCATCATCTATAATTGTGAACTCATAACCTTCAGACGCTTTTAGCTTACTTATCCTCGAATACTTATGTATCTTCTTGATACCAGCTGAGCTGAGAGATATCTACCAAAGGCGACTGCTATAAGCTGCAAAATTTTCTAACTGGGATTTGTTAGTTTGTACAGTGAATATATTTTTGGCTGCAAGGGATTGCTATGTTTGAATTAGTGTTTTCAACAAAACGTGTCCTGAATTGATAAAATATCACCCCCCCCCCAAAATTTGGCCATATGTTCGATAAAATAAAACTTAATCTGTTACCAAAACTGATGGAATAATATTTGATAAACTAGATATGTCATAATTTAGGTCTCATGAGGAAAGTGTCGTAATTCAAGATTCATACAATAACACAAATTTAAAGTAGCCCCAAAATCTATAGGAATGAGATATGTTTAATACAAATTGTTAATCACTTTGTGGATCTGTTTTAACTTTAACCGATAAATAAGTGTTTTTTGAAGCTATTATCTTTATAAAGCTTGAAGGTATAACAGCCTTTCAGCAAAGGAACATCAAAGACGTATACTCGTAGTTTGAAAACTTTTTAGCTGGCTTTGTTGAACCCTATTATATTTGACTCTAGGTTTTATTATTCTAATTGAATAAAATATGAGAGAATTCGTTTCAAATTAAAAGGAGTAAATACATTTGCTTTAAGGGCATAAACTTAGCCGCATATTTACTTTCGTAGGTCATACAACAAAGCTAAATATGGGGGACTTTCGAATTATGTAGACAAATAATTTTATTAGCCTTCAAAGATACCCTTTATTTCATAAGTTGTCTATAGACATACATACATTATTATTTTATTTTATTTTAAGGAAACAAATGTCTTAAAGTAGTGAACATTAGATTTAATTTTTTGTAAGGTATGTACCTATTGCCCAATATTTTATAGTTAGAAATAAATGAATAAATACTGAAGCTCAAAAGAAAAATGCCTCAGGAAGTTAGCGACGCCATTAAATAAAAAATTGACATTTCCATAGAAACAATCGATAACACAAAAAAAGTGGATGTACTTATGTATAGATGAGCTAGAAGTAAAGTAAACTTCTTTTTATTTGTTCCGGTCCTACCACTTAGAGCAGTTAAATTGACCATTTTAATAATCTTAATCAAGTTAGTAATTATGAATTGACAGCGTTCTCTATATAACACTTAGACGAATTCGTATAATTCTCCTTTGAAATGTTTGTAACTGATATAATATTGAGGAAAACGCAAACAATATGTTAATATTATTTTTGTTTTTGTAGACTGTGTGGATTAAAACCATATTGAAGATTTTTATGACATGAAGTCAAAAATGCGTTCCGTTGCGCTCATCAGCTAGATGATATTGTATACTTTTAAGACGCAATATTTTTTGGTCCATGATTACCAACGCATTTTGGACATTGGACTACATGTCATAAGAATCTTCAATGTAACTGTCATTATACAATACCCTGAAATTATTTATTAATTAATTTAATTAATTTATTTATTTTGTTGATTGAAACATTTGTGCGTTTGAATTAAGTGTTCTAATTGCTTTTAAAAATACTCCTAATTCAAACAAATTTGTCTAAAAATTTAAATGTACAACACGTTTAAATTTTTTTTTGAAAATGACATTTTTTGACCCACCCTAATTTGAAACGATCTTTTTCTCTCATAATTCGTGTTAATGAGGTAATTATTGGATGTGTATGAAAAAAGCTGGCATTTAATTTGTTGGACAAATACGAATATATCGTACAAAAATCAAAAAATCGTTGGAGCGGATTTTTTTAAGAAATAGATTTGTATTTATAAAATTTTGAAAATATTTAAAAAAAAAAATAGAAACGCTATTTTGAAGTTATTATAAATGTATATACAAAATTATAATTAAAAAAATGCAGTGAATCGTTTTTGAAAAATGGATTCTTAATATTTGTTTTTAAATTATTATTTTAATAATTTTTTAAAAATCTAAAAACCAATTTTTAGAAAATTTGAGTTTGCAGTTTTTTTAACACTTTTAGGGAGAATTGTCATAAGAAGAATAATATTAATCTGTTAATCCAATAGTGACAAAGTCGAAAATATGAAAAGTGGTTCTATTGGAATTACTGTTAATAAGTAAGCAAAATAAAATATTGTTATACTTAAAAGTGGACTTTACTAACTTAAGAACACAGACATTTTTGTTTTGAATTTCGAGAAACACATTTTTTTCTTAACGTTTTTTTTGCATTTGCATGAGGGGTACCGTTGTTTTTTATTTTAAGAAAACGTTTTTTGACTATTCAACATTATAGTACAAACTAGCAAATTCAAAGTTGCGAAAAAATCGATTGAATGTTTTTTTATTTTTTATGTTAATTTCAAAACATTTTTTTTTTAAATATTGGCTTACATTAATGTTTAAATTTTCTAGAAGCTTCGGCGGAAGAAAAATTAAAAAAAATCCAATGAATCGTTTTACAGAAAATCGAAAACCAAAAAAATGTTTAGAGGTCCGAAAAATAATCATTTTTTTCCAAAAAAAAATTAGCAAAAATTACCTTTTCCCTTCATTAATGAATAGATTTGTTACTTGTGATATATAAGTACATACTACATATATAGCAGGTTATGGATTCGTTAAGAAAAATTGCACTCGTCTGTCTATCTGTGCGATTTTCGCCAAACTTGGTACTTAACCGTTTTAGGTAATTATCTCAAATAAATTCTTGAAACAAAACAAACTTTACCAGCCATACAATTTTTTCTACCAACTTAATTGCCTCGAAAACAACTTTTCTTATAAAAAAAATTCTGTGAATGACTATTATGTAATTCTACATTTGGCTAACATTTTTACTTGCGATACTATATGGCAAGTTTTGCATTTGGAAAAAAAATCGAACTCAAAATTTTAATCAAAGTTTAAGTAAAGAACACCAAAAAAGTGGGTCCCGCAATTCCCTCTGTCTGTCTGTCTCTCTCTGTGTCTTTACAACTCTCTACAGCATAAAGGGCTAAAGCGATTTTCTTCAAACTTGGTATTTAAGAGTTTTAGGTGATTGGCCAAAATAGATTTTTGAATCGTTGTTTTAGCCCCAAAAATAATGGTACTTGCCACACAAATTTTCTTCCCATCTTAATTATCTTGAAAACTGCTCCAACGATTTTGATAAAAATTGGTGTGTGTACTATTTTGAGTATGGTATACATTTTGGAAAAAAATTTTTAAATATTTTGTTATTAACGGTACCTGCCATACAAACATTTTATTGATTTTGGACTTTCTCATAAACGGTTTTACGGATTTCGATCAAAATTTTTATACAGGAGCTCCTTCAAATTCTAAAAAATACTGCATTGCAAAATTTTCGATAAATAGTTTTTTTTTTTTGATTTTTGAAAAGAAAATAATTTTTTTTTTGAAAATTCAATATTTCGAAAACGAGTGGACGATTTTTTCTTAAATTTTGTTTTTGAATTTATATTATTAAATATTTAAAATGTTCATATCATTTTTTTTTAGAAAAAAATTTAAGAATCTTTATATATAAAAAATTAAGTGAAAAACGACTTTAAAAATACATTTAGCCGTTCCTATTAAGAATATTTTGCATAAAATGTATACGAACATATAGTTTATATTTTTGACTTTCTCATAAACAGCTCAACGGATTCCGATCAAAATGATTATATAGGATGTCCTTCAATTTTAAATAACACAGCATATCAACATTTTCGAAAAATATTTTTTTTTTATTTTTGAAATAAATAATACAGTGGACGTCCAGTATAAGGAATGATATAATGTTCGAGGTCATTCTCTATATCGAGCGCGTTCGTTATATCGAGCGGACACTTAAAGATAAAGAGAAACAAGACTTGATACAGGTGTAAGCCCTTTGGGCCTAAAAAAAACAATGTCAACATAGTCATTTTATGTGAAATTATTAATCCGTTCGTTATATCGGATATCAAATTCTGACAATCGTTCGCTATTTAGAGATGTTAATGTAAATCTAACAAGCGTTGGTTATATCGCAAATGCGCTATATCGAGTATTCGTTATACAGGACGGCCGTTTTTTTTTTTTTTTTTGAAAATCAATTATTTTGAAAACGGGTGCACGATTTATTTTCAAATAATATTTTTAAATTTATTTATTATTATTATTTATTTCTAGACAATTAATCTACAGCATAATATACAGTTTTAGCCTTAGCTGCCAGGGCTTATAGCTGTGTTAAAAATAAAAGTTTAAAAAATGTTTGTAATAATGAACCGGCCGGCGGCGGGGCGGTCGAGAGATCAAAATCCGGCTCCGATCCGTTCGATGTGTTCGGAGGGACCGGAACCTGGAAGACGCTCCTCGACCGCCCAATGGTTGTTCTGTCTTAAATTATATACTTTTAACTAAGTTTAATTTTGTCAAAATTTTAAATACTAATTTAATGTTTGGTTCGGAGGGAAGAGCTTAAAGTTTTGGCTAGTAATAAGGTTGCATGGTTCTTGTATTTTTGTGAATTCTGTTGTGAGGTGTTTTATATTGAGTTGTTGGTTTGATTGGCAGAAGTGACAATTTTTTTTAAAATTTTTTTTTTAATTTAACTATATGCCTGTAAGACCTAAGGTCTTTTAAATGCAACCTGAATTGCACGGAACTAGTTTGGCACAGTGGATTTGAGAATCAAGTATTGAATTACTCATTTTAACCATGGGCGGCATCCATTTAAAATTGGAGGTATAGAAAAGAATGCGACTAGCGTGGGAATCGATACCACACGTCCTAGTTAGCAATCAAGCACTTTATCCACTGCACCATTGCCATTGCCACAATTAGGGGCCGGTTCTTTGTTTAGCAGGAATCCTTTTGTTAATTTGGTGTGTCCAACTCGAAGAGGTCTCTTTTGTTGATTGGTGGTGATGTGATATTTCCTAATCTATGTTATTGGAAACAAATTTGGCTTCATATCAGCTTGTTCGTTACCTTTTATACCAATGTGCCCTGGTGTCCAAACAATTTTCACGTTTGGTCCTTAGCTTTATGACAATGTCTTTAATTTTGCTTACGATCGTTGAGCGGCTATTTATGTTTTGTATCGCAGTGAGGTTTGAAAGACTGTCTGTACAGTTGATCGTCTTTTTTTGTTTTCTAGCAAATTCTGTTGATCTTAAAGTTGCAAGAGCTTCGGTGGAGAATATGGAGAAGTATGGTGGTAGTTTTTCTGCAGTTAAGATGTGGCTGTTTGAATTGACTATTGCAAAGCCTGTACCTCCTTCACTTTTGGAGCCATCAGTAAAAAGGTTTTCCCAGCCTTTGAATTGGTCTAACCGGTCGTAAAAAAAATGAATGTATTCTTTATTCGATGTTATGTCCGTTTTATATTTAGAGAGCTCAATATTAATTTAATTTGGTAGAAGTCATCATGGGGGATACTTTTCAAAAATTCTTGGCTTAACTTTAATGGGGAGACCCATTTCTTTGGCGTGTTCCATAGCGTTTCTTAATAGTGGAGGGTATTTTTGGAGGTTTTTAAATTTATATAGTTAAATACTTATAATTGTCATCCCAATATTATTTCCTAAGAAAAATTAAATAATTTTCTTTAATGAAAATTTAAGTAAAAAGCGAATGTAAAATTACATTTAGCTGTTTCTACTAAAAATTTTGTACATACTACGTGGTCGAACCTAAAAGCAAGTACGTGCGATCCAGTCGTGTTTTTAATTTTTTCTTAGAGCTTTCTTACTTTCTAAAGTCGGCGTCGCATCGGTCATTCAACCATAAGGCCTTCATTATGTCCGACTCATAATATTAATTTTTTTAGGGCAACACTAATAAAATTACCTGCAAAAATGGGATGAAAACCCAAAATATCTTCACGAATGTGATTTCTTATTTATCGATTGCATGAAAAAGTTTGAACAATTTCAATATAAATACTTAATGTGTCTAGGGACGTCAGCGTCTTATGACTTCCAATTTCTTAACTTTTTTTTTGCCCAAATACAAATGTTCCCCACTCTAACTCCTAACTGTCTTAGAATGCCATCATCATATCTAATAATATTGCTTCTTCTATTTTTGTTAAACACTTTTGTACATATACAATGGTAGCTATATGTATAATAATTTGTTTCATTTCTGGACGTGAACCTATCACGTTGACTATAATTAACAAAAATAAGTTCTTTTGTTGACCTGTCTGCTTATTGTGGCATCAACCCAAGACAGATTTTCTTTATTCTAGCAAACAAAACAAATAAATAGCTATATCGAGTAGCAATTATTTTATTCCCATAAGGAAGACTTCTTTCGTGATTTCATGTGGGAAATGAAAATCATAAACTATGGAAAAAAAATAAACCTTTCATACGTCACATGGTGTCAGAAATGTGTTATGCGTGGCCAAAGTTCACGCAATAACTTTTCTATGAACATATCTCAGAATAATTCGGTTATACACGGAGTGGCGGAAGGGGGGAAGCATTTGCAAAAGCTTATAAATTTGTTTTTTTTTGCCGAAGATTCCCCAAGGACTATTCCGCCAAAGGCCCACATCACAATAAAAATAAACAACTGATAATCCCAAATTCTCAAACAATACTGAATACAAACAAAAGGAAAATAATAAAGCGGACGTCTGGAAAGCATGGTCTGGCTTTAGAATCTTATAGAAGTAAATAAAGTTTGTCTGTATATTTCATTGCTGAGTTTTACACATTAAGATACAGTAGTAAGATCTTTAAAGGTTCACACAACTTACCTTTAAATTGAGAATACTAGCTTAGACTATAGGCTTATGCTGTTCCATTGGTTGTGGAACAACCTTTCTTTTCAACAAAAACTAAAAACAGCGAAAAATGCAACACAGTAAGCCAGATAATCGACGAACTATGAAGTTTAGTTTCTGAACTTAACAGAGATCTAAGAACTACAGACTAAAGAGTTTTTTTTTAATCTCAATTATCTCGAAAATGCCTCTAACGATCGTAAGTACTTCCTCGTATGCACAAGATTATTAGTCGAAACAGCTAAATATATTTTTGAATGCAAAATAAAGCACCAGGTCCTGACCGTATATCTAACGAATTTTACAAAAACGCACCAATCGAATTTAAAGAGCACATGCTTGTGATATTCAATAATATTTTTGAGACTGGAAATATACCGCAATCCTTTAAAGATGCAACTATTTATCCAATTTTTAAAAAGGGAGATGTTAATATTCCCAGTAACTGCAGAGGAATATCCTTTATAAATTCTATCGCTAAAATATTCGCAAGTATTCTTGTACAATGCATAAATTCTTGGGTTTCGAGAAAAGGTATACTGAGCGAATTTCAAGCAGGCTTTCGTAGAGGATACTCAACTGTAGATAATATATTTACACTTACCATAGTATCAAACTACTATTTGAGAAACTGCAGAAAACTTTACTTGTTTCTGTTGACCTAAAAGCGGCATTCGATTCAATTGATAGGAACGCATTATTTTTCAAACTTTCGCAGAATGGATTGTCTACAAAAGTGATTAAGGTTTTAAAGAGTTTGTACTCCAACACGGGCTTGGGATGGATCGGAGTTGTCTGATTGGCTTGAAACCTTATCCGGGCTGTGTTCTGAGTACTATCCTTTTTGCAATATTTTAACTTGATATAGTCGCTCACTTACCGTTAGGGGTCCAGATTGCCGGCTTAACCATCAAAGTGCTTCTTTTCGCAGACGACATTGTTCTGTTTGCTGAATCTCCGCAAAGCTTGCAGTTGATGATCAACAAACTTATCAACTATTGTAAAATGTGGAATTTGACTGTTAATCTAGAAAAATCCAAAATAATGATCGTGTCTAAGAAGCAGGCTAAACCGAGTGCAAATGACGGACGATCGAAACAGTAACAGAGTACAAATACCTTGGAGTTTGGTTAAAGCTAAATATGAAAATGGAACCCCATGTGGAAAAAAAATTATCTGCCGCAAAAAGCCTAATCAACGCATCTTGGCAGAAAATAATAAGCAACAATGATGTACCTTCCTCCGCCAAGTACAAAGTTTATGAATCAGTTATGCAATCGGTGATGTGCTATAGTTGCCAAATATGGGCTTATAAGTCATGCGAAGCAGTAGAAAAGCTGCAGCGTTTCTTCATTAAAAAGATTTTCAGATTGCCGCCAAATACCCCAAACTATATCATCCAATTAGAAACAGGTCTACCTACCCTTTCTATATACACCTTGAAGTTGCACTTCGATTATGTCATAAAATTATTAGGATATAACACAAACAGAATTCCTTTAATTGTAAGAAAATATATCCTTGAAAAAAAGATCGACTGGGTGACAGACTGGACAAATTTGGCTTTAAATTGTGGACTCGAACTGAACCTGCACTATGCTAACATTTTCACTTTAAAAAAGCAACTATATGATTTAGTTGAAGCATTAGATAAGCACCAGTGCAACAACTGCACTCAAGAAGCGGTATTATCTATTAACCGGGTTATATACCCGGAACTGAATTATAACCTTTCACAAAACAACTATTTTAATGATAAATACAGCTTGGAAGCAGTATCTCTGATTTGCAGAGCGGGGGGTGATCTTCTTAACTTAAACGGTTCCCCATACAAAAAGTCCGCCACGAACCTTGCACGTTGTGCAATCTTAGAGCAAAGGAAGATCTTTTCATTTTTTGGCTATCTGCCCCGTATTCAATGAGCTGAGACGTATGTACTTTGGTTATTTAACACTCACACTGGAACAAACCAAACATATTTTAAATGGAGTTAATTGGAATAATCTTTATAAATATTTAAAATCAGCTAAAAGTTACCGGTACAATATTTAAATGAATTTGATTAAATGATTTAACTAATTCAAATAGTATTATATCATGTTCTTAGTAATGTCATACCTATAATCAAATTTTACAGTTAATTTTACCCAAACATCCAACTTATTAGAAAAAGAACCTTTTGTAAACAAGTTTTATTAATTTTTGTAATAAAAATCAATCTAAAAACATCTAATCTAATCATCTATTTTTGAATTCAGTTTTTTACTAAATTTTGTATATACAAAATTTCTTTAATTTTCGTCTGAATACTTTTTGGTATGGCAGTTTTATTTAATTAATAATATAAGCTTCAAACTATAATTTCGAAAAAAAAAATAGGAATCCGTTTTCGTAATATTGAATTTTTAAAAATAAAAAAAATATTTTTTTTTACAAAAATCCAAACAAATATTTTTCGAAAACTTTGGTATGCAGTATTGCTTAGAATTTGAAGGGAATCCTACATAAAAATGTTGATTGATCTGTCAAGCATGTATTGCAGTTAACTATCTTAATAACGAAATATGTAAACAAAACATAGACCACACATAAAGTAGTCCGCACAGTGTTTTTTTAATCAAAATCGTTAAAGCCATTGTATCGCTATTACCGTTATTTTTGGGGATACAAAAACGATTCAAGAATTTATTTAACGCAATCACCAAAACGCTTAAGTAGGTACCAAGCTTGACGAAAATCGCTTCAGCCGCTGAGACAATAATCGTTCTTCACAAACCTTCGGAATTGCGGTACCCACTTTTTTGAATTATCTCTCTTATCGTCATGTCAAGTTTTATCAAAATTTAGAGTTCGATTTATTTTCCAAATTCAAAATTTGTCCTATAGTACATATACATATATCGCAAGTAAAAAAGGATTTTGTAGACTTGCTTGACCTAATTAGTTCTAATTTTCAAGATTTTTAGATTATAGCCTATTCACACCAATCCATAAACGAGATTTTACTCGTTTTCCTCAAAACGAATACTAAAAACTACTCGTTTTCCAATACATTTTTTATAAACGACTTGTTTTGCAAAACGACTCGTTTTTGGAAAAATGACTTGAAAACGAGTTGCAATTCAGTCAAGTGCAATTGATATTATTGTGAATAGCCCCTCAGGAAAAAAAAACAGCTGATTGCTTGCTGTCAAAAAAATTAATTTCAAATCGCTCAAGCAATTCGAACAATTTTTCAAATATTTATTTGTAATAAATTTATTTTACTGCATGAGTTCTTTTTATTTACATGAAATGTAAAAGAAAGAAACTAAACGATTTTGGGAAAGTACGGACGAGAAGTTCTTGATCGAACTTTGGGCTGAATATTCTTTTCAAAAGCTCACCTTCGTCCACATGCTTTTATGCATTGCACAATTTTGAACTATAATTTTTCTTCCCTTTATAAGTTCAATTAATACGGTTAAAATCCTCATATTTAGTCCCTTTTTATGAAGCATTATAAGATTTGATTGCTTAGCATTTATGTTGTATCAACGTATTGACAGATTTTTCAAAAACAACTCAAATGTCAAACAAAAACAATTGAATGTTCGGTGTGAATGCTCTACTCGTTTTGATAAACGAAAAGGGTAAACGAGATTGGTGTGAATAGGCTATTAATCTGCGTTCCGATGATCAACCAGATGTTCATCCAGAATACGAGGCCTTATGTTTGAATTACTATTTATTTTTTATTAATTTTAAGACAGTATTAACGTGAAAAACAATGATAATTCAAATAAAATTAAGTTTTTTGTTATATTATAGCTTGACTTTTAAAACAAATTAATGTCGTTTTATATTTGCCAAAAGCATTTTGATCAGGGATTGTGGATTTGTCTCTATCTTTTTAATTTAGCTTTATTTTGCTGAGTGTGCAAGTGCGTTTTTCATGTACGTGTAAATCTCTCTCTGTGATCCAGGTCTGTGATTTTGATCAAGGATAAAAAAATCGATAGTTTACATGAAGTCGATTTAAGTTTTTTCTAATGAATTTATAATTTGGTTTATTTCATTTCTTTTAATTTTAAGTTTTTTATTTATTTTAAAAATAAAAGTTAAATAAAAGTAAATTGTTTCGCTTTTTGTACCAGATAATTTTTTTGTGTGCACCAAATGTGATCCTACAGTTTTTTTTTTAACAAATTCAAGTCTTTGTTTTTTTATAAGTTTTTTTTATCATTATTGAAGTTGATCTCTATATTACAAACGTGATTTTTTTCATTTTAAGGACTTTAGTTTTAAAAATAAAAACCTGAAAATATCATCTTAAATTTCTTTTATTCCACTTTTGCACACGAAAATCATCTTTAATGGGCATACGAACTGAAAACGTCCTTCGAAAACATAAGCAAAATATCTTATCTCAACTTAAGATTTTGGAAATTAATACAAAGTGCAATTTAAAGACAAGCCAACATATCGTAAGTCATATTTTTCCTTATAACGGGTGAAATATTAAAAATATCTTTTTAAAATAAATTTAAAAAAAAATATCATAAAATTTGACATGTAAATGCTTTGTTCAGTAAATTCTACACTTGAAGGATTTTTTGGGAGTCAGCTTTGTAGTGTTTTTTTGCTCTCCTAAAAAATCACCAAAATTTACTTAAAATATGAAGTATCCAATGGAACAACATTTCGTTCCAGCAAGATAGCGAAACTTCACATATAGGCATATAACCAGACCATTTATGGCGGACCTCCAAAAAAATTACCAAGCAAATTAATTTAACTCTTCATTTCGCTGGCCACAAAGGTGACCTGACCTGACTGCACCAGACTTTTTTGTGTGGGGCTATGTAAAGCAGGAAGGGTACAAAACGAAACCCATAAATTTGAATGAATTGACAATGATTGTGACAATCTCAACTTCAACCCTTCAGGCCGCAATGAACAATTTTCTGCTCAGGGACCACATTAGCGAACTTCTTTAGATAAAATCCTTCAACAAAAAAAAACTGAAACGAAAGTTCCATTTGTTTTGAGCATATACTCGAATAGAAATTTTTTCTTACGAGCCCATACATTGCCCTTAAAAAGAAAATTTTTGTAACAAGTTAAAAAACAAAAACAAAATAATGGAATAAGGTATGGGTAAACATTTCTCGATAGCCAATCTCAATTGTATTTTTGTCTGACGCCCAGACCATCCCTTATGTGCCGTTAATCTGGTTTGGATATTGGGAAACACCTCCGATTGCAGAATTTATTTCCCAATTTAATGTTATAACGACGAAAAACTAAAAAAGAAAAACAAAAAAAAAAGAGAACAATTTGAACCATTTTGATGCGAAACTAGAAGGAGGCAAACGAATTTATTTTACGGGCTCCAAAGAGAAACTTGCTTGAAAATAGACCAAGAGTTCTGCACACCGGTTTAGATTAAATTCGCTTTTATCATTGCCGACCTACCTTCACATATAAATATGTACATACATATCAGAAAAAACAACAACAACAACACTGGCAAACCACAATTCTGTGGGTGAAGAAGAATGAATGTGAAGGGTGCGGCTATTCCATGCCCGACTTGTTCAAGAACACTCTAACAAGTTTCTTATCAAATTTGATCGATCTCTTTTCTAGTTCTATTTGGGGAAGGATTCTCGTACCTGCTGGTATCCATTAATTTTATTCACAGATCCTTCTGTTTTGAGCGAGCTACTCAGGTTGCGCTTCGACGCCAATGCAGGCCGATGCTACATGTATCCATATACTTGTATAATAACTGTATAGGATGTTCATGAAGTAGAAAAAGGATTTCATCAAAAAAAAAAAAAAAAAATTTCGATTCATTGAGCGCTGACGGGCGGTCGTGGGCGGTAGGTAGCATCCTATCGGTACTCTAGTGTTGAAAATCAATGCTTTATATCCTTCGTTTTCATTTCGTCCTTGTTTTGGCAGGTGGGGTTGTATTGAAAATGAATTCCCAAAGCAACAACACAAATATACTTGATAAACAATTCTATTTTAACATGTTAAACACGAACTTTTAGGGTGGATGACTTAAGGGATTGAGGGTATATAGACTAAAATATAGCGTTGGTCAACGGGTGACGTATACAACATTAGGAATAACATAGAAATAAAATATCTAAACAGCTATACAAAAATTCAGACATAAGTATGTACAGACCTAGGTCAAGTGCAGGTTAACCAATGTTACACAAATTGGGTTCTTGTAAAATATTTAAGAAATTCTTCCTTATAGGTTGAATAACCTTCAAACCGTTTTTTGAATCTTTGTGAGTTGCATGTTGACTTTGAGGGCAACATTCGTGTGTCGTTTTATACAATAAAATAGAAGACTGTTATTCAACAACCATACTAAGCCGCAATCAGTGATTTCTAATGACAGTTCGCACTAAATACCAAGGACTTAGAAACCACAAAAATCAAAACTGACTGAACTATTGATTCAAATCGTCCCGCCTTTGTTGCTGATTATCCACATGTGAGCTCAACGGCTGTGAAGTGTATTTCTATTTCTCCTTGAGAGTACTAAAAGGATAGGTTTACATTTGGAAAAAAAAAACTCGTGAACTTATTCAAACATGACGTTACAGTGAAAGAGATAAACAACACGAAAAAAGTGTTTCCCGCAATTCTGTATGTCGGGCTGACCCATTGTGTGTCCATCTGTGTGTGGGTCGATTTACATCCTAAGTTGCTAAAGGTATAACTTTGGTACTTAAGAGTATTAGGTGATTCTCTATAGTCTCATCTAAAATATTTTGTTCAGCCCCCTTCAAAACACTCCTGCTGAAAATGAATGCACACCTTGTAACATAGTAGTTCTGACGAAAAATAAAAAAAATAAAGATGCAATTTGAATTCCCGATGGATAAATAAAAATATACATATAAAAAAAAAATAGAAATCGTTGGAGCGGTTTTTAAAAAAAAAAAATAATTTTTTATGTAATAAAATTTAAAAGAAATATTTTGTAGAAAAAAAATGAAGCTCCATTTTAAAGCTATTATTTATATACATATCTACATATAAAATTCGAATTTCAAAAAAAAATCAGTGCCTGGTGTTTTGAAAATCGATTTTTCAAAAAAAAAAAAATGTAGGTATTTAGATAGATAGATAGATACTTTTATTTCACTCTTAACCCTCTACCGCATACGGACCCATATATGGAACACCAAATTCAACATGATTAAAATCTATTATTTTGAACGAGTTGGACAAAAATGCAATCTAATATTAAAGTAGGCCTAATTTACAATGATAAACCGTTTTTTATTTTTCGCGAGCTATCTGTCATTCGCCAATAATCTCATTCTTCAATCACCACGTGTCAAGTGCATTTCAGTGAAAAAAGTTCAATTTTTGAAACAGTTTTTTTATAATATACAGGTAAGTTCGGCCAAATAAAAAAATTATTTCTTATATATTCATAGTTCTTTTCTATGATTATTATCTTTATTTTGTGCTCATATAAGTAAATATGCCTTTTTTTTGACTTTTTCTAAGAGACCATATATGGTCCTTCATGCATTCCAGGCTTTTTACTTTCTTTTTGTTTGGACCACATGTGGTCTTACATACATTAGTGACTTTAACTGATTGAGTGTTGTAAAAATGTGTTTTTGATTGTAGGATGAATTCAAAGAGTTTTTATGGCACTAATAAACTTGTGGATGTTATACCTGGCGATGGGGGTCAAAGCGATGATGATTTAGCTTCGGATTCTGGTGACGAATATGTTCCTCGGAATGAACATCGAAGAAGTTCAGTGGTAATCCCAGAGACGGATAGCGATTGTTCCGATGACGAACCCGAACCAATTCAACCGAAGACGACAAAATCGAAGAAAACAAAGCCTGATAAAGTTAAATGGGTAACACAACACTTAGACCCCTTTGACGGGGAACATTTTAAGTTTACAGGATTGACGCAGCTACCAGAGTTTATTGAAAAATTGGAATCACCTGCAGAATTTTTTTTATTCCTTTTTTCAAATGAGCTTATAGACAACATAGTAGAGCAATCAAATCTAAAAGCTGTACAAGATAACATAAACAAACCAGCAAATATAAGTAAACATGAAATGGAACAATTTATTGGTATGACAATTTTCATGTCAATAGTAAAACTACCTGCATCGCGGCACTATTGGAACAAGGCTATAGGACAATCACAAATATATGAAACTATGACATCCAACAGACTTGATAATTTTATTCCCTTTGGAAATCCAGGACACGACAAGCTTTTTAAAGTGCGACCACTTTTGGACGGCATCAGGCAGCAACTATTACTTGTGCCAAAAGAAGAATTTTTGGCAGTTGACGAACAAATAATTCCAACTAAAGTTCGTCATGATCTAAAACAGTACAACCCCGCAAAACCTCATAAATGGGGATACAAAAATCAAGTCTTGAGTGGGGTATCAGGATTCAGTTATGATTTTGATATTTTTGCAGGTGATCAAAGTAACACTCGTCCTGAAGGCGCTCCTGACTTATGTGTTAGTGGAAATGTGGTGACTCGTCTTACGGAAACTGTACCGAGAAATGTAAATCATAAAATTTTCTTTGACAATTGGTTCAATAGTCCTAAACTTCAGGTTCATCTAACGAAAATAGGTCTATTGCCACTAGGCACTGTGCGTCTAAACCGTATTCCCAATATAGAAATGCCTTCAGAGAAAGAACTTAAGAAAAAAGGAAGAGGATTCTACATTGAAAAAGTTGCTATAATAGAAGGGGTTCGGATAAGTGCTGTCACTTGGTTTGATAACAAGCCAGTTTATATGCTTTCAACATATGTAGGAAGCGAACCAGCTACTACAAAACAAAGATATTTTAGAAAAGAGAAAATGTATAAGGAAATAAAGTGCCCTCAGGCTATAACAGTTTACAATCAGCACATGGGAGGTGTTGATTTATTAGATTCTATGCTTGGTTTATATAGAATCCATTTACGGTCCAAAAAATGGTATAAGAAGATTTTTTTTCATATGGTGGATATGTGTGTTGTCAATGCTTGGATTCTGTGGCGAAGGAATAATCCACAATTATATATGGCTCTTTTTGACTTCAAGCAAGCAATCGCCGAACACCTGTGTAAATCTGGAAAACCCGTAATGTCACGGAAAAGAGGCCGCCCTACAAGTCAAGCTGCTGACCAAAGCAGAGATGGAACTCCACTGCGTGGTGGAAGTCATTTAAGTTATGGAAGTCCAGCGCCATCAGAAACACCAACTCGGCCTAAAACAACCACAGCAAAACGAGCTAGAAACCAGGACTATCCCTTGACCCCAAAAAAACGACAAAAATGCTAAGTTTGTCAACTAAAAACCTTCACTAAATGCAGGAAATGTAATGTCTTCTTATGTTACAATGATAAGAGAAATTGTTTGGTTAAATTCCACGAATAAAAGATATTCATGGTTTGGCCTTTAATGCTTAGTGTACCATATATGGACCCTTAATTTTTTGATTGAAATTGTCTTTAGTGCATGATGACCCATATATGGACTCTTTATGTAAAACTATATATATATGTAAAAAAAAAAAAAAACTATGTAAAACTTTTTCTTAAACGTAAATAAATATAAATTAATGTTACACTTTTTTTTTTTCATTGAATTCATAATTCATGCAGTAGAGGGTTAAAATAGTATTTGGTTGCTACCGCTCAGTCTACACAAAGAATTGATATTTAAAATATATATTTCTACTGAATACGTTATTTTTATAACATTATAATTACAATTTAAAAAGAAAATAATTTTATTTTGAAGGAAAATATATGACAAAAACCTTCATTTAAGTACAAAAATTACTTCGATTAAGATATAGGTAAAGTAATATAAAAAGGCACATTAAGATGAATGAATAAACAAATAAGTAAAAAATAATTATATAACAAGAAGTAAATAATTAATAATTAACAAGTAAATTAATACACAATTAAATAAATAAATAAATAACAAAATAAATAAACAAATAAACAAATAATGAAAATAGATCATAAATAATAATTAATAAATCATAAATAATAAATAATAAATAATAAATAATAAATAATAAATAATAAATAATAAATAATAAACAATGAATAATAAATAATAAACAATGAATAATAAATAATAAATAATAAATAATAAATAATAAATAATAAATAATAAATCATAAATAATAAATATAAACAAATAAATGAATACAAACATGAAAATAACTAATAAATAAATAAATATAAGTACAGTCAACAAAAATAAATAAATAAATGAATAAAGTATGGGTTAAACATATATATAACTGAATATAAACGAATAATTAAATAAATAAATTAATCCTTATATTTGTAATTCAACTACCAGAGGGTTATCAGATATATCACA
Source organism: Philhelius pedissequus (assembly GCA_910595825.1). Lineage (NCBI taxonomy): Eukaryota > Metazoa > Arthropoda > Insecta > Diptera > Syrphidae > Philhelius > Philhelius pedissequus. The sequence goes on from OU343162.1 coordinate 47,032,885, forward strand.
TTTAATTAAGAAGCTATCAGTTAATTTTCGAATTCTTCTGCAAATCAATTCAACACGTGCTTGACTATGAAGATCATTAGTTGAATGATGCCGGGGTAGATTAAACATCATTTTTAAAATTTTGTTTTGGCATACTTGGAGTTTTTTAATATTGCAAATTGCACAATTCCCCCACACCTGACATCCATATAACAAAATTGCTTGAAAAACAACCTTGTACATAATAATCTTGTTTTCAATACTTAAATGCGATTTTCTATTTATTAGCGGATATAGCATTAGTTGGTTAGTTAGTTAGTTAAATTGCAATATTGACTTTTTTAACTGTTTTATTAATATGCTCATTAAAGATAAGCCGCTTGTCAACTTTTATTCCTAGATATTGCACATTAGACTCCCATTTAATAGAAGTTCCATTGACTTTCAGCTCGTTACCGGGTAGAAACAATCGCTTTCTTTTTCTGGTGAAAAAGATTGATTTTATCTTTCCATCATTTAGCTTAATTTTCCATTTGTGATAATATCGCATTAAAATTTCAAGCGCATGTTGAAGATTGGTCTCAATATTAAGACCAAACTCATGCGAAGAGATTATGCAGGTGTCATCTGCATAAATCCCTGTTTCACAAAATGGTAGCTGTGGAAAATCAGACGTGTAGACATTATATAAAACAGGACCAATAACTGAACCTTGAGGGACACCATACTGTATGTTAACTAAGACAGATTTACTTTTATTAACATACACTTGGAAACATCGACCATGTAAGAAACTTTGTAGGTATTTATTTTTTAAAAGATCGAAAAACGTTTTATTATTAATTATTATTAAGTCTCATTAACACTTTTAGGTAACATTTGCAGAAAAAAAAATAATTTAAATCGGTTCAAAGTGGCTCTATGGGAAGTACCGTTAGTAAATACGCAAAATAATATATTGTTATGCTTAAAAGTGGACTGTACTAATTTGAGAACACACACATTTTTTTATAAACAAATCTTGAAGCCGTTTTCGAGAAATGCATTTTTTTCTTAACGGATTTTTTAACATTTGTATGGGAGGTACCGTTGTTTTTTATTTTAGGAGTACAGTTTTTTTAACTGTTCAAGATAATGACAAAAAACCCCAAGTTCGAAATTTCGAAAAAATCGATTAAGTGGTTTTCGAAATTATGAGTTTAAAAAAAAAGTTAATTTTTTTTTTGAAAATTTGAAATTTTTTTGAAAAATGTTAGTTTAAATAAAAAATGTGAAACAAATTAAATCAATTGTTTTTCAGAAAATCGATAACAAAAATGGTATGCATTGCTATGTAGATGTACCAAAAATAATATTTTTTTTCCAAAACAAAAAAAATGTTTAGCTTCAATAAGAACGGATTTTTTTTATAAAAATCGTTGGAGCCGTTTTTGAGAAAAATAAGGTTTTTATTTTGAGCTAAATAAAAATTATGGGAACTACTGTTATTTGTCGTCTTAAAAAAATGAAAGAAAACGTATGGGCTACCGAAAAAACAATATCTAACAAGTTTGAAGCAAACCCATCCAACTGTTTAGGCTGCAGACTCGTGGACAGACAGACAGACGGAATTGGGGGACCCACTTGTTTGGTTTTCTCTATGATCCTATGCACGAATCAATAACTTGCCTTATATTACAATATCTTAAATAAATTTATTGTTAGGTTAAAAATTTGCGGGAATGTTTCACGCAATATTTCGTTTATTAAATTTTTATGAAGTGCTAAAACGTCAAGTTGTCGAAGAGAAGAAGTTGTATACCAAACTTTAAGTTCATTTCTTAAAGATTTAAAATCAAAAAACCCAGGGAAAATTTATTAGGGAGGAAATTTTTTGATCTGTATTGGAAACTGCGAAATTATTATTATTAAGCAAATCTAAAAAAAAATAAATTTGTGAAAGTTTTATATCTTGTATTTAATTGGGATATAATATTGTCTTTTATTTTTACAAAACGACGTTAATAACGTGTTTTGGAATCAATTTCGAGGAATCCTCGTTTTCGTGGTTTTTCCGCGCAATCGCTTATGCTTTCCAAAATGGATTCAAATTTATTAAGAAAGTCAGAACTGTAACAATACTCAAAACTCAAAACTTTCGATTTCTCTTTTTGCAAATTCAACATCCGTTTGCTTATTTTGAACTACAGTAAAACCTGTCAAATTGGACCACTCTTGGAATCGATGGAAAGTGGTCCAATAAGGAGGTCGTCCTATTGTAGAGGTTCATTTTAAATTGGACCGGTCCACTTAAAAACGTTTTTCCCTCATGCATACATGCCTGTTAAGAGTATACCTATGTTTATGTACGAGTACATACAAATTTGACTGCCAGTGCATATACCACCTATAAATTCCAAGAAAATATACAATCAATAAGATTTGTTGCTAAAGCCAGTCCTTTTGGTTGGAGAGTTTCACCAGAAATTGGCACATTCTTTTATCTAGCTAAGCAAATTGAATGTTAAGACATCAATTTCGCAAAAGATACAAATAATTGCATACGTTTTGTTTTCAATCCATTTGATGTCCTCGTTCGCGCTCAATCAAAATTCTTTGGATTTGAGATTTGCTGTAATTAAATTTCTTTGCAAGATCTCTCTTATTAAATTTACCGATAATAGATCCTAACGAAGTTAACAGTGATCAAATAAATGAAGCCGATGAAAGATTCACATCTGTTGTATTCGAAAGCGTAGCGCAATCTGTTTAAAAAAAAATGCGTTTTAATGAAAACACAAATACACTTCCAGTCAACATTGTCCAACTTATTAAAAAGAGGAATAGATATACATAGGTCCTTGTGGATGAGAACCAGGGATGAATTTTATATAACAGAAACTAAAGTTCTTAATTGTTTGATTAAAGCCTTTATCCAAGAACACAAAAATAAATCATGGAATTCAGAGCTTCAAACGTTAGATAAAGCTAGTAAACCATTTTGGAACCTAGTAAAAATAGTAAAGAAAAGAAACATTCAAATTCCGGCTTTAAAAGATGGAAATTCTGTACTGTTGACAAGCATAGAAAAAGCGAATGCTTTAGCACAGGAATTTTCTAAAAATCATCTATTAGGCAACAGCATAATTAACAGTGGCCATATTGAAACGACTGTAGAACAATCGATGGCATTTGTAGGTTCTCAACAAATTCATGTTGATAACGATATAATTACAGTGCAGGATGTTAAAGATATACTAAGTAGTCTAAAAACTTCCAAGAGCCCAGGATTCGATGGCATGAAGAATATAATCTTAAAAATCTTCCCAAAACAGGAGTGAAATTTTTACAAGTTCTTTTTACTGCTTGTTTTGAAGCTGCTTATTTCCCAAAGCAATGGAAAACAGCAAAAATAATTCCTATTCAAAAACCTGGGATGGATCCTTCTACAACTTCTAGTTATAGACCCATAAGTTTACTTAGTTCTCTGCGTAAATGTTTTGAGAAACGTATAAAAAATAAAATTCTTAAGCATGTAAACACGCATGATATTCTTCCAGCTGAACAATTTGGGCTTAGAAGTTGTCATAGTACAGTGCATCAAGTAAATCGGATAACAAATGATATTAAAAGTGATCTTGCATTAGGGAAAAGCATTGGTCTGGTCCTATTAGATGTCGAGAAGGCATTTGATACGGTATGGCATAGCGGCCTGATACATAAACTATTAGTTCTTAATTTTCCACTTTATATTATTAAAATCATTATTTCCTTTTTGTCTGAAAGGTTTTTTTAAAGTTTCAGTCAATAATTGCTTCTCCAATCTTTATGAAATCCCAGTTCTTGGTCCCATTTTATATACACATATGATTTCCCGAGATTTACAAATTGCAAATCAGCTATTTTTGCGGATGATACATGCTTGTATTCATCAGATTCAGTTGGTTTTAACATTGAAATCAATTTGCAATCTGCGCTTAACGCTGTGGAAAGGTATTTTAAAGATTGGAAAATTAAAATAAATGCTAGGAAAACTCAAGCTGTCTTTTTCACAAGAAAAAGAAAAGCTTGTTTCTTACCCAATAACATGCTACAAATTACTGGCATACCGACAGAGTGGAAATCTAGAGCTAAGTATTTAGGAGTTCGCTTAGACAAAACACTTACTTTTGGACTTCATATAGAAGATACAATCAACAAGATCAACTTGGCTTTAAAAATTCTATATCCATTTATAAACCGAAACTCAAAGCTCAGTACAGAAAACAAGCTTATAATATTTAAAGTCATTTTTCAAAGCATTATGTTCTATGGATCACCTGTTTGGGGTAAATGTGCCAACAACCATATTCTGCTATTACAAAGAACCCAAAATAAAATACTTAAAATGATGATAAATCTATCATGGCACTATTCAACGGAAGACCTTCACGTATTGGCCAACATCGAAAAAGTTTCATTTAGAATTACAAATTTATTTGAGTGATATAAAGCATTATGTACCCTATCCGCAAACTACTTAATCTCAAATTTGGCTATTTAAAAAATAAAAATACAAACAAAAAAAAAATAAAAAAAAAATACTCGTACATTAAACATAAAAATGAAAAAAAAAATGGTTACATATAAAGATATTTGTTATTTATTTATTTTATATATATATATTTATTTGTTTATTTATTATTTATTTATTTTGTATTAGCTTATACATTTGTTACAAACTTATTTATTTCTTATTGTTCTTTGTTATTTAATTATTTATTTCTTATTTATCATTTTATATAAATTGTTTATTATTTACTTTTGTTACTAAATTATTTATTTTTCATTGTTCCCTGTTATTTATATATTTATTTTTAATGATATTATCGTTAGCGTTATTATTTTGTTAATATTTATTTATTTATTTATTAATTAATTTATTTTCTTATTCGTTTGTCTACATTATTGTTATCTTATAAGTTATAAGTTATTATTATTTTTTTTTTTTAATCACTTGTAAATCATATTTGAGATAGGTATTTTTCGGTGCCTACTAGCCCCCCATTCTCTCCAATCTTGGAAACATGTTTCTGACCATTTGAAGAAGGCTTTTCTTGTAGCTTTTCCTTCGATACATCATTTCAGCAAACTGTGATAATTGCTTTAAAAATGTTATTGTTTTCAGAAGTAAAGTAGAGTTATACTAAATCTCTGTAAATTGTGCAATATAGTTTTAAGTAAGGAAAAATGTATAAATTTGTGCTACAATAAAAATATACAATACAATCTCTCTGAGACAAATTTGCATCTTTAAAACACTACTTAATAACTTCAACCTTATTTCCCAGATCAAGCTACTTTTACTATTTTTTTTTTAGCTTAGTAGCTCTATTGAAAACCAAAACAAATCAATTGCACTGACTGACCTGAAACCTCTGACTATAAACAATATAAAACAATCAATTTGTTTCATTTGTCAACTAACGAAAGCTTAAAATTACAGACTTATTGGGGAATCGCCTGGCGGCGGCGGCGGTACCTACAAGAAAAGTAAAAATTGTATGCATACATATTTCGTATTTCTTTCGCTTGGCCCAATTAGACAGAATACTTAAGCAACGCATGCCATTTTAGTGGTCCAAGGTCTGATTAGCAGGTGCCCCGATTATGAGGCGTAATTCGTATGAAAAATAGCAGGTATTTCATAAGGTACGGTCCGAGTATTGGGTGGTCCGATTATAGAGTGTCCCGATTAGCAAGTTTTACTGTAATTGAAAAGAAAGTCAATCTTAGCAATTTCAGAAAGAGTATTAAGAAAAAAACAAAAATCTATTGCCTCTAATATAATTAGACAACCTGTCGGCAATAGAAAGCGAGTCAGTGTCTCATTCACTAGGGTTGTCTAATATACTAATAAAAGTTAAAATAATTATATCTAATCTACAATTTAAAACGGCGTTTATTATCCGCGAATGATAATACCAGCGAGAGTTTCCGATACCCCAGGCTTTCGTCGGTTGGCTATTTGTTTTAAAAGCTTTGAACGTATAGTTGATTTGTTAAACAAAAAACGGACAATAGTATTAATAGTTACATAGGAAATATTTTAATTCCGATATATTTTCAAGTATATTACAATTGATAGAATTGAAAAAGTTGAGAAGCATTTAACAAGATATGCATTTTATAAGCCTAATTGGAGGATTACTAGGCCTTCCTATTATAGTAGATATTTACTTATTGGTATGCATTCCCTTTATGATCGTCAGGCTTATTTTTCAGTTATGTTTTTAAGAGATATAGTAACTTTTCATATTAATTGTCCATCTTTATTAACATTAGTTTTTTGTGGTAACGCACCCTCTAGAACTATACACTATCGGTTTCAATTTTATAAGCAGTTTCATAGTACAAATTATGGCCGTAATGAACCAATAACGCGTTGCACTACAATAGTGAATTTAATTTGCAATAGGATTGATTTCAATCTTGATGTTTCGAGAGATATATTTAAAAAATATTTGTTAAATAATATTAACACTATAACTTCCTAATAACTATAAAGAATTAATCTTTTTTTGTCAATAAATTTATATTTATTAATTTATAAATTATAAATAATAATATCAATTATAGTAACATTTACTTAATTTATTTAATTATATAAGCATATAACCCCCAACAATTATATTATTTAGTATCTAGTCTATAAAGATTGTAATCTGATTGATGAAAGAAACTAAACTAAACTAAACCAAAAGCATCAAGGACTTTCTTTTTAACACCACCCACTTCCTCAGACATAACTGCCGCTCCATCGTGAGATTGCCCAATTAGTTTGTCCTTGCAGGAAAATTTATCAAGTATATTAAAAGCTCACCCGCGTTGCGAGACCCACTAACGTCAAAATAACCAAGAAACCTTTATTCAATATCATTTTCCGATAGGTACCGTAGAACATCATTCCAAACACTTGGAGAGTTGGAAAAAAAGAGGACAATGAAAACAAAACATTTTATTTAATTTACAGCTCCCTGTCAAACAAGTATGCTTTTCTTACAACTTTTCTAAATAAAACTAAGCTGATTAAAATTATTTGACTCCTTTAATAGAAAATCTGCTAAACATCATTGTACAACTATTAAAGCCATATTCACTAAAACTTACTCCCCAAAATTTTTCATACTTTCAACACTTTTAATTTGAATGTTTCAAATCTAAATGTTCAATTTTTGCAAAATTCATAACAAACATAACATCAATTGCACTATGTTCTAGTTGTTAACTGAATTTTTGAAATAAGCTTAAACCTCATTTATACTTTCTGAATACATTTGGGCCAGTTGTGCCACATTATTGAAATCACAGTTATTTTCTTCACATTCTGCCAAAAATAAATAAAATATAATATCAATGTTAGTGAATAGTGGAGTGGCAACCTTAAACTTTAAGATACAGGATTCAGCCCAAATGGGAGATACATATGATTACATTCAAAAAATATGTAAGAAGGAACCGGTTTGTTTTTTCTGCTATACCAATTTTTGATTTGAATGATTTTTTTTTTACAAGCAGAATGTAAAAACCTACTACAACTATTGTAAAGGGTTATCCATTTTGCGGTTTCAAAAGTATAGGGCTAGAATTCGACATCTGTCAAACTAAGTTGTTAAGCCAATTTTTTTTCAGTTGAAAGTCATGACATTTGCGAAAATGGATCGCTTAACTATCGCACAACGCATAAAAATTGTTAAAACCTACTACAAAAATGGTGATTCTGCCACAGCCATATATCGTGCTTAAAGATGAGATTATGGTTTACATAATCGTCCAACTACGCAAGCAATTGGCAAAATTGTGAAGACATTTGAAGAAACTGGATTGATTACAGATATTGTAAGGCCTGTGCAGCATCGTTTCGCTCGTACCACTGAAAATATCGCTGCTGTAAGTGAAAGCGTTGCCGAAGACCCGAATGTGTGGATTCCTCGTCGTTATCAGGAACTAGGACTGTCTTACGGCACATTATGGCGTATTTTGCACTTGGACCTACACCTACATCCATATAAAGTCCAGCTCACACAACAACTGAAGCCAACTGACCATTCACAACGTCGTAGATATGTCGAATGTATGCTTGAATAACAGGCGGTGGACGTCGATTTTTCGAACAAAATTTTCTTCAGCGCTGAAGCATATTTCTCACTCGGTGGGTATGTTAATAAACAAAATTGTCGTATTTGGGGTTCTGAGAATCCACAAGTAATTGAAAAGAGGCCATTACATCCACAAAAAGTCACTGTTTGGAGCGCTCTTTGGTCCGGAAGTGTGATTGGACATTACTTCTTCGAAAACGATGATGGAACGACTGTCACCGTCAATTCGGAGCGTTATGGTCATATGATAACCGACTTTTTTTTGCCTGCTATTGAAGAATACGACTTGGAGAATAAGTGGTTTCAACAATACGGTGCCACTTGCCACACAACTCGAGCGAAAATTTCTTTATTGCTAGACACTTTTCTTGACCGCGTTATTTCTCGTCGTGGCGATATCAAATGGCCATACCATGATCATGCGATTTGGTACCGCTGGAATTTTTTTTGTGGGGCTACGCGAAAGACCGTATTCATGCAGATAAGCCATTAACTTATGAGCACTTGAAAACGAATATTCGTCAAGTTATGGCTGAGATACCGCCCAATATGTGTCAAAAAGTGTTCGAAAATTACCTCAAAAGAATAGATGCTTGCAACAATTCGAGTGGTGGTCATTTAAATGATGTTGTGTTTCACACATAATGTCAACGTTCAAACTTTATAATAAAAAAGAAATATCATGAAAAAAAATATTTTATGTGTTTTATTTACGTTTACTTTGAAACCGCAAAATGGATAACCCTTTATATACTCATTTACAGAATAATTAGCATATGAGTGATACATCCAAGTTCACCAAAAAAAAATGTCGTTGAACATCGCCTTATTTTCTGCCATAAGAAAACATTGAACAGAGAAGTATCAAACGCAGTGAACAGTATATGAGAGGAGGGCAAATAGTCCGGTCAATATAGACATTTAAAATCTATTCCCGGAAAGCCAAATATTTGTGGAGAGCTGGGGTTTACCATTACAAATAAAGTTTTAAAAATCCCCCTTGATCCTATGTATGCTACAAAAGTTATTCGGGGTCAAAGGTCAAAATTTGAGGTTTTTTGGATTTTTCTCGAAAACGGTAAGTTTTCTCAAAAAGACTTCAACCCAAAGTTGTAGATCTCTACAAAAATGGTCCTAATGATTTTTTTCCTAAGAGTTATCATTCCGTTAAATATCGTGACGACTAAGAGAAAACAAGAGAAACTTTATAACCCGGTTTGTTTCTGGTATAGTCTTATTTGCTTAAGAGTGAGTTGAAAAGCAAACATGAGTATAGAGAAGCACTGAAAGAAGAGTAGTTGGTATAGTAATGTTGACAGCAGCGTGTGCTGGTGTAGGGTTAAGCTAGATTCATGTTGTCAGAAGCTTAAGTTGTCAAAGATGAGATTTTCAAAAGGTAAGACGCAAGGAATCAAGTTATATGGAGGCTTCGCGCGTGGTAGGTAACTACCTATTAAGTCATTTTGAAAACCAAAATTTTGAAAGAAGAATTTTGGAAGCAGTTTTTCCACAAGCATACATTTTGATCAATAAAAAAACTTAGAAAAAAAGCTAATATGGAAACATATAATTAAGTGTTGGGTTGAGTTACATTATTTTGATATAGAAAAAAACGGAGGAAATGCTGTAAGTTGGGATGGACACTTTTGGGCATACATAATTTATGCTATTCAAATACCTAACTTCCAATCAAATACTTTACCTCAATGTTACCCACGAGTATTTTATGCAATTTTATTTGAAATAAAAGAATTTATAACATTTCTTAATGAAGTAAGCTCCACTCTAACTCTTGCCTGCTTACCATACTCAGGGAAGTTGGGTATAATCGAAATAATATCAAGGTACGAGGTAAATATGTTCTCAAACTTGAAAATTTTAACAGCTGCAAAAAACTGGGTAAGGAAATTCATAAATCATAAATTAGAAAATCTCTCTCTGTTTCCGCCAAAAAAATAACCAACAAAAACATCTGGCTTACTCCCCATTAAGGATTTCCATTTACATACTTAACAAAAAGTAGGTAGGTAGGTAGTATAGCTACTCTTTAACTGTTTATTTGTATTATCCGTCAAAACAAATCTTAAAACCCACCTAAATTCTTTTTCTTATTTGAACCAACCGAAATGACAACTACTGTTCTTTATAAAGAAAAAAAAGATAAACATTTATCATCTTCCCTTATTCAGCACTCATCAATCCAAATTCATTTTCTTTATTCACATCCGCCCTAACGAACAAAAAAAAATCAAGTTAAATTGAGCAAAACTTTTATGTTCATCATCCCTTAGATATTATAATAATACCTTTATACTTATGTGTGTGTGTTTTGCTACCGTTACCTACCATCTTCATGACAAAAGTTCATTTCAATTGTTTCCTTTCCCTCTCCGTTGACAAAAAAAAACATGTTAGCGCTTTGTTGCAAAAGGACAAATCCAAACATACCTACACTAGCTCTGAACTATATGAAAAGACCTACATCAACAACATTTAAGATGACGGTGATGAAGAAGGCGACCGACGACGATGATGATGATGACGATGACGATAAGAGGACGGCTGAAACGTGGCAAAGAGGAACACTTTTGATTTTCAATGCCAAGAAAAAAAATTAAATAAATCCTTAAACTCACATCAGGATAAAGTCCTATATCGCAGTTGGTAGATAGTTTGAAGTTGGATTAATGCAATCTTCACCAATGACCGCAATAATTTTCAAAGATGTTCTCCACCAGCTAGAGGTGTCATACAAACAGCCATTCAACGAAGACCCTGCCTTTAACAACCAATTATCATTTTTCTTTTTTTTTTTTTTTTTCAAAAAAAAGAGAGCACCGAAAAAATTCGGTCACCACAATATGTGTGTGAAATGCATGACTTGGAAGATGGTACATGGCACATGGCACATAACACCAAAATCCATCTCATTCAAGAAAAATATTCAACCCCCTTATTTCCAAAAGCTTGAAATTTTCCCCATTGGAAAATGTCCCAAAAAGCTCACTTTCACTTCGTACCTTTCTATACAGGGTGACTCGAATTCTTAGCTATTGCGCAACTCTCTCTTTAGTCTCTTTTTCATTGTTTCCAGACTCCGACAACGACCAGAGAATAACTTACAGATAACTTGGCAGGGTTATGGACAAATTGGGAACAAGTTCAATACGATACATTCGTTTGGTCTTTGGTTAGTTTAGTCAAAGGTACCGTTACAGACAGTTTACTTGTTTTTGGTCAAAAAAAAAATAAAAAAAAGAAAACGAAAAGAAACGGCGGTGGCGGCTAAATTGCGTAACGTTCTTCCACGTATCCTAGTCTGCAACAACTCAAAATAATTTATGAGTTAAACCTTAATAGTATATACGTGCGCGTATAGTAGTGTTCCATCCATTAATCTTAAACCCCATAACCCTTAAGTTTGAAGTTGAAGATTAAATACTAAGTCGCGTAATTGTTTATGATGGGTAATAATGTGGATACTTCTCAGCAAATACCACTGATAAACTCAGATTTAGATATATAATTTATCTTCGATAGACTCGCGTGTCCTTTTTGATCCTGTCAAAAACCGCACTTTGATGTTCTGTTGTATAGGATTAAAACACGCATCACTATAATACGAAATTCAACTGAACAAGGATTTGCTGCGGTAATCTGTGTAATTATATTTGTTGTACCTATGTGTTGATCTAGAGAAGGGTGGGACTCATCCTCGCATATATACGAAAACCAGACCTGGACCACTCTGATCCAGGTCCTTCTCGGGACGTGTGTCACTGTTAATTACGTGTACCAACCAACCCACCTACCTACCAACCTTTTGCAGTTGAATCGGCTTTATGTAAATGTGGACAAGGGTTGTGGCTGCGGGTTTGCGGGAATAGCTTCGTGTTTGCTTATTTCCGTTTCGTGAATGTCAACGTTGCTCGTCGTTTAATCGTATGGTCGTTGTCGGTCCTCTGTTATCAGTGAAACGTGGGAATTAAAAGGAAGCCCAATTTTGTATGTTACCTGATATTCTTTTTGAAGTGTATGTATATGTACATCCATAGATGTGTGGAATGTGGATACAATAAATGTTTGTAAATAAATCAACATGATGTCCATATGACCATCCAACCAAATTCGACCTTACCCATATTTGTTTGTCAACCAATATTCATCTAGTTGCACGAAAGTCGTTACATTCCTACTTCACTTCCTCATCATCATCATAGCTACTAACTGACTTGATCAGGAAGCCTATGTGTGTGTTCTTTCCTGTTGTGTCCTAGATTCAAGAGAACCGCCCGATTGTTGTCATACGAATATATATCTACTCGTAGGTACATCAATGATAATGATAACGCTCTGATGTCCTCATGATGCTGGCACACTCCGACTCATGTAATAAAACTTCATCTTGTCTGTGTGTAAGTGTTCTATAAAGGTTGCTGGATAGTGTCGGTTTTCGGTATTTTATTCCATTTCCTTTATCAACGAAAAAAAAACCCTGTGATTTTCGAAGGATATTATACACTAAAGCCGAAGGATATCAAGTTTATTTTATTTTGTGCTTCCGTGGTTGATCCTTTTTGTTGGCCCCACAATCGTATAACCAGTGTTTGTGTGCGTATTTTTGTGTCGAATAAAAATGTTATATACGAATAAGAAGTGTCAAGAAGAAATAAGAAAATAATAAATATTTAATTTTGTCAAGTGGAAAAAAAAAAATACAAAAAAAAAATGCAAATCTAAATATACTTTGCTATACCTTTGGATACAAATACGAATATATATTAAAACATATCTCTGCTCTACGGGTAGACAGCTTGATTATTTTATTGAAATCTAACTCATCCAGTCGGTCGACATTCTTTACCCAATTTTTCATCAACAGAAGCTTAGCATTTGGCAAATAGGTGAGTGATTTAGAAAAAAAAAAATGATTCATAAATATCTTCGCAAGGAGGACAAGGACGCGATAATTATATATTTGAAGGGCGTTTTCATGCCTGGACAAAAAAATATAATTTTGTCGGAATTGGATTTTTTTTAAAATTATATAGAAAGTTATGAATTGTTGATGTACCATCATCAAGGTTAAGGACAATACTTGCTTAGTTGGTATGACATTTGTTTTATTTTGCCGAATAGAAGTTAACAAAGTGAAATGAGACACTTAAAGAAGTACATCAGTAATAACCTTGTAAATGCTCAGAGCAAGTGTAGTCTTCAAAATGAACCTGGGAATTCAACAGCTTGCAATTAAACTCATTAAATTCATAAACTAATGGGATTTAAATCAACAAAATTCAATTGAATTAATTAAGTAGGTAATCGATGTCACGAAATCAAATTTGACGTTCTTATAAAACTCTGAACAGTTTTGTGGTATGAAAAACAAAAATTCACTCGAATGTAGCTCAGACTCAGCTCAGGTGGATTTCCTGAACATAGAAGACACTCGTAACAATATCTAAGTACCTGTACTCGCTTCTGCACTGTGATGACAAAAAGGAGATGGAGTGCTTGGTGAACTGATTAATCAAATGCTGATAAGCAGGGTAACGAATTCAAAATTGGGTAGTTTCTCTGCAAAAAGATTTCACAGTAGAGATACACCGCAGGGTGATGTTCTATCTCCTCTTCTCTGCAATCTGGTAGCAAATGAGCTGCTGATTGATCGAAGAACTACAGAATGGTCGCTTATGCGGACGACGTTGCCGCATCAGGAAAGTATCCCAAAGTCTTTAAAGAACCACTACAAACCACTAAGCTAACAAATTGGGCTTAAAGGGGTAGGAGAAAAACCTTATAAGACCGAACTTATTTTCAAGGAAATACCAAATTCCTCACGTAGACCCACCTACTACCAAATGTACTCCAGTACTCCACTGAGTGCTGCCGTCCGGTGATTTTGAAGAAACAGGAGATTTCCAGTTCATTCATTCATTTCCTGAAAAAACAGGAGATTACGGTTTACATAAAACCACATATTACGGCGGATGTATCGAACGTTTAATTGAACTTAAAATTCCTTAGTGGACCTTAGGCCAGTATTATCAAAAACGCCCTTTAATTAATTTTATTTTAAATCACTTAAAATCAAATATCATTGATATTAAGAAGTTACATAAACTTTAGGAAGCTTATTATAAGTAATAAAATGTTCCATGAAGAAGCTTATAATTACAATAGTAAGACAAATCGGAAAAAATCGCAGAATTGAGGAAAAAATGTCGTGGAAAGAGGAAAGAGTAGATTTGAATTTTTTTTCGAGCGAAAAAACTGTAGTCTACTGTCGTAACAGAAAAAACGGCAACACTGACTACACTAGCTTTATCTGATGAACCAAAATACTTGGGTCCTATTTTGGGTAAAAAATTAATTTCGAAAACTACCTTAGAAGAAAGAGTTAAAACACCCACAATTGCACTTGGCGCTGTGTATAATATATAGTATATAATCAGACGAATTTTTACCTATGGCGTAACAGTATGGTGGACCGCTCTAGAATATGCTGCAAATTGTGACAAGCTGAACAAAGCCCAACGATCCACTTCAATGTGTATAAACGGATTATTAAGAATGACGTCCTCTGCCGTCCTAGACGTTCTTCTCCGTCTGCTGCCCCTCGATATTTATTTGCAGCAATCAGACGGCAGAGAGCACAGCCACCCGCCTAAAAGCTTCTTCACAATGGTTCAATAATGATATTGGTCATTCTATTATTCTGAACTTATTCAGAACACTTCCAAGTCACATTGATTACACCATCCCTAAGCTAGAATTCGGCAAAAACTTCCAAGTCACCATTCCTCCAAGATCTGCCTAGGAGGACTTCAGCTCCTTGGAAGATGATGCTATCCATTTTTATTCTGATGGATCAAAAACTGATGATGGTATTGGTGAGGGTGTGTACTCAAACAGACTAAAATTAAGTCTCCCTTTCCGTCTTCCTAATCATTGTAGCGTATTCCAAGCGGAAATTATGGCAATTAGAGAAGTCTTTTCCTGGCCCAAAGAAAACGCGATATCAACTACTGATATCCGTATCTTTTTAGATAGTCAGGAGGCTATTCAATCTCTGGAATCGTACTCTACAAACTTTATAACTGCTCTCGACTTACGTTCATCTCTCATGGAGATGGCGTAGCGGTTCAATGTTTACTTATGTTGGGTGCCAGGGCACAGGGATATTCCATGGAATTGTAAGGCTGATGAAGTGGAATGACACTAGCTTAAGTTAATGCTGAAACAATATGCTTTAGAATGGACAAACGTAAGATGGAAAAATATAACCACCTGTCTGACAAAAAAACAGTTTTGGTCCAAACTTGAATTGAAAGGCTCCAAGTGTTTGATGACCTTAAGTAGATTGCACGGCACTCCGTAATTGATGGTATAACACTGCCTTATAGACGTGAACGCAATGAGGCTTGGCGTTTATTTAAATGATTTTTGTAGAAGCTGCATGTTAGAAGAATCGTTTGAAACTATTTGTCCTCTTCAGTTTCAGTTTCAGTTTATTGATTAAGAATAATACTTCTTAAGTTAGTATAAGGCTTAAAATGTATCTATGTACATAACCTGCTCTATCTCAGAGACAAAAGCTCCATCTTGGAGACTTTTGCTTCGAGGATTTCATAAAATAGACATCCATAGCCCCTTACTCTTCATTAGGGGCTTCAAATGGTTCAACGAATAGTTAGATTATTAATTGACCTACTACGGTCTAAGTCAATCTAACCCTAACCTACTTAAGACGTCAGAGTAACAAAAAGATTATAACGTTATTATGGTCCAGAATTTTTAGGACACATTGCCTTCTGACGTTACGCTTGACGGGTACGTCACTCCCGTCAAATTTATTAAAAAGTAGATCAGAACTGGTTTTTTTTAGGTAAAACTTGTTTAAAGGGCAACTGGGTGGTATTTTAAAATAAATATATCGTCAACTATCAATCAAACCAATATAAACCCTGAAATTCCCTTGAATGTGTATTATGATTTGGCAGGATCCTAAATGTTCAATTTTGTTTTATTGCTACGGCAAAATGTCACATTTGGTTATGTCTTATCACATGGAACAAATCTTGTTGACTCATATTGACATGATGAAGGTTATCGAAGTACTGTCAGTACTTTAAAAATTTGTTATTGATTTATCAATATTGATAAAATTTGAAATTTTTAAATGTTTATTTCAACAACCGAATGACAAGAATGATGCTGACGTACGTTAATTACAAGAAAAGTGATATTTATCAATAAATATTTGATCTTTTTTTTTGTCTATACATTGAGTTTAAAAATTAAATAACATATAAAATCCACTAATTAATACCTTTGGATTGTAAGCTTTTTACCCAAATTTTTCCACTCAAAGGATTTTATTGACAATTCATTTATGAAACAAAATGGTTAAATTGAGAAAGAAAAATAAATGAAACCTGTTTTTAATCGTTCTTTCTTTTTATTCTGTTCTTGAAAGCCATTTAAATATTTTAATATTTCCAAGTCAGCAAACAAAATGGTTAGTGGAAAAGAACATGGGATGCAAAGTTTCAGACTGACTGAGTTTAATTTGACAAAGAAAAACATTACGGACTTATCATTGGTTGCCTGGTATATAACCAGGACTTCTTTTGGTAGAAAAAGGGATGATCGCAATGCCCTGTTTTATTTTATATGTTGCTCATATTGTTCCTTTCAAACTATACGGGTTCATCTAAGTGATTAGGTTCAACTCGAATCGAGTTTAAAATTGACAAAGCAGTACAGTATAGCAGAAATGAACTAATACCTAAAGATACGAGTAGACGAGAAAGCACATTACTACTATTTGCAAGATTGTAAAGTCTTAAATTCTTAATTTTGTTTGCACAAACAAATAATAATCATTGACCTAAAAAGGGAGAAAACCTGAAAACTTAGTCGAAGAGAAGATTTGCAAATGCAAATTTGTCGGATATGGTATGGATTAATGCTTGTAAAAATGGGTTTCCAGCCAAGACAACCTACCTCTTTCAGGGTTCCAAGGATCTTACTTTCTTGTTTTGGTTATCTATCCCACTAAACCGAACGCCGTTCATCATTCGCTATGCAGGCGCTATAATGTAAACAGCTATTGTGTAATTTCTTTTAAATGCCGACAACTAATTCTGACATTAATGCATAGCTAATTGCTTATTTTTTAAATATTTGTTTTTATTTTTATTTTGACAAAGTGGCAATTTTTATAGAGATTTTGTATTGTGGATTAGGTACTTTTTTGGGGCATGGGTTCTTCACGACAAATGTTGTAAGCTGGACCTTACATTGAAATTTTAAATAAAGTCACATAATTTTTCTTAAATTTAATTATTAAAAAAAAAATACTTTCACAAAATTCTAATTCAAATTCTAGAAATGTGAATTTAAAAGAAAAATGAATTTAGATTAAAAAATCGGATCTTTTCAAAAAATCATACAAATAATAACTCTGAAGAATACGTGCGACTATGTAATTTAATCAAAATCAAATCTAATTTTTGAATATTTTATAAAGTAATTTTTTTTTTAAATAATTTCCACAAATTTGAAAATTTCTTTTTAAAAATTAAAAAAAAAAAAACAAAAATTGGAACAAATCACAAAATTTGTTGAAAAACTTTGGCAGACTTGCTTTCTAAAAATTTTATTTAATGCATAATAAGCGTAACGGATACAATTGTTGGCACCCTTAAGGATTTTTCAATTTTAAATGCGCGTAATTTTCGCACTTAAAAAGTTAAAAAATATGAAAAATATACTAAATTTTAATATAGAATTTTCTTTGTTTATTTATGTTTAATTCTTTTTATTTGCTTATTAAAAAAGAGGTAAAAATAGGATATTAAGAGAAGCTTGCCAAAAACTACAATTATTAGCATCCGACTACAATTATCGGCACCCCAAAAATGTACAATTATTGGCACCTATGAACTAAAGGAAAACAATATTTTGTTTTTAGTCTTTTTTATTTATAAAATTTGTGGTTCATTTCAATTTCAGTAAAAAAAACATAAACATTTACCGCTTCTTCCGGGTTGTAAAGCATACAAATAAATAATAGATATTAAGTAAACAATAAGTTAAATATGAAAAAAAATAAATAAAAAGTCTACTACAAAAATAAATTAGTCCATACCGATCACATAATATTATATAAGTTGAAATAAAAACTTAAGATCTGTTTATTTTTAGAAATACATAGAAAACTGATAAAACTTGAAAGAATGTGAAATTTTAGTTTTTCTATTTTAACATTTTATATGATATTCTCTTATATATTTTGCACACATATTAAACTACATATATCAGTTCCAACTGCTTTGGTCATTGTATATTTTGTACAGGAAAATCATATCTGTCAACTACGAATTGTATTTTCTCCGATTTCTTCGAATGCGTTCGCAACTAAGTTCCTGATATGTTTTCCACTCCTCAGGCTTGTGTAAGAAATAAAATTTTCTTGGCTGAAAATTCTTTGTACATTTCAAGCAACATCTGCTTTTCTAAACCATCTAAACCATTTTTTTTTTTGTGGTATTGCCTAGCTACTGGAAGGGTGCTCTCTTTTGTTACTTTGCTTTAGAAATTCCTTGACAGCAATAAGAACATCTTCTTTTCGAAAATCATTTTTCTTGAGAAATTTTTAGCCATTCAACACTGCTCAATTCTTCTTTCTCAGTTAAAACGGTTGCGGGTCGTGGACGTTCTTTTGAAATTGTTTTGCTCAATTGGAACTGAAGAGTAGAACGCAGTATTTTGTGGTATCTAGAAGCTGTTTTTTTTAGATATACATATGTCCATTTTTTATGGCCAATAGATCTTCTTGAACAACTCTTTCTTTGTATGTTTTTTTTTTGTTTTCGGCATTTTTTCAAACTTAAAAAATAATGGTTAAATGGTATAGTTATTGACAGACTTGAAAGTATATTTATTGGAAGTGCCAATAATTAAAGTTCCATAGAACTAGTTATTGGCACCCGAATGTCAATAATTGGAACCCCTTCTTTATTTGAACCAATTATTGTCACACTTTTAATTAAAAAAATAGCAATTAATTTTTTAAAAAATAGTTAAATACGAATAATTTATTATTATCTGATATTAAAAAACTTATTTTTTATATATAATATTCATATATGGTGCCAATGATTGTAATCGGTACGCTATCTAAAATGTTGATTGAAATTCTTTTATTAAGTTTTTAAAAATTGTTATTATTGAATTTTTAAAAATAATTTTATATAAACTACCTTATATAGCTAGTTAACTTATGATAAAATGTGAATTTTATTTTTTCAAAAATACATAACAATATTTTTGCAAATTTAATTAAGTATTCTCAAAAGTATAAATTATATAGGAGTTTAATGTGGAGCTAACAGATTGGGTTATAAATTCAGAATAATTTTCAGTCATAAAAACTGCTGCAGTGAAAAAAATCTGTCAAAGCGCAGTGATATTTTTAAAAACAGAAATTTTCGAAACATCAGTAATTTTCTTTAAGAACGGCTTAAAACTCACGGGCCAATACAATTATATTATGCATCTTATTCATAGAGGATGAGTCCTCACTCCATGGACTTGATATTTTTTTTTTTTTTTTTTTTTTTTTAATTTCATTTATATTTCATATTAACTTATAACTATCTTAAAGCTAGACAAAAATGTTTAAAACTAGCCTAATTATCAATAACTGACAACTAATTTACTGGCCCTTTACGGGCGCTCTAAATTAAACTATAACTCTTAGAACTAATGTCTTTCGACCTAAAAACTATTTTAATTAAATCTAATTATTTTATTTTATTTTATTGTTCCAAGGAAACTTTTACGAAAAAAAACTTGGTATCTTATCTTTTTTTTTTTTTTTTTTTTTTTTTTTTTTTTTTTTTTTTTTTTTTTTACTTATAAACTAAACCTAAATATAGATTAAAAATAATTAAAACTAAATAAAACTAACGTATACTAACTAAAAATAACTTAAACTACTTAAAATACCTAATAATACAGCACAGCAGCATTTTTTTCGTTTTTTAATTTTTGTTTGTTTATTTTTTATATATATTTCCGTCATAAGTAGAATATGCCATTCCCCCAAAGACGGACTGAGCCGTTTAGACCAAGCTGCTGATGTCAAGACTACCAGCTAGTTGGTCAATATAATGCTGTGACGTAAAGGCAAGAACATCTGTTCAAGCCATTCTGGAGTAGTTTTCCCATGTTGTCTAGTACATGGAAACACTATTCGCCTTAGAAGTTCGCCGTCTTCTAAAACAGTGAATTTTTTTAGTATCGCCGATATCATTACTATCCGTTTTAAGAAAAATTTTTGTAGTACTGATATTTTATTTGTGGGGGTAGGGTTGCGGATACATACTGCGTATGTATGTAGGTATAATAAGTCGGGGAGATCTCCAAGCTTCTAAAAAACTGTACTTTGAATGTGTTGACGTCCACAAAAGGATCAAACCATTGCACCTAAAATGTAAAGTAGCATAAGCCACTTCTTCTATAGAGATAAGGACATAAAACGTTCAAAATTTCAAGCTTAAAAGTGTTTTTTTTTTAGTACTCACACTAACACCCCACCAAATCAGAAATTTGAATAAATCGATTTAAATATAATTAAAGATGTAAAAATTAGAGTTTGAGAAACAATAAAGCGAAAATTAGGTACAGGCTGTCGGTGTTACAATATTTGCGATGTAGTACATACTACGTCCCATTCCTTTCCTTAGTTTGATTTTATCAACGGTACCCTCCTCCGAGTCTAATAAATTGTCTGTATTTCAAAATTAAGCAAAATCGTACCTTATAAGAAATGTAAAATCATTCAAAGTCAAAATCAGAATGTTGGTATACCAATAAAAGTAAAACAGTAGTGGCAGTAGTGCTGTTAGACCTAACGAGATTTGGAATTCATTTTTATTTAAATGGAGCAACACGGATTAGGTGCTAACTGTGATTGTTAATAAAGTGACAAAAAAAAGTTAAATTAAAATACATCCCATTCCCATCCATATACTGCTGGCACAAAATAACACCGACAAGCGACAACTAAAACCAAATTCAATTTTTTTCATGGCTGGTCCTTTGTCGGTCCTGATAGTCGTTCGTTGACGTTGGCTTTAATTTATTTGCTCTCGCAGCAGAATTGAAAAAAAAAATGTGCGGAATGAATTTGTCTGAATTTGTTTTATTTTTTTGTATTCTTTCAGTTGAGCTTAGTGACATTTCTATTATCAGTATTTTTTTGCTCAATATTTCTATAAAAGCATTTTTTTTTTTGTTAAAAAAAATAAAATAATGCAATGATCACAACTATAGATAGTAAATAATTTAATCCTCTGTGAATAAATCCTTTTCAGACATACTTCCGATATTTGTTAGCTTTGTCGGTATGTTCATAAATGTCAAAAAGTTTGAGTTCGTTAAAAAAATAAATTTCTATATTTGACTTTCCACTTTCGCTGTGTGTGTCCAACTATATCTGCAACTGAATACACCTTATTCAAATTAAGGATTAAGTTCCAACATCCAAGCACTTTTTAACAGAGGTATTAGCATAATTTTAAACAAAAATGGTGAAATGAAGATTGTCTTGAATTAAAAGAATTTAACACTCTCGTTTCAAAAATCATATATGCAACAAACAATACATACACGGATAATAAGCAGATCGGTCTTGATAAAAGAAGGGAATATATGAGCAGCAATTATTTAATAACTTTTAAAAACAACAAAGTCTTCGGCAGAATTCTGGAATGCTGCCCAAACAATTACCAGGAGAGTCATATACTTTTGCGATTTAAGATACCATTCTGAGGATCTGCTCATACGTCGCGTCGGTTGAGAATTGGTTTGACGTTTACGCCAAAATGCACTTCTTGGACTATGAATGCGGTCTTATATTTCCGACTGTTCTTTCCAAATATGTTATCTTTTTGATCCTATCTATTGCCAATCCTGAGATATCTAGAATTGTTTTGACGTATATCCACCTAAATTATTAAGTTCGAAAATTGGTTTGACGTAAACGCCATTTCTACTTGCGATTATTGGTACTTATAAGGCAAGTTATGCATTCGTCGAAAAAAAAAGTTTTGAGATAACAATCAAACATGACATTACGGTGATAGCGAAGACGAAAAAAGATGGTCTAAAAATTCTGTCAGTCTGTCCATATGTATGTATAAACACCTACAGCCCAAATGGGTGGGCCGAATTGCTTCAAACTTGGTATATAGTGTTTTTTAGGTATTGTACAGAGGGGAAATTGACATTTTTTTTTAGCTAAAAAATAACGGCACATGCCATATAACCAATACTTTAAAGCCTATTTTTCTCGGAAACGGCTCTAACGATTTTGATTAAAAAAGAGCAGTGCAGCTTTTTAGGTACGACCGATCATATGATTAAAAAAAAATTAAAAATGTCTAAAAACGGTACGTTTTTTTTTATTTCGACAATCTCATAAATGGCTTGACCGATTCTTTCGAAATTTCACACGTATATAGGTTTAGGTTGTCCAATTTATACTGCGTACTAATATTTTTAATAAATGTTTTTTTTGTAATTTTAAAAGAATTAAAAAAAAAAATTTCAAAATTATAGTTATATGTATTTGCTGAATACCTATGAATTGGCCTTTTTGAATTTTTTTTTTTAATTTTTTTCAAAAAGTTAAAAAAAAACTTTATCTCAAAAATCGCTATACAGATTTTTAAATTTTTTTTCTCATAAATTCAGATTTATCCAAGAAATAAAATAGCGTACTTTTTTTTGAGGTCAAATTAGTTTAAGTATTTATTTCAGAATTTTGAATTAAATTTTTGTTTTTAGGTTTATATTATTAAATATTTAAGATTGTCATACCAATTATTTTTAGAAAAACTTAAAAAAACTTTGTGTATAAAAAATAAAGTAAAAAATGACTTAAAAATATATTTAGATTTTAAATAGAAATCTTTTGCATACAATGTGATCGAACATAAGGGCAAGTTCGTGCGATCCAGTCGTGCATTTAATTTTTTTTTTTGATTTATGCAAAATATTCTATGCAATTCCTGTTTTTTCGTTGTTTAGTATTGTTTTGCGTTTGGCTACAGACTTCCCATCATACGACAAGAAATCTAGAGTATATTTAGAATTATTTTGACGTACACGTATCTACACTTATGCGTCGAAAAAAACAAAGAAATGAGTTTTGGTTTGCCGTATGGGCATATGAATTTAAAGGACAAGTAAAATGGTATAAATAGAAATCTTTTAATAAATAATAAATAATAAACTAGCTTTAAGGTTATTATGAGATGAAAGTAGATATTATAAATAATACTTTTTAAAAAAATGAGAAATTTCCATCCACTCGTTTAATTTTAATTGAACCGTGAAACCTTTAAATGCGATTTCCCAAAAAAGTGGAAATGGCGTATACGTCAAATCAATTCTCAGCCGAAGCAATATCCAGCAATTTCCACCACTTCCTCACTATGCAGTCCGGTTTCTATATATTCGCCATTTATAACTTTTGAAGTGCTGAATTAAATTCAAAATGCTAAAGTCCGATAAGCTCTAGAGAAATTCTATAAGAAAATTGTTCGAGTCCTCAGACTCGGGGGAATGGTTCTAACAAGTATATCTTGTCAATATCGTCTATTGTGAAAATTTTATTAAAATAAGATCCCCATAATAGGTCGGAAGAAAAGGTCACAATCTTCATTCAACACCGATACAAAGGAGTACGAAATTAGGGTGGGCATGCTAAAGCATCCGATTGAACTCGTTCACCACAACGTGCTATAGTTTACTCCAGGCCTCCATTTTTCAGCACGAATTATGAAAATCGCTCAGTTCTCCTCGGAAAATTAGGGACCCTATATATCTATGGTTAGAATGCTTTATTGAGGGTTAAGCTATTGAGAAGTAAAGAAAGACTTTAGCAATTCATTCTGAACTTAACTGATTACTGTCCTTAAAAAGCACAGGGTAAAACTCTAGTCGTCATTACTTCCCGGCAGCCACTTGAAGGATTTGTGCCACCAGTCTCACTATAAGGGGGAAGTGAGATAAGACTAAAAAACGTAAAAAAAATCGACTGATTAAGTATTATTCACTCTTCAAATTCAAATCAAACATTTCATAATATCACTTAAATATTGGGCGACTGAAAAAAGTAAACACATGTGTCAAACGACTGTAAAAGAAAATCCGGCCATTTTAAGAAGGGAAGGGTATTTTCCGAGAGCAGCTGTAGAGGGCACCATGTCCAATTAAATTTTTATTTTTATGTTATAATAATTTTTGAATTATAAAGCTTTTCAAATTCCCAACCCTCAGTCAAAGGGTATTAATTAAAAATATGTTGGGAGTTTTTCATCGGACATAATATATGCATTTGAATTATTAATTGTCAATATGTCTTATGGAGCCATCATTAAAAAGAATATTATAATAATTTTCCAAGTTTCCAAAATAGACGTAGGTATATGTATGTATATTACTTACCTAAATATTCGTGCGTCTGTCGGTCGTGAATACGTCAACCATTATGATTGATTTCACACAAGGATATCAAGGAAATAGCCTTGTGATTGAACATCTAACATATTTGTTGTCGTTCGTTGATTCAATTTTGATTCATCAGAATAGACCAATGACAGTGACTTTACCAAACCCCAAAAAATATCCTGCAAATAAGGAGTAAGGTCATTTCTTCAGAGGACTTTCTCTCCAACTCCAATAGTTATGGTCCCTCCCAATAAAGTTTCACGCTATTTTGCTGAATGGCATATCAAGCTATCTTTTTGGAATCAATTGTAGATGACAATTGATGGTAATGTTGATTTCATTAATTTAATAGTTTTGAAAGAGTATGGGCCAGCACCAGCACGGAAACCATCTTAAACATCTAGACTTTTTGTTGGGGTTGTAATGTGGTATACCCAACCCATGGTATGTCGTGACTCGTGAGTATAATTTTAATACTCAGTGAGCCAGAAATACGGCTCATGACATAGATTAAATTGAGGGTAAAAATGCTCTTTAATATTTACCACGCAAAACACGAATTTCGGCAAAGAAACATTGATATGGAAAACACGATTTGTTAGTTTTATTCGAGTGTAAGTAGTTGTATTGGCATTGGTATTGGTAATCTTCAAGTTATATTTTATATTTATACATGACACTAACACTAATTACCGAAGCATGCATTATATCTACCAAAAAAAATTAAAAAACGTTTCTGAAATGTTTTCTATTTGTTTAAAAAGATTCAGAAATGTTTTTTTTCAGAAACATTTCTGAAATGTGTTTTTGTTTCCCCTTATGTATCCAGTTTTGACCATGAACATGGATTGTAAATAAGTAGCACTGATAGCGTATTATTTTATCATCATGTAAAAGAAATTAAAAAAAAAAATATAAAAAAATGTTATTTATATGAATTTATATTTTCGGAAATTTCAGACAAAGCATTGGCTTTTTTGATTTTATTTTTAAAATTTTGTGGATCCCAAAAAATTTTGTTCCCATAAATGTTGATCAATTAGCTAACATCCTCGTCGTTGCTCCACACTTTTCGCAACATTTTTTTATATTTATATGCCTTTGCAAATGCTTGGAAAACAATTAAAGTTTTCCATTCAGAAATGGAAACAGAAAAACATTTCATAAGCATGTCAGAAATGTTTCGCTAGCGTCCACACCAAAGTAAACATTTCAGAAATAATTAAGAAACATTTGAGAAACTTTTCAGAAATGTTTTAAAAATGTTTCTCTGGTGTGGATACACCTTAAGATATAAGAGAATCATCTTGCGAAACGAACTCCAATAAGATATCGAAGAATCAAGTAGAAATGCAAGACAAAAACTCCTGGTATTAAAATTTGTAACGACACCATCAGAAATTGAACAATTAAACACACGCTTTCTTGGATCAATTAAGCGAGCCCTACAGTCCGATTCTTTGTGTGAAGCAGATAATTGAGAAGTTATAACGATATTTTCGAGATTTGGAAAAAAGGTTCAAAAGTAATTTTCGACAATAATTCCATTTTTTTTTTTCTGTGGGGTTTTAGGTTATAAAATCAAGTCGTTCGGGATGCGTTTTGCTAAGGCGACTATTTCCGAACACTCTCATTCACTCTCTTCAATGGTGGCAAATTTTTAAAAATTTACTTGCCCTCTTATCTTACTAGTAGGTACCTCTACCAAAGTATTTAATGAAAAAATATTTCCAAAATTACGGTTTTCTAACACATCTCTTGATTTACTTTTTTACTTTGAGAATGTTATTTGCTTACATTTGCTTACATATACTCGAACAAACACGAAACCAAAAAGCAGTGAATCTAAGTAGACGATGGGATGAATGAATTTAATGCCACGTGTGCAGGGTTGCCGGAACATAAAATAAAAAAGTCGCTTTGCTTTATTGACATTATTTAGAATAAACAAAATTTGGAAGATGTAAGATACAACATTTTTTTGCCTTTCATCTAAATTTCATTGAAATACAAAAAAAAAATAAAACTATACCTGCCACAAATTTTAAAATTTGTTTAAAAATGTCTTTTACATTGGCCAGTAAAAAAATGATTTTTTATTGATTTCCGTGATTTTATTGAACGTGTTGGAAAAGGGTAGGACAAGCAAAAAAGGAATGGATAGGAATAGGTCATTTTTCTTTCTTTCCATTACACTTGTTATTCTTCTTTTTGCTTGTGATATAGGGCAAGTTTTGCATTCGGAAAAAAAATCGAATTCGAGATTTTAATCAAAGTTGACATTACGATGATAGAGAACACCAAACAATTGGGTCCCGCAATTCCGTCTGTCTGCCTGTCTGTCTGTAGAACGATCTACAGCCTAACGGCTGAACCGATTTTGTTCAAACTTGGTGCTTAGGCGTTTTATGTGATTTTCCAAAATAGATTTTTGAATAGTTGTCTTAGCCCCAAAAATAATATATAAAAATATAACGGTACTTGTCATACAAATTTGTCTACCATCTTAATTATCTCGAAAACGACTCTAACAATTTTGATAAAAATTGTCGTGTGTACTACTTTGTGTATGATCTATATTTTAGTCAATTTTTTTATTAACGGTACCTGCCATACAACCATTTTATAAATTTTCGACTTTCTCACAAATGGCTTAACGGATTCCTATCAAAATTTGTATACAGGAGCTCCTTCAAATTCTAAATAACACTGCATTTCAAAATTTTCGAAATATATTTTTTTTTTGATTTTTTAAACAAAAATATTTTTTTTTTGAAAATTCAAATTTCGAAAACGGGTTGACGATTTGTTTTAAAATTTTGTTTGTAAATTTATATTATTAAATATTTAAAATATTCATACCAAATTCTTTTAGAAAAAATCTAAGAATTTTTATATATAACAAATTGAGTGAAAAACGACTTTAAAAATACATTTAACCGCTTCTATTAAGAATCTTTTTCATATAATATGATCGAACATAGGAGCAACTACGTGCGATCCAGTCGTGCATTTTATTTCTATTTAAAACCTACATTACATTACATTGAATTAACATTCATTAATGTTGCTCCACATACGAGGAGGATAATGAGGATTCTATGACCCGAGTGATACAGTCTCAAAGGTCCAAAAAATTAGTCTTTAAAACGTGATATATGTTTGACATCCTATAATACAGTAAATGACGCTTATAAGAAACAAGCTTATAAGAAAAACACTGATATAGTGAACTTTTTTTACAACACCGATTACCACTTTTGCTGTAAAAGTGGATGTATATAAAAAACTTTTGTATGACATAAGAAAATCCCTCCAGGTTCTTTAAATGTCAGCACACCCTTAGAATCATACATGCATTTCTAAACACTCAAAGAAATGTCATAACTGTCACTCTGAAATAAATTGCATTACATATTATAATACCCCGTAGATAGATCTACAGAGAGAGAGAGAGAGAGAGAGAGAGAGAGACAGACAGAGAAAGGAAGAACGCATAACAGAAGAAACACATGTCAACAACACGTGGTTGCTTTCCGACGGTCCTCTACCGAAGTACTAACCACGCGCAACGAAGCTTGATTTCGCTGATCTTATTTAGACTACAATCAGGAATCTGAGGGATTCCTCGAAAAAATTGAAGATCTCCTTTTCAAACAAAGGGAGGATTTTATAACTCAATCCACCATTGGGCGATATTTTTAAGAAACCTACATTTCATTTTTTTTCCAAACAATGCTAGCAATCTGCTATAGAATTATTGCAATATACACCATATATTTTGTTTTGCGATTAATTTTTTGATTAGTTGCGTATATAGGATTTTTTTGTAAACTCAAAATTTCGAAAACGACTCAACACGTATTTGGTAGTTTTTTGACACTATCTTGAATAGTTAAAAAAATTATTTTCCTAAAATAAAAAAGAAGGGTGTCTCCCATACAAATTTTAAGAAACCGTTAAGAAAAAAAATTATTTCTCAAAAACGGATCCAAGAATTTTCATAAAAAATGTGTGTGTTCTTAAATTAGTGCAGTTCACTTTTAAGTATAAACATTTTTTTTTGCGAACTTATTAACGGTACTTTTCATATTTTCGACTTTCTCAATATTGGATGAACCGATTAAAATAATTTTTTTATGAATATGCTCCCTAAAATTGTTAATAAGACTGCATACGAAAATTAAAAAAAAAAACGTTTTTCGACTTTTAAAAACTAAATAATTTTTTTTTTTTTGAAAAATCGATTTTTCAAAAAACAGTCACAGAATTTTTTTGAAATTTGAATTTTTTATGTATATTAATAATATCTTTAAAATGGCGTTTCAATTTTTTTCTAAAAATGTTTTCAAAATTTTATACATACAAAATTAATTTATTAAAAAAAACAGCTCCAACGATATTTGAAATTTTTATATTTTTATTTATCCATGAATTCAAATTGCATCTTTGTTTTCCCTCAAACTATAACGACTAAGCAATATAAGAACATTTAATTATGTGTTTTATCCATTTAATTCTACCTTATTATTATTCCATTTTAACGAATTTTTGCGTATGTCACTGAATACTAAATACAATGTAGGCCCTCATACATTTATATATACATATGTGCTTTAAGAATCACATGAATCTTATGTGTGCATATACCCACCTACGTCCTTCATTTTCATTATTATATGTACATGTTTACATACTTAGGTTTCATATATGTAGATACATTTTACTCTCCTAACTTACATAATTAAAATCCATAACTTAGATTTAAATATACATTTGGAGGCACGTACCTATGTAACTATTCCTTGTATCATCCATTCGACAATCCATTATAATAAGAATCAAGGTAATCTTACCTACATAGGCTTTAAACCTGCATAGGATACCTACACCCAACTAACTAAACCTCAATGGTTAGCTACATTAAAGTTGTTAGCTACAAGAGCAAATTCGTGCGATCCAATCGTGTATTTTATTTTTTACTTGCGATTATAGGTACTAAATATAAGGCAAGTTATGTATTCGTAAAAAAAATGTTGGCTAACAATCAAACATGATATTACTATCATAGAGAACACCAAAAAAGTGGGTCCCACAATTCCGTCTAGTTGTCTGTGTGTCTGTAGAACGATCTACAGCCTAAACGTCTGAACCGATTTGGTTCAAACTTAGATTTTTGAATCGTAGTTTTAGGCACAAAAATTACTATACTTGCCATACAATTTTTTCTACCATCTTAATTATCTCAAAAACGGCTCTAACGATTTCGATAAAAATTAGTGTGTGTACTACTTTGGGTATGTCCTACATTTTGGCCAAAAAAGTTTTTAAAATATTTTGTTATTAACGGTACCTGCCATGTAACTATTTTAGTGATTTTCGACTTTCTCATAAACGGCTCAACGGATTTCCATACAAAAAATTATACAGGAGCTCCTTCCAATTCTATAAATAGTATTGCATTTCAAAATTTTCGAAAAATATTTTTTTGGATTTTTGAAAAGAAACTATTTTTTTTTTTTTTTGGAAAATTCAATATTTCGGAAACGGGTGGACAATTTTTTCTGAAATTTTGTTTTTGTATTTATATTATTAAATATTTAAAATGTTCATACCAATTTTTTTTTAGAAAAAGCTTAAGAATTTTTATATACAAAAAACGAAGTGAAAAACTTTAAAAATATATATCGTGTATTTCATTTTTATAATGATGCGCACACTAAAGGGGGTTTGACTACCCTTAAAATGATCAAGCACAGGAAAATTAGGAAAGTAGGGAAGGATGTAACAGGAGATGTCTATGCACAATGGTTTTGAATTTCTGAATATCAAACTGGGAGGGAGAAATAGAGCCGGGTAAAGCATTCCACATTCGAGTTGTACGGCCAACGAAAGGATCTCTGTACTTAAAAGGACGTCCGAACTTGGGCTAAATGGCAAACTGAGTGATGAACATTTCAAGAAGCGCGAATATTACGGTTCAATATTTTGAGGAGAGGAATGCAACTGGCTATTGCAATAGACATTAGAGCATTATATATAAAATAACGATAAAACAATTAAAGGCATGAAACAGTGCGAAGATATTCTAGAGATGTAATTGTTTCAGTTATTGCTCTATCACCTATTATTGTTATATAAAAATTAAGCGATTTTTTACAATATTTTATAAGAAACTTCTATTTCATCTATCCGTATTCTTTTTATAAGAAACTGTTTCTTATATCCGTGGTTAGAATATAAGAACACACGCTTATAAGAAACAAAAATTGTGGCATTTTGCAGTTTCTTATAAGCGTCATTTACTGTACCAATAAATTATCTTCTTTTTTAACGGAATTTTGAAAAACATCAGCCATAGGTATATTCGGTAGAAATTAAACCTAAATTAATTGCTATTTTCCAGCAATAGCTCGACCTCTTTAATATGTTTAATAGTACCTACATATTGTTTTTTATTTAATAAAAAAAAAATAAAGGTATTTTTTTGTGTATCAAAAAAATAAATTAAACGGAAGAAGTACCTACTTGTGGGTTGTGGTCAGAATTACGCGCCACATTAAGCTCGTGTATATGTAAAGTTGGTTGTATAATTATATGGGATTATTGGTTTGCTAAAAAATATACTATACATACATACCTTCCTTTTACTATTATAAACCAATAATTATAACAGATTGTTGTGGGAAAAAAGTTTCACAGTAATTTGAAGCACAATTCAAAATTGGTTTCTAATTTCTCATTAAAAAAAAAGTTAATGCATTCCTGATGAAACGTTTTTAATAATAATAATTGGAAATTGTTCACATAATTTATTCACCCTAAATAATGCACAGATGCGATGAATTTCACAGCCGTCAGCAAATACATATATATGTATATGAATATATTTTTTAACCTATATTTTACCAACTATAGATAAAGAAATACATAAATATAAATACGGTGACCATATTTTCGTCAGGACAAATATTTACAAAAACACAAAAAAGCAAGAATATTTTTTTAGTCTTCAAAATAATAGTTTGTAGAAAAATGATGTTTTTTTGTGAATTTTATGCTAGCTTAAACTAAATTTCCATGTAAGATACAAAAACAATTCTGATCGATTCTCATTGTTTTTCGACAAGCCTATGTCAAAAAAAAATATTTATTAAGTACACTGAGATTCAACTGGCAAATTTACTGAAAAAAAACTTGTTTTAGAGGTATAGTTTTGAGTTAATGAACACTCTATGAAAAACCAGAAAAAGTAAGTCCTGGTAAGATTAGTTACTCATTTTTAATTGTATATGTCTTAACAAAATTCGGCATAATGTAAAATGTGCAATAATTTCTCGAAATGGCGTTCAATCTCATTGTGGTTCGACATTTATGTTGTAGACAACTAGGAATATATTGTTACATTTTCCTAATGCGTAATTTCAAATCTGGCCTTACAACAGGAAACCACGAAGCGTTGGTTAATAATAACGGGTTATCCATTTTGCGGTTCCAAAAGTAAACATATATAAAACACATATAAAATATTTTTTTCATGACATTTCTTTTTTATTATAAAGTTTGAACGCATTATGTGTGAA
Organism: Philhelius pedissequus; assembly: GCA_910595825.1. Taxonomy (NCBI): domain Eukaryota; kingdom Metazoa; phylum Arthropoda; class Insecta; order Diptera; family Syrphidae; genus Philhelius; species Philhelius pedissequus. The sequence goes on from OU343162.1 coordinate 47,065,094, forward strand.
ACACTACATCATTTAAATGACCACCACGCGAATTGTTGCAAGCATCGATTCTTTTGAGGTAATTTTCGACCACTTTTTGACACATATTGGGCGGTATCTCAGCCATAACTTGACGAATGTTGGTTTCCAAGTACTCAAGAGTTAAAGGTTTATCTGCATAAACACGGTCTTTCGCGTAGCCAGACAAAAAAAGTCCAGCGGTGTCAAATCGCATGATCTTGGTGGCCAGTTGATATCGCCACGACGAGAAATTACGCGACCAGGAAATGTCTCTTGCAATAATCGCTAGAGTTGTGTGGCATGTGGCACCGTCTAGTTGAAACCACATATTTTGCAAGTCGTGTTCTTCAATAGCAGGCAAAAAAAGTCGGCTCCGAATTGACGGTGACAGTCGTTCCATGGTCGTTTTCGAAGAAGTAAGGTTCAATCACACCTCCGGACCAAAGAGCGCCCCAAACAGTAACTTTTTGTGGATGTAATGGCCTCTCTTTAATTAATTGAGGATTCTCAGAAACCCAAATATGACAAATTTGCTTTTAACATACCCCCCGAATGAGAAATATGCTTCGTCTATGAAGAAAATTTTGTTCGAAAAATTGCCGTCCACCGCCTGTTGTTCAAGCACCCATTCGACGGATCTACGACGTTGTGAATGGTCAGCTGGCTTCAGTTGTTATGTGAGCTGGACCTTATATGGATGCAGTTGTGAGTCCAAATGCAAAATACGCCATAATGTGCCGTAATACAGTCCTAATTCCTGAGAACAATCGACACATTCGGGTCTTCGGCAACACTTTCACTTACAGCAGCGATATTGTCAGTGGTACGAGCGAAACGATTATGCACAGGCCTTACAATATCTGTAACCAATCCAGTCTCTTCAAATTTCTTCACAATTTAGACAATTGCTTGAGTAGATGGACGATTATGTAAACCATAATCTCCTCCTAAAGCACGATATGTGGCTGTGGTAGAATCACCATTTTTATAGTAGGTTTTAACAATTTTTATGCGTCGTGCGATAGTTAAGCGATTCATTTTCGTAAATGTCAGACTTTCAACTGAAAAAAAATGGTTTAACAACTTAGTTTGAAAGATGTCGAATTCCGACCCATACTTTTGAAACCGCAAAATGGATAACCCTTTATAATACGTAAACACTAGATCGAACGTACTTACTCCTATCGATCAGGTTGTAAGCACAAGATTCTTAGTAGAAACGGCGAAATATACATTTACCAAATGTCTCTAATTTATTTTTTATAAATTCTAGGTATTTTATAAAAATAATTTAAAAACATAATTTTTTAAAATAGTCCACTGTTTTCGGAATATTGAATTTTCAAAAATAAATTTTTTTTTTATGAAAATTTTGGTAAGCAGATTTAAATTTGAAGGATTTCCTGTATACAAATTTGATCGAATTCAGCTGAGCGTTTAATAAGGAGGTCAAAAATTAAAAAAAAAACGTTCTGTAGTAGATACCGCTAGTAGCGTTTTATGTAAACTTTTTTTTTAAACCAAAATTTAGATCATTTTTATAAACATCGTTATTTTTGGAGCTAAGAAAAAGATGTTAAAAAAGAATTGAGTTAAACACCTAGAACGCTGTATCAAGTTTGATGACAATCGTTTCACTGGCTTAAGCTGTAGATTGGTTCACAGACAGACAGACAGATGGACGGACAGACAAAATAGCAGGTCCCATGTTTTTGTTTGTGCTTTTAATCATCGTGATTTCAAGTTTGATTAAAATATCGAGTTTGATTTTTTTCCAAATGCAAAACTTGCCATATAAATAGTTACTAGTAAAAAGTCAGCAAAATTAGCATCAATGCAAAACGTTGTTGTCATTTGACGGATGGATATTATTTGTTTACCTGAATTTCACGTATCGTCAAAACATAGCTCATTTTTTCACTTCTAACAAATTTATTTTATTGATTTATTAAATAAAGATAAGAAATTAATCTGATACTTCCAAGATTTAAAATCTCTTGATTTCTGTTACAATATTTGAAACTAAAGAAAAGTTAAAGAAAAATTTTAATTGAAAAAATAGTTATAAGGTCATGCATTTTCAACCTGTTTGTTGTAAAATAAACGTAAACAATGGCTGATCCACAGGGGGGGGGGGCGTTATTTCCGGGTCCGCCAATAAATGGAGTCCACCCACTAATTTGTATCAAAATCGTTAGAGCCGTTTTCGAGAGAATTAGAGGGTAGACAAAATTCTATGGCCGTTATTTTGGGTGCTAAAAACGATTTAAAAATCTATTTGACACAATCACCTAAAACGCTTAAGTGTATCAAGTTTAAAGAAAATTCCTTCAGCCATTTTGTAGATCGTTCTACAGACAGACGGAATTGCAGGACCCACTCTTTTGTTGTTCTCCTTTATCGTAATATCAAGTTTAATTAAAATCTCGGGTTCGATTTGTTTTCCAAATGCATAACTTACCCTATAGTACATATAGCACATATTACATTGGAACTATCTAAGGTCTAATTATGTTCGTCGTTTTCCTCGCAGCCAATTCAATCTAACCTATATCATAAGTAAAATTATTGCATTATACATTCGAGCAACAACGATTTAGTCTAATAAACCAAAATCGGCCTCCTTCACTTTGCACCTATTGTTTATTTTTGCTTGCTAGTATCTATGTACAATAGGGCAAGTTTGGCATTTGGAAAAGAAAATAGAACTCCAGATTTTAATCAAATTTATGTAACTTTACAACGATTCTATGTCTGTAGGTCGATCTATAGGCTAATTCGCGGGTAAGTAGCTGCCAAACCATAAATAGTAAATCTTAATTATCACAAAAACGGCTCTAACTATTTTGATAAGAAAAATTCAGTGAACTTTTATGGGAATAGCCTATGATTTGATCTAAAAATGTTTATATAAAATGTTATTAACGATACTTGCCAAGAACGTTTTTTATTATATAATCTCAATAACAGCTCAACGAATTTCGATTAATTTTTCTTACTTGAAAAATTCCTTCGAATTTTTATTAATACTGGATACCAAAATAAACTCAGGAATGGTCACTTTACGTCGTAGCCATTACCATTGCCATTACCTAGATAGTGTACAGTAGAAAAAAAAACCGCGGTTGATAGGTAAAAATGTGGTTTTATTATTGTACAAATTGCATTTGTACATATCTAAATATACAAGCATAAGGCTTCATTAGAGTGTATATTTAAATTGCTATTCTTTTTAGTACATACTATACATATTATGTAGCAATCCTTGTACGGTTAGAGTCACAATCAAATTATAACTTATAGTTTAACTAAAGACTTATTTTTTTTATATTTTTAACTTGAGCTTTAATATTAGTTTCCGCGTAAAAATATATTGGGTCTATATTATTTATATTGGAAAATGCATAATTATATGTACATAAGCTGAAAGGGGTTATGATGTGCCAAGCCCTCATCAACCATTTATATGCCATTATGAATGGAGTATGACATTTTTCAAATATCCGCAATGACTTCGAACAGTGGAACCGAAAAAAAGTAAGAAAATTAAGTTTTAAAGACTGACGCATTGTCCCATGAACTAAAACGATGGTCTTGGCTTTAAGGGTATCGGACGATTGCGGCTTCAGAAAACCATACATACCCTCTTTACACTCCTTATTGCAAATTAATAAGACATTTTAACTCTAACTACATAACCAAAATCACAAGGAATATAAGATGAAAAAACAACTATACAATTTTTCAACTTGCTTACAAATAACAAGGTTTAATGGTAAAAGGAGTGTTACCAGGCACTTGTATAATGTTTTTTTTTGGGACTGTTTGCATGATATGCGAATAAAAATGTCCACTAAAGCATGAAGCATATTAAAATAGTACCACCAACAGCAGCTGCCATTATTTTAGAGCCGATGTTTTTCAATTGTTCAGCCCACACTAAACCAGCTACAGCAACGTAAACCAAAATCGTTAGGCAGTGGCAGATTAACCTGCTGGGCGCCCTGAGGCACGATTAGTGATAACCGCCCCATTTTTTTATTCTATCCAAAGATAGTAATTTGAATACGCTAATATCGAAGAATAAGGGACACGATTATCTTTTTGGGGTGAGGAATTTAAATGCGGCGCGCGGTAGTATTTTCGAATTTTTGTAAGCAAAACTGCATTACTAAATTTTACTAATATGGAGAAAATATATTTCACCTTACATTTCAACGGAGAACCTATTAAGTTTTAAAACTGGGAACCCGTCAAATATTTTTTTTATGGCAAAGGAGTATTGCGTATAGACTGTGCCAATTAATTTAATAATAAGACCTAAAAAGACATATATAAAAAGTTGAAAGAAATTTCCGAACAATTGCCCTCCATTTAAAGAGACAAATTATTTTGTTATAAACGGTGATTTTTTAAGAGCTTGGTTTTTGAAAATTCAAAAAAACACAGAAACTTGTAAAAAGTGAATGAAATTTTTATTTGGATCGATAAACCAATTTCTGCCATTTACTTTTTAAAAATAATTTCACTTAAATGTTGCCCGCGGCTATGCTTCAGGTGGTCCATTCTGAAGGTCCAATTTTGGCAAACTTTTTCACACATTTCGGCCGGAATCTCAACAATGACGCGTTCAATGTTGGCTTCCAAGGCAGCAATCGTGTTTGGCTTGTCCCCACAGACAATAGACTTAACATAGCCCCACAAAAAATAGTCTAACGGGGTCAAATCACATGATCTTGGTGGCCAATTGACTGCGCCAAAACGTGGGATCAACTGCTCACCAAATTCGCCTCTCAATTGATGCATGGTTTCGCATGCAGTGTGGCATGTGGCACCGTCCTGTTGGAACCACATGTCGACCGAGTTCAATTCTTGCATTTTCGGCAAAAAAAAATCTGTTATCATCGAACGGTACCTTCTTCCATTGACCGTAACCCTGCGGCCTTCATCGTCCTTGAAGAAGTACGGCCCAATGATGCCGCCTGCCCATAAACCGCACCAAACAGTGCATTTTTCGGGATGCATTGGTAGCTGCTGAATTGCCTCTGGCTGCTCTTCACTCCAAATACGGCAATTCTGCTTATTCACGTATCCATTTAGCCAAAAATGAGCGGAAAAAAAAACCGACGTAGCTTGCGAAACACATTTTTCACAGAGCACGAATTTTGATAATAAATTTCAATAATTTGCAAACGTTGTTCAGGCGTAAGTCTCTTCATGATGAAATGGCAAACAATACTGAATCGAAATGTCAAATGTTCGTGGAATTTGTCATGTGTGATCTGTCAAAAATATAAACGTCAAAAACCAAGTAGCAAAAAAATCACCCGTTATAAATTTTAAATATTTATTATTTTAAATTAAACGATAGGTTTTTAACACTTTTCCCCATTTCAGTATTTAATATTAATTTACAAACATGTTACATTCTAAAAAAAACTCACTTTTTTACACTATAAAGTCCTTCATAGTCACTTTTTTCACTAAATAAAAAAATATTTTGAGTACCCCTGAGTGTAGTTTGCAGTCAGTCAAAACGCGTGTTTTTTTAATAATTGTGCGCGCACTAAAGGGATTTTGACTACCTTTAATATGTTCAAGCAGAGTGCGAGCGTTAGGAAAATAGGAAAGCATTTATCTGTGAATGGCTCGACGAGATCGTCTAAAACGCAGTTGTTTGCAATCTTAAGGCCCCATATGTAAGTGCGAAAAACGTGTCCGACGATCTTTAAAATCTAGCTATGATGGCTTCTTTCCGCTCACTTTGAACTAGTAACTACTAACTAGCAACTGTGAACAGCACGATAAAAATAAATTCATGCTGACTGTTGATATCTGAATCGGTACGCTTTATTTCATTTCATTTGATTTATTGTAGATTAAGATTCAAAAAGTCTTACATTTAACTATTTTTCTTAGGACTTTTAGAACTTTTCAGGTTTAATTCAGCTTATATAATAAAGCAAATTACGTAAGGTTTCTATAACATTAAGTTAAGGGAATCTTCTACAAAATAAAACCCTTATGTAAAATTTAATCATATCGCCTTATGAGTGAGAACAACTGGGCGATTTTGGCTTAGTCTTATTTAGCGGCCGCGTATTTCTCATGCGTTACGCATATTGTGTAATAATGCTACTTGCAACTTATAACAAGGAACAAGTAGGAAATAATTTTTTATCGGGCGATTTGTCATTACGTGTTTTCGAACCGTTCGCGCAAACAGACTTTTCAAGAAATTTCGTATTTTTGGATACCAAAAATGATGAAAACCCCATTTGAATGGCATTAGGTAATCTTTTTTTTGATAAATTTTTTTTTTTTTAGAATAAAATAGAATAATACACAAAATTTGCCGCCCCCTACAAGTTGACGCCCTAGGCTCGAGCCTCACGAGCGTAGTGGTTATTTCGCCACTGACGTTAGGCCAAAGTCCTCAAATTACTTGTGCATTCTGACATTCTGAATGCTGGTGCATTCGAGACAACTTTTCCATTACTATATACAGTGGTACCACACATCAATAATAAAAAAAAAAAATTGCACGGAAGCTTGTAACTATACGTAGTATCAAGCAGTCAGAAATCGCTTTGTTGGTGGCAATTTGTTTGCTAATAAATATGCAGGTGCTAGTTCTTCTTAAATATGCTTCACGAACAAGTTGTGCTTAGATTAAGGCACCTACTTCCATGAATGAACGCTCGCTCCAACCACTATATCAGTTTGTCATCTTGTTAATTTTCACGCATTCGTGCTATCGAGGATGAAGACATCCCCTATATTGAAAAAAGTTGTGAATCCTTACTACCCGACCAGTAGTAAGATTTATGTGACTAACATCTGTGAAAACACCAACGTTGCCAAATTTCGTCTGCATTTCTTTGCATCGGCAGATTCACCTCTTTAACGTTTTCAGCTTTTCTCGTAAATAATGTAAATTAGTGCTTATTTACTTGCCTGCAGCGTTCCTAACCCTTTTAGTTCCACTTTGACAGTTGTTACTAATCTCATTGCAAAAAAAAAGCAAACAAAACCAGATAGTAAAATGACTGTTGGAACTTCGAACTGTTGTGTTACCAATCTTTACCTTCTTCTATATTAACTGTCAAATTAAAAAAAATGCAAGTTCTGATTATATAATGTATTCGATTTCCCTCCATTTGCTTTACATTTACCAACTCATCGTTTAATGCTCTTACATTTCGACGTAACGCGAATTTAATAAAACATTTTTTTACCAAAAGGAATAAGGCGTGACGATAACTTTATATAAGCTTAGAAGAATTACAATTTTTGGGTAAATCTGTAACGCGGAAATTTACTGGCATAATTTCTGGAAACTTGTCATACTAAATTTATACGGCTGTGATCTCTAAAAATATTATTGCTGAAAACTCGATAGTTAAACTGAATATCCTAAAACAAAAGAAAATATAAGAAAAACAGGGCGGTCCTTTTAACTTGCGATATAAGTACTTAGGGCAAGTTTTGCATTTGAAAAAATAATCGAACTCGAGATTTTAATCAATTTTGACATTACAATGATAGCGAACACCAAAAAAGTGGGCCACGCAATTCCGTTTGTCTGTCTATCTGTAGAACAATCTACAGCCTAAATTATTAATTTTTGAAAAATAAATATTTTTTTTTATTTTTGAAAATGCATTATTTCGAAAACGGATAACGTTTTTTTCGAAATTATAGTTTTAAGCTTATATAATGAATTCCATACAATTACCATTACAAATTTTAAACAGAAATAAATTAAATGAATGTTGTATATACAAAATTTGGTAAAAATCGACTTTAAAGCATATTTAGCTGTTCTTATGCTTACAATGTGATCGAACATAAGAGCAAGTACGTGCAATTCAGTCGTGCATTTTATTTTGTTTTCTTTTATATTTCTTAACTCATAAACATCTCTAATTGAATTCAAACTGGATTTAAGCAATAATTCCAAACTCCAGTATATTGAACTTAACCTACTAGAATATAATACTTTTCGAACACATCCCATTTAAACTATGTATACAAAAGTCAATACTGGCACTCAATTGTTATTTTATCTTAAGTTATCCTCCCTAAATGCTATTTATAACAGAATCAATTATCGAAGATCCAATTTTTTACTTGTGATATATGGCAAATTTTGCATTCCGTCTGTCTGTCTTTATAGGTCGATCTATAACAATAATCGCTGAAGCGATTCTCTTCAAACTATTTATTTTGGCGTTCCAATTATTTCGAAAGCGGCTGTAAAGATTTAAATAACTAAAATGCACGACTGGATCGCACGAACTTGCTCTTGTAGCTAACAACTTTAATGTAGCTATAACCATGGAGGCTTAGTTAGTTAGGTGTAGTTATCCTATGCAGGTGTAAACCTTATATAGGTTAGATTACCTTGATTCTTGGTACATATAATGAATTGTCTAATGGATGATTCAAGGAATAGTTACATAGGTACCTACCTACAAATGTATATTTAAATTTAAGTTATGGATTTTAATAATGTAAGTTAGGAGAGTAAAATGTATCTACATATATATATAGACGGAACGTAAGTATGTAAGCAAGTACATATAATAATTAAAATGACGAATGTAGGTGGGTAGGTAGCTATATGCATACAACTTTATAATTTAGGTGCCATTACAAACAATATTGTGCATACATAAGATTAATGTGATTTATAAAGACACATATGTATAAATAATAATAAGTTAGAAATATATGGATAATACGAGTACACATAATTAAATGTTTTTATATTGCTAAGTCGTTATAATTTGAGGGAAAACAAAGATGCCATTTGAATTCATGGATAAATAAGAATACATCAAACAAAAAATTCAAAAATCGTTGGAGCGGTTTTTTTTAATAAATTAATTTTTTATGTATAAAATTTTGAAAACATTCTTAGAAAAAAAATTGAAACGCCATTTTGAAGATATTATTAATATACATATAAAATTCAAATTAAAAAAAAATTCTTTAACTGGTTTTTGAAAAATCAATTTTTCAAAAAAAAAATTTATTTGTTTTTTAAAAATCGAAAAACTTTTCTTTCGAAAATTTGAGTATGCAGTTTTATTAGCAATTTTAGGGAGCATTTGTATAACAAAAAATATTTTAATCGGTTCATCCAATATTGGAAAGTCGAAAATATGAAAAGTGATTCTATGGGAATTACCGTTAATAAGTACGCAAAAATAATATTTTTATAATTAAAAATTAGGCTGCACTAATATAGGAACACACACATTTTTTATAAAAATTCTTGGTCCCGTTTTTGAGAAATACATTTTTTTCTTAACGGTTTCTTAAAATTTGTATGGGAGCTACCCTTGTTTTTTATTTTAGGAATATAATTTTTTTAACTATTCAAGATAGTGTCAAAAAACTACCAAATAGGAAGTTTCGAAAAAATCTATTGAGTCGTTTTCGAAATTTTGAGTTTTCAAAAAAATAAATTAATTAACAAATATTTTTTTTTCAAAAATTTTGGATTACAATAGTGTTTAAACTTTCTAAGAGCTTCTGCATAAAAAAATTCAAAAAAATCAAACCAACCGTTTCACAGAATATCGAGAACCAAAAAATGGTTGTACTAGAGGTACCAAAACTAACATTTTTTTTCCAAAAAAAAGTTATCAAAAGGTACTTTCCCTGCATTAATGAACTGATTATTATTTATAAAAATCGTAGGAGTCGTTTTTGAGAAAAATAAGATTTTTGCTTTTGGTCAAAAAAATGTATGGGGCTAGAGTTATTTGTCGTCTTGAAAATGAAAAAAAGTGTGGGCATATTACCGAAAAACCAATATGTACCAAGTTTGAAGCAAATCCATCCAACCGTTTAGGCTGCAGACTCGAGGACAGACAGACAGGCGGAATTGGGGAACCACTTTTTTGATTTTCTCTATATGAGAAATGTCATGTTTGATTGATTTAGATTTAGATTTATTCATTGAATGCATACACAGTAAGAAATACATCTTATAAAATTAGTGATATGCTAAAAAATACATTACATAAAATGGTGAACAAGCTATTTAATAGATGAATTTATATAAATTCAATTATCTTATTCTTTAAATTTAATTAATTTTATCTAGATAAAATGACAATTAATATTATGTACACATGTATATACAAATTTGAGTAATTCAGTACATTTTAAGATCAAGTCATATAGTATTCACACATACGGCTCAACTAATAACTATGTATAATTCTTTGAAAACTTAGGCACCTTGGAAATGACTTCGACGTTCAAATCGAAACCTAGCTTCGCCACTTATAATTCTTAAAATTCTTGGGAGAAGATTCCACAGGCGAATAGCATAAACGAAAAATTGTTGTTCAGATATACGACAGGAATATCGAGGGTGTATAAGCACTAAGGATCTGCTTGAGGAGCTGAACCGAATCCTATTAAATAAACTAGAAGGTTGTTGCGTGTTGATTGTTTGAAAAACATTTTTTTTACGAATACATAATTTGCCTTATAGTACCTTTAATCGCAAGTAAAAAAATTCAGTACACTACTAGATAAGAGTAGTTTATATTTTATGTAAAAATATGTTTTTAGCGATACTTGCTTCTGGAAAGTATTTTAAATTTTCGACTTTCTCATTAACGGCTTGACGGATTTCGATAAAAAATTGTATACCGGATGCCTTTCGAATTCTACTTAAATAGCAACATTTTCGATAAATAATAAAATGGATCTCAGAGCAAAAGTCAATTTCTTTTTTGTTTGAAAATTCAATACTTCGAAAACGGGTAAATGTAGGATCCATTCGTACGTTTGATTTTTTTATTAGGAAAACAAATACACAAACAGGATTAAAAAAAAAGCATTGGGAGTGCGTTTATAAGCCAATTTATTGGCATTCAGAATAGCAGCATCATTCGTGGAAAGAAGAGTGAATCTGATTTTACTCTAATTGTGGAAAGTAATTCTTATGTGAGTATCTCTCATCTAGTAAAAGTAATGCACATGTTAATTGTCTCTGTAATATATCTAAAATGCTAATTTTAAGTAAGATATATTATGCTTTGTCCATCTACGGTTCATGTCCAAAATCAACTAAGAACATCGTCGCACCAACTTACCACCAAGCTGCTAGGAAAAGCATTGGTGATTTCCCAACCACACCAATCAGAAACATTTAAGCTGAAGCTGGACTTCAAACTATTGAAGAGCGATATCTTGAAATCATTGCCAAACTCAACACGAAATTCGTCTTTCAAACAGGTTCAGTGATAGACATGGATATTTCCAAAGCAATTTCGCACACACGGAGTAGAAAGATCCCATCTGCAATACACCACGTTCTTGAGTCTCGAAATAGATTACAATTATCCCTAACCAGGGCAGCAAAATTAACACCATCGCAACCACCATGGTCACTTCCCAAGGAATCAGTCATTCTCGATCTACAAGGATTACAAAAGTACACGACTTGCAAAACCATTTTTAGAGCTTGATTCCTGGAAATCTCAAATGATTTGATAGATAAGGATTGGAACTTATGGCTTTGCAATCGTAGCCCAAGATGGTTCACTCATCACGCACGGCATCCTTCCAAAAATCGCCTCTATCTACACAACCGAAGCATTGGCTATCCACGAAGTTACCAAGAAATGCACTGTAAATAAAGGGAAATGGGTTATCTGCTTAGACAGTTTGTCAGTACTAAAGGCCATCGTTAACCCGAAAAATGACCTAGATATCATAGCCAAAATCCGGGATAATCTTTTACAAGCTAAGGCAAACATCAAGCTTATGTGGACTCCAGGTCATGTAGGAATAAAGGGCAATGAACTAGCTGACGCAGCTGCAAACGCAGTACTTAAAGCCCCCACTTACACTTTCAATACTTTCTCACGTCTTGACTTAAAGAGACACATCAATCTGGAGTGTCATAAAAATGTATTACTGGACTAGGAAGACTATAAATATCACTATAGTTCTATTAACCCGTTGAAAATTCAGCCAAAATTTCCAACAGATATAACCAAATCCGACCTCAGAACATTCATCCGACTACGCCTTGGCCATACCGCATTCACCCACCAACACCTACTCAAAAAAAGAACCTTCACCTACCTGCCCGAACTGTACGAATTCCATAACTGCAACCCACCTATTAAGTCCATGCTTCTTATCTGGACATCCTCAACTCCAACGCACACTATCAACTCTAACCTTTTGGATCTACTAAAAGAACCGAAACAAAGCAATATTTTAAAAATTAAAGAAATTATTAACGATCTAAAAATCTCTATTTAACAAATGTTATGATCCCTAGAGCCGAAAGCCTTTGCTGCTGTTTGCTCTTCCTTTTATTAATAGCAATTTTAATTGTATATTGATGTATTAATAAATAAAAAAGAAATTTTATGTGAATAAAATAATTTCATATTTTGAATTAAATTCCTAAATATTATTTTTAAAGTTTTGACATGTGCCTTATTTTTAATTGACATTCCCTCCATTTTTTCGAGTTGCATGCTGCCTTATCAAAAAGAGGTTTAATGTGAAATTTCAGTTAATATTTCACTCTCAATCAACAGTCAATTTCTTGTTAGCCCAATTTGATCATCTAAATTTCAAGCACTCCAAATTTAATTGAGATTCAAAAATAGGTTTAAAAATTCAAATATTTCTTTGATGATAAAAAGTTGAATAAATAATTATTTTTAAATCTTTATTTATTGTTTAGTCTATTTTTAACTTCAAATACAAATTCAATACGTACAGACATTTTTTGAAATTTATAAATACATGTATTTTTTTGCTTAAGATGATGTGTACCTAGAATGGATACCATTGTTGCTTGCTTATTGAATTTAATTATTCTTTTATAAGCCCAAATAATATTTAATGTTGATCTTGTATAAAAAAAAAAAAAACAGATAATTAACTTTGAACTTCTACATAATATTTGCATGTATAAGACATATACCTAACTATAAAGATATACCTATCATTACAATGTCTATATAGTGTGTAACTTTGTTCCTTTTGTCAGAAAGTCCATAAATCATAAAAGAAAAAATTGTGTCTTGAAATATTTTTGTTTCCTTGAGTATTTTTAAGCACATTTAATTTAATGTCCTTTGGAGATGAAAGTTAATTTTTTTTAATATATTTTTATTTTTGCCAATTTATCTCCTTAAAAAAAATATATAAAAGTTCTTTCTTTTATTTGCTTCACTGAAATATAACAACATGAACTACAATGGCATTCTTTGCAAATAGAAATAAACAGAGCATGGCGTAGAAATATACATTTTATTTTTTTATTTTCACTTGAAATTGCGAAGATAAAAAATCCCGAAATAGAAATTATAAGTATGACAGCAGAGAAATATTAAATTGCGACATAATTATAAATATTTTATACCTATACCTATCTACCTACACATAATTCGTGGAAAAAGTAACTTTTTTGTGTGTAGGCTTCTGTAAAAAAAAAGTGCAGTTACTGCCTACTCTAATCTAAATGTACCTTTACAGGGTCATTCGCATAATGTATGGTAAAAAAAATTTCGAGAGTGTAGCTTTGAGATGAGAACAAATCGTATAACTACGACTAAAGCACAGGCCCCAATTGGAATATTTTCCCTTGTAAGGTCCTTATAGGCTTCTTGATTTTGACTATATCAGCTTAACAGTAGCAGAATTCCATGTCGCCTAAGACTTCTCGAGAGTAGCAAGGCATCGTGATGCTTTGATGAGTTTAAATACAAAACGAAAATAAAAGAATTTTTTTTAGTAAGAAAATCGTGCCTATATTGTTCTGTATACATGTTCACATACTTTGTATTTTTTGTTAAAATAAAATGCACGACTAGATTGCATATGTACTTTCTTTTATGCTTTATCACATATTCACATCTAAAGTTTTTTTTGTATACAACATTTCTTTAATTTTTTTTTCAATGAAAAATTTACTATGGCAATTTTAAGAATTTAATAATATAAACTTAAAAATATAATTCCGAAAAAATCTTCCATCTGTTTTCGAAGTATTGAACTTCAAAATATCCCAAAAAATATTTTTGCAAAATTTTGTTATACAGTATCATTTAGAATGTGAAGGAACTGTTGATAGAAATTATCGAAATCCGTTGAGCCGTTAATGAGATAGAAAATCTCTATAATGATGCACTGATTTTTCTTAAATTAAAATCATTAGAAGTTACAATTTTTTGCCCAAAATTTTGTGTAGCAGCTACTTTTATTTTTGGAGCTAAGAAAAAGATTTATGGAAAGAATCGGTCCGGGCACCTAAGACACTTAGTATCAAATTTGAAATTTACCCGTAGACAGATGGACTTGCGAAACAAAATTTGTTCGTGTTCTTTATCATCGTGATGTCAAGTTTGATTTAAATGTTGAGTTAATTTTTTTTCCCAAATTTTTTTTTTGCATAATTCTATGTCAGCCACAACATATTTCAATTCTATTGAAATGGGTCAAAGAACAACGAATTTGAAATATTTTGAATCCGACTTCGTGCTTGCATAAAGACATCCCCCCTAACGACACCATCTTTATTTGTAACTTCGTTAAAACTTTGATCCGTGGTTCAGAAATTTCATCTCAACGATTTAATCTCACCGATTTACCTCAGTAAAATTTCCGAAATTTGGACGAGACTTAAGAACAGTATACACAAATAATATAACATGCTTGCTTTATACTATAACTTCTTTATACGTAGGTGGTAACGCATGTATTAAACGCATACTATCATACACACGCAGAATCATCTTAAAAGTAATCAAAACCCCTTTAGTGTGCGCATCGTTATAAAAAAACACGCCCGGACCAGCAGCAAAGTTTATCCCATATAATATATATAATATAATTTATATATATACTATCCAACCCGTCTCGCGTTGCTTCGCTAGCTTTTTTTAATATGAGTAAAAGCATATCAAATACTCAATGAGACTGGCCGCAATTTCGAATATATGTATTATTACCCAACCAAAAATTTATATACATATTAACATATGCTTTCTGTAACCAAAGAAAGAATCTTATGTTCTCTCACTGAAACAGTTTCCAAAAAAATAGACATTTGAATAGATGCACAGTATATGTTAATTTAATTAATTTTTTGATTTCAAAGCTTTTGGATATACAATATTAGCAATTAGCAAAAAAATAGCAATTCAAATTCGCATAAATCTTTTGATTTTACACACAAAATCTAATTTTTATAAAATATTAACCAGGTTTAAGAGCATAATTGAATTTGTTGATCAACTTCGACAAAAAATGTACGATTTTTTGTTTAAACTTAATAATCTAATTCAACAAACATATTTAACAAATACAAAATATCCTTAAACATTCTTAAAAGAATCAGGAAAATTATAAAATTAGTTTCTAGTAAATCAATTTAATACTTTTTGAGATTACCCGTGACAAAATTAATAATTGATTCAAAATAGCTTCTAATGGCCTTTAGTCCTACAAAAATAGGCGTTTCTTCCCGGCGAGCTCACTTGGACTCATCAGTTCACTATAGTGAGGAACTTTGTTAATACGCAATTCTTGCAAAGTTCAATTCATTTTACATAGATTTCGTAAATGATATCTAGTGTGAACTATATCCGACAAGACTAGAATTCCTAATCATCAAATTGGAAAGTGTTTGGTTTTGCCGGTGGCCTGGCATTTTAGATAAGAAGGTTTTTTTGTAGGACTAAAGGCCGTTAAAAGCTATTTTGAATCAATAATTCAACAAGTCCAAATATAATTGTGCTAAGTTTTCTACTTGGCTGATGGAAATCAGTAGTATTGGCATATAGATTTTGTATTATTAAACAAAAAAACAAAATTAATACTTGTTTCGTCTTTATATGTGAAAAATGTGTTTCGCACGCAAATTGTCTTCAGCGACTAGGCTCATTTTTGGCTAAATGGATACGTGAATAAGCAGAATTGCCATATTTGGAGTGAAGAGCAGCCAAAGGCAATTCAGCAGCTACCAATGCATCCCGAAAAATGCACTGTTTGGTGCGGTTTATGGGCAGGCGGCATCATTGGGCCGTACTTCTTCAAGGACGATGAAGGCCGCAGGGTTACTGTCAATGGAGAAAGGTACCGTTCGATGATAGCAGATCTTTTTTTTGCCGAAAATGCAAGAATTGAACTCGGTCGACATGTGGTTCCAACAGGACGGTGCCACATGCCACACTGCACGCGAAACCATGCATCAATTCAGAGGTGAATTTGGTGAGCAGTTGATCTCACGTTTCGGCGCAGTCAATTGGCCACCAAGATCATGTGATTTGACCCCGTTAGACTATTTTTTGTGGGGCTATGTTAAGTCTATTGTCTATGGGGACAAGCCAAACACGATTGCTGCCTTGGAAGCCAACATTGAACGAGTCATTGGTGAGATTCCGGCCGAAATGTGTGAAAAAGTTTGCCAAAATTGGACCTTCAGAATGGACCACCTGAAGCGTAGCCGCGGGCAACATTTAAGTGCAATTATTTTTAAAAAGTAAATGGCAGAAATTGATTTATCGATCCAAATAAAAATTTCATTCACTTTTTACAAGTTTCTGTGTTTTTTTGAATTTTCAAAAACCAAGCTCTTAAAAAATCACCGTTTACAAGGCGCATTCTTAATTATGTACAATAATTAGCCGACAACATTTAGACGTATCGCACAACGAGAAGAACGAGAATAGAAATTACTGTGTAACGTATTCTCTCTCATTCTTTCGCCGACCTAAGCCTATACATTTATGTGTTATGTGTTGTTTCTTTAACGTGACGCATTTTCGTTTCAACGAGTTTCAATTCACAACGATTCTAAAGAAGTTTCACTTCAAACATCATTTTTGAACGATTTTCTTGAAACTATGTTTGTAAATTTATATTGTTAAATAGCTAAATAAGATTACCATACCAATAATTTTTTTTTTCAGAAGAAAAATAATATAGATATTTTTGTATAGGTAAGGTATACAAAATGAAGAAAAAACGAACTTAATAATATATTTAGCTGTTTCTAATAAGAATCTTGTGATTACGATGTTATCGACCATAAGAGTACTTGCGATCCAGTTGGAGATTTTATTTTCATTATTAAAAGATATTTTACCCAACTTAATTTGTATACCCACTTTAATAATTTATCTATTTCTTGAACAACTTAACTGAATCCGATGAAACTTTTTTATTTACTTTGAGTAATGAAGCATTATTTAAATGTTTTCCTTGTGGTATATCTGTCCAATTTAATTTAATATTAGGAGAATAATTCTCTTGTTTTGATAAATTTTAAATTGAATAAGTCTAGTGATATCTCAAAACCCTTTATTTAGTTACTTGGTGAAAAGTTTTTGTTGCCGCATTCGCAATTCCCAATGGTCATATGAGTGGACCCTATTATTTTTAAGACTCTTACCATCGGCATCATACCATAACTATACCTGTTCTGTGTGCGCTACAGAGAGACTTACTTAGGTTAGGTTAGGTCAGGAGTGGCGTGCGTAGGTCAATGCTGCTGCGTACACGGGGCCTATTGCTCCATTGCGACCCCCTTTCACACAGAGATATTCCTAACTAATGTTTCATGAAGACTGGTTCATTTACAAAACCAGTCAGTACTCTCTATATAACTTTTCATATTTAACATTGGTATATGCACTAGATCGTGTAGCTCGTCAGCAAACCTGTTTCCGAAATGTCGGAGGCGATTTGTTTGTAGATTTGGACAGTTTCGGAGCATGTGTTTAATGGTTTCTGTTTCATCGGCGTCTTGACAGCCCCTACAGAAGTCGGGTGCCAATACACCCAGTCTAGTGGCTATTGTACCTATGGCACAGTGTCATGTGTCCACCTATCAAGGTTCTGTTGATCTTTTTACTCAGTAATAAAATATACTGGGTTTTCCTTTCATTGATTCTAGGCCATAAACTTCTAGGGATAACACAGTCGCCCCTGGATATCCAGGAGTTGTTTATTTGCTCTTTCATTTTTATGTCTATTTTCCTTTTCACTACGCCAAACGGGACTTAAAGACTTGTACCCAATAAGTTGCTGCTGTCCCTATTTGCCATTGTTCCCTTAATTGTCATTTCATCTGCTATATCATTCCCTTCTACATTGGATGGATCATTGCAGCTGCTTTTTCAATCGCGTATATCTCATCTGTCAGCTTATATGATTCCTTAATATTAAGGGCTTCACAAAACACCCCGGCTCCTGTTCCTTCTTCCATTTTAGACCCATCAGTGTAGAGAGACTTACTTACTTCACTTTAGATGGCGCTCACTGCCCAGGTTGGTCTACGGCCTCAAACAACAAGCCCCTCTAATCACCTCTGTCCCTAGCTAGCCGCTTCCAGTTTCACACACCAAGTTGTTTGAGGTCGTTCTCCACTTGTGTGCGCCACCTCTACTGCCTATACCATCGGGGTTGCTCGTTCCACGCGTCCAAGCCATCTCAGACATTGTATTTTCAGCTTTTTGACTAGGTCAACGTCGCTGTATAGCCCGTATAGCTCGTTTTTGAATCTTCTCCTCCACACTCCTTCGATAAACACCGGACACCCTAGCAGACTTTCATCCATTTTTTTCAATATCCATGCGTCTGCCCCATAGAGCAGGACTAGGATGACAAGGGTCTTGTATAAAGTTTCATTAGTTCTCTGAGAGAGGGCCTTACCACTTAGATGCCTTCTTAGCCTAAAGAAACAGCGCAGCCGTTGGCAAGAGTAATTCTTCGTTTGATCTCTGCACTGATCTCATTTTGCGAGGTTATAGTGGAGCCCAGGTATACACAAAGTCCTTGACAATTTCGAATTCATATCTGTCCATAGTGATATTTTGCCCTAGTCGACGATGTACAGATTCTTTTCTCGATGACTGCATATACTTCGTCTTGTCCTCATTATCCGTCAATCCCATTTTAGCCGCATCCGATTCAACGCTCGCAAATGCAGACGACATAGACATTGTCGGCAGAATGAAGCGAGCGCTACACGGAGATGTTAAATTGAATATTTTTCTTGAAAATAATGCTTCCGAAATGGTTGTGGATTTTTCGCTCCAGTATAGGACAACTGCACTCCTGTTTTAAGGATTAGAAACATCTGTATTTTGGGGTTGTGATATCTCCCGTTTACAACAATCATAATACTTACAAGTCAAAATTGTTATTTAACTCGTTACTCGTGTAAAATTTCAAAGAACCGGATTGATATTCTGCGTTCCATTTCTGAATCCTGTGTGTAGAGATGCTTATTAGATACGAATTTATCTGAAAATCTTCTAAAGACAGTTTTTTTCTATAACTATTATAACTAATTATTTTGAATTATGTGATTGGCAACAAATTTATAGTTGCAATAACTTTCAGTTAGCTTTTACTATGTTCCGGAACGTTTTAGAATCGGCGATCTTAATTTTCGTTCCAATAAATTATTTGAAAAAATCAAAGAGACCTGTATGGTTCAATAAAAGTTTATCAAGACTGAAAAATGCTTTGAATAAGCTCCATAAAAAAAAGTGTCTTTGCGGGATAAATTTTTTCAAACTAGGAAAGAATATAAGTACCTGAGAAAGCTTACTTACAAGCATTATATTTGGTCTCTTGAGTCAAAGATTAAAAGTAATTCTAAATGTTTTTGGTCATTTTTGAATACAAAACGAAAGTCGTTTGGGATTCCATCTAAAATAACTTACAAAGGAGTATTCTCTGACAATCTTAATGAAATTTTTAACAATTTTGTGTCGTTTTTTCAATCTAATTTTATTGAGTTGAATATTAATTCTGATCAAACATTTGATCATTATATACCTTGTATTGATGAGGGTAGTATTTGTTTATCTTTTGATGATGTATTGACGGCTTTATCATCTCTAGACAATAGTTTTTCTGTAGCACTTGATAATATTCCACCATTTCTTTTAAAATATTGTAAATTCAGTTTAGCTAACCTTTCTGTTACATTTTTAATATGTCCCTGCAAAAAGATGTATTTTTAGATATTTGGAATCTCTATCTTTGATAACTCCCTTACATATATCTAGATCTAAGAGTTTGGTAGAAAATTATAGATCAATAGCTAAGCTTCAACTGATTGTCAAGGTGTTTCAAGCGATAGAGCAAATGAAGCTTTATAGTTTGGTTCGAAATCATATTTCAGTACACCAGCATGGGTTTATTAGTGGTAGATCAACATCAACACATTTATCTCTGTTCAAAAATTACTGTCTTCAAAGCTTGGAAAGCCGTTTACAAGTTGACGTTATCTGCACTGATTTTTCAAAGGCTTTTGATAGAGTACAACACAATGTTCTTTGAAAAAACTTGAACTCTTTGGATTTCACTCTGTTCTTCTCAAATGGATTAATAGTTATTTAGTTGGTCGAAAACAATTTGTGAAAATTGGTAATGTTATTTCAAATGGAATTGATAATTTTTCTGGTGTACCACAAGGAAGCCATCTTGGACCCCTGCCTTTTATGCTGTTCATTAATAATCTTGCTAATTATATTTCTTTTTCAAATTGTCTTTTGTATGCTGATGACTTCAAAATTTTTAGCTGCATAAGGTCTCCATTAGACTCAAGTAAAATTCAGGTTGATCCTAATAATATTGTACATTGGTGTAATCTGAATGGATTGTATTTCTACAGTAATAATTGAAGTGTTGTCACTTTTCCTAGAATAGTTAATCCTTTATGTTACAATTACAAAATTGATAATCTATATTTACAGAAATTTACAAGTCAAAAAGACCTTGGAGTTATCTTTGACTCAAAAATGAGTTTTTCTCTCCAAATCGATAATGTTATTTCTAGAGCTAATTCTATGTTGGGCTTTATTATTAGAAATTCAAAACCTTTTGAAGATCCATATGCTCTCAAAAGGTTATATTTATTCATTGTCAGACCACTCTTGGAATATGGTTGCGTTATATGGAATCCCTATACTCAATCAAGTAACCTTCGGATTGAAAAAATCCAGAAAAAAATTACCAAATTTGCATTACGGAAGACTTTCAGAAATGAGGAACTTCCGTCTTATGAAAAAAGATGTGTTTTAATTGATTTAAAACCTCTAGTCTATAGAAGAAAACTATATTCTGCGCTTTTTGCTGTCGATGTTCTCAGTTCTAGCATAAATTGCCAGGTGTTACTTTCATTGTACAATATGTATGCACCTAATCGTAGCTTGCGACCAAGAAATGGTAATCTTTTATATGTTCCGTATCATGGTACAAGTTATGCAAAACATAATCCAATTACTAATTCTTGTATTGCTGTTAATGAATTTGATAATGTTATTGATTTTAATAAAAGTAGGGTTGTTATTAAGAAGGATGTATTGAGATTATTGTAAATATGTACATATTTTAGTTTTATTGTATAAATGAGTTATTTATTTTTAAATTAGTCTCCTTAAAGTTATGTAGCTTTATTGACGAAAAATAAATAAATAAACTTCCTCCACAATTTTCTTTTTTTTTCATACTCTATATAAATTAAAAATTGTTTAAAATAATTTACAACGTGTCCTCCTTTGAAAGTTAATGATTTAGTTGGATTTGCGTTCCTCTAGTCCTTCAAACAAATTCTTCGTTGATTTTTGTTGATGACAATCGCCAAGAGTTCTAAATTTGTTTTGCCATTTCTAATTTAATTTTATGTTTCTGATTTTTCGTTATTGTTATATTCAATGAATACATACATATTTAATTATGTGTATCTCCGCTGAGTGCCTTCAGAAATATGCAAATTCATTGCCGAATTCAAACTGACTGAAACTACATCAAAATTAAAGTTAATTTAATAATTTTTTTCATCTGCTGGAATTACCAAAATTTATTTGGAATACCATTAAATTCCAAGTTAAGTCATTATTTGCACGCAGTGATTTTTATTAATAACGTTTTTTTTTTTGCAATTCAAATCGGACGAAGGATACCCACATACTTTCGAATAAGTTTGTTTTTTCTCAGCTTGTTAAATAATGTGATGCTCGGCTATGTCCTGTGAGTTCCACATAAAGACAATGAGGTACAGTAGGTGGCTTTTAATGTCCAACCCCTATAAAATTAAGTGTCAACGGACTTTAATTCAAATCACCTAATAAACAGAAAATTCGTTTAATTTTTTTGTTCCCAATATACAAATTCTAAATTACCTACAGGCTCGTTTCGAAAGCAATAACGAATTTTTTTTTTTGAATATATTTTTGAAGTCGTTCCAAAGCACAAAAGACTATTTGAGGTTGTACGAGTATAATCTGGCAATAATTTATCATCACACAGATGAGGTGCGGAAGCTTATATATAGTGCCTGCCATTTTTGGCCAGACACCCTACTGCGTTTGGCAGTTAAACTGTCTACTTAGATATTTGAGATTTTGTACATTTTTAAGTGCTGAAGAATTATTATTGAAGATTTTTTTTTTTACTCAACAAAAGATATTGTTGATTTATCTTTACGTAAAAATGAAACCATAAATCAGTTTGTAAATTTAAGTTCTAAGTAAGAAGTTCTCTGGAGTTTTGAGACTTTGGGAGCTTGTTTCAGAAAGTTTTGATTATTTTCACCCAACACATAAATATTTGTACAGGTTCATAGGTCTACATGACAAAAGTCCACAATGGTTTCTTGACCTACTTGAGTGCTGGTAATAAATCAACATATTGTGGGCATCGGTGGCACAATGATCCTGCTTCAATTGTGCTAAATAACAAGTCAGATATTTACTTAGGACATTGTCCGAGAATTCTAATAAGCCGGACACATTATTTAGAGGAACAATCCGCACGACAATATCGCCACGAACTTGCTTTTGGTATTTGAAGGGTTTATTGTGATAAAGCAGTATCATCCCACAGAAGCCCCAGAAGCCCGATTGCCTAAATTCATCTGATTTTGACATCACCTTATTATATTTGTAGTTAATAGGTAATGTGAACAGTATGCTGGATAAAAAAAAATCTTGTACCATTTTCCCCATGGCTGGGTTGATGTCTTCACTTAACTGAGCATTAGCAGTATTGCGCGGGTGTATTTGAATTTAAATTATATAATAACTTTTTCGCTAGGTGTAATTTTTTGGCAAATCAGTTGACAGTCAGTTTGTAGATGAAAATGTGACCAGAAAATGAAGACTTAAATAAGCTTTAGTTTATTAATGCAGTTACATTGTTAACAGAGAAATAATTAAAAATGTCAATATTTTCTACTTTGATTTTTGAATAATAAATTAATTCCAAGTTGTGACATACACTGTTTTAAGGAGGGAAAAACAGTTGAATAAGAGTCTGAATTTAACAAGGATTCAAAGAAACGCCTTGCTTCGTTGAAATTCTTAGTCATTTTTACTCTCCATTTTTTTTTTAATTTGAATTATTATGAAACCTTAAGACTTAGCATTTTTTCTTCAAAGAGGAATGTATGTAAATAAAAAATGTCTAGCCATTTAATAAAAGCAAGCATCAAACAGTTAAATGTCAACATTCCTTTTTTCTTGCTTCCTTACGTGCAGGAATTTTTGTGTTGGTTCTTGCTTTAATTTCAGTATAACTTTCGCAAATGAAAACCAAAAAGACATCGGAATAAAATCTATTAAAATTTTATCAGGGGTTCAGTTCAAGAGCTCATACGATATAGCAGCAGACGAATGAATCTTGGAAATTAATTTGAAATACCACATCCTTTGAGTTTAAATAAAAAAAAAAAAAATTAAAAACAGAAGAAGCCTTACTCATAAATTTGGTTAGATGTTAATCTTTCCATCATGCCTTAATAGCTGAACAGCTCTTCAGTGAAGGACAATTATTGAAGTAGAATTTCCTAAAGGATATATTAAGATTTAGGTACATACAAAAATTAGGAAATTTTTACAAGATGTCTTCGAAAGTAATGAAGGAATATAAAAATAAAATGCACGACTGGATAGCACGTACTGGCCCTAATGCTCGATCACATTGTATGTAAAAGATTCTTAATAGAAACGTGCCAATATATTTTTAAAGTCGTTTTTTACTTAATTTTCTATATTAAAAATGACTTAATTTCTTTCAAAAAAAATGGAATGACAATTTTAAATATTTAATAATACCTATAAGCTTAAAAACAAAATTCCAGAAAAACTCGTCCACTCGTTTTCGAAATATTGAATTTTCAAAAAAAAAAAATACATTTTAAAAATTTGGAATACAGAATTTAGAACTTAGAAGAACCACCTGTATGTTCATCAAAATCCGAAATACAAAGAACGTAACGCAACTGACATGTACCGTAACGCGACAATTGATGCATTACACAGACAAAAAAGTGGCTTACTGACAAGACTAAAACGCTTGTACGGACGGTTTACTGACCCACGAGATCTGGAGATAAGGACACTGAAGTCGTCCATCAAAAACATCAACCAATTGATCAAAGAAAATTATAGGTTGTCCATTAATTTGTTTTGGGACACAAAATTCGGGCCGTGAACGCTACCGACCCGAGCATGTTCCCACAAATTAGTAAGATATTCAGAAGAAAATATCAAAACGACCTTCCGTGTCTTAAGCTCCAGAGGACGACACAAAACAGAGACGTACTTCTGACAGCAGGCATAGACCCAGATGACGCCGTCTTGGACGATGACCTCTTCATAATCGAAGATCCGCAGGAGAAGGTGGAGGCTGTGGGGGCTGCTTTCCAGCAAGTGTACAAGGTGAATGCTAGCATTCGCCCGAATCATGACCTGGAGAACAGAGCTCTGCTTCATCACTTATGGCTCCGAAACGATATAACCGAATGGCGATCTGAGAACCTTGGTTTTACCGGGTTTAATGATGAAGATTTGGCAAACGCCATAATCGCCGACCGAAATGGGCCCAGTCCCCTGTTAATTTCGAAGAATGAGCTCCAGCTCATCTTCGATTCATTAAAGAAAAAGAAGTCTGCAGGAGTCGATGGTATATCCAACGTTGTACTACGACATTTGCCTCAAGAAGCAGTTGACATTTATACCACACTGTTTAACAACGTGCTGAATAATGCATATTATCCAGTGCGGTGGAAGACAGCTGTGGTGCACCCTCTCCCAAAGAAGGGAAAGGACAACTCCAATCCGGCGAATCTCCGGTCGATAAGTCTTCTTCCGTGTATCAGCAAAGTATTTGAAAAGGTTATTAATAGAGCCCTGTTCAAGTGGGCGGAGGACAAAAATATCATCCCGGATAATCAGTTCGGTTTTAAGGCGGGACATGACACAATTCATGCCGCGTCTAAACTAGTTTCTGATATCCAAAGGAACAAAACTAAAAAGCAGTGTACGGGTGCCTGTCTGGTTGATTTGGAGAAGGCCTTCGACACCGTATGGTTAGAAGGTCTCTATCTAAAGCTAACCAGACTAGGTATAAGTAAACCTCTATTGTATATGCTTTATGACATGCTAAATGGTAGAAAGTTTGTTGTCAAGAGTGGCAACGTAACTTCTACCGCAATTTTTAATATTAATAATGGTCTTCAGCAGGGAGCGGTTAACTCGCCGATTCTATTCAGCATTTACACCAGCGATCTGATAGGTTGTCTAACTCAGGCAATAGCATACGCCGACGATCTAATTGCGTACAGAACAGCTAATACAGTTGAGGTCATCAAAAGTCTCTTGCAGAGTGACTTCGACAAGATTCAGCGATATTGTGCTGACTGGAAGTTGAAAATCAACTTCCAGAAATCAGAAACTATTTTGTTTAGGACTCCGTTGTCTAGCGCCTCAAGGGATACGAGAAACAACTGGCGCAAGCTGGTGATCGTAGGGTCACATGGACATCCACTGGCGAGTAAAAGTGTAATAAAGTACCTTGGCATCTGGTTGGATCAGTACCTGTATTTCGACAGACATATAGGTGCTGCTTTGGCCAGGGCTAGGGGAGCCTTTGCCTTGACAAAACGACTGTTTTATAGCAGCCGTCTTGACAGCAGGGTGAAGGTGATTTGCTACATGGCCCTCATCAGGCCGATGATTGCCTACGGATGCCCGGTGTGGTTCAACGTTGCCCCATCTCAAATGGAAAAGATTCTTGTGTTTGAGAGGCAATATCTTAGACGTTGCCTTGGATTACACAGAACACCAGAGTCGGAGTACACAAGATATTATTCCAACCAGGTTATATACAACGGAGCCAACATAAACAGAATAGATAATTTTTTGCTCAAGCTGATTCGGGGTCACGTTGCAAGAGCGATGTCCTCAACTAACAGCTTAATTTTTGGGGCTTATTACCCCAATAACGAATATTTTGAGAGTGCGCGGTTAAGTGGTTATATCCCTCCTGAGGCATTCCTTTATTTAGACAGTCGAGGGCTGATACAGGATGGAGGGGCGGTTCCGCTCATCTACCACGTCAGCCGGAAAACTGTGGATAGGCGACTCCTGTATGGTCGAGACGACATCGCTCAAGGTGGAGAAGAGCGCCTTCGGTTCAGTAGGCCTGTGTCCGATCGGGACCGGAGGGATAGGGCGAAACAGGAGAACCAGTTCTGGTGGCTCTCTGAACAGCATCGTGATATATAAAGTCGATGAAGATGATATATCTTGGCCGACTTACATAGATTTAGGGCATTAGGTATAGGGAACAGTCAGGGTGGCACCAAAAAAAAAAAATTAAAAATATGTATGTATGCGGGGGCATACGTGCATGTATCTGCGTGTCTGTACATGTATGTGCGTACGTATATGTATGTGCGTATGTACATGTATGGGTGGGTTGCATGTTGGTGTGTGTCTGCATGCATATAAAAAATAAACAAAAAAAAATTAAAAAACGAAAAAAATGCTGCTGTGGCTGTTCTAGTTTTTAAGTAGTTTTAAGTATTATTAGGTATTTTAAGTAGTTTTAATTATTTTTAATATATATTAAGGTTTAGTTTATAAGTAAAAAAAAAAAAAAAAAAAAAAAAAAAAAAAAAAAAAAAAAAAATTATAAGGTACCAAGTTTTTCCTTGAAATATAAAATAAAATAAAAAAAAAAAAAATTAGATTTAATTAAAATAGCTTGTAGGTCGAAAGAAATTAGTTTTAAAAGTTATTGTTTAATTTAGAGCGCCCGTAAAGGGCCAGTAAATTAGTTGTAAGTTATTGATAATTAGGCTAGTTTTAAACATTTTTGTCTCGCTTTAAGATAGTTATAAGTTAAAATGAAATAAAAATGAATTTAAAAAAAAAACACATTTTTTACTTGCGATTGTAGGTAATATAAGGCAGGTTATGGATTCGTGCAAGAAAGATTCTATCAATCAAACATGACATTACGATCATAGAGAATACCAAAAAAGTGGGTCCCCTAATTCCATCTGTCTGTCTGTCTGTACGCGAGTCTGCAGCCTAAACGGTTGGATGGATTTGCTTCAAACTTGGTAGATACTGTTTTTTCCGTAATATGCCCACACGTTTTTTCATTTTTCATTTCAAAAACAAAAATCTTGTTTTTCTCGAAAACGGCTACAACGATTTTTATAAAAAAAAAAGTAGTTCATTAATGAAGGGTAAAAGAATATTTTGGTAATTTTTTTTTTTAAGTCATTTTTGGTACCTCTACTAGTACCATTTTTTTGGTTTTCGATTTTCTGGGCAACGGTTAATTTGATTTGTTTTTAGTTTTTTGCGCAGAAACTTCTAAAAAGTTTAAACACTAATGTAAGCCAAAGTTTTTCAAAAAAAAAATGATTGGGAAATTAAAAATAAAACCTTTTTTTTTTGAAAACTCAAAATTTCAATGGTTTTTTCGAAACTTCATATTTGGTGGATTTTTGACATTATCTTGACTAGTTAAAAAAAAACTATATTCCTAAAATCAAAAGCAACGTTACCTCCTATTCAAATGTGAAAAATAACCATAAGAAAAAAATACCTATGTAACTATTTATTGAATAATCTATTCGACAATTCATTATACTAAGAATCAATGTTATCTTACCTACATAGGCTTTAAACCTGCATAGGATAACTACGCCTAACTAACTAAACCTCAATGGTTAGCTACATCCAATTTGTTAGCTATAAGAGCAAGCTTAATCTGAGAACAGAAGCCCGAAGATGGATAGTAATATCCGAATATGTTGTAAAATAATCAAATATTCATTAAAAATTTTGAAATATATTATCCAACAAAATAAAAATTTTGTCAATAATGTTTTAATTTCTTTTAAAAATAGATTACATAAACAACAGGGAGACTGAACAACAATTAACTTCAAGAGCTAGTTCGTTCGATCCAGTCGTGCATTTTATTTTTTATTAAAAGAGTAAGAGCCGTTTTCGAGATAATTAAGAAGGTAGAAGGTAGAAGTATCGTCATTTTTGGCCTGAAAACTATTCAAAAATCTATTTTAGACAATCACCTAAAACGCTTAAATACCAAATTTGAAAAAAAAAATCCCTGCATCCGTTTAGCCTGTAGTTCGTTCTACAGACAGACATCGTAATGTCAAGTTTGATTAAAATTTCGAGTTCGATTTTTTTCCAAATGCAAAAATACTTGCAATATAGTCGGTACCTATATCGCAAGTGAAAACAATACAATTAAGGAATTTCTTCATATTAAAATATTTCTTCAAGCCATTTATGTAATATTACAACTTTGAAGGGTAGTCGCTGCTAATGGAACAATTTAAAGGCAATCAGAGTGTACTATACATTCGTTGGCATTAGAAACACATCACAAACATTTGGTTTAGGAGCCTAAAGTTGTTTTCCAGAAAGTTTTCTTCGACTTTTTCCCAAAAACAAACAAATTAAAAAAAAACCTTATGAATGAATTAAATAAACTAAACTAAACGAAGCAACCAATTAATTTTTAATCCTTTTCCATTTTCTCAAAATAAAAAAAAATGGAATACTTGTTAATATTTGGAGACATTTTGCAAATTTCCGTTTTCGTCGAAAATTAATTCTTTCATAATTTATGAACTTCAAATAATCGATTAACGAATTTCCTCCAAATTTAGTTCAGATCATTTTTATGTGATTTGATTTTTAAATGAAATATTCCAAATCGATGACTTGACTAATAGTTCTTCATATCACAATGTTTCTTATAAATAGAGCAAGCAATATTGCATTCGAAAACCTTAAGTTTTTATAAATATAAAAATATTAAACAGATATTGTAGTATAAGTATGCTTAAGATTCTTGTTCATACTTTGTAAAAATCGTTTGCAATAATTGACAGCCACGTAATGTCATTTAATTAGCAGTGAAAGTTCGTGAGAACTAGTCATGCTTTTTTTAATTGAAACAAATCGATGTAAAATAAAATGCACGACTAATTTAATATTATTTTTGTGGTAATCATCGACCGAAAAACATTGCGTCTTAGAAGGGTACGATAGCATCTAACTGATGAGCCAACTATGGTGCCTGGGCGAAACGCATTTTAGACTACAGGTCGTAAAAATCGTTAATTCTTATGCTTCAAAGCTTAAATTATAACTTTGGTAACACAATTAAATTTGTAATAATAAAAACAAAATATAAAAATACATCTATAGATTTCGTGGAAACAGCTAAATATTTAGAGGTAGTTTTTAACTATATATTGAATGGAATAAATGTTGTTGTAGCCAAAGTTTATGGAAGCCTTATAGAGTGCTTCGAAAATCGAAATTCACCATTTTTAACTCCTATACAAACTCGTAGAAAGCTTCTTAGATATTTCTGTGAAATTGACTGTAGGTGTAATGATGTGAGTAAACTTAGTGTTATGCTTTCAACCACACGATCACATATATTTATGGTCTTACAAAATTGGAGCATGTTTCTGAAAGTGTTTCTAGCTTATACAATATGTAGTACCAACAATTGGTGAATTACCGAACCCTTCATTTGGTATTTGACATTAATAACAAATATATCAAACACAGTACCTTCATGATTGTCTCAAATAGATTTTTAAATATTTTTTTAGTCATAGAAATAACGGTATCGGTATTTGTTTTACCATCTTAGTTATCTCGAAAACTGTTCTAACCATTTTGATAAACAAAATTGGTGCACTATTATGAATATAGTTTACATTTCGTTCCAAACATTTTTTTTTTACATATTTTGTTATTATCGGTACCTGCCATACAACCATTTTTTGCTTTTCGACTTTCTCATAAAATGTTCGACGGATTTGGATACAAAATTCTATGTAGAAGGTCCTTCAAATTCTTAATAACTGCTTATTGACATTTTCGAAAATAATTTTTTTCGATTTTTGAAAATTCAATAATTTGATTTAATTTAAATTGATTTTTTTGTTAATTATGTTTTAAAATTTATATTACTAAATACATACAGAAATTATCATATCAAATTTTTTTTATAAAAATTTGAAAGTAATTTTGTATTCAGGTATATAAAATGAAGTAAAAACGACCTTAAAAAAATATTCAGCTTTTTCTACTTAGATTCTTAGGCTTACATGTGATCGGCTATAAAAGCAAGTACGTGCGATCCATTCTTAAATTATATTATTAGTATTCATTAGATCTTATAACTAATGTACAAATTACTGCTAGCTTTTTCTTATTGAATTTAAGCCATTATGTTTTTATCTTAATGTGTATAACGTATCGGAAATATATAAAATACAAAAAAATAAAATTTTATGTTTAAAATTTTTATAATCGCTATTTTAAAGTAATTATGAATCATGCTTACACAATTTAAATTTAACTCATTTCATTCATTGAAAATAGAATTTAAAAAAAAAACATTTATTTTTTAATTTGAATAGTAATAAAAAAAAATTATTTGAATAATAGTAACAATATCTACTACTTTTTCTTTAGAAGTTTCTCCATAAAAATACTTTGAAAAATAAAATAATAAATGTTCTTCTAGAAAAACATTTCCTAAAAATAACCGTTTTTGACAAATAAATAATTTCACACACATCTTTCCTATCCTTCTTTCTCTTCTTCACCAGATGCCCTCGCTGTGTTAAGAAAAACATACAAAGGGTATTCATAACCCCTTGAGCGCGTGCAAAAGTTATAAAAAAAAAAAAAAAAATCGAAAAAGTAATTACATTACTGAATTTTTTTTATCAAAATCATTCGATTAGTTTTTGAGAAAAATAAAATAGAAATGTTTATCTCAAAATAATTGTAATTAATCTTGTAGTACTTTTAAATTTGAACATTATGTAGATACCAAGTTTGAAGAAAATCCAGGTAGCCGCTTTTATTGCTGATTCGCTATTGACAAAACGAATTAGGAAGCTCACTATTTTCATATTCGCCTTCTATCATCGTAATAAATGGTCAAAATCCCGATTTCATTTTTCTGCTTGCGATATATTCACTATAGGGCCAGTTTTGCATTTGGAAAAAAACTAACTCGTGATTGCCCCAAATATATTTTTCAATCGCTGTTATAGCTCCGAAATTAACGGTATACTTGCATTCAAATTTTTCTGCAATCTTAATTATTTCGAAAACGGCTCTAATGATTTGTATACAAATTGGCGTGTGTAGTACTTTGGCTATCGTCTAAATTTCGGTTATACAACCATTTTATTGATTTTCGACTTTCTCACAAGCTGCTTAAAGGATTTCGATCAAAATTTTTGTACAGGAGCTCCTTCAAATTCCTAATAGTACTGCTTTTCAAAATTTTTGAAAAAATATTTTTTTTGGATTGAAAAATTTTTTTTTTGAAAATTCAACATTTTGAAAACGGGTGGAAATTTTTTCTGAAATTTTGTTTTTAATTTTATATTAGTAGGTAAATATTTAAAATGTGCATACCATTTTTTGTTTAAGTGAAAAATGACTTTAAAATACATTTAGCCGTTTCTATTAAGAATATTTAGCATATAATGTGATCGAACTCGAACATAGGAGCAAGTACTTGCGATACAATCGTGCATTTTATTTTTTATAAATTCATATCGCAAGTAAGAAATCGAATATATTTGGATACCAGGGAATCAAATAAACATCGTCTGTATAAATTTCAAGCGCTTTAGTGGCATCACGCACAGGTCAACTCGAAGCAAATCAGCGAACCCTCAACTCGACTCGATTGGTATGCCGACAATTACTTTAAAGGACTTTTTAATCATCGTCATGTTAAATTTACCTTAATTTTTGTAATGAAACCAAAATTTACCCTCTATATGGAATACTATTACTAAGTAAAAAGCCAGTTTTCTTTCCAATACATATTCAATAATAGATTTTATTTAATTTTTTATACATAATATCCTAGTTAGTATCCTTTTGTATGTATGTACATAATATTCAATATTCGTAAGTAAATTATCCCTTATACGAGAAATAAAAATTATAATTCGTTTTTAGAATTATCGCTCGTCATATTTTCTATCTGTTTGTGACATAAGGATGACGAGTAAGATTACATATGTGTAGGTTTGTAAGAAAATATACGTTTCCTTTATGTTTTCATTCAAGGACATTTTTAATGTACAAGACTCTGTAATTCTACATAAATGTAGTTTAGGTATCTACCTACCAAACACACGCCCCACAAAATATTGAATATTTAAAGAGATGATATAGTTTAAGTAAATTTAATAACAGTCGAATCCGCTTAACGATACTCCACCTGAAAACATGAGAAGACATTTAATACGAAATCAAAGAAAGATTTTTTTTACTTGAGATATTTATAGGTACTATTACTATTGCATTATAGCAAGTTATAGATTCGTACAAAAAAGCGAACTTGAGATTTTTATCAAACTTGACATTACGATGAAAAAGTAGGTCCCGCAATTCCGTCTGTCTGTCTGTCTCTCCTCGCGTCTACAGCCTAAGCGGTTGGACGGATTGGTACATCGGTAGTATGCACATGCGTTTTTTTATTTTTTTAAGAAGAAAACTAAGGGTGCATGTCATACATTATTTTTGGCAAAAAATAAAATCTTATTTTTTTTTAAACGGCTCCAACGATTTTTATAAAAATAAAATGACTGTTTCGCACGATCTTACTCTTATGTTCGATCACATCCTCTGCAAAAGATTTCTATTAAAAATCTAAATATATTTTTAAAGTCGTTTTTTACTTAATATTGTATATATATACATTTAATTTTTTTCTAAAAAAGTTGGTATGATAATCTTAAATATTTAATAATATAACCTTAAAAACTAAAGATTAAATCGAATTAATCAAAGGAAAAATAATTCAAAATTCTGAAATAAATACTTATGCTAATTTGAGCTCAAGTACACCGCGCCATTTTCTTTCTTGGATAAATTTGAATTTCTGAGAAAAAAAAAATTAAGAATCTGTTGAGCGGTTTCCTAAAAAAAAATTTTTTTTTAAACTTTTTGAAAACATTTTTCAAAAAAAAAATTCAAAAACGCCAATTCATAGGTATTCAGCAAATATATATAACTATAATTTTTGAAACAAATTTAATGAGCAATTTTCAAAATATTTTTCCGAAACTTATTAAATAAAACTATTGGGACGCAGTATAAATTGGTCAACATACTCCTATATAAGTGTGGAATTTGGAAAGAGTCAGTTATTATTACCTATGGAAAGTACCGTTTTTAGATTTTTTTTTAAATTTTTGTTTCAACCATACTCGTATGATCGGTCATACCTAAAAATCCTATTTGATTATTTTAAAATCAAAATCGTTAGAGCTATTTTCGAGACAAATAGGCTTTAACGTAACGGTTATATGGCAGGTACCTTTATATTTTGAGTTAAAAAAAAATTTCTATTTCCCTTCTGTATAATTCCTAAAAAACTCATTATACCAAGTTTGAAGCAATTCGTCCCACCCGTTTGGGCTGTAGCAGTCTATGCATACGTACATACAGACTGACAGACAGACAGACAGAAGTTTTAGACCATCTTGTTTGGTGTTCGTTATCATCGTAATGTCATATTTGATTGTTATATCAAAACTTTTTTATTCGGCGAATGCATAACTTTCCTTATAGTATCTATAATCGCAAGTACAAATTCAACTCATTGTTGAAGAGAAAAGCTAAATTTTAATAATTTTTTTTTTGGAAACAATGGTTGTTTTTGATACTCCTAGTCATTAGAACCATTATTTTTTTTTGGTTTTCGTTTTTCTGGAAAACGGTTCATTTTATTTTTTTTGAGTTTCTTGTATGCAGAAAATTTTTCAAAAAAAAATTCACGACTTCATAGATTTTTTCGAAACGTCGTATTTAGTAGTTCTTTGACATTATCTTGAATAGTAAAAAAAAAAAAACGGTAGCTCCCAAACAAATGTTAAAAAAACCGTTAAGAAAAAATTGTATTTCACAAAAACGGCTCCAAGAATTTTGCTTAAAAATGTGTGTGTTCTTAAATCCGTGTAGTTCACTTTCAAGTACACAAATATTTTACTTTGCGTACTTTTTAACGGCACTTCATAGAACCATTTTTTCATATTTTCGACTTTAGCACTATGGATGAACCGATCAAATTATTTTTACTTGCGATATTGGTACTATAAGGCAAGTTATGTATTCGTAAAAAATTTTTTTTTTCTAAAAATCAAACATCACATTACTATCATAGAGAATACCAAACAAGTGGGTCCCGCAATTCCGTCTGTCTGTCTGTCTGTAGAACGATCTACATCCTAAACGGTCGAACCGATTTGGTTCAGACTTGGTACTTAGGCGTTTTAGTTGATTTTCCAAAATAGATTTTAGAATCGTTGTTTTAGCCCCAAAAATAACTGTACTTGTCATACAAATTTGTCTACCATTTTAATTATTTCGAAAACGGTTCTTACGATTTTGATAAAAATTGGTGTGTACTATTTGGATATGGTCTACCTTGTGGCCAAAAAATTTTTTTTTAAAATATTTTGTTATTAAGGGTACCTGCCATACAGCCATTTTATCGATTTTCGACTATCTCATAAACGGCTCAACGAATTTCGATCAAAATTTTTATACAGTAGCTCCTTCAAATACTACATACCAAAATTTTCGAAAAATGTTATTTTGGATTTTTGAAAAAAAAAATATTTTTTGAAAATTCAATAATTCGAACACGGGTGGATGATTGTTTTTTAAATTTTGTTTTTAAGCTTATATAATTATATTTAAAATTGTCATTCCAAGTTTAAAAAAATTAAAAAAAAAATTGTATATATAAAATTAGTTGAATGATTTTGTGACCTTTGGTAAAAAAAGCGTTTCGCCCAGGTACTACAGCTGGGGTCATCAGTTAGATGCTGTAGTACCTTTCTAAGACGCATTATTTTTTGATCGATGCTTACCGACTTTAATAAAACTTACAGCGATTACTCACTGTAAATCATATTTTTATAGTGGAATTTCGTTAGATTCATGCACCTAGAAGTACGTTTTGCCCGTGGTCTGGCCAGTGAATTAATTGAAGAAAACGCAAGCAATATGTTTATATTATTTTTGTTTTAGTGGACTGTGTGGATTTTAAGCCAATTGAATGATTTTGTGACCTTTAGTCCAAAATGCGTTTCGCCCAGGTACTACAGCATCTAACTGATGAGCCCAGCTGTAGTACCTGGGCGAAACGCATTTTGGACTAAAGATCACAAAATCATTCAATTGGCTTTAAATCCACACAGTCCACTAAAACAAAAATAATATAAACATATTGTTTGCGTTTTCTTCAATTAATTATATAAAATTAGGTAGCTAAGTTAAAAACGTGTTTTGAAAATATATTTAGATTCCTAATAAAAACCGTTTGCATACCATGTGATCGAACATTAGAGCAAGTTCGTGCGATCCAGTCGTGCATTTTATTTTTTTACAAATGCTCACTAAAAGTGTGTTGATAAAACTGCATACTTTGCAAATTTCCAAAAAAAAAATCGATTTTTAAAAAATAAATAAAATTTAACTAACTTTCATCCATTCGACAATTCATTATAACGGGTGATTTTTTTGCTACTTGGTTTTTGACGTTTATATTTTTGACAGATCACACATGACAAATTCCACGAACATTTGACATTTCGATTCAGTATTGTTTGCCATTTCATCATGAATAGACTTACTCCTGAACAACGTTTGCAAATTATTGAAATTTATTATCAAAATTCGTGCTCTGTGAAAAATGTGTTTCGCAAGCTACGTCCGTTTTTTTTTCCGCTCATTTTTGGCTAAATGGATACGTGAATAAGCAGAATTGCCGTATTTGGAGTGAAGAGCAGCCAGATGCAATTCAGCAGCTACCAATGCATCCCGAAAAATGCACTGTTTTGTGCGGTTTATGGGCAGGCGTCATCATTGGGCCGTACTTCTTCAAGGACGATGAAGGCCGCAGGGTTACGGTCAATGGAGAAAGGTACCGTTCGATGATAACAGATTTTTTTTTGCCGAAAATGCAAGAATTGAACTCGGTCGACATGTAATTCCAACAGGACGGTGCCACATGCCACACTGCACGCGAAACCATGCATCAATTGAGAGGCGAATTTGGTGAGCAGTTGATCTCACGTTTTGGCGCAGTCAATTGGCCGCCAAGATCATGTGATTTGACACCGTTAGACTATTTTTTGTGGGGCTATGTTAAGTCTATTGTCTATGGGGACAAGCCAAACACGATTGCTGCCTTGGAAGCCAACATTGAACGCGTCATTGGTGAGATTCCGGCCGAAATGTGTGAAAAAGTTTGCCAAAATTGGACCTTCAGAATGGACCACCTGAAGCGTAGCCACGGGCAACATTTAAGTGAAATTATTTTTAAAAAGTAAATGGCAGAAATTGATTTATCGATCCAAATAAAAATTTCATTCACTTTTTACAAGTTTCTGTGTTTTTTTGAATTTTCAAAAACCAAGCTCTTAAAAAATCACCTTTTATTTACTAAGAATCAAGGTAATATTAACTACACCGGCTTTAAATCTGCATATGATAACTAGACTGATCTTACTACTAACATCGTCAATGCCTAGATACACTAAAGTTGTTAGCTACAAGAGCATCTTCGTACGATAAAGTCGTGCATTTTATTTATTATGCGGAAACAAAAGCGGTTCTAAATACGACTAGCAGTTAGAAAAATACAGAATGATTTTTAAAAAATCGCTTTAATATGTTGTGTGTCTTAAGATAAAATACAAAATTTATCTCAACCACTTAAGGCTCAATTTTATCATTCTAAATCTCAATTAAAATGGTAATTTTATGGCGTCATCAGTTTGAATTTCTTTTGAATGTTACTTTTTTGCTGTTAAACTTTCAAATTTAATGAAAAGTGGATGAATTGCATCTTAGAATCATAAATTAGCCTTACAATTGATCCAGAATTTTTAACAAAAGTGATCAACTGTCAAGAAAATGGTCTTGCAAATGGGCTCAACATGAAAGCCATTTAATCTTAATTTTCTGATAAAAAAAAAATTGTAAAATAACTTATATGATTGCTAATTCAAAATAAAAAAGAAGACATACAATATACAAATGAATATCTATTACCGTTACTTTGCTGTGTATAACATTTCTTTATTTGCATATTTCACACAGTCAATGATGATGATGAGTTTATTTATTTATTTATTTTTTTTTTTCAACATAACGAGACTTTGACTGAAATCATAAAACAAATCTTTACGCACATCACGCACTCACTGACATCAAAGCCGCGAACAAGAGGAATTATATTCACCCCAATAATTCTAAAGGCACAAACCCATATCCCAAAGATTCTTATTATGAGGGTAAAATATATTATAGACCTTGCTCTCTCCATAGTCGGCCTTGGTATTTATAAGATGTTGAGGGGGTTGGAGCATACGAGTATATAAAAAAAAAAAGATTTTTACATGGGAGTCGAATGTTTGGCAAATAAATCATTCAATAATGTCATGATTGTACTGTGCTAAGATATAGGTAAGAGTTATATTAACATTACATACAGGGTAGCTGTGATTTGATTTTATCAAGTTAGGTATATAAATAGAATAAGGGTAGCAACTGAATACGGATCCCAAATATACCTAAGGACTTGGGGGGCATTCTGATGATGGATTTTAACAATAATTCAATTTTAAAAATCAAGTATGTGCGAAAATATGTCAAAATCAAGAACACATGTGAATTGTAGGTAATAGCAATTCGTCATTTGGGTAATTAACTTCTTCAGAAGAATATCTTATAATACAGCGAGAACAAAAGCTATCACACGAGGTATCTGTGAGATTTTTCAATTTTTTGTTATTTTTGAAGGATTCAACAATGAAACAACAAACACCAAGCTTACAAGCTTACTTTAAAATTTATTAATCAAAATTATTATGTTTGGTAGTAGTATAACAGTTAATTTATTGCTATTTCATTCAAACAATCAATATTCAAATGATTGTGCAAAATCCTTAAGTGCTTTGCACATGAAACATCACTACATGCGAAGTGTGAATTGTCGTTAATTTTGACATTTTTCATTCACATATAGAACATTTTTCGGGTAACCGACAGCTGCGAATTGTTATCATTAATATCCATATTTATATGAAAACGACATACACATGATACGGATGAAGGAAAAAATATGATTTAAAGCAATAATTCCTCACAAATTATAAACAATATGATGAAGTATAATTTATATTAATGTATAGATACT
The DNA here is from genome assembly GCA_910595825.1 of Philhelius pedissequus. NCBI lineage: Eukaryota > Metazoa > Arthropoda > Insecta > Diptera > Syrphidae > Philhelius > Philhelius pedissequus. The sequence goes on from OU343162.1 coordinate 47,103,716, forward strand.
AAAATTAGTTTTTTAGTTGCGAAAATAAGATAGAACCTTATAACTGTATCTTATCGTTATTTAATTTAAAAATATTGAATGCACCGTGAAAAATAAAACAAAAAACAATTTAAAATTCACTCTTTATTTGACAGTTGCGATATGGAGGCCAAATGGCCAAATGGCGCATTTATCGTTGGCCGTGGCGCGATTGTCTTGTGTTCGCTGTCAACCTCATGGTCACAGGTTCGATCCGTGCCGTAGCCTATGTCCTCTTGTTTTTCCATTAAAAACCAATTCTAAAATAAATGTCATGCAATGAGTTGCTGGTTTACTCATTAAATGATCGTTAGGCATAGAACTAAGAAACATGTGATTGAGTAAAACTAGTATACCGATAAAACATGACAAAAAATAAAAAGATTAATGCGAATTATAAGGGGCATAGATAAATAAGACGCGGAAATTTCTCCGCATTAGTTCAGCCGCTATCCCTGGAGATAAAATCTGAGACAACAAACACCTACAGTCTCAGAACAACAGCGCCACACATCTTTCCTATCCTTCTTTCTCTTCCTTAACTTCACGACCACGCTTTGTTGAAACATTTAAGGGGTAGTATAATCCCTTGAGCGCGTGTAGATTATATAAAAAAAAATAAAGTCGTGAAAGGGAACACTGATGCAGTGAAAAGTTTTTCCAATCCGCATATCGCTTTGATATGTGCCCTTATATTGGCTTACATACATGGACAACTTGGCTATTGTTATCGCAGTCGCTAATGCCACCGCTTCGGTTTTCAAGAGCCCTTAATTATTCTCGCCTCACAAATACCAAAATCAGAGATTATCAAAATTATAAGATGCTGAACGCTAGGAAGACGGAGGGAAATGCAACTGAAGTTGTGGCTCGAATAGCTTTAAAAATATTGAATACACTCAAATTTAATATTACGAATACAACGCAATACTCAACTGCAGACCGAAAAAGTTGACCCACTTTTACAACAAGTTAAATCATTTCGATGGAAGTTTACATAAGGTTTAAGTGAAGTTCAAGCTCTGTTCGATTCCGCATTTGTGGATGTCTACCACTGATCTCTATAATGCACTAGATAGTGCATTCTTTATAAGTATAAGAGATTTTTTTGAGGCAATTTGAAGATGAGATAATGTGCGGTTATAACATCCTTGACGTTTATCTAAGTTGATATTGTGTTCTGTATAAACGAAGTTAAAAAATATGTTTTGTATTTTATTGCTTTACTTGGATAAATAATAATACGTGCATTTGAAAAAGAAAACAATAAACAAAAATTGTTCAAATATCAAAAAAATTACATTTTAATATTTTCCAGGCGACCAACAACAGATTTCTGCGAACTGTCAAATTAAATTGGTAAATTCGCAATCCACAACACGAGGACGCATAAGATAAATCAGCAAATAAATAATTCGCTCGAATTAAACCTCAAATTTAAGATGCCACTGTATTTGGTCGTTGTTCTTCTATATATCCTCGTGGCGATTCATGTTAATTGAATGGACATGTACCTTAAGTCTCATTTTTAAGCTTTTACAGCAAAAAACTGCATAAAAACACTTTTTTTTTTTAAATAAAATTGTTTTGAACTCATTTTGCTGCAGACCAAATTCAAAACTTTATTTATTTACATATAAATTACGTTTGTCAGTTGCGGCCTTGTCGGCGATCAGAGAAACTTCATTCTTGCGACCATTATCATTTCGCATTGCCAATTCGCAATTCATATAAAAGGCGCTTAAGAATGTGAATATTTTATTCATCATTTTGTGGAATGCGTGTTCATGCTCATGTTTCGGATTGCAAATCTTTTATTTTAATGTATACTATATTATATATTTCATTAATTTTTTTCACTGGCAAAAATAACATTAAAATTTTTCGGAGCAACAAGTTTGAATGAAAGAGAAGGCACTCGTGCCTTGAAATATGATATCATTTTCTCCCTAAAACAAACAGAAAAACTCCTACTGTAAATTTTACACAAAGTGGCTGTCAAATTTACATTGAAGTGCAAATTTGTAAAGGGTTATGCATTTTGCGGTTTCAAAAGTATAGGGTAATAAGTTGTTAAACCAATTTTTATTTTCAGTTGAAAGTTTCACATTGACGAAAATGGATCGCTTAACTATCGCACAACGTACACAAATTGTTAAAACCTACAACAAAAATGGCGATTCTGCCACAGCCAATTTAAGAGGAGATTATGGTTTACATAATCGTCCAACTACGCAAGCAATTGGCAAAATTGTGAAGAAATTTGAAGAGACTGGGTTGGTTACAGATATTGTAAGGCTTGTGCATCATCGTTTGGCTCGTACCACTGAAAATATCGCTGCTGTAAGTGAAAGTGTTGCCGAAGACCCCAATGTGTCGATTCCTCGTCGTTCTCAGGAATTAGGACTGTCTTATGGCACATTATGGCGTATTTTGCATTTGGATCTACACCTACATCCATATAAAGTCCAGCTCACACACTGACTGAATCCAGCTGACCATTCACAACGTCGTAGATATTTCGAATGGGTGATTGAACAACAGGCGGTGGACGTCGATTTTAGCACAAAATTTTCTTCAGGGACGAAGCATATTTCTCACTTGGTGGGTATGTTAAACAAAATTGTCGAATTTGGAGTTCTGAGAATCCTCAAGTAATTGAAGAGAGGCCGTGGTCATATGATAACCGACTTGTTTTTGCCTGCTATTGAAGAATACGACTTGGAGAATATGTGGTTTCAACTAGACGGTGCCACATGCCACACAACTCGAGCGAATATGGCTTTATTGCAAGAGACATTTCCTGGCCGCGTAATTTCTCCTCATGACGATATCAACTGGCCACCAATTTCATGCGATTTAACACCCCTTGACTTTTTTTGTGCGGCTTCGGGAAAGACCGTGCTTATGCAGATAAACCTTTAACTCTTGAGCACTTGAAAATCAACATTCGTCAAGTTATGGCCGAGATACCGCCCAATATGTGTCAAAAAGTGGTCGAAAATTACTTCAAGACAATCCATGCTTGCAACAATTCGTGTGGTGGTCATTCAGATGATGTAGTGTTTCCCACAAAATGTCAACGTTCAAACTTTATAATAAAAAAGAAATATCATGAACAAAAATATTTTATATGTGTTTACTTTTGAAACCGCTAAATGGATAACCCTTTATATTAAACAGCAAATGGGTTCATTTTCACTTTTAATTGAATGTTTAATTGAATTTGCTTTCATTCTTGCAATAAACTTATCAAAATGATCACAGCTTGAAATTGTAAAATTAACAGTTTGTTGCCAGTTTTAGTGTTAAATGTACAGATATAAAATTGTAAAATTCACATCAAAAATTATGAAATGGATATTTAAATTCTATAGATATTACAAGAATTGTTATAGTTCTTGTAGTGTTGTAAAAAATAATTTCGTTCTTCAAAATGTTTATTGTAATTTTAAAAATGAGAATTTCTATTTCCAAACGAAATCATTCTGTATATAAAAATATATATTTTGGGAAAAATGTCACTGTATCCAAGGTAAATTGTAAATAAAATCGACCAATTTGTAAGAATTCTTAACTATTTGTATAAATAAAAGATGTTTTTAATTATTCGATGTATTTTTTATTTTCGAGTATATGTCTTGCAAGAAAAATTATGTGATTCAGAGCAAGAAGAGAAAACCTAACTATCGAAATTTTGTGAAAAGTACAACCAGAGCCTGTAATTTCAACACGTAATAATTGTTGCAAGTTGTAAGCACATTGTGCTGTACGATGAAAAATGAGTGCTTTAGAATCCACAAATTTTCTAGTTGTTAGATTTACAACAGATATTTTTATATTCAGCACTAGGCTTTGACCAACAACCATGCATCTGTAAAATTAAAAACATTGGTAGTCGGGTTAGTATCGGTTTGTGCATATGCTTTTTTTTTAATTTCTCATGTGATTCAAAAGCATACTAAAGTTTTTCGCATATCTTGAGATCTATTTTTTGGAATACAGTGAAACCTGCTTAAACGAATCGACGAAAAGTCAGGAATTTTTGTTCATTTAAGCGGGTCTTTCACTTAAGTGTACCTCGGATAAATGAAAAAAAATCAATTAATCGGATTTCGGATAAGTGAAAAATATAATTTAATATAAATTATTTCAGTAACGCAGACTTCGTGTTATGAAACAATTCTTACTTCATTTATATCGAACTTTAAAAGATGGAAAACAACCTGTGTTAAATGTTTAACAATTGCTTTAATAAATAAATTTGTTTTATCTAAATAAAAAAAAACAGGACGTAGTTATAATTAAAGAAATAATTTATGTTAAATGAATGAATGAATTTGTACCTATGTATGTATATTTGTACAAATGAATGTATACAAAATTACATACCTATTGCACATAATTTAATTAAAGAAATAATTTATGTTAAATGAATGAATGAATTTGTACCTATGTATGTATATTTGTACAAATGAATGTATACAAAATTACATACCTATTGCACATAACATAACACTCACACATTTTAATGTTCAACTTTGGGAATCCTGTAAAACAAAACTCAACCAACGCTACTTTGAGTTCAGTTTCTTTTATTCTCAGATACATTTCGTGTTACAAAAACAACAATGTATGTAAGTAACTTGAAATTGGGGGGGGGGGGGGGGGGGGTTCCCTTTTATTTCAAACTTAGCATTTACATGTGTTATGAATTAAAGTGGGGAGGATGAAGGTGAACTTATACAAAAATGAAACGATTCAGCACACGTTTTGTTTCGATTTTTATTTTTTTTCGCTTAACCGAGTTGTTTTCTATAGAAACATAGAAAACTTGAAGGGATTTTTTTTCAATTATGCGGGTTTTTCAATAAAGCGAGTTTTTAGCTAAGCGAGGTAGTTTGTATGTAGATATATACGGGGATATGGGAATGTTTTCAGGTAAGCGGGTTTTTCACTTAAGCGAGTTTCACTTAAGCTGGTTTCACTGTAGCAGTTTTGTCTTCAGCTGTGTTGTTACACAGGATTTCAAGAACACCAACCTATCCGCTAAGCTATATGGTTGAATGTGGTCATTATGGTATTTCATAAGAGACACAAGATAGCATAGTTCTTATTAAGAATGATAAAATGTTATTAAATAAAATGTTAACAACTTTCTAAATTCATATAATTAAAAATTGCAATTATTTTAGAATGTGCTATTTGCACAGAAGTATACCTTTATCATTTATAACTGGAACCCCTTTCTTAAAGCACTCTGAAATATATCTTTTTTTTAATAAGCTAATGCAGAAACCACAAAAAATTAGACCATTCTTGAAAAACCGCAGAAACTGGAAGGGGTAGCCATACAACTTTGATAAAATATGAAACCATCAAAGGAATATTCCACAGAATGATGATGACTGATGAGTTAAAAATAAGATATTTCCTAATGGTATGAGAAGCAAAATGAGTTAACCTTTCAAAATGAATCTTTTTGCAAGACCTTAATCAAAGATTATTCAAAACTGTCCAATGACCAGGTCTTTGCGCAAACATAAGAAAAAGGACGCTAAATAAATTAAATCATTCCTTGATTACCGCACTCCCAGCCCTTAGACATAGATATAATGGGACATTTCTTATGTACATACATATATATTTTGTACGCAGAAGGTAATAAATGTTCATTAATATCATTTCTTTCTTTTTTTGTTTGTGTATTAATAAATTGGAGGGAAAATAAAGGATGCAAAAAATAAAGGAAGTGGTAACAGAAGTCAGATCTTTTTTTTTATTTTTAATCATCGGAAGCATTTATCATATTCTTTTGATGGTTCATAATTAATTCTATTTTTTAATTATTTTTTTTTTGGCTTAATAAGAAAAGTTCATATTTCAAACAAAAAAATAAATTGGATTTAAAATTTAAAATTTTGCCTAACCAACCATTCAACAATGCCACAAATTTCATTATTTAAAGTTAAAATGATATCAAGGATTTTTGTTTTGTGTGTTGGTTCCTCTGTTTTTAGTATTAATGATAATGAGTGCATTAGCATCAAAATAGATGTAATATATAAACTTGACATTTAGAGCATGCTGAGTTCGTAGCTTTAAGAGCGAATCAGCAATCACAAAGTAGAGGTCGGCATTTTTTTTTTCAAATTTGACTAGTAGGTGTTTCAGATTAAAGTTAAAAAATAAAATTTCACAGAAATTCATTTTTGTTCTCTTAATAATAATTCCTTAAATTCTTTAAAATTATAAATAATGAATTTAATGGAAATGTATTCCTTTTTTTTCTAGAATTTTTTTGTTGTTAAAAAGTTTTTTCTTGTCTTAAGTATGCATTGTCGTAAGTATTGTCGAGTATGTTCCCACAAATTAATAAGATATTCAGAAGGAAAGATCGAAACGACCTTCCGTGTCTTAAGCTCCACAGGATGACACAAAACAGAGACGTACTTCTGACAGCTGGCATAGACCCAGAGGATGCCGTATTGGACGATGACCTCTATATAATCGAAGATCCGCAAAAGAGAGTGGAGGCTGTGGGGGCTGCTTTCCAGTGTACAAGGTGAATGCTAGCATTCGCCCGAATCATGACCTGGGGAACAGAGCTCAGCTTCATCACTTATGGCTCCGAAACGACATAACCGAATGGCGATCTGAGAACCTTGGTTTTATCGGATTTAATGATGAAGATTTGGCAAACGCCATAATCCCTCGCGAAATGGGCCTAGTTCCCTGTTAATTTCGAAGACTGAGATCCTGCTCATCTTCGATTCATTAAAGAAAAAGAAGTCAGCAGGAGTCGATGGTATATCCAACGTTGTACTACGACATTTGCCTCAAGAAGCAGTTGACATTTATACCACACTGTTGAACAACGCGCTGAATAATTCATATTATCCAGTGCGGTGGAAGACAGCTGTGGTGCACCTTCTCCCAAAAAAGGGAAAGGACAACTCCAATCCGGCGAATCTCCGGTCGATAAGTCTTCTTCCGAGTATCAGCAAGGTATTTGAAAAGGCTATTAATAGAGCCCTGTTCAAGTGGGCGGAGAACAAAAATATCATCCCGGATAATCAGTTCGGTTTTAAGGCGGGACATGACACAATTCATGCCGCGTCTAAACTAGTTTCTGATATCCAATGGAACAAAACTAAAAAGCAGTGTTCGGGTGCCTGTCTGGTTGATTTGGAGAAGGCCTTCGACACCGTATGGTTAGAAGGTCTCTATCTAAAGCTTTCCAGACTAGGTATAAGTAAACCTCTATTGTACGAGTATATGCTTTATGACGTGCTAAATGGTAGAAAGTTTGTTGTCAAGACTGGCAATGTAACTTCTACCGCAACTTTTAATATTAATAATGGTCTTCACAGGGAGCGGTTAACTCGCCGATTCGATTTAGCATTTACATTAAAGATCTGATAGGTAGTCTAACTCAGGCAATTGCGTACGCCGTTGATCTAATTGCGTACAGAACTGCTCATACAGTTGCGGTCATCAAAAATCTTTTGCAGAATGAGTTCGACAAGATTCAGCGATATTGTGATGACTAGAAGTTCAAAATCAACTTCCAGAAATCAGAAACTATTATGTTTAGGACTCCGTTGTCTAGTGCCTCAAGGGATACGAGAAAGAACTGGCGCACGCTGGTCATCATAGGGCCACATGGACATCCACCGGCGAGTAAAAGTGTAGTAGTGGTTGGATCAGTACTTGTATTTCGACAGACATATAGGTGATGCTCTGGCTAGGCCTAGGGAAGCCTTTGCCCTGACAAACCGATTGTTTCATAGCAGCCGTCTTGACAGCAGGGTGAAGGTGATTTGCTTCATGGCCCTCATCAGGCCGATGATTGCCTATGGATGTCCGGTGTGGTTCAACGTTGCCCCATCTCAAATGGAAAAGATTCGGGTGTTTGAGAGGCAGTGTCTTGGACGTTGCCTTGGATTACACAGAACATCAGAGTCGGAGTACATACGACATTATTCCAACCAGGTTATATACAACGGAGCCAACATAAACAGAATAGATAATTTTTTGTTTAAACTGATTCGGGGGCATGTTGCAAGAGCGATGTCCTCAACTAACAACTTAATTTTTGGGGCGTATTACCCCAATAACGAATATTTTGAGAGTCCGCGGTTAAGTGGCTACATACCTCCCGAGGCATTCCTCTTTTTAGACAGTGGATCTAAAAAGATCTACCCTTCGGTTCAGTAGGACTGCGTTCGATCGAGACCGAAGGGATAGGTCGAAACAGAAGAAACAGTTCTAGTGGCTCTCTGAACAGCATTATGATATTTAAAGTCGATTAAGGTGGTATGTCTTGGCCGACTTACATAGATTTAGGGTAATTAGGTATAAGGAACAGTCGGGGTGGCACCAGAAAAAAATTAAAAATATGTATGAATGCGGAGGCATATGTGCATATGTCTGCGGGTCTTTACATGTATGTGCGTACGTATATGTATGTACGTATGCACATGTATATGTGGGGTGCATGTAGCTGTGTGTCTGCATGCGTATGCAAAATATAAACAAAAAACATTAAAAAAACAACAAAAAAATGATGCTGTGGCTGTTCTAGTTTTTAAGTAGTTTTAAGTGGTTTTGTGTATTTTTAGGTATTTTAAGTAGTTTAAGTTATTTTTAGTTAGTATAAGTTAGTTGTATCTAGTTTTAATTATTTTTAGTCTAGATTTAGGCTTAGTTTATAAGTAAAAAATAAAAATATGATAAGATACCGAGTTTTTTGTTAATAAGTTTTCTTGGTTAAATAAAAATAAAATAATTAGATTTAATTAAAATAGTTTTTAGGTCGAAGCACATTAGTTCTTAAAGTTATTGTTTGGGTTAGATCGCCTGAAATTGGCTAGTAAATTAGTTGTAAGTTATTGATAATTAAGCTAGTCTTATGAATTTTTGTCTAGCTTTAAGATAATAATAAATAAAAATGAATTACAAGAAAAAAAATCAAAATAGATGTAATATATAAAAGCTTGAAATTTAGATCATGCTGAGTTCCTAGTTTCATATTGCGAATCAGCAATCAAATCAGCATTTTTTTTTAATTCGACTAGTAGGCGTTTCAGATTGAAATTCAAAAATAGAATTTCACAGAAAGAAATTAATTTTTGTTCTTTTAATAATAATTCTTTAAATTCCTTAAAATTATAAATACTGAATTTAATGGAAATGTATTCCTTTTTTTTCTAGAAGTTTTTTGTTGTTAAAAACTTTTTTTAAATTTCTTGTCTTAAAAATGGAATCAACCACTATTTTCTATTAAATGATTCCCCAAAATTATATAAATGTATCTATTTAATTTTTGACGCTGAAGTTTAATGTAGACATAGAATTATATGCAAACTTTCAACAACCCTTTTCTGTAAGTAAACGTTCAATGACATTTTTCTATTCAAAAACTGAAAGTAAATTTGCATAATAAAACAAAGATAAAACAAATGGAAGCCCTACATGTTGTTAAGTTTCCTTCTCCAAAATGTATATAGGAAATGATTTAACCTTCCATAATGATATACTTAAGGGAATGTAACGGATTTGTTAAAAAAAAAACTTAAAGAGAAAAATAGCTTCTGGTGTGTAGGTGAAAACGGAAGCGATGGAACTTTTCCTTAATTTATTTTGCACAACAATTGATAGCAACAGTATTAACCGCTTAAATAAATTGATCATTTTGTCTTCGTTCATTTAACGAAAAACTTCGGAAAAAATGTTCATTTAAATGACTGGACACATTTCAAACGAAACAAACTTCCAAAAACACAAATTTTCAAAATCAAACATGTCGCATTAGTTTTATTAATTTTCTGGGATAAAAAATAACCTCTGTGTTAATCCATGTGCTAATCCATCCAGATTTCGTCAAAATCCCATAAGTCGTCGAGGGTTATATTCTTTATTGATATACGAGACATAAAATTGAGCATAGATGATACGCATCCAACATATTGAAATATGTAGGTACATACATAATGTATGTAATATGGATTAGGGAAATAAATCAGCCAGAGCGGTTAAAATATTTACATAGAATGTGCGAAGGTAAGTAATGTTTGTTCCTAATCACTCTTAAACGGCTGGATAGACTTCAATGAAATATGCGGTAGTAGTCGATTTAGTCCATAGCAATAGGAAGCACATCAGTCAAATGAATTGAATTAAATGGAGCGGCGTTTAATGACTTGTTGTTAATAAATGACTGACAAAAAAAAATCTCTTTAAAGAGGAATGAATCAATGAATCATTTGGGGTTCTTAGTTGCACTGCGACATTAAGGTCTAGTGTGCCCCATTTATAACTTAAATGGCACTGCTCACTTACAGCTCTTTCTCCAAATGTATTACCTTGAGCAACCTTAGTATTTGGAGCATTTTTTGAAAGAATAATTCACTATCTTCTATTTGTCGTCCCAAATATCTGTGTCCTTGATATACCAAAGTGTTGCAGAACTACTTACATTTTGTCCAGTGATTTCCCTTGCAGTATTGCAGAATCTACTATTGAGGCTACTAAGCGCTACCCAAGCCAAGAATACTGATGGACATTCTTAGCTTGCAGTGGCCCGTGAGGATATCACCTATTATATACCTAGAAGAACAATTCTGATAAATGTTTCTAATACTGATTTTTGTCAATTCTTTGGAAAATGTTGTTAAAAAATATGCACAGATAAAGGTCAAAATACGACTATTTTCAGAACTTATTAGTACTTTTGGTTGAAAGCCTCTTCTTCCTTCTTAACCAACTGAAGATGTGGCGGTAAGTAAAGGGTTATCCATTTTGCGGTTTCAAAAGTAAACGTAAATAAAACACATATAAGATATTTTTTTTTCACGATATTTCTTTTCTTTTTTTTTATTTTTTTTATAACTTTGAGCATGCGCTCAAGAGATTATGAATACAGTTTATATGTTTTTCTTATCACAGCGCGGGCATCCGGAGGAAGAAGAGAAAGAATGTGTGGCGCGATGTTCTGAGACTAGAGCTGGTTAATGTCTCAGATTTATCTCCAGGGATGGTGGCTAAGCTAATGCGGAGAGAATAACCGTGTCTTATTTATTTATGTCTCGTATAATTCGCATTATTTTATTTATTTCGTTGTCATATTTTATTGGTATGCTAGTTTACTCAATCACATGTTGTTAGTGTTATGCCTAAATAGCATGTAATGAACAAAGCAGCAACTTATTTTATGACAATTTCGAGAATTGGTTTTTAATGGAATATAAGAAGACATAGACAACGGCAAGAATCGAACCTACAACCACGAGGTTGACAGGCAAGCACACAACTATCGCGCCATGGCCACCCCTATATGAGTGGCATTGCAGAACGATCCATCGGATGCTGAATTCTTAAGACAACTACTGGCGCTTGACAATCATATTTTTACAATTATTAAGTTTCTTAAATCATATAAACATGAATTTAAAACCGTCTGCCAGAGTTTGCCTATTTTGTGTACAATATGTTAAATAAAAACATTACATTACATGTTACATTACATTTTCAAGATATATACGCTATACGAACATTTTCGAAAAATATTTTTTTTTCGAAAATTTAATATTTCGAAAACGGTTGGAAAAAACTAACTTTTAAAATATATTTAGATTCTTAATAGAAATTTTTTGCATACGATGTGTTAGAACATAAGAGCAATTTCGTGCGTCCAGTCGTGCATTTAATTTTGTATAATTATGCTCGCAGTAATGGGGTTTTGAGTGTTAGGAAAGTATGAAATGATTTCAGAGGAGATACCGATGAACATTGGCTTTGAATTATTGAATATCAAAATATGGGAGGGGAAATACAGCTGGATAAAGTATTCCACATTCGCGTTGTACGGCTAAGGAAAGAATCTCAGTGCTTGACAGTGCGTCCGAAGTTGTGCTCAAGGGTAAACTGATGAGCATTCCCAGAAACGCAAATATTACTGTTGAATATAGAGGGTGCCCGCCGGGAAGGTATACTAATTTGTTTGTTTATAATTTTTGATTAAATGAAAGAGAATGGATCTTATATAGATAAATGTTTTATTTAACGTCAGCAATTATGTATGGAATACAATATCAGGCACATGTCCGCCTCTGTTAGTCTCACAAATGCGAGCGCTTTTGAGCATATTTTTCATTGCCTTCTCACACATTTCACGCGGTATTTCATTAATTTCATCACGAATATTTTGTTTGAGTTGCTCAAGCGTTTCTGGTTTGCTTGAAGAAACTCCCCACAAAAAGAAGTCCGGAGTAGTCAAATCAGGTGACCGTGGAGGCCAATCAACATCACCATTTCTTGAAATAACTTGTTGTGGAAAGAGGTCTCACAGTAATTCCATTCTAATCCTGGTTGTATGCTATGTACCACCGTCTTGTTGATACCACATGTTAACCAAGCTCTAATCATGCAGTTGCTGCGTTAAATTTTTTTTAATCATATCACGATATCGCCCCCCATTCACATATACAGTTACGCCGTTTTCATTTTCAAAGAAGTAAGGTCCAATGATTTCTCCTCCCCAAATTGCACACCAGACTGTAAGTTTTAATCGATGCAAAGGTGACTGATGAAGTTTGAGGGTTTTCCATTGCCCAGAACCGACTATTCTGTTTATTCACATATACATTCAAATGAAAATGTGCCTCGTCACTCATTATGATTTTTTCATGAAAATCGGGGTTTTCATTGGCTAGCTGTAACATCCTATTGGAATTATGTACGGCAGCATAAATGGTGTTTTGGAAGAAGGTCTTGTGTCAAATGAATCTTAAATGGAAAACAAATGCAAATCCTTGTGCAAAATTGTAGTCAAAGTTGTTCTTTGAAGACCAAGCTCCTGAGAACGGCCGGCGTGGAATTGAGGTTGATGGATTATTTTGAACACTTCCTTGAACAGCAGTAATGTTTTCAGCCGATCTTGCAGTACGTTGTGGTTCATGCTTGGTCCTATCACTATCACCTACAGACCCTCTTTCTTCGAAATCATTTACTACACGATAAATAGTGCGTTTTTTGACACGCTGTTTCTCCCAAAAATTTCACGTAACTTTCTCATTGTCACAGTAATCGATGATTGATTTTGATAAAATATTTTAACAATTAAAACACGTTGGTTTATCGAATATTTTTTCATAATAAATTTGCCACGTATCTACTTTACGACTGCCAAATATGAACTGTCAAGACTAATTTTTAAAAATATGGCGGCAAACTAAAGTAGCATACCTTCCCGGAGGACACCCTGTATTAAGAAGAGGAATGCAACTGGATATTTCGCTAGAATAAAAAATTGCGATGAAATAATGCATACATATAACATTTCGACGGTATTCTAGAGATGTACATGTTTCCATTATAGTTCTATCGCCAATCATTCTTAAAACTGTATTTTGCATTCAAAATATTCAATTGAATTTTGGGAGGTCCTGCCCAAATGTGAGAATTATACGCAAGCTTTCGCGACGAATGAAGTCCTTGTATGTAGATTAAGACTAGATCAGACGGAGAGAAGAATATCTTGCACATTCGAAGGAAGTATGAACACTTTGCATCTTGGGCATTCCAAAAACGATGGTCTGTGATGCTCAAACCAAGGAGTGAAAGCTGATCGCTTTCTTAAATGCAAGCGCCGCTCATGAATAGTGGAATGGGGGTGGCTTCTATTTTAACGACAGAGGACAGCACTGAATTTTTGAAGCACTAAATTCTACGCAGTTTTTTATTCCCCATTCGACAATGTTGTCGAGATCAGAATTTAACGATCATATACCGCCATTGCAGTTTCACATCCGAAGAGCAGAACAGAAAAAAATTAAAAAGGAATATAAAAAGCTGAGGGTATTATCGTCAGCAAAACAATTTAGTGACTTCATTATAATTTCCAGGTAAGTGATCACATTAATGAAAATGAGAAAAATGGTCGGAGAGCCATATGGAACACACCAGCATTTATTTTGTGAACTTCGGACTTGAAACCGTCCAATAAGACTGGTACTGGGGTTCAATTCCCGATCAGTAAAGATGTGAAGTGATAAATTTTATCACGCTTTCACGACTGATTCGATTCTCGATTCGTGAAAAAGTGAAGTTAAATGCCAAACATTTTTCATATGATAATTTTTTTATCACAGTCAATTGTTTTGTGAAGAAAATGTTTCTAATCGAATATTAAGAAGAAAAACAGGATTTGGCACACGACAAGTAAGCAACAATTATAATTATACACACATCTGTTTTGGTAGTAAGTTATATTTGTGTTAATTCGAGTAAATAACGAAATTGTTAAATCAACAGATTCACAACAGACGACGCGACGGTGCTCTTTCCCACGACAGATCGTTGGAAACTACCCATTGCAAAAAAATGAAGACCACTTTACCATATTTAAATGGCTTTGAAGCGCACTTATAAGTTGAGTGTTTTTCAAGAATGCTCTCAATTCACGTATTAAATCCATGCATTAATGTTTTGGGAATCTATTAAGTTCAATAAAGTGCTCCTAGTTGTAACTTCGAATAGATTTTGCCAATCTCGAAAGGAAAGCCTCAATATCATCACATGAAAAAATAATATAAAACCCACAATTGTTCAGTACGACGTCTTTTATTAATTTATTAAACGAATTATTATTGCGGACATTATTCTTAAGCAAATTTAGAAACTGAAATGAAATATTTACCTTTCCCAACAAAAAATCTAATCAGAAATGACAAAATTTATCATTTAGTACTTTTTAGTACAAACTTTATCACAATGAGTTCTAGAATCGCATTAGGGGTGTGCGTGAAGTTGGAAAATGATAAACCTCTGTGAAAACTGTAATGATATTTTTTTTGTCACTTCAAAACTTCACAGCTCAGGAATTGACACCCTGATCGGTGCGAATGGTATGAAGAAGAGATTTATTGATACCAAATGCACGCATTTTCTATAAGAGAGCTTGATGTCAAACTATATCACCAAAACGATGTAAAGATTTGTGCCACTTTTCGGTGAAATATACCATCCGTTTACCAAAATTTGTTTCTCTGGAACGTTACAAGGCTTTATAATGTAGCTTGCTTGAGCTTATTCCAATTTTTTATAAGTAGGGTTGGGAATATAATTCCGCAAACTTACTTCTTTAACCCTACTAACCTCTGATGGTTTTAAATATTATTATAGCCATTGTATGCCTTGTTTTTGAACTGTAAGTCAGTGTAGTATCAGAGTTATTTATTGGGGTTTCAAGACTAGCATTATCTTTGATCCTGTAAAAATGTGTATAGTTACAGAACTTGGCTGTGTACTCACAGTTTTTTTAACAGTCATCTTGTGCTTCGAATAAATGTTCAAGTAAAAAAAAAAACTGTTGCCTGCCCTCGAAAACTATGATCAGAAATTTTAAAAAACAGTTTGTAGATGTTTAAATTTTATCAAAATGGTACAAAACATAAGAAAGTATCATGGAAAAGATTCATACAATCGAATTCTGCGAATTCAAACCAATTAGTTTTTTACTTCTAATAAGTTTTATTTTAAACATTTTAAACCATCGAATGCCTACGACCATTATGGTGTGTTAGGTATATTTTATTTGTATTTAGATTGGTGTCTATGCCTGTATACTTGGTAGTTGATAAATAGAATAATACAAAAGAGCACACATGCATTATGTATGTCCTTAATTACCCTTAATTTAGTATTCTAATGACTTTTTTCCTTTTCCGACCATGTTGTACAGTATTAAATGGGAAAAATGAAGAAACGAAGAAAACGCTTGTGCGATTATTGGTTATGGTACGAGTAGAGGAATGATTACTTTTTCTTATCTATGTATTGTCTGCACAGCTATATCCGTTCCGTTTATTTTATAGATACATAATTCTCAGTTGTATTCGAAGAAAAGGGTATCTTGGATATGAGCTCGTGCGCTAACGTACTTATAGATACTTTTTAAGAGTACTTTAAACTGAGAATGAATTAAATTTAAAATTTAAATTAATACTTTTCTCCTTATTATTTGAAAGAAATAATAAACGAGGTATGGTACATATTTTATCCAGTTTTTTTTTGTAACACGCAAACAACAAAAATATATAAGTGAGTTACTAAAAATAATAATTTTTTCTTAAATTAAATTTATATATGTCATACTAATTTTCTTTTAGAAAAAAATTAATGAAATTTTGTATTTGTATAAGCTAAACAATTTAAGAATATAAACAGTTATCCATTTTGTGGTTTCAAAAGTATAGGGCTGGAATTCGATATCTGTCAAACTAAGTTGTTAAACCAATTTTTTGTTTTTTCAGTGGAAAGTCTGATATTTACGAAAATGGATCACTTAACTATCAAACTATCGCACAACGCAAAAAAAATTGTTAAAGCATACTACAAAAATGGTGATTCTGCCACAGCCACATATCGTGCTTTAAGAGGAGATTATGGTTTACATAATCGTCCAACTACGCAAGCAATTGGCAAAATTGTGAAGAAATTTGAAGAGACTGGATTGGTTACAGATATTGTAAGGCCTGTGCATCAGCGTTTCGCTCGTACTACTGAAAATATCGTTGCTGCAAGTAAAAGATTTGCCGGTGCCCGAATGTGTCGATTCCTCGTCGTTCTCAGGAATAAGGACTGTCTTACGGCACATTATGGCGTATTTTGCATTTGGATCTACACCTACATCCATATAAAGTACAGGTCATACAACAACTGAAGCCAGCTGACCATTAACAACGACGTAGATACGTCGAATGGGTGCTTGAACAACAGGTGGTGGAGGGCCATTTTTCGAACATAATTTTCTTCAGCGACGAAGCACATTTTTCACTCGGTGGGTATGTTAAAAAACAAAATTGTCGTATTTGGGGTTCTGAGTGAGAATCGTCAAGTAATTGAAGAGAAGCCATGGTCATATGATATGCGACTTTTTTTTGCCTGCTATTGGAGAATACGACTTTGGGAATATGTGGTTTCAACAAGGCGGTGCCACATGCCACACAACTCGAGTGAATATAGCTTTATTGCAAGAGATATTTCCTGCCCGCGTAATTTCTCGTCGTGGCGATATCCACTGGCCACCAAGATCATGCGATTTAACACCGGTGGACTTTTTTTTGTGGGGCTACGCGAAAGACCGTGTTTATGCAGATAAACCTTTAACTCTTGAGCACTTGAAAACCAACATTCGTCAAGTTATGGCTGAGAAACCGCCCAATATGTATCAAAAAGTGGTTGAAAATTACCTCAAAAGAATCGATGCTTGCAACAATTCGCATGGTGGTCATTTAAATGATGTAGTGTTTCACACATAATGTCAACGTTCAAACTTTATAATAATAAAAAGAAATATCATGAAAAAAAAATATTTAATATGTGTTTTATTTACGTTTACTTTTGAAATCGCAAAATGGATATCCCATTATAAACTCCAAAACAAAATTTCAAAAAAAAATATTATTTCAAATCCTAGAAAAATATTTTTTGAAAACATGGGCTTCTCGGGACGCCCGACAGAAGTGTTAATTTAAGTTAATCTATAAGTTGAACTATTTAATATTGAAATTGTTTAACTTTAGAAAAGCTTCAAAAGCTCTTAGTTTGATTAATTTCAAAAGTTCTCCGTATGCGTCATATAAAAAAGGAAACCAGACAGATTAACGGCGTAACGCGCTACGTAACGATGCGGCTTACCCTCCCATAAAAAGTTATCACTTCAAAATATATTTTTTTTAAATCAACAAAGCTTTTTTTCGAATATTTGCAATTACTTAAAATTTGTGAAGGCGAAAATCAAAGAAATGGGTTGTATTGTAGGTACCGTTAGTAACATAATATATAAACAATTTTTTATACCAAAATGTAAAATATGTCTATAATAGTACACAGTTTTTTTTTTAATCAAAATGGTTTAAGCCGTTTTTGAGATAATAAAGATGGTAAAACGCTTAAGTACCAAGTTTGAAGAAAATCTCTGCAGTGGTTAAGACTGTGTAGACGATCTACAAAGATACAGACAGACGGCATTGAGGGACCTACTTTATTGGTGTTCTCCATCTTCGTAATGTCAAGTTTTATCAAAATCTCGAGTTCGATTTTTTTCTAATTTTAAAATTTGCCCTATTGTATAGTACCTATACCTATCGCAAGTAAAAACTACGGACTTTAAGGATTTTCTCGGACAATGAAGGAAATTATTTACTCCACGTTTAATTAGAAGTAGGTTTAAAGTTTCGTTAAGGTTTAATCGAAGCAAGGACTTACCACCGCCTTATCGAAGCTGAAGTCTTGGCTGAACTATATCCACTCTAATCTCGAAAATAACTCTCACACGAGGGGTTGTAGCTTTTCAAACTTCCTTGCATCTAATACTTGATCAGATTCAAAACAAAGAGTAAGGATTAGTATGAAATCCTCTTCCGATGAATCTATTCAAACTCTCGATCACCAACGAAATATTTCATGTCCTCCCTTTTTAATTGCAGCTGCATTGCTGTAGTGAATCTATTTGCGAGAGCTACTCTTTAAGCCAGAAATTCAATTTAGTTGATTCTTGAGCGGAACTATGGACGCACTTAAAAATATAGATATTCATTCATCGGTTCTTCTTATCGGTTTCTCCTCTCGAATCCTTTTGAATCTCCTTTTCTGCTCACACTAGATTAAGAAATTTATCTATTAAGTGCGCACTAATTATAGAAAACAGAATCCTATATTTTGGAATTTTCTAGAAACTTGCTGTCATATTTTCGAAATCTGAACTGAAATCTTTTAAAGCCTTATAGTTTCTAATAAATAATTTAAACCAAAAAACGTGAAACGTGTCAATTTTGAAATGATAAGCAGAATTTAAAAACGTGATTATAATAACCGAAAGATAATATCTGAGCCGGATTTCGAATTCTGTTCGGAAAAGTAAAAATTATGGATTTTATGGAAGAAGGTTGATGAAATTGTCCCACAACCAATCAAAAGTAAGTTTACTCTAAAGTTGTTAGCAAAATTGAAACCAAACAAAAAAAAAATAAATTATTTTAAATTCCTAAGTTCTAACTTTATGTTGGGTAACCAACGAAAGTTTTACCCTAAACTTTTTGGGGGTAACCAAAATTCTTTCAAAATCATTGTCAATAGGGAGATACGTTGGTTGTCAAATTATTCTAATTTGACATAATTTTGTATGTAGCCAAAATTTGTACCTTTGTGGTGTCACACTATGGCATCTATTCTTTATGTAAATCAAACCACAATCAACTCTTAGGAAAGTGTGCTTACACCCTAAAAAAATATTTGTATATGATATTTCGAAAAATAATATGGCGTGAAGTTAGAATCTCACTTTTTTAAATGAAGTTTTTTCGGTGAAATCAAGCAGAACTATGCTGACACTTGTTATGCTAACTTCAAGGACACCCTAAATTTAAATTTAAAATATAATTATTGCAAGATTTGGAAAAACATATACGATTAACCTATAACTCTCTAGAGAGCTATTTTTAAACGTTTTGTAACCTCCTCCTGGGCAAATATCTAGTCACATCCGGACTAACCTAGTGTTTAAAATAACAATATTACCAGCGAGATTTGACCTTTAACCAAATGAGAGGAAGACAAACACCTATCAACCTATGTTAGCAAAATTGAAACCAAACAAAAAAAAAATAAATTATTTTAAATTCCTAAGTTCTAACTTTATGTTGGGTAACCAACGAAAGTTTTACCCTAAACTTTTTGGGGGTAACCAAAATTCTTTCAAAATCATTGTCAATAGGGAGATACGTTGGTTGTCAAATTATTCTAATTTGACATAATTTTGTATGTAGCCAAAATTTGTACCTTTGTGGTGTCACACTATGGCATCTATTCTTTATGTAAATCAAACCACAATCAACCTGTTAAAATTCTGTGACTAGAACATATCTACGTCAGCAAACCTACATACTGATAACTCATGCTAGCCGAAATGGTTTTTGGTATATTCGGAGGGTTAGATGAAGTTGGACACAATGCCATGCCACTGCCACATCATACAACTCTTTTGAATTCTATTACGTAAATTTGACCCTTTTCATCAAAGTATCGAAACCATTAAGCGCATTACCATATGAAAAAACTATTAAAACTTTTATATTAACCAAAAACTAGTTTTTTTTTTGTTAGTTAAGGTCTACTTAGTATACATATGTACGTAGCTAGCTTTCATATATCTTATATTAATTTATTTGACCTGACATGGATTTAATTTCGTCAAATGGTTATTACTAATTTGAAACTAGCAGTTACAGTTTATATGTGTATATGTCTTCATTAACATAACACTCCAAATCTCCAGATTAGTTCTACACTTTTTGAATGAAGCGGCATACCAATGGAATAAAAGTTTTTAACATACAAATCACGAATAAAATTAATGAATGTAATTATAAAATTCACGAATGAGTTGCAAGGTCTTGATCTTAAAATAGAGACGTTATAATAACACAATCAATGCTAAATCAAATGTGTGGCGAACGCGGGAAATTTTGTGAACCTTTCTCTTTTTCTAAAAAAAAACATTGCGATTGACTAATAAAAACATGCGCAATTCTCTCCCATAAATTGAAAAAGTCGTTAAAATATTTCATTGTAAACATAAGATTCTTACTAGAAATGGAAAAATATATTGTTAAGGTGTTTAAATATTTAATTGTTTATAACCCAAATTTCTTTAATATATTTTTTTAAATTTTGGTCGAAATTCGAAAACAGTATTTAACGAAAAAATCGGTTTTTGAAATAGGTAGTGAAAAAATTCGTTTTTTTTTTCAAAAATCCAAAAACTTATTTTTCGGAAATTTTTGTAAGCAATATTATTTAGAATTCGTATGGCATCCTATATAAAAATAATGATCGCAATCCGTTGAGCTGCTTATGAGTAACTCAAAAAAAAAAAAAAAAAATACTTATACTGCAGGTACCGTTAATAACAAAATAATAAATGTAAGAAACAATTGGACCATAATGTAGAGCATACCTAAAGTGGTGTACAGATTCTTAAATCAAAATCGTTACAGCCGTTTTCGAGATAACTACGTTGGTAAAAAAAAAAATCGAATGGTAGGTACCGGTACTCTTGGAGCTAAAAAAATTTAAGAATCCATTTGAGACAATCACCTAAAACCCTTAAGTACAAAGTTCGAAGAATTGCGGGATCTAGCTTCGGGTTATCAATCATCATAATTTCAAGTTTGATCAACATCTCGAGTTTTCAACTTTGGAATAGTATTTTTTTTTAGCTAGTGTTGCTTATAATAAGACTTAAAGCTTTATTTTAGATGAAGAGCTACAAATTATTTACCTTTAGGGACAAACAAAAGTTCCGTTTTATAAGAAAGTATTCCGGTTACAATAGATGGAAGTGCTGCAGCTCGGTTATTGCGAGGCCTATAGATTATTAAGATTTTCGAGTATTCACTTTTTATTATCTGAGGAACTCCATCCCAGTGGATTGCACTCCTACAGCCCTATTAACACAAAAATATTTAGTCCTGTGCTAATCCATGACTTTATTAAACCATAGAATAAAAGTTAGTTTGCGAACTAAAATTTAAAAAATAAAAAAATCGAAAATCCACAAACAACTATTGGGTGTTAAAGGGTCATTGTATGTTAAAGCCTCATCGAGGCCACAATTGTTCAACATTTACTATGGAATCTATTGGGAACCCACTTTTTTGAGAAAGGTTTTCCTTATAAATTCTACAAAAAAAAGTTCGTTTCCACCGCGGCCACCAGGCGATTTCTTGGCTGATCAGACCACCCTAATATAAGTACAATTCTATATTCAAAATCGTTTTCTAAATGTATCTACGCTTACCAATAATGCCTCACAATACGCCAGCTTATAACTCATATCTATAGTATTTATATGCAGTTTTAAAATGTATAAAATCGACCTCAATAGATTGATTCGGAGTGTGTGAATTTATCTGCACTTATGTATTTATCTCAATTATGTATATTTAAATGTCCTTATAGCTATAATAATGTGCCTTGTGAAATTACATACACACAAACCTAAAAAAAAGACCCACATTGCAAAATATAATATTTGTGGAGTAATCCCTGATGAATAAATGAATAATTCATGAGCTTAGTTCTTTTGCAATGTTCGGTTCTAAGAACCTAGACGAGGTCAGGCGCGGATTAAAAAGAAAAACAAATTGGAAGGGTGATGTTTTAAAACTAAAAATATTTGCAAAATCAGCATTCTCTTTAATGTACTTTTTTATATTGTCGGATTGTAGTCTTCACACTTTCTCAATCTCTTACTAGGTATTTCTGAGATTCACTTTTTGTAGCGACTTAAGGTCAATGTGCAGCTTTCGGAAAAGTATATTTATGACGTATGATTATTTCTTGTTCATGTATGTTAATGAAGCTAAGAATAAAATCTGTCAGTTACGATCTACTGATGCGCAACATCCTACACGGTAAAATCTATTTTGGGTAAATATTACATAACCATATAGGTATGTAGATTATTTTTAAAAAAAGGATTAAACACGTGTATTTATATAAATTATAATCAATATCAACTTGCTTGAAAGTTGTTAGAAATTAAGGTGCACGCAGAGCAGCACTAATTCCTTTTATTTTCGAAGGTCATTTTATGTTACTTAAAATTAATCAAAAGTATATAAAAATAAATGTATGTGTGCCTGTGCATAGATATTTGTATACGTAAGCTACATACCTAGTGACAAAATATTCCCCCGATTATTTAAGGAAGAAATTTTCTATTTTTAGACAAAATAAAATACGCGACTGGATCGAAGGACTTGCTCTTATGTTCGATTACATCGTAAGCAAAAGATTTCTATTAAAATTTTTTTACTTAATTTTTTATATACCTATACAACATTTCTTTAATTTTTAAAAAATGGTATGATAATCTTAAATATTTACCAACTTTATTTAAAAACAAACGATTAAATCGGGAATCAAAGAAAAAATAATTCAAAATTCTGAAATAAATACTTCAACTTATTTGAGCTCAAAAAACAGTACGCCATTTTATTTCTTGGATAAATATTAATTTATAAGAAAAAAATTTAAAAATCTGTGTAGCTGTTTTTAAGAAAACATTTTTTTTAAAAACTTTTTGAAAACATTTTTCTAAAAAAAAATTCAAAAACGGCAATTCATAAGTATATGCTGAGATCGATAACTAAAAAAATGTCAGCATCTCAAGTTCGTTTATCAAAAGTCATGAAAAAACGCCCTAAATAGTGAAAAAAAGTCGTAATTTTCGTTAGAATAGTGTTACAAATAGAAAATTTCAGGATTATATTGGTAACATATTCACTTAAGGTATTTAAATCGCAAAATGAGAGTATGCTATAACAAGTTGCATTTTTTTAGGATTTTTTGCATTACAAGTGTTTTTTTTAATGTAAATTTTATATTTTTAAGAAAATTTTTTATTAATTTGGATATGACAGAATTATTTTTTTAAGTATGAGGAACTCTTAGGAAAGTGTGCTTACACCCTAAAAAAATATTTGTATATGATATTTCGAAAAATAATATGGCGTGAAGTTAGAATCTCACTTTTTTAAATGAAGTTTTTTCGGTGAAATCAAGCAGAACTATGCTGACACTTGTTATGCTAACTTCAAGGACACCCTAAATTTAAATTTAAAATATAATTATTGCAAGATTTGGAAAAACATATACGATTAACCTATAACTCTCTAGAGAGCTATTTTTAAACGTTTTGTAACCTCCTCCTGGGCAAATATCTAGTCACATCCGGACTAACCTAGTGTTTAAAATAACAATATTACCAGCGAGATTTGACCTTTAACCAAATGAGAGGAAGACAAACACCTATCAACCTATGTATACATGAAATAAAATGCACGACTGGATCGCACGAACCTGCTCTTGTAGCTAACAACTATAGTGTAGCTAACAACCATTGATGTTTGGTTAATTAGGTGTAGTTATCCTATGCAAGCTTAAAGCCGCTCATTTTTGGCAAAATGGATACGTGAATAAGCAGAATTGCCGTATTTGGAGTGAAGAGCAGCCAGAGGCAATTCAGCAGCTACCAATGCATCCCGAAAAATGCACTGTTTGGTGCGGTTTATGGGCAGGCGGCATCATTGGGCCGTACTTCTTCAAGGACGATGAAGGCCGCAGGGTTACGGTCAATGGAGAAAGGTACCGTTCGATGATAACAGATTTTTTTTTGCCGAAAATGCAAGAATTGAACTCGTACGACATGTGGTTCCAACAGGTCGGTGCCACATGCCACACTGCACGCGAAACCATGCATCAATTGAGAGGCGAATTTGGTGAGCAGTTGATCTCACGTTTTAGCGCAGTCAATTGGCCACCAAGATCATGTGATTTGACCCCGTTACACTATTTTTTGTGGGGATATGTTAAGTCTATTGTCTATGGGCACAAGCCAAACACGATTGCTGCCTTGGAAGCCAACATTGAACGCGTCATTGGTGAGATTCCGGCCGAAATGTTTGAAAAAGTTTGCCAAAATTGGACCTTCAGAATGGACCACCTAAAGCGTAGCCGCGGGCAACATTTAAGTGAAATTATTTTTAAAAAGTAAATGGCAGAAATCGATTTATCGATCCAAATAAAAATTTTATTCACTTTTTACAAGTTTCTGTGTTTTTTTGAATTTTCGAAAACCAAGCTCTTAAAAAATCACCGTTTCTAATGAATCGTGGAATGGATGATTCAAGGAATAGTTACATAGGTACCTACCTACAAATGTATATTTAAATCTAAGTTATGGATTTTAATTATGAAAGTTAGGAGAGTAAAATTTATCTACATACATATACATATACATAGATGGAACCTTAGTATATAAACTTGTACATATAATAATGAAAATGAAGGATGTATTGATGGGTAGGTAGCATATTACTTTATAATTTAGGTGCAATATGCATTAATAAGATTCATGTGATTTTTCAAGACACATATTATGTATATGTATACATATGTATACGGCCTACATTGTATTTAGTATTCAGTGGCGTATGCGAAAATTCGGAATAATAAAAAAGGGAATAATAATAAGATAGAAATAAATGGATAATACACGTAATTAAATGTTTTTATATTGCTTAGTCGTTATAGTTTGTAGGAAAACAAAGATGCCATTTGAATTCATGGATAAATAAGAATACATCAAACAAAATTTCAAAAATCCTTGGAGCGGTTTTTTTAATAAATTAATTTTTTATGTATAAAATCTTGAAAACATTTTTAGAAAAAAAAAAATTTGAAAGGGCATTTTGAAGATATTATTAATATTCATCTTAAATTCAAATTTCAAATAAATTCTTTCACTAGTTCTTGAAAAATCGATTTAAAAAAAAAAATTATTTATTTTTTAAAAATCGAAAAACTTTTTTTTTGAAAATTTGAGTTAGCAGTTAAATTAACAATTTTAGGGGTCAATTGTAAAAAAAATATTTTAATCGGTTAATCCAATATTGAGAAAGTCGAAAATATGAAAAGTGGTTCTATGGGAAGTACCGTTAATAAGTATAGGTACACACAAAAATACTTAAAAGTGAACTGTTCTAATTTAAGAACACACTAATTTTCTTATTAAAATTCTTGCAGCCGTTTTCGAGAAATAAATTTTTTTCTTAACGATAAGAAATATCATTTGTATGGGAGGTAGCGTTAGTTTTGATTTTAGAAGAATAGGTTTTTTTAACTATTTAAGATAATGTCAAAAAAACACAAAATACGAAGTTTCAAAAAATTCTATTGAGTAGTTTTCGAAATTTTAAATTTTCAACAAAAAAATATTTTCCAAATGAAAAATTTGTGAAAAATTTGGTATACAATAGTGTTTAAGCTTTCTCAGAACTTCTGCGTAAATAATTTAAAAAAAATCAAAGTAACCATTTAGGAGAAAATCGAAAACCAAAAAAAAAGTTCTACTAGAGGTACCAAAATAACATTTTTATTCAAAAAAAAAAAAAATATCAAAACGTACCCTTTTCCTTCATTAATGAACTGACTTGTTTTTGAGAAAAATAAGATTTTTGTTTTTGGCAAAAAAAAAATTATTTGAGCAACATTTATTTGTTGTCTTAAAAAAAATTAAGAAAACGTGTGGGCATATTACCGAACAAACAATATGTACCAAGTTTGAACCAAATACACCGAACCGTTAGGCTGCAGACTCGAGGACAGACAGACAGATGGAATTGGGATCCCCACTTTTTTGGTGTTCTCTATGATCGTAATGTCATGATTGTTTCTCAGAAAAAAAAATGTTTACGAATACCTATACATAACTTGCCTTATAGTCAAGGTGACCACATTTCTCTGAACAAAACCGGGGACATAAATTTAAAAATTGAAAAATGTGTTTGGTACAAAATCAGCAAAATTCTCAAATACAAAAAATTCTCAGCACAAAATGCGAAAACTTTACATATTTTAAATATTTAAACTTTTTTTTACCAAGTCTTTGAAAAATAAACATTAATAACACATTGCCAACAAAATTTACTTTGTACTTTTTTGCCTAACAAATTTCTTTGATGATTATTATAGTTTCCTATTAAATATTTTTCAATTTCCTGAGAACTACAGTTATACTTTAATTTTACCATTAGCCTGGCAACTCTTTCGGTTGGAGCATTTGAACCTGGCAGACAGAGGCCTTACTCGACAAAAGGTAAAAGATTTTTGAAGTTTATACTTTGTTTGCAAAAATGCCTTTTTATTTCTCGGCCACAGTTATTTTGTTCTCTATCCATTTTGTTATAATTTTGTGACAAACAAATTCGTCAAACATATAATCATTAATAGTTGCATCCCTCTGCTTTTGATTGACAAAAGATAACGAATATTTAATTTCTGGCCAGGAAGGAAATAGGAATGTTTCGAAGAATTATCCAACTAAAAACTTCATATTCTTTAAACGATACACCCCAATGATTTAAGTATTCGTAACACGTTCTGTAAAATTGATGAATATTTGCTTTATATTACGAGTACTTTTGGTGAATTAATTTTTCGAATTATTCTTTGATCAATTTGTTTACAAACAAAATTATCAATTGTTCTCAACCAATTGTTTTAATTTTAATTTAAGGCATTTAATTGCTAGCGCAACTTTAGACATGCAAATTTTTTCCGACTCTGCTAATAATACTATGCTCATATGAAAAATTGAGGACTCGGATTTAATAAAATGGAGAAAGAAGGACCTCAGATGAAGGGTTGTTAAACAAATTCGTTAATCCCCCTGAACGATTTGTTAAGACGGATTCGCAATTTGACATACAAATATTATACACATAATTAAATTAATGTAAATAAAATTGTTAAAATTTTTTAACGTTATTAAAATAATATAAATATATGGTAATATCGGACAAACACGGGACAAAAAATATAATACCGGACAGTTGTACGTCCCGGGTTTTCTTTAAATTTAGCCGGAACAGTTGAGCGTAATACGGGAAGGATGGTCACCGTACTTATAGTACCTATAATCGTAAGTAAAAATGCTGTGAACACCGTCCGTTGGATTTGCACTTGAAAGGTCATGCCGCAACGTCTCTTATGTATAAATTTATATTGCTATAAATCTCTTTTTGTTCCTTTAAGTTTTTAGTTAAATACAAATAGAATTGAGCCTTACGCCCAAAATAAAGCAGTCCCCCAATATTCTTTATTTAACCTGCGGGTCTTAGCGGCCGGGCGGAGTAACGAATGAACAAACGAAAGATTTATTGAGATTTTCTCAAGTTTTTATTTTTGTGTTGTCAACTATATTTTTATGAAATTGTTGATGTTTTCTTTAGATTTAAATAATTCATTCAAGTTCCCTTTGTTTGTCAATTCTATCTATGTATATTTTGTTGCCTGAAAGGTTGTCAAGTCTGTTATGTACCTGTACATATACCTTGATTGAGGTATTATTTAGGTATTGTTTTTTTTTATGTTAAGCTCATATTGCTTGTATTTTTTCTTACAAAAAATTGTTTACCTTTGGCTAAATATTATGTATCTACGTTATACGAAGGCTAGGTAAATAATTTTCTTAGACGAGTCCATAAAATCCCAAATGAATTCATAAAAATCTTGTATCCATTCGATCTTTGTCATCATAAAATACATAGGGTGGTTAAAAGAAGAGAAAGAGTATAGTCAGTAGTCACCCGCCCTTATTAAGATTCTTATTATTTGTCCCTCATCTTTGATTAAGTGGGTATTTTGTTTTTGAAATTGTGTACCTAATACATATACTTAGTTGTGTACAATAGATACTTTTCTTTATTTTCAAAATTTAAATAGGTCTTACCAGTCAAGGTTGAAAAAGTTGTTAAATTTTGTCTTACACCACAACATTTTATAACTCCCACAGTCATTACTTTGTTATGATTTAATCTTCCCTGTTCTTCTATTTTTGAAAGCCCATTAATTAAAATCAAAACGATCATTTTTTGAAAGCCTTTTAGCTGTTTAAAAAAAAAAAAACAAAAGATAACTTTAAGACTTACGTTTTACAGTCCTGTAAAAATAAGAAGAATACATTGCATATTTAACTGAGTCATAAAGGCAACACCCTTTGGTAGAATGTTGTTCCAAATTTTAACTGCTCGTTAGCCAAAGATAGGATTATGTATAGTTATTTGGGAAATTATCAGTTATGTATCAGAAGAATTTGGTTGAAAAAGTTCGTGCAATCGCTACCGAGCAATACGTAGTGATTAGTTAGTTCGTGTGCGTCACGCATTTCTTATCCACCTTAATGAGCCGAGCACGCAACTTGTCTTCTCGTGAAATTAGCTTAGAAGAGAAGAGATAACTATTAGTGAAAATTCTCCGGTACTGTTAAGCAGAGCAAATGACATTAGCGTAGAAAAATGCCATACTTTATATCACATACTGTAAGCGTATATTAACATTGCTCATTATTTTCAAAAATAAACTAAAATCTTGTTGCCTGATACTAAAGCGAAAATCAACCGACCAGGTGGTGATTCTGCACCATGATTTTCTAACAAAATGGGTGTGTCCGTGGCGCGATAGTTGTGTGTTCGCCTTTCAACCTCATGGTCACAGGTTCGATCCCTGCCGTAGTCTATGTCCTCTTATTTTTCCATTAAAAAACAATTCTAACATAAATGTCATACGAGTTGCTGGTTTACTCATTACATGCTGTTTAGGCATAGAACTAACAACATGCGATTGGCTAAGACTAGTGTACCGATAAATATGACAATGAATGAAAAAAATAATAAAATAATTATAAGGGAGATAGATAAATAAGATACGGAAATTTCTCTGCATTAGTACAGCCGCCATCCCTGGAGATAAAATCTGAGACAACAACCACCTACAATCTCAGAACATCGCGCCACACATTTTTCCTCTCCTTCTTTCTCTTCCTAACCTAACGCCCGCGCTGTGTTGAAACATTTAAAGGGTAGTATAATCAATTGGGCGCGTGTAGATTATAAAAAAAAATCTGTAGTTTGAAAAGACAACTGAAGGTACCGATGGATGTTTCGCCAAGACTTAATTCATTCCTTCCAGGAACAAAATGAATTCGTTGATCTATAGTTGAAAAAGCTCAAATGTCTTCAAAAAGAAAACTTATAAGTGATTTTTGTGATCTTATTGTGCTTAGAAAGAGGAGAGCATTTACAAGGAAAAATAATAATTGGTTCCTGTCAGTATTGTGCGGACTACATCTGTTTAAATATTTTTTTACACAAAATTAATAGAGCTCTGTAAATGCTCAAGTTTCGAGCTTGTTCTCTCTTGTATCATACTGTTCCCAGGAAATCAAACAGAGTTTAATATTTTACTGCATGCACTTTCAATGAAAATGATAATATAATTTTTTAATAACGCCATCATTGAAACATTGAAACTTGCTTAGCTGATTTTGTCATTGCCAAAACCTCAGTTTCAAAGACGCTGTAGTAATATGGAGTATAAAGAAAGTTGGCTACTTCAAGATCCTTTTAAAAAATTGCCAGCAACATATGTTTTTATTATCACATTTATCAATAATAGCTATAGATAAGTAGCTTAGCAGTATTTTTTTTTTTTTTTTTTTTTAATTTAATTATATGCCTGTAAGACCTAAGGTTTTTTAAAAGCAACCAGAATTGCACGGCACTAGTTTGGCACAGTGGATTTGAGAACCAGGTATTGACTGTCTCATTTTAACCCATGGGCGGAATCCAATTAAAATTGGATGTATAGAAAAGAATGCGTCTAGCGTGGAAATCGAGCCCACACGTCCTAGTTAGCAATCAAGCACTTTATCCACTACGCCATTGCCAACCACAAAGTATAGCTTTGTAAATATAAGTCGTCCTCATTTCCCCAGCGTTTTCATGACGTACTGGTATTGAACTTTTTTTTAAAGCTTTAGTGTTTGTAGCATTTCATTTCGAATTTCAACAAATAAAATTTCCATAAGTCCAGAATTAGTCATATGACAATTGTCGGACTCATGCAGGAGTAAAATGCGATCATTGCTTTGGTTGCTCTTTCTTTAATGTTTTGCAGAGATTGTTCGTCCGGATTTAGCGGCTTAAAATTCGCCAAAATTCCTCTTCGTGTAGGTTGGATAATTGGAAAATCAAATTGTTGACTATACTGCTAAGGTATACTTATGTATAGGTAAAGGAATTTCCTACACAAAATTCAGAAAAAAACATTATTATTTCCCCCAACTCCTTCTTCTAAAAAAAAATATTTTTTTTCTTATCTTAATTCCATCAAGAAATCCTACTGATTTATCTCCTGTTCAAATAAATCTGGCTATGATTTCCTAGGAACAATTGGTATTTTTTTTTTATTCTGAATTTATAATATTTTTCTTACTAAATTGTTATCGCCTTGATTTGAACACCTTTATATTTAAAATCCAACCATTAAAAATCAAGTTATATACAATAAAAGTATCTACTTTATTCGAAAAGGAACATGAAATTAATGTTTTCTTAGAATCCTTGCCGCCAAATGCCAAGTAGACAAATTCTTCATTTTTTGTTTGATTTTGATTGATTTATTTTTAGAATTTCCAATTCACGTCAGTAATTTTTACCTCAGCTGTGTCTAAGTTAAGTAGCTATTCCATATAAAATTGGCTTATTGGTGAAGCTAGACATAAATGTTGAATTTGACATGACAATTAAAAGATCCATTGGTAAAGTCTTAAGGAACATTTTTAATTCTTTTACAAATATGAATATATCCAGAGGAAATTTAAAAAACGTTGGAGCGGCTTATTAAAAAGAATAATTTCTTTTTTTTTATGCAACATTTGGGATAAAATTGATTCTCCAATTTAAAGTAATTATTAATATGCGTATAAAACTATAATTTAAAAAACAAGCACTAGACCGATTTTGAAAAACCAAATTTAAAAAAAAAATATTTTTTCTTAAAATCAAATAAATTTAAACATGCAATATTATCTATAGTTTTATTGAGCATCTATATAAAGAAAATAATGTTAATCAGTTGATCCAAAACTGAGAAATACGAAAATATATAAATTGGTGGTATGTGAAGTACCTACTGTTAATGAGAACATAAAATAATAAATAATAAAATCATTTTTTTTTTTGTTATTTCAAGTTGAAGAAGAAGATTTTATTAAAAGTATTAGAGCCGTTTTTGAGAAAAAAAATACCTAAGATTTCATAACAGTTTTTCAACATTTGTTTGGTTGCTTTGTTTAAGCAAAAGATTTTCTTAAGTATTCAAAAAAAACACTCCAAAAATACAAATGCTTAAGTCGTTTTCAAAATATTTAATTTTCAAAAAAAAAAATATTTTATAATTTTAAGAAAAGTTTAAAAAAGAATTGGCTTAAAATACTATTTAACATTTTTAGCAATTTCTCTGCCAAAAAATTAACTTAACAAAAAAAGAATGCACGCCTGGATCGGACGTACTTGCTCTTAGGTGTCGTTTTTTACTTACAACAAAATTTAACAATATAAATTCAAATTATAATTTCAAGAAAAAATCGTTCACCTGTTTTCGAAATATTAACTTTTCAACAAATCCAAAAAAAATATTTTTTCGAAAATGTTGGCATGCAGTATTAATTAGAATACGAACGACCTTTATGTTTATGAACAAGTCGCAAATTAAGAAAATGGTTGTACCGTTAATAACAAAATGTGTAAGAAAAAACAATTATACATGAAAATGTATAGACTACACCTAAAGTACTGCATATGCTTTTTTATCAAAATCTATAGAGCCGTTTTTGAGATAGTTAAGATAGTAAACAAAATTGTATGGAAAGTTATTTTTAAGGCTACAAAAATAATTCAAAAACTTGTTTGAACAAAACTTGTTTCAACTAAAATGCTTAATTACTAAATTTGAGGAAAAACGCTTTAGCCCTTTAGGCTGTTAATAGACCTACAGACAGAAATACTGAATTGCGGGACCCACTTTGTTGGTGTTCTCCATCATTGTAATGCCAAGTTTGGTTTAAATCTCGAGTCCGATTTTTTTCCAAATGCATAACTAGCCCTATAACTAGTACCTATATCACAAGTAAAAATAGTTCTGCTAGAGCAGAGTTTTTCAAAGTGTGGGTCGCGACCCACTGGGGGGTCACCAAGACTTACTCAGGGGGTCGCGGTCGCAATTCGGTAAGATTATAAAAACAATTGTTGGCCGAATTCCTAAACGGAGGATTTGCAATATAAGTCTCAAGTTAAGCAAGTGCACCAATCCTGATAAAATTGAAAAGCAAAGCAAGTTAAAGTTGCGCAAAATAACTTTAAAGCTTACTGGATCTTACTCAAGAAAAAAGAATACACTTTATTTTGAGACAGTCCGCATTAAAAGGATTTTTATGTTTGCATTTAGGGCCCGTTTGCTTAGCATTTTTTGCGCAAGATTTGCGTTTAGGTATTTGCCCGTTGTCAGTAAACAAAATAAAACACAGAATTTTAATTTTAGTGAGACGGGTGTGTCTTCTTATTTTTAAAGGAATGTTTAAAATTTGGTTTTATCATTAAGACGTTAACAGTTAAATTATTTCCCAAATTAAACCTATTTCTCTTCTTAATTTTTTTTTTGTAGAACGTGGATTTACATAGATATAAAGTGGCGAATGTCACTAATAATCTTAAAGCCTCTTTTGACAGCTCTCGATGTTCTAATTTTCTCTTTATCTCGAAATTATAAATAGTTGTTAAATTGAACTACATTCTCAGTAGCTAAATCTATAAGATTTCATTTTTATCGGCGAGTTGGGCTGATATATTCAAAAAAGGATTTACTATCCATCTTTATCCATTTAAAGAATCCAGTTCTGGAAAATAGCTTGATAGCATCTTCTCCAAATTACGCAAACTCAATATCATGAGAGGAATTTGAGAGCTTACTGATACGATTATATCGATTACTCTGATTATATATCTTCGAAAATCATCTGAACGCAGAGATACACGCATGTACCAAGCTGGGAATTTCTTTTAACATCTGATGACGACGAAGACGAAAAACCAATAGAAAATAGTGGTTTGACAGTTGAGTATGAATGTATTAGTGCTTCTTGAGTTGATCCTGGTTTCAAATCAAGAAAAGAATTTCTCTTCTCAGAATCCGGGCACTTCGGAATGCTTCTGCGTAGCCAATGGAAAACCAAATTTATCCATTATGCTCATTCGTAAATAACTCATCACGACACGTCAGAAACAAAAAGTGTTCAGTTGAGATCCGGGATTCCGGCTTACAAAATAAAAACGACATTAATCTTATGATCTATAAGTACCCCCACTTGAAAAAAAATTATTGACAATTCTAATGCGTACATAAGAATAAAAAAAATAAAATTACTTTTAACTTAATTAAGGTCTTTTAAGAAAATTCTATTTTAAGGGAAAAACCCCAAACAAGGATCTTAAAAAGGCTTGAACTTTTATTTTGTAGTCGCGTTAAATTACTAAGTAGAATAAGAAACACCTTATTGACCACAAACGATTAGAAAATTAAATAATAAAAACAAAACAAAATTTTTAGGTATTACACTTTAATTTTTTTTTTGAAATTTGAATGCATTTCGAACCAACTGTTTAGAGGATTACTCCCAAGAATTTGGTTTCGTTATGTAGATGATATTTTTGCGGTGATAAAAAGTGTAGAAGTAGATTCAGTTTTCAATACACTCAATTCCGAATTCGATACCATAAACTTTACTTATGAACCAGAAGAAAATCAGAAGCTGAAATTCTTGGACTTAACCCTGTCAAGAAAAAATGGAAAAATTGAATTTGCTGTATATAGAAAACCAACAACAACCAACCGATACATCACAAACGACTCTTACAGCCCAATTCAACACAAACTCGCTGTATTTCATTCAATGGTTCATCGCCTGTGTAAACTCCCACTTTCAATCGCAAACTATGCCGCGGAATACAGTTTTCTAAAAGAAATTGCTGCCATCAATGGATACAACCCATCTGTAATAGACCATCTCATAAACAAACACACCAAAAAACTTAAAAAATCAGAATTAACTACTTTTTACAGACAAAGCAAAAAACTTCACGAAAACAACAACCCAGAAAGAGCTTCGATGACGTATTTCCCACCGATAACTAACAAAATACACACAAAATTAAAACAAAAATATAGAATGCGTATTCTCGAGTAATGGAAAATTAAAAAATATGCTAGGTTCAACCAAAGACAAATCCACAGTTATTAACAAACCTGGGATATTTGAAATTAAATGTGGAGATTGTAACTCTGTTTACATCGGCCAGACAATGCCGAGCATTGGTGTCCGTTTCAAAGAACACTCGAGTCACATCAAGTTCAACAGACCTGAAAAATCCTCCGTCGCTGCACACGTCCTCACCAACAAACATTTCAACGTAAGCCTGGAAAATGTAAAGCTCATTAAACACGTCACAAACCACCAATGACTTGATGCATATGAAAGCCTCTATGTCCACAAAAACAAAAACACCATGAATAGTGATAATGGCAATATTATGTCATCTTTGTTTAACTTTGTTTTTCTCTTTTACTCTAATTGTTTTCAAAAATTTAAAGCTTTCTTCTATTTCCTTGTAATGTTTTGATTGTTACTTTCCTTTCTTTCTTCGTTCTTTTCCCAAATTAGTGTATTGCTGATGATGAACCACAGTTGGTTCGAAATGCATTCAAATTTCAAAAAAAAAAAATAAAATGTAATACCTACAAATTTTGTTTTGTTTTTATTATTTAATTTTCTAATCGTTTGTGGTCAATAAGGTGTTTCTTATTCTACTTAGTACTTTAAACTGTTGGCAACACTGTCAAATTTCATCGCGAATAAGTAAAATCTCATACCTATAATTAGTCTGGGTATGAAAGGGCAGCGATCAGCGTATGTGGCTTTTTACTCTCAAAGGGGTCGCATATTCAAAAAGTTTGAAAAACACTGCGCTAGAGGTACCAAGAATAATCATTTTTTGATAAATAAAACATTTTAAAAAGTACCGTTTGTCTTTATTTATTAAGTGATTTTTTCTTATACCAAATCATTGTTGACATTTTTAAGTAAAATTAGATTTAACTTTTTGGCTTAAAATTTATGACAGACACCGTTATTTACGGTCCGTTTTTATCCTATTATATGAAAAGTTTGACCAAAATTTCGAGATAATTTTTTTTACGAATCCAAAACTTGCCCTATAGAACCGTTTTACATGTGTATGCGTATTGTTTAGATTCAGAATAAAAAACTATTCAAGTTTAAATGTTCTGCTTTAAATATAAATAATAAATAAGTCAATTAAGTTAAGTAGGTTCTACTTCTACGAAACTTAATATGTTACAAACAAAATAACAGAGAACATAACAAAGCCAAACACAAAGCTTAAGGTAATGTTTATTTTAGGATTAAATTTCTAAACCTTTTGCCATCAAATTTTTAACATTATTTTGTTCTAAAAACATATAAAATCCGTTTTTATCTTTTGCTTATAGGAATTTACATATAAATTTTTGGACACAAATTGAGACAGCAACAAAATCCTGTTTGTTTACTTCACGTCAGTTTAATTTTATATTTTTTGAATGAAATTATCCATCTATGCAGAAAGGTCAGCTACTTACTTTAAAAATGAATGACCCTAAAACTCTCATATCCTTGAGTTAACCTAGCCTCCTTGTTACACAAAAAAGGAATTGATTTTTTTTTTGAAAATATAACATGGCTTAGCATCTAATGTGAAGTAGCATAATATCCATTACCCAACCTTTACAACAGAGATGGCAAAATAATACAAGGAAAAAATATACAAGAGCATATAAGGTGCAGCTAGAAAGTTCGGTCATTGTTTTAAATTGTTTCAACTTTAATCCAATTAGGGGCAAAAAATTGTAAACGTATACTCGTAGTTACATACTCCGTGTATACTCCTTTTGTGAGGCCATCAATTTAATATGTTATGTTATCCTTTATAAAAAAAATCCAGGGAATCGCTAAATGAATCCCAAACAACTTATAGAACAAATTGTTTATAAATATTCCAACAGCCACAGAAGGGGAGAGAATTTGGAAAATTCCTTTGATGATGGTCGTTGGTAGACATCGCAGTGTTGGATTCTGAAAGTTTCTGTGTAGGCGGACTTTATAAAAAAACTCATAATCCTTTTGACAAAGACCGCTAAATTAATTTAAAAAAAAAATCAACTTGAACAACATTGAGTGTGGACAAAATTAGATATCAGGTAAATGCGCGCTGTATTGGCAGAAATACGAACATCATTAGTAGGACTGCAAGCACACAAGACCAGGCGAGACTTTTGTTAGTCTCGTCTCGGTCTCGTCAAAATCGAAAAATTTCTGTCTCGTCTCGCTTTCGGCCCCGGTCTCGCCTAACCAAGTCTTGTCTCGCTCCTGGTCTCGCCTTTTTCCCTAAACAATTTCAATGTGCAGTCTAGTCTCGGTCTCGATCTCGGTCTTGGTCTCATCCTTATTCTAAGTTTTTTTCGTGTTTTTTTTTAGTAGTATAAAGATGTAAGACAAGACGCATTGCTCAGATTGCTAAGATAGAGTACGGTATCTCAGCAGTTTGTTGGTAAGAAAAATGCTGGGTGTTGAATCTTATGCGAAGAAAATGTATAAAACAAACTCGGTAGTTTGTTTTGTTTTTTGAGTTAATTGGAAATAACATTTTGAAATAATGGTGTAAATTAATAAGTTTCATAACAAAAACAAATAAAATATTAAAAAGAAGAGCACATACAACGCTCGATTTTTTTAAAATAAACCAACTGGTTTTGTCAAGCCATGAACTACAAAATTAAATTTTTTTTCTTTGAAATATGACTGATTCTGATAACGTTACTTTTCAGACAATTTTTTACGTTATCACAATTCTTTGAAAACTAAATTCGCAATGTAAGCTTTCATACGCATTTAATTAATGTCAAATTTAAAGTTATCGTCTAAATTCGAAATCGTATCAAAAAGTTATTTTACTTTCATTGCTGATTTCGCTTAAATAAAAAAAAATTCTTCAAGAGAAAACTGAAGCCAAACTACAGAGACTGCCGAGACCAACGAGACTCTCGGTGAATTTTGGTACCAAAAATACGGTCTCGTCTCGTTCTCGTCTCGTTCTCGTCTCGGTCTCGTCTCGGGTGCTTTTAAAGGAGTCTCGTGTTGGTGACGAGACCGACACGAGACCGAGACTATTCGTGGTCTCGTTGCCAGCCCTAGTCATTGGCATCATAGGCATATCTATAGATTCTGGACCACAACTATCTTGATACATTCCTGGGCAAGGTATATGTACTATCTGTACAATTTTAAAAACAAAATTTAAACCAGTTGTCGATTTATACAAACGCTTTTCTCAGAAACCAACAGATACATGCTGCTTTTATTCACGCTTCAAAACATAAAAACAAAAACAAAAAAAATTATAGTTTTCCCGTTTTTGAGATATTGGTTTTTAGTTTCTTAATAATATTTATTTATTTTATATTTAATCATATTTTCTTAAACAATTTCATGGTAACTTACATTTAATAAAAGTTTATAAAAAATAGAGAAATAAATAAGAGGATAGTTTGTAGCATTTATATTTTAACAAAATAGAAATAATGCCACATTTTAAAAATAATATTTTTTAATTTTGGCTTGAACATAAAGAATTAAAGTATAAATTGAAAAAATTATATTATTACATTATTAGAAATAATCAAATTAACTATTTGTAGCAGCCATCCTTTACAAAACTACAAACACACACTGAATTATTCACACAATCATATATGTACCTACCTTAAATTATTTACAAACATTATTTACATATCTTAAATATTAATTAAATTACAAAATCACGTAATTAAAATCATAATCAGCACATATTTGTATAGTCAAGTAAATTTGAAAAGTATCAATTAAACTTAAAGACAACACATATTTTGTATAAGAAAATAAATTGTAATGTGCTTCTGAAATTTAGTATAAAAGAGCCAAGAAATTGTAAAGAAAGGGCAGTCTAAACAATAAACTGATCACGTTAACATACAACCTCTAGTTGGAGTAACAAAGTCTTTTTATTTCTTTTAACTGCTCTTCGACAGTATAGTTGTTGTAGACAGGCTGAACATTTTTTGGTCGCCTGGCTCTGCTTTGTTTTTTTCGCTCTTCGACAGTCATAGTTGTAGACAGGCTGAACATTTATCTGGTCGCCTGGCTCTTCTCCTCCGCTGTTCCTTAATCATATCCAGTGGCAATAGACAAGTTGAACGTCACAAACGGTCGCTTGGCTTTGTCCCTCTAATTGGGAAGTTTTTTTGTTGTTGAACCACTCATTGGAGTTCTACTCGCACACAACAACAACAACACAGCAGCAAGCAGAATACCTACGCTTCATATTTAATTAATTAACAAAGAGCAAAACAAAAGAATTAAACAAATTAAAATCAAACAATGCAGTTGAGAAGAGTTTCGATTTCATATAAACTAAAGAGTATAGGTATTTAGCCTTATAAAAAATGATTTTGAATTAGTTTTTAAATCCCATCTTCTAAAATAACATTTTTTAAGTGTTGGGTTTGATGACACGCTTTTGATAATTCTGAATTTATAACCCCGCATTTGATTATACTTTTTTTTTTTAAATTCATTTTTTTACCATTCCGTTTATTAAATACCCGCTTTAGGAATCATCACAAGAATACAAGACGAGCCAAGCCGGATTTTAAACGGCGGGATTATAATACGACGGGTGTTTGCGTGAAAGGGATTAAAAAACACAGTACTTTAGAAGAGGGTATTTAAAATTTTTTTAAGGGTTTTTGAAAACCGGGATTTAAAAAAATACGCGATTATAAAAAGCGGGATATGGAACACGATAGAAACCACTTTTCATATTTTCGACTTTCTCAACATCGGATGAACTGAATAAAATAATTTTTTTGTATACAAATGCTCCCTAAAATTTTTTCCAAAAAAAAAAAATGATTTTTAAAAAATAAATAAATAAAATAAATTTTTTTGAAATTTGAATTTTATATGTATATTAATAATATCTTCAAAAAAAAAATTTTTTTTAAATGTTTTCAAAATTTTATACAAAAAAAATTTATTTATTTAAAAACAGCTCACAACGATTTTTGAATTTTTGTTTGATATATTCTTAAATGAATTCAAATTGCATCGTTTTTTTCCCTCAAACTATTACGACTAAGCAATATAAAAACATTTAAGTGTGTGTATTACCCATTTATTTCTACCTTATTATTATTCCCTTTTTACGAATTTTTGGGTACGTCATACTTAATGCTAAATACAATGTAGGCCCTCATACATTTATATATACATATGTGTCTTTAAAAATTATAGGAATCTTATGTATGCATATTGCACCTAAATTATAAAGTTATATGCATATAGCTACCTACCATTCATACATACTTATATGTTCCATCTATATGTATATGTATGTAGATAAATTTTACTCTCCTAACTTATATAATTAAAATCCATAACTTAGATTTGAAGATACATTTGTAGGTAGGTCCCTATGAAACTATTTCTTGAATCATCCATTCGACAATTCTTTATACTAAGAATCAAGGTTATCTTACCTACATAGGGTTTAAACCGGCATATGATAACTACACGTAACTAACTAAGTCTCAATGGTTAGCTACATTTAGGTTGTTAGCTACAAGAGCAAGTTCGTAAGATCCAGTCGTGCATTTAATTTTTTTTTAACTTAATATTCAATTTTCCGTGCAAGCAGAGTCCGTTTAATTTTATTTCTAACAAAATGACAGCGAATTCAAAATTATAATAACATAATTTCTGAACCACCCTGTGTTTCAAGGTTTTATATTCCATTATATGTATTTTAGGTGACAAATTGTTAACGTCTTTTTAGAATAAAAACAAATTTCAGAGGTTAATAAATCGGTGGAGACTAGAGAAATGAAAAATTTATAACAGTTACAACAGATGTATAACATACAATGCTAACCAACAATTTAAATCTTGTTATATTCAGAGCGCTTCGCTTAGTCTTTGGTATATAGAACGCAATAAACAACTAAGTTCCTGCAGAATACTGCATTTCTGGTACTTTATTGGCTGCACAAATATAGTACACTTTTAAAAACATAACTGTTATAATTGCCTTTGGAGAATCACTCATTATTAAACTACGCCACATTTTGACGTCTGGCGAAATGTCAATATTTCTGCCATTTTATACCAATTGCGTGACATAAATTGCCATGAATTCTATTTTATGATAGATAATAATTGGTATAAAATGGCAGAAATATTGACATTTTGCCATTCAAGTGGTATAATTTTTGCGTAAATCTTATAACTCGTAAGATAATACAATTGGAAAATTGTATGCGTTTATGTACAACATGTTGTCTTCGCTTGTATTTGAACGATTAAACTGAGGTGGGCAGTTAACACCTACAGCAGTCATTATACCGGTTCACGTCATTTAATGGTATAATGATGTACATTTATATGAAGTCAAACATTTGACATTGTACTATTGTCAAAAATGAACAAGTTCTTTCTTAAATATTTTATCTCATTCATTATTTCTAAATGGTGTCTGCACAATGTAATTAAAAGGTATAATGGACAACATTTTTATATTTATTTATATTTTGAATTATTTTAAATGACATTAAAATCGAAAAATAACGGTAATTTATTACTTGTAACAATCAGGCATTTAGTTTACAGTGAAATACATATGTACAAGCATTTCGACAATTATTATACAAAACCCTAGAACCCATTATTTTAAATACACTAATAATTATTTAACCTAATAATAAACTTTAATCATAAAATAAAGAATTCATAATGAATTTGGGCTGAAGATGGCCAGCCTTATAAAACTGAGAAAACACAAGATAGGTTATAGCTTATTTTTTGATCTCACACTGCCAGTACCAGCAGCCAGATTCTTATTCCTCTATCAAGCATATTGGTCGGTCAGTCGTGTCAAAGTAGACCCAGACCTAGAGAACTACCTCTGTTCAAAAAAAAAAAAAAAAAAATATGAGAAGCAGAAAACTGTCCAATTTAATAGGATGGAAAAATAATTGAACCATTATGGATGGTTTTCCAGTTAGGGGTTGAAAACTGTATTTATACTATTTAAAGGTTGTCCATGGTTACTCATCCAGAAATTCTGTGCAACATTTTAGAGCTCTTGCTTTCCAAATGCTGTTCCATAAGCATTTAAGGACGATAGACGCAAACATAGACAGACAATGGCTTAGCGATTGAGTTCATTTTCGTTCATTGAGCGTGTTCAAATTAAAAAGCTTGCGGCTTTGTATCTCACATACAGTAGATAACACAAAAATGCAGATACATAAAAAAAGGTAAATTTATAACTTTAGGATTTTGCAGGAACGCGGCATATTATTTATTGTACGCGTATACGTGAACCTAAAAGCCGGAATTCGACACATATGTCCTGTCCCGGCCGGCAGGAAGATTTACAAATTTAACTGTTAACATTAACATCTGCATTTTAACTGTCAATAACAACAACAAAAAAAAAAACACAATGAAACACTAAATAAATTGTGTTTTTGGCAATATTTAAAATAATTACCACGCATAGTTGTGGTGTCCAAAATACAGGATGTGGCATTAAATCATGTTGTTCTTAATTTATTGCATTGATTATTTTTCGATGGTGTCGTAAAAAAAAACAATTAAAGACGATTTCTTTACAAAATCAATTGAAATGTTTAATTATACATATACAAGCTTTACGTACGTATCAGAATGTATATGTATAGGTAGATGGTAGACACAATTATGGCAATTATTGTTGCTAATAATTATGGCCAATGAGTCATGATTTCAGAATAAAGTATTTTTAATATTTCTGGTCTCTTTATTTTATAGTGCTGCCATCCAGAACAATATAAACAAAAGACATATACAAAAAACATACACCCACACAAATAAACAAACATTAATTTCGAAAAATCTGAATGCAAAGATACGAGTATCTATACACGTTTAATTTTAATATCTTTGTTGCAGGAAAACCACTTCAGAAAAATATGATAAATTTTATAGCAAACAATGCACAAATTTATGGCTTATTGTTAATGGAAAATTATCCCGGTGTTCAATGTTTCATAAAATATTTCTTTTGTTTTTGCTTTACTTTTAATTCCGTATGAGCATTAAAATAAGAGCGTTAATTTATGTATGAAAGGTAGATTTTCAATTGCAATATGTTAATATTTGTTGGGAAAAAGTTTACAGATTTATATGTATAACATGAACTGGTTGTTTCGATGGATTTTTCTGCAGGCATATTTTCGAACTCGGAAATACCTATTAAAAGTTTCAGTGCAACAGTATACAGTTGATGCAAATAAATTATTTAGTTTTATTAAATTTTTATATTGTTTATACTCATATAATTGGAATAACAACATTCCATAATATTACACGTGTAGCAGTTTTACTCTTAAAAAACATTGCAACATAATTTCAACACCTTGAACATTTCAGCTAAGCTCCAAATGCTTATTCTTGATCTTGAGGCTATTTTTCAGTATGAAAATTAAGAAATTTAAAATCCTTAGCAGATTTTTTTTGACAACTTTCAAA
Organism: Philhelius pedissequus; assembly: GCA_910595825.1. Taxonomy (NCBI): domain Eukaryota; kingdom Metazoa; phylum Arthropoda; class Insecta; order Diptera; family Syrphidae; genus Philhelius; species Philhelius pedissequus. The sequence continues at coordinate 47,146,923 of OU343162.1, forward strand.
ATATTCTCAATTTTTCTTAGGAAAAAAAAAACTGCCAAACATCTTCCAACTCTGGAAACAGAAATAAAATGCACGAATGGATCGTACAATCTTGTTCTTGTAGCTTACAACTTTACAGTAGCTAAACATTGCCACTGATGTTAGTAGGTATAGGTAGTCTAGTTATCGAATGCAGGTTTAACACAGTGCTGTTCCATGTAGACTAAAAATGTAGCCCACATGATTGTCTACATGTAGACAATTCGATGTAGACAATTCCCAATTGTCGACATAAATTTGTCGACATTTATGTGGACAATTGGGAATTGTCTACATCGAATTGTCGACAATTCGTTAAACTATAATAATTCTTAATTCTTCCTACTAAAATTTATCAAACCCCAAAACATAAATGTTAAAAAAAAGAACCAAGTTATACTTTAAAAACATGTGTGTAAGAACAAGATAGTTGTGGAAAAATTATTTCATCTAAATCTAAAGGTATACCTAGTCCTATGTATATAAAATTTTCAAATATTTAAATTAGAGATATCGAAAAACTTTAAATTATGGTTGAAATCTGTCATGATAAACCTAATTACTAAAATTTGATAGGTCCACTGAATCACTTCATTGGTTTGCTACTGGTCAGTTTTCAAAGAAAAAACTTTTAAAATTTGATGAATTTAGTAATAAATTAAAAAAAAATTCAGTAATCCTTATAAATTTGGTTAAGTAATTAAATCGTTAACTGACAAATTTCTCACATAATTTGGAGTTGTTTATTTTTTTTGGTCCGATTTTAAGAATATTTGCAAAAATATTGGCGCAAAATTTTAAACAATCCTCGTTTAGAGCATAAGCCCGCAATTCTTGTTAAAGCAATCGCCTAGTTGACAGCCCATGTCTAACGTTGTCTCAATTTTAAACACACTAAACAACTCTTCTAATTAAAGTAGATCTTTAGGGTTCTTTTGATTACACCTTATTTTGTCATAATGGAACAGAACGAAAATTAAACATAAGCACAAGAGCACCAAAAATATACTCATACATTTATATAAGCTCAGGTAAGATTTTTAAAATATCAGAAAAAAATTTTCATATATAATTTCAGATAAAGAAACAAATTTTTCACCAATTGGAATTTACGAATCGGCTTTCACGTACCTACATTTTTCATTTTTTTTTTTTTCAAATCTGTATCTTGAATAAAATTCAAGGTCTTCTTACGGGTTTGCTCGAACTTTATATGTTTTTGGCTTTCTAAAAAGCTCAAAATCTTGAAAAATATTTTGATACTCTTCTTCAGAAAACATATTCGTTCACTTGTTGTTATGAAATGTCAATAATATTCAACTGGAAAAGGTTAATTAAGAAAGATAAGGAAGTGTTTTGCTCTGTTAAAATTTAACCGACCTCTTTGACGTTAAATAATACCATTTAGAAGAATATCAAATAGGGTTTAAATGTTTAAAATTTTACCCTATTGGTTTTCCTCTGATAAAATGGTTGAATGACATGGTGATGTCCTTTAAATATTAAATATCATAAAAATACTATTGAGACATCATCCGATTCAGATGTCCTTGTTTGAGGTAGTTTTGAAATCAATATTTAGATTATAATAACATTTACCATTACATATGTGCAAAGTCTTTTTGAAATGATTTAATTTGTGAGATTTAAGATATCAAAGTTATTGTTTACATTGTCGACATAACTGACCGAGTGTATACGTTGAATTGTTGACAAATAAAGTCGACACGTAGAGGCACAACAATTGATTAAAACCGATCTAGGTAATATTACCTTGGTTCTTAGTAACTATAATGAATTGTCGAATGGGTGATTCAAGGAATAGTTATTACAAATTTATATTTAACTCTAGATTGTGGATATTAATTAAAAATTTAAAAAGTATCTGCATACATAGATGGAACCTAGGTTTGTATGTATGTATGGTATGTATGTATGTATGATGGTTGGAATAGAAATCGCTCATTTTTCAGACTTTGTTTCCCCCTCCGGAAAAGGTGATTTTAAAACTTTAAGGTGAAACTTGGAAAAAAATGTTATTGAAATGTCGAAATATATTTAGTTGCCTACCTGTCAAGTCATGAGCTGTCAAAATACATTGAAGGATAGCTCCGATTTAAATGAATTAGAAAACCTCTACAAAATTCAAATCTTACTAGACAAAGGATATCACCAAGGCAAGAGTTGGAGCATTTTTGAAAAAAAAAACTAAATTTTGTATATGCCCTAAAATTTTGAAAACAGTTTCAGAAAAAAAATTGAAACACCATTTTAAAGCTATTATTAATATACTCGTACCTTCGAATAGAATTTTAATTTCAAACAAATTCAGTGACGGGTTGTTGCAAAAACGATTTCTTAAAAATAAAATTATTTATTTTTCAAAATCGAAAAAAAACATTATCGTTTTTTTTTTGGAAATTTTTGTATCAATATTATTTATACTTTCAGGGAAAAGAAAATAATTTTATTCGGGTCATTCAATAGTGAGAAATCAAAAAATATGTAAAATGATTCTATGGGAAGTACGTATATGGAAAATAACTATATGGAAAATAAATTTTTTTTAAGGACACACCCATTTTGCAAAAAAATTCTTGGAGCAGTTTTTAAGAAAAAAAATTGTTGGTGACGGTTTTTTAACATTTGTATGGGAGAAACCGTTGTTTTTGGTTTTAGGAAAACAGTTTTTTTTTTCAAGTATTTAAGAAAATTTTCAGAAACTACTAAATACCAAGTTTCGAAAAAATCGATTGTGCGGTTTTTGAATTTATTGAGTTTTCAAAAAAAAAATGGCTTAAAAAATTTTGGCTTACTGTTGTAACTTTGTAGGAACTTTTCCTTTTATGCTGTAGACTCGCGAATAGACAGATAGACTTACAGACAGACAGAATTGTGAGAACCACTTTTTTTGTCTTCGATATCATCGTTAATAATCGTGTTCTCGTGACTATCAAGTACAGCAAACTAAAACCACCAACAAATCCACGATTTCGTCTGTCAGAAGCACAAGCAACAACCATTTTTGTTTATATAATTCATGAACCCACGTTGTCAAATAAAAATTCATACTCTCTCTTTTTATATCCTTATCGTTAGAGAGAGTAAAAGATCGTAATTTGCACATAAAAATCTTTTGGCCTAAGTATGGCGAAGTTTAAAATGGACTCGTTCACTATGAATGGCCCGCATCGGTACTGGGATTTCGTTGTGATTTCAACGAAATCTCGGATTTCGAAATCCCAAAACTATATGGTGAAATCGGAATATTTGGGCTGAAATCTATGAAATTCGAGATTTCGATTCGGTGGGAACGTAGTATTAGAAGAGTTACAGGCTGATTAAAGATTATAACATGTTGCATTTTTACAGAAAATCCAAGGATATGTCGACCAAGAGAAAATTCCTTTTTACAGAAGAGCTGCAAAAAAATATACATGGCTTGTCCCCTTTTCTGGAAGTACCCAGATGAGTACCCTAGTTATCTGTCAATCACATTGAATCTCACCCTTGCGGAGTCAGAAATATGTAATGTGTAGACGATTTTTCGTGTATACAGAAAAAAAACTTGGGGAATTCAGCACCTGGGGCCCCAGCATGTAACTTGATACAATCGAGTTTTGTCGATACAATCGAGAATTGGAAGCACCTATTTAAGTTAAATCGAGTTTTCTCTAACGATATAATCGAGGAAACTCGATTGCACCAAAACTATTCTCGATTATATCGACAAAACTCGATTGTATCAAGTTACGTGCTGGAGCTTTACTAATTTTCCACCGTATGCAATTGTATGCAATTCACCGCTTTTTCAAATTTTATCGAAAGTGATATATTCAAGTAACACCAATTCTGAGGAAAAATGCGGGTAACACGCTTATATTTACATTCCTTACTGTGTATAATCCTTGTCTGAAAATTAAATAAATGTTATCAGAAACATGTATGAGATATCCATAAACAAAAAAAAAATGGGTTATCAGAGTTATGTTTAATGGATTTACTTTTTACTTGTGATTATAGGCAAGTTATGCACTCGTCGAAAAAAAAAGTTTTGAGAAATTGGGAAATTGAAATTTTATTTAGCTCCAAAAAATAACGATACCTGCCATATAAGCCGTACGCTTAATCCTACGACCGATCATATGGTTGAAAATTTTTTTTAAATTTCTGAAAACGGCACTTTCATACTGCGTACCAATAATTTTAATTGAATTTTTTTTTATATTTATATTTTGAAAACTGCTTAATATTTCTTTTTCAAAAATTATAGTTAGGTATATGTATTTGTTGAATACCTATGAATTGCCGTTTTAGATTTTTTTTTTTAAATTCTTTTCAAAACACTTTTTTTTTCAAAAACAGCTCCACAGATTTTTAAAATTTTTTCTTACAAATTCAAATTTATCCAAGAAATAAAGTGGCGTACTTTTTTTTGATCTCAAATTAGTTTAAGTACTTATTTCAGAATTTTGAATTATATTTTCTTTGACTAAGTCGATTTAACCATTTGTTTTTAAGTTTAAATTATTAAATATTTAAGATTATCATACCAAAAATTTTGTAAATATAAAAAATTAAGTAAAAAACGACTTAAAAATATATTTAGATTTTTAATAGAAATCTTTTGCTAACAATGTGATCGAATATAAGAGCAAGTTCGTGCGATCCATTCGTGCATTTTATTTATTACAGAATGGTTTTATTGCAGAAGTTATTTCTGCAAAAGTTTTCTTTTGAAAAATATATTTAAAAAAAAACTCGCAGCAAGGATGGTTTTTGTTAAGCATACATATTCGCATAGATGGAATTGGCAGTTAGCCAATTTGCATGTTATTCCTTTGACGTTGCTAAAAACTGATGTGATTTTTTTGCGAGGTGAGAAGCTATTAATTTTTAAATTCCACGCTACAATCATTTCGTTAAGCCACAGGTAGACATGGCTTGACGGATTTTAAAATTTCGACGTACCAATCAAAAATTCACATGAACACAAGAATACAGATTATATGTAGTATCTATACATCGATTTATATTTCAAAATTTGTGTGGGCCTAAATACACTGCACAGCATACATATTTTGTTGCTCTGAGACTTATCTTCAAAGTAGAAATGTTAAAGTAGGTGTGGTTTTTAGGTTGCCATTTTTCTTAATGAAATATTTTTCCTTAAATTTATGTAAATCTCTTAAATCGAGATTGATACACTTCATCTCTTTAGATACACCCGTCTTCGCTTTATGTTTCAGCTTATTCCATTCAATAAATACCCTGAATCGTGTTATATTAAATTTCCATTTAATGTTGTGGAAAAAAAACACCTCATCCTGATAACTGCAATCATGAATGAACAATTATACATATTTCTGTTAATCACTTAAATTGAATTCAATTAAGAAAAAAAAAAACAACCGATTTAAGTGATATTTTTCCTCCAAATTATACCAGATTATCGGTTATATAGGTGCACTATATTTTATTTAAACTTTTATATATGTATATCTATATATACATTAACATTTATAAATAAACATATATCTACATTTAATTTTTAATTGTCAGTTTGTTATGCACTTCAGCGAATATTTGTAAAGCAACCATTTGATTGGGTTGTCAACCGCTATTAAATGCTTCAATAATTTATTTTAAATAAAAGAAGTACATAATTATATGCATAAAAGTACACAAGTAGGCATATAAAAATAATACACCAACAAAATATTTGGATAATCGTTAATCAATTTAAATGTTGCACTAAGTAGTACAGCATAACGAATTTATTGGACAAACAAACAGCGCCCAAAAAAAAAAAAAAACAACTCGATGTACTATATAAATCAATAATGTGATAATGTTGTGATGAATGCATTTATTCTTATAAGTTTTAATATTTTGCAATGTTTTCCGTTTGACTCTATGAAATAAATAATAATTATGATAAAATTTATTACGTTTTTAAAATTTTTATAGTTTGATTTAATTATTTAAAAAGGGAATTTCATAACAAGAGAAATCCATCAGAAGTATAAATTCGAATATAGCCGCAAGGGGTATAATATTCTTATAACATAATGGCAATGGTGCAGTGGGTAAAGTGCTCGATTGCTAACTTAGACGTGTGGGTTCGATCCCCACGCTAGGCGCATTCTTTTCTATAGCTCCAATTTTAATTGGATGCCGCCCATGGGTTAAAATGAGACAGTCAATACCTGGTTCTCAAATCCACTGTGCCAAACTAGTGCCGTGCAATTCAGGTTGCATTTAAAAGCCCTTAGGTCTTACAGGCATATAGTTTAAAAAAAAAAAAAAAAAAAAAAAAAAAAACCTTTTACACCCAATACCAATAATAAATAAAATGCATAACTCGATTACACGTACAGTAAAAGCTCGTTAATTCGGAATGGTAGCGGGGAAGGTCATTCCGAATAAACGAATTTTCCGAATTAATAAGACATTTTTTTATGTACTAAAACGCGTTCCCTATTGATAACAAATGTAAGAATTTAAAACGTAAAAAAATTAAATTATATTATACCTAATTCATTTTAGTAACTAAAATCATTAAACAAAATATACAGGGTTCTCCACAGTCACCGCCGCAGACATAAACCATGTGCTCCTGAGGTCATTCTAAGTCGAAAAACTTATTAGGTAATTTTCTTGTTTTCGCTCGGTTTTAGAGTTATAACATTTTCTATGATCTTGGCTCTCTTTTCCTTAAACTGGCCTTATCTTGATTCGTAAGATTTTTTATCCATTAATCAATAATTTTGTACTCTTATAATTTGGCCTACAATTTGTTTTTGTGCGAATATCGGTTTTCACGAAAATTACAATCAAACCCATTTTTTATAATTTTTTAATTTGTTTTCTCTTTCATTTTATTTAAAAAAAAAAAAAAACACGTTAATAAGTAGTAATTTTGTTTGCTTGTACTGAAAGCCCATCTTATTTTTTTAAAACAACTTAACTTACTTAATTGATTGTTTAATTGTCATTTCCACTTGAATTATAATTAATTTTTATTTATGCAGAAATATGTATAAACTTTGTGCGAAATGACTACGATTACCATTTATCGCCAAACTAAACTGTATTGAAAGTTCTCCCAAACAACATATAAATGTGCATAACCGAGATTCTCCCAATGCATTTTTCTAACGCTTTTTTCCCGACTACAAAAAATGTACGAGTAAATTGCCGGGACTCCCCCAATAAATAGACATTTTGATGATTTGTTTCGACTTCTACATACATATTTGAAATCTTTTTGCTTCCTATACGTGCTCAATCATTGCGTTACTTAATTTTGCCTATATAATTTTTACATTTAAAAAAATAAAAACCGACCCTCATTTATTCGGAAAATATCTTTTATTCGGAAAAATTTAAATAGTTTCCCGAATTAAAGAATTCCGACTTTTACTGTACTTGCTATCATGTTCGATCACTTCGTGGGCACAATATTTTTTGTAGAAACGGCACAATATAATTTTAAGCTCGTTTTTACTTAAATTTGTATACCTAATTATATAATATATTATAATTTTTTTTCTCAAAAAATATAGATATTACGAAGTATTTAATAATATCAATTTAAAAACACAATTTAAAAAAAAAATCATCCACCCGTCTTTATTGAATTTACAAAAAAAAATATTGGTTTTTTCAAAAAAATATTTTGAGGACCTAATATATTTAAATTTCGATCGAAATCCGTGAAGTCGTTTATGAGAAAGCCGAAAATCAAAAAAAAAAAAAAAATGCGAACTTGCTCTTGTAGCTAACAAATTTAATGTAGCTAACCATTGAGTCTTAGTTAGTTAGGTGTAGTTATCCCTTGCAGGTTTATAGCCGATGTGGGTAAGATTACCTTGATTCTTAGTATAATCAATTGATGAATGGATGATTCAAGGAAGAGTTACATAGGTACTTACGTTACCTACCAAAAATGTTTATTTAAATCCATTAGTGGATTTTATTTATGTAAGTAGGGAGAGTAATATGTATGTACATGCATGTACATATAGATGGAACCTAAATATGTAAACTTGTACATACATATAATAATTTAAATGAAGAATGTAGGTGGATAGATAGTTATGTGCATATAACTTTATAATTTAGGTGCAATATGCATACATAAGATTCATATGATTTTTAAGGACACGTCATATGTATATATAAGTGTATGAAGGCCTACATTGTATTTAGTTATGCAGTGACATACGCAAAAATACGTAAAAAGGGAATAATAATAAAGTAGAAATAAATGGATAATATACATAACTAAATGTTTTTATATTGAGCATTGGTAAAAGTTTAAGCGAAAACAAAGATGCTATTTGAATGCATGGATAAATAAAAATATATCAACAAAATAAAATTTTTTTATTTATAAAATTTTAAAAACATTTTTAGAGAAAAAATTTGAAACGCCATTTTGCAGATATTATTAATATACATATAAAATTCAAATTTCAAAAAACTTCAGTGACTGGTTTTTGAAAAATCGATTTTTCAAGAAAAATTTTTTATTTATTTCTTAAAAATCGAAAAACTTCTTTTTTGAAAATATGCGTATGAAGTTTTATTGACAATTTTAGGGAGCATTTGTATAAAAAAAATTAATTTAATCGGTTTATCCAATGTTGAGAAAGCCCAAAATATGAAAAGTGGTTCTCTGGGAAGTACCGTTAATAAGTACGCAAGAAAAAAAAACATTTTAATATCACAAAGTGGTCTGTACTAATCTAAGAACACACATATTTTGTATAAAAATCGTCGGAGCTGTTTTCGAGAAATACCTTTTTTTCTTAACGGTTTTTTAACATTTGTATGGGAGGTACCGTTGTTTTTTATTTTAGAAAAATAGTTTTTTTTACCAAATACGAATTTTCGAAAAAAATCTACTGAGTTCTTTTCGAAATTTTGAGTTTTTAATACAAAAAATTAATTTCAAACTACAAACATTTTTAAAAAATTGGTGTACAATAATGTTTAAACTTTCTAGGAGCTTCTGGGTAAAAAAAAATTAAAGAAATCAAATAAATCTTTTTCCAAAATAGTACATATTCCTTTCATTAATGAATTGATTTTTTTTATAAAAATCGTTGGAGCCGTTTTAGAGAAAAATAATATTTTGATCCCCACGCTAGGCGCATTCTTTTCTATACCTCCAATTTTAATTGGATGACACCCATTGGTTAAAATGTGACAGTCAATACCTGGTTCTCAAATCCGCTGTGCGAAACTAGTGCCGTGCAATTAAGGTTACATTAAAATACCTTAGGTCTTACAGGCATATCGTTAGTATTAAAAAAAATGCATTTACCTTTGAAATATTAGAACAAATTTCACCTATATTTTTTTAATTTACTGTAATAAATTATAACAATGTAAGAAATTGACCTTAGGCCAATCTTCGCTTTCGATCTTAGCAATTCCTTTTTCTATCAAAACTTATTGACAATTTCTATGAAACTTGAAAATACATTTAGGTGCCTAATGCCCACTTATGTTATTTGGGATCTCATTTATATGTCTTCACCAAAAAATTTAATTTAAAACAATTTAGTTTTTGAATCAAATCGAGTTTGTAATAAAAAAAAAAAACATTTTGCAAAGTACGTATACCAGTACCACCACCTTTCAAGATAAGATAACTAAAGCAGGATTAATATGAATTTATATTAAATTAATTTATTATGAATTGAAATCAATAGCCACATAGCCTTAAGACAAAGAACACTTGCGCCATAATAACATTAATTACAACACAAATAAACCAATACCTAACTTAGCCTTTAAAAACAAAAGGATGGACAAAGTCTAATACACACAACTAATTTTGAATGACAGTAATTAGAATTAGTTGCGTAGCAAAAAGCAATTAACCTCAAGGGCTTTTATTATAAATAAATTCAATTTCCTGCACACTGACAAAATTTGTTTTTCTCCACCATTTGACATTTAATTATTTGCAGTTACGAGTATATACGTACATTTATTTGTTTAATTTGCTCAACAGGAGTTTTGTGTTGTATTGTTTTAGGCATTTAATAGAATAACACCAGGACAATCATTGAATTTTATTATGAAGTAGCTATTTGCCAGATTTACATATACGAGTACATATGTAATAATAAAAATAAATGAAATTTTCAAATAAAATCATAAAATTGCCAAAAAAAATAATTAGAAAAATATTTTAACGATCAATTTTCCTGTTCTCATAAACAACAAAAAAAAAAAAAGGAAAAAAGCTTATGTTACCTTAGGCTGATCTGGGTTAAATTAAGTGCGGCCAAACTTAAAAAAGGTGTTTTTATGAAAAATATAAACATTGATAGCAAATTCCTCGAATTTGTATGCATAACCATTTAATTGAATTTAATATTTGTATGTTTACATTGACAACAAAAAGCAAATAACCAAACAAAATTAATTTGAAGGGTTGGGATATTGTTGCGGAAGGATACCTTTCATCAGAAAGTTGTGTGTATTTTTTTTTTTATTTTTATTTAATATTAAACCCTGGCAAATTTCATTTTTTACCTTTTCTAAAGGGATTTTTTACGAGAAGTGTGCGTGAACATTTTTCGACTTTGGCCGAATGAATGGATTTTTTTTTCAGAGTTAACAATAAGTATAGGTCCTTTTTGATGAGGTCAAAATTCAACTTTAAGTAAATATTGAACTTAAATACAGTATTCCCCGTTTAATTGGACTAATCATTTTGAGATGTTATTCACCGAAAATTTGGTTGGTTGGTTGAAACCAGTTGAATTGCACGAGTCTCGAAGTAAAAAAATATAATCTAAGAAATATAAAATGTATGCCCAAAAATAACGGAAACTGGTCGAAATGCTGTATTTTAAAATACAATATGGTAAAAATTCTATATTATACTGTATGGTCATAATAATGTGTAGTTAATAATCTGTATTTCAAAATACTGTAATTCTAAAATACTGTATCCATTAATACTGTATCTAAAAATTCTTCATCTGAAAATGCGGTATGAGCAATACACTGTATCTCAAAATTCTGTATCCGAAAATACTGTATTTTTACACATAAAAGAAAAAGTCAATTTATGTATACAGTAAAACCTGTCAAATTGGACCACCCTTGGGACCGAAGAAAAGTGGTCCAATTAGGAGGTGGTCCGATTATAGAGGTTATTTTTTAATCGGACCGGTCCACTTAGAATGGTTTTCCCTCATGCATATATGTCTGTTAAGAGTATATATATACCTATGTTTATATACATAAAAATACCACTCAACGCATACATTTACCACCAGTAAATTTCCAGAAATAATACAAATTAATTAACCACGGGCTATGGTTTTGTTTGGAGAATTGTACCACAAATTGGCACATTCTTTTGTCTTGATAAGCAAAACAATTTGGATGTCAAGACGTCAATTTCGGTAAAAGATACAAATGATTTCATACGTTTTGTTGTCAACCCAACGAATTTTTCAAATGACAGTTTGATTTCCTTCTCAAAATTCTTTGGATTTGAGATTTGCTGCAATCAAATTTCTTTACAAAATCTCTCTGAGACAAATGTGCTTCTTCGAAACACATAGGCCCTTTTGCTGATACGCATCATAAGCATTTATGTTGAACTTAACCCGCTTATGGGCTGCTTGTTATAGGTACCAACAATTACAAAAAAAATCCATGCATACATATTTCGTATTTCCTACGCTTGGACCAATTAGACAGGTGATTACATTAAGTAACACCTGTTATCTTAGTGGTACATAGTCCGATTAGCAGGTGCCCCGATTATAAGGGGAAATTTGTATGAAAAATAGCAGGGAATTCATAAGGTACTGTCCGAATATGAGGTGGTCCGATTAGAGATTGTCCCGATTAGCAGGTTTTACTGTATATATCATTTATTGAAAATCCAAACAAATGTAAAACCAGAATACATTAATTAATGAGAAAGAGAAAATAAGAACAAGATACCATTAATTTTGGTTTAGTTTCAATTAATTCAAAGACTTATGCCTTATCATAGGGACACATGTTATTATTCAAGGGAAGTATACATATATCAGAATATTATGCTTATGAAAAATCATTATGATATTAGTATGTGTTCTTTATAAAAGTATTCTGTTTTCAAAATTCTGTATTTCAAATTGATGTAAGTAAGCTGAAAAATAAAAATTTATTTTACAAAATTTTGAAATACAAAGTTTTTAGGTACAGAATTTTGGCTTACAGTGTTTTGATCATACATAATTTTGTACATACAGTATTTTGAAATACATTGTTTAGAGATACAGTATTTTAAATACAGTATTATGACCCATACAGTATATTGACCCCCACCCAAAATAACGCTACCTGCCATGCCATTTTTTGTACCAAAAGATATTGGCAACAAAAATTTCTGTAAGCTACTATAGGTTATGGTCTTTATTTTGGTTCGCACATTTTCTTGAATATTTTGTTATTAATTGTGCCTGTCACCATTTGTTTGGTTTCAATTTTCTCATAAACAACTCGACGGATTTCGATCAAAATTTATATATGGTCCATCGAATTCTAAATAATAATGCAGTACCAATAATTTTTGAAAAATAATGTTTTGGTATTTTGAAAAAAAAAAAAATGTTTTTTTGAAAATTCAATATTTTGAAAACGTTTTGATGTTTCCTTGTTTTGAAATTCAGTTCTTAAATTTATATTGTTCAATACTCATCATACCCATTTTTAAATTTTTTTTCAGTCTTATGTTTGCAGTTGTTATACAATTTCAGTGCTTCTAAATTTTTGCATTTTATATAAATTATGTTAATATTTTTATTTGTTTTTTAATGGCGAATCATAGAATGTAAAATTTACATATCTTTAGTTTGTTAGCTGCGTTTTCCTTCATTTAATTAAGCAGATAAAACTGTTCTACAAATACGAGAAATTTTCCAACACAATTTTTGTTGGTCTTAAGCCAGATGCAACTTATCAGGGAATACTGTAGCTATTTATAATTACTGTGAAGTCAAAAAACTCATTTTTATTTGGAACCCTTTGGTGAATTCTGCGTGGCATTTTACACTTGGTTACGGTTGTATAGCGCGGCCAGCGGTCATAATTCAAAAAAATCTTAACCAATTTGTTAATTTTGATGAAATTTTCTTTAATGATAAAACATTATATTTTGATTGCAAATAATGTGCGTCAACTGATACAGGCCCAATAAAAAAAAAGTTGACATTACGACAAAAAGAGATATTAGAGCTAAAATGATATCGCATTTAGTAAAAGAATGCAATCTTTATTAACTTGAATCAAAAAAAAAAAAAAATATGCAATCATTGACTTCCCTTTGAAACGGGGACTTAAAATTCTGCAATTATCATTCTTTTGACATAAAAAAGAATGCAATCATTTTTGTTCCACGTTAATTTTATAGTGTATCGAAGCTTTATGATTCCTATTTCTAAATGACCGTCGGTACTGGTCACCAAATCCAACAATTAAGCACGACCACTACAATACCCCAATGCAGATAACGATAGCAGCATTTGGTTATGTGACTACCGCAGAGTGCACTTACCAACCTAACATTTGTGTTCGCTATCCTTACAATTCACACTATCTTATAACAAGAAATATAATAAGTAGAGGCAAGGAATGACGATGAAATTAAGAAACTTGTATACACTCAAATGCAAGCCTTGATTTCGGTTTTGGTTTTTGCTGTTGAAAAACATTTTCGTTGTTCCCGAGCGGCAGCCAGCTTGGTGATGAATTCCGTTAACTTTAATTGGTACAATGGTGTGCTAATTATGATAAGATTTTCCCTGGGGGTAGCCTTGGGCAGGAATTATACTCGAAAGCTGACTTTTCTCTCTTATACTGATCCTGAGTAAGTTGTGGGCTGCCCTAAATTCTTAACTGCTTTTCCCCTCTTGCTACTTCTGAGTAAGCTGATGGGTGTATTTATTTACTATTCCCTGTCTGCTCCTTCTGAGCAGAAACGTTGGCCACTCACTTATATGAAGTTCCATGCTATTTATCTTAAGTTTAAGAGTTTTGTAAAGCATATTGCAAAAGAAAATATCGTGAGCAATAAAAAGATAATTGAACGAGCTGCAGCCTTCTCAAAACCGAGTTTTATTTGATTTCCTCGCGATATGCTGGGACCCGACTATCTCACCTCAGCCTTAGGAAAAAAAGCATCACAACAACAATAAATTGATTGCAATCTTATGATATGTTATGCCTTCTTTTTTTTACTAATTTGCATAGCCGGCACACGACCCGTGAAAAACCCGTGCCTCAGACACGGCATTCCCCATCCTATGATCGACCTCCGGAGCCGAAAACCGCACTGATATTTGCCGATTAAAATGTTCCAGAACGGCTTAAGGTGCTAACACAGCGACATTACAATATATAGGATCTTCTATGCGACGTTTAGCAGTGTTATGGCTCTATAGGTTCGGCAAGTCCAATAGGATCGCCTTTTTGTACACGAAGCATATTGATTTGTCTAATTATCGGGCATGTATCTTTCCACCTATTTTCCCTACTCATTCGATTTGAAGAGTCCCGCTGGTATTCCATAAGGACCGCCTTGTTCTTCAGTATTTTATAATTGCATTCGTTGAATCCCTTGTAAGATTTTATAAATCACATTAAACTATCCGATAAGTTAATTGACTCATGCCAACAAATTGTCTAATGCGAGTTAAACCAAAGAGCTTACTTTTTTTTTAGAGTTTTGATTGATATCTGTTCTCTTGTCATGCAAATTAGAATTTGATGATATGTCTTGAAGTAAAATGCAAATTGTTTAAATTTTAAGGAGGCTAAATAAATGCTATAAGAATGCAGAACGTTGAAAGGAATGCATTCTTTTGAATGAAATCTCAGAAGATTGCAATCAATTGATTGCTTCAAAGTGAATGCGGGATACATGATTAAGACATTTTTATTGTCAAATGAATGGAAAATTTGCAGTTGCAGACAAAGTGAGTTCACTGCATGCAATCTCTTAATGATTATGATCTTTCATACAAGCCTTTTAGTTAGATTAAAAGTGTTATACATACATAATTTTTAGTATAACGTCGGCAAACCATAGGGAGGATTAAGAAACTTGGATATGTGATAATTTCACAAAAACTAGACACTAAAAAACTTTTCAATTTGAAAGCAACATTGAAAAAAAAAATCTAATGAATGCATATCGTTGTAACGCGCATATAGACACGTGTATCTTCTTAATTCGATTGCCATCATCTCTGTCGAAAATCAAAATCCAATTATTCTATATACAATAATGAATGACCAAGTATTGAAAATAGATACCCATCTCAAACCTAACCTCAATCAAGTTTTTTTTTTTGGTATTTCCATTAGTTTTCTGGTATATATGTATTTGTCATTTCCTCGTCGAAAACGAGATTCCTAAAATAATACGCCAGATGAAAACTATGCAAATAAAAACAATTCAATGACCACAGCAAAGTGTGTTTTCGAATGTCTTTTCCATAACAATTTCGGATATACATAAATAACAAAATAAAAGTTTGAATTTCTATTGCCGTAAAAGTTTTCGTATTTCCTTCTCATTTCATTGGTAAAGGCAAAAATTGATTTTTTGATACTTTTTTTTTTGGTCAAAAACAAATATCCATAACCACCATAATAACGATACTCTCCTCTTTCCTCCTGACCATCCGAACTCAATGGTCGAGTTCAACATTTCCCACAACAACTATTATATCATGATATAATGCTGCTTCCACCCAACTACTAGCTAGAGCTACTCCCTAGCAATAATAAACAAACAAAAACAAATCTACGAGAAGAAACCCTCTCGATTCCAATACACAAAAAAAAAAGGATTTGAACAGGAACCCCTTCACAAAAGTTTTGCATCAAAACAAATTTGTTTCTTCCAGTTTTTGGTTTTAATTAAAGATGAGAAAAAAAACTTGGAAATAATGGATACTAATCGATGTTCTTCCCATTCCACACCGGTTGTGTATTTTGAATTTTTTTTGTAAACGAAAGTTTCCTGTTTCAAAAAAGTTCAACCGATGCGTGAGATAAATTTGGGCAAATTTTAATTTATGTCTGTACGAGTAGTAGTGAAAGGATTGGAAATAAATTCGATTTTTTTTACTTCCACTTTCAGTTTCAATAAAATTTAATTAATTAATTTTTCCCTTCAATATTTTAATAGGAAACCTATGAAATTTCCCACGGGCCGCACCGGAAAGTTACCGAATTAGAAAAGCCCGAAAAATATCTTTGGTTGCTTGAAAGAAAGACAATAAAAACTCATCGCAAAAAGGTTTCGAAAAAATAAAACAAAATCAATAATTCGCGTTTAAGGGAAAGTGACATAGTGACACAGAAATAATAAATTTGCTTTGGGATTTATTGAAAAATTCCTTAAACAAAAATATTATACATATAAAGAAGTTGTCAACTCCACAAGGTCGGACAACCTAAAACGTAGCAGCTGATTAAATCTAAGAAAGACCCCACTAGGCGATGTATAGCTATTTTTCAAGGCTTTGCATTAATGACTTATTTTTTTTTAAACACCGTGGATGGGCAGTACTAAGTGTGGTTAATATTTAAAATATGTGTTGATAATGACATTTATCATTTTTACGATTCAGAAAAAGTTCAAGCATTAATCATTTAAAATAATATATGGAATCTTTATATACGTTCATTTAAGAAAAGAATTGAATTAAATGAATTATTAAAATGATTTAAATCAGTGTCTATAACAGATCAGGTGAAAGGATTCAAACTGTATCATAAGTGAATTTTTTCATAAGATTTATTTATGATGGAATATTTCATCTGTGATCCTCTGCTACGTCCGCTCTATTGTAAGACTGTTTAGAATTTATAATCGACTACCTATGCAAACGAAACTTTCGTCGCGACAATGGCCCGTTAGCATTACCCCTTGTAAGCAATATAAATCAGGACGAATAGAACAAACCATCCTTATAGAGATTCATCAAGAAATTAAAATGCTCAAGTTAACAAGTCAAAGCAAACTTTGCCTCGACAATATAAGGATAACCCCTTTGTAGGAAGAAAAATTAAAGGAGGAACAAAAAAGATCTTCAATGAATTATCCACCAACAAGATCTGAGTATTATTACTTGGGATTATAAAGGGCCCGCCATCTAACGTTTTTTTTTTTTCAACTAGTACTTATTTCGTGAATGGTAACACTTAGCTCATGTCTGATTTGACAGATAATTAGTTTTATCCTTCCGCTAAACGAATATGGTTGTGTATACGCTTGAACAACGCTGGGAAATATTGCGACATTACTTTGAAAATCATGGTAATGTTGCAGAATGTGTGCGAAAATTGCGTACGGATTTTGGAAGAAGAGAAGCACCGTCAGCTCCGTATGTTCGTTATCTTGTCAAAAAAGTGAAAGAAAGTGGCATCCTCATCGATAAGCCAAAGCGTGAAAAGCCAAAAACAGTTTGTTCACCCGAGAATATTGCTGCTGTGGCAGAAATAAAAAAACATCAATTCACCGTCGTTCTCAACAATTGAACATTTCGGAGACATCATTGAGACGAATTTTGCATAAAGACCTTGGTATGACGCCATACAAAGTCCAATTGGTTCAGGAGTTGAAGCCAACTGACCATCCAATGCGTTTTCGCTTCGCTAAGTGGGCCTGCGATCGACTTAGAGAAGATGCCGATTTTGCCAAAAAAATATTCTTTTCTGATGAAGCTCATTTTGATCTTGGCGGGTATGTAAACAAGCAAAATTGTCGCATTTGGGGCACAGAAAACCCGCACGCATACATTGAAAAGCCGATACACCCAAGACGAGTCATTGTTTGGTGCGGATTTTGGTCCAGAGGTATAATTGGGCTATTTTTCTTCGAAAATGAGCAAGGAGTGGCCGTTACAGTTAATGGCGATCGTTATCGGGCAATGTTGAACGAATTTTTGTTCACAAAAATTGAAGAGGAGGATATTGGCAATATTTGGTTTCAACAGGACGGCGCTACATGATACACAGCCGAAGCTACACCCGATGTTTTGCGCCCTGTTTTTGAAGATCGCATTATCAGCCACAGAGCTGATGTCGTTGGCCACCTCGGAGCTGCGATTTGACACCGTTGGACTATTATTTGTGGGGTGCCGTAAAAGATAAGTGTTACGCCGACAAGCCAGATACAATTGACGCTTTAAAGGACAATATTTGTGAAGCCATTGGTGAAATATAGCTGCAAACAATCGATAATGTGCTTAAAAATTGGACCGATCGTGTAGGCTACTGCATGGCCAGCCGAGGCAGCCATTTGAATGAAATTATTTTCCATTATTAACCGGAAGGATTGTACTTTCAAATAAAAAAAGAAAATTGAGAAAATATTTAGCAGTTTTTTTTATTGCATTTTCCAAAAAAAAAAGTTATTTGGCGGACCCGTTATTTACTATACGGCAAGTTAATGTATTCGTCGAAAAAAAATTTTTTTAGATAACAATCAAACATGACATTACGACGATAGCGAAGACGAAAAAGGTGGTCTAAAAATTCTGCTTGTCTGTATGCCTGCTTGTATGTAGGTATAAACACAGCCCAAACGGGTGAGATGAATTGCTTCAAACTTGGTAGGCATATAGGGTTTTTTAGGTATTGTACAGAAGGGAAATTGAATTTTTTTTTAGCTCAAAAAATAACGGTAACCTATTTATAGCCAATTTTCCTCGGAAACGGCTCTACCGATTTTGATTTTTAAAAAATCAGTGCAGCTTTTTAGGTACGACCGATCATATGATTGAAAAAAAAAGTTAAATTTCTAAAAACGGTACTTTCCAAATGACCGTTTTATTTGGCTTTCGACTATCTCATAAATGACTTAACTAACCGATGCTTTGGAAATTTCACATATAATATAGGTGTAGGTAGCTCAATTTATAATGCATACAAATATGTTTAATTTATATTTTATCGTATTTTTAAAAGCATTCAAAAAAATTATAAAAAAATCTATATTTCGAAAACTGCTCATTACATTTTTTCTAAAATTATAAATATATGTATTTGCAGAATACCTATGAATTGGCGTTTTTGAAGTTTTCGAAAAATGTTTTCAAAATTTTTAAAAAATGAGAATTATTTTCTCAAAAACCGCTCCACAGATTTTTAAAACTTTTTTTCTCATAAATTCAAATTTATCCAAGAAACTTTTTTTTTTTGAGCTCAAATTAGTTTAAGTATTTATTTCAGAATTTTGAATTATATTTTCTTTGATTAAGCTGATTTAATCTTTTGTTTTTAAGTTTGAATTATTAAATATTTCAGATTTTCATACTATTTTTTTTTAGAAAAAAATTAAAGAAACTTTGTATATATAAAAAATTAAGTAAAAAACTACTTCAAAAATATATTTAAATTTTTAATAGAAATCTCTTGCATATGATGTGATCGAACATAAGAGCAAGTTCGTGCTTCAGACGTTCATTTTATTTTGCTTATCAAATAGGGCTGGCAAAGTGAGACTTTTGATAGTCTCGTCAAAATCGAAAAATGACGGCCTATTCTCGGTTCTCCTAACCGATTCTCGTCCCGATCTTGGTCTCGTGAAAATTTTAATGTGCAGTCTCGCCTCGGTTTCGGCCGTGGTCGCATTCCTTATTTTGGTTTCTTTCGGGTTTTTTGGTGGGTGCGTGATAAGGTAAAACATAGGCTGAAAATTAACTTTATCAGTCAGCTTTGAAGAGCCGCATTTCCAAGATAATATTTGAATTTTGTAGATGCCATCGGAGCCAACTCTCAATCGATTTTGACAGTTCATGGCTTGAAAGTTATTTTTATTTTTATTTTTTCCAAGTGTCTCTTAAAAGGCTTAAAATTTACTGTTTCCGGAGCAAAAAATAAAATCAGAAAAATTTCTTTGGCCAACAATAAATAACTTAGAGGCATCGCATTCTCATCACTGGTGGATGATTTATGTTACAACTTGAAATATAGGTAGCTACTACAGGACAAGTTTATAACCCTTGACATTAAGATGAGAGAGAAAAATAAACAATGAGTCTTCGCAATTCCGCCTATGTGTCTGTGGGTGGATCTGCAGCTATTTTCTTCAAATTTTGTAATTACGCGTCATAGGTGAATACCTCAATTCTTTTTTCAAATATTTGATTTTAGTTCCAAAAATTACAACACCTGCTATACAATTTTTTGGATCATAAAATGGAAATGCTATTATATTATTTTTCTCAAAGACGGCGCCAACGATTTTTATAAAAAAAAATCAATGCACTATTTTTGGTATAGTCAACATTTTCGTCAGAAAAATTTGTGCATAAATATATTATTAATATTTTATTTTTTTACACTAGGTCCTTAACATACTTCATAATACTGCACAGAAATCAATTTTTTTATAAAAATTAATAATTAATTGTGGCTCTAAAACTATTCTTCCAAAATTATTGAGATATTCTATCTGATATAACCTATCAAGTATAGACTATCCAGGAGGATAGGATGCCAATTCGCTTTGCTAGATACATTTTTCTGCCTGCATAAACGTAATTACCTCAAATTTCTGAGCTCGTGTAGGGATAAATAGTTCCCGACGTCTACAATTTAGGAGGACAACAACTAAAAAAAAAACAATAAAATATGCATATGGGAACAAAAAATGTTGAACCTGTTCTATTAAAATATCGAAAATTAAGTCGAAAAATTAAAAAAAAAATCCTAGATAGCACGAACTTATTGCTCTCTCGGTTTAAGGCTACTAAAATAAATGAGTTGTATTATACAACAGATTTTTTGCTATTAGTTTTATTATTATTAATATTTTTTATTACAATATAAAATAAACTTAGATTATAATAATGTAAATAAATAGTACTAGCTACTATAAGGTTGCGGCTGGTCTATTAGTTTTTTTCTTTATTAAGGTCTACAAAAAACATGTATGATAAGAAATCCAATATGGGGGTTTCATGATGACTTCACATTGTAAAATATATCTACAATTATTAAGAAACAATATTAGTAAACTTAAATTATTATTATTTTTATTTGTTAAATAATAGGAAAAGCATTTATTATTAATACTAACAATTATTTTTCTTTCTTTTTAGGTAAGTCGGCTAATGAAAACCAACACCAATTATGTATAATAATAAAATAAAATATGTAAGTTATAAACAAATTTAATTGTTAACATAATATTGAATGAATTAAAGAATACTTTCAACCAGCACGTTTTTTGAGGCTCGAATTATGCTAAGGATAAATATCAACCAGGTAAACCTTATGATTATGATACTGAGTTTTTTTCACATTATGAATTTACCGCGAATATTATAAATGTTTTTTTCAAGTAGGAAGAGTGAAAAGGATAAGTTTCACTCCCAAGTAACATTTTTCGTCTCATACCATTCTCCAATAACCTAACGAGACTAATTTAAGGGAGCCAAAATAATCTTGAAGAATTCTTCTAGATTATTATAATACTGCTAAAAGCGTTTAATGGCCTAGCTATGAGAGCCTCTCTATTCTTGTTGTATTCTTCTTATGGGATGACAGATATAGAATAGTGAAAAAAGAGAATAGAGAAAATGAGAAGAGAAAAGAGGGTAAACCTTAACAAAATATATCTTTTTCATTAATGTTTTTTTTTTTTGAAAGAAACAAATCCTTTTAAAGTTTTTGCGTGTATGTATATGTCATGGCTAAAAACTGATGGGCTTGATATGTATTTGCGATTGTATTTATTTTGTAAGTCAATTATTCATTATTTTATAATGGCGATACATTATTTTATTTTATTATTTGTTCGTATATGGGAGCTAAAAATTAATGCGGATGAAATTGTATCTACTAATTTATAGATTTTACCTCGAAAAAAAAACAAAGCGCCTTCAAAATAATGCCTATTTAAATTACTTAATTTATAACTTTTATCATTAATAGGGTTGCCATGGATACTTTTGGGAATCAATTAAGTTTTGAAATTATATGGATGAAATTCAATCCTAAATGCATACAAGCTAACTTGTGAGTCAAATCAAATCTGAAAAGCAATCCATATGACACACTAAGAATCTTAATGCTGCATTTACACAAATAAAAAAATGTAATTGTTGGTATATATTTTTATGTCACAAAACAGAATTACCCAAGTAACATTTTTCATCTCACAAAATTTTCAATAGAGAAACGTCGAAAATTTAAAGTAATACCCATTTCGATTGTTAAATATTTTGTATCGAGATTAGAAAGAATCTTTTACAAGCTATTGTTTTGCCATTTATGTTTGTGAAATTTTTATTGCAAATAAATTTATTAAAAAAGGATTTTAAAATAAAGAATTTTTAGAATTAATTTCAACATATTCACATTTTGTATGTGTGGTAACCCTCAAAATACTCAGAGAATATTTTCTGCGTACTAAAATATTGCTGCTGTTGATATGAGCTAATCCTTTAGTAATTACAATAGGACCATTATAAGAGTTTGGTTTCCTCTACTTTTACTCACTCTCATTTACTAAGTTTATATTAAGTCTTCTTATGAGGATATTCATAATATTATGGGATTATTTAAAAAAAAAAGCCAGCAAGATAACAAGTTACATTTATATTGAACTATTAATCAGGGATGTAGTAAGGGAAGGGGCCTCAGCTACAAAAGGAAAACATGAATTTGTTTTTATCATAGCACGACACTAGAAGAATGCCAATTTATTACAGTTGTTTGCCATTGAAAGTGTGAAATATCCAATTATTGTTCAAAATATCGGGCCTAATAGAGATACCAATCATAGATTTTTTTTGTAAATTTGATTTACAAAATTATAAAAATGTATCTTTTTTGATGACACGTTTAGTCGACGGTGACGATCAATCTTCTAATAAAATCCACAGCCCTTTAACAACAAATGTTGAATGCTTCGCTATTTGGCATGTGTTATTTTCTGGTCGCGAAACACTTGCATTTTCAAATATTTTAAAAAACCTTTTGAAAAATAAACACTTTTCGGAAAATTAAAACAGACAATTCACATCCATTTAATAATCTCGACTACGTCCCTGAATTGGCGTGTGACGAGTAACTATATGATTCCATGTGCCAACTCGAAAATGCAACTCCTATTAGAATCCTGTAATAAAATGTTGTATACCTAAAATTCTATAACGTTCGTTATAGAATTTTAAAATAGCTTAGACTCCGATAAGTCAGTTGTTATGGGATTGAAGATTTTTATGAAACTCTAAGATCTTGGAATCTTGTTAAAGGAGGCAAATTTGTTTTGAGTAAAAGATTTAAATTATTTGAAAATTGTAGAGAGCTGAGTTCTTATAAAAAAACGTTATGAGAATTATTTAAGCTTCGTACGAAGAAATTAACTCTAAGGATAGTATAGGGACCTAAAAGAGGCTTACAAGATTGTTTTTCAGATTTTGGGAGCTTAACTCTGGAGAGTATGTTAGTTGGGCTAGTTTCGCTGGCGTTCTTGTGCCCCGTTGCTGTGCTAAATATATGGCTGTGTTTTTTTTTTTCTAAGATCTTTACATGCACATTATCTGCCGCAAAATAAATAATTCAAGATTTAAACTTAATATTATTTTTTTATTGAAAATTCAACGAAGCATTTTCAGAAAGGACAGACTTTAGTCTTCGTATATCAAAACCGTGCAACTATCCTCTAATTACTAGTAAAACAACTTTAACTTATATATACTAAAGTGGAAAAAATCTAAGACGACTGACAAATTGATAACGCTTCTTCCTTCGCTATGACAAAGTTCATAAAAAAGTTAAAATTTTAAGAAGTCCACCATTTTTATATGAAACCCATTTTCAACGAAAACTATTTCAAGTTTTTTGTTTTGTTATTCTTACATTTAATTTAAAATAAAACACACATGAATTCTACCGAAAAACAAACACAACCTATATTCAGCAAAACAGTAGAATTCATATTGTTATTTAAATATTTAAGCCTCAATGGCATTGGTCCATTCAAATGTCCCCACTCGGATAACAATTTCATATTATTTCTTCAACATTACTTTAACTCCAAACCATGGAATAATTGAACCGAAAAAAAGACAAAACTTGCAGAGTGAGAGCACTATGATCACTGTTCCACGTCATTTCCTTCTTACCTACTATACACATACACTTCTTTCAAATACAATTTAATTTAAAATACAACCCACTTCACAGGACATTGTCGAAAACAAGATAATCCTTGAAATCATTTCAAATTTTCTCAAAAAAAAAAAAAAGCAAGATACCCAAACTAAGTCGACCATTTGAATAGTATATATATAGCTCTAATGTCATTTATGTGTTTGTGTGTGTGTGTTTTTTGTATTAGCATTAGTTGAAAATTCAATTTAAAAATCTGTGCGCATAGTTTACTCCGGTCCGGACGAACTGGACTGTTTGTATCCCCTTTTCAAGCCATATCATCAAAATGGTTATATTAAAAATAAATCGATTCCTTTTCAAAGTTGACAATTCATGAAAAAGGCATTCCCACAAAAAGCCAATTGTTTTCGTGTACGTTTGGAAAAATAAGCACGATTAGGTTGCACATACTTGCCTTTTATGTGCTAAACGGATTGGGATTTTATTGTTATGTTGAGTCAATTTTGAAATTTTGCAATTAAAGCAAAAGAATCTCTTCTCATTTAAGAATTAACAAAAAGAAAATCAATATTATTTCCAACGAAGAGCTTTAGTATATTATTATGTTCGTTCGAGAATTACCTGAAGGATAACTCGGTAATAAATTCAGAAAACTGAATTTTGTTAACAAAACAAAAATGGATCAACGTAATTCTGAGTATAAACAAATACCTAATGATAGACTTGATAACCTCAAAATACTTTGGAACTTCAGTTTTCAGCAGTACTCTAACCAATGAAATTTTTTTATATCCTACTATTATAGTGGACTTAGCAGGACTTTTTTGACTACAAACATACTTTATAAAAAATCTTTAGGAAAAAATCTGACACCATCTGTCAACTCTTGAACTATTGTAATTATATAAAAAAAAAAAACGTGAATATAAGATTAAATTTGGACCACTAGAACTTGTCTTAAGGTAGCCCTTCATTACTAACATGCTCACTGAACTTAGTCGTGGTCGCTGTGTTTTTCTCGTGTAGGGACAGGTTTTTAAGCCAGCGCTGTTGGAAACAAATTTCGATTTTGTTGTGTTCGTTCGCTTCAATGTTCGCCGTGTAGATCGATCGGACGAAGCACAAAAACATCAACAATGACATACCATAAGCGCAACCACTTGCGTTTCTTTATCACACGAAATGAATGTTCGCCAAATGTGTTCGCCTTGTTGAGGATTAAGGTAGGCAAAAAAGACCGACATGCTCGCCGAGCATGCTAGGTTGCGTTAGCCCATACACGGCGAACATATTTGCCGAACATTCATTTCGTGCTGATTCTTTAAAGCATTATCATGTGCGATTAATTTTCACAAACTTAATTTTGTAGTTTTCAATTTTTGAACGCCATATAAATTGTTTGCTTTGCTCGCGAACATGGCCATACACGACGAACACGACAAAATCGAAATATTTCGCTAACAGCGATCGGCTCGCGATTCGCGAACCAGCCCATATACGAGAAAAACACAGCGAGGGCGAGCATGCTCGACGAGCATGTTCGTCGTTTGTGCCCACGTTAACGCATATGAGCAAGTTCGGTGAGCATGTTCGTCGTTTAGGGCTACCTTTAGAGTGCCGTTTAAAATACAGAGGTTAAGTTTTTTGTGAGCTTTTGAATTTTAAATAAATAATCAAAAACAATATAAAAGAAATGGTTTATTTTGCTAAGTTTATTAAGCAAAAAGGAAAACTTACAAATATCAGTTGTTAAAAAAAGCATTTTTGCGGCAACAAAGGGAAACAAAAAAAAATGCAGGTATGCAGGTATCAAAGCACGTAAATTTAATTAAATAATAAATTTAATTATATACTTCAAAAGCGTTTAGCTACATATAAAACGTTTTCAAAATTATCAGTGTCTTGTTCTTCATCTACAGTCAATTAAAATTTCAGTGAAGAAAAAACTTAATGCTTTTTGATTTTGTTGAAAATATGAGCGTATACAGTAGGGTGGGCCGAATTTCAATTTTTTGGATTATTAACAGGGCTCAGCGGTTAAAAGGTATAAGCTAACGGGACCATTTAGTCCCGTTAGCTTATACGTAAAGTTTCATTTTATTATTTCAAGCCTAAGTGCCTCCGGATTGTTGTTAAAGTTTTGAAGGGAATTATTATTTATTTGAATAAATTTTAAATGGCGCGCCCATCGGCCATATTCAATTTTAATTTTCTAAATTCAAACGTAGAAGAAGAAGAAAATTAAATTAATATTCATTCTTTTCGCGTAAGAACTAAAAGCGCCACTCATCATTTCTTTTAGTTAGTCCGTTTGTTCGCTTTTGAATTTAAGAAAAAAAGGTAATTTTGAGCTCTTAAAACATCCGATTATTATTGATTTCTAGAGAATGGAACGCACTCGAAATAGTTGGAAGTGTCGTTTATTTGGTAATATTGGCGAATTAAAAGACAACATATTGCTAGAATACGAAGAGGTGATACAGTTTTATGAGTGGACCCGACATAAAATTAAATATGAAAGGGAAACTAAAAAAGAACCAACATATAAAGAAATAGAAGCTGTGGTAGTTGCAAAATTGGCAGACGTATTGGCGAAATCTTCTATTCCTACAGTAGAACCGAAACGAATAAAGGTAATGCTACAAACATATCATTTAAAGTGCAAGAACCTTCTTAATTCTCACCCAAAAATACCGGAAAAGAAGTTGGAAGAGTTTCGTGTAAGAAGCAGTCTTATTTGATATTGCGGCTTGCAAATGCCAAAACTTACTTAAATGTACTTGTTCTAAAAACAAAAAAGTACCTGTTAGGGAACGCAATTTCATAATAGACCAGCGAACAGTTAGGCAAATGGTGATAGGTGGTATACACGTTGATACAACAAAAGAGATAACAAAAGCGCTGAAAAGAAAATTGTTACGAGAAGAGAAAAAACAACAAAAAGTGTTGTCCAAACGGATTGCGAGGAACCAAATTTTCGAATTGGATTGGCGACTCCAGTGACTGAATCAGCGAGAACTTCTAAAATTTCATTTGATTTCGCTCTACTTTCAAAAACATGCGATAGATTTGGAGTGTCAGACAGGGCGGGAACAGCCATTGCCTCAGCAGTTCTGCCTGCATCGACAGACAAAATAATAGACAAAAATAAGCTGCGTCGAGAAAGACAAAAACCAGGCAAAATGTGATTTCACAACAAACTGTTTCACTGATTCCCGCATTGTACTTTGATGGAAGAAAGGACCAGACTTTAATTTTGTCTGAAAAAGATGGCAAAAAATACAGACATTGCATACTTGAGGAACACATTTCATTGATAAAAGAACCTGACGCGAAGTTTTTAGGCTACATTGCACCTTCTTCAGGCACTGCAAAGTGTATAGAACAAGAAATATTCAATTTTTTTATGAATGCAGATATATCGATGGCGGGAAAAAGATTGAATAGGTAATTGCAGTGGATCATTTGTTTATTGCATATGAATGAGCTACCATTAAGGCATCTCTTTCAACATATTCATGTCAGTACTTCTGGGCCACAGACGTTTTCAGGCGTTATTGGCAAAGAACTCGAAAAATGTGAAAAACTACCACTAACTCAGTTCCAACCTATTCCGACGAACTTACCTGCACTTTCTGCTGATGATATTAGTACAGACCAAAAATACTTGTACAGAATAGTTGAAGCAGTTTCATCCGGCATAATTCCTAGTGATTTAGCAAACAAATCACCAGGCAAAATGTCCAATGCACGATGGCTAACTCGTGCCAACAGAATTCTTCGGCTTTAGGTTTCAACAGAGTCTGCTTCTGCAAATCATATCACCCCTGCAACGTACATCGTCAAGGTTTACGCTCCGGTATGGTTTTCTATAAAAACTCACCCCAGCTGTTCAAACTCATCGAGCAAACCAGATATCTGCCAACAAATTTAAAAGCTGTTATCGACCCAGTTATTTAAATGAACAGCTATTTCGCACATCCGGAAAACTTTTTGCTTGTAATGATCACAGATCCCCAGCCACATATTCGTGAATTACCTGCTCGTCGAATTTTAAAAGCTAGATCAAGCAATTCAAAAAAAATGCGCTCGTTCCAACACCCGAAGGTAACTTTCAATGCTTCAACATATTACGATCTTTTGAGTTGGTAAGACAAAATTACTGAGCCACCGATATTGAAATCCATTACCGAAGAAAATCTCAGAATGTTTGTTGAACAAAAAGGAGATGGAAATTTAGATTGGATGCGCCTTCCTTGTCACACTCAAGCTGTTGAACGGGCAGTAAAAGTTGTGTGATAGCTTCAGCAGACAAGGATTCATCAAAACACAGATGGAAAGTTGAAAATCTATGACAAAATTCGACAGCAGAAAGGATTTTGCCCCTAATTAAATAAGTGCTACGTTTTGAATTTATTCTATTATTTTTGGTTTAGTTTTACTTTTATTTATCAATTGCTCTATTATTTTTGAGTTACAAATCATGTATTATTTTAAATATTACTGTTTCTTAAATAAATATAAAAAAATTTCAAAAATAATGATGAATTTATTTTGTATGGCATAAAATGTCGTTTTTAATCGGTTCAAGTAAACTTTAACATTAAACCGGAAGCAGAAGATAAAGTCTGATGACATCCAAACTTATTACTATTGTTTTACTCATTGTTTGGTGCCATTTCATCACTGTGCCCGTAGAGAAATCAAACTTTTTTTTTCTCCATACAAGTGTGGCCCACCCTAGTATAGAGGCAATTTTTGTATTGCATTATTATTGGGGTTATAGGTTCGTACGTATACATGCAAGAAACTCTACAAATTCCAATTTTTTAATAATATTTCCAAATGTCATTCAAAAAGCTTAAAATCAACTTTTTCAGGAGTAAACAATTAAATCGAAAAAAAAATTGAATTTTCTGAGGTAAAATTTTAATTTTGTAGAGGTTTTTTAATCCACCTAAATTGGAGACACCTTTCAATGCATTTTGACAGTTCATGGCTTGACCAAATGTTTAACAAAATCAAGCATTGTATGTACCTACTCTTTTATTAAATATTTTCTTTATGAAATAAATAAATTTACACTACTCTTCAAAATATTATTTCAACTTAACTAACTCAAAATGGAACAGTCAACAGATAAGTGAAAAAAAAAACTTGCGATTATAGATACTATAAGGCAAGTTATGCACACGTAAAAAAAATTCTAACTATTAAAAAAATGAACGAAACAAAATGTCTGTATCCCTCTGTATGTATAACGAGCTGCAGGCTAACCTGCAAATTTTCAATTTTCGTATGTGTTATTCTATTGGCATTCCTCAGAGGGGAAATTGTAATTTTATTTAAAGGCCTAAACATAATGGTATCTGCCATAGAACCATTAAGGAAATCGTATTTTTCTCGAAAACGGCTCCAACGATTTTGATACAAATTTTTGAGAATTTTTTTTTCGTACTAGCTATAATTTGATTAGGATCAAATTCACGGGGAAAATCTATTAACCGTACCTTTCATATAACGATTTTTTTTTTAATTCTGGCTTCCTCGGTAACGGTACATTAGATTTCTGCATATCAAAATTTTGAAAAACTTTTTTTTCTAATTAAAATTAATTTTTGAATTTTTTTTTTTTTGAAAAGTCAATATTTTTAAAACTAATCAAAAAAAATTATTTTAAATTTTATAATGACATGAAAATTAATAAACTCTAAAAAATTGCATACAAAAATTTCAAAAATTTTGTTTTAAAAAAACTAAAAATAAAAAACAGGATTCATCAAAATCCGTAATACAATTTTCGAGATACTTTTTTATAAAATTTTCATTGATCCATGGCGTTCTTGTTTTTTTTTTGTCGAGAAACTGATTGAAGTGATGGTTTTGGCAGTTCTTATCAGTTTAAAAAACGATTTTTACCCACGTATACGCCATACCAAGGCGCCATCTATATATGTAGGTACATATTACCCTCCTAATTTACATAATTCAAATCCATTTAAATATAAATTTGTAGGATGGTACATATGTAATCCCTGAATCATGCATTTGACAATCCATTATACTAAGAATCAAGGTAATCTTATCTACTTCGACTTTAAACCTGCACAGGGGGTAACTAACCTAGACTACCTATACCTACTAACAGCGTCAGTGCTTAGTTACTACTTTACACTAAAGTTGTTTGCTACAAGAGCAAGTTCTTACGATCCAGTCGAGCAATTTATTCATTAGACTACTGAATGCACCCGTGAAAAAAAATAGCCATCTACAAGCCTCAGTAAGAACTCAATTTTTAGATCTTGAAACATGATCCCCATCGAAAGCTTGATCTAGTGTTGTTGTTGTATTGCATCTCTTTCGATGGTTCATATGGATCAATTATTCTGATAATAAAAAAAAAACGGATTTTATTGCATGCATTAGGCGGAAGCATTAGTACTGACTGGCAAGTTTCATTGTGTTTACATTAAAAACTTTGATTACAACCAAGAAACACAACCAAGACCCATTCCGAGACGAGACTACACATGAAATGAAAAGAAAAAAGGAGAAGAGACGTGGGGGTAGGTGAGACCGAGACCGAGACGTGACTAACAAAACTCTCGCCTGGTCTCGTCTCGTTGGTAGCTCTATAGCAATGCTTGCTTTTAAACAAAACCGGCCAACGAACACTGCCTTGAGGAACTCAGAATTGATTTTCTTTCACGTCGTAACAGCAATACAACTGTTATAAATAATATTCAATACAGGATAAGCGTTGATAGCGTTTTTTTCTATTTTCTTCCAAATTATGTAAGCTAATATACAGAGGGTTCACCGGGGCTTAAAGCTACAACTAAGTTCTGGAAGTATTGCCCCACTCACACTGACCTTTAGCACCGTATAAGCCTCAATTTTATAAGCAGAACTGTTATAAATGGTCATGTCTGAAACCACTTCCAATTTTAATAGTGACAAACTTATAAAACTGTTATTGATTTGAATAGGTCTAGTTCTCTTTTTATAATAAAATAATATCTTTCATCTTTAATTCTTATAACCGCTATGTGAACCACAATAACTTAACCAGTCGTGCACATTTTATTAATACCAAATTCTTCAACAAATTATTCGCTCTACCAAAATGCCCTTATTCCTTTGATGTATACGTATATTGATAGATTTTGGTAGAAAAAAAATAATCTTATTGAAACTATTGAAATATCATCCAATTCCTCAAATGAAACATTGTTATACCGTTAAATGGAATTCACTTTGTTCCACAAAATATATTGTGTTTCCTTGAATTCCAGCTTTGGCCATTTTGCCCTTTTCTTCCCTGCTTCGTTGGTGTAATTGACTTATTTTTATATTATTAATGGAATGTATTTTTCATTTATTAAATTTTTGGTCTTATATTATTTTGTTTTTATTTTGCCCCATGTGGGTTCTCCCTTGATGCCCTATACAAGAATGAAAGTGGTTTAATGTGTCGTGCTGAATATAAGGGTATATTTTGCCTGTACACAGAGATACGGTCTCAAATACGATCTAAAAGGAATTTTCGACTAAGGCAAAGGTTCTTTTAGTATTTGAAAATAAAATTTGCATTTTAGGTATTCCAGTTCCATGCTCTGCTCAAGTGTACAATTGTATAATTTTGGATTCCAATGGGAAATGCTATCGAAAGATGTCTCACACCCACACAAATATACACTTTGGCAAAAAATTGAAATAGATTTTACGCCATCTTCTTCTTCATCTATCTCAATATATTAGATACCTATAACTATACACGTATATATCTCTTGTATATAAATAGGGAACCCTTAAAGGATCCTTTAGGCTTTTGGTAGCATATAAAATTTAAGGATACACTTGGAATTTCATGTATGGGTAGGGTAGTGCGTTATACTTGTGGTTGCCTCGAATGAAATTTATTCGCATGTATGTATGACTGTATGTAACTATATTAAGATGTACAAGAGTTCTGTCAGAGTTTTGTAGGATAATTTAATTCATGTGGGTATCTGGGGACTCAAGCTAAATCCCACAGTGATTTCACTTCAGAAAAAAGATTTGCAAATAAAATTCTAAAGCCTGGGTTTAAAAAAAGTATTTGTAACTATCTTAGGTCTAAAACTTTTGAAGTAGGTAAGTAGATATACTGTATATCGAAATTTGATTTAATTATCAATTCTACATTAAATTAGATGATACTTCACATATACGTATCTATTTATGGCACATTGCATATTCGCCCATTTCAGAATCATATTACCTTACTCGTTTTTAAATCGTATTACAAGGTGGAGCAAAAGTTGACGATATTTATAATATTAAAGGCATTATATAGAACACTTGCTTGTGTATAAAACCAATTTTTTCAAACCTTGATCATAAGCAATCCAAATGAATAATATATAATAATAATTGTGCAGGTATAAACTCCGTTATAGTTTTTATAACTCAAAGCTGTAAGCACACAACACATTCTGGTACAATATCATACGAATTTGTAGAAATATATAACGGGCAAAACACAATATGAGCGGTCTGTTCAAAATACAAAAAAATATACAAAATTTCTTAAATTTTCTTACTAAAAAAAATGTTGGTATGATAATTCTTAGTATTTAATAACTGAATTTAAAAAATATCGTTCACCCGTTTTCGAAATTTTGATTTTTTTTTCAAAATCAATACAAATGTTGATATGGTATAAGGACATCATATAAAGGAATTTCGATCGAAATCGGTTGAGCCGTTTATGAGAAAGTGGAAAATCAAATTGTTGTTAATTATAAAATATGTAACAAAAAGTAGTGCACTGCGATGCGTTTTCAAGATAATTAGGTTTTTAGAGAAGTGGTAAAGCAGGTTCCGTTATTTTAGGAGCTAAACAAAAGGTTTAAGAATCTATTGGAGACACAATCGCACTTAAGCCACTTATGTCACAAGCTTGGAGAAAATCACTCCAGCCGATTTCGATGGAGATCGACAGGCATACAGACTAAATTTTGTGTTTTCTGTTATAGTCATGTCAAGTTTCATTAAAATCTCGTGTTCATTTATTTTTTTCAAAATGCAAAACTTACCTTAAAGTACCTATAATTACATTATCGCAAGTATAAGAATACCAAGATGGCTCAAAAATATTCGTTCCTATCTTTCTATTCCTTCTAACTAGTGCCGTGCAACTAAGGTTGCCTTTAAAATACCTTATGTCTTACAGACAAATAGTTAAAAATATTATTATTATTATTGTTCTGAGACGTATTAGCCAATAAGACCTGTAAAAAATGAGTTGAGATACTCCTCCTCTGAAATTCACCATACAAAGACTTCTGGTGGGGCAATTTCTGTCATTGTTTTCCCTGTCTCGCAAACACCTTAGTTGATAGGCCAAATCATGGCCCAAAAATCAGCTGTGAAATCGACTTTTACACAAAATCACTGACGAATTATTCGAGAATTTCATGTCTTGAGCTTTAATGAAGTACTAAGCCCATGCTATTTTTTTTTCTTTCTACAAATCTTAAACAGGGCGCAAGTTTGGCTGCGGCCGGCCCTGGATACATAGAATTTGTTTTATAAAGAAAAACAATTCTTTCTGAATTCTAATACTAAACAACCTAATTGATAAGAGTTTGATTCAGCCCCATGTGAATTACAAGAAAATTGATAAATACCAATGAAGTTGTGCAATTTTTTATTATTGATACTAAACCGAATTATAGTATTTGTCATTGATTAAATTGATAATTGACATTCGCAATAGGTACATTACAAATGTTATATGTAAAGGTAGTGAAACTATACTTGTTTTAAATAAATTTTTGCAGTAAGGTTCCGAAGAGCTTTCTGTAGAAGTTACATGTTTTCTTCAATACGGCAATGGCTAATCAGGGTTCGTCGACTTGTATTTATTCACAAAAATGAACAAAAACTGATCGACATTTTTACTTGCGATATAGGTACTATAAGGCAAGTTATGTATTCGTAAAACAAAAAATATTTTTCTCACAATCAAACATGACATTACGATCATAGAGAATACCAAAAAAAGTGGGTCCCCCAATTCCGTCTGTCTGTCTGTATATACTCAAGTCCGCAGCCTAAGTGGTTCGGTGTATTTG
Source organism: Philhelius pedissequus (assembly GCA_910595825.1). Lineage (NCBI taxonomy): Eukaryota > Metazoa > Arthropoda > Insecta > Diptera > Syrphidae > Philhelius > Philhelius pedissequus. Next base: position 47,181,233 of record OU343162.1, read on the forward strand.
GTTCAAACTTGGTAGATATTGTTTGTTCGGTAATATGCCCACAGGTTTTTTTTAATTTTTTTTAAGACGATAAATAACAGTAGCTCCCATACATTTTTTTTTTGCAAAAACAAAAATCTTATTTTTCTCAAAAACGGCTCCAACCATTTTTAGAAAAAAAAAATCAGTTCATAAACGAAGGGAAAGGGTACCTTTTGATAATTTTTTTTTGTAAAAAAATTGTTATTTTTGGTACTTCTAGTAGAAACATTTTTTGGTTTTCGATTTTCTCGGAAACGGTTAATTTCATTTTATTGAATTTTTTGTACGCAGAAGCTCCCAGAGAATTTAAACACTATACTAAAATTTTTCGAATCAAATTTTTTAAGAAATTAATTTTTTTTTGAAAATTCAAAATATCGAAAATGTCACAATAGATTTTCTCAAAACATCGTATTTGGTGGTTTTTAGAGATTATCTTGAATATTTCAAAAAACTATTTTCCTAAAATAAAAACCAACGGTACCTCCCATACAAATGTTAAGAAACCGTTAAGAAAAAAATGTATTTCTCGAAAACGGCTCAAAGAATTTTTATAAGAAAATTTGTGTGTTCTTAAATTAGTACAGTCACATTTAAGTATATTCTTGCGTATACTTAGTAACGGTACTTCCCATGGAACCACTTTTCATATTTTCGACTTTCCCAATATTGGATAAACCGATTAAAATAATTTTTTTTATGCAAATGCTCCCTAAAATTGTTAATAAGACTGCATACTCAAGTTTTTAAAAAATAAATCAATTTTTTTTGAAAAATGGATTTTTCAAAAACCAGTAACAAATTTTTGTTTTAATTTGAATTTTATATGTATATTAATAAAATCTTCAAAATTGCTTTTCAATTTTTTCTCTAAAAATGTTTTTAAAATTTTATAAATAAAAAATATTTTTTTTTTTTTAAAACGATTTTTGAATTTTTATTATCCATGAATTCAAATGGCATCCTTGTTTTCGCTCAAACTGTAGCCAAAAACATTTAATTATGTGTATTATCCATTTATTTCTACGTTATTATTATTCCCTCTTTACGAATTTTTGCGTATGTCACTGAATACTAAATACAATTTAGGCGCTCATACGTTTATATATACATACATATGTGCTTTAAAAATCACATGAATCTTATGTATGTATATTGCACCTAAATTATGAAGTTGTATGTATAGCTATCTAACCAACTACATCCTTCATTTTCATGCGTATGCCTGTTGCTTATATACTTAGGTTCCATCAGTATGTATATGTAGATACATTTTACTCTCCTAACTTATATAATTAAAATTCATAACTTAGATTTAAATATGCCTTTGTAGGTAGGTATCTATGTTACTATTCCTTGAATCATCCATTCCACAATTCATTATACTAAGAATCAAGTAAATCTTACCTACATAGTCTTTAAACCTGCATAGGATAACTACACCTAATTAAGTTGTTAGCTACAAGAGCTGGTTCGTGCAATCCAGTCGTGCTTTATAGTTTACAAGAGGTCCTTCAAATAATAAATAATACCAACATTTTCGAAAAATTTCAAAAATATACTTTTTTTATTTTTGAAAAAAAAAATTTCATTTTTAAGTTTATATTATTAAATGTTTAAAATTGTCACACAAATTTTTTTTTCGGAAATATATTAGAGAAATTTTGTATAAGTAAAATTAAGTAAGAACGACTTTAAAAATATATTTAGATTTTTATGGATTTACATACCATATGTGATTGAACATAAGAGCAAGTACGTGCGATCGAAACGGGCATTTTATTTTCTTAATAATTGTATATCGTATCCACAGAAAGTTTTTACGACCTGCATATTTATTTTAAATGTTTTAAGCTTAGGGCAGCAAATGCAAGGATCAAGTAAAAATTAATTTCCCTGTGCACAGTAATGAGCTTCAAGAAATATTATTTTTCAAAAGTGCTGACAGAAAAAAAAGTTTAAAAATTCCAAGATTTAAGCTTGGATAAGTGAAATAATTTTCCATCACTGTTAGCAAAACTTCAGTTAGGTAAAATTTTTCCAATGAAGTTTGTTTAAGTGGAAAAAATCGCTTAAGTACGAGTAAAAAGAAAAATCGTAGCAAATTGCCGTTGCAGTACAAGTGAAATGCCAGAAAGCATTTCCAAAATTTCAAGAACACTCACAACCGTCGCGTCGTCGAGTTGAAAAAGTAAACTTCTTTGCAATGATGTTTGAATAAGGTATAAGCTATTTGATATGGAATGAAGTTATGTGCCTGCGTTATGAACTATCTCAAGATGAAAATTCTGTAGTCAATTTAGAGATATGTCAAGTAATGTGTTGCAAACCGATATTGTCAAAGTGTATTTTCAATTGAATTTTTTGTCTAATCAATATTGGAATATTGGAGCAAAAACCAGAGTGGCTAATTTGTAATTATAACTCGAAACAGATCTCAGATATTTTTTTGTTTTGTTCTTGAACATGCTTTGGGAAGGACTTCAAAGACATCAAATTGATACATTAAATTAACCTTAAAATTATTTCTTTTATTTATTTTTTTCAAATAAATATTTTCCTGGCTTTCAAAAATTACTTAGCATTATTAATTTTCAAAGCTCAGAATAAGGCCTTATTTACATCAAAATATTAATCAAATTCATCTCATCTCTCTACCAATTAACATAAATAATGAATAAAATACAATACTCATTTGGCTAAGGCAGCAAGCCAATTAAAAAACCCAAAAGCGATTGTGAATGGATACCGCAAAACAAATTTCCATCAACATCATATATTTTTGCTTTTCAAATATTTCAAAAAATTCCTTATCAAAGCCAAAGGAACTCACTGCCACTAGCTCATTAGGCTCGTACCTACCCAAAGTTATGATGGAGAATAAATCGACAATATACTAAAAATGAATCCATGCGTTGCTATGCAGTGTAAATTACGTTAATTAATTATTTACACTAATTTGAATTTTATCCTTTTTATTCCGAGAGCGTGTATAAAATAAAAAGATTGTAAAGCCAACAAAAAAAAGAAGAAGAATAAGAAACTCGGTGGTGAAAACCAATTCCAAAAAAAGCAAAATGTGCTGGTAGCAAATGTTGCGTTTGTAGCCACTTAAGAACCTTGCCCTGAAAGGATAATAAACTAAAACTGGAATATTCTATTTATTTGTTGTTATTTTGTGGAAACACCACCGCGCCTGCTATTGGTTGAATCTCTTAATTAAATAATTTAATAATTTTTTCTCTTTAAAATAGGATTCGCAGATACATATACATGGATGTATTACGTTATGCAAATATATACATGTGCCACAGAAGGATACGACTGTAGATTAGTTCAGGTCTTTTATCTCTAGCATAATAAGGAGGAAGACCAATTTTCCCCAAAAATATTTTAAAAATGCGGTTGGCAATGGCGCTGATGGGGACATATTGCCTGACAGAAAACTTCGACGTGTGAGGTTATCTCCCACTCAAGGAAGCATTCTTTTATATACCTCCCAGCATTAACTGGGTGCCTTTCCTGGGTTATAATGACAAAATAGACAATTAATTCTCAATTTACTATGTCAAAAAAAAAATCTTTCCTATCTTCCTATTCCTTCTAACTAGTGCCGTACAATTCAGGTTGCATTTCAAAAACTTTAGGCTCTACAGCCATATAGTTGAAGTTGGAACACGTATAGGTTACTGTCACCAATAGAAGAGCATGCGTCGAAGATGGGCATCCCTCTTAATATTCACTGTTGCAGTTGTAAGGATTCACAGGATAAAGAAACTGTTACTTATTTCCTCTGAAAATGTCCCGCTCTTGCCAGAAAAAGTGAGCAATCCTTTGGAAAGACTTTCTACAATGACATTAAAAATTTTCAGGATTGAATATAAAAGACTTAATTTATTTTCTTAACGGGACAAAGATGCTTCAAGACGTCTGCCTTTCGTAAGCCGTGTCCTTCCCTGAGATCCAGAAACAGCAGTGCAGTGGTTAATAGGCTTTTGTGGGAATTTCATAGTAACAGCCCGTAGTTAAATGGTTATTAGTGCTTGTACCAGTCTACACGGGGACGAGTCTGGCACAGTGTGGGCTGATCCGCAAGTGGAGTGTGAATCAGCCATATGTAAATCCTCTTAAGACTGTGTTCCAATTTGATTGCAAAATGAAACACCCGCAAAACAAAACCATAGCCCCATCCTTCCCCAACAGAGAGAGGAATCTGAGTCCATGGGAGGACGCTACAATCTACTCCGCGGACCTAAGTCATACAGAGCTTAGCATGTGAAGGATCGCAGGGATATCGCATACAAATAATTCAATGGATGATCCTTCTGAGAAACCGTATTCCACTTGCCCAAGAAACAAAAAACAAAATTCTTCATCTAAAATATTGAATAAACAATATTTTACAATCACGGGGTGAACGAGTTATGCTGTGAAAACGGCACTTACCTACCTATCTAGGTACTAGCGCAAGATTCGTAAAAAAATCGAACTCGAGATTTTGATCAAAAAGTGGGCCTTACAATTCTACCCGCCTGTCCGTGAACCTACATCCAAAAAACGGTGGATGGATTTTGTTTAAGCTTGGTACATATTTTTTTCGGTAATTTCTTTTTTTAAGACCTAAAAATGGCGCCAAAATTTTTATAAAAACGATCAGTCCATTAATGAAAGGGTAATTGTGGGTTTTGCAATAAAATGGTTATTTTTGGTGCACCTTTGGAAGTACCATTTTTTTGGCTTTCGATTTTCTGGGAACCGGTTCAGTTTTTTTTTATTGAAAAGCGCCTAAGACGTTTTGCTGTAGGTCTACAAAATTTTTTCGAAAACTTATTTTTTGAATACCCACTACTTCAAACACTACTTAATCGATTTCGTCGAAATTTTGTCTTTAGTATTTTTTGACAAAAGAATACTCACGAAAACCATATTCCAGTACTCGATTGTTGAGAAATAAAATGCACAACTGGGTGTCACATACTGACTCTTATGTTCGATCACATCGTATGCATAGTAGAAACGGCTAACTATATTTTTAAAGTAGTGTTTTTTTTTTACTAAATTTCTTATACAAAATTTCTTTATTTTTTTTTTTCTAAAAAAAATTTGGTATGGCAATTTTACATTTCATAATATAAGATTTCAAAATATAATTTCGAAACAAAAATCAAAAATAATATTTTTCCAACATTTTAGTATGGAGTAGTATTTATAATTTGAAAGACTTCCTATATAAAAAAATTGATCGAAAACCATCGTAGTATTTATGAGAAAGTCCAAAATAAGAAAATGTTTGTAGGTACCTAACGTTAATAACAATACTTACATATATGTAAAAAAAATTAACCAAAATGTAGAATAAACCTAGGTATAGTAGTGCACTGATTTTTTTAAATCAAAATCTTTGGAGCCGTTTTCGATATAATTAAGATGGCAGACAAATTTATATGACAGGTATCTTTAATTCTGGGGCTAAAGCATCGATGCAAGAATCAATATTAGACAATCACCTACATACAAAATAGAGATGCCCCGAATATTCGGCCACTATTCGACATTCGGCCTATTTGGCCTATACGGATATTCGGTATTCGGCTGAATAGTTCACAACATTTGGCCGAATACCCAATAACAAATGGAGAATAAAAAGGGTTATTATCTTACAATAAATGTTTTCTTTTATTCAAAAAACGTTATACTAATGGTAAATTGTGGTGAATAAAAACTACTTTTTCGGCATTCGTTGTTTTGTAATGTCAAGTTCGATTAAAATCTCGAGTTCGATTATTTATTCAAATGCAAAACTAGTCCTATGTTTACGGTGACCATCCGTCCCGTATTTCGCGGGACAGTCCCGTATTACCCCCGACTGTCCCGGCTAAATTATAAGAAAACCCGGGACGTACAGCTGTCCCGTATTTTATTTTTTGTCCCGGGTTTGTCACATATTACCATATATTTATATTATTTGACTAACGTTAAAAAATCTTAACAATTTTATTTAAATTAGTTTAATTATGTGTTTAATATTTTTATGTCAAAGTGCTAATCCGCTTTAACAAATCGTTTAGGGTGAATTACTATAAAATCTTGTTCACTGAACGCATTATTTTGTCACCTTCGTTGAGCTGTCAGATTTCTCTTCAAACTGTATCGTCACAAAAAACACAATACACACATTTGACATTTACGAGTATGTCATCATTTTTAAAAAGATACATGGGGTTATCTTTTAAAACACTTTTACGGAATGAAAGAAAAAATGTGAGTGTATACTTGTCCAAGCAAATGGAATTTATTTCTTTTAATTATTTACATAAAATTTAGAAATTTGTGAAATACCTCCAAATAGAAAATATGAATTCAAAGGGGGTGGCCGTGGCGCGATAGTTGTGTGCTCGCCTGTCAATCTCGTGGTTGCGGGTTCGAATCCTGCCGTTGTCTATGTCTTCTTATATTCCATTAAAAACCAATTCTAAAAATTGTCATAAAATAAGTTGCTGCTTTGCTCATTACATGCTGTTTAGGCATAACACTAACAACATGTGATTGAGTAAACTAGCATACCCATAAAATATGACAACGATATAAATAAAATAATGCGAATTATAAGGGACATAAATAAATAAGACACGGTAATTCTCTCCGCATTAGTTCAGCCGCCATCCCTGGAGATAAATCTGAGACAACAACCAGCTCTAGTCTCAGAACATCGCGCCACACATCTTTCCTATCCTTCTTTCTCTTCTTCCACCGGATGCCCGCGCTGTGTTAAGAAAAACATATAAAGGGTATTCATAATCCCTTGAACGCGTGCAAAGTTATAAAAAAAAAAAAAAAGATGATCTTCAGAGGGAATTTTCCTTCATAAGCAACAATGAAAAAGCCAATGCCGTAACCAATTTCAAATGCGTTTCTACATTGTCTATATGCAGTGGTGGAATGATACCACTGCAAGCAAAAGTTTAGGATGCTTTTTTAATTCGACAAATTTTCAAGGACCTGCAAAGAACAGTGCAGATCGCACATCGAAATATATAAAAAGATGTTTTGATCAAATATATACCGCACAATTTGTGAAGCTATTGTCTTTAATGTTCTTGAACCAAATTATATCGAAGAAATTAAGACGGCTGTACAAAACTGTGTCCGCTCTTGGTTCGTTATTTTACACCACAACTAGGTATCGTTGTCAAGACTTTGGAGGTTGAAAATCTTCCAAGGGAAACATCGCACATCACTTTAAAATACATAGATAAAACTTTGATAAAATTTTGGCAATTTGTGCTTACAACACAAACTGTAATTTTGGCGGGTCAGCAAGAAAATGCAAGAACAAAATTTTTTGATAACCTTTAAGCCACTACCGGTAATGATCTTATTTAAGTTAATTGTGCTGCTCACGATTTAAATAACTATTCGTTTTTTATCAATAAATTGTTCGTGTTGAAAAATTTAAGGAATTTTGCGAAAGTACTCAGACTAAATACTTCAAAATAGTTGGTTACAGCAAAACTAGTTGACTATCTTTAAAACCAGGTATTGAGAGTCGCAAAAAATTTGCATGTCTAAAGTTGAGCTAGAAAGTAAATACCGACATTAATATTAAAATCTATATTAGGAGAAATGATAATTTTGTTTGTAAACAAATTGATCAACGAATAATTCGAACTTAATTTTTAATTTACCAAAAGTAATGTAAAGCAAATATTCATCAATTTTATATAACGTAACTATTTCCTACATGGCCAGAAATAGAATCTTCGTTATTTTTTGTCAACCAAAAGCAGATGGATATAACTATTAATGATTCCATCTTGTTTGACGAATTTGTTTGTCATAAAATTATTAGCAAATGGATGGAGAACAAAATAATTGTGGCCCAGAAATGGAAAGACATTTTTTAGCATTTTTGCAAGCAGAGAATAAACTTCAAAAATCTTTTACGTATTGTGGAGTCGAAAACACACAACTGAATGTTGAAACTCTCAGACTCATGATAATGGTAAAATTAAACTATAATTTTAGCTGTAAGGAATTTAAAAAAATATTTAATAGGAATCGATAATATCATCAAAGAAATTTGTCAGGCAAAAGAGTACCAAGTAACAAACATTTTTTTGGTAATGTGTTATTAATGTCTATTTTTCAAAGGCTTGTTAAAAAAGTAAAAGATTGAATACTAAAAACTATGTAAAGTTTTTTTCATTTTGTGTTGTTTTTGTTTTTGAGAATTTTGTTGATTTTCTACCAAACACTTTTTTTTCAATTTTCGAATTTATGTGCCAGGTTTTGCTCAGAGAAATATGGTCACCGTACCTATAGTTCATACCTGCATAATATCGCAAGTAAAAATTGTTGGCTACATTAAAGTTGTAAACTACAAGAGCAGGTTCGTACAATCCAGTCGAAATTTGACCAACATTAATGTCACAATGAAGTGAAAAATCGTCTCACAATTCCGCCTGCCTGTCTATCTGTTGGTCGATACACAGCCCGTTTTTGCTCAGAAATAACTGTACCTGCTATATAATCCTTATTAAACGCTTTATGATTTCGAAAATGGCTCTAACGATTTTGATAAAAAAAATTCTGCGTCTTGCGACTCAGTCGTGCATTTGATTTCTCCAGAAGTTTCTCCAATTTTTTTAATGTCCATATTTCAAAAATGGGTTCACAACTTTTAAGTTATAATTTAAAAAAAAATAGGATAGAAAGACAAAATTTGAGCTAAATCAATTGTCGCTTCCAATTTTTAAATAAGGAAGGCCGATAGGAGACTATAAATTTGTGGTTTTATTTCCCAAACAAAAATTACAATTCTCTTCCCCATTTTCCTTATCTACATAGATACAGGTAACTGTTCCTGACATTCAAATTTTCCATACGAATTTTTTTTTCGGGTTCGCCTCATTATGAAAACATTACCGATCAATATCTCCAACCGGAGAATTTTTTTTTCTACTACATAACTTAACCTTATAGGGTTTATAGAACCTAAATATACCTTACATTATATTGCTGGTAATAAAAAGAAGTATCTACAAGTGGTTTAACGAACGGTTTATAGGCTTTCAAAGCTAGTAAAATAGTAACGATATTTTGCCCTTTTTTATGCAAAATGCTAAATAAAAAAAAAACGGCTTGGGAAGGCTAGGTACCTGTATCAACAAAAAAAAACTACAAGCTTCCCCTTTTTAACCGCCAGTGTACGATATGAATACTAAAGGTTAAGCAGAAGGAGTCATACAACTTGCGTTGCTTTAGCCCTGCTATATCCTCATCCATTCTCATTCTCATGATTGTTGGAATTCATTTTCTGAGCTGCTTGCAATAAAATCATTTAAGGGCTGAGTTCGTGGAATCTTGTAATTATCCTCCTTCCCTCCCCAATCACAATCCTTGTTCCGAACCGTCCTGTCCCCATTAGCATGTACGAACATAGTTGAACGGGTATTTTATTTATTTTCATTTGATTTTGAAACTTTATAGGATAACAAATAAGACGAACAAGGGAATTAAGACAGAAATGGTCGTCATTAAATCGTTTTTGTTATGCCTTTCGGCCCTGTAATTTTTAATTAAAAAGGATAACAAGGTGCCCTGGCTGTGTATACTTGATATCTATACTGCACTCTGTCATGCAAGCCTCTACTATCTTCCTATACTTAGGTATAGAATTAAACTGAATTGAATTTAATTTCACAAAACAAAAAGGATATAATTTGCCCTTAGTTAAGTGCAAGTATAGTAGGTACCTAGAGATACCTATACCTATGTATAGAGTAGACTATTGAACAAGATGTATAAGAGAGGATGTCAAACTATATACATATATCTACTATGGTGCATATTTATTATTATGCGAAGTAGTTATACTAACAGCGCAAACATAATTCAGCGATAAAATCCATTTTGAATGAAGACGAAAAGAGCTCAGAATATTTATGAAACGTCCATTAAGACCACCGACCGACCGACCGACCATTGCGGAACATGTATAATGCATTAATGAGTAAACGTCGTTCAAAAGAGTAAACGTAAAGAGCTTTCCTAGATGTGTAAAGTAAATTATGGAAAGGACATTGCCCCTTACATGCGGTGCGGTGTGCTGGTAATTGGGTTGGAGCGAAGGGGATTTGCCAACCATAAATATACAAACGTCTAGGATATTATTGAAAAGAAAAAAATTATTTTAGTAAGGTACCTACCTACTATACATCGTTAAATGTACCTTTGAACTTATTTGTATGTAGAAGGAGAATAGTGCTTTTGAAGATTTACTGGCATACATTTATCTTAAAAAAGGGTATGTACCTAAATGGTTTGCTTTTTTTAAAATTCCTATACTACATATACTATAGTGATCCAGTATCACACATCTGAAGGAACACTTTAACTCTCATCTGGATAGAATGGTTGAGATGAAAGTTCCATAAAGCTAGTCTGAGTGGGTCTATACTATTCTACAATTCCAAGGGAATTTTTCCATTGATGTAAACTCTAAACCAATGTTATTAAAAACCATTGATTTAATTTTTTTTTTTTGTGAATTTTCTAAAAGTTGGATTCACATACGCCAATAGGCTGAATAGCTTCCTTCAACCACAAACATTGGATTGCATTGGAGGCTCCTTTTACTAATGTTTCGTATAGACTATAAGTCAACTCTTGATAATATCATTGGACGAGCCGTCTAAAGTTGCCCATCCCAATTAGTGAATGTCAAATACAAGGTTTTTATTGAAGCCGAGGTGAGTTTCCAAAGCATAGAAAACTGTTTTCTCCTAAACTTTGTTAATTTTGTTTGACTAATATGCAAAATGCATGGACTCAAGTCAAGGGAACATTGTGTCAGCATTTCGAATGCTGATTTGATGTGATTTCTATATGGAATGCGGAGTAACAGCCATATTTTAAAAATTGAAATCCTCTCTAATTCGGCTCATCCTGTATCAAACTTTTTTCAATATCGAACATATTTGATGTTTTTTTTTTTTCAGCTGGATGAGAATAAGCTTATAGGGATCGGCGTCACTTTAAATTAATCATTTTTTTTGTCAAGAAACATTTTCAAATGAAAGCCACCCAACTTTTCATGCATATATGTCAAATAGTTTTGTTGTGGCATCTTTTTTATATAAATACCTACATATGAGCATTCTCGTTAAAATGAAAAAAAAAATGCACGACTGGATTGTACGAACTTGCTCTTGTAGCTAACAACTATAATGAAGCTAAGCATTGACGCTGTTTAGTAGGTAGATAGTCGAATTATCCTATGCAGGTTTAAAGCCGACGTAATTAAGATAACCTTGATTCTTAGTGTAATGAATTTTCGAATTAATGATACAAGTAATAGTTACATAGTTACCTACCTCCGAATGTATATATCAATCTAATTTATTTATCTTAAGTATGTAATTTAGCAGACATATATGTACCTGCATGGAACCTAGGTATGTAAATATGTACTTAGTAGATATGCAATATGCATACATAAGATTCATGTGATTTTTAAGTACACATATTGCTAAATGTATGAGGGCCCACATGGTATGCAGTATTCAGTGACGTACGCGAAAATTTGTAAAAAAGGAATAATTATAAGGATAATAAAGATATAAAGGGATAATACACATAATCAAATGTTTTTATATTGCTTAGTGGAAATCAAAGATGCCATTTGAATTCATGGATAAATAAGAATATATCAAAAAAAAAATCAAAATCGTTGGAGCGGTTTTTTAATAAATTAATTTTGTATGTATAAAATTTTGAAAACATTTTTAAAAAAAAGTTTCAAATGCCATTTTGAGATATTATTAAAATACATATAAAATTCAAATTTCAAAAAAAATCTGTGACAGGTTTTTGAAAAATCGATTTTTCAAAAACAAAATTTTTATTTATTTTTCAAAAACCGAAAAACTTATTTTTGAACATTTTGGTATGCAGTTTTATTGACAACCTTAGGAAGTACCTTTAATAAGTACGAAAAAAAAATATTTTTATACTTAAAAGTGGACTCTACTAATTTAAGAACACACACATTTTTTTTAATAAAAATTCTTGGAGCCGTTTTCGAGAAATACATTTTTTTCTTAACGTTTTTTTTAACATTTATATGGAAGGTACCGTTGTTTTTTATTTTAGGAAAATAGTTTTTTTTAACTTTTCAACATAATTTCGACTAATTGCAAGCATATTCGGCTAGTATTGAAGATCTCTTTAGAATACTAGTCGTATGTGTTTGCCAACGGGCGCCAATTTAACAAAGTTCAAGAGCTTCAGGATAGAATAATTGAACAATGTGCCTCGATTGCAACCGCGAAACTGAATAACCTTGTGGAGCAAGTGGTGGTTCTTTTTAAAAAACTCTTCATATCGTCTGCAAAGATAAGAATTTCGCTATTACGTACACAAAGAGGAGTATCATTTATAGTCAATTTAAGGAGTAGTGGTCCCAGATGGCTACCCTGGGGAACACCTGATTTAGCAATAAAGACTCTTGACTAAGAATTTCTGAATTTGAATTGATATATCCTATCTTCAAGGTATGAGGATATCCACTTAATGAAAGATGGAGTAAACCCGTATGAGTTAAGTTTAAACTTGATAATTTCATGAGACAATTGATGAAAAGCTTTCGAGAAGTCTGTGTATACACAATCAACTTCTTGACCACATTTATTCAAAAAGATAACTAGATTAGTAACAGTATAACGTTTCTGCATAAAACTATGTTGTTGTTTGCAGATAAGATTTTTACACATAAATGTCACACTATCATATACAACTTGTTCGAACAACTTCGGAATACAATAAAGTTTAAAAATTTGTCTATAGTTGATAATATTAGTTTTTTTTTTAAATACTGGGTTAATAAATGCATGCAGGGGAAGAGCTAAAATAGGCCTACATTTTTTAATAAGGCAGGTGGTATTCCATCAGGACCAATAGAATAATCCTCTTTTAAATGTGACAAAAAGCCAACAAATTTTGTCATACTCTATTGTAATACTGTTGAATAATACTTGAGGACAATTTTTTAAAATACGAAAACAGTTTTCGTCAACACTGACAGAAAAATCAATAAATGAATGGTTGAAATTACTGGCAAATCCCACACAGATTTCGCAAGTGGAACTCTAGATTACGTCATTATAAATGAGATTGACTGGATACCCGTCATATTTCTTTTTAGAATTTATAAATTTCCAGAAGGTTTTCGGGTCTAACTTCAAAGAACGCCCCATGGTTTCCAGATATTTGTTATAGAGTTCGAAAGAGAGTTTTTTTGAATTCTCCAAAAAGAGAAATGTAAACTACTTGATTTTCTAAAGTCATGAATCTAATGTATTTTTTCCAAGCCTTATTTCTCTTATTTCGGATACATTTCAGTTGTTTTGTGAACCAAGGATGACAAGAAGAATAAGAGGGAATAGATCTTTTTTTAGGATCTGTTTCATTAATGTATCTCATCAAAATAGAATAGTGGCTTAAGATAATTGAGTCAAGATCATTAGAAATCGGTAAATGGTCTATACCGGAATTTATTAAACTATCCAAGAGCTGTTGAAAATCACCTTTGCGATAGTCAAAAGTATGGGAGCAGTCATTAGAATTATTACTTTCTAGTAAGTGACCACTCAAGTCAATAAAAATGTCAAGAGGCGGGTGATAACGAGCAATGTTAGATAAAGCAGAGGTAGATTCTAGCACTACTGTACTAACGGCTTCAGATGAGAAAACGAGGTCAAGTTGTCTATTTTTTTAATTTGTAGAGATAATATTATTTAACATTTGGAGCTCCTATTGGGGTGAACTTGTAGAAACTTCAAAATAGGATTCGTCAGCAGAAGGAGCTCATTCAATGTGAGGAAGATTAAAATCCCCTAATAAATGGATATTGCTGTCCAAGCTAGCTAAGCTAAAAATAAAGTCGAGTGCTAAAGAGAGTTGAGTGTATACTGACACAGGACTTTTAGGTGGAATATAAACTTTTTAAATAAATAAGACTAAGGAATCTTAGTTATTTTGACGCACAACAGATCAATTGTAAGATTGAATGGGAAGACTATTTGTGTTGAGCAGAAATTAGTTCTGACAGCAAGTAAGTAAGTACTCCGCCACCAACTGAATTTGTAATATCTACATGACGATACTTTCGGTAAACTAAAAACTCGTTATCAAAAATTCTGGTCACTAATTTACCGTTATTTTTAGTAAGAACGTAGGTAGGTACGTGTTTTTATGACGTGTATTTCTTCATTTTGTCTGGCTTTTTTTTATTTAATTTCGTTAAAAAGAGAATAAATTATTATTTTTTTGAACAACTCTAAAAGTACATTTTCTTATTTTATAAAAATGTTTATTGATAAGTTGCATGCAGCAAACAAAAAATGAGTAGAAAACATGCGTTTTTGTTGGAATTTAACCATAAGAACTAATTTCTGTTTTTCTGGTTCGAATGTTGCATTGATAGTTCAAGTCGGTGCTTTTAACTCCAATTGTGCCACCAACTTGTAAAATATTGGAATTTCCTGTTTTCGTGGGAACCTTGCAGCATTTAAAAAGTGCATACAAATATAAATCTCGAATAAAATAACATCAACCTACATTTTAAGGGACGAACAAATAATAAATCCAACATTACTGGATATATACATATAGTGAGTAAGTAGGTTCATATAATTCGACTCATCTTATATTCCTTTTGGATTAAATATTTATATTTAGTACCATCCTTAACAGAAGAAGTATTTTTTTTAAATAAACGGTATTCACTATTTTATAGAAACTACCAATGAAAATCATAGCTCCATTGTATAAATCAAAAATTCAGGACACACCTGGAAGGACGATTAAGAACGACGCATGCACTAAAAGTGCATCAATTAAACGATATTCATTGCGCTGTGTCTCTAGACTTGAATATATGTAGGCCATCGACAACTTACATGAGTATAAATTCACTTTTATCGGCCCAGTAAACTGCAAACTATCCTGCATACACTTCAGTTTCAATTTAATTTCATCGCTGAGTCCTGAGAAGAATGTTATAGGTATACCAACCTACTCGCACTTCTCTAGAAAAGCCAATCCAAGGTAGCCTCCCCAGTACCAATATCATTTTTCACTGTATAAGGTACACGAGACGACAATGTTGTCACTGAATATCTTGTTAAAATTTGTTGCAATAAAATTCAAAAAGGGAAAACCAATTGTATTTTTTTTCGCTCTCTCTTTATTTCGATTGACAACACCGGTTCGTTCAAAAAAAAATATATATTTCACCGAATGTCCTGTACCTACCGTTGGTGTTGTGTTACATGCTGGAGTTCCTTTAGCTCTTAACTCACAGATGCTGCCATACCCAACTGTAATTCATGCATCCTTTCTCTGATATTTATCCTCGATGCTCAGCAAAATCCTTGAATTCGTTGTAAAAAAATAAAAAGAGAAATATAGGTGGCTACCATGAGTAACAGTTGTTGTTATTTCATTGGGTGGCACTAAGTGCGGCAGTGGTAACTATACCGGGCGGCAATTTCTCAATGTAGCTCCTGTAGGTACATGTACAATGTAACAAAGGAAAAAAAAGTAATATGTCAGCTGTATTCAGAAATACTATACCTATACATATTCCCTTGGTTTTCATGGGAAAGTTTACTTTGTATGTATCAACAACAGTTGCACACATTTTTGGCAACATAGCTACCTCTATTGCTTTTATCATGAAATGAAAAAAAAAATATAAAGTTGCAATTTGCCAAATTGATATCTTATGTACAACCATAAGCATGATTTCAGATCCGAATTCTTTATATCCTTTACTACTACTTCAGTTCTCCTTATGAATTTTTGCAGTATGTATTTTGATGTGATATTTTAAGGGACACCACACAGACACACGAATAGACTTGGTCAGCTTAAGTGGAGTCACACTTTTATATGAACCTGAGGAAACATAACTATTTCACTTTCGGGACTCGATAATTTTGTTTAACCTCAGAAGTCTTCAACAAGTCGCTTTTTGGGTTCGTTTCTCGACTTAGTGTCCAACACCATGAGAAGTAAATTACTATCAGGACATTATTTCCTTTCTCCTACCCTTGTTCCTTCTGGGCATTATGATTATAATCATCAAATTATCTTTATCTCATAGTTTATGTATGTTGATGTAATGTATTATCGTGCAATAATATGGACATTCCTTTCAACCTAGGGTCTCGTCAAGTCTGTTATTTTCTATTTGTCGTTAGTTCAATTCAATTGAGGATAATTTAGAAAATCTACCACTAGCTGAAATCTGTACAGCACTTTCATATGTACATACGTCCATATTATATTGATTGTGTATACCAATCATAAGGAAAAGGAAGTGACGATAGAAATTGCAATTTATAACAGTTCTTTAAAAAAAAGGACTATTTGTGAGGCCTCACATAATGGCCTGATGGACAATGGACATTCGACTTTCGAAAGTAAGTTAGGTTTTTTTTTTTGTAGTCAACCCCAACTGCGCTATGAATAGTTCACTCTTTAAATGGGGGACAACTGTTAAAACTGTTATAAATTGGCATTCTGGTCTCCTGCATTTGGTAATACAAAATAAGTGCGAAACTAGAAAAAATACCAATTTCTAACAGTAATAACCGTCTTATGACTGTTGTTCGCCCTTTAAAGTGATGAATATTCCACGCGCTTTGTGCAGTTAGAGGGCTGTTAAATTTAACAACTAATTTCCGGAAGTGAAATGCCCTTTTAACCCTACTGTCCGAATAAACTCTACTTTTCTGTTACACTCTTGGCATTTCCCGAAAGTCCAACAATTAAATACCTAAAAATGTACGGACATTCAGCCTGTGAAATCGTTTAAGTATTATATCATTGTCACACAACAGTACTGACTTATGAAAAGTAGGTATGCTTGAGTGAGCGCATGAAATGAATGCGTGTGGCTGTGAAGAATGTAATTGTGAACTGCGAATTTTTAAGAGTGGGAAAAATTGTAAGAATTAGTTACAACCAATTTTCACAAACAAATTACACGAAAAACTTGACAAGTTAATATTTCGACAGCGGATGGCGATGGCGCAGCGGATATTGACGCATGGAGTCACGGCACCTGTCAGTCAGCGCGTGAACTTGCAATTGGAGATACATTTTTTTTTCGATTTGACGTTCAATGTATTTCCTATAAGAGAAAACCAAAAAAGGGTCTCACTGAGATTGCTTTTTCTAATTAATTTTGTATGAACAGATATATGAATATTTTGACAGTAGTAGACTAATAAAGCATGACAAATTCTAAATCAAGCGAAAAATAAGTCGAAATTGATAGCTATAATTAGGGTTACCGTTACAGAACGCGAACAAAAAAAGTGAAGTAACAAAATTTGTATATTTATTTGACTTTTCACCTGTGAAGGAAACATTTTAATATTTTTTGTTGCGTCCGTGGCGATTGAAAATGTATGATCTTGTGACAACAATTCGGCGCTTGAGTTTTGATTTTCTTTTGCAAGAATTTTACCATTTTTTGGCATTTCGTGCGACCGCAAGTAAACTGGCCTAAGAAAATAACCTTTCGTATAAACTAATTTATTTTATAACATATTCTGTTGGTGTCACTTACCAACAATCTGCGAGTTCGTGAAAATTTTTGGAAACAGGGAGCTTGTACAAGTGGCAGGGTTATACTTATAACTATGGCTAAGAATAAGTGAATGAACATGTATTGGTATTGACAGATATAACTGATGTGAAGTTGGGAACGTTTCTTGAATGAAGTAAATGGATGTCAGTTGTCAAAATTGTATTCACTATGATGGAAGTATTCACATCTTTAATTTAGAAACCCGCTAAGATTTTTTTTAAATAGTAAGAGTAGGTAGTATACAAATATTGCATTAAGGTGCAATATTACATATGTGTAAAAACGAGGGACATATGTGTCCCCCTTTGTCATTTTTGGTTTTCGGGGACAATAGGCATCTTGAGGTAAAAAAAAGGTCAGTCTCTCCAAAAGGGGGACAAATGGTAACCATAGCTATAGTGCTTTACTTTTAAGCTGGAAAATGGTATAAAAAACAACCCTTAAACGAGGAACAATAACAACATCATTGGTTAGAAAAAAAAAAACGAAAGGCAAGATTAGTAAAATTACGATTTTTTCCCCGCAAAGTATGGTCATTCTTAAAACTAATCTTTCCGAATAAATAAACATTTGTTTAGAATAAATAACTTATTAGTACAAATTATGGCAAAAAACCAGAGCATTTTTAAAACTAAAAAAAATCATTGTGTTGCAAACAAGTAACGGGTCCGCCATCTAACGTTTTTTTTCAACTTTTGCTTATTTCGTGAATGGTACGTCTGATTTGACAGATAATTAGTCTTATCCTTCCGCAGAACGAATATGGTTGTGTATACGCTTGAACAACGCTCGCTAAGTGGGCCTGCGATCGACTTAGAGAAGATGCCGATTTTGCCAAAAAAATCATCTTGTCAGATAAAGCCCATTTTGATCTTGGCGGGTATGTAAACAAGCAAAATTGTCGCATTTGGGGCACAGAAAACCCCCACGCATACATTGAAAAGCCGATACACTCCAAACGAGTCACTGTTTGGTGCGGATTTTGGTCCAGAGGCATAATTCGAAAATGAGCAAGGAGTGGCCGTTACAGTCAATGGCGATCGTTATCGGGCCATGTTGAACGAATTTTTGTTCACAGAAATTGAAGAGGAGGATATTGGCAATATTTGTTTTCAACAGGACGGCGCTACGTGCCACACAGCCGAAGCTACACTCGATGTTTTGCGCCCATTTTCAAAAAAAAAAGTTATTTGGCGGGCACTGTATAATAGCTTATCGAAAGCCCAAATTTTTGTCGGTAAACTGAGACATTTTATTCTTTAAAAAGATCTTATTTATGTACATAATTTTTATAGCAATAAAAGTTACAAAAATTGAAAACTCCAAATAAAAATTTAGCAACAAAATTAATGAACATTTTTATTGGCCATTCATTGAGGCTTATTTCCCCCTCATTTTGACATATTGAGCTTTTACTCTATAAAATATGCGAACATAATAAACCCCTATGTTACTTTAAATTCTTAAACCCCCTTCTCATATTACGCACATGATATCATTTTGGCTGTCGACAGGAGCTCATTTTTACAAACAACAACAACAATTCGGGTTTGTTTGCATTTTTTATCTCCAAAATATAGCAAATTTAAATTAAGTTTTGACATAATTCTTCTTGACTTACAAGCTCACGTTTATTCTAATTATATTAAATTCATAATATGGGTACCCGTTCATGTAAAATAATTAGAAAAAAGAATATTTTTCAGAACTTTTTTTTTTGGTTTTCTCTTATGGGAAATGCATTGAACGTCAAATCGGAAAATTCTACCTCGAATTGAAAGTTCAAGGGCTGACTTCCAGGTTGCGTGGAAAGCAACTTACCAGTGCTTGACTGTAACTTAGACGTGTTGGTTCAAACCCCATGCTAGGAAGCATTCCTTTCTCTAGCTTCAATTTTAATTGGATGCCGCCCGTAATAAACGTATTTAAAAATAGAAGATAAAATATACTGAGATCGGTCTTTTGGATTTCATGGTTGTCTGATTTGTTGATAAAAAATAATCCCGCAAACCGCAATAAAATTATGTGTTCGCGTATTGGAGGGTTTCTATATAAAATGACTTATCGAAGATGACGCTGATGATCTTTGAGTTATCGAGACATTCGATTTATAACGGGTTATCCATGTGGCAGAATCACAATTTTTGTAGTAGGTTTTAACAATTTTTATGCGTTGTGCGATAGTTAAACGATCCATTTTCTTAAATGTCAGACTTTCAACTGAAAAATAAAAAAATTGGTTCAACAACTTAGTTGGACAGATGTCGAATTCCAGCCCTATACTTTTAAAACCGCAAAATGGATAACCCTTACTATAGAAGATCGAGTTAGCAAACAAAAAATTACATGTAATTAGTAGGCTTCGCGCTATTGCCAACCAATTTTATTCGAGTTATCATATATTCGAGTTAAAGAAGTTCGACTGTATATAGTTTTTAATTAAAATTATCAAAAATAAAACAATGTCTATTGAAAATGTATGTAAATGGAGCTTTCACTAATTGAATAGTTCTTCAGGTTCTCTTCGTTTCTATTCATGAGAGTCATTAATTTAAAACATATTAAATTTTCTTTAAAATAACTCTACCCCCATTGAACCATCAACTGAATATTAATCTTTGCAAATGCATCTTCCGTCAAAATTTAGCTGTTGTGTGTTTTAATGTCTTCTGTCCCTGCAGTTAGTGATTCTTATAAAAAATTACGGGGTGAATATTTTTTTTGTTGAATAGAAAGGGCGTCAGAATCATTCAACTCATTGACTACTCGTATCCTTTAGGACTGATCAAAATATTTTTAATAATATTCTTCTCTATCTTGTTACTTCGGGTTAAGGTAAGGAGTTTTTTTTAATAAACCACCTTACCTACAAATTGCTTTCACTTGTTTTTGTTTGTTTTCTTAAATGTTCACCAATGAAAAGAAAAGTACATATTTTAATGCAAAAGTATATCAGTTGCATGGTAAACTCTAAGCTCTAGAAAATAATAAAGTAAAAAAAAAACATAATATTACTTTATTGCTACTTCATGTACATTTGCGTCACAATAATGTCAAACTGATATTGTCGCCATTTGTATAAAACCTACTTATATGCCAATTTCCGCTTCGGCAATTTACAAATAAGCTCGAGCTTGACAAAATAAATCAAAATCAATAAAAAAAAACTTGAATTTAGGTCTACTTTTTTATTTTTGAGATGTCAAACTTGTTATTTTTAAAAGTCACCACAAAAGTCAACAGTGATATTAAAATTTCTTGAAAAAAAATCTATTTCCTCGATATCGGTTCAGCTAATAATGATTTTTGTATTCAATAGTCGATACGATTTGAAACAGAATTAATATAGTGTTTGAACTATACAAAGAAAGGTGACACTACGAAGGACACATGAGCTGGGAATAAAAGTTAAATGAAGATATCTATGTAAATCCGTCATTCAAGATTAGAATGTGTCCGATTCCAAAGGAAATAAGATGTTATTATTGGGCTAAGAACCACAACAAAACATATACCACATGAGAGTGACTGCGGATGACCCTCTTCAAGTTTTTTAAGACTACCACACTTAAATAGGGCAACAAATAAGTCCATGTGAACCTTTTTAAACCAAAAAAAAAATATATATATTTTTTAAATAGAGGGGCTATTATTTTAAGTAAGATTTTGTTTTTCTTTTTTCTTTGACTGACCATAAAGGTAAACCCCAAAGCTATTTTTGTGGAATTAGCTATTAGGCTTTGTATCCTTATAAGGGTCATTTATCGGAATTTATTTTAATTTGTATCCCTAGTACCTGTATAGATTTTCAAATAATTTCCAAGCTCAATTTGAATTTTATTTATAAAAATAAAACTACCTACATAGCTGTCACTTGAAGTTTTTGTAATATTCCACTTAAAACGGGAAAAAATGATGATTTGAACTTTAGAGTATTAATCTCGAATTTAATTTTGTTATTAAAAAAAAAAAACAAAAAAAAATCACAACTACAAGCAAAACAAATAAACATCCTTTGACTGTAGAAGGCTCTGTTAGCCCTTGTACTTGTGTCTATATTTAGTTTTTGCCTTCTTTTTTCCGTGCTACTTCAGCTTGAAAATGTAAATTTATGGTCACATTTTTGCGGTTGCATTCACCCATAGAAGCTGCTAGTTGCATCAAAGGACTGATTTTTTCCCTTTACATCAATTTTGTTTGTGTTTTTTTTTTTATTTTTTTTTATTCCTGTTGCTGCTCTAGTTAGTTTTGATATCTGGTTCTGGATGCTGTCCAGGAATAATAAAAAAAAAAATATTTTTTTTTCTTTGCACTCAACTGCTCTAGTATGCGGCGATGGATATCAGAACCCATGACTGTATCCATATTCATATTTATTTGTCTGTGTGTGTATTTGAGTATAGTGTACGTAATTGTTTAGTAAAGAGTTTGTAATTTTATATTTTTTGATGATGATACATTACATATGAATTGTTTCTCTTCCAATATTATTTATTTTTAATTAAGCAAAATAATTGTGGTGGAAAACTCAATTGCTGGTGCAGTTCAACTGGTAAATAGATTTTCTATTCAAGGTTTTGAACAAATTTATTTTTGTTATTTAATATCGTTAGTTGAAAAATATACCTTTCAATAGTAAATACCTAGGTATTTACATATCTACGAAATGTAACAAACAACATAAACCTACATTGAACTGGAAACAGTAAACAAAAATGAATTTCAATTCAAATTTTGGATGTGGTAAAACTTCAGGTCAAATGGATATGAATTATAATTTGGTTGTGTGTTAAATATTTTTGAAAAGAGTTGTTACGTAAAATGCATATGTATACTTTCAACAAATTATTTTAATAATTGGATTAATTCGTGGGTGGCAATGGCGCAGTGGATAAAGTGCTTGAATGCTAACTTAGACGTGTGGGTTCGATCCCCACGCTAGGCGCATTCTTTTCTATACCTCCAATTTTAATTGGATGCCGCCCATGGGTTAAAATGAGACAGTTAATACCTGGTTCTCAAATCCACTGTGTCAAACTAGTGCCGTGCAATTCAGGTTGCATTTAAAAGACCTAAGGTCTTACAGGCATACAGTTTAATTGAAAAAAAAATCATGGATAAATAAAATTATAAAATAAAAAACAAATCATAGCATTTTTTTAAAAATCACTGAATTTAAAATTCATGTATATATGAAGGTACTTGGCGCCTAACACCAATATAAATGATAATTCAACGGATCTCTCTTGTTCACATTGGCGCAACATTTAAGTCGATTTAGTAATATGTTAAATCATTTTTTTATTGTAAAGTTATTGACCAATTGGTTGAATTATTATAAGTGTTCGATATTTAAATATTACTCTTTTGGCTGTTTTGGTACAACGAAACAACTTCTTCGTCAATGAATTTCCAACCACAAATCCGACATTAAGTGTAATTGGCCTTACACTTCATTGAGCATGGGCACAAACCAGATTTTGACAGAGTGGAAATCCTGGAAAGGGAGAATCATGTCTCCAAGCGGTATACTCTAGAAACGCTTCATATTATTAACAACAAAAACAATATGAATCGTAAACAAGACAGCCAGAACATTTCATCGGTTTACTGCTCTTTGGAGACTAAGCAGAATCTGTGACAATTTAATTTCAATCGAAGTGTTTTTTTTGTTTATCATTGCTTTATATTTGTATTGTATTATTTATGTTTATCTGTGATACGTACTAAATGTAAGTTTGCCAACATTTTACACTAAATGTTCTTATATGTATAATATGTTCTTTTTATTTTTGTTAATAAAAGACCCCCTGAAGAAGACGGCAACCACCGTCGAAACGTCGGGAAAGGAAATGAAATTGTTTCATTAAAAATACATTACGGCAAAAACAGCCAAAAGAGGTATATTTAAATATCGAACACCTATAATAAATCATTTTTAGTATGATACTAGGCTAAAAACTGGATTTTGCTAATTTTAAACCAGTTTAGTATCGTACTTTTTTCTTAACATTCAACTAAAGTTAAAATCACAAAATGGCTACTTTATTTTTTTTAGTATCGTACTAAATCCATATGCCACTTTGAAATTTACAAACGTCAAAAAGTTTTATTCGCTTACTTTTTTGCACTATTTTAGCTGTGTTTAATTGCAGTTTATAAAGAAAATAGATTTAGTATGGTGCTAGTTAAAAAGTGTTTAAAATTAGGAAAATATTAGTGAAGTGCTTTAGTATAAGCAAACTGTTAAGTAGTATCATGCGAAGCCCTTAACATCAGGCTGTTTAAGATTTTGCGCCATTATTTTTACCTTGCAATTGGATATAACCGAATTCAAGATTTTGAAAAAACTTGACACTGAGATCATAGAGAACACGAAATACATAAGTGGGTTTCGCAATCTCCTCAGTCTATATGTATGTTCGTCATTCTAAAGCGCCATTGGATGTAATTAACTGCCATACAACCGCTCAGAAAAAGCATATCTCGAAATAGCTCCAACGATTTTTGTAAGAAAAAAAATCGACTACTATAGAATATGTATGGTCTTCAATTTATTCAACAGAAAATTTACATAAAATTGAATTAACTACATAGCCAACTGTCAAAGAACCATTTATTAATTTTCCACTTCTCATTAATGGGCCTTTGGTTTTTGATACAAAATTTTGTACAGAAGATTCTCCAAATTCGCAGTAATACTGCATATTAAAGTTTTATAAAAAAATTTTGTTTAATTTTTATTTTTGAAAATTTAATATTTCGTCAGCGGGGACTACATTTTTTTAAATTTTTACTTGCGATATAGTTACTATAGGGCATGTTTTGCATTTGGAAAAAAAATCGAACTCGAGATTTTAATCAAAGTTGACATTACGATGATAGAGAACACCAAAATAGTGGGTCCGGCAATTTTGTCTGTCTGTCTTTCTGTAGACCGATCTACAGCCTAAACGGCTGAACCGATTTGGTTCAAATTTGCTATTTAAGCGATTTAAGCGATTGTAAAAAATAGATTTTTAATCTTTGTTTTAGGCCCAAAAATAACGGTACTTACCATACAATTTTTTCTACCTTCTTAATTATCTCAAAAACGCCTCTAACGATTTTGATAAAAATTGGTGAGTGTACTACTTTGGGTATTGTCTATATTTCGGCCAAAAAGATTTTAAAAATATTTTGTTATTAACGGTACCTGTCATACAATCATTTTATTAATTTTCGACTTTATCATAAACGACTTAACGGATTTCGATAACAAATTTTATACAGGAGCTCCTTCAAATTCTAAATAGTATTGCATTTCAAAATTTTCCAAAAATATTTTTTTTGGAAATTTAATATTTCGGCACAATTTTTTCTGAAATTTTGTTTTTGAATTTATATTATTAAATATTTAAAATGTTCATACCAATTTTTTTTTTAGAAAAGCCTAAGAATTTTTATATATAAAAAATTAAGTGAAAAACTTTAAAAATGTATTTAGCCGTTTTATTAAGAATCTTTTGCATATAATATGATCGAACATATGCGCAAGTACGTGCGACCCAGTCGTGCATTTTATTTTTTCTTATATTTATAATGATACATACCTTAAACTGACATAACAACATTTTCTTAAGCAAATTTTGAAGAAATTTTGTATAAACCAACATAAAAAATTAAAAACAACAATTGGTGTTCATGTTGTTTACTTTACATTTTTCATGTCCTTACAATTTTCTTTATAGCTAGGAAAATTCATTTACTGAAATATGAGAGTCCACTCAGTCATAATCTGAGATAGCAGATGTCACTTCAGCAAAGTCTGAGCATCAGACGTCACTAAATATCACTTCTTCACACCTTCCCTTTAATAGTCAATTTTGGAGCTTAATTACATACTTGAAAATGTGGTAAACCTCGTTTTCAGAATTGTTACTATGACCAATAGAGCTGAAGTCGATTTACACGCTTCCTTTGAAGCTGAGTGTGAATTATAAGTTCACAAAAAAATTAGATACACCTAATATTTTATTCTGCACTTCGCCAGTGAACGCTTCTGTGATCATGGAAGATAGGAAAGATTTAACAGGTGGATAATTTTAGCCTCATTTTAGGACTCAATCAGGCTCTTTGCACAATCGAAAAAACATAATTTGTATATTTTGTTTTTGAGATAACTTTAGCCACGCCTACTTTTATTAAAAAAAAAGATCTCATTCATCGATATTAAACCCTTTTATAGTTAGTATATAAATAAGCTCTCTGAACTCCAAAACAAAAAAAAAATTAATTATTTTTTCGATACTCCTCCAACCACGCCTCTTTTTCAGTATGTCTATCCGCCTCCGTTTGACCGGGAGGGGAAATTTAAAAAAAAACTTACTTGAAAAAGAAAAAATAATTATTAAAAATAATTGCAACACATACAAAACTCGAAATCTCTTCTTTTCCTTTGGATCATCATCAAGTGATCTTTCTCTCCTCTGGTACAACAGAGCTCCATGATTTCGAAGAAGACTTAGACTTAAAAATAGTACAACTGGGGCACCTTCTACCGATATAAATTAAAAACAAAATCAAACATTTTTTTTTTTTGAAAACTCAATATTTTGAAAACGACTCAATCGATTTTTGTGAAACTTTGTATATTATTTACCATTTCTTTGACATTACATATATTTAATACTTAAAAAAAACTATTTTTTAGCTACATTAAAGTTGTTCACTACAAGAGCAAGTTGGTACGATCCAGTCGTAAATTTAATTTTTTTATTTTACCATGATTTTTTGACAAACAAATAGACGAACTATTAACTATTATTTAGTAAAAATAAAATACATTTTATAGTTCCAACAGATATGACCAATTTCGACTCGATGCGCTTATAACATCAATTTAATCTGTTTCTTAACTAAATGCTAAAAAAAAATAATATAAGAAAAAGGATATTATAAAATTAGAGTCTTCTTGGAGAAAAGTGGTTTTCATTACTTTAAACTTACTCAAAATTTGAAAAAAAAAATATTTCAGTTCCCGGTTTTTATTGTTCTTAACTAAAAATTAATAAGTAACTTCATTGAATTTTGAAAAAAAATTTATTTTTTCAAAATTGACTTTACTTTTTCAAAAACTGTTGACTTAACCAAGTTTATTTAATGAGAAAATAAAATAATAGGTTACAAAAAGGAACAATATGGCGCTATTAGGTTTACCTTTGTTTGTTAATTTTTTTCTGTTTTAATTCAAAGTTTCAGAAAATTGCTCATTCCAACAAAATGGGGGCGAATAAACGATTGATTTTTTCTTGCTTTTACAAGCTGGCTTTTTGTCACACCTTATGCCAATCACCCTGTACAATAACTGCATTGGTAATTTGAAACTTCCTTACTATGAAAGTAAGAAAAGTAATGTGTATTAAATATATATATATCTACTAATATATAAAAGTATCGATGTCATTTTGGTGTATATGACAAATAAGCTGACGACTTACCATTTGACACGGCATTAAAATGATTGTATCATCTTCTGTTGTCCTTTGGCCAGGTTATATACTATTAGATTTAATATATAAGTTATGTTTTATATGCTTAATACACAAATATTTACACTTACCTCTTAAATTTATCCAGATTTTGAAATAAAATATCCAAATTTATATTTTGTTTTGCTTACGTTTTGCTGTTTCCATGGATTTTATATCCAAATAGGTTTTTATTTTGTTTACTTATTATGGATTTTATTTCCAAACCAGCTGATAGTCCCCGGTGTTGCCCGAGGCAAAAGTCTTTTAATGCAATATCTTCCAAATGAAACAAAAAATTAAGAAACAACATTTGTTAGGAAAAGGATTCATCATTTATTTTGTCGTTTATTT
Source organism: Philhelius pedissequus (assembly GCA_910595825.1). NCBI lineage: Eukaryota > Metazoa > Arthropoda > Insecta > Diptera > Syrphidae > Philhelius > Philhelius pedissequus. The sequence continues at coordinate 47,208,779 of OU343162.1, forward strand.
AACTAGGATTAGTTTTATTATTAAATTTAACATAGAAGATTTGTTATTTGTATTTTTGTTTACAAATGAATTATTCTTCTTTTTGAGACCCCTCGCTTTCGTGTTTTTACATGCGATTATAGTTAGTACAATATAAGGCAAGTTATGCATTCTTTGAAAAAATGGAGATAATAATAAAACATGACATTATGATGATAGCGAAGACAAGAAAGGCTGCTATTCAAGTGCGGCTTGCAGAAAAAAAAATTATGCATATTGTCGGAAAATGTCGCATTAGTGCCGTCTTACTTTAAACCTTTAAAGACCCGACATTTTGAGTTTCACGCTAACAAGGCCCCAGCATGAAGAATCCCGAAGATTTCGATGAAAGAAACTCGACATTAGACATGTTCCTCTTCTGTAATTTATGCGGGGCTTATACACACACTTGAATTGACCGTCGCCAGCAAAAAGGCTACTAAGGTTTCGCACTGAACAATCAATTTTTTCAAGTTTGCAAGGATAATATATTTTCGTGTGTAAACGCGTACAATCGTGAAATCTCGTATTTTCACGGTTACAGGCGCCGCTGAATTCATGCAACGTTCCTTGAATTTCAGCGTAAGGACGCATATGATTGGCACCATGTTATAAATGAAAAGTTTGTTGAGAATTGTTGCAATTGTCCTATTAACTGAGCTTACATCTGCGAGGATTCCCCAGCACCAGTGGCTACTTTTGCGAACGTAAAAATTAACTTGCAAGTGTAAGCTCATGCTTTCGCATAAGTTGATATATGCATGAAATAAAAACAAAATTTGGTGGGTCCCAACTCTTCATGTGCCACCTATAAGAGCTGATAGGACTTTACACTTAACTGCCATGTTTTTCATTGGCACATGTTAAGTAAACAAAATCAAGATGGATGTGTAAACTTTCAGAGTCCCGAAATTTTTAATTTCACAATTACTGTTTTTTTGCGCTTAGCACATTTCACCCTACAAACAGTTAATTTTGAAAAAAAAATATTTAACCCTCAAGCTATTTGCAAACTACAACCTCTCAAAGGCAAATAAATTTTTTAAATTGTAGGTGTGGTTTCAGAGTTTAGGCTTAGCAAACAAACTGATAAAGAAGAATTTCACTTTATGAGAATAAAATTATTGAAATCTGTGGAGCGGTTTCTAGGAATAAAGCATATTGTGTATGCTTATCATTTGAAACAAAAAATAATGAGCTATTTTGAAAATATTATATCATTTAAAAATACAAACAAATATCTATTAGCTAATTAAAAATATTGGTATGCATCGCAAGTTGACGTTCCTAATCCTATATAATGTGTGTACAATTTCGAAAGAACGAAAGAATCACCTAAGCCGCCTTACCGATAGTAGGAAGCAAAAAAATCGGTACCGTTCTTAGCTGTTGTTGGTAATTTGTCTTCCAACCATATAATAGTTCATATCGAAAAAATACTTTGATTTTTTTAAATCAAAATCGTTAGAACCAATTTCGAGAAAAATGAGTTTTAGCACAATGGCAGTTTCACAAAAAAACTCTATACCAAGTTTAAAGGAATTCAACAAAGTGTCATCTCGATATCTTAAAAGAAAAACAAACATTTTTTTTTGTTTCTCGACTATTATTATCGATTCGAAAGTTACAGAACGTGGGTATTGAACAACAAAGTAATTGAAAACTCTTTTTTTTTTTTCATTTCATTTGGAAGATATCGCATGCAAAGACTTTTGCCTCGGGTGGCCCTGCAACGCCGGGGACTTTCTGCTAGTTATGTATATTATGATATCCAGGTCCAACTCACATTCAAAATTATCTTAATTCACATGTCTAATTATATCAAATGACTACAGGCTGCATTATAATATTATTGGATTCATACCACAAATATTAGTCACTTAATTATTTTCTTGCGAAATAAATAAAATCCACTTCACTTAAACAATTTCATACCTTTCTAAACCTTAATAACAAAGATATACAACTATTCCATGTCCTGAAACTTTTATGGTGATTGAAAATGATTTTTATAGTGGTATTACAACGTAAAAGCCTTTATTAACTTAGTTAATAATAAAAACTAGACCTCGACCTTAGGCTGGGGTAAATATAGCGAGCTAGTTGGATATATTATATTTCATTAATTTGAGGAAGGACCATTGTTGAAATATTTTGTTTTTATTTCAAGAATATGTATAGGTAGGTACTTAGGTAATCCCTCAGCTATTGTTCTTTTTTTTACGTAGTTTTTAACAATTTAAGCAATTTATGTAAGTATACTTTGAGTGCAGTCCTTGGAAAGGTTATTCTATTTTTTTTTTTGCAAGAGTTTTTGTTGATTTAATAATGTATACGTAGGAGCAATGTAAACCCTTATTGTTTCAATTCATATTTAAGTTTACCCAGGCCGGGTAGGCGGTAGATATTGAGTTTTCCACATTGTGACTTGCCTTCTGCTAGCCTGATTTCCAACAAAAGGTTCATAATAAATTATAAAGAGAGTTTATGGCCTGAATCAGAAGCTATTTTTATTATTTTTTTTTTTTTTTTTTGTTTTAGTTCTGAAACTCCCAATTAGTGACCGCTGGAGCTGACGTTATATTTATATTTATGTTGTTTTTCTCATCGTAGCAATTAAAAGTACCATTATGGCATCCCATGATAGTACATTTAGTTCATCATCCCTTTTACAAGCTGCTCCTGAAGGCCTAACAAAAAGCAAAAAAAAAAGAAACAGACCATTCAAACTATATAGTAGATACCTATATGTATGTAGTTAGGTAACAGGTTTTGCTAACACAGTGCACCTACATTATATAATATCCGCAACAACAATAATAACATACACCCTGTGTTCACATTTACGCGAATGAGAAGTCGGCCATAAAAATTATATGATGTCACTAAAGACCTCTACCAGCTCTTAACACCTACCCTACACGTTCGTTCGTTCATTCGAATGAACCACCATTATAAGCTTTAAGGTCACCCTCTCTCCCACCACGCCCCCTTTGCCGACGCCATTTTCGTCATCATCGTCAACATCCTTATCACCATCATCATCGCAATTATAATCAACAGCAGAGCAGAAGCCACCATTGGCCATATGAGAGTATGTATATAGTAGGTATATGTATATGCGCGGGAATGCAGGGTAATTTTAATGAATTCCCAGCGTGCATGTTTCCCTTTGTATACAGAGCAGTCTTGGAGCCTTATTTTCTATCTCCGGCTTCATATTTAGTATCTACACACCAATAGCGAGCACCTTACAGTGAATTTCATCCATTCCCGGGGATTTAGTTTCTCTATGAATCCTTTCGCTTCTCCATAAGCCCAAAACGATGTGATGTGTTGAAAACCTCTTGTACATCACTCACATACATACTCCTTACTAACAGCACAACCTACGCGCCTTTAAGCCTTAAGCCGTGTTATATTTTTCTTTTTGCAAAACCATATTCCCCAGCCCATTAATTGGGGACGCTCTGTCAGTGCATCCCTTACGGGAGAATTCCGATAAACTTGTTCGCTTTGCAAGCGTGTATTACTTTATTTTTTGTTTGTTTTTGATTTGACGAGATATAATGTAGACGAAGTACACTGAAAGGACGATGACTAGACTACACATCATCTTTTTTTTTCATTTTCTCTTAAGATAAATTCATTTCGACATTTCCTAAGAAAGGGGCGAATGTAACAAAGTTACACATTTTCAAAGCATTAAACTCAACAAGGATCCAACTCCAGCTTCGCCGTTTTTAATTTAAATTCAAATGCAACAGCCAATCACTGCTTAGGCTTAGCATAATGTTCGTTCGTTAAGCTAGGGTTAACCCATGTTTTCTTGAAAACATCCAAGGGTTGTTAATAACGTTGATGACTTTTAATGTCTTAAACAAAACTTATATTCCCTTATAATTAAAACTTGAAATATTGTTAAATTTATCTTGTGGACGTAATTGGATTCCAATTTCTACAGTCCACAACTTCAAACGATTCTATTTTCCATTTTTTTTTGTTTTAAACTACAACAATATACATGCTTCAGATCACATGTGACATTGACAGTTTATTTGCACCAGCTAAAAACTCAGATCTACTCCAGGGTGAGTTAAAGGTGACCCCAGATCTCAAAAAGGGCAGAATCTGTTTACCAGGATGAGTTCAAGTTATGAAATAAAACGCTTTACGGCGAACCTAGGATGACGTCAACTCATAGATACTATTATGCAAAGACATAAACCGGTTAGTAATGCATTTGTTCCATTCAGCGTAGGATTCACATTACCTTTTTACTCCAAACATTATAAGGATTGTAAGACATAATTCGGGCTTCAAGTTTGCTACGGACGTTCCCAGTAGTTTAGAACTAGGGACAGTATGTCGAAATGAAATACAATATGTGTAGAAGACTAGGGCTGGCAACGAGAACGAGACGAGACTCTTTTAAGATAATCGGACACGAGACCACATTGTTTTCCCTAGAAGAAATATTTTTTCATTAAATTATTTTTTATATACAACATTGTTATACTAAGAAAGACGCACTGCGAAATTCTAGAGAAAAATGCCTCGGATTTATGTGTGCATGTCGTTCGAATAGAAATCGCTCATTTTTCAGATTTCACTTCACTTCACTTGGAAAAAATATTATTGAAACGTCAAAATATAGTATGTTACCTACCTGTCAAGCCATGAACTGTCAAAATCCATTGAAGGATGGCTCCGATTTAAATGTATTAGCAAACCTCTGCAAAATTTAAATTTTACCTCAGAAAATTTGGAATTACCAACAAACCCTTTTCATTACCAAGAAAACATGAAAGAAACTAAGGATGAGCATGAGACCAAGACTGCACAACAAAATGAGAAAAGGCACGACCAACATCGAGACACGAGCTTTGGTTAGGCAATACCGGGACAAAAGCCTCGCCTGGACTCTACTCTTTGCCAGACATATATGTAAAACATAACATATTTCTTTAAATGTCAATGTTTACCCAAAAACTTAATGAAGAATGTTTATTAAAATTGTTATTGCCGCTTTCAAAAAAATTAAAAAAAAAATGAAATACATACTTACATATTATACCAGTTCTCATCTTTTGGATAGGATAAATTAAAAATGTGTGTTTTTGACTTAGAATACAATAAAACTGTTCTGAACTGTATTTCAATTAAAAATTCTGCATCGATGTATTGTCATGTTAAAGTCACGAAAGATCAATACCTAACCCCATAATAAAATACAAATAAACATTTTTTTTTAAACAAGACAGGATCTCTTTTTTTAAACAAGTCAGGATCTCTATTTTGACATGCAAAACACACCTCCATTATTAAAATCTATTTTCCATTTTCAATTTATTGGTTTTTGATTATAAATAAACTTATCAAAAAATATTTAAACAATTTTTTTATTTGTTTTGTCTGAGTGTATCAAAGGTGCTATTTTATCCTAAGGCGCAATGTGTCCTTTCGTATGAAAACTTGAGTGTTTTTTTATATTGCGACTCTCAAATAATGATTACAGGTAACATAGAACAAAAGCGTGATATTGAAAACGAGAATATTATGCAAGTAGCACTCGAAACTAGAGTATAAAGGTGATCCTTTTGAGAAGTAGTCTTAAATTTTTCAACATTTTCATTATGTTAAATATAAAATGAGAGACTTATGATGCCTATTACGACATAAGACCAGTTCAAGAGCTTCTAAGCATTTTTCTTGTAAAACATAAAAACAGGAAACCTACTGTGTTGCATATGCCAGACAAGGATTAAAATAAAACATTTACAGCCATATTTATAAAAAATGTACTTAAGCCTCGTTTCAACCTAACCTAACTTTTTAGAACTAACCCTACCTATTTTGTGATTTTACAGACCACGCTACCAGAAACGTATCGTGCGTAGGAATTGTAGAATTGTATTTTGTATGTTTATTTTAAGGGCGGTTGAACTTCCTTGAGTATCCGTAATAGGCTATTCACACCAAACCATAAACGACATTTTACTCAATTTCTTTTCAAAACGAATACTTAAAACTACTTGTTTTCCAATACAATTTTTATAAACGACTTGTCTTGCAAAACGACTCGGTTTTGATAAGACGACTTGAAAACGAGTAGCAATTCAAGGATGAATTAAGCGAACAGATCTTCCGTCAAGGGAAATTGATATGATTGTGAATAGGCCCTCAAAAAAAGGAACAGCTGGTTGCTTGCTGTCAACAAAATTAATTTCATTGTTTTCAAAATTTACGGGGACATTTTTGCAAGTATTTATTTGTAATACATTTTTATTTTTTTAGTTTTCATATTGTGGTTGAAGAATACGCCAGACTTTCTGCTAGAATATTTTGGCAATACACATACTGTAGACACACCTACTACACCGAAGAGAGCTGCGCAAAAATTGCTACTTCTACCCTTTTTTATGGAATGCACTTTCTGCAGTTAAGGTCTAGAACTTCCAAATTTCTCATTTGGCTGCGCAGGATATCAAACATGCTTGAATACATTTGAAAATTTTGTTTAAAATATTCACCATGATTTTCCAATTTCTTTCTCTCAGAAAGTGCTTGTACGTATCTGAATAAAATATTAAAATGCATTAGGTATAAACGTTCTTTGTCTAATTTTTATTAAAAGCTCACTTTTGTCCAAATGCTTCTTTGGATTGCACAATTTTGATCTATACTTTTTTTTCTCTTTTTATGCAGCAGTAGGTATAAGATTTGATTGCTTAGCATTTATGTTCTATCAACGTTTTGATAGCTTTTCCAAAACAACTGAAAAGTCAAACAAAAACTAGTAAATATTTGGTGTGAACGATCTACTCGTTTTGCCAAACGAATAGGGTAAACGAGTTTGGTGTGGTGAATAGGCTATAAGTTATAAAGAAAATATTTACCAAATCATTTAAAACCATACTAAGACAATGTAATTATTGTTGTGATTTTCCGCACAATTGTTCATAATCTCCCATACACAAATTGCCTTACATCAGAGACCGACACTGACATTTATTTTAATGCAGGAGATTATCCGAGTTCTAAATAATACTGAATACTAACATTTTTGAAAAATGTTAAATTAAAATTACCTACCAACATTTTTTTTTTAGAAAAATGTTCTGTAAATAAAATAAAAGTGTGTATATTTTGAAATGACAGAAGACAAGAATCAGTATGATATTTCCTTAATCTTTCTGTGTACCTTTAATATACAAAAGTCTGACATTTTAAAACTATTTACTTAATATTATTGATTGAAGTGTTTGTGAGTTTAAGATTATGTATTCTAAGTGCTTTTAAAAACCATTTCTAATTCACAACTAAATATTCTAAAAATGTACAAATATGTAATTATGTAAAACATGTTTCATTATTCTCTTGAAAAATTAAATTTTTTGGCCCATCATATTTTAAAAATATTTTTAGTTGCGATATAGCATCTCAAACTCGAGATTTTTATCAAACTTGACATTACGATAATGGACAACACTAAAAAAGTGGGTCCCTCAACTCCTTATGCCTGTCTGTCTGTCCTCGAATCTGCAGTCTATAAGGTTGGATGGATTTGCTGCAAGCTTGGTACATGTTATTTTTTTTCGGTATATGCCCACTCGTTTTTAATCTTTTTAATCTTCTGACAAATAACAGAAGCTCCCATAATTTTTTTTGTTTTTTTGGCCGAAACAAAAATCTAATTTTTCTTAAAAACGGCTGCAACGATTTTTATAAAAAAAAATGAGTTAATTTATGAAGGGAAAAGATACCTTTTGGTAATTTTTTTTTGGAAAAATGGTTATTTTTTGTACCTCTAGTTTCTAGTAGAACCATTTTTTCATGATTTTTCTGCAATAGCTCTGGAAATTGTTTCAAAATTTATTATTTTGAAACGAATCAATCGGGTTTTAGAATCTTCGTATTTAACAATTCTTTGACATTATCTTGAACAATAAAGAAAATCTATTTCTTACACAAAAACAAAAAAACAAATGGATGTACCTCTAATTATATAAATTAAAAAAAAAAAACGCTAAGAAAAAACTTTATTTCTCTAAGACAGCTCCAAGAATTTTAATAAAAAACAAAAATGTGCGTGTTCTTGAAATATGTAGTACAGTCTACTTTTGAGTAATTTTTTTTTTTATTTTGCGTACTTATTAACGGTACTTCCCATAGAAATTTCTTAATAAGTAGTTACGTAAGTAAAGTATATTGAAAATTATGTACTTCAAAATGGAGTTTTTAAAATTTTATAAATAAAAACTTTATTTTTTTAAAAACACATATTTTTGAAACATTCATATTTGTCTAACAATAACTAACCAAATGCCAGCTTTTTGTCCCTCAAGCCTTAACAACTAAGTAATCTAAAAATATTTTAGTATGTGTGACATCGTTTCTATCTAATTATATTTCAATTTAACATATTTTTGGTTAAGTCACTGAATACCTATATATATAAACTACACTATATATACAATGTATGCCCTCACAAATTTATATATATAATTGTAAAATATGTGTGTATAAATATTATATATAAAATCGAATTCTTACAATTTTTTGTTGTCTTATTAACATAGTTTTCTCGATTAGGTGTAATCTACGTCCCTGGGAGAGAGCCGGACATGAGCATAGAAAATGGGAGATAGTCTCCTCTTCCTCTTCATCCATACAGCTTTTGCAGAAGTCGTTTGAGAAAGCGTCGAGTCCAATGGCGTGTCTGGCAATTAGGCAGTGTCCAGTTAAGACACCTATTACTGAGCCAAGATGTTTATTGCTCAAAGAGAGCAGACTTTTTGAGCGTTTTGGGTATATTTCTGGCCAGGCAAGTAGAGATGTTTGGCCATATTATATTTGTTTGTTTTATGGCGTTTTGTTGTAACGTAAGTCTACGTGTAGCGATAGGCATACCGATTTCTTCCATTTTGGGTTGAATTGGTAATTGGGTTCCATTACTGGCGAGTTCATCGGCTTTGCAGTTTCCCAAAATATCCCTTTGTCCCGGCACCCAAATCAGGTGAATATTAAACTGTTCTGCCATCTCCCTGAGAGATGATCGACAGATGCGGGCTGTTATAGAGTTTGTGGAAACAGCGCCAAGTGCTTTGAGAGCTGCTTGACTGTCAGAGAAGATACGGATATCCGATGTGGAAATAACGTTTTCAGGAGTGAGCTGATTCATCTTTTAAGAACCCTTTATTCTCTCAAGCGGATCTTGGTGGGATGGTAACTTGGAAGTTCCTTTAGAAGATAAGTTGGTGTGTGGTGTAGTCGGATCGTCTTAGTTTTGATCCCAATGTATTTAGAATACAAGAATGGCCTATCGAATTGCTAGTCCATTGAGAGATGGCTGTGAGACGAATCTATCCACGCAGCCACTTGTTTGCCAAAGATATCGAGGGGTGCAAGGTTAAGTAGTATGTTAAGGGTAGCCGAGGGGGTTGAGTAGATACTGATACATAAGCTGGCTGGCCTATGGACCTTATTTAATTTGTCATAATATGTGACTTTATCCAATGCAGTCCAGCATACTGCTACCCCATAAGTAAGTATCGGTCTTACGACCGCTGTGTACTACCAATGGGTAATCTGGAGGGTAAAGCCCCATTTATTTCCAATGGCTTTTTTGCAAGAGATGAGTGCAGCAGCTGCTTTTCTTACTCTTTCTACTTAGATATTTGGCTTCGGGTGAGAAAGTCAGTGGCGTATGATTTATTGATGGTCGTATAAGTTGGGGAATTTTATATTTCCTAATGTAGAGGACAAGTTCTGCCTTGGCCGGGTTTATAACCAGTCTGCATTTGATTGCCCAAATTTTTGGTCGATCGAGAGCATTTTGCATTAAGTTTGTTAGAGTTGGAACGTGCTTTTATGATACAACAATGGCAACATCATCAGCATACTCTATAACCTTATATCCCTCTGCTTCGAGGTCTGTCAGCATTTCGTTTACCACTGTGTTCCATAGAAGTGGGGATAACAGACCACCTTGTGGAGGCCCTTCTGTTGACATACCTTCTTTCTGAGTAGTCCCCCAGGGTTGAGTTGATTACCCTGCTCCCTATCATGAGACTAATCAGCTCTGTCAATGAGTCAGATACCTTAAAGTTTCTCAGCGCTGCGATTATTGCCGCCCAACTAACGTTGTTGAAAGCACCCACTATTTCTAGGAATGCTACTAGAGTGTACTCTTTATGGTGCAATGAATATTCTATGTTTTGTACAAGCATATGTAAGGCGGTTTCAACCGATTATCCCTTTCAGTCTGCATGTTGAGCAGTAGAAACGAGATTGGGGTATATTCTACTGCGTAAATGAATATCTATCAGCCATTCTATAGTTTTTAAAAGGAATGAAAATAAGGTGATCGGTCTGAGGTCCTTCGGAATGACATGGGTACTTTTACATGGTTTGGGGATATAGATGACCTTAACTTCTCTCCACAGTAAGGGGATATACGTGAGGCCAAGGCATCCATTTAGAATAATCTCCAGAATGGGTATAATTATATCTGAGGTTATCTTGAGTTCGGCAGGTATTATGACGTCTGGTCCCGCTGATTAATATGGATCAAAACTTTTGATAGCCCAAAGTAGTTTTTCCCTTGTAATAAGACCAAGATTATTTTTGTTTTTATAGCCTGTCCGTGATTGTTCAGAGGTCAGTGCTCCATATAATTTGTAAATGAAAGTAAAGATTTAAATAAATGAATTAAGTTTCTTTTTTGAAATATGTATTGAGCTTATAGAAAAAGAATATTTTTTTTTAATTTCAAAAAAAGTTTTTAAGAACTTTCGGCTACAATACTGTTCTAAAGTTGCTTGCAGATTCTTCATAAAACAAAAAAAAATAAACTGAACTGTTAAAATAAATATTTTTAGTTATAAAACAACTCAACTTTTGTTTTCTCCCGGCGCGGCTTTCAAAAAGGTTCTAATTTTAACAAAATAAAATATTTGTATTTCAACGGTAAATACTTGAATCAAGTCGGAATCGACCGCAGATACATATCATAGGTTATCGTTTATATGGCAAATTTTGTCCCACAAATTCCGCCGGATTCGATAAAAGAATATAATATAAAATATGATTTTTTAAATTAAGATAATAATAAGTTAATTAAAAAAATCAAAAAAAAAATCAAGGGCTAATTAGTGTGTATTTACATGGAGGAAAAATGGGGAGTTTTTTTTGTAAAGATTTATACCTATACCTTCTGCAAAATAGTTAAAGTCCTTGTTACAATACATTTTATACTACACATTATATAATTCATATTATACTACTCCGTAGATAAATCTATGAAGTAGAGACACTGAAGCACTGGTATTTTTAGAAACGAAACTATCAGTTTTAACCATTACGTAAATTAATATAACAGTTTTACTTGGTTTTTGACGTTTATATTTTTGACAGATCACACATGACAAATTCCACGAACATTTGACATTTCGATTCAGTATTGTTTGCCATTTCATCATGAATAGACTTACGCCTGAACAACGTTTGCAAATTATTGAAATTTATTATCAAAATTCGTGCTCTGTGAAAAATGTGTTTCGCAAGCTACGTCCGTTTCAGCGACGAGGCTCATTTTTGGCTAAATGGATACGTGAATAAGCAGAATTGCTGTATTTGGAGTGAAGAGCAGCCAGAGGCAATTCAGCAGCTACCAATGCATCCCGAAAAATGCACTGTTTGGTGCGGTTTATGGGCAGGCGGCATCATTGGGCCGTACTTCTTCAAGGACGATGAAGGCCGCAGGGTTACGGTCAATGGAGAAAGGTACCGTTCGATGATAACAGATTTTTTTTTTGCCGAAAATGCAAGAATTAAACTCGGTCGGCATATGGTTCCAACAGGACGGTGCCACATGCCACACTGCACGCGAAACAATGCATCAATTGAGAGGCGAATTTGGTGAGCAGTTGATCTCACGTTTTGGCGCAGACAATTGGCCACCAAGATCATGTGATTTGGCCCCGTTAGACTATTTTTTGTGGAGCTATGTTAAGTCTATTGTCTATGGGGACAAGCCAAACACGATTGCTGCCTTGGAAGCCAACATTGAACGCGTCATTGGTGAGATTCCGGCCGAAATGTGTGAAAAAGTTTGCCAAAATTGGACCTTCAGAATGGACCACCTGAAGCGTAGCCGCGGGCAACATTTAAGTGAAATTATTTTTAAAAAGTAAATGGCAGAAATTTATTTATCGATCCAAATAAAAATTTCATTCACTTCTTACAAGTTTCTGTGTTTTTTTGAATTTTCAAAAACCAAGCTCTTAAAAAATCACCGTTTACAAGGGCCAAAGAACAGAAGAAACAATATGCCAACGGCACTTGGTTCGATTCGATGATCCCCCAGCCCCAACTAAGTACTAACCACGCGCAACGATGATTGATTTCGCTGATCGGTGGGAAGCAATGTTTTCATCAGTGCCAAGGTCGTTGACAGGCATACCGTGAAATATCTATAATTCCAGCCAAATAATAATAATAAGAGACAAATTTGTTTATATCCCACTCAGGTTGTTGTTATGCATTCAAAAACATTGACTAAAGCCTCTGTTTTTGTTTCAAATGACCTAATTCCAAAGGATTATTAAAACGTGGTTGGGCGTGAATCCTTTAAGTTACTACGATACGGACCGATACATTTTGCTAAGCGATTAATTCAGTGAATTAAATCAAAAAACACATCCTTGACCTCTCGCTCTGTAGAAAAAGCAACTTGATTTCAAGATGGTTTGAAGATTGAATCAGATAAATTTAAAATCATATTGTGAAGATAAGCTTTGACTATATCGAAGTGCTTCTCCAATCATAATAATTTACTCTAAGCATAATAAACTGATATTCAAATTGACGATATGAAAGGACTGCAATTTCAGATTTTTTGTTGTTGTTGTTGCTTTGGTAACTCGGCAGATTCTTTGAGATATTTGTAATTATTCAAATAAAAATAAATTTAAAAACATTGAGATAAGAACCCTTATCATAATTCAAAGTGATAAACAAAAGAATGTCTGTATTTCGTTAGGCTTATTTTGTGTTGGAGAATAGTATTCCCTTTGAGAAAATATATTTGAAAATATGTATCCAGGATGTGTTTCAAATAAAGTTTTTTTTTTCAAATAAATGTTGTCATGAATTTTCTTTCTCTTATGTTTCTTGTATTTATTCTGTCACAGACAATCTTGATTACTATGCTTTTCTCGTGTTGGAGTTTTGTATTCAAAGGACACTATAGGATCCATATACACTGGCATACTGGTGGCATATTGGCACTGCTAATCCAGATATACGTCACGTAGTATGGGAAATTACTCAAAAGCTTTTCATTCGCTTAGTGAATAAATAACTGACTTTATCATAAACAGAAAAAAAAACCAGGACCTCGCCTTCTACCCATCATGAGCCTATAATATAATATACCACTGCATGCCTTTGAATATCAGCACTCTCCTCAAACTGGTAAAATGACAAATTACTTCCGCCATGGGCAAACTTAACCGGGTGCGCGGTGGTCATCTCATGCCATACCCTATTTATATCTGGGAAATTCTTTATTTAGCATGAGCTCTACCAGCAGGAACCAGCAGCAGCTGATAAAATAAACCCACACACAAAAAATATTTCGCTCATAGTTGTGTATAGAAAAACGGAACTAAGGACCGGCGATTTGCATTCATGTCGCGGCTTTTAACAAAATGCCTTGTCGGCAGCTAATAAATTCATAGATTTTGACGGCAGATACAGTTGAGTATTTTTTTTTTTTTTATTTTTTTTTGCTGACACAGTAAGGCCACTTTTGAATAAATTTACTGGTGCAAAATCTAGGAAGTCAATGTGATTTGCAAAGAGATTTATTGAACCATTGATTGTATTCAGCAGGTGAATGGCGACGGTGAGTGAATTAGATTTAAAAAAAAAAATATCTGGGGAATGAAATCTTTTGAAATCGATTTTTTTTAAAAATTGAAAATTGCTTTTATTTCTTTAGAGATTAATATTCCTAATGACTCAGGAAGACAGTAGCATTCAAAGGGATGTTCCTTTTAGGATATCCAATTGTTTGAGCATTGACTTCTCATACATTCGATATAGGTAAATAGGTAAGTATTAATAGTGTGTTTTTTCTTAATTAAAAATGTTAAAAATGTATATGAGTGAATTTCTCATCACTATTTCCTAAAAAAGAAAATAAATTGCACTCTTATGCGCAACAAGGGGAAAACGATTAATTAGGATAGCATTCGAGCAGCATTTGAAAGATCCTGTAGAAAATTCAGTTAAAAAAATAACACCCATTTATTTTGTTTAGTAACATACATATGCACATACTTCCTAGCTACATATAAAGTAGGCACTAGGGAAAGTTTTGCATTTGGAAAAAAAGATCGAACTCGGGATTTTAATCAAGGTTGACATTACAATGATAGAGAATACCAAAAAATTGGGTCCCGCAATTCTGTATGTCTGTCTGTTTGTCCGTAGAACTCTCTACAAACTGAACGGCTGAAGCGATTTTCTTCGAACTTGGTATTTAAGCGTTTTATGTGATTGTCTAAAATGGATTGGATCGTTTTTTTTTAGGTAGGTACACATGCCATACAATTTTTTCTACCATCTCAATTATCTCGAAAACGGCTATAACGATTTTGATAAAAAAAATGTGTGCACTATAATATTTGGTATACCGTTTACTCTACATTATGGACAACATTTTGTTTTTTAATATTTTGTTATACCGTTATACCTGCAATACAACTTTTTTTTTTTATTTTAACTGTCTCAGAAACGGCTAGACGGATTTCGATCAAAATTCTTATATAGGAGGTCATTTAAGTTATAAATAATACTGCAATACCAATTTTCTTGAGAAATATTTTTTTTGGATTCTTGAACTTTTTTTTGAAATTTAATATTTCGAAAACGGGTGGATTATTTTTTTTTTTTTGAAATTGTGTTTTTAAGTTTATATTATTAAATATTCAAAATCGTCATTACAAGTTTTTTTTTAGTCATTACAAGTTTTATTTTAAAAAATGATACCTAATAGAAACATTTTGCATTATGATGTGGCGAACATAAGATCAAGCTCGTGTGATCCAGTCGTGCATTTTACTATAATTTTTGTGACCCCAAATTTAAAGGTAACAGTAATACAATTTTTTGTAGTGAAAAATGTAAATCTTGCAACAGTAGCTTAACAGTTAAAAAAAATCCCTTCAAATTTTCTATTTTTCTGTTGAAAACACTCGGCTAAGTAAAAAAATTAAAAATAGAACAGAAAATGCACGACTCGATCACACGTACTTGCACTTATGTTCTAGAAATGGCTAAATATTTTTTAAAGTCATTTTTTGCTTAATTTTTTTTCATTTTTTTCTTTAATTTTTTTCTAAAAAACAATTTTCAATGATAATTTTATGTAACAATATAAGATTAAAAATATAAGTTCTAAAAAAAATCATCAGCCGTTTTCGAAATATTGAATTTTCAAAAGAAAAAAAAATCCAAACATTTTTTTTCGAAAATTTTGGAATAAAGTAGTAAAGGGTCCGCAAAATAACTTTTTTTTTTTGAAAATGATATAAAAAAAAACTGCTGAATATTTTCTCAAATTTCTTTTTTTATTTGAAAGTCCAATGCTTCCGGTTAATAATGGAAAATAATTTCATTCAAATGGCTGCCTCGGCTGGCCATTCAGTAGCCTACACGATCGGCCCAATTTTTAAGCACATTATCGATTGTGTGCAGCTGTATTTCACCAATGGCTTCACGAATATTGTCATTTAAAGCGTCAATTTTCTCTGGCTTGTCGGCGTAACACTTATCTTTTACGGCAACCAACAAATAATAGTCCAACGGTGTCAAATCGCAGCTACGAGGTGGCCAAACGACATCAGCTCTGCGTCTAATAATGCGATCTTCAAAAACAGGGCGCAAAACATCGAGTGTAGCTTCGGCTGTGTGGCACGTAGCGCTGTCCTGTTGAAAACAAATATTGCCAATATCCTCCACTTCAATTTTTGTGAGCAAAAATTCGTTCAACATGGCCCGATAACGATCGCCATTGACTGTAACGGCCACTCCTTGCTCATTTTCCAAGAAAAATGGCCCAATTATGCCTCTGGACCAAAATCCGCACCAAACAGTAACTCGTTTTGGGTGTATCGGCTTTTCAATGTATGCGTGCGGGTTTTCTGTGCCCCAAATGCGACAATTTTGCTTGTTTACATACCCGCCAAGATCAAAATGAGCTTCATCTGAAAAGATGATTTTTTTGGCAAAATCGGCATCTTCTCTAAGTCGATCGCAGACCCACTTATCGAAGCGAAAACGCATTGGATGGTCAGTTGGCTTCAACTCCTGAACCAATTGGACTTTGTATGGCGTCATACCAAGGTCTTTATGCAAAATTCGTCTCAATGATGTCTCCGAACTGTTTTTGGCTTTTCACGCTTTGGTTTATCGATGAGAATGCCAGTTTCTTTCACTTTTTTCACAAGATAACGAACTTACGGAGCTGACGGTGCTTCTCTTCTTCCAAAATCCGTACGCAATATGGTTGACGAGTTATTTTTGTTTCCATACAAATTTCACAGTCCTTATTACAATTTATAAACTTTAAAGGTTCACTTACCATTTTTTCCGATTCTAGTCGTTTAAGTGATTCGTAGTTGCGATGGCCAAATATGCGGTGCGAGTGATGTAAGCAGTTACCTTCTTCGCTGCATTCTTCAATATATTTTGATTTCAGTTTCTTCTTGTGTGAGCTTAAAAAAATTTCCTACTAGATCTACAACTGCTACCTCGAATCGAACTTTAGTTCGAATTTCCTATAGTTTACCACAAAAGAGAACAGTGTTTCCTTTTTCCATTAATTTCTTTATTGATAGTAAGCTCCCTTGCAGATTTGGAAGATAAAGGACGTCTTCAATAAGTATTGTAATCTCTTTGCTCTTGCTGTTGGTGGTCTTTATTTTGCAGGTACCCCTTCCTTCCGAAGTGATTTGCTCTCTAATTGCTGCTGTAATATGAATTTATCCAGCTTGTTTGAGATATGTACCGTGACTCCTGAATCCAAAGCCCATCCTTCACCAACATTTAAGTAAAATCCGTACTCATCTTGTTTGTTACCTTCATGACCGAATTACTTGGACCATTGGTTTGATTGTGGCGAGTATATTTTTCTAAAAGTGTTCTTTCAACCAAGTTTCGAGAGCTGTTACAAGTGTATCTTATTTTTGATGTAAGCTGCTGAGTAACATAGCGATATTCCAATTATCTGATAGTTTTTTCTCCCCTTGGGCAGTCAGTTTTTCAAATAATGTTGTCATCTTTTGGATGTGTTCCTCCGTGTTACCACCTTCCACCAGTTTTAAGTTACAAATGCTACGCATAAATTGTACCTTATTACTAAGACTAGCCTTGTCATGGTGTTCCTGGAGCTTATCACATGCTTGGCTGTCCCTTCTCACGTGATGAAGTTGACTACCTTGTACTGATAGGCCAATAATAGTTCTGGCCTCGCAATCCTTTTTGGTCCATTCCGAAGTGACTATCCCTCCGTAGTAGGAGTTTAAATTTCCATATATGGTAATTATCCGCTCCCAACTTCGAAATTGAGGTTCGTAAAGAATCAGCCATTATTTAAATTGCTTAGAGCTCTGGGGCCATCACATATTAAATCTAGTTTTGAACAAATGAATATATATATATCCCTTTTATATATTTTGAAATAAAAACAAGATATCTTTTCTGTATGGATTTTAAGTTTAAAATAAAACAAAAAACTAAAGTTTCTAATTACACAAACATATCTGCCTTCTAGAGCAGTTTTTACGTTGTATGTAGTATGTAGAGTGAATGCAAGCATACGAATGTTATATTCAACAATTAGATCCCAACACCCAAATTAATAAACTTGGACTAGGGAAGGTTTAGGACTTATTGCATGGGCTAAGTGCGGAATTCTATTAATAAAACACAATTTCTGCTATTTGACGTTTACCAACTTAGTCCTTCGCTAGACCATCGAAGACGGTGGTCTAGCGATGGACTAAGAATTGGCATTTAAGAACAAAATTTACAGGGACATAGAATAAAAAAGAGGTAGAGTTGATACTTATTGTAGTAGATTTTGTTCGATTTTTTATTAAAATGAAATTTTAGTCCATGGTCTAAATCTTATTCCATGGTTTTGTAAGACCATGGGCTAAAGGTGGACTAAGCGTTTTTTTTTATTAATAGGGCTGTAAGAGACTTACTCTAACTGTCAATAAATTCGATTATTTTGTTATGAAGTTGTGTATTTTATCAATACTGTGTCACCCTCGTCAGTCCCCTGGCAGTGAAATTCAGAAAAACCGATATATCTCAGAATCTACGTAAAAAAGTGACTGGCCCTATCATGAGCAATATCTTCATTAGATTAGCTATCTTAAATATCAGAATTTGTAGGAATTTGGTTTAAATAATATCATAAACAGAATATCCCTAAAAGTTACCCAATTTTTGTGGAATCACCCTTGTGCATTCGTCGAAAAAAAATGTTTTGAGATAACAATCAATCATGACATTACGATGATAGCGAAGACGAAAAAGATGGTCTAAAAATTCTGTCAGTCCGTCTGTCTGTCAGTGGCCCTATCATGAGCAATATCTTCATTAGATTAGCTATCTTAAATATCAGAATTTGTAGGAATTTGGTTTAAATAATATCATAAACAGAATATCCCTAAAAGTTACCCAATTTTTGTGGAATCACCCTTGTGCATTCGTCGAAAAAAAATGTTTTGAGATAACAATCAATCATGACATTACGATGATAGCGAAGACGAAAAAGATGGTCTAAAAATTCTGTCAGTCCGTCTGTCTGTCAGTCTGTCAGTCTATCAGTCTGTCAGTCTGTCAGTCTGTCAGTCTGTCAGTCTGTCAGTCTGTCAGTCTGTCAGTCTGTCAGTCTGTCAGTCTGTCAGTCTGTCAGTCTGTCAGTCTGTCAGTCTGTCAGTCTGTCAGTCTGTCAGTCTGTCAGTCTGTCAGTCTGTCAGTCTGTCAGTCTGTCAGTCTGTCAGTCTGTCAGTCTGTCAGTCTGTCAGTCTGTCAGTCTGTCAGTCTGTCAGTCTGTCAGTCTGTCAGTCTGTCAGTCTGTCTGTCAGTCTGTCAGTCTGTCAGTCTGTCTCAGTCTGTCAGTCTGTCAGTCTGTCAGTCTGTCAGTCTGTCAGTCTGTCAGTCTGTCAGTCTGTCAGTCTGTCAGTCTGTCAGTCTGTCAGTCTGTCAGTCTGTCAGTCTGTCAGTCTGTCAGTCTGTCAGTCTGTCAGTCTGTCAGTCTGTCAGTCTGTCAGTCTGTCAGTCTGTCAGTCTGTCAGTCTGTCAGTCTGTCAGTCTGTCAGTCTGTCAGTCTGTCAGTCTGTCAGTCTGTCAGTCTGTCAGTCTGTCAGTCTGTCAGTCTGTCAGTCTGTCAGTCTGTCAGTCTGTCAGTCTGTCAGTCTGTCAGTCTGTCAGTCTGTCAGTCTGTCAGTCTGTCAGTCTGTCAGTCTGTCAGTCTGTCAGTCTGTCAGTCTGTCAGTCTGTCAGTCTGTCAGTCTGTCAGTCTGTCAGTCTGTCAGTCTGTCAGTCTGTCAGTCTGTCAGTCTGTCAGTCTGTCAGTCTGTCAGTCTGTCAGTCTGTCAGTCTGTCAGTCTGTCAGTCTGTCAGTCTGTCAGTCTGTCAGTCTGTCAGTCTGTCAGTCTGTCAGTCTGTCAGTCTGTCAGTCTGTCAGTCTGTCAGTCTGTCAGTCTGTCAGTCTGTCAGTCTGTCAGTCTGTCAGTCTGTCAGTCTGTCAGTCTGTCAGTCTGTCAGTCTGTCAGTCTGTCAGTCTGTCAGTCTGTCAGTCTGTCAGTCTGTCAGTCTGTCAGTCTGTCAGTCTGTCAGTCTGTCAGTCTGTCAGTCTGTCAGTCTGTCAGTCTGTCAGTCTGTCAGTCTGTCAGTCTGTCAGTCTGTCAGTCTGTCAGTCTGTCAGTCTGTCAGTCTGTCAGTCTGTCAGTCTGTCAGTCTGTCAGTCTGTCAGTCTGTCAGTCTGTCAGTCTGTCAGTCTGTCAGTCTGTCAGTCTGTCAGTCTGTCAGTCTGTCAGTCTGTCAGTCTGTCAGTCTGTCAGTCTGTCAGTCTGTCAGTCTGTCAGTCTGTCAGTCTGTCAGTCTGTCAGTCTGTCAGTCTGTCAGTCTGTCAGTCTGTCAGTCTGTCAGTCTGTCAGTCTGTCAGTCTGTCAGTCTGTCAGTCTGTCAGTCTGTCAGTCTGTCAGTCTGTCAGTCTGTCAGTCTGTCAGTCTGTCAGTCTGTCAGTCTGTCAGTCTGTCAGTCTGTCAGTCTGTCAGTCTGTCAGTCTGTCAGTCTGTCAGTCTGTCAGTCTGTCAGTCTGTCAGTCTGTCAGTCTGTCAGTCTGTCAGTCTGTCAGTCTGTCAGTCTGTCAGTCTGTCAGTCTGTCAGTCTGTCAGTCTGTCAGTCTGTCAGTCTGTCAGTCTGTCAGTCTGTCAGTCTGTCAGTCTGTCAGTCTGTCAGTCTGTCAGTCTGTCAGTCTGTCAGTCTGTCAGTCTGTCAGTCTGTCAGTCTGTCAGTCTGTCAGTCTGTCAGTCTGTCAGTCTGTCAGTCTGTCAGTCTGTCAGTCTGTCAGTCTGTCAGTCTGTCAGTCTGTCAGTCTGTCAGTCTGTCAGTCTGTCAGTCTGTCAGTCTGTCAGTCTGTCAGTCTGTCAGTCTGTCAGTCTGTCAGTCTGTCAGTCTGTCAGTCTGTCAGTCTGTCAGTCTGTCAGTCTGTCAGTCTGTCAGTCTGTCAGTCTGTCAGTCTGTCAGTCTGTCAGTCTGTCAGTCTGTCAGTCTGTCAGTCTGTCAGTCTGTCAGTCTGTCAGTCTGTCAGTCTGTCAGTCTGTCAGTCTGTCAGTCTGTCAGTCTGTCAGTCTGTCAGTCTGTCAGTCTGTCAGTCTGTCAGTCTGTCAGTCTGTCAGTCTGTCAGTCTGTCAGTCTGTCAGTCTGTCAGTCTGTCAGTCTGTCAGTCTGTCAGTCTGTCAGTCTGTCAGTCTGTCAGTCTGTCAGTCTGTCAGTCTGTCAGTCTGTCAGTCTGTCAGTCTGTCAGTCTGTCAGTCTGTCAGTCTGTCAGTCTGTCAGTCTGTCAGTCTGTCAGTCTGTCAGTCTGTCAGTCTGTCAGTCTGTCAGTCTGTCAGTCTGTCAGTCTGTCAGTCTGTCAGTCTGTCAGTCTGTCAGTCTGTCAGTCTGTCAGTCTGTCAGTCTGTCAGTCTGTCAGTCTGTCAGTCTGTCAGTCTGTCAGTCTGTCAGTCTGTCAGTCTGTCAGTCTGTCAGTCTGTCAGTCTGTCAGTCTGTCAGTCTGTCAGTCTGTCAGTCTGTCAGTCTGTCAGTCTGTCAGTCTGTCAGTCTGTCAGTCTGTCAGTCTGTCAGTCTGTCAGTCTGTCAGTCTGTCAGTCTGTCAGTCTGTCAGTCTGTCAGTCTGTCAGTCTGTCAGTCTGTCAGTCTGTCAGTCTGTCAGTCTGTCAGTCTGTCAGTCTGTCAGTCTGTCAGTCTGTCAGTCTGTCAGTCTGTCAGTCTGTCAGTCTGTCAGTCTGTCAGTCTGTCAGTCTGTCAGTCTGTCAGTCTGTCAGTCTGTCAGTCTGTCAGTCTGTCAGTCTGTCAGTCTGTCAGTCTGTCAGTCTGTCAGTCTGTCAGTCTGTCAGTCTGTCAGTCTGTCAGTCTGTCAGTCTGTCAGTCTGTCAGTCTGTCAGTCTGTCAGTCTGTCAGTCTGTCAGTCTGTCAGTCTGTCAGTCTGTCAGTCTGTCAGTCTGTCAGTCTGTCAGTCTGTCAGTCTGTCAGTCTGTCAGTCTGTCAGTCTGTCAGTCTGTCAGTCTGTCAGTCTGTCAGTCTGTCAGTCTGTCAGTCTGTCAGTCTGTCAGTCTGTCAGTCTGTCAGTCTGTCAGTCTGTCAGTCTGTCAGTCTGTCAGTCTGTCAGTCTGTCAGTCTGTCAGTCTGTCAGTCTGTCAGTCTGTCAGTCTGTCAGTCTGTCAGTCTGTCAGTCTGTCAGTCTGTCAGTCTGTCAGTCTGTCAGTCTGTCAGTCTGTCAGTCTGTCAGTCTGTCAGTCTGTCAGTCTGTCAGTCTGTCAGTCTGTCAGTCTGTCAGTCTGTCAGTCTGTCAGTCTGTCAGTCTGTCAGTCTGTCAGTCTGTCAGTCTGTCAGTCTGTCAGTCTGTCAGTCTGTCAGTCTGTCAGTCTGTCAGTCTGTCAGTCTGTCAGTCTGTCAGTCTGTCAGTCTGTCAGTCTGTCAGTCTGTCAGTCTGTCAGTCTGTCAGTCTGTCAGTCTGTCAGTCTGTCAGTCTGTCAGTCTGTCAGTCTGTCAGTCTGTCAGTCTGTCAGTCTGTCAGTCTGTCAGTCTGTCAGTCTGTCAGTCTGTCAGTCTGTCAGTCTGTCAGTCTGTCAGTCTGTCAGTCTGTCAGTCTGTCAGTCTGTCAGTCTGTCAGTCTGTCAGTCTGTCAGTCTGTCAGTCTGTCAGTCTGTCAGTCTGTCAGTCTGTCAGTCTGTCAGTCTGTCAGTCTGTCAGTCTGTCAGTCTGTCAGTCTGTCAGTCTGTCAGTCTGTCAGTCTGTCAGTCTGTCAGTCTGTCAGTCTGTCAGTCTGTCAGTCTGTCAGTCTGTCAGTCTGTCAGTCTGTCAGTCTGTCAGTCTGTCAGTCTGTCAGTCTGTCAGTCTGTCAGTCTGTCAGTCTGTCAGTCTGTCAGTCTGTCAGTCTGTCAGTCTGTCAGTCTGTCAGTCTGTCAGTCTGTCAGTCTGTCAGTCTGTCAGTCTGTCAGTCTGTCAGTCTGTCAGTCTGTCAGTCTGTCAGTCTGTCAGTCTGTCAGTCTGTCAGTCTGTCAGTCTGTCAGTCTGTCAGTCTGTCAGTCTGTCAGTCTGTCAGTCTGTCAGTCTGTCAGTCTGTCAGTCTGTCAGTCTGTCAGTCTGTCAGTCTGTCAGTCTGTCAGTCTGTCAGTCTGTCAGTCTGTCAGTCTGTCAGTCTGTCAGTCTGTCAGTCTGTCAGTCTGTCAGTCTGTCAGTCTGTCAGTCTGTCAGTCTGTCAGTCTGTCAGTCTGTCAGTCTGTCAGTCTGTCAGTCTGTCAGTCTGTCAGTCTGTCAGTCTGTCAGTCTGTCAGTCTGTCAGTCTGTCAGTCTGTCAGTCTGTCAGTCTGTCAGTCTGTCAGTCTGTCAGTCTGTCAGTCTGTCAGTCTGTCAGTCTGTCAGTCTGTCAGTCTGTCAGTCTGTCAGTCTGTCAGTCTGTCAGTCTGTCAGTCTGTCAGTCTGTCAGTCTGTCAGTCTGTCAGTCTGTCAGTCTGTCAGTCTGTCAGTCTGTCAGTCTGTCAGTCTGTCAGTCTGTCAGTCTGTCAGTCTGTCAGTCTGTCAGTCTGTCAGTCTGTCAGTCTGTCAGTCTGTCAGTCTGTCAGTCTGTCAGTCTGTCAGTCTGTCAGTCTGTCAGTCTGTCAGTCTGTCAGTCTGTCAGTCTGTCAGTCTGTCAGTCTGTCAGTCTGTCAGTCTGTCAGTCTGTCAGTCTGTCAGTCTGTCAGTCTGTCAGTCTGTCAGTCTGTCAGTCTGTCAGTCTGTCAGTCTGTCAGTCTGTCAGTCTGTCAGTCTGTCAGTCTGTCAGTCTGTCAGTCTGTCAGTCTGTCAGTCTGTCAGTCTGTCAGTCTGTCAGTCTGTCAGTCTGTCAGTCTGTCAGTCTGTCAGTCTGTCAGTCTGTCAGTCTGTCAGTCTGTCAGTCTGTCAGTCTGTCAGTCTGTCAGTCTGTCAGTCTGTCAGTCTGTCAGTCTGTCAGTCTGTCAGTCTGTCAGTCTGTCAGTCTGTCAGTCTGTCAGTCTGTCAGTCTGTCAGTCTGTCAGTCTGTCAGTCTGTCAGTCTGTCAGTCTGTCAGTCTGTCAGTCTGTCAGTCTGTCAGTCTGTCAGTCTGTCAGTCTGTCAGTCTGTCAGTCTGTCAGTCTGTCAGTCTGTCAGTCTGTCAGTCTGTCAGTCTGTCAGTCTGTCAGTCTGTCAGTCTGTCAGTCTGTCAGTCTGTCAGTCTGTCAGTCTGTCAGTCTGTCAGTCTGTCAGTCTGTCAGTCTGTCAGTCTGTCAGTCTGTCAGTCTGTCAGTCTGTCAGTCTGTCAGTCTGTCAGTCTGTCAGTCTGTCAGTCTGTCAGTCTGTCAGTCTGTCAGTCTGTCAGTCTGTCAGTCTGTCAGTCTGTCAGTCTGTCAGTCTGTCAGTCTGTCAGTCTGTCAGTCTGTCAGTCTGTCAGTCTGTCAGTCTGTCAGTCTGTCAGTCTGTCAGTCTGTCAGTCTGTCAGTCTGTCAGTCTGTCAGTCTGTCAGTCTGTCAGTCTGTCAGTCTGTCAGTCTGTCAGTCTGTCAGTCTGTCAGTCTGTCAGTCTGTCAGTCTGTCAGTCTGTCAGTCTGTCAGTCTGTCAGTCTGTCAGTCTGTCAGTCTGTCAGTCTGTCAGTCTGTCAGTCTGTCAGTCTGTCAGTCTGTCAGTCTGTCAGTCTGTCAGTCTGTCAGTCTGTCAGTCTGTCAGTCTGTCAGTCTGTCAGTCTGTCAGTCTGTCAGTCTGTCAGTCTGTCAGTCTGTCAGTCTGTCAGTCTGTCAGTCTGTCAGTCTGTCAGTCTGTCAGTCTGTCAGTCTGTCAGTCTGTCAGTCTGTCAGTCTGTCAGTCTGTCAGTCTGTCAGTCTGTCAGTCTGTCAGTCTGTCAGTCTGTCAGTCTGTCAGTCTGTCAGTCTGTCAGTCTGTCAGTCTGTCAGTCTGTCAGTCTGTCAGTCTGTCAGTCTGTCAGTCTGTCAGTCTGTCAGTCTGTCAGTCTGTCAGTCTGTCAGTCTGTCAGTCTGTCAGTCTGTCAGTCTGTCAGTCTGTCAGTCTGTCAGTCTGTCAGTCTGTCAGTCTGTCAGTCTGTCAGTCTGTCAGTCTGTCAGTCTGTCAGTCTGTCAGTCTGTCAGTCTGTCAGTCTGTCAGTCTGTCAGTCTGTCAGTCTGTCAGTCTGTCAGTCTGTCAGTCTGTCAGTCTGTCAGTCTGTCAGTCTGTCAGTCTGTCAGTCTGTCAGTCTGTCAGTCTGTCAGTCTGTCAGTCTGTCAGTCTGTCAGTCTGTCAGTCTGTCAGTCTGTCAGTCTGTCAGTCTGTCAGTCTGTCAGTCTGTCAGTCTGTCAGTCTGTCAGTCTGTCAGTCTGTCAGTCTGTCAGTCTGTCAGTCTGTCAGTCTGTCAGTCTGTCAGTCTGTCAGTCTGTCAGTCTGTCAGTCTGTCAGTCTGTCAGTCTGTCAGTCTGTCAGTCTGTCAGTCTGTCAGTCTGTCAGTCTGTCAGTCTGTCAGTCTGTCAGTCTGTCAGTCTGTCAGTCTGTCAGTCTGTCAGTCTGTCAGTCTGTCAGTCTGTCAGTCTGTCAGTCTGTCAGTCTGTCAGTCTGTCAGTCTGTCAGTCTGTCAGTCTGTCAGTCTGTCAGTCTGTCAGTCTGTCAGTCTGTCAGTCTGTCAGTCTGTCAGTCTGTCAGTCTGTCAGTCTGTCAGTCTGTCAGTCTGTCAGTCTGTCAGTCTGTCAGTCTGTCAGTCTGTCAGTCTGTCAGTCTGTCAGTCTGTCAGTCTGTCAGTCTGTCAGTCTGTCAGTCTGTCAGTCTGTCAGTCTGTCAGTCTGTCAGTCTGTCAGTCTGTCAGTCTGTCAGTCTGTCAGTCTGTCAGTCTGTCAGTCTGTCAGTCTGTCAGTCTGTCAGTCTGTCAGTCTGTCAGTCTGTCAGTCTGTCAGTCTGTCAGTCTGTCAGTCTGTCAGTCTGTCAGTCTGTCAGTCTGTCAGTCTGTCAGTCTGTCAGTCTGTCAGTCTGTCAGTCTGTCAGTCTGTCAGTCTGTCAGTCTGTCAGTCTGTCAGTCTGTCAGTCTGTCAGTCTGTCAGTCTGTCAGTCTGTCAGTCTGTCAGTCTGTCAGTCTGTCAGTCTGTCAGTCTGTCAGTCTGTCAGTCTGTCAGTCTGTCAGTCTGTCAGTCTGTCAGTCTGTCAGTCTGTCAGTCTGTCAGTCTGTCAGTCTGTCAGTCTGTCAGTCTGTCAGTCTGTCAGTCTGTCAGTCTGTCAGTCTGTCAGTCTGTCAGTCTGTCAGTCTGTCAGTCTGTCAGTCTGTCAGTCTGTCAGTCTGTCAGTCTGTCAGTCTGTCAGTCTGTCAGTCTGTCAGTCTGTCAGTCTGTCAGTCTGTCAGTCTGTCAGTCTGTCAGTCTGTCAGTCTGTCAGTCTGTCAGTCTGTCAGTCTGTCAGTCTGTCAGTCTGTCAGTCTGTCAGTCTGTCAGTCTGTCAGTCTGTCAGTCTGTCAGTCTGTCAGTCTGTCAGTCTGTCAGTCTGTCAGTCTGTCAGTCTGTCAGTCTGTCAGTCTGTCAGTCTGTCAGTCTGTCAGTCTGTCAGTCTGTCAGTCTGTCAGTCTGTCAGTCTGTCAGTCTGTCAGTCTGTCAGTCTGTCAGTCTGTCAGTCTGTCAGTCTGTCAGTCTGTCAGTCTGTCAGTCTGTCAGTCTGTCAGTCTGTCAGTCTGTCAGTCTGTCAGTCTGTCAGTCTGTCAGTCTGTCAGTCTGTCAGTCTGTCAGTCTGTCAGTCTGTCAGTCTGTCAGTCTGTCAGTCTGTCAGTCTGCCAGTCTGTCAGTATGTCAGTCTGTCAGTCTGTATGTATGTATGTATAGAAGCCTACAGCCCAAACGGGTGGGCCGAATTGCTTCAAACTTGGTGTTTGGAGTTTCTTAGGTGTTGTGCAGAGGAATTTTCTTTATAGCTCAAAAAATAGCGGTACCTGCCCTATAAACGTTACGTTCAAACCTATTTTTATCGGAAACAGCTCTAACGAGTTTGGTTGAAAAAAAAATTTTAAATGTCTAAAAACCGCACTTTCCATAGGACCGTTATTTTTGCTTTCGACTATGTTATAAACGACTTAAACGATTCTTTCGAAATTACACACATATTATATCCTTAGGTTGCTCAATTTATACTGCATACCAATATTTTTAATTAATATTTTTTTTGTATGTTTAACAGAATTTTAAGAATTTTTTTTTCTCAAAAACCGCTCCACAGATTTTTAAAATTTTTTTCTCATAAATTCAAATTTATCCAAGAAATAAAATGGCGTACTTTTTTTGAGCTCAAATTATTTTAAGTATTTATTTTAGAATTTTGAATTATTTTTCCTTTGATTAATCCGATTTAATTTTTTGTTTTTAAGTTTATATTATCAAATATTTAGGATTGTCATACCAATTTTTTTTTTTAGAAAAAAAAATTAAAGAAACTTTGTGTATAAAAAATAAAGTAAAAAATTACTTTAAAAATATATTTAGATTTTAAATAGAAATCTTTTGCATACGATGTGATCGAACATAAGTTCGTGCGATCCAGTCGTGCATTATATTTTTTTCAAAATCGTTTTAGCCATTTTCGAGATAATTCAGATTGCAGAAAAATTGTATGGCAAGTAACCTTGGTTTTTGGAATTAAAGAATCGATTCGCTAAAACGCTTAAATTTCAAGTTTGAGGAAAATATCTTTAGCCGCTTTGACTGTAGATCCTTGTACAGACAAAGATAAATGTAGTAAAAATTGTAACATGGAACATCCGCTTAACTGAATTTTTTTTTCAGTTATCCGAGGTCCATAGTCCGCTGTGAAAAAAACCGCTAAACTGAATTTTTTTTATCTTATTTGTTGTCATTTCGCTTATGTGGGTTTCTGCTGTATCTCGAAAAGGGCTCTAATTTCGGTGCACTGTATTGCTGGTATATTATAGTATATGCTATCCACACCTGATTTCGATCAAATTAAAATTAAAAAAAAAAATGATTCCTTCAAATTCGAAATAATACTGCACCTATGAATACAGGGTATCAAATTTTTTGTATTTTTTGTTTGTTTTGTTTTGAAATAATGTTTTTAAATTTTTATTATTAAATACTTGAGATTGCTCAACAATTTTTTTTTGAAGTAAAAACCACTTCAAAACTATATATCTATGTTTTTAGTTGTTCCTACTAACAGTTGCAGTTAAAGGTGGAGTGCAGATACGTGGCTTAAAAATTCGCGGCTTATTGTTTGCGGATAACATAGTCTTCCTCGCAGAAACAATTTGATCAATGCAACTTATGATAAATCGATAGGAACGTTATTGCAAATGTTGCAACCTATCTGTTAACCTTGAGAAATCTAAAATGATGATTATGAGAGAAGGTGGTGGCAGGAATTCACGGAAGAAAAGTGGACGTTCCAGGGAAATGTAATAGAAATAGTAGGGGAATTTAAATATTTAGGGGTGTTAATTTCATCAAACGCTATCATGAACAATCACCTGAAAGCCAAACTTGCTGAAGCAAAGCGAGCAGCCTGTTCTGTCTTGGCAAGTTGTATTTACAAGAAAGATATTTCGCACACCTCAAACCTAAAAATATTTCGTGCAAAAGCAAATGCCATAATTCTCTATGGCGCGCAAGCTTGGAGATTTAGATCTCTTGAAGCATTGAAAAGTTTCTCCGCTATTTCATCAGGAGATCTTATAGATTACCTAGTAGTTCACCCAACTATATGTTACACCTAGAAACGGGTTTTCCTCATATGTTCTTGGATACTCTAAAGCTGCATTTAAACTACATAGTACGAGTATTAGCAATTCATGAACAACGTCTTCCAAAAATAGTACTTAAGGACCTACTGTCGACAGAGGGTAGGTACAAGAGTGGGAGAAGCTGGCATTAGAGTGTGGATGCACTTTACTGATTAATACTGATGACCATCTGGAAAAATTTAAATAAAAATTCGATGAATTGCTGGAAAAACAGGAAACAGAATGTATGATAACTTCGTGGAAGAAGGTCAGAACTCGTTGCACAGATCATACTATAGCGAACTGGACCACTACTTGAATGAAAAAACTTACTTCGTAGCAAACCATACAACGGAATATATATCCACGATCTTTCGTTTAAGATGAGAGTTATTAAACCTGAACTACCAACTTCCATACCGCCCAGAGCTACCTATCCTATGTTCTCTATGCAACTGTAGGGAAAAAGAAGATGTTATACACTTCATTGCTGTTTGTCCCATTTTATGAGAGTTCCGAGTTAAATATTTTGGAGCACAGTCGATTAACTTAGAGGAAACGCTAAATCTGCTAAATGGGGATGTGTTTGGGACGTACTCTATAACTACACAGTGAGGGCTTTATGCTACCCAAATTGTATAGTAAATGAAAATTTTTGAAAAGAAATCAATGTTAGATATAAACAAATCAAAGATGTTAATGTATACATAAATTATGCCAGTCTGGTAGACGGCTTTCGGCCAAACCAATAGACTTTAGTCAAAAAATTTAAATATTAAATTGAACGTAGTACAATTTTATAAATCAATAAACTTAATTTAAAACTAAACTACTAAGAATATTTAATTTTAAAGAGCAAGTACGTGCGATCTAGTCGTACATTTTATTTAATTTCAAAATGTACATCATTATTTAATCTCAAAAACAAAAAGATTTAAATTTAAAAAAAATCATTCTATGTCCTTGTTTTGTTTAAGCCTCCTCAAAATCTCTCTTCTTTTTTAAGAAGACTTTTAACTTTTGCCCTCGACAAGTTATCCGCTTTCAACTATATAATAGTGCGTTTGATGTCAAGGTACCTGTATATTAATTTGTGATATTTATTTATTTGTATGTATGTGTATCATCTTATTATTCGTTTATTTTTTCTGAAAACAAAAATAGAATAGAAATTGAAATAAAAGGGACAATCTTACAATATTTGACTTTGGTACCTACACCATTGTAGCTATAGATTGTATACTGTAGTAGATATCGCTACTAGGTAGGTATATTATTTTCAATACAAATAAAACAAACTTCACATTCATTTTAAAATAAGACGAAATCCTATTTTTAATAAGAAATTATTCTCAGAGGCCTGAAAACAAACGCAAATGGAAAAAGACTTTAAGCTTCCTCGAAAAAAAAATCAAATAGACAGACAAGAAATAAAAAACAACGAAGACAGTATAATTACAGAAATAGAAAAAAATAAAAAGAAAACACATCGAAGCCCATTATTTATCCAAACGACTCTCGTATCACACAAGGACTCGAAAATAAAAAATAAAAATGTTTGTTCAAAAAAACGGATTCATGTGGGAAGAAGAAAATATTTCCTTGTAGCTTAACCCATGGGTGGATTAACGAATTCGGCGGCCCTTTTATGTAAATGATAATGCATCATATAAAAGGCCACATGAAATGAGACCCCATATGTCGTCACATTAAAAATAAAAACTGACTCCTCAAAACGACGAAAAATTTCAATGCCAGTTTTGGCTATTGGCCGCACTCTTAACGTTAATAAGTGTTACGCAGTGATTTTTAAAGAAAAGTGATTTTTAAAGTGACATATATGTAGGTATATGCAAATGTATGAGGCCATACATTGTATTTAGTATTCAGAGACGTACGTAAAAATTCTTAAAAAGGATATACCTAAATAAGGTAGAAATAAATGTATAATACCCATAATTAAATGTTTTCATATTGCTTTAGTTTTATAGTTTGAGAAAAAACAAAGATGCCATTTGAATTCGTGGATAAATAAAAATATATCAAAAAAAATTCTAAAATCTTTGAAGCTGTTTTTTAAAACAATACAATTTTGTATGTATAAAATTTTAAAAAAATATTTTTAGAAAGAAAAATTTTAGAGGCCATTTTGAAAATTTTAAATTTATTTATATTATTAAATTAAAATTTGTAAAAAATTCAGTGACTTGTTTTTAAAAAAATAGATTGTTCAAAAAAAAATTATTTATTTTTTAAAAATCGAAAACGTATGTTTTGAAAATTTGGGAATGCAGTTTTATTAACACTTGTACATGCAAGTTCTCTGCATTAAAAAAAATAATTTTAATCAAACCATCCAATAGTAAGAAAGTTAAAAATATGTAAAGTGGTTCTATGGTAAGTACCGTTAATAAGTACGCAAAATAAAATATTCTTATACTTAAAAGGACTGTACTGATTTAAGAACACACACATTTTTTTATAAACATATGGAGCAATGAGAACCTGCCCTACATCAGCCATGGATACTTCATCTGTCTCCTCAACATGAGGTTATTGGAAGTGCTGCAAAGGGAGCCATTATGAGATTTGCCAAAGAGGGAACTGAGACTGGCAAATGTATAGGTCTCAGGAAAGAGACATCATTCAGAAGTCTTCAGTAACAGACCTTATTGACATTCCAAGAGATGGTACGATTAAAAAATATAACTTCGAGAAAAACTTTCAAACCAAGTTAAGTAGCAAGAAAGAGTGGGTAGGGGAAACTGTTAACTACACTCTGAAAGCAAACACCATCAAGTGGTACACTGATGGATCGAGAACATCGGAAGGGACTGGTGCAGGAATATTTGGGCCAAGAACGAAACTTTCTAACTATACCGATGGGACAGTTTACTAGTGTTTTCCAAGCTGAAGTACAAGTTATAGGAAAATGTGCAGATCGTAACCTCGAAAGAAATTACAATAAACAAAATATTGCCATCATGTCAGATAGCCAAGCCGCACTCAAAGCTTTGAGCTCCTACTCTAGCAGTTCTAAACTGGTATGGGAATGTGTAGGCAGGTTAAATGAACTCGGCAAAAATAATAATGTCACACTTCATTTGGTACCTGACCACGTAGGTGTCCAGGGTAATGAGTAGGCAGACTCCTTAGCAAAAACATAGGTGCTTTGACTCCCTTAGTGGGGCCTGAACCATCCTGCGCAGAATAAGAGAAAATGTGATTAGAAATAAAATCAAAAAAGAAGAGGAGGCCATAAGATCCAACAATTGGATAAAACTCCCCAAACTGAGACAGTCCAAACTACTACTTGGCAATTATAACCAACAACGTTTCACAGACTGTATAACCTTAAGCAGGGGAACAACCTCAGAATAATAACGGGTCTCCTTACAGGACACTGTAAATTAAAAAGACATCTAAACATCCCTGGCTTAGTAAGTAGTGCCACATGCAGGTTCTGTGATATAAAAGAGGAAACGCCAGACCATATTCTGGGCAATTGTGATGCACTTGTTCATCAAAGGAAAAAACACCTTGGACGATAATAGGTGGAAGAGAATGACTTACCATCTATAAAAATACTTCAAATACTCAAATTCATGAGGGAAATAAATTTGGAGGAAGAGCTGTAAAATGAGCTATCCTCACCCAGCTCTTGACGGGGGCACAATAGATCTGAAGGTCGCAAAAATTATTTGAGAATTGTTTTGAAGTATGTCTTACTGTCTTGCAACGTAAGTCACGAAAAATCAAATGGTCGTTCACTATTGACTTGACGTATGTGCACACAAATTGCAGCATAATGCTTAGAAATCGTGTATACATACGACATAAGTACGAAAAATATTATATTTTTCATTTGCTCTATGTGAATACAAGTCTAACTGTGTCGATAGAAAAGTATAAATATCACACACTAAGTCTGCTAAGCTTTGTGAAAGAAGTGCTTCTCTATAGCTAAAATTGAATTCTGCAGTGTCTTATATGAATCTGGAACTTCTTCCATAATGACTTTAATTCCAACTGAATAAAATTTTATTCAAATGCTTCACATGTTATATATTAATCGACGAGGTGGTCCCAAATGTGAGAATTTTCGGCTTGATGTAAATTATGCTAAAGTTCAAGCGACACAGACTTTTTTATAAAAAATTTAAAAAAAAACACGAATTTTTTGGCAACTTATTGTTCTCAGAATAATTTTTTAATACTAAGCGATGATACTGTTAAAGATCGGACTTTACCTAACATTTTGAGAAGTATTCCGTCTGAATATTACACTTCTGGTAAAACGTTTGTTAAAATAATTTTAGTTCTTAATATATTTATCCAATATTCTTCTAAACAGAAGGTAATGTGTCTTCACAAAATTATGCAGCTATACATTTTATTAAAACAAAATATTAAACCAGATTTGTTTCAAATTTTATTCAGGAAAAATGCGAGGGATTTCAGAAATGAAATAAGATCAGTTATTTAAAAACAAAATACTAAAAACAAATTTTGGAACGCCGAAAAATGTATGTAATCAAAAGCTACAAGTTATTTAGAAACGAAAGAAAAACATATCTAAAAAAACAATTGAAGATATAAAAGTCTTTTACTTCTTATGTCTTCGAAAGATAAGTTAAACTGCTTTATTTAAATTATGCAAACATATTACAATTAATTTATTTATTCATTGAACATGTTCTCTGTTTTTTAAGTTTTAAAAAAACAAATTACATAAAAATATGAAGTCACTAATTTTAAATTTATTTTTCATTTTTTCAATGTTAGGTATCATAACTTGAAGTGTCTGTATGCTGTATGAAGTGACTCTATGATAGTTTTAGATTAAAAAATGGACTGAAGAAACTTTAAGTATTTTGAAATAAAATGTTTCGTTTTAAACTGTGTCTTTTATTAAGAAGAAGCATTTTAAAAGTGAGAGTATAGAATCTTAATTTAGTTCATTACTGTAATGCCGTATATTTTTTTCTGACGTACGTGTATGAAGAAAACAAACTTCTGATTTTTATGGCGAATATAGGCGTGTTTTTTTCTAAGCCCCGGGGAAATTGGACGAAAAAAACGATGAGTAGGATTAACAATTTGCATGTTAAATCCAACAACAACTAATCCCCGGGGGTGCTTAGCTTAAGCCCAGAGAATTATCGGGGCTTAGCTATTGGAGAGGATAAAAACTGTGCTACCAAACACTTTTTCACTAAGTTATCGATAAAATGTATAGAAACTTCAAAACTGACATTTTGACATGTCAGATAAATATCAATTTTGTTTGGTTTGGTTGAGCATTTGGTCTAAGTGTATCAGTTGTTTTCCTGACGGCCATGTCAACCAAACCTAACCTACCTTTTAATATACATTCCGCAAAAATAAATCTATTTTAACATTTTTCGCTTTTGTATTGCCTCTACGGTTTTTTACACCTCGCCATGAGCACTTATTATAGGTATATTAAAACTTGACTGTAAAATTATTATTAAATAAAAAAGCATTTCCTGAAGTTGATATTCGTTCAATTAACAAGAATTGAATGAACAACAAAACAAAGGTTTCTCTGAGAAGACATAAGAACTGAGCGTCCCGCCCGAATAAGCAACTCGTCCACTAATATCATGTCTCCAGTGACCGACGAATGGGGTAGTTTTCAAGTAGTTGAATTCTATGCACCACTGTATTCGTGAAAATTAAATTAAAAGAAAATCACATCGGCTAAAAACAATTTCCAAAATACTTTATTTCAATTTTCAAATTACTTGATTCACATTTTTTTGTATAAATAATAATTAACTTGGTTCTTTTTATGTTTTTTTAATAGAAAAGTAGGTTAAATTCAATAAATATATCGAAATTACACAAAACAAATCAACCCGATGATTTTTAGAAGAATGAGGATAAGGCAAACAATGATGTTTATTTTTTTCTTGCAATACAGCTGTTCTTCAAATGTCATCTTGCAAATTAATAAATAGTGCTACCAAGTATTTTACTTAAGCGCATTGGTCGTTTTTTTCAACCAATTCCCCCGGGGATTGCAAAAAAACGCACCTTATGGCAAACTCATTTTGGGCAAAAATTTGAATATTTTTAAAACTAAAAGAGTTTCGGATGTCCAATAACATTTGTATATAAAAAAGAATTCTTAACTATATCATACTAAAAAATCAAAAATGCCATCAGTTAGTTTATTCGCAATAGACTTCCAAACATTAAGACGCGATTTCCCAAAACTGTAAAAATGGCGCACACGGCACTTCAATATTAGGGCGACGTTAGAGTACCTACAATTTCAAGTAAAAAATAATTGGTGTAAATATTTCAACTAGCTTTAGAAACTTTCCCGAATTCTTATAAATTTCCTATAAAATTGTAAAAAATCTAGTTTTCTAAGATCGAGATTTGTCAAAGTTCTGTATGGCAGTGGGGACTTAATTTATGTAACTTTGATAATACTTATTTCGTGCGAATATGTAATTCATTTTTCTTAACGATATGTAATTATTGATCTTATTGGAATCCTGGATTTTATAAATCAGTTTTTCAAAAAAAGTTTAAGATCGCTTTTTTTAAAAATCCCGACCTATTTTTTTTTAATTCTTGATTTTAAAAGACGGTATTATAAAAAATGGGGATTTCAAACCAGCATTTTGCTGTAGTTATAAATACTTGTGTAGGTTGGGTCAATAACAGAAGAAATAAATTGCGGGCTTAGGCTGAAGGACCCTAATAATTAATTGTTATTTCTTATAACTAATATTTTTTATGCGTTGTGCGATAGTTTAGCGATCCATTTTCGTAAATGTCAGACTTTCAACTGAAAAAAAAAATTTGGTTTAACAACTTAGTTTGACAGATGTCGAATTCCAACCCTATACTTTTGAAACCGCGAAATGGATAACACTTTATATTTATTTTGTGCATTTTTTTTATTATAAAACCGCTACATAGTTTGATTTTTTCTTACCTATTTTTACTTATTCTCTAATACATACGTGTACTTTATTATGGCACTGATACGTTTGCCTTTGAAATTATATTTATTCGAACTGTGAAATAACCCGACATTTTTACCCGCACAACGAGAACAACACCATACTATTTCTTCAAAATATTCTTTAAATATTGCGAAGAAACGAGATTACGGTTCAGCTAGTTATAAAAAATAACAATTAATTATTAGTGTCCTTCATCCTAAGCCCGCAATATATTTCATCTGTAATTGACCTAACCTACACAAGTAGATAATATAGCTTTTTGGCAATTCATCCTGTGTATAAAAATAATCAATTTTGAGTCCATTTTATTTGAACCCAGCATTTTTGGCAACACTTAACTAACATCCGGAGGCCTTAGTTGGTGGTTAAAAACTTGATCTGATTATTCATTGGCATTGTGGTGCCGCCCAACAAAACTGTCAGCTTAACTGTCCTTATTTTTGAGATTTGCTCTTGGCTCAAGTAGTATTAGATTGTTTGAATATCATAAAATAATAACGTTGGTAACTGTCAAACACAATTTTTAAAGTGGGCAGCTGTACCTTAGCATAGGCATTTACCTTACAAGATTTACATAAAATCTATAAATAACGAAATATATTTTTTTACTTCCTTTTTTTTTAATATTTTCTACTAAAAACACCACCTAACCCATTAAAATAAATGGTGTGTTGTTTTTTTTTGTATCAGCATTGTATAATGTATAGGGCATGTTACTTGGCCGCATAAATTTGCTCGTGCATATAGCTATGTGTGTGTGTCCTCTGTAATCTCCAACAGGTTTTCCCAACAGTATAGTGAACAGGTGTAGTTTATTTAAGACAATTTATAATTTTTGCTGAAAACAAATTTCTATTTAAAGGAAAAGAGTTATGCTCACGCCAAAGGATATAATGGAAGCGGAAACAACTAACACAGAATAAAAGGTCGAACGGTGAGCGGGAGTTAAGTGAACGGAAAACTTTACGGAAGGAAAGTCTCAGTAGCAAATATTTCACAAAATAAATTATTGCGTAGAGATTATTATTTACTAAAAGGAATAAGGATGTTGCTTTTTTTTATTTATTTTATTTTCAAGGAAAGTACCTGCTACACATATAGACAAGATAAAATATATTGCTCTACTATTGGAAACAGATTGATTTTTATTGTTATTTGTATTTAGTTCTCTCTTTTATGATTTAGAATCATATTTCTTTTGAGTGGCGTTTTAGGAATGAGTTCGTAATAAAAATAAATATAAAATGATACAAGACGGAAAGTGAGCAAAGTTATATAGAGTTGTCGTGGTAGGTATTCGTCCTTATCAAATCGGTTGCAGAGTTGATGAAAAAATCTAGACAGAGTCTTTATTTCCAGGAGGAAGACTCAAGCGAAAAAAAGTTAAATTATTATTGTTCAAATAAAATAGTCTTTAAATAAATAATAAATCTTGGATGGTACAATCACTTCATGGAGAAGCAGGGCATATCGACTAAATTCCTTTTCGATTCCTGGAATAGAAATGATATTCAACTTCACAACGAATTGAAATGGTATAGGTGAAAAGTGCTTTCTCAAAAAATGTGAAACACTCTCTTAGAGGTTTAGCAGGCTTGCAGGAAGTCATTTGTGGATTTTTTTTTCAATTCCATAGACCAAAGACACTTTAAGTAAGTAGAAAAATAAATAGTCTATACAGCTATTATTATTATTCTTATTATTATAAGCTTTATTCACTCTTAATGTTTATAATTCAGAATATACAAGTTTAATTAAAAAGTTTGATGAGCATAAGCTTCCCCCTTCAATTTCCAACTTCTTCTATCTGTTGCTTTTTGCCAGAAGTTAGAGCAAAAGGAATTGGTGTCATCTCTCCATCTTTTATATTGTCCTCCAACATTTCGCTTCCTGCCTAATGGTATCCATTCTGTTGTCGTCTTGGTCCATCGTTCAACCCTTGTGCGAACTATGTGTCCAGCCCAATTCCATTTTAAATTTCTCATTCTTTGCAATACGTCTTCGAAATTAACTTAACTTCTTATTGTGTTGTGGTTTATTCTTTGGGAGATACGCATCATTAATATTGATCTTTCCATCGATCTTTGGCACGACTTTAATTTGTTCTCAAGGTATCTTGTAAGTTGCCACGTTTGGCACTAGGGTTACCATTCGTCCCCCTTTTTGGGGGACTGTCCCTCTTTTTTACCTCAAGATATTTATTGTCCCCCAAATCCAATAATGGCAAAGGGGGACGCAAATGTCCCTCTTTTTCACACATATATAATGTTTTTTGCACCTTAAAGCAATATTTGTATACTACCTACTCTTTCCTATTTTAAAAAAAATTAGCAGGTTTCCAAACTAAAGCTGAGAATACTTCCATCACAGTAAATACAATTTTCACAACTGGATACATCCATTTACTTCATTCAAGAACAAGTCGAAAGAGTTTATAAAGGGTTCGACCCAATCAATTAATATATTTTACGGAAAGAGATGTGTTCACCACTGCTTAAAAGGTTTTTTCAGAAAAACAGCCGAATTGTAAGCATTGATTTTGAAGTTATGTTACCCCAAAATTGGAATTATTGACTTATTACAAGTTTAAAAATTAAGATCGTCATCTGAACATTCTTTTGGCTCAACCGCTCAACAAAAAATGAAGTCTTCTCTTAACTAACACCAAATTACAATTTTTATAAAAACAGCTAATGCTTTTTTAGAAGATTTAATTAAATATATTGATACTCGTTTCTTTTCCGAGCAGTAATTTTAATTAATTAATTAATTAGTTAATAATAAGTAAGTAATTGCATGCTTGGAAATATAAACGGTTCTTATAGAATAAAGTGTGTTTACAATAACCCTGTCCACAATTACCCAATTTGACCCTATGACTATCTTATTCCATTATAAACCAATTCTAAAAATTGTCTTAAAATGAGTTTCTGGTTTACTCATTACATGCTGTTCAGGCATAACACTAACAACATTCGATTGAGTAAACTACTCATAAATATGACAACGGAATAAAATAAAATAATGCGAATTATAAGAGACATACATAAACAAGACAGGGTAATTTTCTCCGCATTAGTTCAGCCGCCATCCCTGGAGATAAAATCTGAGACAACAACCACCGTCTCTATACGTCGCGCCACACATCTTTCTATACTTCTTTGTCTTCTTTCACCGGATGCCGCGCTGTGTTAAAAACAAACATATAAAGGGTATTCATAATCCCTTGAGCGCGTGCAAAATTATATATATAAAAAAAAAAAAAATCTTACAAAATTATAAAATTTAAAATTGAATGAATTGCCTGTTTTTAGTGATTGCTTAGAACTTGTATCTTCTTTTAAAATTGCTAACATAAATGAAGATAATATTTTCGAAGACTACACAACTTTAAAAGAATGTTCTGACTTAATGGAAAATAAAGAAGCTTCTTTGGAATTAGAGTGGATACTTTTGTTAACAGCGTTGTAAATTTACGAATTTTGAAAAAAAATATAAATTTAATTTTTCTTCCACACTCTAATGCCCAGCCTGAAAGATTTTTCAGTTTGATGTTAAACGCTTGGAGAAATATAGAATTCGTTTGCTTGTGGACTCAGTTGAAAATGAATTAATGATAAAGCTAAGTTACAAGCTGAAATGTAAAAAGTTTTACAAATTTAATATTCAAAATGACAGAAAAAAAAAAACAATTCAACTGAAACTATGTTTAAATCTTAGTGTATTAGTTTTTAACTATTCATGTTCCTAGCTATTATGTTATGAATTTACACTTAGTGTGAAGAAACCGTTGTCTCGCTTTTTTTTTATTTTTTTTTAATGAAAAGTAATTCATTTTTGTTGTTTTTGTTTCCATTGACTTACTTTAGCTGATTAGTTAATTTTTGATTTTTGTGAATATGTTTTTTTAATAAAAAATCGAATAAAAATGTTATTACTTCCCTTTTTTTATTCGGGTTTTGTATTTTTCAATATCATGCTTTGTACCCCTTTTTCAACATCTGTCCCCCTAGAAAACCCGCTTTATCCCCCTTTTCAACATTTTCAATCTGGTAACCCTATTTGGCACCCATATGCGAGAACTGGAAGAATCGAAGAATCAAATATGTATTTTCTTGTTTGAATGGAGACGATAAGGTCTAGAAGATTTCTAACGTTCCAAAACTGTCGCCAAGCATTTGTGATTCGTTGGGTAACATTTTTGGTATCTTTGCTTATTAAAGGTTATTATTTTACCCATGTACGTATAGTCTTTTACATACTATCTAGAATGATGTTATCTATTTTCATCTCTGTTGGATACCCATTTGACATTATTTTTTGTTTTTTGCCTATTTGTTGAAAGACCCACTTTTTTACATTCAAAACATATTTCGTACAAGTTTGTAGTTCATCACTGCTGGTGGAAATCAAGACGAAATCGTCTACAAATCTTAAATTTGATAGATATTTGCCGTTAATCTTCGTACCTTTGTTTTCCCAATCCAATTTCCGAAAAATGCCTTCTTAAGTTGCGGAAAAGATAGCTGGCAAAAGTGAACCAGCTTGTTTCACTCCGCGAGTTAGATGAAACATTGGACCCTTGGTTTCCATTGTATATCTTTTTTTTAAATCCTTACAATTTTCAGCTCCACGCCTTGCTTAAATAATAATTTCCAAATGAATTTGTGCTCTATAGTGTCGAAAGATTTAGCAAAATCAATGAATGCGAAATATGGATTGATATTGTATTCTTTGGCTTTTTCTATAATTTGGTTCATTGTTTGAAAATGATCCATTGTTGAAAACCCAGATTTGAATCCAAGGCCCATATTCTGTAACTTTCGAATCGATAAAAGTAATCGATAAACAAAAATAATATGTTTATTTTATGGTTAAGATGCCAAAATGATTTTTTCAATTTATCGCCTTGAATTTTAAAATCCCAGTCAAACAAATTAAAAATTGTACGTGTCGCTCCAACTTACAGAAACCCCATTTTTTCAGAGGCGTTAAGTGAGGAAAAGTTTTCGCCTGAGTTACAGAATATGGGCCCAGCTTGTTCATAGGGTTCATTAAATTCGAAACTGGTTTTTATTGTGCTAAACGAGCATCTTGCAAGAATTTTATAAATGCAATAAATTATACTAATGGGCCTGTAGTTGTTAATATCATATTTGCATCTTTTATGTGCATGAGGATTATTTCGGATGTTTTCCATTGTTGTGGAATATCCTCGGTGACCAAAACCAGGTTGCAATGGCGCAGTGGGTATAGTGCTTGACTGCTAATTGGGACGTGTAGGTTCGATCCCCAGGCGAGATAGCATTCCTCTTTTCTATACCTCCAATTTAAATTGGATGCCACCCGTGGGTTATAATGAGATATTCACAGCCTGATTCTCCCCAACATCACTGATACCTCACAAGTCACAAGCAGAGTTGAAATTAATTTTGTGACTTTTTCGGATTCTCCCCAAAAGTCACAACTTGTGAGAGTCATGAAAACAATCGAAATTGTGATCTACTTCAGAGCAGGTCACAACTCACAAATAGTTTGAGTTTCGACATTTCGATGCGACATTCGATATAATATTTTGTGCAATAATTTATTTTATATCCCAAAATGAATTAAACAGAAATATGAAACTTTAATTTGAGATGATAACTTCACCAGCGACTACCAGAGAGAAGGAAATAGTGTCAGGGCATCCTAAATAAACACTTTATCAGTAATCACACAATAATATGATTGACTGTAGGTATTCTGGTCATTCTATACCATTCCAGATCAAATATAAATCCTTCTACATTTTGTTGTTAGAAAATTAATGAAACGGATTCTCCTTGATAGTTGTTTATTTGTTTAAACAAAAATAAATTCATTTATACATATTTGCGTATCTTCATTATTAAACCTTTAATTAATAATCCGCATAAATTTCAATTTTTATTTTGTTTTTAATATTCAGGTGTTCCAATAATGCCACGCAATTCACCTTTAGCTGGTTTTTTTTTTTTTTTTTTTTTTTTTTTTATAACTTTGCACGCGCTCAAGGGATTATGAATTCCCTTTATATGTTTTTTTTTTCTTAACACAGCGCGGGCATCCGTGGAAGAAGAGAAAGAAGGATAGGAAAGATGTGTGGCGCGATGTTCTGAGACTAGAGCTGGTTGATATCTCAGATTTATCTCCAGGGATGGCGGCTGAACTAATGCGGAGAGAATTACCGTGTCTTATTTATTTATGTCCCTTATAATTCGCATTATTTTATTTATTTCGTTGTCATATTTAATGTGTATGCTAGTTTGCTCAATCACATGTTGTTAGTGTTATGCCTAAACAGCATGTAATGAGCAAAGCACCAACTTATTTTATGACAATTTTTAGAATTGGTTTATAATGGAATATAAGAAGACATAGACAACGGCAGGAATCGAACCTGCACCATGAGGTTGACAGGCGAGCACACAACTATCGCGCCACGGCCACCCCATGTGCTGCTGTGGTGAGTTTCGCTTTCTTATGACGATTGGGGGAGAATTCGATAAATGTTATCGAGTCACAATAATCACAAGGAATAGTCACAAGGGCTTGTGACTTGTGATTCGTCACGAGGGGGAAAATCGGCCTGTAAACATCTAATTCTCAAATCCACTGTGCTAACAAAAATTCTTTGCTTTCTTTCAATTCTTTCTAACTAACCGCTCGCACTGTGTGTAAACATTTTAAGTGTAGTCATAACCCCTTGAGTACGCGCATAATTAAAAAAAAAAAACCTGGTTGAACAGGTCTTTATATGCGTTTTTAAATAATCACCAGCGATTCCATCATTCCCACTACATTTATCGTTGCTCTGCTCAGGTTTTGAATTGCATTTTCGACTTCGTTTTTTTAGCAGATTGGGAAATTCTTCTTCTTGAGATCCAAATATTGTGTACTTATTTAAATTCTGTATTTGAGTTGCATACAAATAACTGCAGAATTGCTGTCTTTTCTTTGATGTTTCTTTCGTGCATTATCGGACAGAATAACGACCCATTCCTTATTATGCTGTATCGCCTTTCTTATTGGTCTTAATGTTTCTAGTATCTTTTTGAGTAGGTTGTCGTTAAATTTTTGTATATGAACTTGTGATGTTTTCTTAATTTGGTTTCGATGAATTTTTAGATTAATTTTTTCAGATTCATTTAAATTTTATTTTTTGCGTAATTTTTCACGGTTTTCAATTAGCTGTAGTGTTTCGTTGGAAAATTTTTGTGGTTTCTGTTTTGCTGCTGTAATAACGTATCTTTCTGCAGATTCATTGATTGTTATTTCTAAGTTATTGTAGACTTTTTGAACCGGCCCAATTCTGGATGATAAGATGTGGTTTCGTTGTTGAAGATCGGTATTGCTGGTTTTTAATATCTTCATCCGTGAGTATCTTTGAAATACATTTTTGTGTTGTTTTATTGAGTTGTCTGGTTTTATGATTTATCAGTAGTTTTGCTCTCACTAATCAATGATCTGAATCAAATTCTAGTTTGTTTATAACTTTAACATCCTTAACTTTTTTTCCCTATTTTCTTATAGGTGACAAACAAGTCCACTGATTTCTTGTTTTTTTTTAAATAGTGAGCTTGCAACATAAAAATTGTGTTTTGCAAATACATATGTTTCATAAGACGACTTCTCCTAGCATTTCGTGCCCCATCTCCATATGGACCAATTATTTTTTCTTCTCCTTTTTGTCTGTGTACAATATTAGCATTAAGATCTGCTATTGTTAAAAGGATTTCGGATTTGAAGTGGTCTGTTGCTTCATCAAGGGTGCTATACAATTTTCCATTTCTTCACCTGTTGCTTTTTTAGTCAGTGCATTGACTTGAATTATTGAGATGTTGCATCAATATATCCTTAGTTTGATTCCTATTACTCTGTCGCTAAATCCCTTTCTTTCCAAAATGTTCTTTTTAAGGGATTTGTTAATAAG
Source organism: Philhelius pedissequus (assembly GCA_910595825.1). Lineage (NCBI taxonomy): Eukaryota > Metazoa > Arthropoda > Insecta > Diptera > Syrphidae > Philhelius > Philhelius pedissequus. The sequence goes on from OU343162.1 coordinate 47,252,316, forward strand.
AAATCCTACAGCAAAGTGTCCTTTTTAGATACCAAAATATGAGAATATATTTCTGTTACTCAATTCTCTTACAGCTTGTCCCTGTTTCCTTACTTCCGCCAGACCTATAATATCCCAATTAATTTTTGTTGAGGCATTTTCCAGATCGATAAATTTTTCTTCTGGGAGTAGTGTTCTCAGCTACGTTTAAGTGGTTGGGGTGGCCGTGGCGCGATGGTTGTGTGTTCGGCTGTCAACCTCATGGTCACAGGTTCGATCCCTGCCGTAGTCTATGTCTTCTTATTTTTCCATTAAAAACCAATTCTAAAAATAAACGTCATACAATGAGTTGCTGGTTTACTCATTACATGCTGTTTAGGCATAGAACTAACAACATGTGATTGAGTATAAACTAAGTATACCGATAAAATATGACAAAGAATACAAAAATAATGCGAATTATAAGGGGCATTGATAAATAAGACACGGAAATTTATCCGCATTAGTTCAACCGCCATCCCTGGAGTTAAAATCTGAGACAACAACCACCTACAGTCTCAGAACATCGCGCCACACATCTGTCCTATCATTCTTTCTCTTCCTTAACCTCACACCCGCGCTGTGTTGAAACATTTAAAGGGTAGTACAATCACTTAGCGCGTGTAGATTATAAAAAGTGGTTTATGGAAGTTGTATTCAAGTTTTTGCTTTTATTTTCAATCTTTAGTGTTTGTGTATTATTGAGATTGCATTCCGCATTTTCAATCAAAGATGGGTTTTGACCAAAGTCCTCCACGGTGGCCAACCGGGTTATAGATGTATGATATAATTTGGTTGTGTGTAGTTCATAATTGTATGTTAGTGCAAAGGTTGGCATCTAAAATTTGTTTTATTGCTTTTATTCATGTTCACTAGTTCGGGGTTGTATTTTTTACTTCCATTGAAAAAACATGTTCGGAGTTCTGAAGTTGATTTAAATTCTCTCGTGATAGTGATTTTTGAAGTAAAAATTTTCTGAGTGAAGATATGTTGAAAAAGATGTTTGGGTTTTTCGTTTTGGTTGCATTATGTTCTTTTTGATAACATTTTTTTTGGTGAATACAGCTATAGCATTAACTGAACAAAAATAAGCTCCATCTTTTAATTATTATTTAATTTTTGAGAAAAAGAAGAGTTGGGATTTTTTGTACATGCAGCTGGATTTTTTTATTTTCGTGTACCCGCACTGATTGCGACCCATTAGTTAGCTAAATGCTGCTTTTGAATCCGGTAGTTGCGTTTTATTTGTGAATGGGATGCCAACCTAAATAGTGGATTTCGTAATTTGGAAATAGCTCGCATTTCGACGCGAGGCAGTTCTTGAGCCCCCAGAAAGTTGAATGCAACCAATAGAATGTTGTTTGAAGCTGCGTATCAATGTAACCTTCTCAGAAATAGGATTATCGATGAGTCTTTTACTTTTAGCCTCGAGTTACTTTATACTCAGGCAACCAGTTCAGCTTTTTTTTTTGCTTGCTTCTTTGGCTGTTGGAATTTGATCTTTGATTGAATTATATATATATATCCACATCAATCTACTAATAGCCAGTCAGTTGTCCACAGTTGTTTGTTCAATATGCTTATTATGTTCACAGTCTTAATTCGAAATGACCCCTCAATAAGGGGTCTAAAGCTTGCTCCCGGAAATTACGCCAGAATTTTTCTTTTGAAAAAACGCCAAGAAATTCTTCATACAAATCTCTTTTTTCCTAAGTAAAAAAAAAAAAACAATTTTCTGATAATCTTTCCCAAATTTCTGGTCTTTTTCCAAAAAATATTCTGGCGTTTTTTTAGATTTTATACAATGGAAAAAAATGCTAGAAAAAAACCGGGCTTGTGTGAAGTGTTTTTTTTTTGCAATTAGGTTCACGGCATACAAAAAGCTCGCGTGCAACCTACCTGCTTGGCCCAATATAGGATTTGGGGTAGGTACACGTTATATTCGAAAACTTGTACCCAGCCCAAATCCTAAATAAATAAATCTTATTAATAATAGTTAAATAGTTTATTTAATAAGAAATTAATATAAATTTATTAAGTGAAATTTTAATTTTATTAATAATTTTTATTTTAAAAAATTTAATTGAAATTTAAAAGTTCCAATAAAAGTATATATCTAAGCTTGCCAAGCAGGGGGTTTACAAGGGCAGCATTCCCCCCTTACCCGCGGAGCTTATTAAAACGTACCAATGGTTTACCTTTGAAAATTTGCTGGCTTAATTTCCATTTTGCTTTCAGGCTGTTTTTCCACAACTATCTGGCATAATTTCCAATATTTCTGGCTTATTTTCCGAATAAACTTGCTCTCTTTTCTTATTTTGAGCCAGAAAAAAATTCAGGCATTTTTTCCAAAAGAAAAATTCTGACGCATTTTCCTCTGGTGTAATTTCCGGGATCCCTTAAGCTATTGGTTTTGTACCAGGGTTAACTAATATGTTGGAAATGCAGGGAGTCAGTATGAAGGTGTGTTTTAGAAACCATGACTTGGTGGGAAATCGACACCTCTAGTTTTTAGAATTCAACTTTGTTGCTAAAACACGAGTTGTAGAAGCGAGTAAATTACTCACTATTATAACCATTTCCGAGTCAAAAATAAATGTTTCGCCATCTTTTTTTTTTGATTGTTGGAATTATAAAAATATATTAGCTGAGAACAATATTTTAAAAGGACCTTTTCATATTGTCACTCAGCTGATGACAATTATTTCATTTTTCAAACAATTCTTTTCTCTTTCTATCACTTCCTTTTCACTCAGTATTAAATGACCTTCTACATAAAAGTTGTTACCCTTTTCTTCGAATTTTTATAGCTTTTTAATGTCTGATAAATAGCTTGTCGTAAATCCTACAAAAGATTAATTCAAGAGACTTCCCTTTGCAAACGGAAGCTGTCCATCATTTCCCTCTTATCCATTCACACACAACAGCATGCCAGAGACTCGCTTCTTTAAGGACATCATGTTGATTGATAAAAAGTATATGAAAATCAGTTAAAAAAGACGTCCATAGTTTATATACAACAAAAAAAATCCATGTCAATCACGTCATTTAACCCTGATGCATATCTTAAATGTGCACCACCATCACTATAAGTCTTCCATTTTTCGATTTGTGTATAGAGCTTTCCTAAAGGTAGTGAAATATACGAACACAGAGTGATGCAAGGAAAAAATCCCGGAAGCTACTTTTTGCCCTCTTTTGAATTTATTTATTTTTTTTTTAAATAGTAGGTACATCACGTCACTGTGCAGCTTTACCAGCATCCACAACTCTATAAATCAAGAGGTGCCCTAAAGCTCTGACTCTGAGTTCATCACGATGCGGGAAAGGTTTGCTTAATGGCGTAAATTTCAGGTCATCTTAGGATCTATAAATTAGATAAGAAACCGACTAAATTACTCCTCTTGGCTCACAGATTGAGTCACATCTGATGGAGCATCACCATCATTCCATATCTTTTGTTATGTGCTCGTATTTTTCTGCACATCCTGAAAATGTCCTTATTCGGCAAATATCTCATTTCCATCTTCTCACCGCCGGCCGGCCGCCCATATGACACTGGCAAATGTATAACAATGGATAAATGTTATAGTTACACACACGAACTTAGTCATTAACCAGACCCAGCGATAATAGTGTGTTGTTGGCATGTGTCTATATCTATAGGACAAGACGCCTGAACAAAAAGAAAATTCTTCAAAAAGTTGATGAAATGAGGAAAAGTTAGTGCTAGCTGGCTGGGCTGAACGTGGGCTGGGCGTGGGCTGATGCTAAGGATACTGCCGTCGCACCGTGGCGCGGCTATGAGTTAAGAAGTTGGTTGAGATCAGATTCGAGATTTGGTAATGTAGCTGATGCTCTCGTCATCACATCCCATTTCTGCTCACATACTAATTTCTAACAACGACGACCATTGTCGACAAGAAGTGTTTTCCCTCTCCTTCTTTTCTAACTGTTGACATGGCATTTCTGGGTACACACTAATGGATGAACCACAACCCCAACCCAACTCATACCCAATCCAACACATAATCATCATCATAGTTGGAGCATGTATCCCAGTAATAGACTTCTCGCTCGCAAAAATATTAATGAGCCACAAGCAAAGTCAATATGGAATTGAGAAACTTAAGGAACCACCAACATCAAGCAAACGAAATGAATAGCGATTTTTTGTGTAAACAGATCTCTCAGCTCAATTTTATGGCCTTGGAGCTTGGACTATACGGAGATGGAGATGGACGAAAAATATTTATTGAGCTCTTTCGTTTGAAAACATTTATTTTTGTTGGAAATGTTTTTTTTTTTGTATTCCTGTTCAAACAATAGTCGATATTACGAGTATATTGGAGAGATGATACTAATGTTTTTTTTTATGTGGCGAAAATGTGTGTGACCAAATTTTATGACTGCGACTTGGACTCAGAGAACAAAGCATGATTTAGACGAAAAACATTAAGACTAATGTATTTTATCTAAATTATTCCTACCCATAAAAAATGAGCCAAGAAAAAACAGAAATGAGCAACGGGACCAAATGAGTGTTCGAACTCTGCTACCATTCTGCTGCCATTCCAGAAGCAATATCAAGGATTAAGAATACAAGACTGTCGCATAAAATTGTTCAGAAATATTTTTGTACCGTACAAATGTTGCAACGCATGGGTGCTGCAATTGAAATTGCACCATGCTTGTTAGTTATCGGGTACTTTCTTAACCATTTGATATTAATGAGACATTATTGCTGAAGGTTTTCGTCTTTGGTTTCGACAAATTTTCTTTGACTGCTATGCGAACTACACACTGATCGTCCAGGACTTTCGAAATTCAATATTCCGAGAAACACAATCTCGACAAAAAAATCTCAAATTTAGTAAAAAAAAAAACAGTTTGAGTACGTTCACCGAAAAAAAACCTTAGTTGATTTATATATGTTTATTTCTTATTCAACAATTCAAGAATAGTTGTGAATTTAAGCAAGTTTCGTGATGAAAACGAACAAGATCGCATTTTCAAATCAACGATACAGCCGTGATACATTTGTTTTTAGGTACGTATCATAAACATTTTTAAATTAAGCATGTTTGAAATTGATTTGAATATATTTTTATTATTAAGCAACAATTTCATTGTTGATTTTATACTTAATCAACAACAAACGTGCTTAAATTATATTTCATCTGAATATTATTAAAATTAAAATGTTTGTGATTGAAACAACATGTTTGTGACTAAAATAAACAACGTATCATATTCAAATCAACAAATCGGCCTTAGTTGATTTTTTTTGGGAAAAAAAATATCATAAGCATGTTTAATTTAAGTGTTTGAAGTTGATTTGAATATTTTCCTCTTTTTAAACAACAATGCCATTGTTGATTTTTTATTATATGTACCTATGTATATACTTACATATAATAAACGTGTTTCCTTCGAATATTAGGAAAATAAACGATACGAATAAAAACGATGATAGACTATCACGAATGTGCTTGGTTAACAATGTTAATCTCTAACCAATCAACAGATTTGTTGAAGAAACATAAACGTTATAAAAGTGACACAAACATGTTCTTTTTAATAAATTACGGATTTAAAGTATCATGTACATGTTTGATTGAATGCTTTTCTATTTAAATTACGATCATCTTCGAACTGAATACTTTTCTTGTTTAGCCAACAACAAACTTAACAAAACCTTTGCATAACTGAGTTTCAACTCTTGTGCTTATTCTGATGCGTTTCCTTGTTCAATAGTTTATCATTTTTTGACGAGTCTGCACGCATTTACAATATTTAAATTTATACATTTAAATTTAATTATATTAAATGTTTTTATTGTGGTGAAACAGTTGATTTAAAGACAATTTTCTGCTTTAAAAAATGTTAAACACTTTTTATCTTGGATACTAACCACTGTAGTAGGATTTATAAAGATAGAATATTTAAGCAGATCATCACATTTTTATTTACGCCTTATACTTTTTAAAATTCTTTAAAATCATCCTCCACTTTAATGTTCTTTGTTTTTGTCGTTTCTTTATTTTAAACCTTGTTGAATTATTAAAAAATTGCGCCTTAAAAAGCATCATTTCAAAAATTTACTTTCGAACGACCATCTCATTTTTGTACTTAAAAAAAGTTTTTTTTTTTTAATTATAAAAAATAGCTAATAGCTATGAAACAATATGCATTAAACAAATTGTTATTTGTGATAAAAAAAAAAACTGTGTTATTCGTTTATTTTGAATAAAAAATTGTAAAAAATAAATTGATTATAACATTGAATCCTTTTCCCGGAATTCTCAGGTGGAAAATCAAAAGTGGTGAGTATTTTAATACGGAAACGGATATTTTTGTTTAATTTTCATGATTATGTTTAGATGTGAAGAAGTGACAACAAAGGTCTGATAATGTAAAAATTGAAAGTAGGTAATAAAGACAAGTATAGGAAATTTAAAAATATATGTGTTGAAATTATTGCTTAAATTAATTATGAAATATGAGCATCGTTGTTGTTCAGAAACATTCGTTCTTAATTATAATTGTTGCTGAAATGCTTTGAACGAGAATAATACTTTCGATTTTTTATTTATTTTATTTAATTAATAACTTACTCGTATATCAAAACATTAAATAAAATATAAATGTTGTTGACTAATATGATTTTCATGTTGTTTATCAACAATAATCGTGCTCAATTTCGTATTAATACGATCACAATAATGGTCACACCAACATTTTTATATTTAATGAAACACGATTTTCATGTGCCTTCCATTAAAAACGTTATGGCTAACAATGTTTATGCTCATGTTACTATTATCTAAGTTATAGTTTGAGCACGAAATTGGAAATGGCGTTGTGGATTTGAACAATGGAAATTGTATCACTTAAACAAAAAAATTTAAAATGCCAGCTTGTTCAAATAAAGTTTGTTCGTGCTTGACGCAAAAACAAACAAGGTTCACGCTTGATTTTACCAAAGTTTTTTTTCCGTGTTTTCCTGACATTTTTGATAAGGCTGTTGAAGTTCTGGCAATCTATATTTTTTTCTTGAATTACAAGTGGCCTTTCTCTGCTTTTCGAGCAACAGACTTGTAAATTTTTTTCACCTACTAATATTGTAACAGTAAAAGTTTGGATGGATGGATGGATGGATGTTTGTTATTTAATCAGACCAGAACGGTTCAACGGATCTGCATAAAATTCGGCACAAAGATAGATTATAGCGTGGAATAGCACACAGGCTCCGTCTTATCCCGGTAAAATGTATGGTTACCGTTGGTTAGGTTTGTTTTTATTTTGCATATCAACTACAAATAACCAATATAACTTTTTTATTCACAAGAAGCCAAAAGAGCACACACACACACACATACACAAAATGCAGTTGCCGTTCCAGTATCGGTTGGTTACAGTATCAATATCAGTAGTACAGAGTACAGCCAATCATGCTGTTTTTTTTTAGTTGTATTTGAAATTAAATGTTCAATTAATAAAAAGTATTGATATTATAAATGTGAATGAGTATTTGCAATTTTAATGCGCAATAACCCACCAATGACTTAATGGATTTAGATGAAAATTTTTGAACATGAAGTCAATTTATTCCCGTAGGATAGAAAGTATCCATAGCATCGCACGGGTATCCGCTTTAATTAATATTTTATAAATAAAAATGTACTGAAAAAGTACTTAAAATAATTAAAAATAGTAGTAGACCAAGATCCCATGGCCGTCAGACATACGTCATTTTATCATAGCTGACTTTTTTTCTGTGAATAGATATCATAGTTGATAAGAACGAATGGACATTTCGAATTTTCAAAGCTGGGGCTTTTCGGAGATATGCAGTTTTAACAGTGTATACGCAACTACGTTATTTTATCAAAGCTGATTTTTTAATATGTTTAAGGGGACAGTGTGAAGATAGGAGAATTGCACTAATAAACTAGTCTTTTCATTATTTCCCTTACACTTAATGGAACTTTAATTGGAAAGTCGCTGGAAAGCTAATCAAGATATATCTCTCTTCCTTCAAAATATATTGCATTTCTGTCAGAATAATCAGCTAATATCTACAGCAGATTAACTTCTATAAATTGATTGCGCAATCAAGTGGTAAGAAGTGTGTATAACTTAACAATTGTATTTTGTTAAAGATTTACTGCAAGTAAAAGTTAAGGCAAGTTTTCATGTTTCACACGTGGAAAATTAACTGATTTCAGCTGCAGTTAAGCTGATAAAGGCCGGGACTTTATTTTTTCAGGACCCATACTCACATATGTATTTTGTGTGAATTTAAATTTATTTACCCGTTTCGCACCGAGAAAATTCGGAGATTTTCATTGAAGGTAATTTTGAAAATTGTTCCCTGTCTGTGTGTAATGTAAGGGTAAAGTAGCCTCCATCCAATTAAATTCAATACCAATAAAGTCAGTAAAATTCCCCATCATGTACAGACAAAACCAATTGTTTCTGACAAGGATATGGAGATCCTGCCTTGCATGCCAAAAAGTAAAATTGTCCTTACAGGAGACGTGGCATCAACCAACGTTTTCAGCATTCTTGTCAATAGTATTTAACAAGAGATTATCAAAAAGTAGTGAAATCTTTTCAAATCTTAGATGATGAAAACAGAATGTAAAAACCCTTAAAACTATAGGTAAGAGGAATTTGTTTATAATAATTATTACTGACTCATATTTGGGATATGTGGAGTACTAGTCAGCCAAGTTTTTTGTTTTAATGAAAAATTAATTAGAAAGATAAAAACTTGCCAAGTAAACCTACCAAGTTTTAGTTTTTTTAAGTTTTTTTTTTTTAATAATTTTGAATAATTTATAAAAAAAAAATTGTTTTATTAATTGTTACAATTTACTTTTATTGCTAGTTTTGTGACTACTCAATCTGAATAATTGGTTCTCTATTCTTTTAAATTGACTGTTCTTATAAACGAGTGTTTTTTTTTACTCGTGGGTAGGTGTAAAACCTTCAAAAAACTCTTACCTCCTCCTCCCGATTGCAACTAAGTTGAAACTTATCTAGCAATTTATTTTGAACGAATTTAATTAACGTGTTGCAGGTACTATCCGGTAATAGTTCCTGCTTATACCGCGATTTTAGAGCGGATTCTCGTTTAGTGCACCAGATCGGAAGGCTTAGTTCTTCGCAGGCGGCGTACTAAAATCGTCTCATCGACAATTTCGATTATAGTACTATTACAGTCTTATAATATCGGTTTTCTCTGATTTCGGGCAAAATTTTGTATTTCATCGCGAACCGTGGGAATCCCGGGATCTCTGTGGAGATCTTCGTTTCTAATATACTAAGGTGCGTTTACAAACGATCTTAGCTGTTTATTTTCAAATGTTTAATCGAATATGTATGAGTGTTTGTTTTCTTTTTACTTGGGATTATAGGTATGTACTAAAAGGCAAGTTAAGCATTCGTCGAAAAAAAAGTTTTGAGATATCAATCAAACATGACATTACGTTTACGATATTAGCGAAGACGAAAAAAGATAGTCTAAAAATTCTGTCCGTCTGTATGTCTGTCTGTCTATCTGTATGTTATGTATAAACACCTTCAGCCCGAATGGGTGGGCTGAATTTCTTCAAACTTGGTATATAGAGTTTTTTAGGTATTGTGCAGAGTAAATTGAAATATTTTTTTTAGCTCAAAAAATAAAGGTATCTTCCGTTATGTTACGCCTAATTTTTGTCGAAAAAGGCTGATTGACTTAGAAAATCAGTGCAGCTTTGTAGGTACAACCGACCATATGGTTAAAAAAAATGTAAGATATCTAAAAACAGTACTTTCCAGGGCCCCTGTTCTGCAACTCAGGCGTCAGCGATAACTTTTAAGATCATTAAAAACTGAAACGCTCCATTCCTCACATATCGCCTCATAGCAAAAATGTGTTTCTGCAAGTTGAGGCGATAACTTAAATACTTCATTTTGCTTGGCTGAAATTTTCCAATGTCATTTTGGCATCTCAAAAACAAAACAAAACAAACAATTTTTTTATCGTTTGATTTGTTATTTATTGTTTAATATTCTTAAAATTATGTGGTTTCGTACTTAATCTGCTTTTTAATATTGTTTGGAAATAAAAAAAAATATTTTTTCGACGAAAATCTAGCCACTCTAGCTTACCTTATTAATTTTTTTTTTGCTCCTAGCGATTGGATTAAGATTGCAAGGAACAAAAAATATTCAGCGTATGTAAACTGCGAAATAATTTGAATTTTTCAAAAACAAAAGGATCAAATAGGAAATCAGTCCGACATCCACGAAATTCAACAAGAAAATGGAAAGTTGGCGAAGAACTTGTAATTTTAGAATCTTCAGGAAATTAAAAGGGGTAGTTGTTGCAATGTCTTTTCACAACATTCATGTGCGATCCAGAATCTGTTACAGAAAACATTACTAAAATCTTCAATTTTTTGATTTGTATGTAACTCAGATTTGCCTCAGATATGCTTTAATTCTTAAATAAGCGTTTGCAAATTGCTGTGATCACCATTCAGAGTTGCTAGAAGTTCGTGCAATATCAGACAATCCAAATAGTATAGCTAAAGAAATTACATTCATGAAAGTGCCACCTTATCACAGTGGTAGAAATTCAGGCATGTGGCCTTGCATGCCCTCCAGTGATTGCGTTGCCATAATATTGTTTGGATCTTCTCACTTTCTATGAATTATTTAATTATTTGTTTGCAGAAGTTTTTTATACTGAGCGCAACTTAAATTCTTTATTTTCACACTTATGTTCTTTAGTTTCTAATTTTGAAGAAAACGCAAATAATAATTTAATATTATTTTTGTTTTTGTGGACTGTGTGGATTAAATTCTTTAGTTTCTCATTTGTTTACTGTACAATTTAAAATTTATTGTGAAATAAAAAACAATTTTGTATATCTCAAATTTACAATTAAATAGACAATGCCAACAAAAATACAGACAATAGCAATTAAATAATTATAATATAAAATTAAAAAATTTTGAAACGTTTCTTCAGGTACAACAAGTCTTACTTTGAGCAGATCCAATTTTGCTTCTTTTTATATTTTATCTCACTAGCTATTTCGCTACTGATAAATTTGTACCTTAAAATCGAAAAATTTAACGATTTGCAAAGATACAGAAAAACATTGTATCGTATTTTCCAGTATTTCAGTTCACTTTGTTTCAGTCGATGAAGTTAACGATTGTCAAACGATAGAGAAGCATAATTATACGATTAATTGATTTTAGTTCCAATTTTCACCGTCTCGACCATTTTTATCGATTCGAAAGTCGCAGAACAGGCGTACAAGACCGTTTTTTTTTTTTGCTTTCGACGATCTCATAAATGGCTCAACCGGTTTTTTCGAAATTTCACACATATATAGGTCTGGGTAGTCCAATTTATACTGTATACCAATATTTTTAATTAATATTTTTTATTATTAAAAGCATTTAAAAATAATTTAAAATTTATATTTTGAAAACTGTTCATTAATTTGTTTTCAAAAATTACAGTTATATGTATTTTTTGCTCAATACCTATGAATTGGCGTATTTGAATATTTTTTTTGAAAAATATTTCCAAAAATTTGTTTCTCAAAAATTAAAAATTTATCCAAGAAATAAAATGGCGTACTTATTTTTGAGTTCAAATTAGTTTAAGAATTTATTTCAGAATTTTTAATTATTTTTTCTTTAATTAACCCGATTTAGTTTTTTGTTTTTAAGTTTATATTATTAAATATTTTAGATTGTCATACTAATTTTTCTAAAAAAAAAAAATTTAAGAAATTTTGTATATATACAAATCAAAGTTAAAAACGACTTTAAGAATATATTTAGATTTGATAGAAATCTTTTGCATACGATGTGATCGAAAATAACAGCAAGTCGTGCAATATTATTTTTTAATATTTCAGAATTTGGTTGTAGGTAGTTTTGATAATACAGATTCTGGATAAAAAAGAGTAAATTGTAAAAACAACTATGTGAATTTTCAATTTAACAAAATAATAGCGAATAAAGTAAAAAAAAATACAAGTTACAAGGTTAAAATCACACTGTGTGCGATTCTTACAAAAATTACATATTAAAGCAACAAGACATGTTCTGAATTCAAATTCGAAATTGTTCAGGAATGTAACAGGATCTTGGTTAACTTTTGATATCTGACATATTTCATGAGTATTGCGATTGTTGATACAATTTGTGTGCTCTAAAAGATCCAGTTTTTTTTGTTTAGGAATATATATAAACGTTGTTGGTATTTTTTGCTTTATATCTCGTTGAAAAAGATGTTGGCATAAGCACAAAATAAAATAAATAAATTCACTCGATTAAGATCCTTGTATAATCCATTTTTAAATTTCTTTGTTTTTAAAAATTTGTGCAATTAACATTAAATTACAAAGCGAATATAAAACAGAGTAAAACATAATACGCCAATGAACGTTGTCATTGAAAGAAATGCTATTGGCATCATGCCAATGAAAGAAAACAAGAAAAAAAAACTAATAAATTTAGGTCAAAGTTTGTTTGAGCCATTTAATTTTGTGGCCAAAAGGCAAAGTTCATTTTCTTCTTCCGCTTTTATGTTCGTTTGCACAAATTGCATTCTCTAATGTAAGAACAATCTTATATGTGGCAACAAGAACATCCAATTGAAATACCCTAATATAGGTATATATGTACTTGTACGCCATTGTCATTAAAAGTAAATTGTTATTAGAAAAAGGATCTAATTTGACCTAACAAGTTGCCATTAAAATCGCAGCGTTTGACATCTTTTATGTTAAGAGCACAGCGTTAAAATTAGTTGAACTCTTTATTGGTGGTTCTATAGGCTAAGAAAGAACACTCTATGAAAAGTTATACCGCAAGGATATATAGGTACATTATATAAACACCTATATACCTACTGAACATTGAAATTTCACGTCGACATCGATGTTGGTTGGTACTGGAACTCGAGAACTCAACCTCTTCCACAATGAAGTAAAAGTTAATAAAAAAAAAAACACCAACCACCCCTGCTTGGTTATCATCATCACCATCGCATTCGCCAACTATACCATCAACAAAAACACAGCGCAGTCCAAGGGGTTGCACTTGCACTGCTTGTCGGCCAGACGCCTGCCACTGCCACCGCCACTCAGTCACGGTGCCTTGTGGTTGCATGCACAACTAAACGTGCAGGGGGTCAATTCCCGATCTGTGAAATTATGAAGTGATAAAAAAAATATCATTTCAGTTTTCACAGAGGTTTATCATTTTCCAACTTCACGCACACGCCTAATGCGATTCTAGAACTCATTGTGATAAAGTTTGTACTAAAAAGTACTAAATGATAAATTCTGTCATTTCTGATTAGATTTTTTGTTGGGAAAGGTAAATATTTCATTTCAGTTTCTAAATTTGCTTAAGAATAATGTCCGGAATAATAATTCGTTTAATAAATTAATAAAAGACGTCGTACTGAACAATTGTGGGTTTTATATTATATTCAATAGTATCTCTGTTTTGAGTAAGATTTATTATTTTTTCATGTGAGGATATTGAGGCTTTCCCTTCAAGATGGGCAGAATCTATTCGAAGTTACAACTAGGAGCACTTTATTGAACTTTATAGATTCCCAAAACATTTATGCATGGATTTAAAACGTGTATTGAGAGCATTATTGAAAAACACTCAACTTATAAGTGCGCTCCAAAGCCATTTAAATATGGTAATGTGCTCTGCATTTTTTTCCAATGGGTAGTTTCCAACGATCTGTCGCGGGAATGACACCGTCGCGTCGGCTGTTGTGAATCTGTTTAACAATTTGACAAAATGATTTAACAATTTCTTTATTTACTCGAATTAACACAAATATAACTTACTACCAACATAAATTTGTGTATAAATATAATTGTTGCTTAGTTGTCATGTGCCAAATCCTGTTTTTCTTCTTAATATTCGATTAGAAACATTTTCTTCACAAAACAATTGAATGTGATAAAAAAATTATCATATGAAAAATGTTTGGCGTTTAACTTCACTTTTTCACGAATCGAGAATCGAATTAGACGTGAAAGCGTGATAAAATTTATCACTTCACATCTTCACAGATCGGGAATTGACCCTCAGGATACCATAGCTTTCCAATTATTATTACTTTTCTATTTTCCTCACTTAGAAAACAGATCTACCTACACTACAGGTGTATTCATATATAAATGTGCATAGGTATATTTTTACTTTCGTGGCATCGTCGTTGGGCCGGTGAGCTCTGCTGTGCCTTTGTCGTATATAAATGCTTCCACAGGGTGGGATTTTATGTCATGGTACATCAAGTAAAAGTCTCAAATGAACGTCATTACTAAACAAAATAATTCTAGTCGGTTACGGTACATTTGTTTTAAACGTCAGAAGTAGGGTTACCAGATTTTTTTTCGGGACAAATTTAAAAATAAATTTTAAAATATGGATTTAAAATTTTTTTCATAGAACAAATTAAAAATGCATGACTAAATATTGAAATAAATACATTTTTATAAACGTTGCATTAGGGTGAGTCATATACAGCAGTGTTTTTTTGTTAAAGATATTTTACCAACTATTGGTGCAATTGTCTATAATGACGTTGTTCAACCTTGCAATATAGATTCCGGATGGGATATCTGAATTCATGTCTGTTACCTGGGAAAATCCGGGGCGTCTGGCAACGCTTATCAGAAGCATAATTACATGTCTAATATACCTTCAGTAAATTTTCAAAACTTTCGCAACATTACAGGATTTTAATAGTATATTTGCCTCCCAGTGAAGGCAAGAGTTTCTCAATTATATAGCTCACGCTTACGTTATTGTTTTTGTTTTATTAAAAAAATTCATAATAGTTATGGTTCAGTCTTCCATTAATATTTAGCGAAAGTCATATGCCATTCCACAGAAATAGAGTTTCAATGGATGTCATTTAGCAGGCAATATTGACACTACTTTTGAAGTCTCCAAATTGTTAAAAAATGTATTGACATAATACTATAATCCAGTGTGATCAACAAGCCTCTGCAAGCTGCAACCAGTTCGGAACTAATCGCGATCTTCCAATGTCAGAATAATTGGTCTTGGGTGGTAGAATAAAATGTTTTCACGTCTTCCATATTTACTCTAGCGTTACTACGTAATTGAGTCTTCACATCCAGTTACCTTCTATGCACCGTCTATGGAACTCATAGTAAAATTTTCATCATAATTCATTTTAAAAAACTTAAAAGAAGAAGTTGCCAGAGAAAGAAATTTGGAACTTTGTTGTCTCTTTAGCCAAAATAGCTGCATTAAACTCACCGCTGACTGAAGTGTTGGTGGATATTAATCTGTAGTTAGGTTTTTTCCCTCAAAATCCGTCTAGCCAAAAGCTAAAATAACACTATGCGCCGACGAATGGTTTCAGAACATATTTTTCGAGTTAAGCCTAACCAAATGCTCTTCAATTAGTAGAAAATCCGTCAGCTGAGCAGCTTTAAATGATTGGAGTTCCGATTACGATGTAGTCTTAAACGAAATCATTGGCTCACGTGCATAGCGTGTTTAGGTCGGATGATGCCGATTTTCTGCAGAAATAGTTTTTGCATAACATCAATATCGTCTGCGATTCTACTAAGATTATAAGTGGAGCTCCTTAGATTGGCCAATTTAACCATGACCTTAACCTTAACCTAACATTACTTTGGTAAACAGAAAAAAAAATCAATGTGGGCCCTTGAATTGGAAACGCCTAAATACGCCTCTGGCGTATGGCCTCTGTCAACAATGGCATCGCTAATATAACTTAGCGTGTTTGTCTGTGCCATCGCATTTGTCGGTGCGGCCGGCATGCAGCAGCACACTGTGTTGCACCAACTTACTGCTATTAAGTTAGTACATAATTGCATAATTTTATTGGGAATGACATGCAAAATTGCGAATATCCTTTTATGGGTTAATAAATACGCGACAGTTTTACACTGTTCAGTTCATGCTTCGTGGGTGCTGAGTTCAAGGTGCAACAAAAACTGTCTGCAGCAAAACGGTTGAAAGTTATACTTATGTAGATGATGCAACGCTAACAACGTAAAGAAACACACAACCCGCAGTCCTATAACTTAGTGAAAAATGGTTTTTGAAAAAGACCTCTGATGTCATTAGGAGTTAATTTAAGGGTCTTGAAAAAAAAATTCCTGTTCGTTCTGTATTTAGTTATGATAAGCATCTTTAATGAAACACATTAGCTATATCTTTATTGGAAAATTGTTATTATCGGATGCAGAGGTTGAAGGGATGTGGCATATAGTAAATAATCCATGAAAGATTTTAAACCAACATTGTGCAACCAAACTATCACGACTCTATGCATGCAGTGCAGATGCAACTTCATGGTTTTTGTCATAAACGCGTATATACGAGATATAACAAACGGTCGATAAAATCCAGAATTAGTTTGAGCGCAAAATGTGAGCTGCAACTATACCTAGATACATATATGCATATGTAAACGACGCTACTCGTACATTGAAAATATTTGTTTAGGGGGTAAAGGTAATGCTAGGGTAGATACTTGTTCTTGTACCTACGACAAGTATATGTTAAGGTTGCAGGTGAATCTTTTTTTTTAATGGCACAAGGTTAAAATAATATTTTGAGACCATAGTTCTAGGTATGACTTGTTTATTTTTCCTGGGTAATTGTTTCTTATGCATATTATGCAGAAAGTAAAATATAGCTACAGCCTTACCTGCAGTGTGCTTTGCATTAGAATGGTGCGTTATGAATGATTAATAAGAGGTTTTGGTTTGCAGCAGTATATTTATGCCTTACCTATGTACATACATACGTTTGGAGAAAATATGTAGATTTATACAGTTTTGTATTTTAATTAAGATAAATGTTTTTTTTTTTTACGTTAACAATATCTTTTGTGGTGTTTGTTAGTTGTTGGCTATTTTCTAGGCAGACTTGCATTTAATCATTTTAATATTGCCGTACGGTTGGTTCTTAGCTTAATATTCAAATTCACAAATAATTAGCTGTATAAGTTTTATTTTTAAAAAATATTCATTTTTGTTTATTGAAGCATCTGGCCACCCTATATTCGAGTATTTCTAATATAACTTGGTAGGTACCAGCAGAAAAAAAATACTGGTAAACACAATGTTGCTCCCTAGAACCAATGTATAGGTACTTCTCCGAAAGTTTTTGATGAATTCGACATCATTGTTTTTCCATCACTTTATGTTTTTTGAAACATTTATTTATTTATTTAATATTTTTTGTTTAAATATTTTCCGCAATTATTGGTGTAGTATTACTTAGAAATTTGTTCTTTATCCTGTATACAATTTTAGGCAGTTATACGAAACACGAAAAGAAAAAAAAAACGGTTCTATGACAGTTACCGCAAATAGACTTGGGTAGACTATACCAATATTAGTGTAAATAATTGTGTTCTTTTTTGTCAAAATAGTTAAAGCCGATTTCGACATAATTAAGATTTAAATCTTTTGCCACCAAAATTTGTATGACAGATAACGTTACTTTTATGGATTAAAAAAAAAAAAGATTAAAAAAATATTTGGGCAATCAGTTTATAAGCTTATGCAACAAGTCTTAAAAAAATCGCTAACGCTGTAGACTGACCAACAGTCAGAAAGCCGGTTTTGCCGGGTTTTAAAGCGCCAAATTATTTCATATGACCTACCATTTGTATTTATTTTATTTTTATTTATTAACTATATAGTGCCTGTAAGACCTAAGGTCTTTTAAATGCAACCTGAACTGCACGGCACTTGTTAGAAGGAATAGAGAGATAGGTAAGAATTTTTTATTGGCACAGTAGATTTGATAATTATGTCTTTATAACCCACGGGCGGCATCCAATTAAAAGGAGGTGTGGCAAAGAATGCTGCCTAGGGTGGGGATCAAACTCACACCTCTAGGTTAGCAGTCAAGCACTATATCCACTGGACCATTGCCACCCGCAAGTTAATATCAATGTTTTTATTTCTAAATTTCAAATTTTTTTTTCAAATTTTTAGTGATTTGCTTCTGATCTTTGTTCTGTCGCAAGAATAATTGTAAATAAAATGCACGATTGGATCGCACGTTGCTCTTATGTTCAATCACATGGTATGCAAAAGATTTTGATTCAGAATCTAAATATATTTTTAAAGTCGTTTTTTTCTTAATATTTATGTACAAAATATTTATATTCAAAAGGTCAGACAATTTTAAATAATTCATAACATAAACTTACAAACAAAATTTCAATCATCCACCCGTTCTCGAAATACAGTACACGCTCGATATAGTGAAGTGATAATAACCAGACATGTTCAGTATTTCGAGATTGCTCACTGGGAGAATTTTTATTAGTTTTTTAAAGCTAAATTTAATGAAAACTGTATACATTGAGTATTGTGAAGTATACACAATTTTTTTTATAATTATTAAGTGTAAATAAGCAATTTTACAAACATTAAATAAAATAGATAGGTAGAATGAGGCTTGACAAAAAGCATAAGCATTTAAATTTTCTTTGAAAAAATTTCATTAATAAAACATAAAAAAAAAACATTTCATATCATGTGAATAAAATAAAACTCATAAAAAAAACCACAAAAAAAATTGATGGAAATTAATATTTACTATCGAATACCAAAGTAAACATAAAATTTTGTACTCCTATAACAAAAACTTAAAATGTGGAAAAATAATTCGTCACCTGCCTTCGTCTTTTTAATTTTAAATTGTTTTGGACAGCTATTTCTTTTTTTTTTTAAGTTTTAAAACTAAAATGCCAAAATAATCTGCATTATTATATACCGCTCATTCAACGATCTTATCAATATAAATAACAGCATCCTTTGATGAAATAGGACATAGACACAAACGCATTTGAAGAGTTTATGGTTAAAACGACATGAAACTAAATGGGAAAATTCTGAGAAAATATCAGTGTTCACTATATCGAGATTTTTCTTGTTCACTATTTAGAGTACCTACCCTTTATAAAATTGTGTGTGTTCACTATATTGGATGGTTCACTCGAACGAGATTCGCTATATCGAGCGTCTACTGTATTGAATTTCAAAGATCCAAAAAAATATTTTACTAAAATGTTGGTATGCAGTATTAATTATAATTTGAAGGACCTCCTATATAAAAATTTTAATCGAAATCCGTCTAGCCGTTTGTGAAAAACTAGAAAATCGACAAAACAAAATTATTGGAGATAAATAATAAAATATGTAAAAAAAATGTTTAACCAAATTGAACACTATAGTTAGAAGTTCACACAAATTTTTTGTATTAATATCGTTAAAGCCGTTTTCGAGATAACTAAGATGGTAGAAAAAATTGTGTGATAAGTACCGTTATCTTTGGGTCTAAAAATCGATTCAAAAATCTATGGGAGGCAATCACCTAAAACATTTAAATATACCAATTTTGAAGAAAATCGTTTCAATCGTTTATAGGCTGTAGAGCGTTGTACATACAGATAGACAGGCATACGGAATTTCGGTACCCACTTTTTGGTGTTCTCTAATCAGCATTTGCCAAGCTTGATTTAAATCTCGACTTCAATTTTTTCCAAATGCAAAACTTGCCCTTTAGTATCTATATCGCAAGTTAAATAAGAAAATGTGCATTTTGGATTTGGAAAAAAAAGTTTTTTTTTGTACCGCTATTACACTAATTTTTTGGACTTTCGATTTTCTGGAGAAGGGTTGATTTGATTAAGTTTATTTTAAACAAAACGACTTGGGTGATCATCAGAATCCCTTGCTTTTTCTATTGATGCTGGTCCACTTTTTCATTTAAGTTCAAAACTTTATTATGTCTCCATCGAGTATTCAAAATTATTAAAATGATTTAAGAGTGCTTAAAAAGCAAGTATAACTACATATGTATGTAATAATACAAAAATTGAATATCTATAAAATTATTTTTTGTATGCACGTGCTCCCTGGAAGAGTTAATAAGACTGCATACTCAAATTTAAAAAAAAATTGGTTTTTCGATTTTTTACAAAATAAACACCTATTTACCTATACCTAATTTTTTTTTTAAATCGATTTTTCAAAAAACCCATAACTGAATTTTGTTAGAATTTAAATTTTACATCAAGGTACTTTAAAATGGCGTTTCAATTTTTTTTCTAAAAATGATTTTAGATTTGTATAGATAAAAAAATATATTTTTAATAAAACACGTCAACGATTTTTGATTTTTTTTGTTTTATTTTTGTCCATGAATTCAAATGGAAGCTTTATTTTCCTCAAACGATAACAAATAAGCATTCTATAAATATTTTATTTTGTGTATTAGCACTCGAATTTTGAATACCCCCCCCACACACTTATAACTTCATTACCATACAAAAATATCTTCGAAGCTCTTAAAATTTTCTCACTATATTTTTCCTGAGATACAAGACTGTGGTATGAACGAGGCAAAAAATAGAAAATTAGAAATTTTTCATTCAGGGGACGTGAAATCCATGCACACTTTCGCTACCTTTGTTTTTTTTTTTTAATTTAACTATATGCCTATAAGATCTAAGGGTTTTTTTTAAATGCAACCTGAATTGCACGGCACTAGTTAACAGGAGGGAGATGATAGGAAAGAATTTTTGTTGGCACAGTGGATTTGAGAACCAGGTATTGACTGTGTCATTTTAACCCATGGTCGACATCCAATTAAAATTGTAGGTATAGAAAATAATGCGCCTAGCGTGGGGATCGAACCCACACATCTAAGTTAGCAATCAAGCACTTTATCCACTGCGGCATTGACACCCACAAATTTTATTTTATCAAAATTTTAGGCAGTAATCATTAAATTTTAAAGTTTTTCGATATTACAGTGAAAGCTCCCATTGCGGACATCTCCCTTAGGCGGACAATCCCCTTGAGCGGACAAATTCTCTGGACCGTGGATCTTGCATTTAAATTCCATACATTGTATGATCCCTTAAGCGGACACTCTCTTACCCGGACGCTTACAGCCACATCAGTCACAATTTGATAAATTTAATTCTCTTAGCCGGAGAAAAACTTTTGCAGCTACACTTTCTTATAGCTTTTTTTACATGGTTTTCGAATGATAAAGCCAAATGAACTAACTTAACAAAGAAACCAACAAAACTGCGATGTAGTTAGTGTGGTCTTTGGTGTATGCGTACGGTGACCATATTTCTCTGAGCAAAACCCGGGACATAAATTTAAAAATTGAAAAACGTATTTGGTACAAAATCAACAAAATTCTCAAAAAAAAAAAATTAAAAAAACAGCACAAAATGCAAGACTTTCAATATTCAACATTTTTTTTACCAAGTCTTTGAAACATAAATATTAATAACACATTACGAACTCAATTTTTAGTACTTCGTACTTTTTTGCCTAACAATTTTCTTTCATGATTATTATCGTTTCCTATTAAATATTTTTTTAATTTCCTGACAGCAAAAATTATAGTTTAATTTAATTATTAACATGGCTGTGAGAGTTTCAACAGTCAGTTGTGTGTTTTCATTTGTCCAAATATTATTCATTATGCAAAGAACTTTTTCGGTTGGAGCATTTGAACCTGGCACACAGAGGCCTAACTCAACAATAATGGCGTTTTTATTTGGCAATCCGGAATTCTTCTCCGATCCGGGATACCAACTGAACACTTTAGTGTGATTCTGACGATTCTGAATTTTAATGAGATTGTATGTGTGAAAATAATTGAGTACGTGAGAATATTCAAATTCAAAAAAAATATTTGTTGCACAATTATGATACAAAAAATGACAATAGCCGAGTTTGACGTTCAAGTATATGAATGTGTGAGTGCTTGTGGTTCTGATTCTGACTTCAAATCCAGAAGCAAAATTCTCTTCTTTTCAGAAATAGAACTGTCATTTTCTCCCAAGTGAACGATTTCAGAAAAGTCCGGACGGCTTCCGGATTGCCAAATAAAAACGACATAAGTAAAAGATCTTTGAAGTTTATACTTTGTTTGCAAAAATGCTAAAAAATGTCTTTCCATTTCTCGGCCACAGTTATTTTGTTCTCTAACCATTATGTAATAATTTTGTGACGCAAAAATTCGTTAAGCAGGGTGGAATCATTGTGATGTGCTTTTTGTTTCTCAGCCGAGGTCTTGCTCGTCGGATAGCCAGGGTCGTAAATAAAGAGAACACGAAACTTCAAATGAAAGGTCTTCAAACCTTAATATCAAAATCTTTATTAAAAACAACTCATTAATTCACAACTTACAATATTTGGTTTGGGTAAATTCTGGTTATGCGGGTATTCTGGTTTAAAGTGGCAGTATTGATACTCCTTCAAATAAAGTGTATTTAAGTCTTGCTTAAGTAGTCCTTGGGGGTTGCTTCTGGATCTAGTGCTACCTCTGGGTATTCTGGTTTCTGGTTAGTTCCTGGTCAACTGCTTCTGGTATCGGCATGGGCTCTTAGCCCCCTGGTGACGGATCGGTAGGTACAATGCCCCTGGTGGCGATCAGCAGGTATAATGCCACTGGTGGCGGATCAGCAGGTATAATGCCCCTGGTGGCGATCAGCAGGTATAATGCCCCTGGTGGCGGATCAGCAGGTATAACGCCCCTGGTGGCAATCAGCAGGTATAAAGCCCCTGGTGGCGGATCAGCAGGTATTAATGCCCCTGGTGGCGATCAGCAGGTATAATGGCCCTGGTGGCGGATCAGCAGGTATAAGGCCCCTGGTGGCGATCAGCAGGTATAATGCCCCTGGTGGCGGATCAGCAGGTATTAATGCCCCTGGTGGCGATCAGCAGGTATAATGCCCCTGGTGGCGGATCAGCAGGTATAAGGCCCCTGGTGGCGATCAGCAGGTATAATGCCCCTGGTGGCGGATCAGCAGGTATAATACACCTGGTGGCGATCAGCAGGTATAAGGCCCCTGGTGGCGATCAGCAGGTATAATGCCCCTGGTGGCGGATCAGCAGGTAGAAGGCCCCTGGTGGCGATCAGCAGGTATAATGCCCCTGGTGGCGGATCAGCAGGTATAATGCCCCTGGTGGCGATCAGCAGGTATAATGCCCCTGGTGGCGGATCAGCAGGTATAACGCCCCTGGTGGCAATCAGCAGGTATAAAGCCCCTGGTGGCGGATCAGCAGGTATTAATGCCCCTGGTGGCGATCAGCAGGTATAATGCCCCTGGTGGCGGATCAGCAGGTATAAGGCCCCTGGTGGCGATCAGCAGGTAGAAGGCCCCTGGTGGCGGATCAGCAGGTATAAGGCCCCTGGTGGCGATCGGCAGGTATAATTCCCCTGGTGGCGGATCAGCAGGTATAAGGCCCCTGGTGGCGATCAGCAGGTATAATGCCCCTGGTGGCGGATCAGCAGGTATAATACACCTGGTGGCGATCAGCAGGTATAAGGCCCCTGGTGGCGATCAGCAGGTATAATGCCCCTGGTGGCGGATCAGCAGGTATAATGCCCCTGGTGGCGGATCAGCAGGTATTAATGCCCCTGGTGGCGATCAGCAGGTATAATGCCCCTGGTGGCGGATCAGGTATAAGGCCCCTGGTGGCGATCAGCAGGTATAATGCCCCTGGTGGCGGATCAGCAGGTATAATACACCTGGTGGCGCACAGCAGGCAAAAGCTCTGGTAGATCAGCAGGTACCGAAGCCCCTGGTGGCAATTACCTAACTTGCAACGAAACCCCTTACCACTGGTGGGGGGAAGTTCCGAGCAACAATGCTACAATTGACCTAATCGACCTACCTCGTCGGTGGTCAAAGCTAAATTGACTGAATGAATCAAATTTACCAATAACGCACGACTTCAAGTGTGGTCGAAGGGGTGCCTTTCGTCTTTCATCAAAGGTCCTCATGTAATGTTTTTAGTCAACACTGAATGTGAACTGTGAGGGTGACGAATGAAAATAACAATTATTGATTGTTTTCTGCTGACGTCACATGCTCTACCGATTGTGAATTGTATTGCTATTAAAGGCAATTTATGCTGAATATATCTTAGTGGGTGTCGGCAGAGTGGAATTATTTATTGCAATGAGGAAAAGTAGGTAGCATGTAACACTTCGTTACATCATTAATAGGTGTATCCCAGTGCTTTTGGTTGACAAAAGATAACGGGGATGGCCATGGCGCGATAGTTGTGTGTTTGCCTGTAAATCTCATGGTCACAGGTTCGATCCCTGCCGTAGTCTGTGTCTTCTTATTTTTCCATTAAAAACCAATTCTAAAAATAAATGTCATACAATGAGTTGCTGGTTTACTCATTACATGCTGTTTAGGCATAGAACTAACAACATGTGACTGAGTAAAACTAGTATACCGATAAAATATGACAAAGAATAAAAAAAATAATGCGAATTATAAGGGACATAGATAAATAAGACACGGCAATTTCTCCCCATTAGTTCAGTCGACATCCCTAGAGATAAAATCTGAGACAACAACCACCTACAGTCTCCGAATATTGCGCCACACATCTTTCCTATCATTCTTTCTCTTCCTTAACCTCACCCTCACCTTCCTTAACTTCACCACCAGGTAGGAAAAATGAATGTTTTGAAGAATAACTCAACTAAAAACTTCATATTATCTAAAAGATACATCCCAATGACTTAAGTATTCGTTACACGTTATGAAAAATTGATGAATATTTGCTTTACATTTCTTTTTGTCAATTCATTTTTGTTTGAATTATTCGTTGATAAATTTCTTTGCAATCAAAATACTATCAATTGTTTTAATAATACAGATTTTAATTTTAATTTAAGACATTTCATTGCTAGCGTAGCTTTGGACATGCAACTTTTTTGGGACTCTGGAAATAATATGCTCACATGTAAAATTGAGGCATCGGATTGAATAAAACGAAGAAAGAAGAACCTCAGATGAAGAGTTGTTAAACAAATTCTTTAAAATAAGAAAAATTCTTTTAAGTGATTATAAAGTTATATGTATTATTATCTCAATAGCTTGTTTTACAAATAGCCGACTAGTTTTTCTGTAACGAAGTAGTTTGAAGTATTTAGTCTGAAACTTTTCGCAAATTTCCTTAAATTTTTCAACATGAATAGCGTAGACTTAAAAAACAAATAGTTATTTAAATCGTGAGCAGCACAATTAACTAAAATAAGATCATTACCGGTAGTGGCTTAAAGTTTATCAAAAAATTTTGTTCTTGCCTTTTTTTGCTGACCCGATAAAATTACAGTTTATGTTGTAAGCACAAATTGACAATATTTTACCACAGTTTTGTCTATATATTTTTAAGTGATGTCCGATGTTTCCCTTGGAAGATTTTCACCCTCCAAAGTCTTGACAACGATACATAGTTGTGGTGAAAAATAACGAACCAAGAGCGGACAGTTTTGTACAGCGATGGTATTAACAATCCGAAAAAAACTGTCACAAAACTTGCTTTGCGCAGAGAAGTTTTAATTCCTTCGATATAATTTGGTTCAAGAACATTGAAATCAATAGCTTCACATTTTGTGCATGCACAGGAATATATTTGATTAAAACAGCTTTAAATAAGTTTCGATGGCAATCATTAGATTTGAATTTCAAGTGCATTCATTAATTATTGCAGTCTTCCTTGCAGGCCTTTGAAAATTAGGCGAATTAAAAAAGCATCGTACATTTTGCTTGAGGAGGCATCAACGTCAGATTCTTTGTTGTTTTTTTTTTTTTGGTTTTAAGTGCTGTTCAATATCATATCTTCCACCACTCCTTATGGAAAACGTATTTTAAACAGGTTGCGGTATTGGCTTTTTCATTGTTGTTTATGAAGAAAAATTCCCTTGGAAGATTATCGTTGAATTCCCATTTTCAATTTGAAGGCATTTCAAAAATTTATAAATTTATTGTAAATACATAATTCAAAGAAACAAATTGCATTTGTTTGTACAAGTAAACATTCACATTTGAAATTTATGTATTATGTTTTTTTTTGAAGATACAGTTTGAAGTTTGTGAAGATACAGTTTGAAAAGATATCTGATAGCTCAACGAGGGTGATAAACTAATGTGAATATGCTTTTATAGTTAATCCCACTGAACCATTTGTTAAGGCGGATTCGCACTTTGACATAAAAATATTATTAAACACGTAGTTAAATTGCTGTAAATAAAATTATTAAAATATAAATATATGGTAATATGGGACAAACCCGGGACAAAAAATTAAATACGGGGCAGTTGTACGTCCCTAGTTTTCTTAAAATTTACCCGGGACAGTCGAGCGGAATACGGTCTTGTCCCGAGAAATACGGGACGGATGGTCACCGTGATCGGATTTTATTTCGGCAGTGTGGTCTGTTGTCTGATGTTGTGTATCTTTTTCCTTGTATGTATCTTCATGTTATTTTGTAGTTTGCTTATGCATTTCATTGGCTGTTTTTAATAAAAATTTTCAGGGTGCCACCACAACTAGTTTAAAGGGAAAAATTGATGTGCATACATTTTGAAATAAATTATTGTCTTTCTTGTTTTTGTTATTAAGTGCAATTGGAGTATTACAATTTTTGTTACATTTTACCAATAAATATAATATTTACTTATATGCATAACTATTTTAAATTGGTTTTTCATTTTTTTCCACTTGGACTGACAACTCCCTTAGTTCCTCGGCCGTCGCTGTCCGCCTAAGGGAAATTTCACTGTACTCTATTGACTTAGAACTTTGCTTGCGTTTAGATATTTTTAACGGCTGACTTCTTACGAGTACCAACATACAAGTTTTTCATATAGGTAATAAAAGAACTTTGCACTTTTTTCAACATTCATGTTTTTGGTATGATTTCTTCTAAGTGAATATATAAGCTCAATTCTTGCTTAATTGCTTAGAGCTATCTCTGAACTGTTTGAAAAATTCAAACATAATTTCAAGTAAATCCCCTTAGGAATTACTTATACAGATGGACGCACAGAGTCAGAGAACGACAATTTATTTAAAGAGCTTGTTAATTCTGTTGAATGTGACATAGAATTAAGCTTATCTGATATAATCCAATAGCTTTCTCATCTACAGTACTTGCCAGAATTGTAATAGATAAGGTATTTCCCAATAAATTAACAGGTCCTTTATTTAAAGAGAAGACTTTCTACACATTAATGTACTTATGCATTCATGTATAATGTATGTAAATATGTTGTTGTTTCTAATTCATAAACGATGTTTCTAATTACTCTAGGTAAAATGTCGGCCAATTAATTATTTAATCATCATGAAAGCAATATAAATCAATCTTGGAAATGTTTAAAATCGAATCTAGGATATATATACAGTAGGTATGTATATCCTTTGGGTCATGTGATATTTTCCACGTGTAAATATATAACTATTTATATATAGAGACATACCTACCTTATTCAGTTTTATTATATAAATAAATTATGAACCTGTCCAGCTCAGAGCAAGGATAACAAACTACATACACGTAAGTATGTAGATACTATATAAATACAAATCCTATATAAATATTAAAGTACATAACGCAATTTACTGAAGTGTAAATTTCAATATAAATATTTTTGTATACAAACACACAGATACCCATACCCTTAGACTTATCATAGAAAGAAGGGTACATTGAATGTTCAATTCTGGTCGAGAAAACCGTACCAGACTTCCATGTTTCTTGTTCGTTCGTTTTCGTTAACCTATAAAGTATATCTAAGCTTAAAGCAGAATATTCCTGCAGGGCACATGAAATTCAAAATTAAGGTACACGTGCATAAAGCATTGTCCTATGGTGCAGACATCTGATTTCCAAGATTGTGTTTAGAAGAAGTGCGGAATCCTGGTGATTCCCTACAATAATATAGGTATAGCTGGTACCTTGCAACTAAATACACTAGGTAAGGATCTGTTGAGTATACTTCGGAAAAATCCATTTTATTTAAAGCTGTTCAATTATACAGACTACAAGGTCTTACAAATGTCAGATGGCTATATTCAAAAAATCAATCAAATCCAAGCTGTTTTTAAATAACAAATATTTTAATTTTTTTTAAATTGATATTGGTATACCTATACATTGGAAATGATAGCTTATGTAGATTTAAATAATGTATCCGCCAAATTACGGCCCTCACATTTGGAACATTGTCGTGGCAATTCTCTAAAGCGTTCATTAACTCTTTGAAGCGTTGATTCAGGAACTGGCAGCATATGGGTTCGAATGTTTCCTTTGAAGGGTTCCAGTTTCCAGAGTCATATAATGATCATTATCTGTACGCAATAGCAGATGAGGAATAACGCACGAAGGATTTGTTCTTACTGTACTATAAAGCAATGTAACTAACTTCAAGCACTGTATTTTTGTTTCAATCTAAATATTATTGGTATTTTTCCGTTTTCTGTTTTTGGAATTCTTTCATTGTCGAATAAGCAACTTGAATAAATTTGTAAAACTTAATCAAAAGTAGTCGCTGTATTTAATTTAAAGATAACAAAAAGGCTTATGATTTAACATTTTATGGTGACCCCGACGTGATCACAAGCAAACTATTTCTTTCTTATCACAATTATATAATGGGTTATCCATTTTGCGTTTCAAAAGTAAACGTACATAAAACACATATAAAACATTTTTTTGTCATGATATTTCTTTTTTATTATAAAGTTTGAACGTTGACATTATGTGTGAAAGACTACATCATTTAAATGACCACCACGCGAATTGTTGTAAGCATCAATTCTTTTGAGGTAATTTTCGACCACTTTTTGATACATATTGGGCGCTATCTCAGCCATAACTTGACGAATGATGGTTTTCAAGTGCTCAAGCGTTAAAGGCTTATCAGCATAAGCACGGTCTTTCGCGTAGCCAGACAAAAAAAGTCCGGCGGTGTCAAATTGCATGATCTTGCTGGCCAGTTGATATCGCCACGACGAGAAATTACGCGGCCAGGAAATGTCTCTTGCAATAAAGCCATATTCGTTCGAGTTGTGTGGCATGTGGCACCGTCTTGTTGAAACCATATATTCTCCAAGTCGTATTCTTCAATAGCAGGCAAAAAAAAAGTCGGTTATGATATGACAATAACGCTCCGAATTGATCGTGACAGTCGTTCCATCGTCGTTTTCGAAGAAGTAAGGTCCAATCACACATCCGGACCAAAGAGCGCCCCAAGCAGTGACTTTTTGTGGATGTAATGGCCTCTCTTCAATAACTTGAGGATTCTCAGAACCCCAAATACGACAACTTTGCTTATTAACATACCCACCGAGGAAGAAATGTGCTTCGTCGCTGAAGAAAATTTTGTTCGAAAATTCGCCGTCCACAGCCTGTTGTTCAAGCATCCATTCGGCGTATCTACGACGTTGTGAATGGTCACCTGGCTTCAGTTGTTGTGTGGGCTGGACTTTTTATGGATGTAGGCTTAGATCCAAATGCAAAATACGCCATAATGTGCCGTAAGAGAGTCCTAATTCCTGAGAACAACGAGGAATCGACACATTCGGGTCTTCGGCAACACTTTCACTTACAGCAGCGATATTTTCAGTGGAACGAGCGAAACGATGATGCACAGGCCTTATAATATCTGTAACCAATCCAGTATCTTCAAATTTCTTGACAATTTTGCCAATTGCTTGCGTAGTTAGACGATTATGTAAACCATAATCTAATCTTAAAGCACGATATGTGGCTGTGGCAAAATCACTATTTTTGTAGTAGGTTTTAACTTAGTTACAGACAGATATCGAATTCCAGCCTTATAATTTTGAAACCGCAAAATGGATAACCCTTTATTACCATTTTGGCTGTCATTTGTGATTAACCTCAAAATGGAATTTTTGGATGCCACTGGGATAGATATCACGCTGCCTCAAGTTTAGTTGCGAACTACAGCGTTGGACGATAGCTTTCATGCTTTCGAAAAGCTGCAGTCAGGGATAGAGGACTTAGATCCTACTGAAATTAAGTGTGAACAGGAAACTCGAGCTAAGTATGAGTAACTTTATTATTAAATCTATTCAGAGAACTAGAAGGCGCAACATTAGCTACTCGATCATTTTCTTCAAAAGATTAAGGACGATGATTGTCATTCATAAAATGAACACCACACTGTCAGTCTGTCGGAATGAACGGGTCTCTGGTAGAACTCGCTGGTGTTAATCGAACTTAAGTAGGTACGAAAGCTTAAAATATACAAAACTACTGGTTTGCCGACACACAGTGTGATGAAGTCCACACGCCAAAAGTAGATACTATATCCCTGATTTTGATGGAGCACTTATTCGCAAATATGTTCCTATCTAGCGGATGTGTTCAAGCAGCATTTCTAACAGCTGCTTAATGACTATCATATCAATAAAGTGAATGGAAAGAAAGAGAAATCTACGGCCAGGAGATAGATATAGACTTAGCTATAAGAAAGTTAAAGGCTCACAAGGCCACCGGTTGTTTGGAACACCGGCCGGAGCTCTTAAAAACATGAGCGATTATTAGATGATCGGTTCCATATGCCCCATTTCCAAAACACAAATACTATATCTTGCAAGAAATATCGAATCATAAATCGTTGCATACAAGCACACAGCATCCTATTTAGCATGATGTGTAAGGGACTTAAGCAGTTCTGCGCTAATTCAATCGTCAATTACACCAAATTGTCAAACTTAGACAAATTATGGGAAAGGCCAGCCAATTTCAAGTCAAGACTCACCATTTCTTCATAGACTTTAAAACTGCATATGTAAGCTTTCATTGTCAGGAGCTGTATATGGCAATATCCGAACTAGGGATTATGGAAATATGACCCAGTTTGGTTACGTGATACTAGGAACCACACGATGATGTAAAATTTGTAATAATAGTTCTACGAATCGGCAATTAGATACCTTAGCATGTGACTTCTTTAACACGGAAGTCACTATCTGTCACAAATTTGTCCAGCTGCTTCAGTATATGGACAATTATATCGGTCGCTTCTAATAAGAAGTTATAAATGCCTCTACGGCGATTTAAGTAAAGGACTTGGATTAAAGAAGGGCAACACTAAATACGTGCCATCAAACAAACAATTTTTTTTTCCACCGGCAAAAAGTCACTACTGAGCGCAGTGACTTGGAGGAAGTTAGGGAGTAATGCTCCTATCGTAAACGACTATAAGTGCACACGCTTTATAAAATGCTTATACACTACCAGAATATTTTTCTTTACGAAGCCGATTATTGATAGAAAAGATGGCTGACACTGAAAATTTGTCGATGGTCCTACCACCTGTGAGGAGGGGGAATTGAGAAGAAAATACAATCACGAGCTCTATGAGTTTTAAAAAATGTGAATGTAGTTCATAAGGTCACAATGCGTTGACTCTATTGGTTAGGACACATTGAGATCAATGACAACAATTTTCCAGAGATGAAAGTCTTCGAATTCCAAACCAGGTATTGACTGTCTCATTTTGACACATGGGCGGCATCCAATTAAAATTAAAGGTATAGAAAAGAAAGAGCCTAGCGTGGTGATCGAGCCCACACGTCCTAGTTAGCAATCAAGCACTTTATCCACTGCGCCATTGCCACCCATTTTTTCTTTGATTAAGTTTATATTATTAAATATTTAAGATTGTCATAACAATTTTTTTTAGAAAAAAATTTGTGAAATTTTGTATATATAAAAAATTACGTAAAAAACGACTTTAAGACTATATTTAGATTCTAAATAGAAACCTCTTGCAAACGATGTGTTTAAATATAAGAGAAAGTTCGTGCATTTTACAAGTTACATTCTCTTTTACAAGTTACATTCTCTCGCTATTCGCCGATGCCAAGCCGTTCGTTAGAGAGGCTTGCATCAGCAGCTAATTATCTTGTTGAAATATCTTAAAAACAGACAAACCACTTTGAAACTCCACAAGTCCAAACTATCCGAGTATACATGTGAACGAACCAGATAAGTTAGCTGCAAACTGTCAGGAAACCAACAAAAAAACTCATACCAAATGAAGCTTGCAGACATCTGTTCTTTACATTTCTTCTCCGATAGCTAGTTATTCCAACATTTTTGTGATAACTCTTCTTGAGACTTTCATGACAACTCAGCTGTGTTTTCATCATATGAGCTTTTGCTCGCGTTACAACCACAAAAAGTTATTTCTGATTGTTCAGAATAAATGAGTGAAAAGCTTTTAAAGCTTTTCAATGATATTTATCAAAGCTTTCATATAGCTTTCTTAAGCTTTGGGAAACAGGTTTGAGTCCAGCCTATGAGGCCTGCAAGCCAAAGCATTTAGACTAAAAGTCAACTCACCTAATCTTATCGTTACTGCCAATTTTTGATGAAATCACAAGACTAAAAGTAATCTGCACCAAGCACTTTTCGATAATATCTATCTTAAATTCTGTTTCAAGTCTAATAACATTCCGGTCTTCTTGGCTTGCTAATAACAATCCTAGGATATCTTCTATTAAAGAAAAAAAATCTTAAAGTCTTAAAAAAATACTTCTGGAGATATGTAAGGTATTCCAACCCACATTACATTCACAATGTCAGTCTTTCCATTTAAAAGGAAACACTATGCTTCCAGATTCAGATACGAAAAAAAAACACGATAACGGAAGGAAAGAAAACCATCTGCTAGAATCATGTCAAACACAAGTGAAAATGAGTAGAGAAATGGGAATCTTCGAATCGAACATATCAAAATATTGTCATTTCCACCTCTTTCTACTCTCAAGATGCTATGTTCGTTTTAATTTATATCTATAGCTACATTCTGGAAGAGAAAATGTACCTACTCCCCAGAACCATTGAAATCCCCAAAGACACAGCGACGACAATGTGTTCTTCAACTTAATATAGGAAATGTTGTTGAGTATTCACCTATCGCCTCAACTCCTCTCAATATACACACATACTTACAACCGAATTGTACGGTACCTCGAAAACTTTCTCACTCCATCCTTTTTGCCATTTCTATCAGCCATCAGCTTGTTAACGCCCAAATCCATAGAACTCCTAACTGATATTGCAGAAGTAAATTGAAATGAAATTGAACGCAAATAGATAGCAATAAATTAGAAGAATGAATTCAGAAAATAGTTGTCATCATCTACGTATGTACAAGTAGCTATGTGTATAAGCTTCCGGATATATACATATAATATCTAAATATATTCTGAGAGGTATGTTGTCACAAGCTGTGCCAAACTTATTTGCCAGAGACGAATTGATAGATAAGAGTCCTTTAACACTTTATTCGACAATTCAATTATAAATTTACATTGTAAACAGAATAGAGCACACATGCTCTTTTCTCGTGTTTCAGCTGTGAGATGGTTTGGTTGTCAAATTAAATGTTGCACATTATCTAATGTACTTATAGGCACCGTACATATACAGAACACTCGTAACATTTTTGTACGTTATGATGAAAAATACATTTTTAGGAGCTTTCACGAAATGTTGATTTAAATTTATTGCAATAACACATAGTTAATAACTTATATGGACGACGACATAATCATTACAAAACTTTGCAAATTATAAACATGAATTTAGCTATTTCGTCTTTAAGGGTTGGTAAGTAAACATTAAGAAGCCTTATCAAGTTCTATGTGCATAGGAAGGCACAAAAGATCTTAAGGTCGCAGTGCAATCACTTCATTCAAACTTTCTTAATTAAATATTTAACGTATACTCCCTCCCGACTTGAGACTAAATGTCTACCGACTCCTATAAATCTTAGAGCTATATTTGTATCTGCCTACCTTGGTCGACAAATCTAAGAAAAAAGGCCCAATTTTTTTTGCGTTTTTTCCTGAATATTTTTTTTTTATATTATTGTTGGGCTTTCTTTCAATTAAGAATAATCACACCAAAAATATAAATGTTAAAATAGTAGCCAAGTTCTTCTAGATAGATAGATAGATAGATATTTTATTATTGTTTCGAAAAGAAGAATTACATAGTTAACAATATTTTAAAGTCATTGTATAGCACAGAGATATGATAACAAGTTGTATCTTACTACTGAAAAATCAATATTAGGTTTCTGAAAAGCTTACGTTTTAATATTTATAAAATCGAAGAAAAAAGATTACTAAAACCTTCATTTGAGATTTGTTTATAATTACATATATCACAGGAAAAGCTTAAATCTAATAATAACTGAATATTTATTCAGAAGTAAATGAATAGGTACATAAATAAATAAATCAATAAAAATATAAATAAATGTGTATAAGAACAAAATAAAATATATAAATAAATTAACAAACAAGGAAATAAATACATAAATAAATTAATTAATAAATAAGTAAATAAATAAATAAATAAATAAATATATATATATATATAAGAAAAAATTAAATGTATAAATAAATAAATAAACAAACAAGCAAATAAATAAATAAATAAGTAAACAAGCAAGTAATAAAATAAATAAACAAACAAATAAGTAAATTATCATATGAGAGATACAGTAAATAAATATGTAAATATAGAGTAAATTATAAATAAATAAGTAAAACAAAATACACAAATAAATAAGTTAAACTATCAAAAGCAATAATCAAGAAAGGAAACATTAATGATACCTAGTATATATATTTTTGATATTACTATCATTTTTTTTTTGTTGCTTAATATATAATTTTTTTTTTTTAAATTAGGTTTTTTTTTTGTGTTAAATTAGGTTTCTTTAAGAGTGTTTTCACTTGATTCACATTTTCTAAAAAAAAAATTCATTGAGAACTTCAATTTTTCTGTGTATGCCAAGTTCTTCTATATACAAAATTTTTTGCGTAATAAGTCAGCCGTGAAAAGTAGTGAGATCTAAAAGTATGCCAAGTTCTAAGTTTATTAATGTCAAATATCAAATATTTTAAGTAGATCATTATGAAAGAACCTTAAAATTATCAGATAAATCTGTTATTTAATGATTACTGACTTAAATTGTGTTGGTTTACTTGGCAAATTTTCTTTTATTACGAGTATAACAAATTACTCAATTTTGAAATGCAAAAATTCTTTTTTATCAGGAAAGGTGGGTGGAATAAACGCCCAATGAATGCTTCATAAGGTAACGTAAGTTTTTAATAAAGCCTTTTGTATGCACTACAAGACCTACCCCTCACCAATTTTCATTAGTTATAAGTGATCTATTGATGATGTAATAATTGATGAAGTGGGTGGCTGAAACGCATGAAAAATTTCATAATTTCAACTTTTTCTTTGTAAACGGTGATTTTTTAAGAGCTTGGTTTTTGAAAATTCAAAAAAACACAGAAACTTGTAAAAAGTGAATAAAATTTTTATTTGGATCGATAAATCAATTTCTGCCATTTACTTTTTAAAAATAATTTCACTTAAATGTTGCCCGCGGCTACGCTTCAGGTGGTCCATTCTGAAGGTCCAATTTTGGCAAACTTTTTCACACATTTCGGCCGGAATCTCACCAAT
Source organism: Philhelius pedissequus (assembly GCA_910595825.1). Taxonomy (NCBI): domain Eukaryota; kingdom Metazoa; phylum Arthropoda; class Insecta; order Diptera; family Syrphidae; genus Philhelius; species Philhelius pedissequus. The sequence continues at coordinate 47,287,785 of OU343162.1, forward strand.
GACGTGTTGAATATTGGCTTCCAAGGCAGCAATCGTGTTTGGCTTGTCCCCATAGACAATAGACTTAACATAGCCCCACAAAAAATAGTCTAACGGGGTCAAATCACATGATCTTGGTGGCCAATTGACTGCGCCAAAACGTGAGATCAACTGCTCACCAAATTCGCCTCTCAATTGATTCATGGTTTCGCGTGCAGTGTGGCATGTGGCACCGTCCTGTTGGAACCACATGTCGACCGAGTTCAATTCTTGCATTTTCGGCAAAAAAAAATCTGTTATCATCGAACGGTACCTTTCTCCATTGACCGTAACCCTGCGGCCTTCATCGTCCTTGAAGAAGTACGGCCCAATGATGCCGCCTGCCCATAAACCGCACCAAACAGTGCATTTTTCGGGATGCATTGGTAGCTGCTGAATTGCCTCTGGCTGCTCTTCACTCCAAATACGGCAATTCTGCTTATTCACGTATCCATTTAGCCAAAAATGAGCCTCGTCGCTGAAGACGATTATGACGACCATAAAACGGACGTAGCTTGCGAAAAACATTTTTCACAGAGCACGAATTTTGATAATAAATTTCAATAATTTGCAAACGTTGTTCAGGCGTAAGTCTATTCATGATGAAATGGCAAACAATACTGAATCGAAATGTCAAATGTTCGTGGAATTTGTCATGTGTGATCTGTCAAAAATATAAACGTCAAAAACCAAGTAGCAAAAATCACCCTACCTGAAAGCTGACTGCTCTAACAAACATAATCCTGCCCCAATCGGAAGTGCTCTCAATATATTTAGTATTAATTCTGTGAAAATGGGTGTTTATCGCTCTACCAAATTTGATCATTCTACGACAATCAGAAGTGCTCCTCATAATTGATAGCATTTTTATTCAAATGGGCGTGTACCACGCCCCTGAACGTAAAATCTCAAATTTTAAAATGTTGCCTTTGCTTTTTTTTTATAATTTTGCACGCGCTCAAGGGATTATGAATTCACTTTATATGTTTTCAACACTGCGCGGGCATTCGGTGAAAGAAGAGAAAGAGAAGGATAGGAAAGATGTGTGGCGCGATGTTCTGAGACTAGAGCTGGTTGTTGTCTCAGATTTATCTCCAGGGGTGGCGACTGAACTAATGGAGAAAATTACTTTGTCTTATTTATTTATGTCTCTTATAATTCCCATTATTTTATTTATTTCGTTGTTATACTTTATGGCTATACTAGTTTACTCAATCACATGTTGTTAGTTTTATGCCTGAACAGCATGTACTGAGTAAATCAGCAACTCATTTTATGACAATTTTTAGAATTGGTTTTTAATGGAATATAAGAAGACATAGACAACGGCAGGAATAGAACCTGCGACCACGAGGGTGAGAGGCGAGCACACAACTATCGCGCCACGGCCACCCCCACTTAAAACCCTATCGCTGTACCAAATTTCATCGTTCCACGCCGGTAAGGAGTGCTCCAAATAATTTATATCGATTCTATGAAAATGGGTGAATACCACGCCCCTTGAATGCAAAATCTTGAATTTTCGATATTTTCATTTGTATACACCAAAAGACTCTACGATGTCGGGAAGTGCTCCACCATTTTGATGATCTGTCAGTGAGTGAGTGAGTTAGTCAGTCAGTCAGTTACGATTTTTTGCGAGTTTTGCAGTCTTATATCTCCGGAACCTGAAGAATTGAAATTCGGTGAGTTGTCTAAGCCTGGTGAGCTTAGCATACGCTGAGGGTTTGAAGTTTCTGACTTTATTGGTACTGAAGTTAGAGGGAGGTCGAAAATCGCCTGAGTTTGTTCCTGTAAAAGGGTGTAGTGCCAGAACTTGACTTCCGTGCCCTTCTATGAAAAAGGCCCAAAATAAATAATGAAAATGAAGAAAATGCCAGGAAAAAACAGTTTGGCTTTGTTTCGATCAGGAAAACACGCCAGAAAACTAAGTTTTATGTTTTTTCTCAAATTCAAAAGGAAAAACCGCCAGAAATTTCTTCGTTATTTGTTTTAATCGAAAGCCAGCGGATGCGCGTTTCCTAAAGCAAGTTTATTAAATTCCCGCTAAGGACATTTGGCGCAATATAGGATTTGGGGTGGGGTCGATTTTGGGTGCATTCAAAGTTTTTTGTGTAGCATTTATATTCTTTCTGAATTCGGCTTTATTTCACAATTAACATTCGCGCACAATAGGGTTGGCAACGAGACCGAGACTAGTCTCGGTCTCGGTCTCGTCAACGAGACGAGACTCCTTTAAAAGTACCGAAGACGAGACCGGGACGAGAGCGAGACGAGACCGTATTTTTGGTACCGAAATTCGACCAGAGTCTCGCTGGTCTCGGCGGTCTCGGTGGTTTGGTTTCGGTTTTCGCTATAAGAAAATTTTGTTTTTATTTCATTATTGTTTAGTATCTAATCATGTTCAATTTTTATAACTTGTGAATAAGTTTTTTTTGCGAAATATTATATGGGCGTTAACTTATCAAACCATGTATGTATGTACATAGTTATACAGAGATAGGCGCATTACGAAAATCCAGAGAAGAATACATACCATTTATGTATGCATGGCGTTGCTTCCTTTTGGGTGACATTTAGTAAAAAAATATTGTCAAAACGTCAAAATATAATTCGTTGCCTAGCTTTCAAGCCATGAGCTGTGAAAATCCAATGAAGGATGGTTCCGATTTAAATGGATTAAAAAACCTCTACAAAAGTCAAATTTTACCTCAGAAAATTAGAAATTTTTCGATTTAATTTATTGCTCCGGAAAAAGTTGATTTTAGACTTTTTGGGTGACATTTGGGAAAAAATAGTATCTAAATGTCAAGGTATAGTAATATGCATACCTGTCAAGTCATGAACTTTCAAAATCCATCGAACGATCGCGATTTAAGCGTATTAAAAGAACCTCACCCTCTATAAAATTTAAATTTTGCATCAAAAAAATGTTTGCTCCGGAAGAAGTTGATTTTAAGCCTCTTGCATGACATTTGGAAAAAAATATTATGAAGACGTCAACATATAGTTCGTTGGCTACCTGTCAAGCCATGAGCTGTCAAAATTCATTGAAGGATCGCTCCGATTTAAATGGATAAAAAGAACCTCTATAAAATTCAAATTTTATGCTCCGGAAGAATTTGATTTTAAGCCTTTTGGGTGACATTTGGAAAAAATATCATCAGAACATCAAAATATAGTTCGCTGCCTACCTGCCAAGCCATAAGCTGACAAAATCCATTGAAGGATGGCTCCGCTTTAAATAGATTAAAAAACTTCTGCAACATTAAAATTTTACCTGGCAAAAAAAAAAGTTTTTCCGATTTTATTTTTGGCTTCGAAAAAGGTGATTTAAGGTCTTTTGGGTGAAGTTTGAAAAAAAATATTTTAAGAACGTCAAAATATACAGCCCTATTCTGTTAAGCGTTCATGTGAATATTTGTATTCTGCTATCCGGCGGAAAAAATAAATTGTTTCAAAAAGTATATAAATTTCGATCAAAAATAAATTTTAACAATTAGATTCTATTAAAAATTAAACTTAAGAAAAATTAAAAAAAAAAATATTAGTAAAGCTTTGGACTCAAAAGATAGAAGACATTTGAAAATATCTTAATAGTAAGAAATTGAGTGAAATATTCACGTGAATCGAAAGATAGCAGAATAGAGCTGATAGTTCATTGCCTACCTGCCAAGCCATGAACTGTCAAATTCATTGGAGGATTGCTCAGATTAAAAAAACTGTACAAAATTCAAATTTTATCTTGGAAATACGGCTCTTCAAAGGTGTCTGATAACGTTACTTCACATCCTATTTTTTACGTTATCACACACCTTTGAAAACTAAATTCGCACAAAATGTAAGCCATTCGGAGCGCTTTCATACGCAACTAATAAAATTCAACTTAAAATCATAGTTTTCGATTTACACAAGTAAAACTTACTCGTTTCGAGTGAAGTCTATGGCCTTCGATTTTTTTGAGGTAAAATTTGAATTTTGTAGAGGCTTTTTTAATTCATTTAAATCGGAGACATCATTAAATGGTTTTTAACAGGTCGTGGCGTTTTGTCAAGTTAATTTATATTTTAAAAAATCGAGCGTTGTATGTAGGTACTCTTTTTTATAATATTTTATTTGTTTTTGCTATGAAATATATTAACTTACACAATTCCTCCAAAATGTTATTTCCACTTAACTCAAAAGACAAAACAGACTCACGAGTTTGTTTCATACATTTTCCCGCATTTTTCTTACCGACAAATTGCTGAGATACCACAACCATACTCTATATTTGCAATCCGAACAATGCGTCTTATCTTTATCTTACATCTTTTTACTACCAAAAAAACACGAAAGAAAACAAGACTAAGGATGATACCAAGACCGAGGCCGACACCGGGACGAGACCGCGCATTAAAATTTTCTCGAGAAAAAGGCGAGCCCAAGGCCGAGACGAGACTTGGTTAGGCGAGACCTGGACCGAAACCGAGACGAGACTGAAATTTTTCGATTTTGACGAGACCGAGACGAGATTAACAAAAGTCTCGCCTGGTCTCGTCTCGTTGCCAGCCCTACGCACAATCTGTTTATCTTTTAAGCCTAATTTCCAAATCCGTTTTGAATTTACGGCGGAAATACTGTTTTTCTAAACTTATTTCCAAACAAAATTAGGAAATATGCCAAACGTCTATATTTTTTGGCTCCCGGAAATTACGCCAGATTTTTTTTGGCCTTCTGGAATTTTTTCCAAAAAAAAAAATTGTTTTTCCCAAAATGGAAAAAAATTGCGGCTTGTGTGAAGCGTTTTTTGCAATCTTGAATTTGCAAACTGCAACCCCCCTGCTTGGCCCTATATAGGATTTGGTCTGGGTATAAGTTTGGGCACATGCAATTTTTTTTTTTGGATTTGAAGATTTCTCTTTAAAAAGTTCAAAAAAAAATTTGCATATACCCAAACTTGTATACCCACCCCAAATTCTATATTGGGCAAAGCAGGCGGATTGCAGACCCTTACGCGCCGAGCTTTTTAAAATTTATTGGTTCTTTTTAAAAATTTGCTGGCTTCATTTCAATTTTGCTTCAGGCTGTTTTTCCACACCAAATATTTCTGGCTTATCTTACAAATAAAATTCTGCTGTTTTTTTTCAATATTGAGCCAGAAAAAAGTTCTGGCGTTTTTCTTTAAAAAAAAAAGCCTGGCGCAATTTCCTCTGGCGTAATTTAAATTTCCAATTTTTGGATATTTTTCCTAAATTACTTCATTTTTTTTTTCAAATTTTCCTAAAATAATGTTTGACATTTTATTTCAAAATTATTACGCACATTTTTTTTTGGATTTTTTTCCAAAACGCTTTTGGGAGTAATTTCCTATGGCGCAATTTCATAGAGCCCTAATAATTAGACGACAATGATTGAACGTTCCTAACAAGCTTTAGAAAGAATCAACGTTGGTGGTTTCCACTAGGCCAAACACTGCTAGAAATTATTCGGAACTCAGAATTATAAGAAACCTAGTGAATTACCTAGGTTTTCTTGTCACTCTTAGGGATATTATTAGGTATAAAAATTGTGTGTCCCTGTTAAAGGGGTGCTTGACTTCATACATTAACTTCGCACGCTGATACGCTTGGCTTTCGCGATGACGATAAATAAGTCTCAAGGGTAGAGAATGACAATTTTTGGATTGGACTTGCAGAATCCGTGTTTCTCCCAAGGTCGGCTGTATGTTGCATATTGTTTTAACGAAAGACAGCTTAACGAGTAATATTGTTCATCCTTTAGTTTTTAATAAATGGAAAGCACTGATTGCTCCTAATTAGAATCCTTACCAATCACTTCCTTAACAATACCAATTTTAATATTTACTAATTGAACGCAATACAATAAAATGCTTTCAAGTTTATAATAGATTGTATTTGAATTTGTTAACTTAAATAAATGAATTGGTTATTTACTTACTTACTCATTATAAATCATATTACCAGGAAAACTGAAACATATTTTACTGAAAAGGTAAGGAAATTTTAGATCAAAATTCACAACCGCTACTTTGATCTTAAAGTTGGCTATGAAAAGAATACCACAAACACAAACTGGGGCACAATTCATCCCTATTTGCAGGACGCCTGGCGGGGCGTCATTAGAAAAAAGTGGTTGCTCCGTCAAATTCGGAAAACATCGTCCTTGAAGAACGTTTTTGGTTATAACTCGCAGTAGGCCACCAAACAAAGGTGCAATTTTGCAAAACTCCGTTCAACAAATTTATAATATAGATGATATTGACGATTGACGAAAAAAAAATGCTTTCTGTTTTGAACGAAGTTCTAAATATTGTGTATTCGTATATAAAATTCCATAAAAAAGTACGTTATTAATTATAACCTTGTAATTCAATAATAAATTCCATGCAAGGTGTAAAGTTCAAATAACCTATGGACTCCAACAAAACTGCGATTAGAGTTAGATCAATAATTCCTCTCGCCATATCCCTCACTAAAATTCGGGTTAGTTCACTTTTGCATGATACAATTTATAATAATGCTTTTTTAATTGCCCCTACCTAAAACTCTTTGTTCGAAATCCTCCATTATTCTAGCTTCCATAAAGAAAACAAAAAAATACCATAATTGAATACCAAAAACTAAATAGGTACCTACCCCAACAACCGAAAATTATGGAAATAGAATCAAGCTGAGATTAATTAACTCACCTCATTTTTGTGTTCCTCTATTATATCTAGCTACCGGCCAAGCTATAAATTTATACATTAACCACCGCCACCGTTACTACCAAAACTGCAAGCACGCAACGCAGATTTGTTTGGCAGCTAAACAAAAAGCTCACATCAGCGCCAGGATAAAAGCAACAGCAATTATAATAGATGCCGTAATTTACGAGGCCTTACTGTTATCGGTCGACAATAGCACGAAAACGTTGCCACATGCGATTTAATGAACTCAAAATTTTTGCACCAAAGCAACGATAGGTACAAACTGACGGAGAGGGTTTTGTGTACGGGATTTGTTTTTTTTTTTTTGAATAAATTTACGGACTGCGAAAAAAGGGTTTTCTGTGGTGGTGGTTTGCTGCAATTAATATTTGATCCAATTCACCCGAATAAAATGCATAAATTATACTTTCAGCGCCCACTTTGGCAGTGGAATTAAGGTATAAATTTGAAAACTGATAGTGTACTGACGCGATATAATAAATTTACAGCTTTGCCATCCTAAAATTTACACTTGAGAAAAAATATTGTTCGTTAATTTACAACAGAATTTAAAATTTTAGGAAAATGTTCAGTTATTTTGGTAAAGTTTATAATTTATTATGCAAGTCAACTAAATGAGGTACTATTCTTGTGAGAATTCTGGTGAAGATTAGAGAAACTAACAACAACTAGGACGGGTTGTTATTTTGAATAATTTTAAAATTGTAGAATCGATCACATTAACATAACATGACAAAATCAAAAAGGCACGAAGACAGACAATTCGGACCATTGTATTGGAAAACCATTATTTAGTAAAATAAAACAAAGGATAGGTCCTAAGTGGTTACCCTGTGGCATTATAGTTAAAGAAGGAATGTTTAACTAATTTGGAAAGCTCAAATGCCAGCCTGCAATTCAACACAAAATGTTCTGGCTCGTTTTTCTCAAAATCTTTTGACTATACAAAAAGTATCAAAACATTTATTTTTGTTTAGCTACTACCACATTTAAAAAAAACAAATAAATAATATCTACATTACCATCTAGTTCTATTATAGTCTTACCCATGTAGTAAATATATCATGCGAAAATAATATCTATTGTTGAATATCATGCGAGAAATATATCCTGGGAAAACTTTATCAACTGAAAAATATATCATGACAAAATCAATATCAGCCAAATATTATTTCATGAAAAAACAAAAACTATAATGCCAAGAATATATCATACGAATAAAATTTAGCATGAGTGAAATATGTCATCATAGTATCATATCAAATTTCATGAGAAAAATTATCAAGCGAAAATTATATCACACGAAAAAAACTTTGATGAAAAAAAATATCATACGAAACTTGTTTCACATGCTAAATTATTTCATGAGAGAATATTATCAATTGAAAACATTTGAAAGCAAAATACATCCAGCATGCAATATAGACAGACATGACAAAAATAATATACGATCAATATTTCGCATGAGTAGGTAATATAGGTACGATGAGGGTACATTATAGCGTGATAAATATATCATGTTTATATTGTACGATCGAAATTTTCGCATGAGAAATATATCATGCAAGGTTATTTTCACGTGAGAATATATCATGAATAGGATAATTATGAAGCGAGAAATATATGATGCACGAATTTTTAAACGTGAGAAACTTATCATGAGCCAATTATCATCATGCGAGGAATATGTATATCATGATAAATAATATGACGCGAGAAATATATTATAAGATCAATATTTCGCAAGAAATATACCTTCAGTGTACATTATCGTGTGACAAATATATCATGTATACACTGTATTATCAAAATTTCGCATGCGAAATCTATAATGCGAAGATATTGTCATGTGACAATAAAAATTCTCATGCGAGAATATTTGCACGTTAGATACATATCCTGAGCCAAAATTATCTACGGAGAAATATATCATGCGAAGAGTATATCATGCTAACCAAATATGACGCAAAAAATATATTGTGCGATTAAAATATGACATGTGACATATATCATGAGAATTCATTATCGCGTTTCATATATATCACACACCTTTCGACCGAAATTTTGAATGCGAAATATATATCATGCATGGATAGTATCACAGTAGAATTATATCATGTGTGATATTTATGAAGCGCGAAATATACGAGTATCATGAAAAATAACTATTACTTGAGGAAAATATCGTGCGAATACACAAATCGGAATTGAAATATATGATGAGGGATTGTTATCAAATGATAATTATATCATGAGCGAATATGGTCAAGCTATTAATATACCATGCGAGAAATATATTATACAAAACACATTTAGGAAAATATATATAATATCATAATGAAACCATTATCATCCTAGAAATAATATTAGGTGAGCAAACCATGATGTGAAAACTATAGCACACACAAATGTATCACATTCGAAATATGTTTATCATGAGAGAATAATATAAAACGAATATTATATCACGCGAGAAAAATCTTCAATAATTGTGATTCTAATTATTGTTTGTCAAGAGCATTGAACTGAACATTATTATGTGAATGATACCTACGATTTTAGTAACGGCTGAACCAGTTGTTTTGCAGCACTATTATTCACTCGATCCAAACTGAAACTAGTTCTTAATAACTGGATCTCAAGTTCAAAATGACAGAAATATGTTTATATAATTTCTGATGATTGACGTTAGGCGGAATATTATTTTTTTTTTAAACTGTGATTTAACCTGGAAATACCCATTACCCCAAAGAACAAAATTCGAGAACGGAACAGAATATATAAATTAATTAATTTCCCAAACGGAGAGCTAAATTGTGTTGAAGGTATTAATTAATATATTTATTAAATTCTTTTTCTTTTTTTGTGTCGCACATAATTTTGCTAAACGCACCACTCCCTGTTGTGATTAAAATGCCGCTGATGAAATGCTATTTATATGGCGACGTGGCGACAATGTTCCTTGAAATAATTAATGATACGGAATTATGATCGAGTGACAGATAGGTAGGTATAGCTCTATAGCTAGTTTTCGTAAATAGGCAGGGTATTGGTGCACGAGCTGTAAGTCCTATACTACATATTAGCGGAAGGATGGTTTATGGTTCAATGGGTTCAGCATTATACTGTCATGGCCTTCGCACCTAATTCTAATTAGCTATCGTGTTAACTATAATTTTGTATTATGTTTAATAGTTTTCCACCGTGTCGTCGAGGACGGCGCACGGGGCGACCATTTCGTTCAGACCCGTTTTTTTGTTTTCATCGGCAGGATACCTACGCAATTACATATAATGAAAGGCGTGTCTGAGATAAGTTTAATTATAACGTGCATACATACCTCTAGGTAGACGGGAGAGATAGGTCTAACAAAAATTATAGTAATAGGTATAGGTAGGTGTGATGTCTGATGTGCGTAAGTGTTAGTTCTATTTTATTGATGAAGGATATGCCAGCACCTAGATAGGTATACCTACCTATATAATATGATTTTAATTAATTAGTTTATGCACTGAAAAAAAATTATTATATTTGATTTTTTTAACCTTCTTTTAAATTTTAAGTTGAAAGAATATATTTTATTTTATTGACAATGCAGTTTAAAATAACTTCAACGTAGTATTTTTAATAAAAATATATTAACTTGTATGTTGTGCTCAACGCAGTTTGAAAATAATACATAATAATATTTTTCCAATACTACTTTTAAAAAGCCCCTCACGTACTTTCAACATGTTGCAAAGTTAAATCTACAATTTGCAACGTTACTTCCAAGCGATATACTTGACAGCCGAAATGTTGTGTATTTACATACGTAGGTACTTACATGGATGTTTTCAAAGTTGAACTTAGATAATGAACTGAAAGTTGAGTTTATTTTGGTCCGCAGGTTTAACAGGTCATTCAATTTCCGGAAATTAGTTATTTGATTTAGCAGCCGACCAACGGGCAATATTTAGCACTGTTAAGGGAGAACAACTGTTATAAAATTGTGATAATTTTTTTTATAATTGTTTTTATTGTCAACTTAATAGAAAATAATTACTAAATTTTCTTAACAATTCCTTTAATTTTCTTGTTAAAAATTTAAACCTACGACAATTAGCTTAAAAGCCATCTGTCGCAGTTTAAACTGCCATAACAGTCCACAAATTATACAACCAATTGTTTTTTTTTGGAAAAGTGCCATATTGTATATTTAACTACTAGGAGTCATTGTCACACTGTAGAATTAGTCGTGTTCAGATATATGATAAAAAGTGTTGCCGTGTTCTGTACCTAAATGCAGATTAGAGTGCGTATACACAGAGGAAACAAAATTGCTTTTACCTGCTTGTCTTTTTTTAATGAAAATTAACTTTTTGTGATATCATGTACACACACACGTATATAAGTTATTGCATTGGAGAACAAATCGAACTCGAAATTATAATAAAACTCGACTGCCTGTCTGTATACGTCGATATAGATCCAAAATGGCTGAATTGATTTTCTTCAGCATTGGTACTTAAGCATCTAATACGATTGCCACGAATTTGTTTTTTAAATCTCTTTTTTAGCGCCTGCCATAAAATTTTATAGATCAATAAAGGTAAATGTTAATTAGATATATCTCGAAACGGCTCTAACGATTTCAATAAAAATAAAATCTGTACATTTATATATATTATATATACATTTGGTCTAAAATAACGCGGTACATGCGATGTAATATTTTTGAAGTGAAAACTTCTATAGGCACGTTGTGCATTCTTCGGTACGGGTAAAAAGTATAGATTCATAAGATGATGAAATCGCCATGCTAAGGATGTGTGATATTCATCCAAGTTAATGAAATATCGATGTTAAAATCTATCATTCAAAACATCGATATCAATGTGGTTTAAAGAGGTCGATGCTTCTTCAACTCTTCACTGCCTACCAGGGCTGCCGAAGTGAGTACTAAGGGTGGATTCGTACTCCCCTGCTTTCACCTTGGGAACGTGAATGATGCTCAAAAGTTTCCCTCGGAATTTATTGGTATCGGTAATAAGCTTTCCCAGGGAACTTCGCTGCTATTCATTCATACAATTTTTTCTTCAAGGGAAATTTATTTCGTGGGAGATCGCAGGAAAAATTTCGAGGGAATTAAATATTCTGTGGAAACGAAATTCCCTGGGAGATTCCCAAAAGGATCCAGTCTAAAGTTATTCTAAGTGCTCTAAAATTATTTCTGTTAGCATACAAAATAGAAAAACTACTAATATTTGTTTGCCAAAATATGCGGAAAATTTATTACCAGACATGAGTCCATTTCAGTCAGTTTCGTTTGCAAAAATCCTTTTGGTGAACCAATGTTTAGTTTAATTTACACACCTAACAGGAGTGCCAATGCTGAGCGCATTTTTTCCCCGTTGTGTTTAATAAAACAAAACATAGAACCTGTTTAAGCATTACCTCAGTAAATGCAATTTTATTGAATCAAATTTCTTTTTCAAAATGTATATGTATCACAATAAGTGTTGTACAATAAGTATCCAGCAAAGGAGGACTTGTGTATAACTATAACAAATAATTTACAAAAAAGTCTGATATTGCGGATTTCGTAACAATAAAATCTGATTTTTTCACAGTAATTAACTTAATTCTTCGATTTAGTTCGTTTTACTTATTAATACTTTTGTTTTCAGTGGATTCTTTTATTTCACATTTAAGTGATAAATAAAATGGGTTGAAGTACCAATTTCACAAATATATTAATAAAGTTAAACGTGTTGGTAATAACAATGGTCTATGCTTTTTTTTCGTACTGCCGATGAACACGAAATACTCCCCACTAATCCTCTGAAATATTTCCATTCAAATTTTCAAAACGGCAACGCTGCTGCCTACTCATCAGGTGATCTATTTCAAGCAATGAGAAAATAAGCAACAAAATTACGATAAAACATAGAAAACAAACAAGTATAGCTTGAAACGAATTATTCGGCCCACGCAGAGAGAGGATTCAAGAGAACAAAAATTGTGCGCAAAAGATAATGAGTACAATGCCAGAGACTTAATACTATTTTGAAAACTGCACAATAAACCAATATCATATCTCATGTAAGTAAAGTCCATCTCTGGAAGGTGATTGTTTTTATGTGTACCTATCTTTCAAAATTATTGTGTTGTGGAAAGAAATTTGAAGAGAGGAGTGCAGTGGAATGGCCAAGTGAATTGGTTCGTTCAAGCTATATATCGATAGCGGTAGATAAGTATGACGTAGGTATATAAAGTGTTCAGTGCAGTTTGTAGTATGTGTGTATAAGTAAAAGTTAAATTCCCCGATTCCGTAGTTAAATGTGCGCAGGCAAACGTAAAGGTATTGTGCATTGTTTGTATTTTGATTAAATTACTTAAAATTGTCGATTCAAGAATTACTGTGCAGTATAAAAGTAAGTATTTAATAATATGATATTTTTTCTCATTTTGGAAAAAAAATTAAAACAGCATATTTTTTTAAAAATATGTCTAATAATTGAGTTAATATTTCCGTCCGAAAATTAAATATTATTTAATAATTATTTATTTATTTGTGTTGTTTTATATTATTTTCTTATATTTGTATATTGCATTTTCAGATATTTAATTATTCGATTAAAGCACAAGAATCAATCAATGTCGGAATCAATAGGGGAACTTGAAAAAAAAGAAAATTACAAAATCAGATTAGTTGTAAGCGATATAGAGATGAAGAACATTTAAATTTTTGACATAACGTGTAATTTTAATATGAAAAACTGCTGTTATTTCATAATTTAATGTTTTCACTTCTATCGGCAGTCATAAAGACTGCTCCGGTTTTTTTTGTTTGTTTTTATTTTCGATTTCTCATTAACAGCTTAACGGATTTTGATCAATATTTTTTGGCGCTTGAATTATTGTTCCCCACTGGCACGTGGTACGTACTTTTTACAATTATTGAATAAACTGTGGCTGATGATGAAATTCAGCATGAAACACAGGCCTTTCCGCTAAGCGGAGCTGAATGCTTTTTCAATAAAAAAGCATGTAGATGACTAGTGATTTAATTTTTGTTGTGTGGGCAATATTTGTGTCCACCTGTAGCTTTAACAATGCATCGAAAGTAGAATTGGAGGCTTTGAGAACAGATTTGTTATGGTGCATTGTTCCAATATAAGACCATAGTGAATGAACCAAATTTTTTAAGTCTCTACGTTTCTAGAAGTTTGCTGAGAATCGAGAGCATTAAATGTTGGTGAAATTACTTACAAAATTTGCTATTTTATTGGGAGTTTTCTAATGATGAAACTAAATATTATATCGGGTGGTATGTATTGAAATTGCTTTCAAAGAAGTCCGAAAATGCAGTCGATTTTTCAAAACATCGGGGGAAAGCATTATTATTTTGCCAGATGGCCAATTATGAGATTTCTGACCTATGATTTGGTGAATTTACTTGAAAGTGTCAGTTTATCCAGGGAGGAAAATCTAATTTGTCTGCTAAGTCAATTAGACTTATCTGAAAGAATTGTGTTACTTGCGGAGCAATGTGTTAAATGAAAAAAAAATATATGACTGGACGGCATGTATGAATAGGTTTCATCCATATATGTAAGAAGTAAGAATTAATAAAACTGTATTAATTGATTTTTTAATAAAAAACTCATTGACTTTAGCGCAGGACAATTCTAAGTTAATTAAGGGATATGAATGATCCGTTTGTCATCTTGTTATCTATCGGCCTATATTTGCCGACTTTTAGTGAAGATCGACAATCCATTCGTTTTCGTTTCGATTTCCACAAGAAAACTTACAACATAAAGCATGAAAAGGTGTTACTTCTTAAAGTGCAAACATTCTTCCAGAAAATGTATATCTTGTAGCAGCAATGTTGAGAAAGGAACATTTTTTTTAACCACGATTAGAAATCTCTATAAATTTTTAATTATTTCAGCTTTCCAAATAAACCCAAACTAAAATCTCATGATTTCAACGTACACAAAATTGTCTAAAATCGAATGTGTTATCTTTCCTGCAATACTTTGCTCCGCAACACGGCCCTAGATCAACACCCAAGCCCGAGTACATAAATCTGAAGGTACAATATGTAATATCTCCATCACAATCGGAAGATAAAACATCCGAAGGAATTTCAAGAAAATCGAGGAAAATCCAACAAAATTTAATTAATTTGTGTTTTTCATAGTCGAATCTTATTTTTTTTAATTCTATAATAATATGTATATTAATAAACTCTAAAAAACTGCATACCAAAATTTCAGAAAAAAAATGGTTTTGGCTCCGAAAGTTCTTCTTGAGGATCCCGGCGATCTGCTCAGTTTATCTACAAGCTATAACACCGATTTTAATTATTACTTGATTGAAACTGATTATATTCTTATCAAATAAATTATTATTGCAATGTTTTTAAACAAATTTTAGGAAATTCATCACTTTTGAAATTGTGACCGCCTCATTAGAAACCTCACAAAAAATTGTGACCTGTATGTATCACAACGGCAGAATAGGGCTGTAAAATATTGTGGCTGTTTCGAGTTTTTCATAAAAATGGCCAACCGTTTTTTTTTACTATTTTTTCAAATACTTAATATTATTACTGGTGTTATATATATGTATATTACTTGTTACGTTTTACTTTGTTTTTATAAAGCTTTGTTAATATTTACATTTTATTTCTAATCAAAATTATAATTATTAGCCGAGTTCTCGTGAATAGCAAGTACAGCAAAGTAAAACATTTTCACGAAAACGATACACACTCCATTTTCACATCTGTGTTTTTTTTTTCTGTCAAAAAACATACACAATACAAGGAGAAAAAGAAATACAAACATACTTTTCTAAAAAAAATCACTTCAATGCCCTCTATGATTGAATAGACTTACTAATTATTGGAACTCAATAGGGTTTTATGAGTTCTTCTTTATTCACGGTTGTTAAAATAAGACATCCCACTCCTGAAGTTGTACCAAGATTAGTGTTTCAAAATAAATAAATAGATGTTTTCAGTTTGAAAAACTTATCTTGGTACACTGTCGAAATTTATTATAATATCAACTAGCTATAATTACTGTTTCAGGAGCTCATTCCTTTCGTTTCTGATATCAGTACTCAGGATTCAGTAATTATGGTGAATTAATATCATCCCTTATTTATATTAAGACCTAAATGTCCCTTTAAAAAAAATGTTTAAATCAATCCATGATTTGCATTTCCTTTTCTCTGAGTGTCAGGATAAAAATGGCTTAATATTGATATTGTATAATCATATGGTGATGGTGTATTATAATTTTTGCATATATGTATATGTATATTCGTGAAAAGTATGCATCCTCTACATCCCCTACATCCCCTACTTAATAACATAAGTAAGAAAATTTTTATTATTTTTTTTTACCTCGTAAAATAATTATTTTCTCGTTTGTATGCTTTGTTAATACAATAAATGAGTTTTTAATTTTAGAGAATTTAATCTATTATTAAATGAGGTATAACATCGTTTTAATTGATATTAATTTATGTTTTTTGTTTTGCCATTTCAGGAAGCAAACATCAATTTGATAATTAAAGGTGAGTTTTTCAATGTATTATTTAAAAAGATGTATAAGTTTATGTAAATATTTTTTCATATATAGTTTGGCGCAGCATTAATTGAATAAATTATAATGAGATTTGTTTGTAAGCCAAAACTAGTTTTCTTTAAATAAATTATGTAATTTGATAACTTTTTTTACAATGTATAGAATTCGAATTTTCTAATTTTAATCATGTAAATTAAGAGGGAATAATTGTCTACTTACATACATAAATCGAATCTCACCATAGCACATAAATAAGTACCAAGAAAATCTATGTAAGTAGAATTACTAAAATTATATATAATTTTTGTGACCTTTTATCGTTAAAGATATATATGTAAGTTTTTGTGGGCTGTAGGTCAATAAATTAAAGTATTTAGTGTGCAACGTTTCAAGGAATTTAAGTAGATGCAAGAAAATTACACATTATACACAAAAATCTCGAGCAACAAAATTGGCAGACAGGAGAAAACGTCCATTACTATACACAATCACATATACTTATACTCTACGTAAGTAGTTTAGTTATAGCCAAATAGAATAGCAATACAAAATAATTAGTTACTAAGGTTTAAATAAATGGATGAAAAACAATACAATAATTGCTTAGATTGCTTTGTTCTATAGTTTGAGCAAAAAAATAAAAAAACGACGTAATTTTAAATCTTGGACAAATAGACGTTTATACACATCAAAACATAAAAAGGATATTTCCCCACAACAGAGTAAAGATACATTTTCTCTAACGACACCTTGAACGGGAGACCCCTTCGAAGTCTGTCAATACAAATATATTGTATTTTTAATGTCCGCTATTCGAAAAAGTTATATAGAAGAGCTATGCTTCTATAGCCATTCTCTTTTTCTAAAAAAATGACTCGAATCTCGGTACAATTCAGGGAAATATTATACAAAAATATGTTCTCGAAGAATAACTATGCTTACATCTAAAATATTTACATAACATCTCTCCTGATGACCTAGGAAAAAATTGTATTAATTTTATTAGTGCAGGTCTTGTTTGCCCTATATTTTTCAAAAACCTGGCACCTTGACCAGAAAACTATATTCGTTGTTCTCCCAAATGTCATTTTCACTGAACTAAGGATTTATTTTAATTTTGAAGAATTCTGTTCCTGGTTCTAGGTATATATGTGAAAAAATAAAAATATAATTCCCAAAATTATATATAACCAGGTATACATTAATAGAAATGTGCTCGGAGCAAAAATGTTCGTTTTCTCTAAATTCAACCAAATACCAAACAAAAAGGTAATATAGAACCTAATCTAGAAAACACAAAAAAAAACTTCACTCACTTTTGAAAAAATATAAGTTCATTTGTGCTTCCCATTGAACTAATAAGATTCAATATTAAATATTATTTCGTTTTACCAGTAGTACTAGTATTAGTTATATCTTTATTTTAATGTGATATACTATTGAATTTATTGTTTCTTTTATGATCAAAAAAAGTTAAATAATATGAAACTATTAGAATAATATTTAGAATCTAATACTATTAAAAAAAGTTTTTATTATTCAATAGTGTTTGTTTTTTAATAATAGTACCCATCTTGTTAAATTTATATAAAATACTATTAACCTAATGGTACGCCTAATTGAATTTATATTATTTTAATAAGATTTACTATTAAACCGAAGTTTTTTAATGGTATCGCTACTATTAATAATCAATGGTATTTTTCAATGGGACAATAGTAATCTATAAAAATTACTAATAGCTTTTTACTATTGAACCAATAGTTTTTATAATTGTACCAATAGTTTTTTTTTGGAAATATGGAATTTTCAAAAATTAATTGATTTTATTAAATCAAAAGACATATTTCTAAAAATATGAATATTCCATATTATTTATACTTATATGGATATCACTTGCATTCAAAAATAATTTGAAGCGATTCAGCCAATAATGAGAAAGTGAATATAAAAAGTGGTACTATGGAAATAGTATCGTTAATAAGATAGCAAAATTATATAATTTTTTATTCAAAGGACTAATTTAAGAACACACACATTTTGTTCATAATTTTTGGAGACGGTTTTTGAGAAAACTATTTTATAACATTTAAATGGTAGCCAGTGCTGGTTTTTGGTTTAGCAAAAAGTTTTATTTCAATTATTCAAGAAAATGTCAAGAAACTACTAAATACAAATTTAAAAAAAATTGATTAAGTCGTTTCGAAATTCAGTAGAAGACCAGTAAAACAAAACTGATATATTGTTTGAGGTCATTCACTATATCGCGTCGTTTTGTAAAAATTTTGCATAAAAATATTTTTTTTGGCGTATTTATTAACGGTACTTCCCATACAACCACTTTTCATATTTTCGACTTTCTCAACATTGGATGAACCGATTAAATTTTTTTTTATAAAATTTTTAAAATTCTTAATAAAACTGAAAACTATAATTTTCCTATGTAACTCTTTCTTGAATCATTCATTCGACAATTCATTATACTAAGAATCTTAAAACTTAACTACACCTAACTAACTAAACCTCAATGGTAAGCTACATTAAAGTACAAGTTCGTACGATCCAGTCGTGCATTTTATTTTTCATTAAACATGTATTTTTAGAACAGCAAGTCGAAATTTTGGTCGGTTGTGTCTTGCATTCTCAAATGCATCATAATCATTTCAATATACCTAAATAATATTCTCGACTCTAATTCGTCAAAAGCTGACATTATAAATAAACCTAAAGTATAGTAAAATTCACATGCAAAAAAAATATATGCAACGTTTATAGCTACTATGCCTTAAGTTCAAATATACGACATCACTTCTAGCCTTAGGTACACAGTACAATTTGTGTCCAAATAAATTAGCGAATTATGTTAAGCACTCTGAACCCTCATGCGAATCACTTTAATTCGGTTCAGTACGAGTATTTCGAAACCCAACCCACAACCCTTTAGCCCTATTCAATGGCACTATAAGTTCAAATAAATTGACTGGGAGATTAAATATGTTGCTTGCATAATGGTACCTCTCAAAAGTTGCTCTAATTAGTTTTTCGAATTATGTACAATGCCATTCGTTTATCACAATAAACACAAAACTGGTGGAAAATGTTTTGCGCCAAAACATGTAATCAGTCAACAGAGACCCTAATTAATTAGCAGATTTTTAAAGCCAAGTCCTGGACTTGATTGCTAAAAAGTTATGCAATAGTTAAAAACCCTAAAAAAAAATTAAAAAGTCGATAATGATTATTGCAATTGGTATAGCTATGTATGATGCACCGGAAAGTACTTACGAATATAAAAGTACGAGTATTTATCCAAAAATATTGCATAGGGTTCTGGTTGGGTAGGGTTTATGCATATAGAACATTGTGCATTGGGCAATTGTACATTATGTCAACTTTTGAGTTTTCCAATATCCTATACGAGTGTGACCATTTGGAAGGAAATTAAATAGAGCAAAATATTTGAGGGAAATTTTTTGAACAAAATTATCGGCTGTGTGGGTGTAAAACTTTTTGCTCTATGTAAATATAAACATTGAATTCTCGGATGGTTGACGGTACAAAGTTTCAAGTGGCGTTCTTGTTCTAAATTCAATAGCTATTTATATGGCCTTTTAGAACTTTTAAATAAGTTTGTTGTATACCTACTATATATTGGAAGGAGGCAATATAGTTTGTGTATATATTTTTAATTTTTTTCGTTTTACAGTTTTCGTCGCTTGAGCGCTACAAATTTTTGGATTAGGGAAATTTCTTTTGAACAACACTAACCAAACACTACAAATTCTATACACTAATACTACTGATTTACATCAGCCAAGTATATGACTTAGAACTATTATATTTGGACTTGTTGAATTATTGATTCAAAATTGCTTTTAAAGAACTTTAGTCCTTCAAAAATTGTCTTTTCGGTCCGGCGATATCACTTGGACTCATCAGTTGACTTTAGCGAGGACCTACAAGTCCAAATAAAATAGTGCTAAGTCGTCTACTTGGCTGAAGTAAATCAGTAGTATTAGTATATAGAATTTGTATTATTAAAAAAACCTTCGACTGGATCGCCCGAATTTGCTCTTATGTTCACATATCATCGTATGTAAAAGGTTTCTATTAAAAATATAAATATAATGGGTTATCCATTTTGCGGTTTCAAAAGTAAACGTAAATAAAACACATACAAAATATTTTTTTTCATGATATTTCTTTTTTATTATAAAGTTTGAACGTTGACATTATACGTGAAACACTACATCATTTAAATGACCACAACGCGAATTGTTGCAAACATCGATTCTTTTGAGGTAATTTTCGACCACTTTTTGACACATATTGGGCGGTATATCAGCCATAACTTGACGAAAGTGCTCAAGAGTTAAACGTTTATCTGCATAAACACGGTCTTTCGCGTAGCCCAACAAAAAGAAGTCCAGCGGTGTCAAATCGCATTGACACAATGACATATGAAATGAGTGGTGTCCTCATGTTCATCATCGTCATCGCATTCTGTGCATAAGTCATCGTTACCAAGCCCCATTTTATTTTTATGATAGCCCAGTAGATTGAGTCGGGTGAGTATGGAAAATGAAGCATTACGAAGCTGTTCAAGAGATGCAATTGTTTCAGTTATTGCTTTATCACCTATCATTCGTAAAAATTTTTTTTGGATTCTTTTCATGAGACTTAAGTGAGTTACGGGAGCACATGTCTATATATGACAGGTGTACCCAAGCTTTGGCCGAATTTAGGCTTTATAGATGACAGTCAGATCAGAAATAGAGAAATATTTGGAGGGAGAGTTTTTTTTGGCGACATCGAATATGTGATCATTCCAAAAAGGTGATCCATGATGTATATAGCGAGAAATGAAATTTGTTCGGTTTCCTCAATGCAAGCACCGCTTGTAGACAACATCGTTAGGGAAGGGTCCCTCTTTTCCATAACGGAATAAGAATTACCCATAGAACAAGGCTGTTGAGATCAGAATTTAATGAGCTTATATCATACGCTACCCTTTCAGTTCCACATCCGAAAAACAAGGAAGTGAATCTGAAAACGAAAATGAAAAGCTGAGGGTACTATCGCCAGCCAAACAAATTTGGATTAGAAGTTTCAGACAAGAGATATGTGATAAAAACTATAGAGCGTATAGGGGCACACCAGAATTTACTTTATGAATATCTGACTTGAAATCCGTCTAACACAACTTGTATTAAGTGGTCCCGTTAAGTAATTTCTAATCCAGCGAATAAGAGATTCATCGAAATCAAATGCTTTTGAAATATCAAGCGAATATATCTTACTTTCTCCAAGACGATGTAAAGATTTGTGTCAATGTGTTCTGTGAGATATTCCATGACATCACCAGTGGACCTATTTTTATGAAAACCGTATTGTCGATCATTAAGATTCTATCGTTCTTCAAGATATTTCTTAAGCTGATAATTAATCAGCGTTTCCATGACCTTGGGAAGAAAGGGAGTAAGTAGAATTGGAGGGATATTAGAGAGTGAAAAGATTCGCGTTGGAACCGAGGAGGCGATGGAATTTCGTACGTTTTTAACAAATGGCCAAAAATGCTTAATACCCTTGGGACATTATGTAGTATTTTTGCCTTAATTGTTGCTCATTTAAAAAAGTCGTGTAGCTTGTTTGAACTTATTCCGGTTTCCCTCAGTTGGATTGCCTTTATAGCATCAGAAACTTAACTCTCTCAACCTCATTACAGCTCAAATTGATTCTCGAGTTTTTTTTTGGTTTGAAGCTTTTGGTTCTGTTCAATATAAAAGCTTTCATTCCATTATGAATTGTAAGCTAGTTGTGAAACCCGTCATTCAAATAATGTACTTTCGCACTGAAGGTGTTTTCTTTTTCCATAGATCGGACACGTTGACCAATTTCTGAAGAAGCTAGTCAGCGAATGCATGGAACTTTTAGAAACTTCTGAATGGGCTTTATGTTAAAAGATTGGTACCATAAAAACACATTCCGAATCCTTGAAAAAACTAATCCTTCCCACTAATACAGAAGAGGTATGATCACAGGGTCAGATTGGCAATCAACCCCAAATTTATTACCGTCTGAACGATGGGTAAGTTTAAGTCAACTAGCACAAGTGGGCTTTCTGCCACGGCTTTGGCAGGTCAACCATATATAAACTCTTTCTACTTAAGGCCAATTCACGAAAGAACAGCGTATTTCAAGTCGAGATCCGCAATATCTCAATACTTGCTTTAAAAGCAAATAAGTTATGATATGTCCATTGTATACTCCCTAGATAAAGAAAAGCCATATACGGAAGAGCAAAGAAGGAAGTAAAAGAGATCTGAAATAACCTGATGTCAAAAAAGTATACTCCGATAGCCGATCTATTGATTCTAGATAAGATGAGGCACACTGAAATTGAGAATGGTCTTCCACCGGTTCTTCCCCCTAACATTCTCGGCCCAAGTCAGATGTGCTAGTTCCATTTCTGGTCATAAGGGATCACATCGAGTTTTGACCCCCACGCTTTAGAATTCCCAATAACCGGTTTGTTTCTAGGAAGCTCCTGCCAAAAATTTCTCGATAGCCCCGACGACAACGTCTGTCAATTATTAACCATCTGTTATTCTCTATACTTTGAGAAGTCTCTGGTGAAATGATAAGAAGTCTCACAAAAACATGTCTAATTTCAAAATCTAAAGTTTCGCATCTTCTAAATTTAAGCTTGTAGTACCCTATACGTCATGGAAAAAAAATCCACCTCTGAGTTTCGAACTCAAAAAGTGTTCTGTTCAACCACCGAAAAATTTGTTTTTCCCCCTACGCGTTATACATGGGTTTCGCTTCATCTATTTTATAAAGTAAGCAACTTTATAATAAGTTTTAGTTGAAAATTAATTTTTTTCCTCCAGAGCAATATTCCAAGTGAATAAATAAAAAATTTAAATTCAAATTGAAATTTCTACAGAATTTTGTTTTCTTGTTTGCATGTGTTTGAAATTCCTTACTAATATTTTTAATTAAATAACACCCAACCTCCCCATAAGGGAGTCTCGCTTCAGATGTCTACATGTTTGTTATTTTGATTTTATTTTGCTATAGATCCATTTAATTTTTAGAAAATTCTCTTAAGGGATACAATATCTATAAAGTTGTGTAATGCTCTTGGTTTGTTATTCCCACTGCCTCTGTTTCTACCACAATAATTGCTTAAATCAATTACATATATTTTTGTTTTGTTTCAAAATTGTTTTTGAATTATTAAGTTAAAAAAAAATTAATATTTATTCTCAGAAAATTCTCGGATGTTTCGTGCTATAGCTTTTTAGATACAATCTCCAGAAGTGCAACTTTTTGGTCCATATTTTGCGAAAAGCCGTTTTTTCTTTTTAAGGAGCCAACAAAATTCTGTGCCAGTTTATTGGAAGCAAAATTTTACCGCCACATCACGTTCGGTTTATGGACAAGTATTCTAATTCTACACGTATTCACTAAGGCATTGCTTTTAAGCAGGGTATGCTGCCTCCTGAAGGGAAATAAAAATAAAATATTACCATTCCTTTTTCTCTTGTCACGATAAAGTGTTGCTCCCATTATATCAGATTTACAAGACATAATAATATCCCATATTAGAGAAAAGTTAAGGAATATGAGTTTTGGTCCAGGAAAAACTGTAGCGAAATTAAGATTATCAAGTACCAACATATGAAGAATTCTAAATGAAGGGGTACACCAAGGAAGAGTTTTATATCCTTTGCACTGAATGTAAGGTGATGGCAGTGGAAGAGAACCAGTTAACCGATGATGGAATCGTCATAAGTAAGAATCTTTATCTCCTTATAATATATGGTTGGACATTTTCGAGAGAAAAGGATATCGCTTAAGAGCAAAAAGTCATATAATACCCAGCTTCTGATATATGTCCCGAACATTCTGTTCCGGATTGATTGTCTTATGGGTCACTTCCTTCAGAATCGTTCTATCTGTCTTTCTCTCCCCGAGTTTACAGCAGAACGGTTGGATGGATTTGCTTAAAACTTGGTACATACCTATTGTTGTTTCGGTAAAATGTCCACAAATTTTTACTAGCAATACTATAGGACAAGTTTTGCATTTGGACAAAAAATAGAACTTGAGATTTTAATCAAACTTGACATTACGATGATAGAGAACACACCAAAATTGGGTCCCACAAGTCCGTTTGTCTATCTGTCTGTGTCAGTAGGTCGGTCTATCTGCTGTCTGTCTCTCTGTCTGTCTGTCTGTAACGGTGTCTAAACAGTTGAATCGATTTTTGTACTTAGGCATTTTAGGTGATTGTCTAAAATAGATTTTTGAATTATTATTTTTGAATTATAGGTTTGTCATACAAATTTTTCTACCATATTAATTTTCCTGAAAAAGGGCTCTAACGATTTTGATAAAATTGAAAATTCAATATTTTGAAAACTGGTGGATGATTTTTTCAGAAATTTTGTTTTTATGTTTATTTTGTTAAATATTTTAAATTGTCATCCCAATTTTTGTTTAGACAAAATGTAAGAAATTATGTATGTACAAAAATTAAGTAAAAGACGACTTTAAAAACATATGTATTTAGCCGAATCTTTATATGCAAAATATTTAAGAATCACTTGCATACAATGGGACCGAACAAAAGAGAAAGTACGTGCTATACAAACGTGCATTTTATTTTCATTGTTTTCAAGACAAGACTTAACTGTAATTTAAATACATTTTTTTGGCCAAATAGATAAATCTTCTTTTTCACAAAAATGGCTGCAAGTATGTAAGCATGTAAGCATAATGAAAATGAAGGATGTAGGTGGGTAGGTAGCTATATACATACAACTTCATAATTTAGGTGCAATATGCATACATAAGATTCATGTGATTTTTAAAGACACATATGTACATATAAATGTATGAGGTCCTACATTTTATTTAGTAGTAAGTGACGTACGCAAAAATTTGTAAAAAGGGAATAATAATAAGGAAGAAATATTTGGATAATACACATAATTAAATGTTCTTATATTGCTTAGTAGTTATAGTTTGGGGGAAAACAAAGATGCCATTTGAATTCATGGATAAATAAGAATATATCAAAAAAATTTCAAAAATCGTTGAAGCGGTTTTTTAATAAATTAATTTTTTATGTATAAAATTTTGAAAACATTTTTAGAAAAAAAATTTGAAACGCCATTTTGAAGATATTATTAATATACATATAAAATTCAAATTTCAAGAAAATTCTGTGACTGGTTTTCGAAAAATCGATTTTATTTATTTTTTTTTAAATCGAAAAACTTTTTTTTTTTAAATTTTCGTATGCAGCTTTATTAAGAATTTTAGGGAGCATTTTTATAAAAAAAAAATATTTTAATCGGTTCATCCAATATTGAAAAAATCGAAAATATGAAAAGTGATACCATGGGAAGTACCGTTAATAAATAGGCAAAAAAAATATTTTTGTACCTACTGAACTGTACTTATTTAAAAACACACTATTTTTTTTTATAAAAATCCTTGGAGCAGTTTTCGAGAAATACATTTTTTTCTTAACGGTTTTTTAACATTTGTATGGGAGGTACCGCTGTTGTTTTATTAAAAAAAATAGTTTTTTTTAACTATTCAAGATAATGTCAAAAAACCACCAAATACGAAGTTTTGAAAAAAAAATCTATTGAGTCGTTTTCGAAATTTTGAGTTTTCAAAAAAAATTGTTTTTGAAACATTTTGGTATACAATAGTGTTTACACTTTCTAGGAGCTTCTGCGTAAAAAAATTCCAAAAAATCAAACTAACCGTTTCCGAGAAAATCGAAAACCAAAAAAATGGTTGTACTAGAGGTACCAAAAATAACAACTTTTTTCAAAAAAAAAAATATCCAAATGTACCCTTTCCCTTCATTAATGAACTGAGTTTTTTTTATAAAAATTATTGGAGCCGTTTTTGAGAAAAATAAGATTTTTTTTTTGCCAAAAAAAATGTATGGGAGCTACTGTTATTTGTCGTTTTAAAAAAAATAAAAAAAACGTGTGGGTATATACCGAGAAAACAATATCTACCAAGTTTGAAGCAAGTCTATCAAAGTGTTTTGGCTGTAGACTCGAGGACAAGCAGGCAGACTGACCAGAATGACAGAATGACCTATAATCGCAAGTAAAAATCAGTTCATTAATGAAGGGAAAAGGAACTAGTGGACCATTTTTTTGGTTTTCGATTTTCTGGAAAACGATTCATTTAATTTTTTTCCATTTTTTTATGCCGACTCTCCTATAAATTATAAAAACACCAAACATTTTTTTTGTTGAAATTTCAAAAATGACTCAATGTATTTTTTTTTATATTTGTTCCTAAAATAAAAAGTAAAAAAGTTCCTCCTATTGTATTAGCTCAGTCTACTTTTAAGTATATTTTTTTTTTTCTTATCTTATCTTAGTTATTAACGGTACTTCCCATGGAACCACTTTTCATATTTTCAACTTTCTCACTACTGGATGAACCGAAGAACAGAATTTTGTATGCAAACGCTCCCTGAAAATGTGAAATATATTAATTAAACTGCATATTATACAAATTTTCAAAAAAAAAAGTTTTTCGATTTTTAAAATATTAGATATTTTTTTTCAATTTGAAAAATCGATTTTTCAAAATCCAGTCACTGTTTTTTTTTTTAATTTTAATTTTATGTGTATATTAATAATAACTTTAAAATGGCGTTTTAATTTATTTTTCATAATTTTTTTTAAAGTCTCATTCATAAAAAATTTTTTTTTTTTTTTATTTATATCCGATAAAAGGACAACCGAAATACAGCTGCTGATCCTGATAGATTTGTGGAATTTTATCGAGTATCGAATGAAGTAATAGTTTACCTGACGACTGTGACGAAAATAATCACCGCATTGACTCTTAAGCCAATGTAAGCGGAACTGTCAAAGCAAAGTGTCAACGGAACTGTCAACGTAATTATTAACGATGATGTCAACGCGTGTTGACTTGCAATGAAGATTTTCATAATATTACGACAGATTTTTCGTCATTTTGACTCTATGTTCGTTGACAGTCTAATCATAGCTTTCGACTTTCCAATTATCTATCGAGACAAATTCTTCCAGATGATGATTCATGTTGGAGGACATTTTTAATTGACTTGATGTGTTGGACTTGGCTGACATTTTGGTTTCAACATGGTGGACCAACATTCAACCTCTCAATGATCTGAGAAAATTAGAATTCCAGGGGAAAACTGCCAACATACCCGCTGGTTATGCTCGTAGGTATGGGTACTGTATTGACAAACGTCAGAAATCACTTAATTTAGCATTGGTTTATAAAGCGAGGGTGTCATCGAACTTACATATATGATTTTCAAAACGGTGCGTGTAAATATATACTAATACACACACACAGTTTGAAAATTATTTTGACACACCCCGTAAAAGGATTTAGAACTCATTAAAAAAATTATCATTTAAAAAATTACAAAGTACAATATACAAAATATTTGTATGTGTTTTATTCCATGCTCCCTCACCCTCAAAGAACTGTATACACATTTTTCACTAAACCATCTCGATAAATTAAATTATATTCTTCTTAGCTGAACAAATCTTTAATTTAAAAAAGATCCTACAGATTAAAAACAAATTAGACAACTATATGCTATGTCCTTATCTGTTCGTTCAACCACCAGTTCTCCAGGCTCTACTTCTAAAATGTTCAAATAAAATAAAAATACAAAAAAAACCTACCTACCTTCATTCGCCTTTGGTAGGTTAGCCAAGGACACTCCTACATAATGTACGAGTATGTGGAATTTAGATAGTCGGTTTTGCATATCAAAGAATTTCCGCAAAGGCTGGTAACTTTGAAGTTTCACTGAATTGAATCAAATCAAATATTTACTCGCTTTGTTACGGTGTGTGGTTGTGGCATATCGCTGGCGGCGCGGCAGGGCAACGACGACATTGTAAATTCAAAACTAAACAAAACAAAAAATATCCAAAAAAAGAAATTATGTTGGTTATGTAAATATTTGCTGTATTCTTCCACGCCGACACTTAAATTTGTATAACACACTAAGGACACACAATGCAAGAGGCTCACAGAAGCACCTACCCCACGCCTCACGCCTCCCGCCAGCCAACATGCTATTGACGCAATTGTATAAGTTTATAGCTGGCGGATTATGTAGGTACCTACAAACTTCGTCCTGTGAAATAGGTGTGTTTTTTTTTTTATTTTTTTTTCATGGACATTTTGGTTTTTAAGGATATTCTACAGCAGATCAAATACTCTTAGCTAGTTTTGGAATCCTTTGTGCGAAAAGTCTGCTCTACAGCTAGCTATGCTGCAATCGACAATATGATTTCCTAAAATTTGACCTTTCGACCACATATTGTGCGAGTGTGGCTTGACGATCGACACAATACGCTTACGTCAATGAAGGCGCCGGCCGTTGGTGTTGGTGTTGCCGTTGCCATTGGCGGGCCAAATGAGATACCCTGCGGCTTCAGAAACAAACCTCAATTTGAATGTTTTTGGTATTTTCGAAATGTTATGGTTACAATGTTGGGATTGCACGTTAATTTGTGGGAGATACAAGGTAACAGTTTGGTTGGGTATTATATTTTTGAACCACTATTCCAATTTGGAACAATAGGTAGGTACGAGATGTAACCGGACCGGATGTGCTGCTCTGCGATGATTGGAAAATTCATCGAGGGTGGTAGATAACTAAATATGTATAAATGAATGAGGAGAAACTACGTCCGTAGTTATGGGACGATAATCGAAACTTGAATTGAAAGTTGAAAAATTTAGCCAGAACAGATGGTATAAGCAATTTACATATTGAATGAGATTGTATTTCAAATGTAATAAAACTTGATTTTTTACGGCTTCGATGTACACAAGTTTTGGATTAGAAATTGGATGGAATTGTATTAAAAATTGATATCTTAAACTGTTTATGAGGCGTTTAGAAGTTTAGATTTGGGTATATTTAGTAAAATTTTAATACTGAAATTCCATTAAACAATAAATAAGACCTGGGATTTTAAGTGAGTTTAAAAATGTAAACTCTCGTAATAAATTCAAATTCAAAGCAAAATAGTTTCCAGTAAAGACCTCTTAGATCTTTGATTAAAATTGTTAAGGGCGTTTTCCAGGAAATACAAAAAAAAATGTTCTAGATCACTTAAAATGTAAATTTTAATTCGACCGTATATACCAACCCTTATGGAAACAGGCTGAACAACAACGGCACATACTATTTGATATGGGGAATACTTGTCAATATGGGGAAGGGGATCCTTAAAATTTCATTGTATTGTTAAATTTTTGCTACAAAAATATCATAACATTATTCCGCGAACTTTGGAAGCGCATCAGTGCATGTGCAGGTATATATAGAATTTCTGGTAGAAGTGAAGTACTATCATGTTTTTTTATTAATTAAATAATTTAATCAATCTCGCCTGTAATCGGTAGTAACCAATTCACGAAACTATTCGGTCCAACATAAAACTCTGTCACATGCCAAAAATCGAACAAAACTGATAAATGTAGTAGATGAAATAGTTGTTCCACTAGACCAGTTTTTAAGAAGAAAAATGTCCACATTCCATCTTTAAGGAAAAGTAATGCAGTATTGCTATTTAGCGAGGAAAAGCCGAGGTTCTGGCTATTGAATTCTGTGCTAACCACTTAGTTGCCAGTAATTTAACTATCAACAGATATTTATAGAAAACAACGTTTCTCAATCAATAATTGATTATTAACAGTACCAGCGATGTAACGGATGATATTGTATCTGCTGACGATACTTAAAGAAATTTTATGAAGTCTTAAAAATACTATACTCTGTTCAATTTATATTTTTAGTGCAGGCCTTATAGGAGAGCTTTTTCAAACACACTGCTGCCGGCTGGTGTTTGCATGGCACACAATTTAAGAAATTGCTACTGAAATATTCCACCATGAAGTGCTCAGTTGCTGAGAGGGGACTGATAGCCAATTTGACACTCGCTTATAGTGTTTATTAAAGAAATAAACACATTGATTAAGAGTTACCATTGGTCCGTTGGTGGAAATTCTAATGACCTTTTCGTTGGTTTTCGCTATGGAACCAGCCTTGCCGGAGAAAAAATTTGAAAGTGCACATGCTGACAATAGAAAGTGCCATCTTAGGTCCATGGGTGCCACCAACAAAAAAAGTGAAAAATTCCGAAGATTTCATGTACAATTTTTAATTTTATTTAAAGAAAAAATAAACACAAAATTAATAAATTCTAAATTATTATAAATACAAGAACTTCATTAAACGAAACATAAAAAAATAAACAAGAGCATGAATTAATAATATAAGTCTTTAGGTGGTACGAAGTGCTGGCAAGTTTTAGCCTTTATTATTTCATTAAACGACAAAAGTGAAATGTTGAATAGCCTCGTACACTAGTTGCTAAGCTTGTTCGATTTTGACAAAAAAAAGTTTTTCAAGTTTATCAACTGCGTTTTTGATTTATGCTTTTTCAACAAGTTGATGGATGCACTCATCCAACGTAACGCATAACAAATATTTTCACCTCAACGGCAACCAACACAAAATAAAATTAAAAAAGTTGATCAACGAGTTGAACAAAGATAGTGCAACACATTATTTTGAAAACGTTGCTCAATGCGTTAAACCAAAATTTTCAACCAACGACCAACACGAGCTCGTACACTAGCCGTACACTTGTTCAACAATTTGTTGAGCAACGATCTCCAACCGGATTAAGCTCGTTGGTTGAATGGAATTGAGGACATCGTTCATTAAGTTGAATGTTCGAGTTCAACAAAATTAGTGCGTTGAATGCCTATTGGAAGACCGGCATTAAGAAAGTCGATTTTTATTATGGGTTTTAATGTTATTTAAGCGTAAAACAACCCGTTCTCCTGATGCACTACCATGTTGTAAAACTAAGTTTGTTCATGAATGTGGATATATTTGAAAACATTTGCTCGTCGGAGTGCCCTTTGAAACGTTTGAGTGCCACAGTGTCATTTAAAATAAAAAGTGCCAAAAGTGCACGATCGTGCCCCTTCGGCAACGTTGTATGGAGCTTTCTGAATCGAAGCTTTCTTAGAGCATTTGAGAGCACATATTTTAAGTTTAGAGAAAAAGGTGTTGTTGCTGCGTGCTTTTCTTCTTACATCTTTTTTATATTTTTTTGGAAAACGGTTAAAATGCAGCTATATATTACTTGCAACACTAAACAACCAAATAGTCGTTCATGAAAATAAAAAATAAAATGGAGATGGTTTCATGTATATAAATATAATATTTAAAATAGTGCGGTGCAATTTGATTCGATGTTATTATTTGAATGCTGTGTTTATTTACATTTAAAATGGCTTCAAGTTCTTTGAAGAACACAAGTTAATTATTATACCTTATCTATACATTTTCTTTCTATGATTTCTTTTCACGTTAAAATAGATTAGGCCTTCTGGGGAAGCTTTAAAAAAACGGGCCTACCATCTTACTTTTTGGTGGTGTGGAGAAAGATAGATTTATTTTTATTTGGATTTAGTTTAATTAATTTTTTTTTTTAGATTTAGCTTACGATGTACATGTTTCTGCTCATGAAATCTAAATTAACAATTGGTAACCCTACCGACATTTGTGAGAGAAATATGCCAATTTATAATGCTCACTACGTCAACCATGGAAAATGGAAAAGCTTTATAGAAATATCCCTATTGAAATCCATAATAGTAAGGTGAAAGGCAAATATCCTATCTTCCCTGTACTGAACATATAAATTGAACAGAGTATAAAGCTCCAGGATTTGACAGACTAAATAATGCATTTTTAAAAAACCTTCCCAAAAAAGATATTAGTTACTGGCAGAAAAGCTCATTATGCTCTTTAAGTAAATGCCTTAAAAAAATTAATAAAATACAAAATTTTGTAACATTGCGATCAGTTCCGCATCCTACCACAAGGACAGTTTGGTTTTAGAAGACATCATAGCACTGTTCATCAGGTTGACAGGATAACAAAATATATTAAACAATCTCATTATTGGTAAAAGTACTGGAATGGTCTTTCTTGATGTCAAAAAACCATGTGACATAAAGTTCTGATTAACAAACTACTTGTTTTAAATTTTTCACTTTATGTAGTCAAGATAATATCGTCCTTCCTTCACAAATTGCAAATTAAGTATCTGTTAAAGCTTGGTTTTCTGATAAAATTAAAATTTTGTAGGTGTACCCAAAGAATCAGTTCTTGGATCGTTCTTGTATATTATATACACACAGCGAAACAAATAATTTCTAATTTACTCAACAGATTCAGTTGGTTACGTAATTGAAACTAGTTAGCAATCTGCACTGAATTTAGTTCAATCCTATTACAACGACAGGAAAATAAAATTGAATGCTGCCTAGACTACAGGCTCACTTCTTTCTAAGTTTCATGAAATTCGGTCCACAATCACCAAAAATATGTTTTTTTTGTAGCAAATAAGACTACGTACCTACACAATCAAGTTTGAGTGGTTATTTCATTGCAACAGTCATTTTGAATTTATTCGAAATAACATAATCAACATCGCTGCCGATCAGTGTTGCCAATAATTATTTTTTCTTCTGTGAATTATACGATACAAAATCTGTACACGAATTTCCCATAAATCAACCAATAATTGTTTGGTTCTATGAAAACTGAATTTCCCTTCTAAAATACATATCAGATATATGTTATTCTTATTCTGAAACCAAGAACCAATACTGCATTTAAGAATTTTCGAAAAATAGTTTTTTTGGATTTTTGAAAAAAAAAATATATATATATATTTTTTTAATTCAATATTTTGAAAACGGGATGACGATTTTTTCTAAAATTTAGTTTTTAAGTTTATGTTATTAAATTGTTAAAATTGTCATCCTATTTTTTTTTTGTTAAATTTTGAGAAACTTTTCATATAGAAAATTAAGTAAAATACGACTTTAAAAATATTAGCCGTTTCTATTAAGAATCTATTGCAATGTGATCGAACATATCAGCAAGGTCGTGCGATCCAGTCGTGCATTTTTTTGTAAATATAAAATATATATATCTATATAAAATAAAATGCACGACTGGATCGCACGTACTTCCTCTTATGTTCGATCACATCGTATGGAAAATATTTCTCTTTGTCATAAGAATCTAAATATTATTTTTAAAGTCGTTTTACTTAATTTTTTATATACAAAATTCCATTCATTTTTTTTTAAACAAAACGTTTAATAATATAAACTTTACAACGAAATTTCAAAATAAATCATTGCCACGTTTTCGAAATATTGAATTGTCAAAAAAATAATAATTTTTTTTCAAAAATCCAAAAAAATATTTTTCAAAAATTTTGGTGTGCAGTATTATTTATAATTCGAAGAACCTGCTATATAAAATAATAATTTAAATCGTTCTAGCCGTTTATGAGAAAGACCAAAATCAAAAAATTGTTGTATGGGAGGTACCGTAAATAACAAAATATGTAACAAAAAAATGTTCGATAAAAATGTAGACTATACCTAAAATAGTGCACACACTTTGTTTATATCAAAATCGTTAGAGCCGTTTTCGAAATAATCAATCCTAGAAAAAAAAATGTATGGCAATTACCGTTATTTGTATGTATTATGTATTAAAAACTATCATATCTAAGGCGCAAGTTATGGCTTTCACTGAAACTCATCAATGGAAACTTTGACTATCAATTCTGAGGTATTTAAACAAATAAAACTTTTTTTATAATCTACGCGCGCTCAAGGGAGTATGAATACCCTTTAAATGTTTCAACACAGCGCGGGCGTGGGGGTGAGGTTAAGGAAGAGAAAGAATGATAGGAAAGATGTGTGGCGCGATATTCGGAGACTGTAGGTGGTTGTTGTCTCAGATTTTATCTCCAGGGATGGCGGCTGAACTGGTGTCCCTTATAATTCGCATTAATTTTTTAATGCTTTTAGTCATATTTTATCGGTATACTAGTTTTACTCAATCACATGTTGTTAGTTCTATGCCTAAACAGCATGTAATGAGTAAACCAGCAACTCATTGTATGACATTTATTTTTAGAATTGGTTTTAAATGGAAAAAATAAGATATATAATATTTTTTGTCACAAAAATATTTTATTTGCTCTACCACTTTCTTGTAAAATCACTTTTGATTTTTCAATGATGGAAAGCGTTTTCAGTGAACAGCTGACATTGTTGAAAAATCTAAAGTGAATTTACAAGACATTCACTTCCACATTTACAGTGGTAGAGCAAATAAAATATTTTTGTAACAAAAAATATTATATATCTTATTACCTTCAGTTTGGTACCAAAACGATATCAGTTTTATTCGCTTAAGTACCTCAGAATTGATAGTCAAAGTTTTCAATAATGAGTTTCAATGAAAGCTATAACTGGCGTCTAGGCACGCCAGCAAAATAAATATTCAAAAAAAAAACCGTGAAAATCGGTTAGATATAGTTTCGGAGTTCATCGTGCATAACAATATAACACGAGAATTATATATACTAATATATAAGGTAGAATATACCATTCCCCTGTAAATTGTGCAATCTAGCTTCAGAAAAAACATTATATAAAACTCTAACATGCAGATTCACAGTACGAGTTTAAACTCCAGTTTTGGTTTAAACTTCAGATCAACAATTTATTCGGTTGCATAGTGTCGTTTAAACCTTGAACTGAGTTCAATTTTTAGTTTCAGCGCTTATACTGTTTTTTTTTTTAGAAAATATTATGAACAAAACAAAATTGCGTTTTCAATAATGTTATCGAGCTGTTATAGTGATTATTTATTATTCTCGTTGTTTCGTGTGTTTTCTTGTGTCAGAGAGAGAAAGGACGAGTCAAGAACAATGCTGATAACTATTTTCATAAGATATAGTTAAACGAAGCTCAACTGATTTTAAGATCAGATTTCACTGTGAAACCCGACGAATTAACAAAAAAATTAAACTCAGTTTAAAATTCAGTTGATCTTAAGTTTAAACTCCCACTGTGAAACTGGGGGTAATAGTTTTTCCAAATGTTGACATAATGAGACTTGTGAATTTCACTATTTCAGCACTTCGTACATTTTTTTTAACCATAGATTATTAATATATTCCAAGCTGTTAACAATCTAAAGTCAACAATGACAGTTCAGTAATGTTAGTTGAAAAATGGCGCGAATTTGTGTTCTATTTTAACTCATTCACATACAAAATGTACTAGATACAATTTACTCTCTCCACTCTTTTAATAAAAATCGTTTTATCTACCAAAATGTATTTTCAATAAAAAGATAAAATATATTTAACGATTAACACTAACTAAGAGTCAAATGGCATCGAAAATCAATCAGCAATCGGACTGACTAGTAGATTTCAAAAAATTGTCCGCAGTGGTAGAGGTCTTGTTGGTGGAATTGTTGTGTCGGAAGTAACCCCGGGATCGACTCTTGGATTAACACTTTTTTGTACTGTATTGTTTGCATATACTTCAGGATACATCTATGTAGGTAATGACCAACTTCATCAGACATAACACTTTCAACAGCTTAATGAATGTACCAATGAACCCCTTATAGTCTAATAATATAAATTGCACGACTGGCTCGGACGTATGTATTTGTTCTTATGTTCGATCACAGGGCAAGTGCACAAAAAAGACCTTTGGATTTTTAAAGTCGGAAAAAAATGTTATAATTGTAATTCTTATTATGTAATAAAAACTTTTAAAAACAAATGTTAAAAAGATCGTATAGACTTGTTTTTTAAATTTTGAATTTTAAGTATTTTTATTTAGAATTTGAAGGACCTCTTTTGTAAAATTTTGTATCAAAACAGTCGAAAATCAACGTTAATAATATTTTATGTTTCTTTTTTTTCTACCAAAGACATGCATTTTTTTGCGTTGAAAAAATGTATGGCAAGTGGCAGGTTCCGTTAGTTTTGGGACTAAAAAAAAATTGTGAAAAATTATCTCTGCAAACCTTAAACGCTTAGGTACCAATTTTGAAGAAAATCGCTCCAACCGTTTAGTCTAGATAGACCTATAGAAAAACAGACCTAGGGAATTGTTGGACCAACTTTTTCAATATTTTCCATCATTCTAATGTTTAATCTGTTGAAAATCTTGAATATGTGATTTTGTTTTCCAACTTTAAAACTCTATCTTAGTATACCTTGTTCGTATATCGGAAGTAAGAATTCTCGTAATTATAAATATTTCCCCTTGGGCAGTCAAAAATACAACTTCTCATCTACCTAAAACCATACATAAAAGTTGTCACAAAAGTCTGTGTTCCATTAAGTAACCACATCACTTTACATCGAAAAACGCAAAACAATATCCTTAAAAGCCCCGCCATTACTTTTAATATGAAATCGCTGCACGATTTGTAATACATTAACACAAAACGTTTTCGCTTGTTTCCTTTATGTACTCGTACTTGAATGTAGTAGAATATACATACATCACGCATACATAAGTATAGTCGCGAGTGAGTTAAGTTCACTACGATAATTTGCAAACTCCCTCTCGGTGACAGTGGAGGTAGCTGACATATAATTTAGCCGGGTAGAATATCACTTGCTACCATCATATGCACCACACAGAGTCGCAGACATTATATGGTGCATCCAGGTGGATGCACCATTCTATGTATCTACTTTAGGCATTTCACACCCACAAAATGATTGCATTAAAGTTAACCTCTTTTACGAATTTACCAAAATGTATGTACCTCTATAGGTATGTATGTGCAATTTCTACATTCCATTTAAGCCTACATACACAAATAACTTACATTATTCCCTGCTCGGCGCGGTTCGGGATGATGCATATACCTTTAGCTGCCTTGCTGCAATGGGATGCATAGTCTGCAGTCAGGAAAGTATCTTCATATGGGCAGTAAGTATGTATGTTTGTTACAACTCACATAATTCCTCACACTAAAAATACATTGCTCTTTATTCAGAGACCTCCAGATAGAATCTATAAAAAAAATCTCCGCGATATTCCCTCCAAAAATGCGAGAATACTGTCGTAGGACTGAGGCTTAAATAAGTTTTAATAAAAATTCAAATAAATAAAATTTTCAGTATCACATAGATTTTCGAGTGTAAACAAATAAAATGGCCATAAGCATTAACCAAGCCACCCAATTGATTGCTTTGCAACTGGGCCAACACTATGAGACATCCGCTTATAGCGCTAAAGTTGAAACGCAGAGTAAACATAATAAAGGTAATATATTCCGATTTTCATTTTCGTTCAAGTTCGAGCATGTGGCAGAACTCAGAGACACTCGTGTCACATTTGGCATGCGCATAGGATTAGGCATGTGCTAAACTGCTAGTTCCAATATCTGTTACTGCTACTAATAACAGTTATAAGTTCCTGTTACTGAAATCAAAAATTGTCAGTGAAATAACAATTTTAATAAACTATTCTCCACTACCATTTTAAAGTTAATTATTCATGACTTTTTCATCTACATTCCGCTGTTTGGTTTAATCAACATACAAAATAAGAAACTTCAAACGTTATTTTAATAACAGTTTGATCTACTGTTACCTCTTACTGAACACATCTTACGGAAATATTGACCCACCACTATTTGTATGGGAAAATGTCAAAAATGAGAATGCATGTGCCATTGTGATATTGTTTTGCGTTTCTCAGAGACATTTTGCCAAATATGAGAACCAAATTTTTGAACAATGACAACAGAATTTTGACAACATGCGCAATATATGTGGACTGTGGTTGAAACGTACGTGAATAGTATACAGCACCACAATTGAAAGATGCAGTTGCACCAACAAAATTTAAATTTTCTGCTGCAAGCAGCGGCTAAAGTTTGATATTTCAGGAACTGTCAAAATCTAACAATTTCTTTTGGACTACTTATAGTTTCGTTGCTTAAGGTGATGTTTACAGCCCAGAATGGAGTACGGACTCTCAACAACATGGCGCTGTCCACCTTCCAGTGCCGTAATGGTAGCTACACACTAACGGTTCTGATATTGTCTCCAAGTTCTAACCACCAGATACTGGTTACACTCATCCGGGCTTGACTTCATAAATTATAAGCCTAAGTGTTAATAACTGAAAAACAAGCAGAAGGATAATGCTCTGATTTGTGACTGTTCTGATTAATTGGGAAAAGTCTGGCAATACCACCAATCAGTGACATTAATCTTCAGCATGGCAAATGCTATAGTGAGATACTTTGACATATTATTGGACTTAAGATCATTTTTAGGGTACCGAACTAGAAATTGCGGGGGATGATCCATTAGATGTATACCAACATATATATATATATATAGTTAAGTGGCTTACTGATTTCGGATTATCCAGATTAATAATCGGAGTTACTTTCCCTGTACGAACAAAAAGCTTATATCTTTTTGGCCCAAAGTTAAAATTTTTGGCACACACCGAAAAGTAGGTCTGTATTCAGATTGAAAAGATAGAGTACCGTATCTCAGCACTTTGTTGGAAATTTCGAATTTTCTTAGGTAAAATTTGAAATTTGTAGCGGGTCTTAATCCATTTAAATCAGGGCCATCCTTCAATGAATTTTAATAGCTCACGGCTTGACAGTTAGGTAAAAAATTATATTTTGACGTTCTGATAATATTTTTGCCCAAATGTCACCTAAAAGTCTTAAGATAATATATTTCGAAGCATAATATAAAATCGGAAAAATTTTGAGTTTTCTGAGGTAAAATTTGAATTTGGTAGAGGTTTTATAGGCCGTTTAAATCGGAGCTATAGTTCAATGGATTTTGATATCAGTTCATAGGCTTGATAGGTAGGCAAAAAACTATATTTAGACGTTTTTTTCAAGTGTCACATTAAAGTCTAACGCCCAATTTCGCAGTTGGAGTTTGAACTCCACTTTTGGTTTAAACTTCAGATCAACTATTTATTCGGTTTTTTTTCAGAAAATATTATGAACGAAACAAAATTGTGTATTGAAATGTTATCGAGTTGTTATAGCGATTTTGAATATTATTTTATTTATTATATTCTCGTTGTTTCGCGTGTTTTTTTGTGTCAGAGAGAGAAAGGTAGGACGAGGCAGGAAAAATGCTGCCAACTATTTTTCATAAAATATAGTTAAACGAAGTTCAACTGATCTGAAGATCAGATTTCACTGTCAAAGCGGACGAATTTAACCAATAAACTAAACTGAGCTTAAAGTTCAGTTGATCTTAAGTTTAAGGTCCTACTGTGACACTGAGGGTAAAAGTCACGTTTATCCAAAGAGGGAAACAAAGTCTGAAAAATGAGCGATTTCTCTCCCAATCGTACTTGTTTTTTTCTGGATTTTCTCAAGCTATATTGTACATAATATGATTTAATTTTTTAATGCGCATAAAATATTTCACAAAAAAAAAACATCAGAATTAAAAAAATTGAACATGAGTATATACTATACAAAATAATAAAATAAAAAATATTTCTTCTAGCGAAAACCGAAATCATACCACCGAGACTACCGATACCAGCGAGATTCTCTCCAAATTTAGGTACCAAACATCCGTCTCGTCTCGGGTGCTTTTAAAATAGTTTCGGTCTCGTTGCCAGCCCTACCGAAGAGTCCAATGTATATACTTTTAATACAAAAAAAAAAAACTACCAGCAAGTGCACATTTCAAGTATTGGTTGCAGTTGCAGTCTCGATGAGTTGTGCGAACGATGTCATAGCTAAACGTGGGCCCGTATAGCTTGTCTCTATAGAAGATATCATACTCAAATATAATGCCAAAGAAATTCTGTTACAACTGCCCGGGCCCATCCAAGATAGTAAAATAATTGTAACTTGGGGATATTTGATCCGCATCTGTATATCAAATTGACATCTCTCGTCCTTGTAGAATTTGACGGAGTTTGAAAGTTATTGTGGACCAGTAGTATTATTTCAATTATGACATTATTAACCAATGTAAAAATTGAACACTGCTAGTCCTAAAGTCCTTCCCTGGTCGTTCAATTTTACTCTACACTGGCACACTGACACTGCGGAAATTTTAAAAGCGAAAAAATGTGCAGTATTCTGTGTGCACAAGACATACTTGAAAGGCAGGGATATATATCCTAGTTATTATTAGAGCATCATAACCTAAATAAATCCTACAGCAGCGTAAGAGGAGTGCTCTGAAAATATTATGGAAAATTCCCACAGGAAAATTATATGTTTTTTTTTCTTCTCTCAATTTTTTTCAGCCAAGCGAAATGCAAAACAGATGCATTCAACATCATGTTGCTGCAAGGTGGTGCACAGGATCTTCAATTCAGCTTAAAACCCCCATTGTTACAAATGGGAGAATGTAAATTTGAAATTGCGCACAAAGTCGCACACTATGAGAATCTTGATATATATTTTTCTATTTTTTTTTTTTGTAATTTTTTTTCTGCAAACTAAGCTCAGATCTCATGATGGTTCTTCATATTTCATGTGCGAAAGCTTCTATGACAGGATTTTAATTGCTCTTTAATGTGCCTCAGGTCACCATCATCCTATTCTCGTGGAGGTTATACCTCAGTGTGTCTCTGGGATAAAGTTTACTATCAGCAAAGGATTCTCGTTCTCGTCCTCGTTCTGCATCCTCCACATGCATGCATATCATGAAAAATGACTATGGGCGATAGTGGCGCGGCGCGTTGGTTCCATGATTTCATATTTACCTTCGTTTCTTGGAGTTTTTACGTTTTTTTTTTTTTTTTTTTAATTTTGTTTGTTTTCTTCCCTGATGTAGAAGTCAAGGTATTGGTTTTTTTCCATGTTCCATGGTATAACATTTCTCTTAGAGCCAAACATTTTGGTTGAATGTTTGTTTTTCCTGCTGCTCCAGGTCCTTTTACCAATTCGTCCTCCCAACTTCAAGGAATCCAATAAATTTTATCATCTTCGTAAATGGGTTGCCTGTTTCCGTTTGGGAGCAAAATAATGGAGCGAGGTTAAGTTAAACGATTTTCATTTATTTTGTTTGGATGCATGTTTAAGTAGTTTACCGACATACTTGAAAGAGTGTGTGTCTGAATATAAAGACATTATGTACTTTTTGAACTTATTTTAATGAAACATCGTAGTAAAATTTTTAACGTATTTTTTTTTGTAAAAATAAATTTGAAAGTGCGGAAATAATTTAGTTTCCACGACAGGATCATTAAACCAGGTAGGTATCAAAGTTGTTAATAATTCATTTTACATACAAAGGTGATCGAAAAGTTTCCCAATTAACTAATACATAAAAAAACATTTTTACTTAAGCCAGAGGCGCCCGCTTCACTACCCTGCCACGAACAAGAACTCGAAAATGGCGACTGGATATACAATGGATAGAATTCCAAAAATAAGGATTCAGTATGAATCCGTCGAACCAGAATCGACGCACAGTACCGACGATGAGTACTCCACATGTGAGGCTTGGTGCTGAAAAAAAAATTGTGACCTCGACTTTTATTTTCAAAAAATTGTAAATTGCGTAAAAGATGATTTCTACGTTGTTGGTTAGATTACACCTCTGGAAATCTAGAGTCTGTTCTTAGTAGGGATGATGAGCGATGCGGCAACATAAAGTCGTAATACTTGCTTATTGCCCAGCTAGTTAAGTCAAATCGACATGTGTATTTCAACCTCAGGGTCGTGCGTTGGAGACCCACGTTGGGCGCCATTGTTAAGATTTAGGAATAAGTCGCCAGTTTATGAAAAAAGGACGTTGCATACATGGTGCTTGCAATCATCAACCAAATTTGTTAAA
Source organism: Philhelius pedissequus (assembly GCA_910595825.1). NCBI lineage: Eukaryota > Metazoa > Arthropoda > Insecta > Diptera > Syrphidae > Philhelius > Philhelius pedissequus. The sequence goes on from OU343162.1 coordinate 47,329,910, forward strand.
AAAAAACCAAAACATGTCCGACGATTGAACAATCAGCTTCATATGCCCCCTCTACGAAATAATAGTCGATTGTGTTTCTTGCAAAAACTATCAAGGCATATCCACGAGTAGTATACAAGATTTCACCTATAGCCTTCTCTATGAACTATGAGCATCTTAAGCTTTTATTGTTAAGTATCAGTGTGGCTTGTGGTTAAGTCCACCTGATCGACTAAATGTTTACGCTAAGAGAAATCATGGAAAAAATCGAATGAAGTTCCAGTCTGGAGCCACTATTTCTTCATCGACTTTAAAGTGCGGCTAAAGAAGAAATCTCTGTAATTGACAGTACGTCCGAAGTTGGGCTCAAGGGTAAACTGATCAGCATTCAAGGGTAACTGAACAGTATTACCGTTGCATATTTTAAGGGGAGGAATGCAACTGGCTATTTCATTAGGGCATTGTCTATAGAAATAACAATAAAACAATGAAAGGCATGAAACATTGCGACGGTGTTCGAGAGGTGCAATTGTTTCCGTTATTGTTCTATCGCCGATCATGGTTTTTGGATTCTATTCAAGAGACTTAAGTGAATTGAGTGAGCACCTGCCCTTATACTATATAGACAGTTGTACTCAAGTTTTGGATGAATGTAGGCTTTATAAATTACAGCCAGATCAGATGGGGAAAAATATTTCTTGCATCAGCGCCGCTCATAGACAACGGCAGTGGAGGGGGGTCCCGCTTTGACGACAAGAGACATCATTGAGTTTTCGAAGCATTAAATTCAACAGTATATGATATTTCAAAAGCAATTCATGGAGCTTGGCATCAAAGTCCCTTATCGAAAATGTATGCATTTGGTATCTATGAAGCTCTGTTGAATTGAAAATTGCATTAAGAACGCGCTCAATACAAGTCGTAATGGATTTTTTCAAATCTCATATTCATATAATAAATGTAGTTGTTCTACAAGTATTTGTTTTGTTTCTAACTTTCTTTTTTTTTAATTTGATCTCTTATCTTGAACTTCTGGACTTCTATTTCAGCGCTACTATACATCAAGTACAATATAGCGTTCTGACTATTGTATTACATCAGTTCTGTTTCACAGGTACGTTCGGTTCTTAGTTGTAGTACACATGTGTAGATATGGAGAATGTACTAGAATTATTAAAAAAATGTACGATTCTGTTTCATAGCTTTTTAGTCTACATTGTTGTAGTACAACTAAGAGTCAATTTTTGCTACAATCTTATAATACAAAATGTTGATGTACATAGCAACGAAAAAATATAGGAATCGTAGTAATTTTTGTGTGCTAACATAACAAGTCATAATATTATAAAATTTAATTTTCATATTTTGTAGTCAAGGAGAACTAATGCTTTTCTGAAGGAATTTTATTCTTCGAAGAGCCTTTTGTTTGATACTTAATGAAATACGATACTGCAAAATATCGATTTTTTGTATTTTTAGTTATGTCTAGCTTCGAAGAAATAAAGAAATAAGTGCTGGATTATCATGTATCTTCATTATATATTAATTAGTATTTTCCAACTTGTATAATATGTTACATTGTCCTTCTTTAGAGAAACCAAATCAAGATAGATGTAAACCCACCATAAGACACTTCAAGTTAACTACATCAACTACATAATCCAGCCGCATCATACAGCACTTCCAGTTTTAGTTGTGAGACAGAAAAATGTAGCTGATGTAATTGTAGAATGTAGTTGTATGATGTAGCTGATATAGTGGCTGAAATAGGACCTCATCCACTCAACTGTTTTGTTGGTGTCAGAAGCCTAAGATTTGTATACTAGTAGTTGTCAGATTCAATCCTTGTTTTTGTCGTGGAAGAACAACCGCAGCTCCTGATAAGAGCATTTAATTCTGATATTGACAGCATTATCTAATAATTGGTAATAAAAAACTTCTTAAAACTTAATGCTTCAAAAACGCAGTGCTGTCTTCTGTTGTTAAAGCAGAGCTCACCCCTAATGCTGCTATACATGAGTGCCTTTGTTATTTACATCACGTCACAGACTGTGAAATGACCACATATTCGATGTTGCCAAAAAGGCTGCAAAGTGTATGGGCTTTTTCGGAAGATGCAAGAAATTCTTCTCTCCCTCTGGTCTGGATATAATCTATAAAGCCATCATTCGTCCAAAGCTCGAGTATAACTCACACATTTGGGCAGGAGCTCCCAAGATTCACTTGAATCTTTTAGATAGATCCAAAATAGAGTACTAAGAATGATAGGCGATAGAACAGTAAAGGAAACATTTAAATCTCTCGGACACAGTCGAAATGTTTCATGTCTGTCATTATTTTATCGCCATTTTTATAAACAATGTTCTATCGAAATAGCCAGTTGCATTCCACGCCTTAAACTGTTCAACCGTAATACGCGCTCTTCTACACTTTACTTTTGTAACGAAACTTTGGATGTTTTGTACAGACACCGATATTCTTTCTTTAGCCGTTCAACACGAATGTGAAATGTTTTACCTGGCTCTATTTTTCCCTCTTATTTTGATATTCAAAATTATAATTTTAAATCCTTCCCTATAAACTTATAACTAGCATTCGTTTTAAGGGTAGTCAAAACGCCTTCCGTGAGTTCACATTTATAAAGAAAATAGAATCGACAGAGGGCTTTTAATGTATAGGTAGAGTTGTGCAATATTTAAATCCTCTTATATTATTGGCAACTACCAGTCTCCGATCCGAGACAGAGACGAGACTACTTTAAAACCACCAGAGACGATACCGAGACGAAACAGTTTTATTAGTACCGAAATTCACCGAAAGTCCCGGTGGGTCTCGGTGGTCTGGGTGATTTAGTTTCGGTTTTCGCTAGAAAAAATAATTTTTTATTTAATTAATTTGATTACTTATGTTCAGAAATATTTTATTGAAAAATCGAATTTTCAAAAAAAAAAAAAAAATTATTTATTTTTTAAAAATCGAAATTTTTTTTTTTGAAAATTTGATTATGTAGTTTTATTAACACTCTAGGGACCATTTGCATAAGAAAATAATTTAAATCCGTTGATGCAATAGTGAGAAAATCGAAAATATGAAAAGTGGTTCTATGGGAAGAACCGTTAATACGAGTAAGTACGCAAAATAAAATATTTTTGTACTTAAAAGTGAACTGTACTATCTTAAGAACACTTGTTGTGTTTTATTTTACAAAATAGTTTTTTTTAATTGTTCAAGACAATGTCAAAAACTACCAAATACGAAGTTTCGAAAAATCTATTGACTCGTTTTCCAAATTTCGAGTTTTCAAAAAAAAAAAAAATATTAATAGGTCCCTTCGTTAACGATTTTTATAAAAATCGTTGGAGCCATTTTTGAAACAATAAGGCTTTTGTTTTTGGCAAAAAAAATGTATGCGAGCTACTGTTATTTGTCGGCAGAGACAGACGGAATTGAAGGACCCACTTTTTTTGGTGTTCACTATGATCGTAATGCTATGTTTGATTGTAAGAATTTTTTTTACGAATGCATAACTTACCTTCAGGTTGTCTTGTTCTGGCCTTGCCTTGTAAAATCAGTGCATTGTCGCTTTTCCTGAATACTTATATTGGCCAGTTAGTAAACTGCATTACAGCACCACCAATTCCAGAACCCACCACATGTCACTGGTACGTTGCATATACCTGTCTAGGCATGAAATGTCAAAATCGATTTGAATCATATGGTTCCAATTTAAATGGATTAAAAAATTCTACAAAATCAAATTTTACCTCAGAAAAGTCGAAATTTTTCCGATTTTATTCCCTGTTTGTGAAAAATGATTTTAAACCTTTTTCGTGACACTGGAAAAAATTTTTATCCAAATGTCAAAATATAGTACATGTCAACATAGTCAAGTCATGAACTGTCAAAATCCATTGAAGGATGGATTAAATGGATTAAAAACTTCTAAAAACACAAAAAAACACAAATGCAACCAAGACTAGGGATGAGACCAAGACCGAGAACAGGACGAGACTGAAATTTTTTCGATTTTGGCGAATAAAAAAAGTCTTCGTTGCCAGCCATAGCCATCTAAGAGTAATACCCTTCAGTAAAATAGCATTCTCCTATTAAATAAAAACCAACTGATCATTTGAAGGCAAAAATCATCCTGCTGCCTTTCTGATCCCCGAAACCCCCTTCTGACGCTATGTGACATTCGTAACGTTCTATCCCACGACACAATCGATTTCCAAAAATTTAATTTAAAATTTTGGACTAAAAATAATTAAACAAAGTAAAACGGGCCTATTTATCTAATCAAGAAAGAGTACCTACCTAACTTATTTAATGTTCCAACAGCAAACTCCCTCATTTGAAAATAATATGAACAAAATTGTACAGAACAATAAAACATAAGAATTCCTTGTTCAAATTAATGGAAACATAAATTCTCATCATATTCCATTGTGCAAACATTGAATTTAAATAAAACAACTTCTGATTACCCAACTAATTTATTAAATGTCATTTTCAGCGGCAAGTTTTCCTTAAAGTAAATTGCCTTCCATAAAATATCTCAATCTTCATTTTTCAACCCTTGCCGAAGATAACATCAAAAGTCACGATAAGTAAATTGTTAAACATCTATCCTCTACTATTCATTTCCTGTGTCGCGTCTTCGGTCGTGGCAAAGGATACTCGTACATAAAAACAAAAAGTTATGGCTGCTACATTGAAAACTTATTTCAGGGTAACATTGTGTACACCTCTGAATAACCCTTAAAACTTTCACTTGGTTCATAGTAACAGGTCACTTTGCCAAAAAAGCAAATTCAAAACTTGAACTCCGCCTGCCTGCCATGCCGCGCGTTGAACCTCATCGAGCGGCGCGCCTTGCACGCCAGTTGGCCTGTTTAATTAGATGGCATTGTTTAAAAATATAAAACAAAAAATAACCCGCATCGCAGGATATCTCCATAACGATGATTTTCTTTTGTATTAAATCACCTCGTTTACGCTTGGGGGAAACATTTTCAGGGTTAGTCGGCTTTGGTTTTGGGGGTACCTATATATAGCTCTGTATATAGAAATGAGAGATTTGCCTAGGTCGGTGTATACCGACCGAACTACTGACACAACTAACCCTCTAGCATCCTGAAGCTCTCTTCATTGGGATGTTTTTCAATTATTTGATGTATTTAAAGAAAGGCAGGTAACGGGGTTCCAACGACTGGGGCTGTTTACTTGATTGTCACTTTCGCACTCTAGATACGCGCGAAGCATGGTGAGCTAATTAAGAGTTAAGGTGAAATAGTATAGACTTTCTGATGGTTATACACTTATACAGGGTGTCTTACTCAGGGATATTAAGAGATATTCCAGGAAAGTTTTGAATTTTTAACTCGAAGGTGGGCCGTTCGGTTTTTCCAATGTATCTAAATATCTTTTTTTTTGTTAAGAATTTTCGGAACTGAAAACTATAATTTTCAAAGTAACAGCACTTAACGCAATGGACCGACTTTCAAAAAGTGCGCAAACAGGCCTAAAACCCGTGGCGAAAAAGTTACAACGATTTAAACGATCTAAAATCAAGGAACGTTTTGTTTTAACATTTAACTCGAGTTTTAACAACCAATACTAAACAAATAACGACACCTTGACATTTACAAACGTCAAAAAGTATGTGTTTTTACTTGCGACATATGTACTATAGGGCAAGTTTTGCATTTGGAAAAAAATCGAACTCGAGATTTTAATCAAAGCTGACGTAACGATAATAGAGAACACCGAAAAAGTGGGTCCCGCAATTCCATCTCTCTCTCTGTCTGTCTGTCTGTCTGTAGAACGATCTACAGCCAAAACAGCTGAACCGATTTTGTTCAAACTTGGTAATTAGGCGTTTTAGGTGATTGTCCGAAATAGATTTTTAAATCGTTGTTTTAGCCCCAAAAATAACGGTACTTGCCATAATAATTTTTCTACCATCTTCATTATCTCGAAAACGACTCTAACGATTTTGATAAACATTGGTTTCTGTACTACTTTGGGTATGTTCTATATTTTGGCCAAATATTTTTTTTAAATATTTTATTATTAACGGTACCTCCCATACAATCATTTTATTGATTTTCGACTTTCCCAGAAACCGCCGAACGGATTCAGATCAATATTTTTATGCTGGATGTCTATCGAACTCTAAATACTACTGCATTTCACAATTTTCGAAAACTTGTTTTTTGAATTTTTGAAAAAAACATGTGCGTCTCGGGGCACCCGACAGAAGTGATAACTTAGACTAATCTAAGTTGAACTATTTCGCCGTAACGCGTTACGTAACAAATCGGTTTATCCCATAAGCAGTTATCACTTCAAAAAATATTTTTCCATTCAATATTTCGAAAACTGGTAGACGATTTTTTCTGAAATTTTGTTTTTAAATTTATGTTATTAAATATTTAAAATGGTCATACCAATTTTTCTTAGAAAAAATTTAAGAATTTTTTTTTATAAAAAATTAAGTGAAAACGACTTTAAGAATACATTTAGCAGTTTCTATTAAGAATCTTTTGCATATAAAGTGATCGAACATAGGTGCAAGTACGTGCGATCCAGTCGTGCATTTTATTTGCTAATACAATTCTATACTTCAGCCAAGTAGAAGACTTAGAATTATATTTAATTGTAATTGATGAATATTGTTGACTCAAAATAGTTTTTAACGGCCTTTAGTCCACAAAATTTGCGATTCATTTTAGAAATTAGTCAAAAAGGACTATTTGGTTAGTATGCTTAGTCTTACACTATCTCTTATGATCGTTCAGATGGAATTTTTAAAGAAATTTGAATATTCGCCAAACTGAATTCAGTCATTGCATTGATTTTACCTTGTCTGCAGCAATTAAACTACTACTAGATGGTCGAGCCGACGCCGACGTCAAATATTGTCTCAAGATTGTTAAGTCGTACAGTCGTATTTGCAATTAGTCAATGCATTGACATTTTTCGTATACCATATAACTTTTAAGACACAGTGACGGATATGCTTCGATTGTCCGCACGTCAACGCGTTATCCATTTCTAACCGTCAACACGTCATATTTCCTTTCCCTGTCAATGTGTCTGAAAAATCAAAAATTAACAGCATTTTAACGCTCCAGAAAAAGGTGGTTTTATGCTAAAGTATATGCCACAGTATATATTCGTCAAACATGTTTCAATCTATAAGTCTCTGCTGACCATCCTAGCGTGAAACATCGAAAGTTTACAGCTTTTGGCTTTTGCACTACCAAGTCGCGTGAGGGTCAATGATTTCTTGTCAACTCCTCGACAGCGATTGGAACAAATTTCCGTGGCACATAATTGAATGTCATCGACTTATTTTGGGACAATATTGACGGATTTGTGACCAACAATAATGTATGTGTTGTTAATGTTGAATGCTGACTGTCATTGCTTTGACCGTTTTTTGGTGACGTCAAAAAGTCAACGTATTGACCGTTTAATACTTAGAACTTATATAAGATTAAAAATCGTGCTTTTAGCTACTTGTGAAGGCATATGATGCAGCTTATTGAAGAACACGGATTGCCAAAATTTTGAAACCATACTTTAGAAAGAGTCAACAAAAAGGCAATAAAAAATAAAAAAATAGAATATTGAAAGATAAATTTAAAACACCCTGTGTTCATCCCTTTATCAGAAGAAAGAAAATGAAAACCATCTTAAGCCTCACGTAGCACACAGCAATACTGTCTCCCATACATAAATACATATATTTATTTGTATATTGTTTTTTTGTTGGAAACAATAAAACAACCAAGTTTTTTTTTTGATAAAACGACCAAGGAATTCCTTCCATTGTTTAATACGGCAATGGAGAAAAAAAATAAAAGAAAAGAATTTCCCTTGTGAAAAATCGAATTAAGATGTTATTCAACAAATCGAATCATTATTTCCCGCAGGAATCGTTGGTTGAAGTTCATCACAATGGCTGGGCTGTGTGGTTGTGGCAGTGACTCAGAAAGAGGATCTACTATAATAGTATCTGGCACGAGTAAAAACCCCACACCAACACACTTCGTTGCTGTCATTCGTTGAGCTTTTCTTTTGTATAATTTATATTCACGACAGCTCTTTACCGGATACACCAACGAAGAATGAGGAAAGGCTATTACAGGAGTGAATAGCTGAATCTGAAGGACAAGTGAAAGGAGCTCTGATGGTGTCCACCCACTTGCAAGGACACGAGTAAAACATTTTAATTTCCACTTCATGTGAATTAAATGAGCGAAATCTATACTAGGTATGTGCTTTTTTTTATTCGCTTGCTCTGAATAGAAACATGTCCATAATATAGTTTTACAGTACGACCTCGATAATTTCACTCTCTCAAAAAAAATCAAAGTTTTTTTATTTCCATTCTCCACTAGTTTGAAGGAAGAGAAATAGAGGAAGGATTTTAGTTCACATCGCATCCAAATCAAATTAGGGGAAAGCAGTAATTTTAGAGAAAAAAGTCAAAGTAGTTACTTTTTTAGCTTTTACTTATATACATTCGTTTGTTAGCTAATATTACACTAGTTTAAGCCTTGTTAAAGATATGAAATTTCATTACCCGGGCTAAATGTAAAAAAAATCCATTATCAGTTGTTCGTCGATTTGAGCCGCTACTGTACGTACCCACACAGAGCCCAAAACCATCGGTCTTCGTGCATAAATCCGAAAAGGGTATGAAACGATTTTCGAGCTATTATAGAATGTGTGTCGTGTTTGTGGTAGGTACAATTTTACGTTCTCTCATTTTCACAAGAATGAGCAAGCATCCTTTAGCTGATACATAGATATACACTAAATGTTTAACGTTGATAGGTACCTATATTTCTATAGATGCTTTAAACAAGAGAACAAAAAAAAAACAAGTGCTAAAAGGATTTCACATCACAAGATAGGGTTAAACTGAGCGTGTGTTTCGTTCGTTTTCGAAGGCAAATGAAGATTCTACAACAAAGGAGGAGAGTCAGACCCATCGACACCTTCACTATATTGCCACCAAACCAAGCAAGATAATGCAGAACTCATTATCGAGTTTATTCCAGTTTGATAAGTGGAAATATTTTCTTTTATTTCCCATTGCTGATGAAGCTGCTTTCATTAAACCAGAACGAGGACGTTCATTGGTTGTACTAAAGTTGATTGAGAGCATACTTTTTTTTACGACTTTTTGGTCAGGAATACATAAAATCTTAAATTGTATTCTTCAGTCCGGACAGTGGTGGCGGTCGGGTAGCATCAATGTTGGGCGGGTCACTGTGATAAAAAAAAAATATTTTTTTAACAATAAAAGAAAAATCCGCAGACGATTTTCTTATAGACTTTATTGCTTTTAAACAAAAAAAATTGAAATGTTTATAACTAGGGGATGAGTGGATATTTTTAATGGTTAAGATAACACCATCGCACAATATTTGATATTATGAACTCTTAGACACTAAATGAAAAAGAATCAAAATAAATTAATGACACTTTTGAATTGCAATGTTATGGCTGTAAAATGGGGTTTTGTAAAGTAACTGTTGTAATTTGGAGTTTTTTTTAAGTCGGGTAATTTAATACTACTCAAAAATCTCATAAAGATATTTTATCTAAAATAAGTATCCATGTTATCTGTTTGATAAAATAATTAAAACATTTTTATAGACTAATTAAAATTTAAAGAGATAAGGGTGGATGTTTAAATAAAATCCAACGAACTTGCTCTGAAAGGAGCTGGAAGCTAGTTAGTTTTTTTTGTGACTGAACATAACTTAAGCGTACTTAAGTACTAACTTGAGACAGTTAACTCATAAAATAGGCACCTGTCAAACCATTTTCAAATTGCAAAATGGCTGAGTGGCAGTATCATGTTTTTACAACAGACTTACCAGATATGTGCAATTCATTGCGAAATTTATACAGCATTTGCAAAACCGTTATTTATTCTCTGCGTTGTTGCACGATTTCGTTTTTTAACAAGATACACGACTGTAACTATTGTATTTACATAATATTACTTTATGACAAAAAAAATCGTATAAATGAAGGAAATACTGGCATTTTGGTAGTAAATTAAAAGCGTTATGAGACGTATGCGGAGCAGTGCAGGATTAAGCCAGCACGGTCATGTAGCGAATTATATCAAAGGGCACTTAGACTGTTTTATGTTAGTTAAATAAAACAAAACTATTACAAACAAACTTTTCTTGATTTAATTTGGGCAAACTTAAAAGTAATTCTGTTGATATCGACTCCTCAAAATAGGTAAATCATGTTCAATATTCAATTAAGTGAGGTAATTAAGACGTTGTTTGCTCATCGTGTTCCTCGATTCATTTTAAGCACGTTTTAATGTTGAGAAATATCGTTCACCACTGCAGTTGGTGATCATGAGAGACAAATAAATGCACAAAGCAATTTCAACGTTCGGGAAAAAAGATTGTAAAGAATTATTTATCAACAGCTTGTAAACCTGCATTTACAGAGCTTCATGATTTCTGCTGTCAATAATACTAGCCACATCAGAAATGAGCATTGCAGCGAAGTGCACTAATTCGTCGCCCAGACTGTTCTTCAAATCATCTGCGTAAGCATTTAGTAAGGCTGCCGATTTTTTTCAAATTTTTTTCTGAAGGAAGAGATTTAAGCTCTCGGAATATTCCGAAAATAAAAGCAATCTTATGATAAGTGCTCATACGTTGTGACTAAATCTAATATATAAGTAATATTTTATTTTGACAGAAAACTTTGGTGCGCATTTGCTACTCTTGCTTCGCGGCTAATTCGGCACAGATGCGGAAAAAAGAGAATGTATAATAAGTCCGACCTCGCTACTGCCAAATTAAAATTATTTGTCGAAAAATATAATTACGGTAATTAATGGCTAAGTTTTGGCAAATAATATGGTGATACAAATAAAAAAAAACATTAATCGACGCGAATTATTTGTATTTAGCAATTTAGGAGGCACTTCCAAAAATGGTGGAAAAAGTGCTCGAAAATTTGTTACTCGAAAGATATTCCTCAGATGCTTTCTCGAATGATTTCATTTAATTTGATTACGTTCATGAATTTTGTTAGAAATCCATGCTAGCAGTCTTTTTTTAACACACATTACAAATTTAGTCGAACATGGAGCTTAATATTATTTAAGTCAAAATAAAAGGTGGTTTATATACAGTATGTCCACTTGATTTCTTTGCTGAATAGACCAACAAGATTGCGTTCCAAATTATCCATCCGTTCTATTTATTTTTTTTTTTTTGTGGAACAAAAACACGTATTTTACAAATATTCACTATTCTTCAACGTGCAATTACACCACTGGCCATTAACGCTTAGACGATAATTAATGCGACAGAGTCTATTTCGTCTATTTTACTTGCGATAGATGTACTAGTACTACTAGGGCAAGTTTTGCATTTGGAAAAAAATCGAAATAATGGTACTTACCGAATACAATTTCTTCTGTCATTATCTATATCTTGATTATTTCGAAAACGGCTCTACGATTTTGACAAAAATTAGTGTGTGCACTTTTTTTTCTGAAATTCTATTTTTAAGTTTACATTATTATAAATTTAAAATTGCCATCCCAATTTGTAAATTAAGTAAAAAACGACTTTAAAAATATATTTAGCCTTTTCTATTAAGAATCCTTTGCATATGATGTGATCGAACACAAGGGCAAGTACGTACGATTCAGTCGTGCATTATATTTAAATAAGCAGCAGAATCAGCGGGAAGAAATACTTAAAGGCATACGTCAGAAACAAGGATCATATCATATTCTGGAAAAAAAACAGGAATGGAAAGAGCTCTTCAAGCACTTAATATTCTTGTGCGGAACGTTTATTATTTTAAGTGAGCTTTGATAGCTTTTGTACTCTTTTCTTCGTCAATTACCTAATACCTCGTGTAAAGCAGAATATGAGTCTTAATAGAAGTTCATGGAGCAGCCAGTCATCAAATTTCCAAATTTGGCACAGTGTAGATGGCTTCAAGTGCGAATGTCGATCAAATTGACTGATTATCTTAATTTTTCGAAGTGCATATAAAACACATCACATGGTATATCCCGTGACACATGGGATCAACTTCCCACTTCCGGGATATAATTTTCATGGATATTATTGCGCAACACCAAAGCACCCTGATGAGAAGAATACGTCATGTATAAGAAATTTATTTGAACCAAATCGGTTTAGTCAATAACGGCATAATAATGAATTATTTCGAAAACTTGACAACCCACCCGCCGATACACTTAACAAGAAAAATCTATTCCCCCAAATTTCCAATTTAGCTGAGCAGTTAAAGATGTTAATGTTCATGTATATAGTACATGCACAAAATTTTTGACACACAAACTAATACCTGTTGAACATAAAATCAATAAGCACCCCTACGTATAAAAAAAAATATAGACCGAGTAAAAAGGAATAATATTTGTCATTAATAAAAAAGTGTATGAATAATGTTTTCCTATTTATTAGTGTTTTTTTCTTTTGAGCTTGTTTGTATTTTTCATTACTTCCTCAGTAACTCCAAATTGAAGACACATGAACATCATTTTATGTTGACAGGACCTTTGTTCGTTTCCATTGGAAGAGCACAACATTTTTACGTTGATCGTAACTGCATGATTAATTGTGGAAATGCTAACATATTTGATAAACTGTTGGTAACATGTTCTCTCCCACAAAAAAAAATCATTCAGTGTAGGTGTTTCAATAATATTTTTTAAAGAAAGTGTACGTTGTCGGTGACGGTGGGTTTGCTGAAACCTTACGATATAAGAAAATATTGGTTGGTAGGCAATCAATCAACTTGGATATGGTTGGATAACCCTACCTTGCGTCAATATAGAAAAAGATATCAGGACCGAATTAAATTAAACATAATGTGTAGGGCCCTCGTGCTGATGACTTAAGAACTTATTTGATAGCAGAGTGTTTTTGTGAGGTTAGAAGTTAGTTGAAGTCGTGAAGTAAAGCATAAAGATTTGCTTGGAAAAATTCAAGATTGACGTTACTAAATGGAAGCTTATTGAATTGTAGGATGTCTTTAGAACCTTTTGTTCATATTATAGTAAATTCTGTTTATAATCACATGAAGATGCTACGCGCACAATTAAAAAACTCTGGTTTCTACCACTTTACCGTTTTATCTAAAACAACAGAACAAGATATGGAATTTACTTCACTTTAAATTGTGTAATTAAGCGCTTACATATTAAATGTTATTGTATTTTATTTAGTTTTATTTAGTTTAATTTAATATAATTTAATATTATTTTATTTTATTTTATTTTACTGTATTTTATTTTATTTTATTTTATATTTATTTTATTTTATTTTATTTTATTTTATTTTATTTTATTTTATTTTATTTTATTTTATTTTATTTTATTTTATTTTATTTTATTTTATTTCATTTTATTTTATTTTATTTTATTTTATTTTATTTTATTTTATTTTATTTTATTTTATTCTATTTTATTTTATTTTATTTTATATTATTTTATTTTAATTTATTGTATTTTATTTTATATCATTTTATTTTAGTTTAGAAGCCGGAGAGAGAAATTATTCCTATTTGAACAGATCCACCACTGGATTTGATATTTCAAAAAGCATTTTTCATATTGCAACAAAAAACGTCTGCGTTGAATTTTATTTCTATGAAGTTTATCGGATGGTTGAGTTCTGCTTATTTTTTATTAAATAAAATTAATATTTATTTATATTGTGCAGAAGTGAAAAAAAAAATAATTTAAAAATATTTATTTGTGTAAACGAAACAAATAGATAAATACTGAATCGTTTTTAAACACGAAAGTAAATTCGGAACATTTTTTACTATCATATTTTTTATTGGTTTAATTTTAAATCGAAAAATTTTTTCAAAAGTTGTAATTAATAATTTCTATTACATTTTTTTCTTTTTACTTGTGCCTTGGAAAAAAATCGACCTCGAGATTTTAATAAAACATGACATTACGATGATAGAGCACACCAAAAAAATGGGTCCGGAAATTCCGTCTATTTATCTGTTTGTCTGTCTTTATGTCTGTCTGTAAAGCGATATATAGCATAAATGGCTAAAGCAATTTTCTTCAAACTTGGAACTTAACCGTTTTAAGTGATGGTCTCAAACAAATCTTTGAATCGGTTTGTTAGACCCAAAACTATCGGTAGCTGACATACAATTTTTTCTACCATCTTGATTATCTCGAAAACTGCTGTACGGATTTCGATCAAAATTTGATTTCTTAATAACATTCAATACCAAGCTTTTCGAAATATAAATTTTTGGGTTTTTGAAAAAAAAAAGAAATCATTTTTTTTTTAAATTCAATATTATCGAAAACGGATTGACGATTTTTTTTATTATGGTTTTAATAATTTAATGACAATGTAATGTAACAATAATTTAATGACAATGTACATTGTTAAATACTTGAAATAATCTTACCAATATATTTTTTTAGAAAAAAAACTAGAGGAGAAAAACTAAACTAAAAACACGCTTTAAAAAATATATTTAGCCTTTGATTCTAAGAAACTTGTAGATAAGATGCCACCGAAAATAAGATCAAGTGTGAGCAATCCAGTCGTGCATTTTACTTATTTTCTTATTACAAATTCTAAATTGTCTTATCCTTTGTTTTGAACTATGCTTGGGAGTTTCTGTATAAAATTTGGTTTAAATCGGCTTAGTCCACATTGGTAAAAAAAAACTTATAGATTAACAATTTCTTTCGAAAAAAACGTTGTCATTTATCATATACTGTACGTACCAGAAAACTGCAGGAATTATTTCATTTGCAAATCATGCACAAAAATACTATTTGAGTGATTCCCCACACATAGAGAACAGTATCTAAAGTGGATCATGCTCATTACTTACAAAGAAATTAATATGATCTTAGAAAAATATCTCAAGCTCATCACAGCGGGAACGAATCGAGCTGAGAATGAGAATGAAGAAAATGTAATTGCGTTAGTTTAGAAGAATTATTGATGAAGGAAAAAAGGAAGTAGATGTTATTCCTTTCTTACGATCGGAATTTCTTAAAGCGAATTTATAGTGAAAAAGAACTCATTCGTTGGTTAATCAGGTGCATTCTCATTCGATCTAAATAAATTCAAATTTCTGTTTACTCAAATATTGTGCATGACTATTCAAAATGAATGTGAATGTGGTTGAATACTATTACAAGCAATAAAATAATGCTACTTTTCATTGCAGAAACCTAAGCTGCTGGGAAATAAGTCTATAATGCACTAATGGTCATGGTCTTATTCATTTTCCTGTCCATAACCCTAGTTGCCTTCATCATGCTAGTCTGCGATGTTTCATAATCTATGATTGGACTTTAAAAAAATTAGTGGAGATGTGTGTCCAGTTTGAGAGCGTGCACATGTCATGCAAAATATCACTTGTGGACAAAAATAGCTATATTTTGGGATTGTGAATTGGGCGGTCATGGGTTGAGATGCAAAGTTCCTGCTGATACAAACGAATCGGTGTTTTATGAGTCACGGCACGGACCACCGGTGCACACAATTGTGTTGTTTGTGTGGTCAATTTAACTCTTGGTTTTTATTAATTTTTGTGGTTGAATAATATTTATTTCTCGTTTCACTCAAATAATCATCGACCCTTTAAAATATTTAACATTTATTTACACCGACGGAAGTCCTACACTCATTTTATGTAAGAACTTTATTAACACAGTCTGACAATTTCCACAATAAACATCTGGATTTAAGTCTATAAATTGCAGCATACTACACGGCTATGCAATAAAAATGAATTATATCTCAAAGTTTATATTCGCCTGTTGGAAGTACAAACAAATATTCACTTTCAACAACACCATCAAGTGAAAAACAAACACGATGCCCGTTTATCCACTAAACTTAATTTATATGATGCAAACATACACAACATACGTTCATATACACATACATATATAGGTTTCACAAAAATTCGGAAAATTTTACCATAGCGAGCGACGTAAACTGCGATAATTTAATGGCGCTGACTTTTGTTGGATTCAAATAAACTGACCACACTGCCACTCCGGTGGTTTTTAACCAAGTGTAGAAGAAGTTTTTCTTTTTTTGTTTAACATAACATATTAAAATATAGGGTGGCCCCCGAATCGTGCTACAATAAGAAATTTAAATAAATTTTACTTAATCGATGTATTTCATTTTTTTTTATTGGATTAAAAATTAAATTTAATTTTTAAAACTAATGGTTTTTAAAGACGATACACCGCAAATGACCTCCACGCTCATCCACGTATATGCGGCACCTGATCAGAAAATTGTTCATTGCGGCCTGAAGGGTTGAAATTGGGATCGCCTCAATTATTGTCTTAATGGACTGCTTCAATTCAGTCAAATTGCTGGGTTTCGTTTTGTTACCTTCCTGCTTGACATAACCCCATAAAAAAGTCTGGTGCTGTCAGGTCAGGTGACGTTGGGGGCCAGCGGAAAGTGCAGTTTCTGGATATCAATTTGTTTGGGAATTTTCGTTGGAGCTCCGCCATAACTTGTGTGGCTACGTGTGCACTTGCTCCATCTTGTTGAAAACAAATCCTGCTGAAAGGGATATGTCTTCGGCGAAGTTCTGGGTAAAAAAACTCCTTCAACAGCTTTAAATAACGGTCCCCATTGACAGTTTGTGTTACACCGTTTTCTTCAAAGAAGTATGGGCCGACAATACACCTTGATGAAACTGCGCACCACACAGTGACTAGTTCTGCGTGCAGTTCCGTCCCATGGAGCATTTCTGGATTAGATTCACTCCATATATAACAATTTTGCTTGTTAACAGTGCCGTTTAAGTCAAAATGGGCCTCATCAAATACGAACAAAGAATTTATCAATGTGTTGTCTTCTTCGGCCATTGCAATCATTTTTTGGCAAAATTCCAGGCGAACAGGTAAATCCTGAGGGTTTAACTTGCTTGTAATTTGGACTTTGTACGGAAACAAGTTTAGGTCACCATGAAGTACCCGTTGTAATGATCGTCTGCTAACTTAAATTTGGGCCGATAAGTTTCGAGTCAAAACACTTGGATTTGCATGTATTGCTGATGCAACAGCCAAGATTGTATCCTGAACCAGAACGTAGGGATCTCGGTGATACATTGATCGTTCGATGCTTCCAGATTCGGCAAACGTGTTCACCAGCCTCACAATGGTCCATCTACTCGGGGGAGTACCGCCAAACTCCAGCCTAATCTCCGTTTGGACGGAAATGACGGACTGCAAAGAATGGTGTCGCTGCGCTCAGTATCCCAAGCATTCATTTTGACAAATCTAAATAGTAGCTTATAAAATAAAAAAAAATAAGCCGATTACTCACACTGAAAAAAGTTATTACGTTTTATTTTTGTAGCACAATTCCTTTAAAAATTAGCTAGAAAATAGGGAGTAAGCGGAAAAGAAAATAGAGAAAAACTTTTCATTGCCCAAAGTCCCTTTTACTTTTATATAAAAAAATAAACGTTAGAAATAAAACAAGTAATACAGTTAATTAATTTTTATGACGGTGATTTTCAGGTGTATTATTCTTTTAAATATTTGCTTTCGGATTTAAAATTTGGGTCTATAAGTCCGTGATGTTAACAAAAGTTTTATCGCCAATTTAATTTATCAGATTTTTTTTAGAAAAAACGCCAAAAAATTCTTCATCCAAAATTCTGGCGTTTTTTCCTGGCAAAAGCCAAGTTTTCTGAAAATCTTTCCCAAATTTCTGGCATTTTTTCCCAAAAGAAATTCTGGCGTTTTTTCCCATTTTAGGAAATTGAAAAACCGTCAGAAAAAACAAATTGGAAAAAAGCCAGAGGAAAAATCGGGGTTGTGTGAAGTGTTTCTTGCAATTAGATTTACAGCGTACAAAAAGTTCGGTGCGTAAGGGACTGCATGCCCCCCTGTAACCCCCTGCTTGACCCAATATAGGATTTGGGGCGGGTATAAGTTTGGGTATATGCATTTTTTTTTGGATTTGAAGATTTCTTTTTAAAAAGTTCCAAACATAAATTGCATATACCCAAACGTGTACCCACCCCAAATCCTATATTGTACGCCGTGGACCTAATTCAAAAAAACACTTCACACAAACCCGAATTTTTTTTCTAGCTTTTTAAAATTTATTGTTTACATTTGAAATCTATTTTAGGTTTTGAATAAAGATTTAACAAAATGTCATGTGGCCCGCCCCTACCAGACGTGCCACCCACCCTCTTCGCCTTGTTTGAAAATACCTTAAAACATTTTACGGCCTTTTTCTAAAACGTTATTTGGAAATCAGGCCAGTATATACAAATTTTCTGGCTTAGTTTTCATTTTGCTTTCATGTTCTTTTTCTACACCTATCTGGCATAATTTCCAATATTTCTGGCTCCTTTTTTCCAATTTTGAGCCACAAAAAAAAAATCTGGCATTTTTTCAAAAAAAAAATCTCTGGCGTAATTTCCTCTGGCGTAATTTCCGGTAGCCCTTTTCCAGTATTCAGTACGAACGTGTTCTGTGCCTTTGCCTTGGTTAGTACCAATTCGGGTAACTTAAAGGAAAATTCCGCCCGAATAGGGCAAATGATTAAGGCTCGTTTGCTGATACACAACATAAGCATTTAAGTTCTACTTAAGCACTTATGTGACATATTACGCAGAGGAAAAAGTAGCCCATAAGCGTTTTAAGTCGAACATAAATATTTATGATTCACATCAACAAACGGGCCTAAGTCTCTTAAATACCAAGCACCTTAAAAATAAAGATAAATAAAAAACCTTTAAAATCCTGTTTCATGAGTTGTATTTATGACTAAAAATACAAATTTGTTTAAAATATTTTTTTAAGTTTGGTACTTAGAGGGGTGTACTCAATAGAGAACACTGGCCAAATATGGGCACATTCATTACCTACTTGGCAAATATTTTGCAACACACTTTTTGATGCAAAGAGTAGTTTGCGGCATATGTCACATATCCTTCGAACTCTGCTGTGACATATTCGGCATTTTAGTTGATTTTGAATTTTTTTTGGAAATATCCGCCTTTAAGGTGAAAGTATTACTTGGCGCATTTGTTGACGAACCTAAACGTATATAAGTCATCGATATGACCCTGACAAATAGAAGTAGATTGCGATTTTCTTTGGTTTGCTAACAATGGATCGGCCAAGCATTTACCACAATTCTTTTTCTATTGTCACGAGCCGTACCAGTTGCCCGAAATCCTTTTTTTTTTGAGAAATGGCTACTCTTGTCTGGTGAAATAATTGCCAAAAAATACGCTTTTTGGCTTTTTTACTATTTCCAGTTAGTTAACCAACGCTCGATATCCAAGTGGTAAACACTTATTGCTTGGACTTACATTTTTGGTACCACAGTATAAGCCAAAGTTATAGCAATGTCCATCACAACTGCAAAACATCCACTCCCTATAGACAAACCGAGCAAGTTTCCACGGATATCCACATTCTTATTAGCCTTATTGATGATTGATTTTTTTAGTCGAAAGCTTCGTCTACTTCAGTACAAAAACCCACATGCTTTAACCATTTTCGAGCATTATCCTGAGACTCACCTCTGGCTGAGATTTCTTTCCATAGATAATCAAGTGAAATATCGTCTTTACTTTCATATCAATCGTTGACTTTGACCTCTACTGCTCCTAGGATGCTCAGGCAAGTCATCCTCACATAAATCTTCCCCGTCCGTTTGAATATCAACATAGTGGAATACCGCTATATCCTTCATGTCCATTATCCGGAATATTATCAACAGACATGTAGAGATTTTCGTAGCGCCTATACCATAAAAGCTGTTGCAGGTATTTTTTGAGAAACCCATTTCTCTGCAAAACCAGTGAGGGAAAAAAAATAGCACGGTTTTGACCAGTGTACTCAATTGAGTACACCACTTACCACGAACAAAAAAAATGTTTGAATGAGAAATGTTCACAATGTAGTTTTGGCAAAAAAACTATTGAACAGAATTGTTTATTCACAAATTAGCCGACAGTGTACACTTTAACTAACATTTTACTTTCGCAAGGACAGAAAACTGAGTAAAACAAAAAATGCACGACACAAAAGTTGACCAAATTATTTGAAAATGGCTTTCAACCTCAATGAAATACTTCCGAATAACAAAGAGGCATGTCCATGCTTGGAATTTAATTTTAAAGCCTATTTTTCAAAAAAAAAAAAAAAATATAACTGAAATTTTGAAATTTTCAAAAATACTGTACACAATTGAGTACAATGGCAGGTAATGGGCCAGGCCCGTTTGCTGATACACAACTTAAGCATTTAAGTTCTACTTAAGAACTTATGTGACAGTTAACGCATAGGAAAATTTAGCCCATAAGCGATTTAAGGTGAACATAAATATTTATGAAGTATTACTAACAATTACCCCAACACACAACAAGAAATAACTTTTTAACCAAATCTTGCAATACTCCCCATAATTTTTAAAATTCAAAAAGTTTCTAAATATCTTCGATTAGTATTCTTTTATTTTCAATTAATATTTACCGTATGTATGCTGGTAACCATCGTGTTTGTATCGTTTTAATGAATAGTATTGCCCTCTTCACTCGAAAAAAATGAATCACTCAGATACCTAGGATATGTGCACACATAATTTAAATTCCTTCATCAGATAGATATGAATTGGCCTATCAAAGCTTATTCGATTTTTCTGTTTAAAAAATACATATTGCTAAACACAGTAAGATCGTTAAAGAACTAAGCTGCTCCAAAAAGTCAAAAATTATTTGAGCAAATGAAAACTCTTTCTCCTAGTTTTCTATTACTAAACGTCCACATTTTTTATTGGATAATCATCAATTATCTACAGGAAAGATGCCAATTACTCGTGTGGTGGTGGTTTTATATAAAAAAAAAACAGAACTATATCTACATCTGAAATTTCCGATAACAATATGACAGTATGTGTAAGTGTAACTGTATATATAATTGGAATTGCATGGTTTTCATAAAAAAAAAAACAAACAAAAAACTCTTCCATGCTGCAAAGGACCACTTTGACTCGGACTGACTGGACCAAGAAGACCGAAACAGATAATAACTAGCCTGTGATGGACCAGTGAACTAACTTCCTATTTCAGTAATTGGAGTGGAATGCGGTGTTCAAGTACGAAACGTTTTTGAAAACATCTCAGCTGTTCTATTAAAATGCCAGAAACACTATAGATATCTAATAAAGAAGAACAAGAAACTAAAAGGGAATAGGTAGCCATCACCTGAATATCCTTTTTCATCAGTTCGTGTTTCTTTTGCAGACGAGAAATTGCCAATGGATGTTAGATGAATGGAAAGGATATTTAATACATTTTGTTTGTGTGTAAGTAAAGTAAAAAAAAATTTCTTGTAGTGGAGAGTAAAAAGTTCAAAGATCTCATGTATCCTTGGATAATAGCTATCTATGATATTTAAACAAAAAAAAAAACACGAGGAAAAATATAAAAACGAAAGGTACTGTCCCTCTATCTACTTATATACAATTGTATTTAAAGAACATAATACATTTAGTTTTACTATTTTAATTATTTTGGGAGAGTTTTTTTTCACCAACATTTCGTTATCCGTCGAATATTTTGCGGATTTCATCTATATATGGAATTAAATTCTAATACCATATCAATTCAATAGAAGCTTTCCGCCTCAACGTTTCCGCAAAAAGGTACAAGGAATCAGTATTAACAATTTATCAAACACCACTTTATGTATGCATAGGTACTTAAAATTTGCAACAACATTATTATTTTCTAAATATATGTGATGTATATAATTTACGTAAACCTATACACATGTGTCTTTTCGCCTGACTGGATGATTGAAAATTCAAATTCTTTGGCTGAATGGTGGGGTAGAGCTTGGGTACAAGTGGGGATAAAGATTTATTTTCTCAAAAAAAAAAAATAGAAGGTAAGGACGGTTATGCCGTAAACACTCCAGTGATTTTATCCGGCTTAAGTAAAATCATGACATCCCAAAATCAATCTGATTGCTGAGTTTCAATCCCCTCAATATCTTACCTTCACTTACTTATGCTTTTGCTTCTGCTAACTATATTGGTGGTATTTCGTAGAAGTAAGAGATTAAGTACCATATGTAACATATTAGACTCACAGAAGGGACATGAGAATTTATGCATCAAGATTTAAATACCGATGGTGCTATATTGAAAGTATCTTTGTTTTTGTCCTGATTATTCTAATTGAAATAAGTGTACTGGAAAAATTGAAAAACAGACACACTGACCCACAATTTTCTAGGACTTTCAATGTACAGTTTTAGCAGGATTTATTTTAAAGATTCATGTTTAGAATAGGACTTTACGTAGTATAAAACACTGTTGGTACTATAAGCCATAAATAAATTTGGTAATTGAACTCTTACTGATATCCAATGAAAAATGGTCTTATTTATCTATGTAGTAAAGGATTCTTAATATGGGTGAAAAAATGCAGATCCTAGTTATATAACTTATCACTCTTATAAAATACTACATTCCTATATTAATGATATCCTTTCAATTTATTAGTCCCAGAACCTCTACACAACACAACGTTTTGCAGGAAACGTTGATAGTTGCTTAGAAAACACTGATTTTTCGGAGTAGTAGCTAACCAATATAAGAAGAAATTTGGTCTAGAAGACAATCAGGTACATTCGATTAAACAAACATTTCTCCACAGCAGGCTAGTCTGAGAGAAAGAGTGGGGTGGATAATAACGGGTTATCCATTTTGCGGTTTCGTAAGTAAACGTAAATTTAACACATATAAAATATGTTTTTTCATGATATTTCTTTTTTATTATAAAGTTTGAACGATGACATTATGAGTGAAAGACTATCATCTCTATCATTTAAATGACCACCACGCGAATTGTTACAAGCATCGATGTTGGTTTTCAAGTGCTCAAGAGTTAAAGGTTTATCTGCACAAACACGGTCTTTCGCGTAGCCCCACAAAAAAAGTCCAGCGGTGTCAAATCGCATGATCTTGGTTGCCAGTTGGTATCGCCACGACGAGAAATTACGCGGCCAGGAAATGTCTCTTGCAATAAAGCCATATTCGCTCGAGTTGTTTGGCATGTGGCACCGCCTTGTTGAAACCAATATTCCCAAAGTCGTATTCTCCAATAGCAGGCAAAAAAAAGTCGGTTATTATATGACCATGGCTTCTCTACAATTACTTGACGATTCTCAGAACCCCAAATACCACAATTTTGTTTTTTAACATACCCACCAAGTGAGAAATGTGCTTCGTCGCTGAAGAAAATTTTGTTCGAAAAATCGCCGTCTACCGCCTGCTGCTCAAGCACCCATTCGGCGTATCTACGACGTTGTGAATGGTCAGCTGGCTTCAGTTGTTGTGTGAGCTGGACTTTATATGGATGTAGGTGTAGATCCAAATGAAAATGCGCCATAATGTACCGTAACAGTCCCAATTCCTGAGAACGACGAGGAATCGACACATACGGTCTTCGGCAACACTTTCACTTAGAGCAGCGATATTTTCAGTGGTACGAGCGAAACGATGATGCACAGGCCTTACAAAATCTGTAACCAATCCAGTCTCTTCAAATTTGTTCACAATTTTGCCAATTGCTTGCGTAGTTGAACGATTTTGTAAACCACAATCTCCTCTTAAAGCACGATATGTGGCTGTGGCAGAATCACCATTTTTGTAGTAGGTTTTAACAATTTTTATGCGTTGTGCGATAGTTAAGCTATCCATTTTCGTAAATGTTAGACTTTCAATTGAGAAAAAAAATGGTTTAACAACTTAGTTTGACAGATGTCTTATTCCAGCCCTATACTTTTGAAACCGCAAAATGGATAACCCTTTACATTTATTAAGAAATATCCTAATGATTAAACATTAATATGAGGCTACGAATCAGGACTCCATAAAGAAAATATTGCCAAGGTTTTGCATTTGGAAAAATATTCGAACACGAGAATTGATCAATGAAAAATATGGGTCCCGCAATTCCGTCTGTCTATCTGTAGGTTTTCTACAGGCTTAACCGCTAAAGTGATTTAAGATTAAAAATTGGTATACTTAAGCCTCTAGTGATTACCTATATACTTTTTTAAAATGTATTCTTAGGCCCAAAAATAACATTAGGCACTTGCCAAATAGATTTGTGTACCAAATTAGGTAAGTCTTAGTCATCCCAAGAACGGCTATAACGATCTTGATAACAGATATTCCCTGCATTATTTTAAGTATAGTCTATATTTTGGCTCACAGAAATTTACATATAATGATATTAGGGGTACGGATTTTAGACTTTCTTATTAACGGCTTAACGGATTCCGATATATTTTGTATGCATAAGATCCTTCAAATTCATAATACTGAATGCCAAACTTTTAAAAAACAAAACATACATATATATAAATATTACAATTCTTTTTTGAATATTTCAATACTTAAAATCGACTCAATCAATTTTTTCGAAACTTTGTACTTACTAGTTTTTTGACACTCTTTCGAATACTCGAAAACATCATTTTCCTGAAAATAAACCCATCAATATACAAATGTAAAAGTAAAAAGCACACAAATGTCAATCGAACTAACATTAAACGACAAATTATTTTTTCATTTATTTCCATAGAGATGGTAAGAAATAAATGCTAAAATCAGTTTCGTTATATAATTTATACGAAACTCTCGGCGAATTTCCGTACCAAAAATATATTTTTTTAATTTAAAATACCCACCTCCTAATTTAATTAAAACTGATACTGCTTAATTTTTGTATGTCTGTTACAATATAAGAAACTAATAGCGCTTTTATTTATTTTTTTCTTAAATCTGATCTTACACTTAAGCATTTTCTTTCACCAATACAAAAATGAAAAATTTTAGGGAAAGATGCTTACTAATGACATGCCCATGCGTAAACACCTTTTCCTTTTGAATTAAATATTACGTAACTGTAAGTAAAAGAAAATGAGATGACAACAAATTGTGAGAATGAGTGCGAGGGACAGGAATATGCAGAGCTCTCCGTCACTCTCTCTCATCCTTGAGTGGTAGGGTCATTGCGAGAGAGATGTGGCGTCGGGATAGATGCCGAATTCAACCAAACTCTTACATCCAGTCATCCGCGCAAAAAATTTTATCTTGCTTTTTCTTCGTTAGGCATTCAATCAAAAACGCAGGACAAAAAATTGGTTCCAGTCGACATGTAACGGAATTTTTGTATATTTGTTTCATTTACGGTCCCTTATTCACCATGGAAATATTTCAGTTTGTTACAAAAAGTTAATGCGGAAGGAATTATCGCTTATTTTTCTAAGGGAAATTATTTTATATCATAAATAAGTATTATAAGAATACGTGTCTATATTATTTTCTTAACTTTTGAAGTGTGGTGCGGCATACCTCCCTTACTTTGCGGAGAGATGCCGCAGTTTTCTTTGAAGAGATGCCGCATGTTAAATTTGTTTACCTTTTTTTTCAAAGCGAATAATAAGACTACAAGTGGTAATTAGACTTAAGAGGTGCTAGAAGAATCCCGAAGAAAAATTTATAGTGGAATGTCTTTCCGAAAGGCAGACAAAACTATTTGTCGTACCAGCTAGAACACGAATCGAGACGATTAAAAAATGGAAAATTTTAAAGAAACCTCTTCCTTCTGAAAATAAAGTTTCATGTCATGAAGCAATATTGGAACCCGTAATTCCAACCACCAGGAATGGATCGCATGTTTTCAATCATTCCGAAAATGAAACACACTCTTCATCATCTTTCGAAAACCCAACGCCAACAAAATTACTGTAAGCAATCTCACCACTACATAAAACTCCAATGTCGATTTTTTCAAGACGTATGTAGGCAGTTAGTAGAGGTTATAAAATCTCCTAGTTTCATTCAAAAAAAGAAGACCTATGCAAGTATCCGAAAAAACAAAAAAAAGAACAAAGACCTATGCTAAAAGGTAGGTTGAGCCGACTGAAGATTCCAATATTTGTGGTGAATGTTGGGAACATTATTTTGAAACAAGAAATGAGAACACTGGATGTAAAAAATGTCAAAATTTTTTTTTTTTTTTTTTTTTTTTCAATTTCAATTTATTTTTCTTCTTCTTTTACAGTTATATAAAATAAAAAATATAATAAATAATTTAAAACAACTAAAAATTTAACAATAATAGTATTTACAATATAAACATTTTTTTTTAAATTTTTTTTAAGTGTTTTTCACTTGAAAATAAATAAGAAAAAGTAAAGGCACGATCTGATGTCTGACGACAAGTGTCGAAAGTACCAAAGAAATATTTAATTCCGTAATACTAAATAGTTATTTAATCAACAAGTGTTGTGGGGTAGGATGTCGAGAAAATAATAACTTAATTTTTTTTTTTTTTTTTTTTTTTTTTGTAAGTGGATGAAATGATTCAAATTACTTTAAGTTTAAACCAATATTTTGATAATGTTAAAGACTGTATCAAAATCGAAATTAAAAAGCCATTTTTTAATTGTTTTATTGAATAAATCAGTTGATCGAATGCTACGTAATTCCGGGGGCAATGCATTGAATAGTCTAGGTGCTACTGAGGTGTAAAAGTTAAGAAAGCTATGAGTATTGTGCACAGGAATGATAGCAAGATTCCTATCTCTACTCCGTAACGTGTAAGCTGGAGTATTGTGGCTTACAAGATAACCACTTCTACAGAAAAAAATTTTTAATACTTTATAAAAATAGAGGTGTTTAAGAGGGAGAATACCAGAGCTGACAAACAACGAAAAACTGTGTTCAAATCTCTTCTTCTTCCAGATGGTCCTTAGAATATGCTTTTGAGTAACTAACAAAGGTTGTATATAGTTTTTGTAAGTACCACCCCAACATATTATTCCATATTGTAATTTTGATTGAACTAGTCCATAATAAATGGTCTCCATAAGTTCCTTGCAACAAAGGTTTCTCAAGTGAAACATGACATAAGTGGTTGACAACAAATATTTTTTTAAAGCTAAGGTGTACACTTTCCAGTTAATTTTATTATCAATTATCAGACCAAGATATTTAAATTCAGCTACAATTTCGATACGAAAACATTTAGGAGAACAAACAACATCGGCTACATTTGTTGGGACACTATTAGAGACGCAACAAGATAAGCTACTTAGTGAGAATTTTCTACAGTCTATGCTGTGCTGAATAAGAAGTGGAGGATTCATATCTAAAGCAGTCAAATTGAAAAACATAACTCTTGTTTTTTCACTAATAACAAGCTTATGAATGCCAAACCAATGTCTGAATAACTCCAAGTCGAAATTGATATCCGAAATCAAATCTAACATTGTGGGACTAGAATAAACACAAGCTATGTCATCAGCAAAGTTACTTACTTTTCCTTTTAAGTTAAGACTAAATACACTATTGATATAGATAAGGAACAAAGTTGGACCTAACACTGAGCCTTGAGGAACTCATATATTAATACTTCTGGTTTCGCTGAAATGACTACCTATCTTAACCTTTTGCTTTCTGTTTTTAAGGTAGGAAGAAAACCAATCTAGCATAAAACCTCTGAAGCCAGCTTTTTCTAATTTTCTCAATAATATGGCATGATCTACTGTATCAAATGCTTTCTTAATATCAATATATAGAGTAGCAGTGTACTTTTTCTGATCAATACTTTCGTAGATATGAGAACAGTGTGCTAAAAGTGCATCTTCAGTTGATTTACCAGCTCTAAATCCATACTGATTTGGGCTGAAAAAATTTATTTTTTCAAGATAACTGACTAATCTACACTTGATGATTTTTTCGAAAATTTTTGAGAATACTGGTAATAGAGAAATAGGCCTATAGTTATTTATACATTTTTTATCACCTTTCTTAAATATAGGAATTACTTCAGCTACTTTCAAACTTTGTGGGAATTCACCTTGAACAATACTTTTGTTAAATAAATGAGTTAAAATGTCAACCACATTATGGCCAACTTTTTTGACAAAGTTGTTGGAATAACTATTTGACGTAGTAGAAAACGAATTATCCAAAGCTTGAATAACTTTATAGACCTCAAACGAAGATATCGTGTTAAAGAAAAAACTATTTGATTGAAAACTTTCATTAAAACAATTTTCTGGACAAATAACAGAAAAGTGATTTATGCCTGCATCAGAAATAGTATTTAAGGCCATTTGAATAAAATACTCATTAAATATTTTAGCCATTTCAGACTGATCAACAATGTTCATAGTTCCAAAAGTAAGATTTGAAGGAAAATCGAAAGTTGTTTTTTTATTGAATAATTCATTGACTATTGACCATTCTTTTTTTAAATCTCCTTTGGCTTTATGGAACTTGTCCATATAAAAATTTTCCTTGCAAATTGGAATTTCAAGACGAATCTCTTTACATAGAACTTTAAAGTTTTCACGGAATAAAACGTTATTTGGGTGTTTCTTACACTTAAGCCTCAATTGATTTTTTAAATGGATTTTGTCTAATAAATAATTCGACATCCATGGCTTGAGTTTTTTAAATTTTTCTTTACTGCTTGCAAATACTTTTGAACTTTGATCGACATAACCTTTTAAAACTAAAACAAAATTGTCAAAAGCTATTGAGGGTTCATGATCGGAATAGACTCTTGCCCAGTTTTCAAAAACCAAATGAGAGTTAAGCAGTTCAAAATTAGTTTTGGTAGTTTGTTTGTGGAGATGGCTAAACGAAAACTGTACAACTAACAAAACACTGCAATCTACGCTTTGCACTTACTGTGGACGTGAGCAAGAATGAAAGAAACATGTTTCACAGTCAAATTAATTCTTTAAGTTCAATGAATTTATCAAGCGGCATCTCTCTCACACATGCAGGGAGGGATGGCACACTTAATGTATTTTGCTTTTTTGTTATTTTTTATAAAAATTGTTATTTTTTAATTTTAATTTTTTTTTTATGGTAGAACATAAATCTGTTGTTAAGTTTTTTGCATAAATAAAGTTCATTTTACTAAAATAAAAAAAAAATCATTGATTTTTGAAAAAGCACGGCATCTCTCCCGCTATTACCCTATATTTTAATGGCTACGCAATTAATACATTTTCCCTTCTGGTACTTTTAAATTCATACGTCGCACATTAATATTAGAAAGACGTTTCAAGCGTCGCCACGACAAAAATCATTTTTAACCGCCGCATTTTTTTATATCGATTTTTCATAAATGTTCTATTTCCCCAAAAGAATTTCATGGAGTTTTAGAGAAGTGCAGGAGGCGCTACATATTAATTCAATAAAAAAAAACACCCTGTGAATATTGCAAAGGTTTAAAATTGACAATTTGAGTTGGAGTTGGAGATTTTTCGATCAGTTCTTAGGGATTTCCCTCAAAACCGCCCCAAACACTGGCATGAAGCTTATTAATTTAATGGATATTTGAATTAACATACTCACAGCAACTCTTACAGAAAGCAAATAGGATTGTACACAACCAATTTCTGAAGACATACCCAATCAACCACCAGTCTTTTATTAGATCACAAAACCTGTACGTTAGAGAGTGCTTAAAGTGTGAGAAAAAATTATCGGATTTATAGATTACAATTTCTACCCACTTTGTGCGGAAGGATGGCACGACGAAAAAAAAATACAATTAATATCATCAGCAAATTGAAGATTGTCAAAGGGAAGATCAAAATTATTGAAAAAAATATTTCCTCAAAATTGAGCTTATTGCAAAAAGATAAATCGAATATTCAATGGCTTTTTTTTCTTCCTCAATCAATACATATTTCTTTGTATTTTGTTTGTGCGTTTACTGAAAGCTGTTTGAGAAGAGTGGCGTTAAGCATTAAGATAAAGCGCAAAGGTGAGCGATGGAGTATATCGGAAACCGGATACCTCTGGAATACATTTCAAGGATACCCTACTGTATGGAGTCAAACCTACATATATAATATACCTTTCCACCACGTGTATTGCCCCTAGAGGGTTTAAGGTAATAAAGTTCGCCCGAAGTAGGTAGCGAGGTTCATTTATAAAGCTTCGTTTTAAGACATAGCTACACAAAATACCAATACGAGTAGATACAAGGGGAGAAAAATGACTGTATCGATGAAATAAAATTACTGAATGGAAATTGCTGAGTGCTATACATAGATACCGTCGACAGTACTTTCAGGTGGGGTATGGTAGTTTTGTAAGTCAAGCGATGTGTTATTGTTAAATAGATGGCAGATTAAAAGAGCTGGGATTTGAAGGAGTGTTATTGGAGTTTTAGTCTCAACAAGGATCTGCATTTGGCGGGCACCTTTAATAGCTTTCAATTACGAGCTACTTTCGTGAGCTTTATGACCTGTTTTGTGTATTAAATTAGATCCTTTTTTCAATTTTCCTAAATAAAGAAGATGGAAAGAATAAACATGACTGTGTGTGTGTATGGTGTATGGAGGTAAGTAATTTAGAATACCTGACAAAGTAAATAAAGGAGTACAACTTTACATTTAATTTGGAAATTGGAAAGCTATATTGACGGTTTTTATTCCGGTGGGAATGCTTTTTTTATCACTTCTTAGGCAAAAAAGCAAATAAAATTGTAAATAATGGAAGTTAAATAATCAACTTTTTTGTGTTAAATGTGTGGTTAGAGTAAAAATTTTACAAGTTTTTTTTTTACAATACAATAAATCTGTATTGGAATTTTGATGATCAAATTCTTTAGGCTGTGATAATTTAAGGGGCGTCTGCTGGCCTTATGATGCCTCGCACTTCCCTCCTTTTCTTCCACACTGTTCGAAGTTTCACTTTAAAATTAATCTGATATGGAAAAAGCTATAATGAATTTATGGTGGCAGGGGAGACCGGGGCCATTTTTTTTCTCTTTAACGAGCAATATTTTAGGGACGAAATCTAATGAAAAGCCAACAAAAAAATTACTATGAGATTTTAGGCTATTATTTTCGCGGATGATACTCGTATTCATATTACATAAAATTTAAATGTTAAATGTTAGAAATATTTTCAATTTCTTTTTCCCGACGTTTCGAAGAAGTTTCAAACTTCGTGGTCACGGGATGAGACAAGAAATTGAAAATATTTCTAACATTTAAGCGGTAAGTTCCGAAAAAAAAAATTTTAACTTTATGTAAAAAAATTACTGATCCGAATTTGTAAAAAAAAAAAACGTTTTGTTACGACTTACCCCGTATGCGGGAAAAGTTGTAACATAGACCGGGGTAAATTGTAGCAAAACCTGTAGTTTTAAAAAAAAAACCAAATGGAATACCAAAAATACAAAAAAAAACTAACGTTACAAACGTATCTATTTTGGGCACTACCCTTATAACTTTTCATTAAGATGTCCTATTCACAGCTAAAGTATACTTAAAGTTAGCTTAGAATTAGATGGACAATTTTCTCGTTCACGCGTTTCTTAATTTTCAGGGGAACCCTTTCATTTTTAGCTGCTACTTTTTACCCCTGTTACTTCTAGCCCCGGTCTCCCCTACATACAGTTAAATTGGTGTTATTTTATTCAAACAATTTAACTTAGGATAGAATTCGGGAGTTTAATCAAACTTGACATAACGGTGATGGAGAACACCAAAAATTGGGTCCCGCAATTTCATCTGTCTGTCTGTATATCCTCGAGTCTACAGCCTAAAGGTTGGATTTTATACATAATTGCTTTGCGGTAAAACACCCCCACGTTTTTTTTTTCGTTTTTTTAAGACAAAAAATAACGTCTTCTGCAATTATTTTTTTATTTGCCAGAAAGAAATCTTATTTGTATTAAAAATGGCTCCAATGATTTTTATGAAAAAAACCATTAGTAAAAACCATTTTTTTGGTTTTCGATTTTCTGGAACACTATTTTTGATTTTTAGAAATTTTTTGTGCAAAAGCATCTAGAAATTTCTAGTAGGTACTAATACTAATCAACATTTTTTTTTAAATAAAAAAATTAAAACATTTTTTTCTGAAAACTCAGTTGTTCTAAAACGACTTAATCGATTTTTGTAGTTCTTTGATATTATAATGAATATTTAAAAAAAAAATAACGGTACCTCCCATACAAATGTAAGAGAAAACCGTTAAAAAAAATTGTATTTCTCGAAAACGGCTGGAAGAAATTTAATAAAAAAACGTGTTGTTAAATTAGTATACAGTCCACTTTTAAGTATAAACGTATTTTATTTTGCGTACCTTTTAATGGTACTTCCCATAGAACCAGATTTCATATTTTGACTTTCTCACTATTTAGGTGAAACGAATAAAATTATTTTTTAAGCAAATGATCAATAAAAGTTTTAATAAAACTGCATTTATACAATTAAATAAACGATTTTTCGATTTAAAAAAAAAATAAATATATATTAAATATATAAAATTAATATATTAAAATGCCTACATATAAATCTAGATTCAAAACTTGAACAAAAGGGAATAACATTTTTTTTTTTGCATTTAAATATTACATTGACCAAAACAGCCAACTGAAACTAATTAGAAATACAGTAAAAAATAATTGGATAAATCTTTAACATCTGAAAGGTTTTTTTTCAAAAACAAGTCATTAATTTTTTTATATTAAAATTTAATATGTATTATTAATAATTCCTTCAAAATATCCTTTCTTTTGTTTTTTTAAAAATTTCTATAAAATTTTATACTTCAAAAATATTTTTTCAAAAAAACCGCTCCAACATTAAATTTTTTTTATGTTTTGATAAATTCTTATGTGTCCAGCTACATTGAATTTGTTAGCTTACTTACAACTTACTTACTTATCCGGCTCCTAGTCCATGGAGGGTACAGCTTGTACAATTCTCGATTAAATCTTCTCATCTATTCGCCCTCTTCTCATATAGGAACAAATATCCTCCGAATAATTTTTCTCTCGAAAGTGCCCAGTATCAGTTCCGGTTTTTTACTTATCGTCCAACACTCGGCGCCGTAAAATTAGCATTTTGTATAGCGTGCACTTAGTCTTTCGAGACAGGAGTTTGAACCCATTTGATTGACCAAACCGAAGTAGAAGCGGTTCACAAGGGTAATTCTTCGTCGGGTTTCCACTAAGGTGGAGTTCGAGGAATTGATGTTTGTTCCGAGGTAGGTGAACTCCTTGACTACCTCGAAATTGCTGCTACCAACAGTGACGTTTTTTTCTAAGCGATGGACAGATGAGGCTTTGTTTGTTGAACTCACTTGAACTCATCTCCATTTGCATGAAGTGATTCACATGGACCTATCCAAATAAATGGGGGAGAAATCTCCTCGAATTGCATCATATGAACTGATTCACAAGAACCGATTATCATGAATCGGTTTGGAGTTGTCCTATACGAACTGATTATATATGTAGGTACTAGGGCCAACGATGGTAGAGAACAACAAAAAGTGTGTCCCGCGATTCCGTCTGTGTGTCTGTCTGTCTGTACAACTCTCTACAGCCTAAACGGCTGAAGAGATTTCCTTCAAACTTGGTATTTAAACGTTTTAGGTGATCGTCCAAGATATATTTTTGAATATTTGTTTTGCCCCAAAAATAACGGTACTTCCAATACAAAATTTTCTACCACCTTAATTTCTCGAAAACGGCTCTAACGATTTTGATAAAAATTGGTGTGTGTACTACTTTCGATATGATCTAAATTTTTGCCAACAATTTTTTTTATTAAATATTTTGTTCTTAACTGTACCTGTCATACAATCATTTTAATGATTTTCGACTTTCTCATAAACGGCTCAACGGATTTCAAAATGTCAATCAAAATGTTTATACAGAAGCTACTTCAAATACTAAATAATGCATTCCAAAATTTTCGAAAAATAGTTTTTTTTGGATTTTGAAAGAATTTTTTTTTTTGTTTGAAAATTCATTATTTCGAAGACGGGTGGACGCTTTTTTCTGAAGTTTTGTTCCTAAATTTATATTATTAAATATTTAAAATGCTCATACTAATTTTTTTTAGAAAAAATTTAAGAAATTTTATATATAAAAAAATTAAATGTATCACGACTTTAAAAATACATTCAACCCTTTCTATTAAGAATCTTTTGCATACAATGTTTTCGAAAATCGGAGGAAGTACGTGCGATCCAGTCGTGCATATTTTTTTAGGTTTAAAAATAACGGTACCTGATATACACATTTTTTGGCCAAAAATGGTAAGTCTCAATTATCTCCAATTCAGTCATATAGTCCACATTTCGGTCAATAATTCTTTTAATTGAAATGTTATATTACATGTCATATAATCGTTTTTTTTTTTTAATTTTACATTTGACTATCCCGTGAATTGCTCAACGGATTTCGATCAAAATTTTTATACCAGAGCTACTCAAACTTGTTAAAAAAAAAAATTATCAATATTATTTTGTCAATGTATGCCGTACCATTTTTTTTGTTGTGCTTAATATGTCATCAAACATAAGATTCAGTCATGCATTTTCTTTTTTAAAAAAATGTTTAAAAAGTTTTTTTTATATAAAAAATTAATTAAGAAACGACTTAAAAATATTTTTTGAAGTTTCCAGTAAGAATCTTATTCTTGCAATAAAAGACGCTTAAACAGACAAGATTGGAGCATTGCTTAATACAATTAATACAATAGGTGAAAATTAGCAAAATTTATAAATTTTCAAGATTTTACAAAGCATTTTGATATTTTAGATTTTTAACTAAGATCAATCAATTAAGACAAAATAAGTTTCATAATAGAGTAGGCCAAAAAAGCAACTAGTTAAACTCAACGTCGCCGTCGTCAGCATTTTCATGGTAGGAGCAGTTTGCAACAATGATTGCAATTCATTTAGACAAACTTGCCTTCTATTAGTTAAATAAGCAAAAAACTATTTTTTTTTTGGTCCACAATATTTTTTCTTGCGCTTTTGCTTTAAATCATACTGGTTTTTGCTCACCGGAGTTTTTCTTTTTTCAAGTTGTTTTTGTTTTTGAATGATTAGCCAACTGTAAAACCTTTGAACAACTACAAAACCAAGTTCATGCAATCCAGTCGTCCGTTTTATTTTAATTTTGTCATTTACCAATATAACAATGTTCTAACTAACTTATTCACGCGCAAGTTCTAAATGTATGTAAAATGTGTACCTACGTCAATTGTGAGTGGTATTTTATTTCATTTCAGAAACTCCGGGATCCATCAGTCTGAATGGTGTCTTCCGCAAAACAAACACAAATAATTTGTAATTTGTTTATATTTTGTACTGTCCCAACAAACGAATGTTTTCCCGCAAATAGTCGTTCATATTTTTTTAAATAATGAATAAGGTATACGAGATTCCATCGGCCGGTGGTTGGTTGTTTTGTATTTTTTTTTTAAAGACCTCTTGATTCAACAATAAAACTAATTTAAAAGTATCTACTCCACAGTCCCCACCTTCTGGCAACAACATCATTATCGTTAACAAACACAACGCAACACGCCCAAGTTGTCTAAAAATTCGCCAAGAGGAGTGTTTGTTGACCTTCTCAAATTCACCAGCTCATCGTTGTTATACCCATGAGCTCCAATAGCTGTATATCAGAAAAAAAAATGCGAATACCTTTATACTGACGTCGTTATCATGAAAATTTTACTCTGGCCTTCTATTGAGGATTGTCTTGTCTATATTATTTGAACTCTATACCCCAAAACAAGGGCAACGTTTTGCCTACAATGATGTCTTACTTACAAATTTTAAGAACTTTATTTGCATAATCAATAAAAGATTCTCCATTCGAAATCACAAAAGGCTCCTGTTTTGGTTATTTAAGTATCAGCGTATTCCTGAATACATAACAAGTATTTTGCGCCTGCCTTGGGAAGATATAGGATACAGATACATACATACATATATACACAGGTGACGGTGAGAATCAAAAAAAAAAAAAAAAAAAAAAAAACAGAAAAACAAAAATAATATCCTTAAAGAGGAAAATCCGTCATGAATAAGCAATTTTATGTATTTTTCTCTCGTCCTGTGGTATATATTATATATATACCAAAAATTCTACGCACATATAACACATATATAACATACAAGAACCAAGAGAGGACAACTGTCACCGTCTGGTGTGGTGAAATTAATATGACTGTCAGGACATAACAAATTTGCCTGTAAGATGAACTACCACCTGAAAATCTGATGGATCTGCCGAGAGAGATATCGATTATTATTACATACATATTTTTATATTATTTTCTTATAATTTATTGTGACAGATATGGATATTAAATTTTACAAATCAATTCATCAAACTAACTGATATGGATGGACAGTTCCGTGAAATTATAACTAAAAATTAGTCCTCATATACATAATATTTTATATATAAAATCAAACTAAACTAAGCATAGCTTTTTTGGAATTGCTATTGCTGTTGATTGTAGGTACCTTAAGGTACATATAGACGTCTAAGTCTAAACGATGCCCCGCACATGACAAGCAATTATCTTTGGAAAGGATGAGTGTCAAGATAAACGCTCTAGCATTCACGTCTGGTTTACCTCAAAGTGGCGTAGCTGGCGTGTGTCGTCCTTTAGAGAGTGTTGTGTTGTCACATGCTGAGTACGACAACGTGTGGGACACTTTGGCGTATGAGCGACACGTTTGACACAGTAGAATTCCTAGATAGCCATGTGTAGGCAGGCGTGTGTTGTTTTTATATCAAACATTCATACTGGTCATACAGAAAGTAGGGCGTAGATGATGTAATTAGGCCTACCACTTAATCGGTTATATACACACATACAAATATACATAAATGGGTATGCGCTCGTAAATTTGAATTGACTTCGCTGTAAAGATAATTATCTCATAAATAAATTAATGATTTAGAAAAAGTGTGTTCCATGGGTGGTTGGAGTGATGAAAAAATGTATGATAATGTTTTCTTCTTACGAAAAATGTTAAAGTGACTCATTGTATTTTTTTACAAATAAAAAAAACTTGTATAGTACTTTTATAGTATAGTAGAACTATTTATCCAGAAAAAATAGGTCATAAGTTCATAATTGTCAAAATATCAAAGAGCATAAATTTCAAGATCCCCATTCAATTTGCACAATCTAATAATTGTACTTTGCTGCTGTTTTTCATCCTAGAGTTCAATGATTTCTTAAAAGCCTATGACAGCATAAGGCTAATTCTATGTGACATACCAATAGATTCTTAATAACCAGTTGAATTCCTCCCCATGAAAAATTCAACAGTAGTAATTGTGCTTCAAGGAATGACTATATCTGTTAACCTTAGAGCATTGATTCGTAAAAGAAATTATACCTACTCGTGTTTTTGATCAAACTTGACATTACGATGACAGCAAAGAAGAAAAAAGAGGTTCTCACAAATCTGACTGCTTTTCAGTCTGTCTGCCTGCCTGTCTTTCCACGTCAACAGCCTTAAAGGTTGGTTGGATTTTTTTTAATCTTGGTACTTATTCGTTTTTACGGCAATATGTTTAAAAACAAAAATAACGGTACCTGCCATACATTTTTTCTTGGCCAAAAAGTTAAATCTTATTTTTTCTTAATAACGGCGCCAATGATCTTAATAAATAAAATGCATGACTGGATCGCACGTCCTTGCTCTAAAGTTCAATAACATTATATGAAAAGATTATTAATAGGAAACGGCTAAATGTTTTTTTAAAGTCGTTTTTTACTTAATTGTTTATATACATATAAGAATTTTTAAATTTTTTTTAAAAACAAATTTGGTATGAACATTTTAAATATTTAATAATATAAATTTTAAAACAAAATTTCAGAAAAAATCGTTCACCCGTTTTCAAAATATTGAATTTTCAAAAAAAAAATATTTTTTTTTTGTGGGTGGCAATGGCGCAGTGGATAAAGTGCTTGATTGCTAACTAGGACGTGTGGGTTCGTTCCCCACGCTAGGCGGATTCTTTTCTATACCTCCAATTTTAATTGGATGTTGCCTATGGGTTAAAATAAGACACTCAATACCTGGTTCTCAAATCCACTATAGTAAAATTAAACAAAAAAAAATAAAAAAAAAAAAAAATCTATGTTTCGAAAATTTTGAAATGCAGTATTATTTAGAATTCGAAAGAGATCCTGCATAAGAATTCAGGCGTTTATGAGAAAGCCGAAAATCAATTAAATTGTTATATGGCACGTACCGTTAATAACAAAATATCTTAAAAATTTTTTTGGCCACAATGTAGAATATACCCAAGTAGTACACATACCAATTTTTATCAAGATCGTTGAAGCCGTTTTCGAGAAAATTAAGATGGTAAGCAAATTTGTATGGCAAGTACCGCTATTTTTGGGGCTAAGACCAAAATTCAAAAAATTATGTTGGACAATCACCTAAAACGCCTAAGCACAAAGTTTGAACAAAATCTGTTCAGCCGTTTAGGCTTTATATAGTTTTAGATACATACAAGCGGAATTGCGGGACCCACTTTTTTGGTGTTCTCTATCATCGTAATGCCAACTTTGATTAAGATCTCGAGTTCGTTTTTTTTCGAAATGCAAAACTTGCCCTATAGTACCTATATGTATGTATACCGCAAGTAAAAAATCAGTTCATTAATGAAGGGCAGACGTACTTTTAGGTAATTTTTTGTATCTTTCTTGGAAAAAATGGTTATTTTCTAGTTGAATCATTTTTTTTTTGGTTTCGATTTAGTGGAAAACTGTTCATTGATTTTTTTTAATCTTGTAATGGAGAAACACCCACAAAGTTTTAGCGGCATTGTAAGCCAACATTTCTAAAAAAAAACGTTTTTTTTTAAATAAAAAACATCGGAAACGACTCAATCGATTTTTTCGAAACTGTGTGTTTGGTAGATTTTTTTTACATTACGAGTATCTTGACTAAAGTAAAAAAACTGTTTTCCTAAAACAGTAACCAACTTTACCTCCAATACAAATGTTAAAAAACCCGTGAAGAAACATTTTTGTTTTTTGTCAAAAATGTATCCAATAATTTTGATTAAAGTAGAAAAATATTTTATTTCGCATGCTAATTAACGGTACTTCCCATATAACCACTTTTTATATTTTCGGCTGTCTCACAATTGGATGAATCGATTAAAATTTTTTTTTTTTTGCAAATGCTCCCTTAAAGTATAAATAATATTGAATATTCAAATTATCGAAAAAAACATTTTTTTTAAATACATTTTGTTTTTGAAAATTTGATTTTTGAAAAAATACGAGTCAAACAATTTGAAATTAAAATTTTATACATTTCAATTTTTTCTTTAAATGTTTTTTAAAATTTTATACATACTTACATTTTAAAAAAATAATATAATATAATCGCTCAAGCAATTTTTGATTTTGTTATAAATATTCATATAATAAATATAAATAAATAAATATACATATTTCATAATTTTAAAAATCACATAAATATTATACACCATCCACTAAAGTTACATAGATTCCACCTACATATAACTGATAAGCAGCCTATATAACTACCTAAAACCAGCGTCAATATTATCTACGTTAAAGTTGTTAGCTATAAGAGAAAGCCAATTCAGTCGACCATTTTATTTCCTAATGACAGTTGTCATTGTGTGTTAACATTTTAAGGGTAATCAAAATTTTTCGGATGCCTGCAAAATATATTTAAATATATATTTTTTTTGTAAAGTGGCTTTGTATCAATATGGACCTTTTGTTCATCCACAGATATTCTTGTGAAATTTTGGATCCATCAGAGTAGTTTATAATATAAATTCCCAATGAATTTGTAGGCTTAAAATATGCGCTAGTGTTTTTTTTTTTAAACAGCGCCTTGTCTGTTATATAAAAATCCCAGGGTACTTAAAAAGAACAATTTTTATTTAAATTGTATTCATCAATATATTTTAAACACTCATTAGGTCAAGTTTTATCCATTGGGTCAGCGTGTAAGTAATGTATATCGAGCAAAAAAAATTCAGCACTAACATCCTGATGGAGAGAATTGACGAATATTTGACCTTTATCAACTAGGTTTAGAAATAAAAATTGAGCACCTACTGATTAAAACAAAAACATTGAATATGTCCTCAAGCGAATTATACAATAGGCGAGGTACCTATGTATACAATTTTTTCTGATGTGGGTGTGTATGTTAAGGACTTGCAAAAGCTTCTTATGTTACCTCCATTGACATTTCTTGGACTAAAGTCTTATTATAATTTAAAAGTCCAATTTTCCTCAAATTTCTGCTGCTGGTTCTACCCATCTTCCATTAAATGTCCAATACCTTCATCAAATTGATTTTTATTTTTTTAGATAAAGTGTATTTCTGAAGCTTATTACATTTAAAATGGCAAATAAAAAAACCGTCCCTCTGAAAATATACCTGTCACGTTAGGACCATATTTAAAAACGAAAATCCCTCCTATTTATATTTTAACAAGGACATCAAAATAAAAAAAAGTTACAGTAAAAAACGATATTGGGTGTAGGAGGAACATTTACTTGTTTTTAATGCCTGACAATACAAACGACTTTTTCCTTTTATTTCACATAAAAATTTATTTCTTTGTTTTCTCTTTAATTATTCTCTTTTTTTTTTAATTCTTTTAAAATAGATACACCTACAAATTAAAAAAAAATATACTAAAATATTTGTTTACCCTAAAAATGGTGTGTTTTTACAAGGTTTTCGGGGAATTCAATGAAAATTTAACAATG
This sequence comes from Philhelius pedissequus, assembly GCA_910595825.1. Lineage (NCBI taxonomy): Eukaryota > Metazoa > Arthropoda > Insecta > Diptera > Syrphidae > Philhelius > Philhelius pedissequus. The sequence continues at coordinate 47,370,609 of OU343162.1, forward strand.
AAATTTTTTCTTATGTTTGAGTTGATTTATCAGAAGCATTTAATTATGTTAAAAACGTAGGGTTGTTTGAAATAAATAAATACTAAAGTTGCCGAGTGGGAAATGGGTTCAAATTCTGATTAAAAATATTGGCATTTAAATGTATCAGCTAGTGTTAAGAATTACGCCTCCAATTTAATTTAAATGGATTTAAATTGAAATGAATAATGTGCATTAGTGAATACAAATTTCAAAAATTGCAATAGTTATACAAATACATGTACATTTTGTAGGTATGTACCCATTTAATAAAATAAAGCAAAAAACTGCAAAGAAACATTTCAGACTTTGTTTTGTTTTTAGCAAAATAACGTTTTTCTGTGTTTCAGCCATTTGTAACAGGTAAATCCACGCAGGCTCTGTTCTCCTAGTATCCTAATAGAATTAAGAGTTACAAAAGGCATAATTCAGAGCATTTGATGAGAGAGAGAGCGCGCGAGAGAGAGATATAATGATAGAACATATTACAACCTGCGTCGTATAATTTTAAAACATCCTAATCTTAAAATATTAGCTTGATAGAACTTTATAAGTTCTTAGAGATCTCGGCATACATAATTTCGCTGGTCTGCTTTATTGCTCTGAAGAGGTGTTCTTCAGGGCTGACTGCGTAAGCTTATCCATCTGTCCTATTCTCCTACTCTACTGGTCTCTTTCGGGAGCTGATCCTAAGCAGAATGTTTGTCCAGCCTGTCCCAAAAAAGACGAATTTTCTTCACCCCTTAACTATCGTCCTATTGAATTATGTGCCTTGTATTCAAGGTCATCAAATTACTGATCAATCAGCATGCGTAATATCTTAAAGAACGAAAGCTCCTTAATGACCGGCAGTATGACTTTCATAGCAATAAGTTCACAGGTGATCTGATGGTATATCTCACAGATCACTGGTATAAATCTGAACATCGTCTTGGAGAAGGTAAGATTATTGCACTTGAAATTTCAAGAGCGTTTGATAGAGTTGGGAATTAAGCCTGTTATTGAAAATGCGTTCATTTGGTATCGATGAATGTCTCCCTCGTTGTATTAGAAATTACCTTTCGGTAAGTCGGTTTGGAAGGCTTCAAGTCTGAAGTTCACAAAATAAACGCTGGTGTACCCTAGGGTTCCGTATTGTCTCCGACTCTTTTTCTAATTTTTATTATTGATCATTATCTATAACTTTTTATCCACTACATTTTTTTGCTGACGATGGTACTCTTAGCTTTTCATATCCATTGTTCTTCGGATGTGGAACTTGAACGACAGGGTATGATAAGATCATTCAATTCTGATCTTGTCAGCATTGTCAAATTGGAAAAAAATCGGCGTAGATTTAATGATTCAAGAACTCTCTTGTCGTTACAGCGACACCCTTCCCTAATACCATTGACCATGACCGGTGCTTGCATCAGGGAAACCGAACATCTTTGAATTATGCATATATGCATCACCTACCAGCGACCACGTTTTATGGAATGAACAAATAATAGGTTAAGTCAAAAACGCTGCAAAGTTTTTGGGTTTTCGTAGAAGATTGAAAAAATATTTCTCCCCTTCTGCACTGGATGTAAGTTATAACGTGTAAAATCGTTCATAACTCACTAAAGACTTCACTTGGAAAGAATCCAAGCAAAAACTATTTTAAAAAATACCTCCCCCCCCCCCTTAAGCTATTCAACCGTTGTAATACTCTCGCTTCTAGGTATGCTATTCATTTTACTCTTGAGAGCAATCTGGAAAGTGATATCAATCATAGAGAATCATTATTTAGCTAATCTTCATTAATGTTTATCATGTCCTTTTTACTACGATATTAAAACATTCAAAACTAATGTGCTTCAGTTTGCCCTATTAAATCCGCTCTTCCTAATCACTCGAAATGTTTTTACTTGCGATTTAGGAGGGTAAGTTTTGCATTTTGAAAAAAATCGAAATCGAGATTTTAGTCAAACATGACAATGCGATGATAGAGAACACCAAAAAAGTGGGTCCCGAAATTCCGTCTATCTGTCTGTCTATCTGTCCTCGAGTCTGCATCCTAAACGGTTATCGGTGGATTTGCTTCAAACTTTTTTCATATTGTTGTTTCGGTTTTATGCCCACAGGTTTTTTTCATTTTTTTTTTAAGACGACAAATAACAGTAGCTCCCATACATTTTTGTTGGCCAAAAACAAAAATCTTATATTTCTCAAAAACGGCTCCAACGATTTTTATTTAAAAAAAACCAGTTCATTAATGAAGGGCAAGGTACATTTGGATAATTTTTTTTTGGAAAAAATTGTTATTTTTGGTATCTCTAGTAGAACCATTTTTTTGGTTTTCTATTTTCTCGGCAACGGTTAATCTGATTTTTTTGAAATTTTTTACACAGAAGCTCCTAGAAACTTTAAACACTATTGTATACCAAAATTTTTCAAAAAACTTTTTTTTTTTTAATTATTTTATTTTTTGAAAATTCAAAATTTCGGAAATGACTCAATAGATTTTTTCGAAACTTCGTGGTTTTTTTACATTATCTTGAACAGTTAATTGAGTATGCGCGTACCTACATACAATTTAAATACTTCTAAACAAGTATCGTGCTAAACTTATCTTTTTGGTATTGCACATAGTCAACTAAAAGATTAATCCTATCTTACTAATATTATAAATGTGAAAGTTTGGATGGATGGATTTATGGGTGGGATGGATGGATGTTTTTTGCTCAATAACGCCAGAACGGCTGGACGGATCTGGATAAAATTTGGCACATGGACACACACATACTCGATTATCATTTTTTTCCCGAAAAATGGAACCGAACAGTTCCTATGCCTATAAGGGAGAGCCTTATATATGAACAAAATATATACTTGGTTGTTTGTTCCACATTCATGTCTCAACCATTGAATCGATTTTAATGAAATTTGGTAAGCAGCTGGAAGATTAGCCAAGATTTATTTTTCCCCACTTTATTTTTATTATTGAGCCACACCATTTTTTTTTGTGAATTTCTGTCAGGAATTTAATTTATTATCCATGGAGAGCATATTAATTGCATTTAAAAATATCATGCATCCTGATTATTCCAAGACTATGTAAAGATCTGTGCCATTGTTCGATTATAGACATTCCATCAGATCACCAGTTAACCTGTTTATATGGATACCATACTGCAATCGTTATTCAAGAGATAATTCTTAAGCATTTCCAAAGAATAAGGGCGTACATCGAAGACTTAAAGGACTCTTTGTACTGAATGAAAATATCTACGTTCTTCAGTATACAGAATGAATCACAACACTTCTTGTCAGCATGGATTTACCCAGCCCACTGTGCTTCAACGTTCAGCCAAATTGGCTTTCTCCAGTGAAAAAATGTTGGCAAATTACCAAAAACGTTATACATATCCATTTCGGACACTGTACATAGTATCACTGTCCTAACAATTTATGATGCAACGAATTGGTTTGTGGCCTATCGACATGACCTTTATGTAATAAAGCTTCAGGAAATTCTTCAATCAACAATCTACGTAGCAGATAACTAATTTGTTTAAAATTTAAAAATATCAAAATGTCATTTATATTCCTTTCCATTATGTTCACAGCTTATTCAGAAAACTGCAACTGCAAAACAATGGAAGTAAACGAACAACAATCGAAACAGTTTCAGAAACCTATTCAGATGCAATTATAAGAGCACACACACTTCAGATTATAAACCCTTTTTGCTGTAAAAACAAGATGAATCTTTTCATTTTCAATTAAGTTACGATGAAAGGGAGCTCATCCGGCGCGCCCGGTCGGGCTGGTAGACCTGAATATCACCAGCAAAATGGGAAAACACACAATAGTGAAATACTTTTAGCCAGTGGTGTCCAACTGGTATTGCTCCACGGGCTTTTTAGAAATCTAAAAGAGCTGAAAAAATATTGAGTGAGATTAAAGAAAACTACATAATTACCTTCTTACTTATTATTACTAGCTGACCCCGCGAACTCCGTTCCACCTTAGATTCAATGAATAGGCAGATTTTGGATTTTAGTAGGTTCAATTTTTATATTAGGAAATACAAAACAAAAATTAAGTATTTTGATGATTCTATATTGTTTATGCATTTTGGTGCATAGGTTGCCCTCTCCAGTTAAGTACCTTGTAATAGGTACACGATAAGTCCGATTTTCGATGAGACAAAGTTACAGGAATTATGAGGAGATGAAACCATTCCGCTCGGTTCGTCGACAGGAACTCGACCATTATTGATGGTCAGCATTTGCTCAGAGAAATCTTTATCAGATGTATCATTAAGGCCCGTTTGCTGATACATAACTTAATCATTTAAGTTCTATTAAGCACTCATGTGACAGCTTACGCAGAGGAAAACTATCCCATAAGCGTTTTAGGTTGAACATAAATATTTATGATTCTTATCAGCAAACGGGCCTAAGAAATGCAACTCTCATGTTTGTTGTCAGCTGAAGTTTCTTCACATAGCGCCATAGATTCGATAATTTAAGGCTATTTCGTCGGCAGCCATTGGTCTTGGAATAACTGAGAGGTGTTTGGAGGAAATCGTTCATTGCTCTTCCAAAACATCTCGAGTCATTGCGTTGATCTATTTATGTTCTGTTAAAAGCTTCTAATGCACGTTTTTGTGCCATTGTGCATTCGTCCCAAAGGATGATTTTTGATGCTGATAAAACTTTGGCAATTGCTGAGTTGTTTGCAATACGGCATCATTGCAACGGCAATTTTAATGCTGATTGAGCAGTACGGTATTCATTTAACAAATGGCTGCTATTCCAGAAGAAGCAACTGCAACCGAAATGTTGGATATCGCATAGTGGCTAAAACTACTGACATGAGGAATGTCTTACAGTTCCACCATGGGCATCCAGGAAATGTAAACCACCATTTCCATCATCAATATCCTTCAGTAATGTAACACAAACTTCCTTTTTGTGTGTGATCATATTCACGTTCCCGTTTCAATTCTCGATTAAATGTGTCATTCATTTCACGTTCTTGGCGCTGGCATTCATAACCTGACTAATAAACTACAGCACATAAGTATACACATGTCATGTCTTCGATCAAGAGTAAAGCCCGATTATGTATCTACTCATTCATCTCAATATCTTGATTTCTGGAACTGACACGAATTTGATGTAAAATATCTTCTGACATTGTCCTTGTATTTATGCAGCAGGTTACGAGTAGATGCGGATTCGATAGAAAGCAGGTCGAAATGATGATAGCAAATAATGTGCATATCTGACTTGGAGATGCAGAGATAATAGCTTCAATGATTGTCGAATCCCAATGGGTATCGGTTTCTTGTAAATTGAGTTATTCACATGCAGTACGACATGTTGGAAATATTACAATTAACAATCCGTAGTATCTTAAATGACGTTGGCCCATCCACATTTACCAGCGTCAATCGCAAATAGAAGCATTCCCTGATTATTACTGATTATTGATTTCTGAAAATATTTATAATTATCAAATTCTTAACCTTACTTGACCATAGACAAAATTACGTTTAGCTGTCATTTGCGTTTTGTTATTCAGTGTCAGATGCGTTTTTGTTATACCACGCTTTATAGTGGCTTGCATTCTATTTGACGTTTTGTGTCACATCACACGGGAATGCTGTCGAATAGGATATACCCGTCTCCTGGTTCTAAGCTACCTCTTCACCAATTTACAGCCAAATCGGTTCAGCCATTCGTGAGTAATTAAAAGTATAACTAACACGACTTTATTTTATATATATTTATAATGAGAATATGATATACTATATACTTTTCATCCCGGAAGCTTGAAGACCCACCCACATTGAATCAATAGATTTCAGACTTATAAGCCTATCTTCTTTCCTATTGAAGACCCTGGAAAGACTCATAGATGTACAAATTTGCCTCAAGCTAAATGATGGTGTTTTCTAACAGGCGTAGCATGCATACACTAAGGGCAAATCTGTTAAGGCAGCACTTCATGAAGTGGTAGGCTCAATTGAAAAATCTATAGATTACATGTGCATTTCTTGATATAGGAGGGGCCCTTAACAGTGACTTTGCTTCAGTCCAGGGTAGTGAATGGAGAATTGGAGAGTGCCAACTTAAAGGTTATGCAGAGGTACTGTGTCTCCCCTTCTTTGGCTTCTGGTGGTTAACCAGATCTTACTAAAGCTAACTCCAACGTGTGTCCAAGTCGTGACCTATGCCGATGGCATCGTTTTATGGGCATCAGGGAAATTCGTACACACACTATGCGAAATTCTCCTGAACGGCCTTGATAAGCTCAGTAATTGGAACAGTAATTGCGGACTAAATGTAAACTGGAAAGAGAATATTCAATAAATAAATAAAAAAATCTACAATAAAAAATTTTAGAATCCAACAAATTTTCCCCAAAACCGCAAACGACAGACGGTCAGGTATCGACAGTTGTCGGGTTTCGAGAAATCTTTGGAAGAAAAAAAAAGAATATTTGCTGGGGCTTAACAGATCTCAACTGTCCCTCCTGATGGTTATCCTAACAGGTCACAACTCAATCGGAACCCAAATGACCAGAATAGACATAAGCAGATCTGACTTATGTAGAGGTTGTGTGGACGAAGAACCGGATATCATTTCCTTTGTGAATGCCCCAGCCTAGACCGAACCAGGAAAGAAGCTCGAAGACTAACTGAGCATTGCATCTAATACGCCACTTAACATATCCTCAAATGCATTCAAAGGCCAGGATGGCTTAGGGCGGCACCTCAAAAATAATCTTCCCATTTACTCAAACTTTACTTAAACTTTTTCTTTCCTATCCCTTAAATTTTATAAGCGCTAATTCGTTAACATATTTCTGTATTTCGTATTAATCACGTTTGATTTTAAGCAGCGCGTTCACCATTCACATATGCTCGTTGGCCCGAAGGATGCTTTATGGATGAGTGCGGCAACAAACGTACGTTTTTGTATTTAACGAGGTCCATGAGCTTGAAAATCTCGTTGTTTTGTCTGTGCTTTTAAGCATGGTATTACTTCGAATTGTAATGATTTTGAATTCAGTTTTTGTTTTATTGATGCAACAATGAGTATGCATCAATGAGGCTAATTCTGAAATATCAGTATTAATAAAAAGATTAAAAAAAACAAACAATTTTTCAAAACGCCTTTCAAGTTGCGATTGTACACTGTAAGAAGAGTTTACTTGAGTTCGTGGTGTTTGCGGGCACCTAAAAATAAGACTGCGGGCTACCATGCGCCCGCGAACTACGGGTTGGACACCACTGCTTAAGCAGATAGTTTTTATTATACAACTATACGAACTTAGATACACACCAATGAATAGTCGATGAAAATGAGAATGACTTTGTTTTAACTGTATCTGCTTGTGTTATCAAATGGGGATGCTATACTCGTAAGTCTAAGCATTATGCAGTTTCCTGGCAACAAAGCATATCAACCAACAAGAGGAAATGCTTCCAATTTGCTGAAGGCCATATCATAACGAACAATCACTAGCTATGTCTACTTGGGTTTTCAAGAGAAAATACAGGATACACAGTGAACATTTATCAGTGGGTGAGTATGTGTTGGTTCGGTGGGCTTGCAGGTGACAATTGAGAATGTGTAATCCTGTGTTACTCGATATGCAGGATGCGAGGTGAAGAAGGCAGACGCAAATATAGCTAACTGAAACTGAGAGGCAAATTTATGACATGTCAGAGAAAGCTGAAAATACATTTTAGAATAAACTTAGAAATATAATCTGACAAGGGTGGATTACTTTTCAAGCATTATTCGCTACAAAAGTTATATATAGGCATATATACTGAAGAAAAAAAAATTGCCTACAGAAGAAACAAAAACAACAACACAAACTGTCTGAAATGAGGATTTTCTTAGAAAAACGAAACCATACGAGCAAAGAATATGCAAATAGAATCATCTGTTTGGGTTCCTTCAAGGAGGCTCAGGTTAACGTATCTGATATGATGTAGTTTAGTTAGGCATATATATTTCTATAAATAATATGCCACGCTTGCGGCGAAGATTTTCTCCCTAAAAATAGTCGAATACCACCCAAGTCGTTTAACTCCAACACAAATAAATTTGAATATTAAACACTTATTGCAATCTAACCTAACCCCGAATCTTTCAAGGAAATCCTTTTATAATGAAGAGCATAAATATCTTTCCACCTTCTTTAAAAAAAAACGAAGCAGAACGGAAGTTTCGTGCTTCGGTTTTTATAAATCAAAATTTCTGGCTTGATTTTGTGGAAATTTTTCCATATCAGATTAAGCTGATGGTTATTTACATATTTTTTTTGACAAACATCTTGCATGTGATATCAAATGATAACAAATGATATCCACATGGATTGTACGTGTAGTTCTGATTTTTTATTCAATTTATACATCATTTTAAAACTGCTTGTATAAATAATTGAATTTTTGTTGTATAAATTAGAAGCCATATTACCTTTATGAATTTATCCATGAGAGGAAAGGTATGTGTTGTCTACATTTGTTGGATCATCTTGATTATATGAAAACATTGAATAAGTTCTTGGAATATAAATATGTAGTTCTTGGTGCCTGTTCACATCTAATAGACTCGAAAACAGCTGTGTTTATTTTGATTAAATTTCGCAAAAGCTAAGTAAATGCATGCATTAACAATTGCAAGTCAACATTCCATATAAATCCTTCTTGGAGGACATGATATTCTTGAAAGATGAATCGAATCGTATGTTTATACCATAAAAGGATCAAAAACTCAAATTGAATATTGAATTGAATTTTTCGAATTGTTTATTTTGTAAGAGTTCTTGGTAAAATTATACTTTATATTTAACTTTAACTTTGTAAAATACTTTAGTATTTATTATTTTTTTTTTACGAGAAAAGTTAGAAAGAGAAGAAGTTCCAAATTTTGTCCTTGATGTTGGTTTAGTTTATAGAAAATAAGAAAATGGAAATCTGTTTTTATATGTACCAAAAGAAATGGAATTGCAAATTATAAAAGTGGCACATGAAAAAAAAATTGTTATATGGGTGTTATGAAATGTCTTGAACAAATTAAAATGCATTATTCGTTCCCAGTTATGAGAGAATAAAATGCACGATTGGATCGCACGAACTTGCTCTTATGTTCGATCACATCGAATGCAAAAGATATCTGTTGAAATCTAAATATATATTTAAAGCAGTTTTTTACTTCATTTTTTATATATACAAAATACCTTTAATTTTTTTCTAAAAAAAATTGTTATGACTGTCTTAAATATTATAATATAAACTTAAAAACAAAATATTAAATCAACTTAAGCAAAGAAGAAATAATTCAAAATTCTGAAATAAATACTTAAACTAATTTAAACTCAAAAAAAGTACGCCATTTTACTTGATAGATAAATCTGAATTTATGAAAAAAAAATAACAATCTGCGGAGCGGTTTTTGAAAAAAAAAGTTTTTTTTAAAACTCTTTGAAAACATTTTTCAAAAAAAAAATTTAAAAACGCCAATTCATAGGTATTCAATAAATACATATAAATATAATTTTTTAAAAAAAATTTAATGAGCAGTTTTCGAAATATAAATTGAATTTTTTTTTGTTAATGATTTTAAAAATACAAAACAATTCTAATTAAAAATATTGGTACGCGGTATAATTTGGGCAACCTAAACCTATATATGTGTGAAATTTCAAAAGAATCGGTTGAGCCGTTTATAAGATATATAAAAACAAAAAAAACGGTCCTATGGAAAGTACGACTGACAGACTGACAGACGAAATTGCGGGACCCACTTTTTTGGTGCTATCTATGATCGTACTGTCATGTTTGATTTTTGGAAAAAAAAAAATTTTTACGAATACATAACTTGCCTTATAGTACTTATAATCGCAAGTAAATATGTGTATTACTTTAGGTATGGCCCACTGTTTGAGACTACAATATTTATAAATATTTAATTATTAGCTTGTCGTAAAACTATTTTTTAATATTTTTAATTACAACCAAACATTATGAACTCACAGTAATTTTGAGCAAATTCTATTTTTATACCAATTGAATTGTTAAATGTTTTGAATTCTTTTTTGTATCAATTTTCTTAATATGCTACTGTTTGCAATCACTCTCCTTTTTCAAGTCAACCACCACCGAAATCAGTCGCAGCAGCAGCAACAGCCTATATATTTATAAAAATTATTCATATTAAAAATAAAAAATTAATTATACTAATTTATACATCAAATTAAATATTTTAAAATATTAACTTCAATAAACATTCTTTTTCTTCAAACCAAATTTCTACAGTCCACAAACTACGAAGGAACATTACAAAACGTTTTGTGGTCCTTCGAACCGGATGTGAACCAGTGACCTTTGGATACAGTCCAGGTTAAAAATTTGATCAAACATTTTTTTACATATTTTGATATATTAACAGTCCCTACCTACCAAACAACCATTTTATTGTTTTCGATTTACTCATAAACGGCTCAACGGATTTCGATTTAAATTTGTATACAGGAGCTCCTTCGCATTCTTAGTAATACAGTATTTCAAAATGTTCAAAAATAGTTTTTTTGACTTAATTTTTTTTTTAAATTTAATATTTCGAGAACGGGTGAATGATTTCTTCTGACATTTTGTTTTTAAATTTATATTATTAAATACTTAAAATATTGATACCAGTTTTTTCTAGAAAATATTTAAGAATTATTATATATAGAACTTTAAGTAAAAAACGACTTTAAAAATATATTTAGCCATTTCTTTTAGGAATCTTTTGCACATAATGTGATCGAAAATAAGAGTAAGTACGCGCGATCCATCAGTGGTGCATTTTATTAGTAAATGTATTCGAGTATGAAAATTAGTAAGGTCGAGGCGCAAGATAAATCAGCTAATATTTATAGCAAAACTATTTTTTTAAAACTTGGCCAGGCAACGCGAGCACGCATCTGCTAGTAAACAAAAAATAAATAATGTCCCTATTCAAAAAATGAGTATTTTTGTGAAAAAATTGAGCCCCCTTCTATTTCTTTTAACGTTATACGCAAGGGGTTATCTTCATCTTAATATCTACTAATTAATTGGCAAAAAAATGAAGTTGTTTATATTACTTTCCTGATATTGAAACCTATTCATATTGATTTTACTTGATTATCATTCAATATCAACTTTTCTCTAAAATTCTATTTTTCCAGTTATAGAGTTTTACATTTTGAATCAATGTTATTATGTTATTTCCCTTTTTCAATTTGAAACTCAAAGTTCTGTTTAAATACTCAGTTTCTGTAGGTTATTATCAATTTTTTAAAATCTAATTACTGCAAATGTTTTTCAGAGTGCATATTTTAATCCCAATTCAAACAAAAAAGTAGGAAGGCCTGCCCTGCCCAGGCTGGCCTGCCTATTGAAAAGAATTTTTTTACTCTAAATGGGATACAAAACTAGGAAAGTGGAAAATTAGTTGGGTGGAAAACTCTCACTTTTCCTCTTTTATAAGTGTAATTACAGTATTTGACTTGGTTGTGCGCCTGAATTTTGTTTTGAAAAAAGGGCTTTTTTGTGCACTCTGATGCATATAACTAGCTCCATGTGTATATTTGAATGTTAGAACATACAATTGCCCCTTGTTGCACCCCTTCACGAATGAGAACAGAGACACAAGTTGGTCTTCTTGCAGGCTACTTTGTTTTAGCATAGTGCAAAATTGTTAAGGAATACCTCTACCTGCCTATTCGCAAGCCACCTATACCCGTACAACGTTAAGTTTGTACAAAAGCTTTGTTGAAGTTGAATGAAATACGAAAATGGGATAAGCGCTCGCCTTCTTCCACAGACTGAACTCAGTCTCACTGACACGGTTAAGCCTTACCTTATTCTATATGGCACGCCTGAGCTAACTAATTTCAGAGTGCATACACAAGGACCCATTTTTCTTTTTTTTTGTTCACTGGCTAGATTTTATTTAAACCATTCTTTTGATTCAAGAGATTTTGTTACTCCGTCTTTTTTTTGTGTAGGAAGGTATTTGCTGTTGTTATTTTATCTTAAAGGGTATTCACTACCCCCCGGTGCAGTTGGATCTGGGATGTGGGGGGATATATCCTACATACTACTTTCAGCGACTTGCCTCTGCAATAACTGCAGTATGTCAGAATGAAAAAAAATGTTTTGTTATTCTGCAGCAACTTTCTATAAATGTAAGCGTGTCCTCCTTTTTTTTTTGTTGGTTACATAATTCCATAAAAGTACTTCTTTCCGGCGTCCGGAGGTAGGTACAGCTCAGGGACGAACGACCACTAGAAGGTGGCAGGATACAAGCCGACTATTTGCTCAGATCGCGATTACCTTCAAGGAGGAAAAAGGATGTGTAGTTACGGCACGGTTCTCGCATCTACGAAGTTATTTTTAATGGCCCACTTGAACGTCCAATATCTAAAAGCAATAAATTAGAATTGTGGTCGACATAACTTTATACCAATACCAGCGGCATTATTGCAATTTCACCAACTGCCAGCTTCAAAGCGATCCACAACTTAATAGTTAGAGATATATGTATAGAAGTGCTTACAGCTTATAGCTATAGCTAGTTGTTGAAGTTTGTTCTTCAAATGCGTTGGGTGTTAAGCTGAACTGTAATTTAGAACTTACGATAAAGTAAGCCGATTTCAGCCGTGTCTCCCTGTGCGGGTGCGCTGCCAAAAGTTTCTAGAGCTAGACTATGTTTCGTGGAAATTTAATATCGTATTGATTTCAATTAAAAGCAAATCAGAGAGACCGCTGAAGTATAAAGTATATCTATACGCCATTATGGTGAAATGTTATCTTTGCGATAGCATAGTATCTATATAACCATAACATATAAGTTGGTATTACATGTCGGTGGTAATAAATTAAGCGAAAGGAATAGGTCGATTTATTGTTGTGTTAGATCGCTTCGGAGGGAGAGCTAATGGAAAAAGTTTCTTATATTAGTGTTTGGTGGCCTTATACCTACTTACCTACTCTCCATGGACATGAGGAGTATAACAATTAAAATTGACATAGCAAGATGTATTGGATACAGAAGAGAGGCAAGCAAAATTAAATGTTCGACAATATTAACAAGAAGTAACTGTAGGTATTTCTTTTTTGTCGATCTCTGTTAAAGCAAATTTATTGGTTTTGTTAAAAAAAAATGGAAGATATTAATCCTGAAAGAGCGACCGGAAAAAATTGGATACATTATACATATATATATTATATATAGTATGGACCATGAGACGCAGGGTGGTATTTTTAGCTCATAATAGAGTGGGACAAATCTATCTATTTTTGGTGGTCTCAGTCAAATGGGGTATATGTATAAGCTGCAAGCAAAATATTGAGTTTTCTGTCCGATCTGTCTTCTTTTTCTTAAGATAGATAATTTATTTGAGTGATGATTCGGGACTGATGTTCAATCAATAATAAACCAACATTGGGACTTAGGGTAAAGTCAGGTGATATGGTACCGATTTGATATCTCCACTCCACTCCACCTAATAATTTATTTTCAAAACAAAAAGAGCCAAATATCATTCAGCCTTATGTAAGCTTTCACTGGATCCAGTAAAAATCGCAGAAGCCCTTCAAAATTTAAATTTACAACATTTTCACAACACATACAACAAATTTGGCAAACATAAGCTAAGAGAAAAAGTAGGTTGTCATATCACTTAGGAGCAGGTGTTCCCGTTCTTACTTGCGCTATAGGTTATAATAGGGCAAGTTTTGCATTTGAAAAATCGAAATCAAGATGTTAGTCAAACTTGGCATTATGATGATGGAGAACACCAAAAAGTAAGTCCCGCTATTCCGTCTGTCTGTCTGTCTCTTTGTCTACCTTTGATAAAAAAATTGCATGTGCACTACTACAGGTATTGTATACATTCTGGTAAAAAATATTTTATTACAATAGAATACAACCATTTTCTTAATTTTCGACCTTATCATACAAAATTTTATCTAGGAGGTCCTTCAATTTTTAAATAATACTACAAATACCAAAATTTTCGAAAAAAATTTTTTTTGGATTTTTCAAAAAAAAAAATATTTTTGTTTTGAAATTCAATATTTCGAATACTCGTTGACGATTTTGAAATTCCATTTTTTAATTTATATTGTTTAATACTTAAATTTGTCTCGCCAATATGTTTTTTAGAAAAAAATTAAAGAATTTTCTTTATACATAATTAAGTAAAAAACGACTTTAAAATTATAATTAGCCGTTTCTACTAAAAATCTTATTCATACAGTGTGATGGAACATAAGAGCAAGTACGTGCGATTGTTTTTTAATGTTTTTTATTTTTGAAAAAAAATATATGAAACAAGACTGTCAATTCTGCTCAATGTCCCTATTGTTTCTTTATTAATAAAATTTACAACAAAGTTATATAAATGTTTGAAATAAAAAATATTTTTTAATTTTGTAAGTTATAAATTAAAACAAAAATATGTGCCATTCTCCCCGACTTCACCCTATGCTACAAACATTTTCTGTTTATTACGCGTTATCCAATTTTGTACTCAGCTCTAAGTTATATTGGAACTTATTTACCATTTAAGGATTACAGTGCCGTTCTCCGATAATAGACCAATAGTTGGAAAGGTTTAAGAATAATGCCAAAATCGGTTCGTCAATGGTGTCACTTTCTGTGTTTTTGTGAAGAAAAATGTTTGTTTATACTTTCCCGAATAATTTTGAGTAATGCGTTGACGCAAACATTGTTGGGCCATCGCTTTCACAATCTTAGTTGACGCCATATTGAGACGTTGTTGGTAGAGTGTCGTCATCGCAATAACCATATCCCTACATCGATATGGCACAACTCGGTCAACCCATCCGCCTTGAGATTTTAGTAATCAAGTTATCATTATGGTATTACTTTTGTTTTTGGTTTAGTGGACTGTGTGGGTTTAAGTCAAATTGAAATATTTTATGACCTTTAGTCCAAAATGCGTTTCGCCCGGACACGATAGTTGGGCTCATCAGTTAGATGCTATCGTTTCGCTCTAAGACGCACTATTTTTTGGTCGATGACTACCAACTCTAATAAAATTTTCAGCACATACATACTGAAAATTATATTTTTCTAGGGGAATTTGGTCAAATTCATGCACCCAGAAATATATGTATGTTACGCCCGTGGTCTGGCTAGTTATATATTTCTGGGTGCATGAATTTGACCAAATTCCCCTAAAAAATATAATTTTCAGTATGTATGTGCTGAAAATTTTATTAGAGTTGGTAGTCATCGACCAAAAAATAGTGCGTCTTAGAGCGACACGATAGCATCTAACTGATGAGCCCAACTATCGTGTCCGGGCGAAACGCATTTTGGACTAAAGGTCATAAAATATTTCAATTTGAATTATGGTATTACATTGCTGATGCAAAACAACATGTGTGAAGAGGATAAGAGATGAATTAATCATACTTATAAATGAAGCAATCGTGCATTATGACCACGATTCAAAGAAAACAAGATTACGACACATCTTCTTTTGTCTAATTTTATTGACGTCATATGTGAAAAAATCCATTAATCCACATCGGACAAACAACAATAATTTCCGGATTTTTTTTTCACATATGACGTCAATAAAATAAGACAAAAAAAGAAGTGTCGTAATCTTGTTTTCTTTGATTCATGCATTATGACCAGTTTGGTTTATGTTCAAATTAACCGGTGGTCATCTGGGTTGTATTTGGATAAGTAGTTATTAGTTGCGTTATGACAGCCTAGTTCGTGATAAGTTGCGTTGATAAATAGTTTTACATTAAGGACCGATGTTGAAATAAAAAACACCGAAATCTTTTAAGTTTTATGTGTTCAAATATTCCCCTAGGCTTTACAAGCTGATAAATAGTCCAGTAGTTTATTTTTTCCCGCATTGAATTCCGTTATATGAGTTTTTGACTTTAAACGCAACCGTCAATTGCAGTTTATGATTAGATTATCTCGTTCTCGGTAGCCTTTCTTCACTTCTCATCTGTGATCTGTGTAAGATAGAGATATCCAACCGTTCAATTAAATCGATCATGCATTGTTTTCATCTGAAATTTACTAAACAGATGTAGTATGTACATTATACACAGTGTTGTGCCATGTAGACAATTCGATGTAGACAATTCACAGTTGTCGACATAAATTTGTCGACAATGTAGACATTGAAGGTAATTCGTAAAACCATTCAAAATTCATAATTTCTTCTACTATCATTTATCAAACCACAAAACATAACTGTTAAAACAAAAGAACCAAGTTCTTCTTTCATTCAAACACATGTATGCAAGAACAAGATAGTTGTGAAAAAATCATTTGATCTAAATCTAAACGTATAACTAGTTCTATGTTTTTAAAGCTTTAGTTTCAAATATTTGAATTAAATATATCGAAAAACTTTAAACTCTGTTATGATAAACCTACCCACTAAAATTTTTAGGTCTACTGAATTACTGCACTGGTTTATTACTGGTCAAGTCAATTTGGAGTTGTTTATGTATTGATGACGTGGCCTTTAAATATTAAATATCAAATTTTCAAAATTTCGATTCCCTATGAACAGGAACACCTCTAAAGTTAAAACATCATCATTCGCCGTGAAAGTACGCCCAAATCGATTTGGAAATATCCATTAAAAAAATTCTGAGCAAATTGTTGTTGTATCTTTTCTCGTTTTGGGCGTTATTTCTTATCGTTCTATTTTTTTTAAGGAAAGAATGCTCAAAATTCAAATATGAAAAGAACACCCTAAATTGGAAATATCGCCCAATTGATGGAATACCCTCCAAATATTAGGGAATATCGCCCAATTATATTAGGAAAAGACGCACAAATCAATATCTTGCCAATAGTTGTCATCCTTTTTAAATCAAAGCGCACGATTTTTGGAATGATTTTATTTGTGAGACTAAGATGTGAAAGTTATTGTTTACTTTGTCGACATATTGTCTACATTGTGGACTAATTGTCTACATTGTTGACGGATTGTCTACGTTGAAATGTAGACAATTAAAGTCGACACGTAGAGGAACAACACTGATTGCACATCACAATTGTGTAACTTGACATGGTAATTTGACATTATTGACTGAATAATAAGCACCCGATTGACAGGCACAATGAAAATAATATGTCCCCCACGGATTTCTACCTTCGGTCCGTTCCTTTTTGACACGTCTATATTTGATGCGCATGCCACGACAACTTATTTAAGGAAAATATTGAACAACTTGGATCATTAATGTGATTGTCAATGTTGTATGCATGGTGACAGAATGAATATGTATCTCGTGCAGTGATGTCAGAGTCCGCACTTAAGTCGACCGCTTATACGTGAAAATAATCAAAAGATGGAATGAAAATAAGTTTAAGACACAAGACTGGGTGAAAATTTGTTATTTGTCGCAGCAGCAGTGGACCATCAGTTGCATTATATATCGTTCTTTAAAGATCATTACCGTTCCACTTATTTTGATGAAGTTCTAATTCGAATTATCTTTTTTCGTTTGACAGAAATCTACCGAATAAGTTGTCTTATTTCAATCGAGTTGGTTGGCCGAATTCAACAAAATAATATGATTAATTCTAACCAAGTAAATTAACTCATTTCAACTGAGTTGGATGCCTGATTTCAAGTGTGTAAGTTCGTAAATTTCAACAGAGAGGGTTGAATAGATTGACAGAATTCATAGGAATAAGATGGCTAATTAAGACCACTGACATTGAAAATTAACCGAGCTGGTTGTCTATTTATTAGATGCGTTGGTTGATTACAAAAATTAAGAATATTTTTGCTCTATTAAGTATAAGTTGTTTGATTTCTCTTAAATCGAGTATGTATTTGTATATTTTATATGCTTCTGATGGAAAATACTTTTCACTTGCGACGCGGGGCTATTTTTTGACGAGTATTTTATTTTTAATCATATTCTCCTAAAAAATTTGATGAACGTTGACATTATGTGTAAGACACTACATCATTTAAATGACCACCACGCGAATTGTTGCAAGCATCTATTTTTTGAGGTAATATTCTACCACTTTTTAATACATATTGGGCGGTATTTCAGCCATAGCTTGACGAATGTTGGTTTTCAAGTGCTCAAGAGTTAAAGGTTTATCTGCATAAACACGGTCTTTCGCGTAGCCCCACAAAAAAAAAGTCCAGTGGTGTCAAATCGCATGATCTTGGTGGCCAGTTGATATCGCCGCGGCTAGAAATTACGCGGCCAGGAAATGTCTCTTGCAATAAAGCCATATTCGCTCGAGTTATGTGGCATGTGGCACCGTCTTGGTGAAACCACATATTATCCGAGTCGTATTCTTCAATAGCAGTAAAAAAAAAAGTCGGTTATCATATGACCATAACGCTCCGAATTGACGGTGACAGTCGTTTCATCGTCGTTTTCGAAGAAGAAAGGTCCAATCACACCTCCGGACCAAAGAGCGCCCCAAACAGTGACTTTTTGTGGATGTAATGGCCTCTCTTCAATTACTTGAGGATTCTCAGAATCCCAAATACGACAATTTAGTTTATTAACATACCCACCGAGTGAGAAATCTGCCTCGTCGATGTAGAAAATTTTGTTCGAAAAATCGCCGTAGACCGCCTGTTGTTCAAGAACCCATTCGACGTATCTACGACGTTATGAATGGTCAGCTGGCTTCAGTAGTTGTGTAAGCTGGACTTTATAATGCAAATACATCATAATGTGCCGTAAGACAGTCATAATTCCTGAGAACGACGAGGAATCGGCACATTTGGGTCTTCGGCAACACTTTCATTTACAGCAGCGATATTTTCAGCGGTACGAGCGAAACGATGATGCACAGGCCTTACAAGATATGTAACCAATCCAGTCTCTTCAAATTTCCTTCACAATTTTGCCAATTGCTTGCGTAGTTGAACGATTATGTAAACCATAATCTCCTCTTAAAGCACGATATGTGGCTGTGGCAGAATCACCATATTTGTAGGAGGTCTTAACAATTTGTATGCGTTGTGCGATAGTTAAGCGATACATTTTCGTAAATTTTGGTTAACAACTTAGTTTTACAGATGTCGAATTCCAGACCTATACTTTTGAAACCGCGATAACCGGATAACCCTTTACTTTAAGAACTTTAAAATAAAACAAGTGTCTAAATGGAAGAATCTTCATTTGTCAAAATAACTCCAAAGAGTGTGCCAAGCTAATTGAATTGCAAATTTTTCTTAAAACACACTTTTGAAGGATAATCAGTTTTTGCAATTTGTTTAGAAAGGCGCCTCCCCAACAGCTGATTCCATATAATTTAGAATGAAATAGTGCATAGTACACTTCGATTACTCAAATAAGATTCTAGCCAACTGTGAAAGAATCCTCGGTACTCTTTAAATTATATCTGTAGATAGTAAGCATACTAGTTAGCTGTTTTTCAGAGTTTGAGCACTGAATAAGCCAATCTTAACCAAGCATTCCGTAATTGGGCCAACATCTACCCAAGAGTCCTTTTCATACTTACAAAAAGTCACAGTATTGACCGCCATACCAAGCCAAAGTTATTAATCGGTCTCTTTTCGAGCCCAATTATATATTTATTAGGTTGGAATTTGTCTATCTTGTACAGCTATGCATTAATACCGTTATTAAAAGTATTACTCCTTCATAATTGTATACAGCACTTCACCACCTTAACACTGAACAGTACAACCATTAAAAGCTGGTAGGTGTATTTTAAAATAGAATGGCTAATAAGGTGCTTCTGCCCAAAGACGACCCACAATACGGACTATAATAGTTGATGGCCACCTGACAATATTCTCATCAGCCTAAGGAATTAATGGTATTTTCAAATGACCATCACCGACACGACGTCTCTTCTTCGTCCGCAATTTCCATTTTTACCGTTAGATTCTCACACTTCAATTTGATGATAATAACGATAATAGTGTCGTCGAGTCGAGTATTGCGGGTCGACATTAATTCCCGGTTAGGTTGGAAGAGGTTTGAAGGTACTCAACTTTTCGTTTTTTTTTCTTTGTCCACAAAACTGCTCTTAATTACCAATTTTGAAACAGGTAGCTGTAGCAGGACATTATACGGATTTTCCTATGTTGAAAAGTTTAAGTTTTTTTTTTTTTTTTTTTTAGAAATTCCAGGCTTGGGGGTTAGCCTAAAGTATACTATTTGTTGCTTGGCAGAGCTGAACACAGTTCAGTGCTTTTTAGCTGTTAGGATGTTTTGATGATGCATTTTAAGTACCTCCCCTCCATTCCTAAAATGGTTCAAAAAAGTAAAACAAAAGGAGGAGTGGAAATTATTCTGATAATGGCAAATACTCTTAGAACCTTCTACGGTGAGATGGTGTGATAATATATTGACATTAATGAATATAAGTTTGAATGGGGAGTTTCTTTTTTCTATGGAATTTTCTAATTCCTTTTCTCTGGGGGTTTTGCAATTTTTTTCCTTCATTTTTTTCCTTGCACGTTTTTTTTTTTTGCTCCATCTAATGGTTGCGTGTTATCTAGGGCATCATTTAATTGAAAAACTTTGAGGAAAAGTGCTGATGTTATGTGGTTAATGAATATGTGACGATGAGCTTAGAATAGTTTAGTTATGTCTGAGAGAGGGAGGATATAAGCTGCTTGGTAGTGTGTCCTTAATAAAATTTAATTACAAGCTCTTCTGCAATCGAAGCCATGCTGAAGGAAAAGAATGTTCTGATATGAAGAAACTAAGTTTATTCCAAATAAAAGCATCGGTCGTTATGTACATAATTTCTTAAAAAAAAAAAATTAATTTTTTCAATATTAATTATGTATTTAAAAATATAATGGACGACTGGATCGCACGTATTTGCTCTTATGTTCGATCAAATCGTATGCAAGAGATTCATATTAGACATTGCTAAAAATATTTTTAAAGCCTTTGTTACTTAATTTTTTTATGTACAAAATTTCTTAAATTTTTTTTCCAAAAATTGGTAGGTACCTACGACAATTTTATATAGAAACTTAAATTTTATAATATAAGCTTAAAAAAATAATTTCGAAAAAAATCGTCATCGAAATATCAGTCATTTCGAAATACGTATTGAACTTACAACAAAAAAAATATTTTTTTAATTTAAGGATATATTTTTTTGAAACTTTTGGTAAGCAGTATTATATAGAATTTGAAGGGTCTCCTGTGTAGTTTATTTTGAACAAACTCCTCTGAGGTGATACAGCAGGTACCGCTAATACATTTAAGTTGTAAAATTTTATTCACTGAATTTTACTTGCGATTATAGGTAGGTATAGGGCAGGTTATGCATTCGTAAGAAAAAAAAATTCTGACAGTTAAACATGACATTACGATCATAGAGAACACCACACAAGTGGGTCCCTGAACTCCGTCTATCTGCCTGCCTGTCTGTCTCTCTGTGAGTCTGTCCACGAGCCTGCACCCTAAAGGGTTGGATGGATTTGCTTCAAACTTGGTACATATTAGTTTTTCGGTATGCCGACACGTTGTGTTGTCATTTTTTTAAGACGACAAATAACAGTAGCTCCCATACATTTTTTTGGCCAAAAACAAATATCTTATTTTTCTCAAAAACGGCTCCAACAATTTTTATAAAAAAAATCAGGGGGTGGCCGTGGATCGATAGTTGTATGTTCTCTTGTCAACCTCATGGTCACAGGTTCAATCCCTGCCATAGTCTATGTCCTCTTATTTTTCCATTAAAAACCAATTTTAAAATAAATGTCATACGAGTTGCTCGCTTACTCATTATATGTTAGGCATAGAACTAACAACATGCGATTGAGTAAGACTAGTATACCGATAAGTATGACAGTGAATGAAAAAAATAATGCGAATTATAAGGGACATAGATAAATAGGATACGGAAATTTCTCCACATTAGTTCAGCCGCCATCCCTGGAGATCAAATCTGAGACAACAACCACCTCCAGTCTCAGAACATCGGGCCACACATCTTTCCACACATCTTTCCTATACCTCTTTGTTGTCCTAACCTTACGCCCGCGCTGTGTTGAAACATTTAAGGGTAGTATAATCTTTTGAGCGCGTGTAGATTATAAAAAAAGCAGTTAATTAATGAAGGGAAAGGGTACCTTTTGATAATTTTTTTTATGGAAAAAAAATGGTTATTTTTGGTACCTCTACTAGAACCATTTATTTGGTTTTCGATTTTCTGGGAAACGGTTTGATTTTTTTGAAATTTTGCACGCAGAAGCTCCTATATATACGTAGTTTTAACACTATTGTAAACCAAAATTTTTCAAAACTATTTTTTTTATGGAAATTACATTTTTTTTAAACTCAAAATTTTGAAAACAACTCAATAGATTTCTTCGAAACTTAGTATTTCGTAGTTTTTTGACACTATCTTGAATAGTTAAAAAAAATCCCAAAAATAAAAAACAATGGTACCTCCCATACAAATGTTAAAAAACCGTTAAGACCAAAATTATTTCTTCAAAACAGCTCCAAGAATTTGTATACAAAAATGAGTGTTTTCTTATATTAGTACAGTCCACTTTTAGTATACAAATATTTTATTTTGCGTACTTATTAACGGTACTTCCCCTAGAACCACTTTCCATATTTTCGACTTTCTCCCAATTGTATGAGCCAATTTAAATAATTTTTTTTAAACAATAGCTCACTAATAGTGCTTACTCAAATTTTCAAAAAAAAAGTTTTTCGATTTTTGAAATTTAAATACATTTTTTTGAAAAATCGATTTTTCAAAAACCAGTCACTGAATCTTTTTGAAATTGGAATTTTATATGTACATATATTAATAATGTCTTTGAAATGGAATTTCAATATTTTTTTTCTTAAAATGTTTTTAAATTTTATACACAAAAAATTAATTAAAAAAAAAAAAAACCTCAAATATTTTTGATTTTTGTTGATATATTCTTATTTATACAGGAATTCAAATGGCATCTTTGTTTTCCCTCAAAATATAACAACTAAGCAATATAGAAATATTTATTTATGAGTATTATCCATTTAATTACCTTATTATCATTCACTTTTTATGTATTTTTGCAAACGTCACTGAATACTAAATACAATGTAGGCCCTCGTACATTTATATACACATATGTGTCTTTAAAAATAACAGGAATCTTATATATGCATTGAACATAATTTATAAAGTTATATGCATATAGCTACCTACGAACCTACCTCCTTCATTTTCATTATTTTATGTACATACATACATAGGTTCCATCCATGTGCGTAGGTACATATTTCTCTCCTAAATTATATAGGAAACCATGTAACTATTCCTTAATTCGACAATTCATTAAACTAAGAATCCAGGTAATCTTACTTATATCGGCCTTAAACATGCATAAGAAAACTAGACTACCTATACCTACTATAAACAGCGTCAATGTTAAGCTACATTAAAGTTGTTAGCTACAAGAGCAAGTTCGTACGATCCAGTCGTGAATTTTATTTTGTTATCAACTTCGCTTGAATCGTTTTCGCGACAATTTTAGATTTACATTTTTTTCCAAAGAAAATATGTAACTACTGACAGAAAGATAGACGGAATTGTGGCGGCACCCAATTTTTTCGTGTTTGTTATCATCGCAATGTCAAGTTTGATTAAAATCTCGAGAGTGATTTTTTTTCAAATGTAAAACTTACTCTACCTTTAGCATCTACCTATATCGTAAGTAAACAAAAAATCCACAAGGACTGTTCTACCACCACTCAAGGACTTAATTAATTTTTTTCTATATTCGAAAGCTTGTAATTCTGTGCAGGATGTTATTCACTCACCGTTATTTAAGCATAAAATTAGAGATACAGTGTACTAGGTAAATAAAATTATTTATATAAAACATTTCTCAAATTTCTTCTTCTCATTCAGAGAGCCTTAGCTTACTTATTGAGTAAGTTACTTCATGTTTGTTTGTAACAATTTTTGAAGTGTTTGACACGTGCTAAAAATAAAGACATAACTTTAACACCATGACGCATTTATTTATTTAAACTATAATGCGGCAAGGAAACAAAACATAACCAAAGATACATTCTATTTGTTTTAATATTCATTAGATAGCCATAAACATTATGTAGTTTTTTTCCGAACGACCATGGTTAAGAGTTGACGTCTTTTTGTATTTTTTTCCTCAAGATGGTAAAAAAAATAAAAATGAGACAACAAAATAATAAAAAAAAAAAACATTAAGTTGTCCTCACTGCCTCACAAAACTCCCGCATTGAGGCGAATAAAACGTCTTTATGATTTTTAATAAAAGCTAAGACGTTTTTGACGACTCTCGTATACTAAAAGTCATTCATAAAACTGGAGCTTTTTTGTGCTGCTTAGGGTGTTTCCAACCCCTGCCAAATAACAAAAAAAAAAACAATAACAGAAAAAAAAACTTTATAGAGACGTTAAAAATATGTAGTCACCTATTATAACAAGGTATAAATGCAAGATAAAAACAAACAGAAAATATAACAATAACAACCTAGATTTTATACCTACAGAAAACCAGCATCCCCCCTGCTCCCATCAAGAGAACACAACAAACAAAAAAATACTTCAAACTAGACAAAAAGGACTCAAGGGCCCTGTCTGTTTTGTTGTTGTTGTTTTTTTTTTTTTGTTATTTCCATGTTGGGTGTGGTAAATCGCTGAGCGGGACAATAACTATCAGTTGTGTCTCATTTTTAACTTAAGACGTGGTTGCCAACGTAGTTTGTTAATTTTTTCACTCGTCCCTAATTTTGATAACATCAGTGTCAGACGCCAATTTAAGGCATTACAAGATCAAACCCAAGGATATGATAAGGTCTAACGAGGGGCAAGGCCAGAAATAATTAGGAACGTATAGTTGCTTGGTGCTTCCCTGAGCCAACATTAATTCTAAATAAAGGATTTCAACTCCATTTTTGGGACATTTGTATTGTTTATGGGATTGCGTTTTCAGATACAATTACTATAGGGTAAAGTTTGCATTTGAAAAAAAAATCGAACTCGAGATTTTGATCAAACTTAGGTTAGAATGGGTGGTGAAACTGTAAACCGCCTCACCTCACACGGTCATTGATCAAACTTGCCATTACAATGATGAGAACACCAAAAAAGTGGGTCCCGCAATTTCGTCTGCTTGTCCGTCTGTCTGTATGTCTATATATTGATCTACAGCCTAAACACCTGAATCCATTTTCTTTAAAATTGGTACTAAAGTGTTATAGGTCATTGTCTGAAATAGATGCTTAGGTCCTTTTTTTAGCCCTGAAAATACCGATAAAAATTTTGACTACCATCTTAAATATCTCGAAAACTACTGCAACGATTTTGATAGAAAAAGTGTGTGCACTACTATCGGTATAATCTACATTTTAGTCCAAAATATTTTTTTTTACATTTTGTTATTAACTATACCTGCCATTTATCAATTTTGTTTAATTTTCGACTTTCTCATAAGCCGCTCCACGTACTTCGATCAAAATATTTCTATAAGAAGTCTTTCGAAATCTTAATAATACTGCTTGAAAATTAAATATTTAAAAAATGGGTGGAGGATTTTTTTTTAATTTAACAGGTTATTTTTATAAAACAAATAAGTAAAAAACGACTTTAAAAAGCTTTTCTTCTAAGAATGTATTGCATACGACGTGAGCATAGTAGCAAAGACTAGCGATCCTGTCGTGCATTTAATTTTTTTTTTCTTTGTGATGTTCGGCTATGTGGTTGGGTTAGATTTTATTGATTATCGGATGTGCTAATTTTGGATTAAAGGATTGCAGCCAGCTCCAGCTGGGACATTCAGAAAAAAACTAAGCCATCATTCGCGTCTTCATTGCAATAAATTGAAAATGCACTTGCATCGCTTTAAAATGCTGCGGTTAAATATTGAGAGGGATTTATCACTCTACTTAATGTTCTGTCGTCATATATTCCCATTCCTTATCAAACCACTAAAAATGTTCCGTTATTTGTTTCTCTGTTCGATTAAAATAGCATCAATATTACAGCACATGAGGTAGGCACGTGACAAAATAAAGCGCAATTTTGGTATTTTTCTTTGAAAAAATGTCTTAAGTTCTCAATTTAAAAAAAATATTATTATATAATCCAAAGGTAATAATATTAAATGTGAATTTATAAATTTTCTGGCATCAAGTTTAATTTTATTTACACATAACCTTGAAATTAAACAGCTCTATCGGCCGAATTGAAAGAATTGTTATTTTTGGACCGTCAACGTGGGTTGACATTCATTAATCTCGCAGAAAAGTATGGACTGTCCATATCTGGAGCAAGGAAGGTTAGGTAGTATTTGAGAAAGCCACAAATCTTTTGAGAAATCATTATTTGGTGCGATGAGTCTAAGTTTGAGTTAAAGAACTCAAAGTCTAGAAAAAGAGTTTGGTGTAAACCGTCTGAAAGGCTTGACCAAAGGTGGATCCAAAAAACGCTTAAGCATGGTGAAAGTTCTTTTATGGTCTGGGGGTGTTTTTCTTTTAGAGGCGTCAACGGCCTTGTCTCCGATGAAAGCATCGCTTCCCATAGATTAGCGAAATCAAGCATCGTTGCGCGTGGTTAGTACTTCGATGGGGGATCGTCGGAAACCAACCACGTGTTGTTGACATGTGTTTCTTCTGTTGTGTGTTCTTCCTATCTCTGTCTCTCTCTGTTGTACTAATGTATGTAAAAGTTTAAGCCAATGGTCTCGTTGCCAGTTATTCAGTGTCTCTACTTAGTAGATTTATCTACGGAGTAGTGTAATATGTAATGTAATGTAATGTTCTTTTAGAGGCCTTAGTAAGATTGTCAAAATTGATACCAAAATGACAGGTCATCATTACGTAAACATTATGACAGAAAACTTAGCATCTTCGGCGTCTAAGATGTCGTTGGAAAATTAAATTTTCCAACAAGACAATGACCCGAAACATACTTGCAAAGTGGCAAAGCACTTTTCCGCTCAATACAATGTTGATGTTTTAGAATGACCACCTCAATCCCCAGACCATAATCCATTAGAGCATCTTTGGTCCATAATCGATGCCAGGATTCCCTTAGATGAATGGGACAGAATTCCATCTAATGGGAGAGAATTCCATCTAAAATTTTTGAAAATCTGGTCTGCAGCATACCCAAGCGACTTGCAAGCATCATTCAAACCAAAGGGGGGGGGGGGGGGCCTTAGCTATTAACTAGTTTTTTTGTATATATTTTTGTAGTTAACATTTCGGATTTGCACGTTATTTTGTATTCTTTTTGTATTTGCTAAATATTTTAATACTTTATATTTCTTATTTGAATTTTGTTTATATTATGTTAATCATTTATTAATTTTTTGTATAACAACTTTAATAATAGAAATATAGTTTTTTTTTAAAGTAAAATTAGAAAAATCGAAGTACAATAAACATGATATTATTCGAAGTATGATTTTGCACTTTATTTTGTCCAGCAGTGTATATACAAAATACCCCAGCCAGTCTCTGAACTTTCAAGTATATCAAAATTGTGGAAGACTTTTTAGTAAAATTGGCAAAAAAAAAACAAAACCCTTTGTACTGCTACTTTACGGGCTCTTAATCTGCAGAAAAATAAATCTTATTTATATTACTAGTTTTTAAGAAAAAGAAAAATTCACAAAATTCTAAGGCCTAGTTTTTTTAGTGGCTGGGTTTGCTCTTAGTTAAACGATAGTTAGTTAGTCTTGCTAACGACACTATCGAAAACGCTCTTGTCATAGTTTGTCAAATTGATTTTAGGCATTTTTTAGATATATCTAATCCGTTTATTCAAAAAAATTATACGGAATTAACGCTAAAAATTGGATGATCTTGAATTCAGCAACTGACCTTTAGACCTGGTCATTTATGACGATCAGTACATTTAATTAGTTTTTCGACAATACAGTAGACTCTCGATATAGTGAAGTAATAAAAACCAGGCATGTATGTTCAGTATTTCGAGATTGTTCACTATTTCGAGTGAATTTTTATTAATTTTCAAAGCAAAATTTAATAAAAATTACAAAAATTGAGTAGTGTTAAGTACACACACATTTGTTTATAATTTTTAAGTATAAATAAGCAATTTTATAAACATTAAATAAAATACATTGGCAGAGTGAGTCTTGACCAAAAACATTAATAAATATATAAATTTTCTTTGAAAACAAATTATCAAAAAAACAAAAAAAATAGAATATGAACAACAAAAATGTTGGCTTATAAACGACTAAGGAGAAAATAAGAAACAACCCGAATAAACAACAACAAACTTGTGTGGCTAATAAAAGTGCTAGTCGTTTCAATGCAATTGATTAACAGAAAAAACTCAATAAGGGTGGATCTGACCATGTGGACTCGGTGGCGTGATGCGAAGTGCGTCGGCTACTAAGCGACTGGTCATTGTTCAATACACGATGAAGACACAAGAAGTTTTTCAATTAAAATGAAAAAGTAGACCAGCACCACAAGAGCAGAGGAATTTGATGATCGACCTTGGCAAGTCGTGAAATAGCTATAATTCCAGGCAAAAATAATTTAGAAATAACTTGCTGGTAGTACAATCAAGTTGTTGTTGGTCATTCAAAGTCATTAAATGATACGGAAAAGTGCTTTAAAAGCAAATATGTAATCATACAAAAACTGAATATAAAAAAGGAACATTTCCATAACGTGAATAATAAAATAAAAAAAAAAACAAATCAAAACAAAGCCCCACAACGCAGAAAACCAACAGCACAAATTGATGGAAATTAATACTAACTATCGGGTTCCAAAGTAGAAATAAAGTTTTGTACTCGTATAAGCAAAAGTTAAAATGTGGTCACTTTCGTTTGTGCCTTTCTTAATTTTAAACTGTTTTGGACAGCTTTTTTTGTTAATGGTTTAAAACTAAAATATCAAAATAATCTGCATTATTATGTACCGCCCATTCAATGACCTTATCAATATAAATAGCAGCATCCTTTAATGAAATAGGATACAGGCACAAACGCATTTGAAGAGTTTATGTTTAAAACGACATGAAACTAAACGGTAAAACCCTATCGACAAGCTATGCACGCATTGTAGATGGAAAATTCTGAGAAAAAAATCAGTGTTCACTATATCGAGATTTTTCTTGTTCACTATTTAGAGTACTCTGTATAAAATTTTGTGTGTTCACTATATTGTATAGTTCACTCGAACGAGATTCACTATATCGAGGGTCTACTGTAATTGGTTTATTATATATGCTTGGCATCAAGATAAACTTTAATTTTCAAAAATTATTTTTAACAGTACCAAATTACTCTAGAGTGGCAATACTTAATTTAATCCATTCTATAAAATGTTTATTGTAATTGGCATTTTGTTATCAGTTTTTTCATGTCACTGAAGTTGACTTTCATTTTCCCAACAGTCATATTGTTAAAAGCATTATTTATTATATAAAAGTGCTGCAACTTTTTTTAATGTACATAATTTTGATAAAAATTTAAAATTCACACATCATAACTTCCGAATTCACTTGGATTTGGTTATATTTATCCTCGGTTGATGGATGGTCAGTACTGGGTTATTGGGGTTTCTCAAGAAAGCTGGCAACCTCGGTTCCAGATACGAATGCGGTTTGCTCCTTCCTTCATTTAAGGAAACAAAATATAACGCCCCACTGTTATTCTTATAGGATAATGCCTGAACATTTGATGAATACCAAATGAGTTTTCAGGGCGCGATGAAAGATTCAACAGCAAATAATCCTGAATGAGTATACATATGAAGACAGGGAAGGGATACCATTTTTTTTTTTTTTTCTAAAAGGTGGGAAAAAAATATAAATTTTTAAGAAAGTGTGTGATCCCTGATGCTTTAAAATACGCGTGTATTTCAAAAAAAAGTTCTAACCATACGTTTTTCTTTTACAACAATAAAAACAAATGAAGGCAATGCTCTCTTTAAGGCTTCTCTCATCGTTGTGCTGACATTATGCTAAGACCATTCAACTGGCTAAGAAAAGGCCCATTGTTACATGTAGATATAGCCATTCAAAGGATTTCCGTCTTCATGCACGAGTCTTTTGATCAGGACCACTCAACTTTGCTTATAGCCAACTTTCATTGTGGGTATCTTGTTAAGTCAATTGTTGGGCCATAAAAAAAACCTTTGTGTGTAAAAAAAAGAATATATATGTATGGATGTGGATATTGTAACTAGCCAACAACTGCAAATAGTGAACGTGCAAATACTGTGAATAGTCTGTGTCCTTACGAGATCTTGTAATATAGAATTCATTTGCGTATTCACCAGGAAGTATTTCTTTTGTCCTTGAAGACATAGTGTTTTGGAAATATGTTGAGTTTTTTTGTTTGTGTGGGATTTTTTTCATGATTTCAGAGTTGAATTAATAGAAAACTTCGTCCAATTTAAATCACGAAAAGTGTAGTGTGGTAACTGCAGAGAAGGGTGGGGGTGAGAAAGCTAAATTTGTGTTTTGATTTTAAAGACACTACATATATGTAGAGATAAACAAAGAGTATAACGAGACGAATAACTTGAGTCTGTTGGCCCATTAGATCTTCTAAAAACATCGAGAGCTTAGAAATCAGCCGTTCTCGACGACGGACATGAATACCGCTGCAATATCAGTAAGGACGAATGTAAAAACAATCGTTAAAAATCGGCTTATCAAGTCTACGGGATTTGTTTAAGACACCACGCGAAAATTAAAATCTCAAAATCCCAAATCCCGCAAACCCAAAATCCCAATTGACCAAATTCCGAAAACAAAAAATCTTAGAAAAACCGAAATCACTAAGCCCACGAAATTCTGAATGCGCAAAATTTTAAAAATGCTAAACCTTGAAACCCAGAAATGTCAAAATCCATAAGACCCAAAATCCCGAAAATCGCTAAAAATACAAAATGACGAAATCCCAAAATTCTCAGAACCCCATATCAATTTAAGATTGCGTCGAACGAATGAAAACTTCTTTCCTACGCTTTTTCAGATTTTCGAAAATAATGTACGGTTATCGTTCCAGAGTTTTGGTGATTTAGTTTAATGTCGACTAAATGTTTTATTTATTTTCCGGCGTGATTTACACTTCCGTTTCTGGAAAAATTTTCAAGTTTAGTTTTTATTGCAATTTTTTATTTTTTGAAAGTTAACACGGAGTGATTTTGAGATTTTTTCTTTTCTAATTTGCTTTCAAAAATCACAAATAGGCCTTCGTTTAGAATAAGCCTTGTAACTTTTTTTTTGTAATGTAAGAAAGACCTTATACACGTGTAAGCTATTATATAACGTCCATCTTGGCCTCAGGGATAAACCAGTACTAAAAACTTACAAATTTTCAGTCTTTTAAAGTCTTTACCCATTTCAAACTTAACTACTCTCACATATCATTCCCGAAATTGTTTATTTAATACCAGCTAATCCATTTCCCGGAACTTAGCTAATTCAACAATTTTTTACATCCGGACATTGCAATAAAACAAAAAGCAAAAAAAAACAATCTCACAGTTTGATGGCATTTCAACTACATCAATGACGACAATAAATTTTCTTGACCATAAGCAGAGGACTCACACACTACACACATACAGGCTACACACACAAATGTACAATGCTAGAAGAAAAGATATAAATAAAATTTATTTATGTGTAGCTCTGGTCCTGGAATTGTTCTTCTTTTGGGGCTTCGGGCATTGGATATGACGAACAATATCACCTTAAGCCATATAGTAGAGTGAATCGCATAACTTCTGAATACAAGCTCGCCCTTCCTTCAACGGCGCCCATAATCCAGAACAAGCTCTGTGTCATTCAGGGATTTTGTATGGAAAAAAAAAGGAAATGCAAATTTCTGGCGAAAGGGATTAGGACTTTACGTTTGTCTATCTCCGTGACGGCGTGACAGGACAGCCAACGACGACGACAACTGTGCAGGAGGGTTCTCTGTTTTATCATTTCTAAACAACATTCCTTAACAACTCAGTTCCTTGCTGCTTTTATTTTTTTTTGTTTTGTCCTTAGAGAAGTCCTGCCTGCCACAGGCATATCGTTTACTATTAATGAAAGTATGTGACATGTTAGACCTACAATCTGGGCGGTGAGGTTGCATTTATGGCAGCTTTATATAGGTTTCTTTTTTCTGATTATAATTTTGCTTCTTAATACATATGTAGGGTAAACTGCCCTATTATTGGCACCCCCAATGATTGGCATTTAGAGTTTAAATTACGTGAAAAGTATATTAGCTTTATACTATTCTGAATAGTTTGGCATTTTTGTTCTGGCTCTTAATGTTAGTATAGCTCTGCAAAAAGATCAGTTAAAAATTGACAGTACAGTTCGCGCCAAATTTGATGTGAATCTTGTGAAATCCGTAAGGCCAGTGTTAACCGAAAAGTGTGAAATAATAAGTAAAAAATAAGGAAAACTATTGAATGGTGTAAAAAATATAAATCAATCATGAAATGGTAAATTCGTTATATCTTAATATTTTGGTTAAAATATAATATTTATTAGATGTTAACTATAGGATAGAAAATTCATGACTCTGTCCATAATTGGCACATAGCAATAATTGGGAAAGTTGTCAATTATTAGGTTGGATTAGCAATATACAGGTTTTAATATTTTTTATCAAATTTCCTTACAAAAGTCAAATATGCCAATCATTGAATTGCCGGTGCCAATAATTGGGAAATTGTGCCAATCACCGGTAAATAGATATAACTTTAGTTTTTATATATTTAATTAACTTTTTACTATTTTGTTAATTTCTATTGAAAAAAAAACATATCTTACTGAGCAAAACAAAAATCAAAAATTGTTTTAATAATACGTTGAATTACAATTAGCCTATTAAGTAGTAAGTGTTCCTTAAATGCCAATGATTGGGTGGTTTACCCTATACAGCATAAGCGAATAGCTAGTATGTACATTATGTCACTTCTCATCGTTGTATTAACTTAAACATTCTGGGTATTATGTTGACGTCTGAAAGATAGCTGTCAGTTTTTTTTCCATCAGATAACCAGAGGGGGTTCCAGTCTTTCGTCGTATATTATAAACTAAAATGCACGACTGATTTGTCGAACTTGCTCAAGCAAGGATTTATTTGAGTATATGCATATAACTTCATTATTCAGGTGCAATATATGTACATAAGACTCATGATTTTTAAAGATACATATTATATAAATGTATGAGGACCTACATATTATATAATGTACGTATTCAGTGGCGTACACAAAATGCGTTAAAATTATATATAATTAGGTAGAAATAAATGGAATAAACGGGCACATAGGAATATATCAAAAAAATTTCAAAAATCATTGGAGCGGTATTTAAAAAAAAAATAATTTTGAATATATAAAATTTGAAAAACATTTTAACAAAAAGAAATTGAAACCCCATTTTGAAGTAATTAATTATTTAAATATGTATGAAATTTTAATTTCAAAAATATTCAGTGAATAACTTTTTAAAAATCGGTTTTTCAAAAAAAATTTATTTATTTATTTTTAATCGAAAAGATATTTTTATGAAAATTTGAGTATGTAGTTTTATTTCAACATCGAGGGAGCATTTGTATAAAAATAAAATGCACGACTGGATCGCACGTACTTGCTGCGATGTTCGATAACATCGTTTACAAAATATTTCTATTAAGAATCTAAATATATATCTACGGTCGTTTTCTTACTTAATTATTTGAATAAAAAATGTGTTTAATTTTTCCCTAAAAGAAATTGGTATGAAAATTTTAAATATTTAATAATATAAACTTAAAAACAAAATTTAAAAAAAAATCATCCACCCGATTTCGAAATACATATTGCACTTTCAAAAAAAATTGTATACATTTCTAATAAATTTATTAATACATAAGTAAACTTATTTTCCAATGTTTAAGAACAAATTCAAAAATTGAAATTCTAATAAGTACGCAAAACAAAATATTTTTTACTTGAAAATGGATTGCACTTATAATAAGAACCCACATTTTTACCAAAATTCTTGGAACCGTTTTTGAGAACTACATTTTTCTCTTATATGTTTTTCATAAGATTTGTATGGGACGTACCGTTGTTATTATCTAAGGACCACAGTGTATTTTTAACTATTCAAGATACTGTCAAAAAACTGCAAATTACGAATTTTCAAAAAATCGATTGATTAGTTTTCGAAATTTGAAAAACTTTTATTATCCAAGCAACTTTAATTTGAAACATTTTAGTTTACATTAGTGTTTATTAGAGATTTGGCGGATATCCGGTAGGTATTCGGTATCCGCCCTATCCGGCTCCTTTTTTAATATTCGGCCGGAGCAGAATAATCTTTGTATATCCGGCCGAATACCCGATAGTCGTTTTTTTTAAGTAAAAAAAAATAAAAAAATATTAAGTTTTATGATCTGATTGATTTAATTTCATATAATAAAGATCAGCAATTTAATATTGTACGTTTACTATAGCCAAATTATGGTGAATGAAAATTAGTTTTTCTGCATTCATGTGTATTTTTATTAGTTTTTTTTTATTTTATGTACTTCTGTCAATTAGAGTTTATAATAATACTCACATTAGACTTATTATTACTACATTTAGAACAGATAATAAAAAAAAGTTATATACAATAAATAATAATCAACATAAAACAAATGAGAGTTAAAATCTATGTAACTCGAAGCGTTACTGATTTCCCTGCCCATGCGAGTTATAGCCTTAGTGGAGGCATAACTATATGTGCATAGGAGCAATCTCATGAAACAACGTTCGAGTTCTGAGAGCAAGAGAAGGGGCGTATGGATGGATTAGAGCTAACAGATCAGGACAATCTATATGGTACGATAAAATGTCATGAACAAATATAAAAGCGAAGATCTTGCGATGATTTTCCAATATCTGGAGGAAATAAGCTGGTATTTTACTTCATATGAATAAACATTTTGTTTATTACACCTAGTGAATTTTTTTTGAATACTCTCGATTCTTATAGTATGGAATATTTTAATATGGCTTTCAAACTACGAAGCAATATTCAAGCATCGAACTTACATAAGCAACGTAAAGGGATTTTAATGTATAAGGATCATTTAAATCAATAGCACATCGAAACATGAAACCTAAAATGCGCAGTTAGCTTTATTATCGAGAAACTCGATTTGGTTAATAAGGCTTTGTTTAAATTCAAAAATAACTCCAAGATCTTTTTAAATAAATAATAAGCGATTACGTTTGTTTTCGTATACCATGTCAACAACACTTCTGCCAACAATAAAAACAAACATTTATTTGTGATCAAAACTAGTACTTATTACCAATATTTGTTAAAAATCCAGAAAATAATAAACTTCTCTTCTCAATAATAATATATCTTCATCCAGTATATGAAATGACAGAATATTGAGGAAATGCGCTATATATATGCAGTTTGATTTGAGTAGCTACCAGACCACCAACCTATTAAACTTTTCATTTGGGCAGATATTCGGTTATCCGGCCTAGCTGCGGGCAGAATATCCGGTATCCGGTATCCGGCCAATATCACTATTCGGTACAAATCTAGAGTTTATACTTTCTAGGAGTTTCCGCATAAAAATTTTAAAAAATCAAATGAATCATTTTCCAGAAAATCGAAAAAAATGGTTCTAATAGACGTACCTAACAAAAAAAAAATTTTATTCGAAAGGATTACCAAAATGTACTTTCCCTTCATTAATGAGCTGTTTTTTTTTAATAGAATATCGTTATATATCGTTGGAGACATTTATGAGAAAAATATGATCTTTTTAGCTAAAATAAAATTTAAAAAAAAAAATACAATATGGTACCAAGTTTGTAGCAAATCCATCCAATCTTTTAGGATGTAGACTCGAGGGCAGACTGACAAGCAAATAGACAGAAAGATTAACAGACAGACAACCGGAATTGCGGGAAACATTTTTTT
Source organism: Philhelius pedissequus (assembly GCA_910595825.1). NCBI lineage: Eukaryota > Metazoa > Arthropoda > Insecta > Diptera > Syrphidae > Philhelius > Philhelius pedissequus. The sequence continues at coordinate 47,406,617 of OU343162.1, forward strand.
GGTGTTCTCCATCTCTCCATCATCGTAATGCCAAGTTTGATCTAAACCTTGAGTTCGATTTTTTTTTCAAAGGCAAAACTAGCCCTATAGATCCTACCTATATCACAAGTATAAATGGCGCAAAGTTGAATGCTTAAAAAACTGTCTTGGTCGTTCAAACAAAACCCAACCCACTTAACGCTATCCATATGAGTAGCACTTGCGTTGAACAAACTGATTAATAAACTGTTGAACTTTTATAGTCGCACTTCTAAAAACGCTATTGAGCATAATTCGAAATTGCTATCAAATACTTCTTTTAGCCGTTCAACATGAAATAAATTAGCTATGTCTTCCCAAGATCTTCAACCCCTTTAACCAACTCTGGTTGGTCAAGTTTTCGTTTTTAATAGGTTGGTCACGGGCACGAAAAACTGATTGAAGTTCATCCTTTTCAGTTAACGAAATATATGCAACTAAACCTCCCGAACTATTACTGTCTTCTTATTTACGTTTTAAGCCTACAGCCCTTATTTGCCTCGTATGTACATTATGTATTCCTTTGAATTTGTGCCTGCAATTTTAATTTTTTTATTCTACATTTTTACCGGAAAAAATATGAGATTGTTAGTAAATTTTAGGGCCCTTTTTGCACGAAAATTTAAACACAAGCCCATGTCCCAGATGATGTGATCGAAATTTTAATATTTCAATAAACATTCATAGACAAGGACATCTCTTAAAACATATGGAAATGGAGTGCAAGATGGATTCCCTGTCAGAGTGACATTAAGTCAGTTCATAGAAGATTTTCATAATTTATATCTTTTTCACTACGGAAATGATGATTCTCGTAAATATTTGATGGAATTTAATACGTAAGACTAATACATCATCTCAAATATAGAAGATTTTGCCATAAGTGTAGGTGTTAAAATGTGGTAAGTTGCTTTTTGAAAGCACCAATCATTCAGTGAAGTTCTTGAAGTAGAAAACAAAATTGCAATTACATATTTTTATGTAGCTGAGTGCACAATGGTATTTTCCATGAGCGCATCAATTTAAATTCGCGCCTTGACTATTTCAATTTATAAAAATGTATGCATTTCTAAGCCTAAGCAAAATTGAACGAATTAAACGAAGTCAAGAAAGTTAAATTTGTAGTGCAATATTCAACAACAAGAAATTTCCGTTGAGCTTAGATAACTGCAGATAATTTTTGAAGTTTAGCTCTTATTTCGCTGATAAAACTGTGTACATACCGGGAATCATATCTTTGTTAATTTGTTATCGATAGTATGTATGCGAGTGTTAATTATATCAAATTAAATGCACCTTGTGAATAATGAACGGCTTTAAATTTCTACTCTAGCGATCTTTCGAGATGACCATTTTTCGATGATTCTTGTGCATAGAACAATCTGAATTTGAGCGATAACATATGGGGTACGTTAAATTTGAGGGCAGTGGTCAACATGTAGTGATCGAAAACAGCCACACAAGGAAAACTTTAACGCTCTTCATTGGCGTGACATGTCCGCTTTCGAAGAATTAGGCACGATATAGCTACCGCCACTTTTTAAGCTTAGTTTGGATTGGTATACCGTTTTAAATCTAGCAGTTTCGCTTACATTCAGTATTGTGCCATGTGACTATAAATGTAGACTAAATGATTGTCTACATGTAGACACTTCACAACTGTCGACATAAATTTTTCGACAATGTAGACAATTCGTAAAACAATTATAATTCATAATTTTTCCTACTAAAATTTATCAAATCTCAAAACATAAATGTTACAAAAGAACCAAGTTCTTCTGGAATACAAAAACATGAGTGTAAGAACAAGATAGTCTTGACAAAAATCATTTTATCTAAATGTAAACGTTTATCTTGTTCTATGTTTATAAAAGTTTTAGTTTCAAACTTTAACTCATGATAGAAATCTGTTATTATAAACGTACTCACTAAAATTTGATAGGTCATCATCACTTCACTAGTTAACTTGGTTTAGTTATAAAAACCTTTAAAAATTTGAGGAATTTAATAATACAATTAAAAATTGCCAGTAACATTGCAAATTTGGTTCAGTAATCAAATCATTAACTGAAAAATTTCTCACTTCTTTTGGGGTTGTTAATTTTTGTTGGTCCGATTTCAATCCTTTGCAAAGATATAGATTTTACTCTTATAAAATAGTTGATTGGTTGGTTATTAAATATTAAATAACAAATTTTCAATATTCCAATTCCTAATGTACAGGAACACCTCTAAATTCAAAGGAGCATCATTCTAATTGAAAGTTTTTCGTCTTATGCGAGTGGCAATGGCGCAGTGGATAAAGTGCTTAATTGCTAACTTAGACTTGTGGGATCGATCCCCAAACTAGGCGCATTCTTTTCTATACCTCCAATTTTAATTGGATGCTGCCCATGGGTTAAAATGAGACAGTCAATACCTGGTTCTCAAATCAACTGTGCCCAACTAGTGCCATGTAATTCATGTTGAATTTAAAAGACCTAAGGTGTTACAGGCATATAGTTAAATTAAAAAATTAAATTAAAAATTAAAAAAATTAAAAAATTAATCACGGTTGCCGTTTTGGTAGGATTCTACCAAACTTGGTAGGTTTTTTCAGGTCTGGTAGGTTGGTAGGCTTCAATTCAATTTGTTTGGTATTTACATGAAATATCAAAAACAAAACTTTTTAATAATGAATTCATTAATCTCTACATTATTTCTCAATAAAAATACACTTGTAACTAGAGAATAATTGAATCAATTTATTGTGTAAATTGACAGGTTAAATTAAAATAATATGTATTCCGTTTGGTTATTCAAGCCTTCTAATTTGTTAGAATACAAAAACATTGATAGACATTTTATCAAAATAATTGAATAATTGGCGTTGAATATGAAATGAAAATTCCTTTAAGGATTTGTTATTAGAAAAAAAACATAAAACCGATTACGATCGGGTACAATGGAATCTTCTAAGATTTTCTAAAAACAATTTGAGCGCTTCGATGGAAATTAATCAGTTCTGGGCCAAAAATTGACGAAACTCAAAACGGACTATCCAATATACGGCTCCTCGACCAAAGTTTATAAATAGGAGATCCCTCGAATTCTAGATAATACTGCATACCTACCAAGTGTTTTTTTTTTATTTTTGAATTAAAAATCTTTGGTTTTTTTTTGAAGACGGGTGCACGATTTTTTTGAAATTATATTTTGGAATTTATATTGTTATATGCTTATAATTGCCATACCAATATTTTTTGTTTAAAAATGTTTGTATATAACAGGTGTTTTTTTAGACGTGTGGTTTTCAATCTGGCAATACTTTTTTCGAATTGGTCTCTTTGACAGATGTCACTTGATTTATGCTCAGTTTGGTTTGCCATTTCATATTGAATAGACTTACTCCTGAACAACGTTTCCGAGTCATGCAAATGTATTACCAAAATAATGGTTCGGGTGACGACCTTTGGTTCCAACAAAATGGAGCTACATGCCATACAGCCAACGAAACAATGAATTTATTGAAGGAAACTTTTGGTGAGCGGACTATCACGGGTAGTGGGCCTGTAGCGTGGCCCACGAACCATTATTATAATTTTGTATTTCGTAATATAAATGGAAAACTAAACTGAGCATTAATCAAGTGACAGCTGTCAAAAAGACCAACTCGGAAAAAAGTACTGCCACATTGAAAACCAAGCGTCTAAAGAAATAGCTCCTTATTTTTGTATGCCTATATTTAGTTGCTTATATACTCAAAATATTGTGCTATTGATTGATTATGTGCGATCAAACAAAAGAGCAAGTTCGTGCGATCCAGTCATGTATTTTATTTCTTAAATGCTTTAAATGCTCTATATTAAAAAAAATACTCAAATAATTGATACCGATTCTACGAGAGTGGGTGGATATCACGCCCCCAAACGAAAGACCTAAGCTTTTTGATTTTTATTTTGTGGGTATATATGCACTTCAAATCAAGACCTACTGTTCTACCGTATTTTATTATCCTACAGCAGTCCGAAGATTTCTTTTAAATTAAGCCCAAAGTGAATGAGTCCCAAAGTTTCCAAAAAATAAATTTTGATGCAAATCCCATTTCTGTTAGGTTGAAAAAAGAAAGGAAAATCCATTTTGATAACAGAAATGGCTTTAGGCAATATCACCCAAATCGATTTGGAAGGATCACCCAGAAAAATTCTAAAAAAAATTTTGTTTTATTTTTTCCTCCGTAATTTTATTTGCCATCTTTCTACTTTTTACGGAAAGAATATCAAAAATTCAAATTTAAAAAGTCAAATGAAAAGAACTCACAAAATTTGAAATATCGCCCAAATAAGGGAATAATCTCCAAATACTAGGAAATAACACCCAAATGTTAGGAAAAAACGCCCAAATCAAAATTTTGTCAATAGTTGTACCCCTTTTTAAATCAAGCCACGCGATTTTTTTTATGATTATCTTAAAGGTTTTTCAAAATTTTGAAAGACCAATACTGTCAATAATCGAACATATTGATATTTCTTTTTTTAATTATTAAATTTAGTCTAATATTGAAAATATAGAAATCTTGGATGAGGAAAGAACGCCCAAATATTACAAAAACAATTTAGATTAAAAGTATTCCGCGATATTTCCATGTTTTGATTTGGGAAAAATATTTCCAATTTTTTTTTGCAATCCAAAAATGTGAGCGATTCCAAATTAATTTGTCGTTATTGCCTTACGCACATACAGAAATAGATATAAGTTATTTAAAAAAAAAAACGGTAGTTGGAAGATGGAAACAATTCCCGGTTCTACTTCCTTCTTCCAACTAAATTAAGAATTTCAAAAAAAAGAAAAATTAGCAAAGAAATTGGTCAATGTCTTCTTCATCGGAATAATCATTTTGCAATCTTCAATTCGAAGTGAATAATAAAGCTGAAGGAGATTTTTTAATCGCTCATATCTAAAGCGGTTTCTAGGAGCAGAATGTACATGTGTCCAACTTGAAACAACTTTCTCAATTTGAGCGGAAGAAGCAGGAATTTGTATGATAAGCAAGATTCGGGTATTCTATTGCAGCCATATTCCAAAACAACTATATGTGCTTTTTAAAAGGTCAATTTTTCTATTAAAACAATCCGATTACTTTTGGAATGATTTTCTTTATGCGATTTAAGATGTCAAAGTATTTGTTTACATTGTTGACATATTGTTTACATTGTTTATATTGTCGACCGATTGTCTACTTTGAAATGTAGACAGTTAAAGTAGAGGGAAAACTCTTCTTATATTCCAACTAATTGATAATTTGACAGGATTATTCTTTTTTATTAAATCATGGTTATAATGTTAGTTTTCAGAATGTTTTAGTTTCCAAAAGTGGTAACTGTAGTCAAACAATACAAAACTTAAAATTAAAATAAAACAAAAACCAATGTTGGCAATATTCACGAATTTGGCTTTATTGTCATAGACGCCGGGTGATGCGTAGTAAAACTGTAAAAGGTCGGTTGATGTTGGTTTCAGCAGTTGTTGGAAATTGTTACGCACAACTTCAGGACTTAAATTGACGTCACCAATAAATATTTTACCGCTTAAATTACGAGCTGATTTTTAAAATTTTGGCGAGTTCATAACTAAACTTATTTTACGAGCTTCAGATTCAAAGTATAATTGTTTTTAGCGCCTTAAATCTGTGATTTGCTTTCAACTAACTAGGTCTTATACAATGTTGGTATTGATTTTGCGAAAAAGTTTCAGCCATACATACGACACTTTCCTTGCTTTTTTGCAACTTCCATAAAACCAGCATTTTCTTTCTATAACTGTATCTTGGTTCTTTTTTCTGTTGTGCTTGTTTAATAATTTCTTCTAACTTATTGAAATTCACCACTTTCTCAATTTACGGTGAATCCTTTGATGTAACTCCAAATTATTATGGGTAGAAGTTCCAAGATAGTAATTGATTCACTTACTACCTCTGTCATAGTAAAGGATACCACAATTGACATCTGTTCGGAAAAGGTTCATTAACTGGAGTCTATGACGGATACGCCCTGACCTGCAACAAACTTCTTTTCTCCAGAACGGTCTCCTTGACTAGTTCCATTCAGAATTCTCAATCCAACGAAATCACATAATTCAAGAAGTTTATTTCCATTTGAGTTGATAACACTATCTTTCGATTTGCTCTCAATTTCAGCTTGAAATCGCCTATTCAGAGTATTTCTATACTTCTTTGAAATTGTTATCCTAGTGATTAGAGCTGAGCAATAACGGTAGTAAGCGTTGCAATATACATATGTAGCAGGTGACTATAATTGGGGACAATTGGATGTCCAAACAAATCTAACCTTAACAAAAACAATAACTGCCAAAATCTGCTTTCAGACAACAGTATTGCCAGAGAGCAGTACATATTGCCAACATAAATTTCTCCGCCTTTGAAAAAACACACTTTATTCAAAATATCTTTAGATACAAATGTTGTCAAGGATTCATTCACAGACGGGATTAAGCATGCCTTTGGCATATTTTCAATATTACCAAAGATGTGAATTATATAACTATAGGACATTCATCGAAAAGATAACGTTAATTCTGTACTCAAATGTATTAAAACAAAATTAATAAAAAGTCTACAAGTCCCGGAGCGTAAAATGTCGCGGATTCCATAATAATTGAAAATATGTAAATCTTTATTTTTCCTGAGATGGATAATAATTATCCTCAAAGTAACCAGGGTCAACACTCAGATTAAAATGACCTTGAGGTTAAAATACAAAATACCAATTAAGATAGTCGATATGTCAAGTATTAAGACTTTATTATTTTATTTGATTTTCTGATCCCCTATGAAGAAGATACTATTTACAAACTTTGTAACATAGACTTCTCAAAAGACTATATTAATTTTTTTTATTTACCTCAGGCCTTAAAGACAAATATAATACAACAGGTACATTTCTTTGAGTGTAATTTGCGAAACAAAGCCACGTTATAATGCCTAGGGAAACAGATTTAGAATAAACAATACCAAATGTATACAATTTCATTAAATTAAGATCAAACCAAAAGTTCAAAGTCAAAAAAAAAAATAATAATAATAATAATAATCAAAATTGTGAAGGAATATAGAAGGGGGCTAATTTTCTTTTATTTTTTCATCAAAATCAACTTCATCTGCTCAACGTTTGATTTTGTATCTTGTTAAATATTTAAATATACATATAACTGTGTGTCTTATATTCTACCTACGCAAAACGAAAGTATAGAGATTTAATAAAAATTCTCAGCACGTTCTGCTTTCACTTTATATTACATCACGCAATTTGTATTTATATTTCTTCGATTAATCTCTATGCATACAGTATTGTTCGGATATAAGAAACACTCATATTATATTCATTAATATTTTTCTTGGCAAATTTGTCTTGTGTAATGTATAATCAAAATAGATTTCGGGACACAATTATCGTCTATAATCTCAAAATCCCCATAGCAGTACCGTACTGTTCCAAGTCACTGAACTCCCTTTTTTTGTCCTTTGTCTATGACTACATTCTTCAAAAATTTTAAATAAAATTGTAGAAATAAAAATCATATTAAAGTTTACATAGTAAAAAAAAAGTCAAATGAGTCGTTGAGAACTGCAAAATGATTGTTACGAACTCTACCACTAAAACACCGGCATGTATATGTTTTATGCTAATTATTAGAGTTGTACGGAATATTGATTTTGACCGGATACCGAATATTCGGTCCGCAGCTATGCCGGATAGCCGAATATTTGGCGGCCGGATATCTTTCCGAATGAAAAGTTTAATAGTTTGGTGGTGTGGTACTCAAATCAAACTGGTACAATTAAGACCTTAATATAGTAAACATGCTTTTTTTCCTTATCCACCACTTCCACAAGATATTATTATTTTGTACACCGCAAATATATAGCCCATTTGTTGTCCTCAATGTTCTATCATTTCATATACTGGACAAAGATTTATTATTATTGAGAAAAGAAGTTTATTACTTTCTGGATTTTTAACAAATATTGCTAATAAGTACTAGTTTTGATCACAAATAATTTTTTGTTTTTATTGTTGGCAGAAGTGTTGTTGACATGGTATACGAAAACAAACGTAATAGCTTATTATTTATTTAAAAATATCTTGGAGTTATTTTTGACTCCAAACTTAACTTTATTAACAAAATCCAATTTTTCGATAATTAAGTAAGCTCCTGTTAGGTCTCATTATATCGAATCATTTTTGATTTAAATGATCCTTATACATTAAAATCCCTTTACATTGCTTATGTAAGGTCGCGTCTGGAATATTGCTGCGTAGTTTGAAGTCCATATTACAATATTCTGTACTATAAGAATCGGAAGTGTTAAAAAAAAAATTCACTAGGTGTAATAAACAAAATGTCTTCATATGAAGTAAAATACCAGCTTATTGGCTACAGATATTGGAAAATCATCGCAAGATGTTCGCTTTTATATTTTTTCATGACATTTTATCGTACCATATAGATTGTCCTGATCTGTTAGCTCTAATCCATCCATACGCCCCTTCTCTTGCTCTCAGAACTCGAACGTTGTTTCATCAGATTGGCCCTATGCACATATAGTTATGCCTCCACTAAGGCTATAACTTGCATGGGCAGGAAAATCAGTAACGATTAGAGTTACATAGATTTTAACTGTCATTTGTTTTATGTTGATTATTATTTATTGTATATAACTTTTTTTTATTATCTGTTCTAAATGTACTAATAATAAGTCTAATGTGAGTATTGTTATAAGCTCTAATTGATGGAAGTACATAAAATAAAAAAAAATAATAAAATTACACATGAATGCAGAAAAACTAATTTTTATTCACCATAATTTGGCTATAGTAAAAGTACAATATTAAATTGCTAATAGGCCATCTTTATTATATGAAATTAAATCAATCAGATCATAAGACTTAATATTTTTTTATTTTTTTTTACTGAAAAATACCACTATCCGGTATTCGGCCAAATAATGAAAGTTTATTCGGCTCCGGCCGAATATTATAAAAGGAGCCGGATAGGCCGGATTCCGAATACCTAACGAATATGAGTCACATCTCTTCTAATTATGTTTTTTTTAATTACACGTACATAGGTATAACTAGACTTGGACAATTATGAGAAAATGTAGAGGTCTTGTTTCGATTTTTAATGTTTCATATATTGGTTCTGCACTGTATTATTCACAGGATGATTTTTTAATATTGCGCATAGGAAAATAATTCTTGCTATGGCATCTGGTTTTCGTTACAGTAAAGTGACATAGTAAAAGTTAAAAAAAAAATACCTTTATTTATATGCTAAAAAAGAAACTCCTTAAATGCATTAGTGGATCAAGCTAACTTAAATTTTTTTGCGATATGGGTACCATAGGGCAAGTTTTGATTTGGAAAAAAAATCGAGCTCGAGATTTTAATCAAACTTAACATTACGATGATATAGAACACCAAACCAGTGAGTCCCACAATTCCGTCTGTCTGTCTATAGAACGTTCTACAACCTAAACGGCTGATCCAATTTTTTTCAAACTTGTTTTTTAGGCGTTTTAGGTCATTGTTCAAAATAAATTTTTGAATCGTTGTGTTAGGCTTAAAAATAACGATACTTGCCATACAAAATTATATACCATCTAAGTTATCTCGAAAACAGCTCCAAAGATTTTGATTTAAAAAAAAAGTAAGTATGTGTTCTGATTTACGTATGGCCTACATTTTGGCCAACATTTTTTATTTGATTTTCAACTTTCTCATAAGCCTCTAAACGGATTCCGATCAAAAGTTTTATACAGCACGGTTTTCGAATTCTTAATGCATAATGCATTTAAAAATTTTCAAAATAGTTTTTTTTGTTGATTTTTGAATAAAAAAATATTAGTTTTTTTTTTTGAAAATTCAATATTTCGAAAACAAGTGAACGATTTTTTCTGAAATTTTATTTTTAATCTTATAGTATTAAATATTTAAAATTGACATCTCAATTTTCATTCGAATTTTAAGAATTTTTTATATAGAAAATTAATGAAAAAATTACTTCAAGAATATATTTAGCCTTTTCTAATAAGAATCTTTAGCATAAAATTTGATCGATTATGAGAGCAAGTACGTGCAATCCAGGCGCATTTTATTTTGTTTAAAATTTCCTAATTTTTTAGATCAATACAAACAGAAATTTTAGAATTTTTCAAAGCATTTTAAATACGAGTATCTTTTAAACTTTGAAGCTGTCAAATATGCTTTTGGATCTGAATCTATTTTCCTCAAATTTTTCAAACGAGGTACTCCCAAGCAGTGTTGTTTTATTTGGTTCTTCCGATATTTTTTGATATTTATTTATTACAAATGCAATTGTATTTAAACCCTCTTCTGATTTCTCACTCATTCATTGAAAATGAAACCAATACTTGCCCTGTAGAGCAAGCAAAAATTGTCCAAGCAATAATAAATAAAACTTCTGTAAGCCATGTTATACCCAAATTAATGGTCCCCAGCCAGCTCATAACTCAGACCTCGTAAAGAGTACCTATATAGCTCTCTGTTTATTTCCATCCTCTCCCACCCAGCAACAACCATCAACTATGTTATAAAAAAAAAAAAAAAAAACTGACAAAAGTGGGTACAGGCACTAAAAACGTAGTTGAGAAATTACTGCTGCAATCCTCATCCAAGTTTTTGTAATTACTTTTTTTCAGCCACCCTCTCTGTCTCTTTTCTGTCGCTTTCATCGCCTCTAGAATATTATTTTCATCTGGCAAAAAAATCCCATATATCCTTGAATGAAATGATAAATTATTGTCAGGATGTCAGGACAGAGCGCACGTACAAGCTGTTTTGATTTTACTTTTTATTTGAATAAAGCCAACTTTTCACAAAGTTAAATATTTTTTTTTCTTTCAAATTCCAGGACGAACATCCAAACAGAGTATCTCATAGTGAAAACTTTAATATCAACAATAAATAAGGATACTTTTAAACTCTGCTAATTGACAAATTTCACCTTAAAAAAAAAAAGGAATTCGCAAGGGATTTTAAACTCTTAATACGTCAAGCTAAAAAAATATCTGTCGTATAATTATTAAACTGCTTCTTGGAACCGGAATTTGGACTTCTGCGTATGTAAATATGTTTTCCTTTCAACTTGATTCGGAGGATAACCGTCCGAGACAAATATATGTGGTTCGTAAAACAATTTCAGAAAATTGAAAAGAATACAATGGAAATGTAAAAGAGAAAATACGAACAACAAATATTTTATGGAAATTTAAAACCAAACATCATGTGCAAATGTTGAAGAGACTCATTGTCAGAACTTCAGTCAGAAATGGGATTACGACGATAATTCAACCTCAGAGAGAAATACCACAACATGGCTCAATGCTATCTGATTTTGTTCGTCCTTTTTATGTATTCAGGTGAGTCTTTCATATTACTCATTATTAAGAAAAATGTGATGTGGTTTATTTTATTTCCACACAATATCTGGCGTGTGGTCACACCGGGAAGTTAAAATATGATAGTTATTCTCGTCTTCTTTAATTTGACAATAATTGGTATTTGGATTGTTTATTCAATTCGTTCATAGAATGTATGTTTTTAGTTTTCAAAAGCTGAATGAAACTATTACACGTGGCATAGTAGTTTTTAAAGTAATGACCAAACATTCTAAGAGCTTCAATAGTCTTGGTTTAATAAATGTAATATTCTATGTATTGGCCGGGGTCTAGCCTAAGCACGTCTCGTCTCGATCTCGGTCTCGCTTTTTTCTGGTGAAAATATTAATGTGCAGTATCGTCTCAGTCTAGTCTCGGGTGCTTTTAAATTCGAATATAGTAAAGAAGAGACGAGACGGTATCATGACCTACTCTAATTTATGCCACAGGAAATTATTCCAAAAAAATAAAATGGAAAAAACGCCCAAAAACTCCATACAATATTTTGCTTTTTTTTCTTGGAAGAAAGGCCCACATTTCTTGGAGTTCTTGCCTAAAATTTTGGGTTATTTTCTTATTTGTATTGGGCATTTTTTTCTTTTGAAAATAATAAAAAAAAGGCCAACAGAAATAATTTGGAAGAAACGACAGAAGACTAACAGGCCTATTCTGCTATCCGATGCGATCGAATCTTTCGATTCACCTGAATATTTTTCACTCAATTTTTAACTATTTATTTTCAAATGTCTCTTATCTTTTGAGTCCAAAGCTTTACTAATATTTTTTGTGTTTAATTCTTAAGAAAATCTAATTGTTAAAATTCATTTGTAATCGAAATTTATATACTTTTTGGAACACTTGGTTTTTTCCGTCGGATAGCTGAGTACAAATATCCACGTGAACGTTTAACAGAATAAGGATGTAAATTTTTCTTGAGTAACTTATTTTAATCACTTCAAACACAAGGCTTAAGGAATAAATTCTTAGAATGGGTTGGGTTCTATATTCCGATTTTTATTATCCCATTTCTTAAAACTCCGTTTCCTGCCGCCATCCAGTTCCAAACAAAGTTAGGAAATTAAGCCAAAAAGCTTATATTTTTAATTTCCATTTACACTTTTTAGCTCTTTGTCTTAAATAACGGTGTAATTTCCATACATTTTGGCGAATTTTCCTTAAATATGTAGGGTGTTTTTCCAAATCATTACTCCCAAATTTTTTGGGCTTTTTTTCAAAACACTCAATTCATATGGCACAATTTCAATGAGCCCTTAATGTTTGAGGAGAAAAAGATGACATATAAAATAATGTATAATTTTCTAATTATATATTCAAAAAAAAAAAATAATAATAAAAAACTAAAAATCTTAGGAACGGGTCTTAAGTTTTTTTGGCATAAAATTTTGAAAATATTTTTAGGAAAAAAATTCGATAGCTTATTTAAGGTAATTATATGCACATAAGACTTTCATTTCAATATTTTTAAAATCGAAAACATTTTTTTTATGAAAAATTAAATATGCAATATTATTTATAATTTTAATGAGCATCAACTTAATAATAATACAAATAATTTTAGTCAGTTCATTTATTAATGAAAAAGTCGTAAATATAAAAATAAAATAATTTCTTATTTAAAAGTGGAATGCACTAATTTAAAAAAACACATATATATATTGTTAAATCAAAATTTTTTGAGCCGTTTTGAAAAAAAAATATTTTGAAGATTTTTTTAACATTTAAATGGTATTTATCGCCTTTTTGGTTTTAAAAATATGGGTGTCCCAATAATTTAGAAAATTTCAATTTTTTACCGTTTAAATTTTTACTTGCGATATAGGTACCATAGGGCAAGATTTTGCATTAAAAAAATCGAATTCGAGACTTTAATCAAACTTGACATTAAGATGATGGAGAACACCAACAAAGTGGGTTCCACAATCCTGTTTGTATGTCTGTCTGTAGATCATCTACAATCACTGAAAGAGATTTTCTTCAAACTTAGCACTTAAGCGTTTTCGGTGATTGTCTTAAATAGATACTTGAATCGTTTTTTAACCCTCAAAATAATGGTAATGGCCATACAATTTTTTTCTACCATCTCGAAAACGGATATAACGATTTTGACAGAAAAAAATCCCCACAATATGCTCATTCTTTTCTATACCTCCAGTTAAAAATGAGACAAACAATCCCTGGTTCGCAAATCCACTGTGCCAAATTAGTGCCATGCAATTCAGGTTGCATTTAAAAGACCTTAGGTCTTACTGGCATATAATTAAATTAAATTAAATAAATTAAAATTAAAAATTAAAAAAAATTGTGTGCACTAGTTATTTAGGTATAGTCTATTTTTGGTAAAAAAAAATTGCTTACGTCCATATTTTGTTATTAAGAGTACCTCCCGTACAACTATTGTATTAATTTTCGACTTTCTTATAAATGACCCACCGGATTTCAAAAATTGTATACAGGATCTCCTTTTAATTCTAAGTAATACTGCATTTCAAAATCTTATCGGAACATTTCAGAAATTTTTGAAAAAAAAAAAATTTGAAAATTTAATATTTTTAAAACGGTTGGACCATTTTTTCTTAAATGTTGTTTTTAAATTTATATTAATTTAAAAATTTCATGTTAAAATTTTTTGTAGGTATACAAAATTAAGTGAAAAATGACAAAAAATATATATAGCTTTTTCTATTTGGAATCTTTTGCATATATGTAATGTGATCGAGCATAAGAGCAAGTAGGTGCGATCCAGTCATGCATTTTATTTGTTTTTTGGTATAATTTTAACATAATATGGAAGTGCACTCTATGCTGTGTCCAGGTCTAGACACAGGTCTTGGCAGGGAGAATGCCCAGCATTGTTATGAACTAAACATTTCTGTGAGTCTTCGTCCTTCGAATGGCAAAAGTCTAATTACATATCATCATAGATGTTAAAGTTTTATTATACCATAAGGGAGATGGCTTCTGCTCCGAATTCAAGTAGTTAAACAGAACTTTTAAAATCGTTTTGAAACGTCAAAATTCGCGCCTACATAGTTTAGGAACTATACAATTTGGTTTATTTATCATTTGTTCGGTTGAGTTAACCGGCATTCGCAAATGAGGTCTCGAGAAGAAGCCATCGTCCTATTTAGCTACTAAGAAATAGTAACTTCTTCTGATTGAAACTTATGTAATAATTATTTATTTATGTATTTATTGTATTTATGCAGAGAATAAACAGTTCCATTAATTTAAAAAGAGTGCGTTTTATCTTTAGCAGAAGATTTCTCGAGACATTTCCGATAATATGTATGCTGTTCTAGCTTCAAGGCTTGTAACCAATTAGCCATCCTTAAGACTCAAGTTTTTGCCATTAATTCCTCTTTGCTAGGCATCTACGTATTCACACACATTAAATTGCATTTTCGGAATAAATCGATCTAGGTCATTGATATAATACGCCATTACACGGTCCATATATCTTATCCATCACTAACTACATGGATCCTTTAAAATTAATATCTTACTAGTTGACTGGCTGTATGAAATGATTTTTCCGACAGATTCTCCATCTCTTTGGGCTTGAAGACTTAACATTCTTTCACACACATTCCAAATGAACGTCCTTAAAATCCAATAACCCATTGTACGTCAGATATGTCCTGTTACGAAGTGCCCAAACTCTTTTCTCGACACGTCTCCTTTATGTCCTATCGGCGAAAATGGCCAACCATAAGAGTAAGGCAGGTAGATTATATTCACATGTTCATGTTCGAATGCCAACCGCCCTCCTGCAATACTACGCCATGACGACAACGCAGTGATAGAGATTCCATACAAAAAGACAATAGAAGTTTTATTTCTTTTGCGAGCGAGCTCATATGCATTCACGGTTCTCCGATTTTGCTAGCGCTTCGTGATTTTTCGAGGACGATACAGCATGCAAGCAACTGGAATCGCGCAGCGCCACGTGTAGGTTGAACAAAGCTCACCAGTCGTATAAAGTCCAGAAACTTTAAAAGCCTCCATTATTGTACATCCGCATGAGAATTGGACATTCACAGTTGTTATAGAAGATAAGCAAAAACGTTCACTGTTTGGTCGTTACATTATAGTACTGGAACACAAAGCCTCTTTTTCCAGCTCATATCCGTTGAAGGCCATACCATATCGGTGTGTTATCTGTTATGTAGATTGCAAGGAAAACGGTTTTAACACTCTTTGAAACACGTTTTAGGGTTGAGATAATCGAGAATGATATTTTTGTGTTTACAATGGAAAAGACAAACAATATTTTTTAGATGTTCGCTGTTGTTGCTGTGCCATGACACTTCTGGAAATTGGATAAGGAATGTCATGTTTTGGAAAGACTCTCGAGTACAGGTTACTGTGCTTGGGTTTATTTTGGAACTCTCTGTTGGTGGTAGTTTGTATTCTAATTTTGAAAAGATTGGATACAACTTGCGAAGTTTGAAGTAATCAAAAGGAGGCAAAATGACAAATAGAAATTTTATAATTTTCCAGAACAGGAGTAAAATTTTAAATACTGTAAATACTATATCAATAAATGAGGAAGCCAAATAGATTGCAATCTTAAACAAGTGCAATAACTTAATATTTTTACATTTTTACAAAGTTTGAAACTCCATCGCAGAAAAATAGGTTGGAGTCAAAATTCTGCCGGGATCGAAATTCTTTTAACAAAATTCTGCTTCTAAAATTCAGTTTTTCAAAATTCTGCTCATCAAAAGTCTGCAAATATTAAAGAAAACAAAGGTTTGGAAAACGTTAAAAAGAGCGCGCTTTTTCGCTTTTTTTGAAAACGATAAATCTCGGCTTACGTGTTCAATGTTTCGGAGCTAAGCAGCTTGGTGACTATTCGATTACTGATATACGTAATACCACATTATCAGGTTTGTTTGTTCTGGGTCTTACAGTTATTGCGGTGTATTTGCTTTGGATCTACTTCTTCTAAGTCGTACATATGTTTTTCCTTGGTTTTCCGCTTTATTTTTGTTTTAATTTTTGTTTTAGCAGGTAAACTGGCTTATTATGAGTTATATTTTCTGTAAAGCGAACAAATATGAAGAGAGAAGTGGGATTCATTTTTACTTGCGATTGCGACATAGGTATTATAGGGCAAGCTTTGAATTTCAAAAAAAAAAATCGAGTCGAGATTTTAATCAAACTTGACATTACGATGATAGAGAACACCAAAAAAGTGGGTCCCGCAATTCCGTGTATCTGTATGTCTGGCGATTTTCTTTAAACTTGGTATTTAAGCGTTTTAGGCGATTGTCTAAAATAAATTTTTGAATCGTTTTTTTAACCCCAAAATAATGGTACTTGACATACAATTTTGCTACCATCTCAATTATCTCGGAAACGGCTCTTACGATTTTGAAAATTTTTTTGTTGGTAATAGCTATCATCTGATATGAACCGAGTTTAGGGGAGAAGTGTACGAACGGTACTTTTCATATAACGGTTTTTAAAATTCTTGGCTTTCTGGCTAACTGTACATTGGATTTCTGTCAAATTTTATATCTGAGAAGATCTAGGTAGCCAAACTAATTCTGATTTGAAATAACTTTTTTTTATAACTAAAATTAATTTTTGAATTTTTTTTTAAACTATCAACTATTATCAAAATCCATCCTACAATTTTCGAGATACTTTTTTTATAAAATGTTCATTGATCCGTGATATCTAATGTCGTTCTTCGTTTTTTCCGAGAAACTGGTTAAAGTGATCGTTTTGGCAGTTTTTATCAGTTTAGAAAACGATTTTTACCTACCTATACACCATTTACTTTCATTATTATACATATGAATAATATATATATAAATATGTACATATATTTACATACCTAGGCACCATCTATATAGGTACACATTACCCTCCTAATTAACATCATTAAAATCTATTTAAATATACATTTGTAGGATGGTACCTATGTAACCATTCTTTGAATCATATGCATTCGACAATTCATTATACTAAGAATCACGGTAATCTTACCAACTTTGGCTTTAAGCCAGCACACTATAACTAAAGTAGACTTACATATACATATTAACAACGTGAGTGGTAAGCTACTACTTTACACTAAAGTTGTAGTCGCTTTTTTTTGAAAATTCAATATTTCGAAAACGGATGGATGATTTTTTTTGTTGGAAATTTTGTTTTTATATTAATATATTTAAAATTATCATAGGTACAATTTTTTTTAGAAAGTTTGTATATAAAAAATTAGAGAAAAAAGGACTAAAAATATATTTGGATTCTCATAAAAAACCTTTTGCAACGATGTGATCGTACATTATATAAAGTTCGTGCGATCCAGTCGTGCACTTTATTTACTTGCGATATATGTACTATAGGGCAAGATTTGCATTTGGAAAAAAATAGAACTCGAGATTTTAATCAAACTTAACATTACGATAATAGAGAACACCAACAAAGTAAGTCCAGCAATTCCGCCAGTGTGTCTAAAATACTTTTTTGAATCGTTTTTTTTTGGTCAAGAACAACGGTACTTACGAGTACCTTATAATTTTTTCTACCATCTCAAATACGGCTGTAACGATTTTGATTTAAATAAAATGTGTGCAACACTTGAGTTAAACTGTACATTTTATTTTTAAAAAATGTTTAAGTATTTTGTTATTAGCGGTACCTCCCATACAACAATTTTTTTTTAATTTGAACTTTCTTATAAGCATTTTCAACATTTTCGAAAAATATTTTTTTTGGATTTTTGAAAAAAAATTTTTTTTTTTTGAAATGTTGTTCTTAAGTTATTAAATATTTAAAATTCTCATACCAAGTTTTTTTTTTAGAAAAAAATTAAAAAAATGTTGTACTCGTAACTATATAAATAAATAAGTAATAACAAATTTAAAGATATAAGTAGGTAATATTCATTTATTGATAATCTTGGAAAGAAAGTTAACATAATTTCAATGAATTTACAGCTATGGCATAGCGTTGCCGTCAGCTCGATTGGCAATAGAAATGTATTAATTTAATTTTAAATTTACAATTTCGGTTTTAAAAAAATAACATAAAATGAAATGTATGACTTATTAAGTTCTGTTATTAACAACATTCTCTATTTATAAGCACTTTTAAAAAGAAATATAGATTTTACCAATTCTGGCCATTGAGATACTTTACAGTTTCTTGCATCGTTAAAGTTTTTTTCCCCAAATATTTTTTTCTTTGTGTTGTATAAATTGGCCAAACTCCAATAAGGTGGAAGCAGTCTTCTTTTGATTTAAGGTTGCACACAGAACAGAACTGATCAAAACTTGCTTTGTAAGGTGATCCATTAAGACCAAGGTTGTAAAAATTAACCAAAAAAATATATTTATATTCTTAATGGAAATCTTTTGCTAGCGATATGATCGAACATAAGAGCAAATACTTTCGATACAGTCGTGCTTCTTATTTTAAGACATATTCGAGTATATTTAAAAAATAAAACACATCTGGCACATTAATTTGTTGCATAAATTTAAAATTCTATGCAGAATTTGAAAAATATAAATATGTAATTTTTGGTAAGATGTGTTTAGTATTTTTAATAATAAAATCCGTTTTATTTAAAAACTTCTTTTACTTTTGAATGATATCTCCTTTCTTAGGTAGTGTGAAATACGAACCTACAAGTAATGTCCCGAAGCGTGCACTTACCCGAAAAAAAGGTCGGTTTCCCAATTTATTCAGTAATGGATATCATCACTCAAAAATAAGTGATTGTGACCCGCTGCTTCGCATCGTGTCGTCCGGCCAGTCGTTGAATTTATTTCGCACAATCTACAAGCCTATCATAAATTGTTGAAGAAATTTCTCTGTCCCATAATTGTCTTAATACATCCATTAGCTCAACAGATAAGACCATTCATCATTAAATTCACTGTATCACCCATTCATCTTCGTTATTACAATTCACCTTGAGGCAAAAGGACTGACAGCATGCATTATCACTAGCAAGAAATGCCATAATGCCCTAAACAAATGAAATTGTTTTTTTTTTCATTCTCTTTTTTTGTATTTAAGAAACAAAATTACATTACGTATTCATTAATTCATTAAAATACATAATAAGGGGGATGGCCACGGAAAACCTTGTGAACGTTTAAGCTCTGTTTCTAGTGTGCCATTTTCATGAAAACTTAGCAAGAACAAAGCGTTCATCATACTATGACGTAGTTACCTACCCGACACAACTTGGGTTTTTGCTCTCAAAGATTGGAAATCTTTCATTTCTATACTTGAACTTAAATAACGGGAATGTTCGTGTTGGACCGACGTTACACACTTAAAAATAAGGTTATAATTCGTAAGGAAAAAAAATATCGCCGCTGAATATCCTGAGTTTATGGGTGATTAAATTTGTAAAAATAAATTCAGTTTTATCGATGTTATTAAGCAGTTTGGTTTACAGTTGTGGAAAATTCAATAAATTTAAAGGCTTTACATTGCCACAAACTTGTTGTCGTAGAACTTTATTTATAAAAGGCTTTCCTTCCTTTCGATAAATCTTCCCCTTAAGAAGCATAAATGAATAAATAACTTTTTATGGTTTTTGGCGTAAACGTATGAGTAGCTATGTCGGTAAAATAGCCATACCTACATTACAAAAAAAAATGAGTTGGAAATCAATTTTCACAAATTTTTGAGACAATAAGGCCTTTCTATGGACAAATTGTCTCAAGCCTTAGTTATTGTAGACCACATACATAAATAATAAGTAACGAGTTTAAGAAAGATGTATGGCCGAATTTAAGAGACCCAAAATTATTCATGTAAATCATACAACAAACTTATATGATTATTATTTTTAACGGCGATATAGTATATATGTACTAAAGGACACGTTTTGTATTTGGAAACAAAATCGAACTCGAGATTTTTATGAAACATGACATTACGATGATGATAAGAACACTAAATAAAATGCACGTCTGGATCGCACGAACTGGCTCTTATGTTCGATCATCACATCGTATGCAAAAGATATCTATTAAAAATCTAAATATATTTTTAAAGTCGTTTTTTACTTTATTTTTTATATATCTATATAAAGTTTCTTTAATTTTTTTCTTAAACAAAATTTGTATGACATACTTAAATATTTAATAATATAAACTTAAAAACAAAAGATTAAATCGGCTTTATCAAAGAAAAATAAATTCAAAGTTCTGAAATAAATACTTAAACTAATTTGAGCTCAAAAAAGTACGCCATTTTATTTCTTGTATAAATTTGAATTTATGAGAAAAAAAATTAAAAATCTGTGAAGCGGTTTTTGAGAAAAAGAGTTTTTTTTTTAAATTTTTAAAAAAATTAAAAAATGCCAATTCATAGGTATTCAGCAAATATATATAACTATAATTTAAAAAAATTGTTGAGCAGTTTTCAAAATATAAATTTTTAAAATTAAAAAAAAATGCTCTTAAGAATAAACAAAAATAGTAATCAAAAATATTGGTACGCAGTATAAATTAGGCAACCTAAGCCTATATATGTGTGAAATTTCGAAAGAATCGGTTAAGCCATTTATGAGATAGTCGAAATAAGAAAAATCCCTCCTGAAAGTACACTGTGTAGACATTTAAAAAAAAATTGTAATCATATGATCGGTCGTACCTAAAAAGGTGCACTGATTTTTTTAAAATCAAAATCGTTAGAGCCGTTTCCGAGCAAAAAAGGCTTTAACGTAACAAATATATGGCAGGTACCGTTATTTTTTGGGCTAAACATTTTTTTTTTCAATTTCCCCTCTGTACAATACCTAAAAAACTCTGTATACCAAGCTTGAAGAAATTCGGCCCACCCGTTTGTCTGTAGGTGTCTATACATACAAATAGACAGACATAGCGATGGACAGAATTTTTGGACCATCTTTTTTCGCCTTCGCTATCATCGTAATGTCATGTTTGATTGTTATCTCAAAACTTTTTTTTTCGACGAACGCATAACTTGCCTTATAGTACCTTTAATCGCATGTAAAAATTAGGTCCTGCAATTCCGTCTGTGTGTGACTCTAGGTCAATCTACAGCTAAAACGGCTGAAGCGATTTTTTCAAACTTATCTAGTACCTACTTATAAGTGTTTTAGATGATTGGCTCTAAAAAAAATTTATACGGAAATAGCTCTGTTGTAGTTTATACTTTATGTCATCTCGGAAGACGTCCACAAATGTGCTGAAATACACTTTTTTATGCAAAGACTTCTCAATTTCATCAGTTATTCTATAGACTTGATTAGTTGTTGAATGTTTTAGGCTTTTTAATGCCTTTTAAAGCTTTCTAAAGAAAGTAGTCTGTAGTTTTCTCTTTGAGCTTACCGGAGAGTAGATTTGAAACAATTGTTTGAACAAATTGTTGCCGCATTTATGCGGGATCTCCTTTTTTCGTGGAGTAATTCTTTTATTTCCGATGAAATTTAGCTTGTGCATTTAAGTGTGTATCTATTATTATGTGAAGTGTTGTTCCATGCAACTTTTTGTACGACTTTAATAAATTTATCGACTTTATCTTTTACCTCGGATGAAGTTTTCAAGGGCTATATTTTTTCACAGTCTTCTTAAAATCTGTCCTAGTTTGTTTTGTGGTCAGCTAAATATTTTTAATTTATATAAATTTCTAATCATGAATGATAATTTTCTGCTGCACTGGAAAAACCGTTTGTGTTTCGTTAACCAACTTTGGAATATCAATAATCACTCAATCAATTACAAATGGATGTTTAAAGTCATCACACCGTAATGCCGTAATCAGATGCATCGAAGCGGAAGTTACTGTGGTATTAACGTTATACAATCAGCAAATGATTTGTGATATTATAATTGATCTTTCGATCCCGAATATGAACGTCATAACTGGAGGATTTTCACAAAGAATTACATTCAGTCGAAATATAGTTCACAGCCTTCGCGAACACATTGTGTGAACTCAAACTCAATTATTATTTATGGTCAAAAACCTTAGTTTAGCATCTGCAATTATGAATGAAAATTAATCTTTCGACCGTACTCAAAATTACTTGTTGACAATTAGCTTAGCTTATTTGCTCCAAGTTACAATTAAGCAACTGGGCAAAGGTAAGAAACTATGTCGGACATTACCAGGGCTCATGTTCTGCAACTTTCGAATCGATAAAAATAGTCGGGAAACAAAAAAATGTTAATTTTTGTTGTTAAGATGCCATAATGACTTTTTAAATTTATCGCCTTCCATTGGAAAATACCAGTCAAACAAATTAAAAATCTAAGGTATCGCCTCAACTTACAGAAACTCATTTTTGGAGATTAGTTAAGTACGAAAAAGTTGTCGCCTGAGTTACAGAACATGGGCCCATCAGATTAGCGATGAACCAGAGCAAAAAAAATTTAATTTTATCAAAAACAGCATTAACGATATTTATTAAAATTCCTAAGCACCCAGACTCGTTCAAAATGCGATATCCATAATAATTTTGGAGAGTATTGATTTACAAATATACAGTATTACCAGCTTAATTGAACATTTCGATAAAATGAATTTTTAAAAAAGGGCTCCAATTTTTTAATTTTTCAATACTGTATTGAACCTTGCCTATAATAATCTGTCGGACAAAATTACTCAGTAAAGCGAAGATAGGGCATTTCAAGGGTATCCGCCAGAATCGTAAAAGTTATATAATATAACTTTACAATTTACTTAACTCAATTATACTTCACTATTTAACAAAGGCAATATCAATTATTCACTGTTGTTAAAACAAAATTTCACGTTACAAACCCTTTTTGTTAAGCTTCAGCTCAGCGTTTGTATTTTTTTTTTTTTCTCAGAAAATATTATGAACAAAACAAAATTGTGTATATACTCAAATGTTATCAATTTTTTATAGTGATTTTGAATATTATTTTATTTATTATTCTCGTTGTTTCCCGAGGCTGCCAACTATTTTTCATAAAATGTAGTTAAACAAAGTTCAATTGATCTGAAGAAACCGGACGAATTAAACCAAAAATTTAAACTCAGTTTAAGGTTCAGTTGATCTTAAGTTTAAACTCGCACTGTGAAACAGGGGGTAAATCATTTTTTTTTAAGTTTGGGAATAATTGATTGCAAAATCCGACAAACTGCAAATAGCATTTAGCGACGAATACTGCTTATCTCATTATAATTTGTGATAATCTACGAAGAAAAACGTTCCATAAATTTCATTTATCTGGAATTAAGAAAAGAAGTATGCGTGCAACAAATTAAATGTTTCTTTTTTTAGAACCACTGTATTTCAATTTTATAGCATAGAACAGCAATGTCTGCTGTTACTATGTAGAGCATAAATATCTACGTCTACGATATTCAGAGCATGGAACTTGTTTCTCTGTTTGTTTAGGTTCGTTTTGATACAATATATCAACACGATATAAATGACAGTGCTATAGTAGCAAGGTGTTTGATTTTTTTATAATCGACAGTGAGCTGTTGACGTTGCTTGTGCTGCACTGCTGTGGTTCAATCAGTTTCATGCGTTACTTTGGTGTACCTACCCTTATAATGTTAACTGAAATTAAAACACAACCGTTGGGATTCTGTACATTTCATCCTATTTTATATATATAATATTATTTAAAAAAATTATGTCTAAATCTCTTTAATAATTATTTAAGTCAACTCCATCGTTACTTTACAATCTCAGCGACGACGAAGGCAAATTTAAATCCGTTTAAAGCAGTTGTATTTTTTTTTCATCTAGAGCCAAGTCAATTCAGTTAGCCAACCTCATTTTTGATTAAAGATGGAATATTAACCAAGAAAAAATTGAATCCACACACACACACAAAAACTGCATATTGTTTAGTTGAGAAAATAGACTAAAAACCTTTTTACAAAAGCAACCAGAATGCTTCTATACTTTCTACGTTCGACACCAAAAATCCATTTTCTATCGAAACGCACAACACACAACCGGAAGCAGAGGATATATAAAAACTCTCTGGCAAAAACATGAGCGGAAAATATTTACGGCGCTCTCGTCGGCAAAATTTTAAGTGGGTCGAGTTCTTGGCAAGGTCCTTATGCCTTTATCTCTCGGGAAATGGGAAATAGGAAACGAGAACTAGTTCATTTTATTCTACTCTGTGTTTTCGTATAGCGGACAACAAAACGACGAACACGATAGGACAAAAACTTATTCTCAAATAACAACAACCAAAAACAGAAGAGGAAAAACTAAATTAAACTAAAGCATCGTACAAATACAAATACATATAGCAATGTCACTGCCGAGTGCCGACATTTTGAAATTGCCAATTATGTTAAATCCGCCTGGCGCCATTTATGCTCGTTTTAAATTATTGTGACGCTATGCAAATTTGCCCATTTATGGAAAGATCATTCACACCGAAAAGACCGAATTAATATTAGGTATTGTGTTCTTGTTCAGTGGTGTCATAATTTTAAAACAAGTTATCATTTTTGGTTCATGTTATTAGGAATCCTCATAAATGATATTATGAAAATTTAGAAATACAGTTTTCGATACGAAAAAAAATAATAAAACAAATTTGCTTAGTTTTGCAATAAACCAGTTACAATTGGTGCTGTAACCGCATATTTTACAATACAGTGATTTGACATGTAAATTGTTTACTATTTCAATTATTTATATTTCCTCGAATTTTTTTAAACATAATTTCATCGAAATCGGTAGAGCCTTAACTACAAAATTTTGAATCCCATTTTGAGACTAAAGGCAAGCGATATCTAAATTGCACGAATTTTACATTTCAAGGGTTTGAATGTGTGTGAATTTCTCTTAATTCCAGCAGAAAAACTGTCATTTAATACCACCTTTAGGGAATTCGATAGTCTTCCGGACAACCAATACAAAACAATTTTAAATCTCAATTTAGATTTGTACTACTTTTTCACCAAACTTTAATCTCAAATAGTATTTTTCAAAGCATAAAAGATTAAAAAGTACATAGCTATATTAACACGCGCTCAAGCGATTATATTACCCTTTAAATGTTTCAACACAGCGCGGGCGTGAGGGTGAGGTTAAGGAAGAGAAAGAGTGATAGGAAAGATGTGTGGCACTATGTTCTGAGACTGTAGGTGGTTGTTGTCTCAGATTTTAACTCCAGGGATTGCGGCTGAACTAATGCAGAGAAATTTCCGTGTCTTATTTATCAATGTCCCTTATAATTCGCATTATTTGTTTTATTCTTTGTGATATTTTATCGGTATACTAGTTTTACTCAATCACATGTTGTTAGTTCTATGCCTAAAACAGCATGTTATGAGTAAACCAGCAACTTATAGTATGACATTTATTTTTAGAATTGATTTTTAATGAAAAAATAAGAAGACATAGATTACGGCAGGGTTCGAACCTGCGACCATGAGGTTGACAGTCGAACGCACAACTATCGCGCCACGGCCACCCCGAATGTTTGATTGAATCAGCATCAAAAGATTAAATGTCATTTTGCATTAGGAATATCAAGATGGTGTCAGATTTGTTGCCTTCAGATTTGAAATTTTGTTACGTAGTTGGTTCATTAAATTTACTGGTTCAAATTTAGAACACTACCCAACAATACAATTCATTTTGATGTTGTTTCATGTATTTTATTGTAACAACATTTATTTTCTCACTTGGTAAAAGGTATGATTTTAATCGTACTTTGGTTATGATATTTCTTAGAAAAGAAATAGAATTATTTGTAAAAGGCCCTAGCGATTTTGATTTAAAAAAATCTGTCCGGTGGTGTGGGGATTGTGAATTTTATTTCTTG
The DNA here is from genome assembly GCA_910595825.1 of Philhelius pedissequus. NCBI lineage: Eukaryota > Metazoa > Arthropoda > Insecta > Diptera > Syrphidae > Philhelius > Philhelius pedissequus. The sequence goes on from OU343162.1 coordinate 47,432,894, forward strand.
TGAACATTGCATCAAGAACTTAACAATTGTATTACAAAATTATAAACGAAAAAACTTGCATAGTAGAAGATACATGGTATTTTTACTAAACTGTTTGCAAGCATGTAAACCATATTTTCAACCGCAGATGAACCAAAATATAATGAAAGCTAAAATTCGCTGCTGTGTAAATGAAGGCTACTCCCGACTCGATGTGATAACAAGAGTGTATTTAAGAATAACATTTTTAAAGTTCCTAGTTTTAAAAGTCACATTCACAATGCCTTTGCTGCTCTTCAAAATGATGCCTGAAATTCTGTCTTAGAACAAATTTTTATGATTTTATTAAAACTGTATAATGAAAATAAGAATTAAAATTTAACAGAAAAACGAAATTGGAAAACAAAATTTCGCCTCAACATGGTACTTTCACCAATTCTCTTTTCTCCAAAAATTTGTTGAAGAATTGTATCATTCCACATACCAATTTTGACATTGGTATGTGGAATGTACTAAAAACTTGTTAAGCGTTTCACAAAGAAAACTTTTTGACACAGTTATCTGAAAATAACAATGACACAATTTTCTTTTTCAGCGATACAAAATTAGTCTATAACTTTAGAAAATACTAAGACTATTCGATTGACCACAAATAACTAAACTATTTAGTATTATATTCTAAGAGAAAGAGTAAGTTGATACCAAATTTTAGATAATTCGGGATCTCCTAGTGATTCAGGAACTCGCAGGCTTTTTCAACAGTTAAATATATAAAATTTCCCCTCCGATCAATGTGTCCGTTTATGCGTCTCCAACAGAGAGAAAGAAGAGCTTACAGCCGTTGATCTTTACTTCAAATATATCCTTGTAGAATAAGTCGGTTTTTGTTAAAAGTATATCACACCAAAAACATAAATGTTACAAAAATAGCCAAGTTCTTCTAACGGGTGTTTTTTTTAGACGTGTGAAGAAATAAAACGCATATAATTTAATGTTATGGAAAAGAAAAAGAAAAGAAAAATTCTAGAAATTGTGGCCGTATGTCAGTAATAGCGCGCCGAATATTCTATTCCAAGGCGTCTATCGTCTCGGGGTTATCTGCGTAGACAAGCGACTACACATAACTCTACAAAAAATAGTCCAGCGGTGTTAAATCGAACGATCTTGGAGGCCATAGGCCCACGACGCGAGGTAATTCGCTCACCAAAAGTTTCCTTCAATAAGTAGATTGTTAGTTGTAAGTAAGTTAGTTGTAAATAGATTGCTGTTCGTTAGCTGCATTTCATGTACGTGCGGCGCGCTTGGTGGTCGTTCGGCTGCAATTCAAGAATTAGGAAACCAAACTGAGCATAAATCAAGTGACAGCTTTCAGAAAGACCACCTCCAAAAAAGTATTGCCTGATTCAAATCCACATGTCTAAAAAAACACCCGGTACCTAGATTTCAAATGTCCAGCGTTTTGTATATAATAGTTATAAACATTTCAAACGGAAACCATACAAATTCTTGTGAGTGTTATAAGCAAAACGTCATTTTAAAATTACTTACCTGATTTCGATTATTAAAACGGTTGAAAGTTTCAAATTATGTACATACTCTAAGTGGTATAGGACTAGAAAAATAAAAAAAAATAATTTTTACTTCTAGCGCGTGTTTATTATGTAATAAGCCACCCTATCTTTTTTTTTTTTTTGGACTCTAAAGATGTGTGTTAATTGCGTTAAAAGTGCATTAGATTTGATCCAATGGCTTAGTTTTTACATTATTGAGTTGAATACGGACGTCAAAATTTAACCTGCTCAGGAGCTCGTTAAAATTTTAACTAGTGGTTTGACATTTGTATTAATCTACTTGTTGTGTAAAATGAAATAAAACAAAAATAAAAATATCAAGAACAAATAGCAAACAATATATAATAAATTAGATATTGAAAAGAAATAAAATGCATGACTGGATCGCACGTACTTGCTCCTCTGTTCGATCACATTATGTGCAAAAGATTCTTAATGAAAACGGCTAAATGTATTTTAAAGTCGTTTTTCATTTAATTTGTATGCATAAAAATTCCTAAATTTTTTCAAAAAAAAAAATTGGTATGCAAATTTTAAATATTTAATAACATAAATTTAAAAACAAAATTTCAGAAGAAATCGTCCACCCGTTTTCGAAATATTGTATTTTCAATTTTTTTTTTCAAAAATCCAAAAAAAAACAATTTTTCGAAACTTTTAAAATGCAGTGTTATTAAGAATTCAAAGGAGATCCTATATACAAATCTTGATCGAAATCGCTTGAGGCGTTTATGAGAAAGTCCAAAATCTATAAAATGGTTGTGTGGCAGGTACCGTTAATAACAAAATATTTTAAAAACCTTTTCTGCCAAAATGTAGACCGTACTCAAGGCAATACTCACACAAAACTTTATCAAAATCGTTGGAGCAGTTTTTGAGATAATTAAGATGGTAGAAAAATTTGTATGGAAAGTACCGTTATTTTTGGGGCTAAAACAACGATTCAAAAATATATTTTGGACAATCACCTAAAACGCCTAACCACCAAATTTGAATAAAATCGGTTCAGCCGTTTATGCTGTAGATTGTTCTACAGACAGACAGACAGACAGACAGACAGACGGAATTGCCAGACCCACTTTTTTGGTGTTCTCTATCATCATAATGTCATTTTTGATTAAAATCTCGAGTTCGATTTTTTTTCCGAATGCAAATCTTGCCCTATATTACCTATATCGCAAGTAAAAAGTGAAGATTTGAGATAAATTAAACTTCTATTGGGTGGCCACTTTTAACTACTAGCTTGATTGGAATCGTGTATACCTTTATAGAATGCTGCAAGTATGCATGTACAACCCATGTGCATCAATCATTTTTGATTACAACCGAATAATCAACTCGTAACGAGTCAAAAAAGAACGAGCCATGTGTTCTTTTTTTTCTTTAATTTCAAGTTAGGTAATGATCAGTATTCTGCTTAAAATAGGCTGAAAGTAGGATGAAGTAAGCTGGAACTTTGCCGCATGTTCGTTTGCCCGTTGCGATCGTTTTCAAACACTTCCCATGACTATAATCAGGGTTGATGCGATTGGTTGCGGGTTACTGTTTAAAGCTGGTTAGTTCAATTGGCTGTCAGGTAGTGTTCTTTTTGTGATCTGCTTATTATCGAGTTGAAAAAGGTGTGGATGGACTTTTTTGGGCAATAAAGGACGGAAAATAAAGGAACAATTGCTGGAGTAACAACACAGGTGTTGTTGAGAGCTGAACACTATATTACACAAAATTTTTGGGGAAAGACAATTCCCAGAAAGAAAAAATATATTTCTTGCATTCCTCGTCACGAATCGACTATAAAATTTTTATTAGAGTTCCGACAGACCGATGTTTCGAGTTAGCTCGAAAAACATGAAATAAGAATACCCAAAAACAATCAAAATAATAGTGAATTTTTCTTGGGTGTTGGCTATTTTTTCTCGCTGACGCTAAGCTATGTAAATGGGAAATTTATGTTTAAAAAAATATCCCATTTAATGCAATTGACACAGCAAAACCCTTCAACTTTATTCACCCCTATAAAAACGGATCAAATTTAACTGGGATCAAATTTAACCAAAATCTTAACGCAATTGGCACAAGGCCTAAGTATTATAGATTTGAAGTAGTGCTGGTCAATTAAGAGAGAAAAATAGTACTTTCGACAGCACTGTCTAGTTCCTTTCTACGTTATTTGACAACTGAATCTTGAAGCATCAAATAATTACTTATATATGCATTTACCGTCCAAAAGGACATTTGTGTTTTCCCCTATGCTAAGATTTCATTCAGTTGAGAATTTCAATACAATAGGTGTTATAATTGACTTACCCCCACACACCCCTAAAAGCCAAAGGGTATACACCTATAATATATAATACAATACCTATTTTAGTCACAATCATCTATGAGAAATGAAAGCCGAATTGAATATGAATAAGTATTTATGCGTACGTAGGTACATATTGTATTGATATACAGGCAACAGGATGTGTATCAATATTGTGTTGTTTTTCGTATATACCTACAGCAACAGGGGATACCTATTAATTTGTGAAATTAATAACTAGACCGGAGATGTGTTTCGATTGGTCTATAGCCAATAACCATTCGCATTGTGTGCCAAATTGAGCAAAAGTTTTTACGATATGTATACCTTACCTATATATAGGTATACCTACATTTTTATACCTACCATGGTAATAGGAAACTTTTTGTTAAAAATAGCTTTGGTTATCCTGAGGAAATTGGAGGAAATAAGAGAATTTCATTTCCAAAATTAGTTTTACCTACATACCTATAGAGATATCGGCATTTCTTTTATTCTTTTAGTTTTGTATATTGTATTCTTCTTACCTATGTATATATATATACCTCTATCAGCCTTAAAAGTTCTTGGAAGATGTTAGTTAGAGCCAATCGTCGGTCGTCCTCCTGTAAACTTTCATACGCCAGATACCTAGACATACCAGGACTATGTATAAAAACATTATTCTCTTGAGGTTTTTTGGGATTGGATTTTACAAGGCAAGGGGGGCAAGTTGTCTTCCAAAAAAAAGTACCAAAATTGTTTTGCTTACTCACGCACACTAGTTTTCCTTAAAATCCATTTATGTCAACTAGTACTATGGTTAAATATTTGGTTACGAAGGTAGGTACCTGGTGTAGATGCAATCTTCTGGGAAACAAAAAAAAAAACTAATCCATTTACGAAAGTCCACAGGCACAATTCAGACCGAAAGGAATGTGTGCAAATGTTGTCATAATTCGCTTACGTCCTCCAAGGATAGATAGATACTGCTACACTCTCATACATATGTATGTACATATATAGATATGTATCTAGCAGGTGTATCTTTTTTAACAACATAAACATACGACCACATGTTTATTTTTTGCTTGGCCTCCCCATGAACACAATTTCATCAGAAAATCAAAATTCCCAGATACCTTAAAGCTTTACTCGGCCCGTGCGAAACATGGCGATAAAAAAAGAAATCATACGTCCTGCATCCACCTGCCCAAGTCTGAATCTGACACAGGCACTCCATGTTGAAGTATGCATAAGAGGAAACGAAAACATCAAGTGATAAATGGTCAGTTTGTATACCACGACTACTTTCCTTGAAACAACGTCCAACGCGCTGACCATGGCAAGAAACGGCTGGCAAAATATTTCAGTTTGTTCGTTTTTTTTCCATGCCTGTCCGTGGCTATGTTATTTGCAGTTCGTTCAATGTGCGGGAGCCGTGCGCTGATGGTAGCTGGGAATTGTGAGCACTCTTGTGTAAACTGAAACCAACAAAAGCGAAACAACATCCGTATTCCGGAGGTGAAAATTCTTCCGTCAAAGGATATGGGGTTAACAGAAAAATCTGCGGCTCTGTAAGGATGTACTTTTGGTAGAAGGGGCTTTAGTCTTGATCACACCATCAGATCGCGACAATGCACGACACACATGACTAATGATGCATAATTTAGCAGATTCCACAGTGTGGCATGTAGTAAGTATCCCTAGCTATGTACCTACCAGCTTCGTCCTCGCTAGTAATCGTCGCAATCGTGTGTATGTCGAGGCAAGAGCATACGAGTTTTTGGGATAATATTTATACCTCTGTCAGTTTTCTTACCTATATACTCTCTGCCTCTTGCCCCTCTCTTTTCTTCGACTGCCCTCTGTGAATGGACAATTTACGTAAGTCATTAGGATATTACTATAACCATTTGCCAGGCTAAATATTTTTTACATTAATGTTTGTGCCATTAAATCCTTTCAGGTGGTGCGGTCTGGCATAGAAAAAAAAACAACACCCAACACAAATTCCAACTCGTAAATATTTTGTTTTTAACGCTCGGGCTGACTGGATCTACAAATTGCTCGTCCATTAGGTCGGAAGCGAGAGGTCCTGTGCGGTTCGACGAAAAAAAAAAACGAAACTAAACAAACAAAAACAAACCGAACGGAAAACTTTAAGACCTCTCAGCTGTTTTTTTGTACAGGTCGAAACGTCGCATTATAAGTTGTGTAGCTGGAGCTGGGTGGAGCGATGCGATGATGCAACGAAAGGCTTGCGGCCAAGTACCATAATTTATAACATTTCTAGACAACCGAAGATAATGGCCATTTTTAATGCTTTCAGTGCTATTTTTCGTGCTTTTTTTCCAGATACTCTAATGCGCAGATTTTGGTTTGGGAATTTATTTTATATAAAAAGGTTTAGTGTTTTACTTTTTGTGTTATCGTGAATCCATTAGCAGGTTTTTTTTAAATGAATCAGCTTAGTTCTATAATCCGGTGAGAGAAAGTCTATAGTAAGTTCTTTGGTTTTAAAACGACAGGGATAACGTGTGTACATAATGTTCATATTGCTTAAAATACACCCACACACCTGCAATGGAATTTATAGCTAATCCTTCAGATTAAAGTTTTATTTGTTACCTGATGATTTCCATGTTTCTGTAGAAACCTAAGCTTAGTAGGTATTCTGTATATCTTACATGCCTTTGAATCTAAGAGACTGTTATACTCTCTTCAATTTATATTTTCAGTGAGAGATTTTTCCAACACACTGGTGCCGGGAGGTGGTTGCATGGCATTCAACTTTGCAATTTGCTACTGAAATATTCCCTAACCCCACGTATTATTGAGGAAATTGGTCACTGATCGCCAATTTGACTTTCGATTATTGTGTTTATTAAAAATGCTTTCAGAATTGAAGCTTTCTTTGAGCTTTTGAGAGAATATTTTTTAAGTTAAAGGAAAAAGTTGTTGTCGTTGCGTGGTTATCTGCTTACATCTTTTCGTTTTTTTTTTTGGAAACGGTTAAAATGCAGCTATACTCTGTCAAAGTTGAACAAAATATACAATCCAACAGAGTTACCAATATCCATTGAAAGCAATACAAGAGAGCTTTTCAGGTGGTTTCTACCAATGAGCTTTCTGGTTTTAACCTTTTGAGAACAAAATTTAGTAAGGAGAGAAGGAGAAGTGTTGTCCCTTTGATTTCCTCCTTTTTATTAATTGTATTTACAAATTTCGCTCGCTTGGTGGTGTGGAAAAACAACATATATATTTTTTTAAATTAATTAAAATGTTAATTGTTTCAAGTAAGCAGAAGGTAACCCAAACCCACATTTCTCTCATATTCGCAGCCATTTATAATCATAAGTACGGAAACCCTATTACAGCTTTAGATTCAGATAGGTTTATACAAGCCGATGCAACCAGAGTGAGAGGCAAATGTCTTATCTTACCCTGTACTACCTATATTTGTTGGCCAGAGTACATACCATATTTTTTGGGTATTTTTATTATGGTAAGATTACTATGTGAGCAGGTTTTTGATATCGTTCGGTTCATTAATTAATTGCAACTTTAAATTACCAAATAGTTTCTTGCTTCATGAAAATAAAAATAAAAAAAGAAAGTTTCCCGTTGGTCTATAAATATAATATTTAAAATAGTGCAGTGCAATTTGAGGTAATATTATTATATTTTTATTTTTTTCCTGTGAATTATTTATACGTTGTTTTCTGTGATATATTTTTACGTAGAAAGAGATGAGGCCTTATGGGAAAATCTTCAAAAAACGTGCCCACTATCTCACCTGACAGTGCTGTTGAAAAAGATAGATTTAATTTTAATTTGGATTTAGTTTAAGTTTCTTAGATAAAGTTTACGATCTACATGTTTGTGTTCATGAAATTTAAATTAACAGTTGGTAGCCCTACTGACATTTGTGAGAGAAATATGCCAATTTGAAATGGAAAAGCTTTATAGAAATAGAGATAGCTTTTTGAAATCCATAATAGTGAGGGTGAAAGGCAAATATCCTATTTCCCTGTACTGAAAATATAAATTGAACAGGGTATAGCTTGTGTCTTCAAGAGTTAGATACATTCAAGGCAGTAGCAAAAATATTTCGGGAAATATACTTTTCAAAAAGATTTTAATTGATGAAATAATAAAGCAACTGCAGAGTTATATTATTTATTCTTGTCACTTTATATCGCTTATGCTTCATTTAATTTGATCAGCTTTTTTTGTATGACGGCTATTCATCACAAGTTGATGGACAACGTAACCAAGAGAAATCCAAAGTTGTACTTACAAAAATATTTATATAATTTAAATAAGTTGTAGCAGTTGAAATGCATTTTTTAAAGTGGTACGAAGTTGTACACCAATTAGCTCTGCACAATTGTGGCTGTATTTTGTGAATAGTGGCTCTTATGGTTAATTAAGTGCATGTTGCTGAAGCATTGGTGTGGATTATCGACTATTGACATAATTTCAGAGACATTAAATCACGAGGATTTTGACGGTCAGAACAATTTTAGTCTCTTGGTCGAGAACTGACTCGTAAATCCGTTGCGTTTTTCTCAGTTTAATTGATGACTAGACAAGTAATAAAAACCTAACCTTTTTACCCGCGTAGCTTTTTAAGAGTTTCAAAAAAGGCCCTTGGAGAAATACCAATTGGACACCACTGGCCTAGAACAAAAAATTAATAGCTGTAAGTAGGAACTGTTCTTGTTGTGAGAGAACATTTCAAAAAATGAAGAAAAAAACTTTACAGAAAGGGATTTATACATTGAAGAACTCTTTTGTATAAATCACTTGAGACTCACATTTCCATAAATTACTTAAGTTTTGTTAACAATTTGTAGTCAATTAAAAAAAAGGATAAAAGATACCTTTTTTATTTATTTTAAAAATAAAAATCCCGCAATATACAAATTAAAAATAAAAAAACTGATTACTGACATTTATTATCAATCATCTTTTACCAAGAAAAACTTAGCAGACAATCGCAAATATGGTTACCATTCGTCCCCTTATTGGGGGGAATGTCCCTCTTTTTTACCTCAAATTGTCTATTGTCCCCCAAAACCAAAAATAACAAAGGGGGGACACCCTCTTTTTTACACATATGTAATATTTTTTGCACATTATGACAATATTTGTATACTACCTACTCTTTCCTATTTAAAAAAAAATCTTAGCAGGTTTCCAAATTAAAGCTGTGAATACTTCCATCATAGTAAATACAATTTTCACAACTGGATACATCCGTTTACTTCATTTAAGAAGCGTTGCCAACTTCACTTCAGTTGTTCTATATCTGCCAATAGCTGTACATTTTCATTCAATAATAATTCTTAGCCATAGTTATAACTCTGCCACTTGTACAAACTCCCTGTTTCCGACAATATTCACGAACTCGGAAATTGCTGGTAAGTATAATACCAACAGAATATGTTATTAATTAGTTTATATAATAGTTTGTTTTCTTAAGCCAAAAAAAAGCCGAAAAAATGGCAAAATTCTTGCAGAAGAAAATCAAAACTCAAGCGCCGGATTGTTGTCACAAGATCATCCATTTTTAATCGCCACGGACGCATCCAACAAAAAATATTAAAATGTTTCCTCACATTATTTAATATTATACTAAAGAATAGGGTATGGAAACGAAATTATTTAGATTTTATGGTTTGCCAGGTGAAACGTCAAAGCCATATAAAAATGTTGTGACTTCACTTTTTTACTTGCGATTATAGGTACTATAAGGCAAGTTATGCATTCGTAAAAAAGAAAATTAACGATCACACATGACATTACGATCACAAGCCTAAAAAAGAGATCGACATAAAACGTCTGTCAGTCAGTCTGTCCGTCTGTAAGCGATTCCCTTCAAATTTGGTATGTGTGATTATTTTGGCATTCCTCAGAGGGGAAATTGAAATTTTATTTTTAGGCTTAAAAATAACGGTATCTGTCATATGACCTTGAAGGAAAATCTTATTTTCCTCGCAAACGGCTCAAACGATTTTGATAAAAAATTTTGAGAATTTTTTTGTTGGTAATAGCTTTCATTTGATGTGAACCAAGTTTACGAGAAAGGTCTATTAACGGTACTTTTCATATAACGGTTTTTCAATTTTTGGCTTTCTCGGTAACTGTACATTGGATTTCTATCAAATTTTTAATTGGAGAAGACCTAGATAACCAAACTAATTCTACATATTAAAACTTTAAATAGCCTTTTTTCATAATTAAAATTAATTTTTGAATTAGTAGTAACCTACACTAAGGTTGTTAGTTACATGAGCAAGTTCGTACGATCCATTCGTGCATTTTATTTGTTCGGGTTTTGTATTTTTCAAAAACATGTTTTGTTCCTCTTTTTTGAACATTTGTCCCCCTATAAAATTTGATATGTCCCCCTTTTCAACATTTTCAATCTCGTAACCCTATTCGCAAACCTAATGAAGGGTTGAGTGATGTCATATTGCTTATAACGGGTGATTTTTTTGCTACTTGGTTTTTGACGTTTATATTTTTGACAGATCACACATGACAAATTCCACGAACATCTGACATTTCGATTCAGTATTGTTTGCCATTTCATCATGAATAGACTTACGCCTGAACAACGTTTGCGAATTATTGAAATTTATTATCAAAATTCGTGCTTTGTGAAAAATGTGTTTTGCATGCTACGTCCGTTTTTTTTTCGCTCATTTTTGGCTTAATGGATACGTGAATAAGCAGAATTGCCGTATTTGGAGTGAAGAGCAGCCAGAGTCAATTCAGCAGCTACCAATGCATCCCGAAAAATACACTGTTTGGTGCGGTTTATGGGCAGGCGGCATCATTGGGCCGTACTTCTTCAAGGACGATGAAGGCCGCAGGTAGCTTTAAATAATATTCTATAGGGGCTTTAAATAATATTCTATAGTACCCAAAGATTAAAAACGCCAATATTCCTTTATTTTACTCTTTCAACATTAAGTCAATGCGACAGGATTTTTATTTAAAAAAAAAAAATAATAAGATACAGAGTTATCTAATATCTAGCCTATATCCTTATTATGCGCCATAATATTGCAAGTTTATTCCAGGTTAAGTTAGATTCGAAAACAGCTATCTTTTTTTGCTATGCAAATCTGCAGCAGAAAACTCCAGTTTTGTCGCATCATCGTTTTTTTATACGTATATATACGAGTTATTTGAAATATTCATACATACTCGTACATAAATAAAATGACAATAATAGAAACGTCTGTTGGCCATAAGTTCAAAATACTCAATATGTTATTGCACATTGAAGCTTGCAATAAATCCTCCATAATCAATCTCTCCACGAATCGATAAGAACATTATTACATTTTAAGGACAGATAAAACATAGATACAATACATCATTTTTGTGCGCTAGTGTTAGTAATGTGGCATTTAATCAGTGCTGTCGAAGGGAAGAATCCGCAAATTTCTCAAAACGCACTATTTTTACTTGAGATTAAGTATAGTTGGGCAAGTTTTGCATTTGAAAAAAAAATCGAAATCGAATTTTGATCCAGTTTGATATTACCATGAAATATGCCTGTCTGTCTGAAGGTCGATCAACAACCTAAGGCGGCTTTAACTATTTTGATAACGATAATTCTGTGTCCTAGTATAGGAAAGGAATAGACAAGAACGGTTTTCTAGATTTTTGTCTAGCCTCAATTGATATCGGTCAAGGAGGTCATTCCTTCGGATTCTAAATAATACTGCATGCTAAAATTGTTCAAGAACATTTCTTTTTTATTTCATGCTGAACTGTTAATATTTTTATTTGGAACCGCACTGATGGATATACATTTTTGACCTACCAATTTAATTCAGTCAAAATAGGCATCTAACCTAAGAATAATTCCGACCTCGCTGAAACTTGAGCAGAAAAGTTCTCATAAGTTCGAGGAGGGTAAAAAAAGTAATTCCAGGTCAAATGTCCAAAATATCAGTATTTCCTTCATATTTCTTAAAATCTTGGAACTATCGAAAATTAGTAGGTATTAGTATTAGTAGTATAGAAGATTGTAGATCTAACCCTTTTCTACAAAAAAAAAACAGTTGCGCTTCAAAATAAAATACATAACTGGATCGCCCTAACTTTCTCTAATGTTCGATCAAATCTTAGATTTCTATTGAAAATCTAAAGACATTTTTAAAGTCGTGTTTTACTTAATTTTTTATATATACAAAATTTCTTTCATTTTTTCTAAGAAAAATTGGTATGCCAATCTAAAATATTTAATATTATAAACTTAAAAATAAAAAAATTAATCGGCTTAATCAAAAGAAAATCTTATTGAAAATTCTCAAATAAATAATTAAACTAATTTAGGCTCAAAAAAAGTACGCCATTTTATTTCTTGGTTAAATTTGCATTTATGAGAAAAAAAATATAAAAATCTGTGGAGTGGTTTTTGAGAAAAAAGTTTTTTCTTTTAACTTTTTGAAAACATTTCCAAAAAAAAAAATTCAAAAACGCCAATTCATAGGTATTCAGCAAATACATTTAACTGTAATTTTGAAAAAAAAAAATAATGAGCAATTTTCAAAATATAAATTTAAGATTTTTTTTTTAAATGCTTTTAAAAATCCAAAAAAATATCAATGAAAAATATTTTTACACAGTATAAATTGGCCAACCTAAACCTATATATGTGTGAAATTTCGAAAGAATCGGTTAAGTCACTTATGAGATAGTCGAGAGAAAAAAAACCGTCCTATCGAAAGTACCGTTTTTAGATTTTTTTAAATTTTTTTAAAACCATATGATCGGTCGTACTTAAAAAGTTGTAAGAATCAAAATCGTTAAAGCCGTTTTCGCGAAAAATAGGCTTTAACGTAACGGTTACATGGCAGGTACCGTAATGTGTTGAGCTAAGAAAAAATCAATTTCCCATCTGTATAATACCTAAAAATTCTATATACCAAGTTTGAAGCAATTCGGCCCCCCCATTTGGGATGTATGTGTGTATTGTCATAATGTCATTGATAATGTTTGATTGTTATCTCAAAACTTTTTTTTCGACGAATGCATAACTTGACTTATACGATTAGTGCCTATAATCGCAATTAAGAATGACGAAATATTGAAAACGTTGCTTTTTCGCCCTTAACTCTTTAACAATAAAAAGTTAAAATTACTGAAAAATTGTTCAAGTAAGATCTGTAGATGGTGATATAAATTAGGAATTTTTTTCCTTGGGCATATCGATGAAAGAAATCAATATTCAAAAAAAAATTCTCAGAAGAAAAAAAAATCGGTTTTTAACATATTTATTTCAAATTTCCAAGCTTTTGAAAAAAAGAAATTCAGGAACTTTATGTTTCAAATGCATAGCGTGGGTAAAAATTAGAAAAAAAATAGCCTTTAATTTCGATATTGAATACTTCAGAACCAACTTTGCATCTGTACCGACCACCCTCAAAAAAATATTCTGTATCCAGTTTTGTGCCAATCGATTTACCCTCATTACTTATGATAACTCCGCAGTCCGCACACTGGTCAACTTTTTTGGTTTATGCCTTTCGTAATTTTCGTAGTAAAGAACGTACTTCCCATCCGTTAATACAATAATGACAGCACTGGTTTAAATGGAGGGATTGCAATCTACATTACCATTACAGCTAAAAGCTTGTATTAAATTGCAGTCAAACGTTAAAACCGTCTGGCGGGGCACATATGTACATATATCCCATGGGTATAAGGGTATCGATGATTGAAAATTATCTCAATAGGTTTATGGAGGCATTTATGATTGCCATCTTTATGACTTTTTGCCTGGTTTATTGTTTCCTTTATTGTGCCTCAGGCTCGATTTTTTGTTGTTCTCGTTTTCTTCAATATTCAATCACTTTTCCATTGTATCTGCATTGTTGTTGAACAAAAAAAAAGAGAAACTCGCATTCTTTAAGCCACCCAGTTTGTGGGTTGTGGCAACAAAAAAAATTTAATTTTGATACTGCTGGAAGGATAAGTGATAAAAGTTCCGTCAACCAATCTTTATTAAAAGTTTACGTTTTATATCAACTTTTATGCTGCTCTAACGACAGAAGATAAATACAGTATCTCAAAGTACGCATGTACATTCATTCATTGCATATAGAATATATATATAAAGATATAGGTAAGCTACATAATATTATGACTAAATCAATAGCTAATTTTTTTTATGTTTGTCTATTGTAAGGACACCTTCTGTCTGTAGTAAACTATTTAAATGGAGCATTATTATAAGAGATATTGTTAGAATAACATTGCGTAGGCTGCAGTTTCTATGCAGACAACGGATATTATATTGAGACACTGCCATTAGACCACGCTAATAAATCCGATTTTTGTCATTGTTTGCAAAAAGGGTTTGCGATAGGAATACACAGATAGTATATCTACTTTATTAGAGATTGGTGGGTACACATCCCTGAGTTAGTTAGAAGAAAAAGGTTTTATTACTTAATATAAAAACTTGACAAGTGTTACAGCTTTTGGAAAGTGTTTTGCTATCAGACAATAAGAAAGCTGAAGTGGTGAATATATCGTTACCATAGGGATATGTATTTTGAATCTTTATAGGTACTTAAAGAGAAAGGGCGTGAATTTGATTCAAGGTCAAGTTCATTTTGTTTTCAATTATTTTGCGTAAATTTTCCTTTTAGCAGAGACATTAAAATGTCATTAGCAGGCCCCGGAGCTTAAATGTAAAAGACATAAAATGGAGGACCATCCTAACAAAAGGCGTAAGGATTTTTCTTTATTGTCTTAAATAACATAAACTAAAATATGCCTTAATTTCAACAATGGGGGAAATTAAGTGGGTTAGTGCTTGAGTGTAAAACAGCAGGGTGAATTCTAATTTGTTTTGTTTAAATTGATGTATACGTTCAGGTGTTTAGATTACAGATTTATTTTTGAGATCCAATTCGATATTCTGAAATAATCTTTTGAAAACGTCATGTGTTTGAAAGACTGGTAGGTATGTCCGCTTGAAAAAACACAAAAATTTCATGGTTTGGAAAAATCAACTCGGTATATATTGCAGACGGAAATATTTTGTCACACAGATATAACAAACATAAAATCAGACATGTATTGTGTTCAAAAAAAAATGCATCCATTGAGGTTTATTTGAGAACTATAATGGGCCAAAGTCTGCTTATTGTTAGCTATTTCATTTTTTCTGACAATTTCTGCTGAGCGTCTCTTCAATTTACAATTTATAGACTTGTGCATAAAAAATGCAAGATGTTAACTTTGTTCCATAATCCGCTTATGCTAAGTCAAGTCGGCTGAGTGAATATCAAATTTGAGACAAATTATAATCAGAAAATAAACTTGGAAATTGAATTGAAGAATAGCGATCTATCTATCTCTCTACCCATCCTACTTATCGTTTCGTTCTTATTACACTTTCGAATTTAAAATTTCACCTGAAGAAAAACGGCTAAGAAACATAGATTATGAAATATAAATTAATGTATACTTTCTGTTTTAAACGAATAAAAGCAATTTTTATATTTCCTTCATTTTACTTTGCACGAAATTATTTATTTGTTGGCAGTTTTGCAGAGGTACCTTATTACAAGGCCTGTAAGGTTATACTGCTGATACGTTTTTTTTTGGGGGATTTTCTTGCTGAACCTACTTTGTAAAGGAGGCCAAAAAAAGAGCACTTATGTAAAAAGATTAACACTCACAAAATAAAAATTTTAAATGTGATTTCAATAGCAGCTATTTTTGACCTGCTAAAACCAGTTACTGAATACCTATTACTGAAATACAGACTCATTCCTATTTCTCAAGATCTGTCAAAAATCAGAGTGAATGTGTCAAATATCAGAGACCTTCGTGTTATATATGATAAGGTAACCGAATTTTGATTTTGTAATTACAGTTAAATTCGCTTATAGTGACTTCGGTTATAACGACATTTCGGTTACAAAGACGAAACTTAAAGGTAAAGTTTGGTTTCGCACTAAATAGTGAATAATATCTTTCTGTTATAACGACTTCGCCTATAACGACAATTTTGGTTATAACGACTATTATGACGGTGTCTGTTTGTCATGATATTCGGATATAACGACCGAAAACAAAAATTAAAGAGAATTTTCCCATTTGTTTCCTTTTTCCTGTATTGCGCGTCTAGACATAATACAGTTCGGCTTACATATTTAGATACATAGTTTATGTCAGTTGTGCTTGTGCTAGTTATTTTTATTGAAAAGTGTTATTTGTTTATGGTAAACGGTGATTTTTTAAGAGCTTGGTTTTTGAAAATTCAAAAAGCACAGAAACTCGTAAAAAGTGAATGAAATTTTTATTTGGATCGATAAATCAATTCCTGCCATTTACTTTTTAAAAATAATTTCACTTAAATGTTGCCCGCGGCTACGCTTCAGGTGGTCCATTCTGAAGGTCCAATTTTGGCAAACTTTTTCACACATTTCGGCCGGAATCTCACCAATGACGCGTTCAATGTTGGCTTCCAAGGCAGCAAACGTGTTTGGCTTGTCCCCATAGACAATAGACTTAACATAGCCCCCCAAAAAATAGTCTAACGGGGTCAAATCACATGATCTTGGTGGCCAATTGACTGCGCCAAAACGTGAGATCAACTGCTCACCAAATTCGCCTCTCAATTGATGCATGGTTTCGCGTGCAGTGTGGCATGTGGCACCGTCCGGTTGGAACCACATGTCGACCGAGTTCAATTCTTGCATTTTCGTCAACAAAAATCTGTTATCATCGAACGGTACCTTTCTCCATTGACCGTAACCCTGCGGCCTTCATCGTCCTTGAAGAAGTACGGCCCAATGATGCCGCCTGCCCATAAACCGCACCAAACAGTGCATTTTTCGGGATGCATTGGTAGCTGCTAAATTACCTCTGGCTGCTCTTCACTCCAAATACGGCAATTCTGCTTATTCACGTATCCATTTATCCAAAAATGAGCGAAAAAAAACGGACGTAGCTTGCGAAACACATTTTTCACAGAACACGAATTTTGATAATAAATTTCAATAATTTGCAAACGTTGTTCAGGCGTAAGTCTATTCATTATGAAATGGCAAACAATACTGAATCGAAATGTCAAATATTCGTGGAATTTGTCATGTGTGATCTGTCAAAAATATAAACGTCAAAAACCAAGTAGCAAAAAAATCACCTGTTACATACTTTAAAGCTTATGTAAAGTAAGGAAACTATTCACTCTGTCGGTTTAGAGAACAAATCAATGTGTTTTATTCTTTCGGATATAGCGATATTCGCTAATAACTTCGGAAAATTTGTCTCCCATGAGTGGTCGTTATAACCGAATTCTACTGTATGTATAATGTGGGGTCCTTGGATGATGTGTGGCTAGTGTGTTGAGTGAGTGACGTTAATCTGTTGTATACGAGTAAAGTAGTGTTCTGATGATAGCGCTGTTATTTATTTTGGGGAAGTTATTGGCAGACAACAAAAACATTTCCAATAACCAAGAAAAGGGACATGAACAGGATTATAAAGAAATTTATTATTAAGAAACCGACTATAAGCAAAGTATTTATACAAAATTTCTTTTAATATGTACTTATTTTATTAGTTTAAAATTAATTACACGCTCTATACTGATTATATCAAGGAAATAATAACTTTTTTCCTTAGCCGATTTTTAAAGAAACTTCCACAACTTTTCGCCACGATCTATTAACGATGAATGCCTGCCTACAATCGGAAAAATGAACGATATGGAAAAGGGACGCACATTCTCTTTTGTTATTGTTCGTTATATTTTGTATACTTAGTCGGTCTGTACTCTAAGCTGTAGAGTGATGCACAGGGTGTTTGGCTTTTTCCACATATCTATTATTTCTATCTATTTTTAAATTTGTTTGAAATGATGTTTTCCAACATAGTTGAATGTTTTAGAGCAAATTGATAATCGAATCGAGAATTCGAGATAAGTGTCGCAAAATTACAAAAGAGCTTCTAGAGACTTCCGGAAACATATACTGGCCCAACAGCGGTTTTCCTGGTAAAAACTAAAAATTAAACATATATTGCTGTAGAGATGGACGCCCTCACGGGCAGCCTAGCAGAGGGAAATTTCCCGGTTTTTACAAATTGAAATTTACTGACATTGCCGTTATAATACATGGATGTCAACCTCATAAATATAAATATACGTACCTGGGAGACAGAGCTTTGCTCGGGATCTTTCGATTTTGATATGAAAACTTTATGTTATAGTATCCGTACGAAAAGCTTTTGCGTGTATTCCAATAATAGACAGATAGTTAGAAAAATAATTGAAGAATGTTATTGTAGGATAACGGATATGATCTAAATAATATTTTTTTTTTCAAAGATTAATTTGGTATTTTTTTTAATGTAGCTTTATTTGAAAAATGTTTTTCTACGCTCTAGCTTAAGGCGTCCCTTTATATATGTGAATTATAACATAAATATGAGCTTGAGGTCTAACATTTATAAAACCACTATTATTTGAATTTCTAAAAGTTGGTAGAAATGTTTGCATTATAGTAAAATAAATTAAATAAGGCGTGTCAGTCAGAGGGTTTTACTAAACCTAATATTTAAATTTTCCCTCAATCATAGGAGCAAACTAAATTTCATTCAGATCGTATGAGCCATTTCCAAGAAACCAAGAATCGATAACAATAGGAGTGAGATTTCAGTTTATATAACTTTTAATTTATTTATTCGATCATAAGAGCAACATATGAAATTTCCATCAAAATCGTTAGAACCATTCCGGATTTTAATTTATCAATTTTTAATATTTTTCTTATTTGTGTTAATAAACTGAAAAAATCTTTAAAATTGTTTAAGTCGTTTCTAAGAAAAATAAAAATGAGTTAAGTGATCTTGGCAGTGAGCGCAACGCAACATTTTTGAAATTGTTAATATGCCCTAAAAAAGAAACTATTAGATGGTCTTCCAATTTTTTAGAACACAATTCACAAGAATGCAAGAAATTATAAGAGTAGACGTTGTAGTAGGTGGACTTTACTAAAACCAGTTTCTTAATTTTTGTCGCCCATACAAAAACAAACTATGAAAATTGAATGAAAATCATTTGATCTCACTTACCTTGCTCATAAAAACTAACTTTAAAACGTTTATCCAAATCGTTATATACGTTTCGCAGAAACCAAGAAACGATAAAAAGTAGGCGCGGTGGTGTACGGATTTTTTTTTTTAAATTTAACTATATGCCTGTAAGACCTAAGGTCTTTTAAATGCAACCTGAATTGCACGGCACTAGTTAGAAGAAAGAGAATGATAGGAAAGAATTTTTTTGTTGGCACAGTGGCTTTGAGAACCAGGTATTGACTGTCTGATTTTAAACCACGGGCAGCATCCAATTAAAATTGGAGGTGTAGAAAAGAATGCGCCCTGCGTGGGGATCGAACCCACACGTCTAAGTTAACAAACAAGCACTTTATCCACTGCGACATTGCCACCTATCACGCACACTATCTTATACCATGGTTTCTTAGAAATTGCCATATTTTTTTAATACTTTTAATGATAGTTTTATAATTTTTTCTCTTGGGCAAGTAATAAATTGAAAAAAAATATATATTTGTTGGCAGTGGATAGATTTTAATAAATCTCTTTTTTTTTTGCTTCACTCAAAGGAGCAAACTGTGAAAAGTTCATCCAAAATGTAGGAGCCGTTTCCGAGAAACCAATCATAAAGGTTTAGCTCAAGAATAGAAAAAAATTAATCAATGAAATCGAAAAATCCATCGTCCTATTATTATCTATAGTTTCTCACTTTGGAAAAAAATTTAACAGCTGTCAAAACAACAAAACGCAAAATAATTTTGAGAATCCAAGGATGAGAATAAAAAACAAAAACATGTTACAGAATTCATACAAATTTCCAATTCAATGAAATTTCGTCACATTACCTATTCGTCTTCCTTTCAACCCAAATTAATATGACTTTAATAAGAAAAATTCATTTTTGTGCAATAATAAAATATTTAATACATATTTTTCCCCATACGTATGTGACACTTAAAACTTTATGAATCAACGCACATAAACTCAGTGTTTTTATTTACTGCTGAATAACTCTGTTCGACACAAAAACGTGCCCAGAGTTTAGATAATGGAATATAGTTAAAGGTCCTCAATTCGAGACGAAATAAAATTTGCAATACATGATTACTAACTTATGCTAACAAAAAAAAAACGAGTTCTGATGGAGCAATAAACTGTCAAGAGTCGCTTCTACTGCGAAATAAGTAATAAAATAAATAAATTAATTCACGCTTTGGATATTAAATATTGAAGCTCTTTTTGATAATTTTTCATATTGTCTGTTTATTCGTTTAGGTTTATATGGAATCGACCACAAAATTTAATATTTAGTTAACATTTTTTTGGGAAATAACCATTATCCTATAAAAGGACATTTTAAAGCAAATACATTTGATACAACAATTTTATTTACTCAGATTTATCATGGTTTACAGTTTATTTTTCCAAATCACGGCATTCTAATTCTGATTTAAAAGATAAAAATAGACCATAAAGCTTTAGGAGGATTCAAATAATATGTTTTTGCTTCAAGGCTTCAAGCCAACTCAATTTTTTATTTGTATTCAATTATGTCACAAAAACGTCCAAGCGTCCTGTTTGACAAGTATTTTTAGGAAATATGACAATAATTGAGATATTGTTTAATTGTAATAGAACTTAGCAAGTTATTGCCAAATTAATGCTAAATGCACATTTTCTTAAACTAGTTAACGTCAAACTTGTCAACATATGGAATGATGATGTAATTTTTACAAATGTCAGAAAATATCAATTCTATTTTGAAAATTCAACAAGAAACGCATCTTTATATTCCTCTAGAATGGGTATATTGGATCCGTTTAATAATTACCGTCATTTGCAAGAAGTATGCCCATTTTCCAATAACGTGACAATTTTTGCGCTATCTTCTATAAATATTGGCATACATAAATTCATTACTAACAGAAGTTTTTATCACATTTCGCAATATTCCTTAAATATACCCGCACTTAGTCCTTTTATTGGGGAATTTTCTTAGTGTAGTCTCAACCTTGGTCTCGCATTTTTGTCATGAAAAGGTTAAGGTGCAGTTTCGTCTCAATCTCGGTCTTGGTCTCATCCATCGGCTGAGTTTCTTTCGTGTTTTTTGGTTTGTGTGATAATGTAAAAAACATACTACACACAAAGAAACGTTATCAGACATTTTTGAACAGCCGTATTTCCAAGATAAAATTTGATTTTGTTGGAATTTTTTTTATCCATTCAAATCGGAGCCATCCCTCAATCGATTTTTACAGTTCGTGGCTCAACAGGTTGGCAACATACTATATTTTGAGGTTTTGATAATATTTTTTATTATTATTGTTCGCTTTTTTACTTGCGATAGTTATAGGTACTATAGGGCAAGTTTTGCATTTGAAAAAAAATCGAAATCGAGATTTTAATCAAACTTGACATTACGGTGATAGAGAACACCAAAAAAGTGTGTCCCATCGGACTGTCTTTCTAAATGAACAACGGTCTGCAGCGTAAACGGCGGAAGCGAATCTAGTTGTGGAATTTAGTCCTTTAAAGTGATTGTCTCAAGACCCAAAACTTTCGGTACTGCCATACAATTTTTTCCATGATTTTTCTCTAACAATTTTGATAAAATAAGGTATGTGCACTACGTTAGGCGTAGTTTGAATTTTGTTATTTAAGAGGGCCTTCAACACTAAATGATATTGCATTCCAATCCAACATTTTCGAAAATAGTTTTTTGGTTTCAATATTGTCAAAACGGTTGACAATTTTTTGTTTTCAAATTATGTTCTTAAGTTTAATATATTAAATACTTAAAATGTCCATACCAATATTATTTTTAGAAAACAATTAAAGAATTTTTGTTTATAAAAAATTAAGTAAGAAACACCTTTACAAATATATTTAGCCATTATATCCTATTCTATTCTATTACGAATCTTTTGCAGACGATGCGATCAAACATGAGAGCAAGTATGTTCGATACAGTCGTGTATTTTATTTTCTTCACATTTTCCTTTGAAAATGGCACATGACATTTCGTGTGCTCAACAATTTAGTAAGAATGCTCAGACGATTATGTCAGGGCACATTGAAGGCCATCTGCACATGTTTAGGACGAAAAAAGAAACACAAATTCGGAGCTGTGAACGCTCTGAGGTAAACAGAAACACAAACAAATCTTTTCACCATTCAGATTCTGCTCTGAACCAATAAAAAGCAAAACTTGCTCCTATATTCGATCACATCTTATGCACAGGATTCTTAGTAGAAACGGTAAAATATATTTTTAAGGTCGTTTTTAACCTAGTTGCTTATATATTTTGTTTATAGTTATTGAAATAAAATCTTTAATTTATTATTAATATATATATATAATTCCTTAATTTTTTTTTTCAATAAAAAATGTTGGTATGAGGATTTTAAATATTTAAAAATATATATTTAAAAACAGAAGCGCAAAATATTAGACAGTCTGATGTTAAGGGCTTAGCATGATACTACTTAACAGTTTGCACCTTACTAATATTTTCCTAAACTTAAACAATTTTTAACTAGCACCATACTATATCTATTTTCTTAATAAACTACAAGTAAACACGCCTAACATAGTGAAAGAAAACTAAGCGAAAACTTTTTAACTTTTGTAAATGTCAAAGTGACATATGGATTTAGTACGATACTAAAAAAATAAAGTAGCCATTTTGTGATTTTACCTTTAGTAAAATGTTAAGAAAATAGTACGATACTAAACTGGTTTAAGATAAGCAAAATCCTCTCTTTAGCATAGTATCATACTAAAAATGAAGAATTTAAAAAAATGAGAATTTTTAATAAATTCATCTAAGCGTTTTCGAAAAAAATCCAAAAAAACTATTTTACGAAAATGTTGGTATGCAGTATTTTTTTAAAATTCGAAGGACCTTCTGTATAAAAATTGTGATCGAAATCCATATAGTCGAAAATCAAAGAAATTGTTGTATGGCCGATGGCAGGTACTTTTTGTTTATCAAAATCGTAAGAGCTGTTTTCGAGATAATTGTTATTATCAGGGTCAAAAAACCATTGAAAAATCTGTCTGAGATAAACAATCATTTAACACATTGCAAAGTGGTGAGTAGTGTTCTTACTAGCTGCAAAACCAAGAAGAAAGAAACAAGTAGGGTGAACATCCCACTTCTGACTTATAAAATAAAAGCAAATGCCTTTTAGCCTAGATAATTATTATGTTTACTTGACGAACCTTATAATTACCCCTTATCACCTTCAGTGATTGCTATAAGTTTTCTATTGTGATAGTCCTTCACAATTTTAGTGTGCTTCTATTGTTTCAATCTGAAGTATTTTTAAATGTTCTAAATTATCGATAAAAGTTAGTGTATGCATTCAGTTCGAACACATTTAAGAAAACAAGAAACATTTTAACTATGTATCTTAATTTAAATATTTTCTTAATTTTATTTCAAACTTTTATGTACCTTTGCAGGATCACTCGAAGGCGCATCAAAACGATTCTTCACAGATTTCCTTCAAGAACTACCCACACCTGGTACAGGAGGACCAACTTTTGATACCGCAGTGCCTGCAAATATAACCGGGCTTGTGGGGAAGACCGTCAAACTGGTGTGCCGAGTGAAAAACCTGGGAAATCGAACGGTAAGTACCCACTTAAATTTCTATAAATAAAAGAAAGCAAAATTCACACTCCCAAACCCATAAAATTGAATGCTCTTCTAGAATTTGTGATTTTTCAATTATCATCCATAATGGAATTTTCAATTTTTCCTTTCCCTTAGTTCTGTAAGACCCCCATACCACTCCTCCTCAAACACTGATGTCCCACGATTATCCAAACAAATGGCAAAAGTAAAGTTAATCACTTGCTTTCCGTTTTTATCACAAAATGGGTTGAGCATGAGCTCCCAACGACGCCACGAGTATTCATTCCACTCTGGGTAAATCGATTTTTTTTTTGTATTCTTATTTTATTCCACTCTTCAAATTTACATTTCCATTTCATTTATCGCATTCAAAAATGAAAATGGAGTAAGACCCGAGAAGAGAACCGTGCTTTATTTCCGTAGCAAAAGTTAATAGTTTCGAGTAGTAGGACGCTCCTAGATGCTAATTTGCCGATGCAGAGTGTAGTTCAGCATTGTCCTTCTCTTTTCTTTTTTAATTTTTTTTTATACTTAACAGAATAAAATATTCTGTAATGGGAATAAAATCTTGCACTTTACGGCAGTCGTTCAGTTGGCTTGATTTCAGGGCTTGGCTCATGATGCTTCATGAAGATGCATTTCCTTAAGCAAATACACACCGGTTCGGCTATACGAGTATGAATGTAAGACTCTATATATAGTAATGGATATTTGAGCATAATATGGGTAGGTATATAAAGAAAACAAGCTCTGGTATGTATAAAGTGTATATACGTGTCACTGTCAGCAAGCAGAGCAAGGATGAGAACCGGATCGAGGATTTTGCATACAAAATCTGGGCGACAAAGTTTGTTCGTCAAAATGCAATCATTGACGACACGAACTTGGTAGGTAGGTAGGTAAGGTACCCTGGGTGGGTCGTAATGTTTGACAGTTAAACGAAGTCTTTGTAGAAAGTGAAAAAGTGATTACGAGATAATTCACATGGAGATAAAAATATTATTGGAAAAGGATTTTCCAAACGAGAAGAGGACATTGGGAAAGTAGATATAGGTACTTAAGACTTTTCACAGTCGATGCATAAGATAATATTGAGAATGATTTTTGTTAGCATAGCGGATTTTTAGAAAAAAATTTAAATAATAGAGATTTGGAATCAAAAAATATCGTATCAAAATGAAATAGAGAAGATGTTTGAGGACATCTTTTTGATTATGAAGCTAGAATTAAAATTCTTCTCACAGTAATTCACTTTAATAGTAATGGTTTGCTTGGTGATGAATTTCGTTTTGAACAAACACAGAAAAACAGTGTACAGCGCACTTAAATATGTAAAACAAATATATTTAGTTACTTACTCACTAACATAAATGATGGCGCACAGTTGGCTGGGCCTCAACCAACAGACTTCTTCAGCCAATTCGGTCCTTAGCCAGCTGCCTCCAGTTTCGCACGCGAAATTGGTTGAGGTTAGGGCTAGCAACGGGATCAAGACCAGTCTAATGTCTACCGAAACGAGAGTTAGCACTCGCTGGTTTCGGCCGGCGGTTTCGGTGGATTGGTTTTGGTTTTCTCTGCAAGAAATATTTTTTTATTTAATTATTTTTTAGTACTCAAGTTCAATTTTTATAATATTCATAAGTTTTTTTTTTTTATTTTTCTATGCGCGCTAAAATATCAAACCATATAACGTACATATTTACTTTCAGAATTTCAGATAGGCTCAAGAATCCAGAGAAGAATACGTACGATTTATGTATGCATGTCTTTGGAATAGAAATCGCTCATTTCTCAGGCTTTTTTTCCCCCTCCGGAAAGGTGACTTAAAGACTTTCAGGTGACGAAAAGTCAAAATAAAGTTTGCCAAAATTACCAAATTCAAATTTTACCTCAACAAATTCGAAATTTTTCCGATTTTGCCGGAAAAGTTGATTTTAAGCCTTTTGGGTGACATTTGGAAAAAAATGTTATCCAAACGTCAAAATATAGTATGTTGCCTACCTGCCAACCCATGAACTGTCAAAATCGATTGTGGAATGGTTCCGATATAAATGGATTAAAAAAGAAATTTTTCTGACTACGGATGAGACCAAGACCGAGAAGAAACTGCACATTAAAATTTTCACAAGAAAAGGCGAGACCAACATCGAGACGAGACTTGGTTAGACGAAACCAAGTCGAGACTGAAATGTTTCGAATTTGACGCAACTGAGACGAGACTAACAAAAGTCTGCTCTAGTTGATATCCTTATCTACTAGTGCGAGCCAACTGAGCTTCGGTGTTCCTTTACTGATCTTCCGGACGGAGCAATGATATCCATCCGCTCTACATGACCCAGCCATATAAGCCGTTGTATTTTCACTCTTCTGGCTAGCCACAGTACAACCCATTGTTGTATCTTTTCCGAAGATTTTTTCTCTTAAAGCAGTCTAGAGTATCTTCATTCAGCTTAGAAAAAATCCATGCCTCTGAACCGAACAGCAGGACTGGGATGATTAGTGTTTTATTAATTGATACTTTAATTGCACGAGAAAGGGTTTTGCTACTCAATTCCTTTTTAAGCTCAAATTGGCTTGCAATTGGCAAGAGTTATTCTTCGATTTTCACTTCATTTCAGCGCTGATTCCTTTAGCTGTATTTATAGAAGAGCATATGTAGACAAAGTTCTGAACTGCCTCAAAGTTATAGCTGTCTATGTGCAGAAGTTCTGTCCAAGACGTCGGTGTTGGGTGTATTTTTTGATGGCAGCATATACTTTGTCTTGCTCTCATATACTGCTTAACCCATCTTCACCGCTTCCGAGTTAATACTCACAAAGGCATCATTAACATCATGCTGTTTTCTATGTCAATATCATCGGCATTTGCAAGTAGGTGAATGTACTTTTGAACGATATTGCCTCTAGTGGTCGACAGAGAATTCTGCACTATTCTTTCAAGTATGATATCGCATGACACCCCGCCGCTCCTCCTTGACGAAATCCCTTTTTGACATCAAATACATCGGTCAGGGTTTTACCAACCTGGAACAGATTTCAGTACGATAGTCTATCTAAAATAACTTAGGCGCCAATTATAGCTTTCATTGAAACTCATAATTGAAAATTTTGACTATCAATTCTGAGGCACTTAAACAAATAAGACTGATGTTGTTTTGGTACCAAAATGAAGGTTATAAAATATATAGTATTTTTTGTCAAAAAAAATATTTTATTTGCTCTACCACTTTGTTGTAAATTCACTTTTAATTTTTCATTGATCATTGAATGATCATTGAAAACGTTTTCCATCATTGAAAAATCAAAATTGAATTTACAACAAAATGCTAGAGCAAATGAAATATTTTTTCGACAAAAAATATTATATATCTTATTACCTTCATTTTGGTACCAAAACGACAACAGTTTTGTTTGTTTAAGTGCCTCAGAATTGATAGTCAAAATTTTCAATGATAAGTTTCAATGAAAGCTATGTACGAGTATAACTGGCACTTTAAGTATCGATTACAGTTTCTAGACAATCAGTACAGAAGTTTTCGAATATTATGTTTTTGACATTTCTCATGGGATATAAAAGTATTTATAACAAAGTTTTGTGAAAAACTTTCAGATTAATTTTTGGCAGTAGCTATTTTTTTATCAACGTGATTTTACTTCACATCGCAAAAACAAAAGCTTTTGTGTAAGTCCAATGGGAAGGTAATTAGAGGGTGAAGAAGATTCAACTTTCTTAGGGAAAGGTTAGACAAATACTTACAGTCAGCGGAGAACAACTCTTCAGAACGATTGTAGGGACGCTATTCGGGCCAGCGGAAATAATTATATAAAGGTCTGTAAGGATTCCGGCAACTGCATGTGTGCGAAAGAAGATTCGTTCCATGAAATCGTTTACGGTCCCAAGTACTGGCTGAGTTATAACACTATGTTGCAGCGTAAAATTAACAGCGAACTGCGCTCCAAGCCACTTGGCTTTTTCACTTGAGCTGACAAAAGGGGTGTCAATAAGCCCGAGCGTTGACACCGAAGACGAAGCTGTATTTCGAATGTTTTTTTTTTATAAATGACCAAAAATTCCTTACTACCTGTGGTACATTGTAGTATTTTTCGCCTTAATTCTTGGTCCTACCAAAATTTGCTTCTCTGATGTGAATGTTGCAAGTCCTTCTAGTTTGTTGAAATTTATTCCGGTTTTCCTCTGTGGGCCACATGTATATTGGCTTTGCATGCGGGAGGCCCAGTTTTGAGTCCTGCTGGTGACAATTTTTTTTATATTTTTGTAAATAATGAAGTTCAAATGATGAAAATATAAACATCGAATGCTTATTTAGAGCACATGTTGCGTTTCTATCAACATATAATCAATTTACAACGCATAAACACAATAATTGTGTTCATCAAAATTCAAACCCTACAAATGCTTCGCTATCTGCTTAATTACCATTTAACTAGTTAACAAAAGGTTTAAAATTTATGAAAAGTTAGTAGACAACTATGTATATAGTAAATTGCTAATTAGTATTGTGCTAAGGCCTTAATAATAGGTTGTTTAAAATTTTGCGCCAATGTGTTTTGTTTTGTATACACACACTTTCATTTTGGTTTCTCTTTGTTGCCGCGTGCAATCACACAACTCAAGCTTTTGGTTCCCATTAAATGGATTTTTATATTTTATTTTGTCGGTTGTCTATAGAATGTTCCACGGATTTTTTGAACGACTTAAAGATGGAAAATTCGTCGTGAAGCCTGGAAAATTTCGGTTAATTGTGAAATTCATTGTGATAGAAGACGTTTTGCGTGCATTTTGGGTGGAGAAGTTTATGACACATGTATATGTATATTAGATGATGCTGTGCTGCTATCAATGTCACAACCCGAGAGATGTCATTATACATTGACTTATGCTGTG
Organism: Philhelius pedissequus; assembly: GCA_910595825.1. Lineage (NCBI taxonomy): Eukaryota > Metazoa > Arthropoda > Insecta > Diptera > Syrphidae > Philhelius > Philhelius pedissequus. Next base: position 47,461,381 of record OU343162.1, read on the forward strand.
CGCGATTTGACAGGTGTCCTTTTCACATTATAATTTTTTATTCAGAAAATGTGCTATTTTTCTTGTTGAACTTGATTCGAATTTTGTGTATTATTACACTGATTCCGATTTAACCTTGGTCGACGTACACGTCTTGCAATAATTAATCAGAATGTCCGTGATAATCAAACGCAAGAGGTAGATAGGTGCAGAAGAAATAAATGGAGACGTGTCCATATTGCACAGCTTCAAACTGCACAATCACCACCACGAGTTCGACAAAAAGTAATTAGAAGTAGAAAAGTGGTAAACGTAGATTTCAATAGGGCTGCCTTGGAATACGATTCCGCAATCGCATTTACTTTCTCGATGCTCCTGGTGGGACATGCAAGACATTCGCCATTTAGTTGATTCTAGCAACAATCCGGCCAAGATCTCTTTCGTTGCATGTTGCATCCTATGGCATCTATTGCATTGCTGCCACACTGTTTAAAGGCCGTTGAACTCCACATTCAGCTTTAAAGCTGGCGATGAATTTTCTCACGGTTGTCAAACCAATAACGTGCACAATGACCAGAATTCGGCGACAGCAAAATTGATGCGATAATGCAAAATCATAATTTGGGATGAATGCACAATGGCGCATAAACGAGCTTTGGAGCAGCTGACCTAACAAATGAAGGATGTACAAGGTGATTCGAGATGATTTGGTTGGGATATGATATTGCTCAGCGGAGATTTTCGCAAACGCTTCGCGTCATCCTGAAATCTACTGCTGCCGATGAACTTAATGAATGCTTAAAATCGTCGTCTTTGTGCCTGTATGTCAATAAGTTGAAATTGACCACAAATATGAGTGGCATTGCAGACGGCCCATCGGTTGCTGAATTCTCAAGACAACTGCTGGCGCTTGGCAATGGCCAAATTTCTGATAATGTCTCGACTGGATTGATATCATTCCCGGCAATTTATTGTGAGTTCACAACGTCGAAGGAGAAACTCATCACCAAAGTAAAGTGTTCCCCGGCATTCCAAAATATTATAAAAATCTCGATTGGATTTGTAAACGGGCAATTCTAGCAGCGAAGAAAAAGAACGGCGTCGATAGCTTGGTAAACGGTCCTTGTTGTTTGTTTTTGCACCGGAAAACAAATCGAAAAACATTGTTAATCATATCACTCTCTCCTTAATTTTATTCCATTCAAATAAATCGCATTGAAATTTGAACTGTCTGTATTTCATTATAGTTCTGTAGTTCATTTGAAGGCGTTAAGTTGGGGCGAGATGATGCTCGCCTGGTCCGCTAGTTCTTCATAAAGATTTCATATCAGTTGATAAAAAATACCTTTAATTAAAAATTGTTTCATTTAAAAAGAAAGAAATATAGGTATCTGTTTTATGTAACTCTAAATGCATTGTATTTTTTTAGGGCTGGCAACTGTTAGGCTCGTCAAAATCGAAAAATTTCAGTATCCTCTCGAACTCTTGGAATCGTCTTATTCTCCTGAAAATTTCAATGTGCAGTCTGCAGTGTCGTATCGGTCTCGGCCTTAACCTAATCGTTAGTCTTGGTTTCTTTCTGCTTTTGAATTTAAAATCTAAATTTTGTAGTGGTTTTTTAATCCATTTAAATCGGAACCATCCCGCAATCGATGTTGACTGTTTATGGCTTTACAGGTAGGCAACAAACTATGTTTTGACATTTCTATAATATTTTTTTTCCAAATATCGCCTAGAAGTATTAAAGACGCCTTTTTACGGGTGAGGAAACAAAGCCCGAAAAATAAGCGATTTGTGTTACAACGCATGCATACATAAATTGTACGTAATCCCTTCTGAATATTCGCAGTGCGCCCAACTAAGTATAACTATGAACATAATATGGTTTGATATTTTAACGCGCATAGAATATTTTGCCAAACAAAATTTGTGAATATTATTAAAATTGGTCATGAGTATACTAAAAAAATAATTTAAAAAAAAATTTCTTTTAGCGAAAACAGAAATCAATCCACTCAGTCCACCGAGACCAACGAGACTCTCGGCGAATTTCGGTACTTAAAATACGGTCTAGTCTCGGTTACGGTTGGCAAGCCGTAATTTTTTTCGAACGTGCTGGTTTATCTGAAAATGTATTTCTTAAAATGTAGGTATTGTCTTTTTTCTACATTCAATGTCAATTTACGACTGTGGTCCAGGATCCAGAACTAAAGTAGCTTCATGCAGTAATTGTCGACTAGAACCACGCATGATTTTTTTTTGTGCAAAACCTGACTATAACGATATCAATCCAACATACCTACTTTAATGTATCTTAATTTTAATTTTCCTATAAAATAACCTGCAAGTTTTATATTAAAAATAGTTTGAATTTACCAGAAAAGGACTACGGTTTTCAAATGTACTAATTATCTTAAATTTCTGTTATGGTTTAATTAACAAAACCCACGCTCTTAATTCTTGCTCTACAAACCATAAAGCTTCGTTCAATAAAATGTTTAATTTTCTTTTTTAACATTTCAGTCTTTCAATAAAATAGATTACTTTAATTTTTTATTGCACTATCAATTAGCAGATGCCGTTTCTCGAATAATTTATCAACAACTCTAATTTAATAGGTACTTGGTACAATTCTTCACCCAAACTCTCGGTGCTATTTAATTTAATTGTCATACTCTCAGAAGCATTTCTGAAAAAGGACTTTTTTTTACAAATTTTGTTGTTTGAAAGGATCGATTGATTCGACCACTAATTAGAGAGATACCTTCCATCAATGAAATGCTTTGCTTGTAGAACAATGATTTTATGTCCGAGAGGACGAAATGGAACGGAAACAGATGGCATCCATTTGGCAAACGACAGTTTTAAGTGCATAAATATTTGAGACTCTATGTATATTCCCTTTTTCAGGGACAGACGACATTACCCACAGATTCGAATACAAAAGTAAAACAAAAACAAAAACAAATCGAAATCAAACAACAATCGGAGAAAAAGGATCCAATCCAGATTGGTTTTTGGAGAAAATTACTTACCATCAAAAGTGTAATTGTATACGGATGAAGTGGTACAAACGATGATGTCCTGCCACCTTCCTCAATTCCCAAACGAATATTGAATTTAATTCTGTTTTTCGTTCTCCTTCTGTTGATTCGAATAAAAATAAATACATAAAACAACAAACCAAAAAAAAAAAACAATTCAGTTTCACAGACCAATGCCATAACTAGGACTAGGAAGACGGCCAGGACCAAGACTATGGTATTCCTATATCAACACTCGCATAAACGAGTTCAATACTTCAAGCAATTGAACATTGAACGTAACATATATAGATCCAAAAGAGAAGACCATAATATTAAACTTACTGAGGGGGATTACTCCTTGGGATCTGGTTTTTGAAATCATATCAAATTCAGTGCTTCACAAGCGAAAAATTTGATTTCCATTTGACATCCCTTCCAGCTCCCAGACCACGGTCCACACTCCACAGCCCACAGCCCATTCCGAAACCATTCCGGAAATTCTTCGCGCAGTTTCGATATCGATATCAACGAAAATTCTTGCAAAAAAAAAAAACGAATACAATGTGGTTAGGTTATGCAATGCAAGTTTCGTGTTGGAGTGGGGTGGGAATACATATATGTAGGTATACTATAACAATATCCTGTCAGATAATGCAAATGGCAATGGCCTCCGGGTTCCGGAATGCAAGTGAGCAAAAATAATACTGGTTGTGGCACTGTGCAGATATATTGTTCGACAGTCGACGAACAACCATTTAAATGTGCTATTTTGAGGATATCCTTCGGTGTCCTGTCGAGTGCGTATAACCTCAATTTGAATTTCCATTTACCATGCAATGATCTTTTCACTTTTGATGGAAATTAAATAAGAATTTCGCCAGCGGTGGTTTGGTTGTACAAAACATGAGTCCATTTTATTCTGCAATCAATACAAAAAATAATTTTCGCGATTGGACGCGAAAAAGAAAGGCATGTTAGGGGAAGAGATATTTTCATTTCCGAATAGACTTACAATAATTTTGTCAGACCTTTTTTTATGGATTTTTAAGTTTAACAGTTTAAAGTCTATTATGACCGCAATACTTTAGCTTATCAACTTTCTTTAGATTTTATTATAGTCCTTTTTTAGGAACAACGGTTATGAAAATTTTGAAATTAATATTGGTAACAAGAGTCCTTATTTAGACTCTTGTCAGTATTCAAAGGAGTAGGTAGGTACTAATAGTAGTGTGGTGTGATTTTTTTTCAGGCGGGGCTTTGCTTAGCGGTGATCCAGCCGGGTGGCGCGCGCGAAGAGTTATACTCATGTTAGATTTAATATGGGCCATCTAAATAGCTATTTCTTGTTGGTATAAGTTCTGGTACACGGGTATTCTAATTTTCTCGTATTCTGGTATTTATGGTCGGAATTTCATAAAGTAATATAGTTTTTGTTGTGTTCTGTGTCCGATCAGCATGCACTACGCGCTAATGGTTATCGGTACAGCAGGATTTCCCTATATGGTCGGTCAGCAGATAAAATGCGTTCCTGGTACCAACACATAACACCTAAGTCCTGCAGATATTTGGAAAGTAAGGAATAAAAAAAAAAACAAATTAATGCTTCAATGATTTAAAAAAACTCAATACTAAACTCGTCAAAGCAGATCCCTCCTCCAAAGCCGTTACCCATGAGAGCACCGCTTGCATCGCATCGTATGTAAATCACCGACCAAACTAAGTGAAAATGCAAGAAATGAATTCTCATCAGTTTGCCCTTGATCTCAACTTCGGACGTATTGTCAAGTGAAGTAATTCATTTCATTGCGATATTTATACATTTAAAAAAAAATTGCATTGTTATATCCAATATAATCCATTCAATTTTCCTAATCCCTCGCACTGTGTTCAAAAATGTCAAGAGTAGTCATAACCCCTTAATTGCGCCCAAAAATTAAAATAAAAAATAATCAGCTGGTAATTTGGTAACTAGCGTAAGGGATACAATTGTTGGCACCCTTAAGGATTTTTCAATTTTAAATGCGCGTAATTTTCGCAATTCAAATTGAAAAATATGAAAAATATTCTAAATTTTAATATAGAATTTGCATGTTTATTTATATTTAATTCTTATTATTTGTTTATTTAAAAATGCGATATTAAAAAAAAGATTGCCAAAAACTATAATTATTGGCATCGCATCGGACTACAATTATCAGCCCTCGAAAATGTACAATTATTGGCACCTATGAACTAAAGGATAACAATATTTTGTTTTTAGATTTTTTATGTATAAAATCTGTGGTTAATTCAATTTCAGTAAAAAAATTAAAATAAACATTTACGGCCTTTTCCGGATTATAAAAGTAAATAGAAATAATAAATATTAAGTAAACAATAAGTTAAATATGAAAAAATAAACAAAAAGTCTACAACAAAAATAAATTAGTAGGCAGTATTTTGTGGTATCTAGAAGCTGGTTTTTTTTAGATATATGTCCATTTTTTTATGACCAATGATTTTCTTGTTTTCGGCAATTTTTCAAACTTAAAAAAAGTAACGGTTTAATGGTATAGTTATTGACAGACTTGAAAGTATATTTATTGGCAGTGCCAATAATTAAAGTTCCATAGAACCAGTTATTGGCACACGTGTGCCAATAATTGGAACAACTTCTTTATTGGAACCAATTATTGGCATTCTTTTATTTAAAAAAATAGCAATTAATTTCTTAAAAAATATGAATAATTTAGTATTATCTGACATTAAAAAACAGATTTTGTGAATATAATATTCATATATTTATAAATAAAAACGGTTCACCAAATCTTATGTCCTTAGCAAAAACACTCAATATTTCGCAAATTTTTCACTTTTTTAAAACGTGTTAATAATTTCACTTCCACACACTGACTGAAAAAAGTAATTAATCAAAACAAACACGTAAAAATGTGAGGAATAAGTAGTAGATTAAGACTAAAATTAAATTGGCTTGATAAGATTGGTAGTTCTTGTTAGAATCCTTATTGAATGAAGGGGTGCCAATAATTGGGTAAAAAAAGGAGGTGCCAATGATTGTAGTCAGTACGCTATATTGTAGGTTAAGGTAAGGTTTAACAGATCTGCAGATACCATGTTCTCTGGTTACAGTATCATACCGTTCTAAAATTCATTCTACAACGTCAAACCCTTTTCATGAGTGGGGCGAAGTTGGAAGCAGTTTTGTGATAATAGAAATTTAGGAAGAATGTGTTTTTAATTGAAAAAATCATTACCGAAAAAAAAATTACTGAGCAATTTCATCAAGCACAAGATTCTTAATAAAAATAACTTAATAGATTTTAAAACAGTTTTGTACTTAATATTTTGTCTGTACATTTTTTTTAGAAATAATAAAAATAATAGATTGGCAATCTTATGGATGTATGTATGTGCCAGTTTAAATAAAAAAAAAATTAAAATCATCCCCCAATTTTCGAAGTTTATTGTATTTTCAAAAAATCAAAACTTTTGGTGTGCAGTATTATTTAGAATAAAAATTTTAATCAAAATCCATTCAACCGTTAATGAGAAAGCAAAAGATCCAAAAGCGGCATATATACGGCTAATAACATTTTATGTAATTTTGTTTTACGAGTATATCAAAATCTTTAGAGCCGTTTTCGATTTAACGAAGATTTACCTTTATTATTACGAAAAATTGTGAAAAATGATTTTAAAACAAATCTAGTCCATCACATAAGATAGACAGACGGAACTGCTGGGCGCACTTACTTTGGTGCAATTTTTGACTTAATAAAAGTTGAAGATTTATAATAATTGTTTTTTCTGTTTGAAGTCAATGTTTTAAGGGGAATAGACTTGATCTGCCTCTTACACCATTTTATTACTGTGCCGACCCTACCTACGACACAGAATAAATTCACATAATAAACAGAATGAAGAAACTTCGATCGAACTTAACCCTTTGAAACTGACTTTCTTTTTTGTTCTGATTATTATAAAAGTTATGTTGTATTGCAAAACTCCAAAAGGGAAGCATTTAGATTACATTAAAACAAAGCCATATTCTATACCAAATAACTTCAGTACTTACCCTCCCTAATTGGAAACCCCTTACTATCGTTTTTTAAAAAAAGACAATTACAAAAAAGTTTGCAAATTTTGTATAAAAAATTACCGATACATTTAAGTTTCAGACATTCCTCAAACGTGTCTCTCACAAAGACACAACAAAAAAGTCCCTCAAACTTTACCTAGTTTTGTGCCATGCTCTTTGTGTTTAAAACAAATAAGAAAGTGAACAAAAACTCCGTAGTTCAATCACACAAAAAAAATATTTTTCAATACACTGCACCTTTCTTTGGCAGGATTTTGAACAATTTATTACTGACATTGTAAAAACTATACCAACATCTGGCAGCTGAGAAACTGCAGATACACATACAGTACTTCACTCGCCACACCTCTACAAAATGTGAAATGGGAAATCATACTCTACAATGTATATAGTCTGGCGCTAAAAACAAACTATTCATCCTAAATCGCAACATCAATCAGGACTAACTTTTTCTAAATATATTTCCTACCTCTATGTGGGACAGTACCTAATTAATTTTTATCCAACAATTTTGAAATGTTCCATCATCCCAACATCAGAAACTATTGCTGTTTGGTACTGAACGACACTTTTGATTAGGGTAAAAAAGTATTGGAAAGCTTACGATGATTTTATTTCCAAAAAACTTCGCCAACAGCATATCGGTGAATTTGAAGATTTGCCGGCATACCAAACTACATTGACATTTTAATATCGATATTCAATTTTAAAATAATCGCAGTGAAAAGTTTTTAGTTATCAAATTGTTTGGAATAACTTTTTCCTTGGGACTTGTGAGTTAGTCCAGGAGGCATCGGTTTTTCAAGGAAATTGGAGACAAATTGTAAATGTACCAAATGTAACTGGTAAATTTTGACAAGTTCATGCCGACCAAGTTGTTTTAAGTTTTTTTTTTTTATTTCTCAGACCGTTAAGGGAAGTTTTCATGCGAAACTCTGGATTCTGAGACAGATGGAATAGTGAATCTTGATTTCAACAAAACGAGAAAGACATAACCATTAGTATTAATGGTTACCTCTACCAATCGATGATAACCAACTTTTATGACCAATATTTGGTGATACTATTTCGATAGCTCAGTAAAGCCCAAGAAATAAATAACGGTGCATTTTATGGCGGAGAAATAACTGCTAAGACGTCTTTATTTTCTCTACAGTTAACCATTGTGGTTGGCTTTTGATTTTTCACTACTTATTCATACATATATAGGGTATATGCAAATTTGTGCAGGAATTTGTAGGTATGATTTTTTGGATCATTTTAAAAAAAATAAAGTTGGAGTTAACAACTTTATTGTAGCGAAGCAATGGCGCTGTTCAGTAGGTATATTGGTTAGTCTAGTTATCCTATGCAGGCTTAAAGCCGATGTAAGTAAGATTACCTTGATACTTAGTATAATGAATTGTCAAATGAATAATTCAAGGAATAGTTTCATACGTACATACAAATGTATATTTAAGTCTCCCAAGGGGAAATATCGTCCCCAATGAATTACATCAATAAATTCACTTGCCAAATTATAAGTAATACTGCAATGATTTAGTAAGTAGAGTAATGCAAAGTTTCCTCAGTTCATAGCTCTGAACCCATTTTCTGCTTTTTGTTTACTAAACAACATTTCTTTCCATGAATTTCAAACTGCTATTTTAATACGGAAGATTATGCGATGAAACAACTATGAATAGCAATGTACAAGTTCATCTGTTAATCGTCTAAGTCCACTCGTCTGCTTTGTAAAGTATTCATAGCGTCATTTTTTCATTACTTTATTCATCGAAAATATTGAGCTGATGAATAATCCGAATGCATTTACATAGGGAATTCACAGTTGCATAATCACCATGTTTTTAACCACATGGGTTGTTGAATAAACAACTTCAAATGAAGTGGTGATTTCCGTGGTGAATTTTCCTCAAGAAAGTGGCATGTGCTTCCCGGCAATGACACGCCCATGTTAAATTCATAAAAGAATCAGATAAAAAGTGGCAGGCTCAGCTTCCATTCATCAAGAAAAAAGCTGGTTCTTCCTCAATGAATTTTTAATTTCCTACTGGGCTAGGTTATGGATTTTAATTGTGTAAGTGAGGAGAGTAATATGTAGGTACATGTACATAGATGGATCCTAGGTATGTAAATATATACATAAATAATGAAAACTGAAGGATTTAGGTGGGTAGGTAGTTATATGCATATAACTTTATAATTTATGTACAATATGCATACCTAAGATTCCTGTGATTCTTAAAGATACATTAGTACATCTATATAAATGTATGAGGGCCTTCCTACATTGTATGTAGTATTCAGTGAAATAAATGGATAATACACATATGTTTTCATATTGCTTAATTTTATAGTTTGAGGAAAAAGAAGATGCCATTTGAATTCCTGGATAAATAAATAAGAATGTATAAAAAAAAATTTTCAAAAACCGGTGGAGCGGTTTTTTGGAAAAAAATATTTATTATATGTATAAAATCTTAGAAACATTTTTAGAAAAAAAATTGAAACGCCATTTTGAAGATATTATTATATGACTGGTTTATGAAAAATCGATTTTTATTTTTTAAAAATCCAAAAAACATTGTGTCGTTTTCGAAATTTTGAGTTTTCAAAAAAAAAAAATATATCCCAAGAAAAATTGTTTTGAAACATTTTGGCTTACAATAGTGCTTAAACTTTCTGGAAAACCAAAAAAATTGTTCTTCTTGAAGTACCTATCTACCACAAATAACAATTTTTTTCCAAAAAAACAAAATATCAAAAAGTACCATTTCCCTTCATTAATGAACTGATATTTTTTTATAAAAATCATTGGAGCCGTTTTTTGAGAAAAATAAGATTTTTGTTTCTGAGCAAAAAAAATGTACGAGAGCTACTGTTATTTGTCATCTTAAAAAATACAAAAAAAAGTGTGACAGGCAGACAGAGAACTGCGGTACTTCGTAATATCATAATTGATTGTTAGAAAATTTTTTTTTTACGAATTCATAACTTGCCCTATATTATTGTAGTACGTTTAATCGCAAGTAAAAATTAAAGCGGGAAAAATTGTATCTTTTCTCTTTTTCTCAATTCCTGAGAAATTAGCTTAAAATGCAACCAAAAAATTATTAAAAATTATATCAATATTTTTCAAAAAGTTTTTGACGACTTGAGGTCAAATTTTTGAATGTATAAAAAACTTCTTTTTTCATAATTCTGACAAAATTCAGAAAATAACAAAATAATCGTTTGGAATATGTTAAGAAGCAGAGTTTTAACTGAGAGAATAAAAAAAAACAGAATTTTGAAAAGATTATTTTTTTTTGAAAAAAAGAGAAATTAAAAAAAAAATTCATTCATCCCTTTGGAAAAAAAAAAATAATAAATCTGTTTTCTTTTTGGCCAAGATAAGGAAAACGACTCTTCTAAAGAGTCCTGAACTCTATTGAAATATAGGTGAATAGGTGATAATGTGATTAAATACAGAAATAAAAGGAGACCAAAAGATTAAAAACAGAAGTTGAAACAGACAAAACATCATACAGTCAATTGGAATACATTTAGAATAATAATGGGTCCCTTGACGGGACGCTGACAGTTCAAAAGGCTTCTGAACATCCTCGTCTTATCGACCAGTGTGAAGTGTAGATTCTGAAATCTCTAAGGCGAAACAACGACCCGAATAATAAGAAAATTGTATGCACTTATGCACCAGATATACAACTAACGGGTCCGCCATCTGACGTTTTTTTTTCAACTAGTGCTTATTTCGTGAATGGTAATACATAGCTCATGTCTGATTTGACAGATAATTAGGTTTATCCTTTCGCTAGACGAGCATGGTTGTGTGTACGCATGAACAACGTTCGCTAAGTAGGCCTGCGATCGACTTAGAGAAGATGCCGATTTTGCCAAAAAAATCATCTTTTCAGATGAAGCTCATTTTGATCTTGGCGGGTATGTAAACAAGCAAAATTGTCGCATTTGGGGCACAGAAAACCCGCACGCATACATTGAAAAGCCGATACACCCAAAACGAGTCACTGTTTGGTGCGGATTTTGGTCCAGAGGCATAATTCGAAAATGAGCCAGGAGTGGCCGTTACAGTCAATGGCGATCGTTGTCGGGCAATGTTGAACGAATTTTTGTTCACAAAAATTGAAGAGGAGGATACTGGCAATATTTGGTTTCAACAGAACGGCGCTACGTGCCACACAGCCGAAGCTACACTCGATGTTTTGCGCCCATTTTCAAAAAAAAAGTTATTTGGCGGACACTATTTTTAAAAAAAATCAACAACTTCAAAAAGCAACAACTTCATTATTCTAAAAGGTGGCACAATTTTTTTGTTCAAACTTTGAAATTTAATTTTTCAAAAACTATTCACTAAAGTAACTTAATTTAAATAAAAAATAAAAATGGACTATCAGCCAAATAAGATACACAGCAGACCATTGTATGCACTTTTGGTGTTTTTTTAATATTTTTCCATTTTTTTTCTAAGAATAATCCCACAAATCATCCCCCAAAATATCCTTCCCGCATTAGAGGAATCACTATGTTTTATACAAATCTGACTGCAGAGTTACCATACTCTCGCTGTTTGATGAGTATATGACTGACCAAATTAAATATCTTCGACTAATGTAACTATTTCCATCATTTACCAACCATAAATGGTATGAAGAAATTTGTTTCATTCAGTGAGCTACAATTTAATTTAGGTTTCCTTAAGCCGATGGCGGAAATCGGACTCAAGACCTAAGTCCAAAATGTACAAACAATAAAAAATACAAATTCAAAAATACAGAACATTTCGATATACAAATCTGGGCTCGAAGGCGGCTTTACATACCCTAAGCGGAGCAACGAAGTGATTAGGAGGAACTGAAAATTGATTTAAAAGCCTTGGTACCCCCGAAGCGCGCAAGGCGGGGTACTGTTTTCCAAGAAAACACCAGGGAACATTCTTACATTTTATATATTTTTTCGGGATTTCGGTTTCGGGTTTAAGGGTATTTTAGAGTTCAGGAATTTTGTGAAATCTTAGGGATTTTTGATCAAGGTGATTTTGAGTCTTAGAAATTTTGGGGATTTTGGCTTTTGGAAGTCAGTTTCAAAAACCGCCGAAGTCATAATCTGTATACCAATATGATCAGCAAAAGACTGATACTCTCAAACTGAAATAACCCTTATCAACCCCAACGCTTGATTAAGGCCTAAGGCACAAATGAACAATGTCATAAATAAAACTTTATAACTATTAAATTTTAATTGGATATAATGCTTGACTGCTAACATAGACGTGTGTGTTCGATTCCCACGCATGGCAGGCAACATTGTTTTCTATACCTCCAATCTAAATTGGATGCCGCCCGTGGGTTAAAATGAGATAGTAAATACCTAATTCACGAATCGACTGATGCCAACAGAAAATTCTTTCCTATCTTTCTATTCCTTCTAACTACTGTCGTGCAATTCAGGTTGCATTTAAAAGACAGGCATATAGTTAACAAAAAAAAAATAATTAAAAATTCTTTACAATTTTTCAGGCAGTTTATTTATCTAGTCATTCAAGTACATTGGCCTTTAAAAGATACAGTATAACTATATAGGATATACAGTCTGCTGTCTGCTTCATTCGTATACTTAAGGACTTAAACGACAACTTTCTTAAAATTATATTTGATTTAAACTTTGCCAACTTAAATTATTATTAATTAAACCGTGAACATATGAAGGCGGCGGCGGCGCAGCGACTCGTGAGGAAGAATTAACTCAAACTTGTCGCAAAAAAAAAACAACGCTCAAGAACTCAAAATTAGTCCTTATTTTCCTACATATTACCACTTGGTCAAACTTAAATAGTCATAAATTAAAAAATGTATGTATGTATGAGCAAATGTTCGTATAATACATGTTACTGCCCTACGGAGTACATTTTTTATGCCAAAGTGAAAAACCTTTCTAACTGCCTAGGGCCTACTCTTAGCACTTGAACCACCACTATTCATATTTCCACTCCAGAGAAGGTTCCCTCTGTTTCAAAATCCAAAAGGTAAAAGCTCGCAGAACGTAGGACCTAGATTATTGTGGGTTTGGTTTTGGTGGGTTTCTTATGCATAAGTGTTTGCCATATAATATTTTGTGTTTATATTTATCCTTCTCTCACTAATGGTTGCATAATTTATTCTTTTTTTTTGTCGCTTTTTATTCATTTCTCTTGATGGAATTTTATTTTTATGGAAATGTCCTTGACTTTAAAGCTTAGATTATGCAGGAATATTACATTTGAACCTTGCATTCCAAACAAACTATGTATGTATATGTTAACTCGGTATATACCTACATAGCAACATCATGTTAATGAAGAAATATAAGCATTCAAATTAACATGGCAATGAAATTGTATATTTCAGAATTTTATATAACATTGGTTCACAGAGGTAGTTGAATGCGAGTGACATTTTAATAGCGAAAGTATGAATGCAAATTAAAAAAAAAAAAAAACGGCAAACCGATTTAAGAGTTTTCATGTGTTTTCATGTGTTTTCATGCATCAAGACTTGAATTTTATTGTGCAGTGAAAGGAAAATGGTGTTTTCTAGGCCTTAATTCTCGCAAGCACTCGGAACGAGCATTGTTAAATTTTGTTTGACAGATTTCTGTTTCGTTCAGGAAACGATTTTTTTTTAATCAGCGGAAATGTCTCCACAAAAAAATTACATAAATTGCTTAGAGATGGCTGCTGGCAGAAAAACTAATACACTTAGACCATCATTAGATATGTTGTTACATTACAATAATAGGGTGTGAATGTATTGGAATACATTTTATGTCATTTATAGTTGAGAAGGGCATGCGAAGTATTAAGGAAATTATTTTCTTATTTAATGAGAAGAGTTAAGAAAAGATCGATAACAAAAGCGCAATGCACGCCCATAACATAACTTGATAGAATAAGTACTGTAACGAAGTAGATATTGGGAAGCTGCTGTGGTTAGGTTGAATTTGTATTCAACCTAACCACAGCAGCTTCCCAATATCCCCCACACACCACATACATTCTTCAACCAGCCAACTGCTACTTCAGTTTGAATACATTATATTTAAATTCATAACAGATGCACAGAGGCTAGCAAAAACGTGACCATACGATTTATGATGAAAACAAAACAATGATCACCCAATCAAACGTCACGCCATATACATTACATGGGTTAAGTTTTTTTGTGTTTTCGATTCACACTTTCTGCTTACGGGGAACTTATTAAGAGAAAGTAACATCGGAGTGGAAAAGCACGGACTTCTGCCTTGAGGGGTATTGTAGCAATACGGTGTACACAAGGGGAATGCCTAGAAGCAAATTGCTGAGTGCGTAGTGCTCTAGGTAGGAGTTTCGTAATTGTTTGGCCTTGTGCCGTAAACTTTGTGCCTTTGGTTTCGATCAGGGACGGGGACTCTATCCCAACCTATTAAGATCGTTAGCTTATATTTAAGGGTAACTATTGAAAAGAATATATTTATGTGAAATACCGTGTTATAGTATTTTTGATTGAATTTAATGTAATATTTGAGGAATTAATAAAGATTGATATTTAAATGAGTTCTCAAATCTTCATGCACCGAGTTTTCATTGCTTTCTTCGGTCAGACCTTGGACCCACTGTTGCTACTTCAGCTCTAAACTAAAAAAGCATCACAGTAATACGCACATGAGAGCGACCAACGAATTAAGGAATATTCGTCCATTTTGACATTTCTTTTACATTGCTTTAATTTTATCACACCAAAAACATAAAGGCTAAAAAAAATAGCCAAGCTCTTCTATATACAAAAACCTTTGCGTAATAAGTCAGCCGTGAAAAGTGGTGAGGTCTAAAAGTACGTCAAGTTCAAAGTTTATTAATGCTAAATATCAAATATTTTAAGTAGAGTAATATGGAAGAACCCCAAAATTATCAGAGAAATCTGTTATTTAATGATGACTTAAATTGTGTTGGTTTACTTGGAAAATTTTCCTTTATTATAACAAATTACACAATTTTGAAATGAAAATTGAAAATATTCTTTTTAGCAGGAAAGGTGGGTGGAATAAACGCCCAATGAATGCCACATAAGGTAACGTAAGTTTTTAATTTATGCCTTTTGTGAAGTGATCTATTGAAACGGTATCAATTAATAGGAATTGGGTGGATGAAACGCCCCTGCATGAAAAATATCATAATTTCAACTTTTTCTTTGTAAAGCTGACTGCACCAATTGGAAGTGCTCTCAATATATTTAATATTAATTCTGTGAAAATGGATGTTTATCCCTATCCTATCGCTCCACGAAATTTCATCATTCTACCACAATCAGTAATTCTCTACATAAGATTCTACGATGTCGGGAAGTGCTCCATAATTTTGATGATCTGTCAGTGAGGGAGTCCGTCAGTCAATTACGGTTCTTGCGATTTTGTAGTCTTATATCTCAGGAACTACTAATGCTAAAGAATTGAAAATTAGTGAGTTATATTTATAAACCTGGTTAGCTTAGCAAATGCTAAGAGTTTGAAGTTTATGACTTTATTGTTACTGAAGTTAGAGGAGGGTCGAAAATTGCCTGAGTTTATTCATGTAAATAGGCTGTAGTGGCAGAACTTGGCTGACCACTGCCGTGCCCTTTGATTCGTCATGAATATAAAACGAAAGTCTGATTTTTAGGTTAGACGCTTGCGAACAAATTATTCGTGAAAGTGTGGATGGTATGTGGAACGCGAATAGAGTTTGACTGTTCGTAACAATCAGCTGCAATTCGTGACGACTAATATTGTTTTCTCAAATTTATCTTATTTTGGCGATTAAAAAGTAAATGTTTGTATTTAAACATTAAGATAAAGTATACAATTTGGTTTAGAATTTGTGAAGAATTTAGGAATTTAGGTTGGTAAATTGTTTTAAATGTAATGTATTCTTTTATTTGTCGGTCATTGGTCGCTCTCATGTAAATAGTCCTTAAGTCCAAAAATGTCGATACTTATTGTAGAACGGAATTGTGTAGCACATTACCTAGTTATTTCGTTGGAAAAACATAACCTTATATGACATCATCAAAATGCCCAAAAGGTCTAGTTTTCAAATTATCAGGACCAATACACATATACCTAAATCGAAAAATTTCAGTCTCGGCTCGGTCTCGGTCTCGCTTTTTCTCGTCAAAATTTTAGTGCGTTTTTTTAGACTAAGTTTATTCTGTACTTTTTTTTGTGTACCTGATAACGGAAATAATAGACTGCAAAGTAACGTTATCAGACACCTTTGAAACACCCTATTTCCAAGATTAAATTTGAAGTTTGTAGAGGTTTTTTAATCCGTTTAAATCGGAGCCATCTTTCATTGGACTTTGTTAGTTCATAGCTTCACAGGTAGGCAAACAACTATAGGGGTATTCAAGATCCGATGTATCTGGTCTTGTATCATTGTAAAAGTGTATCATTTTTTTGCACTATACAACAACAAAATATACTGAGTGTCAAAGTCTTATACTTTTACACTTTTACAATACCCGAACAGTTTTGTAACAGGAAAATACAAGAGTGTAAGATTTTTTTAACACAAAATAAGCCTTCTTCAGAACAAATGTGAAACAGATTTTGACATTTGCTTCAGTGTTGCTACAGATTATTAAAGGTGTGTTCACAGTCTGTTGTAAAAAAATTATATCTTACAAGACTTGGTAAGCCAGATCGTGAATTTTCCTTATATTTCTTCATTTTGATAATATTTATTTTCAAATGTCACCTTAAAGATTTTTTTCGATACAAAAAATAAAATCAGAAAAATTTCGAATGTTATGACGTAAATTTTGTGTTTTGTAGGTTTTTTTTTTTATCCATATAAATCGAAGCCATCCCTTAATCGATTTTGACAGTCCATGGCTTGACAGATAGGCAGCATATTATACCTGCTCCATAGGTAGGCAATAAACTATATTTTGACTTTTCAATAATATTTTTTTCCAAGTGTAACCTAAAAATCTTAAAGTCACCTTTACGTAGGTGGAAATAAGGTATGAAAACTGAGCGATTTCTATTTCAACGACATGCGTACATAATTCGTGCGTATTTTTTCTGGATTTTCCCAGTGCGCCTATCTGAGTTTATCTACCACATAATTGGCGATTTACATGCCTTGTACTGGTTGAACCAAACGCAATCCGCCGAAATCAATGAGTTGAATGTTGAAGAAATTCTAAGCGACATTTTCGACAAGTTCCATAAACTTTCTTTGTTTTTTTATCTTTCTGAAAGAAGAATTTAACTTTTCTACATTCCAGAACATTGAGGTATGATTTTCTAATGGGGTTACCGTAAAATTTTTATTATCTAAAAGTTTGCAGACTTTCATATTTATGCATGTGTTCGTAGATATTTTTTTATACGTTTAGACGGTCAACATAAATAATAATCCCAAAAACCAATCCCCTGACGTCAATACAAAAAATAGAAATAGGGAGTTCATTTCTACCTAAATGCTTTGACGTTTAATCTTATTCAAAGTATAAATTGTTCTAACTTCGTTTCAGAATTCAAATGCATTTTATTTTGTTTTCAGACAGTTGAAATTAATTGTCTAATTTCTAACTTTTCATTTGGAAAACAGTCTACTAGTATTTCATCTTTCAACATGACTAATTCACGTTAAGATGAACTCTTACCACATAACAAACCCATTAACCCGCTAAGCAGGCAATAGAGTTCTGGTGCAAAGTAGCTGCATGATTATTCAATAGCAATTGCTATCACTGTAGTACCATTTCAAAGGTCACCATTTTATCGAACATTGGGGTGAATTATAACCAAACTTTCACCATACCCCAACTATAACTATGCAAATCCAAGGAATTTTCTTGACAGGGACAGTACCGGGTACAACAGAGGAGACCTTATTAGTAAGTGGAAAAATACACCTTCTCATCGAATGCGAGTCACAAGGGGCAATAGAGACAGTGTAGAATGATACGATTACAAAATATTGAGATTTAAGAAATAATTAAGATTTCTTTATGTATAGATACAGTGTTGCCAGATGTACATCACGTTATAATAATTTATGCATTTCCAAGAACAAAACTTTATTTCATTACAATGTTTGCTCAAATTTTCATTTTCATCCCAAAACCAAAAAAAAATTGCCTTCTGTATTTTAATTTTTTTTCAACGAAATCTAAAAAAATTAATATTCATCATTTTAACTTTCAAGTAAAAATAAATAAAATCCAAAATATTTTAATTATGGTAATTTAAATCTAGCCGCCGGCCGGCCGGGAGTGTTCGTTTCATTCTATTTAGTGGGCTTTGTGTTGAGAATAATTATTTTTAACTTAAATTTAAAAAAATAAATGTTTTTAAATTAAATATTCCCCCCTTTTTCAAACTACACACACAAGAATAATAATTACCAAGCCGAGGATCCAAATCGACAGTGAATTATGGAGATTGTGAAAAATTATTTTTATTTTTAACTCTGGATTTTAATTTCAAAGAATTTTTCTTTATCATAAACAATTATTTCCCCCGAACTTACGCCAACACCTTTGTTATATCCATAAGATGATGTACTCGTATTTAACGAAACGAAAAAAATTGGTTGGGTAATTCTTTAAAATGTTCTTATGCTCTTTTGGAGTTTTGAATTAGGGTAGTTAGGATTCCAGAAAAATCGTATTTTTCCACAAGGTTAAACTGGTTGAAAAATATTCATACGTTCATATTTTGCATTTGGAAAGAAAGGTGTGTTGTAGGTGTAATGTGGGTGGGTGCTTAGGGTAATGCTTCGAACTTAGGTGTGACGCTTAAACTAAGTAACTAGCTTTTAAAAATAATATTGACAAACCTTTGAAGAAAAAAATACATTTTTCAAAAATAAAATGGTGACTCAAAAATAAGCATGAACGTATAACGTTTAAGTTTCAGAAAAATTCAAATTCAAGTTCAAATCACATCTATCAGAACGTTCACAGTTACTCCATTTCGCAAGCAAATACCAAATCCTGCAAGAGTATAACTTTTCCCAAAAAAGTACTTACTGTTCGGAATCAGCAACAAATATTAGGTCCCTTGCATTCCTGCTGTGCATTTTATTGCACTCAGGTATGGCTCCGATTTGCATAAGTCACTACTAGGTTTGTTTCTCCACGAGCTGTAACACCAACGTATTCATTTTTTTCATTCCTGGTTACTTATATTTAAAAGAAAGAGTGTAGGACAAAAAACGAAACCCTGTGGTACACCAATATTTTTCTTACGATTTAGACCCTGATGTGCTTACAATTGTACCAAGAATCAAAATCCCAAGGGACAGAAGTCCTAACTAGACTTCTGAGTACTGACCCACTAGGGTTGGTTATTCATATAATTTCCGCAAGCTTATTGGACAAAAGACCACAACAAGTTGGCCTATAATTTAATATCTAAAAAAAGTGAGTTATAAAATTCCATAAAAATAGCTGCAGTGAATTAGGGCGAAATGTCGGTTTTTGTGCTTATGCATATTGGAGTTCCATCCCCAGTTGTCCATAAAAAGGTTTTTTGACACGGCCCCTTTCTGATCCTGATTATTTTGATTGATTTGGAGTCTAAGTTCAATAATATCGGAACGACTTAAGCGGTTTTAATGAATATTGCTCTCCTGATAAAACATTATATGATAAATGATTTCTTTCTACTTAATAATCGCCTATTGACACGCCCATTAAAAACTATCTGCCGGTAAGCCTTCCGCACTTTAAAGGATTTGAACTACCCTTGAATAATATCCGTTGTTATCATCCTGGATAAATACCGCAGGCCAGTGTCGACAGCGTTAGTTACCCTGAGTAAGTTACCCATAGAGTCAAGCGTAACTAATTAAAATTAGTTACGCCTGATTTTTCACATAACTTATGTTACTTATACAACTAATAAACCTACATTTTTTGACGGTTCAAAGGACAGCCGATTTATCAAGGGCGTATAAATTAACCACCATTTTGAAAATGTTCGCTGAATTACAGGAATTTTTACAGATTAAAAGCCTACAAAATCTTCCTTCCATCTGTCTTCCAAAATAAAATTGGGTTCGCAATAGCATTTTTGGATTTTTAAACTGATCCCATTCATTAAGCCCATACGGATTTAACACATTTAAAAGATAGATACGAGTATTAATCTTCAAAAAGATAATTCCTATTTAATTTGTCTTCTTAATACAACCGATGCAAATAGTAAGATCCTGGTGCAAAAATATTAAACATGTTATAAAGACGGGACTTATAGTGTTTTGCAAACTGTTTTGGAAGCTTTAATTCTAATCATAACTTGTCAGCGCCAGCTAGTGAAGCAGTGAATGTTGGCAATTATTTATCAATTAACAAACTGGATCAAACAACTAACTGCGTTTATTTGCATTCGGAACTCATTATAGGCATCTTGGAAAGTGCTCCTATAGATAGGACATAAATAACTTTTTAACTGAAATAATATATTTCTGGACATAAATTTACATATGTGTTTTAAATCGTTGCAAGGCAGTGTCTTGCAATTTTTTCCGGCAAATTTTACACAACACCTCCAATTTTGAAGTTTCAAAGCTTCATTGAGTTATAAGTTCCAGATCGTCGAGTGAAGTGGACATGGGCCTTAAATACTGACGCTTTGTTTTGTAAAATTGATCAAAAATTTGTAGTTTTAGTGAGAATTAAGAACTCAAAAGCCGCGACTTTTTGCTTCCAATTGTATTCTGATTTGCATATTTCCGTGAAGAAATTTTGAATTCTTTACATTTGTTACGTTAGTTTTTTTTCCTATTCGGAAAAAAAAGTTTGTTACATTTTTCTTACGCGGTCCGAACTATAATTTATAATTTACAAACTAATTTGAAATAAAATAAAAAACTCGACGCTGCACAACCAACTTACAAACGATTAAAAGCACGGCGAATGATTTGTTCTTTAAGACGGATGTCAAACCAAAGAGAAGATGAAAACGAAACCACAGCTAGATCAGTTAAGGGGTGGATTCATCAATTGGATTTATTGTGCGAATAATTAAAATTTAAAATAAATGGCGCAACATTTTATACGATTTAGTAACATGTTAACCCATTTTTAATATGATACTAGGTTAACAAGAGGGTTTTGCTAATTTTAATCTTATTAACATTTTACTAAAGTTAAGATCACGGAATGCCTACTTTAAATTTTTAGTATTGTACTAAATCCACATGTCATTCTGATAGTACTCGAATATTGGCTTTGCACGCCGGAGGCATGGGTTCGAGTCCTGCTGGTGTCAATTTTTTTTTATATTTGTAAATAATGAATTTAAAATATTGAAAATTTATACATCGAATGCTTATTTAGAGTACATGGTGGGTTTCTAATAACATATAATCAATTCACAACTCATAAACACAATAATTGTGTTCATCAAAATTCAAACCCTACAAATGCTTTGCTATCTGCTTAATTAGCATTTTACTAGTTAACAAAAGGTTTAAAATTTATGAAAAGTTAGTATATACTATGTATATAGTAAATTGCTAACTAGTATCGTGTTAAAGCCTTAATAATAGGTTGTTTAAAATTTTGAGGCAATGTTTTTAGTGCCACAGAGGCGTAAGCAAACAAAATATAATGAAAGAACAAAAGAAGCTTTATAGACGGGGCACGGGTACCGTTTTAAGGAATTTTCTCGAAGCAAAATCCAAACGACAAAAGTATCAAAAAAAAACTATCGAATACAAAATATTTCACCAATTATACTTAGCTTTACAGAACTGCCAATCTCCTCTAAATTCCTCGTTTTCAACTCTAGAAGTCTCGCCAAGTTTTTCTTAGCAAGTTTTCCTGTTTTTTTTCTTTTCTTCAACTACTTTTTTCTCCTGTCTAAACTTTTCAGTAAGAAAATAAATTTTCACTCGCCAAAAATTTTCTTCCTAGAATTTCTTTTATTTTTTCTTTTTCGAAAACTTTCATTTTCGTTACCAAAAATTTTCTTTAAGCTCTTCTTTGTTCTCTAAACAAACTAGAAGTGTTCGTCCAAATTTCTTGCCTTCCTGGACGAACGCTTCTTTTTCCCAGCTCCCAGTGTTTTCGCCCAATCAGTGGCCACCGTTTTCGGTTGCATTCTCATCGGGATATTGTCTGCACTTTGGCGGGAGAGAGAGCTAATCATATTGAAAACCGGCGGTCCTGCTTACTCACACATCAATCTTTCATATTTCTGCTTCGTCATCTATTATTCGCCACCGCTGGTTTCACTCTCAGTAGCGGCGAATTAGATGAATGCATTCAGCCGGAAACTAATATTTCGAATACGATAAGAAAAGTTTTCGAAAACTAAAAAGAAACTCCAGATATTCACGTTAAGTTGTCCCCTCCAAAATAAAAATTTACTATGAAATTTTGAGTAAGAGTTAAGATATATTACAAAAAAAAAACACCTAAAGAAAAGATTGGCAGTATGTCCCTACTTCATGAAAATTTACTAAATCGTTGGGCTTTTGCGCAGATTTGGGGGATATTGGGGACCTGCGCTTAACGTTTCATCTTTTACAAACATGAATTAGATAATGTTAGGCGCTCGGTCATTCTCAATATGAGAAACTTCTTGCGTTCAGAAACCAAATGTCACCTGCGCTTTCGCCATTTCTATTTGTCTAAAACCGCCCGTCTGTTTTTGTTTCCTCGCGATACTGAGAGAGGGTGTACCGATGGCTGATGGACCATCACAAATAAGCCAAATAAGATTGGAAATTTTCGTAAGTTTCACCCCCCAAAACCCATTTTTTTACATTGTTGTATTTGTAGCTTTGAAACTCTATCCATGAATAGATGTGAAATCGAAAAGCAAAACAAAAACAAATTACTAGGGCTGTGTTGTCTATGTGTCTATAGGAAGAGGAACAGAAAAGATTCTTGTGTGCATTTTTATCAATGTGTCTATTGGAAGAGGAACAGAAATGTTACTTTTGTGCGTGTTTCAGCTTGTAGGCAAATGTCAAATGAAAGCAGAGGTTTCTGGTCTTTAAGTTATTAGTTTATGATGGACCATGGCTGCCCTGCTCTCTCCCAGCATATTGAGGGAAACACCTGTATAAAGTAATAAAAGGAAAAGTAAGGAATACGGATTGGGAAACCTTAAAGAACGATTTTTGCCGCGGACAATTTTCGTGACAACCTTAGTTACGTTAGTTAAGCGTTAAAAATGTGTTAAACTCGCTTAACTTACCAATACTGCCGCTGCGCTGGTTGAAAATATTACTTTCTATAACAATTGAGTACTATTTACACATTTGGTTTAGGTTTACAGGTCAAAAGTCCGTAATCGATGGGCCAAGAGTCATCCGGACCGGATGAGCTATCAGAGATCTCACCTGTGTACGAGTAGTTAGTCGTGGTGTCTGTGCTGGTCTCTTTCAATGAAAATATATAATAAACAAAAACAACATCCAGAAGAATTATTATTATATATTTTTAATAATTTCTAAGCATTCGGGAATTATTTAACGTTGCAATATAATGAAACAGCAAACTTGAATAACAATATGTTTTAAAAACATCTAACCTTTATTGAAAGAATCTGTATTATTGACAATACTTATATTTGATTTATTAATAAATCTGGTAAGTACCTATGGCAATTATTTCCAGACACAAGGCTAACACAAAAGTGATTCCTCAAGAGATGGAAAATTAAAACCTTCGTGAGAAACTAGTATTTATTTAAAAAGTATCGTCCTGTTAAAAGCAAAAACTTACATATGAAAGTTGATGTTAATCCACACACAGCACATAATACACCCTATACACATACCTAAATCTGCTATATGCGAATTGAGTTATAAAAAAAAATTACAACTTGCAAAATACTAAGTTTATTCGGAATAAATATATATCTAATGTATATGTGTTTGACTTCGTTTAAAATACTTTTGCTGCGCTCAAGGATAGAAAGGAAATTTTTACATTTCTATTTTTATCCTCTGGGATAAGGATATGTTTTCATTTTGTTACTTTTCCGCAAAAAAAATAATAATTCCATTCTTATGAACCACAGGGTTAATGCTGTACATATTGTGTTTATCTGGAAAATATTTTCTTGACTGAGTGGAATTATTTTATATGCAAATATGGTGTATTGATAAAATGATTTCAATAATGTTTGTGGTGGATGAATTTGTCATTATATATAATGTCAAATATATATATATTTTGAACATTTGATTAAATACAATTCTGTAATAAGTATCCAGCAAGTAATTAAATAAGCGAGGATAGATTGTTAATTTAAACTTTGGAGTACCGAACTCCTGCATCCCACCGGCTGCAAAATGTTAGTGAAAAAATGTTCGAAAAGTAGGAAAAGAATTGTCTTCTGTTGTGCCGTGTCGGGCGCTTAAATTTATTAAAGGACCCACACTATCCAAAAATATATTAATACTAAAAAAAAACAGTATATTTACCTCCTAGCCTATTATAAACAAGCAAAAAATCAATCATAATGCAAATGCACAATGAGCCCGCTATATACCATCCTTTAAGCTAATAACGAGAAAATTAAACAAGTACAACGAGCGGTAAACCTTAATTTTCCATGTCACTCGCAATTTTAAGCACGAGTACGATAACTTAGGCGCCGCAAAATAATAATTGTTTTTTTTAGAGGGGCTTAATCCAAGTATTTTATAATAAGGGTGGGTGGGGGTGTGTTGTTTGACTATCTCCCACCGTTTGGCCGGGAGGGACAATTTCATAAAAAAGTACTAAAAATGGAAAACTAAATATTTAAAAATAACGGTAGATAATACTTAAAAATAAGTGTTATACCTTTTTTTAAAGCCATTACCTTAGTCCATTAGCTTATTTTTAAATCAAATGGAATCTACTCGTAGCATAGTTTTTTTAAAAAAAAAAAGGGTTTGAAATTCAAATTTAGGAAGAAAAAGATAATAAAAATGTTTAAAGTGTAATTTTTCAAAACTGTAAAATTATATAATTTTTTTCCACAATCTTGTTGCTCTGATTAATTCTTAATCAAAAACTGAAAACTATATGATCATATGTGTTTTAGTTTTTGAGAAATTGAAAATTACTAAAACTACTTTTTTCATGAGATTTTTTTTTGTATTTACGGCGATCTCACTTTGAGTGGAGAGTACCTTAACTACTGTGCCGCAAAATAATAACTGTTTTTTGTAGAGGGGCTTACTACAATCATTTAATCCTAGGAATAAAATTTGTTATAATAATTTTATGTAATTAATAATATAAGCTTAAAAATATAATCTGGAAATAAATCGGTATGCGTTTTAAAAATATTGAATTTTCAAAAATTCGAAAATAATATTTTTCGAAAATTTTTGTATGCAATATTGCTGAGAAAATTTTTGATCATTTATGAGAAAGAAGAAAAACAAAAAAAAATGGTTGTATGGCAGGTGCCGTTAATAACAAAATATGTAAAAAAACAAAGTTTGACTAAAATGTAGACTATATACTCACAATCGACCATTTTTATTAAAATGGTTAGAGGCGTTTTCGAGAAATTAGGATGGTAGAAAAATTTGTATGGATAGTACCATTATTCTTGGGGCTAAAAAGACTATTCTAAAATAAATTTGAGACAATCAGCTAAAATACTTAAGTACCAAGTTTGAAGGAAATCACTTCAGTGATTGTAGACGATCTACAGACAGATATATATAGACGGGATTGCGTGACCCACTTTAGGCGTTTTCGAACACATAAATTATGCACTGAATTTGTTCCAAACAGAGCGAGCTCTGAACACTGGTATGTTTTTTAATCACTCTTGAACCACACAAATCAGAACACATTTTCAGTTTTATAATAAAAAGCAATATAATACAAAACCTAACCTTTATTGTAGACTGATTAACACCCAGATACAGAAAATCAGCTACCGATCAGCTTCTTTCGCCAACTTATGTATCTAATTATTTTTTTCTTCCTATTTTCCTTCTTGGCACACATGGCATTTGGTGCGTTAAGCAATTTATACTCACATGCTCAGTCAATTGTCTTCGAGCACGTCGAGTGCGATCTACACATGTTCAGAACGGGAAAATGAAACACACATTTGGAGCTCTGCATGCTCTGAGTTAAAAAGAAACACAAATAAATTTTTTGACAACTCAGACTCTGCTCTGAACTAAAAAAACAAGTTTTTTTTGGTGTTCTCTATCATCGTAATAAAAAGTTTGATTAAAATCTCGAGTTCGATTTTTTTCCAAATGCAAGACTTGGCCTATAGTACCTACATTATATATTCAGTTTTTGTGTGATTACATACTTGCTTTTAAAGCACTTTTTCGTAAAATTTAACGACTTTGAATGCATAACAACAACTTGAGTGTGCTACCATCAAGTATTTTCTCAATCATTTTTGGCTGGAATTATAGCTATTTCACGACTTGCCAAGGTCGATCATCAGATTCCTTCGCTGGTGGTGCTGGTCTACTCTTTCATTTTACTTGAAAAACTTCTTGTACCTTCATCTTAGTAGCCAACGCACTTCGCATCACCTACGGACATCAATGAGAAGGCATGAGCGAACCTTGCAACAAACTTCTATCTATAAGCAACAACACCGCCACTCATAGTATACTCGATCATATAGCAACCACAGCAACTGCGAACTCTCCGAAGAGACCATCCCAAGACTTGTATTTTCGGACATTAGTTGGAAAGTATAGTGGGATACAAGTCCCCGCAGTACCGAATTACGGTATTACTGGAGTCTTTTCATCCACCTAAGTGAAGAATGCTCTACCAGGTTTTCTTTGTCGAATGGCTACCCAGGAACGATAATCCTGTCCTTTTTTATGTTTTGTTGCTCAACTTAGGGACAAGGAAACCCTATGTAGAAATTATTCCTCACCATCGGGATAATAGATCATCGTTTTTCTACCAAGAACAAGGCCATATAAACCATGCCACATGGCTAGTATCTCACAACTATCCATATTAAACTTTTGTTCTTAAAAGGAACAGAAGTGCTTCCCCAAGTTAAGCTTGGTTCACACCTGCACTAAACTAAACAAACCATACATCGGGATAAATCCCAAAAGATGGCAAACGAGATCTTATGAACCAAAGCTCATTCAAAAATTGCATGTATTAAGAAAATTAATATATATGACCCTTGCTTGCGCAAGAAGATGATGACACAAGTGCCATTCAACTATCAATTTTCAAAACCTGCTTTCTCTGGTTATGTAGTTTTGGCTACACACTCTCCACTGTGATTACAGAACCACGTACAAAACTACCGCAGCAGCTGCCATAATTATGAACTACCATTGATAGCCAAAACTACGATTTATTATGATCCACTATGTTGACCGGACGACATCAACTAGCTTCACCAGCAATCTCTTACGGTGATGTTGATTTCGGTCTTACAGTACATCCTCCCTAAGGGGTTCACTTACCTACTTACAACACCACTCTCCTTATGCTTGATGCTCAGTGTCACAATGCATACCTACCTTTATCCGATCAGCTCACACGCACTTCCTGGCGTTTTACCCCACCCTACAGAAGCTGATATTTCTCCCACAACTTGGTAAATAGGGGCTTCGCCGCCAGTTCCTTAGTACATTCCGCTTACCATTAACCAGATAGATTAGCCGCCCAGTGCAGAATAGCCTCATTAAAGAGAGCTAAACAGTCCTAAACGTTGCCCGTTTTTCACCATGAGGAGGAACTATCTTGGCTCATCCCGAAGGCACAGGAAGAAGGGCTCTATTTCAAAGCAACTTCCCGTATATTCCCTTGAAGTTAATCGATCCGATTTCTCGAAATACACAATTTTGAAACACAAAAAAAAATAAAACAAAATTAAAAGTTTTTTAATGTTATTTCAATGCATTTCGTCTCTGCTTCGACTCATCATCAGCAATCCATAAAGTAGCCAAGTCAAAATAGAATTTATATTGAAAGTCAAATGTGTCATATACCATCCCTTCTTAGAAATCTCCGACGAATTGTTGGCACATAAATCGAGTTCGGAGAAAACAGATAAAACGCCAATGAAAAACAACAAAACTTGTGTGGTTGGCAAAAACGCTAATCGTTTCAACGTAATTGCTATAAGCTACAAAACCTGCATACGAAAATTTAATTTGAAATAAGTAATGGTATAACGTAAAACCTTAAAATCCTGAATCTGATTTTAGCTTTCTGCCAATCGTTTTTTATGTTTGTTTGTATACCTGTAATCTACATAGTATCTTAACTGTTAGAGTGCACCTAATGTTGTCTAGTTTTAGTTTGCAGAATTGCATTACTTCTAGTATATAGCATCGATTGTGCAGGATGCATGCATTTGTCTCATATGCCTCCGTTAATCGTGCAATGTTATGTGATTTGCGCTCGATTTAACTCTTGGCAAATTTTCAAAATAATAATTATCTCGCGCCTGGGCTAATTTGATGCCAAAAACCAGGTCGTCATTGTGAAAGTAGAGACAGATCTAAATTTTTGAAAGGACGATATGTTACTAAAAAGCACTTGCTTTCCACCGACACACACACACAAACAACAAAACAAAACAACCCCCATCCCGCCTCCCACTTACATTACTCAATCAAAATAACCGTATGGTCGTGTATTTAGGGTTGGCTGTTTGCAGGACATTATAATACGGATCGTGAATCGTTTCAATTACTCATGTGGCATGGAGCCGAATACAGCGTTGGCTTCGGTTTCAACTTCAGCTCAAACTGCACGGAACAACAAATTTATATTAATTTCATTGTTTAGGCGAACGCGGATGGGCTCGATTCCGGTCCCGGTACAAGGTTCTGGGGCCGGAATGCAATGTTTGGTCTGCCGAAGCATGGAAATGTGTCGATTGTAATTATTATCGGTTTGTTGGCGGACGGAAATCGTTGTTGGTATTATTTTTTTATACGTTCGCCACTTGGCTCCATTTCATGGCGGAAGTTTTGTTTCATTGCTGAATTTCGATATTAATACCTTCATAATATTAGTTATGGTATTGGAATTGGAATTTGTGTTGTAGTAGTGTGGTGGTGAGTTTTGCAGAACTTAAAGTTAACAGAATGCCCTGCACTCATATTAATTAATGTAGAAACTACTGTATTCGAATTCTAACTAAAAATGTTGGTATACCTGGTAACCTGTTCGCAGTAGACAGCAGAAATATAGGTTTAATGTGATTGTGTGTAATATTTTCAAATTCTAGGAATTTCAGAAGCTATTAATTCAAAGAATTTTTCATTTTGAAAGTTTAAAATGGTAAACAGAAAAAAGTTGAAAAAAAGGTTAGTTTGGATGAAACAATTTAATTTAATTAATTAAATGAAGTAACTTTTTTCGAAATATAAAACCTTACGGGAAAATGTAGATAAGTGCCGATTTCTCTTCTCTGAAACTGACCATGGATTCATTTAGAAATTTAAGTTAGATACGAAATATTCTTTGTAAAAAATCCTCAAAATAAAATAGGTTCAGTCCTTGCATTCTTTAATTTGAATTCATAGTTTCAAGCCAATGGATAAAGATGTTTGTGTTTCTGACAGAAGAGAGCACTCATGCCAGAGAGAAAAAATATTTCCCGTCCTTGCCAGTTTCAGTCCGAGAAATTTCTTCTAGCTATTTTCGGTTGGACTGAAAAAAACAACAAGATAAAAACACGAAATACTATTAAGTAAGAGTTACCAGGTGCTGTGATAATTATATTTGTTTGGTGTAAATATTTTTATTATTTTTTTTTGATAATCAAAACACATAATGCTAATAAACTACAGATATATGTAGGGCTTTCCGAAATAATTTCTGAAGAATGAAATCTATTATATATAATTCTCGTGTTACGTTGATGTGTTGGATGAACTCCGATACTATCTAACCGATTTTCATGTTTTTTTTCGAAATATTTATTTTGCTGGCCTGCCTAAGATAGGACAGTTTATAATGCTTAATACTCAAATATAACGGTACTTGTCATACAATTTCTTCTACTATCTTGATTACTTCGAAAACGGATCTAAGGATTTTGATAAAAAAAAATTGTGTGCACTATTTTAGATAGGTATAGTCTACATTTTGGTCAAACAATTTTTTTTTTAATATTTTGTAATTAATCCCATACAAGAAATTTTTGATTTTCGACCTTATCATAAACGGCTAGACGGACTTCGAACAAAACATTTACATAGGAGGTCCTTCGAATTCTAAATAATACTGCAGACCAAAATTTTCGAAAAATATTTTTTTTTGAAATTCAGTATTTCGAAAACGTGTCAATGTTTTTTTTTTTTGAAACTTCGTTTTGAAGTTTGTATTATTATAAAAATTACTTTATAAATGTATTATTTTACTAGCAGATACCCGTGCGATGCTACGGACCAAAGGGAATCTAATGAAATCATCTATCCACCTACAAAATTTCATTAAAACCGTTCTGTCGTTGAATGTAGGCACAAACGACGAACATGCTCGCCCAGAATGCTCGCGCTCGCTGTGCTCTTCTTGTAAATGGGCTGGTTCGTGAGCCGCTTGCTGTTGGCGAAAAATTTAGATTTTGTCGTGTTCGTTGGCTTCGATGTTCGTCGTAGACAAATCGAAGATTTTATATGGGATTCAAAATGTGAGAACTACAACAATAAAGTTGGAAAAAATAAATCATGGCTTATCTTCCAGGTGCTTATCAAATTTAATTAAAATCCATTTAATGCGGAACAAATACCCATAAGAACATATTTTGTTCATATTTAAGCCTCCCCCATAGGAACCGTTCTGTTCCATTTTTCGGGATAAAAATTACCTATGTGATAATCGAGTGTGTATTTGTAAATGTGTGTGTGTGTGTGCATGTATGTCTGCATGCACGTATGTGTGTGTGCTTTTTGGCTTCTTATGAACGAAAGCTATGTTGGCTATTTCTAGAATGAGCAGATAGGTACATACTCGTATGTTATTATGATCCCTATAGAAAATTAAAACTAATCTATCCCACGAGAACTATGCATTTACCGGGATAAAAAGAATTCTGTTTGCTATTCCAGACAATAATCTATCTCTCTATCTGAAATTCAGTTTTCATACAACGAAACAATTATTGGTACATTTAGTGGAAATTCATGTACAGATTTCGTACCGAATAATTCACAGAAGAAAAATTAATGATTGGCTACACTGATCAGCAGCGAGGTGGTTGAATATGTTATTTCCAGTAAATCCAAGATGAGTACAACAATGAAATAACTACTAAAATTTCAATTTGAATTTATGTACTCTTAATTGCTCCAAAAAAGTCATATTTTTGGTGATTTTGGACCGAATTTCATGAAACTTTGGAAATTGCGATTTGAGCGTTAAAAAGTTGATTTCGGACCTAAATTTATTCTTTTTAATTTTGTATTGCCATGTGATTCTTTGATGAGTTTTAAGTAAATTGAAACTATTATTGATGACAATGAGATCGTCAATTTTCCGACTGAATTTTTAAATTGTCTGCATCTGTCAGGAATGTGCCAGACGAGCTCTGTCTGAAAATCGGTTCACCGCTGACAATTTATGGCTTGGACTTGGAGAATCCGTGTTTCTCCCATGGTCAGCTGTATGTTGCATGCGCACGCGTTTGAAAACCATCAAATTTATTTGTTTTAACAAAAGACATATTATCTAGTAATATTGTTCATCTTTAGTTCTTATAATTATTGGAAAGAACAGATTGCTACTACTTAGAATCTTTGCCAATCACTTCCTTAAAAATTCCAATTTTAATATTTAATAATTGAATGCAATGAAATAAATCCGCAGCAACGCGTGGCCGGGTTTGCTAGTTAAATATATATGATATTATGTTTATATTTTGGTACAGTGGCTTTTGGCTATAAAATAAATTTGCAATTCACAATTTAATTTACTTATATTTTATACAAAATCATTGTTATTAATTTATTTTATATTGAATGTGCATGTTCGTTTATTTGGCTAATATTTATTTGCCTAAATTTTTTTAAATTAAGATTAATATTTAGCATTGCACTGCTGTAACTCTAAGTAATGTTCTTTAAAAAGTAGTACGAAAACATTACGATGCTCAAAGCGCTTTTGACATTTTCACAATTTTATGTCTCTCTGAAAGCATTCATCCCCACTCTGTACTATTTGATAGTTCGCAATAATTTAGTCCGAAAAATCTGAGTTATGTTGCTGTTTTCGATGCTGCCTTTGTCTCTCTTTTTTTGCTTGCGAAATAATAAGCATAATAATGTAGGTGCAAAATTTCATGTTTTATATTGGACAAAAAATCTCATATTTTTGTTTTGGCCAGTGAAATTAAATGAATTTTTTTTCAAAATCGACATTAATAAATTTAAAAGGCTGTTTTTTGTATTTTTTTTTTGTCAAAAAGTAGTTAATTTTAATACCTATACGTGGCAGAACCATTTTTTTCCGTTTTCGATTTTCTGGAAAGCGATTCATTTGATTTTTTTTATGGAAAAGCTCTTAAAAAGCTTAATTAGTAGATATTCTACGCTAAGATTTTTCTAAAAAACTTCTTATTTTTAATTATAAACAACCAAACAAAAACTTTTTTTCTTCATAACTCCATATATATTTCGAAAACGATTTAATTGATTATTAATTAATTACTCTAGTAGTTTTGCGACACTCTCTTGACTATTGGAACATAGCGTGGCAATGGCGCAGTGGATAAAGTGCTTGATTGCTAACTTAGGCGTGTGGGTTCGATCCCCACGATAGGCGCATTCTTTTCTATACCTCCAATTTTAATTGGATGCCGTCTATGGGTTAAAATGAGACAGTCAGTAACTGGTTCTCAAATCCACTGTGCCAAACTAGTGCCGTGCAATTCAGGTTGCATTTAAAAGACCTTAGGTCTTACAGGCATATAGTTAAAATTACAAACAAAATTTAACCATTTTTCTAAAACAAAAAAAAACAAAGCACTACCTAGCAAGAACACATTTTTTAATTGCGATATAGGTACTATAGCCTATATGACAAGTTTTGCATTTGGAAAAAAAATCGAACTCGGAATTTTAATCAAAGTTGACATTACGATGATAGAGAACACCAAAAAAGTGGGTCCGGCAATTCCGTCTGTCGTGTGTCTGTCTGTCTGTAGAACGATCTACAGCATAAGCGGCTGAACCGATTTTGTTCAAACTTGGTGCTTAGGCGTCTTACCTGATTGTCCAAAACATATTTTTGAATCGTTGTTTTAGCCGAAAAATAACGGTACTTGCCATACAAATTTTTCCATCATATTAATTATCTCGAAAACGGCTCTGACGATTTTGATAAAAATTCGTGTGAGTATGGTCTACATTTTGGAGGAAAAAAAATTTAAAATATTTTTTTATAAACGGCTTAAGCGATTTCGATCAAAATTCTTATACAGGATCTGCTTCAAATTACTGCATTTAAAAATTTTCGAAAATAGTTTTATATAGATTTTTGAAAACTCAAAAATTCAATATTTCGAAAACGGTTAGACGATTTTTTCTTAACTTTTGTTCTTGAGTTTATATTATTAAATATTTAAATTGTTCGTTCCATTTTTTTAGAAAAAATTTAAGAATTTTATATATAAAAAAATTGTGAATAGTAAAAAACGTCTTTAAAAATGCATTTAGCCGTTTCTATGAAGAATATTTAGCATATAATGTAATCGAACACAGGAGCAAGAACGTGCGATCCAGTCGTGCATTTAATTTTTTCTTAAAAACTGCTCCAAAAATTTTGGTAAGATAATGTGTGGATCTCTAAAGTGCAGTCCACTGTTAAGTAAGAAACTATTTTATTTTGCTTAACTATTAACGGTGCTTCACATATAACAAATTTTAATATTATTTGTATGCGAATGCTTTGTTAATGAAAAAAAAATTAATTAAAATTTTATATGTACGAGTATCTATATTAATAATTTTAGTTTAAGTTGCCAATCCTTTTTTTTTTCTAAAAATATTTTAGGGAAAACTTTTTTAAATTGAAAAATATTTTAATTTAAAACGTCCAACGATTTTCAATTTTTTTTCACACATATATAAATATTTGTAAAACAGTTTTATTGGTATCTATTTTTCGTCAAATTATGTTATTTATTATGTGCTTTATCCATTTATTTCCACATTGGTACCAAATTATGGTTCACTTCCTCACTGGAATAACTAGAAATCAAAATCATATTGCTATCGTAACTTGCACCTATCATATGAAGTAATGAGTATACCTACGTCATATATCTACCTCCAAATCTCAGCATATTACATATATTATACAATCATGTAAAAGCTTCATAATTGACAAAATAATATTGAAATACATAATCTACGTTAAAATTGCATATACCTACCTTGAATCGTCGAAAACTTATTATTTAGTATAATAACCAAGGTAAGCACTAACATGGGCTTTATATATACACAATGGTAACATCACTACCAATCTACTGACAGGACAGCGTAAATATTTAGTAAGCTACAAGAACGCGAAATATGTCAGCTACAAGAGCAAGTTCGTTTAACCCAGGCGGGCGTGCATTGAAACTTTTTTTTAAATAAGTCGTCAATTTTTTTGAGATGAACTGAAATACAGAGGTAGTAAAATAGGCACTTACCTAAATTAATTGTTCAAACCCTTAAACTTATTCTATAGATATTCGATCTATTTTTCGTAATCTAGATACCCTCAGAATTTAATATACCATTAGAATTCATACATAATACCATTTCGATTAAAGCGAAGATTTCTTGAAACAAACAAAAAAATATCAAAAATATCACTCTCGAGCATCTTTGTGTCGTTAATTAATTTTCATTTTAAATTCTTTGATTGATAAGCGTCTTTAAATAAACAACACAAAAATTCAAACGAACAACCATGAATCAAGTCTCATGAATGATTCCAAAAATGTACTTTGTTATAAATAAATACCTCAATGCCTATGGCACTGCTTTATCCGAAACTTTAGTCTGATTAAGAGAATAAAAAAAAAAGAAAAGAAGGAATCTAGATATACGTGTTTTGAATAAATGATATAGGTAGGTACCTAACCAAACCATTGCGCTTCACTTGATAAATGTTTTCTTGAACATCCAAAACCAGCCAAAGTGTTTTCTCTCCATGGTTAGGTTATATAATATATTTATTTATTTCGTCTATATTATATATGTATATATGTATATTCATTTTATACAACAGCATCTCGATTTTTTTTTTTTTATTTTAGAAATAAGGATTTGCCCCCAAATCAACAGCATTCCGGAGATTCAATTCAACTGAATTTCCACCTAAATACACATTCACTTTTAACCCATACAGATGGCAAGGCTTGTCGGTGCCTTGGTTTCAGACAATCAACTTGTCTTAAAGATATTTTCTTTCCAATTTTAGTTTTTCTGTTCTGCTTTTGTTGCTTTTGCAATTTAATCCTTTTTTAAATGGAAAAAGAAAGTGACTTGAAAACATATACAGAAAAACTCAAGATATTTTATGAATTTTAACAGTAGAGTTTCCTACTTTTTTTTATGTTTTACAATGCGAGTATACATACAAAAATAGTAATATTTAGTAAAAAGGTACGAGTATTAAACAAAAAGTGCGATCTTAGCAGGTATCAAATATCGAGCCAGAGTCTAACCCGACTAGCTTAATAATATTTTACTTGCGATTGTAGGTACTATAAGGCAAGTTAAGTATTCTTTAAAAAAAATGTTTTCTAACAATCAAACATGACATTACGATCATAGAGAACACCAAAAAAGTGGGTCCCGCAATTCCGTCTGTCTGTCTGTCTGTAGAACGATCTACAGCCTAAACGGCTAAGCCGATTTGGTTCAAACTTGGTGCTTAGGCATTTTAGGTGATTTTCCAAAATATATTTTAGAATCTTTGTTTTAGTCCGAAAAATAACAGAACTTGCCATACAAATTTTTCTACCATCTTAATTGTCTCGAAAACGGCTTTAACGATTGGCGTGTGTACTACTTTGGGTATGGTATACATTTTGGCTAAAAAAAAATTTAAAAATATTTTTTTATTGACGGTACCTTGCCATACAACCATTTTATTGATTAAAGTTGTTATTTATTTACGCGACCTTTAATTCAATGATTTTGTTAATAGTTTATGCGGCTATAGGTCAATAAAAGATTGTTTTTTTATAGCAACCTTTCGAACGTGTTTACGTTCTTCATCAAGCCTTTTATTACAAAACATATGTAGGTACTTACTTCATCAAGCCTTTTATTATAAAACATATGTAGGTATTTACAATTACATTATATGTAGGTATCACAACATCAAATAATTTGTCAAACTTCTTTTCAAATTTTTC
This sequence comes from Philhelius pedissequus, assembly GCA_910595825.1. NCBI lineage: Eukaryota > Metazoa > Arthropoda > Insecta > Diptera > Syrphidae > Philhelius > Philhelius pedissequus. The sequence goes on from OU343162.1 coordinate 47,497,858, forward strand.
AAACAAAAAAAAGAACGAGAAATGATATCGTCACCACCCTCTTTGTGTCTTGTGTGCGATGAGGGTGGTGACGATATCATTTTTCGTTCTTCTTTTTTGTTTGAAAAATTTGAAAAGAAATTTGACAAATTATTTGATGTTGTGATACCTACATATAATATAATTGTAAATACCTACATATGTTTTATAATAAAAGGCTTGATGAAGAACGTAAACACGTTCGAAACGTTGCTATAAAAAAAACAACTTTTATTTACCTATAGCCGCATAAACTATTAACAAAATCATTTTATTGATGTACGACTTTCTCATAAATGGCTCAACGGATTTCGATAAAAAGTTTTATAAAGGAGCTCCTTCAAATTCTAAATAGTACTGCCTTTCAAAATTTTCGAAAAATAGTTTTTTTTGGATTTTTGAAAAAAAAAATATTTTTTTTTTGAAAATTCAATATTTCGAAAACGGGTGGACAATTTTTTCTGAAATTTTGTTTTTGAATTTATATTATTACACATTTAAAATGTTCATACCAATTTTTTTTTAGAAAAAATTTAAGAATTTTTATATATACAAAATTAAGTGAAAAACGACTTTAAAATACATTTAGCCGTTTCTATTAAGAATCTTTCACATATAATGTGAACGAACATAGGAGCAAGTACGTGCGATCCAGTCGTGCATTTTATTTAATGTGACTAAAACATGTAGCTGCCACTCTTCAACCAAAAAATCTCGAAAACGACTCAGTTTTTTTTTTCAAAAACTTAATATAAAGGAAAAAGTGTTTCAAAGCTTTCGTTTTTCTTTGCAATTCCTGTGTGATGGTTTTTCCAAAGTTTTTCCAATAGGGACGATATCTTATCTTCTTCGCAAAGGATATTTTCCATCGTAATTTTACATACAAAGTACGAAATTTTTTTAGAATATACCGCCAGTTGTATAATTGATACGGAGATGTTATAGTAATTCTATAGATATGGAACGGAAGAGCTAACTAAGTAATTGACAGAAGTATTCAACCAAATTCTGGAAACTGGGGATATTCCTCAACAGTTCAAAGATGCCCTGATATTTCCAGTCCACAAAAAAGGCAACATAGAGGATCCGGCAAATTATAGAGGCATCTCGTTTTTGAACTCATCTTATAAAATTTTTACCACGATACTACTAAAAAGATTGAACACTTGGATAGATTCAAATAATTTACTAAGTGAGTTTCAAGCGGGGTTCAGAACAGGGTACTCTACAATATACCATATTTTTGTGCTCAATAGCATCGTCGACTGGTTTATTTCGAGAAGTAAAAAACTTTACACATTTTTTGTCGATTTGAAAGGAGCCTTCGACACCGTGGACAGAAACGCATTGATGTACAAGTTATATGGATTAGGAATGTCGTTTAAGCTTGGCCGAGTTCTGCGAAACTTGTACATGGATAACAGAGTAGCGGTTTGGAATGGCAAAACTATATCTGATTGGTTTTCCACGGAATCAGGGGTAAGACAAGGTTGTGCGCTAAGTCCAAGTTTGTTCGCGCTATTCATCGATGATCTAACTGAAGCACTACCAGGGGGCGTGGAGTACACTGGAGTCATCATTAAAGCTCTTCTTTTTGCAGATGATATTGTACTGTTTGCTAGCTCACCAGAATCCCTCCAGCTAATGATAAATAGACTGGCCGAATATTGTATGCGATGGAGCTTGTTGATCAACCTTAACAAGTCGAAGGTTATGATATTTAAAAAAGGTGGAGGCAGGTCCAGGTCTAACGAACATTGGTGTTTGAATGATGAACAAATTGAAGTTGTGAAAGATTACAAATACTTGGGTGTCTATTTCACCAATAACCTTAACATGGAAAGGCATCTCACCGATAAGCTTGCGAAAGCTAAGACAGCTATTAATGTAACATGGCGGGAGTGTGTTAATAACAAGGCTATTGCACATAGCAACAAATATAAAGTGTTCGAAGCAGTTGCACAATCAATTCTTTTCTATGCAGCGCAAGTGTGGGGTGGTAAAAAATATGAACCAGTAGAAAAACTCCTCAGATATTATATAAAACGAATATTTCGTTTGCCACCTAGCACTCCGAATTATATGATTTTTCTGGAAACGGGTTTATCTCCACTATTTATCAAAACATTAAAACTACAAGTCGACTACATTAACAAAGTTCTTAAGATGCCAAATAATCGGCTTCCAAAAAAAGCGGCTCTTCATGCTATACACTCCAAGTCAGAATGGTTTAAAAACTGGATTGAACTTTCACAAGATGCAGGTCTGGAAATAAATTCTAGTGAATGGAGGTCTTGGAAGCCTACGTTGTATACGATGATTATTCGTCTAGATGAAATCTATAGAGACAGATACAAGGAAGAGGCATCAAATTCATTACACCGAATGATCTACAGTAAATTGAGCTATAACATTAATGAACGTAACTATTTCCGAGATGACTACACCATCGATCAAATTTCAAGCATGTTCCGGCTAAGAGGTGAACTTCTTAATTTGAATTTTATACGGCATCGCGAAGAACTACAAATACTTTGCAATATGTGCAATATGGCGGAGCGTGAGGATATATTACATTTTGTTGGAAGGTGCCCGATATTAAGGGAAACAAGAAGATACTTTTTGGGTAGTGACTTTTTTACGGATGACGAAACCTTAAATCTTCTTAATGAAATGAACGTATCTAAATTATACAAATATTGTAAAACGGCAATTAATTATAGAAACAGAATTATAAATGAATGTCTTTAAATGAATACTGTAACTTATTGAATATTAAAAATATAAAGTAATTATTTAAATTCATTGTCAATCAGGCAGACGGCAAAGCCATGCATTTAATTGATTATAACTATGATATTTTTGTAAAAAATTGCGAAATGTAAATAAAAATCAATCTTAATCTTAATCTAAATCTTAGTAACTGCCAAAGACATATGAAGTATGAATAAATTTAACCTTTCACAGAACGGATGCAACCTCTGGAAGAATATCCGTAAAGTTTTTTATTAGGAAGGAAGGAAATTTCGACGCTGCTTTATAGTAAGGATCTAAACAGTATATTCATATTTTATATCCCAAGCAATCCATTCTTCACTATGCACTTCTCGAACCCATTAAAAGTAGGTAAAAATGAGAACAAAATTACCTCTTTAATTCTACTCAAATGATCTGAGGGCTTCGATACCATTGATCACAATATGATGTGCAGGTAATTTTGTTGTCTAATACTTTCTCTTCTGGTGCATTGAATCTTAAGTTGTCCTATCCCACTCTGTGAGAAGTCATACGGTGGTTACTGGAAATCGGGTAGCCGAATTGCTTCCACTGTCATATCGTGTTCCACAAGGTTCGATTTTGGCACCACTACTATTTGGGGGCATTATGTAAAGAACATGCAACAGTTAGCAAAACACTCTAAGACACAACTGTTTTTATGTTATTTTTCCTCTTAATTTGGTTAACTCGAAAACGGCATTTGCTTGCATTTAAACATTTTTTTCTTATTATGTAAGATTGATTTAAGTAGATTGATAAGTAAGTAGATTGCATGAAAGATTTAGAATGTTCATTCATATGGGCTTTTTTGAAAGTTTAATGTCAATTTTGACAGGACTAGAAAATAATTTAAAAAAACTCAATATTCGTCGACTAAAGGGACTACTTATGTGCACAGGAGCAGACAACCAGGGGAAACAGACATTAACTTACAGAGCACAATTGTAAAGTTAAATGAAGAGACAAAAATATATATGGCATGAATTTCTTAGTTGTATGTATAGTATGTATGATAGAGAGTGAGATAAGTGTTATAGCATAAGTTATTTCAGATATTTACTTATGAAGATCTAAAAAAAATTCACTAAAACCGCACTGAATGACCAACTAACTCACTGACATATCATTATTCGGAGCGCTTCTTTTATATCATAACGGGTGATTTTTTTGAGGTTAGGATTTTCATGCATTAGTATTTGACAGATCACGCAGGATTTCAGACATGGTGTCAAAGAGAAAGATGCTCAGTATGCTTTGACATTTCATCATGAATAGACTTACTAACGAGCAACGCTTGCAAATCATTGAATTTTATTACCAAAATCAGTGTTCGGTTCGAAATGTGTTTCCGCTTTTTTATCGACAAATTTTGTTCAGCGATGAGGCTCATTTCTGGTTGAATGGCTACGTAAATAAGCAAAATTGCCGCATTTGGAGTGAAGAGCAACCAGAAACCGTTCAAGAACTGCCCATGCATCCCGAAAAATGCACTGTTTGGTGTGGTTTGTACGCTGGTGGAATCATTGGACCGTATTTTTTCAAAGATGCTGTTGGACGCAACGTTACGGTGAATGGCGATCGCTATCGTTCAATGCTAACAAACTTTTTGTTGCCAAAAATGGAAGAACTGAACTTGGTTGACATGTGGTTTCAACAAGATGGCGCTACATGCCACACAGCTCGCGATTCTATGGCCATTTTGAGGGAAAACTTCGGAGAACAATTCATCTCAAGGAATGGACCGGTAAGTTGGCCACCAAGATCATGCGATTTGACGCCTTTAGACTATTTTTTGTGGGGCTACGTCAAGTCTAAAGTCTACACAAATAAGCCAGCAACTATTCCAGCTTTGGAAGACAACATTTCCGAAGAAATTCGGGCTATTCCGGCCGAAATGCTCGAAAAAGTTACCCAAAATTGGACTTTCCGAATGGACCACCTAAGACGCAGCCGCGGTCAACATTTAAATGAAATTATCTTCAAAAAGTAAATGTCATGGACCAATCTAACGTTTCAAATAAAGAATCGATGAGATTTTGCAAATTTTATGCGTTTTTTTTTTTAAAAAAGTTCTCAAGCTCTTAAAAAATCACCCATTATAATCTGTTAATTGCAAACAAAGATAAAGGATGTGGTACCTACATAAAAATAAAAACAAATCGAAAATTCTAAAAGCCGTGGTATCTGTCCGCCTTAAAGCCTCCTTAATTAAACAAAAATATTTTTAATGTGTAAATCCCTTCGGTGAAAAAAAACGCTATTTTTATTTAATCCTTCTCAACCAATCTCATCTTTGGTTAAGTATTATCTACAATATTTTTTCATATAATCTCAATACATCAATGCAGTTCGATTCATAGCATTGTACGGAACTTGATGGAATGACAGAGGATGCAAAAGTAAAAATTTAAATAAAGTTGGAAAAATAAACAATTGGTCGCATAGGGTTAAGTATTATACTTTCAAAATACACATACCTACACATTTGTTACTTCGTTCGTATGACGAATATAATTAACCTCTTACACGTACTGGCTTCCATTCAGCATTAAATATTTCTCATTTAAAGTATTTCCACTTAGTTCGCTTAATAAAAAAAAAATCATTGACTGCTTTAATTTTTATTTTTAATTGCGTTAATTTTCCAAGTATAACACTTGAGTTAAAACACCGAGAAAAACTTAAGGACAATATTCGTTTTTTTATCTCTTATATGGCATAATGCGCACAGGACAATCTCCCCATAAACCCCATATAGCAATTGAATTTTACATATCTCATGATGTCATAATGTATCTATAATTTAAAATATAATAATTTGTCAGGCTTATACTCCATAAGTAATTACTAAATGTTTCAATTTAATATCAACTGTACAAATGTCATCTTCGTGTTGTCTGACTGGACACAAATGTACATACTCGTACATACTGTACCCACGGGATATCACAATTATTATTATTTAAATTACAGCTGCTGGTTAAAAAGATAGCTTGACTTCTTACCAGTTTTTTTTTAATCCTCCACAAGGACGTTTGGAATAAATTACTGGATTTAGAGGAGACTTATCGGACCTTCGCCAATTTGTGAAGTTTGAAAGTCTTATATAGAAACAATCTTTAGGAATGACAAAATAATATTTAATAAGTCATCCTTTTTCTCTAAATAATGAAATGCGAAATAGCTAATAGTGCAAATTATGGAATTCGCAATTTCACTGTGCTGCGCATTATTCGCCCTATACTTATCTGTTGTAGAAGGAAAAGAAAACACTGCATTGCGATTCGAAGCGAATTCAGTGCTGTGAACAAACTGTACAAATTATATAATGGGTGATTTTTTTGCTACTTGGTTTTTGACTTTTATATTTTTGACAGATCGCACATGACAAATTCCACGAACATTTGACATTTCGATTCAGTATTGTTTGCCATTTCATCATGAATAGACTTACGCCTGAACAACGTTTGCAAATTATTGAAATTTATTATCAAAATTCGTCCTCTGTGAAAAATGTGTTTCGCAAGCTACGTCCGTTTTATGGTCGTCATAATCGTCTTCAGCGACGAGGCTCATTTTTGGCTAAATGGATACGTGAATAAGCAGAATTGCCGTATTTGGAGTGAAGAGCAGCCAGAGGCAATTCAGCAGCTACCAATGCATCCTGAAAAATGCACTGTTTGGTGCGGTTTATGGGCAGGCGGCATCATTGGGCCGTACTTCTTCAAGGACGATGAAGGCGCAGGGTTACGGTCAATGGAGAAAGGTACCGTTCGATGATAACAGATTTTTTTTTGCCGAAAATGCAAGAATTGAACTCGGTCGACATGTGGTTCCAACAGGACGGTGCCACATGCCACACTGCACGCGAAACCATGCATCAATTGCGAGGCGAATTTGGTGAGCAGTTGATCTCACGTTTTGGCGCAGTCAATTGGCCACCAAGATCATGTGATTTGACCCCGTTAGACTATTTTTTGTGGAGCTATGTTAAGTCTATTGTCTATGGGGACAAGCCAAACACGATTGCTGCCTTGGAAGCCAACATTGAACGCGTCATTGGTGAGATTCCGGCCGAAATGTGTGAAAAAGTTTGCCAAAATTGGACCTTCAGAATGGACCACCTGAAGCGTAGCCGCGGGCAACATTTAAGTGAAATTATTTTTAAAAAGTAAATGGCAGAAATCGATTTATCGATCCACATAAAAATTTCATTCACTTTTTACAAGTTTCTGTGTTTTTTTGAATTTTCAAAAACCAAGCTCTTAAAAAATCACCGTTTACATATACGAAAAATAATAAGGCAAGAAATACTTTACGAAACAATTCAGTGCGATTTAAAAATTCCCATTTAAAATATACGAAAGATGACTTAGCAAAACAATGATATATCAACATAAAAACCTGCCAAATAAAAATTGTCAAGAAATACAATGCGAAATAGTTCTTAAATTGCATGAAAATAAAATGCTAAAAAATTTTTGCGAAATAAAATAAAATGTTCGATCACTTTCTAAGAAAACGATTCTTAGTAGAAACTATATTAAATACTATTTATTTTGTTTAATTTTGTATAAAATTTAAAAAAAAATTAAAAATTAAAAAAATAATCATCCAAAATCGTTTGAATAAAAAATCCCTAAAATCCCGCCGAGAGACCGTCGAAAATAAAAAAAACGTTATTTTGCAGGTGCCGTTAATAAGATCTCATGTAAAATTTTGTTTGGACAAAAGGTAGATGGTACCCCAAAAAAAGTGCACACAATTTTATTTGATCAAAATCGTTAGAGCTGTTTGCGAGATAATTAAGATGTGCCTGTTTGGCAATAAAATGTACCGTTCCTGGGGCCTATAACACAATACTAGTGAAACTAGTGAAATGCAACAACTTTTTAAAACTTGCGTAACACGGAACAACAAGTCTAGGAGAACTAAAGTGTCCGCCAAATAACTTTTTTTTTTGAAAATGCTATAAAAAAAAAACTACTGAATATTTTCTCAAATTTCATTTTTTGTTTGAAATTACAATCCTTCCGGTTAATAATGGAAAATAATTTAATTCAAATGGCTGCCTCGGCTGGCCATGCAGTAGCCTACACGATCGGTCCAATTTTTAAGCACATTATCGATTGTGTGCAGCTGTATTTCACCAATGGCTTTACGAATATTGTCCTTTAAAGCGTCAATTTGGTCTGGCTTGTCGGCTTAACACTTATCTTTTACCGCACCCCAAAAATAATAGTCCAACGGTGTCAAATCGCATCTCCGAGGTGGCCAAACGACATCAGTCTTGCGGCTGATAATGCGATCTTCAAAAACAGGGCGCAAAACATCGAGTGCAGCTTCGGCTGTGTGGCACGTAGCGCCGTGCTGTTAAAACCAAATATTGCCAATATCCTCCTCTTCAATTTTTGTGAACGGAAATTCGTTCAACATGGCCCGATAACGATCGCCATTGACTGTAACGGCCACTCCTTGCTCATTTTCGAAGAAAAATGGCCCAATTATGCCTCTGGACCAAAATCCGCACCAAACAGTGACTCGTTTTGGGTGTATCGGCGTGGGGGTTTTCTGTGCCCCAAATGCGATAATTTTGCTTGTTTACATACCCGCCAAGATCCAAATGAGCTTCATCTGAAAAGATGATTTTTTTGGCAAAATCGGCATCTTCTCTAAGTCGATCGCAGGCCCACTTAGCGAAGCGAAAACGCATTGGATGGTCAGTTGGCTTCAACTCCTGAACCAATTGGACTTTGTGTGGCGTCATACCAATGTCTTTATGCAAAATTCGTCTCAATGATGTCTCCGAAATGTTTAATTGTTGAGAACGACGGTGAATTGAGGTTGATGGAGCTTCACGCACACTTTCTGCCACAGCAGCAATATTCTCGGGAGAACGAACTGTTTTTGGCTTTTCACGCTTTGGTTTATCGATGAGGATGCCAGTTTCTTTCAATTTTTTTTCACAAGATAACGGAGCTGACGGTGCTTCTCTTCTTCCAAAATCCGTACGCAATTTTCGCACACATTCTGCAACATTACCATGATCTTCAAAGTAATGTCGCAATATTTCCCAGCGTTGTTCAAGCGTATACACAACCATATTCGTTCAGTGGAAGGATAAAACTAATTATCTGTCAAATCAGACATGAGCTAAGTGTTACCATTCACGGAATAGGCACTAGTTGAAAAAAAAACATTAGATGGCGGACCCCTTATAGCAATTGTTTTGGCTTCTTTCAATAAGTGGGAAATTTCACTATTTCACCGTTTCTGTAACTGGAAACAACAAGAGTTAAAAAAAAAGTAAATAAACTTGTTGAATAGTTGATAAATTTCAGTTGCCTAGTGTTTTGTAAAAAAAAATGAAATGATTTTTTGATTTTGAGCCGGAGTGTGATGGTGAGAACCAAGGTCAGAGCAAAAGTATTCAAGGAAAGAATAGATTCTGACATAAAACCCCATGTGTTTAGTGAAGAAAATTCGTGTGACGTAGAAGTTGTTGACTATCTTGCCGAAAATCTCTCCTACCAATTATGTTCCTCAACTAATAAAAGTAAAACGCTAACACCCAGTTTCATAGTGGGAGTTAACACTTAAGATCAACTGAACCTTAAACTGTGTTTAAATTTTAATTTTTATTCGTCCGGTCTCACAATGAAATCTGATCTTCAGATCAGTTAAACTTCGTTTAACTATATTTTATGAGAAATAGTTGGCAGCATTTTTCTTGCTTCGTCCTCCTTTTCGCTCTGTGACACAAAAAAACACGCGAAACAACAAGAATAATAAATAAAATAATATTCAAATTCACTATAACAACTCAATAACATTTGAATACCCAAGTTTGTTTTGTTCCTAATATTTAGACGGCAAAATAATCTTGGTTTACTTAAACTATAAATTGAACCCAGTTCAAGGCTTAAACGACACTGTGCAACCGAATAAGTTGTTGATCTAAGTTTAAACCAAAATTGGAATTTAAACTTGCACTGTGAAACTGGGGGTAAGGCAGAAATAATTGATCGCCTTACATTGGTTAACTTGAACTGGAACTGGATCTCAGGAGATGTTGATGGTGTTCACAAAATGATAGTTTGTCGATGTACGAGTATCAAAAAAGTCACATTTGCAATAAATACTTATTTTTTTTCTTCGGAAACTTTGGTACATTCCTGTTCAACTGATTCAAATGTTTTCTATTGACAATTGTTACATCGTTTATTGTGTTTCAGAAATGATTTTCACTTGTTAAACAAACATAGTTGAACAAGTAATTGCTAACTAGTTGAATTGTTGTTCTGTGTTATAGGTCCCTTATGTAATGAATCAAACTATAGGAACCACTGACCAAACTCGATATCATCGAACCTCGTATTTTTTAATTTTTAAAAACATTTAAATTATTAAAATCAAAATAAATACAAATTAAAATTAAATACAATTAGGCTTACATGAAATAAGTATTTCTTGATGGTTTAATAGATACCAGGAAAAAAGGGGTTTTTCATGATTGTTAACTAGATAATCAAATCAAATATTTAAGACACACCCTATGATTTTAAGTTGGAGTGTGTACCAACTAAAACTTTCATCTGCCACATTCGCATAAATAATGAACAATTTTAAAATCTTTTATAGATCTATTTACCTTCGACCTCAGCGCTGTCGTTTCGCCGCCGCGCCATGCCATTCCGTTTGCCAATTTTCATTTTAATAGAAGACAACAAAAAAAAATTCGAAATAAATTGACCGAACAAAGTCAAATTTTTTCCAACTTCTAGACTGATTTGGGTATTTGGGTTTGTTTTTTTTACTCAGGACAAAAAGGAAGAAGATAGCATTCAATTTAAAAAAGGCTCTATATTCTGATTATTTACACAATAGAGATGATTTTTTTTGTTCTCTAGTAATTTAAAAGCTTTATACTTCAAAAAAAAAAAAAAAAAAAAAATTGAACAATCAAAAAAAAATATTTAAAGGACTAACTTGTGTATTCTATTCGGTGACAGTTTGTCTTTTATTAAGGTTGAATCCTTTGTTGCAGTTTAAAAACCGACATCAGTGGCGTAGGATTAATTAATTTTCGCCTAGTTCGGGTTTTAATTTTTAATGAATTACCTTATCTTTTTTTTGTGTCCACAAAACAACCTTTTAAATAAATTCCCTGTAATTTTGGTGTTTTAACTTTTTCTTTTATTTAATCATAAATTGACAATATTTCGATGCGTCAATGCCAGAGATCAAGAGACAAAAATGTTGAGGTTTTTATCGCAAAGGGGACTCGAGTGCTTTTTGCACGGGTGCTGTGCACCCCACTGGTAAGAACCAATGTTTGTGTTTTTTTCATTTCAAGGTTTGTTTTTTAAATTAAAATTATGATTAGATTACGTTGTACGTAATTTGTTTGAAGAAGACTTGCCAATCGTCAATTACCACCTACATAATATACATATGTATGATTATCTATTTTGAAAAATATCATCTTAAAGGAGATTTCGTTAAAGAGGTTGAGTTTGTAAACAACTATCAGTTTGTGAACTTTATTTTTATAATAATAACGGGTGTTTTTTTAAGACGTGTGGTTTTCAAACTGGCAATACTTTTATCGGAGTTGGTCTCTTTGACAGCTGTCACTTGATTTATGCTCAGTTTGGGTTGCCATTTTATAATGAATAGACTTCACTCCTGAATAGTGTCTATAAATCGTGAAAATTTTTTAGCAAAAGAATGATTCGAGCGCTGCGTGCAATATTCGGTCGACATAATCGCAAAGCAGAGTCGGTAATTGGAGCAATCATGGGTCGGTTTCGCATCATGTTAACTCTTGTCGATAATATGAATCCTCAGAGACGCCGTAGATTGAGCACCGAAGACGCTGTTGCTGCTGTTGAGCAGAGTATCGAAGAAGACCCCAATGAGCCCATCCGCAATAGCGCGCAACAATTGGAGCTATGCCCATCCACTTTAAGGAATATTTTGAGGAAGGCTCTTGGTATGCGGGCTTACAAAATCCAGCTCGTTCAAGAATTGCAGCCGAACGACCATCAAGCGCGTCGCACATTCGGTGAATGGGATAAAAACGAGATGACCACCGCTCCTGATTTTCACAAGAAAATTTTGTTCAGCGATGATGCTCACTTTTGGTTAAATTGGTACGTTAATAAGCAATATTTGGAGTGATAATAAGCCACAAGCCATTGCTGAGCGGCCGTTACATCATCTAAAACTCACTGTTTGGTGTGCTCTCTGGGCAGAGGGAATCATTGGTCCATATTTCTTCAAAAATGAAGCCGGCCATAATGTTACAGTCAATGGGGGAACGCTATAGAGTAATGATTAATGACTTTTTCGTGCGTGCATTGAAGGATGTTGATGTGGACGACCTTTGGTTCCAGAAAGACGTCTTTCTCGGCGCTACATGCCATACAGCCAACGAAACAATCAATTTATTGAAGAAAACTTTTGGTGAGCGCATTATTTCTCGTCGTGGGTCTATGGCATGGCGTACAAGATAGTGTGATTTATTTATTTATTTATATCAATAAGAGATCGTTAAATCTACAGTTAGACTACATCGAGATAAATATTTTTAAAATAGTTAACTTAATTACTAGGTATATGTTAGTATAATTATAACATATATATTTATATATATAATTTAAAATTAGGTAATACGAATAATTCATTTAAATTTAGTTCATTGATTAAAAAGCACATTAACAAATTATTTTTTGAAGTGAATCTGCTCAAATAAAATTTAAAATCAATAAATTTTTTTTAAATGAGATTAGTTTCTTGGGCGCAACGAGTTATAAGTTCGTTAAGTGCATAGTTAACCCTATGTTCATTTTCACGAAGCAAACGACGTTCCCTTTATTGTCGCTATGGAGCATATAAATCAATAAATGATAAAAGAAAAGGGTATTTGATATCGTGAGATAAAATGTCGCTTATGAACATTATTGAAAATATTTTTCTTCTATTTTGAATTACTGCATTCCCAAAAGTAGGCATCTTGTAGAATAGGGCGGGATTTCGATGTTCCAACCTAATTTCTGAATTGTAAACTTTGTGAATTTTATTTTCGATCATTTCAATTCTACTAGAATAAATATTGTAGAAAGGATTCCATAGCATACAACAGTATTCTAAAATTGACCTAACTAAGGAGTTATATAGAGATTTAAGGGCAAAAGGGTCCTTGAAGTCTTTAGAATTACGTTTAATAAAACCTGGCATGGAGTTTGCTTTAGCTACAATAAATTCAATATGCCTGGTAAAGTTTAGTTTTGAATCAAAAAGCACATGGTTTTCAATTTTATATTCGAAGAAAATTCGAGGAAAGTTCCGACAAAAAGAAAAATATTGATATTTTTTGACGTTCAAGAACAATTGGTAAACTGTACACCATTCTGTTAACCTTTCAAGATCATTTTGTAAAAGAAGTCAATCATCTATAGATTTTATAAATTTGAAAAATTTTAAATCGTCTGCAAATAGAAGACGATTTGAATTTGAATGGAAATATCAGGCAAGTCATTAATAAAAATATTAAAAATAATAATTATTGGGGACAACCCAAGTTACCATAACTGGATTAGAGAGTACTTGGTCAATGCAAACGAATTGTATCCTTAAGGTAAGATTCTAACCATTTTAACATGCTTGAGTGAAAAATAAATAATTTTAATTTTTCAATTAAAATAGAGTGACCAACTCTATCGAAAGCTTTCGCAAAATCTGTATAAATAACATTTGGTTATTTATGATACAGGATGGCCCACGAATCGTACTACAAAAATAAAACGTAATAACTTTTTTTGAGTGTGAGTAATCGGCTTAATTTTTTTTATTTTATAGGCTAATATTTAGATTTATCAAAATGAATGCTTGGGATACTGAAAAAAGGATTTGGATAGGGCAGCTATACCAGTCCGTCATTTCCGTCCAAAGGGAATTTAGGCTGGAGTTTGGCGGTACTCCCCCGAGTAGATGGACCATTATGAGGCTGGTGAACATGTTTGCCGAATCTGGAAGCATCGAACGAAGACCGCATCTTCGAGATCCCTATGTTCGGGCTCAGGATACAATCGTGGATGTTGCATCAGAAATGCAGGAAAATCCAAGTGTTTCGACTCGAAACTTATCGGGCCAATTGGAGTTACAACGGATACTTCATGATGACTTAATCTTGTTTCTGTACAAAGTCCAAATTACAAGCAAGTCAAACCCTCAGGATTTGCCTGTTCGCCTGGAATTTTACCGAAAAATGATTACAATGGCCGAAGAAGACAACACATTGATTAATTGTTTGTTCATGTCGAATGAGGCCCATTTTGACTTAAAAGGCAATGTTAACGAGCAAAATTGCTGTATATGGAGTGAATCTAATCCAGAAATGCTCCATGAGACGAAACTGCACCCAGAACGAGTTAATGTGTGGTGTGCAGTTTCATCAAGGTGTATTTTCGGGCCATACTTCTTTGAAGAAAACGGTGTAACACAGACTGTCAATGGGGACCGTTATTTAAGGATGTTGAATGAGTTTTTTTACCCAGAACTTCGCCGAAGACGTGTCCCTTTCAGCAGAATTTAGTTTCAACAAGATGGAGCAAGTGCACACGTATCCACACAAGTTATGGCGGAGCTCCAACGAAAATTCGCAAACAAATTGAAGTGCATACATCTGTGATTCTTCCAACTGTGATATTTATTCGATCTGTGATAATTTAATCCGTGATAATCTTGACGAAAATGATCAATTATTTGGTCATTTGAAATCATATTCTCCCTTGACTGATATAAATGTTCATATTTGGGGGTGGCCGTGGCGTGATAGTTGAGTGTTCGCCTGTTCTCATGGTCGCAGGTTCGATCCCTGCCGTAGTCTGTGTCCTCTTATTTTCCATTAAAAACCAATTCTAAAAATAAATATTTACTCATTACATGCTGTTTAGGCATAGAACTAACAAAATGTGATTGAGAAGAACTAGTATACCGGTAAAATATGACAAAGAATAAAAAAATTAATGCGAATTATAAGGGACATAGATAAATAAAACACGGAAATTTCTCCGCATTAGTTCAGCCGCCATCCCTGCAGATAAAATCTGAGACAACAACCACGTACAGTCTCAGAACATCGCGCCACAAATCTTTCTTTTAAACATTCTTTCTCTTCCTTAACCTCACCCTCACGTCCGCGCTGTGTTAAAACATTTAAAGGGTAGTCTAATCCCTTGAGCGCGTGTAGAATATAAAAAAAATATATTACTATTGATGATATTACAAAGTGTATATCTAACTTAGAAGATAATGACGCGCCTGACCCTTATGGGGTACCAGCTTCAGTTCTTAAAAAATGTTATAGTCATTTGTCGATGCCCCTTGCTGTTCTTTTTAATAGTTCACTGACTATTTGTAAATTTCCTAATTTGTGGAAAGAATCATTCATTATTCCTATCCATAAAAAAGGAAAAAAGAACGAAATTGGTAAATATCGTCCAATAGCTAAATTGTCAGCTATTCCCAAACTTTTTGAAAGCAATTATTTGCAAAACATTAAGCTTTTACACAAAATCATTTATTGTTTCTAACCAATATGGTTTTTGGAAAGGCCGTTCGACTCACACTCTCCTCATGGATCTAGAGGAGGTTTGTATCGACTCGTTTAAAAATAAAAAAACAAACAGACTGTGTTCTCTCAGATTTCATTAAGGCGTTTGACAAAATGTCTCACAGAATTCTGCTTCATAAAATGAGTAGGCATTGCATGGCTGAAATCTTATTTACTTGACAGATCCTATTCAGTTAATTTTAATGGCTACCATTAACATAGTTTTGTTGTAAATTAGGGGGTTCCTCAGGGCAGTCATTTGGGTCCAGTTCTTTTTATATTTCTTATAAATGATCTTCCGTCAATCTTAAAACACTCAAACTGTGTTATCTATGCTGACGATGTAAATATTTTTAAAGCCATTTCTAGTAATCTTGACTGTGAAAATCTTCAAACTGATCTCAACGCTTTCTACAATTGGTGCTTACGTAATTATTTGTTGTTAAATATTGATAAGTGTAAAATTATAAATTTTACAAGGAAATTATGTGTTTTATCTTTTGGCTATAGTTTCATTGGCGTAATATGTTAAATGTTAGTGAAGTATCTACACAGTGAAGTATATTCACACAGCATATAAATGTGACCTGCGATAAGGCCAATTCAATATTAGGTTAGATTAAAAGAGAATCACGTCAGTTTTCTGACCCCTACGTTATCAAACAGCTATTTACTTCATTTATCAGACCCATTATGTAGTATTATTATTATTATTATTATGAATTCTTTATTTAACCAAAACTTTAAATATACCTATTCTAAAATAATTTTAAGAACATTAGCATGGCAAAAAATATTTGCCGTCTGCCTGAAATTGACATTTATTGAGAATAAAAAATGAATAAAAAAGAAAGTTTAAGATTATAATAAGCTTAAAGTAAATATAAATAAATAATACAAGGATAGATAAATATACATATAAATTTAAAATTTTGAATTTACTCTAAAGAACTGTTTCGGTAATCTAAGGCATGATCAATAAAACTGATAAGGACCTTCCAACCGCACTCTCCGTTTAAAATTTGTTTCGCTTCCTCGTTATTTAAAAAGCTCTTTGAGAAATAAAGTCTTCGAAGCTCTTGCAGAATAGGACAAACGGCTAAAAAATGGTTGACATCTTCGATTTCATTTCGATTGCAAAGGTTACACCTAGGATTATCATTTCTGTGAGGTTTATAATTCAAATTTAGCATCTCAGTCCTTGCCTTAAACAAAGTACTTATTTGATTTGCAGAGAGTTTACTATTAAAGTAATTGTTTACAACCAGAGTGTGATTAAGTTGCTTATAGACCAATCTGCTTGGAGAGGTTTGAGCCCTATTCAAAAACTTGAGATACAATGAATCATCGACAATTGCAATACAATCATAAAACCTACCTTTCCAACTAGCAAGGGAAGTTGCACTAAGGTTTAGATTAAATCCGTGTGCATTTGCTATCTCCTGCCAT
Source organism: Philhelius pedissequus (assembly GCA_910595825.1). Classification (NCBI taxonomy): domain Eukaryota; kingdom Metazoa; phylum Arthropoda; class Insecta; order Diptera; family Syrphidae; genus Philhelius; species Philhelius pedissequus. The sequence continues at coordinate 47,514,722 of OU343162.1, forward strand.
TCTTTGAATGGAGACAAATTCCTTCGGAATGCAAAATCCATCATTTGCTTATGAAGATTTTCACTTGACCTTTGCATTACCTTTATTATATAGTCGGCATTATATTTAAGATTTTTAAGATAGATTGGAGGGATACCTGATTCCACATGTATGGCATAATTTGGTGTAGCATTTGGAAGTTTAAAAATTCGTTTAAAAAAGAAGCGTTGCACGATCTCAAATTCATCGAGATCTTGGTAACCAAAAACTTGACTGGCATAGCATAAGCATGAGTTTATAGTGGCTTCAAAGACTCTAAATTTAGCTGAGATGGCTATGTATTTGTTGCAGAAGATTTTGTTCCATATAAGATTTATTGCAGTTTTTGCCGACAAGCATTTATCTTTAACATGAGGACGGAAATCTAGATTGCTACGAAAAAGAACACCTAAATATTTAAATTGGTTAACCACCTCTATAGGTTCACGCTCCAGAAACCATGCTTCTCGCGGGCTTCTCCTTCGACGGGTACTTTCAAAGATCATAATTTTCGACTTCGCGGTGTTTATATTCAGGTCCCATTTCTCACAAAAGCTTTTGAGTCTATTAATTTGTAATTGTAATTTGATAGGGTTGTCCGACAAAACGACAAGGTCGTCCGCATAAAGTAGAACCTTAATAAGAAGATTCCCAAACCGAACACCCCCAGGCAAATTACGCGAGACATCATCAATGAAAAGGGCGAACATAATCGGGCTTAAGGGACAACCTTGGGGCACACCGCTATTGGTACTAAAGAAGCTGGACATTGCACTCCCATTTGCCACAGCGGCGCAAGTATTGGTGAGGAGAAGTTTATAGAGTCTTAAAAATTTCGTCGATATACCTAACGTTGATAATTTATACAGTAGTGAATTCCGGTTGATATTATCAAATGCTGACCTAAAATCAATAAAAAAGACATAAAGTTTTTGTTTGTTATCGATGAATCGTTTTGCTATATTGAAGAGTGCGAAGATCTGATCCACAGTTGAAAGACCAGAGCGAAAACCAGCCTGGAAAGAGCTTAGCAATTTGTTCTCTTCTACCCACCTCATAAGCCTACCATAAAGAATTTGGATAAATATTTTTCTAAGACAAGGTAGAATCGAAATGCCCCTATAGTTTGCAGGTGAGCTTGGGTCTCCTTTTTTAAAAATTGGACAGATTTTTGACATCAAAAATACCTGAGGTATTTCTTCTTTTTCAAGAAGCTTATTAAAAAAATCAAGAAGAAGATTTAGGAACGCCGGAGAGGAGTTTTTATAAAATTCGGCTGGAATTCCATCTAGCCCGGCTGCCTTGTTGTTTTTCATATTTTTAAGAATTGCTTGCAATTCATTTATTGTAATAAGCTCATCTAGGTCTGAAACAGCAATTGAGGGTAAAGCATATTGAAAAATTTGTGAATTTGTTGGAGGGTTAAGAAGTTCCATGAAATGGTTTGCTAGTGACTCTATATTTATTGTCGTTGCTGGAGAATTCTTAACCCCACTTAAATATCTTATCTTAGACCAAAACGATTTTGAATCTTTACATTTTGATAAACCTACTGCTATGCCGTCCATGAAAGTTTTTTGTTTATTTTTGCATAGACTCTTATACTTTTTGTTTGTATCTAGGTAGAGCGATTTAAAGAAATTGGACTTGGTTTTCCTAAAAATGTTAAGCATTGCAAAAGATTTTTTCCTGAGTTTAATGCATTCCCAGTCATACCACTCAACAGCAAAATTTTGTTTGCCATTGAGTGGCATGGCTGAACGCTTTATGACTTCTATTATTTCACCAGCCGACTGCTCGCAGGACCATGATACATGGCTCGCTAGATTATTTATTTGAGCATCGAGTCTACGCTTGTACACAGCTACCTGACTATTGACCCATTTATATTTTTTTTGAACTGATTCGGTCAGCATAGAATCGAAGTTTTGAAATTTTATGGATACCACTATTGGGAGGTGACCTGAATAGATTGCGGGTTGTACCTCAAAATCCTCTATAAAAGTAAGCCAATCGCCTCTAGCTAAGCAGTAATCAATTACAGAACAACCCTGACCAGAAATAAATGTTAGTTCACCTCTGCTATCACTTTTTGTAATTCCATTCAAAATCATTAAACCGAAGTCCTCAGCCAGTTCCATTAAACGCCTGCCATAACTATTAACAGTTACGTCCAGAGACCTTCTCAAACTAACAAACGCGTGTGAGGTATTGTTCATCAAAGAAGCTGGGTTTTGAAATTCACCGATTCGTGCATTTAAATCACCTAATATTAAAATATTCTTAAACTCAATTTCATTTAGAAAGGAATGCAACTCATTAAAATCGTTAATCCAATTAGTACAATTCAAATACGTTGGAAGAATGTAATATTGTTCATGCCTATGATTTAACATTATCACAGTCCTTCTATTTACAGAGCCTATGCTAATAAAACTTTTTAAACTACTTCGTATAGCTATCAAGTAACCTCCGCTCGCTCTACCAAAACTACTATTGCGGGTGGCGGGAATAAATTTAATAAGAAAATCTTTGAAAAACTTAACAAATTGGGCTTCCTGACGATCTTCAAGAAAAGTTTCTAATAGAATAATAATGTCAAACTCTAATATAAACTTTAAAAAATCTGGAATTGTTAATTTGTTTTTAAGACCAGATACATTATAACTTAAAATTTTTACATTGAAAATTACTTGGCAGACGGCAACACTATCCTACAATTGATGACGATGTTGACTGGATCCTGGTTGTTGATGTTGACTGTTGGGTGGCACTGATATCGTATAGGAGTCTTTATTGTTGTTGTAGCTGTCAAAAAATCTTAGTCCACTATCTCCAAATATGTTTTTGACAAAAGAATATTCCTCCGCATTGTTTACAATCAATCCGCGTGCAAAGTTGTAGGAAAATGCATAGTTATTAATGTGAATTTTTACTCCTTTTATCAAAATTTTCGCGCTTGGTGTTATGGCGAGTAGATTGTTTTTGATTCCGTAGAGTGATTTCCTTTTTTGGCGTGAGATGAAAGACTGTTCACGATGAATCGTAATACCAGAGTTTTTGAGTTTTGGCGTTGCGTTAATAACTTTATTTGCAGTGTCTCCCGGGTGAAATTTTAGAACCACAGTGGATTTGTTCGTATTGTTGTTTGTGAACTCTTGTGTGCTTTTTATCGGTAAATCTGCACTATCTTGAAGATGAAGAAGACCCATACAAGTTTGTTTTGCATAATCAATTTTATTGGTCTTCCCTTCTGCCGGAAAGTGCACCACAACAGAATTTTCGTAGTTTTTACGTGATATAATATCTAGTTGACGTTCTAACAGTTGGCAATAGTTTTCCATTGCAGTTACTCGTTGCATAAGATGTTCGTTTTGTGCTTTGAGTGACTGCATTTGTGATGCAATTGCTTGAATATCATCCTTTTTAGCAATGTCCTCAAATTTTGGGATAACGCATTCGTTAATGCAATCGAACAGCATATCCTTTAGTTTATCAATGGACATATTTCCAACTGCCATATTATTATTTTTTCCAGTGTACACCTTTTTTGAGTTGATTGAAAGTTCTGGTGAGTTTTCTTCTCTACCTCGCTTAAGCGGCATATGCAATTTTGTTAACGGTGCACTGTTGATTATGTCGCCGAGAAAAGTTAAGAATTTTGTGTCTTAAATGTGTAGTTCAAACAACAAAGACGTGCATTTCCCGCAAAACAGATTCACTCAACGATTTTAAAAGTTTTTATAATAAATTGACCAATTTTTAAAGTATAAATTAATTAGAAAAGAGGACCGCACACAGAATCTGACTTTCTCAGTTAATGACAGATGTCAATTTCCAAATGTAGTATGTAGTATGCTTGCCAGATATGGATCCCCTATTACCGTTACCACAAAATAAGAACTGCACAAATTCAAAAAAGATTCTTAAAATTTACCCTTAGAAGCTTAGGCTGGCAGGACCCATTTAATCTTCCTTCACATAATAGCCGTCTAAAAGTAATAGTTTTACCCAGTCTGGAGAGCAGACTCTCCTATTTATGTTTTGTTCTTATTGTTAACGTAATTAATGGAAATATCGATGCCTTGAACATTTTGTCTCACGTTAATTTTAATGTTCCAAATTCAAGTTTAAGAGGTCTAGCTGACCCAATTTATATAGCACACTATCGTTCCAACTATGAACGGAATTCACCTTTGAATAACATGCTTAATTTGTTTAACGTAAATCATAATTTATTAATAAATTTGTCTGATGTATCAAATGCTGGTTTTAAAAAAATATTTTATAATATTTCATAACATATTAATTATAAGTAACATATTGTACGCTAAATAACAAATTTGGCTTCAATTGCTCAACCTTATGGTTTGATACTAAGTTATGCATTGCACGAAATAATTTCAAGTAAACTTCCGAAATTTAATTTTTTGGTGACTAATTTTTCTTCGACTTACCTTTTTAAATTATTCACGCTTCGCACTGGTATTGTATAGCGACTACATAAGTCCTTATGCACGCTTTAAGCGTACTCTAATATGAATAAAACTGATAATGTTCAATACTTAGATCTCTTAATTGGTCAAATACTACACTTACAATGCTCCTGCTGAATGACGACGGCATGGAGTAAAATATTTTGCCATATACTCTTATTTTGGCTGATAGCAAATAATTCTTAAACTTATGACTAAGTAGCACTAATAATTTAGCCGTGAATTTATTTATTTTGGTTATACTGGGAGTTTACTCATTTGGGAGTTATAGTTCGTATGGCCAACTTTTGTCTTTCAAAATAGGCTTAGAGCCTCCCTTGAGTGGTGTCACTCGAAAACACAAACAAAACGGAAATACAATTTTCATAGTTGGTGAAGTTTGTAATATTCACGGTATCTTACCCCATCTTAAGGGGATTACCTGTTGATCTCTAAAAAAAATTCCTCAAGGCAATTTCCTACTCAATTTGCCAAATCATGAACTAGTTATACGTCTTCTTATACATATACTTATATATACAATCAACATTCCAATCCCATTGCAAATATTTATTAATTCCACTTCCGGCATTAAGCCTAAAAAAACTTCAAAAACAACTTTGACAAACAAAAACACAAAATGAACACCAAAAAAAAAGAAAAACAAATTGGTAGTTGCTCCTTAAACTACATAAGTCTATATAAACAACAAGATGAAGGAAAACTTTATCACGGATCTGGTATCTGAAGGATATTCCATAAAACCGAATTCAGCACGAAACCAAATCACACACAGCCCACCCGAAGTCGACCAACCACATCTTAGCCTCAAACGCAAAACATAATCACAAGGGATTCTCTCCTAACTATGTTCTTAAGGATTTACATATTATCCGATTAAGGCTTGCCAAAGACGACGGCGCGCGTCGACGACGGCCCGTGAGTAATAATAGTAAAAAAAAAAAAAGAAATAGTTGTTTGTAAATACATACAGGTTACAGAGGAGATATTTCCGAATTACAACGTCTCACCAAGGAGGCCTTCCATCGAACGACCGACAAACCGACCGACCGACCGATAACGACATAAGCTTACTCGATGACGGTCTTGGCCAATTTAATCCAACCAAGTTCTTAGACACATTTCGAATCATTTCTTCAAGCTGTCAATTATTGGAGAACTTCACGAAAAAGTACCTTTGTTGTCACACCACCTGCGACAGAGGTAAGGCTATATATTTTTTTTTATTTATTTTTCAACGAAATGAGAAATTAATAAGCAGGGCGTATTTTAAAATTTTCTGATAATATAAAGCACATCCATAAAGGTGGGCTGGGAATTTGTGCTTATCATTATAACGTTCTTCTTCTTTTTGGGGAAATTATGGGTATAGGAATAAAACAGTGGGAGTAGGTAGGACCATTATTGACACTTTGTTGCCGGGGTGATTGATGTTATTTTGAAAATTCTTATTAGTCCTTCCTGCTTATAATATTGAATCACGTTTAGGAGTGTTTGTACAATGAAAAGCAACATTTCATCAAAAGTGTCAAAAACATTCATTCCCTTCACCAACCATCATTAAATAAAACTTCTTTCTCCTTCTCTGAAATATTTTCCAAATGGTGAGAAAACATGCGAGTATAGTATTTGTGTTAAGGGAAGAGTGTTGGTTTTGACATACACATGGTGATGTCAAAATTGGTGGAAATTTTGCCATTTTTTATCGAAAATTAATCAGAAGACATTACAAATTATATGAACCTGGAGACCAGTCCCTTTTGTTTCTGTATTTTCAAAATAATTACAGGTAGGGAAAACTGTCTTCAAATTTATTTTTTTAAGAAAAGAGTAATTTGTTTGTATACTTTCACTCTCAGGTGAGTCTCTTAATAAGTGAGTTAATTTTAATTTACTGTTAGAATCCTTTAAAAAAATTATCTGTTTATTTTGTTTGACTTAAATCCGACAGTAAATAGCACAACCGATTTTAATAATTTTTAGCTTGAGATAAAGTTTAAATACCCATTAGGCGTTTTATGTTTTATGACTGCAGATTCAACATTCTAAAAGAAACTCATGGTAATGTGTATTTCTATGTATAAGTGTTGGGAAATTACTTCAAATTAGTGTTTGCAAAATGAATGAATTTAAGTTATTTTAGTTCTTGAATTTAAAGTAAAGATTTTATTTTATCAACTTAAAACACATATTTTTTTATTTTTGCTTATAATATGTACATTTCATAAGCTATGCTTCCATCGTCAGTAAGCCCAATTTAAATAATAAAGTCCGAAATGTACATAGCTATGTAAACGGTGATTTTTTAAGAGCTTGGTTTTTGCAAATTTAAAAAACACAGAAACTTGTAAAAAGTGAATGAAATTTTTATTTGGATCGATAAATCAATTTCTGCCATTTACTTTTTAAAAATAATTTCACTTAAATGTTGCCCGCGGCTACGCTTCAGGTGGTCCATTCTGAAGGTCCAATTTTGGCAAACTTTTTCGCACATTTCGGCCGGAATCTCACCAATGACGCGTTCAATGTTGGCTTCCAAGGCAGCAATCGTGTTTGGCTTGTCCCCATGAACAATAGACTTAACATAGCCCCACAAAAAATAGTCTAACGGGGTCAAATCACTTGATCTTGGTGGCCAATTGACTGCGCCAAAACGTGAGATCAACTGCTCACCAAATTCGCCTCTCAATTGATGCATGGTTTCGCGTGCAGTGTGGCATGTGGCACCGTCCTGTTGGAACCACATGTCGACCGAGTTCAATTCTTGCATTTTCGGCAAAAAAAATCTGTTATCATCGAACGGTACCTTTCTCCATTGACCGTAACCCTGCGGCCTTCATCGTCCTTGAAGAAGTACGGCCCAATGATGCCGCCTGCCCATAAACCGCACCAAACAGTGCATTTTTCGGGATGCATTGGTAGCTGCTGAATTGCCTCTGGCTGCTCTTCACTCCAAATACGGCAATTCTGCTTATTCACGTATCCATTTAGCCAAAAATGAGCCTCGTCGCTGAAACGGACGTAGCTTGCGAAACACATTTTTCACAGAGCACGAATTTTGATAATACATTTCAATAATTTGCAAACGTTGTTCAGGCGTAAGTCTATTCATGATGAAATGGCAAACAATACTGAATCGAAATGTCAAATGTTCGTGGAATTTGTCATGTGTGATCTGTCAAAAATATAAATGTCAAAAACCAAGTAGCAAAAAATCACCCTATATAAGCAAAAATAAATAATTTGTGTTTTAAATTGATAAAATAATATCTTTAAATTATAATAAAAAACACGTTAAAAATATCGACCATCAAATTAATTCTTGAATTTATTAAGAGGTAAGGAAACTTTAATTAGGTGGGACTCGGGAAAGAAATTAGCATAAAAGGGAACAATTTAAATGTCTAATTGTAGGTACTATTGTATAGGGCAAGTTTTGTAGATATTTGGAAAAAATCGAACTCGAGATTTCAATAAAACTTAACATTACGATGATAGAGAACACCAAAAAAGTGGGTTCCGAATTCCGTTTTTCTGTCTGTCTGTCTGTACAAAGCTCTACAGCCTAAACGGCTGAAGCGATTTTCTTCAAACTTAGTATTTGAGCGTTTTAGGTGATTGTGGAAAACAGATTTTTTAATCGTCCTTTTACGACCAAAACTAACGGTACCTCCCATACATTTTTTTCTACCATTTCAATTATCTCGAAAACGACTCTAACGAATTAAATAAAAAAAAGTGTGTGCACTATTTTCGGTATATTCTATATCTTGGTCAACATTTTTTTTAAATATTTGAGCGCAAGATTTTAGTCGATTTAGTAATGTGTTGAATCCTTTTTAGTATGATACTAGGCTAAAAAGAGGATTTTGCTAATTTTAAACCAGTTTAGTATCGTACTATTTTCTTAACATTTTACTAAAGTTAAGATCACAAAATGGCTACCTTATTTTTTTAGTATCGTACTAAATCCATATGCCACTTTGACATTTACAAACGTCAACAAGTTAGGTTCGCTTAGTTTTTTGCACTATTTCAGGCGTGTTTAGTTGTAGTTTATTAAGAAAATATATTTAGTATGGTGCTAGTTAAAAAGTGTTTAAAATTAGAAAAATATTAGTAAAGTGCTTTAATATTAGCAAACTGTTAAGTAGTATCCTTAACATCGAGCTGTTTAAAATGTTGCGCCTTTGTTTTTAACGGTACCCGTTATGCAACCATTTTTTATTCATTTTGATCTTTCTCATAACAGCTCGACGGATTTCGATAAAAAAATTTTCATAGGAGCTTTAGATTATAAAAATAATACTGTATACCAAAATTTGCGAAAAATATTTTTTTTTGGATTTTTGAAAAAAAAAAAACATTTTTTTTTAGTTTCGAAAACGGGTAGATGATTTATTTTGAAATCTTGTTTTTAAATTTATATTATTAAATATTTAAAATTGCCATACTTGAAGTGATAACTATTGCTTATGGGAGGCTAATCCGCTTCGTTACGTAAATCGTTACGGCGCTAGTCTGTCTCGCTTTCCTTTCTCTCACGAATACGGAGAGCTTTTAATATTAATCAAACTAACGAAGAACTTTTGAAGCTTTTCTCAAGTTAAACAATTTCAATATTAAATAGTTCAACTTAGATTGTTTTAAATTATCACTTTATATAGGGCGTCCCGAGACGCACATATTTTTGTTAGTTTAAAGGAATATTTGTGTGTCTGATTCCATAATCTCTTTCCATTTTTCATGATACTGAGGAAATCCACATTTTACTAATTTTTCTAATATACTAGACGTAATAGTTATACCAAATTGTTGGCTTCCGTGATCCCTTAATAGTCTTACTAAATTTATTGTTAATACCTTATTTGACTTTGTTTATTTTTTTTTGTTTGGTAATTGTTTTCTGTTGAAAAATATGGTTTGGTGGAGAATGGACGAAATTGTGGGGTCTGGTGCTACAGATTAGAAAGCTGGGGTCGACGATAAGAAGAGTCGTTAAGAGATACAGGGAAATCAAGGCTCAGGTCACCCGAGAGCAAAATCTACAAGAGATGGTCGGTATTTTGTGCTTCAAAGCCTTCCTCATCTTCACCAACAAGCATTTGAGCTGTCTTACAGAATTCGTTAGAGTGACAGCTCTACTTTTGGTCGACAGTGTCCTGGGAGAAAAAGACTTGGTCGTGTACCAGTACTCTTACGCTACGTCGTCGGATAAAATTTGTTCGTATTCACTTAGTGTCGGCTAATGCCGACTGGAGTGGAGTTCTTTTCATTGATAAGTCCAGGTTCTATCTGATCTCACCAGATGTACGTATCCGAATATGGAGACGGTTGGGCTAGGTAAATTCAGCGGGAAAAATTCTGGAAATGTTCCGTCATGGTGTGGACATGAATGTCTATTCGGCGAAAAAAACAGTTGTGCATAGTGGAAGGATTTCTGAAGTCCAGGTATTACATCACCAAAATTTGGTAAGAATATGTGGTTTCATTCGCATAAATTATTAGTGTAGTATTCATGCTGGAGAAGGACAGTCGTGCTAGACTAAATGCTACTAATTGTTGTTACCGATTACTTACAAGAAGTGGAAAATGGCGTGATGGTTGGTCTGCGATGAGCAGGGACATAAATGCCATTGAAGTCCTGAAAAAAATAATAGGAAGGCAAAAGTGCCCTTCGAGATACACATTTACTGAGCTGACATCTGTTCTGATCGAAGACTGGGATAACCTGGAGCCAATAGTAACAAAACTTACCAAGGTTTGCCCAGGAGAATAAACGTTTTTTAACTTTAAAGAAAGAAGAAGTCGTTAATAAATAAGTGTTTTGAATGTTTGCGTATCTTTTGTTTCATTTCTAAGTTTTAATTGTCTATTTTTATTCTAAGAAACAGAACATCATTAAACAATCATTTTTTCAACTTACTTGAAGACATTGAAAAATTTCAAGGTCACTTTGTAGATACCCAACTTGGCATTTTTTTAATTAATTAAAAAAATGAATTTTAATATTTATTTAAAATAGCTTTAACGACCCTTAGTGCACAAAATTTACACTTCTTCCCGGTGATCTCACATGAACTCATCAGTTGGCTAGTGAGGGCCTGACCATTACGCACTTTTTGTTAAGTTCAGATCAACAGAAAATTCTAATCAAGAGCTTCACTTTTTCATCTGAAGTTATGTATCTTATAATTCTTGTTTATGCAAATATATAAATTTAGCCATAACTGGATTCGAATGGCAGTAGTTGTTCGGGCTTATCTTTGGGTAGGCGACCATGATGATACTGTATAGCCTCGTGCTTGGTAACTTTAGATACTCTGAGCGCAACAACTTAGTTTTATCATTTATTATTTATCGTCCTTACATTTTTTTTTTGTAATTACTATCTGCTATTGAATTAATTTAATGAACATCTTATACAAAATTATTCGAATATAAAAATACGAAATTTTCTCAAAAAAAGAAGATTTTTTTTTTGGAAAAAAGGATTTAAGATTTAATAAGAATCGTAAAAGTCGTTTTTTTTTAGAGAATTCGAATTGTATTTTTTTTGTTATACCTATAGCTCTCCGTTCTATATAATAGATAACACATAAGTGATAAGTTCAATATGTCTCCTCTGGGAAATTAAATCTAAATGCTCTGTAACAAATTTGATGAAAATCGATGTACAGATGGAAAGACAGACAAAAGAAAAATCTATTTCTAAAGCTTCTCCATCATCATAATACTAAGTTTGATTGGAACCTATAGAACAATAACATTAGTTTGGCAAGAGAAGGGATTTCGATGGTTGGATAATAGGTTAACATAGCTACCTCGACCTCGAAATAAAAAAAATGTATCTATGCTAAAAAAAAAACTTTTATTAGACGGGGATAGGTTTTTTTTCTTTTTTTGGCATGTTCCAACGTCTGGTAAAAAAAGAACACCCTAACGAGCAAGTCTAATATGACTCCTATTTACTTTAACGATGTTTTTTTTCTCGCTTAACAAATAAGCCATCACCTGCCCCAAAAGCTGAATTCATATACATCAAGCCACTGCATGACCTTTAAAACACTATACACACATATTCGTACCTACTACTTGATGACAAATTAATGGGACCTATATATACAGATCCACTTTAAGCAATTTCTCAAAATCTTCGATGAAACCTTAAAACAGTGCATCTTCGTCTTAGATATAAGGATATGTAGTTCCAGTTCCACACTTTTAAGGATTTTTTGTATATAACTAAAACATTTAATCATGAAACTTCTGCAACATTTCCCTAAGGATTCGTATTCAATTCAGTTACGGATATAATATCCGTCAGAGTATATAGTTGTCATTAGCCTTGATTAAAGAAATGAAGACAAAGCATCCAGCCAGCCACAATCTGTAGGTATTCATCAGCACTTCGTTGGCTGCTTATATATATAATAAACTTGGTTTTCAATCTATTATAATGTCGACATTAATTCAGGTGGCTTCCTATAGCAACACCTCTAGATGTTCACCTGTACCTACCACACCACTAGCATACACAACCACCCACGCTCCACCACATTAAACACGCAAGGACCTCAATCTGGGAGATGAGATATCAATGATACGCCTGAAGTTATAGGTTTACCCACCAACATTGATTGTTCTCTAATGGAAATGTATCTCATGGATAAGACAGCCACATTATGCGGCCTTCTGGTATGGTCTTTTGATTGGCATATGATGTGGGAGCAGCACAGTCTACATTTTTATATATACGTCTCTCTATGGATAATAGATATACACATAAAATAATGTCCTTTTCTCAAAGGACTTCATGTTAATTTAATTACCAGCGGCGCAGTGTGGCGCGACGACAAGTTCCCTTACATCGAAATCACCAGGGTAGAAAAAGGATTTATGTCTTGCATAAAAATTGTACCATTTATTTCTATCCAGGTGTGGGTGTGTGTACTAGTTGGCTCTTATCGATTTTTCAAGTTTTCCATTACTATTATTAGAATTAGAACTTAGTTCACACACAAGTTTATTTTAATTGGTATAATGTATAATGAAATTTTGGATCCAATTCCATTATCTGTAAGGTTTCACATTTTACGATCCTTTGGTGTGTGTGACCAATTCACCAGAGCCTACACTGAACCCTACCATGTTGCTAAGCTAATTGCTTTTCTTCTTGATTTTTATTAGTACCCTGTAAATGCAAGTAAATTTTACAGACAGCCAAATGTAGCTGGACGCTGTTGGATGTAAGGATGAGCAACTAAAGGCAATTTGGGATGACAGGGTGCTTAAGGAATATGCCGACAGAGAAGGTTATGTACCGATAAAATAAAATGCAGGATTGGTTTGCACGTACTTGCTCTTATCTGTGATCACATCTTTTGCATAAGATTCTTATAGTGGATACAGCAAAATCTAATTTTAAAGTCGTTTTTTACTTAAATTTGTTTAAACAAAAATTCTTTAATTTTTGTATAAAAAAATATTTGTATGGCAATTATAATAATCAAACAAAATAAATTTAAAAACATAATTTTTAAAAAATAAATCGTTTCTTCGAAATATAGTCCAGGAAAATTGGATAAAAAAATGAGGTTACTTCAAAAAAATTCCGACAGGTATGCATTTTGGTGGAGAGCTTCATTTTTGCGTCTTAAGCATTTCAGAAGATTCAGTTTTTTCATATTACTCAAAACCATAGGTTTGTCTTGAACAAAGTTTGAGGTACGTACACATTATGTAGATCATAATACACAAAAAAAGATGACACTTTTATCGTACAATATTGATAGATTTGGAGCAAAATGTTCGAAAACATTAGGGCGTAGTACATTTTTCCAAAAAAAAAAAATGTAATAAATTTATGTTTTTGAGTGGAGAACTTTTTTTTTTTGTTTTAAGTTATGTTTGGAAAAAAAAGTATTATGAGTGGCACAAGAAGCGAAATGCTGCCATTTTAAAAATCATAATTTATTTTATTTGGTTCAATAACTCCAACAACCATGTATGTATTTAACTTCGTTCTTAAGTTATACTGATCCAAAGTTCACATACAGAAGACGTTAATATGTCATCTTGTAGATAGTAATTATACTGTACCAAATTTAGGGTACCTAACGGTTTATCCATTTTGCGGTTTCAAAAGTAATCGTAAATAAAACACACATAAAATATTTTTTTTCATGATATTTTTTTTTTATTATAAAGTCTGAACGTTGAAATTACGTGTGAAATACTACATCATTTAAATGACTATCACGCGAATTGTTGCAAGCATCGCTTCTTTTGAAGTAATTTTCGACCACTTTTTGACACATATTGGGCGGTATCTCAGCCATAACTTGACGAATGTTGGTTTTCAAGTGCTCAAGAGTTAGAGGTTTATCTGCATAAACACGATCTTTCACGTAGCTCAACAATAAAAAGTCCAGTTGTGTCAAATCGCATGATCCTGGTGGCCAGTTGATATAGCCACGACTAGAAATTACGCGGTCAGGAAATGTCTTGCAATAAAGCCATATTCGCTCGAGTTGTGTGGCATGTGGCACCGTCTCGTTGAAACCACATATTCTCCAAGTCGAATTTTTCAATAGCAGGCAGATAAAGTTGGTTATTATGTGACCATATGACCATAACGCTCCGAATTGACGGTGACAGTCGTTCCATCTACGTTTTCAAAGAAGTAAGGTCCAATCACACCTCCGGACCAAAGAGCGCCACAAACAGTGACTTTTTGTGGATGTAATGGCCTCTCTTCATTTAATTAAGGATTCTCCGAATCCCAAATACGACAATTTTGTTTATTAACATACCCACCGAGTGAGAAATGTGCTTCGTCGCTGAAGAAAATTTTGTTCGAAAAATCGACGTCCACCGCATGTTTTTCAAGCACCCATTCGACGTATCTACGACGTTGTGAATGGTCAGCTGGCTTCAGTTAATGTGTGAGCTGGACTATATATGGATGTAAGTGTAGATCTAAATGCAAAATACGCCATAATGTGCCATACGACAGTCACAATTCCTGAAAACGTCAAGGAATCGACACATTCGGGTCTTCGGCAACACTTTCACTTACAGCAGCGATATTTTGAGAAATGCTTGGAACAAAAATGAAGCTTTTCATCAAAATTCAGCTGCGTCAGAATTTTCTAAGTGAATATCTTATTTTCCTGGACTAAAGATGAATTTTCAAAAACAAAAAAATATTTTGTTTTAAAAAAAACTCTAAAAAAAAATATTTTTTTTTTTCCAGAAATGTGTTATGCAGTATAATTGATGAATTCTAAGGAACTTCTATATAAAATTTCGATCGAAATGCATGAAAAAGTTTGTAAGAGTGATAGCGTGACCAAAATGTAGACTATACGTAAAATAGTGGGCAGACAAAATTCAGCCGTTTTAGATATAATTAAGATGGTAGCAAAAACTGTATTACTGGACCAGTAATTTTTTGAGCTTAAAAAAAACGATTTGAAAAAAAAACTCTAAATCGCTTCAGCCGAAATTGCAAGACCCACTTTTTTGTTGACAAGATTATTATATGTATTAAGTACAAAGGACTCTAAAAAATGCTAGAAGCCCTATTTAGCTTTACAGTTGTTTTCCTTGCTGATTAGATTCCACAAAATATTTTCGGACTTCCGTGTTTTTTTTTTTTGTAAGTCTTAAATTTTTCCCATCAAGTTTGTTGATTATTTTTTCAAGACAAAAAACGACAAAACTTCAGTTTTTTTAATTCCTTCTTGAGATAACCATACGTTCAAATCTTTTTTCGCTTGGCGCAAAACTAATTATGGTTATCAGTTATCACCGATCAATGGTTCTCTTCGTGGAAGGTATGGGCCGAAGTGGGAAGAGATGAATTCGTACCTGGCCACAAATCACACCTCTCTTTCACTTTATGTGCAAGCATTGCCTTGGTCCGAGGAAAACACTCGATTCATTAAATACTACTTGAAACACAAATATCAGTATTAACAATCGGCCGTTATAACGTTGCGTATTGTAGTTGTTGGTTTAAAAAAATGGACGTGACTCGGGACCTGCCAACAGTGACAGATTTTGCGGCCCCGTAGGGTTAAAACGGCTTTTGACTTCTAGAAATTAGCTAGTTACCTAATTTATGAGTCCCCAACCGCGCAAAGCTCGTGGAATATTTAAAACTGTTTTTAAGGGCGAACAACTTTTATAAAACTGTTATAACGGTTATAAAGTGGCATTTCTCTAGTCTCGTCCTAAAAGAATCATAAGTAATTAAAAGAACAAAAAAAATCATTTGATAGGATAATTGTGTGTTGGAATCACCCTGTATGATTTTCCTTTTACCTTTACGAAACTTTATTTGCACGAGACCAACTTAAGGTAGGTACAAATGTGACTAATTAAGATGCACGATTAAAAGGAGCAAATGAAGCGCAAAACGACCATTGCTTGTCAATTAATTTGCATTGAATTTGCATTGCAATAAGGTAGAGATATATATTTCGTGTTCGAGAAACAGATACTGTTTTGCTGCGAGTAAATTGAATTACAAATGATAATGACGAAATCAATTTCAACGCTGCCCCATGTTGATTGAAAGCACAAATTGGAAATAATAATTACTCGTATTCTTAAGGAAGTTGCAGTGCATAATTTTATAAAATAAAAAATAAAATATATAGTAAATTGTTTTTAAAGCCGTTTGGTATTTAATTTAATTTAAAATACGATTTTACTGTTTGATAAGTAAAGTGAAGCTTAAACTCATGAACATAAGAAAGTGCAAATACAAATTTTTTGACGTATAAACAAAAATTCCAAAGTGTCAAATGGAGCTAATATGACAATGAATTTTGAACCATTGTATGTGTCGTAAGCACAAAATTCTTAAGCTAGCATTAATTATCGTTAATAAAACACAATTTAAATCGAAAATATTTTGACTGGAATAAATTAAATTTATCTTTTTCAACATCACCAAACCAGTGGACATTAAGACCAATTCAATGGCAATGAACTGCTTTTTCACCCTTAATACCTAGTTCTACATCACAAAATCTACGGGTTTTAGACCTGTTAGATTAGACGGCTGAACTCTATCAGCCGCCCTAAAGATAGGAAGGGAAATTTAGAAAAAAAATGTGAACTAATTGAAAAAGGAAGATATTTGTGACTCGAAGGTAATAACCTTAAGAAAAAAATATTTCCCCGGAGTCCCAATCAACCTTGAAGTCTACGTTGGGCGCCATTATTGCGAATCACGGTTATCACGGGGAATATAACTGTGTACTCACACAGGACCTTGGAATGATTTCTCTATTGTTAGAGCAAATAAGGTAAAATCCTTTTCCGTTTTCGTCGGTTTGGGAAACGTAGTTTCAGGTACTACCGTCTGCAGATCAGTTTCCCCCTTCGTAAAAAGGTGACTAAAACTTTTATGTGACACCTGGAAAAAAATTAAAAATAAAGTTTGTTGCCGATTGAGTAATTGCTCCGATTTAAATGGATTAAGAAACTTTTACAAAATTCTAATTTTATCTTGAAAATAGGGCTCTTTAAATTTGTCTGATAACGTTACTTTGTTGCTTATTTTTTATGTTTCGACACACACCAAAAAACACGAAAGAAACCAAGCCTATAAGGATGAGACCAAAATCGAGACCGAGACGAGACTGCACATTAAATTTTTCACAAGAAAAAGACGGGACCAAAATCGAGACGAGACCGAGACGGACATATTTCGATTTTGAAGAGACCGAGATGAGACTAACAAAAGTATCGCCTGGTCTCGTTTCGTTGCGAGCTCTAAAATAAAATATCCGGACTGAATAACACCCACCTTAGTTTTTTCTCGTTACAACTTTTATGAAATTTCGATAGACAATTCTAATATTCTAAATATCCGCTTAGGGAGATGACAGGTTTTTAAAAGATGAGTCAGCCCACTTTTTTACACACGGTTCAAAAACCAAAGAGGGTGTGGGTGGAGGTGTGTACTCAGACAGACTAAATCTTAGTCTCTCTCTCCGTCTCCCTGACCATTGTACGTGTTGCAAGCTGAAATTCTGGCATTAAAGAGGTCCTAACACGGAAAACGTGTTAACCACATCGGATATCTGTATCTCTTTTGACAGTCAAGCAGCCCTCAAGTCATTGCTGCTGTCTCCACAAACTCTATAACAGCCCGCAATAATTGTCGATCATCTCACAGAGAGATGGTAAATCAGATTAACATTCATCTTAATTGGGTGCCGGGGCATATGGATACCTTGGGAAACTGCAAATCCGATTATCTCGCCAGAAATGGAGCACATTTACCAATTCAACCTAAAATGGAGGAAATCCGTATGCCTTTCGCTACTTACGTTGCAATTAAACGCCATTAAGGAAACAAACATAAGATGGTCAAACATCTCTACTTGCCTGGCTACCAGATAGATCTGACCAGATATAGATCCACACAGACAATAGATATGCTCTCTTTGAGCAGAAAACATTTGGCTCCGTAAATGGTGTCATAACCGGGGACACTGCTTAATTGGCATACACGCCAAAAGGCTCAGAATATTCTCCAACGACTTTTGCAAAAGTTGTTTTGACGAGAAAGAAGAGAAGACTATCTTACATCTTCTCTGCTCATGTCCTGCTCTCTCTCAAGGATGTAGATTACAACTGGGAGAATACTTCTTCGATGATCCCGGGGATCTAAGACACATAGAGATTCACCAGCTACACCGCTTCGTTAGAGTCTATAATTGGTTTAATTAAAGAGCAAATATCTCTTCGTATGGTATCACATTGGACCTATCTAAGATCTAATCATTTTCCTGGCAGCCACTTCAACCTAACCTAATCTAAAGTATTAAAACGATGAGTGTATGTTTTACTATTTTTCACCTACATTTATGTATATATATCGTTCATAGACTTACTGTCGCCATATCAGAAAAGAGCTGCTATGCAATTAGAAAAAAATTACTTCGGAATAGAAAATCTTTAAAAGGTTTTATCAACGACTCCTTCTTAAAGTATCAACAACTCATTCCAATTTTCAATCTTCTTTGCTTAATTCTGTGAAGGTTCTGTCTTGAATATATAATGCTTATTATAGAGTCTGATGAAAGACGATAATCTTGCAGAAAAAATAATAAACAAAAAATGATATCAGAATTTAGCGTGAACAAGACGCAGCAAAAAGTCCATATTCCCCGGAACTAAGCTAATGAGGTTTGTTCTATGAAAAAATCAGACGCTCTTTAATTCAAATTTCCAGCGAATATTTTGAAATGAACACCATTATGAAAGCTTTCAAAATGTATGTATATGTTCCAAAGAATTTCAAACCAGTAGCTTCCTTTAAATTTTATAGGAACTTTGTTTTCTTTTATACTCGTAATAAGCACTGCATTCTGACATGAAATTCAATATAATCAGTATTGACTAACCTAAATTTTAGACAATGGAACATTTTTCCGCAAAATTATTCGTAGCTTAAATCTGAAATATCAATTCCCAAATTTAATTTTTTATTCTCATTTGTTACAACAAGAGATATTTAGAAGTTCCAGGGATCAATAAAGAAGACAGAAATCTTCGAGAAAAACTTCGTAAATGCTCAAAAAGTTTTAAAGCTTAACTACGTTACATCGTTTTATTCTATTCTATTACTGAAACCTCTCAACTAAATAGAATTAAACAAACAAAAAATAAAACCACTTTATATAACATATAAGATAGACTTCTAACACGTTTACTGTAACTGAATGTCAACAAAAACGGTCACCAGATTTGCAAAACAAATATCACATTGTCTAGGCAACGAAAACTAATGCCCCTATGAAGTGCACTTTATTTCTAGAGCCCATCAGTGTTTGTCGTTCTTGTGAGACAACCTTGAGCAATCGAAGAGATTCGTAAATCTAAATCTGACGAAGACATACGAGTTTATGGGTCCTGTTCTTCTGTTTTCTGTATAAGATGTGGCAGGACTGATGTTGATAGCCACCGCCAGCACTTTGTCTCTCATGTACGACTATATTTCCACTGTGAGGTTTACCTTTCCAAAAAGCAGGAAATTCAAACAGAAATAAAAAAAGGATAACAAGCATCAAGGGAGTAACATTGTAAAGTGTTTGTTATTTTTTGTTGGACCCTCAGAGCAAAAATAAAATCATTGTTTGTTTGGAATGGGCTCCACTCCAACCCCATTATGCTCCTCAAGCTGTGGGTGAGTGTGAGTAAAGCACAATACAAAAAAGGTATTTGATTAATGTGCTTTGTGATACATAGGGCAGTCACATATGGGAAATGGGAATCGCAGTCGGCTTTGGAATTGTAGAAAACTGAGGCAATAATCAATCAAAGATTTACAATTACCTCCAGGATGAATAATGAAAAAAGCAATGCTTTGTTTATTTTTCTGTGTTTTTTTTTTGTTGTTCGTGTTGTTGCAGAATTTTCTTGCTTTGCAGAGTAGTGTTGTTTCTTCGTTTGTCGGGTTTGTAGATGAAATATGTTTTCATCACGCTCGTGCAACCCTTCAGATAAATAAATTCATCTTATAAGACTTTATGAAACAATCCCGCCAGTTTTCCACGGAAATGTTGAATTTGTTAAATTATTCGATGAATTGACTTCTTATTTCCACACTTAGATTTAATGGACCAGTTTGATTGTTTATTGTTTTTTTTTTTTTTTTTTTTTGATTTATTGACGTTAAAATGCACGTTAAGTATTTTTGACGTTAGGCATATGTAAATATAAACCTGTTTTGGTGCTTCCACTTATTGTTTCTCTTCTTGGGGTTAATACATGCAACATTAATGAATGCAGAAAAAAGTGTATAAATTTCTGTCCAATTCTATCCTCTAGTACCCTTGTAATTTTTTGTTGATAATAGATAATGTGAACCGTACGCTGAATGACAAAATTACATCATTATTCTATTTGGGAAAGTTTTTGTTGGTGTCTCCACCTACTGGGGGTGTATGGATTGACATCTATGATTTAGACTAAGCAGCACTTGGCTATTAAATTTGAATTTGAATAATGATGATTCAATCGGCAGTTGGGTGGTGCTGCGAAACACTTATGAAATGATCGTTGGCTTGTAAAAGGAACAACATATAATTATCTTAACCCATAAGGAGCAAGTTCACACTTATGTCCATAGATTGAAATAGAATATTGAACAGAACTACCTAGATTTTAAAGAGCTCTTCATCCTCCTTTTCCATTTTATCTTTCGAATTCAGTAAAAAATAAAATGTATGACTGGATCGCACATTCTTGCTCTTATGTTCGACCAAATCTTAAGCACACGATTTTTAGTAAAACAGCTCAATTATTTTTTTATAACAAATTTTTTGGTATAGCAATTTTATGTTTTTAATATTATAAATTTAAAAATGGAATTTCAAAAAAAACCATCCAGAAATTTCGAAATATTGAATTTTCAAAAAAAAAAATATATTTTTTTTTTCAAAAAATCCAAAAAAATATTTTTCGAAAGTTTTGGTTTGCAGTATTATTTAGAAATCAAAGAACCTCCTACATTAATTTTTTTATCGAAATCCATTCAGCGGCTTATGAGAAATTCCAAAATCAAGAAAATGGTTGTATGGCAGTTACCGTCAATAACAAAATATTAAAAAAGAAATTGTAACCAAAATGTAGACTATACATATAGAAGTATGTATTTTCTTATCAAAATCGTTGAAGCCGTTTTCGAGATAATTAGGATGGTAGACAAAATGGTATGACAGGTACCGTACCGTTAGTTTTGGGCCTAAAAATCGATTCAAAAATCTATTTTAGACAACCAACTAAAACACTTAAAAATCAAGCTTAAAGAAAATCGCTTCAGCCGTTAATGCTGTACAGACAGACAGACAGGCGGAATTGCTGGACCCACTTTTTTGTTGTTCTCTATCATCGTTATGTCAAAATCTCGAGTTACTTGCCCTATAGTAACTATATCCCAATTAAAAATGTCTTATATTGTTTTCGAGACTCCACGCATACACGACCTGTCAGAAGAACACTGTACTTCCAGACCTTTTTTGGTTTTTTTTTTCTATCATCCAAATACCTGTCTGAATAGCGGTGGACGTTTTAAGCTTTTAATAGTAAACGCCATTTAGAATACTGTTATAACTGTTATAAATTGGTATTTCTCTAGGCTCGTGCTGATTTCGTAATCAAACAATTTTTACAAAACTTCATAGACTCGGAGTAGGGCTGGCAGCAAACCGAAAGCAGGGGGTCAATTCCCGATCTGTGAAAGTAGTTTTGAAGTGAAAAAAATATCATTTCAGTTTCCACAGAGATTCTGCATTTTCCAACTTCACGCATACGGCTAATGCGGTTCTCTTACAATAAGTGATAAATTTTGTACTAAAAAGTTCTAAAAGATAAATTCTGTCATATCTGATTATAGTTTTTCTTATTGGGAAAGGTAAATATTTCATTTAAGTTTCTAAATTTGCTTAAGAATAATATGAGGAATAATAAATCGTTTAATTATTAACGTTCGTTCACTTCGAGATGGGCAGAATAAATTCGAAGTTACAACAGAGGAGCACTTTATTGAACTTTACAAATTCCCGAAACATTCATGCATGGATTTAATATATCAGTTGAAAACATTCCTGAAAAACCATTACTGAAAAAAAACTAAAAAAACTCAACATGTAAGTGCGTTTCCATGCCATGTGAAGGTGTTAAATGTTCTGCGAGTCTGCGATTTTTAACCAGATATCAGTGAGTAGGTTAGTTACATTTCTACTGCGTTAAATAGAGAGCACAGATATGTGGAGTTACATACGTGAGATGAATTTCGAGCGATAAAAGCGAAATTCTATCAACAATTTGATAAAAAAATAAATGATACATAACAAACTTGGTGTATACTATTTTTATTTCTGTAATTAATTTGTCCAAAGTTTATTTTTTTTTGGTTTAAGCTCTTCTTCGCAGAATAATTGATTGTGGTAAAAAAAAATCTCAATTTGAAAATTTTTTTACATTTAACACCTTTCACGTATCGAGAATTGAATTCACGTGAAAGTGTGATAAAATTTATTACATCACAGCTTCACAGATCGAGATTTGAACCCTAGGCGAGACTTTTGTTAGTCCCGTCTCGGTCTCGGTACAGTCGAACAATTTCAGTCTAGTATCAGTCTTGGTTTCATCTTCAGTCTTGGTTTCTTTCGTGTGTTTTGGTAATAAAAAGATGTAAGATAAGTTGTATGTTATGATTGAAAAGAAAGACTACCCTGTCATAAAAGTTTTGTATCGAACCGCATGAGTATAAGTAACTCTGCGGTCGATTTATAGAGCAGGCTTAATAACATAGATAAAAACCTAGCGAAAGAGAAACTTATCGAACGAGCTTTTATATAAATTTAGATTCAGTCTTCTACTGAAATAAAAATAGTGGCGTAAAATTTTAGTCGATTTAGTAATATGTTAAATCATTTTAACTTTGACATTTATAAACGTCAAAAAGTTAATGTCGCTTACTTTTTGCACTATTTTAGGCGTGTTTATTTGTAGTTTATTAAGAAAATAGATTTAGTATGGTGCTAGCTAAAAATTGTTTAAAAGTAGGAAAATATTAGTAAGCAACTTTAGTATTAGCAAACTGTTAGTCGTATCATGCTTAGCCCTTAACACCAGGCTGTTTTAAATTTAGCGCCAGTGGTTTTTTATAACTTTTTCCATTCTAAGATTTTCTGTTTTCATTTGCATTGTGAAGCTTTTATATTTGCTTCTTTCATTGAAAGATATTGTTGGTAGATTCGAAGTGTCGTCTAAGTTAAAATTTGAATTTTGTAGAGGTTTTTTAATCCATTTAAATCGGTGCCATCCCTCAATCGATTTTGATACCTCATGGCTTGACAGGTAGGCAACAAATTACATTTTGACGTTCCGATAATATTTTTTTCCAAATGTCATACCTAAAATTCTTAAATTCACCTTGTTCCGGAATAGGAAATTATTATACGTGCTCTTCTCTGCATTTTCGCATTGTGCCTATCTCAGTATAACTATGTTTGTACACATCTGGTTTAATATTTTAATGCGCATAGATAGAAATTTCGGCAAAAAAAAACTTTTAAATATTATAAAATTTCAACATGAGTAGATACTAAAAAATATTTAAATACAAAAATATTTCCTCTAGTGAAAATCGAAACCAAACCACCGAGACCGCATAGACCACCGATACCAGCCATACTCTAGACGAATTTCGGTACATACCTAAAATACAGTCTCGTCGCCTGTGCCTTTTAAGTTTTCTTATCTCTGTCTCGTTTCCAGCCCTAACTCAATTCGAAGAAGACAGGAAACGTTTAATATGTTCACCTTATTCCATAAAACTTCACTGATATTTTTCAATTTCATAATTTTCCAGAAAATTTGAGCAAATTCGAACTATTGAGGTCCATATCCTAAAAGCACCGACATGTGGCATGATATTTTAAAATAAAGCACTCAAAACTCAATACTTACTCAATTCCTCCTCTCCAAGAATCGTTCCACTTTGCCCGTTGAATTTTTACTTTTTGCACTTAGCCTTTCTGATTGCCTCGGACGAATCTACAAATTCAATTCGATTGCCAATTTTTGAAACATGATTCTGCCATAAAGTCTGAATAAGTCTAAAAATTGGAAACAATTTCAGCAGTTATTTGCCACTTTTCCAGCATTCACTCGAATAAAATATACTCCAATGAACCTATTTATATGGAAATCAAACAAATTAATCAAATTTTATTTATTTAGGAGTATTAGACATTTTGTTCGAATCAAACTCAAGAAGGGAATATTTGTGCTTGACTTAGGTATTTTTGCTGAATTAATATGTGTGTGATTCGATTTTCTTGAAAATGACTTCGCAAATTGATATTTCCATTGACTCCATTTACTCAGCAAATTTACGCTCAAAGTGTTAACAAGCACTTGAATTTAAAGTACAAACATGGTTGCAATCTACTTACCGTCGTCAGTTTAGTTTTCTATTTAACTAATATCCAAGCAATTCAATTTGTAGGCGAAAATTTCTATAGGCCTTTTCGAACCTTTATTTAATGTTTTGGTTTGATGGATTTGGGTTCTTGTTCGAAATGAATTCAATTCAATTGTATGAGCTTGCAAATTAGAAGTGATTTTGGATTATTTAGCCACCTCCTGCAGTCAGCATATTGATTCAACATCAACAAACAAGGGTGCCATTCCCATATAAGAGAGGCAACATTTTGAATATTAATACGTTAATTTACATTTCAGATGTGATGTGTTGTAGAAAGCATATTCTCTGCAGAAATTTATGGATTTTAAAATCCATCATCGATATTGGACGTAAAATTATGTTTGGCAAGTGAGGCTTATAAACGGAACCAAACAAAAGTTGGGCAAAATGAGTCTAATATTATGTTCCCACCAAAGCGAAATCTGAGATTTCAGCAGGAAGCTTTCCAGATTTCAAATTGGTGTTTACACCGACTAATCTACGATTTCGTCTCTCAAAAAGCACACACAACAACCACTTTTGCTTATCTAATCCATCAACCCAAGCCATTTTGTCAAATAAAAATGCATACCCTCTCTTTTTATCTGCTTATCGTTAGAGTGAAAGATCGTAATTTGCACATAAGAGGCTTTTTACCTAAAAATGGTGAAGTTCAAAATGGACGCGTTCACTATGAATGGGCCGCATCGTTAATGGGATTTCATTGTGATTTCAACGAAATCTCGGATTTCGAAATCCCAAAACTATATGGTGGAATGCGAAGATTTGGGCTGATATCTACGAAATCCGAGAGTTCGCTTCGGTGGGAACATGGTATAACTAAGGATTTCTAAAACCAATGAATAGTATCGAGCCGGGAGCTCATCTTTTTCCAATTTTTAAAGACACATATACATATATCTATATATAAATGAATGAGGGCCTACATTGTATGTAGTATTCAGTGGCGTACGTAAAAATTCGGAAAAGGAAATATAACAAAATAGAAATAAATGTGGATAATACACACAATAAAATGTTTTTATTATGCTAAGTTGTTAAAGTTTGAGGGAAAACAAAGATGCCATTTGAGTTCCTGGATAAATAAGAATATATAAAAAAAAGTCGTTGAAGTAGTTTTTTTTTAAATATAATTTTGTATCTATAAAATATCAAAAAAATTTGAATTTAAAAAAAAAATAGTTTGAAACGCCATTTTCAGATTTCAAAAAAATATCAGTGACATATTTTTCAAAAAAAAAAAATTGTATTTACATAAGTTGTATTAAAAAAAAAAAACAACCGAAAAACTTCTTTTTGAAAATTTGAGTATACACTGTTATTAACACGTTAAGGGAGCATTTGCTTAAAAAATTATTTTAATCGGTTCATCCAATAGTGAGAAAGTCGAAAATATGTAAAGTGCCAAATAAAACAAAAATAAAACATTTTTATACTTAAAAGTGGACTGTACTAGACTTAGAAATACAAACAATTTTTTTTTATTCTTGGAGCCGTATTAGAGCCAATTTTTAAATCTCAAGATAAACATCCAGTTATTTACCAGAAGAATAAACTTAATTGACTGTTAAACAACCGGATAACAACATCGAATTTTAAAGAAGATACAATCTATAGAATAATTTAACTTCAACGTCACTTTTATTTCGAGTATCGAACTTTTCATAGAAATTAAGTTTTTGTTTAACGTTTATTTCAAAGCAATAATTTTTCAAAGTGTTCTTTTATATCGAAAATAGCTATTTATTTTATTTTCAGTTTATTATCAGTTAAATACTTATTCCGTTCTAAAATGAGCAGATAACTTAATTGCTAGATTAAGTTGTATCTGACTGTTGAAAAACTGATGTTTGCTTTATCTGGAGAATATGTACTAACTGGCGGTTTAACTATTGAAAAATTGGCCCTTAGAGAAATAATTTTGTTACCCTTTTTTAACATTTGTATGGGAGGTACCGTTGTTTTTTTATTTTAGGAAAATAGTTTTTCAACCTATTCCAAATAATGCGAAAAGACTACCAAACACGAAGCTTCAAAAAAGTTCATTGAATAGTTTTTGAAATTTTGAGTTTTCAAAAAAAAAGTTTTTTTTCATAATTTCAAAATAAAAATTAGTTTATGAAAAATTTTGGTTTACCTTAGTGCTTAAATTTTCTAAGAGCGTCTGCATACAAATCTGAAAAAAAAAATCAAATGAACCGTTTTCCATAAAATCGAAAACCAAAAATTTGGTACTACTAGAGGTACCAAAAATAACCATTTCTTTTCTAAAAATAAAACGCACGACTGGATCGCACATGCTCGTACTTGCTCCTATGTTCGAGCACGTTAAGTGCAAAAGATTCTTAATAGAAACGGCTAAATGTATTTTTAAAGTCGTTTTTCACTAAATTTTGTAAATATACAAATTCTTAATTTTTTTCTAAAAAAAATTGGTATGAACATTTTAAATATTTAATAATATAAATTCAAAACCAAAATTTCAGAAAAAATAGTCAACCTGTTCTCGAAATATTGAATTTTCAAAAAAAAATTAGTTTTTTTAAAATCCAAAAAAAATATTTTTCGAAAATTTTGAAATGCATTATTATTTAGAATTTGAAGGACCTCCTGTATAAATTTTTTTAATGTCAAGTTTGCAATGTCTTGCTCGCAAGTAAAAGAGATAAAGAAAAAATTGGGTCCCCCAAGTCCGTCTGTCTGCCTGCAGAAAGATCTTCACCTTAAACGGCTGAGGCGATTTTCTTCAAACTTGGTAGTTAAGCTTTTAAGGTGATTGTCTCAAATAAATTTTTGAATCGTTGTCTTAGACACAAAATAAATTGTACTTGCCATACAATTTTCTCTACTATCTTAATTACCTTGAAAATGGCTATAACGATTTTGATAAAAAAAAGGATGCGCACTAATTTAGGGACAGTCTATATTTTGGTCAACATTTTTTTTTTAATATTTTGTTATTAACGTTAGGTCCATACAACCATTTTATTGATTTTTGACTTTCTCGCAAACGGCTGAACGAATTTCGATGAAAATTTGTACGTAGGAGGCTCTTTCAATTATAAATACTTCTGCATACCAAAATATTCGAAAAATATTTTTTTGGATTTTTGAAAAAAAAAAAAATTGGAAAATTTAATATTTCGAAAACGGGTGGATGATTTTATTTTGAAATTTTGTTTTTATATTTACATTATTAAATATTTAAATTTTATAGTATTAAATATTTAAACTTTTTTAGAAACAAAATTAAAGAAATTTTGTACATAAGAAAGTAGGTAAAAAAACGATTTTAAGAACTTAGGGTGGCAATGGCGCAGTGGATAAAGTGCTTGATTGCTAACTAGGACGTGTGTGTTCGATCCCCACGATAGGCGCATTGTTTTCTATACCTCAAATCTTAATTGGATGCCGCCCATGGGTTAAAATGAGACAATCAATACCTGGTTCTCAAACCCACTGTGCCAAACTAGTGCCGTGCAATTCAGGTTGCATTTAAAAGACCTTAGCTCTTACAGGAATATATAGTTAAAATTAAATTAAAAATTAAATTAAATTAAAATATATTTAGCAGTTTCTATTAAGAATCCTTTGCACTTTTCTTTCTCAATTCCGACGATTTATAACAATATAAGCCCTATGAGAGCTTTAAAGACTGGCATATTAAATGCAAATCTATGCAACCAGAATGAATTGTAAACGTCCTATCTTACCTGCATATGTAAATTTTGCTTTGACATTAAGAATGTAATACATACCCATTATTTACTTCAAGAATGTTATAAAAAAATCAATTTCAATAAACATATCTTAAATGAAAAAAAATCAAGTTTTTTCTCTTTTCTCTATTTACATTATCGTCTAAAAGTATTCGTATATTTGAGTACAATAATGGGCAATTTTTTTTTCTCAAGAATTCAGTTGAAGCGAAATCAAATAACATCATATTTGTGTAGAACTCTTTTTTTTTATTTCTGAGAATACCTATGCAAATTCATAATAAAATGAAAGTGACTACAAATAGCTACATCTGAAAATTATTTTTCATTTTAAATTAACTGAATTCTGAGAATTTTAAGAAAAGAATATAACTTTATGAGGGACCCTCTTCTGATAAAATGATATTATTGTTGTTGACGTTCAGTCATAATAACTAACAACAATAAGAATTATTTATAAACTGTTTTATTTTTTCATATTTGAATATTTTACGGGTATTCGCGAAAGGCGTTTACCTAAGCCAATGCATCGGATTAATAAAAAGGAGTTTCCAATAAGGAATTTCAACATCTGTTGAAATTAAATAAAACAAGATGTGTGTTTGATATTAAATGTCTGGCGTCAGTCGATTCATTATGAAATGGCAAAACAAACAAAAAATAAATCAAATTGTAGATGACAAACTGGTTGTCAGTGAAAACAGTGCTGCCAAATTCATATTCTATATATCTCCCGAATATAAGAATAGACCTGAACAAGTTTTTTATGATTCAGTTTTCTGCCGTCTTTCTTTCATTATTATACCAATCCATTTCAGGAGCATTTTTTTTTTTTGAAAAATTTTGCCAAAATTGATATAAGTCATATGTTATTTTTGTGGATAATTGCCTTATGCTATAAAGGCAAGAAAAATAAAATGCATGACTGGATCTTAGGAAATTACTCTTGGAGCTAACAGCCTTAATGTAGCTAACCATTGAGGTTAAGTTAGTTAGGTGTAGTTAAGTTATCCTATGCAGGTTTAAAGCCTATGTAGGTAAGATTACCTTCATTCTTAGTATAATGAATAATCGAATGAATGATTCAAGGAACAGTTACATAGGTACCTACCTATACAAATGTATATTTAAATCTAAGTTAAGGAATTTAATTGTGTAAGTTAGGAGAATAAAATGTAGGTAGCTATATACTACATACAACTTTATAATTTAGGTGCAATATGCATACATAAGATTCATGTGATTAATAAAGACACATATTTATACTTAAATGTATGAGGGCCTACATTGTATTTAGTATTCAGTGGCGTTCGAAAAAAAAAATGTAAAAAAGGAATAATAATAAGTTAGAAATAAATGAATAATACACATAATTAAATGTTTTTATATTGCTTAGTTGTTATAGTTTGGGGGAAATCAAAGATGCAATTTGAATTCGTGGATAAAGAGGAATATATTGAAAAAAATCAAAAATCGTTTGAGCGGTTTTTTAATAAATTAATTTTTTATGTATAAAATTCTTAAAACAATTTTAGAAAAAAAATTTGAAACGCCATTTTGAAGATATTATTAATATACATATAAAATTCAAATTTAAAAAAAATTCGCTGACTGGTTATTGAAAAATCGATTTTTCAAAAAAAATATTATTTATTTTTTAAAATTGAAAAACTTTTTTTTGGATAATTTTAGTATTCAGTTTTATTAACAATTTTATCGAGCATTTGTATAAGAAAAATTGTTTTATGCGGTTCATCCAATGTTGAGAAAGTCGAAAATATGAAAAGTTGGTGTATGAGAAGTAGATAGGTACCGTTAATAAGGACGCAAACCAAAATATTTTTAAGCTTGAAAGTGGACTGACTATACTAATCTTAGAACACACAAAATTCTTGGAGCAGTTTTCGAAAAAAAAATATTCTTTTCTTAACGGATTTTTAACATTTGTATGGGAAGTTCCGTCGTTTCTAATTTTAGAAAAACAGTTTTTTTGCCTGTTCAAGATTATGTTAAAAAAACACGAAATACAAAGTTTCCAAAAAATCTATTGAGTCGTTTTCGAAATTTTAAGTTTCCAACAAAACAATTCCAAAAAAAACTTTGGCTTCCAATAGTGTTTAAACTCTCTATAGGTGTTTCTGCGTAAAAAAAAATTCAAAAAAATAAAATTAACCGTTTACCAGAAAATCGAAAACCAAGAAAATTGTTCTACTAGAGGTACCAAAAATAATAATTTTTTTTTCAGAAACAAAATAGATTGATTTGATGAGGCCGTTTTTGAGAAAATAAAGATGTTTGTTTTTGGCCAAAAAAAAAATGTATGGGAGCTACTCTTATTTGTCATCTTCAAAAAAAAATTTAAAAAAAGTGTGGGCATATTACCGAAAAAACAATATGTACCATATTTCAAGCAAATCTATCAAACCGTTTAGGCTGTAAAATTCCGGGCAGACAGGCGGAATTGGGGGTCCCACTTTTTTGGTGTTCTCTATGATCGTAATGTCATGTTCGATTTTTAGAAAAAAATCTTTTCTTTTTACGAATACATAACTTGCCCTATACTACCTATAATCGCAAGTCAAAATAAAAAGTAGGTAAATATTAAGATGAATAATATTATATAATTTTAAATATGAATCTCTACCGGATCATATTTGAAAACTACGAAATTAAATAGAAATCAAAACTAATAAGAAGAAATAAATATTAATGTTCTATCTTGCCTCAAGGGTCATTACGAACATGTATTTACAATACTTTTTTTTCTCCTAGGTAATACAAATTTCGTATACTAAACAAATATGTATATAAATTCCTTTATTTTAAATCCAAAAAATCACTCCTTTTTCCTATAATACCAATCTAACATTAATTCAATGGGTATATATCTATCTCCCTCTCTCTATACACACACAATAAGCAGGCAATCTTGCGATCAAAAGTCAACAATAATATCTGAAAAATACAAATCCTTAACATCCCTTGAATCAATCCCTCAACGAGCTACCCTATACATTAAGAACAAAATGCTTTTTTTTTTCATATCAAAGAAAAAACCTTTTTTTATCGTTGTCCTCAAAACTAATATAAATTGCCTGTTGGTTTTTATTCGTTCAGGTCTCTTGGGTACGACATCGTGATATTCACCTGCTAACAGTTGGCCGTTACACATATACCTCAGACCAACGATTTGAGGCCATGCACTCGCCGCACGCAGAGGACTGGACACTTCGAATACGTTATGCACAGAGAAAGGACTCAGGCATCTACGAATGTCAAATATCGACGACTCCTCCAATAGGACACTCGGTCTATTTGAATATTGTTGGTAAGTTTTACATTTTAATACATATAAATATCTAACCTACACTACAGTTCGTATTTGTTGTCTGTATTTGAATTGAACGATTTCAAGTTTTATGTTTGTATTTTAATACTAAAATGAGATGAAAAGAGTCAGTTATTAGATTTGCTGAATCCTTTTTGCTTACTTGACTGATTCGTATATTGGATTGTGAATTGAAGTTAAGTGTGTAGACTGTAGTGTCTGCAAGGACGCAAATTACCTCTTACAGATGAAAGTTTTTCAGCTGATGGATAAATTTGCTATTAAAATAAACTGCTCCTTAGGGTAATAGAGTTGGAATGTTTTTCTAGTAAATATTATACCTACCATAGTTGGTAATAGGGTAATGGGGCCATTTTGTTTTAAGGAGAATTTAAAGATATTAGGTCTACCATTATAGCTTAAGACTTGTGACATTTGAATAAAAATACTACTTATGGCTTACTGGAATGGATAATTGGACATTATGTTCTAGAATAAATAAGATATTAGACTATAGCCTAGATATTAAGGTAAATTTAAGGCCTTACAAATATACAAGGTGAGTAATAAATTAATGAAGAATTAGAATTTGTGTAAATAATAAATTGGACACTATATTTCTTAAGATTGGGTATCTATTAAGAATATTTTGGAGTAGTGATTTAGCCAACAAAATATTAAAAATGACAAGACATGTTTCCATTACTACCGGGTTATCTACTGTCCGCAAAAACAGTAAGGGTGGAGGGACCTCAAGAAGAACATAGGCTGCAAAAAAGATAAATGATATATTTTTTTATACAATCAATTAAAAAAGAACCAAATAGCAATCGCAGCAATGCTTCTGCACCGAACAACTATAACGACAAGGACGCCATCAAGATAAATAAAATACTTCATGATGGTCGACTGTCAAAACGAAGCGACTGAAGAATTATAATATGTAGCGACACGATACCATGAGGTTGGATGATATGTTAACCAGAGGATGTAATCACCTTATCATTTAAAATCGTTAATGAGATAAAATAAAAAAAATAAAAGAAATAAAAAAAAAAATTGTTTAACGGCTGGTTCCGCAGCTCCATGTTGGGCGCCATTTTTTCCGAATTTTATTAGCAATTAATTAATCAAAGAAATGTAATGGAAAACCGGCCGAACCGACCAAAGAAATTGTTTGTTAGGTTTTGCTATAAGATAGCACCTAAATTGAAATGTGAAATGCAGTTGAGCAACGTACAACTAGCTATGTAAGGGAATGGGTTCACCAATCGATTTAATTTATAAAAAATATGAAAGTAATACGAATTTTTGGGTATAAGAAAGATTTTAAAGAATCTAGCTAATCACCTATAACGCTTAAGTAAAAAGTTTGAAGAAAATCGCCTCAGCCGTTTAGGAACTAATGGAATTCGAATTCGATTTTTGGTACCCCCTTAACCAATGCATAAAAGTACTCCATTTTAAACCCAGAATAGATCTAACCTACATAAATTCTGTTCTACTGAAGGTCTGTCATTTAAAATATAGTCTAAGAAAAATAACATATCTCTGTAGCTAGCTACACATCACACACATATGTACATTTATGTACATGTTGCAGAACAATTTTAATCATAACCTATTAAAGCGACACTCAAAATTTCAGTATTAATAAAATTCAAATACCAGTGACATATTTTGAAATATTTCAAATGCCAAATATAAAACATTTTCATACCACTACTTGACATAAATTCAAATTGAAGAAGGCAAACAATGCATCCACTACAAATCACATAGAACATTTTGTGCTATGAAAAATGCAAACAAAAAGATAATAATATTTTTTTTTCTGGCATGTATCCTTTAGAAAGATATATCCTGTCCTGACTCATGAAACAAAAAAAAATCAAATTTATTCGTGATGCATTTCCACAGTCGTAGTCGTGGTATTTGTGTGTACGTTATATTGCATGTGAATAGCAGTAGCACCTCCCATCTCACCTCCCAGAACCTGACACAAATTGTGAATGCAATTCTCACAATATCCCGCAATTTGAAAGAAAATTCCGTGCTTTTGATAACATTGGGGTTTATGTGTTTGATATCGTGCCTGAAACTCCCGTTTCTATATATATTTTTTGAACCATCACGTTCCAAGTACGGAACAAAGCAATTATTAGGTGAATTGTCAGCCTGCAGGAACTTACTCTCCTCAACAATTGTCATAAACTTGAACTTTTGATACATCCGAATTTTAAGATTCAAGTTTTGCATCGAATATGGGTGTGTGTACCATGTACATACATCCGTACCTTGGATCATGTTGAACTTTCTTAAATATTATAATGTGAAGTAGTCTTCTTTTACTCTTTATATATAAAGCCTTTATAGGTAGACATAGCCAAACTAACATTGTAAGACGTCAAAAAATATCCAGAATTTTTTTTAAGTATGTACATATGTGTTGACAATACAATAAGAATGTTAAATAAAACCCTAATCGCAGTCCACGTAAAGGTAAGGTTATAGATTTAGTCTTACCAGGCTTAAGCCCAAGTCCAATTTAAAGTGCAAGTCAAAGTCCTATGCTAAATCCAAACTCTAAGCTAAGTCAAAATCCAAATCCAAGGCCAAGTCCGCTAAGTCAAAAACTAAGTCCAGGTTCAAGTCCAATTACAAGTTCAATTCAGAGCTCTAGTTAAAGTCCAAGTCCAAGTCCAAGTCCAAGTCCAAGTCCAAGTCCAAGTCCAAGTCCAAGTCCAAGTCCAAGTCCAAGTCCAAGTCCAAGTCCAAGTCCAAGTCCAAGTCCAAGTCCAAGTCCAAGTCCAAGTCCAAGTCCAAGTCCAAGTCCAAGTCCAAGTCCAAGTCCAAGTCCAAGTCCAAGTCCAAGTCCAAGTTCAAGTCCAAGTCCAAGTCCAAGTCCAAGTCCAATTCCAAGTCCAAGTCCAAGTCCAAGTCCAAGTCCAAGTCCAAGTCCAAGTCCAAGTCCAAGTCCAAGTCCAAGTCCAAGTCCAAGTCCAAGTCCAAGTCCAAGTCCAAGTCCAAGTCCAAGTCCAAGTCCAAGTCCAAGTCCTAGTCCAAGTCCAAGTCCAAGTCCAAGTCCAAGTCCAAGTCCAAGTCCAAGTCCAAGTCCAAGTCCAAGTCCAAGTCCAAGTCCAAGTCCAAGTCCAAGTCCAAGTCCAAGTCCAAGTCCAAGTCCAAGTCCAAGTCCAAGTCCAAGTCCAAGTCCAAGTCCAAGTCCAAGTCCAAGTCCAAGTCCAAGTCCAAGTCCAAGTCCAAGTCCAAGTCCAAGTCCAAGTCCAAGTCCAAGTCCAAGTCCAAGTCCAAGTCCAAGTCCAAGTCCAAGTCCAAGTCCAAATCCAAGTCCAAGTCCAAGTCCAAGTCCAAGTCCAAGTCTAGGGCCATTTGAAATGATCGAAAAGTAAATGGAAAAAGGATTGAAACATTTTCGAACTCAAGTACTTTGAGTATGATATGACGGGGAATATTTCGACTGCCTTACCTCCTTAATTTTAGAATTACAGACAGAGTTTAAGATAATGAACCAGTAAGCATAGAACTTGTCTCTAAAGAGCAAACTACATTTCCCTCATTGATTTCATCAACGACATCACCAAACACGAAACACTCTTAGACGTTGTCTAATCTACTCTGCGAATTGAATTGCCTCGGTCTAATATTACCACGCTGACTATTTGACTCCCGCATGACTTAAATACCATTAATTGCCATTCAACAAAAATGATTTCTCGATTAATCGATTGCGATAAAACTTAAATCGAATAATTGAAGACCACAAGAAATCAAAGAACCAAAATAATACCTTCAATAGAAATCTTTGAAAGTCTAATTCAGAAACTTCTAATGTACTGCCTAATTCTTTTGATAAAGGAAAGCTGACGTCTTATCCTTTGAATGATTCGATATTCGATTCTGAATGTGATTATACTTTGCGCCAAACACAATTTAGCATAACAAGGCGGCACAAATGTAACGGATGTGTTTTTTTGAAATCTCTCATAATGAACAGATGGAAGAAATCGTTTATTACGTCCTCGCCATGATGCCAATGAGGAAAAGATTGGATAAAAGAAAGTTTTATTGACTTTTTTTTTGTTGTGAGGAAAAAATCCGACAAGCGCTATTGATTTGGATAGAATGAAGACATTAAAATAGGATTAGGACGGTATTATAAATAAGAGATAAAGTGGGTGAGCACCGCAGAAGACGCAAATTTCCAAACTTTTTCTAGTAAAGAATATAGCTTATGGTATGGCTCAGGAGAGATTTGCTTAAACATTTGAAACAGGGTATTTTTATGTAATTCCCTGGGGAAGAAATTGAATTTTTGTACAACAAAGTAATTTATTATTGTTGTGTGAGTGGCATGGACAGCTTAAAACTGACACGCCCGAGCTTAAGAACTGTCTTTTCATTTTACCAAAAACATGCAAGCACTTAGTGTTTGGACACGTTTAGATGGAAATATTTCGATGCACTCACCTAAAAAATTAAAGCTTAAGAAAATATGAAACTTAATATCGTCAACATTTTTAAAAAGGCATGGAAAAAAAGATGCAAAATAGGAATAAAAACGGCCCAAAATATCCACATTGATGAAAACCATATGGAGTAGATACTTGCGATTAACCGATTTTCTTTCATCGGAAATTTTTGTCTAGGTCCTAAATTCTTTGGTATTATTGCTATAAACCTGCTACTTAAGGTATTTCAAGTGACCGTGCCGACAAGGGCATGTCTCCATACTCACTGATAAATTTATTTCAGGTAAATTATTACTTTCAGCATTTCCACTACAACTTTGCTTGTTTCTGAAATTGTTCTTTTGATAATTTTGGGGCTTATCTTCATCTGCGGTTCCAGAGAATTATAAATCACTCGACAGTGACTGAGTATCTATAATTCAAAATAAAAATAACAAAAAATTGGAAAGAAAATTTCAAAAATTATAAGAAGTTTTTTTTAATAATACAAATTCTATATACTACTGAAATACATCAGCCAAGTAGAAGACTTAGCACTATAATATTTGGACTTGTTGAATTATTGATTCAAAATAGCTTTTAACGGCCTTTAGTCCAACAAAATCAATAATTCAACAAGTCCAAATATTATAGTGCTAAGTCTTCTACTTGGCTGATGTATTTCAGTAGAATATAGAATTTGTATTATTAAAAAAAACTTCTTATATAAATAATGCCAGGCCATGGGCAAAAAATAAAAATTTCCAATTTAATGATTAGGAATTCTAGTCTTGTTGGATATAGTTCACATTAGATGTTCTTCACGAAATCTATGTAAGAAGAACTGAACTTGACAAAAATTGCGTATTGACAAAGGTCCTCACTAGTCAACTGATGAGTCCATGTGAGATCGCCGGGACGAAACGTAAATTTATGTTGGACTAAAGGCCGTTAAAAGCTATTTTGAATCAATTTCAAAAATTGTTAACCCCATTTATTATTACTTAATTTTGTATATACATAGCGTTGACCTTTTTTAATACTAACAAAATGTTTAAAATTTTTACCGAAATCTGTAAAATGGTTAGTGCGAAAGTCGAATAAAAACTAACATTTAGTTCTAGATTTTATTTTAATTTTCTTGACCACAATATTGTAGGACACCGAGAACATAAAATAATGCAATTAAAAGAAAGATGCTTTCGTTTCAACGCTTTATTACAAACTGATCTTATTTCCTAACTTAAGCAATTAATGATATCATAGTACAGTAAGTAGTACGTACTATTTTACATATCATATAATTAAACGGCGAACATGTTTTTTGTGGTACACTTTTCGCGGCCCACAAAAACCGAACGGGCATAAATTACATATTAAACGAAAGAATTTTTTGCACAGATGTGCAGAATGCCAAAATTATTTAAATATACTACACAGAAATTTTTTACAACAATAAATAAAAATGCAAAAAAATACTAGCGACATCTGTTGCAGAAAAAAAGAATGGTTTGTGCATTTGATAATTTAATGAAATATATAAAAGGAATTAGAAATTACATTCTCTTGAGTGTTCGGTGCATACTTATTTATTGAATTACGAGTATGTTAGTGCCCAGCACTACTAGGATACTAGGATGGTATTGATAATTAGGCTAGTTTTAAACATTTTTGTCTAGCTTTAAGATAGTTATAAGTTAATATGAAATAAAAATGAATTTATAAAAAAAAATACTAGGATGGTGAATAGCTGAGTACAGGAAAGTGGTGGAAAAGTATAAATAAATATTTAATGTCTAATAAAAACTTATGTACAACTTGAACAAGGACCGTCACAATAAATTTAGAGAATAATTAAGTTTCATTTTCGGAGTTAGTATATTTGAATTTATACAAATTAAAACAATCATTATTTATTTCATATGTGGTGGCATTTCATAAGAGGTAAAGTGTGGTGAAAATACGAGGTGTGTGAAGCGTGCCCATATCTAAATCTATTGTTTTGGATTATTTTAATATTTCTTGAATTTTTAAAGCTGTGCAGGGTTAACTACATTCTATTTTCTACGTCAAAAACTACGTGTAGTAAATAGAATAAACTACGCGTCTTATTTACTACAATTTGCTAAGTCGCTACATTAAAGTAGTAAATTAAGAAAATCAATAGAATTTCAACCGGATATGAAAGAATTAAAAAATTTTGAATACAAAAACCCATCTTGGACCAATAGGAATTTTTAAGCACAGGGTTATCCCAAATTTTGTTTGGGATACCCTTATTTATATTTATTTGCATTTTTTTCCAAATCGCAAAAAATAAATAAAAGTGGAAAACAATAAACTCAAAAATACATTTAGTAATCATCGCATTTACTTTTATCATTGATTTTCAACGTTATAGTCAATGAGAACAAATTTTT
Source organism: Philhelius pedissequus (assembly GCA_910595825.1). Lineage (NCBI taxonomy): Eukaryota > Metazoa > Arthropoda > Insecta > Diptera > Syrphidae > Philhelius > Philhelius pedissequus. The sequence continues at coordinate 47,553,198 of OU343162.1, forward strand.
CAGATTTTTCCTGTCCATTTAAAATAAAAACTTTAATTTGTTCACTAGTCGCCAAATACAAAAGAAATGATAAATATATATGAGTTCAAAATTCAAAATGAAATGACATTTTATACGACTTGACGTTTTGAAATTACGTATGCTACAATATGTTTCATTTACTACATTAACTACATTTAACTACATTGACTACGTAACAGACGTAGTTAATGTAGTTTATTCAAAAAAGTGACAGTTCGGCCAACCCTGTGCGTCAGTATTGTTGTATGTACGTATTTTGGTTTAGCATGGAAATAATAAAATGTGCAAGAGTAAGAACCAGGAACATTTGTTGTTGTACAAAAATTGTTAATATGTCAAAAATGTGTATAGGTTTGAAAGTTTGTGTACCATTCACTGTTTTCCTTTGGATTGCAGGATTGAGTGCTTAATAAGTACTTCCCATTGCATTCAACAACTTAAAAAAAACATGAATTCTTTGTCTTTTATTGAATGATAATGAATTAAATAAATAAATTGACACTCGATTTCCGAGAGCTGAGTCGTCTAGTATTACTAAATCGACTAAAATTTTGCGCCAATGATTTCAAATTACTTTATTATTTTTAGCATTGGAATGCTCGCCTGCCAGATGGCTTCAACTTAATTGGATACTGCCCCGTGTGGATCCCTAATTGAAAATTGTACATCGGCTTCGTTTGCTTAAGCAACCTGTTTACATCTTTAATATTTCATTGGTTGACATTTTTTTCACTTGATGCCATTGACGTTTCGTTGTAATAAAATCAACAAAGAGGATAAATATTGCAAATATTTATCATAATTTATTGTTAATGTTTATTGTTAATGTATTTATAGTAAACATATATATAAGTTAATTAGGACACAAAAAAAAGAAATGGTTTGTGTGGTACCTAGTTTATTTTCGAGAGTGTTAGTTTAATAAAAATGTGTGTTGTGCCAGTTAAATATTGGGGTTTTGGGCGTTCAAATTATTTTTAGAGAATTTGTCGTGTATGATGTCACGTCAGATGTCGGGTCACGTCAGACGTCGGTACGGTTGACAGCTCCATAGAAATTTTTCATCCCCAACGTAGCATGAGAAGTTTTACTTCAAAATACCATTGTCCCCCTGCTGTTCTGTTTACGCCTATGGCTTTGTATTGTTTAACTCGAAAAGCTAAGGAATAACATTAAAAAGCTCTCTACCAAATAAATAAACCTTATTCAATTGAGCCCCAAGCTTAATGCAAAGCTAACGAAAAGACCCGAAAGACGACTTCTTTCACACGATACCAATAATTTTTGTACTGAAGGGAAGTTCTAATCGTTTCGTATGCAAAACATCATTAGAATCCAGAGTGTGATTGAAAGGCAAACATCAGAAAAAGCACAATAAGGCTTACACCCCCAAAAGATACCTACATTTTTTGTGCGTAACCCTGAAACCACATTTATCTTTTTAAAATAATAAATATGTCTGCTTTAAGGTATATTTTTTTTTGTGGTTACATTTTACGAAGAGAAGGTAAAAGGCCTGACATCTCACTTAACCGTTGAAGATTTATTGTTTTGTGTTTTTTTTTTCTGGTGGATTTTTCAACTCTGACCCGACCCGAACGTAAAGGCCTTTTCACAATATTATCATAAATCTAGCGTGGGATAGAAAATTTATAATAAAAGCATTCAAATGATATTCTTACACAAAAAACCTAACAAAAGAAATACACAACATATACAAAATCATTTTATGATAAATAACCCACCATGAAAAATGCTTTGTTTAATTACTTTTGCTCTTCATTATAAAGCAAAACAAAATTTGTGTCGGAAATTATTTGTTTGGCTGTCGAATGAGTCGCCAGAAATGAAATCTGATAAGATCACGCATGCGAGTCCAACAAATCAGGATCAATTCCTCTGCTTTTGTTGCCCAAGGAAAAAGGTCATAAATTCAATAGCGTGACAAAATAAAACCTTTAATAGCGACACCATCATCCATTACAATATGCCACCTTATAAATTTTTTTTTTTTACTTGAGCTGAATTTCTATTAGTTAACTCCCATCGATCGATTTCTCATTTGAATGGTCATGAATACTCTATCTGGTTAGAAAAGAGGTCAACCCGCCCGAGCGCGCCTGGTCGGGTGGCCGGTGCGCATTTGATTCTCCTCACCATCACAAAAACACATTAACTAATTTGGCATCTATTGTTTTAGTCTCTCTAACTGTGACGGTGACAGCAGTTCGGCTCGGAAGAATTATGACTTCAAATAGGTATTAACGCTTTAGCTAGGAATCAGCAACAAAACAAAAAAAGGGACACCTACAACAAAAGCCGATATTAATCTCTTGGTTCTGTGCATTTGTAAGTAAAGGGAAATTAATTTCATATATATAAAGCTATGGCGAGAAATGTCCTTGCTTGAAAAGTGCAAATTAATTAAAATCCATTCGAATGGGTCATCAATTTGTTCCGTCCATTGGACATCGTATTATCTTCTCAATGCACAAGGACAATGATTTATTATACAACAAAGGATGAAGAGCAAAATCGCACAAAATTGCATTTCCTTTGATGTGCGGCAGGAACTAGTTCAATATGGCTGGCACTGGCACTGGCTGTGGCAGAGCATATAGAGTTTATAGACAGAAGCTAGTGAAATCTCGTTGTCGTCTCCTACAATTTGTTTCTACTCGTATATGAAGAAAACATTGACATTTATAGGTCGATTTTGATACAAATTTTGCGTGGTTTTGTTTCTATTTCCATTTCCTAATTTTTTTTTCTTAGCACAACTCTTTGTTTGGCATCAGTTTTATCTTTTCATAGACAACAAAATGAACTGATTTCCTAAAGGCATTTGAAAAAAAAGGGGTTTCTTTTCGAAAATAAGAAAAATTCAAGGATTCTTAAACTTCAATACTATATAGATGTTTCTGATATGCAAAAATAAAATATAGACTTTTTAATTGCGATATAGGTACTATAGTGCCAGATTTGCATTTGGAAAAAAATCGAACTCGAGATTTTAATCAAAGTTGACATTACGATGATAGAGAACACCAACAAAGTGGACCCGGCAATTCTGTCTGTCTAACTGTAGAACGATCTATCAGCCTAAACGATTTTGTTTAAGCTTGGTGGTTAGGTGTTTTAAGTGATTGTCCAAAATATATTTTTGAATCGTTGTTTTAGCCCCAAAATAAAAGGTACTTGCCATACAAATTTTTCTACCATCTTATTTATCTCAAAAATGGTTTTAGCGATTTTGATAAAAATTGCTGTTTGTACTAACTTGAGTATGTTCTACATTTTGGCCGAAAAAAATTTAAAAATATTTTGTTATTAACGGTACCTGCCATACAACCATTTTATTGATTTTCAACATTCTTATAAACGACTCAACGGATTTCGATAAAAATTTGTATTTTTTTTTTTGAAAATTCAATATTAGGAAAACTGTTAGGTTTTTTTTTCTGAAATTTTGTTTTTAAGTTCATATTATTAAATATTTTAAATGTTCATACCAATTTTTTTTTAGAAAAAAATTAAGAATTTTTATATATAAAAATTAAATGAAAAACGACTTTGAAAGTATTTTTTGCCGTTTCCATTAAAAATCTTTTGCATAAAATGTGATCGCACATAGGAGAAAGTACGTGGGATCCAGTCGTCAATTTTATTTTATATTATGTAGGCATAATCCATGCAGGGTATTTTGTTTGTATTAAGGGCGCACTAAAAGGGCGTGGCTACGCTTAACATGATTCGATACAGTGCGAATGTTGAGAATATGAATAGATTGAAGATAGGATATTTCTGCATTTGAAGTTCCGAGCATCAGAGTGGGTGAGGAAAATTGGAGTAAAGTGAAACTTTCAACATTCGTGTTGTGCGGCTAAACAAAGAAATAGGGGCTAAGGGTAAACTGATAGATTGGGAGTATTTCAGGTAAATTATTTAAAGGGAGAAATGATTGTGTACAAGAACTCAAAAGCTCTATTTAAAAACAATTTATCGCGAGTGACCTAAGGAATATCCATTATAATGATAATTCAAAGAGCGAACGTAGTTTTGGTTGAGATACTACTGATTTAGTACATTATCTTAAAGTACTTTATCTTAAATTTTAACCAGGGAGACATTTTAGCGCCAAATCAAAAATCAAAAAAATATTACGGGGGACTGCAGAACAGACGAACTCACCAAACAAGGAACAACACTACGCATTTCAACTGACTACAGTAACCTGGGTATTCTAATCGGTACGTGTAAATTTATGCTAAGGCTAAATGATATGGAGAGGACAAATCTTAGTTGGACTAGTAGAAACACTTGTCTAGCGACAAGAAAGATTTGGCCAAAGCTGGATCTTAAGCGCAATAAGTCTTTGACCTCTCTATGCAGAGGGTACATTAACTTCACTATAGGAGTTATCACCAGGACACTCTGTACATGACCCACACTGTCTAACAGATGAAGACTTCTTCTAGAAGACTTCTTCTATCCTTCAGTGACATTAATGAACTAGCACACTTAGACATTAATTCTCTCATCCGCTTCATAAGAAGCTCCAACCCCTGTGGTATCACAATGCTCCTATCCTTTTGGACTAAGCTTGTTAGTTAGTTATTTTGTTTAAGAGCTAACAGCCACTATAACCTAACCGAACCTAACGTCAAGTAGTCAGAAATAGTTTTCATTCCAAATCAAAGACAAACTTTGTTCTTTCTAGCATACTCTTAGACAAATTAAAAAAAAAACTACCAAAAATAGTTCTAAGAAACCGGATTGACCGCAGCTTATAATGCAGTTCGCATCAGTTGTACGGAAGATTGTCGAAAAGACAACTTTAGTGTTAAAGAAATCGTATTAAATATGCCAGATGAATTTAGCAAGTCTTATTGAACTTATAAAAGAGGTGATAATGGTTATTTTAACATCGGGGGTTAAATGTATGAAAATTATATTTTGTGGAAGAAAATAAATAAACGGGAAATAATTATAAATAATAATAAATATAATAATAATAAATAATAAATAATAAATAATAATACATTTTATTGATTTCTGTTTGTCTTTCATCTGAACCTGCTTAAACTAAATTGGCTAAACTTATAGACATATAGCATTATTCTTTAAAATCCCGGAGACAACGCAAGCACGGCTCACCTAGTTATTTGTACAAAAAAATGAATTCTACAGCCCTGTACAATTACTATTTTTTTATAATCTACACGCGCTCAATGGATTATACTACCCTCTAAATGTTTCAACACAGCGGGGTCGTGACGTAAATGGAGAAAAAGATGTTCTGAGACTTTAGATGGTTGTTGTCTCAGATTTTATCTCCAGGGTTGGTAGCCATTCAGTACCAAGCCCACTTTTTTATTTCACGGTGTCTCGGAAATGTGTTTACTTCTTGGAGACGATTCAAATAATTATAACGATTATAATAATAAATTCAAAACATTTTCAGAATTAGTTCTTTTGTGCAAGACCAAATTACAAAAAAGAAAATATTTTGGTAAGATCCTCTACCACCTCGCCCGAATTTATCATTTCTTGGTTTCTCGGAAACTATATTCAAATGGTTTTAAAGAATTCTTCAGAGTTTATTTTAATAAACAAGGATAAATAAGAAAGTTCCACGACAACTTAGAAACAACTATAACGGCTTGAATATAATGTTCAAACTTTTCTCTTGTGAAGAAGAAAATAAAAATCAAAATTAAAGTAAGTAAAATCCGCTATCTACCACGTCTATAGTTAAGTCAGTATTATTCAGTGCCGTAGCTATGGGTTGACAGTAAATGTTAAATTTTCAGTTCTGACTAGACGCTTCGGATCTTAAAGGTTTTTTGTTTTTGTAAATATGTACTCGTAACACATTTCAAGCTGTATAGCACATAATTTCAAAAAATAATCGTCAACTCAAATATTTAATTTTCAATAAAAAAAATATATTTAATTTCAAAAATCCAATTTTTCGAAAATTTTGGAATGCAGTAGTTATTATTTAGAATTCGACGAATCTTCTATCTTAAAATTTTTATCGAAATCTGTTGGGCCGTTTATGAGATAGAAATTCGAAAATCAAACAAATAATTGTATATGGCAATACTGTTAATAACAAAATATATTAACAAATTTTTGGATCGACATGAATACCTAGAGGAACGAACAGACTTTTTTATCAAAATTTTTAGAGCAGTTTTTGAGATATTTAAGATGGTATAAAAATTGAATGGCAAGTACCGTGCTTTTTGGTCCTAAAACGCTTAAGTACCTACGCAGTTTGAAGAAAATCGCTTGAGCCGCTTAGGCTGTAGGTCAATCTACAGAAAGGCAGACGGAATTGCGTAATCCTCTTTTTTTGGTACTCTCTATCATCGTAATGTCAAGTTTGATTAAAATTTCGAGTGCAATTTTTTTATATCGTTTGTGTATGTATATCGGAAGTAAAAATTATTGAGAGCGGATAAAGGCTATCCTTAACTTAGGTTAGGTTAGATAAATGGGCTGCCAGTTGATTTCGTTACCAGCACACTTAGATCAAGGTAGATCCGTTGTGATACCCCATAGTGTTGTAATTTCGAATTGTATAACCTATGAGTATTATGGATAATCATTATCGAGCCATTTAGAGGCCTTTATGAAGGTCAACAGGCTTTTGCCTAAAAGATTAGAGAGCTCTTATTAATCGCTGAAGAAATATCTGCCCAAAAATTTGTTCCTTATATGGCAGACTGCTGGCGGACAATGACATAGGAAATGAGTGGTGTCCTCATGTTAATCCTCGTCATTGCATTCTATGCATAAGTCATCGTTACCAAGTCCCATTTTATTTTTATGATAGCCCAGTAGATTATCTCCGGTGATCATGCTTACTAGTTTTCGAAGGGAATTCTTGTTTAAGTGGGTGATACTTTCTGTTCTTTTCTTTTCAAAGTTAGCCCACAGTTTCCTTGTTGTAGCACAGGTCTCGAGTCTGTTCCATCTTTCATTGGTTTTTAAATGTATCTTCCTTCCAATGTTTTGGTTAACGACACAGAGTGTGATTTTAATCAATGGGTACATTTGGGTAATATCCAGTGTAAAACCCTTTCTCGCCAGCTCATCAGCTCTCTCGTTGTCCGGCACATTACTGTGACCCGGGACCCAGCAGAGTCTTATGTTGTGTTTTGTGCCAAGAACCTTCAGCTCTTCGCGACAGCTAGTTACAAGCCATGACTTTATAACTGCGGCAGATACCGCTTCTATTGCTGCTTGACTGTCGATAAAAATGGTCATATCAGTGTGTGGTATTTCCAGCACTGATACGTGGTTATCAGCATTTTTCATTGCCAAGACCTCAGCCTGGAAGATACTACTGTGATCAGGTAGCCTAGCGAAGCTGGCTTCTTTATGGATTTCCATCGTCCATCTTTGAGCCCTCAGTATGGAGTTCGTTGTTTACTCATATTTTGCCTGTCGGGGAAAAAGTTTTTAAAGGGTCTTTTAAAATCTAGTTTTGGTGACATGCAATCTGTGCACACATTGTTGCCTTTAATTTTCTGCAGAATCTGAGCATGTCCTACGTGGCTATTGTGCCAGGATTAAGTTTTACTTAGCCGCAAGGAACTGTTAGCTACTGATTCTTGTACGTGTGGGTTTTAAGTTGAGTATTACATCTAATCCCGCTATTGGGGTACTCTTCATTGCTCCAGTAATACATGTACAAGCCATTCTTTGTACTTGTGTTAGGGTCTTTAGGTTCGTGGTTTTATCCAGCGCATTCCATCATACCAGATTATAGTATGTAAGTATAGGTCTAACGATTGCCGTATTCATCCACATGATAATCTTAGGATTTGGGCGCAGTTTTTACCAAATATCCTGTTGCATAAATAGAATACGATCATTGCTTTTATAGATCTTTCTTTTATGTTTGGACTCCAGTTTAATTTCTTATCTAGGATCACACCAATATATTTGGCGTGGGATTCCGTCAATGGTGTGTACTGAATCTGGTATTTTCCTTCTAGTTGTAAAGAGTTCCAGCTCAATCTTTGAGGGATTAACCTTTAGACAACAATTTTTGGTCCAGTTACCGACTTTGGCTAAAGCGTTTTAAAGTTGTTTACTAATAGTGGTTGGGAATTTACCTATTGCAAGTAGAGCTTAGTCATCGACATAGGCTACTACTTTCACCCCACTATGTTTAAATTTAACAAGTATACTATTTATTACGAGAATCCGTAAAAGTGGCGATAGAACTGCTCCTTGCGGTGTTCCTCTTGACGCTGATAACTTTATTTGGGCTCCATCAAGTTTACTGAAGATCTGTCAATTTCTCAACATGCACATGATCCAGCTTAGGATTACATCATCTATTTCAAGATTTATAAGGGCATGTCCCACTGCGCTACCTTTAACATTGTTGAAAGCTCCCTCAATGTCTTGAAAAGCTGCCAGTGTGTATTCCTTGTCATGAAATGTTTTTTTCGATTTTACTAACAATGCAGTGAAGAGCTGTTTCTACACTTGATATGAGAATTATGGGTCTGCATTCTTTGGCATCAGTATGGTGGGTTTACCAGCCTTAGGTATGAAAAACACCTTAACGCCATGCCTTCGGTGCATACCCCCTTTTTATGCTATTTAGGAATATGATCCTAACCTATCAAGATGGTAACACATAAACCATAATATAATTTTTTTTCCAAGAACTCAAAACTTGATATGTATGATATTTTAAAATTTCAAAAAAAATAACATTAGTGGTCTTATAATGATTAAACTTTATACTCATATTTTTACTGTACATCCACTCGCACAATAAGATGTCGGCTTATTCGCTCGAAGGGTACACCTTTGAATATAGTGTAGATGTGTTTTTGAAATAGACCTACATTGAAAATCAGGAAATTTTGTCCTTAAAAAAAAAACATGATTTCGTTTTAACCCATTAATTAAATTCTACAATTTTATTTTTAACCGACTTTTATTCTTATGTGGAACTTACCATAACATATCATTCCATATCAATTAAGGCAAAGCTCGGCCTCTCAGGTATACTAACTTCATGTCATAGATTATTACCATCAAAATTGGATCTACATTTTAATTGCTGCCATTTTTTAAATGTACTTTCAATCATCGAAAAATATGGAGATTCCACAAAAATTGGGTAACTTTTAGGGATATTTTGTTTATGATATTATTTAAACCAAATTCCTACAAATTCTGATATTTAAGATAGCTAATCTAATGAAGATATTGCTCATGACCGGGCCAGTCACATTTTTATGTAGATTCTGAGATATATCGGTTTTTCTGAATTTCACTGCCTGACGAGACTGACGAGACTGACGAGGACTGACGAGGGTGACACAGTACTGATAAAATACACAACTTCATAAGAAAATAAGAAAATCTATTAACATTTAGAGTAAGTTTTTAACTTTTTTTTTCTAATTGTTGAATATAACAATCGTATGCTTGCATTCACTCTACATACTGCATACAACGTAAAAACTGCTCTAGATGGCAGATATGTTTGTGTAATTAGGAACTTTAGTTTTTTGTTTTATTCTAAAATTAAAATCCATACAGAAATGATATCTTGGTTTTATGTCAGTATATACCAAAGCGATATATATATTCATTTGTCCAAAACTAGATTTAATAGGTGATGGGCCCAGAGCTCTAAGCAATTTAAATAATATCTGTTTCTTTACGAACATCAATTTCGAAGTTGTGAACGGATAATTACCACATATGGAAGTTTAAGCTGGAACTCCTACTACGGAAGGATAGTTTGTGGGACTTTATTTAACATGGAGGAACACATCCAAGAGATGAAATATTATTTGAAAAATTGACTGTTCTAGGGGAGAATCAACTATCAGATAATGAGACTATCGCTATGTTACTCAGCAGCTTACCTGAAAAAAGTGATACACTTGTAACAGATCTGGAAACAAGGAACGAATCCGATTTGACCTTGGACTTGGTTGAAAGAAACCTTTTAGAAAAATATACTCTCAAAAATCCAAGTAATTCGGTATGAATGTAACAAAAAATAAGATGAGTAGGGATATTACTTGGTGAATGCTGGGTTTTGGATTCAGGAGTCACAGTACATATCTCAAACAAGCTGGATAAATTCATATTACAGTAGCAAATAGAGAGCAAATCACTTCGGAAGGAAGGGGTTCCTGTAAAATAAAGACCATCAACAGCAAGAACAAAGAGGTTACAATACTTATTGAAGACGTCCTTTATCTTCCAAATCTGCAAGGGAGCTTACTATCAATAAAGGAGTTAATGGAAAAAGGATACACAGTTCTCTTTTGAAATTCGATATAATGATAGATTCGAAGTAGCAGTTGGAGATCTAGTAGGAAATCTTTTTAAGCTCACACAAAAAGAAACTGAAATCAAGGAATTAATATTGAAGAATGCAGCGAAGAAAGTAACTGTTTACATCACTGGCACCGCATATTTGGCTATCGCAACCACGAATTACTTAAACGACTAGAATCGGAAAAAATGGTAAGTGATCCTTTAAAGTTTATAAATTGTAATAAGGACTGCGAAATTTGTATGAAAACAAAAATGACTCGTCAACCTTAAGTAAAAGTCAAAAAGAAAGAGCACTGCACCTTTAGACCTCATTCACAGTGACATTTGCGGACACATGCATGCTAAAGGAGAAATCTGAAGTTTTCGATCGCATGATAGAGTAAACAGAAAATAAATTTTCAACAAAACCTAATCTCGGAAGCCTTCCGGATTCTTCTGAAAGCGTTCACTTGGGAAAAATGACAGTTCTAATTCTGAAAAGAAAAGAATTTTGCTTCTGGATTTGAAATCCGAATCAGAACCAGAAGCACTCACACTTTTGAATTTGAATCTTTCCACGAACATTATTATTTTCACACACACAATCTTATCAAAATTCAGAATCGCCAGAATCACACAAAATTATTCAGTTGGAATCCCAGATGGGAGAAGAATTCCGAATTGCCAAATAAAAACTCCATAATATAATAAGATCAGAATATGGTGGTGAAGACACAGCGGGTTGAGTTTAAAGTATTTACAAAAGGAAGGCATTGTTTATCAACTCCCAGCTCCGTATACACCACAATAACACGGGACTGCTGAACGAAAGAACAGGTCTTTGGTTGAAATGGCAAAATGCATGCTACTAGATGCAAGAATAAGTTATGAGTTCTGGGGTGAAGCGATCATGACATATTTTGTGTTTTTTAAGAGGCGACATTATGCTTTAAATAAAAATAAAAATAAGGAAAAAAAATGTTTACGCACTCCAATAGTTGAAATAAAAGTTATCTAAAACAAAAAAAAATCAGTACCCTGAAACACGTCAGTCCTCTGGCGCAATATGAGACAAAGGACTGACGCCAACGGACTGATGAAAAAGGCATGAATTTGAGATTATTATTAGAACCAACGTCTGTCTATTTTGACATTTTTCAATATAAGCAAGCTACATTTGAATAAATAAAAGTGAATTAGGTATAAATTAAAAAAAAACACATGTTTATAAGAAAGTACTAACTCACCATAGGACTGATATTTTGACTGGACACGCACGTGTTTCCACGCCAAACACAACACTAGCACTAGCACAGTAATGGCGACCGTCAAATGGTGTGGTCTGCAGCTAACTTTGAACTGTAATTTGAATTTGAGTATGTGACATTTCGCGGGAAATTCAAATTCGAACAACACACAGCGGACTGACGATTAAAACTGAACACAAAGTTTCTTGTTATTTTAACAACATCGGTGAGAATATTATGTTACGAAAATTGAATTACCAAATTTGCTTAAATTGAAGTTAATATTTAATACACAGCCATTTGATTCCGGATTTTTGGAGTTGTGACATGCCAAAGAACTGACGTTTTGAGTATATATTGTGATGTTTTATAAACTTATATTTAAAATAAATAACTGAAATTGGATGACCAAATAAAAGACTTTAGGTTGTTTTAGAATAAAATAAAAAAATATTAAAAAAACAATTAGTCTTATTGACTGATGACAGCAAGTTACCCAATTTTTGTGGAATCACCCACATGCATAAAACATTTCACTTTTGCTTAATTTGCTTAGAGCTTTAGGTACTAAATTTTGAAGAAAATCGTTCCATCTTAAACCTGTCCTTGATCCGTATAAAGACGTAAAAACAGGCATTCATAATATAATGTCATAAGTTTATGTAAAAAATAAAAAAAAAAATAATATCTAAATCAAAATGAACATATATCTGAAAAGGATTTCTCATTTTTCAAAACTACAACTAACATAACACATCCTTGAATAATAAATTCTAACACAAAGTCAATGACGCGGTAGTAAAAAAAAATATAATCCCATATAACTTTGCAGTTAAATCTGGCTGCTAGTAGTAGAAATATTTTTGGCCTTCAATAAGAGGACCACCGGGCAATGTAAAGTAAGTCGGAACATTGTATATCATATATTCATATAATAAACGCTTTTCAAAATACAAAGCTACTCGTATTTAGATTGCTCCAGTTTCGCCAAGAGTTTGGCATGAAAGATACCACATGTTCAAATATCTCAATTTGAGGGTAATGAATCCTCTTTTTCTTTATCTCTTTTATTTATTTTCGTCTTCCTTCGGGCACTTTATACATATGTACTACATGTCCACATACAACATAGCTAAATCATAACCATAGGAGGAAGAATTTTCTTATTCTTATATCCCGGATAAATATATGAGAAAAATATTTCCATTATCGCAAGCAAAATACGAGTAGCCACCACCATAACTTACAACCGACCACACAGATAACTTGGTCCGCTACAGCAACACATCTGGTATCTCAATATCTGCCAGTTACGACTATATTGCGTGGCAAGGATAATTTAAGCCAATGGCAAGAAGTGTATAAAGTACCATAAAGGATTCTATTTTATACTACCAATGGCAACGGCATCAATCTGCTGGTTTATTCGGTACTCTTTTGATGTATGAACGCGAGTAAATTCCGTTACATAAATGTATAATACTTATATCCTTTTTACAATGGCAATCTATGATTAATATTGCAATATCGTGTTCTTGGCAATCTGTATTCTAGTAAGGCAATGCCTTATTACATATGTCAGAAAGGCAAAAATCAAATATGTATATGTGTGTATGATTTAGGACGTGTGTACACTATGCTCAAGCCCTTTTTATTGACTTGTAATAACAAATTGCTTACAAAGTGAATAAGCTGCCCGTGTGCCCAGCCACCTGATTCCTCTTGTCGAAGAGAAAACGAAGTTCTATTTATGTTTGATGTCAATTTAATTGGCCCTAAGATTTGATTATAAGCTGGTCAAGGACTAGCACACCAGCTGCTTATATTTGCAATATATGGGCTGTTTTCTCAAAATGTAGCAATAATGACTTTTTTTTGGAAATAAATCTCATATATTGGTGCAGAATAATTTTTTTTTATATTATTAAATATTGGACGCATGGCAATGAAGTTTTATTAATACTTTACCCACAAACCTTTAAAATTCTCTCCCGATGTGTATCATCCCCCATATCCTGGTATACAAATATGTTGTATATAGAGTATATACATTTTCGAAAGGTACCAGTACCAGCGCTGTTTGAATACATGGGCGAACGAGGTGAGTTTTTCGATAACACTTATCCCTTCTAGAAAATAAATTTACACATCAATTAGATCTAAGCATTTTAGAGAGAAATAGAGGCAATTAAATAAAATGCACGACTGGATCGCACGTACCTGCTTTTACACAATGTCCTAATTGGCAGCTATCGCACGACCAAGGAACAAGCGATGGTTCGTGCATCGGATAAATAAAAATATCAAAGTGCAGTAATCCTATTGTGTGTCCTATTCAAACACAAACGCGGTTGCGCGATGAGGTAGCTCAGTTGCACATGTTTGTTTCTATATCGCTCAAGTTATATCACAAAAGCTTTTCATAATCAAACATTATGCTTTTGCGACCGACGACGCTTTGAAAAGTAGTTTGGTCGCTTGAAATCAAACAAGTTTGTTTTTTCGTCGCGCCGTTGGACAAATTAAAATGAAATACGAACAAAATGTAAGCAGTAAAGTATTTTTAATTGCCATTTATGGGATGAATTTTAAAAAAAGCGATCATAAACATATCTAGTCTGGGAAAATGTGGTAAATGTGGTAAAATTAAAAAAAAAGCAATCACATAAAACCATTGTATATGAATTTTCAAATAATAATTCAGCATCTTCACTCACAAAAGTTTTCAATTAGGACACGCATTTTAGTAGCGCTACCAACAAGCGTTGCGACCCACAAAAGCTCATCGCTCGGTCGTGCGATGCATGTTCAAAAGCCTTATGTTCGATCACATCGTATGTACAAGATTCTTAGTGGAAACGGCTTAATATATTTTTAAAGTCTTTTTCTGCTAAATTATGTAGAGTTGTACCGAATATTGATTTTGGTCGGATAGCGTATATTCGGCCCGCAGCTGGGCCGAATGGCCGAATATTCGGCGGTCGGATATATGCCCAGATAAGAAGTGTAATAAAAAGGTTTTCTAAATAATACAAATTCCATATACTACTGAAATACATCAGTCAAGTAGAAGACTTAGCACTATAATAAGTGTTTTTAATATATTGGAGGTCTGGTACTCACATCAAACCGGTACAAGTAAAACCAACTTAAACATGCTTTTTTTCCTTCCCCTAGACTTACACATACACCCTTTTTTTGCACTGCAAATATATAGCGCATTTGTTGTCCTCAATATTCTGTCATTTCATATAGTGGATGAAGATTTATTATTATTGAGAAGAAAAGTTTATTAATTTCTGGATATTTAACAAATATTGCTAATAAGTACTAGTTTTGATCACAAATAATTGTTTGTTTTTATTGTTGGCAGAAGTGTTGTTGACATGGTATACGTAAACAAACGTAATCGTTTTTTATTTATTTAAAAAAGATTTTGGAGTTATTTTTGACTCCGAACTAAACTTTATTAACAAAATCGAGTTTCTCGATAATAAATCAAACTCGATGTTAGGTTTCATATTTCCAAGCGCTTTTGATTTAAATGATCCTTATACATTAAAATCACATTACGTTGCGTAGTGTGAAATCTATATTTCAATATTCTGTACTATAAGAATCGTATATTCATCGAGTATTGAATTTTCATTCAAAATAATTCGGCTTTAGTAAACGTACAATATTAAATTGCTGATAGACTATCTTTATTATATGAAATAAAACCAATCAGATCATAAAACTTAATATTTTATTATTTTTTTTAACGAAAAACCGACTATCCGGTATTCGACCGGATATAGAAAGATTATTCGGGTCCGGCAAAATATTATAAAAGGAGCCGGATAGGCCGGATACCGAGTACCTACCGGATATCCGTCACATCTCTTAAATTATGTATATACAAAATACTTTAAAATTTAAAAAAATATTAATTTTATGCACTTACTAATAATATTAAAAGCTTAAAATTATAATTTCGAAAAAAAATCGTGATCCACTTTTGAAATATTGCATTTTAGGAACCTTAATATTGAGGGACCTTCTTTATAAAATTTTTGATCGAAATCCGATAGAGCCACTTATGAGAAAGTAAAATTCAAGAAAATGGTTATACGGCAGGTACCGTTAATAATAAAATATAAAAAAAAAAAATTGGACGAAAATGTAGACTATAGATAAAGTAGTAAAATACTTTTTTTTAAATCAAAATCATTAGGGCCGTTTTTGATAAAATTAAAATGGGAGGACAAAATGTATGGCAGGTATACTGTTATTTTTGGGGTTAAAAAAACGAATCAAAAATCTATTTAAGACACTAACCTTAAACACTGAGGTCCCATTAGTTTAAAGAAAATCGCTTCAGTCGTTTAGGCTATAGATCGATCTACAAACAGGCAGACGGAACTTCGGGGACCCACTTTGTTGATGTTCTCTATCATCGTAGTATTTGGTTTGATTAAAATCTCGAGTTCATTTTTTACTTGCGATATAATAAATATAATAAATAAATTAACATACATAATGTAGGTACTATATAGCAAGTTTTGCATTTGGAAAAAAATCGAACTTGAAATTTTAATCAAACTTAACTTTCTATGTATACGTCAAATACGATTTACTGTTTTTGAATTTATTTACATAATTTATTCGATCGAAAATTCTATAATTTCCCACTTTTGGATTTTTTGTTTTTGGTCACATTCTCGGAAATGCTTTAATTCAATAGTTCGAAAACCAATCAGGTAAATGTCACCATTTGGTTTCCAGGTTTTAGTAAAATAGGCAGCTGGTTTATTTAGTAAAATAGGCAGCTGGTTTATTTAAAGTCGAGTACTAAAACAATTTCTAAAGTGCATTGCACATTTTAAAAAACAAAGTCTATCAAGTATTATATGGTTAATAATCCAACATGATTACTTTGCGTAGACCTAGACCCTAAAGTTGTTTTTGAGTAACAAATTGATAAATACACTAAGTGCGTTATGATTATGTCCTCTAGGTATATTCAGAAAATTTCTCGGTTTAAAGCAAATATCCCTAAGGATAAGGAGCATCTATAAATACGAGAAATCCAACTCGGACAGTCTCAATGAATTCTTTAGGAATACACATTAACTTGTCACTGTGACTCACCAATGGCTATGTCGACTCCAGAATGTTACCCAAAGTCTCCAATTGAAATAAATGATTGCAAGAAATGTGTCGTGTATTTCTTATTTCGCTTAGGCGACAGTTATAGCTTTCATCGACACTCATCACTGACAATTTTGACTATCAATTCTGAAGAACTTAAACAAATAAAACTGATGTAGTTTTGGTACCAAAATGAAGGTAATAAGATACATATATTTGTTGTCAAAAAAATAATTTATTTGCTCTACGACTTTCTTGTAAATTCACTTTTAATTTTTCAATGATGGAAAGCGTTTGCAATGATCATTCAATGATTCCTATCACTAGCACAATTCTAAATGATTTTAAGGGAAGTCAAAGCCTTTTTTTTGCTTTAGCACGTATTTGCTCTTATGTTCAATCACAGTAGATCATTTTAGCCGTTTCTTAATAGAAACGGCTAAATATATTTTTAAAGTCATTTTTTACTTAATTTTCTATATTTTTTTTTAAATTTGTTAAAATTTTTTCAAAAAAAAAATGGGATTAAAATTTTAAATATTTAATAGCACTGGGGTCAATTTTTTTTTTAATTTTGCTCGCCGAAATTCTGCTTTTCAAAATTCTGCTCATCAAAGCTCTGTAAATAATAAAGAAATCAAAAGTTTGGAAAATTTCCAAACTTTTGGTTTCCTTATTATTTGCAGAGTTTTGATAAACAGAGCATACTCTTACTTTCTTAGAAGCTTAATAACAAAATATCTTTTTCGATTCTTATCTATATACATTATTACAGTCGCTCAATTTCTTAAGACAATTATCCAGTTAGTGTCTATTGTTAAGTTTAAGTTTAAGTTCCGAAAAAAATCTATTGAGTCGTTTTCGAAATTTTGAACTTTCAAAAAAATTTTTTGTATACAATAATGTTTAGATCACCCAGGAGCTTCTGCGTAAAAAAATTCAAAAAAATCAGTTTAACCGTTTCCGAGAAAATCGAAAACCAACTAGAGGTACCAAAAATAACAATTTTTTTCCAAAAAAAAACGATTAGAAGGTACCATTTTCCTTCATTAATAAACTGATTTTTTTTTTATAAAAATCGTTGGAGCCGTTTTTGAGAAAAATAAGATTTTTGTTATTGGCCACAAAAATTTATGGGAGCTACTGTTATTTGTCGTCTTAAAAAAATGAAAAAAACCTGTGGGCATATTATCGGAAAAACAATATGTACCTACCAAGTTTGAAGCAAATCTATCAAAGCGCTTAGGCTGTAGACTCGAGGACAGACAGACAGACAGACGGAATTGGGGGACAGACTTTTTGATGTTCGCTGTGATCATAATGTCATGTTTGATTCTTAGAAATTTTTTTTTGTACGAATACATAACTTGCCTTATAGTACCTATAATCGCAAGTAAAAGGTGAATTAAAAAAAGGCAAGTACCGTTATTTTTGGGGCTTAAACAACGATCCGAAAATCTATTTTAGACAATAATCTAAAACGGCTAAGTATCAAGTTACAGCCGTTTAGGCTGTAGGTCGTTTTACAGATAGACAGACCGAATTGCGGGACCCACTTATTTATAATGATAACGATCAATAAATAAGTGGGTAATGTCAAATTTGATTAAAATCTCGAGTTCGATTTTTTTCCCAAATGCAAAACTTGCCCTATAGTACCTATATCGCAATTACGAAGTGTTAAATTTCAATTCTTAATTGCGATATATAAATAAGCAGTATTTTTTCATTCATGTTGAAGGGAAGAATTTTGAGAAGCAAGATTTTGAAAAGTAGTATTTTGAAGCCAGAATTTTGACCCGCTCCCTATTTATTAATATAAGCTTAAAAACAAAATTATAGAAAAAATCGTCCATCTATTTTCGAAATTTTAAATTTTCAAAACAAAAATATTTTTTTTTCCAAAAATCCAAAAACAACTTTTTTTCAAAAATTTTCAAATGCATTATTATTTAGAATTCGAAGAACCTTCTGCATAAGCACTTGGATTGAAATCAGTTGAGCCCTTTATAAGAAAGTAGACAATAAAAAAAATAAAATGCACAACTAGATCGCATGTACTTGCTCCTATGCTCGATTATATTATATACAAAAGATTCTTAATAGAAACGGCTTAATGTATTTTTAAATTCGGCTTTCCACTTATTTTTTTATTTACACAAGTTTTTTAATTTTTTAATATAAATTCAAAAACAAAATTTCAGACAAAATCATCCACCCGTTTTCGAAATTTTGAATTTTCAAAAAAAATATATAAATATTTTCCAAAAGACCAAAAAAATCCTTTTTCGAAAATTTTGAAATGCAGTATTATATAGAATTTGAAGTAACTCTTGCATAAAAATTTTCATCGAAATCCGTTTAGCCGTTTATGAAAAATTAGAAAATCAATAAAATCATTGTATGGCTGGTACCGTTAATAACAAAATATTTGAAAAAAAATTTTAGCCAGAATGTAGATCATATCCAAAGTAGTACATTCAACAATTTTTATCAAAATCGTTAGAGCCGCTTTCGAGATAAATAAGATGGTAGAAAAATTTGTATGGCAAGTACCGTTATTTTTGTGGCTAAAACAATGATTCAAAAATCTATTTTGTTAATAGTTTATAGGTCATTTAAATATATATATATATATATAGCCCGCATAAACTATTAACAAAATCATTGAATTAAAGGTCACGTAATTAAATAACAACTTAAATCTATTTTGGACAATGACCTAAAATGCTTAAATACCAAGTTTGAAGAAAATCGCTTCAGCCGTTATGACAGACAGACGGAATTGAGGGACCCACATTTTTGGTATTCTCTATCATCGTTATGTCAACTTTGATTCAAATCTCAAGTTCTATTTTTTTCCAAATGCAAAACTTGCCCTATAGTACCTATATCGTAAGTAAATTGAAACTTGTGCTGGCGTACATAGTAAACACAATCCTTGTTGTAAGTTTAAATCACACCAAAAACATAAATGTTAAAAAAGTAGCCAAATTCTTCTATACACAAAAACCTTTGCGTAACAAGTCAGCCGTGAAAAGTAATGAGATCTAAAAGTACGCCAAGTTCTAAGCTTATTAATCTCAAATTTTATAGTTTTGCCTGTACTTAAGGCAATACCGCTGTACCAAATTTTATCGTTCTACGACAATCAGATATGCTACCTATAATAGGTATCAATTCGATGAATGGAAAATCTTCAATTTTCGATTTTTTTCCTTTGTATACAGCACAAGGCCTACAGTCGTGTGAAATTACAACATTCTACGATATCAGGAAGTGCTCCATAATTTTGATGATATTTCAGTGAGTGAGTGAGTAAGTCAGTCAGTCAGTCAGTTACGGTTTTTGCGATTTTTGCAGTCTTATATCTCGGGAACCACTAAAGCTAAAGAGTTGAAATGTGGTGAGTTGCCTAAGCCTGAGCTTAGCAAATGCTGAGAGTTTGAAGGTTCTGACTTGATTGGTACTGAAGTTAGAGGGGGTCGAAAATCGCCAGAGTTTGTTCCTGTAAGAAGGGTGTAGTGCCAGAACTTGGCTGGGAACTACCGTGTCCTTTGATATTTACTAAAGAGATTGTTCTATTAAATTTATCTAAAGCTTATGTGAAAAAATGAGGCACAAATATGTAAATTCGCAGTGTAACTAATTTATTTATAACAAATATTTTTTCATTAGAAAATTCACCCCCACCACATGCCTAAAAAAAGGAAGCCCTTTAAAAAGTAATCATTCTTTTTTTGAAAACACCACCAAAACATATCACACAAAAATGGCAACTGCTTTTTCCCCGGCATTGTTAGTTTAATCATTAATTTGAAAAGACAATAAAACCATCCCTTGTCATCTCAAATAAATTATTTTTTCAGCTTCGAAATTAATTGCGCAGAAATCTTTTGGGAAATAATAAAAAAGCTTCTTTTTTTTCGTGTGAATATTTCCCATATAATTTTTCCCTTATTTCAACTCATCATCCTTTCAATTATTTTTTTTCTCTGTAACAACTGGCTGCATGAATGAGTGGAGAACGAATTTTTTTTTTTTGTGTTCTTTTATCCTTCTGGTATTACCATACCTTTTTTTGTGGTTTAGTATCCACATTCCTCTTCTTTATGACATCGTCTTTCAACTAAACAAAAAAAGACATGTAGCTAGCTGCTGGGAAAAAGCAAACAAGAGGTGGTATAAAACATTTCCACCAAACCAGCCACTTGGCTTATTCTGACAACGACGTGTTTGGGTTAATAGATCATTGCCTTGCAAGGGCGAACAGCTCGAGTCTTCACAGTGGCAGCCAGCAATATAAGAATAAGCAAGAAATTGCCTTTCTGAGTGAATGGATCTTCCTCCACCTTCTGAGTCCTTATTATAATATTTGCTTTTGCATTGTTTTTTTTTGTTTGTTTGTTTGCCATGATGGCGTGATGCAAGGCTCACTAGCCAAGCTAAGCATCCTAAACCTTGTTGCCTTTGCGTTATACGACGAAAGATAAATCGTCACTTCGCATATGAAACTAATGATACAAAGATATAATATATATTATCTACATACACAGTTTGTCACAATGACACAAGGGCTTGTTATACTGCCTGTCTTCATTTATTTATATCCTTGCTGGCTTAAATTCACATAGAAATTATTGCACAAAAGATAGGGAAATATCAGCGGAAAACAGTTAGGTATCCAACAGCGATGAGAGCGCACACAAAAACAAATCTCGACACAGGAGCTTGAACAGGAAAAGGATACACATATTATGTATGTTTGGTTTAGCGGCAGAAAGAAATCTTATTTTGCCAGATTTCCCCCAGATTGCTTCAGATAGACTGTGGGATTAATGATTGCGTTGTTGCGTTGCGGATTATCCTCAAACAATGTGACTACAGTGTGATTATGGAATTTTGTGGTTTTAGAAGCCGTAACGGTGGAGCCTAATGCGATTGCGGCTTTATAGACTTAGCGCTTTAAAACCCTAAAGTTAATTATATAGAATCCTTCCCAACCGTATCGGTGTATGTGTAAAGATTTTTTTTTTATTTTTCACAAAAAACAAAGATTGACTTGATACGCGAAGACATAAACACAAGTTGTCATCAAATTTGGCGTATCCAAAACAAAATTAATGATCCAAATATTATCCTTCCTATTACGGGTTTCATGTCAAAACATGCTGATGGGCTTGATGAAATTATTTGAGGAATATTTAATATTGAAAAGAGTGAGAAGTTTTGCCTGCTTCGACAAAATAGATACATTATAATTCTTCTGTTCTATATGTGCGCCTACTTGGAAATTTTGCAAGTATGCTTGAACAAGTCTAAAGTTGGGTTCTCTTCGAAATTGTTTCGTCAACTTTTGTATAGTTATTCATGTGGATATAATTATTAAACACTATAGTAAGGCAGGATTTCAGTCTTCCATTTGGCTTGTTTTGTGCTAGCTTTAATGTTGGACGTGGGCATGATATCATAAGATTCAAAAGCGTGGAAGATGTTCTGCTGAAAACTGTGCTTGGCTCTTAGAATCGAGAGTGTAGCGATTTCGGTGTGAGCAACATTCGCCTTAAAGATTAATTGATTCAAATTTTTAACAAGCTAGCACATTACGAGAAAAAAGTAAAAAATAAGATGCACGACTACATCGTACGAACTTGCTCTTGTTGCTAACAATTAATTTCCTATATAAAAAAAATTTTAAATTGCTTAAAAAAAAATTGGTATAACAATTTTAAATATTTAACAATATAAATTTAAAAACAATTTTTTTTTCAAAAGTCCAAAAAAAATATTTTTCGAAAATGTTGCTACGCAATATTATTTAGAATTCAAAGGATCTGAAACATAAAAATTTTGATCGAAATCCGTTGAGTCGCTTATGAGAAAGTCCAAGATCAAAAAATTTTCAACCAAAATGTAGACTTTATCAATAGTCGTGAATACACTTTTTTTATCAAAATCGATAGAGCCGTTTCGTTACCGTTACCGTTAGTTTTTGACCTAAAAAAACCATTCAAAAATTTATTTTAGACACTCACATAAAACACTTATATAAAAAAGTTTGAAGAAAATCGGTTTAACCGTTTAGGCTGTACCTCGTTGTACAGACAGACAGACAGACAGGCAGATAGACGGAATTGCGGGACCTACTTTTTTGGTGTTTGGTGACATCGTAATGTCAAGTTTGATTAAAATCTCGAGTTCAATTTTTCCAAATGCAAAACTTGCCCTATATCGCAAGTAAAAAGATACATAATAATAAGGTAGAAAAAAATCGATAATAATAAAATCTTTTAAAGATTGCTTAGTTGTTAAAATTTGGGGGAAAAAGAAAATGACATTTGAATGTTGGACAAATATGAACATATCAACTAAAAACTTCAAAAACCTTTGGAGCGGTTTTTTAAAACAATAATATTTTATTTATAAAATATTAAAACATTTTTTGAAAACAAAATAACGGGTTGCACCGGGAGTGCCGGCAGAAGTGAGAACTTGAACATTAACGTTGTGCATTATTCACCTTGAGTTTTGAAATTTTTAATTTCCTATATTTATTAAACACAAATAAAGATGCTATACAAATC
Organism: Philhelius pedissequus; assembly: GCA_910595825.1. NCBI lineage: Eukaryota > Metazoa > Arthropoda > Insecta > Diptera > Syrphidae > Philhelius > Philhelius pedissequus. The sequence goes on from OU343162.1 coordinate 47,576,497, forward strand.
TATGCAATGCCTTGCTTTTAATATTCCTTGAGAACCGATAACTGCAGAACCTGTATCTACATGAGTCTTATTAGTCACATTTCACTTTGATCAATTTGAATATTTTAAAGACTTTGGGTGTTTTTCTTTATTAATTCTGGGATGTCCAGAATATTCGGAATACCATTTTTGCGTTTCTTAATTACACGGAATATTAAGGATAAACTATTTTGTTGTTTTTTATTCATTCCGGAAATAATTTAAAAACACACCCATTTTTTAATAAAAATTCTTTGAGCCGTTTTTGAGAAATATTATTTCTACCGTTGGTTTTTATTTAAAAACATTTTTTTTTGCAAAAATTGGGCTAGTGTTTAAAGTTTGTAGGAACTTCTGCATAAAAAAAATTCAAATGAACCGTTTTCCAGAAATTCGAAAATCAAAAATGGCTTAACTAGTCAAAGGTACCAAAAATAACCATTTGTTTCCAATTTTTCATTTTTTTTAAATCGTTGGAGCCCTTTTTGAGAAAAATGACATTTTAATTTCAAGCCAAAAAAAAATGTATGGCTGGTACCGTTATTTTTCATCTTAAAAAATGAAAAAACGTTTGGGCATTTTACCGAAAAACCAAGTTAGAAGCAAATCCATCCAACCGTTTAGGCTGCAGATTCGAGGACAGACAGACAGGCAGACAAATTGCGGGACCCACTTTTTTCGTCTTCGCTTTCATCATATGCCAAGTTTGACCAAAATCTGGAGGTCGATATGAATCCAAGACTTACCACATTGCCCATATATCGCATGTAAATATCAATAAAGTACAAATATTACGTATACGGCCGAGCGTACAAGTATTTCATTTACATTTTAGAGGCGAAAATGGCGCAAAGCACGTTACACGTTCTTGGTTTCGAAAAAATTTCCAAAACCAAAAATAAAAAATGCCATTCGGGTTGTTTTGTTGGATATATGTACATATATGGGCGGTTTAAAAAAAAATCATCTTTCATATAAAAAATGTTGTGTATCTAACATTTTGTAACCAACTTAACAAAAAAAAAGCGATTCTTACCCGTTTTAAAAAAATTGGTTCTTTAAAAAGCAACTGATTTTATTTTAAAAACTATAATTTAAAAAAAAAAGTTTTTCGTTTTTAAAAATTTTAGCAACTCATATGATTTATATTTTTATATTTTTAGGGATGGAAAAAAATATATTTTTGTTTTAATTGGATTGCACCTATTTAAGAAAACAAAATTCATTATCAAACTTCTTGCAACCGATTTTGAGAAAAAATGTTACGGTAAAAAAGCATTAGGACCATGGTAATGGTTTTCTCAAGTATTCTACAGAAATGTCAACAATGTACATTTTACACTATACCTGAGAAAAATCTAAGAATTCGAGACACTAAATAATTGTTTAACTAATACCATCGGATTAAACATTTCAAGACTTTATTGCAGATAAAATATATGTGAAAAGAAAGAAAAAAAACGAAAGAAACACTTTTATTCAAACAAATATATTTGAAAAATTTTGGTTTACAATGCAGTTAAAGCTTTTTAGGAGCTTGTCTTGGAAAAAAAAACAATCCACAAAAATCAATTGAAACGTTTTCCACAAAATCGAAAACCAAAGAAAAAAAATTGGTTCTAATAACACACCAAAAATAACCATGTTTTCAAAAAAAAATAAAATAAATACAAAAATATAGTATTTTTTTCTCTTTTGCCGTTTTGAGAAAAATAAGATTCACCCAATTTATTACAAATTAAAAAAAAGGGAATCCAGCTAAACCTTTGTTCGTGGTCGTAAATAAAAAACAAATTACAAAAAACGTGTGGTCTTGGTACTTACACAGACAGACAGAGAGAATTGTGAGATAAGCTTATATCGCCTTCGTTATCATTAAATGTCAATGTCAAGTTTGATCAAAATCTCGAAAAAGGTGTCATATAGTACTTACATATAACAAAGTATGGACTTCTGTTTTTATTTTTAAATTGAAGTTAGACTAGGGCGTTCATTAAAATAATCACCATGTGGAATCAATGACGCCCTTAAAATTGTTTGCCTTTAAACGTAAATGTTAAATTCTTAGAGGATTTTATACTCCCAATCAAGAAAAAACCCTGACATACTTAATTCATTAAAAGTCCTAATGCACTGAATATCTGACCATTAGGACCGATATTGTTTCAATAACTTTTATTCAAATTTATACTTGCGTTTTACTGTATTTTCTACATGTGCTTCTTTTTTTTATGAAAAATGTTTTTTTCGACAATGATGATATGGCGCAAGAGATACGAGAGTATACAAAATAAGGGGTTTTATTTGCTTGCTTCGTTTTCTATACTTAAGTGCCGTTAACCGACACAGTAGCGTCATATACTCACAGAGCAGTAAAAAAAAAACTAAAAGCAAGCAAAAAGGAACAAGGACAAACCGAAATAAGTCTCCATTTTGCATCCGTTTCCGAGGCAACCGCAGAATTTTGCGCAGATATACAAACACATTGCTACGAAGACAAGCCAGGACAAAAAAGAAAAAAACATAACACTATAAACTTTAATACACAAATCCTTTGACACTGGCCAAGTGGTTTTTCTTCCTTTTATCTTAAATTTGTATATATGTATATTTTTTTTTACATTTTGTTCAATGCAAAGACCAGTATTTTTCACACCATCTGTGCTAATACCCAGTGCGGGATTACCCATGAAAAAAATCACTATAATTTTCTGTCAAATCGCATAACCCAATTATTCAATCTACATATCGTTAAAGGGACTCAGTTTTCGATATTACTGACCTATAAAAATGGTTTTTTGAAACCAATTAGAAAATTATACTAATTATCCTAAAAGGTGCTAACTTTTTTTTTACTAATTTCTATAATATTTGATTTTTATCAAAATCGTTAATATTGGTGACTCCGTGATATAAGCAAGTAACTCAAATCAGAGGTAAGAGCACTCATCGTGGTACTCCAAATTGAAGTTTGTGTCCACCAAGGGTGCGTCTTGGGCCTTCTATTGTTCTATTACAGTTTTTGACTTTCAGCTTGAAAGTAAAGTTAAGCCAAAAGTTAGTCAGTTATTCCTTCCAGTTCCGATGCAGTTGCGGAGAAATTCTGTTTGAATCATTAGAAATCGGATTTTCCCTAAGTTGCCATTCAAAGAGCTTACTTTTATTTCAGAATAGATACTTTCTTCAATGGTGCCGTTTTGTCCCAGCCGAAGGACCATTTTGTTGATAAAACGTATTTGATTTTGTCTGCGCTTACAACAAATTTCACATGTATGTACTTTAAACACCTGAGAACTTGAACAGGTGAACAGGTTCCCTAATGCCAGATTTTCACGAGTGACAAATTGACATAAATTCTTTAATGATAAGCATTTACACGAATCAAAATAGTGAATATTTGGTTTAAAATGGCAATCTGTCAATAAAGAATGAGCAAGCCATTATTTTCAAAATGGTGTCATTTTAACGGCAATAAGTAAGTAAGTAAGTAAGTAATTTATTGCTTGATATCTTAATATTTCATTTACAAACATTTATAATAAATTTTAAAGCTTTAGTTTTGCCGTCAGCTCGTTTGGCAAGTTTAAAAGATATAAGATATTATTATATACATATACAAAAGTAAGAAAGGTAAGAATTAAGTTAACTATTCATATTTAGTTATAAGTAACATTTGGTATTTTAATATGTCTTTTAAAAACAGGTACAGTTTTTTCCAAACACAGTAGTTTAGCAATGTAATTGTTTCTTGTAGGGTAAACATTTTCTGTCCAAAGTATGCAATTCGATGTTGTGCAAATATGGGACACACACTGATGAGGTGGAAACAATTTTCTTTAGCTTTAAGATTGCACAATGAACAAAACTGATTAAAGCTGTTATTATATGGAGTTCCATCTAGGCCAAGGACTTCACATCTTGTCTTAAATATAAGAGATATCTCTTTATACGTGAGCGCATCATTGAAATAGTTAGCTTCCATTAGGTTCAGCTTAAGTTGAGAGTAAAGGAATCTGCTTTCTGATTTCCTTGCTTCTTGTACATATGCATTCCTTACAAAATCCTCCTGAGCTTGAATTATTTTGTACAGCTTTTCTTTAAAGTGCAACAAATTGCTGAGATCTAGCTCCACCGTTTCACCACAAGAATTTCCTAAATTCTTCCACCTAGCCACCCACCAATCCGAATTTCGCAGTTCGTACAGGGCCATTTGTTTGGTCAACCGATTGTCCTGGTGCACCAGTGTTCCTACGACGTAGTCTGCATTTAACTTAAGCGTGTATGTGAAAATTTTAGTTAGGCCTGTTTCGAGATATAGGGCATAGTTTGGTGTTTTCATGGGGAGATTGAACAGCTTCTTTCGAAAGGACCTTTGAAATTTTTCTAGTTTTCAGTTTTCCCTGCCAGTTTTTTATGAAAAAAATAATGACTCATTTTACAACCATTTACACGATTTAGTCATTAATGTCATTAAAATAGAAGAAATAATGGCAAATTGTTACTCATGTAAATTCGGTATAGTTGTACATCATTGGAATTAGTTCAGTAGTGAAATTCTATATTGTACGAAAAAATGTGCGTCTAATGTCCAGTGACACAACTGGATCAGTTTTTTGTCAGCCATTGACAATGAATGATATGATATGCCCTTTGTCCTTCCAGGTATTTCTTCAGTGAGAATTAGAAGATTCAGCAATTTAATGACAGAACTTTAGTACTTGAAGAAGAAGCAATTAGTACTTTTTCCCTAGATTTCAGAATTAATGAATCTCGAAAATGGCACCAGTGTAATCTATAGAATATTAAATACACGTATAATTTAGCTACTCCAATACATGGTAGAGTATTGGAGTAGCTGCATAGACAAATAAAATGAACCAACTCCTTCTACATGATATCTCCAGTTTCTCCCAATGAAGTAACAGACCAAACCGTATTAACTTATGGTCTAAGAATGTCGGCATTCTGCACTGATAGTCATTTAATCCTAAGCTTCAGTCTTCGTACAATATAGTGAGTCCGGGCCTGCCGACACCTCTAGACCTATTAAATCTATTTAAGAGCCACTACGACTTGATGAAGTAGTGTTATTGTACTGGTCCTACATATATACTTTATTTTTGCCATTTAATTTTCTGCATATCTGCAGCTACTCATGTACCTTCAAAGAGTGGCCTGTTTTATTTTTTTCCATTGGTGGTGCTGATGTTTCATTGTGACGCTCCACCGCACTTCTTCCTATTTTTATCCTACTGCTAGCTAGTTGTTGGCTGTATAGACATTCTGTGTGGAAAGAACTTTTTTTTCAGTATATTTGTTTCTGGATTTACAACCGAAGGAAGCTCCCTTATCGTTGGTTGGTTTGTTAAAGGAAAAGACCAACCATAGCATTTTTGAATTTATGATAAACAAAAACATCATGTTTTGCCGTTTGATATTGTTGGTTCTGCACAAGAGAGGATGCAGAGAAATGTCGACCACTTCATGTCCTTTGAGCAAATATACAAGGAGATTAGAATTGCTTTGGTATAAAAAAGGTAAACTAAGAGTTATTCTAAATCCAGAGAACCAGAGGCAGCTATTTATGAGTTATGGGGTCTATCTGTTCTACAGAGAAGCCATAGAAAAATATTGCATTTAATATTGTGTGTGTTGTTTTTAGTGTGTTGGTGTTAAGGAATTATGAAGTACCTTCTGCAGTAAATGGAAGATTGCAATCACTATATCCGATATAATATCGCTTTAGCCATGGTAATGGTTTTTGTTGGTCAGTGAAAACTTAGGGACATAGATGAGAAGTTAAAACAACTGTTGCTGAATGCTAAATAAATTGGTTTTATTTCCGTAGTGCATCTTAAAAAGGACGAATATACGAATATATAAAAAGTTCACATTTTGTTTCATCCGGGGGTGGCCGTGGCGCGATAGTTGTGTGTTCGCCTGTCAAGCTCATGGTCACAGGTTCGATCCCTGCCGTAGTCTATGTCCTCTTATTTTTCCATTAAAAAAACCAATTCTAAAAATAAATGTCATACAATGAGTTGCTGGTTTGATCATTACATGCTGTTTAGACATAGCACTAACAACATGCGATTGAGTAAAACTAGTATACCGATAAAATATGACAAAGAATAAAAAAATAATGAGAATTATAAGGGACATAGATAAATAAGATACGGAAATTTCTCCACATTAGTTCAGCTGCCAACCCTGGAGATAAAATCTGAGACAACAACCACCTCCAATTTCAGAACATCGTGCCACACATCCTTCCTAACCTTCTTTCCCTTCCTAACACAGCCCGCGCTGTGTTGAAACATTGAATGGGTAATATAATCCCTTGAGCCCGTGTAGATTATAAAATATGCATTATATTGGGGAAAGTTTAGTTAGGAACATTTACAATTGATTCGCCAAACAGTGGACTACAGTGGTAGTATCAAATAATTTGGATTAAATTCTTCTAACTTTTCTTAACTTTTCTAAAGAAAATTTTCTTACCTTTATTGGTATAATAGCAGAATTTATTATTCCAAGATCATGTAAATACTGATTCTTTAGTTCGCAAAGAACAAAAAGTGGGACAAATGAACAGTGAAACCAATATTTTCGCATCATTATAAAGAAAGTCAGGTCATCTTCTATTATATATAATTCTCGTTTCCCGTTGATGTGTTTGAAGAACTCCGAAACTATCTAACAGATTTTCATGTTTTTTTTTTAATGTTTATTTTGCTGGTGTGGCTAATATAGTTTTAAATAATTAATACTTAAAAATAACGGTACTTGCCATACATTTCTTTCTACCATCTTGATTATATCGAAAACTATCTAACGCATTTGACAAAAATAAAATGCATGATTGGATTGCACGAACTTGCTCTTATATTTTAGATTTCTATTAAAAATCTAAATATATTTTTAAAGTCGTTTTTAACTAAACTTTGTAGATATACAAAATTTCTTTAATTTTTTTCTAAAACAAATTGGGATGACAATATTAAATATTATTAATATTGTCATACCAATAAGTTGATAATATTATCAACTTAAAACCAAAAGATTAAATCGGCTTAATTAAAGAAAAAATAATTAAAAATTCTCAAATAAATATTTAAACTAATTTGATCTAAGTACGCCATTTTATTTCTTGGATAAATTTTAATTTATGAGAAAAAAAATTCTAAAAATCTGCTTAGCGGTTTTTGAGAACAAATTTTTATTAAAAACTTTTTGAAAACATTCAAAAAAATTCAAAAAAGCCAATTCATAGGTATTCACCAAATACATATAACTATAACTTTTGAAAAAAATTAATGAGCAGTTTTCTAAATATAAATGTTTTATTTTTTTTTTCTCAAAAATGCTTTTAAAAAAACAAAAAAATATTAATTAAACATATTGGTACGCAGTATAATTTGGGCAATCAAAGCCTCTATATGTGTGAAATTGCGAAAGAATCGGTCAAGCCATTTATGAGATAGTCAAAAGCAAAAAAAAACGGTCCTATGGAAAGTACCGTTTTTAGACATTTCTAGAATTTTTTTCAACCATATGATCGGTCGAACATAAAAAGCTGCCCTGATTTTTTAAAAATTAAAATCATTAGAGCCACTTCTGAGAAAAATAGAAAAAAAATTTAATTTCCCCTTTGTACAATACCTAAAAAACTCTGTTTACCAAGTTTGAAGCAATTCGGCGTACCTGTTTCTGTATGTGTTTATACATACATACAGACAGACTGACAGACTGAATGTTTAAAATTGTCGCAAAAATTGTTATGTTAAGAAAAAATTAAAGGAATTTTGTATATACAAAATTAATTCGTTTCGCCCAGGTACTACAGTTGGTTTCATCAGTTAAATGCTGTAGTACCTTTCAAAGACGTATTATTTTTTTGATCGATGTTTACCGACTTTAATAAAATTTACAGCAATTACTCACTGCAAATTATATTTTTCTAAGGGAATTTGGTTAAATTCACGCACCTATAAGAATGTTATACCCGTGGTCTGGCCAGTTATTTAATTGAAGATAACGCAACAATATGCTTACATTATTTTTGTTTTTGTGGACTGTGTGGATTTAAAGTCTAAAATCGGCGAAACGCATTTTGGTCTGCAGGTCATAAAAACATTAAATTAGCTTTAAGTCCACACATTCCACAAAAACAGAAACAAAAATAATATAAGCATATTGTTTGCGTTTTCTTCAATTAAAATGTAAAAAATTAAGTAAAAACGACTTCAAAAATATATTACATAAGACCAAGTTCGAGCGATCCAGTCGTACATTTTATTTTATATTACATTTTCAAAAAAGGGAAATTTCAAAACAAAAGTTATGTACTATTCTCTGTGTTGCTGTAAGCCAATCAGGGCTCACACTTCATTAATTTTATTTAGTACATAGTTTAATGAAAATAGAATGAAACTACCTTTGTAAGTATTGGCTTTTCGTTTCAAAATAAGAATAACCAGAAATGTATATTAAAAGGGGAATTCAGTTTGCATAGAAGCAAACAATTATTCGTACATTTATGGGAAATTCGTGTACAGATCTCATATCGTATAATTCACAGAAGAAAATTTAAAATTTGGCAACACTGATCAGCAGCGAGTTTGATTATGTTATTTCCAGTAAATCCAAGATGACTACACCAATGAAATAACCACTCGAACTTAAATGTATAAATAAGTACTCTTATTTGCTACAAAATAGTCATATTATTGGTAATTGTAGACCGAATTTCATGAAACTTTGAAAATTGCGATTTTAGACAACTTACTACACATAAAAAATATTTCCATTACAAGGTGTCTGAAAAAATGACACATATACACTTGATCTAATTTTATTGTATTCAATAATTATTCTATGAATATGCTCCGCGGCTGTAGTTGTTGCTGTTGCTTCAAATTCTTCCAATTCTTCGCTGAAGATTAAAGATGCTTTCCTAGCTTCATCTTCAGAAATGATAATTTTTTTAGGACAACCTGAAATCCAAGTAAAATATTAGCAAATTAATATACATAACATTGGTTGTGTGTTCTTTCTTACCAGAATCGTCCTCATCTAGCGTCCATACGTACATTTGAGACATCTAATGTATTCTTTTAAAATGTTTATTGCCAGGTTATTTGATGACTTTTAAGTCAATTGACTCTGTTATTGATGAATTTTTAAATTCTCGGCATATGCCAGGAATGCCGCTACAAAAGCTCTGTCAGAAAATTGGTTCACCGGTAATTCTATTTCATAACTTAAATCCTTCAAAATTATGCAACGGTGTACGATTACGATTAGTCATTAGAAGATACCAGAAACGTACTTGAAGCAACGATATTGACTGGAAAGTTTATAGGAGAAGTCGTCCTATTACGACGAATACCTATGATTCAATCAGAATCCACTATAGCTTTGAAATGATAAATGAATACAACTTGGATAATCCGTGCTTTTCCCATGGTTGTTGCAATGTTGCTTGCTCACGAGCTTGAAAACCATAACATTTATTTTTTTTAACAAAGCACAGATAAACAAATAATATTGTTCATCCTTTACTTCATATAATTAATGGAAAGCAATGATTGCTACCAATTAATATCTTTACCAATCACTTCTTTAACAATACCAATTTTAATATCTAATAATCATGAGCGCAATACAATTAAGACGCAGCAACGTGCAGCTGGGGGTGCTAGTTATACCTAATATTTCAAAAATATTTGATAGAGCTTGGCATGAATTTCTCTTATCGAATTTCTTATTTGCTCTAGTAGACATTATATTTTGCGCGACTCAATCCTAGTTGTAGATGGATTCATATGTGGAATATATAACATAAATTCTGGTGTACCCCAAGGTTCGGTTCTGTCTCCAAATCTCTCTACTTTGTCAGCTTTGAACGCAGAAAGTTAGGTACCTTCATTCGCCTACCAAGAAATCAAAGATGTATTTTCTTGACTCAAGAAAACTTTGTATCAGCCACTGATATCCGCATCTTCTGAGATAATATTTATTGCTCTTAGGTAAGAAAAACCTTCTTTTCTGTACAGAAAGTTGTTGTTTTTTTTTTGTATATTTATTTGTGGATAAACATTTTGTTTAAAGAGCTGAAGCAAAAGATGTCGTTTTTTGACAGAAAACATGCCAGTTTGAAATGTCACTTACAGTTCCATAGAACATTTTTACATACAAACCCGCAAGAGAAGTTTAACTTCAAAAATCATTTACTCAGTATAACTTAATAACGAAACATATTTTAATGTCATCCAGTCAGGAATCATTTGGGAAGAGTTAAAAGTCATAAGAAATGCTCTAAGAGGTGGAAAATATCTACACATTAAGATATTTAATAAGATGCATTAGAATTTATGTCATGAATATACACATGAACCATGGGATTTATTACGTTGGTACCAGATGAGGTTTATTTATTGGAATTTTGTTGTTATACAACCTTCCATTTCAAATTCCCATCAATAAATTCTTGAGAAAAAATCAAAATACAAAAAAAAATCCCAAAAACCATCTGTGCTCCAAAATTGCTTAATTCAAATAAATATATTTAGTATTCTTTAACCAAACTCGTAATATAAAAATCAATACTATTTTTAACCATCCTTCTGTTAATAATTTTTTTTTTATTATTCTTTAAAGAAAACACAATCGTTAACTTCTTGAAATTTATAACACATGTTACAATTTCTTGAAATGTCCATTAGATACCCAATTCAAGTCGTTATCATGGTTAAATTCATTTTTTTATACGAAGTGGTGTCCTTTTTTAAGAGGAAGACCCAAAAGAATCCGTCAGCTTGTAACCAAAATAAAAAAAAAAACTTCAAAAAATGTTTCCCCACTAAAGGGTTAAGTAAATAGGTATCACTCATGTTCCTAGAGTATAAGCGAACACCAACAACAACAACAACAACAAAAAAAAAAACTGCGATAAGAGAAGAAAGATATATTCGAAAAGATTATCTTAGAAACCATTCAACAAATAAAGGACCATTGCCGCGAGCCTAACCAACCGATCCATAAGGTGTTGAGCGTAATCTTTTCGCAAATATGAAAATACCATAAGGATTTATATTCATTGAGCATTTTGCTTTTTGGAATGTTTTTTTTTCCTTTTTTTTGTGAAGGTTGAACGTTCCCTCGAAACAGATATCCATTAACCTTTTTTGGCCTTTAGAGGTTTTTTTTATTATTATTTTATTTCTTAAAGATCAGATTATCCACTGAATGAATGCCTTGTTATGTAAGATAGGATTTGAATACAAATTTTCATAATGAGGAGACAAAAGATCGATGGTAACTAAGGGACGAAGGGTATATTTAATTGTCTGGTACCTGAATACCTATGTTTCAACAAGACAATTGCGCATAAATCTGGATTTATCTAAAAGGGAACTCACTCTGAATATACAATTTTCTGGTTTCCGTAATTTGCCTGAGTCCTTACGTCAAGATTTAATTCATCATTTTATACTCTTAAGCTCCTAATCAAAATTTGTTGTTTAACATATATAATATGCGCCTTTGACTATCTGTAAAGTGAGCAAAATTAGAGCGAGTGCAGCATTAGGAAGGGAAAGAAGGATTTAAAAGTAGACTTTGAGCATGAAAATGGAAGGGAAGTAGAGCTAGTCAGGCAGTTCGACGATAGTGTTGATTTGCTAAAGAAAGAACCTCAGTATTTGAAGTTGGGCTCAAGTGTTAACTGGTGAGCATTTATCCAAGAGCCTTTGTCTTTAAGATAGGGCAGGAGATGTGCAGAAAAGATGGAAAATAGTTTTAATGTTTTCCTTAAATATACTGCTTGTGTGGAAATCGTTTGGGAATTCACCCAATCGCGTTGCCTGCTTACCTTTAACACAGCGAAAAATTATAAAACTTATTTATTATTCACTGATATGCAGTCTTCTTAAAAATATCAAACACTTAGAGCGCCTTGGATTATGTCGTGAAATTGTTGCACCTTAGGTTGGTCCTCTCTTTAAGGCGTTCTGATTCAACAGATGTTTGCATGTAGCGTTAGAATAAAGAGTCCAGAGACTTTAGATTCCTTTGAATTAACCGGCAGAACATTTATACAAACACATATTTTCAGTGAAGGACCATAGTAGTCTTGTAAAGATTAAATTCAACGAAGAACACCCACTATGGTGGAGAGCAATTTCTTTTACAAAAAAAAACACCAAAAATTGCTTTTATTTAATTTAAATCAATAAGCACTTAATTCTAAATAACACTTTTCGCTTCTTATTTACATTCTAACTATGAACTTAAAATGTACAAAAAAATACATTTTTATGAAACAAAAAAAAAAAACTAACACAAAATAGACAAAACAGTCTTGCTAACAAGCGTTGACCAGTATTGCCATATACGAGTAATTTTTAGACCGCTGACTAATCCATAACAGTATTGACATGCTTATGGAAGAATTCTTTATTCTTGAACAGAATGGATGCGGTATTTTTTAATTGCTGTTTCCATGGTTCTACATGGAATCCACTTAAAATCAACTATGAATCCCTTTGATTTTACGTCGATCGTAGTTTGAAAATGCAACATCAATTTGAAAATGAATACGTTTCACTTTGTTTCTACATCGCTTACACTTTAAATTTTAAATATTTCGCTTTGACATTGGGTCAACTTTAAAATGACTATGAATGAATTCAAATTAAGATTGATCTTACATTGAAAATTTTATATGAATGTGTGTCGAAGAATAATTTAATGTATAAGTATTATTTTCAGATGGCTGCAACCTCGAAATGATGTTGAACAAAGTAGAATCAACTATATAACACTTTGAAAGTTATGCATGGAATTTAATTTTGAATACTTTTTAGCATTTTCCACTTTAAAGCAACTTTGAACGTACTTAATAATTTATGAAAGTTGTTTCACTGTTGAATCGACTACGTTTCACTTCGAAACAAGAATGATAACACTTTAAACAACGTTGCATAGTTAAATCAATATATCTTCAACGTTAAATCAAATAAGATTTCTTAGAATTTACCTTGCCTTTTATCCCTCAGTGGTATCAACCTATGACGAAGATACACAGAATAAGCATTTCATGCCTCACGTTTCATTAAATTTAATAGCTAAACTACTAAATCTCCGATTTCGGAGATTTGACTTAGGTTAATCAGTAAGAAGCACGGAAAGTTTGAACGACGGATACGTTTGTAAGATTGACCATTAGGTTACTGGTTACTTTTGGTTACTTTTACAAATGCAAGCTTAAATCAACGATTTCAGGTGGATTAAACCGAGGTTCAAACTTCAAGGATTTTCCAAGGTTAAATTGTGTGAAAATAACAAATTTAATGTTTGAACCATCATTGGACCTAAGTCAACTTGTTAAACTTCGTTGTGGGTTGAGTTTGGGTATATGCAAAATTTTCTAATTGCTCAAGCAGATAGTTGTGTGTTCGCCTGTCAACCTCATGGTCACAGGTTCGATCCCTGCCGTAGTATATGTCTTCTTATTTTTCAGTTAAAAACCAATTCTAAAAATAAATGTCATACAATGAGTTGCTGGTTTACTAATTACATGCTGTTTAGGCATAGAACTAACAACATGTGATTGAGTAAAACAAGTATACCGATAAAATATGACAAAATAATAAAAAAAAATAATGCGAATTATAAGGGACATCGATAAATAAGACACGGAAATTTCTCCGCATTAGTTTAGCCGCCATCCCTGGAGATAAAATCTGAGACAACAACCACCTACAGTCTCCGAATATCGCGCCACACATCATTTTTTCTCTTCCTTAACGTCACCCTCACGTACGCGCTGTGTTGAAACATTTAAAGGGTATTCATAATCCCTTAAGCGCATGTAGATTATAAAAAAAAAGACATTCTTACCGACAACTTTTCATCCGACATTTTAATGTTCTGGGCTTTAAACTATCAACTTTTCAGACGAATTCTCGTAAGTGTTATAAATAAAATGCACGACCTGATCGTACGAACTTGCACTTGTAGCTAACAAAAATGTAGCTGTTTCGCGCTGTTTAGTAGATAGGTCATATGCGGGCTTAAAGCCGGTGTAGGTAATTTTACCTTGTATGTATGTAAACCTAGTGCGGTTTTTTAAAACAAATAATTTTGTATGTATAAAATTTTAAAAATATTTTTAGAAAAAAAAATTGAATGGCTATTTTGGAGCTGATATTAATATACATAATAGAAAATTAAAATTAAAATCAGTGAATGGTCTTTGAAAAATAGATTTTTCAAAACAAAAATTTTATTTATTTTGTAAAAATCGAAAAAACTTTTGTTTTTTTGAAAATTTGAGTATGCAGTTTTATTAACACTTTTAGGGATCATTAGCACAAACAAATTAATTTTAATAGGTTTTTTCCTATAGTGAGAAAGGCGAAAATATGGGAAGTGATTTTATGGGAAGTACCGTTAATAAGTGCGAAATAAAATATTTTTATACTTAAAAGATTTTAAAAACACATACATTTTTTTATAAAAGTTCTTGGAGCCGTTTTCGAGAAATACATTTCTGTTAACGGATTTTGTTCACTTTTTATGAAGATAACTTTTTATGTTATTAACTAACAAGTACGAAGTTTCGAAAAAGTACGAAGTTTCGAAAAAAGTTTTGAAAAAATTTGGTTTACATTTGTGTTTAGAATTTTTAGGAGCATCTGAATAAAAAATGTGAAAAAATCAAATCAACTGTTTTTCAGAAAATCGAAAACCGAAAAAAATGGTACCACTGGAGGTACCAAAAAAACATTTTTTTCCAAAAAAAAAATAACCACAATTTTCCTTTTCTCTTCATTAATGAACAAATTTTTTTTATAAGATTAGTTGGAGCAGTTTTTTAGAAAAATATGATTTTTTGTTTTAGGCAAGAATAAAAAATATTATATGCTACTGTTATTTGTCGTTTTCAAAAAAATGTAAAAAAATGTGTGGGCATATAACCGAAGAATCAATATTTACCAAGTTTGAAGCAAATCATTTAAGGCTGTAGACTCGAGGACAGGCAGACAGACAAACAAACAGACGGAATTGCAGGACCCAATTGTTTGGTATTCTCTATGATCGTAATATCAAGTTTGGTTGTTAGAATTTCTTTTCACGAATCCATAACTTCCCTTATAGTACCTATAATCGTGAATAACAAATTGCTGTCATTTTAAAACTACTTACTTAATTTGGATTGTTAAAACGGTTATGATTTTCAAATTAAGTACTCTAAGTGGTAGGACCCAAAAATAAAAAGATATACTTCTAACGTGTGCTTGTACACAAAATCTTTTTTTTTTTCAGAGTCCTTTCTTCAGTCAAGTTCAGTGATGTAGAAATGGTTAATGATAAAAATGAGAAAGAGTGTTGGAGACAGAAGGGAACACCAGCATTTATTTTATGAATATTAGACTAAAAACCATCCAATACAGCTTTTACTGGAGAGTAGGAAAGTTACTTTCTTATGGAAAGAAGAAAGATTCATCAATACCAAAACAGGCCCTAAAGCCTAACTTGAAGTAAATCAAAAGACCATTCTTGGGAAATTATGCCAAAATCGTAGGCAATTTTTCACCTATAATAACATTATAAATTAGTTCGATTTACATTCCGCTTTACTCTTATTAAAGCAGACATATGTTGATAAATAGGCCTCGAAAGCATATTAAGTGCCTTGCAAGCACATTACACATATACACTCAAAAACTCTTAACCGCCAATTAGTTTTATATCGGCAATAACAAAGTGGAACAAATTTATTTCTGGTTTCTTCACAATAACAACCTAACATCAGGTTATACAATTCGAGACCTTAATTAAACATTTTCAACTTGTTCACTTCTTTTCTTATCGTTTCTCGACGCCATGTCGGGGTGGCTCTTCCCGCCCACCATCGTCACTGCTGCTAATGCAAACTTTACCTTCTTTCTTATTCAGACGAATGCAGGAGAAGTTCTTCGCGCTTTCTTTTGAAAAGTGCCGACCTAGTTTTCCTATTTCTTTTTCCTTATAGCAGGTATACGTTAAGAGTCTTTCCTTCATAATCTTTTCGAAGGAAAAAAATATACCGTGCACATCGGCTACAATAAGTTCGTCGTATCCTTTAACTTGTCATGAAGTATTGTCAGCACTTCCAAGGACAATAATTTTATGAAACTATAGAGTGGAGCTGGAGAAAGACCTGATGGCTATGTCGTTTCTTCAAGGAGGTTGGCAGTCATAAAAAAGGACAAACAAATATAAAACCAGATGATTATACCTTAGAGAGTTTTATGTTAGATGAATTCCATAGTACATTTCGGAGTCAATCCGAGGGGTAACCCTTACTCTGAGTTTTTATTTTTGAAAGTTTGTTTTTCTTTTAGTTGATTTTTTGTTGTTGTGTTTTTTTTTTTTAAACATTATTTTAAAACTTTTTTTTGATGTTTTTACTTGTGATGTATAAGGATGTAATATATCTTGTAGGTTCCTTAGGGCAAGTTATGTCCTGTAGGATGATAGGTAGATGATTTATATACAAGCTTATATTTTTGGACAATAGAACCTTGAAAGGATAAATAAATAAAAAAGATGGACATGTATAAATCAATAAATGTCCTTGGACAAACCGGCGCACTCTAAACGGATTGATGTATGTATATACTCGTATTTCTTAATTTTTGTGTTGAATATTTCTTTTATGCAATAAAAGAAATTTTAAAATATACAGGAAAATAAAAATACCGTCAAACTAGGATTTTTATTTTATTGTTCTTTGAATTCTAAAGCAAACCAATTGGCTTATGTGTTTTATGTTATAAAAAATGTTTTCGAACAATGAGAAATCCAAAAATTGAAAAAAAAAAAAATAAAACAAAGTTAATAACGAAATAATATTTTTTCTATGAAATATCCATGGTTAACTGTTTTTTGTTCGTTTCGCTCAATTACGGCTTATTCGCATAAGTCATTATGGCGTTCGCTGTCGGCACATAATGGCATAATACGTATGGTTCACTTCGTGGAAAAATAAATTGGTTGTTAATTATAGTTGATATAGGTACATCGTTTGACGTTGGCGATGATACTTCATCAATATCGTCAATGATGACACTGGGTTATGATATTCTTTATTAGCAATTAAGTAGAAATACTTTTGCGATGTACCCAACTCTTGATCAAATGCTCTTATATTCGATCGTATTTCAAGCACAAGATTCTTAGTAGAACAGAACAGCTAAGTAAAATTTTAAAGTCGGCTTACACTTAATTTTTTTTCATTCGAAATTTCATAAACAAAATTTGGCAATTTTAAGTGTAATTAAAATTAATTTTAAAAAAATCCGCCTGCCCGTCTTCGAAACATTGAATTTTCCAAAAAAAACATTGTTTTTTCAAAGATAAAAAAAAAAATAATTTTGCAGGACCTCCTTTACAAACATTTTTATTGAAAGCCGTTGTTCATTTTTATGAGAAAATAAAAAAAAAAAAAAATGATGTTCTGTAGGAGGTACCGTTAGAAAAATTTAATGAAAAAATTGTTGGACCAAAATGTAGACAAGTAGACAATATACAATTTATTTTTATCTAAATCGTTGAATTTATTTTCGAGATAATTAGGATTTACCTCTTTAGCTACATACAAAAAATGTATGGCAGGTATTGCTATTTTCCGGCTAAAATAAGTATTTAAACAAAAACCGTACCCAAGTTTAAGAAAACAGCTTAGGCTGTAGATTGGCATGCACATAGACAGACAGCTAAACGGAATTTCGGGCCCCCTTTTTTCGTGTGCTCGTCTCATTTTAATATCCAAATGCAGAACTTGCCCTATGACTGCATAGCCTTTTTCATATGTCATACTCTTAGATTCTATCAGGAGCTGGTAGAAAATATCGCTTTTGCGGTTCTCTCTTAAAAAAACGTGAATCTCTTCTTCATCCTTTGACTATGAGTATATTCTAATTGCATTTAGGACCACATTTCTTTCTAAGTAAATGGAAAAGCTGATTAATTCAGCTTTGTGTTTCTCCTTCCTCCTCCCCCTTCCTAATTCCTCCTTTTTTTTTTTTTTTTAAATTCAACTATATGCCTGTAAGACCTAAGGTCTTTTAAATGCAACCTTAATTGCACATGACTAGTTTGGCACAGCGGATTTCAGAACCAAGTATTGACTGTCTCATTTTAACCCTTATTCCTCCTTTCTCCTTCTAATATTTTCATCTGCATCTCCTTTTAAAAGCTATAACATTTTTATATTAAGAGTAGTCAGAACTCAGAACCCCTTCAAATGGACACCACCACTTCTAAAACTGAAAATACAATAATTATGTATCTCAACATATGAGTAGTGACATGCCCTTGGGTTCGGGTCTCCTTTGGAGAAAATTGACATCATACATTGTAAAATTCGTTGAGAAATAAATACTAGAAGATTTAAATTTGGTTATTATTTTACATAAGTGTTACATTGAGCCAACGAATTGTTCGTCAATTCAACGAAGATCCTCATAGTAAACCTAAGGAATGTATTGTCGCGCAATCCAATTTGTACTCCTACTTAAGAGTTCTCAAAAAGTGTTACAAAATTATATTGTATATTTCTACATTCCTCCTCTTTCTTTTAAATTTTACTGACAAATTTTCATCACAATAACAATTGGTATACATATTTATTTATTATCCTAATTGGGTACCTCCCAATATAAGCTCTTTGAATCAGACAAGGCAAATCTGTCTTATTATTACGAAACTCATAAACGTTTATTTATTTTTTCTATTTTCCAGAACCCATTACCGAAGTAATTGGCGGCCCTGAACTCCACATCAACAGAGGATCAACAATAAACCTCACATGTATAGTAAAATTTGCTCCAGAACCTCCGCCCACAGTAATTTGGTCTCATAACCGACAAGTAAGTCAATTTATTTATTTTTTTTCTCTTCATTCATTTAATTATCTATACGTAGATATACTATCGCATATATATGTATGTGTACATACGTTTAACGTATACGAAACGTATATTAACAAACTGCCTTTATTCTGACATATATCTGCTTGAAATGGCCAAAATCAATTGACTGCACACAGTCAGTGTATAACCAGATATTATTGTCCTGAATAAGGACAGGATTATGCTGCATAGACTTTATGCAAGAGGATAGCATTTAAATATATTGAGATTTTTTTTTGTTGTGTGTGTTCCGTTTTAGGTCATAAATTTCGATTCACCCCGAGGTGGAATATCATTAGTAACAGAAAAGGGTGTCCTTACAACCAGCCGGTTATTGGTTCAAAAAGCCATCCAACAGGATTCAGGACTGTATACGTGTACGCCATCAAATGCAAATCCAACATCAGTTCGAGTACATATCGTAGATGGTAAGTGAAACAGTAATTAGGAATAATATATTGTATGTAATTCTGGCCAGAAGGGGTATTGAGGTTTGAATAATTTCGATAGCATAGATTGAAACGATATGACGACCTTATTGGTGCCATTGAAGTTGAAGATGATTTTATAGCCAAAATGTCGAAATGGCTCTCCCTGATTTAAGTATCGCCATAGATGTACTTTACTCGTATAAGGAGATAGGAGGAAATTTACTCCATTTTGTTAGAATTAATTATTCCGTTCGCTGGTCGGCTAATGAAATGGAGAAAAACACTACGGACATGCTACGTCTAAATAAACATATAACGGGTGTTTTTTTTTTAGACGTGTGGTTTTTAAGTAGAAATAAAACGCCTATATTTTAATGTTATGGCAAAGAATTTAGCTTAATTATAAAGACAAGGGCTTGCCATTATATTTTAAAAATTATTTCGGGGAAGTGGCGTCCGCGGCTTGCTTAAATAAATTCCAGCCGATAGGCTCAATTTTCGACCACTATTTCGCAGCAATTGGGGCGGTATGTTAGCAATAGCTCGCTACTCTATATAGCTAATAATATAATATCTATAAATTATTCTTTTCCAAGGCCTCAATCGCCTCGGACTTATCTGCGTAGACATGCGACTTCACATAACCCCACAAAAAATAGTCCAGCGGTGTTAAATCTCACGATCTTGGTTGCCCACTACGTGAGATAATGCGCTCACCAAAAGTTTCCTTCAATGAAAAAAAATGTTTCGTTGCCTGTATGGCATGTAGCGATGTCTTGTTATAACCAATGGTAGTCCACATCAACATCCTCCAATTTAGATACGAAAAAGTCAGTAATCACAGCTCTATGGCGTTGTACATTGTAACGTTATGGCCGGCTTCATTTTTGAAGAAATATGGACCATCTGCCCATAGAGCACATAAAACAGTGACTTTGGCGAACCAAACTGAGCTTAAATCAATTGAAAACAAATGTCAAAAAGGCCAACTTCGAAAAAAGTATTGCTAGATTGAAAAAAACACGTCTAAAAAAACACCCGTTACATAGCTGAGAATATTTTGCTGAATTGTGACTTTCTAAAAATCACATTATGAGAAATGAAGGTCTGTGCGTGTATGTGTCTACATTCTAGCCTTATAACTATTTCAATGAAGGTAATTTGGTAAATTTCGAAAATAAATTGTTTGGGCAAGAATCAATTAGCT
Organism: Philhelius pedissequus; assembly: GCA_910595825.1. NCBI lineage: Eukaryota > Metazoa > Arthropoda > Insecta > Diptera > Syrphidae > Philhelius > Philhelius pedissequus. The sequence goes on from OU343162.1 coordinate 47,597,118, forward strand.
TAAGTGGATAGAACTTATACATATAGAAGACTCAGTAGATTAGAAGAGAAAATTATTAATATTCTGCATTATTTGGTAAAAGTTCGTGAAGGTAGATATTATTTATTTTTAGTTCTAGTTTGTGAAAATGGTACAACAACCAAGGAATTTAATCCTTTCAAAATGGTTTGAATGCACATGGTTCGAGTAAATTCCCCAGACAATGAAACTATTTATTAATTCTTTACAACAATAATGTCATTTGATGTTCGAGTGAATGCAGTTGACAAAGCCCCTAGACAGTCGACAACATACAAAATGTCTGCACTCGAACAGGTTTGAGAGACAAGTTAAATCAATTCGAACATTGGAAATGGTAAGCAAACCATGTTCACTGGCCTTCTTCACACAAGCCTAATAGTAGTTTTTTGGTTTGGGATAACGGAGTGTGTGAGCAGGACGGAATACATTCGTGATCGTTCTCAGTTTGATGTAGAAGAACTAAGGGGAGCAGAGCTTCGTAATCACTATAGAACATGGTATCAGTTTACTTGGTTCAAGTAAAGCCCTCAGCCAGAAAGACTAAGCTGTAGATCTGGATATTAATATACACAATTATACACTCTTTAATGCTTGCACAATAATATGCAAACCGTTTTTGCTTGCGATTATAAGTACCTACTATATAAGGCAAGTTATGGATTTGTGCAAAAAAAAATTATAACAATCAAACATGACAGATCATAGGAAACATCAAAAAAGTAGGTCCCGCAATTCCGCCTGTCTGTTCTCGAGTCTGTCTTTTAACACGGCAAATAATTGTAGCCCCATTACATTCTTTTTTGGCCAAAAGCAAAAATCAGAAAGTGTTTTTTATTATAATAAAATTCTATATACTACTGAAATTACTCAGCCAAGTAGAAGACTTAGCATTATATTTAATTGTACTTGTCGAATTATTGATTCAAAATAGTTTTAAACGGCCTCTAGTCCACAAAATTTGCGTTTCGTCCCGGCAATCTCACTTGGACTCATCATTTTTTTTTTCTTTATATTCTACACGCGCTCAAGGGTTATACTACCCCTTAAGATGTTTTAACACAGCGCTGGATGGCGTGAGGGTGAGGTTAAGGAAGAGAAAAAATTATAGGCAAGATGTTTGGCACAATGTTCTGAGAATGTAGGTGATTGCTGTATCAGATTTGTATCTCCAGGGATGGCGGCTGAACTAATGCGGAGAAATTTCCATGTCTTATTTATCTATGCCGCTTATAATTCGCATTAATTTTTTTGTTATTTGTCATATTTTATCGGTATACTAGTTTTAATCAATCACATGTTGTTAGTTCTATGCCTAAATAGCATGGAATGAGTAAACCAACAACTCATTGTATGACATTTACTTTTAGAATTGGTTAGTGAGCGCCTTACCAATACGCAATTTTTGTTAAGTTCAGTTCAACTTACATGCATTTTTTGCCAAAAAAGCAATGTGAACTATATCCAGCAAGATTAAAATTTTAATCATTAAAATTGGAAGATTTTGAGTCCAAGTGAGATTGCCGGGGCGAAAGGCAAATTTTGTGGACTAAAGGCCATTAAAAGCTATTTTGAATCGAAAACAAAAATCTCATATTTCTCAAATAGAGCTCCAACGATTTTTATAAAAATAAAATCAGTTCATTAATGAAGGGAAAAGAAACATTTTTGAAATGTTTTTTTTGGAAAATGTACCATTTTTCTTTTTGTTTTCGATTTTCTGAAAAACGGTTGATTTGATTTTTTCACATTTTTTTATACAGACGCTCCTACAAAATCTAAACACTAAAACGACTCAATGGATTTTTTCGAAACTTCGTACTTCCCATTTTTTTAACAGTATCTTGAACATTTAAAAAAATATATATGTATTCCAAAATAAAAAAAAAAGAATACCATCCATATAAATGTTAAAAAATCCGTAAAGAAAAATTATTTCTCGAAAATGCCTCCAAGATTTTTATAAAAAATGTATCTGTTCTTAAATTAGTATACAGTCCACTTTTAAATACAAAAATATTTTACTTTGCGTACATATAAACGGTACTTCCCATAGAACCACTTTTCATATTTTCGCCTTTCTCACTATTCGATGAACCGATAAAAATTATAATTTTTTATGCAAATGCTCCTTAAAAGTTTAATAAAACTGCATACTCAGATTTTCAAAAAAAATGTTTTTTGTATATTATTATGTATATTATTTTATTGTAGCAGAATATTTATACATTATTTTCTTAAACTATATTGCACAATTTACAGAGTTATCGTATAAATCTACCTTACTACTGTCAATACATTTTTTTTTTGATTTTAAGTATAAAAGAACAATGAATTAAATATGATTGAAGGAAAAGCTACTCAAAAACCTTCATTAAACAAATATACAAAAAAAAAAAAAAATAAATTAATAAAAACTATGTAGGTATAATATTATATGGTACAGTAAGGAGTAGAAGGGTGGACGGTGCGAATTTTTCAAACCAGGCTTTATCTCCCCAAAAAAGAAGGAAATAAACACAAAATATGTAAATAAATAAAAGTATGAATAAATAAATTAACAATAAATAAATTAACAATTATATAAATTATTAACAACTAAACAACTTAACGAATAATAAATAAATAAATTTATAAATAAACAAATTAACAATTAAATAAATTAACACATAAATAAATTAACAAATAGATAAATTAACAATTAAATAAATTAAAAAAATAAATAAATTAACAATTAAATAAATTAACAAATAAATAAATTAACAAATAGATACATTAATAGATAAATAAATTAATAAATAAATAAATTAAGAAATAAATAAATTAACAATTTAGTAGATAAACAAATAATTTACATAAATAATAAATTAACAAATAAAAATAAATAAATTAACAAATAAATAAATAATTAATGAGAAAAAAAAATGTTTTATTAATCACAAAATAAATAATTTATTGAAATTGGTATCACAGAATCAGTCTTATTAAAAAAAAAAAATATGTAAACTATAAAGCTAGGTTTGAAATTAGAACTTTATCAGACATTACACAAGAAGTGACATAATGCTCATTAAGTATAACAATTCTGGATGTTACCAATTCAATATTTGAAATCTCGTGAAGTTCAGCTGTTGAGAAAGACCATGGGAGGTTAAGCATCATTTTTAAAACTTTGTTTTGAGCTATTTGGAGCCTGCGGATGTGACTCGATGCACAATTCCCCCATGCCGGCGCCCCATAAAACATAATTGCTTGGAAAACTGCTTTATAAATCAAGAGTTTATTTTTGTTACTTAATTTTGATTTACGATTTATAAAAGGATAGAGCGTTTTAATAGTTATGTTAATCTTCTTAATTACTTCTTGTATTTGCACTCTAAAAGTTATTTTTGTATCTAGGTGTACACCAAGGTATTTAACATTTGAACACCATTCGGTGCTTAAGCCATTAACATGAAGATTGTTGCTAGGCAGGAAACAGGGTTTTCTTTTTCGAGTAAAAAAGATAGCCTGTGTCTTTGAAGCATTTAATTTAATCTTCCAATCGAAAAAATAATCTTGTATAACATCAAGTGCAGATTGCAAGTTCGTTTCAATATTGAAACCAATCGAATCTGATGAATAGATGCAAGTGTCATCGGCGAACATTGCTTTTTCGCAGTTAGTGAGGCATGGAAAGTCGTAGTTGAAAATAATGTATAATATTGGGCCTAGCACTGATCCTTGAGGTACACCTGCTACAATATCATAAGTACTCGAGTACCAATTATTAATAGAAACTTTGTAATTTCTTTCGGATAAAAAAGATTGAATTATTTTGATCAAGTAGATTGGAAAATTAAGTCTAGAAAGTTTATGTAATAAACCATCATGCCAAACTGTATCGAATGCCTTCTCAACGTGAAGCAGAACCATTCCTGTACTTTTTCCTCTTCTAAAATTAGCTTTAATATATTTAGATATTCTATCAACTTGATGGACTGTACTATGGTGAGCCCTAAGCCCAAATTGTTCGAGTGGTAATATGTTATTTCTTGTTACTTGAGAAAGAATTCTACTTTTTATTATTTGCTCAAAGCATTTGCTTAAAGAGCTTAACAAACTTATAGGCCTATAATTGGTAGGTATATTAGCACTTTTACCAGGCTTTAAAATTGGGATAATCTTAGCTGTCTTCCATGCATTAGGAAAGTAGCATAATTTAAGACAGCAATTAAAAAGAAGCTTTAAATATTGAATTCCTGATTTTGGCAAATTCTTAAGGTAAATGTTTTTAATGCAATCAAAGCCTGCGGATTTTCTTGTTTTTAGGTCTACAAGAACATTCTTGACGTCTTCAAATGTAACCATTAGGAGTACTTAGATTAATCATATTGTATGTGTCGCTAACCATAGATTCAACTATGGTATTACAGGGAATACCACTAGTTATCAAGTGGTCATCAAAGAAAGTTTCAGCCAGGACATTAGCTTTGTCACCATTAGAAACTAATATATTGCTTCCTAATTTCAGAGCTGGAATAAGTGTATTTTTCTTTTTAATTATTTTTACCATGTTCCAGAATGGTTTACTTCCTTTGTCTAAGCTTCGAAGTTTCTCGTTCCAAGATCTATTCCTATACGTTGAAATGGATTCTTTTATTAAAGCGTTAAGTGACTTAACTTCATCTTTATAGAAAAGTTCTCTTGTTCTTATCCATTTCCTCCGATTGCCGTTTCGAACTTTTATGAGTTCAAGTATATAAGGAGGTAATGTATTTGAACTATTGTAACGCATTTTTCTTTTAGGAGCTGCTTTTTCAATACTTTTTCGAACAGCATCTGAAAAACAGGAAATACTAAAATCTATTTTTTGTTGATTGACTGCATCAATTAATGATGAGGCATGGAAATTAGTCAACCTGGATCGCATTTCTCTTTTATATGTGTTTCAATTTGTATTTTTAATATACATTTGCAATGGTGAGGTATAAGATCTTATTATTACTGGTAAATGATCTGAGCTTAGGTCGTTTATGACCATAGGTTGGTTGAAAAGAGTAGACATATTGCTCAAATACAAATCCAAAGTTGATGGGTTTGATCTATTATCAGCAGGGTAATAAGTTGGATGGGGAGGATACAAAATTTCAAATGGATGCCTAGAATGAAGATTAGCAAGAATGTTTCCCCATGCGTTTGCTCTTAAGCAACCCCAACTTCTGTGCCTGCAATTAAAATCGCCCCCAATTAGAAATGTGTCATTAATGCTTATAAGTTTCCTCAAATCATTATTTAAATGCAAACGTTTCTCCGCATTAGCTGAACCTCCAGAAAAATAAACAGAGAATATTTTTAAAGCCGAACCATTTTCGAAAGGTATTTTAATTCCTACGTTTTGAATTATTTTAGTTTTTACAATTGGCAATAATTCATGTCGTATTGTTTTTTTCACTAACACGGCAACACCGCCCCCCTTCTATCATCTCTATCAAGACAGTAGCAATTGTAATCTTGATTAGTTAATTTGTCGTCAAGACTTAACCAAGTTTCAGATACTAAACCTACATCAACATTGTGCTTTTTAAGAAAAGCAAAAAATTCTATTATTTTACATCGAATGCTTCTAGCATTCCAACATTTATAATATTTTTTTTTTTTTTTTGAAAAATCGATTTTTCAAAAACCAGTCACTGAATTTTTTTTAAATTTAAAATTTATATGTATATTAACAATAACTTCAAAATGGCGTTTAAATTCTCTTAACCTAAGAATGCTTTAAAAAACTTATAAATACAAAATTTATTTTTAAAAAAACCGATAAAAAACGATGTAAAGAATGCATGAACAAATTTGTCATAAAAACTTCTAAAATTTTTATCTTTTAACAGAAATGTTCATATGGCTGACATTTTTTGTTAAGGCAGCTTCAAAAAAAGCATTGAAATTCCAAAGAGCAAAAAAAATAAATTCCAATTTTTTTAAATTTCTTTTTCAATTTAAATGAAGAAAAACATTTGCAAATGCACAATTATAAAGTGAATGTCGTCAAACATTATATCATTTATTATATTATACGTCTATTATAAATAGGTACTTATAAAAAAATTTATTTCAAAATGCATGAAAACATAAATTATCCAGTCGAATTTTTTTACTAATTCGTTTTACTGATCGCTATAACTAACCACTTAGGCAAGAACAGCGTCTAGTTCACCAGTTCCCTTATCAAAACAGTTTTCAACAATTTATTTTGCTCAGCTTATTGTCAGATTTTTAGGTTAACTATCCATCATAGGTTATAGAGCTTGGTTTTTGAAAATTCAAAAAAACACAGAAACTTGTAAAAAGTGAATGAAATTTTTATTTTGATCGATAAATCAATTTCTGCCATTTACTTTTTAAAAATAATTTCACTTAATTGTTGCCCGCGGCTACGCTTCAGGTGGTTCATTCTGAAGGTCCAATTTTGGCAAACTTTTTCACACATTTCGGCCGGAATCTCACCAATGACGCGTTCAATGTTGGCTTCCAAGGCACCAATCATGTTTGGCTTGTCCCCATAGACAATAGACTTAACATAGCCCCACAAAAAATAGTCTAACGGGGTCAAATCACATGATCTTGGTGGCCAATTGACTGCGCCAAAACGTGAAATCAACTGCTCACCAAATTCGCCTCTTAATTGATGCATGGTTTCGCGTGCAGTGTGGCATGTGGCACCGTCCTGTTGGAACCACATGTCGACCGAGTTCAATTCTTGCATTTTCGGCAAAAAAAAATCTGTTATCATCGAACGGTACCTTTCTCCATTGACCGTAACCCTGCGGCCTTCATCGTCCTTGAAGAAGTATGGCCCAATGATGCCGCCTGCCCATAAACCGCACCAAACAGTGCATTTTTCGGGATGCATTGGTAGCTGCTGAATTGCCTCTGGCTGCTCTTCACTCCAAATACGGCAATTCTGCTTATTCACGTATCCATTTAGCCAAAAATGAGCGGAAAAAAAACGGACGTAGCTTGCGAAACACATTTTTCACAGAGCACGAATTTTGATAATAAATTTCAATAATTTGCAAACGTTGTTCAGGCGTAAGTCTATTCATGATGAAATGGCAAACAATACTGAATCGAAATGTCAAATGTTCGTGGAATTTGTCGTGTGTGATCTGTCAAAAATATAAACGTCAAAAACCAAGTAGCAAAAAAATCACCCTTTAATTTGGATATGGAGAGCTGCCAATATTAGTGATTCCAAGTTACAACAATTTATTTAGGTTTGTGTAATATTTTTTTGATTCAATGTGAAAACGTAAATGTTATTTAATTTGTTAGCCGAATTCTTGTATGATAAATTAAGCAATTAATACACGTAAGGAAATAAAAATGTCGCTCTACTTCGCTCCAAATATTAAAATGAGAGACCCTTCACAACCCTTAAACGAAAAAAAATTGTTTAAGTTTGTTTTATTTGAAAATACTTAAAACGAGTCATATTGTTATTAAATACATTTCATTTTCTCAAGAAATGTTAAAAGCCAGCAATATTCCTGCTTATTAAGAAACATATCTGCAAAATGTAGAATACCTACCTGAGAATGAAACCATAAAAAACAACTAAATGCATCAGTGCGAGGACATACTATGTATCTAAGGAAACAAGAACAAATTATTTCATATCTTTGAAATTATTCCAACTACCTCCAGAAGATGTGATCTGAAAGTGCATATACAGCTATATTTCCTTTATTTTTTGTTAACACTTACAATATGTAGGAGAAAAGAAGAAGAAATAACTTTATGTTTCTTTTTGTAAGATTTTTTTTTTCGGAGGATAGGGAGATTCATTCTTATTTTGCTGAAGCTTTGCTATTCCAAAGAAAAAGAATCCCTTATGCTTCGGCAACCATGCATGGAAATAGGAAAAATTGCATTTCCCGTCTATACGTACGTATAAGGTATACACGAATGGTTGCTGGGTTCTATAAAGCCAAGTTATATTGGTTGTATTTTGGAAAAAAAAAGCTTCATGAAGGTAGATGCAAAATACATACCATAGATGGTATGAGCTGGTGTTCGTGCTCTATAATTTTATTTCCTTGCCGGGGCTTCAAGAAGGATATCAAAAAAAAATAATAATAATAAGTGTGAACGGATCAGAGATTTGCTGACATAGCTAAAGATACTTTGCCAGGCAAGCTGGTTATTATTTAAAATCAAAATCAAATTTCTTATTTCTGTCGATGAAATGGTGAATTTTTTATCATAGAAATGTTTGAAGTAGTTATGTACAGTACATTGTACAAGTTCATAAAAGAAATTTGTTTTGTCAATGTCAGTATTTTGTGAGTAGGTAAGTGCATTTTCAAATATCGAAAAGAGGTTGAATTTTGAATATATGAAAAAGCTGGAACATTGTAAGAGGCAACCAAGGTAACTGTGTCAGTCATATAAAAAAATGGATATGGTGTCGATTATATTTGTGTGTGTAGAGTAAGAGTACTTTAGAATCGCTATCAACTTGGAATCTAACAAACAAAAATAATGAAATATTAACAGGGTATATATCTAATATTGACTGATATCTAAGTAGAATACAAAATTTGTCCTTCAAAACCTATCACCTGATGTTAACAGGTGTTGTCTTCTGTTGTTTGTTATGTTTTTCAGTGCATTAAAGTCTTGTAATGTTTAAGCATATATAGGTGTAGGGTTATCTACAGAGTTGTGTAATAACCGGTGATTTTTTAAGAACTTTGTTTTTGAAAATTCAAAAAAACACAGAAACTTGTAAAAAGTGAATGAAATTTTTATTTGGATCGATAAACCAATTTCTGCCATTTACTTTTTAAAAATAATTTCACTTAAATGTTGCCCGCGGCTACGCTTCAGGTGGTCCATTCTGAAGGTCCAATTTTGACAAACTTTTTCACACATTTCGGCCGGAATCTCACCAATGACGCGTTCAATGTTGGCTTCCAAGGCAGCAATCGTGTTTGGCTTGTCCCCATAGACAATAGACTTAACATAGCCCCACAAAAAATAGTCTAACGGGGTCAAATCACATGATCTTGGTGGCCAATTGACTGCGCCAAAACGTGAGATCAACTGCTCACCAAATTCGCCTCTCAATTGATGCATGGTTTCGCGTGCAGTGTGGTAATGTGGCACCGTCCTGTTGGAACCACATGTCGACCGAGTTCAATTCTTGCATTTTCGGCAAAAAAAAAATCTGTTATCATCGAAGGGTACCTTTTTCCATTGACCGTAACCCGCGGCCTTAATCGTCCTTGAAGAAGTACGGCCCAATGATGCCGCCTGCCCATAAACCGCACCAAACAGTGCATTTTTCGGGATGCATTGGTAACTGCTTAATTGCCTCTGGCTGCTCTTCACTCCAAATACGGCAATTCTGCTTATTCACGTATCCATTTAGCCAAAAATGAGCCTCGTCGCTGAAGACAATTTTGCGATAGAAAACGGATCCTCATCCAACTTTTCTAAGGCCCATTCACCGAAAATTCTACGTTGTGGTAAGTCGCTTGGCTTCAATTCTTGCACCAGCTGTATTTTGTATGGCTTTAAACCAAGATCTTTGCGTAAAATCTTCCAGGTGGTCGAATAACACAAACCCAATTGCTGCGATCGGCGCCGAATGGACATATCGCGATCTTCAGCAACACTGGCGGATGCAGCAGCAATATTCTCTTCGGTACGCACTCTACGGATACGATTTGGTGGATTAATGTCCAATAAAGTGAAACTGGTGCGAAATTTGGTCACAATGAGCTGAATAGCCTGCTCGGTGGGTCGATTATGACGACCATAAAACGGACGTAGCTAGCGAAACACATTTTTCACAGAGCACGAATTTTGATAATAAATTTCAATAATTTGCAAACGTTGTTCAGGCGTAAGTCTATTCATGATGAAATGGCAAACAATACTGAATCGAAATGTCAAATGTTCGTGGAATTTGTCATGTGTGATCTGTCAAAAATACAAACGTCAAAAACCAAGTAGCAAAAAAATCACCGTTATAAACAACAAAAAAAAATCCTATTTTTAGGTGCATATTAACCACGGTTTGCTTCCCTTCGAAATGGTAATAAAATGCACGACTGGATCATACGAACTTGTTCTTGGAGATAACAGTTTTAATATAGCTTAACATTGAGGCTGCTTAGTAGGTAGATAGTCTAGATATCCTATAGAGGTTTTAAGCCGATGTTAGTTAGATTACCTTGATTCATAGTATAATAACTTGTCGAATCGATAGAACATAATTATCCACAAATGTATATTTAAATCTAGATTATAGATTTTAATTATTAACTTAGAAGAGAAATATGTACCTTCATACGTGGATAGAAATAAGGTATGTAAAAATGTACTTATGATAATGAAAATGAAGTATGTAGGTTGGTGGGTAGATATATGCATATAACCTTATAATTTAGGTGCAATATAAAAACATAAGATTCATGTGAATTTTAAACACATATGTATATATCTATATAAATATATGAGATCCTACATTGCATGTAGTATTCAGTGATAAACGCAAAAATTCGTAAAAAGGAAATAACTGGATAAACACATAATAAAATGTTTTTATATTGCTTAGCTGTTTTAGTTATAACTATTTTTCGAAAATTTTGAAATGCAGTATTATTTAGATTTTGAACCAGATCCTGTATACATTTTTTATTGAAATCCGTTCAGCTGTTTATGAGAAAGTCAAAAATCAATAAAATGGTTGTATGGCAGGTACCGTTAATAACAAAATACTTTACATTTTTTTTGGTCAAAATGTAGACTATATTCAGTGTAGTACACACACCAATTTTTGTTAAGACCGTTAGAGCCGTTTTCGAGAAAATTAAGATGGTAGAAACATTTGTATGGCAAGTACCGTTATTTTTGGGGCTAAAACAACGATTCAGAATTCAGATTGTGAACAATCACCTAAAACGCCTAAACACCAAAGTGTAGATCGTTCTACAGACAGACAGACAGACCGAATTGCCGGACCCACTTTTTTGGTGTTCTCTATCAACTCTATTCTATTCTCTATTAACTTTGATTAAAATCTCGAGTTCAATTTTTTTTCCAAATGCAAAACTTGCACTAGAGTACCTTTCAAGTAAAAATAATTTTGTATGTGTATAAAATTACATATAACAATTTTGGAGATATTGTTAATGTACACATAAGATTTAAATTTCAAAAAAATTCAGTGACTGGTTCTTGAAAAATCGATTTAAAAAAAAAATTTTTTTTCTACTTTTTTTTTTTTTGAAAATCTGAGTATGCAGTTTTATTAAACTTTAAGGGAGCATTTGGATAAAAAAAATTATTTTAATCGGTTTATCCAATATTGAGAAAGGCGAAAATATGAAAAATAAAGACACACACAATTTTATATACAATTTCTTGAAGCCGTTTTCGGGAAATACATTTATTTCTTAACGTATTTGTTAACATTTGTATGGGAGGTACCGTTGCTTTTTATTTTAGACAAATAGTTTTTTCTAACTATTCACGATAATATCAAAAAAGTTCCAGGTATGCAGTTTCGCAAAAAGCCATTAAGTCGTTTTCGAAATTTTGAGTTAAAAAAAAAAATAATTCCAATTTTTTTTTTTAATTTTGGCTTACAATAATGTTTAGACTTTCTAGGAGCTTCTGCGTAAAAAAATCAAGAAAATCAAATTAACCGTTTCTAAGAAAATCGGAGACCAACAAAATTTGTCTGCATACTAGAAGTGAAAAAATAACAATTAAAAAAAAAAAATAAAAACTGAAGGTACCCTTTCCCTTCATTTTCATTAATGAACTTATTTTTTTGTATAAAAATCGTTTGAGCCGTTTTTGAAAAAAATAGGATTTGTGTTTTTGGCAAAAAAATGTATGGGAGCTACTGTTATTTGTCGTATTAAAAAAATATGAAAAAAACGTGTGGGAAAATTACAGAAAAAACAATATGTACCAAGCTTAAAGCAAATTCATCTAACCGATTAGGCTGCAGAATTTAGTACAGGCAAACAGACAGGCAGACAAACAGACCGACAGAGAGACAGCCAGATAGCCTTCTTGACTTTTCAAAGGCTATCGTTTTACATTTTCTTAAAATTCGACAAAATTGTTAGTAGTAGAGCGAACGTAAAATCAAAATTCTTATACTTCCAGTGGGGTTCCAAAGGAATCCATACTTGGACCTATTATATTTTCAATGCATATAAGCAAACTAGTTTAGTTCATTAAAAGTTTCTAATACCATCGTTATTTATCCAAGTTCAAGTTTTTTTTTTAAGTAACAATACTAGCAATAATACTAGCCTGTTATTCGGGCTACTTATAGAAAGGCGAAAGGTTTGTTTTAAATAAAATCTCAGTAATGTTTCGTCAGTCAAATATTTACAATCGACCTGCGTAAAACAAGGTTGCTTTTGAAACTGCCTTAAAAAAATTTGTGATATTCTTGTTGTTGAAGTTTTCTTTCGATTTTATTTTAATAGAATTTGTTTTCTTTTGAAGTTCTAAATACAATGAGCTTAGGTTATGGCTTAAATATATTCCTAGGCATTTGCACTATTTCGTTTTTGTAGTTCTATTGCCTTCCCCCGCTTGCCTTGGTTTATTACGTCACATTCGACTTGTTCGAGTTCATTTCTAAGCTCTGTCTTATGCAATAATCATCCAGTTGATTTATTATAAGCTGGAGCAAATCCGTTGTGTTTGCCAGGAAGAAGATATGAAGAAAATAATTTAATTGTTAGATTATGTCAAAAAAGAAAAGGGTTCTGACACAAAAAGTGCATAGTGCAAGACCAACCATATGACTCACCGCCAACTGTGAACTCAAAAATTTGTATCCCACTAAGCTAGTGGTCTTAGTTGGTCGATAAAGAAGAAAGCGGTACAAAAACTAACTAAGTTCATACCAGAAGATAATTTCTCATCGCGCTGAAAAAGCACTTAACACTTTACTAATATTTCAGTTTCGGTAAAGCTTCCCTAAGTTATTTTAGCTTATCGAAATCTTATATATTGTTCACTTCCCTCAACACCAAAAAAGTGTAGAAGTTACTGCTTAGGCCAACACTGCTTTGCTGTACCAATTTTTATAACAAAAGTAATTACTTTAGCCGACTGTCAGATTAGTGGTGTTTCGGTTCTTGTTGCGGTCTTAAAAAAACGCTGGCTCAATTGGGTAGCCTATTAAAAAAAAATACATTTTTTCCTCAAATGAGAAATTTTGGTAAGGAATCAAATTTATATTTACAAATGGGACTACGAAGATCTCGGTGGTTTAATTTTTGTGAACACATGACAAGCTTGTTATTTCAAAGTTTTGATAATATCTGTAGCAACCAAAAATACACGGAAACTTTCTTTTTTAATTTCCAAGATCTGTGATAGTTAATATTGAAATAGTTGCTTTCGAAAAATCGGAAGAAAAGTTACGTCACTCAGATTAAAATGACGAAGAGGGCATGATAATATTTGTATGTATTCGCGGAATTTTATAGCAAATGAGAATAAGGAAGAGAAAATCAGTTAGTTGAGTCTAAGACATAAATGAGTGCTCCTGCATAACTTCCTTGTGGTACACCAGGCATTGCATTTATTGACCAGGATACGAAGAGTTTGAATAAGCCCCGATGGAGTGACCATTAATTGAATAAATATTACTATGGCTAAGCACAATTGTGTGGCAAAATCTGAAGCGCCCAAAAGCAAGACCATAGTTTCAAGGCAGTGAAATTTTTGAACCTGCAGTTTAAACTAGAAGGGCTCAATGATTTAATAACTTTACACTTTTCCATTTGCGTTTAAAAATACCGTTTGTCTTATATGCATACCTTCCTGGTGGGTGGAGTTCTCTTTTAAGCTTAACTTGATTTTAACTTCACTTATTTTTTTTTTATTAACTATATGCCTGTAAGACCTAAGGTCTTTTAAATGCAACCTGAACGATTACAGAACTCGATTAATTTTCCCTATTTCAAGTCTACTATACTCAAATTTTTCTGTCATGAAAACTATGTCAAGCTCACCAAAAATATCAAGTTTAATTATGTCTCCCACATCGGACTATCCTTAATTTATACACAAGCTAAAATTATTGAAAGTAAATCGGTAAAGGATGTCTAATAAAGTAACAAATTTATTAGCTATTAACTTAATTGATGCAATAAATTGCACCTTAACGAATTCTACATGAGCCAGCAAAATTCGAAATACGAATTTAAAAAAAAAAATCCAGCTTACAAAAATAATCTTTAGAATCTCATCATTTTGTTGGAAGGTTGAGTTGAGCCCTGCAATTATCGCTGATTAAACTCCCTCAGCATTGCAACAAACTCTCTCTGATTTAAGCATACTCATTCAAAATAAATATAAAAAAAAAAAATATGTAGATAAAATAAAAATCGATGTGAACTGAATTGTGAGATTCTAATGGGATGCGAGTTGGGAATTGTGCTGAGAATTCCAATGACAACTTTACTTTTGGATATAATTGAAAATAAACTGTAATGTTTATATCATTTTCATGATTTCTGGGAAAAATAACAAATACTGAAAGCAACTTAGATTTATGTCATGAATGTAAAAAACATTCGCAACCTTTTCAAATTAAAATGAAATCCATGACTGGATAGTACGAACTTGCTCTTGTAGCCAACAACTTAAATATAGCTAAATATTGACACGGTACGCAGGTATTGTTAGTCAAGTTATGATTAGATAGGTTTACGGCCGATGTTGGTAGGTTTGTCTTACTTGTTATTAAAAAGAATTGTCGCATGGATGATTTAAGTATAATAGTTACCTACATAGCTAAGATGCAAGTAAGTAGACGAGGACGTGATATTCATATTATTTTGAATGACATTAGATACAATCAAATTAAAGATTTTATTTTTAACAACTTAAAACACAAATTATTTATTTTTGCTTAAATGTACATTTAATTTGTGTTTTAAGTTGTTAAAAATAAAATCTTGAATTTTTAATAAAAAATCTCTACTATCAAATTAATTCAATTAGATACAAATAAATGTACATACATTTACAATTAGGCACCTAGGAAGAAATACATTAAAAAAGGATACCAATGTTTCAACTTAGAGGGAAAAAGATGGCATATTGGACAAATATGAAAATATGAAAAAAAAAATAAAAAAAATAGTTTGTATATTTTAAAAATGAATTTAAGAAATTCTTTGGTGCTCCAATTTAAAAATATTATTAAGGTTCGTTTAAGATTTTAATTTTAAAAAAATCTATAACCCGTTTTAAAAAAATGGATTTTGCAAAATAATTTAATTTTTTTATTGAAAATATTATATTTGTTTTCATCATTTGAATATGTAATATTATTTACAATTTTAAGGAGCATCTACGCAGAAAAAATATTTTTAACAGAAGTACAGAATAAGAACGCAACATAAAATATATTTTTTTTTGTATTTAAAAGTGGACGACACTAATTAAACAACACATAGATTTTGTGTTTTCGGGTTTTTAATATATTTAATAGGTAACTTTGTTTTTGTTTTAGGAAAATGTATTTTTTCGACTATCTAGAAAAGGACAAGTCACTACTTAATACCAAACTTCAATGAAATGAATAATTCGTGTTAGTAATATGTATTGAGTTTTCAAAGGAAAAAATGTTCTTTTTTTATTTAAACTTAAAAAAAATTCTTTTAAAAAATTAAGCTTACAATTGTTCAACAGAACCGTTTTCCAGAAAATCAAAAAAAAATATGGCTTCACTAGAGTAACCACAAGTAACCATTTTTTCGGGAGAAGTATCTTTTTCCTTTATCGTTTATCATTACACTGACTTTTTTTTATAAAAATCGATAGGTCCTTTTTTGAGAAAAATATAAGGTTTACTTTTTTTTGGCTAAATGGAAGCATGTTCATTATTGATGTTCTTAAAAAAAATTTAAAAAAAACTTGTGAGCGTATTAGCGATCACAATATGTATCCATAATGTGAAGAAAATCCATCCGCCCACTTAGACTGAATGGCCTTGAGGACAGACAGACAGAATTGTGAGACAAGTTTCATCAAAATCTCGAGTTCACTTTTTTTTAACGAATACATAACACTTACCTAATCTACAGTACTTATCCTACTAATATTACAAATGTGAAAGTTAGGATGGATGGATGTTTGTTGCTCAATAACGCCAGAACGGCGAAACGATTTTCAATAAAATTTGGTACAGAGATAGATTGTAGTCTGAAATAACACACATGATCCTTTTTTTCCTGGTAAAATGTACAGTTCCCGTGGGAAAGGTTTGTTTTAATTTTGCATAGTGCTCATATAAAATATATGCTCATTATATAATTAGCCAACATAGCTTTTGTTCACAAGAAACCGAACACACACCCAAACATGTATACACACACATCCAAACACAGATAGAGAGAGAGAAAGAGTTTTGATGTAACATCCGAAGTAACGCATCCTACGACTTAACGAATTTGGATGAAATTTATTAGGTAGTGGCTTAAATATGAACAAAATATATACCTAGCTGTTTGTTCCTCATTCACGCTTCAACCATTGAATGGATTTTATTTATGAAATTTCGTAAGCTGATGGATTAGAAACTACAAGCATTATGGATTCAAATGTGAGAGTTTGTATAGTTGTGTCGCTTTCACGCTTCATGCTTCAACGACTGAACGGTTTTTAATTAAATTATGTAGGTCGTTAGATGATGTCATTAGATTCCCATGGGTAAGAAAGTACGTAACATCACACAGGATTTGCTAGTGTACCTATATGTATATATATCGGAAGTTAAAATTTTTAAATAGAGACGAAAAATTGTGTTACGATTTTGTTTAATAGATCCCAAAACCCACTGTCATTTTCCTTATACTCCATTTTAACTTATCAAGTTCATTATCGCTCAAATGTTGCTCATCTTGACACTCTAAACATTACCGACTATTTCTAGTTAGTGTTAGTAAAAAAGCGACAAAGTTTCCAAAATAAAGATTTTTTGTCAGTCTTGTCCAAGATAATTATGGACATAAAACTTGACTTATTTTAAACTAGGCGGAACTTTTTAATATTTTTTGGAAATTTAAGTTTCGGAAATATTTCGGGAATACTGGATTTGGGGATTATGGTGCAACTCAAAAAAACCTTGGCTTTGATACAAAATAATGGTGAATTCTGATGTTTGTAACCTGCTTTCAAATATCTGGCTTCTGGCCTTTCTGGATATTGGGGAGCTGTTTAACTTTCACCTATCATGGTTGCATAACATCAACCCAAAGGACGTATAAGGTTACTGTATAGATATAGGTAGCTGAAGTACTCGCAAAAGTCAAACCACACCATACGTATTTCATGTTAAGTTTAATATTGGTATGCTAATTCTAGTACGTTTTGCTACACGCAAACTTATGCTAACAGAAGATGATATACGTTTCTTGGCTCCCCACCCTTCCATCCAAGCAGTTGAGTTATGATATAAAATTAAACACACTTAAAAAAAAAAAACTGTCTTCAATTCACTCACATAAATGTTCACAGCTTTGCCTAGGTAAAAAAAAATAGAACACATAAAAATATGCAAATGCTGATTAAATTGATTTTTTTTAGAGTTGCAATCCAATCTTGCGAAAACCTCTCTTTGCAAACACTCCGCAGAAAACATCCTTAAATAAAACAAAAAGTCCTCTATATCAATTTATCACAAATGTATTCTTATATAATAAAGTTTTTATGTGTTTTTTTTTTTGTTCTTCCAGGCGAACATCCAGCAGCAATGCATCATGGTGGTGTCTCCCCCAACTGCAGACTGTCACATGCATTTCTCCTTTTGCTATCGCTGGCAATAACATTTCGATTGCACCATAAGATGCGATGGAAAAGTTCCAAATGGCCATCGAGTACATAGCCTCTAATGGAATTGTCACTGTAAAATTTACTATCCTGTTATCATTATTTTTATTATATATAGTTTAAGAAAATAAAAAAATAAAACAAAATGGAGCAACAACAACCAAACACAAATAGGAACTAAAAACTTTAAGAAACAAAACCAAAAATAAAAAAAAATATAAATAACATTTTTTCGTATATACATAATATATTTTTTAAATTTAAGTTGTAAGTACTTTTTATATTTAACGTAATTATTCATAAAATATTTATATATTTGTTGAAAAAAATATATATAAATAATTAAAATCGTATTTATAATAATAAAAAAATTATCAAGTTGTAAAAAAATTTAACATTCGATAATGTCCTCTCTTAAACTATGTATTAAAAAAAATCTATCTTATTCTGTTTGTTGGTATGAATATGAAAATTTTAAGCAAAATTGGATATGTACATTATTGAAATTGATAAAAATGTGTGTAAATTTATTAATTATTAAAACATTCTTGACTCAACATAAGAAATGGCACTTAGATTAAAAACGAAATACATACATGAATTGCTAATTCTTAAGCGTGTTATTTTATGTATACAGATAATAACGGTTTATTTATTATGGACAAAAAAGAGAAAATGTTTTCGTTTGCATATCATATATGCAAATATTAATTAAAAAAAAAAACTTTAATTAAATTAAATTAAAATAAATTACAAGGTTATTACACAGATTATACAAAGAAATATCTAATGTTATTAATAAGAGTAGATTTAAAAATAAAAAAATAAATGGGACAAACAACTATATGAATGGCATGCTCTGTGAAGAACAGTTGCATACAAATTATGTGTCTGTCTGGCACAGATAGTAGGCCAATTAAATTGAAAACCTAGGCTAATTGAACGTTTAGACATTTAAGAATAAACTAAATAATTGTTTTTAATTGATAAAACTAAAATAAAAATTATTATTAAAGATGAAATCTAATCGTTTGTTTTATTTTGAGATTATCTATGTGAGAAATTCTTTTTGAATTTAATATTTAGTTGTTAATACAAATTTCGTTGATTGGGCTTTTTTGGTCAATTCTGTCTGACTATGTAAATGAAAACACGTACATAAATTCTATCCCGACGTTTCGCTGGAGTTTCTCAGAATCTTTAGGGGTCGTTTATTGTGTCTACATATCTATATATATACAATAAAATATATAGAAAAAAAATTTCCAGTGCATAATTCTTAGAAGCAAAGAAAAAAAGCTACAAACGCAATATGACAAGAAATTAATTTTTACAATTATTTAAAAACTTACTTTAATTTTATAGCATATTTAAGTTTTTTTAAATTGCGCGTCCTTACATCTAACATATTTGGTTTCACAGTTTAATGATTTTATAAATAAATAAATAAAAACGATTTTAAATTAACATTTACCAAAAATTAGACTAACACAAAACATAAATATCACAGTATGGCATTATCGTATATTGAATTTGTTCCGTCAGTGTCTTATTTTAGGTTCATTGATTTATTGTTTTTTTTTGTCTCAAATTTTTACTAAAAATCTGCCCACACGAAATACATAATACAAAAAACAACCATTTTTCCAGCTTTGAGGGGAGCTACGGCTTTGAACAATCATGCATAATTTGATTTATCCATATCCAACTCGATTGTAGAGAATATCATTTACATTTAAGATGTCTTCAAACTCAGGATGTAATTATACAGGGTGTCCGCAAATTCTGAAAAATTAACTTTTGATGAAAAGACTTTATATTTTTTAACTATATTTCCTTAATCAAGTTGTTTAAGAGATTATCTTTTGAAGTCAAAATCTTGTAAAATTTTGCGTAATTAAGTGACATTATTTTTACTTGCGATATAGGTACTATAGGGCAAGTTTAGCATTTTTTGTTTCGGCTTTGAAACATGATTGCTCAAAAACTATTCCTTATAACAACTTGACCTGGAACAAAATGCACCACTCCATCGCACGTACTTGCTTTATGTGCGGTCAAATCGCAAGCACAAGTGAGTCTTAGTGCAAAACAGTTAAAAATATTCCTATGTCGTTTTTTAACTTGATTTGCTATATACAAAATTTCATAATTTTTCTTCTTAAAAGAATTCCTAGCTTAGAATTTTTTAGTATTAAATAATTTTAAATCATAATAAAAGAAATTGCACGACTGGATCGCACGTACTGGCTCATATGTTCGATAACATTATAATATGCAAAAGATTCTTAATAGGAATGGCTAAATGTATTTTTAAAGTCGTTTTTCACTTAATTTTTTATATATAAAAATTGTTAAATTAAAAAAAAAAAAATTTGTATGAACATTTGAAATATTCAATAATATAAATTTAAAAACAAAATTGCAGAAAAAATCGTCAATCCGTTTTCACGCTTAGGTGCAAGTTTTGAAGAAAATCGTTTCAGCGACTAAGGCTATCTGACAGCCAGAGAGTATTGCGCGACCAACATTTTTGCTGTTCTCATCATCGTAATGCCAAAATGTCGAGTTTGACTTTTTTCCAAATGGAAAACGTCCCCTACCAACTACCTTGAACATCGTAAGAGCTGTATATAAAAAGATTTACTCAGATAACACCTATTAATTTTATTACTATTATTAGTTTTTTGATGATCGATTGAAAAAGTAATTACTTGATTGTCACAAGAGTGCGTATATGTATATGTATAACCTGAGATACTTTCGATTATGGAAATTAAAAACCTTTGGCAGCTACAATGAAAAAAAAAAGTAATTAACGAATTAGTGAATGAATGGACGAATGAGATGATAAATTTGTTTTATACGAATAAAGTTTTTTTTGGGAAATCATGAGAGTTGGATTAAAACCAATAATGTTTTCATATTAATAATCAGTACAAAGACTAGAAATATTTAAATGGAGCAGTAACGGTCGAAAAATGAAAGAGTTTGTCCAAAAATCAAACGAGAAGCCAAACGAAAATTATTGAGTATCTATAATATAACTCGAAAATCAGAACGTAGATTATATAAATAAATTTAGCAATACCAAAAAATATTAAAGATTAGGAGTACGTCATCGTTCAGCAACTCTCCGCACTTTAACTGAAGGAAGTGGTGCCGCATTTGAAAACAAGCTGCTTTCGCGCACTTTCTCCCTGGTTATGGATTTCTATCGTAGAATTAATTCGTCGACCGCTCGTTCCATTGCAAGTAGCAGTTAAGTCGATGAAAATCTGTATTTTGCCGATTCATAAAAATGGAGCTTCTAACAACCAGAAAGAAACCCACGCAGATTCTGGGACAATTGAGAACTAACGAGAAACGGAATTTTCTTTTAGATATCTATTAATTAAATTTTAAGTTTAGGAAGCAAGTGTCACCTACGCTCCTCTTTCTTGGAGATAAACTCTGAGACAACAACTACCTACAGTCCCTGAATATCGCGCCACACATCTTTCCTATCATTCTTTCTCTTCCTTAACCTCACCCTCACGCCCGCGCTGTGTTGAAACATTTAAAGTGTATTCATAATCCCTTGAGCGGGTGTAGATTATAAAAAAAAGAAGTGTCACCTACGCTCCTCTTCTTATCGTTTGTTATTTATTATATAGCTCGTTCATTATAACTGAACTTTTATTAACTTTTATTAACTGAATCCACCAATAAATTTTATGTTGTTAACAAAAAATAAAATGCACGACTGAATCGTACGAACTTGCTATTGTAGCTAACAACATTAATGTACCTAACCATTGAGGTTTAGTTAGTTAGGTGTAGTTATCCTATGCAGGCTTAAAGCATTTGTAAGTAAGATTAACTTGATTCTTAATAAATATAATGAATGGTCGAATGGATGGTTCAAGGAATAGTTACGTACCTACCATATATTTATGTTTAAATCTAAGTTATGGATTTAAATTATGTAAGTTAGTACCTACAAATAATAATGAAAATGAAGGATGTAGGTAGGTACATACAACTTCATAATTTGGATGCAATTTGCATATATAAGATTCATGTGATTTTTAAAGCCACATGGCATATGTATATAAAGGGTTATCCATTTCGCGGTTTCAAAAGTATAGGGCTGGAATTCGACATCTGTCAAACTAAGTTGTTAAACCAATTTTTTTTCAGCTGAAAGTCTGACATTTACAAAAATGGATCGCTTAACTATCACACAACGCATAAAAATTGTTAAAACATAAAAATGTTGATTCTGCCACAGCCACATATCGTGCTTTAGAGAAGATCGCCCAACTACGCAAAGCAATTGGCAAAATTGTGAAGAAATTTGAAGAGACTGGATTGGTTACAGATATTGTAAGGCCTGTGCATTATCGTTTCGCTCGTACCACTGAAAATATCGCTGCTGTAAGTGAAAGTGTTGCCGAAGACCCGAATGTGTCGATTCCTCGTCGTTCTCAGCAATTAGGACTGTCTTACGGCACGTTATAGCGTATTTTGCATTTGGATCTACACCTACATCCAAATAAAGTCCAACTCACACAACAACTGAAACCACCTGACCATTCACATCGTCGTAGATACGTCGAATGGGTGCTTGAACAACAGGCGATGGGCGGAGATTTTTCGAACAAAATTTTCTTCAGCGACGAAGCACATTTCTCACTCGGTGGGTATGTTAATAAAAAAAATTGTCGTATTTGGGGTTCTGAGAATCCTCAAGTAATTGAAGAGAGGCCATTATATCCACAAAAAGTCACTGTTTGGGGCGCTCTTTGGCCCGGAATTTTGATTGGACCTTACTTCTTCGAAAACGACGATGGAACGACTGTCACCGTCAATTCGGAACGTTATGATCATATGATAACCGACTTTTTTTGCCTGCTAATGAACAATACGACTTGGAGAATATGTGGTTTCAACAAGACGGTGCCACATGCCACACAACTCGACCGAATATGGCTTTAGTACAAGAGACATTTCTTAGCCGCATAATTTCTCGTCGTGGCGATATCAACTGGCCACCAAGATCATGCGATTTGACACCACTGGATGCAGATAAACCTTTAACTCTTGAGCACTTGAAAACCAACATTCGTCAAGTTATGGCTGAGATACCGCCAAATCATGAAAAAAAAATATTTTATATGTGTTTTATTTACGTTTACTTTTGAAACCGCAATATGGATAACCAATTAAATGTATGAGGGCCTACATTGTATTTAGTATTCAGTGACGTACAAAAAAATTCGTAAAAAGGGAATAATAATAAGGTAGAAATAAATGGATAACACGCATAATTAAATGTATTTATATTGGTTAGTCGTTATAGTTTGAAGGAAAACAAAGATGACATTTGAATTCATGGATAACTAAGAATATATAAAAAAATTTCAAAAATCGTTAGAGCGGTTTTTATGTATAAAATTTTTAAAACATTTTTAGAAAACAAAATTGAAAAGCCATTCTGAAGATATTAGTAATATACATATAAAATTCAAATCAAAAAAAATTCTGTTCCTGGTTTTTGAAAAATCGATTTTTCAAAAAAAAAAATTATTAATTTTTTAAAAACCGGAAAACTTTTTTTTTGTAATTATCGTATGCAGTCTTATTAACAATTTTAGGGAACATTTTCATAAAAAAAATTATTTTAATCGGTGCACCCAATATTGAGAAAGTCGAAAATATGAAAAGTGGTTCTATAGGAAGTACCGTTACTAAGTACGCAAAAAAAATATTTTTATACTAAAAAGTGACCTGTACTAATTTGAGAATATACAAATTTGTTTATAAAAATTCTTGGAGCCGTTTTCGAGAAATACATTTTTTTTCTTAAGGGTTTTTGAACATTTTTATGTATCGTAGCTTTTTATTTTAGAAAAATACTTGTTTTAAGTAGTCAGGATAATGTCAAAAAACCACCAAATAGGAAGTTTCGAAAAACTCCATTGAGTCGTTTCCGAAATTTTGATTTTCAAAAAAAAAAAAAATTAATTTCCAAAAAACATTTTTTTTTGAAAAAAAAAATTGTTGGTGTTTAAGCTTTCTACGAACGTCTGCGTAAAAAAGTAAAAAAAAAAAACAAACTAACCGTT
Organism: Philhelius pedissequus; assembly: GCA_910595825.1. NCBI lineage: Eukaryota > Metazoa > Arthropoda > Insecta > Diptera > Syrphidae > Philhelius > Philhelius pedissequus. The sequence continues at coordinate 47,621,114 of OU343162.1, forward strand.
TCCGAGAAAATCGAAAACCAAAAAAATGGTTCTACTAGAGGTACAAAAACTAACAATTTTTTTCCAAAAAAAAATTATCAAAAGGTACCCTTACTCTCTTACTGACTTTTTTTTAATAAAATCGTTATAGCCGTTCTTGAGAAAAATAATATTTTTGTTTTTGGTCAAAAAAAATTTATGTGAGCTACTGTTATTTGTCGTCTTGAAAAAAAAAAGAAAAAAAACGTGTGGGCATATTACCGAGAAAACAATATGTACCAAGTTTGAAGCAAATCTATCCAACCGTTTAGGCCGTAGACTCGATGACAGACTGACAGACATACATACTGAATTGGGGGACCAACTTTTTTGGTGTTCTTTATTGTCGTAAAGTCGTATTTGATTGTTAGAAATTTTTTTTTACGAATACATAACTTGCCTTATAGTACCTATAATCCCAGGTAAAAATAGTTCTACTAGAACTACAGACACCCAAGAATAGCAATTCTTCAAAAAAAAACAAATTACCAAAACCCTTCCCTTCTTTAATTAACTGATATTTTCCAAGTTTTGCATTTGAAAAAAATAGAACTCGAGATTTTAATCAAACTTAACATTACAATGACACAGAACACCAAAAAAGTGGATCCCAACATAGCCTGTACTGTCTGTACAAGGATCTACAGCTTAAACTATTGAAGCGATTTTATTTAAACTTGGTATTTAAACTTTTTAGGTGCTTGCCTCAAATAGGGTTTTTGAGTCGTTTTTTCATTGCTCCCATACAATTTTTTCTTCCATCTTAATTATCTCAAAAAACTGTTCTTACGATTTTGATTAAAAATCTGTGCAATACTATACGTATAGTCTACACAATATAGTCCACAAAATTTTGTTTATATATTTAGTTATTAACGATATTTGCCATACAACCTTTTTATTTATTATGGACTTTCTCATGAACGGCTGCACGGATTTCCATCAAAATTTGTATACGAGAGGTATGAATTATAAACACCAAGGCTTTTCAAAAATATTTTTGTTTGGATTCTTGAAGAAAAAAATTGTTTTTTTTTTGCTTGAAAATTTAATACATATTTCGAAAACGATATTTATGAAAAAATAAGATTAAAATAAGGAAAAGGAGATTATATGGAGAAATAAACTATTTGCCACTAAAACTAATTCGTCGACCCACAAGCTACAATTCCAAATTCCATTAAGGAGGTTTGAAATTTAGAATATTTCTACATTCAGCAACTATTAACACTGCCCGATTTAAGCTAAAACTATAAGATTGCAGAGCAAAAACAGTCGTTACATAATATAGGTAACTTGAAAATTTTATAAATGCAATTTGTCTTCTTTGATTTTTATTCAAAATTTGATAAGGCTTTCCCTATATGAGATTGTTCAATATTCTCAATTATTACTCAACAATTCCAACTTCCATAAACATTTACGATTTACTTCTACAGATTTTGCTTTAAGAAATCTTGCAAAAACACAGGTTTTAGTTTGCTTAACTTAACTAAAATTTTTTTCAGAAAAGTTGGCGTGGTAGTATATTGTTCAAATGTTAACCTTTATAGGGAATTAAAGTTCTATTTACATTTTGAGAATTTTTGGAAAGCACCTTTAAACAAGGCTCTTTAGGTAAAATGTCTACGTATTGTTTAAGCTCCACTATTTAAATACATTTCGAAAGCAAAGCTTATTTGAATGCAATAAGCTTTGTAAGGACATATGTGCCTCGATAAATTTTTAAATTTATTTGACCAAGTTTGTGACTTCTTCCAATTCACCTGCATCTGATTCTTAACCCATTAAGCTCGCCAACACCTTTTTAACAAAAACTTCGATCTTTGGCAAACATTATCACAAACTTTTCATTCGTGATTCTGATTTTTAACTTTTCGTCGAGAATAGAAGTTAAATATTGTTAAATTAGTAATTAAATGTTAGGGTGTAGACATTTAAATCTGTTAACGACGATATCTCACAGTTTTGACCAAAAAAAAAACAAAAATAATAGGGTTTGCATATATAGTATATCCACCTGTTGTAGTAAATAGACAAGCTATCTTATAAATGATATGAACTATATAGCATTTACCGTTTACCCTCATCATTTTGATCATTAGTCAACTGCCAAACAAATTACACGGAAAAAAATAAACAAGCAGTCAATGTTAATGCTCAATAATTCGCAGAGGGCAATAGTGCAAAAAAGGAAGTAATTGCTTATCACTTAAATAAAACAATTAATTATTTCCTAAATCCGATATTTGGAACAACAACAAGAAAAAACACATCATCAATCTAAATGGTAACAGTTTTTATGCCCCATGTCCAAGGTGCTTGACATTGTAGTAGTTTGAATGGTGATGAGTCCTTTTTGATTTATGTAATGCTTATAATTAATTATTTTGATTAATAATAAGTGAAGTTTCTTCACACCAGGGTTTGCGATATGGTCTATAATGGTCTGTGGCTGGAGACTATTCCGCCACAGTTTTTTGTTAAAATTCTACTTTAATTTAACTTCTTCTATAAAACTTTGAAGTAGAAAAAATAACTTCAATATTAAGGAGATTAATATCATTATCTTTTATATATAAATTTGGTGTCACGTTGATGTGTTGAATGAACTCCGAAACTTTCCAACCGATTTTCATGTTTTTTTTTTCAATGTTTATTTTGCTGGTGTTCCTAAGAAAGGATAGTTTTTAATACTTAATACATAATAATAATGGTACTTGCCATACAATTTTTTCTACCATCTTGATAATTTCGAAAACGGCTCTAACGATTTTGATATAAAAAAAGTGTTTGCACTATTTTCAGTATAGTCTGCATTTTAGTCAAGCAATTTTCTTAAATATAATCTTATTAACGGTATCTGCCATACATTTTTTTTTGTTATTTTCGACTTTGTCATAAGCGCCTAGACGAATTTCGATAAAAATTTTAACATAGGAGTTTTTTCGAATTATAAATAATACGACACACCAAATTTTCGAAAAATATTTTTGGATTTTTGAAAAAAAAAAATATTTTTTGAAAATTCAATTTTTCGAAAACGTCCTTATGATTTTTTTGAAATATCATTTTCAAGTTTATATTATTAAATGTTTAAAATTGCTTAATCATTTTTTTTTTGAAAAAAATTAAAGAAATTTTGTGTATAAAAAAATTAAATAAAAAATATTTTTATATTTAGATTCCTAATAGAAATCATTTACATACGATGTGATAGAACATAAGGGCAAGTACGTGCGATCCAGTTGTCCATTTGATTTTATATTCCATATAAGGGGTTTTCCAATAAGAGGTGTTATTTTGAATAGCCCGCTAATTCGGTAGCTGTCACTTTTGAAGCTGTCATTTTTTGACATTTGACAAGTAGAAACTACGCTATTAATAAAAATGGAACGATACACGCTTCAACAACGCACTTCTTTTTTTTTGAATATCAAAATAACACCTCTTATTGGAAAACGCTTTACAAATAAAGAGAAACGTAAGAACAAATGATATGTACGATTCTCTGAGTTGTTGCTCTGAGTCAATCAGGGCTAACACTTCATTAATTTTATTTAGTATATAGTTTAATCAAAATAGAATGATACCACCTTTTTGAGTACTGACTTTTGATCTCAGAACAAGAATAACAAAAAATGTATTTTAAAAAGGAAATTCAGTTTTCATAGAACCAAACAATTATTCGTACCATTTATGGGAAATTCGTGTACAGATTTCGTATCGTATAATTCACAGAAGAAAATTTAAAGTTTGGCAACACTGATCAGCAGCGAGGTTGATTATGTTATTTCCAGTAAATCCAAGATGACCACGCCAATGAAATAGCTACTAATATTTAAATAAGTACGTAGGTACTCATACATGCTACAAAATAGTAATATTTTTGTTGATTGTGGACCGAATTTCATGAAACTTTGAAAATTGCGATTTGAGACAACTTACTACACATAAAACATATTTTCATTACAGGGTGACTGAAAAAATTACATAGGTATACCGGAAACGCAACTGAAAAAAATCAAGGCTAACCTTGCAAAAAAAATTACATTTTCAACAATGTTTCCCAAGCCCATCGATATATACATGAAAGGTCTATTAAATACCTATCCACTCCTGAAAACCAAACGACATTACAGCTTCTAGTTCTCAAGATAATTCAATCAAAAATTATTCCCATGATTGTCGACCCAACCGCATTTGATTTGTTTGGAAGCTGATATCTCGGCAACCAAGCCTCGCAAAAGCTGCGGTTTTCAGTACCTTCTTTAAAGGGATTGAAGAGACCTTTCTATTGGTGTACAATTTGCTCATTCAATTTTTTTTAAGGATTTTTGAACTGTAAAGTTTAAAGGAAAAGTCCTCCTATTACCTCGAATACCTATGATTCCATCAGAATTAACAATACCTTTCAAATGGCTACGTTTGGCTTACGCGATGATAATAAATAAGTCGCAAGGGCAGATCATGACAATTTAAGGCTTGGACTTGGAGAATCTGTGTTTCTCCCATGGGCAGTTGTATGTTGCATTCTCATGCGTTGGAAAACCATCAAATTTATTTGTTTTAACTAAAGACAGATTAGTGAGTAATATTGTTCATCACTTAGTTCTTAATTAATGGAAAGCACTTATGGCTATAAACTAGAATCTTTACCAATCACTTCCTTAATAATACCAATCTTAATATCTAATAATGGAACACAATACAATAAAGTCGCAGCAACGCGCGGCCGGGTCTGCTAGTATATAATAAATATCAGAGAAAATAATAATTATAATTCATGTCTATTATGAAATTCAATTTTTTTAAATGAACAACAAACACTTGAATTGCTTGTTACCACCAAGTTTTTTTTTTTTTATATTTGCTGCAATTATTTTTGTTGTTCTTTCAAAAACTTTGAATAACATAAAAATTGCTTAAAAGGCAAGCAAGAGCTTATACAAAAATTGAATATTATGAAATTCTTTTCTTTATAAATCAGTAGTACAAAAGGACAGAGCCTCGCTGTAAATAAAATATTGAAAGTTCTATAGAATGTTTGTCCCGAGTAATCTCAGAAAATATTTAACTGATTTACGTGGTCTAAATTTTGTAATAAGTGTTGATCAATAGGTCCCTTAAAATCAATACAAATTGTGTCTTCACATTACGTTTACCATTTTGGTTTTGTCGTGAATCATCTTTCAAGAGGACACACCCAAATTTTTTTGAATTTCACAAAGACCAAACAAAACCTTGAAAAACATTATGAGCACTCTTCACCATCAATTGGAACTATTTAACACTGATTTACTCAATTTCGGTGCAGTCGTTCAACCACAAGTGCCCACAATCGACCCGCACAAACGCATTCATTTCTCAACTTCAAATGTGTGTTTGGCGATGTTCCAGAAAAAATTCAACTGGATTTTTGAACCGCTTAATAAAAGTGGATGAAACCTGGATTCACCACAATATACAAGAAACCAAGGAACAACCAAAACAATATAGACTTCTCCTGGTGAATCGAAGCCGAGGTTGGTTTATCAGCAAACAAAGTCAATCATGGCGACAGCTTTCATGGGATACGCGCGGTTGTTATTCAAGGCCAGAATCAGGCTCATGCACCTGCAGGTATGGTGTTATAATGGTGCGGTATAGGAAAACGAGGTTAAGATTTATCTGACTGGGATAGCTGATTTAGTTGAATCTTCCTTTCGTGGTATCCAGTTTGGGAATCCTTGATTACGGTCTGCAATTTTATAAGTCTTTATAAGAAAAATTTTCTCATAAAAGTGAGCTCGCGATAGACCCTTATAATAAATATTGACCTGTTGTTGCCCCAAAAATACATCTAGTCGGTCCGTAGCAAACATATGTATATTGAAGCCCAAAAGACTAAGGTATTATTCTTAAGGTTTTTTTAAAAACTAATCTGCAGCAGTTTGAGTTGCTTGTACGGCAAATTTTCTTATGAAACTGGACTTCTGAGGGGTCATTGCAGATATTGGCATCTGGTTGGTTCGAGAGTACTTATAGGTATCCCCATACATAAAATATTAAACTTTTAAGGTCATAAGTTCCCCAAATCTAACCGGGACCCTTCAGATACAAAAATTCAATTTGCCGAGGTGGACCCTCTGGTTGGCAGTCTGCCCATGTTCTTAAGTTGGTTTCCTCATTATCTTTAGTCTTATACCATCAACTTTGAGTATTTTACGTGTTTTAATTCACTATGCGTTCTGTAAGTGAAATACTTTTTGAATTGAACTGCACAGTATGTATTTTTTCACGTGAAAATGCCAATTTGCTTGTGCACCCTAAGAAAATCAAATTTTATGCACTCTCTTACTACCGTCCCATTGAAGTTACATCTCTATTTTCCAAGGTCATGGAAATGCTGATCAATTATTCAATTATCGGCTTAAGAAGAATCTTCGAGAACAAAAGATCTTTAATGACTGGCAATATGGCTTTCGTAGCAATAGGTGGACTGTGGCACTAATGATCTGTTCTTACCAAACAGTGGAACAAATCTTTATATCGTTTTGGAGAAAGTAAGATTATTGCAATTGAAATTTCAAAATAATTTGATAGAGTTTGGCCGCAACCTCTCTTATCGTGAGCTTGAATTTAGTATCGATGAAAGTCTTCTTCTTTGCATTAGAAATTAACTCTCGGACCATTCAATACAAGTCATATTGGACGTTGTCAAATCTTAGGCTTACGAAATAAATGCTGGTGTGCCCCATGGTTCCGTTTTGCCTTCAACTCCTTTTCTTATCTTCATTAATGAACTCTTATGTGGAACTTCTAATACATTAAATTGTTTCGTTCACGATAGTACTCTCGGCTGTTCATATTCGCTGTTTTCAGATTGGCCTGCTTGTTCTTCGGATGTGGAACTGCAATGAAAGCGTATGATAAGCTCATTAAATTGTGGTCTAGACCGCATTGTCCAATGGGAGAGGGGATATAAAAAACCGTGTAGAATTGAATGGTTTAAAAATTCAGTGCTGTCTTCTGTCGTTAAAGCAGAACCCACCCCCATGCCGCTATGCATGAATATGGGATTGAAGAATCCGTCAGCTTTCAGTTCTCGGTATATGCATCACCAAATATTCGATGTCGCCATAAATACTGCAAAGAGTTTGGGCTTTCTCCGAAGATGCAAGAAATTTGTCACCCCTTCTGATCTGGGTGTAATCTTTTAAGTCTTCATTGCTCCAACGGTAAGAATAAAGCTCTAAGAATGATAGGCAATAGGACTATAGTGGAGAAATGTATACATCTCTAGAGCACAATCTAATATCTAATATCTTTCATTATCTTAGAACTTTTTTTATAAACAATGTTCTAGTGAAATGGCCAGTAATATTGCTCCCCTTAAACTACTCAACCGTAATACTCGAGCTTTCAGGAATGCTCATCAGCTTACCCTTGAGCCCCACTTTAGACGTACAGTCCGGCTCTATTTTCCCAACCCATTTTCATATTTAGAAATTCAAAACCTCTTAAGTCCTACCCTACTTTCGCCTGCAATGTGCTTGATCGCTTTAAGGGTAGTCAAAACCCCTTTAGTTCACGCATCATTTAAGAAGTATATAATCGTTTTATTGAAAAGCAAATAAGCAACTCGACTCTGAATTTAAAATGAACTAAAATTCTGGTTTAACACCACTTTTAGGATCAAGTTTATTATCTCTGACATCCGTCAATAAAATTTAATGGAAAAACTATATTTTGATGTATTTAAAATATTTCTTTTAAAATCACAATTTTTTTGTCGTTTTTGACTAATCCTGTTCAAAGAAAATCAAAAAAAAAAAAAATGCAGAATGAGTGTTTTGCAATGAATGCCCGCAACACAATTGGATGACCTATCTTTTTACACGATTCAATTCAATTGATCGTAATGCTTGTACTGTTTGCGGATGTTATGCGATACGACTACCCAGAAACAGTGTTATAATACACAAAACTGAAAATCAATTGCAGAAGGAAAAATATATAGCACATTTGCTATTTATGACAATGCGAAAAGGACACCTGTCAAAATGCCCATCACATCCTACGTGAACGTATAACGCCATCTATTGTGCTGTGGCTTTGATCGCAGCAAGGAGCTGCTGTTATTTATCTCGTTCACTTTTCTACCTCAAATGCACGCAAAACGTTTGCGTTATGATAACGTTTTATTACAAAGAACTTTAACAATTATTGGAAATTCTCCAAGCTTCAGAACGAATTTTCAACCTTTACATCGTCAAAAATAATCATCAAATCATGCGATAAAATGCTAAATTCCTTTAAAAAAAAAAACTTTCGCGTTTTTCCGAAATTTTCCGAGTTTTCTACTAACATTTTTCTATTCGAAAACCATTTCGTCGCCTGGATAAAATATTGTCGTAAGTTACAATTTGCTACTTTTGGGGAAACGCTAACGCATTTTAAGTTCCAACATTTTTTTCCCAAAAAACTGTATGGTAAATTTGTTTAAAAATTTAATGTTAGATATAGAAAACTTCTGGCAGCTCAAAAACGTTAAAATACATATAATATTATAATAAAGAAAGGTATAAGGGTTAATGTTTCTCAAAATGTCGTTGTCGAATGTGACTGTTTAACCAAACACGTACGACAAAAATAATCACACTTAAGACAAAAATAAAACATATTTAAATGTTGTTAGAACAATACATACGACAATTTAAAAACATATTACCTATTTAATTAAAAATAAAAAGAAACTCAAATTTATTTTCTGTATAAAAAATAGTTTTTTTTATTCTGAACAAACTTAAAATAAAAACAAAAAGGTATAATTCTAAAATAAAAATGCACGACTGGATCGCACGTACTTGCTCCTATGTTCGATCACATTATATGCAAAATAATCTTAATAGAAACGGCTAAATGTATCTTAAAGTCGTTTTTCACTTATTTCTTACATATAAAAATTCTTAAATTTTTTCTAAAAAGAATTTAAATTCAAAAACAAAATTTCAGAAAAATTGTCCACCAGTTTTCGAAATATTGAATTTTCAAAAAAAAAAACATTTTTTTTTCAAAAATCAAAAAAAAACTATTTTTCGATAATCTTGAAATGCAATACTATTTAGAATTCGAAGGAGCTCGAGTACAAACATTTTTATCGAAATCCGTTGAGCCGTTTATGAAAAAGTAGGAAATCAATAAAATGGTTGTACCGGTAATAACCAAATATTTAAAAAAAAATTTAGCTAAATGTAGACCATAGAGTAGTACACACGCCAATTTTTATCAAAATCGTTACAGCCGTTTTCGAGATAATTGAGATGGTAGAAAAATTTGTACGGCAAGTACCGTTATTTTTAGGGCTAAAACATCTATTCAAAAATTTATTGTGGAAAACCACCTAAAACGCCTAAGCACCAAGTTTGAACCAAATCGGTTCAGCCATTTAGACTGTAGATCGTTCTTCACACAGACAGACAGACGGAATTGCGGGACCCACTTTTTTGGTGTTCTCTATGACCGTAATGTCATGTTTGATTGTTAGAAGAAAAAAAATTTCTTACGAATGCATACATAACTTGCCTTATAGTACCTATAATCGCAAGTAAAAAATAAAATAATTCATATTCGATAAGATACAAAATACTTTCAGTGTCTAAACATTAAAGTATTCCTAAGTTTCAAAACAAAAACAAAAAAATTTAATATTTAGGACTATTCTGCCACATCTGTTATTCTGCTATGAATTTTCTGTTATGATGCATAACAGTTCACCATAATCGACATTTTATATTTGGTATTCAGGAGTTCGATCTTTTATAAAAGTCTGTTATGGAACTTCGAAATAGAAACATTTATACGAACAGACCTAAAATCTGCTATCAAATTATCAGCTGCTGTAAATAAGAAATCTCTGCAGTCGTCACTCACGAATGACAATAAATTAACCTGTGGAATGATCGTGTTATGTTTCGGGAAGATAAATTATTCTTCGATGTAATTTGTCCATAACATTTCCTTAATTTAATATATCCAATATAAAAACTTGTACGAAACGCACATCGGCAAGATAAGCGACTACTTTCTTACTGTGTTCTGTGCTTTCGCGTATAGAAATAATTAAGTCTTAAATTACATGCTTTCATATTTGTGTTTGTTATTATGCATTTTAATTATTATTATTAACGAAATAAAAGTTTTTACAACATATTTTGAAATCTTACATGATAAAAGTAACAAAAATGTGTCATTTATATTCTTTTATGATTTATAAGATATTCCATAACAGATTGTGGCATACTGAATACCAAAAATGCAGTTCGTAAAAGACTGGTTGAGAATTTCGAAGTTTTGACATCTCATTAGCAGATTTCTTAACACAATTAAGAGCAGATTTAGCATGCAGAATACCAAAATTAAAATAATTCATAAAAGATTTTTTGATAGCTTTAACTTTTGAATGAAAATTCATTAAAGAATAATATAATAAAAGATCTCGCCGAATAGGCCTAATTAATTTTATTAAAATAGGAACAGAAAATAGGTCGTTTTCGCAAAAACGCAGAAGATCTATGCTAGTAAGAATCGCATTTCTTTTCCCATGCATTTTTGAACGCATAAATACACTTTAGAAAATGTGCGGTCAATACGAAGGCCTCTTATAATAAAAATAAATTTTCTCTCTTTCGCGCCTTTTCTGCAGCCAAAAAATAATATCTGCTCGATCCCCATGATATTCTTAGGTTTATAAACAGTAAGGACTGCAATTCAACTAGGTTAGTGCCAACCAAAATCTGAATTAGTTAGGCAGACGTTTATGAAAACATCCATACACTTTAAAAGATCAACGTTTTACTTAATTTTTAAAATGGCACGATAAAATATTTTATCATCAATTTTTTCGAGGTATGGACTCATAATTTTTATATAATTTGTACTTGCGATTATACGTAACTACGAGTATAAGGCAAGTTATGCATTCGTCGAAAAGAAAAGTTTTGAGATAACACTCAAACATGACATTACGATGATAGCGAAGACGAAAAAAGATGGTCTAAAAATTCTGTCCGTCTGTATGTCTGTCAGTCTGTTGCTTCAAACTTGGTATATAGAGTTTCTTAGGTATTGTACTTGGGGGAAATTGAAACTTTTTTGTTAGCTAAAAAAATAACGGTACCTGCCATATAACCGTTAGGTTAAAGCCAATTTTTATCGGAAACGTCTCTAACGATTTGGATTTAAAAAAATCAGTCCAGCTATTTGGTACGACCAATGATACGATTGAAAAAAAAAATGTTTAAATGTCTAAAACCGTTACTTTCCATAGGACCGTTTTTTTATTTCGACTATCTCATAAATGGCTTGACCGATTCTTTCGAAATTTCACACATATGTATATAGGATTAGGTTGCCCAATTTATACTGTGTACCAATATTTTTAATTAATATTTTTTTTGTATTTTTAAAAGCATTTAAAATAAAAATTGAAATTTATATTTTGAAAACTGCTCTTTTTTTTCAAAAATTATGGTTATATGTATTTGCTGAATTCGTATGAATTAGCGTTTTTGAATTATTTAAAAAAATTTTCAAAAAGTTTAAAAAAAAAAAAATTTCTGAAAAACCGCTCCACAGATTTTTAATTTTTTATTTTCATAAATTCAAATTTATACAAGAAATAAAATGGCGTACTTTTTTTGAGCTCAAATTAGTTAAACTATTTATTTCAGAATTTTGAATTATTTTTTCCTTGATTTAGCCGAATTAATTTTTTGTTTTTAAGTTTATATTATTAAATGTTTAAGATTGTCATACCAATTTTTTTTAGAAAAAAATTAACAAAAACTTTGCATATATAAAAAACCAAAGTAAAGAACGACTTTAAAAATATATATAGATTTTTAATAGAAATCTTTTGTGTACGATGTGATTGAACATAAGGGCAAGTTCGTGCGATCCAGTTGTACATTTTATTTTTGTTGCAGTCGATGGTCTTTGATAGAAATATATGAAGCGCTTTTTACCATAAATAAGCGTCGGCATCGGTTCGGTTCGGTTTCGAAAACGTCCGGTGTTTTTTTCAAATCGCTCAAAACTGGAATGAAGATTCGAATCATCCATTTATTTTGGTGCACATGTTAAAAAAAATAAAAAGAATCATTCAAAGCTCTCTTTTGCCTTATCGTGCATTATCATATGCATAGAGTTCATCAGATACACCTGCTGCATGGTCCTGAATACTCGTCCGACCTCTGCGACATCTTGACCAGGAATCGCGACTGAAATTATACCAGACTGTTTGTTATCTTAGGAGACATACGACAAACGCTTACCGGAATTTCAGTAAAATATTGTCATATTTGTATTAAAAATAACACATATGACAATTATTTACCAAACGTTCGCTGCACAGATTTTGTATAAAACAAATGTGGTATACTTTTATTTTGCCGTATGTGTAGAATTTATATACACATACGTTAAAGAAATACTTAAAAATTGGCGATCGCGCACATACGACACATTTTAACGATATTATCTTGGAAACGAAGGCAAATATTTTAAAACCTCAATTTTTCACATACGATCAAATCTTATCCATTTGCTTGGACCTCCTCCTAGCATTACGAACAACTAAATAAAAAATAGCCATATCGGCCCAGCCGTTCTCAGTTGATGATTTACAATACATTTTTTACATCATTTTGTTTATATATACATAAGTACTTATATAAGATTTAATTTATTAATATAAACACATATTTTTAAACGAAAAGGCATAAAGGCTTAGCTTTTGGGAACATTCCGTCTCATCTCTGAATGCTAATACATTTTTGAACCTACCCGTATTTATAATTAAAGAAGAGTTGAAAGGCATTGCAATTAATTAAAACCAATTTCTTAATGTGGACAAGAATAATAATTAATTTCAAATAGTTTCCCTTTTAAATATTTAATTAAACACAATTAATATTCAAGTTAGTTTAATATTCAAATATCTAATTCAATTTCCCTCCTTATTATTTTGGTTTATTTAATTTATAACCCAAAGCATTCAGAATCTCTTAATTTCCTTGCAACTCGACGCAGATTTAAATCCAAAAGACCATGTTCCCAGCTGAGTATCTTATATACTCGTATAATTTCTCTGGATTTCAAAACAAACATTTCTGCTGTTAATTTGCCTCCCTTAAGGCAATCATTGTCACACGAAAAAGGGCATATCAACCCATTCCGTCTTACAAAAATTTCCTAACAAAGCTAGATAAATTCTTATTTTAATATTAATCCCGTTCTATTGTCCAGGACAGGCTTTCTAATTTGTTCGTTGTTGCTAATTATAACCGGATTACATATATTTATCTGCTGGGAAAATATTTAAACGCTCGCAACGGAGATGACACCGGATAACGCCTACAAGTAAATATACAATATACACAAAAGACACATCATTTTTTTTTGTTTCGTTAATTTTGGTCTTGAATAAATAAAAGGAAGAGAAGGAACGGCTAGGTGCAGGTGGGACTATCCCTTCAACCAAATTCTATAGGTAAAATGCTGATGATGTGTAATTCAATGCTAAGAATGGCAATTAAGTATATGCGAATGGAAATATTACAATTGTCTAACTTCTGAATAAGCCAAACCTTGCGTTAATTTTTTTTTATAATAAAGCCAAATTCTTTGTCGTATGTCCTTGCTCATTTCAAAAATGTTGAAGAAATGGCTCCAGAATAGGGACTTGTATATTTTGACAGTTGTTGTTGTAAATTTTCATTTTGTGTTAAGACAAATCACACTACAGAGCAGACATCCAACACATCCTGCTGTCTCGGCCTACTTTGGTACATTATAGTCTGATCGATAGATTTCCCCACTTAATTGTCCGAAAAAATTGGCTAGAAAAATCCAGCCAACATACTCAACTTAGCAATTAAGTTCTACATAAGGACTTATGTGACAGTTAACGCTGAGGAAAAAGTAGCGTCTTATGTTAAACATAAATATTTATAATGCGTATCACTTATCAGCAAACGGGCCTAAATATTACAAACAGGAAATCTCGGTTATCATTTCTATCGTGCTTACGGTTATCGCTTTTGAACAGGTCGGCCGAGCCGATAAGCGCTTTTTTTTATTTAAATGGGGCATCCTAATAACTATTCGAAAAATCAGACCAAATGGTCAGAACAATTAGGCGGAAAATACTAATGCGAAGTCGAGTGACTGAGGATAACAAAATCAGAAGACCTAGCTGGGATAATCAGTAACTGCTAGTGAAAGCCAAAGAAGTCTGCTGAACCGGAATAACTGTGACAAAAACCGCTACTTGTTCTAACTAAATAAAAGTGTAAAACTCGTTCAAGTTTTGAAAAGTATGTACTATACAATTTGGTTTTTCCCGTGGGTAGGTGTAAAACCTTCAAAAGGCTCTATGGGGACCGAAAAACGCGTGCTCATAGCAGTGTGATTTTCGTACTGCACTAAAAACCCCTCTTCCTCCCGATTTCAACTAAGTTGAAACTTATATAGCAATTTATTTTTAACGAATTTAATTAACATGTTGCAGGTAATTACCCGGTCATAGCTCCTGTTTATACCGCTATTCTAAGGCGGATTCTCGTTTCGTGCACCAGACCGGAAGGGTTAGTCCTTCGAAGACGGAGGCGACGTACTAAATTCCTCTTATAGATAATTTCGATTGTAGTACTATTACAGTTTGGTAATAGACGCTTTCTATTTATTTCATCGCGTGAACCGTTGGAATCCCGAGATCTCTGTGGCGATCTTCGTTTCTAATGTACCAAGGTGCGCTTACAAATGATCTTAGGAGTTTATTTTCAAATGATTGTAAGGTATTTAAATTATAATCTCGCGAACAACCGCAGAGTTGTATACCGTAAGTCCAGACAGGCTTAAGCATCTGCCTGTACAAAATTAGGCTGATTTCAATACTTAGCTTAGAGTGTTTCCCGAGCAACCAATACATATCTCTGAGTCTATTATTTAACTCTTCGGATTTCTTTTTAATATGCGGTTTCCATTTTAATTTCACGTCTAGAGTCATTCCGAGTTATTTTGCTTCATAAGCAAACGGAACTTGAACTGTATTAACAAATACCGGTAATCTATTAATTTATGTATACGTAAAATCTACATGGACTGATTTTACTTCGTTGAGCGGTATCTGCTATGTTTTTGTCAAATCATTGGCATTATGACAGCAAGCAACCAGCTGTTCTTTTTTTGAGGGCCTATTCACAATCATATCAATTTCACTTGACGGAAGATCTGTTCGTTTAGTTAATCCTTGAATTGCTACTCGTTTTCAAGTCGATTTATGAAAATTGTATTGGAAAACGAGTAATTTTTAGTATTCGTTTTGAGGAAAACGAGTAAAATGTGGCTTATGGTTTGGTGTGAATAGCCTTAAGGCTCGGAAACCGAAAATACCAAAACCGAAATTTTCGCTTATTTTTTTCGCCGGAATAGAAATTCCGCAAAGTACATAAGCTGTTCCAATGATATAAGCTCTCTTTATGTGTTCTTTGTACAATTCACGCAACTCTGGTTTTCCGCTTAGGGTTTTCTGAGCATTAAGTTTCAGAATTTTTGAATTGATTTTTCTTTTTTTCGGATTTTCGGATTTAGCAATTGTGTCCAACTCCAATTAGTCTGAACTAAAAGTGTGAGGTCTTTGAATTGGGTAAAAATATTCGACACCTTCTTAGGCAATAATTCATACAAATTTGTAAAAAGATCTTACAAATTTTGCACAATAAAAAGTGAGAATTGGATTTGAATTTGAATATGATTCTGAAATTGCTGAGATCTTATTTTGTTGAACCTGCCTAATAATCTACAAAATTTCAGCAAAAAAATTTAACAGCTGAACCGGTGTAGTTAAAAGCTTTTTTAAAATTGAATATGGTTCAAATGGCTTGTCAGAAAATTCAATCTTGAGATGTGAATGTTAAATTTTCAAAGTTCAATGTCACTCAATCATAAAACAATTCATTTGAAACTATCACTAAAATTAGTGATGGTCGTTATATCAAAGGACACGGTAATGACCAGTAATCTTGTGGCTCTACACCCTTTGTTTACAGAAATAAACTCAAGCGTTTTTCGACCCCCTCTATCTTTAATACAAAAAGCTAAGTTAGAATATTCAAATTGCGAATAATTGCTAATCTAGCAAGCACAGGCGCCTTCCCACATTCCACCAGCTTTTTAGCATAAGATATAAGGCCTCAAAAATCACAAAAACCGTAATTGGCTGGCACTCAAATTTTATTGATCATCAACATTGTGGAGCTTGTAATCTTGCACAACGGTAGAACTTTTGATGCAAGCAAAAAAAAGAAAATTGGAGGTTTTTCATTCACGGGGCGTGGTATCCGCCCACTTCTGCAACATGGATGTTAGTTGTATGGAACACTGCCGATTGCAGCAGAACGATGGAATTTGGTAGAACGAAAGTGTTAAAGTCGCATACAAAGCAAAACAGAAAATCAGAGGTTTTCAATTCAGGGGCGTCGTATCCGCCCACGTTCTCAGAATTGTTAAAATTATATGGAAAGCTATCGATTGCTGCAGATGTCGAATAATGAAATTTGGCAGAGCTCTCGGCCTTAAAATGCATAAAAATAAATAAATTTAAAGTTTGATATTTTCTGTGAAGGGGCGTGGTGTTCGCCCACTTTATCAAAAATGTTATTAACAAATAATAGACTCTTTCGAATCCCCGCAGAGTGATGAAATTTGGTGGAGTGGTAGACTGTAAAGGACGTGAAAATACAAACAAAATATAAAATTTAGGGTTTTTAATTTTGGAGGTGTGGTATCCACCCACTTTCTGACAAAATGTTTATTTCGTTGAGCGATTGATTTTGATGCGCAAACAAAGCGAAAAATAGAAAATCTTAGATTTTTTATTCGAACTCATTTTTAAAATAATATTTTGAAATTATACATGCATTTTCAAGACTTTTCTAAGAACTAGAGTCCTCGATGTGGAATTCTTTGTTAACCTGAAGACAAAATAAAACATTTACAGACTTATCTATTCTGGCTATTATCATAGCCGTTGATAAGCCCAGCTTTTACTTAACTCAAGCTTAAGGCAATTTTGGATCAATGAATAGAGACCGATTTTACTTGCAAATGATTGGTTTTATATTTTTATAAGATTACTAGCGGACCATGCGAACTTCGTCTCGCCCCAATTGAACGCCTTCAAATTAACTAATGAACAATTTTGTTCGGTTTGTTTTCCGGCGCAAAAATAAACAACAAAGACCGTTTACCAAGCTATCGACGACGTCCTATTTCTTCACTACTAGTATTGCCCATTCACAATTCCAATCGAGATTTTTATAATTTTTTGCAATGCCGGGCAACACTTTACTTTGGTGATGAGTTTCTCCTTCGACGTTGTTAACTAAAAATTTGCCGAGAATAATATCAATCCAGTCGATACATTAACAGATATTTGGCCATTGCCAAGTGCCAGCAGTTGTCTTGAGAGTGCAATACCACTCTCATATTTGTGGTCAATTTCAACTCTTAACATGAGTCACAAAGACGGCGATATCGAGCATGCATTAAATTTATCGTCAGCAGTAGATTTCGGGATGACGGGAAGCGTTTGACGAAAATATCCGCTGAGAAATATCATATATCCCCACCAAATCATCTTGAATCACCTTGTAAATCCGTCATTGTTAGGTCAACTGCCTGCAAAGCTCGCGTATGCGCCATCGTCCATTCATCCAAAATTATAATTTTGCATTCTGGCATTAATGTCGCTGTCGCCGACTTCTTAGGCATTGTGCGTTATTGGCGTATCAACCGTGAGAAAATTCATGCCCAGTTTTAAAGCGGAATGTGCAGTTCGACAGCCTTCAAATAGTGTGAACGCAATGCCATAGATACCATAGGATGCAACAGGCAACGAAAGAGATCTTGACCGAATTGTTGCTAGAATCAACTAAATGATGAATGTCTTGCATCACACACCGGGAGCATCGAGAAAGTAAATGCGTTTGCTGAATCGTATTTCAAAGTAGCGCGATTGAAGTCTATATTTACCGCTTTTCTTCCTTTAATAACTTTTTGTCGAATTCGTGGCTGTGCAACATGGACACGTATCCATTTATTTCTTATGCACGTATCTACCTCTGGCGTTTGATTATCACGGACATTCTGATTAATTATTGCAAGACGTGTACGTCGACGAAGGTTAGATCGGAATCAGTGTAATAATACGCAAAACTCGAATCAATTTCCGCAAGAAAAATAGCACATTTTCTGAATAGAAAATTATAATGTAAAAAGAGCGCACAGCCTAATTCAATGTATAACTAAATCTATTACGTTGTGGCATTGAGCGCAAAAAAGCGTCATCTAATATACATCTCATAAATTTCTCCACCCAAAATGCAGCCAAAACGTCTTCTATCACAATGAATTTCATAATTTACCGATATTTTCAAAGCTTCACAACGAATTTTTCACCTTTAAGTCGTCCAAAAAATCCATGGAACATTCTAGACAACCGACAAAATAAAATATCAAAATCCATTTAATGGGAATCAAATCCTGTAGATGTGTTCATACACGCGGTAACAAAGAGAACCCAAATTAAGAGTGTGTGTTTCTTATATGCACTCTCAAAATATGTCCTATGATCTCCTGAAAATTTTATTCAAATCGATTAAGCCGAAAAAAAGAATAAAGCGCACAATCATAATTTTAATTGTTCTTTATATTAAGACTATCTGACCCGGCGAACTTCATTCCGCGTAAATTCATTTATGTCAAGAAAATAATAATTCCGGGCATTCACAATGCGACTTATTGATTGTCATAGCAAAAGCAAGACAGCGGAAATTGAAGACGCTGAAACAAAATGGCAAATCGTTCGGAATAAGCGGAATCTGTGGAAGGAGAACATCTTCGCCTTTGAATTTTCTCTTCAAAATCGTGGCTTGAATTAGATTTGATATGGTGTTCTTCACAATCAAACGCGTTCCGTTACAAAGTTTTGGTGCATTGAGGTTGCACAGCAAAATTATAACTGAGCCGACTTTTAAATTTAAATTGTGTGGCGGAACATCTACAAGATTCAAAAATTCCGTGGGATAGTTGATGGCTTCCTTTTCATCCATCACGAACTCCACGTATTTGAATAAATGTAACTCAGCGGCGATTTGATTTTGAATGGAAAAATTCAAATAATCGACAGCCTTGTTCTTCGCAGCCAAAATCGCTCGTGCACTCAGCCAATCATGGCTAACATAATTTTGAGCAATATTCGGGAAAACATTTTTGATGAGCTCTTCCGGCGTTGTGGAAAAGTTGCAAAAATTCGGCTGAAATTCATTTGAAGAAATTTGTGATCTTCATTGGGTGCCGGCAATAATGAACCAAATCGATGATGAATTTGTCTTTGGATCTGTATTAATGACGACAAAGTCGAATCAGATGAAAATCTTTTCATAATATTCATACAATATGCACTTAATTAAAATGAATTTACCTTGAATGTCAGATTGTTTTGAATAACTTCTGCTCCAAACGACGTCATTTGAAAACAACCGTTATATTGTTAGGCTCTCATCAAAAATTGTCGTGTAGTGGTTCAGGTTGATCTGGCAATGGCGGCAATTTTGCTTTGCCACTCATGCAGCACAATCCAGGTGTTTCCGAAAGAAACTTCAGTGCACCGCAATACGGACATAGGACACTCGGAGGTGTGCCGTATTCAATTGTGCTTTCGTATTGGAAAACAATTCGTTGCAATTCTGTATTCACGGCGTTTCTTGCGTTTCTTCTTCATTGTAGATTTTCATTTATTTGATGGCTCTCCTGATTTCTATTGCGCTGTTGCCTATCACGGTCTACACTTTGGACGACCGCACATTGTTCTTGAGATAATGTTTCTTGAATTTTCGACATTTTCGCTAGATTGCGTATATTTCGATCTGAGTGTTCGTCACCATACGTTGTGCATTACAACTGCGACGTGAAAAGTTTGACCTTCTTACTGTTGGCATGATAACTTAAACGAAAACCAAACAAAATTAATAAAAATCGAAAACGTGAATCGAGTTTCATAATTACCTACTTATGAAATCACAAATTAGACTTGGAACTGCTGAAATCAATCACTAAATGGCCAAATTAAAATTTTCCACAAATCATTAAAATTTCCACTGATTCGCAAATTACCCAAATCCAATTGCACAGTAACGAAATCAAAAGCGGTTTTTTATCTCACTTTTCACAATTTTTTCAATAACGAAATTATACAAATAAAATTGATTGAAATCACAATGAATTGCACTTGATAAGCATACAAATACTTTGAGCACAATGAAAATTTAAAAAAATATATAAATTTAATTTTATTTAACCGCACGCAATAGCAAATACAATTCAATTTGAATGACGAAAAGAAAACTACACCTCATATTCCTTCCTTAGGCCAACACGAATCATGGATCAATCCCAAAACCTTGAAAATCAAGCGATATTCCATGATTACCAATTTTCCTGAAAATTTTCCGGAATTGTTATCCAGTGTCCTATATACCCTTCCTATGGCCAAAAGCGCTAAATCGTGAACAGATTTTACTCCATTATCCCATGACCTTTTTTGAGCCAATACGAATTTATCAAGCCGTAAATAGTGAAAATCGAAGTAACCATTCTCGAGATATGCACTAAAAAAGAGGATGATCCCTGATCTCCTATTTTCCAAGAAATTTTTCGGGGTTTTCCTTCAGTGTCATATGTCCTTCCTTGGGTCAATACAAATTCATCAAGCCAAAAATCATGAAAATCGAACCATTCGTTCTCGAGTGATACGCGTACACACGGACGACATTTCTCTTTTAATAAAAAAAAAAGAAGATTAGCTTGTTATACTACATAATACATAATTGCTTCAAATATTTTGGAATGATACACTGAAAAATAGAATCAACGTCCGAAAATTCAACTAAACCTAGGTTTAACTTAGACACAGTTTAAAAATGACTATGCATACTTACCTATGATTGTACATAAACAATAACTTTTAACCAGTGAACTCTTGGCCAGTGGACCCATCAAAATGTAGTCAGTACAAATCTATATATATAAAAGAAATTAGTGTTAGTTACACTTTTAATAACTCAAGAACTGCTGAACCGATTGTGTGAAAATTGGTGGGGATGTAGCTTAGAACCAAGAAACGGACATAATTTTTACCCCGTTCGACCGCGTTCCCGTGTGGCGTGACATAAAACGTCAAAAAGAATAAAAGTCACTATAAACGTGGTATAACAAAAACGCAAATGACAGCTAAACGTAATTTTGTCTATGGTTAATTATGGTTGAAAATTTAATAATTATAATTTTTTTCAAATATCAATTATCAATAATAATCAGTGAATGCTTCTATTTGCGATTGATGCTGGTAAATGTGCGTGGGCCAACGTCATATGAGACACTACGGACTATTAATGGTTGTTATAATATTTCCAACATATCGTACTGCATGTGAATAACTCAATTTACTAGAAAACGATACCCATTTGGATACGACAATTGATGCTACGATAATGGTAGCATCTCCAAGTCAGATACGCACATTATTTGCTATCATCATTTCGACATGCTTTTCATCGAACCCATCTAACCTGTGGCACAAAAACAAGGAGAAATTACGATCTTGAGATGAATGAAGAGATACATAATCGGGCTTTACTCTTGATCGAAGACATGCGTTACTTTATGTTTAGTTTAGTTTAAGTTTATTTTCGTAAAGCTTACACAGTAAGATATAAATCCTATAAATTAGTGAAGTTTATAAATTGAGTTTTTGTTTTGTTTAACAAATATAATAGGTAGTTATAATTAAAAAGAAGGAAAAATAATAATAATATAAGTAAAGAAAAAAATAATATAAGAATAGGACATGAAGGAATGAATTCATAATTATATAATTTTTTTAAAGTACAATTTATGGTAAATATATATAAATAAGTAGATAAAGAAGAGAGGAAAAGTTTTAAGTTAGTTGCCTTAATCAGATAAGAAATTATATAATTTTTTTTTGAAATTGGTTGATGATGTTTATCACTCGCATATAAGTAGAAAGTGAATTCCACAGACGACAAGCAGCTATAAAAAATTGTCTTTCAGAAGTCAAACAGTTAAAACGAGGTAGAATAAAGCATGCAGACCTACTTGATGTCGAAAATCGAAGTTTTTCATAAAGATAAGTTGGTTGTCGAGTTCTTTGAATTTTAAAAAATAGTAGCAGTGTGCGAAATTCAATGTGATTATTGAAGGGCATATGTGCTGTAGTCTCTTACAATATAACATGATGGTTCTTCAATAGTTTGAAGATTTAATTGCAATTTTAATGCTGAATAAGCCGTACGGCATCCTCCAAACAGTGTGGCTTCTATTCCAGAAAAGCAACTACAACCGCAATGTTGGATCTGGCACGAACAGTGGCTAAGACTACTGACATGAGGAATTTTTTAACAGTTCCACCAGGCGCATTCAGGAAATATTTATAAACCACCATTTCCATCATCAATTGCTTTAATGTATCATAAGCTTCCTTTGGCTTGGGACTTAACAGGGATTCGTTTGAACTACTAAATCTAATTCTTGTTGATCATATTCATGTTGGCGTTCCAATTCTCGATTAAATGCTTCATGCATTTCACGATTTGGTGGAACAGAGTTCGCCGGGTCAGCTAGTAATAAATAAATAATAAGATTTGTCTCTTAATTAGTATAATTGTTTAAATATAATTGTACTTTAAATATTTGATAATTGAACTTCATAAATTAAGAATTTGACGTACTTTTAGATCGCACTATTTTTCACAGCAGAACTGTTACATAGAGGTTTCTGAAAAGAAAAGCTTGGCTCTTTTCTTAACATTTATGTTTTTGGTGTGACAGGTACATAATGGGTTTTCCAATAAGAGGTGTTATTTTGATATTCAAAGAAAAATGGCATTTTTGGAGATAAATGATCGGATGTTTATTTCATTATAAAGAGGAAGGTATGCCGTTAATAATGAAACACAACATCAGCCAAATGGCCGCCAAGACCACGCTTACAGGACCATATCCTTTTCATGAAATTTTCCATAACCAAATCGCAAAGTGGCTGCCCTATGTCCTCGATAGCCTCACGAATTTCATCTTTGAGGTCTTAAATCGACGCTGGGCTGTTGGCGTAGACCTTATCTTTCACGTGGCCCCAAAGGAAGAAGTCGCAAGGTGTTAAATCACAAGATCTCGGTGGCCAATTGTGATCACCTCTTCGAGAGATAACACGGTCCGGAAACTTTTCCCGTAAAAGATCGATGGTTTCATTGCTTGTGTGGCACGTAGCGCCGTCTTGTTGAAAGTAAACGTTGTCCAGATCAATACCATCCAATTCAGGCCATAAAAAATCATTAATCATCTCTCGATAGCGCAATCCATTGACCGTAACTGTTGCTCCAGCCTCATTTTCGAAAAAGTAAGGTCCAATGACCCCGCGGGACCATAAACCGCACCAAACAGTCACGCGTTGAGGATGGAGAGGCTTTTCAACAATAACCCTTGGGTTTTCCGAGCCCCAGATGCGACAGTTTTGCTTGTTGACGTAGCCTCCGAGGTGGAAATGGGCCTCATCAGTCAAGATGATTTTTCGATGAAATTCCGGTTCATTTTCATGCATTTCAAGGTCCCAATCAGCAAAGACACGACGTTGTTGATGATCAGCCGGCTTGAGTTCTTGTGTTAACTGAACTTTATAAGCCTTAAGACCCAAGCCTTTATGCAAAATACGGTGTAATGACGTTTGTGGAATGCCTAATTCCAAAGAACGACGAGGAATGGACAAACCTGGGTTTTCTTCAACACTTTGGGCTACAACAGCAATATTCTCAGTTGTTCTTGAGCGACGTGCACGGGTTTTATTCTTCACATCACTAACTTGTCCCAACAGCTCGAATTTGTCCACCAATTTCTGTATTGCGGTCCGACAAGGTGCTTCACGACGACCCAAAAATGTTTTAGTTTTACGAACCGTCTCTGCCAAATTTTCACCATTTTTATAGTGAATTTTAATAATTTCAGTGCGTTGTTGAAGCGTGTATCGTTCCATTTTTATTAATAGCGTAGTTTCTACTTGTCAAATGTCTAAAAATGACAGCTTCAAAAGTGACAGCTACCGAAATAGTTGGCTATTCAAAATAACACCTCTTATTGGAAAACCCTTTACTTCCTGATTATTAATTAAATCTAAATTCTAAACTGGAAACAATAAAATAATTTTTATATAAAAACATGTTGTTCCTCCCAAACCAATACTCAGTCGCAAGGAATGCAAATTCAAGGAAGACTATCTTCCAGGTTTTCCAAGTACAGCGCGGATTCCATCTTATACTCTGCCTGCTTGCACAACACAATATAGTTAGAACAGAACCATGTGCCACTGAGGTTTATTCTTGCAAATTGCAAAATGAGCAGAAATAATTAGCACGATACGGTAAGCAACACGCACACACATACACCAATCCCACGCAACGGAAGAAAATGAAAAAAAAATCCGGACTAAACGAAGAGCCAGATGAAATAGAATAACAAAATCCAAATGCTTAACCCGGAAAAATTAAATTGGATGATTATGCGGAAATGGGCACAGAACAAAACAAAAAAAAAAGAATAAAAACGAACACAAGGAATAAATTAAGGGCGAATTGGCACAAGGAGATTGGTGGTGCCTGGTTATGGAATTTTACTTGTCAAGTTTTGCCAGTGCTTAACGACCGGACTATTTTATGTAATTAAAACTGTGGGGAACATCTCAAATGAGGCTATAAGAAAAGGTTATGATTAAAATTATTATACCTACCTACCTACCGCTCCCAGTTAATCATTCAGCGAAATTTGTTCAAGACTACTATACCCATTATCCTTGCATACTTTAAATTCAAGATGTTTGAGTCGGTCAAGAGAGCGTTCTAGTGGAAAATAAGAGACCGTTCGGGACCGGTTCAAAGCAGAATTTTAAAAGACATCAATATTAAATGTTGTTGTTGTTGCGAAAGGCAAAACTTAATATATAGATATACAGCCATGGACAAAAAAGAACACTCCTTATTTTAGGTAATACTGTATCTTGCATATTAGTTACACGAACATGTGAACAAATTGGTGCGTTATTGTAACGGTTTATATATTGTCAATTTATTCAACGTATGATCTTGTGATTAAACAAAAGGTATTTGAAATATTATGCACTTAATAAATTGAAACTACAAAATATGCTGGTCAAAAAATTAGGAACATTTGAATAAAAGCTCAAAAACATTTGTTATTAGCTTAAAGAAGTCAAGATTTTGGTAAGATTTTTTAATCTGAGAATAATTTTGAAATTTAAGGCAAATTTTTGAAGTGATAACTTCTTATGGGAGGTTAAACCGATGCGTTACGTAACGCGTTACGGTGGGCATTCCTTTCTCTGAATTAAATTATGAAATAAAAATACTTCACTAATTTGTTCGATTTGAACTAGGTACATCTGGATTGATAGTTGTATGCTTTTTTTTTTGTTAAATTCATTTTTATTTCATTTTTGTCTAGCTTTAAGATAGTTATAAGTTAAAATAACTATCTTGAAGCTAGACAAAAATGTTTAAAACTAGCCTAATTATCAATAACTTACAACTAATTTACGGGCGCTCTAAATTAAACAATAACTCTTACAACGAATGTCTTTCGACCTAAAAACTATTTTAATTAAATCAAATTTTTTTTTATTTTATTTTATATTTCAAGGAAACTTTCAAAAAAAAAACTTGGTATCTTATCATTTTTTTTTTTTTAAATTTTTTATTTTTATTTTTTAAATTTTTTTTACTTATAAACTAAACCTTAATATATATTAAAAATAATTAAAACTACTTAAAATACCTAATAATACTTAAAACTACTTAAAAAGAACAGCCACAGCAGCATTTTTTTCGTTTTTTAATTTTGTTTTGTTTATTTTTTATATGCATGCAGACACACACCAGCATGCAACCCACCCACACATGTACATATGCACATACATATAAGTATGCACATACATGTACAGACACGCAGATACATGCACGTATGCCCCCGCATACATACATATTTTTAATTTTTTTTTTGGTGCCACCCTGACTGTTCCCTATACCTAATGCCCTAAATCTATGTAAGTCGGCCAAGATATATCATCTTCATCGACTTTAAATATCACGATGCTGTTCAGAGAGCCACCAGAACTGGTTCTCCTGTTTCACCCTATCCCTCCGGTCCCGATCGGACACAGTCCTACTGAACCGAAGGCGCTCTTCTCCACCTTGAGCGATGACGTCTCGACCATACAGGAGTCGCCTATCCACAGTTTTCCGGCTGACGTGGTAGATGAGCGGAACCGCCCCTCCATCCTGTATCAGCCCTCGACTGTCTAAATAGAGGAATGCCTCGGGAGGGATGTAGCCACTTAACCGCGCACTCTCGAAATATTGGTTATTTGGGTAATACGCCCCAAAAATTAAGTTGTTAGTTGAAGACATAGCTCTTGCAACGTGACCCCGAATCAGCTTAAACAAAAAATTATCTATTCTGTTTATGTTGGCTCCGTTGTATAGAACCTGGTTGGAATAATATCGTTTGTACTCCGACTCTGATGTTCTGTGTAATCCAAGGCAACGTCGAAGACACTGCCTCTCAAACACCCGAATCTTTTCCATTTGAGATGGGGCAACGTTGAACCACACCGGGCATCCGTAGGCAATCATCGGCCTGATGAGGGCCATGTAGCAAATCACCTTCACCCTGCTGTCAAGACGACTGCTATAAAACAATCGTTTTGTCAGAGCAAAGCCCTAGCCCTGGCCAGAGCAGCACCTATATGTCTGTCGAAATACAAGTACTGATCCAACCAGATGCCAAGGTACTTTACTACACTTTTATTCGCCAGTGGATGTCCATGTGGTCCTACGATCACCAGCTTGCGCCAGTTCTTTCTCGTATCCCTTGAGGCGCTAGACAACGAAGTCCTAAACAGAATTGTTTCTGATTTCTGGAAATTGATTTTCAACTTCCAGTCATCACGATATCGCTGAATCTTGTCGAAGTCACGCTGCAAAAGAATTTTGATGACCTCTACTGTTGGAGCTGTTCTGTACGCAATTAGATCGTCGGCGTACGCAATTGCCTGAGTTAGACTACTTATCAAATCGCTGGTGTAAATGCTGAAGAGAATCGGCGAGTTAACCGCTCCCTGCTGAAGACCATTGTTAATATTAAAAACTGTGGTAGAAGTTACATTGCCACTCTTAACAACAAACTTTCTTCGATAGTTGTATGCTCTAGCCACTAGGCTATTTGCAAGTTGAATGATGTGTAGTAATAATATGTTAACTATTGACTTAATGAGAAATATAACACATAATAAATTTGAACTGAGGTACCTATATAAACCTGTGGAAGTACCTAGTTGAAGTCTGTAAAGATGCAAACGCGAACCAATTCAAATTAAGACTAAAATGTTTTATTTCAATAGTCATCTTAAATAGTAGTTAACAATATAGGATAGTTGTACTTTAGAACTAATACAAATACATTTAATTAGTTAGGTATATAAAGAATTTAAATACATGAGTTTATGGTCGAATGTTTAATGACGTCACGCTGAAGATGTTAGCACAGGGTGCTCCATAGTACTCCCCTTCCAGTAATTGTGCTGGCTCAATTGCGATTTATTCGAAACTTAACTTTTCTGCCGTATCGTGTTGTATAGTCCCGTTGACCACTGTCTTGACTTGTTGTTGCTTGTGACTGCAGATGGTTTCTTTCATCATTCACTTCGTACACAAAAGCTGCTTTCAGTCTATCGATTGATATGTTGATGTGTTTTCCATTTTTTTCTACCGTGTAGTATTTTGATGATCTTTTGATAACGGGAAAAGGTCCAGTGTATGGAGGATGAAGGGGTGGTTTCACCGCATCGTTTCGTATGAAAACATGGCTCGCATCTGGAAGATCCTTCTGTATAAAAAAATGTTTATTAGAGTGATTTGAGGTTTCATTAAATTTTCTATTAGACATTGAAATTTGCAAAGATTTTAAAAATTCTGACTGGTTTTCGTTTTGTTTTTTGGGCTGGACAAATTCACCAGGTATTGTAAGATTTGTACCAAACAACATTTCTGCAACACTCGCTTTAATATCCTGTTTGTACACTGTACGTAGTCCTAAAAGAACCGTCGGGAGGACATCGGCCCAGTTGGTTGAGGTATGGCATTTGATAGCTGCCTTGAGCGTGCGGTGCCATCGTTCCACGAGGCCGTTGGATTCCGGATGGTAGGGTGTTGTTCGCAAATGTTTGATGCCAAGCGTTTTTGACAGTTCGTTAAACAGCTCGCTCTCAAACTGTCGCCCCTGGTCTGTCGTTATTCGTTCAGGTACACCATATCGGCAAATCCATGTTGTGTAGAGTGCTCGGCAAATTGTCTCTGCGGTTATGTCTTCGATTGGCACAACCTCTGGCCATCTCGAAAATCTGTCGATCATCGTTAAACAATAACGAAATCCTCTCGAAGGTGGTAGTGGGCCAACGATGTCGATGTTTATATGCTGAAAGCGGTTATCTGTTTTGTTGTACGTACCTACAGGTGTCACGTTATGTCGCAATATTTTACTTCTTTGACAAGCTAAACATGATTTCGACCAGAATCTGCATTCTTTTCTCATGTTTGGCCATACAAACTTTTCGCTTACCATTTTTGTTGTTGCACGAACACCAGGGTGTGCCATGTTATGAACGCTGTTGAATGCTGTTCGCTTGAATTCGTCTGTTATATATGGGCGAATATTTTCCTTCGAGGTGTCGCAATAGATGGTCAGGTTGTCGTGACCGGGAACGGAGATCTTTTTTAGCCGCAATGATGTTGATTTGTCATCTATCAAACGTTTCAACTCTTTATCAGATTCTTGAAATTTAGAAAGAAGACTATAATCGATGGTATCGTGAGATGTAATGCTTTCGATCCGTGAAAGGGTGTCGGCGACGACGTTTTTACTTCCTGGCAAGTAACGGATATCGGTTGTAAACTGGCTTATATATTCCAGGTATCTTTGTTGTCTCGGTGAAGCTTTTTCGGATTTCTGAACAAAAGCGTAGGTGAGCGGCTTGTGATCTGTAAAGATAACAAAATGGCGACCTTCAAGCATGTGTTGAAAATACTTTACCCCGGAGTAGGCACCAAAAAGTTCTCGATCGTAGGTGCTGAACCGACCTTGGGCTGGTGAAAGCTTTCTGGAAAAAAATCCGAGTGGGCGCCAAGACTTTCCTTCAAGTTGCTGGAGTGCAGCTCCAATAGCGATATCGGATGCATCAACCATCAATGAGAGTTCGGCCGATGCGTGAGGGTGACACAAAGTGGCTGCTGCAGATAACGACTGCTTACAAGTGTCAAACGCGGCGGAGATTTTATTGGTCCATTCGATGGGTGTTCTGTCGTTCTTTTTGTTGCCTTTTATCAATGCTTGAAGTACGGCTTGGGAACTAACAGCATCCGGTATGAAGCGACGATAAAAGTTGACCATGGCGAGGAATCGACGTAATTCGTTGACATACTTTGGAGGAGAAAAGTTTTTAATTGCGTTTACCTTGTTTAATAATGGTTTGATTCCCTCAGCGCTGACACTATAACCGAGAAAACTTACTTCGTGTTGTCCAAATTGGCACTTATCAACGTTGATTACTAGTCCATAATGTTGCAGGCGATCGAATACCATCCGAAGATGACCTCTGTGCTCCTCCATGTTACGCGATGCGATGAGTATATCGTCGATGTAAGCTCGTGCAAATGCGAAATCTCTAAGAATGTCGTCAACAAACCTTTGAAAAGATTGTCCCGCGTTGCGAAGCCCAAAAGGCATGCGTTGAAACTCGTATAGACCGAATGGTGTGATGATGGCTGTCTTTTCGATGTCGCACTCTTCCACTGGTATTTGGTTGTAAGCACGTTGCAAATCCAAGGTGGTAAAAATAGTTTGACCGTCTAAAAAGAATGTGAAGTCATGCACGTGGGGGACAGGGTATCTGTCTGGAATGGTTACGGCGTTCAGAGCACGATAGTCGCCACATGGCCGCCATTCCCCGTTGGATTTCTGCACCATGTGCAAGGGGCTCGCCCATGGGCTTTTAGATGGGCGACAAGTACCTTGCTCCATCATTTGCTTGAACTCTGTTTTCGCAATTTGTAACATTTTCGGACACAGTCGTCTGGCATTTGAGTGCGTTGGTGGTCCTTTGGTCAATATGTGATGAGTCACTTTCGATACAATGGAATTTGCAATTGGTATTGGTGGTGATCGTGTTATTTTCTTGAATTCTAGAAGAATAGAATAATAAGGATTATTACACGAAATATTTGTTATGTTGAGAGAGCTTTCTCTAGTTAATGTGCCACAAAATTTTAATAAGGTTTTTTTGTCGATCACACGTTTATTTTTTATGTCCACCAAAATGTCATAGAAATGGAGGAAATCCGCACCTATGATGGGACGACTTACATCAGCGATCACAAAAGTCCATTTAAAATTTCTTCGAAGACCTAGAGATAAATTTATTATTTTTTTTCCGTAGGTTTTAATGTTGGTGTTGTTAGCTGCGTACAGAAAATTAAGACAACTGTTTTGTCGTCTCTGTTGAATAGTTGGTGGGATAACGGATATGTCGGCTCCCGTATCAATGAGGTACTTTATGTGTGTGCTTGGATCTGTGATGAAAAGGCGGCAGTTAGACTGGCTGCTGTCACTTGCCGCATCGAGTGACAAGCCCGTTAGTTTTCCCGTTTTTTCAATGTTCTGTTGAAAGAACATGGAGAACGGCACTTTCTTGCTTTTACACCATGTCTGTTGTGAAACCAGCAATAGTCTTGATTATTATTGTTACTGGAACTATCACGATAAAATTTTGTTCGACGTCTTGATGATGAACGAGATGGTCGATCTTGATGACGAGTGACTGCGGATACACTACACTGCAGCTCTTCGATTTGTCTCGTTAGTTGCGCAATTTGAGCTTCAAGAGGGGAAATTGATTTTGTAGTACTTACTGCGGCTGTGTATGAATGTCCACTCACTTCGGCGATCTTGTCAGCGAGAACGGCTAGGTCTGTGAGATTTTCGTTGCTTACCATAATTATGCTTTGCATGTGTTGAGGAAGTCGCTGTAACCATAATGACTTGAGGAGTTCGTCATTGACGTTGTTACCAGCTACGTCCTTCAATTCTCTAAGTAGAGCAGATGGTTTTTTATCTCCAAGTTCGATTTCTTGGAGCAATTTGCGAAGACGAATTTGTTCCGAGTCGGCATATTGGGCGATCAATCTGTTCTTTAATGTCTCGTACAGGTTTTCCTTCGGTGGGCTTAGGATAATGTCGCTTACCTGTGCTAAAACATTACTCTCGATTGCCGCGACGATGGTGTGGTACTTTGTAATGTCGTTTTTAATACCTGACGTGTAAAATTGAGACTCGACTTGTTTAAACCAGAGATCTGGTCGTACCTTCCAAAATGCGGGAATTTTTGTTGAAATTTTTGATAATTCACAGGTGTTATTCCCTTCGTTCGTTTGGGGTGTTTTACCTCCGGTACTCTTATCTTGGGTATTTTTCGTAAGTTCGTCGTCATCTGTAGACATATTGCTATCGACAATTTTTTGCGTTCGTTTTTGGACGTCGGGGTCACCAATGTGGAAGTACCTAGTTGAAGTCTGTAAAGATGCAAACGCGAACCAATTCAAATTAAGACTAAAATGTTTTATTTCAATAGTCATCTTAAATAGTAGTTAACAATATAGGATAGTTGTACTTTAGAACTAATACAAATACATTTAATTAGTTAGGTATATAAAGAATTTAAATACATGAGTTTATGGTCGAATGTTTAATGACGTCACGCTGAAGATGTTAGCACAGGGTGCTCCATAAACCCTTGAATCTGGAGCAAGATTATAAGCTTGTACATTAGTTGATGTTCAAACACATAATTAAATGCCCAATGTTGATAAACAAAACAATTGGCTTCATATCGGAGAACATGAATTTGAATGAGAAATTGAAATTCCAGTAGGGTTATATGAAATTGTTGATATTAGCCGTTTTTTGTGGCAGCAAAGTAAAACATTTTCACGAAACACATTCCAACTTGATTTTATTTATTTTAATATGGAGGGCTTTTCACATCTGTGTTTTTTTTTCTGTCAAAAAGCATACAAAATACAAGGAGAAAAAATATACAGACATACAGTGCTCTTCACTTGATTAGACGCATACATTTTTTTTTTACATAAATTTCATTTTTTTGAAAGTGTGTGTAGCAATCATCAAGCAAATGCATTTATTAGAAAGGTTATTAAGTTCTCAAGAAAAAAACACAAAAAAGTGGTAGGTGAGTGGAAGTTAACGGTTGTTTTTTCTCTTTTCTTTCTATGCTGTAAGAAAAAGTGTAGTTTTTTTTTGTTCACATGATTAGACGCACCTGTAAAAAATTCGTAAAAATGAAACATAGACTTTTTAATAAATTTTTGTCTCTTTTATTTTTGTTTTTTTTTATATTTTCAGTACTTTGTACTGCCACCATGTTTTAAAATCACATCAAAAATTCTATTTTTAAGTGAAACATACAGTTTTTCTAAATAATTTAGAGGAATCGTCTTCCAGGCTTCTTTGATTGCGAAAATTAGCTCTTCACAGGTCTCATACTGTCTACCTCCTTCGTAAATTTTACGCGTGAGCCACCCCCAAACATTTTCATTTTCGATTATATTGAGGTCAGGTGAATAAGGTGGCCACGGCAGTAATTCCACATTTTCGTCGGCGAGAAAGCTTTTGACTACACGAGCGTTGTGGATTGGTGCATTGTCTTGTTGAAATATCCACTGTAGAGGTCCAAACAGTTCTTTCATAGCGGGGAAGGCTGATTGCAAAAGGGATTTGTAGGAAACTACCGTCATTTTATTGGAAACGAAAACCAAATCAAACGCCCCATAGTACGAAATGGCTCCCCAAACCATAACTCCTCCTTGCTTCAATGGTGACGTGTCAAAAACTTTTCCTGTTTTCTTATATCATGGAAGTAGTAGTTGTAGCCATCAGGGCCATCTAAATTAAATTTTTTTTCATCTGAAAAAACCACATTTCGCCAATTTAGCTCACTTCCAACGTGTTGGTATCCCACGGCATGTGAAGGCGTGCGAACTCCAACCGCTGTGCTTTTCTTACGACGTTTAGTGGGGGCTTTTTTTTAAGTTTTTTTAATTTTAAATGCTCTGCACTCAAAATAGCTCGCCGAACAGTTGATGTGCTGGCAGTTATCCCCGCTTTTTCCTTTATTTTACTGGTAGAGGCAGCTGAATTTGACGCGATTCTTATTATTTTTCTTTTATCCTGAGGTGTTAAAGCGGTTTTTGTCTTTCCCTTGTAATTTTTACCGTATGAAGCACTGTTTTTAAGATAATTTCTTACGACATGGTCACTTCGACCAATTTTTTTGGCAATATTTCCCATGGAAAACCCTTCGGAGTGCAACGCGTCAATTTTTCCTTTTTCTTCCGCGTTTAAAACTTTTTTTTTCCCCATTTTGGATTTAAGTGACTAGCGAATACTCCTTACGGCTTAAACTAACTCGGAAGCTAACTCAAATTTACGTAACACATCGCGACCAACTAACTAATTTAACGAGTGCGTCTAATCATGTGAACAAAAAAAAACTGCACTTTTTCTTAACTTCCACTCACCTGCCATTTTTTTGTGTTTTTTTTTTTGTTGTTGAGATATTAACCTTTCTAATAAATGCATTTGTTTCATGATTGCTACACACACTTACAAAAATATTAGATTTATGTAAACGAAAATGTGTGCGTCTAATCAAGTGAAGAGCTGTACGAGTACATTATTAAAAAAAATCACTTCAATGCCCTCTATGATTGAATAGACTTACTAATAATCGGAACTCAATTATACTTCAGATGAAAAGGAAAAGTAATTTTTTATTTTAAGTAAAATTTTAACTTTGCTGTACTTGGTAGTCACGAGAACACGGCTATTACATTATACTATATTGCTAAGGAATTATTAATGCGCAATTTTACCATATCTCTAAGAATGGAAGCCAATAATAATGCAATGGAGATTGAAATTTAAATCAGAGAGAAAATATATTTCGATAGGAATCGTACGATTGAAACATTGTTTGGTTTCAGTAAACGCATTCTTAAAGCTGGTGGCATAAACTTATCTGATTTACCTGTTGATATAAACAAATTTAATGCAATTCTAATTGAATGCAATATTACAACTATTTATGTAGTTCTTATTGAAGTGTCTGCCTTTTTTATGTTAACTACTTAAATGAATGCAAATTTGCTACACAAGAAGCCTTAGGCCTATTTTTGCCAGTCATCGTTCATAAGTCAGTTTGGCCGAGCGGTCTTAGGCGGTAGATTTAAGCTCTGGTTCCCGACAGGGAGCGTTGGTTCGAATCACACATTTGAAAATATATGTACATACTCGTATATATACATATATATTTTTTTTTGAAGTGTTAACTTCTTATGGGCGTTTAAACCGCTTCGTTACGAAAAGAAAAGAATTTTATTTTTTTAAGGAGTGGACCTAAAAAGATGAAATTTTCAGGAATGACACAGTATATTGACTTGAATGTTTGGTAAGCATGTTGGATGTAAGAAAACTGTAATATTAAGAAGATTACTCATATCAGTCAGTCATTTACATTTGACTAATTCCATAATTGTATTTAGTTTTTCTTTTATTAATAAGGAGACGATAACAATATGACGATTATTTTCATCTTTCATGTATCAAATCATTACTCTATGAGCTATACAAGCTTTGCAATCTTTATTTCAAATCAAAAGAAAAATATTCAAAATTTCCTGCCAACTCCTATCATATATGTTCAGTGTAGAAGAACAGTTATGTTTGAAAATTAATGAAAAAGAAAAGATATGGCTTATATAGTTTGTTCTAAAAGTTAAATCCTTAAGGTTAAGGTCTTAAATTGAGGTAAAACTTGAGGCTGTATGCCCGTATGAAATTAATAAGAATGTGTATTGTTTTAGGTATAGCTTAATTGGATTTCTTTACATTCTAAGGCCGTTTGCTGATACGCACCTTAAGCATTTAAGTTCTATTTAAGCACTTATGTGACAGTTTACGAAGCGGAAAAATTTGCCCATAAGCGTTTTAAGGTGATCATAAATATTTATGATTTGTATCAGCAAACCGCCCCAAATGCAAAAGTTGATGAAAATTTTCAATATTCCACAAAGTGTTTGCCCCAGCCAGCTAGCATAAGTATATCGATAAACAGTCGTATACGTAAAACGCTACGCCGCCGCCGCCAGTCTGTCTGGCTTCCCTTTCTCTCACGCATACGGAGATCTTTTGAAATTAATGGAATAAACGAATAACTTTTAAAGCTTTTTTAAGTTAAACAATTTCAATATTAAATAGTTCAACTTAGATTAGTTTAGGTTATCACTTCTGACAGGCGTCCCGAGACGCACATGTTTTTCTTTTAAATATGCCACTTAGAAATGAAAAGAGCCAAGAACTGCACCGAAGACAAATACGAAGCCATTTTAGTTTTGCATAACAAAAGTGGATCCATGAGAGAGATCGCAACAGTCATTGGCCGCTCTGCACGGATGGTGTGGAATGCTATATAAACTTCAAAAAATTTGAAGAAACCAGAGGGTTTCCGTCTAAAATGACTGTAAGCGACAAAGCTACATTGGTGGATACTGGCCTTCACGCACGATCTCAAGTTGCCCTTTTAATAAAAAAAATACCAGCCCTGTTTTGCCAAAATGCACCACATGATAGACGACCCACTTCAGGTCAAGAAGCAGTGGAGGAATGTGCTTTAGAGCGACAATACGAAAATAAGTTTATTCGGAAAGGATGGGAAACAGTTTGTTCCTCGTCTAAGGTCCGAAGCCTATAATCCGTGGTACACAAAACCAACTGTGACGCATTGAGGTGACATCATTATGTTATGGGGTTGTTTTTCTTGGTAGGGTTTTGGTCCAATATTCGTTATAGACGGCATAATGACAAAGGAGTCGTATGTGGGCATACTGGAAAATGTTATGATTTCGTGGGCTGAGGAAAATATGCCACATAAATGGCTTTTTCAGCAAGACAACGACAATAAGCCTACGACAAAGTCAACAAATCTCTGGTTTTAGCGAAACAAATTGGAAGTTATGGAGTGGCCTTTGCAATCACCGGAACTTAGTACTGTATTGAGAACCTCTGGAATGAGTTGAAGATTGAGGTTAGTAAGCATAAACCTTCCAACAAGACGAATCTCTGGAGAATTGTTCAAGAAATGTGGTATTCGCTTCCACAAGAAATGTGCCAGAAGTTGGTAGACTTTATGCCAAAACGAATGAATGCAGTGTTGAAAAATAAAGATTTTCAACTAAATATTAAATCGCAGCCAAAGATGCGATTAAATACCCACTAATCATTGAATACCCAAACATATACCAACTGACTCGCAAGATATTTTTCCAGCAGGAGAAGAGTGAGCTTCAAAACAATTGGGATAATTGTCACACATTCCTTCGCACTCACAATCGTCATCATATTCGTATTACGTACAATAGACAGTTTACAAGAGAAGAGTGTATAAGAATACTCCGAGTCAGAGTCGGAAAAACAATTTTTACCACCAAACACCTGTATAATAATGAACTCCCCGAAGAATGTGAATCTTGTCAAGAAACTCTTTCAATTCATCACATATTTGTAGATTGTCCACTATCTCGCCAGATCGATCGGTCACTTCAAATAATAAGAATTGCTTTAGATGCCCACAAAAGTTTAATGAAAATTAATTTTTTAATAATATGTAAAACTTATATATTTATTAATTTTTACGTATTATATTGAATAATCATTGACCAAATTGTTCCAAAATAAACGCCATTTATTCAAAAGACGGCATCGCGTATGGATTCGTTTCCCTGATGCCTTACTAAAATAATTTGTAAGTTTATTTGTAAGTTATTTGAAAATAAATAAATAAATATTCTTTGCTGATAAATAAAAAGAAATGCATTGGTTTTTCTTGTTTTTTTTTAAATTTCAATCAAATAGTCTGTCAGTCTGTCAGTCTATCAGTCTGTCAGTCTGTCAGTCTGTCAGTCTGTCAGTCTGTCAGTCTGTCTACAGTAACTATTCCTTTCATCATTTTCGACAATTCATTATACTCAGAATCAGGGTAATCTCACCTACATACATAGGCCTTACACCTGCATAGGATAACTACACCTAACTAATTAAACCTCAATGGTAACATAGCTACATAAATGTTGTTAGCTACATGAGCAAGTTTGACGATCCAGTCGTGCATTTTATTTAATATTTGCATAGTATAAGTACTATAATGTGACGGATATTCGGTAGGTATTCGGTATCCGGCCTATCCGGCTCCTTTTATAATATTCGGCCGGAGCCGAATAATCTTTCTTTATCCGGCCGAATACCGGATAGTCGTTTTTTTTTTCGTTAAAAAAAAAATAACAAAATATTAAGTTTTGTGATCTGATTGATTTTATTTCATATAATAAAGATGGTCTATCGGCAGTTTAAAATTGTACGTTTACTAAAGCCGAATTATGGTGAATGAAAATTCAATGCTCGATACCATTATTATAGTATAGAATATTGAAATATGAATTCCACACTACGCAACGTAATTGGACTTTAATGTATAAAATAACTTCAAAATCTTGTAAAATAAATAATAAACGATTACGTTTGTTTTCGTATACCATGTGAACAACACTTCTGCCAACAATAAAAACAAACAATTATTTGTGATCAAAACTAGTACTTATTAGCAATATTTGTTAAATATCCAGAAAGTAATAAGCTTTTCTTCTCAATAATAATAAATCTTCATCCAGTATATGAAATTACAGAATATTGAGGACAACAAATACGCTATATATTTGCAATGTAAAAAATAAGAATATCTTGGAGAAGTAAAATGGAGGAGAAGAAAAAAAGCATGTTTAAGTTGGTTTTATTTGTACCGGTTTGATTTGAGTACCAGACCACCAAACTATTAAACTTTTCATTTGGGCAGATATCCGGGCGCCGAATATTCGGCTATCCGGCCTAGATGTTGACCGAATATACGGTAAAAAATCACTATTCGGCACAACTCTAATAAGTACTACTTACCAAAAATTAGGAACTTTCCTACTATTTTACCAATATCTGTATATACGAGTATATAACTGATTTTTTTGCTACTTGGTTTTTGACGTTTATATTTTTGACAGATCACACATGACAAATTCCATGAGCATTTGACATTTCGATTCAGTATTGTTTGCCATTTCATCATGAATAGACTTACGCCTGAACAACGTTTGCATATTATTGAAATTTATTATCAAAATTCGTACTCTGTGAAAAATGTGTTTCGCAAGCTACGTCCAAACCATGCATCAATTGAGAGGCGAATTTGGTGAGCAGTTGATCTCACGTTTTGGCGCAGTCAATTGGCCACAAAGATCATGTGATTTGACCCCGTTAGACTATTTTTTGTGGGGCTATGTTAAGTCTATTGTCTATGGGGACAAGCCAAACACGATTGCTGCCTTGGAAGCCAACATTGAACGCGTCATTGGTGAGATTCCGGCCGAAATGTGTGAAAAAGTTTGCCAAAATTGGACCTTCAGAATGGACCACCTGAAGCGTAGCCGCGGGCAACATTTAAGTGAAATTATTTTTAAAAAGTAAATGGCAGCAATTGATTTATCGATCCAAATAAAAATTTCATTCACTTTTTACAAGTTTCTGTGTTTTTTTGAATTTTCAAAAACCAAGCTCTTAAAAAATCACCGTTTAGAAGAAAATGCCTGTATAAATGAAACATTTATTTCCCACGAAAAAGCGAAAAGAATTTGAGATCGCCTTGAATATACTATGCTTCAGTAGCCACGCATTCGAAAGTGGCCATATAATAGTTACAACCGCTCATGTAAACCCTGTGAGGCACGTTCAACAATAAATTTACTCACAATTTCACTCCCAAATTGGTATTAAAATATTTAATTTTTATTTATTTTTTTTTTGTTCGTTGCATCAAAATTGTATAAACCACTAACATAAACCATTCAAACTTCTTTTTTCTGCCGGAAAGGGATTATTCTTTTTTAAATCCCATCACACGTCACGAAATGCAAAATAAATAAATATTTTTGAATACCTCACTTGGCATTTTGGGAATAAATCAATTTCCATGATAAAAGAATGAATTTTTTGCGCAAGGATATTTGCCATTGCCAATACAACAGCACTGTGTTTATATTATACAAATATAGGTTTGGCGCTAGTGGGAAATGGAGGTGCTGGCACTGCCATCAAAGTTGATGGGAAATTGAGCGAATTTACGCAAAAATAAATAATGCACCGACACAAAAATGTCATATACTACGTTTTGTTTTGTATGTCAAATGTTATAAATGCGGAGCTGGGAAAACGACTTAAGTATGGAAAATGCTCTGATGTAGAACTCCACAAATGGAATGAGTTAAAAGCACAATGCTAAAATCCAGTGTTTTATTTAATATTCTCCATGTGACATGGTTATGCATAAACCAAATAAATATTAAATTGGTAAATTGCAAATATGTAAATATCCGTTTGTTAACACAACCAAAAACATAACTGTTGTTGTAGAATTGAAGCTTATTTTTTAATGCTTTCGATGAGTCACTGTATTTATGAGTATTTGATGTGCATGTAACATTTTTTTGGAAATAAGATTTCAATTATTTAGCCAAGCTTATACCTGCCATAAAATATTTGCGAAAATAGGACTTACATTTTCGCCAGAAGTAAATAAAGGATAATACCCACCTATATGTATATTCGGATTGTAGGGACGTCACAAGTCAATATTTTTTTGTTTGGTTTATTTATTTTAGTTTTTTATGGCTTTGGTTAACTGCTTAATTAATCACTGGAAAAATATTTCAATCGTTTTTTATTACAGTCAAAACCTATTATCTGACACCCGGTGTGTGTTTTTTTTTTTTCTAAAATGTTATACAGTCAAAATCGGTTATAACGAAATATCGGTTATTGCGAACTAATCCCTAAGTCCCGCCGAAGATTCATGCTAATTGTACTAACCAAATATCGGTTTAACGATATCCCCTATAACGAATTATCCCTTATAACGAACAGTTTTAAAATGAAAATTAAAAAATATGTCGATTATAACGAATTTTTAAAAAAATAGGTATAGGAATTGGAAATTTCGAATAATAAATTATGGGGATTTCCCATTTTCTACTTTTTTTTTATACCTGAATT
The DNA here is from genome assembly GCA_910595825.1 of Philhelius pedissequus. Classification (NCBI taxonomy): domain Eukaryota; kingdom Metazoa; phylum Arthropoda; class Insecta; order Diptera; family Syrphidae; genus Philhelius; species Philhelius pedissequus. The sequence continues at coordinate 47,661,596 of OU343162.1, forward strand.
TCGTATTCTGTTTCTGAGAGGAACTTTTATAGTCCTATTTTATTTAAAGAAAGGTTAAGTGTGTCAGTTTTATTTTTTCAGAATGAGTTCAAAACGTAGAGTTTTTTTAGGATCTGCAGTAATTTTAAGGCTCGAAGCTGGTTGTTCCAATAAAAGTTTGGCAGCAGAGTTTTCTGTATGGACTTCAACAATCTCCACCATTTTCAAAAGACCGAGATAATACTATTAAGAAGAATTTCGAAGAATCCAACTTAAAAATAAAAAAAATCTACACCGTGATCATCCCGACTCACATATATGTAATAGAATAAGAGTTCATAAAACAAAAATTCGACAGCAAAATCACAGAATACTTTGTAAATAAATAAAAGGGTTGGGTTCAAAATTCTGCCGAGGTCAAAATTCTTTTAAAAAAAACTCTGCTTTTAAAATTCTACTTTCAAAATTCTGCTTTTTAAAATCCTGCAAATAATAAAGAAAACAAAAAACATTTTCCAAACCTTTGTTTTCTTTATTATTTGCAGAGTTTTCATAAATAGAGCATACTCTTACTTTCTTAAGAGTTTAATAAAATAAATATGTTTTTTTGTCGGTCAACTTCTTAAGGCAATTATTCAGTTACTATCTATTAAAGAATAAAAGAAAAATTGTTTTGAAAAACAAACAAAAATATTTATAAAAAAGAGAACCGATCTAAGTCACATTTCTCCTTTGATTCCCCTTCCGAGGCGCTTCTTTTTTCATTCAGAGTTTCCTTCTTGACACGCACATGACATTTCTTGTGCTCAGCAATTTACTCAGAATGCTGAGACGGTTATGTTCGAGCACTTCAAAAGTGACCAAAGCATGTTCAGAACAATAAAGATAAGCACATATTCATAGCTCTGAACGGTGTGAGTGAACAAGAAACACTAGCAATTTTTTTAACAATTCACACTCTACTCTAATTTAAAAAAGAAAACTCAGACTCTGCTCTGAACTGAAAATAGAAAAAGCTGAAATGTTATTGTTCATTACTCGTACTTATATCCATTTTTTTTTTGAGTCGCACACAATCCCAAAACCCTGGTAACCCACAATCCCGAAAATGCAAAATCCAAACACCCGAATTGGCAAAAAAACCTGTAAGCGGAATTACATGAGCGACTTACAGAGAACCCCTAAAACGGAAAATCCTTGGAATCCGTGAAGAGGGCGAAATAAATTACTCTAACCAGAACGCTTATTTTTCGCTCATACAATTTTTCGGAATTTCAATATCTGGAGAGGATCCCAGAAATTACGCCAGAAGAAATTTCTGTTTGGAAAAAACCCCAGAATTATTTCCTGGCTCAAAATCAGAAAAAAGAGCAGAATTTTATTTGGAAAATAAGGTATTTTCGAACAAGGCGAAAGCGGTTGGTTCCTGATCCGGTTGCGGCGGGGTCAAATGACTCACTGTGAGATCAAACATACTTACTTTACGCGCCGAGCTTTTTGTACGCCTTGAACCTAATTACAAGGAGCACTACACACACAACAAAAAACAAAAAGTGGAACTAGGGTCCCACATATTAATTGTGGAACTTATGTCCCCCAGAGGAAGGAAAAGGCGCTCGAGTTTTGTTTCGGAATTTTTTTTCGTCGCAATAGAAAAAACGCCAGAATGTTTTGTTTGGAAAAAAGGGTAGAAATTTGTGAACTTTGGCTTTTTTTCCTACTAAAAACATTTATATGAAGAATTTTTTATCGAAAAAAAATTCTGGAGTAATTTCTGGGAGCCTTCTGGAGATATTGGGTTTCCGGGAGAAAAGGATTATGACCAATTCGGTATTAATGTAAATTTTTGTCAAAATTTTACTTGTTTGTTTTTTCGGTTTTTGCAATTCATTAATGAAGAAAATTTTTGGCTAAAGAAATTCTGACCTCAACTTTAATAGTAACTGAAATAATCGCCTCTCTCGAATTTGTTATTGTAAAAAGCACCTTCACGAAGCTTATGATTAGAGAGAGAGAGGGGGAGAGAGGGGGGGAGAGTGAGCGAGAGAGAGAGAGAAGATCGAGAGATAGATTAATAGCTCTGGGAGTGCCACTATTTAAGTGAAAGTAATTCCTCTGCTCAAATAAGCAGTAAATCGGAATCATCAAGCCGTGGGAAAAATTCCTTTAAAATTAAAAATAAGAGCAACATTGGGTACATCAAGAATGCTTCATCGTAATGCCTTTCCCCGAGAATTGAATGCTTGATACCACAGAACATCTGTTCTAGAAATAGGCATTGACAGTAAACTGCAGATAATCACTGCTCTATCGCATGATAGCCAATAGCAACAGGCGTGAAAATCCTTACAGCCTGAATGGAGCTCATATAAAATAAAAAATAAAAAAAATTTGCTACACCCTGTATAAATAGTAAAGATTTGAACCTCATTTACATTGAGGCGGAGCAGATTTCGGGTCTTCGATGAGACGATGCCTATTTTGTAACCGGCTATAATTGAGAAGCTTGATTTATTTTGACTCCAAGTTTACTTAAGTTAGTTTCAATAAGAATAAACTTTTGAACAAATAAGGCTTAGTTCTTGGTTCTTGTGTTTTGCCATACATTATTAATGATGATATTGTTTCACCTTTTTACTTTTGGAGTATTTACCTGTCAAAATCGGTTTACCTACAGTTTAAAATATCATCAATGTATGAATGATAAATTCATGTACATTTATGACGACATTGAAATAAAATCAATCCTCTATCTATCCCATGGCAATAGATAGAAGAATTCAGGGAGAACCATAATTCTGTTCCAATATTCAAATTAATGGAGGTAAGTAAACGCTTCATAGGCAGCTCATTTTAATTGCCTGTGGGGTATATACTTTGATGTTAATAAGGGCAAAGTTTAACTCCAGGTTAAAAATAAACATCCCAGCTTATTGGAGAATTTAACACTCAATTAGTTACGTGTGAAAAGCGATTTATTTCACATAAAGGTATCTATACTCAAAAGTGATATTAATTAAAAATCGATTAAATAGAATTTCATATGAAAGTGATTATATTTCGATTGCATTCAAATGCTTGCGAAAGCTCATACCATATGCCTAATTTTCGACGTTTTTATGTATTGCATGCAGGATTCAATTAAATCCTACAAAAGCGTGTATTCAATAAATAGTTTGCAGCATATGATTGTGTAGAGTATTATTGTAATAATAAATGCCTCCGCATCAGAACGATTTTAATCGCGATTTAAATGAACTAACCTAGTATTAACTGAGAGTAATACAAAGGAAGCTCGGGTAAATACATTTTAATGATAATAATAAATTTTCAACAGCATTATCTAGCGCACAAAGTATTCTAAAAATAAAAATCAACCAATTACAACATTTCCCACTAAATTGTAGGTACTGACTATTTTGATGTCAAAATTTTCGGTCAAACCTTCGGATTAATAAAAAAAACATACACTCCATAATGTATGAATCAGCTTTGTTTCAAGTTTGTTTATGCATTACACTCAGAAAAAAAAATCAAGAATCTTATACTTTGGCCCAATAATTTCCGTATAATAAAATGGACCCGAGTATTTACAATTGTTAACATGACAATGCAATTGATAGCCATGAAGCAAGAACTTTTATTCTTGAATCTAAGATTAAGAATTTCAAAACTTCAAGAATTTTAATTCTTGTTTCAAGAACGAGTTGTTAAAATACAAAATTAAAATCGTATCGCCAAGTACGCAAATAGTAAACATTTCAAGAGCAAAAATTGTTGCCACAACAATCGGTTGTTAATAAAAATTCAACACTAAATTGTTGCCATAAGAATAAAATAATATCAAACGAGAATCATTCTAGAAACAATTTAACTTACCTTAAAAAAATTTCCTCAGAAGAAAATTGCACCAATTTGCAAAGAAAAAAACACTGACAAATTTGTATATTATGTACACATTTTATTTTTAAATATTTTAGTATTTCTCAATAAGGGCTTACATAAATATTATACAAAAAAAAATAAAATCAAACAGTTTCTTCAAAGTTCTTGGAAAAATAAATAATAGATGCTTGGAACAATTCGCGTGGTGGTCATTTAAATGATGTTGTGTTTCATACATAATACCAACGTTCAAGCTTTAAAATAGAAAAGAAATATCATGAAAAAAAGTATTTTATATGTATTTTATTTTCGTTGACTTTTGAAACCGCAAAATGTACAACCCATTATTATTAAATGCTAAAATTGCAATACCTACGTAATTTTTTTTTTAATTTAAAAGAAATTTTGTATATAAGAAATAAGACAAAAATGCGTAAAACTGAAACATAATTATTCGGAAATAAATTGATGATACACATAATAAAATTACTGAGATCGCTTAGGTGTTATAGTTTGAGGAAGAAGGAAAGACGCCTTTTGAATTCTTGGTCAAAAATATAAACATAATACAAAAAATTCATAAGTCGTTGCAACGGTTTTAAAAAAATTAACTTAACTAATTTTGTGGGCAAAAAATCTAGAAAACATTTTAAGAAAAAAAAATTGAAACGCAAGCTAAAAGTAATTTAAATTTTAATTTAAAAAAATCCAGCGACTCGCTTTTTAAAATCGATTTTTCAAAAAGAAAAATATTTTTTTTTTAATTTATACTATTTTTTATTTTATTTATACTTTGGATGCATTTGTATAAAAAAAGTAGTTTTAATAGGTTCATCCAATAGTGAGAATATGAAAGGGATTCTATGGGAAGTAATGTTAATAATTACGACAAATAAAATATTTTTTTAAACTTAAAAATGGACAGTACCAATTTAGGAATACACACATTTCTTACCAAAATTCTTGGAGTCGTTTTTAAGAAAAAAAAATTTTTTTCCTAGACAACGGTTTCTTAACATTGTTTCTTTTTTCAAGTATTAAAAATTATGTGAATAAACTATTAAATACAAAGCTTGGAAGTAATCGTTTAAGTCGTTTTTGAAATATTGAGTCTTCAAAAAATAGTCTTTTTTTTTTTAATTAAAACAAAAATGGAAAAAAACGTGTTTTACAATACTGTTAAAACTTTTTGTTAGCTTCTCCATAAAAACTGTCAATAAAATCATTGAAACGTTTTCCGGAAAATCAAAAAAAAAGAAAACTAGATTTACTTAACGTAGTTTACCTAACCAAAATATCCATGTTTTTTTTTTCAAAAAACCTTTTACCTTCTGGTGTTTGATATTTTTCATATAAAAATTGTTGGATCCGTTTTTGAGAAAAATATGATTTATATTTTTGGCTTTAAAAAATGTATGGAAAGTATCGTTATTTTTGGTCTTAAACAATTAAAAAAGGCATATTCCCTGAAAAACATTACGTACCAAGTTTGAAGGAAACCCATCCAACAGATTAGGCCGTAGACTAGCGGACAGACAGACAGAATTGTTCGACCCAGTTTTTTCGTCTTTGCTTTCATCGTAATGTCAAGTTTGATCAAAATAACAAGTTCGATTTTTTTTACGAACATTATATCGCAAGTAAAAAAAAACTGGTTACATAGACGTCAACCTGCTCCTATGCGTAGGGAGCCAAGGTCACTCCTATTCAAGAAAATTGCTGATATAAAATTACTAACGTAAGACAGACCACAAATTTTCCATTATATATATTTTTTCAGGATTTCGGTTTTCGGTATAACGGGAATAAGGCAGGTATTGGTGTATTCTTTCCACCAGTCTTCTTGAAGCAATATATCCACTGCGTCAATACCATCCTGGTTAGTCCCTATTGCCATTCAGTCCGTATTGTATAAAGGACTTCTTGGCATCAGCTATTGCCATACTGGATTTGGCTTCGATAGATTTCTGATCAAAATTTAGCTTACCAATTACAGTACGATATTCTTAAGAACAGTTCTAGGACATATTAGCCACGTATATCATCATGATTGGATCTCATGAAGGTTTTTGTGGATCGTCATGGGGGAGTTATTGTGACAGGAGGTAAGTAAAAAAGAAAGAGTTAAATTGCGATTACATCAACATTTTAGGTCTAACCTAATAAACCACGCAACCCCACCCATTATCATTTGCAACCACCTCCCTTTAATCAAGTCTTGAGTAACAAGTTCCAAGACTGCCATTGCTCAATGCACAGCTCAATTTCCGTTTTCCGCTTGTTGAGTTGAGACTACGTTCATTCAACAAGAGGAAAAGCAATAAACTTCATGATTAATCATGTTTTTCTTGTACGTTTTCAGAACGGCTAGATGGCACCGACGACATGGCATAGTGTTGGCATACATCTACACCATCTACACAAAAGGATTCCCATCCCAACAGCCAACACCAAGGAACACAGAAGTGCGAATTTTCAACAAAATACAAAAAAAAGCATAAAAAATGAACTCAACTCTTCCTGTGCAGTGATGCAAGTGCATGTGCAACCCCAAGTTTTCACCCTGAAACTTCATAACCGTTAGTAGCTTATTGTCTTTGACGGTGCTGTAGAGTGTAGTTCCTAAATAGCGTAGCATTGTTGATTTCAGTAGCTAGGTTTTGTGGTGTATAGAAGCGGTAGTTTTTTTTACTCCGTTTTTCCAACCCAACCTTATCAAGTCTCTCTACTGTTATTCAGTAAGGGTGAATACCAAGCATTAAGCTGCATTAAGACTCTGCCAACAAAGATATAATATAATGCACGCTAAGCGCTCATAAAGACCAAACTCTGTGGTGTCAATGATATAGAGTTTTCGTCGTACCTAGGAGTTGTACATCGCGTCGTCATCGTCTCGGTCGCTCGTTGTCGTTCTGCCAGCTTTATTTCGTTGACGAGCAAAATTGCTGTGAGAAAGGCAGCCGCGTGCGTGGTAATTTAAGGGACACAAGAAAAGTTCCTTAGTGTTTGTCTTGGAAAGCTTAGGTTTTTTTGCTTGCAAGATAAACGGCAAAATTTTCGCAGCGTCGATGGCGACGGAAACAAAAACTTTCAAACTTTATGACAAATAATGATGATACTTTTGAGTTTATTTTTCATCTTCTTTTTTACTTTGTAAATAACAGTTTTTACACTACCGCTCACAGGAATCGCTAAGCGCTTAAGGTTTTTTTAACGGATTTTATTTGCCTTTTTATAAATGCAGTATGGAGATTTAGGGTGAGTCAAATCGAAAATCGGTTGTCCATATTTTTAGAAAAGGCTTCGAAGGGGACGCCCGTTGGCCAGTAAATGATTTCTATATAATTAAAAATTGTAGGGGATAAAACAAAATGATGATAGAGGACTGCTGTTTATGGCAAATGTGAAATCCCGATGAAAATAGATGCCTAAGCCTCGAATGTATAAATTCTTAAAGTTTCCCATTCCGCAGAAGCCATAAAAACTTTAATCAATGTCAGTTTTTCGATGGAAAATGTATGACTTACCTATTTGTACCAGTTGTTCGTAAAAAGTGATTGGATCTTAATTTTTGACTACGTCGGCAGACGAATAGCACGAAATACACTGTCCCCGTAATAGTCCAGGAAAATAAGATATTCACTTCGAAAAAATTCCGACAAAGCCGAATTTTGGTTGGAGAGCTTCATTTTTACGCGATAAGCATTTCCAAAGTTTAATTGTTCGTCAAAATTGATATATAGACTAAATTCATTTGTTAAAGCAACCCAGACTTAATATAGATATCATTATGACGAACAATTAAACTTTGGTATGCTATAACTTAAGGACGAATTGACATACAGAAGCCGTTAATATGTCATTTTGTAGATAATATAGCACTGTCTTCAAGTGGTTCTTAGAAAATTTTGAGAAAAATAAAGATTTTGGGAGTTATTAAGCAACACAATATAAATTATTATTTTTAAGATGTCAGCATTTCCCTTCCGGTTCCACACTTAAAACTTACTGTTTTTATAAGATTACTATTAACTAAAAATAAAAAATTTCGCCATTGAAAAACAAAAAATTATTACATTTAAAAAAAATGGACTACACCCCAATGTTTTCGACCATCTTTTCCAAATCTAACAATTGTTCGATAAAAAGTTTCATAATCTTTTTTGTGTAGAATGACAGGATCTGCAATATGTATCAAAAACTTTTGTCAAAAAAATATGGCTTTCGAAAAATTTGGAAAAAAAACAAACAGAATTTTCCCCCTCTAAAATTTTTTTGCTCCGCTCCTAATTGAGGGTACTTTTTAAAAAACGTTTACGGCATAAAAATGAAGCTCTCCACCAAAATTCAGTTTTGTCAGAATTTTTTCGGAGATTCATCATTTGTTTATCTAAATTTCCTAGAACCTAGACTAAACAACATAGCGGCATTATTCTATTTTTACAGGATAGGCAAAAATCCTTTTATTTTTGACGACGCGGTCGCATTGACAATTTTAAGTTTAAAATTTGATTAGGGCTACTTCTGTGAGTTGTTAATAGTTAAAAGTTTCAAAAAATATTTTTTTACCGATGGAGATTTTTAGGAAACTTACTAATTTTTTGTATGTTGTTTTAACACCAATCGTTTTGTTAAGAGCCAAAAGAACTTACTTTAAATTATGTTGTTTTAGCACTCAGTTTGCCTCTTAAGTCTTAGCTAAAAACTGAAAATGAATGAAATAACACATTGTTAAGATCTAAGCACTTTATTTTTTGATGCAAGAAGTATCTACAGTAAAACCCGTATAAGTGCCTCATGTTAAATGCCAAACTTTAATATGTATTTATGCGGACTAGACCGTTATAAAAAACTGCTTAAGTGCACATAGTTACTTATCCCTATATTTACAATATACAACAATTAAAACAAACATTTTTGATAAAAAAAAACTTTTAATTTAAAATAGCTTTTAACCCTTCACTCCATAGTTGGCTAATGAGGGCCATACCAATTGATTTTGACAAGAAACCAATGTGAACTATATCCACCAAGATTAAATTTTTAATCATTAAAATTGTAAGATTTTTCCCTGGTTCAGACAGTTAACTAGGAAGGTGTTTTTATTATATTTAATCAGAAATGTTGCATTATTGATTCAAAATAGATTTTAACGGACTTTGGTCCACGAATCATTATAATAGATTAATATTATTACGTTTTTATTTATGAATTTTGAAGCATAAAGCAAATGGAAGCGCTAAAGCTAAACAAACTGTTGTATTTTATCAGCTGATTTCAAATGTGTATTTAAAAGAATTTTTGTCAGGTAAATTTCAACAGAAGTATACAAAATAAAATGCAAGCGGGAAAGGTAGTTACGCGGAATGCGCTTAACCGGGTATTACTGTACACTAGATTAGGTATATTCTACATTTTGGGCCAAGCGATACTACCATTTTTTTTTATTTCGACTTTCTCATAAACGACTTCACGGATGTCGATAAAAAATTTTATGTTGGAGTTCCTTTGAATTTTTAATAATACTGCATAATAAAATTTTCGAAATAGTAATTATTGGATTTTTGAAAAACGAAATTTTACGAAATATTTTTTTTTTGAAAATTCAGTGTCTATTTCGAAAACCGAATTTTTTTAAATTCAGTTCTTAAATTTATATTGTTAAATAATTAAAATCCTCACAGCAACATTTTTTTAGAAAAAAAATTCCAACATTTTGTATACGAAAAACTATATTAAGATCGACCTTAAAATAAAATTTCTACTAAAAATCTTATGGTTTCGATGAGATAGAACATTAAGCCCCGTTGGCTAAAACTAATCATAAATATTTATGTTTAACTTAAAACGCTTATGGGCTACTATTTCCTTTGCGTAAACTGTCACATAAGCGCTTAAGTAGAACATAAATGCTTAAGTAGAACTTAAATGCTTAAGTAGAACTTAAATGCTTAAGTTGTGTATCAGCAAGCGGGCCTAAGAGCAAGTACGTGCGATCCAGTGGTGCATTTTATTTTAAATTTCTTTTGATCCACCCAAATACTCGGTCAGATTGCAGAAACGAATGTCCTTTTATTGGCATATCTGCTCAAAGTTTAAAAATTTCCCAGTCTCTACAAGCATTGCTTGCATTGAATTGTTTGATCTTTTACGTGGCCTTATCTGTAAACAAGAATTTTCACTATTGTTATTCATATTTTAATAATTTTTAGTTTTTTTTTAAAGACACAGCCCGAAAGACCACGAGCAACTGACTGGCTATAATTTTCAAACTTAAAAAACCAACATTTGTCCAACTACGTTTTGCCAGCGTTGGGTGTAAAAAGAACCTATCCACTCATTTGTAAAAATGGTAGAACAGATATGTTTTTTTAACACTAAATGCCGATTTCGCGCAAGAATTTCTATGTGTTTCAGGTATAAATTCACCTCTACCCCTAAGCAGTGCAAGACCATAATATATGTGATTTCGAAAAATATGCTACTTATGTTGTTTTATAGGTGTTTGTGGATATTGGTTTGGAGCAAGCTGCTGAATTCAGATTTGTTTGCAAGGGGTATTATTACAATTCCAGCGGGACGAAGAAACGATACGGTGATCTGGAAAACCGATATTTCTGCACTTTGTCATTTTAACTGGCCAGCTTGATTGCCAACTCGATTTTGAAATCTCAGGTTTATCACAAAAAAAAAAACCAAACAAACTTTGAAAGAAATATACATACCATATACATTCACTGATAAATTTTCAAAAAAGACATTTTCTTGTAAGTTAGGTAATTTTATTTTCAAAAAAGTAAATACAAAAAGTAAAACATTGTAACTGACAATGCAATAATTAAATGAACATCAATCCAAAACAAAATTGGAATATCTAAATCTTTCGACTGCAACACTGATTCCGAGGTTTTATTCAGACTTGTCGAATTTATAGTTTCATCTGCCGAAAGTAGTATTTTTGTAGTAACTGCAATACAAATTATCAAGAAAACTCCATAGACTGCTATATAAGGACAAAAGTCAGTATCTGGGGTGTTGTCTTCTATATCTAGTTTCATCTTATGGAAGTGCGTAATCCTTTAAGCTTTAGGAAATTAAAAAAAAAAACAGATATTTGAGCTAAGACAAATAATATTTAATGTGTAGCTGACACAATAATTTGACTTGTCTACTTAGTTTTTTTATTTTGGAGTTCTAAAAAACATCATTTATTTCAGTTAAGAAAACTGAAATCTTTGAAATCTCGATCGGTTAAAAAGTGAGGAGGCGAATCCAAAATGTTTTATTCTACGTATATTTTGAGGAATCTTGTTGATATGAAATAGAAGCCTCTGAGATCTCATATTTTCACATCCATAGTCAAAACGACTGTCGAAAAATTGACAATCAACTGATGACTTAGCCAATTCAAGCAGGAGATTCTTCAGCAACAGTGACTATTTCACAATTTTTGTTTCAAATAAGAGGACTTGAATTTGTGCAAATACTGAAGAGCAACCAAATATCATCATAGTTTCTGAAATCGCACATTTTGAAATAATCTTGACAAATTATCTCACTTTTCCCATCAAAGATATAAGGCTAACATTAAACCAGGTATAATTTTTCACTTTGTGTTCCAGAAATTTAAAAATTGTAAAATTTTAAAAAGTAACGAATGACGCCTTCAAAAACTTACTGCAAGTTGAGAACCACAAGCGATTTATTATGATTTCTGTGCTGAAGTTCTTAATACATAGCTAGTTCAAAAAAAAACATTAAACAAGCCCATTGAGCGCCCAGAGATTTTTTCCATGGGCCATCCGTAATATTATTGATAGGCTGATGATGACGGACCTTATTGTTTATTATTCTAATAATCCATATTTTTAAAATGTGATTTTCTATCCACAGGAGTTTCTTTGACGAAAAATCACAGATTCGAAAAAAATTAGTTTTCTGTGAAAACCTATTGCATTTATGAAGATTGGATCTTTGCAGAAATTCATAGTACGATAGGGTATATTGCTCTTTTCACTTGGTGCATTCTTTTTTGCTCAGTTTTACAACTTTGCATGTGAATTTGAATAGAATTAGAATAACTAGCTGTGTACAGTTTTCCATTTGAAAAGCTTACATTCAACGGAATTTGATATGGGAGATAAATGGAATCAATATTTTTTTCCTGTATCAGACCTAAACTTGTTCCATAGAGGAATTAATTCTGTGGAATATGAAACTATACATTGACTCATACCTTAATTTTTCATGAGAGATATCACTAGTGGAATGTTAAAATTATTAACTTTTTTATGTTGGATCAGTTGTACGAAATTAGTATGAATAATTATGATTGTGAAAGATACTGCCTTCATTCACTTGATTTTACTAGAGATATAGGTACTATAGGGCAAGTTTTGCATTTGCAAAAAAAATTTGAACTCTAGATTTAAATCAAAGTTGACATTACACCAAAAAAGTGGTTCCCGCAATTCCGGCTGTCTGTCTGTCTGTCCGTCTGCATGTCTGCCTGTACAACTCTCTACAGCCTTAACGGCTGAAGCGATTTTCTTCAAACTTAGTACTTAAGCGTTTTAGGTACTTGTCCAAAATAGATTTTTGAATCATTGTTTTAGCCCCAAAAATAACGGTACTTGCCATACAAATTATTTTACCATCTTAATTATCTCGAAAACGGCTCTAACGATTTTACTAAAAATTAGAGTGTATACTACTTTGGACATGGTCTATATTTTGGCACAAAACTTATTTCAAATATTTTTCTATTAACGGTACCTGCCACACAACTATTTTATTGATTTTCGAATTTATCATAAACGGCGCAACGGATTTCGATACAAATTTTTTTAGTGTCTTCAAATTCTAAATAACACTGCATTTCAACATTTTCTAAAAATTGTTTTTTTTTTTGATTTTTGAAAAAAACATATTTTTTTTTGGAAAATTCAAAATTTCAAAAACGGTGTAGACCATACCAATTTTTTTTTTTTGGAAAAAATTTCAGAATTTTTATATCTACTAAAAAATTAAGTGAAAAACAATTTTAAAAATACATTTAGCCGTTTCTATTAAGAATTTTGATGCAACGTAGGAGCAAGTACATGCGATCCAGTCGTCCATTTTATTTTCACTTGAATTTAGGCAACTTTGACACCATAGGGTTTTTACTAGCATATTGTCAGCCTGGTGGGGCCATACGAAAAAAAGCTTTCAGCTTACTGTCAAGCAGATATATGTAAATAAATAATTTCATAGATGCAGAAGGGTAACTGGATCCCGAAAAGCCCTTAAAGCTCCATGCAACGGAGTCTAAAACAAAATAAATAGTTTCCGATTTCTAAGAAGTAATTTTTAGGTTTCAAGTTTCAACCACCGAAATATGGCTGAATCTTTTCAGATGTAGCAGAATTTTAATGACATCAACTTTGCAAGATATTCTGTTCGCAAATCTCAAGTATCGTAGATCACATTGCCAGCTTAAATGCTGAAGACTCTAAAAGACTTTTTCTAATTTCAAAAACAGGTGGCGAAATTAAACTGCTACATTTGACAAAAAAATTTTAATCACTAAGTACGCACTTTCCAAAGCATTTTTAATAGATAGTAATTTACTTATGCCTAATTTGCTTTTTAGATTTAGTCAAAGCTCAGCATTTTCCTAGCCAACATGAACCAGATCCTTATTGAAAACTTTTTCGAATATTTCACTAATTTTCTGCGGTAGTATTATTAGCCGCAGATTGGAATTTTACAGTCGTTTCATTATAAACAAGAGTTGTTATGTTGCAGTGTCACCTGTTTCTGATGCCAGATGTCATTGTTCAGCATTGTATATACCATTGACATCTACTGATAACGTCAGGACACGTCATTAGCCGTTAAAATCTAGATATAATCCTAAATTAAATCCCAGCATTATGAGCAGGAGAATAAACTCTATTAATTCAACGTTCATCTACACCAAATTCCACAAAATACACCGCGCGCAATCCCCGTTCCCACAGTGCTCAACTGTTCTTATTCGATTTCTGTAAATAGCCTTTTTAACTTGTTCAACATTCTTAATCGTTCAAATACCAATATGACCCCTTGAAAGACCTTTCAGACCATATACAAGTCTGATTGATTCGATTGTAAGTCCAAGTTAAATTCACATTAAAAGCTTTCTGTTCAAAAAGTTACTACTCAAAATAGTTTTTTTTTATATCTAAATGTCATTTTAAATTGAATTAACAAAAATACAAAAATTCACATCCTTTTCTGAGATTAATCCTAGGAAATGTAATTCCAAAGTTCCACCAAAAGTTCACAAAACCCTATAGTCGAAAGCAATTTGAAAGCAATTAAACTCAATGTCTGCCTATCCTTTCATTTTCTCTCATGATGCCATACAAAATATATTCTTGTAAACCTTTTAACCCAGCTCATTAAGTAGGTTATGCAGCCTTATCAACTCCGTCCGAGCCTAGAAAAAATCACACACAAAGAACAAAAACACTTTCATCTGCAGCACATACTGTTGCAAGTTTGTTTTCCGTTGTCCTGATTCGCTCCGCCTAAATGCATGTGTGCTTTCCATAAATTTCTAAATGGATCTCTCCTGGCCAAGCCATTTGGCAAATTAATTAAAATACTTATTTGGATTTCGCTAAATCCTTTCCCTTCCATTGACCCAAGAGCATCTTCAACTCACTATAGCTACTGCTTGTGATAAGGTTTGTTAAGGTTTCTATATACAACATGTACCCCCTTGCGGGCCAACTTTCTACTTCCCTTAACATGTTCTTTGCTTCTCTTAATTTCGAGAGGTTGTCGGATGCAGTAGTCGGAGTGCCTAGCCTACCTTCGTTTATTCTGGGAGCATATAGCAACTCAAATGAGCCAAAACAACTATACAAGGTAGGTTCTCTTTTCCGTTCCACCGTAGTAATTGCCTGGGTCCGTCATCTCGTTCCTACTTTACAATTCCGGAAACAGGAACATGAAGCACTCTCTCTCCTCACTCAATGTGTGTGTGTTGTGCCAAAAATAAAGTCATTAACTTTTCCGGTCTTTTTATACTCAAGTGTACAATCCATTCAGCCAAAGAGAATAAACTTAATCCTTTTGCAGAGCACGTTGTTGTGCTTGTGAGAACCAAAATGCAATCTAGCAGCCATAATGCTTGGGGACTTTGGTCTGGTGTGAGTGAGAACTATGTAAGAAACCAAGCAACCAAACGCAATTTTATTTTATTTTAGAAAATTTAAAAGCTTGCCAGACCGCACCGTTATTTATATACGTAAGGTGGATAACTTCAGTTCAAAAATCTTATATTTTCAAAATATAAACAAAAAAAACTCGGAGATAACAAGAAAAAGATAAATTGCGAAACAAAAATGCAGAAAAGGACCTTGAGAGGCCGCTTGAGGAGTATCTTCTCAGATTAGATTCGCTTGTTCTGAAATTGATGGCTTGGGATTCATAAATAATGCTCCGACTTATCTTTTTATGGAAACCATTCAATAGATCATTTTATTTAAAAATATATATTATGTAGGTAGTTCATGGTTATACAAGTCATCATTTAAAAAGGGTTTCTGTAAAATGTGAAGAAGCCAGAAAATATATGTAAGTCAATTCGCTTGAGATGGATAATAATGCAATCCCAGGTGTAGTTTAATACAAAATATGTTAGATAAAGCTTAATAAATTTACACTTTTGTAAATCCATTTCTTAAGCTCTCACAATAAACATTTTTGAATGCAAGGTCTTTCATTAACAGTGATAGAACACTTTTATTAATAAAATGAAATCCGTTTCACATATTGTACAGAGGGGAAATTTAAATTTTGTTTAGCTCAAAACTGCTCTGTAGATTTTGATTAAAAAAAATAAGTGCAACTTTTTAGGTACGACCGATCATATGGTAGAAAAAATTTTTTTTTAATGTCTAAAAACGGTACTTTCTATAGGATCTCATAAATGGCTTACCCGATTCACAAATATATAGGTTTGAGTTGCCCAATTTATACTGCGTTCCAATATTTTTAATTAATATTTTTTTGTATTTTTAAAAGCATTTAAAAAAAAAAATATTTATATTTTGAAAACTGATCAATATTTTTTACAGAAATGTTAGTTATATGTACTTGCGGAATACTTTTGGCGCTTTTGATTTTTTTTAAATTCTTTTCAAAAAGTTTAAAAAAAAATTTTTATCTCCAAACCACTCAACAGATTTTTAAAACGTTTTTCTCATAAATTCACTTTATACAAGAAATAAAATGGCGTACTTTTTTTTGAGCTCCAATTAGTTTAAGTATTTATTTCAGATTTTTGAATTATTTTTTCTTTGATTAAGCCGATTTAATTTTCTGTTTTTATTTTTTTTTTTTTGAAAAAAATTAAAGAATCTTTGTATATACAAAAAATAAAGTAAAAAACGACTTTAAGATTTAGATTTTTAATAAAAATCTCTTGCATACGATGTGATCAGAGCTAGTTCGTGGGATCCAGTCGTGCATTTTATTTTATTTTTATAATACAATTGTTTATACTAAAGAAATTATTCAGCCAAGTAGAAGACTTAGCATTTTAGTATAAGCATTTTTACCAACAAAAATTGAAACGCCAATTTGAAGCTATTAGTATATATTATACCTATAAAATTAAAATTTCAAAAAAAAAATGTTTTATTTATATTTTAAATATCGAAAAACTTGTTTTTTTAAGTTTTATTAACAATTTTAGGGATGATTTGCATACAAAAATTATTTTAATTGGTTCATGCGATAGTGAGAAAGGCGAAAATATGAAAAGTGGCCCGTTAATGAGTACGCAAAATAACGGGTGATTTTTTTGCTACTTGGTTTTTGACGTTTATATTTTTGACAGATCACACATGACAAATTCCACGAACATTTGACATTTCGATTCAGTATTGTTTGCCACTTCATCATGAATAGACTTACGCCTGAACAACGTTTGCAAATTATTGAAATTTATTATCAAAATTCGTGCTCTGTGAAAAATGTGTTTCGCAAGCTACGTCCGTTTTATGGTCTTCAGCGACGAGGCTTATTTTTGGCTAAATGGATACGTGAATAAGCAGAATTGCCGTATTTGGAGTGAAGAGCAGCCAGATTCAATTCAGCAGCTACCAATGCATCCCGAAAAATGCACTGTTTGGTGCGGTTTATGGGCAGGCGGCATCATTGGGCCGTACTTCTTCAAGGACGATGAAGGCCGCAGGGTTACGGTCAATGGAGAAAGGTACCGTTCGATGATAACAGATTTTTTTTTTGCCGAAAATGCAAGAATTGAACTCGGTCTGTGGTTCCACCAGGAAGGTGCCACATGCCACACTGCACGCGAAACCATGCATCAATTGAGAGGCGAATTTGGTGAGCAGTTGATCTCACGTTTTGGCGCAGTCAATTGGCCACCAAGATCATGTGATTTGACCCCGTTAGACTATTTGGTGTGGGGCTATGTTAAGTCTATTGTCTATGGGGACAAGCCAAACACGATTGCTGCCTTGGAAGCCAACATTGAACGCGTCATTGGTGAGATTCCGGCAGAAATGTGTGAAAAAGTTTGTCAAAATTGGACCTTCAGAATGGACCACCTGAAGCGTAGCCGCGGGCAACATTTAAGTGAAATTATTTTTAAAAAGTAAATGGCAAAAATTGATTTATCGATCCAAATAAAAATTTCATTCACTTTTTACAAGTTTCTGTGTTTTTTTGAATTTTCAAAAACCAAGCTCTTAAAAAATCACCGTTTAGAATAGTTTTAAAAGTGAACTGTACTAATTCAAAAAAAAACAATTTTTTTGTACAAAATTTCCTGGAGCCGTTTTCGAGATATACAATTTTTTAACGGATTTCTTAACATTTGTACCGTTGTGTTTTATTTATGGAATATAGTTTTTTTTACTGTTCAATATAATATCAAAAAACCCCCAAGTACGAAGTTTCGAAAAAATAGATTAAGTCGTTTTCGAAATTTTGTGTTTTCAAAAAAAGTTAGTTTTATTAATTTTTTTTATTTTCAAAAATTTTGGTTTACATTAGGGTTTAGGCCTTTTAGGGGTGTCTGCATAAAAAATGGGAAAAAATCAAATCACTCGCTTTTAAAAATCGAAAACCAAAAAATAGTAGGTATACTAAGCTAGAGGTACCAAAAATAACAACTTGTTTCCAATAAAAAAATACCAAAATATTCTTCTTCCCTTCATTAATGACTTGATTTTTTTTATAAAATTCATTGGAGTCGGTTTTTAGAAAAATAAGATTTTTGTTTTTGACAAAAAAAAAAAATGTATGGGAGCTACTGTTTTTGCAGACTTGAGAAAAATGAAGAAAAGGTGTGGGCATATTTCCGAAAAAATAGTATGTACCTACCAAGTTTGAAGCAAATCCATCAAACCGCTTAGGCTGTAAGGTCGAGGAGACAAGCGGAATTGCCAGTCCCACCTTTTTCGTCTTCCCCATCATCCATAACTTGCCATATAGTAGGTACCTACATACATATGTCGCACATTGAAAAAAAAGTGGCACTATACCAAACTTTTTCAAAAAGCCAATTTTTTTTTTTTAATACCCATCATTTTTTTGTGGTTTTAAAATGTCATTTTATAAAAAGATAGCAATACTATATTTCGGCAAAGTAACACAACAATTCAATACCTTTTCTTAGAGCTATCTACAATTGAAGTGATTCCAAATTTAATCGGCCATATTCGAAAACTATGTTTTTTGTTTAGTGGCACTTTTGTTTTCAACGTGCTATGTATAGTATATTTATATCGGAAATAAACATATATCAATTCTATTGAAAGGCTCTATATTAAACAATTGTTGTACAATTTAATTTCTAGAATGACATAACCAAGAATGTAAGCTAATGACCTGTAGACGAAACAAGCATGGTGACGGTAAGTGAGGCAACATTTTGTGGACATCTTTTTTATTTCGCAATTTGTTTGACAACTTTTTTTCTGCAAACTTCATTTCGTAAGGAACATAATGTTAGTATTTCGCAAAATATCATCATTTCGCAACATTCATCTCGCATTTAAAAATTTCGCATAACTTTTAGGTAATGACAAAAATTCAACTCTAATTTTACTAAGAGTTTTTTGATTGTACAATATTGGTGGAACTAAGTTGATGAATAATATTCGTCAAATTGAATGACCAACTCTTGATAAGTTTAAGTGTAATTTTAAATTATTATTCTTCGCAAAATTTGTTATTTTTTTAATTTATTTTTAACTTTCAAGACTTGCAACGCTTTTAGTGTTTTGTTTTCAACTGAACTAAACACAGCTTGACAGGCAGTAGCATGTATAAACTGACGGGTCTCGGAACAATGAAATACGGGACATCTGCCAGTGGAGGACATTTGGATAAGTTATTGTAGATTTTACTAAGTTCCTAAACCTCTATAAGATAAGTATATTTTTCCCGAAACTTCCAAATATTAGATAAAAGTTTTTAAGACACTTACAAACATTAATAAGAAGCAATAGAGTTTACACCATGGTGTACGGCATACAATACCGTATTTGAGTGCATTCTAGTCTCGCTTTCTCAGCGCTCTACTCCGAAATTGGTTAACGTTACAGAAAAATGCAGGAGACAGTTTTTATATTGACCACTATTGACTCCCGAGCAATAGGTCGCGAAATATTTGCGAAAACTGATTTTCGTTACCTTTAGACCTTCTTTTTTAGCCGGCACGATATCGATGTCAATTTTTCACATCTTCATTACAGCACCGTACTAAAGGTGTATACAAAAATTCAGTTCACTAGGAATTTTTGATGATGAAACCTAAAATGACTGGACTAATTGTAAATGACTTTGAATCGTCTACGATCGATGGGAAGCGATACTTTCATCACAGACAAAGCCGTTGACACGCCAAAATATAGTTCGTTGCCTACCTGTCAACCCATGAGTGGCCAAAATGTATTGGAGGATGGTTCCGATTTAAATTGGTTAAAAAAAAAACTGTACAAAATTCAAATTTCACCTCAGAAATTTCGAAATTACCAACAAACTGCTAAGAAACCGTACTATAATATCTTTTCAATCTGAACAAGCGTCTTATCTTACATCTTTTCACCACCAAAAAATACACCAAGCCTATGGATATAACCAATAAAAAAATCCCATATACTTTTATTAGGTATGGCAAAGTGCATACAACCGATTTGCGTATTTTGTTTTCAAGCTCATGGACATCTTGCTCATAAACCCTGTTTTCTATTTTAACTAACCAGAAGACGAATCTTCAATCAAAATGAAATCTATGGCTGCTTCATCACTTGTGAAATTCACTTCATATACGACCGGGTAGCGAGCATACATCCCATCTAAATTAAAATGCTGTCTCGTCCCCGAGAACATTGGCTGAGCATGCCAAAAGCAAGCGAGACCAATGAGCCGAGCTCAAGTCCAAGCTGAATCTACAACAGGGGAATGCATCAGCTATTCGAATTTAATTGCTTTTTCCTATTGTGAAAGTAAGTTTGAATATTTGTATGGTTAGGGGATGGCATGGGATGCGTTGTTTTGCTTTTGGCTCCCACTGCATCTACTCAACACACAACAATTCAATTAAGCGTGTCCATCCATGCTAAAGTCGCGTTCAGTCCCGCCGGAATAGCTCACAAGGATAACGAAATTAAAGAGTGACGCAGCTCAGGGCCAACCGCCTCGCAACTCCAGAACTTCGAAGAGGAGTTCATTGAAACACAACTTGGACCTAAAAGTGAGTTAAGGGTGTTGTTTATGTTTTGTCTGTCATTGCTTTTCGCAAATGTGCGAACATACATTACCTCAAAAATTGTCCTGATCGTCCGTCGACTTTAGCGTAGTTATGCCTTTGCAACTGTAACTATACGAGTAGGTTTAACAAACCTGCTCTCTACATGATTTGAACTGGTAATGTTAGAGAGTAGTAAATTTGATGCGGAAGTCGCTGGAGAGGTATTTTGGTTGGCATTTCGTCCCGGGGCATACATTACATGCATACACAGATGTGTGTATATTTGGATAATTTTATCTCTGATGTCATGATAGCACACTTTGGGAAAAGGGACCCATTAACATGCTGAATAACATACATATATGTAAGTGTGTGTGTGCGTGTGTTTATCACAAAATGATAAATATTTCAGAGAAGTGTAAGGAAGAATTTCATTATAATTCCATTTGGTTCAGAAACTTTGGAATTTGTGCGTGTCGTCCTAGTAACAAATCGAACTGTTGAATTTTTCGATGGTTAGACGGGATATAGATATTTAATGAGTTTTACACTTTAGCACTAACCAACCATGATTCAATTAAAAATACAAATACACACATACATATGCACAAAACAGCCATTGCCGACAGATTGAGGAAGTAAACTCAGCCTACCGAATAGGAAGTTATACAGAGCAACGGATAGACGAAGTTTGATGGCTCTGATGACGAAAAACAATCTGGTTCAATTTTGTTCGTAAATCTTTTGATTTTCTTGAATAATTTATTCATCTTCTTTTTTTGGTACAAAGTTTAAAAAAAATTAGATCAGAAAAGATCAAGGTGTTTAAATTACTATGATTAAATGACATGGCAAAAAGGACAAAAATATGAGTTCTTTTCAAAGAAATTTCTCGCTGTCTGTTGAGAATCCGTGTTTAATTCGTAATCTGGGAACCCTAACAATATGGTATCTCTACGAATTTCATGCGACTTATTGGTAGAATTCTCCGTGGCGTTATAGTGATAGTGTTGCATTGTCACTGTGTTTGAAGTTCTGAATATCAAAATGGGACAAAAATAGGGCCTGCTTCCACATTCGTGTTGTACGGCTAAAAATACGGCTATAAGAATATAGTTTGTTGCCCACCTTTCAAGTCCTGAACTGTCAAAATTGATTAAGGTATGCATCCGATTTAAATGGATTAAAAAACCTCTACAAAATTCAAACCTTATCTTGGAAATACGGATCTTCAAATTTGTCTGTTACATTGCAGCCTATTTTTTACGTTATCACATACATGTGAAAAATAAATTCGCACAAAATGAAAACCATTTGGAACGCTTTCATACGCAACTAATAATCTGAGAAAAAACCCCGAAAGAATCCAATACTGAGGAAGAGATCAGGACCGAGGACGAGACGAGATTGCAGATTACCATTTTCACGAGAAAAAGGCGAGACAAAGATCGAGATGAGACTGAAAGTTTTCGATTTTGACGAGACCGAGACGAGAATAACGAAAGTCTCGCCCGGTCTCGCCTCGTTGCTAGACCTAATGGAGAAATATTTTTTACATTGCCTAAAAAACCGAAACATTCTACTGTTATTTTGGTCATATCGAATATGTGGTCATATTCGGTTATGTAAATACTAACTGAAAGCTGTTCGGTTTTCTCAGTTCAAGTGCCGCAAATAGATATCAGCAGTTGGTGTTGTGTTAAGAGGAGCGCCAACAGCTCATAGGCTTTTGCATAGACGAGGGCATATAGCTTCATTATAATATAACGTCCTACGAAATTTTCTATAGTCTCAAGTGAACTTTTTAGAGTCAACTTTCTGGCACTTTTTAACAGCAAACTGCGCAATCAAATTTTCTGTTTACTTGCGAAATAGTGATAGGTACTACATTATTATGGTAAGTTATGGATTCTTAAAAAAAATTAACTCTAGATTTTGATCAAACTTGATATTAGGATGATAGCCAAGACAAGCAAAGTGGGTCCCATAATTCTATATGCCTATCTGTCTCTCTCAATCTGTCTGTTTGACTGTTTGTCCTACTAAACGGGTGAATAGATTTTCTTTAAACTTGGTAGGTACATATTGATTTTTCCGAAATATGCCCACACGTTTTATACATTTGTTTTTTTTTTTTCAGAACATAAATAACAGACCTGACATACAGTTTTTCAGCCGAAAATTTAATTTATTTAATTTTTTGTTTTTGAAATTAACCAAAAAAACATTTTTTTACTCAATATTTTGAAAACGCCTCAATCGACTTTTTATGAAACTTTCTACTCAGTAGTTTTTTTGACATAAACCGTGTTTTTTGGGAAATCTAACGGTATCAAATCAGGATTTTCCAAAAGAACGATCCCCAGCGGACTGGTTTTTTGTATTTTAAGTTGGTATTACCGACCATGTGTTAAATTGATTGATTGAGGCATAATAAGGACTACGACTTGAATTAAAAGATCCAAGAAGTTATCTAAACACAATTTTTTTTATTATTGACTGCTTTCAGCTAACCTATCCGTTTCGTTCACACATATATTCGTATAGCTTAGTATCAGACATAACTTATCGAATAAACGGGTGAACGTAGTCATTGATGATGACTGATTGATAAAAGAAGAACTCAACTAACAACGACTTCAAGATTCATGAAAGTCATCGGAACTACCAACTAAACAACATAACATCATTCGATACTCGAATAAATGTCACAAATCTATCTAAAGCAGACTTTTGCTTTTACTTTTATCAAAAGCAGGTTCATATATTTGTAATGTGTGTAAATTCTGTTTTACTGCCGATAGCTTTTGCCAAAAGAACACGGCTATTATCTGGAGTACCTATAAAAATTATACCTACATACAAATGTTAGGAAATCAGTTAAATAGCAAGTTTTTTTCTCAAAAACTACTTTAAGAATTTCGTTAAAAACATGTTTGTGTTCGTAAATTATTAAGTAACGGTACTTGCGTAGAACCACTTTACATATTTTTGACTTTATCCCTAAAAATTATCACGTATATTAATAATATTACCTTAAATTGGTAATCCAAATTTGCATCATTAAAAAGCGAAGCACTTAATGGTACGTCAATCGAGGAAACTAAAAGCTTCTTTTTCTCGTTCTAGGGAGCATCTTAAACATGAAAAGATGTCCTAAGTAGAATCAAGGGAAACAGCTGTAAAGCTGATACTAAATTATTCAATCTAAAAAGCAGTCGCTTTTAGTTGAAACGTCGTAGAAAAAGTATTTTATCTATCAGTTCTCTAGTCGAGCCGTCAAATGGCATTCGTACTTTTAAATAATTTCCTCTATTACGTGGTAAAATTCTGATAAAGCATCAAATAGAGAACATTATTACTTTTGATATTGCGCCTACAATTCACTCAGTAAAAATTAGTAATCATTGAGTTTTGTTGCTGCCTTAACTAAAAAGAGATTTTTCTTCTATATGAGCCCATGGAAACAAAGTGCTTAATCCCAATTACTTATTTATTTTTACTTGCGATTATAGGTACTATAAGGCAAGTTATATATTCGTAAGAACAATTTTTTTTTTCTAACAATCAAACATGACATAACTATCATAGAGAACCCCAAAAAAGTGGGTCCGGCAAATCCGTCTGTCTTTCTGTCTGTCTTTAGAATGGTCTACAGCCTAAACGGCTGAACCGATTTGATTCAAACTTGATACTTAGGCGTTTTAGGTGATTGTCCAAAATAGATTTTCGAATCGTTGTTTTAGGCCAAAATATAACGGTACTTGCCATACAAATTTTTCTACCATCTTAAATTTCTCAAAAACTGCTCCAACGATTTTGAGAAAAATTGGTGGTTTCAGCCAAAAAAGTTTTTAAAATATTTTGTTATTAACGGTACCTGCCATACAACCAGCTTACCAATTTTCGACTTTCTCATAAACGGCTCAACGGATTTCGTAAAAAAATATACAGGAGCTCCTTCAAATTCTAAAAAGTATTGCATTTTTAAAAAATATTTTTTTTAATTTTTGAAAAAAAAATATTTTTTTTTTTGAAAATTTAATATTTCGAAAACGGGTGGACAATTTTTTTTTTGAAATTTTGTTTTTGTATTTATATTATTAAATATTTAAAATTTTCATACCAATTTTTTTTAGTGAAAAACTTTAAAAATATATTTATTAAGAATATTTTGCATATAATGTGATCGAAAATAGGAGCAAGTACGTGCGATCAAGTCGTGCATTTTATTTTTATAATAATTTATTTATTTAACGTCAATTAGAGATTTTTTAATCTGCAATTATACTAACAAAAATAAATACATACATATATAAGTAATATAAAATAATTTACTAATTTGAGAAGTACAACATTAAGTTATTTTTTAATGTGAGTCTACTTAAATGAAAATTGATGTCAATATTGATTGAAACAATATTGGTTTCTCTAACACAGCGAGTTATATGTTCGTTGAGTGCATAGTTTACCCTATGTTCATTTTCACGAAGCATAACACGTTCTCTTAGCTGTCGAAATGAAGCATAAATATCAATCAAAGATAAAAGAAAGGGACATTTAAAATTATTAGATAATATATCACTTATGGACATCACCGAGAAAACTTTCCTCCTATTAACCAGTGACTGCATTCCAAGAAGTTGACATCTAGTTGTGTAAAAGGGAGTTTCGATATTCCAACCTAATTTCCCAATTACAAATTAAGTTAAGTTTTTTTTGAATCTTATCAATTCTATTAGAATGAATATCGTAAAATGGATTCCAAATCACACACCACACTCTAAAATAGACCTCACATATGAACTATTAATTGTTTTAAGCGTGAAAGGATCCTTAAAGTCTTTGGAGTTGCGTTTAACAAAACCTACCATGGAGTTTGCTTTAGCTACAATACATTCCACAAAGAAAACTCGTGAATATTTGCGACAAAAAGAAACGCAATGACATTTTGAGACATTTAAAAACAATTGGTTAGTTATACACCAATTAGTTAGCATTTTAAGGTCTTCTTATAACAGAAAACAATCGTCGACAGATTTTATACATCTGAAGAATTCTAAATCATCTGCGAATAAGAGTCGATCAGAATTTAAAAAGATCTTAGGCATATCATTAATAAAAATGAGAAAAAGAAGTGAACCAAGATGGCTTCCTTGAGGAACCCCTGACGATACAGTTATCGGATCAGAAAAGAATTGATCAATGGAAACGAATTTTATTCGACCCCTTAGGTAAAATACTAACCACTTCAACATACTTCAATGAAATCCTACCCTTTCAATTTTTTTAATCAAAATTGAGTGATTGACTCTGTCTTAGCAAAATCGGTGTAAATAACATCGATGTGGTAACTTCGCTCTAATTTGTTGAGGACTTCTACTCTCTGGTCTTCTACTAATGTTCAAATTCTACAATTTCATTTTGAACGACTTTGGATCCTGAATACTATGGTTTTTAAGTTAATTTATTTGCAGATCGAATGTCGCTGGCCTGTATCAGCAAATATGACGAAATCATCGGAATACGGCGTTGTTTTGATAAACCGAACAAACAATAAAGGGTTTAAGACAAACATTTGATTTAAGTTAAGATCTAAGCTAACTTCATGGTAGAACTCCACTAAGTACTGTTGAAGAAAATCAGATTCAAAAACATTTTTCCAACACGCATATCTTAAAAAACTACTGATTGAACAGTGTATCCATGTAGATTTTTAAATCACAAGCACTTATCGATACAATGAAACTCAAAAATAACAAGGAATAGTGTGGTATCAGCAGAAAATTAGCATTAGTATATTATACGAAACAAAGAAACTGTCTTAGTCATTAGCCTTTAATAGAGCAAAGCAAAGCACATGGACATATTTCTTAAATGACATGTAATAAAAAATGTGTAGCAAATGAGTTCGAAATATGAAAACTACCAATTAAAATTCTTCCCTGCTGAGTTTTACTAGGAAGCAGGAATAAGGAACTATTAATCTACAATCATTAAAAGTCTCTTTCAATTATAATCTTAATGGCATTGCTTAAACAATTTTCTTTTTTACTTTTAAGTGGGAATAATAGTCGCTTTACCGTTTCCCACTATTTTTCTAACAAACTCAAGAAACTCAGTAGTTGAGTTGGTGATGGTGTAAGAATGTGGGGGACGGGAACTTATTCTTTTTCTAAAGCAATCTAATGAAATTATGAAGACGACGACGACGAAGTACGATGGACTGCAAAACTTCAACTTAATGCTAACGCCTACTATACAAGTAGGAAACATCTAGAAAACACATCATCTCTTAAAAAATTCTGAAACTTTATTAATAGTTTTTTCAGTTCATTGCCTCTTTAAGATTATTATCCTCGTACTCGTGTCTTAAGGAAGATGTTGATGATAAGATATATTATTAAAGTAGTTAACGACTTTGATTAAGTGCAATTAAATGCACTTAGAAAAGAAGCTAAGGATTACATAAAGTTGCAGTTATGTGTGAGGCGTCCAGAGTATATAATAATGGACTTGGTGTATTTTAGTGCAACAAAATTCTAAAACCTACAGGGTACATTTTGATGAAGGAAAATTATGTAATTAATGTTATAAGCTTCAAAGAAAAAGAGGCTTTTCTTGCAGGGTGTTCTTTCCTAGGAGGTCATTTAAAGAAACTTTTAATGAAATATAGTTTACGAAAGTTGCCCAATTGAAATATTTTTTTGGTAATAATTTTGCTTAGAACAAAATATGATTTCAAATATGATTTTAAATCAGATTTTCTCAACAGTAACTACTTGGAGGAGATCTGCCCTGAAGTTAATAAATGTATGTTAAAAACTGGGGTTTGAAGCAGTATTAGGATAATCTTGTTATTACTTGCGATTATAGGTACTATAAGGCAAGTTATGCATCCGTCGAAAAAAAAAAAAATTTGAGATAACAATCAAACATGACATTACGATGATAGCGAAGACGGAAGAAGATGGTCTAAAAATTCCGTTCGTCTGTATGCCTGTCAGTCTTTCTGTATGTATGTATAGAAACCTACAGCCCAAACGGGTGGGCCGAATTGCTTCAAACTTGGTCTATGGAGTTTTTTAGGTATTATGCAGAGAGGAAATTGATTTTTTTTAGCCCAAAAAATAACGGTACCAGCCATATAACCGTCACGTTAAAGCCAATTTTTCTCGGAAACGGCTCTAACGATTTTGATTTAAAAAATTTAGTGCAGCTTTTTAGGTACGACCGATTATATGGTTGAAAAAAAAAACTTAAAAAAATGTTTTAAAACGATGCTTTCCACAGGACCGTTATTATTTCTAGTTTCTCAATTTATACTGCGTACAAATATTTTTAATTAATATTTTTTGTATTTTTAAAGGCATTTAAAAAAAATTTAATTTATATTTTGAAAACTGCTCAATAATTTTTTTTTCAAAAATTATAGTTTGTATTTTTTTTTCAAAAAGTTGAAAAAAAACTTTTTTTCTCAAAAACCGCTCCACAGATTTTAAAAATTTTTTTCTCATAAATTCAAATTTATCCAAGAAATAAAATGGCGTACTATTTTTTTTAGCTCAAATTAGCTTACCTAAGTATTTATTTCAGTATTTTTAATTATTTTTTTTGTTGATTAATCCGATTTAATTTTTTGTTTTTAAGTTTATATTATTAAATATTTAAGATTGTCATACCAATTCTTTTCAGAAAATAATTGAAGAAACTTTGTGTATAAAAAATAAAGTGAAAAATTACTTTAAAAATATATTTAGATTTTAAATAGAAATCTTTTGCATACGTTGTGATGGAACATAAGAGCAAGTTCGTGCGATCCAGTCTTGCATTTTATTTTTTGCTGACACAATCAATAAACTTAATGACCATGCTCTTCAGGAGCTCCCGAAGCCCTTCTGATATAAATTCGAAGAAATTGGACAATAGATGGCGCCAGAGTAGAAGTTCTCAATAAATGCGTTTAAGTACCATGGTTAGTGGGAAATATCTGGTTGTAGACAAGGTCGCATAAGACTCAATGGTCACAGGTACTTACTAAGTGTTCGACGCTTCAGTAAAAGTTGTATCTAAAGCAGTATTCATTTTATGGAAGGGGTTGAGACAATTTATAGATATATTTTTAAACGGCAATTTCTGCTGATTCCTGTTTAACGCTAAGTTTGAATGTAGTGTTTTATTTGAGTTTTAAGTGAGAACGAATAAAAAGAAATATTTTATTGATTTTTTCAGATACCTTGCTACATACTTTGCTATGAACGAAACCAATCCTAGAAGACTTAGGCGAATTTGTCTAATTGACACGAAAAGTCACAAATACTTACTGGCAGACTATAAATATATTCTTAAAGTCGTTTTTTACTTAATCTCATGATGAATGTGGTAAGGCTGGGGTTTTATGTGCGAATATAAATGGGACCGCTGGATTGCGATTGGCTGAATGACATCCAAAAATGTTAAAGCAAACTTCTGGACTGAAGTGCGAATGGAAGATGGGAAGACAATACTGAAAGAGGGAGAAAAAATAAAAAAAATTGTTAAAGAATTTAGTTTTGATTGTAGAGTAAAAATCCACAAATTATAAGAGAAGTAGAAGTCTTGGAACTCAAGAAAACACCAAAAAGTGAGTCTCGCAATTCCGTATATACCTGTGTCTATCTGTAGAACGATCTACATCCTAATCGACTGAAGCGATTTTCTTCAAGCTTGGTACTTAAGCGTTTGAAGTGATTCTCTCAATTTTTTCTCCCATCTTAAATAACTCGATAACGGCTCTAATGATTTTGATAAAAAACAAGTGTGTGCAGTGTGCACTACTTTTAATACATATTTTGGTATTAACGTGTATCTACCATACAGCCATTTTTTTTAAATTAACGACTTTCTCATTAACGGCTTCACGGATTTCGATAACATTTTTTTTAGGACTCGCTCCAAATTCTGAGCACTACTGCATAACAAAATTTGTTCATTTTTGTAAATTCAATATTTTAAAAACGGATGACGAATTTTTTTCGAAATTATATTTATAAACCTAAAATTGCCTTACCAAATATTTTTTAGAAAAAAATTTATGAAATTTTGTATACACAAATTTTCGTGAAAAACGACTTTAATAATACTGTGTCGATTTCAGTATAAAAAATAACACTTTCAATATTTTTACTTTGAGAAATTGTCTTACATAAAACTTTGATTTTTTTTAAGCTTTGTCATAAATTTTCATTATAGTTTTTCAGTTATTATTTAGAATTTGTATTAAATAAAATTTAATAGATTCAATTTAGTCATCCAATAGTTGTTTTGAATTTTCATGGCAATCCAGATATACGAACAGCAAAATCGTACCAATACACTTAACTGATTATACTCCGAAATGATTGCATACGATGTGATCGAATATAAGAACAAGTACGTGCGATTCAGTCGTGCGTTTTATTTAAGTACGATTCCCGGCATGTGTCCACCGCGGCCAAGAGAGTTACATAGTCCATTCGAGCAGTCGATTTTGTTTACTTATTTTTTCAATAAATCTGGCCGTATGGCGTCAATATTGACGGCATAAACCTATGACTTAACATATCCCTATAAAACTACAGAATTTAAGTCCCACGAACGCTGTCACCAAATTAATTTTGCAATAATTTTATATTTTAGTGCACTGTATGGCAAGTTGCGCCCTCTTGTTGGAACAAAATGTCGTGGATGGTTATTTTTGGAAACAAAAAAATCAGTCAGCATGGCTCGATAGCGCTCGCCATTTCCAGTAACGGCAGTTCTTTTCTCATTTCAACAGAAATAATGACCGATGATATGCCCCCAGCATGTAAGCCGCCGCAACTGATTATTTCGGTCAACAAGTTCATTTATTATAATCAACAAAACTGCTGGGTTCTTAAATTCACTCTCAGACTTCAAGGATAATATTAGCTGAATCATTACGTTGCTGTGTTATATTTGCACAAACCATTAAAAAAAGCCATCGAAATATATTTTTAGGTAAGAACGTACTAAAATGTCAAAAAATACAGCATGAAAAGTCGGGGCATATTAGTTCGCTTTAAATAACCGAAAACTCTTTAGATCATCGGCAAATACAATAAAAAGATTTTAACATACAAAAAAATTTCTTTAATTTAATTTATATATGAAACGATATTTCACATGTGATAGATTGTCTGCTGTTCTCAATTTTTAAAGTTTTTATACCGTTTGATATCTATACTTCGTTTCGCCCTTCACCACATTGTAGCAAGAGCGCTGTAAGTCCATAGTCCATTTTTCTACATGGAATGTTTGGAAGTGACAAGTAGTATAACTGTATAAATATTAACATCAATGCTTGTTGTGCCCCACTGTCAGTTGGGATTAAATTAAAATTAGTTTAATTAATTAAATTAAAATTAATTAAATCCTAATTGCAGTAAGCAAACTTAATTGTTATATAATCTAAATTCCAGAAAATTCGAACTTTACTCAGTTTTTCTGGCTTTGACTCCTTTGACATCAAAGATTCAAAGCGAAAAAAAATGTCACTGTGTTATAAAAGAAAATGTATTAAATTAATAAAAGGAACTTTTTGGTAGGGGTTGGGGGGGGGGGGGGCTGGGGTGTTTAATATTATGTCAAAGTCTTTGTGACACACAAAATATATTTTAATAAAATTTAAATTGACTGCTACGCGAGAAACTATATGAACGAAGCATATTTTATATCTATCGTCCTCTAGAGCATCATGAAAGTGCTTGCATTTTGGCCATTGCCTGCATGCTGCATACACAATGCAATGTCCTGTCCATCCATACTACCTATACTATACGATATAATACTGGTATAACGGGCTTTGAAAAGTAAATTTAACATTTTGCGATAAGTGAAGCTTTGTCATATAGGAAAAATGCAAGGCAAATAAATAGCAGCCAGGGGAATTTTAGTCAAAGCTCTCACATATTACAAATTGAAGCGAACATAAACGAGTAATGATGCTGTGTTTTGGGACTTGTTTGGTTATTTAAGACGATTTTTGACAACAAGATTATCTGGGATGGGTATGTGTTTTTTTTTTCAGAAAATGTTTTTGAAACTTTCGTTTCAAATATTTGTTTGTATATATTTAGTTATTTGGCAGGGAATAATTATTATGTTAAAAAATATCTTATTTAATATTTGCATAATACAAATTAATGAAACCAAAGAATCTATCTAATTTGCTGCAAATTTTGCTTTGAAATCCAACAAAAATATTTACTTAGGTTCTGAGGAACTCTTTCTTTATTTCGTTAGTCTCGTTAACTTCAGCAAATTTATAATTTTGACACATGCAATTCGCTTTAGAACAAATACAAAAACCACGGGCTTCAACCAGACTTCACTTAACGGTGGAAAATAAGTGAGTCTCATAATTGTGTCTATTTCAGTCAGGCTGTCAGATATCCTACAACTGGATTTTTTGGCTAATGCTAAAGTTTTTTTTTTATATTTTTCAACCAAGGAATAACGGTGCCTGCCATGTGCTCTTTAAAATAAAAAGGTAAATCATAATTTTTTCTCAAAAACGGCTCCAAAGATTTTTATATAAAAAAAAATAATAATAGTAATTTAATTAACGAAGGGAAATGGTATAGAATTTTGATTTAAAAAAATACGTGTGTTTTTAAATTAGTGCAGTTTTTTGTGTTTTTATTAACGGTACTTCCCCTAGAACCAATTTTCATATTTTGTTTACTTTATCACTATTGAAATTATTTCATTTTATGCAGATGCTTCTTAAAGTTAAAAATGATATTGCGTATTAAAATTTTCAAAAAAAAAAATCTTTTCAAAACACAATGCATTTTAATAATTACTTCAATTGGCAATCCATTTTCTTTTTTCAAAAAAGGTTTACAGAAATAAATATTTTATTTTTAATTTTAAAATTTTGCTCTTATTTTCGATCGCATCGCAAGCACAAGAATATAATATAAAAATGTTGATTGAAATCCGTAAGCCGTTAAGAACGACGAAAAATTATTATTATCTTATTTGCATTTGGAAAAAAAATTTAACTCGAGATTTTAACCAAATTTGACATTACGATGATAGATAAACTGTGTGTCTGTCCGTCTGTTTGTCTGTATAACGGCACATACCACAGAATTTTGTCTACAATCTTAATTTTATCGAAAACGGCATCAACGATTTTGATTAAAAACAAAGTGTGAACACTATCTTAGCTAAAGTATTCATCTTGGTTCAACGTTTTTACTTGCGATATATGTAGGTACTATAGGGCAAGTCTTGCATTTGGAAAAAAATCGAACTCATTTCTAGAGAATCAAAGTTGACATTACTATAACGGAGAACACCTTCTGCCTGTATGTCTGTCTGTCTTTAAAATTATCTACAGCCTAAACGGCTGAACCGATTTTTTTCAAATTTGGTGCTTAGACATGTTAGGTTGTTGTCCAAAATAGATTTTTGAATCGTTTTTCTTGCCACAAAAATAACTGTAGTTGTCAAGCAAATTTTTCTACCATCTTAATTATCTCGAGAACCGGGTATAACCATTTTGATAAAAAGTATTTGTACCTACTACTTTAGGTATGGTCTACATTTGTCCAATTTTTTTTTTACATATTTTGTTATTAACGGTACCTGCCATACAACCATTTCATTTTATTTATTTTCGACTTTCTCATAAGCGGCTGAACTGATTTGGATCAAAATTTTTACACAGGAGCCCTTTCGAATTCTTAATACTATTTCAAATTTTCGTAAAAATTTTATGGATTCTTGGAAAAAAAGTATATATTTTTTTGAAAAGTCAATTTGTATTTCGAAAACGGGTGGACGATTTTTTCTGAAATTTTGTTTTTAGATTTATATTATTTTAAAATTTTTGTATACCATTTTTTTTAGAAAAAAATTGTTTACATAAAATACAAACATATATTAAAAAAATTAAGTGAAAACGGCTTAAAAAAATATATGTTAGCCCTTTCTATTAAGAATCTTTTGTATGCGATGTGGTCGAACTAAGAGCAAGTACATGCTATTCAGTCGTGCACATTATTTTTACCAAAATCTGTAGAGTCGATTTCGAGGGAGAAAATTAACATTTTCCGATATTTTTACACCAAATGCAAAATTTTCCCTAAATCTAGTATCTATGTACATCGCAAGTAAAAGTCATAAATGAATATTTTGATAAAATATGATTTACTTATATATATAATACTAGCAGATACCCGTGCGATGCTACGGACCCACGGGGATCTAATGAAATCATCTATCCACCTACAAAATTTCATTCAAAACTATTCAGTGGTTGAATGTAGGCAAAAACGACGAATATGCTCCCCTAGCATGCTCGCGCTCGCTGTGCTCTGTGCGCGAGCAAAGCGAAGATTTAATATTAGATTCAAAAGGTAAGAATTACAAAAATAAAATTGGGGAAAATAAATCATGGCTAATCTTCCAGCTGCTTACCAAATTTCATTAAAATCCATTCAATGGTTGAGGCATGAATGCGGAACAAAAAACCAAGTATATATTTTATTCATATATAAGCCTCTCACATATAGACATAGGAACTGTTCGGTTCGGCTTTTCGGGATAAAAATGACCTATGTGATAATCGAGTTTGTGTGTGTCCATCTGGTAAATTTTATCCAGATCCGTTCAGCCGTTGTCTCGCTATTGAGCAAAAAACATCCATCCATCCCACCCATCTATCCATCCATCCAATGTCTTACATTTATAATATCAGTAGGATTATCCGAAATTTTACAAGTTTCAGAATGAATTTTCCACCTTTACATTGTCCAAAATCATCAAATCATGCTTTGAATTTATCTATATATCATCGAAAAAAAATATGCGCTTTTTTCTAGAATTTTTCGAGTTTTCCACTAAGAATTTTTAATTTTTTCATTCGAAAACCCATTCCGGAATATTTTTGCATACCCAATTAAATACAAAAAATCAATTTTGGATTTTTAAAATTTCCCGACTTTTCGGGAGGGTTTACCCAACATTTTTTTTCGCAAAAACCTTCTCCTGGATTTTACGAACAACAAAAAGTAGTTCGAGCCATTCGTTCTGAATTGATAAATTACAATGCATTTTTTCACACCATTTTTAATATCAGATGCCCGTGCGATGGTATACGGACTTCTTATCCCACGGGAATCTAATGACATCTATACACCTACAATTAAGAACCGTTCAGTCGTTGAGGCTCGAAAGCGGAACAAACACCCAAGTATATGTATATATTTTTTCATATTTAAGCCTCTCCCTCACCGTTAATTTTTTTCGGGATATGTGAGAATCCAGTACCCCATCCATCTACCAATCAAATTTCATGCAAATCCTATGCGCCTTGTGAATAAAAGGGATATGTTGGCTATTTGTAGAATGAGCTCTATGAAAAATTAAAACACACCTATCCCACGGGAACCATACATTTTTCCGGGATAAAACGTAGCGTGTGGCCTATTCCAGACAATAATCTATCTCTGTACCAAATTTCATCCAGTTCCCTTCAGCCGTTCCGGAGTTATTGAGCAACAAACATCCATACATCCATCCATCCAAACTTTCACATTTATAATATTAAAAAGATAGCCAATTCCCTTACAAAATACATAGTTAAAGCCATAATCAGCTTAAGATATACGTAGGTGCATACCTATTCCTTAAATCATCCATTTTATAATTCGTTATGCCTACTAAGAATCAAACAAGTATAAGAACTATAAGAGCAAGTAGATACGTTCGACTGACGCACGCACGTAGTCCTGCATTTTCTTTCTACAGGAAAAGCCTGAATCCTACAATTAACCTAACCGTTTAAGCTAAAGTTTATTTTTACACTTCTGCATAGTCGCCCACATCCCACCCATTAGAAGTCTCGAAAAGAGAGCATGTCATCAACTCATATTATGTTAGTTTACAACCGACACGATGACAAATTGATGGGTAAGCTTATTAAAATTCTTAATTATAACTATTATTATACTTCATCTATTTTGCTGTTTAATTTTTTGTGTGTGTGTGTTATGTAAATGATAATAAATTTGATGCGTGTTTGGTGCAATAATAATTTCATGTTTAGATTAGGGATTAGTAGTTTCTGCTTTACGACTTGTATGTGTTTTTAATTCATTTAATGACGCAACGCACTTTAGGCTATATGCACTGTTTGTTATGGGTATAGGTATGAGGATATACATTTCGTAATTAATAGGCATTGGGATAATAATTAAATTCTATCCATTAAAACGGTTTCGTCAATTGGTTAAAATTATGGGAAAATTGATCTAAAAATGTTGTTTGTTAGTACACACATCAATATAGGCATGTTGTATTATGCAATTGATCCTTGGTGTTTTTTTTTATGAAAGCTACCTATTTGTGGGAAGTTAATAGGATTAAATTTCCAATTTGCATAAAATTATTGATTTGATGTATTGTTATAGGAGTACGTTGTTTATTATATTATTTATACACATGCATAGATTGTAATGGAAAATATTTTTAATTTACATATTTATGTTGAGTAAGTATAATATACATAACTGTAGCTGCACATTCATTGTAATGTTTTAACAGAATCGGTTAGGGTATTGCCCTGGCTTATGTTTTTACTTTAATATCGTTGAATCGTGCAAGCGAATAAGCTGATGACATAATTGAAAATGTGATGTCAATGGAATTCTTATGAGTATTTTGACGGAAGTGACGAGCTTAAGGGACAATTAGGACAATACTAAGTATATAATGTAATCAAGATTCCTGTAAGCTATTCCTTCAAATTAACCAAGCCCGATATCGATTGCCCGGGACCAACTATTATTTTAATCGTTAACATTTTTATTTTACCAACACAATGCAGAATATGTTGACTTAGCAGAGTTAAAAGCAAAAAAAATAAATTATTATCTACCAGAAATTTTTGTTTTATACAAAATCACGATAGATATGTAGTAAGCTAAAACTGTGTAGTCTACAAGCTTTTGCTTCTTCTATGTGGTAATGGCTTGGTAGTATCTTTTAGGTTGCTGGCTGCAATAAGTCATAAAACTAAGACAGTTTTATTACAATCCAACAATCGTAGCACATTGCACGAACATAAAAGAATTGCACATATTATACTGCAATTCAATTTATTAACCGCCGTATTCTATTGAATAATTGCCAAGTTTATAGACACAATTTTCTGCCAGCATTAGGGTGTGTCATATTGCATTTTTTTTTCGATTTCTAAGAACTTGATAAGGATATATTATTTGAATTTTTCGACTTAGAAATTGACTTCGTTTTTGTTTTCCATATACAGGAAAAATTGTAGAATATGTGGATGTCAAATTATTTTTGTCAAAGTCAATTTATTTAATCCGTTAATGAATAACCTTAAGTACTTATAATATTTCTTAAATCTAGTACATATAAAATTTTCATTATCATTGGAAAAAGGTGACGAACTCATTTTCATCTTCCCCAAAAATTAACAAATTTATTCGAAAGAAATGCTTTAAAGGACTGCTTAGACCATGGTACAACTTCAAAAACTTCAAATATGACTTTTGGGAACAAGGTTTAAGAATAAAGCTCTTATTAAGCCCAATCGAGAATCTCCCATTGAATCTTGTTTCTCATGGAATATCTCATTCAATCGAAAATCTTATCGCCGATCGGGAACCTCCCACAGAAAAAATGTTTATAAAACATAAAATTCCATCGAAATTTCCCAAGAAAGTTTATTCAAAATACTAATTCCTAGGGACATTTTTTGAGTTGAAATCACATTAAAAAAATACAAACATTTCCAGGTACATTTTCATCAACAAAAACCGACATTAAAATGGTTGGTGTTATGGCAATTTGGCAGCGTCAGTTTTCATTAATTCAACATTCCTTCCAATAATCATTCTTTGTAAAAATTCAATAAATTGTTGTGTAAATGGTGGTGATTTATATCGAATTTGGTGTCTACAAAAATAATTAGTAATAAAATGAACGACTGTATCGCACGTACTTGCTCTTATGTTCGATCACATCGTATGCAAATATATTGTTAAACTCGTTTTTTACTTAATTTTTTATATACAAAATTTCTTTAATTTTTTTTTCTAAAAAAAAATGGTGTGGAAATTTTTAATATTTAATAATATAAATTTAAAAACAAAATTTCAAAAAATCATCAAACCTTTTCCTAAATATTGAATTTTCAAAAATTTCCAAAAAAATATGTATAATTCGAAGGACCTCCTATATAAAAATGTTGATCAAAATCCGTAAAGCTGTTTATAAGCAAGTCGAAAATAAAAAATAAATAAAAATAATAAAAAAATAGTTGTATGGTAGGGACCGTTAATAACAAAATATTTTTAAAAAAAATGTTTGACCAAAATGTGGTCTGCACTACCTACAGTAGTGCACACACTTTTTACTTGCGATTATTGGTACTATGAAGGCAAGTTATGGATTCGTGCAAAAAAAATTCTAAAAATCAAACATGACATTATGTTTGAAAAATTTATTGACAGACTGACAGACAGACGGAATGGGGGACATACTTTTTTGGTGTTCTTCTATGATCGTAATGTCAGGTTTGATTAAAATCTGGAGTTCAATTTTTTTTCCAAATGCGTTAGTTAACGTCAGGATGAGTAATCTTATAAGTAATATGGCAGTCAATAGCGAACTTGTATCTTAGACCCAATAGTTTGTGATACCAACAACTATTACGGACCTGAATAAAAATACGATTTTTGACGGAAACGAGAGGGAAACCCCTCGAGCAAAGCGTCGGCGCTAGACTCATTTGATTTGTGTACCAGATAATTCTTTTGTATCAAAAAAAAAATGATTGCATTCTTAGTCTAGCCAAAGCGGGGGTACTTGCAGGCTGCAGATGAAGTGGCGCACTGTTTTCTACGGCAGTATAGATGCTATGGGATATGGAGAATACCCAGCTTTGCTGCATGCTGACCCAAAGACCAGTGTTCAGAACAAGTAGCGACTACCCTTTCTAAGTCCCGCCTCGGCCTGCAAATAAATTCACTTGTGCGTGATTTATTGTAGTTGGATCATCCATTTTATGTTGTATTCCGTAAAAAAAATTGAAGAATTTTTCCCTTTAAGGCAGCGAGTGGGATAGATAGTAGAGACGGTCTCTGCAAGCTGAGATAAAATCTGAGATAACAACCACCTACAGTCTCCGAATATCGCGCCACACATCATTCCTATCATTCTTTCTCTTCCTTAACCTCACCCTCACGTCCGCGCTGTGTTGAAACATTTAAAGGGTATTCATAATCCCTTGAGCGCGTGTAGATTATAAAAAAAAAAAGCAGATAGTTACGAAAGCCCGTCCCTGTTGTTGCAGCTTGTTATCAAGCTCAGTTCGGTATTATTGGACCAGTTTAGAAGATATTTTCTGCCGAACTTACGACAAACTTAAGCTTAGACATGGTTTTAATTTTAAAACTGTGCATGTTTCTATTCTATTTATGCTAGTATTTCAGCATAAAAGCAAGTATTTCAGCAAAGTGGAGAAGTCGGGCAGATTTAGAGAATTTAGCCACTCTGAGAAAATTCCTGCTCCGACACCGCATTCCATTTTAGAACCGTCGCCGTCGCGTCGGTAAAAAGTCTAACGTCTACACGTCACTGTCGTTATCTTCCCTAATCTTCGTGAATGGGAATATAACTTTAAAACTTTTACTGAGACTCAGAATAGGGGGTGCAGTATAGCTAGTGTTTGTTGTCGGAATATATGGTGGAACAAATTTTGCTGCATTGCTGAGATCGTAAGGCTTGGCATTCCAGCACTTTGACTTTTTAAGTCTTAGCCAGTTTACGTAAAATTCAGACGACATCTGTTTTCATTAAGTTATTTGTAACCATTTTAGATGAACATTTTTAATTCTCTAATGCCTACAAAGCATGCTTTAAATATGATAAGTTTAATATAAATCAAACCAGCAGTAAAAAAGCAACAGATTACAGGTGTGACCAAGGGTGATTTTTTTTTAGAAATTTGAGTATGCTTATTACAATTTTTAAAAAACGTTTAATCCATGTATTTATCTCAAAAAATTTTACAGTAGCAAATGGTTCGGGTTGAGGTCAAAATTCTGCAGGGGTCAGGATTCTTTTAACAAAATTCTGCTTTCAAAATTCTATTTTTTGGAAATTCTGCTCGCCGAAATTCTGCTTTTCAAAATTCTGCTCATCAAAATTCTGCAAATAATAAAGAAAACAAACCTTTGTTTTCTTTATTATTTGCAGAATTTTGCTAAGCAGAGCATACTCTTACTTTCTTAAGAGTTTAATAAGAAAATATTTGTTTTTGTCGGCCAACTTCTTGAGGCAATTATTCAGTTAGTGTCTATTAAATAAAAAAAGAATAAGTGTTTCGAAAAACAAACAAATAAAAAGAATTATAAAAAAGAGCACCAATCTAATTTACATTGGCTATCTTAGGTTCTTAGGCGCATTTAAAAAAAAAATGCTCTCTTTTTTCTGTAATTTTTTTGTTGATACTTAAGTTTACCTATGGATTGTTTTGTTGTTTTTTTATTTCTCGTTTGCTTTTGTAAATAAAAAAAGGTAATTAAGAATTCAAAAAAATAAGCAGAATTTCATTCTTTTTTGTTGACGGACAGAATTTTGAAAAGCAGAGAAAATTAAAAAAAGCAGAATTTTGAAAAGCAGAATTTTGAAAAGCAGTATTTTGAAGCCAGAATTTTGAACCGCTCCCAAATGGCTATCGTTAGTCGGTCACAAAAGTAATTTAATTTTTCGAAAGTTGTTTGAGTCCAATAATCTATGCATTAAATTAAAACTATACCATCGACATCACCATTGCGATATAAGCTTTACCTACTCTTACCTCTATCACGCAATATTTAGCTGTTAGGTATATTTCCATTGAGCCTTCTTTATAGGCAGGTACAATATATCTTTAGCTATCTCGGCAGAGTTTATGTTTTATTTAACAATTAGAATTGGCGGAGGATG
This sequence comes from Philhelius pedissequus, assembly GCA_910595825.1. Taxonomy (NCBI): domain Eukaryota; kingdom Metazoa; phylum Arthropoda; class Insecta; order Diptera; family Syrphidae; genus Philhelius; species Philhelius pedissequus. The sequence goes on from OU343162.1 coordinate 47,702,235, forward strand.
AGTTCATAGACTATTCGGCATCGCTTGGCTCGAACTAATTTAAGAAAACGCCATGGTAGACAAACACAACAGAGGTTATGCTGGCTGGTTCATATACAAAAAAAAAAACTCTGAAGATGCAAGAGTGTTTGGGCGGAATAACTTTAAAGTTAAGTGAAAAAGTTTCCCTTCGAAAATTTTGCTGAAATCTTAAGTTTGTTCGGCAACTGTGAGCTGTGACTTTGTTAAAAGTAGAAGAAAGTCTAAATTAAGCAAGAATGTACCTATACAGGACGTCATTCTACGAGTATATATTTTGTCATTCTTTTTTTTTTATTTCATTTATTTCCCTTTTAGGTTAGACGGTGTTAGCTTGAGAAAGTTATATGAAACTCTGTGTAAGTATTTTGTTTTTTTTTTGTTTTTTTGTGGAAGGAAGATATCATCATAAGGGGATGACGAATTGTATAGGTACAACTGCATACATATGCATTAAACTAGTTCGGCTTTGAATCATCAAAGTGAACAAAATAGTTTTAAACTTTAAATTGAAGTGGTAATTTTTGTTCATTTGTATGTCCTTTTAAAGGAGCTAATTCCACAGAAAGGATTTGATAAGGCTGAGAGGAGATATTTAACCTAGAAACTCATGGATATTTGTTTTCATTGATTTGAAAATTACAAAAGAAATCAAATTTTAATTAAAGTTAAAATATTAAATGTCAAAGTTCGGAGAAAATACAAAATCCATATAACAAATTATAAAAACATACATGGCTTAGGAGCGATGGTAACTACAAATAATTTTTAAAAGATCCATTAAGCTAATAAAACCAAAACTGTCAAAAATGTACCAGTTTTTATTTTTAGCTCTGAATATAATAACCCATATGATAATTAGAAAATTTCTTTCAGATGTAAGAATTGTATCCATAAAACAAATTGCTGAACTCTATTTCCTTTATCTATGAAATTTGGTTTTGTTGGAAAATAAACTGAAACTGGGGGGTTGCAATGACCTTCAAATAATACACAAATGCGAAGTTTTATTAAAATCGTGTTAGAAACGTTTACAAAAAAATTGTATGGCATCTTCTACAGTGAGCCAAAAGAAAAGGAAAGTAAATAAATGCATCTCGGCATCGGTTTGGTCTCATCCCTAGTCTTGGATTCTTTCGTGTTTTTTGGTGTGTGTGATAACGTGAAAATATGGCGTAAGCAATTTGATAATATTTGTTTATCCAAATGTCACCCAAAAGGCTTAAAATCAACTTTTTTCTAAGCGAAAAATAATATAGGAAAAAATTCGAATTTTTTGAGGTAAAATTTGAATTTTGTAGAGGTTTTTTAATCTATTTAAATCGGAGCCATCCATCAATGGATTTTGACAGCTCATTTCTTGACAGGTAGCCATCGAACTATATTTTAACATTTCGGTATTATTTTTTTTTGCAAGTGTCACCTTAATGTCTAAAAGTCACCTTTTTCCGCATGGGGAACAAAGTCTGAAAATTGGCTATTTCTGTTACAACAACATTACATAAAATTCGTTAATATATTTAAATTAAGTTTTTAGGTTCCAAATGATTTTATTTCATACAAATTACAAAAGTTTAGTGTATCATTCATTTTTCAAACATGGCTTACGCCGTCTGTCAGTTGACAATTATTAATACTTAATTAATTAATTTTGTTTAATATACAAAATTGAAACATAAAATTAAAAAAGTTCTTCTAAGATCCGTTTTCTGTAGTTAAGTGCTAGCTTGGTGTAGTTGTAAAGGGGTTCCCAGTCTAAAACTCCGTTTAAAACATCTATGAGTTCCTCTTCACTGAGGTAGTTTTTTCCAAGTATACTCCTTCTGGTTTCCACCAAAACAGGACATCTTCCCACGAAGTGGAACACGTTTTCGCGTTCTCTAGTGTAACATAATCCACACATTTCTTCCAAATCACTCCTATGAGGAACATAGTTCAGAGGAAGTATCTCCCCTCTTGCTTTTAAAACCAGTGACATGAGATCGGTTGGATACTCCGCCCTGAAGTAGTTATTTCGTAACAGGTTATAGTTTAGCCTTGCATATATATCCCTGTGTAATGAACTTCTGGCTTTCATAGTATAATTCTCTCTCTTTCTTTCGTCCACTAACGATATGAGGCTATAGAGTTCGCTTTTCCACGTTTCGAAATAATAGTGGATGTCCACAGTACTCTGCTAGATCTCTCCATGACTCGAACCATGATATTTGTTTTTGAATCACAAGCATCGTAATTTTCTTTGGTAGTCTCCTATCATCCATTGCTATAGTCTTTAAAATAAAGTCTATCTGTATTTTCAGAGTTGAAATAAATAAAGATGGTAGACCTGTCTCTAGCATTAGTATGTGATTCGCAGTACTATAAGGTAGTTTCAAGCTTCTTTTTAAGAAATAGCGCAGAAGCTGCTCAACTTCATCGAACTCCTTATGGCCCCAAACTTGAGCTGCATAACACATGATCGCTTTCGCTGTGGTTTCAAAAATACGATATTTGGATTCGTAGTGAACATCTTTACAGTGAACAACAGTCCTCCATGTTGCGTTTAATGCATGCTTCGATTTGGCCAACTTATCAATCATATGATTTTGCCAGTTCAGGTTTCTAGATATCCGCATACCAAGATAGTTGTATTCATTTACGACTTCGATGTTTTGAGCTCCAAATTTCCAGGTTTCACTGCGGCCGTTTCGGCCGCCTCCTCTACGAAAAATCATGACTTTAGACTTCTCTAGGTTCACCTGGAGCCTCCATTTGTTGCAGTACTCGAACAATCTATTGATCATCAAGTGGAGACTACCAGGCGACTCCGCTAGCATCACAATATCATCGGCGAACATTAGTACCTTGACTAAAAGATCCGCTGAAAAACGTGTTCCACCCTGCAATACCTCTTCTAAGTCATCTATAAATAGAGCAAATAATAAAGGACTCAGATTACATCCTTGCCTCATTCCTATTTCCACTTCGAATTGTTCGGATTGTTTGGATCCAAAAGCGACTGCAGAAGTTGTTGAGTTATAGAGGATTTCCAAAACGTTCAAAAACTTTGACGATACTCCTTTGTTACACAGCTTTAGCATAAGTGCTTTCCTGTCTATTGTATCGAATGCCGCCTTGAAGTCGATGAAAAAGCCGTACAGTTTTCTTTTAGATTTTATAAAGATTTCAGCTATATTGGTAAGCGAATAGATTTGATCTACGGTCGAGTAATTCTTTCGAAACCCAGCTTGCGACTCGCTTAGTAAGTTGTTGTTATGAACCCAATCATAAAGCCGTTTGCAGAGAAGTTTCGTAAAAATTTTTATAGATGAATTCAGCAATGATATTCCTCTGTAGTTGGCAGCATCTTCCTTGTCACCTTTTTTAAAAATTGGGCAAATGATGGCTTCTTTGAAATAGGACGGTAAATAAGCTGAATCGTATGCATGGTTTAAAGCTTTTGTTAGAGTCACTATAAAAATAGAAGTGTCTATTTTATAGAACTCTTGAGGTATGCCATTCGATCCTGGAGACTTGTTGTTTTGGAGCTCTTTCAATACAAGTTGAACCTCTGCACAGGAAAAATGTGCATCCAACTCTTCGTTCTCATAAAAAGGTTTGGCAAATTGGAATGTGGAAGAGAAATTGTCTTTTGTTAACGTTTTGGAGTGTTTAGCAAGGTCTTCGATTTCAATGGGTGAAATAACTTGATTGTTACGCTTTTTACTAATTTTTCTAACGACTGTCCAAAACTCAGCAGCATTTCTGCAGTCTGCAAGGTCTTGAGCAAGTTTTCTTGAGTAGGTTTGACGTTTATAGCTTAGTAGCTCTTTGTATTGTTTGTTAACTGCAAGATATTGCGCTTTAAAAAAGTTAGTCTCTGGAAAACTTCTTAGTAATCCTAGCCAAGCAAAAGATTTTCCACGAGCTACCATACAATCATTATCAAACCATTTTTCGTGGTAATGGATAAAATTGTTTTTTACCTGACATTGCACCGGAATAGACTTAAGGACAATATTGTCCAGCTCCGATAAGCTAAGACAAAATGTTGAAGATGATGTCGCTTGAAGGAGAAGACTATTATTCAAACAATGTGAGTATCTTTCGGCAAAAACATTTTTCCACCTGAATTTTCCCGGAGTTACCAAGTCTTCTGGTTGCCTCTGGTTTCTGTTTAGATTGATTGTTAGTTGGATTGGGAGGTGATCGGAATGTATTTCTGTTATGACTTCAATTTTGCGTAGTCGATTACTGAGTTTCCTTGTGGTCCTATAAAAGTGAACTCACCTAATTTGTCTCCTTCCGCAGTACCATTGCAAACACTCAATCCAAAGGAATTACATAGATCGATAACTTTTTTACCTTCTCTTTTAATTATTGTATCTTTTGAACTACGATTCCTATTTTCTATAAGCTTACTTTCACTTTCTAGCGCTCCGGTTCGGGCATTGAAATCTCCAATAAGCATTACATTGTTAATGTCCATATCAAATAAAATGTCTCCAAGCTTAGTGAAGTCACTTTCCCAGCTGTTGCAATTTAAGTATATAGGGATGAGATTAAGTAAGGATCGATCAGTTTTAATTTCAATGAAATGTGTGTCTCCTATTTGCTTGTATTTGCAACTGACGCCTTCGCCTTTAAGATTATGTTTAAAACCCATGAGAATTCCTCCACTAGCCCTTCCTTTTCGGTGATTTTTAAATGCTGGTATCCATTTTAGTTTGTATTCGACGAAACTTGATTCAAAATTTTGTGTATGCTGTTCAGTTACATGTGTTTCAATTAATATAATAATATCATACTCATTTATAAATTTAATAAAATCTAAAACTGCAATCTTATTTATTAAACCTCCAATATTATAACTTATAATTCTAATTTTACTTAATTTAAAAATTTGACAGACGGCTTTTACCTAATTACAGTGGTTATAATTAGAATGTGCTATTTTGTTAACACCTAGATCCGAAAGAGCAGAATTCGTTTTGTTCGTAGCCGAAATTGATGTTGATGGACCGCCGCCAACTTCATTTGACATTTCTCGCCGATGGATGACATTGACGTTTCTGGCAATTGACTCATTTTGTAAAAGTTGTAAACAAACATTTTGAAAGAAATTCTCCCCAAGTTTGTGTTTTTCTTCCAATTTTTGCAGCCCATGCTCCTTATTTGTAACAAAAACTTGCTGCTCATGATTCCATTCCACAACCAAATCAAACCAAACCAATACGCAATTTATCATCACGTAGAGACAATCTCAATCGTGGTTGTTTGGCGTAAATGTGTTTGCGGAGCTGAAGGAGTTTGATGAGCTTTTGCCGAATCTTCAATGGGTAGTCTCGACTTATGGAGAAGCCGGTTCCTTTCAGCTTTTAAACATTTTTCAGAACATTTCGTGCGTTTTGTTTAGATTTTAATTCTGCCAAAATAGTAACTACTTCTTCATTCGAAGCGATTTGTCTCAGTTCTTGTGCAGTGATGATTGTATTTGAGTCGGATATATTTTTGCAAATGTTTAGAGCTTGTTCTATGGGATTCGATTGTCTATTCTTAACTCGAATTATTAAGTTGTTGTCATTTGCAGCTAACTTTAACTGATCAATCTCGGTTTGAAGGACATTGCATCTTTGGAAGAGTGCACCGCCCGCCTCCTTCAATTGCACATTCTCCCTTCTAACCTCACTTAGTTCACCACGTAAGTCTGAAATGTCATCCTTCGTAGCAACATTTGTGAGATTAGTGGCAAACAGATTATTTAATTCCTCGACAGTCATAGAACCAACCAACAACATGCTTTTATCTTTTTTTGAAATTGATTGAAGATGTATTTCGGGTGATGTTTCTTGAACTTTTCTTTTTGAATTTTTCATCAAGCCTTTAATATTGTGTATTGGTTTTAAACTTATTTACAATCAGCGATTTTTTTGTTAAGGTAGGTAGGTATCTAACTTTTGCAACTTAAATTACCAAAAATTCAATGATTTTTTAATCTCACTTGTTCAATAGCTCCTTAAATTGTGCACTTTGTAAAAAAAATTATTTATTTTGTTTGTTTGGATTAATTAAAATAAACTTTTTTTTCAAGAGCTAAACAATTTTAACTTTTAAGCTACACCAGAGTTGCCAAGTATTTAAATTATGAAAACATGAAAATAAAAGAAAAGAAAGAGAAAAACTTTATACTTTGTTTCAAACCAGCAACACAAGATAAAAAGAGACAGATTCATAAACTAAACAACAATAACAATAATTTAATAACAAAAAGACAACATGCACATTGGCCATTCAACACCACAGTTCGTCAGTAAAAGCCCGAAGATGGATTATTAGATCCGAAACGCGTCGCTTATTTAAATAAATACATATATGTTGCGAAATAAATCAAAGTAATTTTAATAAAATTAAACAAAGTATAAAGTTTTTCTTTTTCTTTCCTTATGAAAATAATGTTTTCATAATTTAAATATATTAACGAATTTCATCATCACGCAACATGGAGACTACATTACAACTTAATAAACCGTACGTATATCATAAGACATTTCGCAAAAAAAGAATTGTGAATAGCTTATATAAAAATTGTACTAAAAATAATTAAATAAAAAAATATTTCTTCTAGCGAAAAACCGAAATCAAACCACCGCGACCGGTGCAACCAGCGAGACTCTCGGCGAATTTCGATACTAAAAATACGATCTCGTCTAGTGTGTTTTTAAAGTATGTATTCTCGTCTCGCTCTCGTTGCCACACCTATCCAAAGTTAACTAAAACAATTCATAATATTAACCCTGGATTAACTCGGTAGAAACTTCTGAAAGGTACTTATTTAAAAACCATTGAATTTAATGTGGAAAGGGCCGTTTAGATAGTGTCGAGTGCCGCACCTCGACTTCGATAGATTTTTGAAATTTAAAGTTATCTGGCAGAACACAATGGAGTGCTGCAACTGCAAATGTATCCATGGTTGGGATAGCTGTCAAAAAATGTTATAAATGCTCAGAATGCAGCTGCACACCTTTATCACATTTTTGGTGTCAAGCTGTGATTTTTTTTTAGAGCGTTTGAAGCTTCTTAAATGATTTGTAAATGCTCTGTTCGACTCAATCGTGGACGCGATTTTGAATTGTCAAAAAACCTGCAAGCAATGGTTGAAAGTTGCCTCAAATCTGACAGCACCATAAGTACAGCTCCGTATGCAGGTTCATTGTATTGTGTTCGTAACATTGTGGGTACATTCAATATTTTGACAGCTATTTCCTCTGCTGCTGAGTAAGTTAGACAGGCTTATTAATTAAATTCAAGGTAACTACAAAACAGTTTTTCATTGGATGTTCAATTTTGAGAAATCTATCGAAATCGATGTGCGACACTATGGAAATCACCATATCCCTATCTACATAAATATGGCGATATCAACCATTTCATAGTGTTGCACATGAATGATGTTTCAGTTTCAGAAATGTCTATAATCACTTAGTCAAGAGCTAAGTTAATCACTTTATTGAAAATAACGCCAGGTGTTAAATCTGTCTATAAATAAAATGATGACGTTCCGAAAAACTGGCCTTAATAAGATGCTTCTTAAATATTAATTTTAAAAAACAACGTGTAGAACAACATAAAATACTATCAAGCTCCGAATTAAATATGCCGCATTATCATCACTCCAAACCCAACTTAACCTAAATACATATTATCTGTGATTTCGTTGTGTGAACGAAAAATTCGTTTGCATCATGAAATATTTTATTAATTATTTAAAATATTCGTTTTGTGATGAAATGTTTGCTATCATATCATACAGAAATTCACCTCACAAAAATAAACTCCGATAAATTTAAAATAGATTCTAACAAATAAATTTATTTATTATACCGACGCTAATCCCAAAAATTAATATTGGCATAAGCCTTATTCGTATGACGACTTAATAAAAATTTAAAAAAAAATATTCGTACATCAAATTAATAAACCACTTTAATTAGTAATTTCCTTTAAATAAACCCGCAACGTACAAATAAAATTGACTACCGAGACAATTTATAGAAGGTGGTCTATTAAGATAATGACTTACGTCCTGCAATCATATCCATTTAGTGTTATTACACATTTTTCTTAATGGATTTTTTGGTTAAGAGCATTAACAGATATCAGAATTAACGGTAGGTTTAATTGATAGTAATTTATCTAATTTCGCACAATCTCAAAGACCTCTAACATTGGTTGGTGTCAAACAGTGCGTGAATATCTTTATTATAGGATTGTCATCTTTTTTAATACAGTACAACACGGATATAATAAAAATGGTAATGCCATTTTCGTTTTTTTTTTTGTTGTGTTTTTTTATATTCACCTCCACCATAACTTTCCAAACTGAGAATGGTAGATATTTACATTTTTATTTGATTTCCGTTGGTTTCTCAGCTACTATTCTGGGTCCGCCTAACTGAATTATTTTTTTTCTTTCAGTATAAAGCCTGTTCAGTTCGTTTGAAAACAAAAATGGTGGTGAGCAAAAAAAAAGTTTCCGAGAGAGAAACATCTGAGGGTAAAACGAATGTTTTTTTCACAAAACAAAGTCAATGCAATTGTTCACAATTCGATAAAACAAATTTAAACGACGACATTTTTTTGCGCCAAATGCTCTGTCATAGGAAGTAAATGCAATTTTTTCCTCGAGACATTTTATACTAGCATTAACTGTAATTTTGTTTAGTTATCTAATGTTCATTTAAGTGAAAACCCCGAAATATGATAATTATATAGGTACCTGATAAAAAAATTGTGTATCGTGGCATTTAATCGGGTTTGACTATATTATTTTTTCTACTATGCTTCGTTAAGCTTCTAGAGGGCTTCGTTATTCCTTGCAGCTTACTGACGGGCTGCATAGCTGGAATAGCTATCAACCCCTTGAATACACACAAAATTATTGCGACGAACACAATGGTCACGTTCAGATAGACGTACATAGTTTCTGGTTTCTGATTGGCCAGCTGTCAAACAATAGGGAATTTTTTGATTTTAATGGCTTAAAATCAATCTAATATCTTCTAATTAAATAATACATATATTGTATTTGATGTGTTTAATTAAAATAATTTTCTTACATAAAATCACAAAATAATTTAAGCAGCTGACACAAAAAATTAAATCGAAAATCAAATGTCATGTACCTATTGAAATAGATTCATGACAGTATAATTTTGTGTCTATTTGACATTTCCCTCTGGCTCTTTATAATTAGAGTCAGATATCAAAATGAGCCAGAATTTTGTTTAAATCACTGTAATTTTTTATTTTTTTTTGAAATTTTGTATTAAAACTCTGGATGATTTAAATATGTTTCAGTGTTAAATGTTTCTTCTTTGTATTTCTTTTATTATATTTTGTAAATTTAAGTTATTCGCAATTATTTTATTAGAATTTCTTAAGACCGTCAAAGTAAATCCCGGTTGTTAACACTATTTGGTATTAGACTTACATAATGCCATATTAATCCAGTTCAGTGAGGCTATAAGCCGACCGCACCATACTCTTCCGAATTTAAATGTTCAAGCTCACACATGTATCAAGAACTTAGAGACAACTGCGTCACAAATGTTTTTTGCCAAACTGCTACTTGCGATATCGGTTATTGCTACTTTTAAATAGCAGTTTTTTTTTACCTGTTATGGAAATAACAATAATGGCAGTAAAATTAAATTTTAATAAACAACTTTCAACATGAATTTAACAATAAATTATTCATCACTTTATAATATTTTCCGCCATTTCGATCAAATAAACATTTAGAAATTGTAAATGTTATTTCAATAACAGGTGTGTAGCTATTTTCGATCTGATGTTACCTGTTACTGAACACATCTTACTGAAATATTGACACATTCCTATTTGCATGAAGATGTTTAAAAAATCAGATTGCATGTGTCAAATCTCAAAGACCTTTGTGTCATATATGACAACCGAAGTGTGACAACTTGTGGAAGAGCACACCTTCTAATATGTTTCATGTGGAGGCCAACAGCGTCTTTATCAATCACGACACTTTTTGACAGCTTAGCTATTGCAAATTCTGCTCCAGTTCGAATTGTGTCCAAAATCGTACAAAATAAATTAAGATGTTTAGAAAAATTTTGTTGCTCCTTTGGAGACTAACTTTTTTATTAATTTTATACGTATACAACACCCACAGTCAAAGTTAAATAAGTCTCAAAATTCGAAGGGATGTAGCTGCTTAGTTCCTACGATGCCCCGGTTTCGCACTTTAAAATTCAATAAATCTGAAACAAGGACGAGAGAGGCGAACAAGAGCATATTAATACGATGTAAACATCAGGAAACGCTTTTAATAGTCAGTTCAGTTGAAGTTCGTTCGCCCATGAAATACACTACCTTATCATAGTGGTCTCTCTTAAGCCTGGCCAGGGCAGTTCCCAAAGAATACAATCGAAAGTTAAGGCCCTGTTGGCTTGTTTTTCCGGCATGAAAGGCTTGAAAAAGCCAATGCCAGTCCGTACATACGACTATATATACGCATCCTTCGAATACATATTTATTTTCATCATCATATCCTTGTGTGTTTATAACGGCTATGAGTAAAAAACAGCTACCCTGTTCTATGGTTGCGTGTAAGGCGATAGGCGAGGCATGGCGAGGAGAGGAAACTGCAACTGCAATATGGTTAAGGTTTATTTTGGGGCTAGCAAGATAATCCTGCTTTTGAACTTATAGCTTATATTTTTTAAAACATTATTTTTTATTTTGTTGAAAAAGAATTATGCCAGTAGCAGGCAGGCAGATGAGGTTGATTGTATGTGGTACATATGTGCCTTGCCTTTGCCTTATACAAGTCTGTATATACAACTATACAATACTGTCTATACGAGTATAGACACTGTATAGCATTATGCAGATTTTAAACTTTATTTAAGTAGATTATATGATGTCGTAGTTGTGGCGATGTCAATGAAGGATTTAAAATAGAATGAAGGTATGTTACACGTCTTTATAGTATAGATGATGTGGTATAATTCACTGAACAATAGAATATATACTCGTAGATGAACCGGAATCTAAAATGTGGCGAATGAGATCAACAAGAATTTGTGGTTGCTCTAGTTTAGCTATGTGCTTTGTTGTGAAGAATGTTATGGCTAAAGCTACTTCATTGTGGGTATTATGTCTCTTGCGGCCTAAAATAAATAACCTAAATTAAGACAAGATTTTATAATGTTCTGAAGATGTTATATAATAGAAAATAATACCTCATAGCTTAGTGTATATAGGTATCACGGTACATATATTAATAGTAGGTAGATACTATCTTGGACATGTTTTCAAAATCGGTTGTCAAACAATGAGTCACGCTCAGTGACCCTGTTAAATTTATTTCTACTTTTCCTTACCACATACAAAGATTAATTCTCAAAAGTAAGAAACAGACAAAGTCAATTGACGAAAATAAAAATACCAAGGGCCAATTTTTCAATAGTGAGTTAAGCAGTCAGTTAATACATATTCTCCAGATAGAGCAAAAAATCAGTTTTTCAACAGTCAGATACAACTTAATCTAATAAAGTTATCTGTTCAGTTTAGAACGGAATAAGGAGTTATCAGAGGAAAAAATAAATAGCTTTTTTCGCTGTCAAAAACACTTTGAAAAAATATTTCTTTGAAATAAACGTCAAACAAAAATTAATTTCTATGAAAAGTTCGATACACGAAATAAAAGTGACGTTCAAACGAGATTGGAGAAGAGTGGATCTATGATATTGTGAAAGCACATGACTCGACATTTGTGACAGTGTGTCAGGTTTCTTCGGTCTTAAATGTTACAGTGTGACACTGTGGCAGTCTCAGACATTCGAATTAACTTTAATGCAAGAACGGCACTGTTACAGTGTGACAGTAAAACAATGGAACTAAATGTGATGGTCTAAATGAAAGGAAATTAAGAATTTTTTCTAAATGACTCTGCAGGTATAGCTTAAACCAAATCACTTGGTCAACGGTCGGTTGCGCAGAGAAAGGATTCAAGAGAACAAAAATGGCGACCAAGAGTCTTAATGAGTATAATGCCAGAGATGAAATAGTTTTTTTTTGAAAACTGCACAATAAACCACGAGCATACCTCATGTAAGTAAGGTCCATCTCTGGGAGGTGATTGTGTGCACTGTGGATCTTTCAAAATTAATGAAATGAGCAAAGAAATATGAAGAGAGCTGCGCAAGGGAATGGCCGTACGTAAATTGGTTCAAGCTAAGCTATAATATTCAGTGTTAAGTGCGACAGTGTGTATTTTGTTTTAAGAGCAACAGTGTGGAAGTCGAAGTAAGTGTGTAGAGTGGAAGAAAAGAAATGTAAAGAGGGACATATCAGAGATATAGTTTACAAGAGAGACAGAGAGATAGTTCGATTTATAGATAGTATGAAAAGAAAGACAGTGAGATAAGATAGAAAGCTTAAGCGAAAATACAGTGGGACATTGTTAAGTATAGAACGTTTGGAAAAATTGGTTATGTGACAGTGTGAATGCGTAACAATGATGCAACATGACAGTGTGAAACTTCCGGAATGGTACACTGTCGCACTGCCATACTGTCACACAGTTGGAAAATCTCATGCCCGTCCATTATGAAAATTTTAATAATTTTTCGTAATAAAAAGTACAAAAGTGTAAAAGGATCTACTTGTACATACTACGTCAATAACTTGGAACCAAAGAGACTGTGTACGCTTGAAATCTTTTTTTTACATTGTCCATATCATTGCGATATATGTATAAGGTAATCCATGGGTAAAATGCAAGATCGTGAATCAAGGAATCAAGCTATGAATGGAAAGTATTTTTGAGCTCCCAGTGTGTTGATTTAAGTGTGTTATCAATCTTTTCAAAAAAAATTCAATTTGTTTTAAACGTCCCCAGCCCGGGGCGGTTGAAACAGTGATTGTCAATTGAAAGACATGGAAATTAGACAATACATATCTTATATTTTTTACATAATTAGTTCACATTTTAACAATATTAATCACTTAAAAATATATTTTTTTATAACAACAAAATAACAAATTATATTTAAAAGGAAACTTAATTCATTATAATATTTTTTTTTTTTTGAAATAAAAAAAAACTGTAATTCAAAATTTCGAAAACGACTCAATACATTTTTTTGAAACTACGTATTTAGTAGTTTTTTGACATTATTTTTATTGGTAAAAAAACTATATTCCTAAAATAAAATATAACGGTACCTCCCATACAAACTTAATAAAAACCGTTAAGAAAAAATGTATTTCCCGAGAACGGCTCCAAGAATCTTTATAAGAAAATGTGTTTATCTTAAATTAGTACAGTCCACTTTTAAGTATAAAAATATTAAAGTTGTCTTACTTATTAACGGTACTTTCCATAGAACCACTTTTCATATTTTCTACTTTCTCACTATTGGATGAACCGATTTCAAATTATTTTGTTTATGCAAATGCACCCTAGAAATATTAATAAAACTGCAGACTAAAATTTTCAAAAAAAAAAAGTTTTTCGATTTTTAGAAAATAAATAGGTACAAAGTTGTTTTTTGAAAAAAAAAAACGATTTTACAAAAACCAGTCACTGAATTGTTTTTGAAATTTGAATTTTATATGTATACTAGCGGACCCAGCGAACTTCGTCTCGTCTCAATTTAACGCATTCATATAAACTCTAGACCTATAATAAAGCACGATTCAAAATCAGTAGAGAGTGATATGATAATAAATGTTTCCGGCGCAAAAACAAACAACGAAGACGGTTTGCCAATACGCGAACAGACAACGTCAGCTGGACCGTGCGAAAAACAGCGGAATTCGATATTTATACTCCATAGACTTACAACGATTGGCCTTGCGATTTATTGATTGTTTTTGCAAAAGCCAATCTAACGTGGAACTGAATCCACTTAAGTTTGAATTTAAGGCCAATTGGAATAATGGGAATTCGTGGGATAAGGACTTTCTGTCCTTTTAATTTGCCCTATATGATCATGGGTGGAATCACCGCATCATAATTATAATCGATGGATATTGAGTTTTAAAATATGTTCGGAGTTCCTGGCACATCAAGGGTGTTCACAAATTTCATAGGATAGTCGCCGGTCACACTGTCAACAGATTTGTACGAATGTTGTTCTCAAGCGATTTGACTTTGAATAATGAAACTCAAGATATCGACGACGTCCCTATTCTTCGGTGCTTGTATTGCACATTAATAAATCCAATCGACATTTTTATAATTTTTCGCAATGCCGGAGAACACTAAACTTTGGTGGTGAGTTTCTATTTCGAAGTTGTTAGCTCGCAAAAATTTGCAGGAACTTATATCAATCCAGTCGAGATGTCGCCAGGAATTTGGCCATTGCCAAGCGCCAGCAGTTGTCTCTAGAATTCAGATGGGTCATTCTGCAATTCGACTTTAATGTTCATGGTCAATTTCAAATTCTTGACATGCCGCCACAAGAGAGACTATTTCAGGCATGTTTTATGTTCATCGGCAGCAGTAGATTTCGGGGTGACGGGAAGCGTTTAACGAAAATCTCCGGAGAGCAATATCAGAACCTCACCAAATAATCTCGAATCAGCTAGTAAATCCTTCATTTTCGGTCAACTGCTTCTTAAGCAGGCTTGTGCACCGTTGTGCACTCATACCAAATAATGATTTTACATTCTCGCATCAATTTCGCTGTCGTCGAATTCTTTGGCATTGTGCTCCTTATAAGCTTGTCAACCGTCAAAAGATTAATCACCTGTTCAAAGCGGAATGTGCAGTTCGCACGCTTTCAAACAATGTGGCAGCAATGCCATAGATACCGTAGGATGCAACAGTCAACCAAATTTTAGATATTGACGAATTGTTGCCAGAATCAACTAAATAACGAATATTTTGCATGTCACAATTTGAGCATCGAGAAAGTAAATGCGATTGCCGAATAGTATTCGAAGGGAGCTCGATTCATCATTTAGGTCTTGTTCGTATTCTTCTGTCGAAATTGAGGTGGTGATTGTGCAGCACAAACATGTAAAATATCGACACGTCTCCATTCATTTCTTCTGCACGTTCCTCTTCCGTTTCATTATCATGGACATTTAGATCAATTATTGCAAGACGTGTACGTCGTCCAAAGTTTAATTGTTTATTAGGAGACATTAGCATCCCTAAAACACAACAAAGTTGTTGAAATGAATGAATGAATGTTTCGCAGAAATGTCCGTAATTTAATTAGATAACCTCACTTTTTATACTTAGTTTCTGAAAAAAAATGATAGGATTGATAAAAATTGATTGAAACTTAATTGGTCGTAATGCTTGTACCATTTGCGGGTGTAATGCACGATACACGGCTATCCGGAATCAGCGTAATAATACTCAAAACTCGGATCAATTGCAGCAAGAAAAATAGCACATTTTCTGAATAGAAAATGATAATTTGAAAAGGACACCTGTCGTGCACAACCTAAGTCAATGTACGATGCAATCTATCGAATTGTGGCATTGATCGCAGAACAGCATTATCTATTATAGATTTCGTAAGCTTCTCCACCCAAAACGTCTTCTATCACAATGAATTTCACAATTAACCGAAACTTACAAAGCTTCAAAACGAAATTCTCACCTTTAAACCGTCCAAAAAATCCATGGAACATTCCAGACAGTTCGAGAAACGTCAGGAAAAATCAGAGGATATCCATATCATATTCCAGAATGTTCGACAAGGCAATTAACGGCTGTAGTGTAGTGTAGGAGTGTCTATACAAAACACATAACTTATACTAATAAACAAACTAACAAACATGTCCGCGACATTTTTGCTTATAACTCTGCTTTTAACCATCGGACAGCAAACAAGTTTCTTATATGCACTCTCGAAACATGTCCTTAGATCTTCCGAAAATTTCATTAAAATCGATTTAGCCCAAAAAAGAAGTTCGCGCACAAACATTGTTTGGATTGTTCTTTATAATATAAAAAAAGATAAGAAGATATACTAAATAAAACTAATGAAGTGTGAGCCCTGATTGTCACACAACAACGACACAGATACTCATACATGTATATTCTTTTCACGTTTCTCTTTTTTTTTGTATATGGAATATAAAATTAAATGCAAGACTGGATCGCAGGTACTTGCTCTTATCTTCGATCACATCGTATGTAAAAGATTTCTATTAAGAATCTAAATTAATTTTTAAAGTCGTTTTTACTTAGTTTTTTATTTACAAATTTTTTTTAATTTTTTTGTTCTAAAAAATTGCTGTGGGAATTTAAAATATTTAATAATATAAACCTAAAACGAAATTAAAAAAAAAATCTTAACACCTTTTCGAAATATTGCATTTACAGAAAAAAAATTATTTTTTTCAAAAATCCGAAAAAGAAATATTTTTTGACAATTTTGCTTGCAGTATTATTTATAATTCGAAGGAACTCCTATACAAAAAGTTTGATCGATATCCGTCCAGCCGCTTATGAGAGAGTCAAAAATTAAAAAAAAAATTGTAGGGAGGTATCGTTAATAACATGATATGAAAAAAAAATTTGACCAAAATTTAGACTATACCTAAAACAGAGCCCACACTTTTTTTTATCAAAATCGTTAGACCAGTTTGCGAAATAATCAAGATGGTAGAAAAATTTGTATGGCAAGTACCGTTATTTTTAAGTATTACAAAATATCCTATCTTAGGATTGCCAGCAAAATAAACATTTAAAAAAAAGAATGAAAATCAGTTAGATAGTTTCGGAGTTCATTCAAAACATCAACGTGACATGAGATTTATATATAATAGATTAATTATAACTTTAAAATGGGGCCTTTTTTTAAATGTTTGTAAAATTTTATACATAAAATATTATTTTTTTTAGAAAAAACCGCTAGAACGATTTTTGATTTACGTTTTGATATATGAATATTTATATCAATCCGACAATTCAAATATTTTTCCCTTAAACTTTAACAACTAAGCAATATAAAAAGTTTTTATTATGTGCATCATCCACTTATTTCTACCTAAATATATTTCATTCTTACTCATTTTTAAGACCTCATACATTTATATATTATATGTATATATATGCATCTTTATAAATCAAATGAATTATATGAATATTGCACCTAAATTGTAAGCAATTCGTACGATCCAGTCGTGCATATTATTTTATATAATCTTACGTCGTGCTTTTAATGAGAAAAATCGATCTGCGAATAAATAATTGTCGCTCGTTTTTGTATTGGCATTTTCAATTCTATTGATAGCAAATTACTTTGAATGCATTTCTGCGTAGAAAAAATACGATTTCCTGTAAAATCAATCGGATATGAAGAAATTAGATTCTTGCCGAAAATAAATTTCTCAGAAATATCATTTTAACAGAAAAGGTTATTTTTGTTTTACTATTGTTGATTATGCAGAAATAGCTTGAACTAATGACATTCTGCACCAATGTGTTAATCCAAGTCGTGAAGCTGTTTCGATTTGTTTTATTCCTGGTGTTCCCCAACTTCAACAAGAAACAAAACGCATTCGAAATGTGTATATACCTATATGCTTCGTTGCGTCTTTTGAGCTTAAGATATTACATTACCTAACATTAGATTGAAACCATCATACTCCATAATTTTCTGTCCGATTTTTGTTTTTTCTTATTCTCTGAGATTTGTCTTCATTCTACAAATTTGTATACCCATCAAATCAGAAACTGCTTTAAAAATATCAGAAAACCCCATCATTTGCTATTTCCCGAATTGCCTTATATTTGGCAAAGGAACTTTCGAAATTGTGCAATTAATTCAAGCAATCCCAAGTAATTGATGTTGGTTATAACTTGAAAATTAAATGCCAAAACACTAGATGCCAAAAACTCTGTGACCACAATCGCCAATAAAACTTGTTTTATAAGGTTTTAATCTAAAGTTGAATTAAAATATTCTGTCGAATATTCAAAGCAGATTAAATGTGTTATATGCTCCTAATGGGTTTCATGGCTTTTTTAGAACTATTACAGCGTTAAATATACCATGGGAAAAATGTGTCGATATTTTTTTTTAGTTGTCGACATGGAACACAGCAAAGTTTATTCAGTAGATTGTGAATAGAATTACCAACTTTGTTGAACCGATAGATAATTCAGATAAAATAAAATGCACGTCTCGATTGCACGTACTTGCTCTTGTGTTCGATCACATTATATGCAAAAGATTTTTAATAGAAACGGCCAAATATTTTTTTTTAAATCGTTTTTCAATTAATTCTTTATATATAAAATTCCTTTAAGTTTTCTAAAGAACTTTTTATTTCACTGGGTAACGATATAGGTTATTGGCGATAATAAAACATGACTAAAAGCTCAAAGACGCAACAAACTTCCAAAGGTTAGCACACGGGGGTGGCCGTCGCGCGATAGTTGTGTGCTCGCCTGTCAACCTCGTGGCGCAGGTTCGATTCTTGCCGTTGTCTATGTCTTCTTATATTCCATTCTAAAAATTGTCATAAAATGAGTTGCTGGTTTACTCATTACATGCTGTTCAGGCATAACACTAACAACATGTGATTAAGTAAACTACGCATTAATATGTCAACGAAATAAATAAAATAATGCGAATTATAAGAGACATAAATAAATAAGACACGGTAATTTTCTCCGCATTAGTTCAGCCGCCATCCCTGGAGATAAAATCTGAGACAACAACCACCGTCTCAATACATAGCGCCACACATCTTTCATATCTTATTTTCTCTTCTTCCACCGGATGCCTGCGTTGTGTTAAAAACATATAAAGGGCATTCATAATCCCTTGAGCGCGTGCAAAATTATAAAAAAAAAAATATTTAATAATATAAATTTAAAATTAAAGATTTTATTTTTAACAACTTAAAACACAAATTATTTATTTTTGCTAATGTACATTTCGGAAGCTATGCTTCCATCGTCAGTAAGCTCTATTTAAATAATCTTACTTTAAGTTGTTAAAAATAAAATCTTTAATTTATAATAAAAAACACGTTTAAAAAATCTCCACTATCAAATTTTTTTAAATTTAAAAACAACATTTCAGGAAAAATCGTCTACTCGTTTTTGAAACATTGAACTTTCAATTTTTTTTATCGAAATCCGTTGAGCCGCTTATGAGAAAGTCGAAAATAAATAAAATGGACAGGTACCATTAATAACAACATATTTAAAAAACATTGTTTGGCCAAAATAAAGAAACTTTGATTAAAATCTCGAGTTCGATTTTGTTTCCAAATGTACCCACATATATCGCAAGTAAAAATTGGCCAGATGCCTTTAAATTCGAACAAAATCTAAGTTAAAATTTGTGTTCGTTATTGACTATTTGTCGTGAATTACTTTGTATCTAAATAAATCAAATGGGGCTCGAGAAGGGTTTTCAAGACTAAGACTATAAAAAGCAAACATAAGTAAAAATATTTTAAAACGTAATAACCTCATGCGAGCTTGTGATGCCAAATCGGTCGTTGGCAAGTGGTGCACTTACCAAAGAACAAGTACAACCATACAATAGGTAAAATATTTAATTTTCTACTTACTTCCCCGGACTTCAGCTCAAGTGAGTCTACCACAATATTCTATTTTTTATTTTAAATTAAAATTACTGTGGCAGTCATTCAATTACTGTAAGGGTGTGAGATCAACTCCATCGTGATTTTCAAGTGGAAGAATTCCCAAAGAAATTATCTTAAACAAATGTTTTACTTAAATTTGAATTTCACTCGAACAAATCATACAAAAAAGGGTTTGCATTTGCACACACCTCGTAATTTATAAAATACCCTCTGAATGATGTATACACTTCTCCCCCCCCCCCAAAAAAAAACAACAACCTTAAGTTGTTCTTTGGCCGGTGGGTTTGGATAGACTATAGAGATAGAGTATGCGGTGCGGTTGCCCTGTTGATGGATTTGTAACGTAAGACCATAGGATTACAACAAGGTACCTAACAAAGAATGGAAAACACAAGTTTGAAGGTTGATGCTCAGCAATTTTTCATCAAATTGCACCTCCTGTCCTGAGAAAGAGCAAGGGTGAAAGTCTATTACATTACATATACTTTTTAGCAACCAGACCAAGTAAAAACAAAAACGACCAACCGAGGGAAAACATCCTTTCACAATTCACCTCTTCGACGTTGTCGCGTAGCCTTCGGCCGTCGTGAAATTTGATCGATTGCGATTTACGACTCAACCCATCAACCTTATAAAATTTACAATTTACTGCGTAGTAACCTACAAACCTATTTTTTAGTTTTTTTGTTTTGTTTCTAAAGTAATTGCGTTGAGGGACAAATTGGTGCGAAAATAAAAATGTTTTGATGTTTTATTTAGGGTGGTAATTTAATAGCCGCTCGTTTGTGGGTTATCTAATTTTACATAGGTAGAAGTAAAAATAAGGAATAAAACGCAGAAAAAGAGTTTGCGTAAGAGAATCTAAATCAATCAGAATTTATAAGTCGTTTGAATCCGAAAACAATAGCGCGTTTTTTATAACTATGGTAATGGCGGGATTAAGTTTATATTGAATGACAAACAATAAAAATCTCCTAACTGTGAATCCTAATTTTAAGCAAAAACAAACGATAAAAATGGGTTGACAACTGATAGGTCGGTACCTAAATATTTTTCCAAAGACATGGGGTATTTAGAGCTGATTCATCAAACCGAGGAAATAAAACTCGGAACTACAGTCACTTAACAATTTGTATTTATCCTTTTATTATACACTCTAAAAACGAATCGTGTAATTTTACTATCATAAAGCGAGGAAACTTGTTTCCTACCATAATTGCAGTATTTTTACGCACGTATTAATTCTAAATATTTAATGTGTAAATGTTAAACCTCTTGTGTGTAATTTCAAATCATCATATAATTAAACGGCGGACATGTTTTTGTGGTACACTTTTCGGGGACCACAAAAACCGAAGGGGCATAAATTACACATCAAACGAAAGCATTTTTTGCAGAAATGTGCAGAATGCCAAAATTATTTAAATATACTACACAGAAATTGTTTAAAACAATAAATAAAAATGCAGAAAAATACACACCTACACTAGCGATATCTGTTGCTGAAAAAAGAAAATGGATTGTGCATTGGATAATTTAATGAAATATATAAAAGGAATTAGAAATTGCATACTCTTGAGTGTTCGTTGCATACATATTTATTGAATTGTGTTAGTGCTGGGCAATACTAGGATGGTGAATAGCTGAGCACAGGAAAGTGGTGGAAAAGTGTAAATAAATATTTAATTTCTAATGAAAACGTATGTACAACTTGAACAAAGACCGTCACAATAAATTTAGAAAATAATTAAGTTTCATTTTCGAAATTAATATAATTGAATTTGTACAAATTAAAACTGGCATTTCATAAGAGGTAAAGTGTGGTGAAAATACGAGGTGTGTGAAGCGTCCATTGTTTTGGGTTATTTTGATGATTCTTGAATTTTTTTAAGGCGTCAGTATTGTTGTATTTACGTATTTTGGTTTAGGCTGTAAAAATAAAAGGTGCAAGAGTTAGAACCAGGAACATTTGTTGTTGTATTCAAATTATTGTGGATACAGAAGGTATATACCATAAACTAATAACATAAAGACCCGAAACCTCTGCTGTTAGTTGACATTTGCCAACAAGCTGAAACACGCACCCAAGTAAATTTTCTGTTCCTCTTCCAATAGACACATTGATAAAATCGCACACAAGAATCTTTTCTGTTCATCTTTATATAGACACATAGACAACACAACCCTAGTAATTTGTTTTTGTTTTATTTTTTCGATTTCAAATCTATTCATGGATAGAGTTTCAAAGCTACAAATACAACAATGTTAACAAATGGGTTTTGGGGGGTGAAACGTACGAAGGTTTCCAATCTTATTATTACTTATTTGTGGTATATACACTATAGAAATATAGATAAATAAAGTTATATGTAGGTATGTATATAGTAATATCTTTAAAGAGGAAGATGAGTAGAAATTAAAGACTGTGGGGTTGTTAGATACATTATATAGACTATGTAGGTAGATTTTTGTGTACCCAGGAAAAGTTCCTATGATTACTTAATTATGTAGGTATTTTTGACAAGTTACAATAAAACAGATTTTCAAAACACGGAAGGGCAAAAAATGTCAACTTTGTTATTTTTTGACGGAATTCCATGTCAACTTCGTTGTTCCTTGACCGATTTATTCAATGTATTAGTTCTTTCAAAAAGTGAAACATTTACTTTTTGGTTTTTTGAGATGGGAGATAAAATTTTAAATTGAGTTAGAAAAGGAAACCAGATTTTTTTAACATTTTCACTTTTCAAGTTCATTGCAGTTATGGCCTTACAATAATAGGGGTAGAGCAAAAGTGTAAGCTCTGCGTATATGTATGTATAAGTCAATTATTTTCAAAACTTATTTACGTTTGTCTGCATTTGAATTTTAAAGATTTGCGAAAAAAGAGAATACAAAATGCTACAAATGAATTTATCAGGGAAAGAGAGAAGATAGAAAATGCAGTCGTGACACGTCGAAAATGCAGACGAACATGACTTACGATACAAATTTTTAATCTCCATGGCTGAATGCGTTTCATGGGCTAAAACCTACCTCATTTTCGGATCACTTCCATTTATGTCATTTTTTGTTGACAATAAACAGCTGGCCGGTCGATGTGCAAACAAAAAAAGTTTTACAAAAGTAAATTGAATTTATATTTTTGAAGTTAGCTATATTTCTTTAGGCGCGTTATGAAAAAATGATGAGGGTGAAATTTTAAAATGTAGCAAAATTCACATGTATGTAACACAAAATTCACAAGGCGACGTGTGTTTGATTCCAATATTATGGCCATAACAACAGCTAAGAGACAATGACAAGAACGAATTGAAACAAAAAATGTTAATGTGTCAAAATGTGTATAGGTTTGAAAGCTTATTTTCCATTAACTGTTCTCCTTTGGACTCTATGATTGAGTGCTTAGTAGGTACTTCTCATTGCATTCAACAATTTAAAAAAATCATGAATTCTCTGTCTCTTATTGAATGATAATGAATTAAATAAATAAATTGGCACCCGAATTTCGAGAGATGGGTCGGCTAGTTTATGTTTAAAATTTAACAGAATTTAAGAAAAAAAAAATTAGACCATGTATGTATGTGATTTCTCCACTTCATTTGTGGAAACTTGTAATGTTTTTAATATCCAAAATAATGTGTTAAATTATTTTTTTAACTAATTTTATGTGTATAAATACGCAAGCTGCCTACTTTTATACTAAAAATTACATACAATTTCATGGTTAATTTACAAGCAGTTTTTAGAGTGTCTGTACAGTAGGACCTAAGTAATTAAAATAATAGAATGCAATAATGTATTTCATATTAAAATCTTGATCTAAATAACAAATGTCTGGGGCCCTACTTAAGGCACAATGACAACCGACACGGACGATAAATATGAAACTCATAGCTATAATGGACCACGACTACGAACTCAACATCATGTCTCTTTCATAATTTTCCGTTCTGGTACTCGAGATTAAGAACAAGACGCTCAAAATTGGTTCGTATAGGTAAAAGAATAAACTTTCCATTTTTCTTATTTTGACTTTAAATTTCCTTTTATGAATGGAATTACTGATTTCTAAATATTTTGCAACAAAATAGCAATATTGCATCAATAATTCTATTTTAAGGGGTGTAATTTTTTTTTTGCCCGTAGGTAACGTAAGGTTCCATAAGCCCTTTCTATGGGCAATCTCAGAAAGTGTCGCTTTGAAAACTACGCCAATATTTGGATACCATTGGTAAGCATATCAACACAACTGCTCAAAGTACCCTATTAAGAAAAGTGGCCCCAATATTGAGCCCTGAGGGACATGTCTGTTCAATGGAAGTAACTCCGATATAAAGTTATTTGACAACAATTTTTGCAGAGCTTCAAAGTTAAAACCATTCGTAGGGGCTGAGTTTTGAAGACCTTCATAACAAAGTGTGGACATTTTCTGGTGATAACTGATAGGAGAGGGAAGAGATGTGAAGGTTCTATTGACTTCATTTGCATCAATGTTCTTGAGATGAATATTTTTATATTCACCAATACCAATGGTTTTCAAGTTTTTCCATGGTCAATGTTTCCCTTTTTTTCAAAAAATCGAAAAAAATATTTTTTTCGAAAATGTTAGTAACTAT
Source organism: Philhelius pedissequus (assembly GCA_910595825.1). Lineage (NCBI taxonomy): Eukaryota > Metazoa > Arthropoda > Insecta > Diptera > Syrphidae > Philhelius > Philhelius pedissequus. The sequence continues at coordinate 47,726,480 of OU343162.1, forward strand.
GCAGTATCATTTCGAATTCGAAGGACATCATGTTTAAAAGTTATGATAGAAAAATTTTGACCCGATAATGAGATAGTCGAAAATTGAACAAACTGTGATATAGCAAGTACCGTTAATAATATTTAAATTTTAAAAAATTTAGTGAACAAAATATATCATTTTTAACTTATAATAGTACCTATAATATATAATTTAGATTTACCATTTTTGGTCCAAAAAATTGTATGGCAGGTACCTTTACTTTCGGAATGAAGAAAAAGATTATAAAGAAGAATTGAGCCAATCACTTAAGAAGCATAAGTACCAAGTTTGAAGAAAATCGCCTAAGCGGTTTGAGCTGTATATCGACATACGACAACACGATTAGTTGCGAATTATCTACAGGTATTAGCTACATATATCGCAAGTTATGGAAAAAAATCGAACTCGGTATTTTGATCAAACTTAACATTACGGTAATAACGAAGACGAAAAATATGCACGCCTGTCCTCGAATATACATACAGCATAAGCCTTTGGATGAATTTACTTCAAACTTGGGGGGTGGCCGTGGCGCGATAGTTGTGTGCTCGCCTATCAACCTCGTGGTTGCAGGTTCGATTCCTGCCGTTGTCTATGTCTTCTCATATTCCATTAAAAACCAATTCTCAAAATTGTCATAACATAAGTTGCTGCTTTGCTCATTACATGCTGTTTAGGCATAACACTAACAACATGTGATTGAGTAATCTAGCATACACATAAAGTACGACAACGAGATAAATAAAATAATGCGAATTATAAGGGACATAAATAAATAAGACACGGTAATTCTCTCCGCATTAGTTCAGCCGCCATCCCTGGAGATAAATCTGAGACAACAACCAGCTCCAGTCTCAGAACATCGCGCCACACATCTTTCCTATCCTTCTTTCTCTTCTTCACCAGACACCCGCGCTGTGTTAAGAAAAACATATAATGGGTATTCATAACCCCTTGAGTGCGTGCAAAGTTATAAAAAAAAAAAAAAAAAAAAAAAAAAAAACTTGGTACATATTTATAATAATGAAAATAAAGGATGTTAGTTGGTAGGTAGCTATATGCATATAACTTTATAAATTAGGTGCAATATGCATACATAAGATTCATGTGATTTTTAAAGACAGATACGTATATATAAATGTATGAGGGCCTACATTGTATTTAGTATTCAGTGACGTACGAAAAAATTCCTAACAGAGAATAATAATAGGGTAGGAATAAATAGATAATACACACAATTAAATGCTTTTATATTGCTTAGTCAATACAGTTTGAGGGAAAACAAAGATGCCATTTGAATTCATGGGCAAATAAGAATATATCAAAAAAAAAATCAAAAATCGTTGGAGCGGTTTCTTAATAAATTAATTTTTTATGTATAAAATTGTGAAAACATTTATACATATCAAATTTAAATTAAAAAAAAATTCTGTGAGTGGTTTTTGAAAAATCGATTTTTCCAAAAAAAAAAATTATTTATTTTTTTTTAAATCGAAAAACTTTTTTTTGAAAATTTGAGTACGCTGTCTTATTAACAATTTTAGGGAGCATTTATATAAAAAAATTATTTTAATCCGTTCATGCAATATTGAGAAATTCGAAGATATGAAAAGTGGTTCTATGTCAAGTAAGTACCGTCAATAATTACGCAAAAAAAAATATTTTTATACTTAAAAGTGAACTGTACTAATTTAAGAACACACACATTTTTTTATAAAAATTCTTGGAGCCAATTGTTTTTTCTGTAATATGCCAACGTTTTTTTTCATTTTTTTAAGGCAAAAATAACGGTACCTGCCATACATTTTTTTTGGCCAAAAAGGTAAATATTCTTTTTCATTAATGAAGGAAAAAGAAACATTTTGAATTTTTTTTTTAAATATGGTTAGTTTTGGTAGTAGTAGTACCTAACCTACCAACCATTTTTTTGGTTTCTATTTCCTGGAAAACGGTTCATTTTTTCAACAACATTTTTCAAAAAAAAATTTTTTTTTGAATTAAAAAAACTTTTTTTGAAAACTCAAAATTTAGAAAACGATTTAATTAATTTTTTCGGAAACTTTGTATTTAGTAGTTTTTTGACTTTGTGTATCTTAAATGGTTAAAAAATGCATATTCCTAAAATAACCAAACAACGGTACAAATGTTAAAAAATCCGTCCAAAAAATGTATTTCACGAAAACGCCTCCAAGAATTTTTATAAGCAAATGTGTCGGTTATTTAATTAGTACAGTACACTTTTAGGTGTAACAATACTTTCTTTTACGTACCTACTTATTAACTGTACTTCCAATAGAACCACTTTTCATATTTTCGATTTTCTCACTTTTTACATGCAAATGACTTAAAGTGTTAATAAGACTGCATACTCAAATTAAAAAAAAAATAGTTTTTCGATTTTTGAAAAATCGATTTTCAAAAACTAATCACTGTTTTTTTTTTTTGAAATTTTAATTTTATATGTATATTAATAAGAGCTTCAAAATGGAGTTTCAATTTTTTTTCTATTTCAAAATTTTATACATGAAAAATTATATTATAATATAAAGATGTATTCTTATCTCTCCCATTGCCGTTGTACATTAGCGGCTCTTGCATCGAGGAAACCAATCAACTTACAGTTCTCAGTATGTGCATCACCGATCAACTTTTGTGGAATGAACACATATTCGACGTCAATAAAAACGCTGCAAGATGTTTGGGTTTTCTTAGACGATGCAAGAAATATTTCTCCTTTCTGATCTGGTTGTAATCTATAAAGCTTACATTCGTCCAAAGCTTGAGTACAATTGTCATATTTGGGCAGATGCTCCCATAACGCACTTAAGTCTCCTGGACAGAATCAAAAAAAGAGCTTTAAAAATGATATGTGATGAAACAATAACTAAAACTATTGAGCCTCTCGCGCACCGTCGCAATGTTTCATGCTTTTCATTATTCAATCGGTATTATTGTAGACAGTGTTCTAGTGAAATAGTCAGTCGCATTCCTCCCCTTAAACTATTCAACCGTAACACTCGCGTTGGGAATGCCCAACTTCGGACGTACTGTGAAGTATAGAGATACTTTCTTTAGCCGCACAACACGATTGTGGAATGCTTTAAACGACAGAATTTGTAATCAGGCATTTAAAACCAATGTTCTCATTTTCCTAATCGCTCGCACTGTGTATAAATTTTTTAAGTGTACTCATAACTTATGGGTGCGCGCTTAATTTAAAAAAAAAAAACTATAACGCCTAAGCAATATAAAATAAAAATATTTTATTATGTGTATTATCCTTTTATTTCTAACTTAATATATTTCCTTTTTATGAATTTTTGCGTACGTCACTGAATACTATAACTATTCCTTGAATTTTCCATTTGAAATTCTATTATACTAAGAATCATAGTAATATTACCTACATCAGCTTTAAAACCACCTTTTAACTATAGACTAGCTACCTTCTTTTATACATCCTCAGTGTTTAGATACATGAAAGTTGTTAGCTTCAAGAGCAAGTTTGTACGATCCAGGCGTGCATTTTATTTTCTAAATGTAAAACTTGCCATATAGAAGGTACCTATAACGTACGTATCCATACAAGCTATCGATAACAAATTCACTCACAGTTTTCTCCAAAATATGAGTTAAATGACGAAAAAATACCTCACCGTCATCACCGACTTCCCCAATTTAAACCAACAGGTTTGAAGTCAGTTTGAACTACAAATTGACCCCTTGCCAATCTTCGTCGAGTTCAAATAGTTTTCGTTTGACAGCTTAGTCACATAATTTGTATTCTTACAGTTCACAGATCAATCTATTTGGAAGACTTGTTAATCAATTTGAAAAAAAATAAAAATCTCTTAATTTGGCTGAACTCAACAGTCAAGTTTATCTAATTTAATTATTTAATAATTTTTAGAAATAATTTTTTAAAAAAGTAAAAGTCAAGCCACCCGAAACTTATCTGTCTCGACATCTATTCAAAAACTGATGTTTTCCCTGAAGTCATGTAAAACCAAGCACGAGACAACCAATTAAACAAAATACCTTTAATAAAGATAGTAGACCTTTGACAATCCTCAGAGTATTTTAATGACATTGACTCCCACTCAAACCAACAAGCATAAAATTGGATTTTCATATTATCAATAACAAATTAAGATGCAATTAAACAAGCTTTCTCATCACAAGCTTTTATTTTAAGTATATAAATATGGGACATAAACCTAGCAGAATCTCGCCTCAATTCATCTTCATCTTTTCGACACATTGTCATTAGTGAATCCTGATAATTCTTATTAATCCAAGGATAAGCCGAATGTCTTTGCCTTCATGGCTATATCTCTCAATCAGCTGTCATATTAATTCAAACCTATAGCAATAGAGCACTTTATACCGTTTGCCTGATTTTCGGATCTCTCTTATTTTATGTAAATATGTGGGCTGGGTGCACTTTCAAGGACATCTTACGGATTAATTGAGATAAAATTCCCTCTGGGAATGGGTAATAAAGCTCAATTGCTTAATAGTAAGAGTAGATGAGCTGAACAGTTTTAAAATAGCCCAAATGAAGGACGATAAATCTATAAAGTATACTTACATAATAAACTTCACTAATGTTATTTAGGTATACGACACGAGTAAGAGTATAGGCGATACCAACTTTACTCACTTACTGTGGTTTTCTATTAAAATGACTCCTTAAATGAAAACTTGGAAATTTATTCCCATTAAAATCTATATAGGGAGCGAGGAACATGGAAAAGTAATACCCTAGAGAAGAGAGGAAGACACAGTCCCCAGATGGGATATTATGGGTATCCTCAAGTGAAACAATATTATAGCTTTTACATATTGGACCGTTCTATTTCTTTGGGGAATTCTTTTGGTTTGCCTTTGTGCAACTATTTTCTCGCCTTGATGTTTGATGTAGGGAAGGGAATTGTTCATCTCGGTCTGTTGGTCCGTTGGCTACCACTAAAGTTCCAGTCTTGACCAAGAGAATTTATAACAATGCAGCATAATAGCTGAATTGTTCCACTATATTATATGTATGTGTATGTGTGTGTGTGTGTATTTGAGAAGCTCCGGATAAACCAATTGAATTTCAAAATGGTAGTGGGTTGCTCGGTAGCGCGCGGGCGGCATTATATTTACATAAAGGATAAGAAGTTGTGGCTTCATCTTGTGAAATTTAATTGGAGCTCTCTTTTGTCACTAGGGATAGCAGCAAAAACTTATTGTTTGTCCGTTTTATGCGGGGTAAGAGTGATGTTTATACAAAATAATACTTCTCATCTCCATTATACATTCGTCCTATATCGTAGCGTCGTTTTTCGTAGGGAATTGGGTTACTGTTGTGTTTCTGCAATGATTGAGTGAGACAAAAGGGAACGAGGACATATTTTAAGGACACTCATCACAGTCTGCAGCACATTTCTCTGTGGCCAAGGACACTTTAATTTTCCTTCATTTAACAAGAATGCTGTGTAAACATTGAAGGGAAGTTGTTTAATTAGAAAAGTTTGTTTTAAGAGTTTATGAGCGAGTGATGAAGCTGTCACTGTGCGTTAGATTACTAAAACGGTTTTCTTGTCAATTCTTCTTCGTTCATATAAAGGTAAGATTCATGTAAGCTGTATTTAAAGGGAATCATAATAATTCTTATCACATTTACATTTGAAAGGCTGAGAATTGGTTGAGTATTTAATTGCTGGTCGATAGTCTTGAAAACTTTTTGACTTGTTTGGGGAGAATCAAAACTTGAATTAAGGACATGAAAAAAACCAAAGAGTTAGTTTCGGTAATACCGTCCAATGATATGTTTTTACTGCGGAGGAATTAATCGGCTTTATGAGTGTTTTCTCTTATTCGCAAAGTGGTACCAGAATGTGTGATTTTCCTAACATATCAATAATACTCAAATAAGTCCTACAAGGGCACACGAATTTCAAGCCGGTTAGTACCCTATGTGTTCCCTATTGAATTGAGTTGCACAATTAATTTGAATAAACTATACATGCCGACAGCGGCGCCGCTTAACCAGCCGGCATTAATTCAACAATGGCAGCTACAGCTTAACTTTACACATCATCATCAAGCACACACATCATACTAACCATCCAATCCATCGAGCCAATATCAACGGCTGAGTCATACAACTATTCAACGTCAGTTGCTATATTATACCCTTCTGGACACCGAGGACCAAGATTCATGATGTCTAAACGGCAAAAAAAAGGACCATATCGTCCACACCTTTCTAGCCTCTATCCATCAAATTTTAGTCTTATTGAATGGACTGTGTAAGAGGGGACCTGCCGGTTACGTAGGAATAAAGAATTGAAAAATAAACCATTTGATGTAAAATCTAGAAGAAAAGTTATGTTTCATTTTAAGGTAAAGTTTCAATACAGTTGGCTCTTCTTCGAAATATGTATATAGAATTTATTTTGGGCATCATCAGCGGTACATTGTTATATATTGACTAATATTATATAGAAAATTAATGAAAGAGGAAAAAAGTAGTCGTCCTTATATGGACCCTTGAGGAACTTCACACTTAAATTTACAAATGAGGATATAGCTGGGTTTGTACAAAGAGATTGAGACACAAACTAAGGAACCAACAAAATCAAAGAAACAAACGGATCGCAGTACGGTTCAAAAAATATTGATCAATCTGATGGGACCTACTAGTAGGTCCGAGATGTGTGATTTTTATTTGCACTGAGTGCGATATCTATTGTAACTCTATTATCTGTGATGGTACTCTGAAATGTTTAGATAGGTAGATAGATTTTATTTCGTAATAAGTTCTACAATTATTTGTCACTGCACATTTTACAATATTGAGGATTCGATTTTCGATACAGTATATGTACATATCTTTCAGCTAAAATATTATTTTTTAAGGGACTTAGTAAGTACATTTTTTAGATAAATATTATATTTGGAGGCAAAACGATAAAACCTCAAATACAAAAAATTAATTACTAAGCATAACTTGTTTAATTCTATAAGTTATTAAAGGAACATGTCGATTTAGTCGAAGTGGACTACTTTTTGCAACATCTCTAGTTCAATCTGATTGATTTGATTAAAATATCGATAAATAAATTCCAAACGGCATGACTGCGAATGAATAAATAAACAAAATACGGCAATGGGTGTCGTATTAAATAGCAAACAAAAATCCCCAAAAAATAAAATCCAACTAGCTATATCCCCACAGACATAATACACATGGACAAAATCCCCAACGAAACAATCTATCCTGCCAAAATCCTCGTACGTGCACATCTTGATTAAGTGGACGTAGTTTTAAGAAAATATCTAATGATATTCTCTTATTCGGATACTAATAAAAAATAACAATTAACAGTTTCCAAACAATCAATTACTATTAACGCATGCAATTTTCAACCTGACTTTCGTTTTCATGGAGCGTAATCCTGTCTTTGTTCTGTTTGTAGTGACGAGTGTTTTTTTTTTATGATTATGCTTTTGGTTTTCTTAAAATAAAAAAAAATGTTATTTACTCTTTGGATTACATTTCATGCAACTTAAATTAAACCAAATATCCCCAAAACAAATATGTTCAAGTAGCGCGTGATTCACCACCAGACCATATTTGTTTTGGGGATATTGGCATGGGATTTTTTGCTCTTTGGGAATTTTTATGCTTGGGATTTTAATTTGGGGATTTTGGCTTAAAGGATTATGTCTTGGCGAAAATGTCACCAACTCATAATGAATATCTAAAGATACAAATTACAAACCATGGTAATATGGGATACCAGTGATACCAAATGGATTCAAAATTTTTACCACGTTCAAGTGTAATGTAAGCACAGGATCAACAGTCAAACTGATCAAATGACATGGCTGTATTATGGTTAATTTGATTTTTATCAGAAATCGACTCAATTCACAACCAAGTTCAATCTTGTAGGAATGGTGTGCATGAATACCACACAATGAAGTTTTACTGAAATTCTCACTTTCATAATTTTTTACTTGCGATTATAGGTACTAGTTATAAGGCAAGTTATGAATTCGTAAAAAAAATTTTTTTTCTAACAATTAAACATGACATTACGATCATAGAGAACACCAAAAAAGTAGGTCCTGCAATTCCGTCTGTCTGTCCTCGAGTCTGCAGCCTAAGCGGTGGATTTGATTCAAACTTGGTACATATTATTTCTTCGGTAATATGCCCACACGTTTTTTTCATTTTTTTAAGACGACAAATAACAGTAGCCCCCATACATTTTTTTTGGCCAAAAACAAAAATCCTATTTTTCTCAAAAACGGCTCTAACGATTTTTTTTTTAAATAATCGGTTCATTAATGAAGGGAAAGGGTACTTTTTGATTTTTTTTTTTTGAAAAAATTGTTATTTTTGGTACCTCTAGCACAACGTTAAAGGTGAACTGTACTAATATAAGAAAACGCAAATTTTTTTATAAAAATCGTTGGAGCCGTTTTTGAGAAAAATAAGATTTTTTCTTTTGGCCAAAAAAAAAAGTATGGGAGCTACTGTTTACTACTGTCGACTTAAAAAAAATGAAAAAACGTATGGGCATATTACCGGCAAAACAATATGTACCAAGTTTGAGGCAAATTTATCCAACTGTTTAGGCTGTAGACTCGAGGACAGACAGACATACTGACATACAGACAGACAGAAGGAATTGGGAGATCCACTTTGTTGGTGTTCTCTATGATTGAAATGTCATGTTTGATTGTAAGAACTTTTTTTTTACCAATACATAACTTGCCTTATACATAGTACCTATAATCGCAAGTAAAAAACAATAGCTATTAGGGGTATTCACGATCCGCTGCAACTAGTCATTGTAAAAGTGCAAAGTGCAAAGTGCAACTTTGTATTGCACTACAACAACAACCTACACTAACAACATTCTTACACGTTTGCTATAAAGATACTGATTTAAGAAAAAATCTGAATTACCAACAAATTAAAAAAGGCATTATTCAAAAGTAGTAAAACGGAAAAGTGCCTGGTTATTTGAAATCTTCCTTTTTATTCGTAGACTACAACCGTAAAACGAATCTGGTTAATATTTTTTTTTAATCTTTTAAAAATTAATAAAATATCACCTAAAAACAATCATGCCGATTAGTGAATTCGCAATTTTCTACTCCCTGGAAACTGAAGAGATTCGCAATGGATTCGCTTTCGCGTTTATTTCAATTAGTGAACTCGTCGAATGAACTACACTTTCGATTCTTGAACTACCTTACCGTTTTCCGAACTATATTATCGCTGCTGTCATTTGTTGACATCTAAAACGTCACACGCAATGTTAAATTGTGACTAAAGCACATTGAAGTTAATTTTGTTGATCGAAATAAAGAAATGGAAAATATTGCATTTTATTTTAATTTTCGGGATAATTCGCAAAGGACTAATCGGATTTGTATGCGCTACCAAACTAGGTATATATTTGATATTTCCTATGTATTGTCAAGTTTAATTTATTTATTTATTTATTTATATCTAAATAATTTACAAAATTAATTTATAAACTATTTTTTTAATGAAGACATCAGGGCAGCCGGGCCATATGATGTCATCTTTTTAAAGTAACAACTGATTCAAGTACATTTTAACACAAATTTATCTTAATAATGACATAAATAGATATAGATATTACGTACAAACAATTAGAAAAAGATAGATTTAAAATACAAAATTGAAGATGATAAATAGAAGAAGTTAAATTGGAATGTTTCTTAGGCAATTAGATCTAAATATCGTTAAATTTAATGTGCAGTGATGTTGCTTCTTTGATGTTTTTAAGTGTCTGCATATTAGATGGATCTAAGATTTCAGCGAGTTGTTGCTCAATAAGTTCTGGATCATTTATACGTTTGGAGATGGGACAGGTAACCAATATGTGCCAAATTGTAAGGGCAGTTTCACAATTTTGGCATTCTTCTGGAGTTTCTCGGTTGTACAGGTGCCGACTCGTGAAAAGTGTTTTGCCTAACCTAACTCTAAGCACTTTTATACAGTCGTTTCTTGTGAATGTTGTATTGTATGGTATATGGTTTGGAGAAATGTGGTGTTTACGAAGAAAAGTTTCGGATTGTTTCCAGTCCTCAGCAATTTGTGTTTTCTGGATATGTTTAAATATTTTCCTCGTGAGTCGATAAGAGACAGGGATTTGGATCGCCAGAGGATATTTACTAATTTCTTTAGCTGAGGTGTCTGCAAATTCGTTGCCAGTGATTCCTACGTGTGCAGGTACCCAAGCTAACATTATGTTGGTATGAGAGTTGAGGTTGCTTCTGATGTGTTCTAGTGAAGGACATTTGTTAAGTCCACTGCGAAGTCCATACAGGATGCTTAAATTATCAGTGAAGATAATAGTTTTTTCATTAGAGCATTGGGCTATGGATATCGCTTTTTCCATAGCTGTTAGTTCTGAGATGTAGCTACCAGCTAGGTCCAACAAAAGTCCTAGGTGGATAAGTTTTGTTTCTCCATTCTTCTTAAGTTCAATGACAGCATATGAAGAATTATTATCCTGGAAAGAGCCATCGGTGTAAAAGACACGATTCACTGAAGCTAACATATCCTTGTGAAGCTTACGGTACTGTTCATCTGGGGTTTCATTTTTTCTAAGCTGTGCTAGACTAGTATCGATTTTAAGGAGGTTTCTCTTCCAAGGTGGCGGAGGGTTAAAACTCTCTCGTAAGCTGATTTCAGGAAAAGCTATTTGATTTGTGGATATCAAGGCTACCATCTTGGTCAAGGCGGATGTGGAGTTTTTTCGATTTGGTTTTTTGCTAAGAATCGTTTCTCTTAATGTAGCATGTAGGGGGTGTAAAAAGCCAGCTATTCCCTTGCTAATTATGTTTACTGCTCTCTTTTTTCCAAGTTGTTCGAAGGAAGTATATCCTCCTTCGATTCGGAGTGCTGCAATTGGTGTAGTTTTTAATGCCCCTGTTGCAGTGCGGAAGCATTCATTGATTGCTGCGTCAATTTTTTCGATGTTCTTCTTATTGGTCCACATAAACACTGTCATACCATGTTGCAGAGTTCCTTCCGCTAATATTTTTGCAATATTTATCGCTGTTTCTAAGTGTGGTCCTCTTCTTCGAGAGCAAATCATTTTGAGTGCATTGTTCCTAGATTTCAATTGGTTCAGGAGGTTTTTAATATGTAGATCCCATTTGAGATTACCGCTAAAATGAACTCCAAGTATTTTTAGTTGTTTTTGAGGCAAAATCGCACTGTCCCGAAGAATGAGTGGGGATTGTACACATTTTCTCTTTCTACAAAGGTGAAGTACTTCCGTTTTGTTTGGTGGGACTATTGCACCCCTCTCTAGAGCCCAATTGTTTATTGCAGAGTCTGTTTTTTCAATTATTTCCTTAACGTGCATTGTATCACCTGAAGCTAAAGCGTAAATATTATCGGCGTAGATTCCAATGAAGTCAAGGTTGTATCTTGGAAGGGATAATTCTCTTATCAAAGAATCGATGTAAGCGTTATATACGACCACCGAAAGTGGAGAACCTTGAGGAATCCCGTTTTCCAGCTTAGTTAAGGACGAGTTGTGACCATCAACATTGACTTGAAATGTTCTTCCTGAGAGAAAGGAGATAATTGTTTGTAGGATTTTTTTTGGAACTCCCCATGAGTGAAGCTGGTTGATGGCTGGAAAAGCTAAAACTCTGTCGAATGCCTTTTCTAGATCCCATGACATAACCATACTGTGTTTTGTTTCAGACAGATTTTCGGAGATTTTGTGTTCCATAAGCTGTATTAGTGTTTGAACTCCTCTATTAGGTCTAAATGCATATTGTGCCGGATGCAGTTTTTTTTCCATCATCCAACCAATTCGTTTCGCGAGGATTTTCTCGAAAATCTTAGAAAGAATTGAGAGGAGTGATATTGGCCGATATTCTTCATATGAATGAGACGTTCGTGTTCTTTTGGGTATTGGTTTAAGTCGTGCTCGCTTCCAGTCATGTGGAAAAGTACCTGTATCCATGATGTTGTTGTACAAGGCACATATTCTTATTTTAAGACTATCATCACAATATTTTACCATATTGTATGTAATCTTATCCTCTCCCGGGGTAGTTCCTTTTGTACCCTGTAGTATAAGTTTGAGGTCAACCAGTGTAATTGCTTCCATAAGATATTCCGATTGGTTCAGCATATTAGGGAGGTCGTCAACATTAAAGCTGTTTTTTCTTTGGATGGTAATATTTGGGTAAGAGATGTCTGCACTATATCCTTTCCATTTGCTTGCAAAAGTATTAGCTATAACACTTGGATCTATTTGTAAAGTTTCTTCCATAAACATGTAAGGAAATTCTTGAAATGGCTTCGAAGTTCGGAGTGACCTTATTCTATTCCATAGTGTTCTAGAGTCTAGTGTTGGGTTCATGGTATTGATAAAATTTTCCCACGACAATCTTTTAGCTTGGATAGATTCTCTCCGAAGCTTCGAACAAGTTTTTCTGTAATGAATACAGTTCTCTGTTGTGGGGCTTCTTCGCAATTTTGACCAAGCAACATGTTTTTCTTTGACAAGAATGGAAATGTTTTTGGTAAACCAAATAGGATTCGATTTGTGTCTCTTTTGGTTTGTTATAGGGATACTTTTTGCTGCGGCTGTTCTGATAATTTTTTTAATTTTTGCAGCTTGCTGGTTAATGTTATTTGATGTAACCATTTCTGATGAGAGATTTTTTGTGGTTATTTCAAATAAACTCCAATCGGCTAAGTTTTCTTTAAACCGCGCCTGGAATTTTGTTGCTATTTTCTGTTTTGAAGTTTTTATTATTATTGGAATATGATCTTTGGTTTCTGAACCTGATGGTATGACCTCCCAATTTAGAAGTGGTGCAATATCCTCAGATGCAAATGACACGTCAATTGCTGTAAAAGTATTTCTTGTGCTAAAGAAGGTGGATGATCCATCGTTTAGGACGACTAGATTCCTATCATTTGCAAAGTTTTCGAATTTCAATCCAGTAGGGTTTGTTGCATTTGATCCCCATAACGTGTTATGTGCATTCATGTCTCCTAATATTAAATGATGGTTGCCTGTTCTTAATGGAATCTCCTCTAGGATTTCTGGAGTAATAACAACGTCATGCTCCCTGTATATATTCGTTATGTTAATTGTTCTGTTTGCTCTAATTTCGATAGTTTGATGTAACAAGTTTGATGTAGATGTGATATGCGATTATATCGGTATATTTTGTTTGACCAGAATACCTATGCCTGCTTTGGCATAATCATAATTTTTGTTATGTTCAAAAGCTTGATAGTTTTTCATTTTAAAATATTTTTTTGTATTGGATGTAATGTGGGTTTCTTGAAGTGCTATTATATCTGGGTTATATTTTTTAATTAAACGTTCTAGACAATGTTTATTGTTTAAAAAGCCTTGTAGGTTCCATTGGAGGATGACAAAGTCAAATTCCAACAGAGCCATTATAATTCATCAGTTTTTTTATTATTTGATTGTGGTGTGGGTGATGTATTGCGATTTGTTTGTTGTGAGATAGAGAGATTTCGTGGGAGTGAATTTGAGTGATTTGGTGAGATTGAGCAAATAGATTGCTCAGTTTCAAAATCGATTTCCATAGTGTTTTCCTTTGATAAGGAAGAGAGTAGATTTACATTTCTTTCCAAATGATGAGAGAAATTAGTGTGATTTTTTAATTCGAGAGGATTTGGTGAGGTAGCGATTTGAGTTGTTTGTGTTTTGGGTAATTTGTTGGTTTGTTGTAGAAGGTGGCTGTGGTTGTTTTGGAGTGGTTTTGTAGGTGGTGTAGTTTTTGTAATAGGTTCTATGCTAGATTGAGTGTATTGTTTGTTTTCGATTTGTACCTTTTTTTCAGTGAGTGAGCTGGAGTTGGCGGAGATGGTTGTGTGCTTGATTTGATTCTCGATTCGTTTTTTTATTATTTCGGCTACTGTCTGGTTATTTTCATTGCGCTTTTTTGGAGGCTGTAGTTGGTGGAGTGAGGGGTTGTCGTTGTATATTTGCCATGCATCACGAACGGTGCATCGGCGGTCAGCTTTGATCTTATTAACAGACTTATACCGAAGAAATGCGGGGCAGGAGGGATCATACGACGTGTGGGTTTCTTCATTGCAATTGATGCAGAACGTGCGGGTACACGGAGTATGCGGAGGCGGGAGTGCGCATTCTTTGCAAAGTGCTGCATTAGTGCACCGGTTTTTGGTATGTCCCAATTTTTGGCATAGTACGCAGCGCATAGGATTAGCAATGTATTCGTCTACTTTGCAGTTCATCCAACCTATTTTGATGGCTTGTGGTCGTCGGATTAAATCGAAAGTAATGATTGCTGCACCTGTCGGTATTAGATCATCTTTTTCTCGTTTCATCATTTTTCTTACTTCCGTAACTTTGAACTTTTTAAGTTCTTCCAAAAGCTCTGATTCAGGGATATCGATTATGTGTCTCGAGTATATTCTGCCTTGGACAGAGTTTAGTGCCACGTGGTTAGTTACTTTAACCGGAATCGAATCAATGAGTTTGGCTTTGAGGAATTTGTTTGCGGTTGCTTCATTTAAGACTTTGAGGAGTAGATCACCTGACCTCATTGCTTTAACCTCCAAGATGTCTTTCGATATGTGTTCCAAGCCTCTATTTATTTGGAAAGGATTATATGAGGCGAGAGTGGGTACTCGTACAGAATTATCACCTTTTTCTGTTTCATTTGTGATTTTGTCTGTTCCACTTATAATAAGGAAGCGTGGGATGTTGCTGTCATTTGTGATAGTAGGAAGTTGCGGAAATTCGATCTCATCTGAGTTTTTTCGTTTGTTGTATTTTTGTTTTTTTGTTTGGCTTATATAGACCTCAGGATCGAGGCCTGTAAACCGGTTATGGTTTTGGGGGGGCGTCCCCCAACTCATCTCTTACCTTTCTAGTAGCGTGAAAAGAAAAATCAGTAATGAATTTATATTTCTCACACGCGGTCAAAAAATATTCGCACCAAATTTGTCTGTACACGGCAAATGCCAAGTTTGGACTGTTGTCAAGTTTAAGTTTTCATATTTGAGGAGACTTTGAAATGAAATTTTTTTAAGCCAGACAGCTGAAACCACATCTTCCCAACTGGCGATAGTAATTGATTTTCTCTTTCTTATCACTGGTTACTTTCATGGACCTCTTGTTTGGGCAAGTTTTGTTTTATTGAGTTTGTAAGTTTTCCAAAAACTGTTGTCCTGGGAATTTATTGGTTAAATTCTTGGCAATGTCAGGTAATCTAACCATTTTCGTAAATTGGTCTCGGGTAGTGGTTCGTTTTCTTAAGAAAAAAAAATTATAACCAACAATTAATACGTAAGTAGGTATATATTTTTAATTCAGAATTAAATACATATTCTAATTTTAACCTACATTTTTTGTGCTATCTATTATGATTTTTGAACGAAAGGTATATCAATAAAAAGATTCGCGACACAATTGGCGCGGAAATAAAATGAGAAAGTTTGTATGGAGTGCGAAAGGTTTAAGGATTCAGTAATACTAAATTAGTTGAACAAAATGTCAGTGGTGCAGGTAATTTTACCGACATTCGTTCAATATGCCTTCTATGGATTCACTATTTCATAGGGATTCACTACATCAATTGCGAAAATTAGTTGAATTCTGGCTATATCTCATACGCCGAATTCACTATGAATATTATGTACATTTTCTATATTAGTCAGAAAAGAAAAATATCCAGCGCATCATTATTTGTTTGAAAATACAATGCAATGTAAAAATATATTATTTTAGGCATCGACAGTAGGTTTAACTTGATTTCGGATGCTTTTTTCTGAAGCTCCGTTGACCAAATGGCTGAGACATGAAAATAAGATATAACTCGACTCAGAATTGAAAGAATTGTATGTTCTTTGGAAAAAAGAATTTCTAAGATCGTTGAAGGCTAAAGCTGAGCGATGTGCAACGTCTAATTCTGGGGGACAGTGCAAAATAGTAATTAACAGAAACAGGATTTAGAATTACCAATTTCAAATATTAATTTAAAGAAAACATACCAATTACCAATTAAAACAACCCCTGTGCTATACCCTGGCCCTATTGCAACAGAAAATACAATGGTGCAAAATTTGCCTGGTATCATTGACAGTTTGGCAGTTGTTATTTTTTGTCAGAAATGTTAGTGGTCAAACTGATATTGTCATTTTTACTCCAGAGTTGCAATAGAAGCGAAAAGGTGCTTTCAGGATTTATAAAAAAATAAAATTAAATTTCGAAATTTTACACTTTTTTGTTGCATTGGATCGTGAATACCCCTATCTTAAAATCTGACTTTAATATGCTCAAAATCAACTCCATTTAGGGATATTCTCAAGATATAAATCTTTAAAAAAAACCTTAAATTTCAGCTTACGTAAGTATTACAACGTTCGTTGAAAGCTACACATTGTATTAAAAACTACAATATTTTCTACTATTTCAGAGGAAGGGAATTTTATTACATACAATTTGTCTCAACAAAATTAAACAACGTTTACGAGAGGCGTTAATTAAAAATAACTTCTTTACTATCACTGTACAGAACGCTGAAGTGAACCAATCTCATGATACTCGTATAAACTGGCGATGTGATGGCGACATTGGTCGACGGCCGGCGTCGAGCTTAAAGCTTCCTGGTTCTGCTTTGCTTAATTTTTAGCTACACCATGTGTATAATAATAATTATCCCCTCATCACAAAATTCCAGCACAACATTTTAATGGATCCTCAAAATGAAAATAATTTTTCCACAACAAATTGTGCATTTGTTGTGCCTGTGATTGTGTAGCTGTTCTCTCTTCTCTGGTAAAGTTTTTAATAGCCTCACAATGTTGTCCTTATTATGGTAAATTACTCAAATGGGAATCATTTATACAATCTAATTTGGAATGTTGATGATTTTGATTGCTATACCATTACCGTATGATTGGTTTGAATTGTGATACCTTAAAGCACACAGAAATATTTCAGCAATAAATTTGGAGATTCTGATTAAATCGTTTGAAACAAAACCGTTTGTGTTGTTGCTTACTGATATATGTTTAAAGTGAATATGTAAGGTATATTATAACATCTGATTAATATCAGCTCAATTTGTATGTTGATTGTATTGCCCAAGTTGAATTTTAACACCCATGTGGTTTTCTATTGGTACAAGAGTTCAATTCTTTTCTGATACAAATCTGTCAAAACAAGGAGCTTGGAAATTAAATCCTTCAATTTTGCATTATTTTTGTTTTGTATTCTTTATTAAATTTGCAGATCCGTATTTTTCGGTAATCACTTGACAAATACCAGTTTCACAGACACGAACCATAGCAAAAAAAAAATTCTCTTAAATTTTAATTGACCAATGGAAAAATCAATTTCAATTTGTATTTAAAAATTGGTACCTACCCATGGCAGTAAACGTCAAAATTCATTATTTCTAACTTTATAACATTTTAGGGGCCTTCTATTCCTCATTACTCCAGCGCCTTATTCAAACAAATAAGTAACTAAATTAATAAAAACAATGCACGTTTGTTTAATAATGATTACTATAATATGTATATTTTAATTGAGTTTTTTTGC
This sequence comes from Philhelius pedissequus, assembly GCA_910595825.1. Taxonomy (NCBI): domain Eukaryota; kingdom Metazoa; phylum Arthropoda; class Insecta; order Diptera; family Syrphidae; genus Philhelius; species Philhelius pedissequus. The sequence continues at coordinate 47,744,125 of OU343162.1, forward strand.
GACCTTAATCCAAATTAATATGACTTTCGCTCGGGTACTATAGATGCGCTCATCAGTTAGATGCTGTAGTACCTTCTTTCTAATATGTAAAGGTACCTTTAAGTCTTTTAGAGCTCTGAACAGAGTTCGAGCGCATAGAGTATGCTCTAAACTTGTTTCGAACCAGAGCGGGCTATGAACACATGTTCAGAACGAATAAAGAAACACACATTCGGAGCTCTAATGATCTCTGAATGAAAAAGAAACACAAGCAATTTTTTTACAACTCAGACTGTGAACTGAAATAAGAAAGAAAACGGCCTATTTCAGCATTTCAAAGTTCAATAACCAGACCACCATCTTTTTAGTTACCAACTTCTTTATCGGTAGCAGTAATTTTGTTGTTGTTCGACGCGACTGGTAATTGATGGCGAAAAAGACCCCAGGTTGCGTTTGTTGCGGTAAAGTTAAAAAATACTCAAACAGCCATTGGAGTGGTGCCCTTTCAAATACGCGTTGAATCAGGATTCGATTCGCTGTAACCCCAGATCGGTTGAAATAGAATAACTCCATCCGATTCAGCTCGAAACTTTGCTCTTAATGCACCTTCTTTTTTTTTCTGTGTTTTCTTGCAATAATGGCTTGACGAAATGCTTCGATTGAAAAATATACAATGTACCAAAATAAATAAAAAATGAATTCGGCACACTCTGTCCACATTTCAATCCTATTTAAATCCGATCTCTTGATCTTGTATGCTCAAATACCTGGATCGAAATTGTTATCCAACCCGATTCGTTCTTTCAATCCACTCATGGAACCTGGAAACCTGGATAAATGCAGCCGATTTTTATTGGGGAACAACCATGAATCAAAAAAAAACAAGATTACGACACTTCTTTATTGTCTTATTTTATTGACGTCATATGTGAAAAAATCCCTTTATCCACATCGGACAAACAACAACAATTTGCAGATTTTTTTCATATACGAAGTCAATAAAATAAGACAAAAAAAGTAGTGTCGTAATCTTGTTTCAATTGATTCTTGATAACAACTATTATATAACTGTTATACTGTTCCTCTGTTCTCGTCCGCAAAAAATTTGTTGTTTTGTATTTGGTATTTTCGATCTGCCATGTGAAGTCTTAACTAGCCACTATAAGATAAATGCATACTTTTAGGCGTTTAAAATTTCCATTTTTTACAGCAATTGGTATTACAGTTACAAATGATATTTCTACACTAAAGTCTATCAAATGATAATTATAAATAACATTAAATCATATTTTAAGTTATTGAGAACTTTTTTTTATCTGGCAGCAAGATCCAGTTGTAGAAATATTTGAATCGAGTTTCAAGAGTTTAAATTCCCAAGTTGGGTGGATTAAGTGTGGTGCCTTTTGTATTGACGTCATATGTGAAACAAAATCTGCAAATTGTTGTTGTTTGTTGATTAATGGATTTTGTTTCACATATGACGTCAATTTAATATAAGAAACAAAGAAGTGTTGCAATCTTCTTTTCTTTGATACATGAGGTGAAAGTATATTTATATATGGTAATAAGCAATCACATGTTTTTTCGCTCACTGAACTTCTGTCATTCTGGCGAACATCTTGAATTGAGAATGAACCGCAGATTAAATGTAGTGCTCAACGACAGGCCCTCAGAAATACAGGAACTTCCTGGATAATATATCGGCCATTGAAGGTATCCGTAGACTTATTTTTTTGGCGCAATAAATTTAATGAGAAAAGAGTTCATAGCGTTTATAACCTCAAAATATTAATCAAATGAACTGTAAGAGATGCAAAGGAAGGATGAATTAGTGAAATCAAAATGCAAACATGGAGTATCTATACCTAATCCTGTATAGGTTTGATGATAAAATGCAAGATCGTGACCCGCATGAAAAAATTGTTAAGCGACATACCCGTTTTGTAATACGCAGAGCTACAACTTTTTTTTTGTCACAAATGAGGACAGTTTGACAGTTAGGTATACGAGTAAACAGAGAAGAAAGAGCTACACAAATGACACTGACTATTTGGATTATTTTCAGTCGAAAGAACTTAGTCATACCACCAAAGGGAAACAGGATTACGTTTCTCATTACAGGATAACGACTCGGTGTGGTGTCTCAACTCGGTGAGCTGCAAGTGACCTAAAAACACGCAGAATGAGTAGGTAAGGTACTCGTATACATAACTATCTCTAAAGTTATGCAAGTGTTCATCTAATACCATCCCAGGAAATGAATCCCGGATTTGGTTTGGTGTAAATTATAGATAGAATAGCTGCTACCTGGCTATTAAGGTGCAGATTACGCGCTAAAGAGGCAAACAAACATACTTATTTCATTTATATATGTGTATGTGTACATTATACAAACTGGAACTGGATGTGTTGGAGATGCCAGCAAACTTTTGAAATTACTTCGGAGACGAGAAAAGATGTCGCATATAGTCGCGTTGATTAGAGGTGACATTCTATTTGAATACAACTTCACGTTTGTGTGCGCTTATATTCTTTTCAAATTGTTGGACGTAAGTTGTTGGATGATTAAAAAAGTTTTACTATATGTTTCTGCTGAATATTAAGATAAGCCAATTGCTTGGCGTGAATATGATTTGTATGCAAACAAAAAAGTTGAACAAGTCATAAACAGTTTAGTTTTGGGAGAGTCTTATGATAATTGGAAAGAACTTTATTTAACAGGCTATACTCTACCATATACCAAAAGTCCAAACTTTTATAGAGTGTGGTGTAGGAACCAGCAAAGAACTGTCAGGCATAGAAAAACCTACGACATTACTATTATGATAAAATGTGTACGTTAGCAAGAACTAAATAAAAGAAGTTGATTAAAATAACAGATGTAAGTAAAATTATGAAAACAACATACGAGATTATAAAGAATAGCACTGCTGGTACCGGCTAAAATTAACAGTCCTTTTACGATTAGGAATCTTCAGATATCCCTTAAGCGGATTCTTAACAATATCTAAGGACCTTAAGAAAATTTAACCATTCATTAGAGAGCTTAATCACCACTTAATTGCACTTCGGTTAATTGACTTTCTTGCTTAATTGACTGGAAAGCTTCCATTCCAAAATTTCATGTATAAGTAGCACATCTTTTTAGTGAGCTAGTTTGCATTTCAATGGCGAATAATTGAATTACTTGCTTAATTGATTTTAAATAAATATATGCAGCTTTAAGACCCTAAAAACGTAAAATTGTTCAGTTAATTGGAAAGACAAAAGTGGCAGCACTGCACAGTCCACACAAATTTACAGCCAAATACACTTTATTATTAAGAAAGAAAACCTCGGATGTCATTTATATTATGCAATCAACTTGAAACACAAAGGGTGGTCAGACTTTTGAAAAGGTTGTGTTGCATATGCTGCTCCGAAGTTGATAATTTCATTAATAAAAACCACCTGGATAACCGAAAAATCTGTCAAGTGACTCCAGATCCATACATTGAAAATTATAACAGTTCTTTTTATAAATGATAAACCTATCTAGCAGGATCAAACCACTGATCTCTATAAAGCACTGGATAGTTCATTCTCTATTAGTAAAACAATTTGAAGATTGCATAATAAGTTTCGATGGTATCAAACTTGGCGTCTTTTCGAGTAAAATAAAATGCACGACTGGATCACACGTACTTGCTCATATGTTCGATCACATTATATGCAACAGATTCTTAATGGATACGGCTAAAAGTATTTTTAAAGTCGTTTTTATAATATAAATTTAAAAACAAAATTTCAGAAAAATCGCCCACCCGTTTTCGAAATATTGAATTTTCCAAAAAAAAAAAAAAAGTTTTTTTATATAAGAAGTTTTTTTTAATAATACAAATTCTATATACTACTGAAATACATCAGCCAAGTAGAAGACTTAGCACTATAATATTTGGACTTGTTTTTTTTTTGTTTTCAAAAATCCAAAAAAAAACTATTTTTTGAAAATTTTGAAATGCAGTATTATTTAGAATTCGAAGGAGATCCTGTATACAAATTTTGATCGAAATCCGTTGAGCCGTTTATGAGAAAGTCGAAAATCAATACATGTTTGTATGGCAGGTACCGTTAATAACAAAATATTTTAATTTTTTTCGGCCAATATGTAGACCGTGCTCAAATTATCACACAACCAATTTTTTATAAAAATCGTTAGAGCCGTTTTCGAAATAATTTAGAATGTAGAAAAATTTGTATGGCAAGTACCATTATTTTTATGGCTAAAACAACGATTCAAAAATCTATTTTGGACAATCACCTAAAACGCTTAAATAACAAGTTTGAAGAAAATCGCTTAGCGCTTTGGCTGTAGAGAGTTGCACAGACAGGCAGACAGACGGAATTGCGCAACCCACTTTTTTGGTGTTCTCTATCATCGTTATGTCGAGATTAAAATCTCGAGTTCGATTTTTTTTCCAAATGCAAAACTTGCCCTTTAGTACCTACATATGTCGCAAGTAAAAAAGTAAAAGTAATATTTGTATTTGTTTTGTATTTTATTGTTTTATGCAAATAAATAATACTTGAATTTGAAATATCGCTCAATATGAATCCTAATCTTATGTTATTCGAAGTGTTATAAGGTTATACTGTTATAGTACTAGCGCATTTATAACAGTCTTCAAGTTGATTCATATTTTTTGTATGAATGCACTATCCAGTGTATTTTAGAGATCAGTGGGTCAAACCGGTAATGACTTTTGGAACTTAGCGGCTTATTGCAGTAGCCCACCAAGAATATATAACAATTTTATTAGCGAATAACTGTTATAAATTTACATCATTTTGGTTCTCGTTCTAAAATCTAATAATATACTAATTTTGTAAAATTAGTAACAGTTCTAAGAAAATAAAATGACGTTTCAATATTACACAATATATATATATATATATATATATATATATATATAATGGGTTATCCATTTTGCGGTTTCAAAAGTAAACGTAAATTAAACACATATACATTTTTTTTTCATGATATTTCGTTTTTATTATAAAGCCAATTGAATGATTTTTTGACCTTTAGTCCAAAATGCGTGTCGCCCATGTACTACAGCTGGGCTCATCAGTTAGATGCTGTAGTACCTTTCTAAGACGCATTATTTTTTGATCGATGATTACCGACTTTAATAAAACTTACAGCGATTACTCACTGTAAATTATATTTTTCTAGGGGAATTTGGTTAGATTCATGCACCTAGAAGTATGTTTTGCCCGTGGCCAGTATCTAACTGATGAGCCCAGCTGTAGTACCTGGGCGAAACGCATTTTGGACTAAAGGTCACAAAATCATTCAATTGGCTTTAAATCCACACAGTCCACTAAAACAAAAATAAAAATAATACTCGTATAAACATATTGTTTGCGTTTTCTTCAATTAATTTTTTATTATAAAGTTTGAACGTTGACATTATGTGTGAAACACAACATCATTTAAATGACCACCACGCGAATTGTTGCAAGCATCGATTCTTTTGAGGTAATTTTCGACCACTTTTTGACACATATTAGGCGATATCTCAGCCATAACTTGACGAATGTTGGTTTTAAAGTGCTCAAGAGTTAAAGGATTATCTGCATAAAAACGGTCTTTCGCGCAGCCCCACAGAAAAAAGTCCAGCGGTGTCAAATCGCATGATCTTGGTAGATATCGCCACGACGAGAAATTACGCGGCCAGGAAATGTCTCTTGCAATGAAGCCATATTCGCTCGAGTTGTGTGGCATGTGGCACCGTCTTGTTGAAACCACATATTCTCCAAGTCGTATTCTTCAATAGCAGGCAGAAATAGTTGGTTATTATATGACCATATGACCATAACGCTCCGAATTGACGGTGACAGTCGTTCCATCGTCGTTTTCGAAGAAGTAAGGTCCAATCTTACCTCCGGACCAAAGAGCGCCCCAAACAGTGACTTTTTGTGGATGTAATGTGCCAAACTAGTGCCGTGCAATTCAGGTTGCATTTAAAAGACCTTGGGTCTTGCAGGCATATAGTTAAATTAAAAAAAAAAAAAAAAAAAAAAATGGCCTCTCATCAATTACTAGAGGATTCTCAGAATCCCAAATAGGACAATTTTGTTTATGAACATACCCAACGAGTGAGAAATGTGCTTCGTCGCTGAAGAAAATTTTGTTCGAAAAATCGCCGTCCACCACCTGTTGTTCAAGCACCCATTCGACGTATCTACGACGATGTGAATGGTCAAGTGGTTTCAGTTGTTGTGTGAGTTGGACTTTATTTGGATGTAAGTGTAGATCCAAATGAAAAATACGCCATAATGTGCCGTAAGAAAGTCCTTATTCCTGAGAACGACGAGGAATCGAAACAATCGGGTCTTCGGCAACACTTTCACTTACAGCAGCGATATTTTCAGTGGTACGAGCGAAACGATGATGCACAGGCCTTACAATATCTGAAACCAATCCAGTCTCTTCAAATTTCTCCACAATTTTGCCAATTGCTTGCGTAGCTGGTCGATTATGTAAACCATAATCTCCTCTTAAAGTACGATATGTGGCTGTGGCAGAATCACCATTTTTGTAGTAGGTTTTAACAATTTGTATGCGTTGTGCGAAAGTGAAGCGATCCATTTTCGTAAATGTCAGACTTTCAACTGAAAAAAAAAATGGTTTAACAACTTAGTTTGACAGATGTCGAATTCCAGCCCTATACTCTTGAAACCGCGAAATGGATAACGTTTATTTCATTTGATTTGCTTTCAAAAAAATACTTACTTTCAATTTAAACACAATGCATAGACATCCCTTGACATTTAGGTATTCGAAACCAAATCCGAACTTACTGATTTCACTTAAATAGCTTAAATACTTTTGTAAATGAAGCGAAATGAAATAAGTATAAGGCGGCAAAATGACGCATTACACATTGCTTGCTGAAATACGTTGCTAACTCTGTGGAGAACGCGCACTCCGAAAATCAAAATGATGTATTAAATGTTTACCAGAGAAAATTCACGCTTGCGGAATTTTGTCCAAAAAATGTTGTATGTATAGGTTAATGAATGATCCACTAAATAGTGGATGACCTGATTCGAAAGTACGTAATATACTGTTGATGTAGTTATAATGCCTTTCTATTGATTTACATGTGCGTCATCCATTTATTTTTTACAACTCCGCGATAACATTTGTCGTTTTCATAATCCCATAAAATTAATTAACTACCAGTTCCAAAATGGACGATTATTGGGGCAGAAGTGTGAACAATGGTTTTTCTTACCGCCGATTGTTTCTGTTAATTTTTTAGGCCTTTTGAGAGATTTGATGGATTTATCAAGATGATTGTGGCAAAAATAATGTCAGAATATGAATTGGGTGTCATTTTCTGAGAACTGAAACATAGCTATATGTGTTCTGTTTTTGCGAAAAGTTTTTTTTTTTTTAAGGAAATTTGCAACGCGATTCTATGATTCTTGGGGTCTCTAAGCTTGAGACCACAATGGAAAAAATAGAAGAAAAGAAAAAAGTGTTAACAAAGCGCTTTTAATACCCCTTCACGTGAGAGCCAACTACGACCTACAAATTAAATTCTATTATGACCAATATTTCTCACAAAAATATTTCTCAGCAAATAACAAATAAAAAAAAAATAGGTAGGTTACCTACCTACCAATTGGTTCAATCCTGACATGATGGCCTTCAATCTGCAAACCATCGTGGGGTGGTGTTGATTGATTTTAAATCTACAAATATACATATTAAATAACTACCTATCTTAACTATTTCTAATAAATAAGCAATGTCAAAGGTAAGCATTCAGATGCTAGGATAATCATACATATTAATATGGCTGCCAAAATCTTTTTGACATGTGTCCAAACTGTCACTAATAATAATGCACAATAATAATTGTATACACACTTATCCCAAATATTGATTCAAAATTCATTCTGTTCATTTCTATCACGCATTTCACATTCCCAAGCAAACACTTTCTCCATCCAATTCATAACCATTTTATATACCTATAGCTATGTACATATTTGAGAGAAATAAAACGCAGATACTTTTTCTGAATTTAATAAAGGGTGTGTGCCCAACAACATATACAAAAAAGTGATCAGAGCTAAAAGCCAACATTAAGTGCTTAGCTTATGAATCCGGCACCTGATGAACGACAGCCAAAAAAAAAAAAATACCTTCATCTTAACTGATTTTTATTACTCAAATCCGAATCATCTCCGACTCCGAGGTTGTGCTATGTTATATCATCTTCGCATAACTTGTGAGGAGAAATTAATGTTAATATGGAAAGTTCCGAGTTCCAAGCAACGAGACGTCAACACAGTCGATATCGCCATCAACAATATCATGTTTGCAATAAGAAGATGATGAATATCTTTGCTGTGCATCACTGTGAGGCTCATGTATCGAAAGAAGGCAAAATATGAGAATTTATTAGGCTTTATGTCCATTTTTTATATTCGAGGATGTACACAAGTAGTATGATACATTTTTATATCTATACGTACACACCCGTACTCGTAGACATAATATTTTTTTTTGGTTTATGTACATTTTATCTGCCTTGAACTTGGTTTCTGGATTTTCCCACATCATACAATAATAAATTCTTATTTTTGCAAACTTATGAGGCAATTAATCAGCAAAAACAATTGCTGCATTTGAGTTCATATTTTGCTTTACTCAGACGTCACAATTTAATGTTAACATTTTTAGTGCAAAAAATTTACTACAAAGACTGTCAAAGTGACGAGAAACCTTTTCGCTTCACTTAAGAAGTTGTGAATGTTTGTTACTCGAATTTTCGCGGGTAGTAGCTGACGTAAGAGTAACTGTCATAACAATAAGGTGTCCAGGGGGTCAATTCCCGATCTGTGAAGATGTGAAGTGATAAATTTTATCACGCTTTCACGTCTAATTCGATTCTCGATTCGTGAAAAAGTGAAGTTAAATGCCAAACATTTTTCATATGATAATTTTTTTATCACATTCAATTGTTTTGTGAAGAAAATGTTTCTAATCGAATATTAAGAAGAAAAACAGGATTTGGCACATGACAAGTAAAAATTATACAACAATTATATTTATACACAAAATTATTTTGGTTGTAAGTTATATTTGTGTTTATTCGAGTAAATAACGAAATTGTTAAATCAACAGATTGACAACAGCCGACGCGACGGTGCTCATTCCCGCGACAGATCGTTGGAAACTACCCATTCCAAAAAAATGCAGAGCACTTTACCTTATTTAAAAGGCTTTGAAACGCACTTATAAGTTGAGTGTTTTTCAAGAATGTTCTCAATTCACGTATTAAATCCATGCATAAATGTTTTGGGAATCTATAAAGTTCAATAAAGTGCTCCTAGTTGTAACTTCGAATAGATTCTGCCCATCTCGATGCAAACGCCTCAATATCCTCACATGAAAAAATAATATATCTTACTCAAAACAGATAATAATGAATATAATATAAAACCCACAATTGTTTAGTACGACGTCTTTTATTAATTTATTAAACGAATTATTATTCCGGACATTATTCTTAAGCAAATCTAGAAACTGAAATGAAATATTTACCTTTCCCAACAAAAAATCTAATCAGAAATGACAGAATTTATCATTTAGTACTTTTTAGTACAAACTTTATCACAATGAGTTCTAGAATCGCATTAGGCGTGTGCGTGAAGTTGGAAAATGATAAACCTCTGTGAAAACTGAAATGATATTTTTTTTATCACTTCATAATTTCACAGATCGGGAATTGACCCCCAGTTTGCATTGACAGCTCTCACAATTATTGTTGTGAATAAATGTAAAATTGAAAAAATAAATTAAGATTTTTTTTAATATATCGTCGGTATACAAGCAGAAGACACTAAGTCAAAAAACATAGTTTTGAATAAATTGATTTTTAAGGTTAGCTTAGTCATGAAAATTCAATACTGATGGTTTTTGTCTTTGATCCCACAATAAACACTATTGGCATAATGATATTATTCTCCAATAGACATTCCAATTTGACATTCCCATTTTGCATTGCAGTTAAACTAAAAAATATGCTGACTTAGTGCTTTTTAGCAGAAATTAAATTACGATTTTGTATGAAAAATATTAAAAAGGAAAAAACATACCATATTTTTTAATGAATGAATATATTTATTTATTGGGATAGAAGAATAAAAATAATATAAAGTTAGTAGATTTACTCGAACAATAGTAGGTTTTTTAGTCATAGTTAATACAATAAAAAAATTAATAGACATTGTCGTTTTAGTTGCGAGGGCAATGATTCAAACCAAGGATGGAAAATGTCGGTAACCACTTTCGTTTTACACATTTCAATTGGATTTTGTTTGGGTTTCGCCTATTTTGAGAGGTTCTGTATGTAATTTAGGCCATTTTTTTAATGCATAATATTTTGGAAAAAGTTTCCCACCTCTACGAAGAGTTTTAAGAATATTAACAGCCCTATTAATAAAAAAAACCCTTAGTCCATAGACTTACAAAACTATGGAATAAAATTTAGACCACGGACTAAAATTACCTATTAATACAAAATCGAAAAAAATCTACTACAATAAGTATCAACTCTACCTCTTTTTATTCTATGTCCCTGTAAATATTGTTCTTTGCCTTCGATGGTCTAGCTAAGGACTAAGTTGGTAAAAGTCAAATACCAGGCATTGTTTTTTATCAAAAGTATTTAGTTCACGGAATAAGTCCTAAACCTTCCTTAGTCCATGTTTATTAATGTGGGTGTAATAGTCTTAAAATCCTCTTTTAAATTATTTAAATTATTTTTAAATTAAAAACTCTTGGTTTGTTCTGGCCAGCGCTTATGTATACGAAAATATAGACAGTCCTGCAATATTTTCGGGTAATTGGTGTATGCATTACAAGTTTTACATCAGGAGATGCATTTTTGAATTTATTACTTAGTAAACATTGATCTTTCTTCGGTACAAAAAAAAGGATAAATGAAGAAGGTTTTTTTAATAATACAAATTCTATATACTACTGAAATACATCAGCCAAGTAGAAGACTTAGCACTGTAATATTTGGACTTGTTGAATTATTGATTCAAAATAGCTTTTAACGGCCTTTAGTCCAATAAAAATTGGCGTTTCATCCCGACGATTTCGTGAAGAACATCTATGTAAGATGAACTGAATTTGGCAAAAATTGCGTATTGACAAATGTCCTCACTAGTCAACTGATGAGTCCATGTGAGATCGCCGGGACGAAGCGCCAATTTTTGTTGGATTAAAGGCCGTTAAAAGATATTTTGAAGGATAAATTATATTCGGTACCATTTCAATTTTGGGTGGCAATGGTGCAGTGGATAAAGTGCTTGATTGCTAACTTAGACGTGCACTTTTTGGCATATATAGTTTTTTTTATATTCAGTGCATAGTTATTATCATTTTGGATAACCTTGCACCAAATGTAAAAAACCTAAAAAAATGACTTAGCGCCTTCTGCTTCTATACCGACGATATTTGTTTTCAATAATTTAACAATTAAAATATTATTTTATAAAAAAAATTACAGGAAAATTTCCAACTTTTTAACCACTGATGTGTTGTTTGCAAGCATTCACAAAATTTTCCCTCAGCTTGAAGTTTGACAGTTATTACTTATTACCCATCTTGATACAAAAAAGTAAATAAACAGACCTTTTCTATGATTATGGCATAATACAACTAAAGAAGATAGCGCATTGCGCATGTTGGGGGTTGGCTGTCAAAATTACGTGACATCACACCGTCCCACTACATAGACTTTGATAATTATAATATTTCGCTGCATTTGTTGATGTTGATTGTTTATGCTGATCGCAGAACTAAGTTATCTATAAATATTTAATTCACTTAAGATCTTATTCCGTAAAATTAATTGTTTAAATTAAAATAAAAGAAAAATGAAGATTGTTCGCTGTTTGAGTGTAATAATAGCACTCGAAGAAAATCTACACCATAAAACTAGTTTCCATACATTTCCAAAGGAATTTTTGTTTAATTAAAATGATTTGCTTTTATAAGAGAAAGGATAAAATATATACCCAAACTGCAAGGATTTGGAGTTGGCATTTCGCCCAGGTTGATTTTTTTTTATTTAATACCTTGTATGAAATGGATAAGCAAAGATTTCATTGAAAATTTGGAAGCCAACTATTTGTTATCGTGCGGCTTCGGACGTTTTAAAAGCGGATGGGGTTCCAACTATCCATCCTCTACCTAAGGTTTCCGAAGGACCAGCAACCATCAACAAAAAGGTTACAGCACATCGAGGTAAAAACGTTTAAGGGAACTTCGGCGGATACATTTACAATCGCTTAAGAAACAAAGTGACTGATTTGGAGGATCATTAGAGTAAGGAGAATTTCTGGGTACACCATTTGGGCGAAGGTGGCATTACCAAACAGTGTCGGAAGACATGATGACTAAGCTTTTATCTTTGGAAAGAGTATTAAGGCCGTCAAGGCGTTGTCTTATACAATTGTACTGAGTAGGTATATTAAGCATATGATTCTAATATCTTCAAATATCTTCAAATATCATTTGCGATAGCAGAATTAAGTCACTATTTTTCCGATCGCGATTTTTTTTCGAATACGAAAATTCAATAGAGAAGTAAAAGAAAACAAAAACTCAAGGAGAAGCAAATACAAAAAAAAATATAAATTAAAACCACGAAAATAAAAAAGAAGCATTTGAAATTCATCTTTTATTGATTTCTGCAAGTATGTATGTTGATCCATGGAGTTATCGTTTTCCAATTATTATAGATCTACATATTTATGAATAATAATAAAGAGAATTTAAAGGAAAAACACAATATTTTCTACGTAAAACCTCATTTTTGAATTGCAAGGTATGACGGTTTACAACTTGCATCTTTTCAAATTGATGTTGCTGGCTCAAGTTTCCGAATAATTAGTTGAATAATAAATGTCAAACTCAATGGGCGCTTGTGACGTAGCTGCGTAGGACGGGAAAAAAATAAAACCCGGAATGCGTTATCTTGTTTAGTTGTATCATGATTCAATGGTGCGCTTTAGCCACAAATAAGCCATAATAAGATTGGAAACCTTCGTACGTTTCACCCCCCAAAACCCATTTGTTTACATTGTTGTATTTGTAGATTTGAAACTTTATCCATGAATAGATGGGAAATCGAAAAGCAAAACAAATCCTAATTACTAGGACTGTGTTGTCTATGTGTCTATATGAAGAGGAATAGAAAAGATTCTTGTGTGCGTTTTTATTAATGTGTCTATTGGAAGAGGAACAGAAATGTTACTTGTGTGCGTGTTTCAGCTTGTAGGCAAATGTCAATTGAAAGCAGAGGTTTCGGGTCCTTAAGTTATTAGTTTATGGCTTAAGCTCTGTTCGATGTTTGCTCTAGGGCGTATTTGATTTCTGTGTTTTGTTCGATGTCACACTCTTGTTGGTGTTCAATGTTTGATCGGCGTCACTTAGTGCGGAATGACTAAATGCATAAGTTTCTTCTGGGAAAATATTTTAAAAAGTTTCAATTGCCAAATCAGCTGTCAAAGGAAAGTTACTTGCAAAACAAAAATTATTATTATAAGCGATTTATTGACACTTTAAATAGTATAAAAATTAGAATTTGTCTGAGATTATGTTTTTTATTGTTTTCGATTTTCGTTGCTCATTTTAACTATTAAAATATGTATAGGTACATTTATATCACTGTATTGACTTAGGGTGATGGCACGTGAGGTCGGCCACCTCTAGTAGTCGGTCACTTCCTTGTAAAGTGCAAGTTAATAGCAAAAGTTTTAGTTTAACCTCCCGGCAAAAAATATTTTCCAAAAGGCTAACAATTTTTCTTCCACGGTTCAAAATTTCATTCCATTGTAGCTACTGGTTTTCTTGTAAAAAATGCATGTTTGGCTCAAGGTTTCGCTTTCATTTGAAATGTGCCTTTTCGATAGAAAAAAAAAATAGTGGAGGTTATTTTTAAAAAGAGCTAAAATTGCGAAATCGCTCTGCATGCTCCGAGTTAAAAAGAAACACAAACAAATTTTTTTACAACTCAGACTCTGCTCTGAACTAAAAAAGAAAAACGCCTAATGAAGAATGTCGGTGGCAGCTTTTATATACATTTTGAGAATTCTCTTTAAAAATGAAATCAACACAAAAGAGACAGCTTCTTGACAGTTCTCCTTGGGGTAAAGCAAGCGATGAAAGCATATTCAGCCCTATCACGAGTTCCATCGAAATCGGAAATTTTACGAATCCCAAAAAAATAAAATGCACGACTGGATCGCACGAACTTGCTCTAATGTTCGATCACATCGTATGAAAAAATTGGTATGACAATCTTAAATATTTAATAATACAAACTTAAGAACAAACAATTAAATCGGATCAATCAAAGAAAAAATAATTCAAAATTTTGAAATAAATACTTAAACTGATTTGAGCTCAAAGAAAGTACGCCATATTATTTCTTGGATAAATTTGAATTTATGAGAAAAAAATTTTAAAATTCTGTGGAGCGGTTTTAGAGAAAAAAAAAGTTTTTTTTTAAACTTTTTGAAAAAAGAATATTCAAAAACGCCAATTAATAGGTAAATATGCAAATACATTATAAATATAATTTTTGAAAAACAATTAATGAACAGTTTTCAAAATAAATTTTTTGCTTTTAAAAATACAAACAAATATTAATTAAAAATTTTGGTAAGCAGTGTAAATTGGCCAACCTAAGCCTTTATTCTGAGATTGATTTTTTCCGGATTCGTAACAAGTTTCCGATTACGATGCAATTCATGATAGGACTGACTATCTATGGCATGCTATGAAAAAATATGGCTGCGATTTCGGTCTCTAATATGTTTTTAAAATCGTCGTTTATTTAAGTTTTTATATGTAAACAAAATTAAAAAAAAAATATATGGCAATTTTAAGTATTAGCAATCTTAATTCGAAAACAAAATTGAAAAAAAAAAAAATGTTTTTTTTTTCAAAAATTAAAAAAAAAATATTTTTTCAAAAATGTGGGTATGTATTATTATTTAGAATCTGATATAAAAATTTTGATAGAAGTTCGTCAAGACCTTTATGAGAAAGTCGAAAACGACTTATGATAGTGCACAATTTTTTTAATCAAAATCGTCAAAGAGGTTTTCGAGATAATTAAGATGGTATGGATTTAAACCTGCATAGGAAAACGAGACAACCTTACCTACCTACTAACGGCGTCAATGTTTAAGATACATTAAAGTTATTATCTATACAAGATTATGTTCGTACGATCCAGTCGCGCATTTTATTTGTAATGCATAACGGAATAATAATTTACTGGCCAAGATTATAATATAGTTATGTATGCATCCTGTCTGAAGTTGAATGTTGGTAAATTTTGTCTAAACTTATAATTCGTTAAAAAATATACCTAGTGATTTTTTTAAGTAAATTCACCTTTAGTCGTAAAATAGAAAATAACTTTACAAACAACGAGAAAAAAATCACAACATTGTTAATAGAGACTCAGATAATTTTTATCCAGGTAGGATAATTTTTATCCAGGTAGGATAATTTCGATCTAAATGTAGGATAATGCTTTCTCAAGAATACGGTAGCACTGCACCTGTCACACATGATCGAATGACGACCAGGGGTCTTACAAAATGCAATTAAAATTGGAATTTGTATAAGCATTAAGATGGCGGAAATAGACAAAAATGCTCAAATTGAAAAGTTCAAGAGTTATCACCATTTATTCTTTGTGATTTTTAATATGCCTCGATTGAACTTTTCTAAATTAATTGGAATGAAGTTATTGTGTAAATACAGCATAATTTACACAAGAACTGTCAAGCTGGCAGTAGTTCTATAACATAATGCCAAAATACTGCATTCAGTGACATGTGCACACGAAGTCTGTTTTTGTAAGTGACAACGAGATTAAAACAAGTGTATTTTCACGACGACAAAAAACATTTGGAAACTGAAGTCCGACATTTTAAAATAAGAAAATTAAACTTTAAATGAAAACAATTCAAGGAGAATTGCCTAATTATTAGGTGTACAATGTCTGATGCTTCTGTTCAAAAGGTCAAAATCATCCATATTAAATATAATCACTGAAGTGAGTAAAATTGAAAAGCTTTGTGAGTATAGGTATAATTATATATTTTAAAAAGTTAAAAAAATTAAATCATTATTAAATCACCTTACAGATTTTGATTTCATCCAGAAACAAAAAAAATCAAATTGAATTTACATGGTGACATTTTAATTTTGATTAAAAGTTCTGCCATTTTCGCAGTAAATAATGACTACGTTCATTATTTTTCGTGAATATCAATTACACTTTGCAATTTTGAATGATACAAATACGACAAAGAAATGGTGGAGTGGCTAGAATTTGAGAGTTATTCTGCCATGTTGGCAGTCGTATTGGTATAAATCCTGCATTATTGTCGATAAGTAGGAGAAGGCGTACGTTTTTTTTTGGTAAGCGAGAGATACATTTGAAAAAAAACAAATGTCATCGTCAGAAACAATTAGATATTGACATAACTTCCTGTATTATAGGAGTTAACATAAGAGCAAGTAGATTCCTGGTCTGCGTTTTATTCATATATAGTTTTAGCCAAGTAATACAAAATGGCAGCACTGCGAATGATTAGTAACGGTCATCTTAATCGTGTTTTCCATTTTCCATGCCCATTGGCTACCATGAAACTTTCTTCACGCACCCAACGATCACTCGGATGATTGAATAATCCACTTCGTAGGAATTTTAAAGCGAATCAAATACTTTATCACCTTGACGATTATCAAACAGAATTCTATTAGAATTGCTAATCACACAAATTGTAAATTTTATTAGGTGTGTTTATTGTTCGCATTGATCGTCGTGTGTCGCTGCTGTCATCGGCGTGGTCATTTCTCGGACAATGTCATAACACTATCACCATCATTGATAAGCTCAGGTGTGTTGCAGATCCAGTTATTTGTTTATAAAATTTTACCCATCTTCGTTGCGATGAATGTTCCTATGATGCAATCATTTACTAAAGATATTCAAACACTGCCCGTCCGCGCCTCACCTCACCATCTCATCACAACAACTGTCAACAGCGTCGAGTAATGAAATGAACAGGTTCAGAAACTTTCGTTTTCGTTTGTTTGATATGTTTGCTTTCTGAAGAGGATGAAAGCGGAACAAAAAAAAAGAGGAGAAACGCAAAAACCAACAGTTTTATTTTTTAAACATAAATAACTCGCACTTCAATGAAATATATACTTTCGATAGGGTTTTTTACGGATGTGTTATTGCCAAACTATTGAGAGCTATGATGGCTAATCGTGTGAACGTAAGAAATTGCAAACTATTAGGGTGTACGGTATTCAGTAGAAAAATCGATATTGATATTTTTAAACAAGCATTAGCTATATTACGATGAAAGAGAAGACGAAAAAATGGGTGTCGTAATTCTGTTTGTCGTTTCGACTACTTGCAAATTATAAGCGGGAGCCTATATGTCGATTTTCCTAAGAATTGTCATTCAAATTTTTGCAGTTTTCCAATCTTTTATAGGTACCTTTCTGGTTTCCTCTATTTTTGAGTGGATGGATATCATCATTTTTCCAGCTTGTTCCTAAAAAAAGACGATTGCTTAAAGTATTGCCAGGCAGATCCAAAAAAAATTAAAAGTAAAATATAAATTACGTCAGAATTATTTCTTTGGGTCTGTTTTTTCAAAACAACTAATAACAATTTCTCATTTCTGAAATGAGAAAACAAAAATTTTTTTTTTTAAAATGTCAGAAAAAAAAATTCAGTAAAAAATTATTTCTGAAGTATATTTAGCATTTTACTAAGAATCTTATGCCTACGATGTGATCGAACATGGGAGCAAGAACATGCTATCCAGTCGTGGATTTAATTTAATTTGGCAGTGAAGATGATGGGAGATTATTCGTCAAGGTATGGTGTCGATATGTCGGTAAAAATTATCAAAAAATTACCTCGTCAACATCGAGTTCTGGTCGAATTCTCTTGGACGATATTAAAATGGTGTTATAAGTATTTAATTTCAAAGCTCTTCTACTCTAAAGGTTGGTATTTGCATGTTTGTTCGAGGTACTCGGAATGAAAGCAGCGATGTCAGAAAGGAAACTTTATATATGGCACTGAGTGTAATATCACCTCCTAAGGGCCAGTTTCACACTTTATCCCTCAGTGCCAATTGCCCCCTTAACTTCACTCAGGGTAAGATTTCAATTTCACACAACCCAAGTTGAAGTGGGCCTTAAGTGGCCATTGTTGGGCACTTAAGAGCTACTTAAATATTTGAAATTCCTGTCATCATCATCGATCGCTTTTTTAGGTCCCTTTAGAGGCTTTCGTATATTTTTCTCAAGGTCTTTTAATTCCGGTGGCTCAAGAATTCATTACGAGTATTAAACTTGGCTTCTATTTTTTTCCATGCCCTTATTTTTGCATCGTTGGTAACTGCATCTGTTCATTTACCAATTCAATTATTAAATTTATTTCCTTTTATTGAAAATTTTGGATACGCCGTTCGCTTCCCATTTTGAATAAAAGTTTAAATATAACGTCAAAAAAAACAAGGGTTGCCACCGTTATACATGCTTTTGAGTGAAGTAATTTTAAGCGACTGTGAAACAGAAAAGTAATCTAAGTGCCACTTACCGTTCGACGTTTACCCGAACTCAGGGCGAACTTAAGTGTGCACTCTGAAACTGGCCCTAAGTATTTTTGATTTAAGATTAAATCTATACATGTTGTCACATAAGGACGATGGGATCGACCTTACATTTAATTGTTCTTTAAAACTTAAAGTAGTTATTTGTTTAAAAAAAATAGCTTAAAGCCCTCCCTTTGCGCGCCCCCTTTACTTTTTTTCAATTCGAATTAATGGGATTCAAAAATGTATAGACTTCCATTGTCCTTTTCGACAAATTACATTTCCATAACTAGGTCAAATAAATTGATACTTCGAATAGATAATCTCTTCTGCTTCGCCCGAATTCCCGTGTTGATAAAGAAATCCAATCAAATCGTGCTCCTCCCTAAAATAGCTATTATTGAAATTTACCTACCTCTAAATCTCGCAGTATAGCTAGCTATATCCAACGAATTCCACTTTCAATATAAATGAACACTCACATTGTTTAGCTGCACAATGTACTATGAGAAATGGTAAAGCATGAGGACGTGGATATAGATTCCAGGACATCACATAATGCGTAAATACTTTTCCATTCACATTTTATGCTTGTATTTAGTACTTGTATAGTATTCTGATTGAGCTAGGTGCTAGTGCTTTTGGCAAACAGTTATCCTTCATTACATGCAGTTGCATATTTCTATAGTAGTTGCATTAAACGCGATGAACTTGTTGACATAAAACCTAACACGTCCGTCGTCATCGTGAAACGATTTTGGGATGATTTCGAAAATGTTGATTACTGAATGTGTCATTAGATATGATCGTATTCGTTTGCACGTTCTCGATTCTCGAAATTAATAGCTGGTTGGTTTTGAGTTCAGCTATTGCATGTCTTTATCTTTATAAATAGAAATACAAATGCACATAGGTCTGCAGCCAGTAATAATATGTTTTGTCCATTTGTGGATCATATGCTAGGTCACGATGTGTTCCTAAACCTACTCGTATTACTGCTTTCATAATATCCCTTTTACTGGAAATGTAGGTACGAGGTTACTATAAGTAAACTGCAGATATTTTTTTGCCATGCTAATGTTCTTAAAATTATTTTTTAAAGTTGTCTAAATAAAGAATTCATGATAATAATAATATTATAAGGAAAGTTTTATATTTGAAACAATAAATAGAGCTCGTAATTTTGATTAAGTTTGAAATTAAGAATAATAGAGCTCGCGAAAAAAGTCATTGTGTATGTAATAAGGTGGATCTACAGCCTACACTTACGATATTCTTCAAGCTTTGTACTTAAGCGTCATAGGTTATTTTCAAGATTCATCTTTAAAATCTTTTTTGATAGAATAGAAAAAATACAAAGAAGATTCACGCGTTTTGCGTTAAGAAATCTGAGATGGTCTTCTGATTTACCTGATTATTTTTCAAGATGTGCGTTGTTAGATTTGAAAACTCTGGAAAGCCGCAGACAAGCTCAATGCGTTCTTTTTATCAAAGATATATTATGTTATAATATTAAATCAGAAGAACTTCTGGCGTTAGTTTCTTTTTATGTTCCGGAAAGAACACTAAGAAACAGAAATGACATACTCTATGTTCCCAATCACCGAACAAATTATGGTCTTAATAACCCAGTAACTCGTTCTCTTACATTGTATAACTCTATTTCATGTGAAGTCGAAATATCTTAAATTTTTTTTCTTATGAATTCTAAATATTTAATAATCTAAACTTCCACGTCCATCCGATTACAAATTTTCAAAAAAAAAACATTTTTTTTCTGTTCAAAAATTCAAAAAAACTATTTTTCGAAAATTTTAAAATGCAGTATTATTTAGAATTCAAAGGACCTATATAAAAATTGTGATTGAAATCCGTGAAGCCGTTTATAAGAAAATCGAAAATCAAAAAAACATTTTTTTTCCTAAATGTAGAATATGTATACGTAATATTGTGCACACATATTTTTTTTATCTTAATCGTTAGATCCGTTTTCGATATAATTAAGGTGGTAGAAAAAAAATGTATGGCATGTACCTACCGTTATTTTTGGGTCTGAAAAAACGGCAGTCGCCTAAAACGCTTAAGTACTAAGTTTGAAGATAATTGCTGTAGATCGATCTACAGACATAAAGACATACAGGCAGACAGCCAGACAGACAGACGGAATTGCGGGACTCAATTTTTTAGTGTTCTCCATCAAGTTTGATTAAGATCTCGAGTTCGATTTTTGTCCAACAAAACTTGTCCTAAAGCTATGTACATATATACAGTGAAAGCTCTAATAAGCGGACATTCGTGGTCGCCAAATTTAAGAGAACTCTCCGGTTAAGGGAAAGAATTAGAAAGCAAATGACTACAAAGAATAATAGCAGAAAGAAAGGAAATGACATGTGCAATAATGGAACGCCATCAGAAAAGGGAACCATACACTTTCAAAATTAGACCAACTTAGTTACCCGGGAAGATCCCCTAAAAAGTTTTCAACAAAACATCGCTCGTATCCGGTTATTAGAGCTTCGCGTCCGGTTAGCGGAGATTTTCCTATGGAATTGCTTACGTAGTAATACGTATACTGAGAACGGTCCTTTCTTTTTTGTGGTTGTTTGATTTGTTGATAAAAATAATCGCTCAATAAAGTTATGTGTCCGCGTATGGGAGTTTTCTATCTAAAAGAGCATGAAAAAGTGTCCGCTTCCGTTTACGAGAGTGTCCGCTTATAAGAAAATAATTTGAATGAGAAATTCAAAGAAGAAGTTTGTTCCCGAAAATGTATATGTTTAATGGAATTGTCTGCTTATTGGAGCTGTCCGCAAGCAGAGATTTCACTGTAGTGCCTGTATTGCATCTTGCAAATACAAATTATAGCGAAATAAATAAATAATGAATAATCTATGGTTAAAAATTTATAAAATGTTTTATTTTTTTCCTTAAAGCTTAATCTGGCGTATTTGAATACAACTTGTAACATTTGAATGCTGAACTTGCCAAATTAAGATTAAAAACACGAATTGAATGAAGAACTCACTGCTCACGGACTCCGTTTCGATTCTGCATAATAGTTGCACTTACACCATTACCAAGTTGCTGCTTCTTTTGTTATTCAACAAACTGAAGTGAAATTACAAAACATTTAAAGTGATAAATAAACATTAAACCTGAATCAAAATGGAAATGGGTAGGTTAGGTATGTACACCGTCTGGCCTGGCATCTTTTTATAGTACCCTTTACTCTTAAATATACACTCACTAAACAGAATAGATAAAGTACACCACTCGAACCCTATGTCGATGACGACGGGCGACGATGCGACGCGACGCACGTGACCACGACGAAGGGCGAACGTGTAATTTTCAATTTGTCTGCTAGAAAGCATCTAAATTCCCTTCAGAAGCTGCTTGCCAAATGCCAACATCAAACATTAGAGTAGGTAGTTAGATACCTTCATAGGTAGGTAAACTATATAACGACCACGAGTTGACGACATCCGCAAACTTTGCATATTTTCTCCGGAATTACAACACTGTGTGCTTATGTCTGGTTTGAGGCTTTTATGCATCACCAGCGCATACCCACAGTAAAATTCACCCGCAAAGAACTTGAGCCGATTCCAAGTTAGAGCATATTCGCTGAGGGTATATCCTATCGTTCTCATTTATGTATATACTATTATATGTATGTAGGTAGGTAACTGTGCATGACGAAGTTATTGATGCTTTAGTGTCGTTTGGGTGTCCTGTGCCTGTCCTGTCGAAGCCGATGCCGATCATAGTTTTTGCCAATGTTGAGAAGCTCTTAATGGTGTTTTGGTACAATAGAGTCGGTTGTCCGGAATTGCGGAAAATTGAAATGGGCTAGCAAACAGCAGGCGCCTGTATTCTCTTTAGCACTGGGCAGGGCACTGGCTCTGGCACCATCAGGAAACTTCTACCAGCTCCATATCTATCCTAATACCTTACCTATACTATAGCACACCAAGTTCTTGTTTTATGAATTTTCTGCAATTCTATACCTACACTGCCGAGTGGTCCATGAGAAGATTATGATTCTTGATCGAGGCAATTTGTTGCATGAACAACACGATAATTGGACGACCAACATACTGTATGTTTGTATGTATGACCATGAAAACACGTTGAAAGACCTATAGAGTTAGATTTTGTTCGGGATGGTGTACCTAGCTGTAGGGAATGTAACACTGATAAAAGAAGCAGATGTTTTTAATTCCTAAAGATTCATGCAATTGTGAGAAGGTATTAAACGATATGGTTGGAAGTAATGCCTTTGCGACCAAATGGCTGTCCAGTTAGAGGTATGGAAGTAGTTTTTTATTTGCACTTTCTTTTTTGAAGTGGTGGGTATTCGTACATATACCTTAACAGCTTTTCTCATTCGGTAAATGTATCTAGGACGTTTGTATTTTTTGTAAAAGGCTATCCATTTTGAGGTTTCAAAAGTATAGGGCTGGAATTCGACATATGTCAAACTAAATTGTTAAACCAATTTTCTTTTAGTTAAAAGTCTCACATTTACGAAAATGGATCGGTTAACTATCGCACAACGCATAAAAATTGTTAAAACCTACTACAAACATGCTGATTCCGCAACAGCCACATATCATGCTTTAAGAGGAGATTATGGTTTACATAATCGTCCAACTACGCAAGCAATTGGCAAAATTGTGAAGAAATTTGAAGAGACTGGATGGGTTATAGATATTGTAAGGCCTCTGCATCATCGTTGCGATCGTACCACTGAAATGTCGCTGCTGTAAGTGAAAGTGTTGCCGAAGACCCGAATGTGTCGATTCCTCGTCGTTCTCAGGAATTAGGACTGTCTTTCGGCACATTATGGCGCATTTTGCAGTTGGATATATACCTACGTCCATATAAAGTCCAGCTCACACAACAACTGAAACCAGCTGACCATTCATAACATCGTAGATACGTCGAATGTGTGCTTGAACAACAGGCTGTGGACGTCGATTTTTCGAACAAAATTTTTTTTAGCGACGAATCACATTTCTCACTCGGTGGGTATGTTAATAAACAAAGCTTCTGAGGATCTTCAAGTAATTGGAGAGAGACCATTACATCCACAAAATGTCACTGTTTGGTGCGCTCTTTGATCCGAGGTGTTTGGACCTTACTTCTTCGAAAACGACGATGGAACGGCTTTCACCGTCAATTCAGAGCTGAATGGTCACATGATGACAGACTTTTTTTGCCCGCTATTGAAGAATACGACTTGGAGAATATATGGTTTTTTGATGCCGCCCGTGGGTTATAATGAGATAGTGAAGACCTAATTCTAAAATCCACTGTGCCAACAAAAATTCTTTCATATCCTTCTATTCCTTCTTATTTGTGCCATGCAATTCAGGTTGCATTTAAGAGACCTTAGATCTTACAGGCATTCAGTAGAAATTATTATTATTATTAAGATGTACGCTGTTCTATAATAGAACTGTCCTTTGGAAGCACCTCTCTAGATTGACAAGTTCGTTTTCAAGTTTTGAGTTCAAATCAAACTTCAAAATTATTCAATCACTGTAGGGCCTTGAGATATGCGGATTATATTTATAAACGTTAAAATTATACAATTATGTTGGGGCCATTTCATTACAGAACTGTCAGTATCAGTCTAAATGGCACCGCAGGCTCTAAAGTATTTACAAAATTTCTTGATGGAAGAGTTCGTATGCCACTTATATTACGTTGGTGTTTGGCATTTGAGTAGTTAAACTTTAGAAAGAGCACATTTAATAACGTCTGGTCACATCAATCTCTATAAGTATATATATATCGAGTGGATTGAAGCCCCCTTCAACTCAAATTGTGCGCTCAGATATTCACAATTCAAAAATTAGAAAATTAAATAATATTCTTTAAAAAAATTACTTCTGACTCATTTTGGAAAGAGAAATGAAACAAGGAGAAGCTTAAGAATCATAATACCCTCCTAGCTTTTTTAAACTTTGAAGTTTAAATGATCATAAAAAGTTAATTTATGATGATGAATAATTCCTAAGTCAGAAAACACGGAAACCTTATACTTAAGGGACTTGAATCAAACGACAGTAGGAGATTTAATACTTTTGAAAATTTTATTGTGATCACCATTAATAAGAAGAGATGAATTGTTTATGATCTCTCTCTCTATTTATCTAATAAATAGAATACATAAATTTGGACTTAATTGGGTGCCTTGAGGGTCTCCAGAATTGACAACAAACTGCTTCGAACACTCATTACGAAAAACAACACTATAAAGAATATTTCTTAAATAAGATTAAATACTACAACTTCTCAAAGGTAGTGAGAATTGTTGGTGATTGGTAAAAAAACATTCGAAATTATACATCCTCGTCGGTTATGTGAAGGCAGCACACTAGCTACCTTGAACACCCAAGGAAAAGGGTTTTTTTTACTTAAGAAGCTAACGAGCTAGAAGATTTTGAGGAAACTACACCGGTGATTCTAGAACAAAACCTCGAGTGCGATTGCCAGAGGTCTGACTTGAGGCATTCTTGGAATGCCAAGCGATTTGTTTTAAAATCATCCAAAAGTCATCGAAAACAATAGTTGGGTTCACCATCTAGCCAGCCAACTTTACCGTTTAAGCTCTGGTTTCCAATGGACCGCTCAATACAAGTTGTATTGGACGGATTTAAGTCTGATTCATAAAATAAATGCTGGTGTGCCCTAGGGCTCCGTTCTGTCTCCGACTCTTTTTTTCATTTTCATTAATGATCTCTTATCTTTAACTTCTAATCCCCTAAATTGTTTTGCTGACGATTGTACCCTCAGCTTTTCATATTCGTTTTCAGATTCACTTATATAAGCTCATTATATTCTGATCTCGACAGAATTGTCAAATGGGGAATAAGAAACTGTATTGAATTTTATGCTTCAAAAACCCTGCCCCTTTTTGTCAGAGCGGGTCCCTCCTCCTATGCCGTTGTCCATTAGCGGCGCTTTTACAGATAAGACCGAACAACTTCCAGTTCTCAGTGTGTGCATCACTGACCACCTTTATAACGATGACATATTCAATGTCGCCAATGTCTGAGAAGATGCAAGAAATATTTTCCAAATCTGATTAATATGTAATCTATAAAATTTACTTTCGTCTAAAGCTTCAATACGACTCTAATGGGCAGGTGCTCCTTAAACTCACTTAAGTCGCTCTTGGATAGAATCCAAAAAAGAGCTTTGAAAATAATATGCGATATAACAAAAACAAAAACAATTACACCTCCCGAACACCGTCGCAATGTTTGATTTCATGCCTTTCATTGTTTTATGGTTATTTTTATAGACAATGATCTAATGAAATAGCTAGTTGGATTCTTCACCTAAAAGTATTCAAACTTTTAAATAACGCTTCAAGATATGCTCATCAGTTTACTCTTGAGCTCTACTTCGGACTTACTGTCACTTCACGTATAGGTATTCCCTATTTAGCCGCACCACCAACTCAAGACCTTTTTCGATTTTCTTGGAAACAATTAATCTGATTTTTTTGAAATTTTTTACCCAGAAGCTTAAACACTATTGTATACCAAAATTTTTCCAAAAAAAAATTTTTTGGCAAATAATTTTTTTTTTTGAAAATTCAAAATTTCGAAAACGACTTAATAGATTTTTTCGAAACTTCGTATTTATTAGTTTTTTGACATTATCTTGAATAGTTCAAAAAACTATTTTTCTAAAATAAAAAAACAACGGTACCTCCCATACCAATGTTAAAAAACCGTTGAAAAAAGAATGTATTTCTCGAAAACGGCATCAAGAATTTTTATAAAAAAAATTGTGTGTTTTTAAATTCGTACAGTTCACTTTTAATCAGAAAAATATTTCCTTTTGCGTACTTATTAACGGTACTTCCCATAGAACCACTTTTCATAGTTCCGACTATCTCAATACTGGATAAACCGATTAAAATTTTTTTTTAGACAAATGCTCCCTAAGATTGTTAAGAAAACTGCATACCCAAATTTTCAAAAAAAAAAGTTTTTCGATTTTTAAAAATAATTTTTTTTTTAATTTGAATTTTATATTAAAAATATCTCCAAAATGGCGTTTCAAATTTTTTTTCTTAAAATGTTTTCAAAATTTTGTACATAAAAAAATAATTTATTAAAAAACTTTATTATTATTCCCTTTTTACTAATTTTTGCCTACATCACTGAATACTAAATACAATGTAGGCCCTTATACATTTATGTATATATACATATGTGTGTCTAAGAATCACATGAATCTTATGTGTGCATAATGCACCTAAATTATAAAGTTATATGCATTTCGCTACCTACCCACCTACATCATTCATTTTCATTATTATGTGTACATATTTACATACTTAGGTTATATCAATATGTCTATATATGCAGATATATTTTACTATCCTAACTTATATAATTTAAATCCATAACTTAGATTTAAATATACTTTTGTAGGTAGGTACCTATGTAACTATTCATTTAACCATTAATTCGACAATTAATTATACTAAGAATCGAGGTAATCTTACCTACATAGGCTTTACGCCTGCATAGGATAACTATACCTAACTAAATAAACCTCAATGGTTACATAAAAGCATAAATAGAAAAATAAAAGTTGTTAGCTACATGAGCAAGGTCGTACGATCTAGTCGTGCATTTTATTTTGTATAAACATCGTAATACCTAATTAAGATGTTAGAAAAAATTGTATGGCAAGTAGCATTATTTTTTGGGCTAAAAAACGATTAAAAATTGTATGAGACAATCACCTAAAACACTTAAGTACCAAGTGTGAAGAAAATCGCTTCAGCCGCTTAAGCGTTGTATAAACAGACAGAGGCAATCGCGGGTCCCACTTTTTTGGTGCTCTCTATCATCGTAATCTCAAGTCTGATTAAAATCTAGAGTTGGAATTTTTTCCAAGTGCAAAACTTCCCTTTTAATATTACCTATTTGGCAAAAAAAAAATAGATGTTAAAACATGCACAGAATAGCTATGTTAATTTTAATTATTTTTAAATTCGCAATATTAGCATTTTTTTTATTTCCAGGAAGAAATAAATACTGGTTATTTTTTTAGCTCACTCCCGATCATGAGAAAAAACACTTTCCCTAAGATCCTTTTCCACCGAAAGATGTCATTTAAAAAATGTATTATATGATCTCAATCTATGTAGCAAAATTCGTAGATGATCTCCATTGAGCATACTCTTTAAATTTTAAATGTTCAGGTAGCTCAGCAATTATAGAAGGAATGCTAACTTTACCATTAGCACAACACATGCTGATAAATTCCTCAGCCCATTTTTTTTGGCTTTGCAAAAACTTCAAATTTCATCGCATTTTAATATATCTGTTATTTTGTTAATCAAATGCGGAAGCTGTGGTAAATAATTAAAAGCCCCTTTACTCCCCAAAAACTGATTAAGAATTAAAATATTGATATTTGGTGTTCCAACGTTAATCGCTGAGAGAACAATTAAGTGGACAGAAATTCAGAAGCAAATAAGCAAAAGACAACGATAATAAAATAGAACAAAGCAGCAACCCAGTCATTGCGATTGAATCGAATTCTAAAATGCAAAAATACAAACATTTGATAAATTTATAATTTGTACATATATTTATTTCTCAGCTTATAAGTACAAGTTAAATAAAATGCACGACTGGATCGCACGAACTTGTTGCTCTAATGTTCGATCACATCGTATGCAATAGATTCCTATTAAAAATCTAAATATATACGTTTCGCTGAGTTTTACTTAATTTTTCTCAAAAAATTGGTATGAGAATCTTAAATATTTAACAATATAAACTTAAAATCAAAAGATTAAATCGACTTAGTCAAAGAAAAAATAATTCAAAATTCTGAAATAAATACTTAAACTAATTTGAGCTCAAAAAAAGTACGCCATTTTGTTTCTTGTAAAAATTTGAATTTATGAGAAAAAAATTTTAAAAATCTTTGGAGCGGTTTTTGAGAAAAAAAGTTTTTTGTTTTTTAAACTTTTTGAAAAAATTCAGAAAGGCCAATTCATAATTATTCAGCAAATACATATAACTATAATTTTTGAAAAAAAAAAATTATTGAGCAGTTTTCAAAATATAAATTAAAATTTTTTTTTTTTTAATTCTTTTAAAAATACAAAAAATATTTATTAAAAATATTGGTACGCAGTATAAGTTGGGCAACCTAAACCTATATACGTGTACAATTTCGAAAGAATCGGTCTAGCCATTTATGAGATAGTGGAAAAAAACGGTACTATGGAAAGTACCGTTCCTAGACATTTTTAATTTTTTTTTCAATCATATGATCGGCCGTACCTAAAAAGCTGCAATGATTTTTTTAAATCAAAATCCTTAGAGCCGTTTCCGAGAAAAATAGGCTTTAACGTATTGCTTATATGGCAGGTACCGTTATTTTTCCAGCTAAAAAAAATCGATTTCCCTTCTGTACAATACCTAAGAAACTCTGTATACCAAGTTTGAAGCAATTCGTTTGGGCTGTAGATGTCTATACATACATACAGACAGACTGATAGTCAGACTGGCAGACAGACTGACAGACAGACAGACATTCAGACGGGCAGAATTTTTAGACCATCTTTTTTCGTCTTCGCTATCATCGTAATGTCATGTTTGATTGTTATCTCAAAACTTTTTTTTTTTTACGAATGCATAACTTGCCTTATAGAACCTATAATCGCAAGTAAAATTGATTTAGGGCTTAAAATTGGAACAAAACTATAGACTTTGTACACAAAATCTCATTCTTATTAAATATCAAGCATGTTTAATAGCATAATTGAATATGTTGACCAACTTCGACAAAAAAGTGTTCGATTTTTTTTTAAATTTAATAATATAATTCAACAAACATGTTTAAGAAATAAAAATTATCCTAAAACATTCTTGAAAGAATGGAAAAAATTAGAAAATTGGTTTCAAGTAAATCGGTTGAATACATTCTGAGATTACCCGTGACAAAATTAATAATTAATTCGTCTTTATATAATAGTAAAGATGATATAATTTTATCAGTAAAAATAAATAAAATCTACATTTGTAAAAAATTACATTAATTTTAATTAATTTTGTTACGCAAATCCCTCTCGCCAAAATAGGAAAATAAGCCAAAATTTAAAAGGCGAAAAAATACTGAGAAGGCCCCTATACTATTTTATAAAAATTTTAAAGAAAAATAAATGTCCTCACAGCTTTGAAGTTCTCGAAAAACTCTTGAATTGTCTAAACTTGCCGCAACAAAAATCATTGGCAACATGTTATTTAAATGTAAAAGGAATTCTATTTAATTTGAAGGAGAACACGTGAATAATTTTCCACACTGCTGGGTGTCGGCCGAACAATATAATATGTATATACATAGTGTGCACACCTCTGTTATAATATATAGCTGTTGAATAGGATAGGAAACTGCTTTCAGATTGATATCTCTGATGCCAACTTTGACGTTCGACCCAACTCAATCGATATGAATTGAATTAATGATTGAATGATTGGCAAAGAGAATGAATATTATCTTAGCGTGTGTATAAGTATTTGTCAACCATAACGAATTGTCTAGATTGACTATTAAGATTGAAACAAAATCCCTAATGCCTGTAGATTTGTGGCCTTAACTTTCAGAAGAATGAATTGTCAGTATAGTTCTGCTGGCTGCCTCTTGGTGCGAAATTGAATCTTTAGAAATGTATTATTGTTTAAAAAAAAACTTGACATTGAGCATGATGTCTGATAGAATGGCAAGCTATAAAAACCAATTATCCTGGCGAAAGCAGAAAGACTACTGAAATAATATTATCTCGACAACAATTTGAAATGGGGCGGGACAGGTTAATTAAGAAGAAACGAGGGTCTTTCGATGATTATCATGTGTGGCGAATGTTGATTGATTTTTCGATTTCGATACTGTTTTTTGTTTAAACTTTTGCAAAGCTTTTGACATTTAAATACAATTCGATATGTTGAAAAGACTTTAAGGAAATGCATACATGTAGCTTTTGATTGGCTTTCAATTACTGATTTAAAGGACCTAATTAGAGAATTTGTATATATCGGTTAATGGCTATTTCCGTTTTATGTTCATGTGATAAAGTACATGCTTTAAATTAAAAAAGTGTTAAGCTAGATGTGGGATTTGAAAATTCTTTTCATAAAAAACACTCCCTTCTTGATTGATGTAAAATTCGATGCACAGAAGAAAAAAATCAATAAATCCAAAGAAAAAACTTTCTAATTGCATATGACGAAGCTCCAGATCAGGAACAGAAATGAATTTCATTTCTATATAATATATAATTTAATGTATGTCCCAATTATACCTATCTATAAAATGTTTGTAAAAAAAAAAAAACAATGTTAACAACATTCATTTGTTGAGTCCGAAATGAATCGACCCAGCTTATGAGATTGTTTCATTGAATATCTAATATTTAACTGTGGTGTTGTGATTCATTGCAATTTCATCACCTTTTAACTTGTTTGTTTTGCAATAATGTGAATATTATTATTTAAATATCGAATAGCTAGTTAAGATAACTTCCGTTGATTTTGCAAATTAGTTGTAAATCAGAAATTAATGATGTTGCATTTAAAATAATATTTTGTTTGAGCAGGAATGTTAAACTGTTATACAAAGTTATTTACGCACGTCCGGCTTTAGAGGAGTGCAAACGAAGCCGTCGTTTCAGGCTTCAAATAAAACCTTCGTTATTTCCAGAGTTTAGAGCGATTAATGTTTTTTTTTTCGAGATTATCGAAAATCTATAAATATATTTAAATGTTTACTCCAGTTGAGCTTGTCTTACTCGGCTTAAGGTGGCACTACAGTCCGAGTTGAACCAGGCCCAATATGTTTCTCAAGCCAACTCGGTAAATGATTCCTGCAATGCGGTCTTCTTTTACGTGCCTTGATATTGGGTTCGTGCAGTCGGATGGACTATCCGGTCACATAAAGTCAATAATTGCTTAGCGCCAATAAACCTAGAAATCAGGGCTATCACTCTTACAAATATGAAAGTTAAAAAATTAAGACAATCTGTCAACTGCTTTTAACATGCGATATGTATATGTAACTATATAGCAATTTTTGGATTCATAAACAAAATTTAACTCGAGCTTTTAATCAAACCTGACACTTAGATGAAAAGTGACTTCCGAGCATACGTCTGTCTGTCTATAGTTCTATATAATATAGCCTAAACGACTAAAGTGATTTTTTTTAAAACTTGAAATCGCAGTTGAATACCTCGATATTTCAAAACAAAAAAATTGAGAAAAAAAAATCAGTATACAATTTTAGGTATAAAATGCCTACAGAGAATTTTATAAACGGTACCTGCATAGAACCCTTTTTCTATTTCCGAGTCTCTCATTAGGAGCTCAACGGATTTCCAGCAAACATTTTATATGGCATGTCCTTCAAATTTTTAATAAGACTCCATGCCAAAATTTTTGAAAAACTATTAGAAACTATTTTTTTCTATTTTTAAAAAAATTGCTGTTGAAAATTCAATAATATTTTGAAATTTAAAAATTTAATTAATACATTTTTATTGCCAATCGAGCTGACGGCAACGCTATGCCATATCATTAAATTCATTTAAATTATGTTAACTTTCTTTCCAGGATTATCAATAAATGAATATTACTTATTTACTTACTTATTTTGAAAACGGGTAGACATATTTTTTGAAATCATGTTTTTGAATCAATATTGTTAATCACTTAAACTTACAATATACCAGCATTTTTGTTAGACAAAATGTAAGAATTTTTGTGTATAAAAAATCAAGTAAAAACGGATTTAAAAATATATTTAGATAAACAATCTTTATAATTATAATCTTGGGAAAACTATGTGGTCAAGCATAAGTGCGATCCAGTTTTGCATTTCTTTTGTTCTTTTGAAAATGTTTTTTTGAAAAATTCGATGTTTCTAAAACGGGTAGTTAATTTTTTTTTAAAATTATAATTTTTTAATATTCGCTTTATTTTTTTTTTTAATATGTATGTGACTTAACTATTCTCTAAATTCCCATCTTACCTTATGATAACTAGATTAACTAGCGTCAATGCTTAAATACATTAAAGTTTTTATTTCTTAGTTTCTAGTCATGTATTTTATTTTCCTTTTCCAGTCATATCTGAATTTCAGAAGTCAACCAGTTGAACTTCTAATGTTGAACGGAGGAGTCCCACTGGGTTCTGTTCTTACACCACAATTGTTCGTCATGTACATAAATTATTTATTTTAATGATGTACTTATAACTAGATAATGAAAAAATTTCATCTAAGCTTGGTTGAAAATACAAAATGAACGAGAATAAGCAAGATTCATTGCTGATCGTCACATAAAAACGGACTCTTCGTAAAACCAATTAAGTCTTAATGCTTGTCATTCTAAGGAGGTCTACCCATACATCCGACTTTCCAAAAATATATATACTTAGATAATAAGAATATTCAATTGTGGATTTTACTTACAACTATGGCAGAATGCAGAATTGCCCAGTCAGTTTTCTAAATCATAAACATAATAATACCCTTTATGAAAGAAAAAAACTAATCTATCCACAACTTTGGTATAACTTTACCAAAAACTTTGTATTTTGCTGGAAGATTGCAATCTTTAATGAATGCGAATATCAACGGTTTCTATCAAACTTCGGACTTCAAATCGCGTTATCAATATTAATATTACAAAAACTATAATCATTTGTTTCCCATTCATTTTACAACAATCAATCTACTCCTACTTAATTTTATAATTTTTTTCAAATCTTTTTCTGTTTATCTTCTTCAATTTGATTTTTGTTATTAATAAAAAAAATATAATGTATATTAAATGTTTAAACTATTTTTTTCAAGACAGATATTGTATCTTTTTAAAAAATAATATACTAACTATAATATAAATCAGCACATTATTTCATCTTCGCCCGGGCGCCATTATGACTAAAGCCGTCCCTGCATTATACTTCACCGATTTCGATAAAACAAATCTTTATAATTAAAACACAAACACGGAAGTTGAATTATATATTTATGTATAAGTGTGTGTGTAAAATGCATACCAGTTCTTATTCGCGTTTCGTAATACAGATGAATAGTTTTGACTTTATTATGTAAGGAATTTTGAGAGTTCATTGAATTTTCTAAAATTATTTATGCAAACATTTTATGAATTTCTTATTTAATAGTCCAGAGTTTAATTTCTCAAGCAAGACTAATTTTTATTTTAAGAGAAAAAAACACATACAATTTTTTGAAGAATTATTTATATTGCATTTATCATCCGAATATAAGTTTTATGATTTTGATAAGTACCTAACAGCTAAAAGATAGTAAATGTATATAGGTAATTAAGATTCTTGAAAGGTAAATTATGACTTTTAACCTGAAAAATAAATCTGTATTATTAAAGAGTAAGATGTTGGGATTGTAAAAGATTATTCTTTTGTGTATTTGGTAAACGACCATTATCTTTAAATTATAGTCTTACTGTTTCTTTTAATTTAGTGTAGAAAAAGTTTGTAGTAATGATTACTGTTTTACTATATTGGATTATGTGAAAGTGAGGCTCATTTAGTTTTACCTTTCCAATCCCAATTCAAATTGATCGATTTTGAAAAGATGCAGAATATCGTAAATGGGGCTAACATCTGCACCAGTTTTCAGAGTCAATGGAAATCCATAGTTTCTTGTTAATAAAATATCTCCTAAAATTTGACATTTATGTCTCATCTTCAGCAAAAAATTGCCCGAAGTTATGCGCAAAAAAAGTGGACTTATTTATTTGCGTCGATTTTTAAGGGTATTACAACTGGTGCTTATGAACGGATATAACTTTTGAGAGTTAATGGCGCCTATGTTGTCTTATGTATTTGGCAATAATTGTTCCCCTTGCTATATTACTGACTGGGTTCTGGGGCAGTTACAATTGTAGTGCAGTTTTAGAAAAAAAAATCAACTCAAGCCGGCAACGAAATGACAGTTCAAACGCTAACTTATTCTTAGAAAATCAGGACGGCATTGGTATGTTTTGATTAATGTGGATTTGAATTTTTCTTGAATATTAAAAAAAATTGCCAAGCGACTAATGGCATAGTTATATCACACAGAAGTGGCCACAGAGATTGTTCGTTGAAATGAAATACTAGTAGTATTGGGCGATTGCAAGTCTGAAATCCTAAAATTAATAAAGGTGTTTCTCAGGTGTAGTTCAATCTTGAGATCCAATCTTCGATCACTCTGCAGCATTCAGGGTCGTATATAGACAATAACGCTACAAGTCGTCAATCGTCTCTGGCTTATCGGTGTGGACTAGCGACGTAACATACTTAACATCTACTGATGTTAAGTAAGTCGTACGATCTTGGAGCCTAACTCGCAGGTCCAAAACGCGAAATTATGCGCTGCTTCAACATATCAATGTTGAGTGTGGCACGCGCTAGTAGTCATGTTCCACTGTCTTGTTGAAACTATGCAGCTCCCCCGGGAGCAATTCAAAATTCTGGTTCAAAGCTTGGTTCTGCTTTAAATTGAAAATTCTGCTTTTCAAAATTCGGCTTTTTCATTTTTTCTGCTTTTCAAAATTCTGCTTCTCAAAATTCAGTCCGTCAACAAAAAAGAAAGAAATTCTGCTTATATTTTTAAATTTTTAATTAACTTTTTTATTTACAAAAGCAAACGAGAAACAAAAAATAAAACAAAACAATCTATTAGGTACACTTAAGTATGAAAAAGAAATTACAGAAAATAAAATGCACGACTGGATCGCACGAACTTGCTCTTGTAGCTAACAACTTTAATGTAGCTATTCATTGAGATTTATATAGTTAGGTGTATGCAGGCGTACAGCCTATGTGGGTAAGATTACCTTGATTCTTAGTATAATGAATTGTCGAATGGATGATTCAAGGAGTAGTTATATAGGTAGCTTCCTTCAAATGTATGTTTAAATAATAAGTTATGGATTTTAATTATGTAAGTTAGGAGGGTAAAATGTATCTACATAGCTATTGGTGGAACCTAAGTATGTAAACTTGTACATATAATAATGAAAACGAAGGATGTAGTTGGATAGGTAACTATACATAAAACTTCATAATTTAGGTGCAAACGTGATTTTTAAAGACACATATGAACTTATAAATGTATGAGGGCCTACATTGTATTTAGTATTCAGTGACGTACGCAAAAATTCGAAAAAGGTAATAATAATAATGTATAGAAATAAATGGATAATATACGCATAACTAAATGTTTTTATATTGCGTGGCCGTTATAGTTTGAGGGAAAACAAAGATGCAATATGAATTCGTGGATAAATAAGAATATATAAAAAAGTCAAAAGTCGTTGGAGCGATTTTTTAATAAATTAATTTTGTGTATATAAAATTTTGAAAACATTTAAAAAAAAAATAATTGAAACAATATTTTAATGATATATTTAAAAAAAACTTTTGTGACTGGTTTGGAAAAAAAATTATTCATTTTTTTTAAATCGAAAAACTTTTTTTTTTTGAAAATTTGAGTACGCAGTCTTATTAACAATTTTAGGGAGCATTTGTATACATAATTTCATTCTAATCGGCTTAACCAATATTGAGAAAGTCGAAAATATGAAAAGTGGTTTCTATGGGAAGTACCATTAATAAGTACGCAAAATATATATTTTTATACTTAAAAGTGAACTGTACTAATTTAAGAACACACAAATTTTTTTATAAAAATTCTTGAAGCCGTTTTCGAGAAATAATTTTTTTAACGGTTTTTTAACATTTGTATGGGAGGTAGGTACCGTTGAGTTTTATTTTAGAAAAATTGTTTTTTAACTATTCAAGATATTGTCAAAAAACTACCAAATATAGTGTTTTGAAAAAATTTATTGAGTCGTTTTCGAAATTATGAGTTTTCAAAAAAAATTAATTTCCAATTTTTTTTTTTTAAATTTTAGTTACAATAGTGTTTGAATTCTCTAGGAGCTTCTGCGTAAAAAAATTCAAAAAAAAATCAAATTAACCATTTCCGAGAAAATCGAAAACCAAAAAAATGGTTCTGCTAGAATTACCAAAAATAACATTTGTTTTTCCAAAATGTATGGGAGCTACTGTTATTTGTCTTAAAAAAAATGAAAAAACGTGTGGGCATATTACCGAAAAAACAATTTTACCAAACTATCCAACCGTCTGTAGACTCGAGGACAGACAGACTGACAGAATGACAGACACCCAGGCACATGGAATTAGGGGATCCACTTTTTTGGTGTTCTCTATGATCGTAATGTCATGTTTGAAGCGTTTGCGTTTGAGAAAAACATATACATTTATTTTTATATACGTGCGCTTAGTGAAGCGATATTTGATGCAAGTGTTGCAAGTTTTTCAAATACTCTTCTGACCACTTTTGAAGCGAGTTTGTGCGAGAATTGTTTGTATTGACTTAAACGTCAAGAAAAAAATCAAACTATTTAATTTCAGTGCTTATGTTGTTTCTGATGCTTCTCGCATCGCATCGCTTTGTCGCAATACTGTACGCGCAGCATAAGATAGCCAATGTGACTTAGACCGGTTCTCTTTTTTATAATTCTTTAAATTTGTTTGTTTTTCGAAATATTTTTCTTTAACAGACACTAACTGAATAATTGCCTTAAGAAGTTGACCGACAAAAAAAATATTTTTTTATTAAACTCTTAAGAAAGTAACAGTATGCTCTGCTTATCAAAACTCTGCAAATAATAAAGAAAACAAAGGTTTAGAAAATGCTAAATAGCGCATTTATTATTTGTAGAATTTTGGTGAACAGAATTTTGAAAATCAGATTTTTGAAAGCTGAATTTTTTTAAAAGAATTTTGAACCCCTGGAAATTTGACCCCAACTGAATAAATTCAGTGGTAGTGGCATGGCTCTATAGCGGCTTCCATTGACTGTAACCGTCTGGCTGGCATCGTTTTAAAGAAGTAATGACTTATGATTCTGCCCAGCGCATCAAGAACACCATAACTGTAAGTTTTTCTGGACGTAAGGTTCTCGCCTCAACAATGGCTTGAGGATTATTTATGGGTTGGGGTCAAAATTCTGCAGGGGTCAACATTCTTTTAACAAAATTCTGCTTTCAAAATTCTGCTTTTAAAATTCTGCTCTTAAAAATCAGCTTTTTAAAATTCTGTTCGCCTAAATTTTGCTTGTCAAAATAATTCTGCTCATCAAAATCCTGCTAATCATAAAGAAAACAAAGGTTTGGAAAATGTTAAAAAGCGCGCGACAGCAAAATTATTTTTTTGTGAAATTCGGGATCAACAGCAATCTCTTCTCTGGAGAAAACTAGTGCTGCCAACTTTGTATCTCTAAAAAAAAAACAATTGGATCTTGAAAAAGAATGTCGAAAACCCCGTAGAAATAATTGCTTCTTGCTGCTCATTTGCCCGTGTAACGTTTGCTTATAATTTTTATATTTTTTGAAAAATTGGCGACGGCACAGCAATACTTTTAGTACTTTTATAAAAGTACATTTGGATACATATTTTATTGTGAGATACTGAGAAGTATTATTTTCAGACGCTCCTCCCATTTTTATATTCCAAATTTCAAAACGAATGTACGTAACTCCTTTTAAATGCTACTCCATAATGCTCGAACTGTGCTTGATCATACTAACCCATTTAATGTGCGCTGAATTAAAAAAAAAACGGAGATTTGGATTTGGTTGTTTTGTTGACTGTCGGTGGTTAGGAACAGGACATGCTTAGGATGTGGTTGAATTCCGTTGAGCGGTGAACGATTAAAATCGATTAAAATCGATTTTAAGCCTTATTTTGGTTCGCAAGCGAACGTTCGCAAAATAGCTTATACCTAGTTTAAGAATATTTAAATTTTGTGTCGGTTTTAAAACGCTCATTTTAAGCTCTTTAAAAAATCCCGAAAATCATTCATTTTCATAGATTATGTCGAACTATAAGGGCAGTATTGATTTTATAAAATAATAAGCAAAATGTTATTGCTATTATGAAAACAATAATGAACATAAGTGCAAAGTTTTTTTTTAAGTCCAAACAAATTTTTAAAACAATAAAAACCTTACACACGCCGAAACTCGGACAGAAATCATATGTTGGTCTAAGCTGGGTTTGTTGCTGTGACGCAGCATACCCCCATGCGCACGGCACTATTTATACGCCGCCGCCGTGACCTACCTATATCTATGCATCACTGCAAATAATGCCCTTTGAGCTATATGGCTAAAATACAGATAGGATCAGCTTTAGGATTAATGCACAAGAACGATAACACACAATAAAATTAATTCAACTTTTGCTCTTCAAGTTTGTTGTTTTTTAAAGAACCATTTACAAATTGCTCAAAAGTGCTTAAGCTATGTGCTAAAGTCTGCCCCCCCTCAAACTTACCTATTAACATCACCCTACCAGCACTTCCCACGTACGAACTGCAAGCCCACCAGCCACCACCATCACACCACTAACCACCAACAAAGCTCTAAGAAACCAAATCATTCCCAATTTCTCATTGCATTTCGACGTCAAAGTTATTTCCTCGGCAGAGTTCTAATATTCTCATGGAATAAGTTTCAAGTGGCCAAAAGTATGGAAACCAAACAATTGATGCAATGCCGTCAAGTCAAAACCATAACTGATCAAATGATCTTGTTTTTTTATTTAACGAACATAAATGCAACTCCCCTCTAACCCACGAAATTAGTTCCAACAAATTCTGCATTAAGCTAGATACCGATAAGAAAGTTATGCATCACAAATTTCAGAAATAATTTTCTCAGGAAATTAATCACATTTTTTCGTTTGCTCCTATTCTTCTATATAATTACCATCTAATTTATAGTTTTAAAATTTTCACAAGATTAATAGATATGCTTAGTCATGAGTATGTGTATTCGGTAATTAAGATACGAGCATTTAAAAAAGAAAAAATGTATCTGGATTATTAAATACTCAGAATGTTTGATTGAAAACTGGAAATGCAGCTAATGGGTGCTGCTGCTTTGTGTGTTTTGCTAACCCTATCATTAATTTCATTTCATTTCACTGTTTTTTTTTTATTTATGTACATAATATTCAATTTGATTTGTATCAGCAAAAAAAATACAAAAATAAGTAAAAATATTGTTTGGCTCTACTGCGTGTATTATGATATGAAAGAAAGTCTTAGGGATCTTATTCCATAGAGCTTGGTTTTCATATAGGCTTACTCCTCTACCAAATGGGCTTTCTGATAGACTTTTCAATTATTCATCCAAGAAAATCTAAGGAAAAAATTAATTATTATTTGAATTTCGTGAGAATAATATGTGATGAACTTCGATTGTATCACTGTATTTTTAAGAAAACTTAATTAAAAATTAAATAGCGCAACGGATACAATTGTTGGCACCCTTAAGAATTTTTCAATCTTAAATGCGCGTAATTTTCGGAATTAAAAAGTTAAAAATATGAAAAATATACTAGATTTTAATATAGAATTTTCTTTGTTTAGTTATATTTAATTATTATAATTTGTTTATTAAAAAAGAGCTTAAAATGGGATATTAAAAAATCTTGCAAAAATTATAATTATTGGCACCCGACTACAATTATTATCGTCACCCCAAAAATGTACAAATATTGGCACCTATGAATTAAAGGAAAACAATATTTTGTTTTAGTTTTGTTATTTATAAAATTTGTGTTTTTTTTTATAATTTTGCACGCGCTCAAAGATTTTGAATACCCTTTATATGTTTTCAAACACAGCGCGGCTACCGGAAGAAAAGAAAGAAGGGAAAGAAGGATAGAAAGATCACAAATCGCGCGACGTATTGAGACGGTGGTTGTTGTCTCAGATTTTATCTCCAATGATGGCGGCTGAACTAATGCGGAGAAAATTACCGTGTCTTAATTATTTATGTCTCTTATAATTCGCATTATTTTATTTTATCTGGTTGTCATATTTATGAGTAGTTTACTCAATCATATTTGTTAGTGTTATGCCGGAACAGCATGTAATAAGTAAACCAGCAACTCATTTTATGACAATTTTTAGAATTGGTTGTAAATAGAAAATAAGACGACAGAGACAACGGCAGGAATCGAACCTACGACCACGAGGTTGACAGTCGAGCACACAACTATCGCACCACGGCCAACCCCAGTAAAAAAAAATAACGTAGGCATTTACCTCTTCGTCCGGGTTATAAAGAATAAAAATAAATATAATAGATTTTAAATAAACAATAAGTTAAATATGAACAAATAAATAAAAAGTCTACAATAAAAATAGTTCATACCGATTGCATAATATTATATAAGTTGAAATAAAAACTTAAGAACTGTAACTAATTTAATTTTAAGTAATACATAGAGAACTGATAAAACTTGGAAGAATGTGATATTTTAGTTTGTTCAAACATTTTATATGATATTTTCTTATATATATATTGCACATCTTAAACTACAAATATCAGTTCCAACAGTTTTAGTCATTGTACAGGAAAAGCATATCTGTCAACTACGAATTGTATTTTCTCCGATTTCTTCGACTGGATTCGCAAGTAAATTCCTTATATGTTTTCCACTCATTAGGCTTGTGTAAGAAATAAAATTTTCCTGGCTGAATTCGTTGTACATTTCCATCAACTTCTGTTTTTCTAAACCATATAAACATCCTTTTTCTTTACCTTAGAAATTCCTGGTCAACATAAAGAACATCTTCTTTTCTTTTCGGAAATCGTTTTTCTTGAGAAACTTTTAGCCATTCAACACTGCTCAATTCTTCTTCCGCAGTTAAAACAGTTGCTGGTCCTGGGCGTACTTTTTTAAATTTTGTGCTCAATCGGAACTGCAGAGTAGAACGCAGTATTTTGTAGTATTTAGAACCTGCTTTTTAGATATAATGACCATTTTTTATGGCCAATAGAACTTCTTGAACATCTCTTTCTTTGTACGTTCTTCTTGTTTTCGGTATTTTTTCAAATTTATAAAAGGTAACGGTTTAATGGTATAGTTATTAGCAGTCTTGAAAGTATATTTATTGGCAGTGCCAATAATTAAAGTTCCATAGAACCAGTTATTGACATCCGAGTGCCTATAATTGGAACCCCTTCTTTAATGGAACCAATTATTGGCACCCTTTTATTAAAAAAAAAAAAAATAGCAATTAATTTCTTAAAAAATAGAAATATACGAATAATTTATTATTATATGATATTAAAAAAAATATTTTTTTGTATACAATATTCATATATTCATAACTAAAGGCGGCTCACCAAATCGTATGTCCTTAACAAAAACACACAGAATTTTGCAATTTTTTAACTTTTTTTAAATCGTGTTAACACCTTCACTTCCACACACCGGCTGAAGAACTAATAAATCAAAACAAAGATGTACAAATGTGAGGAATAAGTAGTTGCTTAAAACTAAAATAAATTGGTTTCATAAGATTGATAGTTTTTGTAGGAATCGTTATTGAATAAGGTGGCGCAAATAATTGGTTCAAAAAAGGGGTACCAATGTTTGTAGCAGGTACGCTAAGTGAAGCTTTTCTGCAACCCGTCTGTATTTGTTACGGTAGTTTTTTTTTAAAAATTGCCCTTCGATAGTCAAAATTTAGTCTGTATTTCACGCAAACTAAAATTTTGTTTGGTGTGCAAATCGATTTGTATTTTTTCAGAAACTAAGGAGTCATTTTTTAAATAATCATTTTTTCATTTTTTTCTAAGACGAAAAATAAAGGAATTGCCACACAAGGAAAATTTTGGTTATTATTTTTTTTTTTTTGATAAAATGCTATTTTTGGTACATCTAGTAGTAGTTTTTGAAATTATCTGGAATAGTTAAAAAATACTGTCTTCCTAAAATTAGAAACATCGGTACCTCCATTAAAAAATCAGTTTAAAAAAATGTACTTCTCGAAAACGGTTCCAAGAATTTTTATAAATACAATGCACGACTGGATCGTACGAACTTACTCTTGAAGCTAACAACTTTCATGTAGCTA
Organism: Philhelius pedissequus; assembly: GCA_910595825.1. NCBI lineage: Eukaryota > Metazoa > Arthropoda > Insecta > Diptera > Syrphidae > Philhelius > Philhelius pedissequus. The sequence goes on from OU343162.1 coordinate 47,786,875, forward strand.
ACCATTAATGTATAGTTAGTTTTTAGTTAGGTGTAGTTATCCTATGCAGGTTTAAAGCCTATGTAGGTAAGATTACCTCGATTCATAGTATAATGAATTGTCGAAATAATGATTAAATGAATAGTTACATAGGTACCTACCTACAAATGTTTAAATATAAAATATGGATTTTAATTATGTAAGTTAGGATAGTAAAATATGTCTACATATATAGACATATTGATGGAACCTAAGTATGCTAACATGTACACATAATAATGAAAATGAAGGATGTAGGTCGGTAGGTAGCTATATGCATATAACTTTATAATTTAGGTGCACTATGCATACATAAGATTCATGTGATTCTTAGACACATATATGTATATATGCATAAATGTAAGGGGGCCTACATTATATTTTGTATTCAGTGATGTAGACAAAAATTTGAAAAAATTGAATAATAATAAGGTAGAAATAAATGGTTAACACACATAAATTAAATGTTTCTATATTTCTTAGTCGTTATAGTTTGAAGGAAAACAAAGATGCAGTTTAAGCGGTTTTTTAATAAATTATTTTTTTATGTATAAAATGTTGAAAACATTTTTAGAAAAAAAAATTGAAGCGCCATTTTGAAGACATTATTAATGTACATATAAAATTGAAATTAAAAAAAATTTTTTTTTTTTAAATCGAAAAACTTTTTTTCTGAAAATTTGAGTAAGCAGTTTTCTTAACAATTTTAGGGAGCATTTGCATAAAAAAAAATTATTTTAATCGGTTCATCCAATGTTGAGAAAGTCGAAAATATAAAAAATGGTTCTATGGAAAGTACCGTTAATAAGTACGAAAAAAGAAATATTTTTATACTTAAAAGTGAATTGCACTAATTTAGGAACACACAACTTTTTTTTATAAACATTCTTGGAGGCATTTTCGAGAAATAAATTTTTTTCTTAACGGTTTTAAAACGTTTGTATGGGAGGTACCGTTGTTTTTTTATTTTAGAAAAATAGATTTTTAACTATTCAAGATAATGTCAAGAAACCACTAAATACGAAGTTTCGAAAAAATCTGTAGAGTCGTTTTCGAAATTTTGAATTTTCAAAAAAAAAATTTTTGTTTTGAAAAATGTTAGAGGTACCGCAAAAATAACAATTTTTTTCAAAAAAAAAATTATCAAAAGGTACCCTTTCCCTTCCTTAATGAACTGATTTTTTTTATAAAAATCGTTGGAGCCGTGTTTGAGAAAAATAAATTTTTTGTTTTTGGCCAAAAAAAAATGATGGGAGCTACTGTTATTTGTCGTCTTAAAAAAATGAAAAAAACGTGTGGGCATATTACCGAAAAAAACATTTGTACCAAGTTTTAAGCAAATCCACCGAACCGTTTATGCTGCAGACTCGAGGACAGACAGACAGACAGATGGAATTGGGGACCCACTTTGTTGGTGTTCTCTGTGATCGTAATATCATGCCTGATTGTTAGAATTTTTTTTTTACGAATATGTTCATAATTTGCCTTATAATACCTATTATCGCAAGTAAAAATGTGTTTAAAAACTTAAATTATTACAGTCCACTGTCAAGTATAAAAACATTTCATTTTGCGTATTTATTAACCGTACATCCCTTGAACCAATTTTAATATTTTCGACTTTCTCACTATTGGATGGTCCGATAAAAATTATTTTTTTTATGCAAATGCTCCCAAAAAGTTTTAATAAAACCGACTTACATAGATTTAGGGTAATTAGGTATAAGGAACAGTCGGGGTGGCACCAAAAAAAATTAAAATTATGTATGTATGCGGAGGCATATGTGCACGTAGCTGCGTGTCATGTATGGGCGTACGTATATGTATGCACGTATGTACATGTATGTGTGGGTTACATGTAGCTGTGTGTCTGCATGCGTATACAAAATATAAACAAAAAAAAATAAAAAAACGAAAAAAATGTTTTTAAGTAGTTTTAAGTGGTTTTGGGTATTTTTAGGTATCTTAAGTAGTTTAAGTTATTTTTAGTTACCATAAGTTAGGATAAGTTAGTTGTATCTAGCTAAATTATTTTTAGTTTATCTTTAGGTAGTTTTTAAGCAAACATTTAAAATGATTTGATACTGAGTTTTTTTTAAAGTTTTCTTGGATAAATTAAAATAAAATAATTAGATTTAATTAAAATAGTTTTTAGGTCGAAAGACATTTTTTTAAGGGCTATAGATTAGTTTAGAGCGACCCTAAAGGGCCAGTAAATTAGTTGTAAGTTATTGATAATTAGGCTAGTTTTAAACATTTTTGTCTAGCTTTTAGATAGTTATAAGTTAATATTAAATAAAAATTAATTTAAAAAAAAAATTGTTAATAAAACTGCAAACTCAAATTTAAAAAAAAAATTCCGATTTAAAAAAAAAATAAATGAAATTTTACAAAATGTTTCAATATATTATTGCATACCAACATTTTTGAAAAATAATTTTTGGATTAGTGGCAAATAATTTTTTTTTAAAATGTAGTATTTTAAATATAATTTACAAACCAAATTATTTTTTTAGAAGAAAAAATTGTAAAATTTGTGGACATTAAGTCAAAAATTACTACTAAAAATTATAGTAAGGTTTTTACTAAGTAAGAATCTTGTGCTTACGATGTGATCGAATATAAGGAGAAGTATGTACGATCCATATATGCATATTACGAGTACTTATAGATTCAAAATAGCTTTTAACGGCCTTTAGTCCACAAAATTTGCGTTTCATCCCGGCAATCTCACTTGGACTCATCAGTTGGTTAGTGAGCGCCTTACCAATACGCAATTTTTGTTAAGTTCAGTTCAACTTACTTCCATTTTTTGACAAAAAAGCAATGTGAACTATATCCAAAAGATTAAAATTTTAATCATTAAAATTGGAAGATTTTGTCCTTGGCCGGACATAGTTAACAAAAAGGTGTTTTTTTTATAATACAATTCTATATACTACTGAAATTACTCATCCAATTAGAAGACTAAGCATTATATTTAATTGGACCTGTTGAATTATTGATTGATTATTGACAAAATCTTCCAATTTTAATGATTAAAATTTTAATCTTGTTGGATATAGTTCACATTGCTTTCTTGTCAAAAAATGCTAGTAAGTTGAACTGAACTTAACAAAAATTGCGTATTGGTAAGGCGCTCACTAACCAACTGATGAGTCCAAGTGAGATTGCCGGAATGAAACGCAAATTTTGTGGACTAAGGGCCGTTAAAAGCTATTTTGAATCAATAATTCAACAAGTCCAATTAAATATAATGCTAAGTCTTCTACTTGGCTGAGTAATTTCAGTAGTATATAGAATTGTATTATAAAAAAAAACACCTTCTCATATTACTTATATACAAAATTTCTTTACTTTTGTTTCTAAACAAAATTAGGTATGGCTATTTTAAGTATTTAACAACAGAAATATAGGAATTGAATTAAATTTTTTTTTTTTTTCAAAAATCCAATAAATTATTTTTCTAAAATTGTGCTTTCGCAGTAGAATTTGAAGCCGTTAATGCGATAGTCGAAAATAAAAAAAAATGGTTCTTTGGCACTAGGCTGGTACCACATTTTATATAAAATGTTTGTTGGGCCAAAATATGGACTATACAACAGTAGCATTTTAGAAATAAATAAGATTTGCATTTTTTTGCTAGCTAGATTTGTATGTCAGTTACCGTTATTTTTGGCCTAGACACTTGTTGACAGATTAAACAAAAAAAAAACAAGTTTTAAGAAAATCTATCCACCCGCCAAACCGTAGGATCGCGGACAAATGAGTAAAGTAAGACAGACAGAATTCTGAGACCCACTTTTTCGGCTTCGCTATCATCGCAATATCAAGTTTGCTCAAAATCTCGAGTTCGTTTTGTTTTTCAAACTTGCAATTTTTATTAGGGCTATTATAATTTTGTAAACCTACAAAAAAAAAAAGAAAAAAATGTGTTATTAAAGATTTTCCAATTTTTTTGCTTTTAAAATAAATTGGTAATTGACTGTCAATCACGGGTAGAGCTTCACGTTTTTCAATATAAATTTCACCGCCATGAGTTCCGTCTTTATCTTTTCGATAAAAATTCTGAGAATTTTTATCATATGATTTTATATTGCAATTCTTGAAATTGGTGTAAATTTAGAGTCAGATTTTGGCAGCATTTTAGTTTTTGTTTTAATTTGCATGATATACACTTTTGAAGCCAGTATGTAGCAGGACTCAACGGCGGTTCTAGCTCCTTACTAACAAGGTTTGTTCCAAATGCACACTCTTCCGGGTACTGGGCGTGGCAGTAAGCATTTTTTACTTAAATCAATTTTCAAATCTTTGTCTCAAAAATAATAATAAAAAACCTTGAAAATGTCATTCAAACTGTGTGAGCTTATTTCTAGGAGCCAGCATATACAGTAAGTTGGCGTGGCTTAATTAGAATTCACTGCTAAGAAACCACGCTTCTGCAAGATATGCTATTTGAATTTATCTTCATTACTTATACATATGTATGTACATATGCAGCGTGCTTAGTTGTATTCTCAAGTTGCGGTAGACTCATTCTGGACCACATAAAGAATGTTTTAAAGTACATAGAACTGTCTTAAATTTGCTTTGTTGTTGTTTTTTTTTTCATTAAAAATTTCAATATCTTATTTTTCGCCATGTACCATGAATTTATAGTCAATCCCTCTGAGAAAAATGTTCTAAAAGCCAAACCCAAAATCAGTGTACCTCCTTTAAGTCATCTTCTTAGTTATTAAAATATTCGTTCAGAGGTTATTAGTCTAAATTAACCTCACCTCCGAATGGCTATATAGTCTACTCTAAAACTCTGAACCCTGCGTAATTGCTTAACAACTAAAATAACACATATACTATTATGAAATAGTTATAGAGATTTCTTCCTTCTATGGCATTTCCAATTATAAATTCAGCACGTATCCAAATAATTACTACGGATAGAGCTACCTGACACGAATAAATTCATGAACTTGTTTTGCTGATCTAATAATAACTTCACCCGCAATCGGGGAAACACCCATAATTACTGCAAACGCACTCTTAGACGTGCATTCAAAGCATGTGCACGCGTTTTTTGTTTTTGTTTTGTTGTTAATATTTTATTCCATTTAAGGTGCAAGCATGAACCAAATATTTTTTTTTTAGATTTCAAATAAGAGAATTTCACCAACATTTATGATTTTTTTTTTAAATCAAACAATAAAAAAATGGAGTAACTTCGAAAAAATTCCGACAAAGCTGAATTTTGGTAGACAGCTTCATTTTTAATGTCCTAAGTATTTTCTAATAAGTACCTTTTAGATGGGGGAAAGGGGGTAAAATTCAGTTTTTCCGAATTACTCGAAACCCGTAGGTTTTTCTGAAAAAAGTTGTTGGTACACATTCTCGATCATTTCTTTCTCCCTGCTTAGCCCAAATCAATATTTCTCATTTTTTCACATTATGTTGATTCCAAAAGCGGGAATTCAATAAACGGAATAGTAAAAAACGGGACTTTAAGAAGCGTGATGATAAAAAGTGGGATTGTAGTGAACGGGATTATAAAAATCAAGATTATAAAAAGCGGGGTAAAAAAGGCATTTTAAGAAAACGGGATTACATAAAGCTTGACATCAAACGCAACCCGTTTTTTTAATCCACATACATCGTAGCCATCTTTCAATGGAATTTGACAGTTCATCGCTCGACAGGTGGGAGACAAAATATGTTTTGACGAAAGTAGTGTATATACTCCCAAATCCTCGCTATTGGTCCTAAAACTGAAAACATATTTTTCCGAACTTTTGATTTTTTTTATCTTCTGACAACTACCGAAACAAAAAGTACCAAATAATTACAAGTATGTATTACATGTATTTAATGTGAGTCATGTCCACGCAGTAATTTAACTTTAGGTGTCTGAATTGGCGATTTTAATTTTTTCTTGGCGGAACAAATTATTCGATTTTTTAATTATGATGTTATTTTCGTTGCCTGATCGAATTTACTCCCTTTTCTCTCTACTCCAACGGATTATGGAAAATTCGGATTGCAAAAAAACTCCCAACAGCCACTCAGAAACGACATTAGATTCGTTTCTAATGTTGTTTTCGATTGGTTGTTTGAAGTTACTTCCATTTCACTTATAGTCTGTTCTGTTCCTATGGAAATGTGAAATTCGGTGTATAAATAGTAACTCCGAGCAGCCAATTTGAAATGATGTTAGATTCTATTGCAATTTCAATCTTCTTCCTAGGTATGCATCCTTTTTCTTTTATACTAATTCCATATGATATGGAAAATTCGGAGCGAAAAATATTAGTTCGAACATCTAATCGGAAACGACATAAAATTCGATCAAAATTCAATTTTTTTGACTGTGCGGAATTACTCATTTTTCACTGTATTCATATGGAATATAGAAAATTCGGAGTTAAATGAATTTACCTACTCTGAAATCAAACAAAAATAAAATGTGAAGAAATTGAATATTGTGTTCACTGCAAAGGAAATTTTTCAGATCGATTATTTCAAATTATCGATTGCACTCTCATTGAGACGAAGCTTCTTTGTGTGTGACGTACTAATCTGAAAACTACAATACTGGTGAAATTGGCCTTTATTAAGTATTAAGCAAAGGAAAAAAAACGCAATAATAATGTTGTCCAAGGAAAAGTCAATAAAGTCACCATTGCTTCCATAACAATTTGAAATTGCAGAATAAAAAACCAAGGAAAGACAAACGTAGGTAGGTATACCTGGCCTGTATGAAAAAAAAAAAACAAGGCGATGCATGAAATAAGTGCACGCATTTCATCCGGCTGCATGATACAGTTTGCTCATCCAATTACGGACTTCGGCTGATGACCATGTGTGGCCGAGTGTAATGAGCTTCCTATACATACGAACATTAAAGTGGCGAATTGAACCGGTTGAAAATTGCCTTGTTAACACACTGAACGAGTAAACGAATGCGACTTTGAGTGTTGGTTGAGGGTATGCTAATTGCATTGATGTTGTCTCTTTGTACCTATACCAAGTTGTAAAAGGAAACTGATTGCTCTGGCTCTGGCTTAAAGCAAATGGAAAGCCCTTATTATTTTTATTTCTAATTCAACAGATTGTACCTACAATAAGTTGGAGTTTTCTTTTTGATGTGTTTTGACATTGGCTTTTGAGTTTTGCCTTTTTGTACTCGACATATATCTGGAGCGCAGAGTAGGACTTTTCCTTAGGATATTTTTTCCTTCTATACCGAAATTCGAGAAATTAACTACTGGTTCAACCGAAAGGTGGTCGAATGTACATTCGAAGACTTGACATCAGTGCAACTGGAACGACGAAACCAACCAAAAAATCATTCTCCATCACCAGCTCCAGAGCCCCTGTCCTGAAAGTGGTTCCTGTTGTATGGAGAGGTGGTTATAATTAAATACAAATTTAACTAATTAAGCATGTATGGCTATAGACGATATAAAAATGATCATGCAAAATTACCACCTACTGCCACGTCCACTGTTTTGAATAATACGGTCCAGGAAATTCACAAGAATTTGGATTGTATGTTATGAAAAATATACCCACAATGTATTATGTATAATCATTCGCCATAAAAAAACGTTTATAAGCCTCATATTGTGTTTTTTTGACAATCTATTGTTCTTGAATGTCTTATCTCGATAATATCTGGACGATTTTAATCAAATTTTCCTTCATGATAAGACATTATATTTGATAAATGAATACACCATTCGCCTACTAACACGCCCGTTAAAAAAAAAAGTTCATAAGAGATATGATCGCTTAAGCAGCTGATTTAAGTGGTCCCAAGACGTACAAAAGGTAACATTTTTGCCATTATATAATTTTGTTGATGTATAAGGTGGAGTAATCATATGTTCGTAACCCCTCCATTACTAATTATCTACGACTATCTTATGATTCACAAAATAATAGATAATGGTATCGATTAGCAGGGTTGGACAACTCAAATGACAGCCTGGAACCGCAGTGCGATGTCAATGTCATCATGCCAAACTAAGCCACATTTTCCTCTACCATACAATAAGCTGCAGTTAATTTTTCGGATCTGTTTAACTTCGATCGTGTAATGATAGGTGACTAGCTCACTGATTACTATATAAATGCCTCGAGATAGATCTCTTAAAGTTCGTGGTCATTGGGTCTCCGGAGGTCAAACATTCTTCGTAGACCGTAGTTTTGATCTGCTGACATCACAGTGTTGTTTGCCATACCACAATCTATTTAAACAGTAGATTAGAAGTTACGATTAAATTTGTGGATATCAATAGATTTGTCAAGGCTTTATTGAACTTGAACAGTCGACCGTGTTTATTATTTTTCCATGTTGGTATCTCTTGATACTATTGACAACATTTTACTGAAACGTTAAATTCATGCCCATCTATCATAATTTATTAAGAATTGTTCTGCTCTTCCATTAACTTCCTTTCTGTAATGCTGAAACCTAGTTTTTGCCGCTTTGGAAAGCATCTTTTAAAAAAAAGAAAAACTATCATCAAACAATATTTATATATAATTATATATTTTATAAGAAATTAAATACAATGGGTAGTTTTTTTCTCAAAAATTATTGAATAAGAAGCTTATGTAATATTGTTTCTAAAATCAAATAAGCAGTTATCACTTTCGACACAACATTATTGTTGAATCAGTTGTACAGTCAATATCGCGGGCACACGTTTGTTTAAGTAACATCGACAAAGATACAGTTCCAATTAACAAGCATTAAACCACTCAAGAAACCATTGAATGTTTTCTGATTTTTATAGTAAGATTAATATGAATCGTCTGTTGTATGGATCAAGGAAGATATATTAGACAAATTTCGACAACTCTCAAGGAACAAAACCAACATATTTTACTTGCGGTTATAGGTACTAAATATAAGCCAAGTTATGCATTCGTCGAAAAAAAAAGTTTTGAGATAACAATCAAACATGATATTACGATGATAGCGAAGACGAAAAAAGATGGTCTTAAAATTCTGTCGGTCTGTACGTCTGTCTGTCAGTCTGTTTAGCTACGACCGATCATATGGTTGAAAAAAAAATTAGAAACATGTCTACAAACAGTACTTTCCATAGGACCGTTTTTTTTTGCTTTCGACCATCTCATAAACAGCTCAACGGATGCTTTCGAAATTTCACACATATATAGGTTTAGGTTGCCCAAATTATACCGCGTACCAATATTTTTAATAAATATTTTTTTGTATTTTTAAAATCATTTTAAAGAAAAAAATTAAAAAATTTATATTTCGAAAACTGCTCATTAAATTTTTATTCAATAATTATATTATATATATATTAAATACATATAGTATTCTCTGAATACCTATGAATTGGTGTTTTTGAATTTTTTTTTAATATTTTCAAAAAGTTTTAAAAAATTTTGTTCGTAAATTCAAATTTATCCAAGAAATAAAATGACGTACTTTTTTTTACCTCAAATTAGTTTAAGTATTTATTTCAGAATTTTGAATTATTTTTTCTTTAATTAAAGCGATTTAATCTTTTGTTTTAAAGTTTATATTATTAAATATTTAATATTGACATACTAATTTATTTTGAAACAAAATTTAAAAAAAATTGTACATATACGAGTATATGTAAAATTGAGTTAATAATGACTTTGAAAATACATTTAGATTTTTAATAGAAATCTTTTGCATACGATGTGATCGAACATAAGAACAAGTTCGTGCGATCCAGTCGTGCATTTTATTTTTTAACGAAGTTGATTCTTAACTCGATATTGTCCATAAATTTAACTATTCCTATTAAGGAAATAATTATACCTATACAAACTCTTGCAGAATAAACAACAACGATCTTGAAAGTTACACGCATGCGTAATGCGCATTGCGCTGAGAGTGATTTCAAAATGAAATTATCTTATCGTTCGAGGCTATAAAGTGACTATAAATATGAATTTATTATTTAGGTGTGTATGAGTGAGGTAAGATATTGATTTATTTATTTAATGACATTTTTAAGAAGAAAGTGACTCTAAAAATAAAATTGCAATTATTATTTTCTTAAACTAAAAATACATACCTATATTTTGTGGCATTCGAAATAAAAAACATATTTGTTATAAAGACTTTCAATGAAAGGTGGAACTCCATACCAACAAAAAATTAGCCGTGTAATTTCGCAATTTATTTAATGATGAATTACCAAAAAAACTAGCACAATAATGGAAAAGGCTTGGGGCATAAAAGTGGAAAAAAAGTATCATCGCAAGCAGTTTTTCTTGTGGAGGATTTACTTTTACTTTCAATTGTCGCAAATCTATATCCAAAACCATATCCATAGGAAAATCGCCATTTCACTCGAAATATGCAGTGGATATAGTGTTCGACTTTTTGGCTACTACCGAAAAGGGTTGGGTTCCAGGCCCACAATATGCAGCATTTTTTTAGGGTTTCGAGATATTTGAGGTTCAAGTAATTACTGTTGTTTTAAAAGAAAATTATCTGTTTTTTGTTTAGAAAACCTTACATATTCCTTTCAAACAAAGTAAAAGCATTTAATATAGTTTATCATTGCGCTCTATTAAGCATTAACTTCGTATTGATGCATCTCCTCTTCATTTATTTAGAAATTACCTTATATAATAAATTACCCCCAACTATTATTTGCTGATTATGTTATTTTTAAAATTATTTTATTTTTATTTTTTTATTTTTTTTTATTTAAATTAGAATTCGGTAGTACATTAAGAATTAAATTCTTTTAATTTGTACTTAAACATTATATTAAATAATTTTGATTAGATATATCAGCTATAATTATTATGACAGAATATTATTTCAATTAAATAAGTTACTCCTTTGATCACTTTTAACATATGATAATAGTAATTTTTTTAACTTTATGCTTGAAATTACTAAGCGAATTGACAATGGTAGAGAATTCCACAATCTTATAGCGTGAACAAAGAAAGGTCGTTGGCTATTTAAATATTTAAAGCGAGGAAGAATTATATTTTGCGATCGAATAGAGTTTGCGAAGATTATTTTCTCAAACAGGTATGATGGTTGGTGACTTTGAATAATTTTGTGAAGGAAAATGCAATTTCGTATGTTGTGTGTTGTCTAAGAGTACATCCAGTTATATTAGAAGAGAATCTCGAAATGTGGTCAAATTTACGAAGTCCATATATAAAACGTATTGTAGAATTAAATGCTAGTTTTAACTTTCGGAAAGAAGCTATATCAGGATTACAATAAACAACTGAAAAGTAATTAATAAATGAAATAAAAAGAGCTCTCACCAGTTGTAATTTAGTAAAGACCGGAACAACGTTAGAAGAAATATAAAGCTGACGCAGTCCACCAAAGATTCGTTTAACAACCATGTAAATATAAATTTCGCAGGAGAGTTTACGATTAATAATAATTCCAAGGTTGTTTTCTTCTTCTACATATGGTACGGTATTATTATTTAAAAAAAGGGCTGGAATACTAGATGTATCAATTAGATTCTTAGAAATTATTATCCCCTTGGATTTGAGCGGATTCAATTTTAGTTTATTAATACAAGCCCAATGATATATTCGCTCTAAGTCTTCGTTTGTTCTTGCCACGCAGTCTTTAATTAGACCAATGGGTCTTGAAAATTTAATTTGTGCATCATCAGCATAAAGGTGCATTGTTACATCTTGGCAAACATCAGGTAGATCATTAATGAAGAGGGAAAAAAGTAGTGGACCTAAAATGGACCCTTGAGGAACTCCACACTTAACTTTCAAAAATGAAGATACACCAGAGTCTGTACACACCTGTTGAAACCTTTCATCTATGTAGCTAGCAATTAGAAGTAGGGAATTTTTACTAAAGAAAAAGTTGTGTTTGAGCTTGCTAACAAGCATTTTATGATCAACACTATCAAAAGCCTTTGAAAAATCAAGCAGGCATACAATTAAAATATTATTATTATCGAGTTCATATCTTAATTCTTCCACAATATTCACACTAGCTGTTGTACAGCTATGGTTTTTACGGAAACCCGACTGGCAAGTGGTGAGTAAATTGTTGTTGTTAATATACTCGATTATTTGATCCCGCATTAATATTTCAAAAACTTTTCACAGACATGGCAGAATAATTATAGGTCTATAGTCATCAGGTATACTTCTATTGGAGTTTTTCGGTATCGGAATCACTTTAGCATATTTGCAAATTGCTGGGAATTCGGATCTCATTATGCAGCAGTTTATAATGTGGGTAAATGTATAATAAATGTGAGGCAAAATCATTTTAATAAATTTTAAAGATACCCCATCACAACCTTATTGCATTGGAATTTACTTGTTTAATTGCGAATAATGCTTCAAACTCAGAGATGCAATGAAATTCAAAAGAGTTTGGGTGAAATTCTTCATCATCTGAAGAATTAAGCAGATTCCAGCTTAGGTCATTAATGTTGTCGGTGTTAATAACATTAGTATTAAGAAAATAATTATTAAGGTGATTTGAGTCTAGATCACATTTGAATGAAGTTTTTTCAATAACGCTTAATGATTTCAGATTCTTCCAAATAACCGAACTACTTTGATTAGGCTTTAGTTTTGTTAAGAAATAGGCAGCTTTCGCTCTTCTTACCTCAGCAGTTACTATATTTCTCAAGTGGATGTATATTTGCCAGTTGACTCTGCTACGACTTCGGCGCCATCTGATATACAGTTTATCTCTAATTTTGATGAGATCTTCTATTTGTTTGGAGAACCAAGGTACCCTGCGATCTTTAATTCTTTTTGTTATTAAAGGAACATGCCGTTCAAATAAGAACTGAATCAAGAGTTGGCAAATTTTAATTTTATCATTGACTGCGGCCACGTTCCGGCAAAGATGCCATGGCATACTTGCAGCATATCGATATAGTTCATTTTGATTGATTCGATTAAAATCTCGATAGTTCAATTCAGACGGGTAAGGTCGCGAATCAAAAGAAATGTCAAAAGAGACAAATAACAAATCATGGTAGCATGGGATACCAGGCATACCAAATTGATTGAAAAATTTAACAAGGTTCAAGTCTGATGTAAGCACAAGATCAACAAGACTTGGCGCACAGCCAGGACGAAAGTGGGTTGGAACGTTAATATTTCAAATCTCAAATTGCTGCTCCATTCCAATGAATGCAGTATTTAGCTTATCAAGGAATTATATTTTAAACTGCTACATATTTCAAACCTTTACGTGACACAAGCAACCCTTAGTGCTTCGACAAAATTGAAATAAAAATTTGAATTCTTAGAGTAGGTGTGTTTTTGTTTTATTTATTTACTGACTTAATTCAAGCGATAAAACAAAAATATAAACAAATTAATTAATTAATTCATAATACATAATTAAATTAATCAAACTATAAGCTTAACTTAATTTATAACTAATGAGACGGATGTTTATGAGTAGTTGGAGTAAAGATTTCTTCTGAGGGAGGAAGAACTATGGCTGAAGTCAAATATGTGCTGTGCATTATTGGCTAAGCGTAGCATTCTAGTTTTAGGGTTGTAATGGCCATAATTTGTGCGATAAGTAGGAATGTGGAAGAATGGGATGGATCGAAGGTTTCGTGGATTGGTTTTAATGAATATTAGGTGGATAAAGGGTATGTCAGCGACCGCACGGCGTTTAGCAAGGTTGCGTAAGTTGATTAATTACAATCGATGTTCGTAGGGGGGTAAAATATGGGGATCAGACCAAGGAAGATAACGTATGGTGAAAACGGAGCAACCTCCGCTGCACAGCTTCAATTCTATTAAAGTGGGTGGATTGATAAGGAGACCATACTTGGCTGGCGTATTTGAGAATGGGTCTAACATGTGTGGTGAAGAGTGACTTAGTAACATAAGGATTGTAACATTCCTTAGACCAACGCTTTATAAAACCAAGGCAAGAATTTGCTTTTGCAATAATATGGTTGAAGTGCGTACGGAAATTAGCTCCTTTTCCAATATAATTCCAAGATCACAGATAGATGAAACTACAGGAATGGGTTCATTGCAGAAGTGATAAGTTCGAGAGGGTATGGGGAGGCGTTTCATAGAAAACTCATGTACTGACATTTATTAACATTAAGTTCAACAAAGTTTTTATCACACCAAGTAAGAAAGGAATTAAGATCTTCTTGAAGTAGTGACGAATCGAGAGAGTTACATATTACCTTAATAATTTGTATGCCATCGGCATAAATAGAAAGGCCAGAGTGAGAAGTAATGCGATCAACATCATTAATGGCAAGAACAAAAAGAAGTGGGACAAGATGGCTTCCCTGAGGAACACCTGAAGTTGCAAAGATGGGTTCGGACTCAGCACATCTGTACAAATACTCTGCAAAGCCGGTTCTCTTAATATGATGTAACCCAGTGGAAAGCCAAAGGCTTTAAGCTTTATGTAAATAATTTTATGATTGATTTTGTAGAATGGTTTACTGAAGTCGGTAGTGACTACATAGACATCGTAGCCTTTTTCCAAAGCACAAAGGGTCGTGGAAGCAAATTGGGTAAGATTCGTCGTCGTGGATCTACCCTTTAAAAAAACATTCTGAAGAGGAGAAACTATTGATTTGCAATGAAAGCAAAGAGAATCATAGACAATACTTTCAAAGAGCTTGGGTATTGATGAGAGTTTAGCGATCGGGCGATAATTAGAGATATTATTTTTCCTGCCTTTTTTGTGGAATTTGAATATAAATGGGCTTTTCGATAAAGTGGGTTTTCGCATCTTCAATAACCAATTAAATAATTTTTACTACAAGAACCCCATGAACTTCTTGAGTTCCTTATTCCCATTAATTTAGAAAATAATGCATAATCAATAGCAAGAGTCCTCAATTAATAAATATGCTTAGTTAGTGTTTTATTGTGAAGAAAACCTTAACCAAAAAAGTCAGGTAAGACGTAAGAACTACATTTCTCAAAATTTTTTTTCTAAGTCATCCCACAACATAAAATATTCGCAATTTCATACACTTTAGATTTTAACCCACGAAATCGTAAGCAATTAATAAGACTGATATTGTCTATAAAGTATTTATACACGTCACAACTGCGAATATTACAATCAAAATGTAAGAACTTAGAAAGTCTACCGAAAAAAAGTTTGGTTAACAAGTTTTACAACCTACATGTATTTTCAACCAACGCAACATTTAGATTGGTTAATTGTTTTGTTGATGTTAAGATTTCTTTGCCATCTCCATTATGATATTCCGCAGATAAATTTTTAGTCACGAATTCCAAAAAAAAAAAAAAAACTTTCATTCAAAACGATTGTCTGTCTGAGTTTATTTAATGAAGCAACTATAGCCGCTTACATTGAATTCGCATTTGCTATTGGGGCATTGCGTATGATTCAATAATATAATTTGTTTGCGCCTTAATGTTAATCATCAAACAAAGAAAGGTGAACCAGACTATCCTAGCAGAACACACCTCAAAATAAAAATATGACATAAAAATGTGTAAACTATATTATTTGAGTACCTAAGTAAATTTTGAGACCTAAAGAAATAAACAACTCATTTTCACTGTGAGAATGCGCCTCAAGAGTAGACCGGCCGCAGCGAAATCACGCTTCAGACTTTACATCACCTTGTGAATATTTTTTAAATTTTTATTTACTTATCTTCACTTTCTGTTTCTCGATCAACACAAATAAGAAGTTGTTATAATTCAAAAAAAAAAAAAAAAATATTATATAACAAACCACAATAATTCATGTTAATTGATGCCATTACCGACGGTAATAGGTTTTCAAGGCATAGAATCAGATACATTTTTTTACCAAATACATCTGTGTCAGTATCTTTTTTGGAAATTTGATTCACCACAAAAACAATAATAACCTTTTCTTGTGTGTGTGTTTTTGTTGTTCGTTTATTGCCGTGGAAAATAATGCGACAGGTTGGGGTTAGAGATTGTATACATTCTACTGGCAATGGTTATTTTTAATATTCTTGTTTCTATATATTACCTATTTATTATAATTTTATTTGTTAAAATTTCTCTTAGTTTCAAAGTGTCGATAAATGACAAATCTACAGTTGCCTGATAAATTTCGTTAAAAAATTATTTATTAAATTCCGTTAAACTATGTATCCACACTAGGCAAACTTCAAGACACTTAGCGTGGTTGCTAAAACTTTTCAAATAAACCAAGAACATCTCAAAGTAATTGCAAATAATAAAAAAAATAGAATGAACGACTGTATAATTGCGATGTTCGATCAGATTGTATGCAAAAATTCTATACATATTAGTTACATATATTTTTTTTCAACAATATGCCTGTAAGACATAAGGTCTTTTAAATGCAACCTGAATTGCAGGGCACTAGTTTGGCACAGTGGATTTGAGAACCAGGTATTGACTGTCTCGTTTTAACCCATGGGCGTCATCCAATTAAAATTGGAGGTATAGGAAAGAATGCGACTAGCGTGGGGATCGAACACACAGGTCCTAGTTAGCAATCAAACAATTTATATACATTTGAAAAATTGTTTTACTTAATTTTTTATAAAAAAAATTCTTTAATTTTTTTTATTACAATTTAAATTATTTAATAATATAAACTTAGAAACAAAATTTCAAAACAAATAGTCCACCCGTTTTCGAAATATTGAATTTTCAAAAAAAAAATAATTTTTCGAAAATTGCAGTGGGTACTATTTAGAATTTAAAGGACCTCCTATTTAAAAATTGTGATCAAAATCCCAGTAGCCGTTTATGAGAAAGAAGCAAATCAAAAAAATGGTTGCATGGGAGGTTAATTACAAAATATCTAAAAAAAAATGTTTGACCAAAATGTAGACTATATATCCTAAGTAGTGCACACAGTTTTTTTTTTATCAAAATCGTTACAGCCGATTTGGAGATAATTAAGATGGTAGAAGAAATTGTATGTTTAGTGTCGTTTGAGGCTAAGAAAAAAGATTAAAAAATCTATTTGATACAAACGCTTAAAAATCTTAAGTACCAAGTTTGAAGAATATCACTTCAGTCCTTTATGCTGCTTAGATCGTTCTACAAATTGACAGACAGGCAGACGAAATTGTGGGACCCAATTTTTTGTATTCTTCATCATCGTATTGTCAAGTTTCGCCGCGATTTCAAAGCTAAATCTAAACATAGTTGCTTTGGTTATTTTGTATCCAAGATTGGAATGCTAGACCAAATTTTGACCAAAGCAATGTCAAAGTAAGAAAATTGAAACGGCTTCAATTGAAGACTAGTTAAAAAATAGAAAATCGGTCAATACATTGATCATTATATTCGAAAAGCTTCCCAACATACATATTTGATACATGGTAAAGAGATTATGTGACGTTGAACGACCGCAGTGTTAGTTCCTTAATTGAAGAGTGGTGGTAAGAGATTTGAAATTCAGTACCTTATCGCAAACAACTTCTTAATTGCACGACGCTGTCGCAGAAGAAGAGTGAAAAGAGTTACAACTTGAACCTTATTAAGACAACGTTAAGCTTGTGGGTGTTTTTTTAGGCACCAGGTATAAAATGGCTTATGATCATGACACGACGAATAACATAGCAACATAGAAATTGAAAGGGCAGAAAAGAGTCTTTTGTGACATAATCTATTGATTTTTATTAGAATAAACATAAGAGGGCCGAGATGGTTTCCTTGCGGAACACCAGAATTTGTTTGAAACCAAGCAATTAAGAGCGAGCGCCAATTGCTATAAGCTTAAATACAATAAGGTTTAGTTGCGATATCATTATAGAATAGCGAGTACCGCATATAGTGGCAAAGACAAGTTTGTTGTAGTTGCGTCTTTCCACTAAGGAATTGAGGAGCTCACGTTGTATGGAGAAAAATTCTCTTATAACGGAAGAGCCTAGTCTCCTATACCTACTAAGCTTTCAACAAACTAAAGGAGATGCGAGAGTTGAGCGGTGAGAAGATTTAGGGCGTTTTTATGGATCGATATATAATAAGGGTTTCCAATTGGAACGATAGGTCCTTAGAAATAAAAACCGATCAGTGACTTTAATAGATTTTAAGAGTATGTTTTTTTCTCTACCACCAGTGTAAGTAGGTATCTCTAAGATTGTAAGTCTTTTCCTAGACGATTGTAATTTTTGAGAAAGAATGAAACCTATAATCTAAGTTTTGTTGTCAGGTATGTTAAGAGAAAAAATAAACTCAGTAATTTCGCAATCTGACAAAGCCTTCTATTCGTCGAAAAATGTTGCAGTCAAGATTGAAAAACTCATTTTTTATACATACTAAGTTATTTATGATTTTATAACGACTGACAATTTTTCAATTCAAAATCTAGAACATCATTTATTATAAGTTCAGCAAATATTAATATACAATGAACCATAGTTGCTTTTGAGAAATGAGTTAAGGAAATTATTTCCATTAAACAGATCCGCCAAAATGAATTTCCACTTCCCCTTTACTTTATTTACCTATTTGATTTAATTCGTCACATTGAAAATAATGCCAAATTTCTTGGTATTTAGCACCCATAAAGCCGCTACGTGCTTCCCAGTCGTGCATTTAAATTGTTTAGACCAAACAAAACAATATAGCAAATCTGAATAATATGTAACATTTAATTTATTCCCATGCTTAACGGTTTTGTATTTAAATGTGTTGTGAATCGAGTAAAGTCCTATCCTATGTGGTGTGGCTTTTGCGTTGTATATATCTATGTGTATATATTTTTTATTAATTGAACAGTTTTATTCATCAGAAGAAAGTTTATTTTATTTATCTACTATTGTTTTTAATATGTGTGTGGCAGGATTAAAGATAGCGGTAACAAAAATAATAGGGTGTTACGTAATCTTATGGGCTTAATCAAAGCATGCTTTATGAATGTGACATTGTAGAAGAGAAGCGAAGTGGATGGAGCACACCCATAGCGCATAGTCTGAGGGGTTGTGTTGCAAGATGTTGTAAATTTTAGCGAACATGGTGAACTCTTTATTATTTAACTAATAGGAATGGGTTGGCGAAAACAGTTGAATTAACAAAACGACCTTGTTATTAAATATTACTGTAATCTGTCCAACAAAAATTGTCATTGCAGAATTTATTGGGAAGCTTTTTCAAAATCAGTAGCGCCAGTAAACTTTTGCATCATTCTGAATTGGAAGAAATCCCTCGTAAATCATATTTACTCGCCATTGAATTCCCTATTAATAGATAATATTGTTGTTGCAACCTTAAACAATGTTATACATCCCACCCAAGTTGTCAAAATTCGTTGGTAATAAATATGATTCAAAGGTCTCTAAAATTTTACACATCTACTCTGATTCTTAACACATCCACATGTAGGTATAAACACATCAGTAACAGGGAATACTAGATCGAACGCCACTGTTGCTAAAGTAATATTTAGCGGAATACTGTAGGTAAATGATAGGTGATGAATTGTAAAATTCGAGTAGAAAGTACTTTATGAATATTGTTATTTTACGCATAATTTTTGTTCCATATAATGGGTCTGTGTTCAGAGTTTTAACACATGCGCCAACTTGAAAGTAAATGGAAAATCGGAAGAGCTTTTGTTTTTTGTTATGGAGCTTTTAGAATTCGTGTTAAAAAAAGCTATTGAGAACAAAAATAATTCAACGTATGGGGGAAAAGTGTTGTCGCTCGGAGTTATTTTATTATCATGATTGCTTTTATTTATAGAAATCCGTTAAAATACAGTTGCTATTTTATTTTCGCAAATTTTGTATCGATTCAATGTTGTTTGAATTCTTGTCCAATGGATGGCAGTTACCAACCGCAGATTGTTGGCAAACCTTCATGTTTAATACGGCAACCCTATAAGAACTTTAAAAATGAGATAGGTTATTGAAATTCATTACAGTCAGAATGAAAGATAACCATCAACTTCACTGTGCTGATAATTTTGTTGAAGAGAGAAAAAATAAAATGCACGACTGGATCGCGGGAACTTGCTCTTATTTTAGATCACATTGCCTGCAGAAGATTTCTATTTAAAATCTAAATATATTTTTAAAATCAATTTTTACTTTATTTTTATACACAAAGTTTCTAAAAACAATTGGTATGACAATCTTAAATATTTAATAATATAAACTAAAAAACAAAAAATTAAATCGGATTAATCAATGAAAAAATAATTCAAAATTCTGAAATAAATACTTAAAGGGTGATTCCACAAAAATTTGGTAACTTGATGTCATCAGTCAGTAAAACTAATTTTTATTATATTTTTTTAATATTTTTTATTTTATTCTAAAACGACTTAAAGTCTTTTATTTGGTCACCCAATTTCAGCTATTTATTTTAAATATAAGTTTATAAAACATCACAATATATTCTCAAAACGTCAGTTCTTTGGCATGTCACCACTCCAAAAATCCGGAATCAAATGGCTGTCTATTAAATATTAACTTCATTTTAAGCAAATTTGGCAATTTACTACAATCTGTGATACACTTTATAACGTATAGCACAATTTTCGTAACATAATATTCTCACCGCTGTTGTTAAAATAGTAAGAAACTTTGTGTTCAGTTTTATTCGTCAGTCCGCTGTCTGTTGTTCGAATTTGAATTTCCCGCGAAATGTCACATACTCAAATTCAAATTACTGTTAATGTTCAAAGTTGTTAGTAAAGTTAGCTGCAGACCACGCCATTTGACGGTCGCCATTACTGTGCCAGTGCTAGTGTTGTATCTGGATTGGAAATACGTGCGTGTCCAGTAAAAATATCAGTCCTATGGTAAGTTCGTATTTTGTTATAAACATGTGCTTTATTTTAATTTATACCTACTTAACTTTTATTTATTCAAATGCAGCTTGTTTATATTCGAAAATACCAAAATAAACGTTAGTTCTAATAATAACCTCAAATTCTTGCCTTTTTCATCAGTCCGTTGGCGTCAGTCCTTTATCTGATATTGCGCCAAAGGACTGATGTGTTTCCAGGGTACTGATTTTTTTTTAATTTTGGATAACTTTTATTTCAACTATTAGCGTGCGTAAGCTTTTTTTTTACTTATCTTTATTTTTATTTAAAGCATAATGTCGCCTCTTAAAAACACAAAATATGTCATGATCGCTGAACCCCAGAATTCATAACTCATTCTTGCATCTACTAGCATGCATTTTGCCATTTTACCCAAAGATCTGTTCTTTCGTTCAGCAGTCCCGTTTTATTGTGGTGTATACGGAGCTGTGTGTTGATATACAATGCCTTCATTTTGTACATACTTTAAAACTCGACTCGCTGTGCCTTCACCACCATTGTCTGATCTTATTATCTTAGGTTTTGTTGAAAATTTATTTTCTGTGTACTCTACCATGCGATCGAAAACTTCAGATTTCTCCTTTAGCAAATAAACTGAAATCGTCAATAAAAGTTAGAAAATATCTTTTCCCGCTAGGTATTTTCGTTTGCATGTGTCCGCAAATGTCACTGTGAATGAGGTCTAAAGGTGCAGTGCTTTTCTGTTTGAGTTTTACTTAAATGGTTGATGAGTCATTTTTGTTTCCATACAAATTTCACAGTCTTGATCTTATTACAATTTATAAACTTTAAATGATCGCCTACCATTTTTTCCGATTCTAGTCATTTAAGTGATTTGTTGTTGCGGTGGCCAAATATTCGGTGCCAGTGATGTAAACAGTTACATTCTTCGCTGCATTCTTCAATATATAATACTTTGATATCAGTTTCTTTTTGTGTGAGCTTAAAAAGATTTCCTACTAGATCTCCAACTGCTACCTCGAATCGATCTTTAGATCGAATTTCACATAGTTTACCACAAAAGAGAACTGTGTATGCTTTTTCCAGTTATTTCTTTATTGATAGTAAGCTCCCTTGCAGATTTGGAAGATAAAGGACGTCTTTAATAAGTGTTGTAACCTCTTTGCTCTTGCTGTTGGTGGTCTTTATTTTGCAGGTACCTTTCCTTCCGAAGTGATTTGCACTCTATTTGCTCGTAATATGAATTTATCTAGCCTGCTTAAGATATGTACCGTGACTCCTGAATTCAAAACCCAGCCTTCTCCAACATTTTCGTAAAATCTTGTTTGTTACATTCATAACCGAACTAGTTGGATCATTGTTTTGATTGTGGCGAGTATATTATTCTAAAAGTTTTCTTTCAGCTAAGTTTCCAGAGCTGTAACAAGTGTATCGTATTTTTTATGTAAGCTGCTGAATAACATAGCGATAGTCCAATTATCTGCTAGTTGATTCTCCCCTAGAGCAGTCAATTTTTCAAATAATGTTGTCATCTTTTGGATGGGTTCCTCTATATTACCACCTTCCTCCAGTTTTAAGTTACAAATGCTACGAATTAATTGTACCTTATTACTAAGACTAGCCTTTTCATGGTGTTCATAAATTCCATTATTTTCTTATAAAGTTGCGTATTTTATCAGGACTGTGTCACCCTCGTCAGTCTCAGGGCAGTAAAATTCAGAAAAAAAACAGATATATCTCAGAATCTACATAAAAAAGTGACTGGCCCAGTCATGAGCAATATTTTCATTAGATTAGCTATCTTAAATATCAGAATTTGTAGGAATTTGGTTTAAATAATATCATAAACAAAATATCCCTAAAAATTACCCAATTTTTGTGGAATCACAATAAACTAATTTGAGCTAAAAAAAAAGTACGCCAATCTTGGATAAATTTAAATTTATGAGAACAAAAATTTTAAAATCTGTGGAGCGGTTTTCGAGAAAAAAAGTTTTTTTTTTTTTAAACTTTTTGAAAGAAATTAAAAAAAAAATTCAAATAGGCCAATTCATATGTATTCAGCAAATACATATAACTTTAATTTTTGAAAACAAAAATTATTGAGCAGTTTTCAAAATATAAATTTTTAAAATTTAAGAAAAAAAAAATCTTTTAAAAATACAAAAAAAAATATTTATTAAAAATATTGGTACTCATGCAAAGTACCGTTTTTAGACGTTTTAAATTTTTTTTTCAATCATATGATCGGTCGTACCTAAAAAGCTGCACTGATTTTTTTAAATCAAAATCGTTAGAGCCGTTTCCGAGAAAAATAGGCTTTATCGTATTGGTTATATAGTAGGTACCGTTATTTCTTGAGCTAAACAAAAATTTCAATTTCCCCTCTGTACAATACCTAAAAAACTATATATACCAAGTTTGAAGCAATTCGGCCCACCCGTTTAGGCTGTATGTGTCTATACATACATACAGACAGACTGACAGACAGACAAACAGACGGACAGAATTTTTAGACCATCTTTTTTTCGTCTTCGCTATCATCGTAATGTCATGTTTGATTGTTATCTCAAAACTTTTGTTTTCGACGAATGCATAACTTGTCTTATAGTACCTATAATCGCAAGTAAAAATATATCAAATGGTGAACATTGGCTCTAGTTAATCGGCAATAGCTACACTTTTCCTTAGATCCGTTTTTACCTCCCAGCCTATAAGATGTTTGGCTTCTCTAAAACATAGGTGGAAAGATTTGTAAGACTGAGCACGTGCTCGAGGCGAAACAGCATCGCTTACCAAACTTAGCCTAAAGCCAATTATTTTGTATCTTAAAAATAAAAAAGAAATAAAAAAAAATAAAAACACCAGCACAATGCAAAACGGATTAAACAAAAATTACGAGGGAAGAATCTTTAATTAGCTATTAGGTAGGTACTTAGGTCTTAGGCTATGGAGATATTTGAATTCTATTGCAGTATCTTGTGTCTGATTTGTTATCGAAAACATACTCGTAAAGTTTATTACTTATTATGGTATTGTTGCGTTTAGTTTTGTGCTTTGTTTTTTTTTTACAACAAACTAATTGAGTTAGTTTCGTTTAATTAAGACTCATGTTTCACTTTCATATAAAATTTATTTAAATATTTTCAATGGTGTCAACCTCAAAACGCCTTTAAATTGAACAACTGGCTTGGGCTTTCACGAACTTGATTTTGTAAAAAAAAAGTGAAATTCGTTCATAAAATTTATATATAATTTTGGATTGGCCTCTCAAATGAAAATGATAGTCAACTGATTTCTTTAAAGACATTTTTTTTAAAATTTAAGTTAAGAAAACTTGTTATCAATTCGTGTTTAAATACTACATTTTGAATTATTTTGATTTTCTGATTGATTTTCTGTTTTTAATGTTAAAAAATACTTTTTTCCATAAAAGTTTTGTATCAAATATTATTTTAATTTTGAAAAACTTCTTCAAAAATGTTTAATAACAATCAGTTGGACCGTTTTGTAGATACAAAGTTTAAAAAAATGTTCGTACCGTTATGAAATTCCTTACATTTATAGAATTTATCACTCTGTCTACGTAGATTTAATCGAGCTTCTGCTGTTTCTAAAAATACCTATGGGTCTCTTCATAAAATAATATATTCGAGGATTTCAAAAACTACTTAATCATTTCTGAAATTGAGAAATAGTTAAAATAGTTTATCTAGATACAAACAGTGAAACACTCTATTTCAGTTAACGCCGCTAGCAACTGGTGCCTTTAACCACAGAAAATTCTCCGTGTTGTAGACCTAGGATTCAAATTTCAGAAGAAGTGGGAAAAAATTGATTTATTAAATTCTTTAGGAAAAAAAGACACTGTGAGAAATGCAGAAATTTTGTAAAAAGAAGTATACCAATCGAGTTCATTTGCAACCTACTTAAAATGGGGTTTTGTAGTATCAGAAGAGAATTCTTAACAAAGATGTTTAAAATGCTAAAAAAAAATAAGAATTATAAGAAATTTATTGGGGACCCTTTGGACGTTAATGATTTCAAAACATGTCACTTTTTACTTGCTATAAGATAAGTTATGCATTCGTAAAAAAAAATCTAACAATCAAACATGACATTACGGTCATAGAGAACACCAAAAAAGTGGGTCCCCAATTGTGTCTGTATGTCTGTCCGCGAATCTGCATCCCAAACGGTTGTATGGATTTGCTTCAAACTTGATTCATATTGTTTGTTCGGTAATATGCCCACACGTTTTTTTAATTTTTTAAGACGACAAATAACAGTAGCTCCCATACATTTTTGTCTGGGCAAAATAAAAGTCTTATTTTTCTCAAAAACAGCTCCAGCGATTTTTATAAAAAATAATCAGTTTATTAATGAAGGCAAATTTTACATTTTGGTAACTTTTTTTTGGAAAAAAAGTTTTTTTTTGTGCCATTTTTTTGGTTTTCGATTTTCTGAAAAACGGTTGATTTGTTGCTTTTCATATTTTTTACGCATATGTCCCTAAAAATTCTTTACACCCATGTAAACCAAAATTTTTCAAAAAAAAAAAAATTTTTAATTAAAAAAACTTTTTTTTTTTGAAAACTATAATTTTGAAAACGACTTAATGGATTTTTTCGAAACTTCGTATTTAATAGTTTTTTCACATTATATTTAATAGTTAAAAAAAACTATATTAATAAAATAAAAAACAATGGTTCCACCAATAAAAACGTTAAAAAAAAAGTTACAAAATAAAAATATATTTCTCGAAAACGACCAAGAAGTTTCATAAAAAAATGTGTGTCTTTGTGAATTAGTACAGTCCACTTTTAAGTATAAAAATATTTTATTTTGCGTACTTATTAACGGTAATTTCCATAGATCAACTTTTCATATTTTCGCCTTTCTCACTATTGGATTAACCGATTAAAATTATTTTTTGTATATAAATGATCCATGATAGTGTTAATAAAACTGAATACTCAAATTTTCAGAAACAAAGTTTTTCGATTTTTTAAAATAAATATTTTTTTTTTGAAAAATCGATTTTTTTAAATTTGAATTTTATGTGCATATTAATAATAGCTTCAAAATAGCGTTTTAATTTACAAATACAAAATAATTTTTTTAAAAACCGCTGCAACGATTTTTGAATTTTTTTAATATATTCTTATTTATCTATGAATTCAAATAAGCAATATAAAAATATTTACTTATGTGTTGTGTATTATCCATTTATGGCTACCTTATTATTATTCCCTTCTTGCGAATGGGAATGTCACTGAATACTACATACAATATAGGCCCTCATGCATTTATATACATATATGTGTCTTTAAAAATCACATGACTCTTATATATGCATATTGCACCTTAACTACAAAGTTATGTGCATATACATAGCAACATCCTTCAATTTCATTATTACATTTACATATTTGCATACTTAGGTTCCATCGATATGTATGTTGGTACCTACATATTATCCTCCTAATGTACATACAAAATTAAAATCCATAACCTAGATTTAAATATAAATT
Organism: Philhelius pedissequus; assembly: GCA_910595825.1. NCBI lineage: Eukaryota > Metazoa > Arthropoda > Insecta > Diptera > Syrphidae > Philhelius > Philhelius pedissequus. The sequence goes on from OU343162.1 coordinate 47,813,182, forward strand.
TGTAGGTAGGTATAGGTACCTAAGTAACTATTATTTTAATCATCCATTCGACAATTCATTATTCTGTTGAAAACTGCATAGTAAATGTTTAGCTAAATTACAACAGCTAGTTCTTACTATCCAGTCGTGCATTTTATTTAGTTTTCCCTTTGGTGTACAATCAACTACTCCATATACGAAATTGTTGTCACCGTCGCCGTCCGCCTAAGAGAGATTTCACTGTAGTAATAGTAATGCATTTTATTTTCACTTTCCGTTATTCCCTGAATTTGTATGTTACCTGCAAAGATAATCGGGTGGTCCTATTTTAGTCAAATTGGCTACAGTTCATTTTTATGTGATTTCTTTTGAGTTTTCATTTTACGGTAACAACAACCGTAAAATTAAGAGTAACCATATTATTGCATAAATAATTTATTTTTGATTAAAATTTTTTATGGTTTTTCAATAGAACAGATCTATGTAAGCAGTGCGTGGCGAACTTGTTGGTTTGACTGTTGGTTTTTACTCTGCCACTGCTGCCAAATCTCCGTGGGAAGTTACGCGATTGAGAAGCAAGTGCAAACTTTTAGATTTTACTATCGAACTCGAGATTTTAATCAAACTTTATATTTCGATGATAGAGAACACCAAAAAAGTGCCGCAATTCCATCTGTCTGTCCGTCTGTACAACGATCGATAGCCTAAACGGCTGAAACGATTTTCTTCAAACTTGGTATTTTAACGTTTTAGGTTGATTGTCTCAAATAGATTATTAAATCATTTTGTAAGCCCGAAAGCTATATTTACCTGCCATACACTTTTTTCTATCATCTTAATTATCTCGAAAATGACAGTTCGTTCGTTATTCTTCGAAAAACATATTGGTGACGCGAATTGAACGATAATATGAAAGTAATAGACGATTTGTGGTAAATTTGCAATAAGCCGTAATCAACTCTTCAACAAAACTACTAAGGCCATCGTTTTTAACCGAATCTGTTGCGGCAATGTTATTATACAAATTGAGCCTTTGGAATCCTTGTCAACGTGGAAAACCGAAGTGAACATTTAAACCTTAGCCTATATTCGCTTTTCAAAAAATTGAAGGATTTTGTCAACCTGTTTTATTTCACGTCAATTTAATGGAAACGCTTTACATTGCACAATCAAAGAAAATGCTAATTAAAAAAACCGCGTGCGAAATTGTGCCATGTTTATGTTGGTAAAGCTAATTGCTGTGACGAACAGTCTTTACAACTCTGTAAGCACATCTTAATTGTATTGATAATGTCATCAAATAGTCAACGAAAATTGTCAAACATTTAACAACAAATTCAGGACAACGCAAGTGTTAACGTTTTAGGGTAAACGCATTGACATTAGGTACCTATACTCTTCGTAACGCATGTGATACAATTAGGACATATTCTGACGTTATTAGTTTACGTCAGAGAGTCAATCTATCGAGCCTTAATTTGGTTTGTTCCGCATGTCTAAGATACACGAAAGACAGTGGTCTACCAGAAAAGTACTCTTCCACTTTAAACTTTAATTCATTTTATTTATCTACACGCGCACTGACTGCAGTCTATTGTTCAAATAAATAACTTTAAAAAAATAATCCTACATAGCTCATCCCGCAAAGCATATTGCAAACAATACTTCAATAACATCAAAAATAATTAATTGTTATATTCAAATTATGCTAAAATAACTTTCTCACTTATCGAGACCGAGAGATAGTATCTACGAGCTATACAATTATACGTGTAAGCCCAAGAGCCCATGTCATTCAAATTGTTTGCCACGCAAACATTAACCACCATACATCCACTAACCATTCTTTTGGTTCCACATACAACCGCCCGCGCCACAAGCTGCAACCACTATCAATGGAATTGTGCCAATTTGACTCGTAGTTGTGGCAAAACTGCAAAGTGCCAAGGCGGAATTGAAATCGAACATTTCCATTTCCCATTCCCATCCCACTGCCATCATTGCTGATGGCTGATGGCTGATGGCTTATGGTTAAATAAAAAGCAAAAGTGGTAAGTAAAAGGCTTTCTATGTATATGTAGATTGCAGGTAGGTACCTATCAAAGAATGAAATGCTAACTGGTCTATCTTTCGTCTGGAAGGTCTTGCTAAAAGATCCATTGTGTAAAATGTTGTTAAACAGGTCTTCGGGTCTTCGCGATCTCTGCGAGCTATCGAAGCAAGCGGTCTTGAACGTGGTCATGATCGTGAGATCGTTATGGAGTGCTGCTTGTCTCTCGCCCGCCGTGGTCCAAAGTTGAGAGACTGTGATGTTTTTGGCGCAATTTGAATAGGTACATATAGGTTTGCGGTGATGGTGAGATGATGACGATGTTGATGGTCGGCTTTACGCACCTCAAGTGCCAAAAACCCAAGTGGGGATACTCTTCGTGTTCAAAAGATGTTGCGTTTGGAGAAAATTTCGAAGTAGGGATCGAGCTATTGTGTATGCGATGCGATGCGGCAATGATGCATTATGTGAAATTCGTCATATGATCGGAGAATATAATACCAACCGGTGGCATCAGCGAGCAGCATTTTTATTTTGAAAGTGACAAGCGACGCACGGTTCGAAAATTGCTTGTTACACTCATTCATAACCACTCGCCCCGTATCCGTTTGTTGTCTTCTTTATTTATTTTCGATTTCATTTCGGTTAAAAAAAAAAAACTAAAATATTAGAAATCTGTGTGAAAATCGGTGTGTGCAGTGAGATAAACTAATATCCTTTGAAAATACATACTCTCATAACTATTTAAATATTTAAATAGACAATCAGTGCCAAGCGGATAACACTCAGCAGGATAACAAATCATGGTAGGAGGACCTATTATCCTTTTTTGTTTTTGTTTTCATGTTTTCCAAAATTTTATGTGTATATTCCTGTCATACCTAAATTGGTAACTCGCTGTGAATCACAAAACCCAGAAATTTACCACAAAAAAGGATTGCAGTGCAAAACAAAAGCAAAGAGTGCGGTATAGCCCCTTTGGAAATAATGTGCTTTCCTCATAATAATACCCACTACATAGTTTTTAGATATTTAATATTTTGTGCAGAACACAAGAGTTATCACAATAATTTGAAAATTTTCGACTGAAAACCATTTGAATGTGTGTTAAGTATTTGTGGTTGTTTGTGTTTATGAGTGTACACCTTAATAATTTCTATCATCTACTCGTATGCCTGCATCCTGCAGGCGCCATCCAACCCACCCACCTCAAACGAATACATATAAATGAGAATTAGTTTTGATTTCGGTCTTATGCAAATGGATTACGGCTTACGGGCTGCTTGCGAAGCGAATGCGAAGCCGGTATACCATATGGATGTTTTTAGCTTTTAAGGATTCAACATTCAATATTATTATGAATTCTGAGTGCAAGACAAAAATGTGAAATAGTTTATTAACTCTTTTCTTTTATATAATGGATAATGGTTGCTAGGAATCTTAAGCTAATTCTATGGATTATAATTTGTTGTTCTTGAAAGTTATGGGTGTCTCTGATGTGCATAAGGTGAAAGAAGTGCACTATTTTAGCTTGAAATGGTTTTTCCTACATAATTATTACATATTTGTTTTGGTACATAATCTCGTATAGGTATTTTTTGTTTGAGAAGTGTTTTGAATTGCGTGGAAATTTTGTTAAAATGCATGATTACAAGAAGTTTGAAATAAAATTCAAAAAGGCTTTAAAGATAAGCTTGATTATTTTTTTAATTTTAAAATTATAGATACATAATGTCTTATTTACTCTTTAAGTGAGTGTCTCTCGAAATATTCGAATTTTCAAAATTTTCAAAAAACCGATGTTTGTATTTTACATTACAAATTTAAAAACATGAATACTCGTGCACTCTTCTAATTTTTTTTGTAAATTTTAATTTTTTTTTTTCAAAAATCCAAAATAGCTATAATTTTTTGAAAATTATTGTTTAGGGGGGTTGCCGTGGCGCGATAGTTGTGTGTTCGCCTGTCAACCTCATGGTCAAAGGTTCGATGATCCCTGCCGTAGTCTATGTCCTTTATTTTTCCATTAAAAATTCTAAAATAAATATCATACGAGTTGCTGGCTTACTCATTACATGCTGTTTAGGCATAAATCTAACGACATGTGATTAAAACTAGTATACCGATAAATATGACAACGAATTAATAAACATAATGTGAATTATAAGGGATATAGATAAATAAGATACAGAAATTTCTCCGCAGTAGTTCAGCCGCCATCCCTGGAGATACAATCTGAAACAGCAACCACCCCCAGTCTCAGATCATAACGCCAAACATCTTTCCTATCCTTCTTTCTCTTCCTCACCTAACGCTCGCGCTGTGTTGAAACATTTAAAGGGTAGTATAATCCATTCAGCGCGTGTAGATAATAAACAACAAAAAATTTAAAAAATGCAGTATTATTTAAAATTTAAAGGAATTCTTGCTTAAAAATTTTGATTTATTAGATACAAAAATGGACATGCAGGGTTAGTAGCATTTTAAGTTAATTTTTTTTGTAATTTTTCTAAAAAAATGCGAAATATACCTACAGAATTTTTTTTTGTCAAAATCGTTATGGCTGTTTTTGAGATCATTAACACTTATATTTTGTGCTATAACAAATTGTATGGGATGTATCCTTGTTTGGCTAACGTAGCTACTTGCTCTTTGTTCGATCACATCAAGTTATGTATTCGTAAAAAAAAAATTCTAAAATCAAACCTGACATTACGATCATAGAGAACACCCACAAAGTTGGTCCCCCAATTCCGTCTGTCGGTCTGTCTGTCCTCGAGTCTGCAACCAAAACGATCCGGTGAATTTGCTTCAAACGGTAATATGTCCAGACGTTTTTTTCTTTTTTTTTAAGGCGACAAATAACAGTGGCTCCCATACATTTTTTTTGACCAAAATCAAAAATCTTATTTTTCCCATAAACGGCTCCAACGATTTTTATAAAAAAAAATCACTTCATTAATGAATGAAACGGGTGTCTTTGGATAATTTTTTTTTTGGAGAAAAATTGTTATTTTTGGTACCCCTAGTAGAACCATTTTTTTGGTTTTTGATTTTCCGGGAAACGGTTAATTTGATTTTTTTGATTTTTTTTACGCAGAAGTGTTAACACTATTGTAAACCAAAACTTTTCAAGAAAAAAATTTTTTTGGAAATTCATTACTTTTTTGAAAACTCAAAATTTCGAAAACGACACAATAGATTTTTTCGAAACTTCGTATTTTCGAACGTATTTTTTGACGTTATCTTGAATAGGTAAAAAAACTATTTTTTCTAAAATAAAAACCAATGGTACCTCCCATACAAATGTTATAAAACCGTTAAGAAAAAAATGTATTTCTAAAAAATGACTTGAGAAATTTGTATAAAAAAATGTATATGTTCTTAAATTAGAACTTAAGCATACAAATATTTTTTTTTTGCGTACCTGCTTTTTAACGGTACTTCCCACTCAACCACTTTTCATATTTTCGACTTTCTCAACATTGGATGAACCGCTTAAAATAATTTTTTTTACCCAAATGCTGAATACTAAAATTTTCAAAAAAAAGTTTTTCGATTTTTAAAAAATAAATAATTTTGTTTTAGATTTTAATTTTTAAAAACCACAGAATTTTTTGGAAATTTGCATTTTATATGAATATTAATAATATTTTCAAAATGCCGTTTCAATTTTTTTTAATGTTTTCAAAATTTTATCATAAAAAATTTATTTATTAAAAAACCGTTCCAACGATTTTTGAAAATTTTTCTTGATATATTCTTATTTTCTATGAATTCAAATGGCACCTTTGTTTCCCTCAAACTATAACGACTTAGCAATATAAAACCATTTAATTATGTAGGTTAGGTACCTATATGTAACTTTTCCTTGAATCATCCATTCGACAATTCATTATATTAAGGATCAAGTTAATTTTTCACATAGGCTTTAAGCCTGCATAGGATAACTACACCTAAATAACTAAACCTCAATGGTTAGCTACATTTAAGTTGTTAGCTACAAGATCAAGTTCGTACGATCCAGTCGTGCATTTTATTTTCTTTGTAAATTTGTTTTGACCAAAATGAGAAATATACAAACCTACAGAATTTAATTTTCATCAAAATCGTTAAAGCCGTTTTTGAGATCATTAAGACTTATATTTTCTGCCAGATCAAATTGTATGGGATGTATCCTTTTTATTGCTAGCGTACCTACTTGCTCTTTGTTCGATCACATCATATGCACACGCTTCCTACTAGAAACAGCTTAATATATTTTTTAAATTGGTATTACACATAATTTTTTATCAACAAAAATTCCGTAATTTTTTCTAAAAAAAAAAAAACATTGGTATGATAATTTTAAGAATTAACGAATGATTTTTTTTTCCCAAAATGTACAAATTTAATTTTAGAAAATCTTGGTATGGTGTATTATTTTATATTTTAAAAACCTTTGTTCAAATTTTATTAAAATTCGTCGATCAGTTTTTGAGGAAGTCGAATATCATAAAAATTGTTGAGACAATCACCTAAAACCTAAAGTACCAAGTTTGAAGAAAATTGACCAACAGACAGCGGAATTGTGGGAACCACTTCTCTGGGTTCTTTATCATCGTAAGTCACTTTTGATCAAAATCTCGAGATCAATGTTTACATTTTAGAAATGCTATAGATTACTTCTATATCACGAGTAGAAATGGCCGAATTCGCTTCCGATTTATTGCAGATCCATCTTCTGTAATTTCATACAGAAAATAAATCCAATGGCTATTTAAGTTCGTATTTAAAAAATCACTCTAACGAATTTGATTAAACATTTACAATTTATATGTATACATTGACACCAATGTTTTTAATTTCTATATTTTTCGGAAATTACTTTAAGTTAAAGATTGAATAGTTCTTTTAAACATTTTTTTTTTTTTTTTTGAGAAAAAATCAATTTTTTGTTTAATAAATGAATTGAACATTTCCTAGTCATTCCAAAAAAATACACAAATTCATAAAATGTAAAAATGAGGGCCTTATCTATTATCACTTATAATATCACACACTCATGCCTATTCGGTTGTCAATTATTAATTGATGATTGATAAATATTAATATATCTATTTCAAAATTTAATTAGTAATTAAAAATGAAATATTAAGTGATAATTTTTAATTTTCTTTTAATTCACAACTTTGTGAAACATTCTCAAAGAATTTTTAACAAATGGGTTATTGATCATAGAAATTCAATATTTATCAATTTTTAGTGGACAGACGTAACGGGATGTCTGCTTATGTCAAAAATATTTTTTTTTTGTATTTTGTAGTTACTAATTTTTCAAAGTCAAAAATGCACACTCTTATAGTTAAGATTCGGTAAAATGAGAAATGCATTATAATGTATTTTGATTTTATAGCGAGTGCTTATTCTAAATTGTCAGTTATTTTTTTAGGTAATTTACTGTACGGAATTACCAGTGATATTTTAAGCCACAACAGAACAAATACTACAAACTACTAGTCTCAAATGGGACACGTCTGATTTATTTCATTGCCAAACAAAAGCTGCTAATTATTTAGGATTTCTTCAAAGATGGGAAACAATTTTCTTCCCTTTCTTCTGATCTGGCTATAGGCAAGCAATAGCCCAATTCATCTATCCTCTTTGATCAAAAGCACGCTGATTCGGGTAATTCAGACAAAGCGTCCACGTGGTTGTATCTTCTCTTCCATTTGCCTACCTTGCACAATGACAAAATTTCTACCGAGAATAGTTCCGCTTGTTGTTCAGCGTTTGGCTCCGAACGCAAACTTCGTCTTTGAAGGGAAGTTTTGAATCCATTTACTCCGCCAAACGGCTGGGGTAGTTTTTGTCGGACTTCCAATTTAATATGTCATTCATGCAGATAAACTCATTAACTACTTCAATATTACTGCTATATCAAAAGTGATATTTTGTTCCTAGACTTTGCGTGCCTAAATCCTTGTTTGAATATAGTGCCTTCCGTGTTACGCGGTTACGCCTAAAGAAGTTATATGATATAATAGGATCTTATTGCACCGCGAGTTTCCTAGGGTCACGTAAAACAACTGGATCAATCTTTTCGGGATTCCAAGTTCGGTAATCGCCAATGGTTTTTATCTGCTTTTTTTATTTTTCTTACAAAACAACTACTGATTTCCCTCACATCAAACATAAAACGTTTCGCTTATGAAAGCATTATTAGTGACATAAGATTTTCTCTTTGATTTATATATACATTCTGTCTAATTAATTGTGTTATGTCATTCTCATTCATATAATATAGAATTATAATTTTAGAATCTGCATTACATCATAAAATGATTTATTCAAAATTCTTTTGAATTTCATACAAATGTTTACTAAATTAATTAACACGTAAATAGGTACGAAAGGCTTCGATCAAATTAGCATTAAAATAGAATGTTTGGCAAATCAAAAAGGCTAAGTTGCTTTAATTTCACAGGTCTCCGCATTAGTATTATGTCAATTCATCGTAATCGTATAGAACTAAGAATTTTGAATATATTTATTTGTATTACGTTCGAAGATTAAAATATGAATAGAAACTTGGACTTAGATGTAAGGCTTAACAATTTCGAGTTTGGCTTTAGTGGAAGCGGACGGGCCAGAGCTGTAGAGTTTTGAATAAATGTTAAAACAAATTATTTATTCGGTTTCATCATTTTTTCTTTTATTATTCGTATATACCAGTGCTGTGGGGGTATTTTAAAGAAAAATCCTTTTTATTAATCCGAAAATTCCCTCTGTTAAAAAAAATGTATATTTACATAAAGTTGGTTAAGCAAATGATAAATATTTCAATTTCAACAAACAAATAAAAAGAATAGACAACCTTATGTCGATTGGGATCGTTTTGGTGACTAGTGAAAGGCATCACGAAAAGTTAAAACAGTCAATATTTTTTCCTGATGGTCGGTTATAGTAAACAGGAAAATTATATCAGTTGACATGCCTAACTACCAGTCTGCCACCAAATGTTCCTGATTGCAATACACACGATAAGTTTTTCGTCCAGAATTCTGTCAATGGAACGAGAGAAATTGAAACTCAAATCATTGGAATGATTGATTTGTTCCATTTGGCTTGAAATGGCAATCGGATGGCAAGAACATTAAATTTTCATCAAGAAAATACATTTCTAATTCTTATGTTTAATGAATTCTCTTAAAAACACGTGAAAACATCATAAATAATTCATTAGAACTTTTTTCCTGGTTAGTTTTCCTGATTGCTATAACTGACCCCATATTTAAAAATATATAAGAAAAAATAGTTTTATTAACTTAACCTTACATTCGGAAATTTCTGATCTGAGAGCCTGTCTTATAAAAAATTTAGTTATTTATTTAAATAAAATGCACTACTTGCTCTTATGTTCGATCACATCGAGTGCAAAAGATTTCTGTTAAAAATCTAAATATATGTTTAAAGCAGTTTTTTACTTCATTTTTTATATATACAAAATATCTTTAATTTTTTTTCTAAAAAAAATTGGTATGACAGTCTTAAATATTTTAATATAAACTTAAAAACAAAATATTAAATCGGCTTAAGCAAAGAAAAAATAATTCTAAATTCTGAAATAAATACTTAAGCTAATTTAAGCTCAAAAAAAAGTACGTCATTTTATTTCTTGGATAAATTTGAATTTATGAAAAAAAAAAATTTAAATCTGTAGAGCGGTTTTTGAGAAAAAAAGTTTTTTTTTAAAACCTTTTGAAAACATTTTTCAATAAAAATTAAAAACGCCAATTCATAGGTATTCAATAAATACATATAAATGTAATTTTTGAAAAAAAATTAATAAGAAGTTTTCGAAATATAATTTTTTAAATGATTTAAATGATTTTAAAAATACAAAAAAATACTATGTGTGAAATTTCGAAAGAATCGGTTAAGCCGCTTGTGAGATAGTCGAAAGGAAAAAAAAACGGTCTTATGGAAAGTACCGTTCTTAGACATTTTTTAATTTTTTTTTCAACCATATAATCGGACGTAGCTTATATGGCAGGTACCGTTATTTTTTGAGCTAAAAAAAATTGTCGACTGTGTACAATACCTAAAAAACTCTATATACCAAGTTTGAAGCAATTCCCACCCGCTTGGGCTGTATGTGTCTATACATACAAACAGACAGACAGTCTCACAAAAATTTTAAAATTTAAAATTAAAATTTTTTTCACAAATATCTTCAATTATAAGCTTTACTTCAAACTCGACGTCAAGTCGATCAAACATTGATTTTGAATCATCGAAAAAAGTTACCACAGAATCAGTTCGTAATGGCGATATATATGAGGTCTTGCATCACTGTGATTCTATCATAATTTAATTTAATAAAATATAACAAGTAGATAAATAACAGCTGATAATTCTGAAACAAATGCTCTTGAGAGATATTTCTTGACTAGCTTTCCAGTCACTTTGTAATAAAAGTTCCATTAATTGAAATGACATTTTTTGAAACTTTTTTTTTTTTAAGTCTAGTACGCTGCAGATGCGAAACTAAAATTTTTGATGGTCTCCACTAGTAAAGTGAAATACTAACGATACATGAACGAACAAAATTTCAGGACAAAAAAAAAACAAACCCAATCAGAAAAAAATAAAAAATAAACAAGCTGCAATGAAAGAAACAATAAAAAAAAACACGACTAAAAACTGAAATGTGTCCTTACCAACACAATTAATATTGGTCTGTGTAATAAATTGTCTGCGAAAAGTGAGTGGAGAATTTTTAGATTTCGTCATGAAACATAGAGTACTGCAGAACGAAAAGCAGAACCAAAAATTTCGTGTATGTTTCGTTCTGTCATTATTGTATGGGATTTTTCACTTCACATCAGCAGCGTACTAGCCTTTTAAGTAAAAAATACAAAATATTAAACTAAAGACGATTCGATCATTTAAACTTGCTTTTGGGGATTAAGTCTGTAAACTGGAGAAGTATTGAAAATATATACTAATAGGAAAAGAAGACATACACAAGGTCAGAGGAACATATTAAAGGTTAATTTCACGTTTGGTTTTGTTGATTTGTTAACAAAATTATTTTTAAACTTTGAAATAAAAAAAGTTTTAAAAAATAATCATTGGATCCCTTAACGCAGTAGATACTCTGGAATTACCCACATACATAAATGTATGGTATTTTCTTCAGAAAAAAATGAAAAATTGATTTTTTTAAAAGATTTTAAAGCGCATAATTAATTCTCTAGGCTAAGGGAATAATATTATGTACTTTGTTCCAAAAATTAAAAAAAAATGAAAGAATATGGCCTTAATCAACTGAGGTGGACTATATATTATTCATGAGCGTACACATAGGAATTTAGGTGGGTGCTCGAAATGCCACTTTGACATTTGTATGCCACCAAAAATGTTCATACAACAACAGAAAAAGGGATAGACCTTAGAAACCTGATAAATATATCTCCGCGGAAACGAACTGTCAAAATTTGTATGGTGAAAAATGAGAAATAAACCTGATAAATACAGCCATTGTTTAATGAACACCTGGTGGATTCTCAAGCTCAAGGGATAGACCTTAGAAACCTGATAAATATATCTCCGCGGAAACGAACTGTCAAAATTTGTATGGTGAAAAATGAGAAATAAACCTGATAAATACAGCCATTGTTTAATGAACACCTGGTGGATTCTCAAGCTCAAGGGATAGACCTTAGAAACCTGATAAATATATCTCCGCGGAAACGAACTGTCAAAATTTGTATGGTGAAAAATGAGAAATAAACCTGATAAATACAGCCATTGTTTAATGAACACCTGGTGGATTCTCAAACTCACTCATTTATTTTTTAAGGAGTTATTCATGAAAACGTCTGGTGAAATTTCTTTCTATTGACACGCATACCCTTACTATTTTATGCTTATTCCGCTGAGGAAACAGATCTTGTATCATACTATCGTACATTGTCTATTGGGAAAAGCAAGTAAACGGTTTGAAGACTAATAAATTGATAATTGTTGGATATAGTCTAAGACTCTTAATTTTTTTTAAATAATATTACTTAAAAAACACATTTTTGCCAACAAAAACTTATATCCTGAAAGACTATGAAAAAATTGACAATCACCTAAACAAATGAAAGATGTTTAAAATTTAATTTGTTTTCGTTCTTGAAGACCACCCCTTCCTCGAATAGATTTTGTGTACGCCCTTGATATTATTCTAATGAAACTTAAACTTACAAATAAAATTCAATTACATTTTTTTGTGAATACCCTTTATAATCCCCTTTATAATACTCTTAAAAATCAAAACAAAGTCTTAAATTTGACCTTGTTTATTGAAAAAATGTTTAATTTTAAAAACGAAAACAATTTTTTTTCAATTAAGCAATTAGTGGCATTTAAGGACGTGTTGTTTTTTTCATTTTGTTAGAATTTAAAAGACATTTTTCATTTCAGTTTGTTTTCTTATTTTAAAACGTTCATTGTTAATTAGTCACTTAGTTTCTTTTTCTCTCTCCTTCCGATTGCAGCCTTTTAATTTGTTCTTGTATTTTTTTTCGATTGAGTTTTTCAATTTAGAAACTGACACTTCAGTCAGTCACAAGATGTTAAAAAAAATAAAACTAAAAAAGAGGAAAGTGAAAACAAACATACAGAAAAATATATGTATGAATACACTCAGCGAAAAACAAACTGCTTAACTGATTTAAACTTTTTATAGCAACGAAGCTGAATCAACTAAATTTTATTTTGAACATTTTTTTTTTCTGTCTTCGAAAGCATTCTATTGCCAAGACTTTCTTGAAAATAATCTAACTTTTTTCTCAGTGTATATAATGTAGTAAGTATCTACCCCATAAATGAATGAGATTAAACCCAGAAGGAAACGATTTAATTGAATTTAATTTTTCATCCCTTGCTATCAGTCTAGCAAAGTTTTGATGCAAAGTTCAAACACAATATACAAGACAACGATAGAAAAGAGGAAACAAAAAAAAACACACCCAAAATCGAAAAGTTTAAGAATAAGGGTGAAAGCTTGATGAATTAACGTGTGGGAAATGTGTTGGAGGAAGTTGATTCCCATTTTTACACGTACTAATCCCCATTTGATAAGGACTTACCACGGATTATTTTAATGAATTTTGCGGGGTAGATACTTTGACTTCTTTTATCTTTAACACTGGATAATAATAATAATAATTGTTATTTTAATTCTATGGGCTCCACACAGACCCTATAATGTCATCAATCCCAAGAGCTTTTATAAAATGGGTCCTTCAGTAGGTAATATTTTTATTCTGCACGTTTTATGATTTATGTCTATGAAAAATCTTCATGAATTCCCACTTGGTGGAAGTGAATTGTCAAGTTGAGGTTTATTTAATGATTTGTATTCTGTCTCTGATATGGGTATACTTAAATGTAGGCGCAACCCAAATACAGTTTATATTCTATACATGTATAAGTTATAATCTGAATTAATTAACCTTACAATCATTTGGCATCATCAAATCCAAATGACATCTGGCGAATGCGCACATTACATTTCGGATATATCCATCATATTACATAAAGTTTAAATTTTTCGGAACTTAAATGTTAGAAATATTTTCAATTTCTTTTTCCCGACGTTTCGAAGAAGTTTTAAACTTCGTGGTCACGGGGTCTCATCCCGGCGAAAATAATAACCTACAATCTCATATTTCCATCATATTTTGAAGTGCTGAATTTGAATTGTGAAAAAATATATTATGGCTTTTATGTTTCTCAATGTAGTAGAGGTAGGGTACCTTTAAATGACACTGAACAGAGTTCGCAGAGTTTATGTTATGAACTTGTTCCAAACAGAGCGATCTCTGAACACTGATTTATTTTGTAAACAACCTTAAGCCACACAAATCAGAATACATTTTCATTTTAACCATAAAAAACAATTTATTCACATGCTTAGTCGAGTGCGATCTGAAGTGGTTCAGAACGAAAAAAGAAACATGCACATGTGGAGATCTGAATGCTCTGAGTTAAAAAGAAACACAAACTAATTTTTTGACAACTCTTAGGCTCTGCTCTGAACTAAAATAGAAAAAAGCCTAATATCTGAGAGATTTCGCCCCTAGAAGATTCTGACCAAAGGCAATCAAGTATAAGGAGAGTGTACATCAGCTGTCATTCTATTTGCCTATATTCTCATATTTACATTTTTGCAAAAGTATGATCATCCATTCAAGACTATGATAACAAATGTGCTTTGTGTCAAATGGCAAATCAGCTGGCACGAAAAATGAATTTTCATAAGTAAAATAAATAAATACATTTTTAACAAAAAAATAATTGTTCTATTACAAATATTTGTTTGGAAAGAAAATTATCTGAGTTTTTCGTCATTGATTAGAGTAGCAGTGGTATTTTAAAACGCGTGAAAACATATCATAAATTATATATTAATCCAAGGGGACAGGTATAGCGATCAGGAAAACGAATCAGGAAAAAAGTACTAATGAATAATGTATGATAATTTAACGGTTTTTAAAATACAAATGCTACACTAATCGATGACGAATAACTCAGAATTTTTTTTGCAAAAAATGTTTGCAATAAAACAATTATTTGTTGTAAAAAATTTAGCTATTTAATTATTTTCCTGATGAAAATTCATTTTTTGTGCCAGCTGACTGACATTTGACACAAAATGGAACAAATCATTCCATTGATTTGGGTCCCAATTTCTCTCGTTTCGCTGACATACTTGTGGACGAAAAACTTTTTCGTGTGTGTTTCAATCAGGAAAACTTGATGGCAGACTATAAGTGATTCTTGCTAACTGAGATAAATTTCCTGTTTGCTATAAACGAATAATCTATTTACAAAATGTTGTTGCACCAGAAGAACTTCTAGAATTAAACAAATTTGTAGTAGTATTTATTAGTTTTTTTATATACATACCTACCTATGTATGTATGTATGTGCTTATTTGGAATCAGTATTGATTAGGGTTATTTTTATACTTCAGAAGGTATTTTTTCGTTTATTAAAAAAATGTCATTTTTGAATAAAAATCGAAAAGTACTCGTACAATATCGACACACTTTTTTAAACTTTTGTTACGCTGCGGTAAGACTATTTTTCATCATTAGGCGTTTTTCTTTTTTTATTTCAGAGCAGAGCCTGAGTTGTCCAAAATGTTGTTCGAGTTTCTTTTTAACTCAGAGCATTCATGGATTCAGAGCTCCAAATATGTGTTTCTTTTTTCGTTCTGAACATGTGTAGATCGCACTCGATGTGCTAGGACATAATTGACTGATCATGTGAGTTAATTGCTGAACGCAGCAAAGACCATGTGTGCTAAGAAGGAAAATATTAAGAAAACAAAAAATAGTCAGATACAATTAAGATGGCGAAATAAATTTTCTGTAACTGGTCTGTACTCGTATCTATGTAAAAAAAATGGTAGTTTTGTGTTATATTGCTGTTTAGGGTTAAAATGAAAATGTATTTTGATTTGTGTGGCTCAAGTGTGTTTAAAAAACATATCAGTGTTCAGAGCTCTGTTTGTAACAAGCTCAGTGCATAATCTATGTGTTCGAACTCTGTGCTCTGCTCTGAACGAAAAAAGAAATACGCATATTATAGCGATCAGGAAAACGATTCAGGAAAAAGTTCTAAGGGATAATAATTTATGATGCTTACACGCCTTTTGAAATAAAAATGTTAAACTAATCGATGACAAATAACTCAGAGAAAATATTTGTAACAGGAGAATTTTTAATGTATTAATTTAATTTCATGATGAAAATTAAATTTTGGTGAAATCTGACTTCCATCTAAACAAATTGGGACAAAGCGTTCCAATGATTTGAGTTCCAATTTCTCTCATTCCGCTGACAGAATTGTGGAGGAAAAACTCTTTTCGTAGGGGTTTTAATCAGGCAAACTTTGTAGCAGACTGTTACTGACATAATTTTCGTATTTGCTATAAATGACCATCAGGCAAAAAAAAAATATTCACTTTCATACTGTTTCAACTTTCCCTGAGGGCAAATTTAGCAAGCGTGCACACAAAAATTCGTGTATACATTCATATTTGCTTTTCCGCAATTATAAGATCCAATTTGTATGACAGTTGACAGATAACGTGGACCAACACAAGTAAATTTATTCACCCATTATTTGAGCGTGAATAATTTTTGTTCATGGAAAATCATTTCGCTCCTGATGTATTTTTCTGATCGGTATACGGCCCCTCATTTAATGTTTTTGAAGAATTTTCTGATCGCCCGTTAATTTTATTCCAACAGAGAAAATACTCCATGATAGCGATATAAAAAATAAAAAAGTACCTATATTTTGAAATACAAAATTCTAAAGAAAACAATTACAACAGAATATAAGATCCAAAGTATTCTTATTAAAATATTTGCTTAGATTGTATAGGAAATGAAAACATTGCGCATTTGGTTTCACTTTTTGGAGAGGTTGGACATCTAAGAAATCCCATACAAAAATTACACGACGAAGTTATAAACGAAAAAGTTCGTTTTGCTTTAACGTTTTTCAGAGTAGGTACACCTGTGAACGACGAAGTTTGTTATCTTAGTAAACTCCTTAATACACCAGATTTAGTAGTACCTATCTATAATTCTCCACTCTTTTCGTTCTCAATTTTAATTGTCCGGGACAAAATTTTTGACATTTCATTTTTTGAGCTGTCACAACTCACAACTAGGGATATTTCAATATTTTAGTTAAGTTAAGGTCCATTTCAAATTTAGCTTAACTGAGATTCTGGTTTTCGTTTGAGTCATATCACGTCACAAGTTGTAAATTGTGTTTTTGACAGCTTATAGAATTCTCCACAAATATTTTTCCCCGAGTTTGTCCTTTCCTGTCCTTTAATTTTCGCTATGACCGCCTCGAAAACTTAAGCTTAGTCTCACATTGTCAGGAGTAGACGTGGATGTATCTACGTAGTTCACTAATTATTGTGAATAATGTTTGATTTATTTTCATTATTTTGTTATACAAAAAGAAATGTAAATTTTGAGTCTAAGTTCAGGGTTTCACTGGCATTTACATGAGAATTTTTTTAAATTGCATCAGCATACGTAAGGTACCAAGAGCATTAGTTGCCTTATCATGTTATTTAAATTTTTGCAACTGATAAATAATTAATAGCATTTTGCGAAATCGCAATTTTGTTTCTTGTTTTTATTTTCAAAAACAACTTAACAATTTTTTTTTAATTCTAACATAATTTTTGCAAAGGTACCAAATGTATTTCGTTGTTAATTTAATCTCAATGCTCATTGGTATCTACATTGTTGGTAAGGCTCCTAATCCTAAGCCTTAAGCTCATTTAACATTTAATATGGTAGGTAGGTACATATAACCTACATTGTGGGTAAAAGAAAATATTTAATCCAAATCCAAAATAGTAGAATAAGTAGGTTTACGCACAGATAAATATTAATTTTAAATATGTATACCTTGCTATATTAAACGGACGTGCTTCACGATCTCCTTAACTAAGTCAACTATATTTCCCATAAATCCAACCCTTTCCATAAACTTCCATTAATTACTTTTTGTGAGTTCTGCTCCCCACGTACGCTCTAATATTTTCACCCGAACGCTCAATTATGTAACATTCATCGTCCGTCCGGAATTACTAAGCACTTAAATTACTCAACGATAAAACCCAAAAGATTCCATCACGTTTTTTTTTTGTCTAAAAGTTGTCAAAAGCATACAAAAAGAAGACAAAAAAAAGAAAAGAAATGAATAAATAGCCCAAAAACCCAAAAATATAATCCCATGGTCCCATCCGCCCTCAAAGCATGACACAATTCTTTGGGTATACATAATTACATACCTATAAGAGAAGAAAAATAAAATAAACGAAAGGTGTAAATAAGTGAAAACCAAAATTAAATTAATTAAGAATCACTCAATGATTTATGATCAAACAAAAAAAAAAAAAAAAAACTGCCGCGCCGCTACTGCTTAACCCCTGTGCCGCATCTTTAGCCAATAAATAACGAAAAATTCTCATTTTTTGTATATTTAGGCAAATCCGGGAATTAGTCAAATTATTTGACTTTAACTCGTCATTAGTTGTTACATGCAGATTGCGGATGCGGACCACAGGTTCTGCTACATTCGAAATTAGATAATAAAACGTTTCCGGTTTCTGTGTATTACGAGAAATTACCAGTAGCTTCACATTCACACAAACGAATTTAGATTCATCTTCATCAGTGAATTATCTGTATAAATAGATACTCAATTTACAATAATTCCGAAAGAAACCGTTAAACGTTTCGTTTGGTCTCATGGTGTTGTTTTTTGGATTTTATTGTAGGTTGCTTATTTTGTTTGGTGTCTTCCCATTCCCATCCAACGTGCTCTTCAATGAGAGAGGGAAAGACGGGCACCAATAACCCGTACAAGTGTTACAGGTTACAACACACAAACATTAATTTATCATCAATTATTTTCAACTTTCGATTTTCGTAGCTTTGTATCTTCTTATTAAGCTGCTGTAGACGTCGCCCCCCTATCTTTCGTCTAAATGTATGTAAGTGGCTAGTGTTTATGTTTTTTTTTTGTTATAACTTTTCTTTTGAGCTTATAGTACATAGATTGGTAATAGTTAACTTCCTTTTTTTATCTTTGATTTTAAAATCCGAATTAGAATACAACATTGCGGGTCGCTGACTTAGGTACATCTGGATTACAAAACAATTCTTCAACTTTAAGTATTATTTTTCCAAAATATATATTCTTTTTTTAATAGATTTAATTAATAGGGTTGCCAACAATGGTCCAAATAATTGTATTTATTCCTAAACTCAAAACAACTTCAACAGCCTTCATTGTGCAAAATTGGACTTTCATCTTGGCGATTTGATTTGAAGTCATCAGACGACTTGCGAGTGTCTTGTCAATACGCAATTTTTCCTTCTTCCTTACATAGTTCAGTTCATCTCACATGGATTTTTTGAAGACAATAAATCTAATTGGAATTGGAATCCAAAAAGATTAAAATCCTTAGTTATTAAAGCTGGAAGATTTTGTCCTTGGTCTGAAATAGTTTTTTGAGTATATGTGTTTTGACGTCTACTTGGCTTTTTGATTTCAATTGCATATATAGATTTTGTATTGTGAAAATTAACTTTCATAAATTTAATCCTAAACTGCTAAACTTCAAGAGCTCTATGCCTAAAAAATAAAAACTCAAACTGAGGACTTTGATATCGATGGTTGGTAATCGGACGCAGTCAAACAAAAAATACATAACTATCCATAGTTGACTCAGATTAAATCTTTTCTAACTCGATTTAGTGCAGTCATTTTATTTTCAAACTTTTAGCATACTTTCAATCCATTGAAGTCCAAAAATTTTATTTTGTGGAAAAATAAATAAAACAAAAAAATGGCAACTTTACTGGTATTTTTCAGCTTCTAAAAGATTTTGGTCAGTTGGAAACTCGTTGTGTTACTGAGTAATGTAAACTAGTAGGTATGCCAGTGATTTTGAAAGTATGTGAAAAAGTCTAAGTGAAATATATTTTAATGTTAAAGGCATTAGTTGGAAGGATTTTGTTAAAGTAGATACCTCACTCACGAAATCTCGAACTTTAAAATTCCAGAAAAGAATGATGCTGAATCATTTGAAAGTATGGATAATATATTATAAGACTCAATGCTGTCCTTTAAAAATGATACATGTTTTTTACATAGACGATTACTGCAGCTACTGTTGTGTCACAATCAAAAATTATCAATTTTTAATATGCGATATATGCAAGGTTTTCATGTGGAATTAATTCGAACTCGTGGTTTTCATCAAACTTGTCATTAGGTTTACAGAGACCACGAAAAATTCGGGAACCGTTAAAAAACTTAAAAAAAGTCGGAAAGGACTGTAAAGTATTTGATAAAATACAATTTTATGCACTATTACTAGTAAATAATATACATTTTTGTAAAAACAAATTACATAAATTGTATTGAAGGTATCTGCTACAAAAATTATATTTTTTTTTGGATTTTCGCTTTTCTTTCTTATTAACCTCTCAAGGCATTTCCATAAAATTTTTATACAAGAGGCCTTTCAAATTCTATATAATACTACTATAATACCTAATAAGTATATAAATTCTTGTTTTTGAAAATTTAATATTTTAAAGACGGGTGTACGATTTTTTTCGAAATTGTGTTTTTAAATGTATGTATACCTATTGTTAAATAGACTATACAACTACATATTATAATATACGGGTGATTTTTTTGCTACTTGGTTTTTGACGTTTATATTTTTGACAGATCACACATGACAAATTCCACGAACATTTGACATTTCGATTCAGTATTGTATGCCATTTCACCATGAATAGACTTACGCCTGAACAACGTTTGCAAATTATTGAAATTTATTATCAAAATTCGTGCTCTGTGAAAAATGTGTTTCGCAAGCTACGTCCGTTTCAGCGACGAGGCTTATTTTTGGCTAAATGGATACGTGAATAAGCAGAATTGCCGTATTTGGAGTGAAGAGCAGCCAGAGGCAATACAGCAGCTACCAATGCATCCCGAAAAATGCACTGTTTGGTGCGGTTTATGGGCAGGCGGCATCATTGGGCCGTACTTCTTCAAGGACGATGAAGGCCGCAGGGTTACGGTCAATGGAGAAAGGTACCGTTCGATGATAACAGTTTTTTTTTTGCCGGAAAAGCAAGAATTGAACTCAGTCGACATGTGGTTCCAACAGGACGGTGCCACATGCCACACTGCACGCGAAACCATGCATCAATTGAGAGGCGAATTTGGTGAGCAGTTGATCTCACGTTTTGGCGCAGTCGTTTGGCCACCAAGATCATGTGATCTGACCCCGTTAGAATATTTTTTGTGGGGCTATGTTAAGTCTATTATCTATGGGGACAAGCCAAACACGATTGCTGCCTTGGAAGCCAACATTGAACTCGTCATTGGTGAGATTCCGGCCGAAATGTGTGAAAAAGTTTGCCAAAATTGGACCTTCAGAATGGACCACCTGAAGCGTAGCCGCGGGCAACATTTAAGTGAAATTATTTTTAAAAAGTAAATGGCAGAAATTGATTTATCGATCCAAATAAAAATTTCATTCACTTTTTACAAGTTTCTATGTGTTTTTGAATTTTCAAAAACCAAGCTCTTAAAAAATCACCGTTTATAACGTAATACGGAATTCTTTGTACATAGTTAGCCTCGCTGCAGCCTTGTTCTTATTGAAAAGATCAAAGTAAAACTCAACTGAATAAGATGTTGCTCTATACTCATTTTGGTTAGCAAAATGAGAAATAACGTAGTTAATTAGAGTTACGATAATACAGTTCAATTATAACTTATTGGGAGATGAATATTGATGATGTAACTCGTGCGATTCAGTCGTGCATTTTATTTTAAGTAATTTTATTACATTTATATAGTGTATATACTCAATGTTTTTAAGCAAAAAATAAATAAATACCCCTAAATTTAGGTAAGGTTAACTCAAACCAACTTTGATATACTGTGGAAATGCTACTTAGAGCGTGTGGATTATATAACAGATTATTTTGCATTACGAGATCAATAACAATTAACAATTATGGTAATTTATTTATTACATTAAGTATATACATTTTTTTTTTGTAATTTTTCAAAAACAATTCATACCAATTAAAAGTATCTTACAAGTTATAATAGTAATTTAAAAACATGATTCCGTTTTCGATATATGTATTAAATTTTGATTTTTTTTCCAAAAATCAAAAAAAAAATTATTTTTTCAAAATTTTGATCAGCATTATTGATATCTAATAATTTGAAATTGGTATAGCCAGTAATATGAAAGTCGAATATAAAAAAACGGTGGCATGCTACCGTTAATAACATTTTGTGTACAATTTTTTAACCCGTTTTATGCATTGTAAATTAATTATATGTTGATGGAAACATAACATGAGCTCTAAATAAATATTCGATGTTTATATTTTCATCGTTTTAACTTCATTATTTACATAATAAAAAGAAAAAAAAGTTGTGCAGCAGAAGGAGTGGGACCTGGTCCATCGGTGATAAATAGATGCCATATGAATTTAGCAAATTGCTAAAAGTAAAAGTAGCCATTACGTTATTTTAACTTCAAGAACATTTTAAAATCGCTTATAATTAGCTAAATCATATTTTTAGCTTAGTAAATTGCTTAAAATGGCTTCAATATTTTACTATATCATTTAAAATGTTGCGCCACTATTACCCATATGCAATTTTTATGAACTTTAGTTTTATAACATTTAACTTTGGACATTTTTCAGTTATGAAATTTAACCGAAATCGTTAGAGCCATATTCGAAATTTCGCCTGGAAAAAATACACTATTCACAAAATACCATATATTGATGTGGCGAACAGCAAATATGAAATGTTTTGGAATTCTCTTCTTATTTTTTTGCAAGTACCAATAACTGTCTATCACATACCTATAAAGAGCAAATGAAAAAGTTAATAATGAATGACAAGTTTCAAAAAGTATCTATTCGAGGTAACCTGAGTGTCGGATGAGCAATAAGGCACGCATAGTTTAAGGTGCTCTGCCTTATTGACATCACTGTAAAAAGTAAAAGTTATTTTGACGTTTTTTTTGTTGTTGTTGGAGTGTTTTGGTCGATTCGAATGAAATGTTTTCGTGAAGCTGCAAAAGAAAGTGAAGACGGTCAACAAACTGCCTTATTAGCAAACACAAAAAAAAAACGAAATAATGAAGATAAACCTGTTTCAATGGTTTTCCGGGCATTTTGTTTTGTTTTTTATTTTAAGGAGAATCGCAGAAGATGTACAATGCTGCAGGTTGTTTCACATCCGTTTTCACGAAAATGCAGCTTGGTTGGATTTTTTGTGTTGGCTTATTGATTATAAGGTATTTTATTGTGTTTGTGTTTGGCGGGAAAATTTTCCTGTTCTGGCAATTTGGCCGTGGAGGGTGTCGACTGTCGACAACAAGAAACCAACTTTCTTTTGCGATTTTATAATATTTTTTTTTAATTAAAAGGAAATATTAACCCTTTCCCTTTTTTAACGTGAAATACTGCAAAGTATGTGTATATATATCAATATGAGTTCGTGTAAGTTGGAATGTAGGTACATATACATACCTCACAATGGCCTACATTTACTTTTACTCGAAAGCGAAAGTACATCCATCTCTTTGATATACCATGTTAAAGGCAGACGGGGGACATTTGAATTGAAAGACCCACACGTCGAATCTGGGTCGGGCGACATCGACATCACTTGTCGCTGCCGTAGGTGCACGACATTCAACATTGTCGTGGCGTCGCGTTGCGTCAAGCCAATACCGAGGCAAACGAAATTAAATATCTCAGCCTCATTCATCCACCAGCAAACGTCATTGACAGTTCATGGCACGAGCAACTTTGCCTTCGGCTGATGTGTACTCTGCCTAACAAACACTACATTGCCTATGTACTACCTATAGGTAATATAGTGGTTTTTATCCCAGTGGCGGTTTTAAGTTAATTGATCGGTTTTTTTTTACTCTTTCTTGGCTTTTTGTCGCTCAGAATGATTGGTGAGAAATAAGTTAGATTGGGACAATGAAAATGGAATTTACAAATTATCACACTTTTTTGTACTTTGGTGGAAAGGCTTGAAATGGTTAGCAGTCTATGCTTTTTCCTATTCATCAAATATACACGGTTAAATGAATATTTTTCATTGGATGAGATTGTACTTTTCGGATTAACGAGTGACTTTATGGAAACCAACGAAGTTCGCTTTTCACATATTTTGACCATAGAACTTTTTTTTTATGAAATGAAACAAAATTGGTACCTATCTTATAAAAAACAAAATAAATGGATAATACATTTGGGGACGCAACATCAGCTCTTGGAGATCCAGGAATTTAACAGTAATTAAGGGACCTTACATTGCTGCTGCATAATCATTCACAATTATCTACAGCCTAAACGGCTGAATCGATTTTCTTTAAACTTAGTACTTAAGTGTTTTAGGTGAATAAATATATAAAATATATTTTTGAATCGTTCTTTTAGCCCAAAAATAACGGTACTTGCCACACAATTTTTTCTGCCATCTTAATTATCGGCTGTAACGATTTTGATAAAAGATAGTGTACTTCTTTCGGTAGAGGCTAAATGTTGGTGAACATTTTTTTTTTAAATTATTTGTTATTAATGGTACTTGTCATACAAGCATTTTTTTTATTTGCGATTTCTCATAAACGGCTCAACGGATTTCGATCAAAATGTTTATATAGGAGGTCCTTCAAATTATAAAGACTACTGCATACCAAAATTTTCCAAAAATATTGTTTTGGATTTATGAAAGAAAAATATTTTTTTTGAAAATTCAATATTTCGAAAACGGGTTGGTGTTTTTTTTTTGGAAATTTTGGTTTTAAATTTATATTATTTAATATTTAAAATTGCCATACCGATTTAAAAAAAAAATTAAAATTAAGTAAAAAACGACTTAAAATATATTTAGATTCTTATTTCCAAAAACAGACTTTGTCTTTTCTATTTCTTGTTTTGACATTTGAATAAGATCTATTTTATTACGTGAAGAAGGGTTAATTTTTGTATATTTCAGACAATTTGCCATACTTAAGTTTTGTACATCCTAGATTTTGTTATATGGACCACTGAAGACGACTTTATCTGACACATTGTTTAGAAATTAAATAATTTGTTTTTTTAATTTATACCGAATTTCTTACAACCAACTATTCGATTATTTTTAAACAATCAAATTATTTCTAAGCAAAATTGACTGTGAAAATAAATCTTGCGTTTTTATCAAGATTTAATCAATTTTACCGGCAAACTATTTTTTATAAGTTTCTTAAAACAAAACAAAATTGATTGAAATTATTGTTAATGCGAGCGTTCACTTATTTATTCTGAACAATCTGGAATAACTTTCTCTTTTTGTGATGCGTGCATATGCACATCTGATGAAAAAACAGCTATTCTCATAAAATCTTTCTTAAGTTGTCCCAAAAAAATTCAAATAACTTGCTGTCGGAGAACAAATGTATAGAACAGCTGACTGCATACTTCATTTGGTATGGGTTTTGTTCTGCTTTTTTGACAGCTAACCAATCTGATTCGTTCACAAATATACTCGGATAGTTTAGTATCCCAGATAACATATCCAATAGGTAATTGAACGCCCCCAATAATAATAGTTTTTTCTTAAATTTGTTTTAAGATTTTTATGTCGGAGAGTCGGAGTTAATTTTGACATTTTTCTATTGTCAAAGTTGAGGCTGATTATCTCCGCAGTAATGTGCCTACATAAACTTTAATTGATTTTTTGTACGAAATTATGCTCTATTTGTATTTATGTAAAACCTGAGATATTTGAGATAATTTTTAATGTTAGTTAAACTATGTAATTTACATTTTATTTTTAATCAAAGAAATAATTGCCCATTTTTTGCAATTCAAATCTGAAAATGCTACTATCAAGTAAATCAGCTAAACTATGTCATCATCACCAACCAACACGAGACAACAAAAACAAACATCAAAGTCCGCGTAATGTAATAAGATTAGTCACGATTTTCAATTTCTAATTGAACAAAACAAATCCAATCAAAAATTAAGATCTTAGGGTTTACAACGAGCTGCGTGACAGTTTTAAAAATTATATTTCATTCTACTCGTATTATTCATAATCTATGTACACAAGTTCATATTTGCAGAAAAGTTTGCGGGGACAATTTTACTGTAACGCACACAAAAAACTCAAGTCTTACATATCATCAATAATTATTATTATGACAGCCAGAACTTGTAGGTGTAGCTTAATTATTTTTGTGGGTCTTGCTGTCATCCAAATGGCAGTTCAGGTGAGCTTGGGATGCAATGCAATGAAATGATCCAACTCAATGTTACAATAACTATTTGTTCTCTTTTTTTTAAGGATTGTCACAGAATGGATTTTTTGGCAATCAAAACAACTGATACACAGTATTTCGGTTTAGATGCAGTTGTGGAGGCGAACTCTTCCCTAACCGTGTTGACAACAGTTCGCAAAGATTTACCAAATCCAATTTGGAAATTTTTAATATTAAAACAAGCATGCAATGGCGGAAACCCACAGATATACTTTAACAATTTACTCAAGATTTGCGGAATGTTTAATTCCATGAAGAATATAAGATTAATTCGAGAGTTGCTTTTGCCAGTCTTTGAAGATCCTCAAAAGGGGAATTTTACGTTTCAGTGTCCACTTCGTGTAGGAAGTTATTTAATGCAAGATATTTATATGCCTTCTAGAGCTGATGGTTTTTTGAAGTTTCTATATTCGCCGAATTCCTTATACACTATTAAATTTAAAATTTTGCAACGTTGGCCAAATAAGAAATGGGAAAACCTCGGTTCTGTTGAATTGAATGCATCAATAATTAACACTTGCTAGATAAGATTAAAAATCTAATTTAAATTAAATAAATGTTTTGGTTTTAAGGAGTATTACTCTTAAGATGTTATGCCTTCAATTCTCAATGCTGATTGATAATTTAGCACTGAAAAAAAGGGATAACATAATAATACTCTTGGGCACATTTACCTCCCACTAAGTTGACACTATTTACGTTGGTACCACTAGTTGAAAGTTACATTTAGTACAAATACATTATGTAGTGTACATTTATTTTTAATCAACAAGAATAAAAACGTCAAATTTGCTAAGTTTACTTTGCCCAGCTTTATTTTATAACATTTTTTCAAAGTAAATTCGTATGCATTCCAAAAACATCTTTGAACTAAATATATTAGACGAAATCGCACTGAAATTTATGTGAAATAGTGAGTGAGTTTCTTTATTTATTCCGGATAAGAAATAGAATGGATGTAAAAGACAAAATGTTTATCCAAAATAGAATGAATATAGAAATAAAAAATACTATTGGGAAGAGAAAAGAAAAAGATGACATCAATCAGCTGTTTGAGAGTGATGTGATAATGATAAAAAAGCAGGTACCTTTATGGGAAATAGTAAAAATTAAATTAATGTATAAAAACTCAAATTTAATTATTGTTTATATATTTATTTCAATAATAAAAATATAAAAAATGTTTAGGCACTCTTACAGTTTCTGTCTTTGGCTGGTGTCATTTTTTTGCTTGTTTGAAATTAACATGGGGGGTATGTTCCGAGAAAATTCTTTTGATTCCGTGTTTAACAGGGAATAAATAGAATGAATTCCAAACATTCCGAAATGAATAAAGAAACAACAAACTAGGTTATCCGGAATATTCCGTGGACTAAACAAACGCAAAAATGGTATTTCGAATATTCTGGACATCCCAGAATGAATAAAGAAACAGATTCAGTCTGGTACTAAATTCATTAAAGCATTTAAAGCATTAATGGCCTTTTCGATTGGTAATTGGAAGAACGCTCCGATCCAGAACACTTACAGTGCATATAAAACAAACAAACACAACCAATTTGATTCTGAAGTTTTTGTATCGCTAAATGTGTTTAGTAACACATGTACATACATACATATGTAGATGTATACAATAATTGCTTTTCCTCATTTGTAAGATTCATTTTTATTAAAAATTTGGCTATTATATTTTTTATATTATTTGATTCAAATTTTTAATTCTTATTACTTGGTAAACATTTGAATTGGTGAAAAGTTCAATTGGCTGTTTACATTCAATGACGTTCCACACTTTTGAAAACTAGTTGTTTTGTAGTAATTCTGATTTCAATGTAATATGAAATCCAGAACCATTTTTTCTTTTTTGTCAATAATGTCAATAGAAAAATTTCAGAACGGTTTCGAATTTCCAACCGAAAAACTCATAAGATAGAATCAAACAATTAATTTAACAGCTGTCACTATCATTATGTAAATGTTCATAAATATTCATTTAAGTGGCGATTTTTCAATCTCCAGATAAACATCCAGTTAGTTGCCAGATGAATAAACTTAATATACTGTTAAACACCCGGATAACAACATCGAATTTTTCAATCAAGAAAAAACAATCTATAGAATAATTTAATTTGAACGTCACTTTTATTTCGAGTATCGAATTTTCATAGAAATTGATTTTTTGTTTAACTCTTATTTCAAAGCAATAATTTTTTAAAATGTTTTTGACATCGAAAATAGTTATTTATCTTATTCCTCAGTTAACTTCTTATTCCGTTCTAAAATGAGCAGATAACTTTATTCCTAGATTAAGTTGTATCTGACTGTTGAAAAACTGATGTTTGGTCTATCTGGGGAATATGAACTAACTGCCTGCTTAACTGACAAATTCGAATATTTTTAAAATGCATATACAATGTTTAACTTTCGAATGAGTAAGTATTTTTGTGCAGACTGTTGTGACAGTTGACAGTTGTGGGCTGCTGTCAGTTTTTGTTTATTAATTAACTAAACAACAAATGCAGAATATACGATGAACTTGAATTGTGGTTTGATTTTCTACTTATATGTCCCCTTTCAAACAAGGGCGTATACAGCTTTATTTCTTACTATACAAACAATTAGCAAAGAAAAAAATTAAAAACGATGAGTGCGTAAGTTAATAAAATTAAATTGGATTTCATTTTCAGCACAGTCCACAAAAACTAGATTTTAATATTAAAAAATCAAAGAAATGTTGTAATGATTTGTTCATAAAAGTTATTATAGTGTCTTAACAAAAACAACAAAATTGTACGAAGAATTGACAATGAAAATACCGATTAACACACTTTTAGGTAGCATATAAATGGCTCAGAGTAAATACTTGTACTTTTCTTGAAAAAAAAAATAATAAATTCTTTCAGTCAACATTCTTTAAAGGTATATTATTTCAAAGAAAAGGGAAAGTTATAAAAATATGTATAAAGAAGAAACTGTGTGCCAAAACTTCTGAAACTATTGAATGAAAATAAAAATGCTGGTGATTATACAAATACCTAACAAAAATAAAGTAATTTTAATATTAATTTGTCTTAAATGTATTAAATAAGGAATAATAATTATAAATTACATATAATAATTGTAATAAATAAATTATAAATTAAATTAAAAAAAGAGTAAATATATATTTAAGCAACAAAATATTAACGCCGGAAGCGATTTTCTTCAAACTTTGTACTCAAGCGTTTTAGGTAATTTTCTCAAATAGATTTTTGAATCGTTTTTTAGCCCAAAAAAAATATTTTTGTGAAAATTCAATATTTCGAAAACTGATGGACGATTTTTTAAAATTTTGTTTCAGAAACTAAAAAAAATCTTTAAGTTTATTTTTTTAAATATACTTAAAATTGTTATACCAAATTTTTAAGGAAAAAATTAAAGAAATTGCTTTATATACAAAATTATGTAAGCAAACCTTTTAAAAATGTATTTACAATATTTTGCATACAATGTGATCGAACATAAGAGGAAGGTACTGCGACCCAGTCGTTTTATATATTACTAGGTTTTTAATAGTTATTAAAACTCGTTATTTGATGTAAATTTCCCCCGTCTCAAAAATTTGTTAGATAAAACCATGTCCAAAACTCAAATAAAATTATTGTTTTGCAGAGGTATTAAGTTTGGATTAATTTAAATATTGTGATGTAAGACTTCTTTTGTGACGTACGAAAATGTTGTTATGTAGATACAGTCCAACTTTGATAACTCGAACCCTCACTTGCCAAAAAAATAATTCGAGTTATCAAGACTTCGAGATATCAAGTAAAATAGAAAATGAATATAAATTGCGTAATATTTATTTTCGAATAAAAAAAGTACAGTTGTTGTAAGTACTTAAGATATTCTGTTATATGTACTTGACTGACGAATGTATTTGCCGGAATGATATATTTAATAGCCACATCCGTCTTTCTTGACCCCCTCTCCACCTCTTTTATTAATTTAAATTTATCTTCAAACGATGTTTTTAATGTTCGCTTAACGACATATCAACGTTAGCTTTACTTTTAAAAAGAACTTCACGCTGCACTGTTAATATCTATGCCAGTTTCTTTAAACTTTTTATTTCATCTTTTTTTTTAATTTTTAAAATAAGACTTTGAATTAATAATGTGTGTTCTAACACCGGAACATGACAGCTTTTACTCACATTTAACGGAATCACAATTTTCAACACATACATATACTCGGATATACAAGGTCATAGAACATACAAATACAGTGCCCACAATCGCAATGCATTATGAAATGAACTTGTAAAAATCCACAGAGTTTGACAATTTCCAAAAAAAATTCGACTTATCGAAGGTGACGCCAAATAATATATTCGAGTTTTATTATCAAACAAAACTTACATGTAAACTTCATGCTTCGCGCTATTGCCAACCAATTTTATTCGAGTTATCAAATATTCAAGTTATCGAAGTTCGACTTATTGAAGTTCGACTGTATATGTTTTTGTATTTCCAACGAAGTTGTTGATAGAACTTAAGTCATTGTAATAAAATTGCGTTTCAAGTAAAAATTGGCATTGCAAAGTTGAGTTATTTGAGAAAATATATATAGGTATTCATATTTTTTAGTTAGTCAAGTATTTATTTTTAATGGTTTTACCAATTTTACTTCTACTTCACATCTTCACATTTTACAGCAATGTAATTGTAATAATAACATAAGTTCTTTATGTTTTCGGAATTTGATTAATTTTTTTATTGAAAATTCATTAGGTATCAATCTATTGCACTCCAGTGTGAAAGATCGTGTAGATACTACACATTAATTTTGAACATATTGTTTACCTCAGATTTCACATACAAGTAATAATAATATGCTTAGTTTAAATCGCAAATGATTTCTCTCTCTATATTAGGTATACAAAAAACAATCAATCGAATATGTATTACGGCATTTATGAATTTGACTCCCGTGGGAACAATTAAATTTCCACAATATTATTGTATTGAATTTCCCATTAACTTTGCAATAATTTAAGAAACTTAATTTGTTCTAATTTCTGCCACCTCTTCCACCTTCATTAAACATCTCCGCACCACCTATCCAGATGAAGCATAACTATTGTTGCAACCCCTATCATAACCCTCATTTTATACAGGTGAGGGTATATAACAATGATAACAAGCGTTGGAGTACAAAAATTTTACATTAAGCGGCTGCCTCGTAACTGGAGATTGTTAATGTGTATCACAAAGCTTAAGCCTCGCAAACTGACTTATCAGTCACAATTGAATATGGAATAGAATATGTATTACTCGTAATAATTTATGTATCTATAGTTGTGGGCATAATGTACATTTTAAATAAATAAACCACAAACCTTCATCAATTTTTTTTTAATACGACAGGTGAAAGTGAAACTCTATTAATCATCTTCTTGCCAAAGATACTTTTTTTACATTCGTACATAAGTCTCACCGCATGCAGGTTTAGGGCAGTCTATCTCTGCATCTAGTTATTTTTTGTATACTTCACGACAATTAACAATTCATTGTATTGTAGGTAGTAGGTACTTGTGGGACGTGCAGGTAACATACCTTGCCTGTATCATCTTTCTACAAACATGGTTGGTTCAATGTCAAACTGCACTTGGACTTGTAAATTTTAATACATTTTGTGTCTTGGTTGGAGTCGTAAATTTGTACCTCCTTGCACTCAAGGGAAAGTATTGGTTGCGTATTTTTTTTTTTAGTTTTTAAATTGGAGCTATATTTTACAGTTAGTTCTTGTTCAAAATATATGAATCTATATGCAAAAAGACCTGCATGCAAAAATGTCAGAGGTAAGATTTATAGCAATGTGTTGACTTCCAGAAACGGAACGCACGGAGTCTGTTTGAATCACTGGAGTTGGGGTACCATATCAAAGTTGTGTTTGCAGACTTTAAGGTTTGACAATCTTTGAGATTACCTAGAAACTCTCAAATATGGGTGAAATGTCATTCATTTTCTCTTTCATAATTAACCCGTTTACAAGCAGAATCGAGTTGTTGAGTTGGCCTAGTGCCGGTTTTTCATCTTTTAGTTGAGCACTCCATTTAGAGTTTATTTGAAAAGATGCTGGGATGACAGCTGGCGTCTCTCTAGTTATCAGACTATTTATGTCGAAAAAAAATGCTTAATTCAGGCTTATCAAAAAAAAAATTGAACTGGCCTCCGCTCCTGAAGTAGAATCGAGTTGATCGAAGCTCATTTCAACTCAATGCAAGTTTAAAATGGAGCTTGAAGCCCGCATGTAAACGGGACAATTCGTAGAGATTACATCGAATTGTTTAGCTTAAGTCATACACTATCGTATCCTAATTTGAGAATCTTTGCTATAATCCATCAGAATCTCTCAAACATGAATAAACGGTCTTAAATAATAATTGGGCAAACGAAAATCACAAACTCTAAGTGCCTTTGATTGATTAATTTAATCTTTGAGAAATTAATATTTCCATTACAAATTTGGTTAATATGTTAGGAATGCCTGATACAGACCTCGATTTTAATATGTATTACATTGAGGCCAAGTTGCTTAGTGGTGAGTTAACTCAGATTTAGCTAATCCTTCAAATTAAATTATCCACAGCTAACGCACCAGCTATATTGGGATGTGTAATGAACGCAGAAATGCCTAAAAAATTTACATGATAAATAAGAAATCACCGATTTTCTTCAGTTAATCCAAGATTAACCCAACATAGCTGTTTGGGTAATTAACTCGGGTGTAACTTTAACCTCAGACTGAAAAGCTTGGTCTCAGAAGCATAAAGAATCGCTGAATAGTCAACTGCGTTTATTGACTAATGATAGGAATGTGAGTTTATTGTTGACATGTCATTAAAGTCAAGCATGGGAACTTCAAATTTTAACTTAACGCAGAAGTACGGTTAAGTTAAAATTTGAATACATATACAAATTTCTAACCTGTGCAAGTCCATGATTTTATAAAAAGTTAATTTACAGCTGATAGCTATTTATCATTCATTCAATTGATATCGAATTGACGATAATTTTTGAAAGTTATCGATCATTGATCATAGCTTTTGCATGACGCAAGTCTATCGAATAGCAATAATCGAATTACGGAATTACACCCTCCTCTCGGTAGATCGATCAAATCATGCTTCTAGTGACACATTTCATGTTTCATTGGCATAATTTAGTTTTGTTCCAAATAGGTCTGAGTTGTCACATTCAATACTGAGTTCTACTGTGCATATTTTAAGTAAATATTAAAAATACATGGCGGGATCGCACATACTTGATTTCGTGCTCACATTGGGTTCCTTTTACCCAATTAGTGATTTTGCTTTTTTTTTTAATTTTCTTAAAAGTGATAAAGTTATGGAAGATTTTTCTTAAACTTGTCGCAAATGATATGTACTTTTAGGATATCCCTGTTTCAACTTCATACGTCAAACTGAACTGTCTCCCGATGGATTAATTGTATTAAAATTGTAAAATATTCCTTGAAAAATAATTATTATTATTCAATGGTAGAACCAAAACCAGCTACCACTGAATGCCTTAAATGTACGCCTATACGCTTGATGCTCATCAGCCTTTAGATGGCCAATTTTCACCAAAACTTACAGACGATTTGAAGATGCGTTAAAATCCACTTATAAATGTTAAGGATCATATATTATTATCACCCACAAAAGCTGACAGTATGGTACGCAATTCGGTTTTTAAAAAAAAAAAAAAAAAAAAAAAAAAAACAGAAAAGTTGTATACGTCACCGTCATCTCATCTTTAGGTAAGCCAATTTGTTTAGCCTGAAATCAAAAATATGGATGTGGAAGATATCTAGTTTCAACAAGGCGCCATCACTCATTTTGAGTGAGTGGGCATGTGTGCAGAAACATTTCGCGGAGCATTAGCTTTGTATTTTGGCGATGTTAACTGCCCTTTTTTGTCAAGTTTTCCTTTGACACATTTAGTTTTATAGGACCAATAAAAGAGGAATTGGGTGAAAAAAATGAAATGGAAAATTAACCTGACAGAAGAAATTTAAGGTTTACTTATGAAACATCGATAACGAAAACGTAATTGGTAATTTGTCGACAAAACAGTCTCCGTAGGAATAAAAAAAGTCAAGCGCGTGCAATTCCACTAGTTCAAAGGGACTTAACAAACTGTCAAATTAAATATTATGTTTGTTTTTCGTTCTGTTGTGTTCGGGCATAACAAATCCACACCTTAAAATAAAGAAATAAACTCTTATACTCGCATATTCAAAACTCTTCATCGTCAAGTTATATCCAAATTATATACCGACCAAGATTTAAGTAGATTTAGCTCCTTCAAATCTTTAGGATTTACCATATTAATTTTAAGAAGATTTGTAAATAAATCTCGTTTAAATATTCATAAGGCCAATAGATGCACAAATCGAACTAACCTATTGCCATATCGAAATGAACACATTCATCGCGAAAGGGAATTTTTTGCTTCGGTTGACACAGATAAAGCTGCCTGTCAAAGTTTGAAAATATTATAAATATGTTTCATTTAAATTTACGTTAGGAACCACAAAACGGGTGGCATATATACATTTCTATAAAGAGATATCATATGGATGAAATAAAAATCAGCAAGTACCTTCAACACGTACGTGGACCCCGTTTTGTTAATTGTATTACAAATTTACTTAGCCATTGCTATCTGCTATGTATTTATCTCAATCAAAGTAAAAGATGTGTAAGTACTATAAAAAGTGCTTTGTTGCAGACTTAAGCCGGGTATTTTTTTTTCAGGGCAAATTGTAGCGTAGGTTGCTTTTAACTATCCAAACAAAACTTTCACCCAAAGCAGCCAGCTGTGCCACAACCTAATAACACTTTTTGTACTTTGTGCGCATTTTTTTGCCTCGAAGTTAATGAAAATAAGTTAAAATTTCCTGGCTTTTTATTCAGACAGATGATAGTTTTTGCTTTGGTTAAAATTATGCAGCTGGGTAGACGATTTTATGCAAATAATTTGTACTTAAGATACAAAAAGTATCTATAAAATACTCGCACAGGGTATTACCAGGACAAAATTAATTTGATGAGATTCTTGTGCAAAAAGTTGATTAATATGAAATATATCTTGAAACTCAAGTATGGACATACCAAACAAAAAAAAATTACGAAATGTTTCTTGTCTCACAATATTATTTTCATAGATTTTTAACATATGTATCTACAACAGCTAAGCAAATATTCGAACAACTACTGCATCATCAATGTTATGAGAAAAAAAATGTTATGAGTTGAAAAACTTCTCCATAAAAGTGATAAAAAACTTAGTGGTAAATAAGACAATGACGTTGAAATTTATTACAAGCTTGGTGTGATCTTAAGGAATACTAGATTGAGGCCTTTAGCACATCAGTATATTAATGCCCCAAGGCTTTATGCGCATTTAAAAGGGTATATTCTGTTCAATATATATTTTAAGCTACAGGTCTTATGGGAGAGCTTTTTCAAACACACTGGTGCCGGCTGGTGTTTGCATAGCACTCAACTTAAGACATTGCCACAGAAATATTTCATAAACCAACGTTCATTCCAGCATGACCTGTCTGTTCTCCGGCTGTGAGGACGAGGAGACTGATCGCCAATTTGACTCTCGCTTATTATGTTTATTAAAAAAAAATTGATTCAGATTTAACATTCGTCCGTTGGTGTAAATTCGAATACTATTTCTTTGGTTATTGCTATGGAGCTTTCAGAATTCAAGCTTTCTAAGAGCTTTTGAGGGCATATATTTGAAGTTTGAGGAAAAACGTGTTGTCGCTGTATGCTTTTCTGCTTTTTTTTATGATCTACATGTGGTCAAGGGATTATACTACCCTTGAAATGTTTCAACACAGCGCGGGGGTCAAGTTAGAAAGAGAAATAAGAATAGGAAAGATGCTGCTTACATCTTTTGGTTTTTTTTGGAAAACGGTTAAAATGCAGCTATACAATATTTGTTTGGTATTTTTTTAAGCAAAAAATACAATTTGAGTAAGTTTTTAATGAAGTTCGGTTCATTAATTAATTGTAACTTTAAATTACCAAATAATTTTTTCTTCATGAAAATAAGAGTAAGAAGAATAGGGATTCATTTATATAAACATAATATTTAAAATAATGCAGTTTAATTTGAGGTTATATTATTATTTTTGTGCTGTGTTTATTTACATTTCAAATGGCTTCAAGTTGTTCAAAGGTCACAAGTCTTACTTCTTGGTGGTGTGGAAAAGGATGGATTTATTTTTATTTGGATTTATTTTTATTTTTTTAAGTTTAAGTTTACGATCTACGTTTCTATTCATGAAATCTAAATTAAATTAACATAATTAGTAATAACCCTACCGCCATTTGTGAGAGAAATATGCCAATTTGCTGCTCACTATGGCAACCATGGAAAATGGAGAAAATTTAGAGAAATATTGATAGCTTATTGAAATCAATAATATTAAGGGCGAAAGGCAAATATCCTTTCTTCTTTGTAATGAAAATTTAAATTGAACAAAGTACTCTGGATATTTGCCTTTCACTCTGACTGTTAGAGATGCCAATAAGTTCGTACCTACTCTGATTCGTTCGTTGTAACTCTGATTCAAGTTTATTTTGAAAGCACACAAGGAGGATTGAGGGCATGGTAAAGGCACACAAGCAACAGTGTGTACTTAAATGTGCAGTATAGGTAGTATACGCTGGGTTGATCAAGATTACAGAAATAATTTGTATGTAACTGTGTAACTATTTTCAGTGGGAATTTCAGCGACAGGCACCGGTGTATTTGAAAAAGCTCAACCATAAGGCCTGAACTTAAAAATATAAATTGAGCAGAGTATAATTGTTATTGCCATCTGCTAGTTCTAATACCTGTTACATCATATTAATTTCTGTTACTAAAATATAGATCCATCCATAGTTGTGACAGCTTAACAAGAAGAACAAAAATAAAACCAATACACACATATTTGCATACGTAGGTATTGTTTCATTTCTTTTTTTTTCTGGACTGTGATTTTTCTTAATTTGAGTTTTTTTGCAAACTTTAGTACAGCTTAACAAGTTTAGTGTCAAAATTTCCGAAGCAATTAAGGTTTCTGGAAATTAAACTGACAAAATAAACGAGTGAACTGTACTAATTCATTTAGTACTGTACTAAACTAATTCATTTAGTATAACTGTCCACACATTTCGTCGTTCAAAGCGAAAAGTGGAGCTTATTTTTTCCTTAATAATTTCGTGCTGTGCTGTCATTTTTGATATGGGATTTTACGTTTCACATAGGGCCTATTGGGCAATAATAAAGAAAAGATCTTAAGTCACAATCACAAGAAAATATATGCTTGAAAGAAAGTTCATTGGATCCAAATTTTTCAATATTATTGATTAACTTTCCTAAAATTTCAAGATCAATTCGGTTTGCGTACACAAATCATGACATTCAATAACTATAATATGTATGTAGATATATATTGGAATTAATAATTAAATAATCAATTTAGTGAACTAATTAAAACATGGCGAGCGGGAATTCTTAAAAGCTTTCACACCCTAAAAATAAACTAAAGGGTGATTTTTTTGCTACTTGGTTTTTGACCTTTATATTTTTGACAGATCACACATGACAAATTCCACGAACATTTGACATTTCGATTCAGTATTGTTTGCCATTTCATCATGAATAGACTTACGCCTGAACAACGTTTGCAAATTATTGAAATTTATTATCTAAATTCGTGCTCTGTGAAAAATGTGTTTCGCAAGCTACGTCCGTTTTTTTTTTCGCTCATTTTTGGCTAAATGGATACGTGAATAAGCAGAATTGCCGTATTTGGAGTGAAGAGCAGCCAGAGGCAATTCAGCAGCTACCAATGCATCCCGAAAAATGCACTGTTTGGTGCGGTTTATGGGCAGGCGGCATCATTGGGCCGTACTTCTTCAAGGACGATGAAGGCCGCAGGGTTACTGTCAATGGAGAAAGGTACCGTTCGATGATAACAGATTTTTTTGCCAAAAATGCAAGAATTGAACTCGGTCGACATGTGGTTCCAACAGGACGGTGCCACATGCCACACTGCACGCGAAACCATGCATCAATTGAGAGGCGAATTTGGTGAGCAGTTGATCTCACGTTTTGGCGCAGTCAATTGGCCACCAAGATCATGTGATTTGACCCCGTTAGACTATTTTTTGTGGAGCTATGTTAAGTCTATTGTCTATGGGGCAAGCCAAACACGATTGCTGCCTTGGAAGCCAACATTGAACGCGTCATTGGTGAGATTCCGGCCGAAATGTGTGAAAAAGTTTGCCAAAATTGGACCTTCAGAATGGACCACCTGAAGCGTAGCCGCGGGCAACATTTAAGTGAAATTATTTTTAAAAAGTAAATGGCAGAAATTGATTTATCGATCCAAATAAAAATTTCATTCACTTTTTACAAGTTTCTGTGTTTTTTTGAATTTTCAAAAACCAAGCTCTTAAAAAATCACCGTTTATTATAAAATCTGAACAAATTAAAAAAAAAATCCAAGTACACAAATTTGGCACCAATGCATATCAGCCAAAGATACCTATAAAAATAAAGACACGAAACATCGGCGTTCATTTATATTTGGCTATAAGATCAAACAAAAAACAGATGCTAACATTTAGCAAATTATGCGTTCATTCTGTTACTCGACTACCAAGGTTTGTATTTTTTTTCCAATTTTATCTAAGCTGACGCTGAAATTTCGTAGTAAATTTTTTAGATGAACAATAATTTATCTGATAATTGACCGACTCGTGCAATCAAAGAGGGTGTATTCAATTGAAAAGGTCGTTAACTTCAAACACAGTTTTTTTTTTTAAAGAAGTTCAATTTATTTATTGTGATTGACCTTCCCATAATTCACTTCGTAGAATTTAAAATGAAATCTTAGTTGTCAAAAACTCTACACTAGGTTTGCGAGCTTGCAAGAGCAAACAAATGGCTCTTTTCGAGTGCGCGAAAAATGACTTTTACCCTTCAAGTCAAACAGAAAAAAATTGCGAAGAATCATGAAACTGTATGAATTTATGTAAATAAACTCTCCCTCATAATACTTTTCAAACATTCAACGTCCTCAAATTAACTGCATCGATCAATCTCAGTCCAAGCGTAGCATAAAGACTTTGCGGTTGGATGTTCAAAGAACTTCTTCAGCCCCATTATTCAGTTAGAAGGTAAAAAAACCAAAAAACAACCCTAAGTCCCATAATATTTTCCAACAAAAAAAATTCTCGTCCTGCAAGGAAAGCTTAAAAACTTGTTTAACTTGCTCCTTTGCAATTTTGTTTTCCCTTGAAGAACACAAACTGCATGTGGAGGTGGACTTGTGTGCCAACCATATTCCTCGTCCTAACCGATTTATATATATATATATTTTTTCAACTTTCCCATAAAAATCCGTGAAATCATAATTTCACCTAACACTCATAGAACTCCATTTTGCACCAGCCAACAATCTGCTAGAATGCAGTGTGCAAATAAAAAAAAAAAACTCATAATAGAAGAAAATGTGACGAACTCGTAAACACCTAATGTGTGCTTTTGAGTTTTACACACAGCAGCAGTAGCAGCACATAGTGAATACTAATACCGTCCAGATCAGCACCTGGCAAACATAAATTCTGCCCCTTAAACTGAAAGGGTAATACGTATATGATGGGGTGATGGTGCCTAACAGGCATCATCAACCATTCCCATAGAAACCTCATTCGCGGCAAAATTGCGGTGCAAATTTTCGCCTGATTTCCACAAGTTCATATTACACGAAGCAATGTTTTGAAAATGTAGGAGGGAAGCACACGTTCGTGACATTATGCAATTCTATGAACAATATTAGTAATTTTCACCTTTTACCTATCAAAGTTTCTTTTTCTCACGTATTTGGAGCGTATTTTTCTAACGGTATTATTTTTTCTATCTCATTGCAGACAATTCTACGGATAGCATGCATTTTGGCCATTGCATCAGCTGTACCAGTTCAAGGTATACTGAGTAATGGAGGTATCGGAGATAGTTACGGACCACCTCAGCGAGGGTTACCAGCACCGTCCTATGGACCACCACCACAGATTCGAGTGCCACATCGGGAGTATGGAGTTCCTCAACAGATTCCCTTCCGGGAATATGGGCCACCAGCTCTGAAACTGGGGCCTCCAAAGCTGAATTTCAATTTCGGACAAAACTTTAATGGCGGTTTTAATGACCAAATCAAGTCCTACTTCGGAGTTCCGAAACCATTTTATGGTCCTCCTCACCTGCAAAATGGTCCGGGTTCAACTTATGGGCCACCACCACAAAACAAACCATTTACCACTTACAGCCCACCACCGAAGCCTCAGGGAACCTATGGACCACCACGATTGCCTCAACCCCTTCCATTGGTGCAACCTCGACCCATTTTTAAACCCAACGGCAATGGTTTTATTTCTCGACCACACACCTCGTATGGACCACCCCCGTCGGGTCAGTTTATTGGAAAGCCTAATCTTAGCTACGGCCCACCAAATCCTAGTTACGGACCTCCTCCTCTACCCAACTTCAATCGCCAGCCAGAGACAACAATTATTGTAACCAGCGCCAGCGGAAGTGACGGCAATGGTGGCTTCCAAGGCGGACATAACTCCCACCATGGCGGTGGTGGTGTTAATAATGGTGGTGGTCCCCTCAAGCAGATCCAAATCCAGGTGGAAAATCAAGGCAACGGTAATGGTGGCAATTCTGGTGGGCATTTCCATACTGCTTCCTGTGATGGCTGGAAACCAATTCCGGCGCCATTTGGTCACTATGTCGAACATAACAATATCCAAACCCAATCAGGCTATAGTACAGTTACCAGTGGTTCTGGTCAGCAGTCAGTTACTCAGTACAGCAGTGTGGGCGGAGGAAACTTTGGTGGGTTAACAGATGAGCAACTTGTTGCTGTGGCCTTGCAGTCAAGTGGATTCGAAACAGCACCCACACAATCCCTACCAGCATCGGGACCAATTGATTTCCATTCAGGTGGTGGTGGAATCGGTGGCAGTGGCATTAGCGGATCTGCCAGCGAAGGGCAGCACCATTTGAATTCAATCGAATCTGAAAATTTACAGGTTAGCTCATTCAATAACATCACAATCAATATATACTGAAACCACCATTTTTATTCTTCTTTTTTTTTAGATTTCACTTGGATCGATTGAAGATACCTATGCGAAACCACCACAAGACTCATTTGAACCAAACTCGCTACACGCTCAGAAATACAACTCAATAGGTAGTGGAGAATATGGAGCACCACCAATTGGTAATGGCGGTGGTAATTTCCAAGGCAACCATAATCACCACTCTGAGAATAGTGGAAGCTTTTCAACACAGGGATCAAATCTTGGCATTTTGTATGGCACACAGAGTGGCAACCAACGTCCCTGGTTGAACAACGCTTTATCACCACCTAATAATCCAGTTACCTATCGCCCTCCAGTGCCACAGGGACTCCTGGAATCGATTGGCGCAACAGTTCAACATTTGGATCAATTTGGGGTTAAGCCACTAAATCAACCCGCAACCTATATTCCTCCACCACCAAAGGAAATTGCTGAACCAGCCAGCCAATATGGACCACCCCAACAGGAGCTTTTGCCGCCACAACAGACTGTAAATATTGAATTCCATCAACAGGGAGGAGGAAGCCAAAATCAATACCAGCAGAATTATAGAGAAGAACAACGTGGTAATACATTTAACCATCAGTATTTGCCACCACCTCTTCCGGTCCCAGCGCCACTGCAGCAACAATATCTGCCACCACCTCGTCCCAGTCATCAACATCAAGGCAGTAGTTCCTTCGGGGGTTCAACATCTTTCGGTGGTGGCCAGCAATTTATTCACACACAAAGGCTGCCATTCACCCAAGAAGCTAGATTTAACCAACCACAAGATTGTGGGCATGGACCTAACCTAGTCGGTGCCAATTATCAGTTGCAGCAACAGCAGTTCCTTGAACAAGGTGCTGGCAGGCCAGCACTATCTTATGGGCCACCTCCATCGGCGCTGGGCACTGGTCCAGATGCTATTGGCTACGAATCCAAACAATCCAATGTGATTTCTCTGCCAGATGATTCCAATTCAGGGAACCTACCTGGTTTAGATGGAATCAATGTCATCTCGGCTCAAAAGTCCCAGTCAGTATCGCTTCCCATACAGAACTCACATGTGTCTCCTTACCAAATTCAAATTCAGTCGTCGAATCCATCCGAGTCCGTAGCTAGTAACGATGGCAATACTAACCACGAGGAGGTTCTATCTGAAGGACTTTTACAATCTATTCTCACGGCAATCGAACAGCCTCAAGCAAACAACCAAGGGACATCCACCCAAAGTCTGCAAAACCGTTCAGATTTAGATGCGAACTTGAACGAAGATGCCGAAGAGAAGGAACCAACTTTGAGTGCAACCAAGGCTATCGTCCCAGAGTCAAGTGAGACTTCTGACGATGCCACCGAAGATTCATCTCAATAAGCCTTATATTTCCCACTGCAACATTGAGTCTATATAGTTAATTTATTTGGTTGAAACATCATTGCGTACAATTTAATTTATTTGTTTATTTTAAGTTTCATCGTTACGCTACGCCCCTCGCTCGATAGCGGTTAAGTTTATGATTTTTTTTTTGTTTAATTTTAATTAGTTATTTATTTAAGAATAATTATTATCACTGACGAAGCATGATTTGAAAGTCGTCAGTTGCCATACCGACTTCCAGTCAGAACTGGCTGTCAAACAGCTTATTTGAACGAACGAATGTATAATACAAAAAATTAGATACAGTGCAGCGGTTCTTATTAGGTCAACTGATTTGTAGTGTACACTGTACTGATAAAATTATTGTGATTTCTTTTCAAGGAGACACACTTCTATAAGTCATCAATAAATTATGAAAAATGAGATTTTTTTTTTATTTTCAAGAAATTAAATGTTTGTTTTTAGCGCAAAAAAATGTGGTAAGTAAATTGTACAGAATCTTGAAAGAGTACGGGTTCAAGGTTCTAATTTCTGGTTATGAACTGTTTATAGTGT
The DNA here is from genome assembly GCA_910595825.1 of Philhelius pedissequus. Lineage (NCBI taxonomy): Eukaryota > Metazoa > Arthropoda > Insecta > Diptera > Syrphidae > Philhelius > Philhelius pedissequus. The sequence goes on from OU343162.1 coordinate 47,856,302, forward strand.
AATAATCAAACATGACATTACGATTATAGAGAACACAAAAAAAGTTGGTCCCACAATTCCGTCAGTCTGTCTGTCTATGCTCTAGTCTACAGCCTAAACGGTTGTATAGATTTGCTTCAAACTTGGTAGATATTGTTTTTTCGGTAATATGCCCACACGTTTATTTTTTAATTTTTTTTAAGAAGACAGAAAACAGTAGCACCCATACATTATTTTTTTTAAATAAAAACAAAAACATGTGCATTAATAAAGGGAAAACGAACATTTTGGTCATCAAAATTCTTCTGCAGAGTGACTTGGACAAGATTCAGCGATATTGTGATGACTGGAAGTTGATAATCAACTTCCAGAAATCAGAAACTATTTTGTTTAGAACTCCGTTGTCTAGGGCCTCAAGGGATACGAGAAAGAACTGGGCCAAGCTGGTGATCGTAGGGCCACATGGACATCCACTGGCGAGTAAAAGTGTAGTAAAGTACTTTGGCATCTGGTTGGATCAGTACCTGTATTTCGACAGACATATAGGTGCTGCCTTGGCCAGGGCTAGGGGAGCCTTTGCCTTGACAAAACTACTGTTTTATAGCAGCCGTCTTGACATCAGGGTGAAGGTGATTTGTTACATGGCCCTCATCAGGCCGATGATTGCCTAAGGATGGCCGGTTCAACGTTGCCCCATCTTAAATGGAAAAGATTCGGGTGTTTGAAAGGCAATGTCTTAGACGTTGCCTTGGATTACACAGAACACCAGAGTCGGAGTACACAAGACATAATTCCAACCAGGTTCTATACAACGGAGCCAACATAAACAGAATAGATATTTTTTTGTTTAAGCTGATTCGGGGTCACACTGCAAGAGCGATGTCCTCAAACAACAGCTTAATTTTTGGGGCTTACTACCCCAATAATTAATATTTTGAGAGTGCGCGGTTAAGTGGCTACATCCCTCCCGATGCATTCCTCTTTTTAGACAATCGAGGGCTGATACAGGATGGAATGGCGGTTCCGCTCATCTACCAAGTCAGCCGGAAAACTGTAGATAGGCGACTCCTGTATGATCGAGACGTAATCGCTCAAGGTGGAGAAGAGCGCCTTCGGTTCAGTGGAACTGTGTTCGATCGGGACCGAAGGGATAGGGCGAAACAAGAGAACCAGTTCTGGTGGCTCTCTGAACAGCATTATGATACATAAAGTCGATTAGGATGGTATGTCTTGGCCGACTTACGTAGATTTAGGTAAATTAGGTATAAGGAACAGTCGGGGTGGCAGAAAATAAAATTAAAAAATAGTTATGTTTGCGGGGGCATTTGTGCATGCAGCTGCGTGCCTGTGTATGTATGTACATACGAATATGTATGTACGTATGTGCATGGCTTTGTGGGTTGCATGGCTCTGTTTGTCTGTATGCGTATACAAAATATCCAAAAAAAAATTTATATATAAAAATAAATAGATGTAAGTAGTTTTAAATATTTCTAGTAAGTATAAGTTAGTGTATCTAGATTTTATTATTTTTAGTTTAGCTTTAGGTAGTCTATAAGTAAAAATTAAAAAAAAGCACATGTTACTAAGTTTTTTGTTAAAAAAGTTTTCTTGGTCATAAAAATAAAATAATTAGAATTAATTAAAATAGTTTTTAGGTCGAAAGACATTAGTATTAAGAGACATAGTTTAGTTTAGAGCGCCCGTACAGGGCCAGTAAATTAGTTGTAAGTTATTGATAATTAGGCTAATTTAAAACATTTTTGTCTAGCTTAAAGATAGTTATAAGTTAAGATTAAATAAAAATGAATAAAAAAAAAACGAACATTTTGGCAGTTTTTGTTTGGAAACAAATATTTATTTTTGGTACCTCTAGTAATACCATTTTTTGTTTTTCGATTTTATGGGAAACGGTTAATTAATTTTTTTTTTGAATTTTTTTGTGCAGAATGTCCTAAAAAGTTTAAACACTATTGTAAGCCAAACTTATTCAAGTTTTTTTTTTTTTTTGAAAACTCAAAATTTCGAAAACGACTTAATGGATTTTTCCGGAACTTAGAATTTGGTAGTTTTTTGACATTATATTGAAAACTTAATAAAATAACAAACAACGGTACCTCCCAGACAAATGTAAAAAAAAAACCGTTAAGGAAAGTATGTATTTCTCGAAAACGGCTCCAAGAATTTTATTAAAAAAATGTGTTTGTTCATAAATTAGTAAATTAGTCAAATATAAAAATATTTTTTTTTCGTACTTATTAACGGTCCTTCCCATAGAACCACTTTTCATATTTTCGACTTTCTCAATATTGGATGAACCGATTAAAATTATTTTTTTATGCAAATACTCACTAATAGTGTTAATAAAACTGCATACCCAAATTTAAAAAAAAAAATAAGTTTTTCGATTTTTAAAAAATAAATAATTTTTTTTTTCTTTGAAAAATCGATCTTACAAAAAACATTTAGTTAATTATTTTGAAATTTGAATTTTATATGTATATTAATAATATCTTCAAAATGGCGGCTCAATTTCTTTTCTAAAGATATTTTTAAGAATTTATACATAAATTATATTTTTTAAAAAACCGCTCCAACAATTTTTTATTTTCACTTGCGATTATAGGTACTATAAGGATAGTTGTGCATTCGTTAAAAATTCTAACAAGCAAACATGACATGACGATCATAGAGAAGTCCAAAACTTGATCGGCAAAAAATGTCTATCTGTCTGTCTGTCAGTCTGTATGTATAACGAGCTACAGCCTAAACGGCTCGAGCGATACATTCAAATTTGGTATGTGTGATTCTTCTGGCATTCCTCAAAGGGGAAATTGAAATTTTATTCTTAGGCCTAAAAATAACGGTACCTGTCATATGACCTTGAAGGAAAATCTTATTTTTCTCGAAAACGGCCCCAACGATTTTGATAAACAAAATTTGAGAATTTTTTTGTTTGCAATAGCTTTCATTTAAAATGAGCCAAGTTTACGGGAAAAGTCTGATAACGGTACCTTTCATATAACAGTTTTTTTTAAATTTTTGTATATCTCGGTAACGGTATTTTATATCAGAGAAGATTCAAGTAGCCAAACTAATTCTGTAAATCAGAATTTTGAATCACCTTTTTTTCTCTAATAAAAATTAATTTTTAAAACGTTTTTTTTTTTCCAAAATCAGTATTTTTAGAACTAATTAAACAAAATATTTTTAAATTTTATAATCATATGAATATTAATAAACTCTAAAAAACTGCATACCAAAATTTGAAAAAAAACAATGTTTTCATAAAAATAAAAATAAAAAACAGAATTTATTCAAAATCCGTCCTACAATTTTCGAGATACTTTTTTTTTAAATTGATTGATCCGTGGCATCTAATGGCGTTCTTCGTTTTTTTCGAGAAACTGATTAAAATGATGGTTTTGGCAGTTTTTATAAGTTGAAAAAACGATTTTTACCCCCTATACACCATTCCATTTCATTATATACATATGTATGTACATATTCACATACCTATGTTCTCTATATGTAGGTAGGTACATATTACCCTCCTAATTTACTTAACTCATATCCATTTAAATATACATTTACATATATGTAGGTGTCTAGGGAATACATAATTCCTTGAATTATATTAAGAATCAAGGAATTCTTACCACCACCGGATTTAAACCTGCATAGAGTAACTAGACTACCTATACCTACCAACAGCGTCAGTGGTAGGTTACACAAAAGTTGTTAGCTACAAGAGCAAGTTTGTACGGTCTAGTCGTGCATTTTATTTATAAATGTAAATACCTATGTATATTCAATTATTCGCCAAACAATTAAACTACTCGTGACTTTTGACAATTTTTTGATATCCCTTATGCGGACACACTTCCTGTACCTATAATTAAAATTAAAAAAAATAGATGTTATCTCTAGATAAACAACAAACAACACAACATTTTTTACATCTGTACATTTTTTATTACTTTCTCCAGATGTTACTATCTTTAAGTTTCACAATAATACTCGTATTTAAGCTAAAAGAGCAAACAGTTGTGTTCTCCTATGAAATCCTTATCCATATCACCATATCAGACTTCTTGCCTTTATGAAACATCTTTTAAAGTGCCTAACTTGGTAAAGTGAATAAAATGCAAAACTATGCCTTAAGGGCAGTCATAATAAAATCAAAGGATTTAGCCGTATGTGAACTTTACAAAAACTCCCATCCATATATTCATAGTACATTCCTACACTACACACAAAAGTACACTTAAAACGAACACACACTCTGGTTCCCTGTCGTATAGGAAGATCCCATAAAACTTTTCACATAAAACTCAAAATTTTTTAATGGCAATAAGATAAACACAAAACATTAAATCGTTCCAAATGACACTTGTGCGATGTGCCGTTGAAGTTTCAAGAGCTACACAATTGCGCATATACATAACCTAAGTATTACGTTCCGTTAAAATCACGTAAAGGGATGGTACATATTTGATTCTCAAAATTGTATAATAGGTAGTTTTTTTTTTGTTTGAAATCGATTCATCTAAAAATAAAAAAATAAAATGCAGGACTAGATCGTACAAACTTGCTCTTGGGGCGCACAACTTTAGTTTTACTCACTGACTCTGTTGGTAGGTAGCTAGCATATAAAGGGTGATTTTTTTGCTACTTGGTTTTTGACGTTTATATTTTTGACAGATCACACATGACAAATTCCACGAACATTTGACATTTCGATTCAGTATTGTCTGCCATTTCATAATGAATAGACTTACGCCTAAACAACGTTTGCAAATTATTGAAATTTATTATCAAAATTCGTGTTCTGTGAAAAATGTGTTTTGTAAGCTACGTCCGGCAAAATTGTCTTCAGCGACGAGGCTCATTTTTGGCTAAATGGATACGTGAATAAGCAGAATTGCCGTATTTGGAGTGAAGAGGAGCCAGAAGCAATTCAGCAGCTACCAATGCATCCCGAAAAATGCACTGTTTGGTGCGGTTTATGGGCAGGCGGCATCATTGGGCCGTACTTCTTCAAGGACGATGAAGGCCGCAGGGTTACGGTCAATGAAGAAATGTACCGTTCGATGATAACAGATTTTTTTTTTGTCGAAAATGCAAGAATTGAACTCGGTCGACATGTGGTTCCAACAGGACGGTGCCACGTGCCACACTGCACGCGAAACCATGCATCAATTGAGAGGCGAATTTGGTGAGCAGTTGATCTCACGTTTTGGCGCAGTCAATTGGCCACCAAGATCATTTGATTTGACCCCGTTAGACTATCTTTTGTGGGGCTATGTTAAGTCTATTGTCTATGGGGACAAGCCAAACACGATTGCTGCCTTGGAAGCCAACATTGAACGCGTCATTGGTGAGATTCCGGCCGAAATGTATGAAAAAGTTTGCCAAAATTGGACCTTCAGAATGGACCACCTGAAGCGTAGCCGCGGGCAACATTTAAGTCAAATTATTTTTAAAAAGTAAATGGCAGAAATTGATTTATCGATCCAAATAAAAATTTCATTCACTTTTTACAAGTTTCTGTGTTTTTTTGAATTTTCAAAAATCAAGCTCTTAAAAAATAACCGTTTAGTTATCCTATGCAGATTTAAAGCCGATGTAGGTAATATTATCTTGATTCTTAGTATAATGAATTGTTGATTCAAGGAATAAGAAGGTGTTTTTTTTATAATACAATTCTATATAGTACTGAAATTACTCAACCAAGTAGAAGACTTAGCATTATATTTAATTAAACTTGTCGAATTATTGATTCAAAATAGCCCTTAACGGCCTTCAGTCCACAAAATTTGCGTTTCGTCCCGGTTAAAAGCTATTTTGAATCAATAATTCGACAAGTCCAATTAAATATAATGCTAAGTAATCTACTTGGCTGAGTAATTTCAGTAGTATATATATAAATAGAATTGTATTATTAAAAAAACACCTTCTTATTAACTAGCCAAGGACAAAATCTTCCAATTTTAATAATTAAAATTTTAATCTTGTTGGATATAGTTCGCATTGCTTTTTTGTCTAAAAATGGAAGTAAGTTGAACTGAACTTAACAAAAATTGCGTATTAGTAAGGCGCTCACAAAACAACTGATGAGTCCAAGTGAGATTGCCGGGACGAAACGCAAATTTTGTGGACTAAAGGCCGTTAAAAGCTATGTTGAATCAATGATTCCAGGAATAGTTACATGGGTACCTACCTACTAATGCATATATAAATGGATTTTAATTTCGTAAATTAGGAGAGTAATAAGTAAATATGTATGTACATACATTATTACAAATGTATATAATGAAAGTGAATGTTGTATAGGTGGGAAAAAATCGCATCTTAAACTTATTAAAACGGCCAAATAATAATTTTAATCATAATTTTATATCAAAAGATCATTGCATTTACCCGCGAATACACCAAACTAATTAATAATGCTTGAAACAGGACTTTCACCGCTCTTTATTAAAACATTGAAGATGCAGGTGGATTATATCACTAGGATCTTGAGTTTAGGAGACAATCGTTTGGCAAAAAAAGCGACCCTCAAAGCAATAAATGCAAAAAGCGGGTGGTATGAAGAATGGCTTGATTTGACATTAGATTACGGAATCAACAAATTAAAAACCGACATGTACCACCTAATTGCTAAGGTGGATGAAAAAATTAGAACTGTGTACATAGAAGAGGCTTCGAACTCCTTGTATCGAACGATTTATTGCCAGTTGAGCCATAATTTTGCACATGCGAACTACTTCCGTGATGAACTTACCATCGATGAAATATCCATGATGATTAGACTGCGCGGTGAGATCCTCAATCTAAACTATATACCACACAGAGCTGACCTTCCAGTGATTTGCAGTTTATGCAACATGATGGAGGGAGAAGATGTGGTGCATTTTTTAGGAAAGTGTCCAACTTTAAGGGAAACGACAAGATGTGTTTTCGGGAAGGATTTCCTAACTGCTGATGAAGTTATATTCCACCTAAATGAAATGAATGTATCGAGTCTGTTCCAGTTCTGTAAAATCGCGTTAAGGTATCGCAACCGTATAATTGAAGAACTTTTTTGATGCTGATTAGTTATTCATTATTGTTGTTTAAGAGGAAATGATATATAAAACTTGTTAATTTGAAAAATTAAAGAAACATGTTATTTGTTAAAGTATTAAAGAATTGTCAATCTGGCAGACGGCAAAAGCCATGTCCAAATGATTTTTGTAAGATATGTACTATGCAAATTATATTTTTGTACTGAATAAAAATCAATAATCTAAATCTAAAAAAAAATCTAATAATTTTACTCGGTTGTTCGAAAAATCGAAGAAAACCATTAGATGCCACGTATCAATGAAAATATTATAAAAAAGTATCTAGAAAATTGTAGTATTCATTTTGATGAAATCCTGTTTTTTATTTTTTGTTTTCTGAAAACAAATTTGTTTTTGAAATGTTGGTATGCACTTTCTTAGAGCTTATTAATATACATGCTATTGTAAGATTTAAAATAATTTTTTTATTAGTTTTAAAAATATTGGCGCAATATTTTAAACAACCTATGATTAAGGCCTTAACACGATTCTAGTTAACAATTTACTATATACATAATAGACTACTAACTTTTCATAAATTTCAAACCTTTTGTTAACTAGTAAAATGCTAATTAACCAGATAGCAAAGCATTTGTAGGGTTTGAATTTTGATGAACACAATTATTGTGTTTATGCTTTGAAAATTGATTATTATGTTGATGGAAACCCAACGTGTGCTCTAAATAAGTATTCGATGTTTATATTTTAATCATTTAACTTCCATATTTACAAAAAAAAAAAACAAATTAGCAAATCCTCTTTTCAACCTAGTATCATACTAAAAATGATTTAACATATTAATAAATCGTTTAAAATTTTACGCCATTGATTTTTGAAAAAAAATAAGTTTAAAAATTAATTTTAAATAGAAAAAAAAAAGTTATTAAAAATTTGTATATGCAGAATTATTTTGGTTACTTAGGTCTTCTCAGATATAATTTAAAAATAAAAATCCAGTGTACCGTTACCGAGAAAGCCAAAAATTAGAAAAAAAAACTGTTTCATGAAAGGTACCGTTAATGGACTTTTCCCGTAAGCTTGGTTCAGATTAAATGATAGCTATTGCCAACAAAAAAATTCTCAAAAATTTTCATTAAAATCGTTTTAGCCGTTTTCGAGAAAAATAAGATTTCCCTAAACGGTTGTATGGCAGGTACCGTTATTTTTAGGCCTTAAAATAAAATTTCAATTTCCCCTCTGAGCAATGCCAAAGGAACCACACATAACAAATTTCAAGGTAATCGCTTAAGCCGTTTAGGCTGTAGCTCGTTATACATACAGACGAACAGACTGACAGATCACTTTTTAGGCTTCTCTATGATCGTAATGTCATGTTTGATTGTTAAAATTTTTTTTTGTTTACGAATGCATAGGTAACTGCCCTTTAGTCCACAGACTTTAGTACCTATAATCGCAAGTAAAAATGTATCTACAACACATAACTTATGTATGTACATATATATGTTATTTCAAAAGAAACTCAGTTTAACTCGATGCCTATATAATGGTTCTTGGATTCCTTGTTGAATGTTCAAAATACCATAGGTATATAATAATGATACACATTTCAAGAAATCTGTGAACTTCTCAATAGCGTACACATTATATAAGTAAATAATGTATGTCTGTATATCGATGATGACTTAAAGGATTTAGATAGGTAGGTATTTTACAGTTCAACTTCTTATTATGTGCCTGCCAATATCTACAGGAAAGTTTGCAAATCAATGTATAATTGGACTTAAGCTTGAAGGTTAAATTCCAGTCAAACTCAGTTGCAGACCCCTCTTGACAAGATACGAATTCGAAAAGAAAATGACAGAAAAGGGAATAAATGTAGGTATAAAATGCCAGGAGATAAATTTTCTCCATATCCATTCGGTCGACGTAAGCGGCGTAAAAAAGGGAACAGTTTACAAAATGGCACACACATAATCTACAACATATTTTACATGTGAATAAAATTACGGGGAAATGGAGTGCAATCGGCACGGAGAAAACCTCTAAGGGATTTCAGACTTTATATTTTGTCCCTATCCAGACTAAATAAATGGATTTCCCTTCCAACATCAGCTAGCTATAGGCATCAAAATTGAAATAAGGCATTAGCCATGCGTGCGTGCATTAAACTAAAATGAACCGCATCGGTATAAAAAATACCCCAATTTTCATTGGCACTAAGAAAACCCCACAGAAGGAATATAATAGCAAACTATAATTACAAAAATGGCTCATTAGGTACGAACATTTGACAGCTGTCGGTTTAACTTAAGAACAAAAACGTAAGTTATAAGAAGCTTTGTTGGTATTTCCCGTTTTAACGATGCTTCTGGAAACTTTTCGATCGATGACGCTAGGCCGGGCCGTATCAACAATAAACATTAGTTAGATACTTCTGTGAACTCGGATTCTTTAGAAATATCCCTCCTCCCAAAGACGGTCATTTTTCTGGTGGACGATCATACATATACATGGTTTCTTAAATTCTGCAGTTAATTTCAGTGTCGTATCGGCCTTGGTCTTGAATTTTTCTACTGAAAATCTTAATGTGCAGTCTCGTCTCGTCTTTTTCTGTCCCAGAAAAAATAGGCTGTACACGTTTTATGGGAAAGCTTTTTCAAAATCAGTAGCGTGTCATATTTTGGAACCAAACTAAATTGAAAGAACTTCTCCATAAAAATTGTTTGCCCGCCCATAATCTATAAAATAATAAAAGAAAATTTCATTGCATCTGGCACAGACCCACCGTCCTACTCAGCGCACATCTAAATGTGGTGTGGACTGAGTTGCTTTTGCTTTGGCCTGTGGCTGCTGCTGCTATTCAGCCTCATTAAATATTAGGCGTATTCACGATCTGGTGTATCAAGTCTTGTAAAATTGTAAAATTTTATTTTTTTACAACAGACTGTGAACACACCTATACTAATCTGTTGCAACACTGAAGCAAATGTCAAAATCTGTTTCACATTTATTCTGAAGAAGGCTTAGTTTGTGTTAAGAAAATCTTACACTCTTTTATTTTTCTCTTACAATAGGGTTCGGGTATTGTAAAAGTGTAAGATTTTGACATTCAGTATATTTTGTTGTTGTAGTGCAAGAAAATGCTACACTTTTACAATGATACAAGACCAGATACATCGGATCGTGAATACCCCTATTGATGTGCTTTCGGAGTTACCCGTGTACATTTTTTAACCTGTTCGGTTTTTTCCTTAGGTTTCTGTTGATGTGCTTTTGATTTGAGAGCTTTCATACTTGGGTCCATTTAAAACACAAATTACGTTAACCCTGTGAAAAATTTATTGAGCGACAGATTTATGCAATCCACTGTAGCGAGAATGAGAGACACACGTCGTATCTTGCCTACACTGCCTTTTTCTGGGACAGAGTATAGTCTTGTTTTTTTCGTTTTTTTTTGTGGTAAAAATATGGAAGATAAGTGTTTAGATTGAAAACATAGAGTATGGTATCTCAGCAATTTATTAGTTGCGTATGACAGCGTTTATATTTATATTTTGCGCTAATTAAGGTTACAACGGTAAGTGATAACGTAAAAATAGGCTTCAAAGTAACGTTATCAGACACATTTGAAGAGCCGTATTTCCAAGGAAAATTTTAAATTTTGCAGAGGTTTTATAATCCATTTAAATCGGAGTCATCCTTCAATGGACTTTCACAGTTCATGGCAAAAAACTATGTTTTGACGTTTCGATAATATTTTTTTTCCAAGTGGCACCTCATAGTCTTAAGGTGACCCTTTTCCGGAGGAGGAAACAAAAATAATTAAATTAAAAAAAGAGGTGTGTGTACCTACTTATGCACACGCTCCAGAAGTAAAACTTTCCTAATTTGAAACAATTTTTTCTTTCGTAATTCTAAATCAACTACAACATATGTATTTAAATTTTATGGAAACCGGTCCAAGAACAACAAAGTTCACGAACTAGATACACTGAAGCACTGGCAACAAGACCATCATGCCGTCGATACACATATTAATACAGCACAATATATACTAATGTATGAACATCAACAAAACAAAACAAAAAAATCACTGTCAAATACACACAATACGCACTAATCTAATCTTATCAAAAAAACGAACTAACTAAAAAATTCCTCGTCGAATACACACAATGCGTATACCTACCTACTACATTAAACTATGCGAATCTACAACGAACCCACAAAAAATAAAATGTTCGATGACAATCTTAAATATTTATTAATATAAACTTAAAAACAAAAGATTAAATCGACTTAATAAAAAAAAAAATAATTCTAAATTCTGAAATAAATACTTAAGCTAATTCGAGCTCAAAAAAAGTACGCCATTTTATTTTTTGGATAAATTTGAATTTATGAGAAAAAAAAATTTTAAAATCTGTGTAGCGGTTTTTGTGAAAAAAAAGTTTTTCTTAAGCTTTTTGAAAAAAAATTCAAAAACGCCAATTCATAGGAATTCAGCAAATACATATAATTATAATTTCAAAAAAAAAATCAATGAGCAGTTTTCAAAATATAAATTTTTTAATTTTTTTTCTTAAAAATGCTTTGAAAAATATTAATTAAAAAGTTTGGTACGCAGAAAAAAATTGGGCAACCTAAACCTATATTTGTGTGAAATTTCGATAGAATCGGTTAAGCTATTTATGAGATTGTCGAAAGAAAAAAAACGGTCCTATGGAAAGTACCGTTTTAGACACTTAAAAATTTTCTTTTCAACCATACTCGTATGATAGGTCGTACCTAAAAAGATGCACTGATTTTTTTAAATCCAAATCTTTAGATCCGTTTCCGAGAAAAATAGGCAGGTACCGTTATTTTTTGAGCTAAACAAAAAAATTCAATTTCCCCTCTGGACAATACCTAAAAACCTCTAGATTAGATTAGATTAGTTTTTATTGAATATAAGTGAATATATAACAATAAATATGACATATATGACAGCTAAATATGCCGTTTGCCAGAGTGACTGTTACAATGAGTTATACGAAGGAAAGTATATCATTTGACAATTCTAAAATAAAAATAGATATTTGACAGCCCAGTTTCGACATGAATAGCATATGTTATGAACAAACGTTTGAAAAAATAGCGTTGCAGCTTTTCAAACTCTTCCACATAGGAACAGCCGAATACTTCACTTCCATAACATAGACATGCATTGATAGTGGCATTAAAAACCTTATATTTCGCAGATGTGTTTATAACTTGTTTACGGTAAAAGGATTTCCATATCGAGTTGATAGCTGTTCGTGCAACCGTGCATTTGGCTTTGATGTGCTTATCTAGTTTTAAGTTCGATGAGAAGATAACACCTAGGTACTTATATTCGTCGACTACCTCCAATTGTTCATTATTCAAAACCCTTTGGGTTTCACATCTTCTAGAATAATTACCACGAAAAAGCTAAAAACCTCTATATACCAAGTTTAGAGAAATTCGGCCCATCCATTTGGGCTATAGGTGTCTATACATACATACAGACAGACATACAGACGGACAGAATTTTAAGACCATCTTTTTTCGTTATCATCGTAATTTCATATTTGATTGTTATCTCAAAACTTTTTTGTCGACGAATGCCTAACTTGCCTTATAGTACCTTTAATCACAAGTAAAAATTGAATCAAAAAATAAAAACAAAGCAGAAAAAAGAAAGAATTTCGCTGTGAATACACACAATTCATGTAGGTAGGTAACTAATTACATAATGAGAATCTACAACACGTATCTACGTGTAAGTACCAACAAAAGAAATCATCAGCGAATACACACAATGCAGATACATACATATCTGCACTCATCTATGAAAATCCACAAACGAACAAACATCGTCAGATGTCGGTCAGCTCCATAGAACATTTTTTTTACCCCCAACGCCACAAAAGTAGTTTTAATTCGAAAATATTTCTTCTAGCGAAAACCGAAACCAAACCGCCAAGACCAGAGAGACTCTCGGCGAATTTAGGTATGAAAAATAAGGTTTCGTCATTTAAGGTGGTCTATAGTCTCGGTCTCGTTGCCAGCCCTAATGTTAACTCACATAACAATTGCATATTGTAGATAAAGTTCTTTTTTTTAGATGTACCTATACGGCAGAAGGTCTGTGTGAATACTATTCAGCTAGATGGACCTATCCTGTTCTAAACTTGATAATTTGCGGTTCTCCCAAGGAACAATCAGATACATTACGTTTTAGATCTACCCGTTAAATCCTAGTACGCTGCTGATGCCAAACGAAAAATCCCATACAAAAATGACAGAACGATGTTAAACGAAGATTTTCTTTCTGCAGTATATGATGTTCCATGACGAAATTTAAAAAGTCTCCACTCACTTTTCGCAAGCAATTTATTACCAAGAAAAATTAATTGTGTGCGGAAAATCACATGGCAGATTTTTAGTTTTTGATTTTTTTCGGATTGGGTGTGTTTTTCTTAAAATTTTTTTGGTTCATGTTTTCGTTATCATTTCACTCTCCTAATGGAGACCACCGAAAATTTTCGTTTTGCATCACCAGTTTACTAGGATTTATGTGTTACGAGTATATTAATTTGTAATGTCGCTTGTAGGAAACTATAGTTGAAATATTTTGTCCTTCTTACGGTCCACTATACATAAACCATCGATTTTTTTTAATCCCACTACGAAATTTGCTGAGCTTAAAAGCACGTAAGCTCCACCCAAAAGAGAGTCAAGATTTGGCGTCAGACACAACTTCCAAGAGAACTGAAGTTATTCAGCCTTATTATGCCATCCGACCCGATCGAATCTTTCAAATCAAGTGAATATTTAACTCAATTGTTCACTATTTATTCCCAAATGTCTTCTATCTTTTGAGTCCAAAGCTTTACTAATACTTTTTTTGCTTAATTCTTAAGAGAATCTAATTTTTAAAATTTATTTTTTATCGAAATGTATATACTTTTTGGAACAATTAATTTTTTTCCGTCGTATAGCAGAATACAAATACATATTCACGTGAACTTTTAACAGAATAGCGCTGATTATCTTCCCAAGGTGCGAGTAGCTGGTCTTCGTTCTATTTGCTTTGAACACTTTTGCAATTTTGATGGGTGTGTTGCATTAATAAAAAAAAAACAAGATTACGACACTTCTTTTTTTGTCTTATTTATTGACGCCATACCAGAGATCTAAATCCATTAATCCACACCGGACAAACAACAACAATTTCACTATTTTTAATCTCTGGTGACGTCAATAAAATAAGTCAAAAAAGATTCATGGGTTTGTGTAGTTGATCATATATTATTTACGGAGATTTCGATTGAGAGAGGGGCGGATCCTTGCATGTCTCTCTCTGTTGTATTTATGTAAATGCCAGTGCTTGAGTGTCTGTAATGTAACGTAGCAATTCATACCCCCTGGTGTGTATTTTGTATATGCTCAACTGGAATTGGACGAACAAAATGACATCGGTTCGGGAATTAACAACAACATTGCTTAATAAAACTTAAATTTCCATACAAACAATCGATAACAAATACTGAATTTTCATCGATAACAGAATTATTTTCCCCTTTGAAATACACTAATCTAAACCCATAGAAAATATGTTATGTTACATTTATTAATCGATTATATTATGGTAGTTCTTGTTTTTTGTATAATTCATTTCGGAATTGAAAAAAAACGGCCAACGGACTGTAGATGGAAAATTGAGAAATGCGTTTGTTAAATTGTTGACAAATCCTGGGATTAGACTGTATTGCTATAGCGAGAATTATAAGCCAGTTATCGATAGTTTGTATGGGAATGTCAAATTTTCTGTAATTGTGTCGTTTTTTCTCAATGTCATTTTGTACAGCCAATCAATTCTTTCGGGGGTATACGTACAGTAAAACACGCTTGTGCAATTCCATATCTACTGTGAAGATTCTAGGTTCACTTTTAATTCCATTTCTACATTGTCAGTCCTTTAATTTGTTTACGTCAACGCTTTTCACTTTTCATCAAAATTTGTGAGCACCTGTGTTTGAAAATCGACATTAGAAAAATAATAGACCTTCCGCTCCCCAGTTTGCCATACACAATGTAAAGGTGGCATAACCTTTATGGCTGAATGTAAGTACCTACTTTGGAAAAAAAATCTACTCTCACTGTTTCTGTTGAAGTTCAAACAATTCAATTAAATATTAACTACTGTTTTGGTGTTTCGCTTGCAATATTTATTGCCTGGGATAAGCTTTTCGAAGTAGACATGTTCAATTTAAATATACATGTACGATTGTATACGTATGTACATACATACTTGAATTTTACAAGCTTTAATTTCAAGGGCCTTTAGCTGATGTTTTTACTAAGGCAATGCCACAAGGCCATAATCACATTTTATTTGCTCTCTAAACGGAAATTATAAGATTTTTGTAGACAAAGAAATGTGTCTCTTACGTATGTACGTACCTACATAATACCGTCATAACATGTTTCCATTTAATTTATACTTCGCGTTCTAGGGCCTAAAACATATTTATGGATTTTCTTTAAATTCGTCAAAGTTCGTAACAAAGAAGATATAGGTAAGTATTATGTTAATGCATGATGTTCCCATCAAACATTTTTTCATGTTCATCTAAGAACCGGTAACCATAAAACAACTTATTCCCAACGGAACGCCTATAACAATTTGGATTAAACTTCGCACTTACTCGTGTGTCTAAGCATACATGATGGAAATAATATTGCTTGATTTAATTGATTGTTAGACTTGCTTCTTAAATAGTTTATACTTGCGATATACAGGGAGTCAAGAAGTTCGTCAATAATATTTATGGAATTCTAAGGAAAAAAAAGTTTACCAGTAAGCTTTTTTATCCAATTTTCATATCATTTATCAGATACTTAGGAAAAGGCTTACTTACTGGTGCACCTTGACATAATTCTGTTAACGGTAAATGCGCTATTAGTACTAATAATACAAACATTATGTATGCCTTTAATTTTATTTTTGGGACAAATACCAGTCTTTGTAATTGAGTTTAAGAAAATTTTAAATCTTATCTCAGTCTTAAGATATCTATTAATATTCCAGCCTGTCACATTTTTGCTGCCCATGCTAATTTTTTGACGATAGGTTCAATTTTCTCTTGAAAGTGTCAAATAAGCATAAAGTTGTTCTATTTATTTTAATGAAAGTTGAAAAGCCAAAAAAAAAACAATGAAAAATAATCCTATCTAAAAAAAGGGCGGTAACCCATGCATACTATTTTATTAAATTTGGGTCGATTTAAGATAAACACTACGAAAACCCTGTGAAAGCTTTATTCAGTGACAGATTTATGCAATCCACTGTAGCCAGAATGAGAGACAAACATCATATCTCGCCTACACTGCATATTTTTCTTGCACAGAGTAGTTAATTCTATTTTGGATAAGTTGCTAAAAAGCTTGAAAAAGGATTTTGCAACAACTTTTTTTGATATTATAAAAAGAGTTTTTTTTTAATCTAAACCGTTTTGTTGAAACTTTGAATTTCTTATTATTTTTTTTTATATTTTCTATAGTAGTCGAGAAAACCATGTTCCTAATGTCGTTTCTATTAGGCAATCCGGAATCCTTCCGGACTCTGCTGAAAGCGTTCACTTGGGAAAAATCAGAATCAGAACCAGGAGCACTCACAGATTCAAATACTTGAGCGTCAAACTCGGTTGTTGTTTTTTTTTGTATCACAATTGTGCAACAAACAGTTTTTTTTGAATTTGAATATTCTCACATACACAATTATTTTCACACATACAATCTCATTAAAATTCAGAATCACACAAGTGTTCAGTTGGGATCCCGGATCGGAGAAGAATTCCGGATTGCCAAATAAAAACGCCAAGAGGGAAAAGAATTCAAAAAGATGAGACAAAAACAACTGTCGTGTGGCGCTAGGGTAAGTTTTCGGTGCAACAATTTGACGTTTCTCTTTTCTCTTGTCCGTTTTTTTTTTTTAACTTTTCTGCTTTATATTGTTTCGTCCTCCGAGGAGTAAACTGCCATGCAAAGCACCATATTTCTCTTTATTGTTCTTTACTTAAAGGCACAATCTATTTTTTATTTAATATAAATCGAAAAAGGAGTATATAATGAAAACAAAATGGGGGAAGAAATACTTCTTTTATTGATTCTTTATTTTAAAAAGCACAGACGTAGACCAGCAACAAAAAAAGAGAAAAAGTAATGTCAAATTGGTTTCATGAATTTGTTTTTTTTTTGTCTCATCTTTTCGAATTTTTTGTCTTTCTTGTTCGAAAAGTCGCGTGCATCTATTTTCATCGTCTAAGAGCAGATTAAACCAAGAAAATAAAAAAAAAACGGAACCTACCATACAAATTTTAAAAACCCGTTAACTTTTGTCTGGAAAGTTAGTAACCTGGAAGGCACTAACTTCACAGGTCTTCCCAACTGCTTGGTTATGCGGACGACAGCGATATCATCGGCCGGTCCAAGCGAGCTGTATTTGAAGCATTCACAGCTATAGATGAACAGCCGAAATGCGTTCCTCTTGAAGTGAATGAGAACAAAACCAAGTATATTTTATCAACAAACAAAGCCTCATCTGTCCATCGCCTACGACAAAATGTCACTGTTGGTAGCAGTAATTTCGAGGTAGTCAATGAGTTCACCACCTGTCTCGAAAGACAAATTGTACGCTTTACAAAACACTAATTTTAACAATTCTACTCGCCGAGTGCTGAACGAAAGGTAAAAAAGCGTAATTAATACTGGGCACTTCCGAGAGAAAAATTCTTCAGAGGATATTTGGTCCTATATGCGAAGAGGGCGAATGGAGGAGAAGATTCAATCTAGAATTGTACGAGCTGTACCAAGATATGGATGTAGTCTAAAGAGCCAAAGCGCGTCGACTACACTGGCTCGGCAACATCGAGCGAATGGACAACAAAGATCCAGGCAAGAAAACCTTCGAATCCCAGCCCGCATGTTCGAGACGACCAGGAAGACCGAACATCCGCTACAGGGACCAGGCGGTTACAGACGCAAGAGCGCGGTCTCGACGACTGGAGAGAGCTTGCGAGGGACCGCAACCGACGGAAGGCCGCAATATGTCAGGCAGCGACCCTCCATGGATCGGGAGCCGGATAAATATGTAAGTAAGTAACTTTTGTGTTAA
This sequence comes from Philhelius pedissequus, assembly GCA_910595825.1. Lineage (NCBI taxonomy): Eukaryota > Metazoa > Arthropoda > Insecta > Diptera > Syrphidae > Philhelius > Philhelius pedissequus. Next base: position 47,874,533 of record OU343162.1, read on the forward strand.
AAAAGCTTCCAAGAATTTTCATTTAGTCCTGTTCACTTTTAAATGAAAAAAATATATTATTTTGAGTTCTTATTAACGGCACTTCAATAGAACAACTTTTCATATTTTCGACTGTCTAAAACTAGTTTTTTTTAATAATATTGGGTATTAATTTGATAGTGGAGATTTTTTAACGTGTTTTTTTATTATAAATTAAATATAATAAAAAAAAACACCTTCTTAGTAACTATGTCTGGCCAAGGACAAAATCTTCCAATTTTAATGATTAAAATTTTAAATCTTGTTGGATATAGTTCACATTGCTTTTTTGTCAAAAAATGCAAGTAAGTTGAACTGAACTTAACAAAAATTACGTATTGGTAAGACGCTCACTAACCAACTGATGAGTCCAACTGAGATTGCCGCGATGAAAAACAAATTTTGTGGACTAAAGGCCGTTAAAAGCTATTTCGAATCGATAATTCGACAAGTCCATTTAAATATAATGCTAAGTCTTCTACTTGGCTGAGTAATTTCAGTAGTATATAGAATTGCATTATAAAAAAAGATTTTATTTTTAACAACTTAAAATACAAATTACATTACGTATGTGATTACATTATGTATGTGATGTTTAAAGCCAATGGTCTCGTTACCAGTGATTCAGTGTCTCTACTTCGTAGATTTATCTACGGAGTAGTATAATATGTAATGTAATGTAATGTAAATTAATTATTTTTGCTTTAATGTACATTTCGGAAGCTATTATTTAAATAGAGCTTACTAACGATGAAAGGATAGCCTCCGAAATATAAATTAAAGCAAAAATAAATAATTTTTGTTTTAAGTTGTTAAAAATAAAATCTTTAATTTAATATTGGGTACTAAATTTTTCAAAAAATATTTATTCGATTACAATACTTTTTTTTTTTTTTTGAAAAATCGATTTTTCTGTTAGTTAAATTGTTTGAAATTAAAATTGAATTTGCTTATTAATAATAACATTAAATTGACCATCCTATTGTTTTCCATAAATGTTTGGAACATTTAATAGGTACAAACAAAAATTTTAAAAGAAACCGCTTCAGTGATTTAATTTTTTTTTTAGAACTTGTTCTTTTTTGTCCCAGAACTTAAATGACATTTTTTTTCTCAATCTATAAGAGTTAAACAATTTAGAATTAAAAAATGTACATAATATTTTGAGTGGATAATTATTAGGGGTATCTACTAAAAAAATTAGATGACGTACTACAATCAAATGGTAACCTACGTTGGTATTAAATCAATTTTAAAATTTTGGTTGCATATACCTACCTAATAGAGGTATAGAACTTGAAGTTGTCATCACAGTTTTCATTGATATATTCATTTTGTTATCTGCCATGTGGTTTATAATATTTAGTTGGTTTGCCAACTAATCATGAATCGACTAATGCCTGAACAACGCATTCACAATATTCGGCGAATGGCCTCGGAACAAGATGGCTGTTGATCCCGATTTTCACAAACAAAATTATTCAGCCATGAAGCAAATTTTTGGTTGAATGATAATACTGTCGCATTTGGAGTTTAAAAAATTCTCAAGTCATTGTTGAGACGCATGCACCGCCGCACAGTGGTTCCAGTCTATGGAAGTGATGGAAAAATCCTATAAAAGCTGAACGGGTTCGTTTCGTTTAAACTTAGTTATAATCGTTAAGCAAAACAAAAATTGAATCTACCATGAAATCTTCATATAATTTTATTTATTTCAAAAACGGGTCAAACAATTTTTATAAAAACAAAAATTCAGTACATTTATGAATTGAAATAGCACTTTTTTATCTTTAATGCTGTAAACCAGAATACATTTCAAGGGCAGTTTGAGTGACACTAAATTTACATTTAAAATCTTATAGAAAGCTATTACGGCAGATTTTCGCATTTATTTTAACAGCGTTCATATAAGTCTTTATAAGCTCAACAATGATATAAGAATCCACGTGGAGTATTGTGGAGCATTTATTTTAAGCCAGCAAACACTAAAAATTTCGGAGGAGGAAGCAACGTCTGAAAAATGAGCGATTTCTATTCGTCTCGGGAGCTTTTATATTGGATTCGGTAGTCTTTGAGTTAGAGTGATATTTAATTTGCGTGGAAATATTTTTTAATTGATTCAATAGCTGACTCCGCAATGAACACTGCACTAACGATTCGATGGTATGTGGATATATCATGCCATGGCAACATTTTGGTAATCGAATCGAACCGAAAATTTGAATTTCATTATGTAAGGCGCCAGTTATAGCTTTCATTTAAACTCATTATTGAAAACTTTGCCTATCAATTCCGAGGCACTTAAAGAAATAAAGCTGATGTCGTTTTGGTACCAAAATGAATGTAATAAAAGATATATAATATTTTTTGTCAAACAATATTTTATTTGATTTACCACTTTCTTGTAAATTCACTTTTGATTTTCAATGATGTAAAGCGTTTTTAGTGATCATCTGACATCATTGAAAAATCAAAATTGAATTTACAAGAAAGTGGTAGAGCAACTAAAATATTGTTTGACAAAAAATAATTATGTATCTTATTACCTTCATTTTGGTACCAAAACGGCATCAGTTGTATTTGTTTAAGTGCCTCAGAATTGATAGTCAAAGTTTTCAATGATGAGTTTCGCTGAAAGCTATAACTGAGGCAAGTAAGGTATACATAATCCTTCCATCAAACGCAGATATCGTAAGCGTTCTTTTATAATCTTAACGTAAGGGTAGGTACTTTTCTTCTAATCAAGCCAAACCAAAAGTTGGTGCTTCTATAATTAAATTGTATGTTTTACTACTTTCATTATGCGTATTTGCACTTCACCTTTGATACTTTTGTCTGTTTAAAGAACCCCATTCCGTTCCTGACCATAATCATCTCTGAGAAGCACAACTGTAAATGTGTGCTTTCAACATAAGGACAGGGCAGGACATTATGTAGGTGAGCGAACGCGCCACGACAACGATGTGCCCTCACATTTAACCTAAACCACAGTCAGCTTTGCCTTGCAAATATGGCAGCGATGTATAGATGAAAGAACATTATAACAATGGAACCCAAAATTATTCTACTTAAAATCTCGTACGTGATTCCCTTTTGCATTCAACTCCATTCTTAAAAAAAAACAAATAAAAAAAAAAAACAAAAAAAATGATGAACGGAAACAAACCATGCTCCTGATTTCAAATGTAATTCCTTATATGGGTTTTGTTTCCATCGTGACCGTTGCATGGGTGAACGCAGCAGCTTGAGTCAGAAACGCAGCCTCTACTTATAACTATATGTACATTATACTTTTATGAATAAAGGGTGTTTTGCATACGATGTATTCAATCGTTATTTTCAATCAATAAATTTCACATTGTCAGTTGAACATATATACATATCTCCAAAAAATAAAACAATTTAAAGCTTTTCACATATTTTGACCAGCAAAAAAAAAAGTTGATTTGAGAAATTTACTCGTACATCCTGATAAATTTTTTCACACAATTTTTGAATTAATTGCCCCACCCGCCTAATTGGGGAAAACAGAGTTTTAATGTATATCCAATTGCAAACAAAAATAAAAATAGATTGCAAATGTCATGATAATACTGGAAAAACAAATGGTTTGGTGTTTTTCGAAATTCGAATAAATAATAGAAGAATTAAAATCGATCGAAAAAAAAAATGATTTATTTTTTAAAAGTCCAAAATTTTTTTTTTATTTTTGAAAATTGGAGTATCTAATATGTTTTATTACTTCTAAGGAATCTACATAAAAAAAATTAATCGGTTTAGTAGTAGTAACGGGAAAATTGAAAAGTATAAGTTAATAAGAACACACACCATTTTGTATCAAAGTTAGTGGAGAGGAAAAAAAATGCTTTGCATGATACTGTTGTTTTTTTTAGTTTTAAGACAATGGTTTTCTTTCGAGTATTCTATGTAGAAAATGTAATAAAAACTATTAAATACAAAACTTTGAAGAAATCGACTAAAGTTGTTTTTGAAATAAATATTGTGTTATCATAAAAAAAACTTGGCTTACAATAGTGCTTAGCTTTTTATAAGCTTATTCATTAAAATATTCTACAGCCTAGGCCGCTAAAAGCGATTTTCTTCAAACTTGGTATTTAAGCGCTTTAGGTGATTGTCAAAATAGGTTTTTGAATCGTTTTTTTAGGTCCAAAACTAACGGTACCTACCATGCAATTTTTTCTGCAATCTCAATTATCCAATTATCTCGAAAACGGCTCAAATGATTTTGATAAAAATAAAATGCACGACTGGATCGCAAGTACTTGCTCCCATGTTCGACCAAATTAAATGCAAAATATATTTTTAAAGTCGTTTTTCACTAATTTTTTATATATATAACTTCTTAATTTTTTTCTAAGAAAAATTGGAATGAATATTTTAAATATTTAATAATATAAATCTAAAAACAAAATTTCAGAAGAAATCGTCAAACCGTTTTCGAAATATTGAATTTTACGGTTAGGCCGCTTATGAGAAAGTCGAAAATCAGTAAAATGGTTGTATGGCAGGTACCGTTAATAACAAAATGTTTTACACAAAAATCTGGCCAAATGTAGACCATAACCTAAATAGAACACACACATTTTTATCAAAATCGTTGGAGCTTTTTTCGAGATAATTAAGATGGCAGAAAAATTTGTATGGCAAGTGCCGTTATTTTTAGGTCTAAAACAAAGATTCAAAAATCTATTTTGGAAAATGACCTAAAAACACCTAAGCACCTAGTTTGAAAAAAAACCGGTTTAGCCGTTTAGGCTGTAGATCGTTCTACTTACTTTTCTTGTGATCTCTATTATCCTAATGTCAACTTTGATTAAAATCTCGAGTTCGATTTTTTTTTTCCAAATGCAAAACTTGCCCTATACACCTACATAATATCTCAAGTAACAAGTGGTTACAAAATGTTTTTTCTAAATATTATGTTATCTACGGTACCTGCCATACAACAATATCTGTATTTTGATCTTTCTCATAAACTGCTCAATGGATTTCGATCAAAATTTTTATCTAAGAGGTCCTTCAAATTATAATAATACTTCGTATCCAAATTTTGGAAACAAATATTTTTTGGGATTTTTGAAAAAAAAGAAATATTTGTTTTCTTGAAAATTCAATATTTCGAAAAGGGTTGGATGATTGTTTTTTTTTTAATTTTATTTTTAAGTTTATATAATTAAACAATTTAAAAATCAAGTTTTTTTTTAGAAAAAAAAATGCATTATACAAAATTAAGTAAAGAACGCCTTTGAAAATAATTTAGATTCTTAATAGAAACCTTTTGCATACTATGTGATCGAACATAAGAGCAAGTTCGTGCGATTCAGCCGTGCATTTTATTTTTATGAAAATCGTTGAAGCCGTTTTTCAAAAATATTTTGGTATACTTTTTTGAAAAAAAATATGTGGCCGGTGTTGTTATTTTTGTTATTAAAATTAAATAAAGTTAAGCTGGGGCATTTTACCCACAAAACAATTTGACTCGGGTACACACAGCCACAGACATTTTTGTCTTCGCTACCATCGTACTAGTAAGTTTTTTACGAATCCAAAACTTGCCATATTTTATATAGAAACTATACCTATAAAATGGCAAGTAAAAATTGTACTTGTACTTCGCATTAGCCACTGAAAAGAAATAAACCTTAAGACTGACTATATGAGAACTACGAACAAAATTGCCGACTTCAAAAAATTAGATATAACAAGTTTTATAGCTTGTCAAAATGTGAGGACCCGAATCAAAAAAGATACAAGATAATGAACATCCTAGTTACAGATCTGAGATGTTTGCTGAAGATCTGTTTAAAGTAGTTTCCTTGAAATAGCCTAGCGTATACATAATATTTTTGTTAGTCTTGTTTGGAAAATACTAGGAGCAAACAATTCCGGTTCTTGAAAGAGCATAAAAGTAAGCTCTTGGAGAGAGGTCAGGACAAACCGAGCTTAAAACAATATATCTAATCCAATCCAATTCCGAACTGAAGCTTACCGAGATGAAAATGAAAACGTTAAATAGGCAAGTTGTAGATTCAAAGTCTCCTCAATATTCCTTAAAAGAATCTTGCCAGGACTGCAGAGAAGGATAAGACTGGGTGTTATGGATCAGGACGAGTCTTTGACATCCATCCCTAAGCTTCGAAAACCTCCAATTTTTGCAAATTATTACTACACTTAGAAGTCATAAGTTTGAAATTCACGTTATGGCCTTGAAACGATATAAAAAATATATAAGTATTTACAAGTTTTAATATTTCATTTCGTTAATGCTTAGTTCGTGAATCACGATTTTTTAAATTAGATAATTAAAAAAACTAATTAAGTGTGAACTTTTGTCGGTATATAAGCAACTATTTGCATTAGAACTTTGTATAGAGTCCCCACGACTTGCCTTGAGAAACTTTAAGTATTCCACAAGCACAGAAGGTCACTACTTGACATGAAGCTGTTCATTTTATTCGGAGCATTAATTGGTAAGTTATTATTTGCATTAATTTTTTTGAATATTTTTGTTTAATATTTTCCTATTTTTAGCTTTCTCGCAGATAAGTTCAATTTTAGCCGAAGATCTCCTTGACTCATTAGTGGATATTGTTGATGAATTACTTGGGGGAGGAAGTGAAGAAATCACTCCAATTGTGATTGGAGGAGGTTATGGCGGTGGATATGGAGGAGGATATGGAGGTTATGGAGGATATGGTGGATATGGAGGTTATGGAGGATATGGAGGATATGGAGGATATGGAGGTTATGGAGGATATGGAGGATATGGACCTTATCTAGGTGGAGGATATCCATACTTAGGAGGTTTCGAATTAGGAGGATATCCAGGTGGAAGTTATCTAGGTGGAGGAATTACAACTGGAGGGTATGCAGGTGGATTAGGCGGAGGTGGTGCAGCTGGAGGAATTTCGGTTGGAGGAGGATATCCTGGTTTTGGTTCATCATACCCTCAAAACAGTTATTTATAATCAAATTTTAAAAAATTGACAATAATATTTTATATTTCCTTTATATTTTTACAGCTGGGGATGTAAACACTATTAGTGGAATTGGTAATACAATGACAACATTGCTTGACCTTGACTTAGCGGCTTAAAACTTATCAGAAGCTATAACAAAATTTAATATTAAAAATAAACGTAATGAATATTTAAAATGTCTCTATATATGAAATAATCTTCATTTATTTGTATACACTAATAAATTGCAATATTTTTCAAGCTTGAATTTTTAGTTTTGTTTGACTTTAATGAGTATAATAATTTGCTTTGGTGTTTGTCTATTGGCATTTTTCCATATATATTTGTTAAAAATTTATCTAAAATTGAACAAAATTTACGCCATTTAATTCCTTTAACAAGATTGAATCCTTTGATGAGAAAAATTAATATATTAAAATTAAAACCGGGTTTAAGGCCTGTTTGCTGATACAAATCATAAATATTTATGTTCAACTTATAATGCTTAAGGGCTATTTTTTCCTTTGCGTGAACTGTCACATAAGTTCTTAACTAGAACTTAAATGCTTAAGTTGTGTATCAGCAAACGGGCCTTGAGACACATAAAAGCATACAGGGTATATGATAAATCAGTTTTTAAACTCAAGTATTTGTATGTGAAACCCTTAACAAATTTATACAAAATAATTTAATAAACTTAAACAATTATTCAATAACCATTTACTTCGTTTTCCGAAAAGTTCTTATGCCTATATTGTTGAATAAAATTAGCAAACTTTATAATTTTCGGTTTGGAAGACTGCTTCACAATACGCAATTTCACCATTAAACTTTTAAAAATGGTATGCTTCCAATGTACTTTTCCAAATTAATTGGTGTATCTTAAGTATGTGACAGATATTTGAACAAAGTTAACATCTATTAAATATTTATTTTGCAATTAGAAGTTTCTTAGTAGAAACAGCTAAATATATTTTTAAAGTCGTTTCTTATTGAATTTTCAAAGAAAAAATATTTTGCAATACGAAGGACCTCCTATATAAAATGTTGACCAAAATCCGTCGAGATGATTATGAGAAAGTCGAAAATCAAACAGATTTTAAGATGCATTATTAAACAGAAAATTTCTGACAGGATTTTAACGAAGTCCAACAAAACGTCGAGCCTATTTAGCCCATGTCATACTACTATAGGAAAATATGGCCATGCTTTAACAAGTAGTGTACATACAAAATTATGCAACTCATCAAGAGTTCCCTGAGCTATGTAAGATGATGTCCATAGATTTTTTACTTGCGATTATAGGTACTATAAGGCAAGTTGTGCACAGTCGAAAAAAAAAGTTTTGAAATAACAATCAAATATGACATTACGATGATAGAGAAGGCGAAAGAAGATGGTCTGTCAATCTGTCAGTCCGTCAGTGTGTACGTATAGACACCTACAGCCCAAAGGGCTGGGCCGAATTGCTTCAAACTTGGTGAGTTTTTTAGGTATTGTACAGAGGAGAAATTGATTTTTTTTTTAGCTCAAAAAATAACGGTGCCTGCCATATAACCGTTACGTTAAAACCTAACTTTCTCGGAAACGACTCTTACGATTTTGATTAAAAGAAATCAGTGCAGCTTTTTAGGTGCGCCCGATTATATGATTGAAAAATAAATTTTAAAAATGTCTAAAAACCGTACTTCCATAGGATCGTTTTTTTATTCGACTATTTCATAAATGATTCAACCGATTTTTTTCGAAATTTCGCACATATAAAGGCTTAGGTTGCCCAATTTATACTGCGTACCAATATTTTTTATTAATATTTATATAGATGTTTTTACTGAATAGCTATGAATTGACGTTTTGTACATTTTTTTTAAATTTTTTTTCAAAAAGTTTACAAAAAAAAACTTTTTTCCTCAAAACCGCTCCACAGATTTTTAATTTTTTTTTCATACATTCAAATTTCTCCAAGAAATAAGATGGCGTTCTGTTTTTGAGCTCAAATTAGTTTAAGTATTTATTTCAGAATTTTTAATTATTTTCTCTTTGATTAAGCCGATTTAATCTTCTGTTTGTAAGTTATTATTATTAAATATTTAAGATTGTATACCAATTTTTTTTTTTAGGAAAAAATTAAAGAAATTTTGTATATATAAAAAATTAAGTACGAAACGATTTTAAAAAATATATAGATTTTTAACGGAAATCCCTTGCATACGATGTGATCGAACATAAGAGCAAGTTCGGGCGATGCAGTCGTGCGTTTTATTTTTGTTTGTTGTTGCTTTATAAAATCACGTTTAATTGATACTTCTGTATTCTGTTTTGTTTTGATTTTTATGATTTTATCTGTTTAATCCTGTTCTGTGAACACAGCTTATGCATGCGCTTCAGCTTTAATCTAGTAACCTGCCGTGTTAAAATTTAGATTTTGACAAAAGAATGTTATGAAGAATATGTCACATAAATCTGTTGTTTCGGAGTCTGTAATAAATAAATCATTTGCTGCTAGATCAGCATATCTGTCGGTACAAATGCGTGTCTAAATGTTAGCTTCGCTAAATTATTGCAGAAAATTTTATGGGGGAGCTAAAAACAAACTGATGCTCATATTTCTTGAAGAGCGGTATGTAATCCTCTCATAAAAAATAAATAAAGGACGATAAAGTCTGGAACGGTTTGATCACAATTTACTGCCAATTTTAAAACGTCAAAATAATACCTATTTGTTTTTTTTATACCTATTTTTGTTTGTGTAAAATTCACACTTTTTTCTCCTCAAACTAATAATTATTTTATATTGTGCTTTTAAATTAATTTATTTCTTCAACAATTCATTTCCCGTATTAACGATGAGACGTTTTTTTTATTTTGTGACAAACGTCAACCTGACAATTGTAAATTTTATGCCCACAGTTTGCTGCATAAATGTCGTATATTTGTTTCCTTTCGTTTTAATGCCGTGAACAGTGAACATGACAACGTTCAACATGTAACATTTTATTTGCTACATGATACATGCACACCAGGGCCAAATCAGCATGATTGAAGCGAAAAAGACAAGTGAACATTTGTAATGTAACGTATCGTTAACTATTTAAAATTGTAGTAGTTATAAATATTTAACTGCATAGATTCTCTATTGATTTTCGTCGAGTATTTACTACATCAATTTGCTGGGATGTAGAAAATTCAAGTGTATCGGATAATTGCCGGGATGTAGAAAAATGATATTTGGAGAAACAAAATTGAAACTAAATCTTGATCCTGCAATATTTTGTAAAAATTCTTACATATAAAAACTAACTAACGTTTTCTTATCCAATCGTCTTTCCGACATTTTTATCGAATGAAAAAAGACACGTATCTACTAACCTTCAAATGCCACACATTGAATGCGATATCAAATAAAATACTCAGTTTGAGCAGTCCAGTAATGTGAATACAAAAAAACTAGTAACGTACTGTTCACTCACTGATGACGTAATTTGGCCCCAAGAACCTATTGTGTGATAAGTTACATCTGCCAACCATCGAGAAGTCAAGGGTCTGTCAACTTAAATTTAATTACAGTGAAACCAGCTTAAGTGAAACTCGTTAAGTGAAAAACCCGCTTAACTGAAAACATTCACAAATTCCCCTATATATTTACATACAAACTACCTCGCTTAACTAAAAACATGCTTTAGGGAAAAACCCTCATAACTGAAAAAAAAATTCCTTCTAGTTTTCTATAGAAAACAACTCGGTCAAGTGAAAAACTAAAAACCGAAAAAAATCGGGTGGTGCTTGCAGAATTGTTTAATTTTTTGTATACGTTCACCTCCATCCTCCACCAATTCCGCATTCATAACACATGTAAATACCAAGTTTTAAATAAAAGGGAAAACCCCGTTTTTATATTGAGATAAACCAAATTTATTTAGGTTACAGGCTGTGTTTCAGCTGTTAAAGTTCAATATATGCAGCAAAAAAAAAAATTGTTTTACGTGACACGAAGTCTGCCTTACGGAAATATTTTTTTCAGTTAGTCGAAACCCGTTTAAGTAAAATATATTTTTCACTTATCCGAGATCCGTTTAAGTGAAAACCCGCTTTACTTGAAAAAAACCCTGATTTTTCGTCGTTTCCCTTAAGCGGGTTTTACTGAAAGTCAAATTGTTGGTCTGTTTTTGGCCAGCTGTCAAAAATGTCCCTTCCAAATGATGAAACTTTCCCAACTTCAGTAACAGAACGTTATAAATGCCAAGAATCACTTGTGAAACTGTTGATACTTTCACACGGGTGATTCAAATTTTGTCAAAAGTGTACTTTTATTTAAAAAAAAAATCAGAGCCCATATAAGGAAATTTAATGTCGATGTTGATGAAACTTTTGCGAAACACCCTTTAACTACATACACGAGTAGGACACGAATGTAAGTACCTTTTTACAATGTCCGACATGCATTTCTTTAGGACACCGTAGCAGGTGCGTCGTTCTTTTGGCACGTATTAATTTTTTGCCCTGCGATGCATGGATTCGTAGTTGACACATTCAACAGAATCATTTGGAAAACGTCCTTCTTCCTATATATAAATAATATGATATGAGTCGCATTTAATGTTGGTAATTTTAATGAATATTTAACGGCAACTACAACTCAACTCTGTCTCATCTTCCTCCAGAATACTTGTTCATCTTGTAGTCCTGAGACTACCCAGCTTGGCTGGGTCGCGTCGCCGCTTCGCTATAGCGCTTGTGCTGAGACTTATGACTGCTTGTGACTCCTTCGAGTGTACGGTACGAGTATTTAGCATAAGGACGTGTGCCGCCCCGTAATGACACATTTGTAATTACAAAATGAAAAATGGGAAGATGGGGTTCAAAAAAGTCACTGAGATAGAACACCGCGTGTGCTGCTAGCAACTGGTATGCACAACTTCAACTTCCCGATGTCCTCGGAAAAGTGTAGGTTATACGAAATTATTAACGGTAATTGTATTAAATATTCCCGCAATAATAAGAAAGAGAGAAAGAAGCGCACTCAAGTAAAAAGCGCGGTGTGCGGGTATTTTATTACACACAGGCGATGGCACACAAACAAACACACCACAAGAGACTAAGCGTTGGCAACGTTTGTTTTTTATTCAGCAGCGTTTTTCGACAGTCAAATTGGATTAACTGGAAGTAGCTCCAGATATAAATAAATGTCACAGATACACTTTACTTTCTGCCTTGCTTCTTGTTATTCTGGTTACTGGAATTGAAGTGGAAGATAAGGTAGGGCGAAGAAACATTTAAGGAACGTGGACATAAATTTCGATGAATTACCTCAAACAAAAGGAAATTTGAACCAATATACCAAAGAACACATAAGTGAGAGAGTAACATACATACAATTGTACCATAGCAAACGTAACATAGTGTACCAAATGGACAAAAACTCAATTATTCGATATAGGAATTCTTTTTCCCAAATTAACCTGTAGCTGGATAGGTACATACACATACATTATGTACTTAGGTGTGTACACCTACCTACCTTGCTTTCTCGTATTTTATTTCGTATCGTAAAGTGGATACGTTTTGTTCGCTTTTGATGGGTGACATGTAACATTTTTTTCTTTTTTTTTGAGTTTAATTGCTGAAACATAATATGATACGTGCTTGTTAATCGAGAGTACTCCTCAAAGAATGGTTATGCAGGAGTTTTGTGTGAAGTACAAGTAGGTATAGCATGATATACCTACTTACATTCGTCTTCTGATATTGGATCTCGTTCAAGAGCTTGGGTAATATCACTCGTAATACAAGTACATGCATAGCATAGGTATACATACATATTTATATATGGAATTTGTTTTTAAATACAGATAGCTACATCAGTCTCAAGGAGAAAGAGAATGAATTTAAATATATGTACCTTTATATATGTACAGTGAAATCTCCCTTGGACGGACAGCCATGGTGCAGAATTTTTTGTCCCCGAAGAGAGTTGTCCGTTTAATTGAAATCAAACAAAAATACTAATTTTCAAGATTAAGAGTATTCAATAATAATAATAAATTTACCTATATGCCTGTAAGACTTATAGGTCTTTCTAAATGCAACCTGAATTGCACGGCTCTAGTTAGAAGGAATAGATTCATCATTCATTTATTAACAGAAAATAAAGATAAGAAAAATTAATTAACTTCACTTTCTTAAAATTAACTTAATTAATATTGGCTATATTAATTTATAAACAGCAAAAAAAAAAAAAAAACTAAATAAATTAGCTTCAGTTCTTTTTTATCACATGACGTGCAATAAAGTGATAAGATGTAAGACATAAATACATATACAAAATCATCCTCTAAAAACTTTGCGAAAATATAAGATGTATTATGATACGACTATTTATGTATTTTTTCGAAAAAAAATGTTTCATATTTTTTTTCTGTTTTAGAAATGACCGATTTATTTTGGAGTCTGGCCTGTAGGTCAACCAAAAGTTGATCAGCTTGATCGTTATTTTTCTGGGCCGCAAAAATGTTTAAATTTTCAATTGAAGTGTTTGATTCTTGGTAGGAATTAATAGATAATCTCATCAGGTCCTGATCCTCTTCCTCAGATTCACTGCCAGACTCGTTGATATCAATAGGAACTGCAATATTTTCTGGCATCACCTCAAAGTCATTTTTCACATTTACATTTTCATGCATCAACACAAAACTTTCAGGTTCTCATTCAATCTGCATTGACGAAGGTGCTGGAAATTTTCTATTAAAGTCATCTTCTGCAAATACACATTAAACACATATACATAAATGAGTGTCTGGGATGGCAACTGACACGTATTTATTTTTCTATTACATTAAACGAATTTAATGCTCGCTGTAAGCTGTAACTTAAAAAAATACCGCTGAAAAAATTATCAGCGTGATGACATATTCAAATATTTTGTTATTCAAATGTGAAATTCTTGTCCGTTTCCGTCCAAGAGAAACTAAAAACAATGAAACTGATATGGAGCAATTTCCGTAAAAAAAAATGTGTCCGCCTAAGGGAGGTGTCCGAAAAGGGAGATTTCACTGTATATATATTTTTACTTGCGATATAGGTACTATAGGGCAAATTTTGCATTTGGAAAAAAAAGCTCGAGCTCGAGGTTTTAAACAAAGTTGACATTACGATGATAGAGAACACTCTGTCTGTCTGTCTGTAGAACGATCTACATCCCAAACGGCTAAACCAATTTTGTTCAAACTTGGTACTTAGGCGTTTTGGGTGATTGTCCAAAATAGATTTTTAAATCGTTGTATAATATAATAAAAATAACGGTAATTGCCATAAAAATTTTTCTACCACCTTAATTATATTAAAATCGGCTCCAACGATTTTGATCAAAATTGGCGTAAGCACAGCCTTGAGTATGGTCTACATTTTACAATATTTTGTTATTAACGGTACTTGCCATACAACCATTTTATTGATTTTCGACTTTCTCATAAACGGCTCAACCGATTTCGATCAAAATTTTTACGCAGGATCTCCTCTAAATTTTAAATAATACTGCATTTCAAAATTTTCGAAAAATAGTTTTTTTGGACTTTTGCAAAAAAAAAATATTAATTTTTTTGGAAAATTCAATATTTTCGGGTGGGCGAGTTTTTCTGAAATTTTGTTTTTAAATTTATATTATTAAATATTTAAAATATTCACACCAATTTTTTATAAAAAATTTAAGAATTTTTATATATAAAAAATTAAGTGAAAATACTCGTATATATATATACATATATGATCGAACATAGGAGCAAGTACGTGCGATTCAGTCATGCATTTTATTTTTTTGAGGAATTAATTTCACAATGAGTACAGATAATTTAGAAATTCAACTGACACCAACAAATGACTATTTGGCAGCACTTTCAGTAGGTATAAGTGGTGCAAAGTCCCCGTTAAGACAGGGCAACTAGTTACTGAAGATTTTGTTGACGTAATGCTCTTAAAACCTGCTATTAAAGGCCGCTGTGGATAGTCCCAGCCAAGTCCTGGCACTACAACCATCTTATTGTTATGTATCGAAGCTCTGTTACTCTCACTATACATAGAACACTCCTCTAGTATACAATAGGTAACCTATGCTATCTAGTATTCTAGATAACACATCACAAAGGCAGTTTATAATAAGCCTTCTCACAGTAAAGACGTCTTTTATTAAATACTATATATGTACTTACAGGACCAAACTCAAGCGATTTTCGGTCCCCTCTACCTTCAGTACCAATAGAGTCAAACATTTTAAGAACGCAGAATTAAGTTCAATACATCGTTAGGGCTTAAAGTTCAGGCACCGACGAAATTCTAAAATTTGAGATTTTACATTTAGAGGGCGTGCTATCCGCCCAATTTTCGCAGAATTGGTATCAATTATATATCGTAGAGTGATTAAATTGGGTATAAAGCGATACGACTTGACTGTAAGCAATGGGAAAATTAAATATTTTAGATTATACTCGTACATTCAGTGGGCGTATATTGAGAGCCAATTCCGATTGGTGCAGGAAATTTGTTGAGCTGTAAGCTTTCAGGTGTATACAAAGAAAAATCTGAAACTTTGAATGCAGAGCCGTTTCATTAACAAACTTTTTATCAATTATTATCATTTAAATGGAAGACTTATAACTTATTAAAATTGATAGAGGGGAAGACTTGTGGTGTATACAAATGCATGTAAAGAAAACTTACGTTTTCTTATGAGGCTCTCATTGGGCGTTTATTCCACCAACCTTCCTAATTACTTAATTTTGAAATGAAAACTTGCAAAGTAAACCAACACAATTAAAGTTAGTAATCGTTAAATAACAGATTTCTCTGATAATTTTGATGTTCTTCCATATTACAGTACTTAGAATATTTTATATTTAACATAATAATTTTAATAAACATAGAACTTGGGGTAATTTTAGATCTCACTACTTTTCACGGCTAACTTGTTATTGTTGTTCACATGATAAAACAAAATTGCCGGAATTTGTTTTCGTTTCCTTTTAATGTTTCTTAGTTTGGACGTACACTTTACATAGCTTAAAACGGAAAATCAACCTCTGAAAATCGTTGACTTCTTATAAACATTTTGTACCAGCCGGACAATATTTGCGAGAAGCCTTTCAAAATAAACAAAACCCAATCTTGTACTAGGAATTTCTTAACCGATCAGTAAATTATATATGACTTCCTTAGCAGACGAAATTAAAAAAAACATCAAAACCACAGAGACTCTCGACAAAATCAACAATTGCGTTTTAAAATCAAAAAAAAAAAAAAAAAAAAAAAAAAAAAATACACGACTGGATCGCACGTAGTTACTCTTATGTTCGATCAGATTTTATGGCAGAGATTCTTAACACGGCTAATTATATTTTGAAAATCGATTTTTAATGAAAAAAAAATCTTTAATAATATAAATTTTAAAACAAAATTTCAGAAAATCGTCTACCCGTCCTAGAAATATTGAAAATTCAACAAAAAACAAAATGTTTTTTTTCAAAATCCAAAAAAATCTCTTTGCCGTAAATTTTTAAATGGAATATTATTAGAGTTGGAAGAACCAACTGTATAAATAGTTTGATCGAAAAATTTTGAACCGTTTATGAGAAAGTCGAAAACGCCCTTAATAATAAAATATGTAAACAAAATTTTTGGCCGAAATATAGACCATACCTTAAGAAGTACACATACTTTTTTTAATACAAATCGCAAGAGCGGTTATGGCAAGTATCGTTAGTTTTGGGTCTAAAACAACGACTCAAAAATCTATTTTAGACAATGACCTAAAACGCTTATAAGTACTAAGTTTAAAAAAACCGGTTCTACCGTTTAGGTAGTAGATAGTTCTATAGACGGACATACAGACGGAATTGAAGGACCCCCTTTTTTGGTGTTCTCTATCATCGTAATGTCAAGATTGATTCAAATTCCAATTTTTTTTTTCAAATGCAAAACTTGCCTGATAGTACCTATATTCCAAGTAAAAATTAATATGCATTGAATTTGAAGGACCGCCTTTACAAATAAAATGCACGACTTCATCGCACGAACTTGCTCTTGTAGCTAACAACTTTAATGTAGCTAACCATTGAGGTTTATTTAGTTAGGTTGTTACGGCCGCCCGAAGTAGGGTGGTCCGGTGTGGCGCATGCGCTGGCCTTTCACCAGCATGTCCACTCGAGTGTGCCAGCAGTAGGAAGGGAAAAGGTCAGGGGGTGTAGAGGAAGAACGGATAAAGAACGGAGGGATGTGATGAGACGGCTGAGGTAAGAGCGTAAGGGGAATCTGACAAAATATCGGCCACCAGATTCCAGGAGTGGCGAGGGCAAGGCCCATCGGTATACTACCCGACCGATGTGACATCCACAGTGGCAACCAGGTAAAAGGGATCGGTAAGATTGTTGGCATGAAGAATTTTTTTTGTAGCGAGGTGAGGTTTAGTGGTTGGGCAAGATCCCCCCTACATCCGGCGAGCTAAGCCGCGCGACGCCAGCATGCCATCGCCCTTTCCACTAAGCATTCAAACCCTTCCTGTACTATCCCGACCCAATTTTCGATATTTCCGTTTCCGGCCCCGTTCCCTTCGATTTCAAATTGCTATCCAGTTCCAATCCCAAACCTTAAGCCCTCATCCTTTTGCCCCGTTACAAGGTATAGTTAATCTACGCACGTTTAAAGCCTATGTAGGTAAGATTTAATTGATTCTTAGTATAATGAATTGTGGAATGGATGCTTTAAGGAATAGTTACACAGGTACGAGTACCTACCAACAAATCTATATTTAAAAATCTAAATTATAGATTTTAATTATGTAAGTTAGGAGAGTAAAATGTTTCTACATATATGTATGTAGACATATTGATGGAACTTAAGAATGCAACCATGTACATATAATACTGAAAAAGAAGGATGTAGGTGGGCAGGTAGCTATATACATACAACTTCATAATTTAGGTGCAATATGCATACATAAGATTCATGTGATTTTTAAAGCACATATGTATATATAAATGTATGAGGACCTACATTGTATTTAGTATTCAGTGACATACGCATTAATTACTTATGTATTAAATTTTGAAAACATTTTTCGAAAAACAAATTTGAAACCCCATTTTGAAGACATATAAAATTCAAATTTTAAAAAAATTCTGTGACTGGTTTTTGAAAACTCGATTTTTCAAAAAAAAAAATTGTTTATTTTTTAAAAATCGAAAATCTATTTTTTTTAGAAAATTTTAGTACGCAGTCTTATTAACAATTTTAGGGAGCACTTGCATAAAAAAAAATTATTTTAATTGGTTCACCCAATATTGAGAAAGTCGATAATATGAAAAGTTACAGGAAAAAAAATAAAATAACAAAAGTGGTTCTATGGGAAGTACCGTTAATAAGTACGCAAAAAAATGTTTTAATACTTAAAAGTGAACTGTACTAATTTAAGAACATACAAATTTTCTTATAAAAATTCTTGGAGCCGTTTTCGAGAAATACATTTTTTTCTTAACGGTTTTTTAACATTTTTATCGGAGGTACCGTTGTTTTTTATTTTAGAAAAATAGTTTTTTTTTTTTAAATATTCAAGATAATGTCAAAAAACCACCAAATATGAAGTGTTGAAGAAATCTATTGAGATGTTTTCAAAATTTTGAGTATACAATAGTGTTTCAATTCTCTGGGAGCTTCTGCGAAAAAATTAAAAAATTCAAATTAACTGTTTCCGAGAAAATCAAAAACCAAAAAAATGGTTATACCAAAAATAACATTTTTTTTCCAAAAAAAAATTTCAAAAGGTACCCTTTCCCTTCGTTAATGAACTGATTTTTTATAAGAATCGTTCTAACCGTTTTTGAGAAAAATAAGATTTTTGTTTTTGGCAAAAAAAAATATATGGGAGCTACTGTTATTTGTCGTCTTAAAAAAAAAATGAAATAAACTTGTGGGAATATTACCGAAAAAACAATATGTACCAAGTTTGAAGCAAATCTATCAAAGAGTATAGGCTGTGTAGACTCGAGGATATACAGACAGACAGACAGAATGACAGACAGACAAACAGACAGACGGAATTGGGGGACCCACTTTTTTGGTGTTCTCTATGATCGTAATGTCATGTTTGATTGCTAGAATTTTTTTTTTACGAATACACAACTTGCCTTATAGTACCTATAATCGCAAGTAAAAGTTGTACGTTTTTTTTTTTTCATTTTTATTTATTATTAACTCATAAATATCTTAAAGCTAGACAAAAATTCATAAAACTAGCCTAATTATCAATAACTTACAACTAATTTACTCGGCCTTTACGGGCGCTCTAAACTAAACTACATCTCTTAAATCTAATGTCTTGCGACCTAAAAAACTATTTAATTTAATTTTAAATATTTTACTTTTTATTTCACCTAGACAGCTTTTTGAAAAAAACTTTATAATTTTACTTAGAAACTACCTTAAGCTAGACTAAAAATAATTAAACTAGATATAACTAACTTATAAATACTAATTAAAATTAACTTAAACTACTCAAGATACCTAAAAATACCTAAAACTACTTAAATCTACTTAAGAACTAGAACAGCCACAGAAGGATTTTTGTTGTTTTGTTTTGTATCCGCATACAGATGCACATACATTTACATAAATATATATATATACGTACGTGCTACTACATAAATAAGCTCACGGACATATTTAAAAAAAAAAAATTTGTGCCACCCTGACTCTTATTTATTACCTTATATACCTTAAATCTATGTAAAATTGTACCGTTAAAATATTTGATATTCATTATGTACTATAGTACCTACTCATATTTATATTTTTATCAAAATAATTAAAGCTGTTTTCGAGATAATTAAGCTTTTCTACAACGCAACGGTTGGTAGGTCAGGTACCGTTATATTTGTGTAAGCAAAATTTATATTCCAGTAAGAAAATTGCTCCAACTTTTTTCTGGTCTCTACCGCTCTAATGTCAAGTTTGATCAAGATCTCGAGTTCGATTTTCCCAAATGCGCAACTTGCCTTTCGTTAATCGCAAGAAAACAAAAATGAATTTCGTTTAAATAAAACAATAATGTTCTTGTTTTTAATCTTTTAAGTAGAAGAAGTTATGTTTGATCCAATATTAATAATTGAACAGATCTTTAAAATTCGTATCACATGTCACAGACTTAATATGTCAAATATGACGTTTATTATTTGACGTTACACAGAATAAATCATTTTACAAATTGGTACACTTATGACAATATTCTTATCATTTAGACCATCGGTTTTCATTGCTGCAACATAACAGTGTTACAGTGTGAATTTTTACAGTCCAACGCAGTAAAATTGTGATAGCTCAACATTGCCTGTTATTATACTGTCATTTTAACACAGTCGGCTTTAATTTAAATATAGGTAGTCGATACTATCACTCTTTCGAATTTTTACAGTGTAAAATAGTCCCACTGTGTTTAGACTTAAATTTAATTTCTCAGTATAGAAACTCAAATAAATATAAAGCATCTTAGTCGTCTTAAAAAGTCTTCAATATTTGTGCTGATATTGAATTTGGCGAAAAAACTTGTCAAAGAAAATCGTTTAGTTTTAATAACTTTTGAAATTGCAAACATTTTAGAGGATAAGGGTTTTCAAAGTGGAAATGCAGTTGCAAAATAGTTTCCATTATTTGCTCTATACGATATGTATATTGTATACCTATGTATATCTAAGGTAAACTCTGATGTTGTCTATATTGATTTTCTCCGTGAAATGAATTTGCTAAGTTGTGCTTTGTGCAGAGAAAACTTTGTAACTATAGATAATCCGGCTTCAAACGAAATTCAGCGATTTCCATTTCATCGCCTAAACTTCTTAGTCTGTTTGTTCAGGTCCTTATAGCATAGTAATCGGTTGTGAATGGGTTGGGTTGGGTATGCAGAGGTAAGCCCATCAAAAAAGAAAACTTCCCTAAATACTTAATTTATACTTGTTAACTAATTCTGTATAAAGTTTTAGTTCGTTGGCTGGTTCGCTGGTTCACTGGTT
Source organism: Philhelius pedissequus (assembly GCA_910595825.1). Lineage (NCBI taxonomy): Eukaryota > Metazoa > Arthropoda > Insecta > Diptera > Syrphidae > Philhelius > Philhelius pedissequus. The sequence goes on from OU343162.1 coordinate 47,895,576, forward strand.
CGTTCGTTTTTAGCAGAGTGTATTTAATTTCGCGAAACAAATATTCAGCTTTGAAAGTGGTCTTGTATATGCAATCGCTTGGAATACTAAGTATATTCATCTTTGGAATGAATGGCTTCTTCATTCGCACATCGCACATCCTTGCCAACACCTTCCCTGGCCCTGCCCTATACGAGTACCTTGACTCAGTACAACCAAAAACTCACTCACCTCAAACTCAACGTGCTTGCTTGTTTCAGTTGAACAAAACAAAACTTGATTAGTTTCCACCACAAAAGTTTGGCAAACATCTGAAACTACCTTCCTTCCACAAAACAGGTACGTGTTACTACCACTTCCTTCCTGGTATAGTTGAAATTCGGTGGCGAAATGCCCTGGTGTTAGGAGGGAGGCTCTTGTGGATACGCCAACCGCTGCGCTGTAGATTGCGTGGATACGAGTCAATTTAAAAGCGGAATGTGACTGACTTACTAATTAGCTAGGACTTCGCTCCGATTTCGCTTGTCTACAAGAAAGTGATGGAGCAAAGCAGATTCGTAGATGTTTTTGCGAAGAAGAATATTTCATAACTTGGAGTGTACAGTGTAGGCTCTGAATTTAAAATGGTAAGCACTTATTTGAGTTAAAAGAAGCCCTTGATTTCTAGAAATGATGCTTTGTCTAAGGAGGATATTAGAAACGTTAGAAACAGTATTGATGATTTAAGGAATAGGCAAATACTTACCCATCTATATTAGATTATGGATTTTAATTAAGTAAACATAATATAACATAATGGTAGCTATAGTTGGGTACATGTTCAATAGTTATGAGTGTTGTGCATGTAGACTATAAATGTAGGCAATATGATAGTCTTGTTTGCCCGATCCTCAAGAAAGGCGATTCTCTGGCCTGCACCAACTACAGAGGCATCAGTCTTCTTAATACCGCCTACAAGATCTTCTCTGCCGTACTTTGTGAGCGCCTAAAGCCTTTCGTCAACAACCTGATAGGTCCTTATCAGTGTGGCTTTGGGCCAGGGAAGTCCACTATCGACCAAAAATTCTCACTACGGCAGATCTTGGAAAAAACCCAGGAATTTCAAATCGATACTCACCACCTTTTTATCGATTTCAAAGCCGCGTATGACAGCATCTACAGAGACGAGCTATATAGCGCCATGTCTATTTTTTTCATCCCTACCAAACTCCTTCGTTTATGCAGGATGACGATGGAGAATGCACGCTGCTCCATCAAGATCGGCAGAGACCTCACAGATACCTTTGGTGTCAGAAAAGGTTTTAGGCAGGGCGACGTGATGTCATGCGACTTCTTTAACATCATTCTTGAAAGAATAGTGCAAAACTCTCACGTCAACACTAGAGGCACAATCTTTCAAAAGTCCGTCCAATTACTCGCTTACGCTGACGACATTGACATAATCGGACGAACAAAGCCTGATGTCAATGGTGCTTTCGTGAGTATTGAGAAGGAAGCCAAGAAGATGGGCTTAACAGTGAACGGAAGCAAAACAAAATATATGCTGTCAACAAGAAAGGCCACCCAGCACCGGCGTCTCGGACAGAACGTCACTATAGACAGCTATAATTTTGAAGTGGTCAGAGACTTTGTATACCTAGGATTCGCTATAAACTCAGCGAATGATACCAGTGCTGAGATCAAACGCAGAAATACTATTGCCAATCGCTGTTTCTTTGGGCTAAGAAGGCAATTGAGAAGCAAAGCCCTCTCTCGAGCAACTAAACTGTCCATATATAAAACGCTCATCATCCCAGTCCTGATGTATGGTGCAGAGACATGGACAATGTTAACGGTGGATGAGAACGCGTTAGGTTGTTTTGAGAGGAAAATTTTCCGGGTGATTTTTGGTCCCGTCTGCATAGATGGGGAATTGAGAAGACGATACAACAACGAACTATACGGGCTGTACAGCGATACCGAACTAGTCACAAAATGGAAAAGCCAACGACTGAGATGGCTGGGTCACCTAGAGGGAATGGACATCAATGCTCCGGCCCGAAAGTCTTTGAATCCTGCCCCGTGGGACAGCGCCGTAGAGGTGGACAGCGTTAATGGTGGCGCACGCAAGTGGAAGAGGATCTCAACCAACTTGGAGTGCGAAACTGGAGACAGATAGCTAGAAACCGAGCCGACTGGAAGAAGCTTGTTGGTTGAGGCCCTGGTCCACCCCGGACTGTAGCGCCACCTTAAGTAAGTAAGTAAGTATAATAGTCTTCATGTAGACAATTCGATGTAGACAATTCAAAATTGTCGACATAAATTTGTCGACAATGCAGAAATTGTAGACAATTAATAAAACCATCATAATTCATATTTTGTTCAACTAAAATTTATCAAACCACTAAACATAACTGTTAAAAAATGAATCAATTTCATCTATAATACAAAACCATGTGTGTAACTACAAAATAGTCATGAAAAAATCATTTGATCTAAGAGCTTATAAGAGTCTTAGTCTGAAATATTTAAATTACAGAAGATATCGAAAAACTTTAAATTATTGGAGAAATCTGTTATGATAAACCTGCTTAAAGGCCCATACTGAATCACTTCACTGGTTGACTTCTAGTCAAGTTATAAAAACAATTTAAATCGGAGTATTTATAGTAATCACATTAAAAACTGCCAGTAAAACTTTAAAATTTGGTTCAGTAATCAAATCATAAACTGATAAATTTTTCACATTATTGGGAGTTGTTTATTTTTGTTGGTCCGATCATCATTCTACGTGAAAGTATTTCTAATAATTGATACAAAATACCTGAGAAAAATCTGAGAATCGAAAATCTCCAGTTTTCATTTTTTAGCTCTATACTAAATATTAACTCAAATCATATCACTTTACCACATTTCATTTTTCTACAGCAATCCGAAGTGCTTCATAATTGATACCGATTCTAAGAGAGTGAGTGGATACTACGCCCCGGAGCGAAAAATTCTAAGCTCTTCGATTTTTCTTTTGTAGGTATATGAACTTAAAGTCAAGACCCACCGATCTACCGTAATTTATAATCCACGGAAGTCTGGAGAGCTTTTTTTAATTGAACCAACAATTGGGAGAAGGGAATACGTCACAAAGTTTCCAAAAATTAAATTTTGATCCCAATTCTATTCCTGTTACGTCGAAAAAAGAAAGAAAAAAAAACCCTTTTTTAACAGAAATGGCGTTAAGCAATTGCGCCCAAATCGATTTGGAAATATCACCAACAAGAAAATCTTAGCAAAATGTTGTTGTATTTTGTTCTCCTTTTGGGCGTTATTTCTCATCTCATCTCGATTGTTTTAAAGAAAAGAACGCACAAAATTCAAATATGAAAATGCAAATGGAAAGAACATCCACAATTGGAAATATCGCCCAAATAAGGGAATAACGTCCAAATATTAGTAAAAAAACGCCTAAATCGAAATCTGGCCAATAGTTGTACTCCTTTTTAAATTAAACCGCAAAATGTTTGGAATGAAAATTTTTGTTTACATTGTCGACATATTGTCGATACCGACAATGTTTACGTTAAAATGTAGACAATTAAAGTCGTCGACACGTAGAGGAATAACAAGTAGGTACCAGGGCTGTCACTCAGAAAAATATAAAATCGTTATTTTAATGCATGATTTTATTCCAAAAAAAAAAAAAACATGTGCGTCTCGAGAAGCCCGGCAGAAGTGATAACCTAAACTAATCTAAGTTATTAATATAATATATACATAATTAATATTGAAATTGTTTAACTTGAGAAAAGCTGCAAAAGTCCTTCGTTTATTTGATTAATTTCAAAGTTGCCCGTATGCGTGATTGAAAGGAATGCTGCGGTACCGCATTACCCTCCCATAAATAGTTAACACTTCTTTCCAAAAAATTAAAAAAAAACTGTTTTTCGAATATTTTGGAATGCAGTATTGTTTATTCTATATATAAAAAAAATTGATCGAAATCCATGGAGCCGCTTATGAGAAAGTTGAAAATCAAAAAAAAAACGGTTGTATTGTATGTACTGTTAATACCAAAATATATAAATAAATGTTTATACCAAAATTTAGAATGTGCCTTTAATAGTACACAGATTGTTTTTATCAAAATGGTTAAAGCCGTTTTTTGAGATAATTAAGATGGTAGATGCAAGGGAGTACCGTTGTAACGGCAAGTACCGTTATTTTTGGGGTTAAATAACAGATTTAAAAATCTATTTGAGAAAAACACCTAAATCGCTTCAGTACCAAGTATATTAAGAAATTCTCTTTAGTTCAGTCGTTTAGACTGTAGACGATCTACAAGCAGACAGACAGTCGGAAATGCAAAACTTGCTCTCAAGTTAATCTCAATGGTACAGTTGGATATAACGTGCATAGATAAGAGAAGGCTAGATGCCACCAAAAGTCTTAATCGCTTTTCTAGATCTTAATATGCACACATGGGTAAATTATGTTCTAGAAAACCAACTCCATTTGTAAAGATCTAAACATCTACATGGGTTGAGGTCAAAATCCCGAAAACTGAAACTCCAAAATCCCGAAAATCCAGAATCCCGAAAACCCAGAATCCCGAAAATCCAAATTACAGAAAATTAATTTGATAGTGGAGATTTTTAAAGGTCTTTTTTATTATAAATTAAGATTTTATTTTTAACAACTTAAAACACAAATTATTTATTTTTGCACTATAATTATTTTTACACAAATAAATAATTTGTGTTTTAAGTTGTTAAAAATAAAATATTTAAATTACAGAAAACCCAAAATCCCGAACGCTCAAAATCCCGAAAACCCAAAATCCCGAATGGGATCCCGAAAAATTAAATAAAATACAAAATTTGCCCAAATTTTTCATTTTATATAATTTTTCGGGATTTCGATTTCGGACAAATAATCCTAAATGTAAAGTTCAGAATTAAATGCGTAAAAAATAATATTACTGTTTAGTTCCGTTAAAATGAATATCACTTTGAACATTCGCAAATAATTTTTTTAAAAGGAATTCCATACAGTATAAATGTATGTTAACTATGATAATGTTATTTAATTAAACCTTCTAATTGACTGCTATTTATTATACTTCGTTTATAATTTTTGTTGTTAAATTTTGTTTTAAATTGTATTTGTTATTATGCATATGACGTTTTTTTCCATCAAAGTTTCAGTGGACGGACAATTTTGAAGAGTTATTTGCTTTTCTGTTTCTTTTTTCAGGATTTTGGCTTATCGGTATTTTGAGTTTTCGGGTCTTTGGATTTTTGGGATTCTGGGTTTTCTGGATTCAGAATTTCGGGATTGTGTCCGTCTACCCAAACATACATATTTGCGTATACAATTTACATAATATACCGTCTTGACCTTTAACAACTTAATTTTGCTTTAATTTAAATGACAATTTTTTTTTTGTAGGTATATTACTTAAAAACCTCCTTAAGCCTTTTCTGTTGCATTTATCGATAAATTACTTCTGCTAGCACTTTTGTAGACCATGGCTGGGGCAAAAACTTCGGGGAATACTGTTTTTAAAAATATTGAAATTTTCCATCAACTTTTGCATTTAGAATGTAAAAATAGGAATAAAATTCGAATAAATTTGCTCATAGAGTAATGTTTGATACATCAAAGCAATATCGTTTTGTCTACTTATTAATAAAAGAAAATCAAATCTATTCATGGAAATAGTCAAAAGATTTTGACTAATATGTGTAATCTCCTCAATATTACAGTTTTCTTAAAGTTAGTGACATTCTAGGAATCCAATTTTTTTTACCAAACATTCAAGTAAAAATATGTAGGTTCTCTAAATTTCTAGGTCCTCTCCTTAGAAAGATAAAATACTTTTAGTTGATGTGTGAGAATACTTATCGAATGTAATGCGTTACGTAACGAAGCGGTTTACAATTCCATTAGAAGTTATCACTACAAAAAATCACTTACACAATTTTTTACTTGTGATATATGTATGTACATATGTACATAGGTACTATAGGGCTAGTTGTGTATTTGGAAAAAAATGAACTCGAGATTTTAATCAAACTTGGATTCCGTCTGTCTTTAGAACGATCTACAGCCAAAACGGCTGAACCGATTCTTTTCAAACTTGGTACTTATAGGCGGTTTTAGGTGATTGTCTCAAATAGATTTTTGAATCGTTGTTTTAGACTCAAAAATAACGGTACTTGCCATACAAATTTTTTAACCATACTAATTATCTCGAAAACGGCTCTAACGATTTTGATAAAAATTAGTGAATTTTCAATCAAAATTTTTATGCAATAGGTTCTTCGAATTCTAAATAATATTAAATTTTTTGAAAACTCAATAGTTCAAGAGCGGGTAGACGATATTTTCTAAAATTTTGTTATTACGTGTATATTATTAAATATATAAAATTGTTATCCGAATTTTTTTTTGTGAAAAAATTTTAAGAATTTTGTATACAGTAAATTAAGTAATAAACGACTTTATAGATTTATTTAGTCGTTTCTATAAAGAACCTTTTGCATCGAACATAAGTACATGCGATCCAGTCGTGCATTTTTTTTTTTGACATCGAAGTCTTCGGTAAGTATCTGTGCTTGAATTGTCCATAGATATTTACCACCCAAGTAAACATCAAGACGGAAATTCAGAACGATACGTCAGCGTGGAAAGTAGATGATTTATATTTATAACGTTGACAGTAGTTCTTAGTGTGTCAAAGCTTAACTTGAGAAGTATCTAAAAAAACAGAAATTATAGAAATTGAAATTCCTTTTGCCAATTTGTATACATCAGTAGAAGAGTCTTGTATCTCTTTAATACATTTCCGGCACTATACACCGGATATTTTTGCTCATATTGGTCTTAGAAATATCACCATCCGAAGGATTTAGTTCGATTTTTTTGTAGAAAGTCCACATATTAAATATAGATGCAAAAATTTTCTAGAATTAGATGCCCCAGAAGCTCTTGGTTTCCGCTAGTGGATAGAAATCAACTATACCTTTCTATAAATGTGTAACCGATGGGTGTTGGGTTTTCACAGCAGTCTAGATATAGTATAAATAAAAACAAATTTAAGAAAAATTGGTAATAAAATTGAAAATATTTTTTTTTGTATAATGCCTATCTTTAAAATAGTATTTCCTACTGTAGTGTTGTTCCCCTACGTATCGACTTTAAATGTCTACATTTCAAAGTAGACAATGGGTCGACAATGCAGACAATTAGTACACAATGTAGACAATATGTCGACAAATTAAACAATAACTTTAAAATCTAAGTCTCGCCAATAAAATCATTCCAAAAATCGCGCAGTTTGATTTAAAAAGGAAAACAACTCTTGACATGGTTTTTAATTTGAGCATCTTTTCATAATATTTGGGCGTTATTTCCTAATACTTGGAGGGTATTCCATTACTTGGGCGATATTTCCAATTAAGGGTGTTCTTTTCATTTGAATTTTCATATTTGATTTTAGGGCGTTCTTTCCTTGAAAAAAAAAAAAGATAAGAAATAACGCCCAAAATGAGAAAAGATACAACAACAATTTGCTCAGAATTTTCTTAGGTGATATTTCCAAATCGATTTGGGCACACTTTCACGGAGAGGTAATATTAAGAGGTGTTCCTGTTCATAGGGAATCGAAATATAGCAAATTTGATATTTAATATTTAAAGACCACGTCATTCAACCATTTTATCAGAGTAAAAACTATATCTCTGCAAAATGTATCAGAATAAAAAATACCTACATAAACAATGATTACTTAACCAAAGTGCAAGGCTTACCTCAAATTTTAAAACGTTTTTTAAACTGAACAACTAATAAACCAGTGAAGTGATTCAGTAGTCCTATTCATTGTAGTGAGAAGGTTTATTATTACAGATTTCTACCATAGTTTAAAGTTTTTCGATATCTCTAATTTAAGTATTTGAAACAAAAACTTTATAAACATAGAATTAGTTATTCTTATAGATTTAGATCATAAGATTTTTTCACGAATATCTTATTCTCTCACACATGTTTTTGAATTATAGAAGAACTTTGTTATTTTGTTTAAACAGTTATGTTTTGTGGTTTTTGATACATTTTAAAAGAAAAAAATTATGAATTTTGATTGTTTTACGAATTATCTACAATCTCTACATTGTCGAAAAATTTATGTCCACAATTGTGAATTGTCTATATCGAATTGTCTACATGTAGAAAATCATGTAGTCTACACTTATAGTCTACATGGCACGACACTGCTACTGAGTCCTTACACTGACTTACTTAAACTTTACACTTTGCCCAGGTACTACAGTCAAGCTGATCAATTAGATGCTGTAGTATCTTTCTAAAGTCCAATCTTTTTTGGTCGATGTTTACTGACTTTAATAAAATTTACAGTGATAATCTAGGGGAATTTGGTTAAATACATGCACCTAGAAGTATGTTATGCCCTGTAATTATTAAGAAAACGCAAACAATATTCTAATATTATTTTTATTTTTATGGACTGTGTGGATTTAAAGAAGCCAAATTGAATATTTTTATGACCTGCATGAATTTAACTAAAATACCCCTAGACAAATATAATTTCATGTGAGTACTCGCTGTAAATTTTCTTGAAGTACCTGGACGAAACGCATTTTGGACTACTGGTCATAAAAATGTTCAATTTGACTTTAAATCCACACAGTCCACAAAAACAGAAATAATATTAGAATATTGTTTGCGTTTTCTCAATATATTTTCCTTTTACATCTCTACACTATCGCTCCTTTAACAAAACACACGCTTTAAGTCCACAGTCTGCCATACTAAGAACTAAACAATTCCAGCAGAACCGCAAAGAAAAATATGTAAACTTCCAATCTGGTACACAATGTATCAAAGTTATGATATCACACTGTAACAGTGCGGTGCCTCCATTTATTGTGACCCTTACACCTTAACACTGTCTCATTTTAAACCGAAGAAATCTGACACACTGTCACACAGAGTCCTCATATCCGGACTCCTGAGTAGCTTTCTTTTAGAAAAGAAAAAGTGGCGCTGCTAACTTTCGTGCACATAAATAAATAATTATGCGCGTGTTAAAGAAAATCCACAAATAATTGCTCACAAGAAGCTTGTTGCGATCAATTTTTATTCATTACTGCCCAGCAAGATCTTGTGAATTGACGTTAATAAAACTCTTTTTTAAGTCAATGGAGCTTCCAAGGAAAAACGGATTAGATTGAGTCTTTCTTATTTTGCGATTTCCTTAAAACTTTCTCACCGCACTATAATTACACTAATGGTATTTATATAAAATATCTCAAAACATTTTAATAAACCCCACTGTGAAAGCATTTATAATAGTCTTGTTACCTGTAATAAATTTAGGCAAATTTTCAAAGAAAAAGAAATTACTATGGCTGCAAAAGTTCCTGGGAACGAACGGTTTTAGGTCGAACGCTAGCGGAACGTGATAAGAAAACAGGAAAACACAAATCGGAAGTTAGTAAATTTGTCACACTCCATCATCGTCATTGAAGTTTCACGATATTCTTCAATTATTATTTGCACATAAACTCAGTTTAGGTATCCACCGAGTTGAACCTGTATGATAGTGAGTGCGACACGTGGCGTGATGGCGTAAGAGGACGGGGAACAACCACAGGGAAAGCCCTTTCCAATTATTTTCATAGTCGAAAATTATAGGATCAAAGTTTCGTGTTTCCAAAAGCATAGCGCCGCTGACTCTTGGTTCTTGCTGCCTTATATACTATACACCTATAATGTATATGTTTGCTTGTAGTTATACTTACATTGCTGAACACACACACACCCATCAATGACGGCGACATCACTTAATAGTTGTTCGAATGTTTTGAGTTTTGACATACCTACTTTCGATTACCACAGCCAGGGTTACGAACTTTCCATATTTGTGCATTGCAAGGTAGATAAACATTTCCATGTTGGAAAATACCATCGGCAATGACATACAAATAGGTACCATATATTTAAGATACTCGTATCTATCTTATGATATTTAATTTTCTGTTCAGTTTACATAGTAGGGTGGCGAAATGGCAAGAGAACTACCTTCAAGCACTTCTTGTAAGGCTTTTGAAGATTGTTTTAAATAACTTTTAAATCGACTTGTAACTTTGCTGCATTTGTTTAATATTTTTTTTTAGTTCAGTTTACAGAATTTCTTCACAAAATGCACATACAATAAAAAAAACCTTAATGGATTATTGATTTTGTGATAACGTAAAATAAAATGCACGATTGGATCGTACGAACTTGCTCTTATAGCTAACAACTTTAATTTAGCTAAACATTGAGGTTTAGTTATAGTTAGGTGTAGTTATCCTATGCAGGTTTAAAGCCTATGTACTCGTATTTAAGATACATAGCTTGATTCTTTAATGAATTGTCGAATGGATGATTCAAGGAATAGTACATAGCTACAAATGTATATTTAAATCTAAGCTATGGATTTTAATTATGAAAGTTAGGAGAGTAAAATTTATCTACATACATAAAGATGACACCTAAGTATGTAAACATTTACATATAATAATGAAAATGAAGGATTTAGGTGGGTGGGTAGCTATATGCATATAACTTTATAATTTAGGTGCAATATTCATATACAGGGTGGCACACGAATCGTGCTACAATTAGAAATTTAAATAATTTTTATTTTAATCGATGTATTTCATTTATTTTTTTTTTATTGGATTAAAAATTAAATTTTATTTTAAATAACTAATGGCTTTTAAAGATGATAGACCTCCACGCTCATCCACGCATATGCGGCACCTGATCAGAAAATTGTCCATTGCGGCCTGACGGGTTGAAATTGGGATCACCTCAATTATTGTCTTAGTCAAGTCTTTAGCTAAATTACTGGGTTTCGTTTTGTACACTTTCTGCTTGACATAACCCCATAAAAAAAGTCTGGTGCAGTCAGGTCAGGGCCAGCGGAAAGTGCAGTTTCTGGATACCGTTGGAGCTCCGCCATAACTTGTGTTACTACGTGTGCACTTGCTCCATCTTGTTGAAACTAAATCCTACTGAAAGGGATACGTCTTCGGCGAAGTTCTGGGTAAAAAAACTCCTTCAACATCTTTAAATAACGGTCCCCATTGACAGTTTGTGTTACACCGTTTTCTTAAAAGAAGTATGGCCCGACAATACACCTTGATGAAACTGCGAACCACACAGTCGCTCGTTCTGGGTGTAATTCCGTCTCATGGAGCATTTCTGGATTAGATTCACTCCATGAACTGCAATTCTGCTTGTTAACATTGCCGTTTAAGTCAAAATGGGCCTCATTAGACATGAACAAACAATTTACCAATGTGTTGTATTCTTCGGCCATTGCAATCCGTCAAAATTCCAGGCGAACAGGCAAATCCTGAAGCTTTAACTTGCTTGTAATTTGGACTTTGTACGGAAACAAATTTAAGTCATCATGAAGTATCCGTTGTAATGACCGTATACTAACTCCAATTTGGCCCGATAGCAGCCACCATTGTATCCAGAACCCGAACATTGGGATCTCGATGATACGGTCTTCGTTCGATGCTTCCAGATTCGGCAAACATGTTCACCAGCCCCATAATGGTCCATCTACTAGGGGGAGGAGTACCGCCAAACTCCACCTAAATTCCGTTTGGACGGAAATGACGGACTGCAAAAAATGATATCGCTGCACTATCCAAATTCTTTTTTCAGTATCCCAAGCATTCATTTTGATAAATCTTAATAGTAGCCTATAAAATAAAAAAAATAAGCCGATTAGTCACAGTGAAAAAAAGTTATTACGTTTTATTTTTATAGCACGATACATTTGCCACCCTGTATAAGATTCGTGTGATTTTTAAAGGAACATTATAAATGTATGAGTGCCTACATTATATTTAGTAGTCAGGGACGTACACAAAAAGACGTAAAAAGGCAATAACAATAAGGTACAAATAAGTGGTGTAGTACAAATGTTGCTATACTGCTTAGTCGTTATACTCGTAGTTTGAGGGAAACCTAAGATACAATTTGAATTCATGGATTAATAAGAATATAACAAAAAAAATACACAAATCTTTGGAGCGGTTTTTTAATAAATTAATTTTGTATGTATTAAAATTTTGAAAACATTTTTAGAAAATTAATTTCAAATGCCATTTTGTTATTATTAATATATATATAAAATGCAAATTAAAAAAAAAAAATTCACTGATGGTTTTTGAAAAATCGATTTTTCAAAAAAAAAATTATTTATTTTTAAAAATTCGAAAAACTATTTTTTTGAAATTTTGAGTATGCAGTTTTATTAACACTCTTAGGAAGCATTTTCGTCAAAAAAATTATTTTAATGGGTCCATCCAATAGTGAGAAAGTGGAAAATAATAAAAGTGGCTCTATTGGATAAGTATCTATGCAATATGTTAATAAGTATCTACGCAAAATAAAATATTTTTATGTTTAAAAGTGCACCGTACTGATAGGAACACACACATTTTTTGTTATAAAAATTTAAAAATCCTTTGAGCCGTTTTTGAGAAAAAAATTTTTTCTTAACGGGTTTTTAACATTTGTATGGGAGGTAGTTTTTTTTTTAACTATTCAAGATAATGTCAAAAAACCACCAAATACGAAGTTTCGAAAATATTTATTGGGTCGTTTTCGAATTTTTGGATTTTCAAAAAAAAATGTTTTCCAAAAAAAATGTTTTTGAAAAATTTGGGTTTAAAATAGTGTTATCAGTTTCTAGAAATTTCTGCGTAAAAAATTAACAAAAAAAAAATTAACCATTTCCCAGAAAATCCAAAACCAAAAAAATGGTTCTAACGGGTGATTTTTTTGCTACTTGGTTTTTGACGTTTATATTTTTGACAGATCACACATGACAAATTCCACGAACATTTGACATTTCGATTCAGTATTGTTTGCCATTTCATCATGAATAGACTTACGCCTGAACAACGTTTGCAAATTATTGAAATTTATTATCAAAATTCGTGCTCTGTGAAAAATGTGTTTCGCAAGCTACGTCCGTTTCAGCGACGAGGCTCATTTTTGGTTAAATGGATACGTGAATAAGCAGAATTGCCGTATTTGGAGTGAAGACAGCCAGAGGCAATTCAGCAGCTACCAATGCATCCCGAAAAATGCACTATTTGGTGCGGTTTATGGGCAGGCGGCATCATTGGGCCGTACTTCTTCAAGGACGATGAAGGCCGCAGGGTTACGGTCAATGGAAAAAGGTACCGTTCGATGATAACAGATTTTTTTTTTGCCGAAAATGCAAGAATTGAACTCGGTCGACATGTGGTTCCAACAGGACGGTGCCACATGCCACACTGCACGCGAAACCATGCATCAATTGAGAGGCGAATTTGGTGAGCAGTTGAGCTCACGTTTTGGCGAAGTCAATTGGCCACCAAGATCATGTGATTTGACCCCGTTAGACTATTTTTTGTGGGGATATGTTAAGTCTATTGTCTATGGGGACAAGCCAAACACGATTGCTGCCTTGGAAGCCAACATTGAACGCGTCATAGTACGAATTATGGCCGTAATGAACCAATAACGCGTTGCACTAGAATAGTGAATTTAATTTGCAATAGGATTGATTTCAATCTTGATTTTTCGAGAGATACATTTAGAAAATATTTGTTAAATAATATTAACACTATAACCTCCTAATAACCTTAAAGAGTTAATCTTTATTTCTCAATAAATGTATATTTATTAATTTTTAAACTATAAATAATAATGTCAATTATAGTAACATTTACTTAATTTATTTAATTTTATAAGCATATAGCTCCCAAAAATTATATTATTGAGTATCTAGTCTATAAAGATTGTAATCTGATTGATGAAATAAACTAAACTAAACTAATTAAGCCCAAAGCATGCAGTTGTGGCATTAAAAGGTTTTTAATCATATCACGATATCGCTCCCCCTTCACAGTTACCGTTACAACCTACGGTCCAATAATTACTCCTGCACAAATTGAACACCAGACTGTAACTTCTAATGGATGCAAAGGTGCCTGATGAATAACCTGAGGGTATTCCATTGCCCTGATATTCAAATATCCATTCAAATGAAAATGTGCCTCGTCACTCAATATGATTTTTTCATGAAAATCGGAGTTGTCATGAGCTAGCTGTAACATAATATTGAAATATGTACGGCGGCGTAAATGGTCTTGTGGAAGAAGCTCTTGTGTCAAACTGGAACAAATGCAAATCCTTGTGGAAAATGTGGTGAAAGTTGCTCCTGAGCACGATGTCGAATTGGGGTTGATGAATTATTTTGAACACTTCCAGCAGTAATGTTTTCAGCCGATCTTGCAGGACGTTGTTGTCCATGCTTGGGCCTATCACCTATAGACCCTCTTTCTTCGAAATTATTCACTACGCGATAAATAGTGTCACGTTGTTTCTACCAAAAGTTTCACGTAACTTTCTCATCGTCACAGTAATCGATGATTGAATTTAATAAAATGTTTTAACAATTAAAACACGTTGGTTTATCGAATAGTTTTCCATAATAAATTTGCCACGTGTCTACTTCACGACTGCCAAATATGAATTCTCAAGACTAATGTTTACCAAAATGGCGGCAAAACAAAGTAGTATACCTTCCCGGCGGACACCCTGTATAATCTGCTACGCATGCTAAGTCTGGAGCTACGAAGAACACAAGGAAGTCGACAAATTACAAAGATATTTTCAAACACATTTTTGTTGGCTCCTTGTAAAGACACCAACTTACGTGCTTCACGTCGAAATTGCGGTCCACCACAGTATTGGACTACATCATCGTCGAATCACAAACATAGTCCTTAGGCAACTGATTGAAAGAAAGGAGGATTGTCCAACAAATTGTACATTTTGTTTATTGTTAAGGGCTGCCATAATATATGTAGCTGTTGTAAAAATAGTTTTCTAAAGAACTTACCAGAAACATTTCTAGGATCTCAAGTGTCATTAACACAAACTGTATGCTTAATTAGAAATTGTATCTTAAGGCAGATTATATTATTCTGCAGGGATACAAATTTACCCGAATTTTAATCGTTTCCGCCATAAGAGTGATTTTATAAACTTTTCTATCTAATTCATTGTTAGCAGAAAATAATAAGATTTCTATTTAGGACATTTAAGTTAAATTAAACTCAAACACACGACTGCAAGAAATTATATATAACTTGCAGGACACGCAAATCAAATAACTTTGTAGGGAGCATAATCTTCTCTATTACATATCATAATGGCAACCATAAAGCACAATGACAGGAATAAATTAACATTGGCCAGTCACCAAAACGCTTCTGAAATAGCAGAGGCTCTAATTAACCATTACGAGAGCACATGTGTGACATTTTGAAATTGCTACACGAATTCAACGTCCAGATTCATTCTTCATAGTCGTTTCCAAGTTGTCGTAGTCGTGTCCTTGTCGTATATAAATATGGAGCATAATACTGAATGTCGTCGTTTTGTCGACTCTAAAAAATTCAAAAAGTACCAAACAGTCCTTATCCCAGGGAGCCAGAGAGACATATCGTCGTGTATGTATTCTTTATTTAGCACCAAAACTATGTGTGCAATCTAAAGAATATACTAGGGTAGGTAGGTAGGTATTAAAAAAGGACACATTGAGGTTTATATATAATAATATGTCCTGTCGCCTGTCCTCGTCCAGGTTCAGATTCACAATTCACATCCACCCATCCACCAAAACCACACACAAACCACCTACACAAATATAAAGTGCTGTCACTGGTTGTTTGTTGGCTCCTTGAGTTAAAATGGTCACACTTGAGGGCCGTTAAAATTACAAACGACAATATAGAGCTATGTACTAAATCGGGTCGGAATCGCACGGCCCCCCAACGAAAAATATATAGTCTTCGATTTCCCATTTCGACAGGCAACAAACAGTTTCAGGTTTTGAAATAATGACGTGGCTTCACAGAGCATCAGTGTTTTTTTGTGCCCTTGTTGTTGTTGTTTCACCTTAACCTCAAATACGTCACGGTAAAATACTGGTTGAGGAATTTGGAATCCATCGCATCGGTTGGTATTGGGCTGCTGAATTCTGGAGTTAGATGTCCGGCGTGTCGGTTTGGAGCTCTTAAGAGTGTTTCATTGCAATAAGGACTTGTTGTAGCATCTTATCGACCACATCGTTTCAATGAAATTGATTGAAATTGAATTTCTGTCGGAACAGTCGGCCAGAGATATTTGATATGTCGAAAATGTGTATGTGTGCTTAGTGCTTTGTATTTTTGCCTGGTTGAATTTTTGGTAGCATCCTATTTTCCTTGCTTGCCTACATGGCCGAGCGGAGAGAGGAAACCAATTTTTGTAAACACAAATATTTGTTGTTTGTATGCACTCTCTGGCATACCTAAATATCCTTTAGCATTGACATGATCAGATAAGATACATATATGAAGGTACTTGGAATGGTTGCAATTTTTTAACGAGATCCAAGCAAATTATTGTCTATAAATTCAGAGTTTTGAATTCAATCTTTCGGTTCTTAAGGACTCACAAGGTTTTTGGGTAAATATAAAACAAACATGGAAGCATGGTAAGTAAGTCAGACATTATGTCTCTAATAATGTATCCTTAAAATAAATCAATTGGCCTATATAAATGTTCGCTCATCAAAAACATGTATGCTATACATTGTAGTATTTATAATAAAATAACAAAACAAATTACTGTGATTATGTAGCTACATATGTGTGCCTTGGTACATTGTTTACCTATGTATGTGACTGATAGATTCAAATGGGCTTAAGGCTTTTCTTAAGTTTCAAGACTCAAGTGACTATGTTTTCGAAATGGGGGGCACTGGTGGATGTTAACAATTCATTGCGGCCATTTTATTTTATTTGTTTTTTAATGATGATGATGAAATGTTTATAGTGGTAGTGGTAGATAAGGTACTTTAAATGCTGGATGCAATGAGAGTAAAACCAAGACGTTACAATACGCATCTCAAAAGATTATATAGCCCCTTTTAGGTAAGGATTACTGAATTTGAAGAACAAAGCAGGAAAAAATTCCAAAAACCAAAATTAAAAATAACGATCTGTTGACGAAACTTAGCATAAGTGTTTCATTTGTCTTAAAAAATAAGGAATCACATGAGTCCGTTACGACAACTACATTGTGTTCTAAAAATGCAATGCGATTTTTTAATGATCTATTAGGGTCTACCACGATATCTCAAAAGCAATAATCCGGAAAGCAAAAATTTCGAAAGTTAAACCCTCGCAAACAAAATCTCGAATGCAAAAATCTATAATTAATACAGGGTGGCGCACGAATCGTGCTAAGAACTTTAAATAACTTTTATTTTAATCGATGTATTTCATTAATTTTTATTTTATTGGATTAACAATTAAATCTTATTTTAAATAACTAATGGTTTTTAATGATGATAGACCGCAAATGACCTCCACGCTCATGCACGCATATGCGGCACCTGATCAGAAAATTGTTCATTGCGGTCTGAAGGGTTGAAATTGGGATCGCCTCAATTATTGTTTTAATGGACTGCTTCAATCGAGTCAAATTCCTGGGTTTCGTTTTGTACACTTCCAGCCTGATAAACCGCATACAAAAAGTGTGGTGCAGTCAGGTAAGGTGACGATGGTGGCCAGCGGAAAGTGCAGTTTCTGGATATCAATTTGTTTGGGAATTTTCGTTGGAGCTCCGCCATAACTTGTGTGGTTACGTGTGCACTTACTCCATCTTGTTGAAACCAAATCCTGCTGGAAGGGATACGTCTTCGGAGAAGTAATGCCCGACAATACACCTTGATGAAACTGCGCACCACACAGTGACTCGTTCTGGGTGCAGTTCCGTCTGATGGAGCATTTCTGGATTAGATTCACTCCATATACGGCAATTTTGCTTGTTAACATTGCCGTTTAAGTCAAAATGGGCCTCATCAGACATGAAGAAACAATTTATCAATGTGTTGTCTTCTTCGGCCATTACAACGATTTTTCGGCTAAATTCCAGGCGAACAGGCAAATCCTGTGGGTTTAACTTGCTTGTAATTTGGACTTTGTACGGAAACAAGTTAAAGTCGTCATGAAGTATCCATTGTAATGACCGTCTGCTAACTCCAGTTTGGCCCGATAAGTTTCGAGTCTAAACATTTGGATTTGCTTGTATTGCCTATGCAACAGCCGCGATTGTATGCTGAACCCAAACATTGGGATCTCGATGATACGGTCTTCTTTCGATGCTTCCAGATTCGGCAAACATGTTCACCAGCCTCATAATGGTCCATCTACTCGAGGGAGTACCGCCAAATTCGCGTCGAATTGTAACCATTGTCTCAAAAATTAAATATGCAACCAGATAATTTTCTGCGCTGGACGTTTGCATGAGGGAAACAATGAGGTGTTCTTTGAACTAACTTTATGATGTTTATTTCTACTCTTTCTACATCAAATTCGTGAGATAATCTTATCTGATTTATAGAATATTTTTCTCATTTAAACTTTGACAATTCTTTTCTGCGGAGATAAAATTATCTGGTTTCTAAGATTTATCTGGGTCTTCCGCGGTATCAGGAATGCCCATATTAATTCTAGATTATTAATAACTGAAACTGATATTTGGATTGAAATATCGGAAGGGCGATTAAAATGAAGTAGTGTCTTGTAAGCTTCGGTCAGCACATAGACACCGGGTTAATGGGAGGTTATAATACCACTGTCATTTGAGGACGTGATCCTCTCCTTTACCCCCACTGGAAAGATCATTCCTCCAACAGGTGCGGGTAGCAAGCGGGTCCCCTCAACGTCTGGTGGGTGAATTTGATGGATCAGTGGTTGGTGTGTGAGTCTGTTAATTGCGTCACATTGGCTGAATAAGTCGAGACGGCCGACCCTTCCACAAGAGTATTTTACCGTTCTTAAGGATAGGCGGTCTTCTTAACGTAGAACATTAAATAGATATAAATTACAAAAAAAAAAACATGTGTCCCTGTACATCGATGGAAATCTTTTTGTCTTATCTGAAAAAGATTACGATGGAAACAAACTCATTATTTTGGGAACAGTGGAGAATCTTCCAATGCTGGGCTCCTCAAGAGCTTTTTTCTTTGTATTGCATGGTGAAATATGAAGTTGTCCCAGCAGTCTTCTGCATATTGATTTTTTTGTTGTTTATTTTCCCATAAAAGGAATAAATTATTGAATAAACTAAATATGGTATGCGTTTTATTTAAGTGTACACAATTTAAATGGGTAAAAAATCTCGAATTTTATTTTTTTCTTTCGAGATATTGTCTTTCAAGATTTTTGTTCATTCGAGATTTTTGTTCATTCGAGATTTTTGTGTATTAGAAAATTTTGCATTCTAGATTAAAAATTTGTTTTTTCCGAGATTTTTTGTATTCGACATTTTTGTCATACGAGCTAACGTCCTTTCTATTAAAAAAAAATCATTTATTTTTTAAATCAAAAACACTATTTTTCAAACATTTTGGTATGCAGTGATATTCACTATTCAAAGAGGACTTATATAATTTTTTTTTGGGAAAGTAATTAATAACAAAATATGAAAAACATTATTGGACCAAAATGTATATATAGTAGTGCAATTTATTTATCAAAATAATTACGCATCTTATATTACCTATATCACAATTAAAAAATATCTGCAATTTTAATTGTAAAATGTTATCTATTTTGCGGTTTCAAAAGTATAGGGCTGGAATTGCACATCTGTCAAACTAAGTTGTTAAACCAATTTTTCTTACAGTTGAAAGTCTGACATTTACGAAAATGAATCGCTTAACAATCGCAGAACGCATTCAAATTGTTAAGCCAACTACAAAAACAGTGATTCTGCCACAGCCACATATCGTGCTTTAAGAGGAGATTATGGTTTATAGATTCGTCCAACTACGCAAGGAATTGGCAAAATTGTGAAGAAATTTGAAAGACAGGATTGGTTAGAGATATTGTAAGGCCTGTGCATCATCGTTTCGCTCGTACCACTGAAAGTATCCTTGCTGTAAGTGAAAGTGTTGACGAAGACCCGAATGTGTCGATTCCTCGTCGTTCTCAGGAATTAGGACTATCTTTCGGCACATTATGGCGTATTTTGATCTACACCTACATCCATATAAAGTCCAGCTCACACAACAACTGAAGCCAGCTGACCATTCACAACATCGTAGATGCGTCGAATGGGTGCTTGAACAACAGGCGGTGGACGGCGATTTTTCGAACAAAATTTTCTTCAGTGACAAAGCACATTTCTCACTCGGTGGGTATGTTAATAAGCAAAATTGTCTTATTTGGGGTTCTGAGAATCGTCGTGGCGATATCAACTGGCCACCAAAATCATGCGATTTGACACCGCTGGACTTTTTTTTGTGCGGTTAAGTGAGAGACCGTGCTTATGCAGATAAGCCTTTAACTCTTGAGCAATTGAAAACCATCAATCGTCAAGTTATTCTGAGATACCGCCCAATATGTGTCAAAAAGTGGTCGAAAATTACTCCAAAAGAATTGACGCTTGCAACAATTCGCCTGGTGGTCATTTAAATGATGTAGTATTTCACACATAATGTCAACGTTCAAACTTTATAATAAAAAAGAAATATGAAAAAAATATTTTTTATGTGATTTATTTACGTTTACTTTTTAAACCGCAAAATGGATAACCCGTTATATGTGGTATGTCTAGTCTATGCCTTAATGTGATGGTTGAACATGGTGTTAAAATAAAAATGTGTTTATTGATTCTTAGGAGACGAAGCTATACTTTAATGAGAAACTCACGAATCACAAATAAAACATTTGTATATAAAAATAAAAACTGTGATGCATTGTTTCTGATAAAATTATTCTAAGTATTATCACAAACCAAACGCAAAATAGTTTGACTATTCATTAATTAACAAATTAATCCCTTTTATTTACCTATTTTTTCTGATCCCAAGCAGTCGTTGCTTATTTTTTTTTATCAATGTTATAAATTACATTTAATAAGTAAATTAGACCAAACAAAACTAAATTTGAGGAAGCACATATCGCCCCAGTTTGCATTCTCTTAAACAAAGATAGAGCATAATAGTTTGACTACTCTCTCTATGATGCAAAAAAGTTGGCCTATGACGATTTAAATAGATTTTCAGTTAAGCGTTACTCAAAAATGACATGCACTTGTTTTTTTGTTTATTGATCTCTTATTTTATGCAAGCCAGCAACAGTTTAATCTCAACCATGGTGCGTGTCGTTGCATTATTACGATACCTTAGGAAATCCATAATTAAATCCTTCAAAACGGGATTGTCGGAGCTATAAACTCGCAAAACAAATGAATTTACAGCGCCATCAATTCCAAACATTGTTTCAAAATTCCAAAACAGTGGAAATGTAGAGATTGGTAAAAAATCGGGACGCCCACCAATTGCGAAACCTCGAGTTTGCCGAGTTGTAAAGAAAGTAATGAAAGAAAATCGACGGCAAAATCTGGCTGCAATAACTATTCAATGGAGAGAAAGAATCTAAAAAAGTGTTTCAGTCGAGACTTTTAAGGGACAATGAACAAAATTGGATACAAATTTTATACGTTTTTTTTTAAATATATTTAAATTAGAGCTGTTTTAATTAAAAACATAGGCAAAAAAAAAGACTTTCAACACCTTAACCACAGAAAAAGCGACTAGAGTTGGCCAAATAACGTAAAAACTGGACTTTAAGTCAATGGCTGTCGGTTATTTGGAGTGATGAGTCGAAGTTTAAAGTTTGTGTGGGCGACGAACGAAAACGAGATTACGAATTGAAAAGAGGCTTTTCACAAAGATTGCCTTTAAAAAAGGGCGTTTCCAGCATCTCTAATGATATGAGGATGCATTTCTGGGCGGGGTTTGGGCAATTTACATTATGTAAATGAAATTGTCAATGCTACCAAGTAGAAGGATATTCTGGAAAAAAAGCTTCTCCTATAAATACCACGACTTTAAATTTGTGATGGAGACTATATTTTCCAACAGGATGATGCTTCTTGTCATATATGGCAAGGTCTGCAATTGCGTGGTTATTTGCTGAAGCAATTCCTTTACCAGCCCTTAATCCAGCAACCCTGATCTTTCACCAATTGAAACTATCTGTCATAAAATGAAGCAAAAACCGCGAAAAAAACCATGCCGGACTCTTTTAGACCTAAAAGCTAAAATCATAAATACTTGGGAATCTTTTGGTACCCAAGAATGTAAAAAATTAGTTGACACCATGGTGATATAAAAATTAAGACCCCTAGCCCAACTATTTAAAATTTAAAAAAATGTATCAATACATCTATTATTTTATTTTGTAAGACTGCTCTATATCGTTATTTAATTGAAGAAAAATACCAAAGTATTAAATATATTTCCGATGGAATTTAAGTATCAGTAGATTTTTTTCTTTTTTTTTTATCACAGGTAGTCCAACTATTTTGCGTTTGGGCTCGTATAATGATCTATTTATTTGTATTAATTTGTATACAGTTTTAAGCAACATACATAGGCATACAAGCGTAAAATTTTGTTTATATATTAAGTTATATACATATCTCTTCAAAAAATTAAGATTTTAAAAGCGAAATAAAATAAATTGGGTATAATTATAAGCGATTTCATAAATAATTTTGTTGAAAGTTTACACATTGATTGTTGAATTTTGCTGTAAATTTGAACATAAAAAGCTTAAATTTACACATTATATGCTTTTGCTTAAATTCTGTTGAATTTTAAACATATATTAAGTATATTTGCATACATTAAATTTAAACATCTTAGGTGTAGAAATACACTTTTTTACTTTTAATCTTTATCTGAAATTGCACATAAAAGACTTAATATTTACACATTAAATATTTAGAATTAATACGTGCGTAAAAATACTGCAATTATGGTAGGGAACTATTTGAGTCGCTTTATAATTGTAAAATTATACGATTTATTTTTAGAGTGTACTAAAAAGTTGTCTGGAAAGAAAATCTTAAGCATTTGTACATATAATTGTAGGCCAAAAGAATATTCTATAAGATAAAGATAAGTCAGATAAAATTACAATTTTTTTTAGAGTAAGAATACGGACCTGACAATTTTGCCGTCTGCCGGAAATGACATTTCAGTAAGATGAAAAGAAAATAATATATAAAGAGAAAATGTAACGATATATCTTGTTTACGATAATGTTTCGGTAAATTTAAATTAATATACAATTATTAGTTATTTACATAATGTACATACGATCGTTTAAATGAATATACAAAAAAAGTTGAAAAAAAGAGAGAAATTTTGGTATTTGAACAATTTTGATGATTTGCAACATAAAAAACTGCTAATTTTAATGATTTAAAACATAAAAAGAGTAACAGATTTAAATTCTTGTTAACATAATTCTTATGAAAAATTAACATAATGGAATACTCAATGAGAACTTAACAACATTTACATGAATACTCAAACTTAGTTGATAGGAAAGTGAGAAACCTGGAGGCCGTCGACAATTTTGATGTTTTTCAACATAAAAAAAAGAAAACTTCTAATTTTGATGATTTAAAATATAAACATAATAACAAAATTAAATGGTTATAAACATTCGAATTCGCAATGAATATAGACTTGCTGTATCTCTTGACTTTTCAAAAACTATTACGATAAGTCATAGCATGGCTGCAATATTTATATAGAGCGAGCCAGCCCCGAGAACCATTTATTATTTCGTAGAGATTATTTACAGTCAGAAAACTTTCTTGGAAGTATAAACGTCGGATTTCATGTAAAATGGGACACACCCCAATGAAGTGGTACGCACTTTCGTCTTCTCTCCTGTTACATAAATTACAAGTTTGCTGAAGATCGGTTCTATGTGGAATGAAATTTAATAATAATAATTCGACTCGGGCTCTGAGAATGGTGCTTATAACTTTAAATGGATATTTAACATTGAAATAATTTCCTAGGGTTAGTAATCGATGATCTAGATTGCGGTAGATTAGTCTGGAAGCCGAAGAGGATGCTCTTGTTAAGTGTTGGTCATATATTTTGTCATCAACCTTAGCTATAATTGTTGCAAATATATCATGCCATTCGCTAACATTACCTTCAGACAAGGATATACTGATATCGTGAGATAGCGCCAGTTGGTTCCAATTACTGAAAGGTGTTGCATTGGTTTGCAGCAATCTAACTAAGATGGCTCTTTGAAAACTGTTTCTGCTTCGGT
Source organism: Philhelius pedissequus (assembly GCA_910595825.1). Lineage (NCBI taxonomy): Eukaryota > Metazoa > Arthropoda > Insecta > Diptera > Syrphidae > Philhelius > Philhelius pedissequus. The sequence goes on from OU343162.1 coordinate 47,919,818, forward strand.
TCATCAACCTTATTAAATAGTCTGCATGGGCTCTTAAATTTTGCAAATATATGGGTGGCAAACCAGACTTCACGTGAATTGCATAGGTTGGAGTTGGATTCGGTAATCTAAACAAACGCTTAAAGAAATATCTCTGAACATCTTCAAACTTCTCAAAGGGGATTGTCCCAAACGCCTGCACACCATAACACAAACAAGTGTTTACCGTAGCCTTAAATACTTGATATTTAGAAGACAGATCAATGTTTTGGTTTGCGAAAAATTTCGGCCACAACATGTTTAGTGCCAGTTTTGCTTCTCTATTTTTTTCTTTCGCATGCTTCCGGAAGATCAAATTACTTGAAAACAGCACACCAAGGTACTTAAACTCCCGAACTTCTTCTATCACCTCGGTATTGAGTCGCCGAGCCTCAGCACGTAATCTGCCTCTAAATCGGTTCTCAAAAATCATAACTTTTGTCTACAAAACGTTTATATGGAGATCCCATGTCTTACAGAACGCCTGTAGTTTGTTTATTTGGAGTTGTAACGTAAAAGGATTGTCCGCTAACAGTACCAAGTCATCAGCGTAAAGGAGAACTTTTACGTGATTGCCCGCGAAGCTTACACCACCAGGGAGAATCTCAGCTACTGAATCAATAAATAGGGCGAAGAGAATAGGGCTTAAAATGCAACCTTGGGGGACACCTGCCGACGTGTCGAACCATTCTGACAATTTGGATCCATCCCACACGGCTGCACTTGATGCCGAGAGGAATTTAGCATAGACCAGTAGGAACTTTCTTGATACTCCGAGGGAGGCCAATTTAAAAATCAATGCTTGCCTGTTGACTGTGTCAAAGGCTGCTTTGAAGTCTACGAAGCAAATATATAACTTCCTCTTCATTTCAATATATTTTCTGGCAATGCTTGTCAGTGCAAAAATATGATCTAACGTTGAAAGTCCTGAACGAAACCCTGCCTGGTATATGCTAAGACGATCGTTGCTTTCTATCCAAAGAGAAAATTTTCCATAAAAAATTGTAGCAAAAATCTTTCTAAGGGAATTAAGAATAGAGATTCCTTTATAATTTTCAACTCGACTTGAATCTCCCTTTTTAAATAAAGCAAATATAAGTGCTTTATTAAAAGAAGTTGGAATACACGCGAGAACCATTTAATATTTCGTAGAGATTATTTACAGTCAGAAAACTTTCTTGGAAGTATAAACGTCGGATTTCATGTAAAATGGGACACACCCCAATGAAGTGGTACGCACTTTCGTCTTCTCTCCTGTTACATAAATTACAAGTTTGCTGAAGATCGGTTCTATGTGGAATGAAATTTAATAATAATAATTCGACTCGGGCTCTGAGAATGGTGCTTATAACTTTAAATGGATATTTAACATTGAAATAATTTCCTAGGGTTAGTAATCGATGATCTAGATTGCGGTAGATTAGTCTGGAAGCCGAAGAGGATGCTCTTGTTAAGTGTTGGTCATATATTTTGTCATCAACCTTAGCTATAATTGTTGCAAATATATATTGCCATTCGCTAACATTACCTTCAGACAAGGATATACTGATATCGTGAGAAAGCGCCAGTTGGTTCCAATTACTGAAAGGTGTTGCATTGGTTTGCAGCAATCTAACTAAGATGGCTCTTTGAAAACTGTTTCTGCTTCGGTTCATCAACCTTATTAAATAGTCTGCATGGGCTCTTAAATTTTGCAAATATATGGGTGGCAAACCAGACTTCACGTGAATTGCATAGGTTGGAGTTGGATTCGGTAATCTAAACAAACGCTTAAAGAAATATCTCTGAACATCTTCAAACTTCTCAAAGGGGATTGTCCCAAACGCCTGCACACCATAACACAAACAAGTGTTTACCGTAGCCTTAAATACTTGATATTTAGAAGACAGATCAATGTTTTGGTTTGCGAAAAATTTCGGCCACAACATGTTTAGTGCCAGTTTTGCTTCTCTATTTTTTTCTTTCGCATGCTTCCGGAAGATCAAATTACTTGAAAACAGCACACCAAGGTACTTAAACTCCCGAACTTCTTCTATCACCTCGGTATTGAGTCGCCGAGCCTCAGCACGTAATCTGCCTCTAAATCGGTTCTCAAAAATCATAACTTTTGTCTACAAAACGTTTATATGGAGATCCCATGTCTTACAGAACGCCTGTAGTTTGTTTATTTGGAGTTGTAACGTAAAAGGATTGTCCGCTAACAGTACCAAGTCATCAGCGTAAAGGAGAACTTTTACGTGATTGCCCGCGAAGCTTACACCACCAGGGAGAATCTCAGCTACTGAATCAATAAATAGGGCGAAGAGAATAGGGCTTAAAATGCAACCTTGGGGGACACCTGCCGACGTGTCGAACCATTCTGACAATTTGGATCCATCCCACACGGCTGCACTTGATGCCGAGAGGAATTTAGCATAGACCAGTAGGAACTTTCTTGATACTCCGAGGGAGGCCAATTTAAAAATCAATGCTTGCCTGCTGACTGTGTCAAAGGCTGCTTTGAAGTCTACGAAGCAAATATATAACTTCCTCTTCATTTCAATATATTTTCTGGCAATGTTTGTCAGTGCAAAAATATGATCTAACGTTGAAAGTCCTGAACGAAACCCTGCCTGGTATATGCTAAGACGATCGTTGCTTTCTATCCAAAGAGAAAATTTTCCATAAAGAATTGTAGCAAAAATCTTTCTAAGGGAATTAAGAATAGAGATTCCTTTATAATTTTCAACTCGACTTGAATCTCCCTTTTTAAATAAAGCAAATATAAGTGCTTTATTAAAAGAAGTTGGAATACACGCATTATCGAATAACAAATTGAAATATTCCACTATGTAAAGTTTGAGTTGTTCCGTTGCTTTATTATTTTTCATGACCACTAACGATGATTCTAGTTCCCTTAAAGAGATCGGGTGGTCTAGTTCGGATACAACTTCGTTCTGTAACGCATAGCTAAAAGTTTGAAGATTCTCCTCCGCAGATAATAGAATTTTAAAATGCGCTGCTAAAGTATCAGCTTCGAGAGTAATCTTCATACTTCTGCACCGCCCTCCTAACTCACGAACATTACTCCAGAATTCTTTAGAGTTTTTAGATAGTTGTAACTTCATAGCAAAACGTTTGAGGAAAAGACTTTTTTTCTCGTAACACATTTGTTTGAAATCCTTATTGGCAGGTAAGTATATAATTTTGAAGGCAACGGAGTTTGTTGATCGAAATAGTTTTAAATATTTGAAAGAAAGATTCCGAAGGATGACACAGTCTTTATCAAACCATTTATTCTTAGTTGTGAAGGAATAATTACTACTTGTTGGAGTAGCCGAAGCATATATTACACTTGTAATGCTTTCCTCAATTAAATCAACATCGCTTAATGATTGAAGTGGAAGAAGATTGCAGTGGTGATTCAAGAGACTTTTATATCGGTGGGCTTTATTCTCAAACTATCTAAGTTTTCGAGGATAATCTGTACAGGTATGCTGAACGTTCTCGAAAAAACGGACTTTAACCTGTAGTGGCAAATGACCCGAGAAGCTGGCCACGAGCACCTGGAAATCCTGAACTGCATTAAACCACTCGCCAGAAATCGCGCAGTAATCAATAACCGAATGGCCTTGGCCGCTTGTAAAATTAAGTTCACCACATTTGTCACCATTTGCTACCCCATTCAACACAATCAAGCCAAAGTCCTCCAACAATTCCAATAAAAGCCTTCCATTACTATTGAGCGTTTCATCTTTCGAATTCGAATCATATTATAGAGCGTTATATCTTGCAAATTATAAGCAGGAGAATTCTGATAATCGCCAATGCGGGCGTTGAGATCACCGATAACCATTATATTTTCCAAGGAAGTATTGTTAATAAAATTACCCAAATTGTCGAAATCGTTCATCCAATTATAGCAATTTATTGCGGAAATTTCCTATTTTTTTTCTTGCGAATATAGGGTGCATCTTTTCATTCAAAGATGGCACTGTCGTCGATTGAGAGCCAGTTGGCATAAGTTGATTGTCAACCGAGTCTGACTTTGCTCCCTCGCTGCAGTCAAAATAATCATGAAAACATTGACAAATGTCATCTCAGCCGAAGATTTGACAATTAAACCACGCGCAAATTTGTAGACAAAAGTGTGGTTGTTAATTTGCATTTTGTCACCTTTGATTATAATTTTTGCTTCGGAGTTTACTTGAAGAAGTTTAGTTTTTAATTCGAAAAGTGTCTGTCTCTTTTGCCGATGCATTAACGTCTGTTCGCGATGTATACTAATGCCGCTTCCTTTAGGTTGATTAGCGACGGACAATATTTCGTCTACGATGTCTGACGAATGCAGTTCTAAGAAAACAGTTCCCCTCTTTGTGTTTGTGTTTTGAATAACTCTTGTTTTTTTTAAGTGAAAATCATCACCTTCTTTTAACTTGAGAAGCCTTCTGCAAGTTTGTTTAGCTAACTCAACTGCGTCGGTTTCTCTGTCTAGAGGAAGGTGTACCACCATATTGTTTTCGGTTGTTTTGCGGGAGATTTTTTCAATTTGAGCCTCCAAAAGCTCGCATCTTGCCGTCATCAAGGTCAATTTTTGGCACAACTGTGAATTCGCTGTTCTCAGTGCATCCAACTCCAGAGACAGTGACGCAACGTCAGTTTTAGTGGCTACATCTTTAATTTGGTCCGAAATTGTTTTGTTGAGAAGATCTTTTTGATCAGCAATAGACATATTCCAGACAGCCATTTTAATTGAAGTGGGATTAGAGCCGAATTTCTTCCTAGTATTGTTAAGTTCAGGTGAAGTATCCGCTATGTTTCTCTTATTGCCGCTCATAAAGGAATCCCGTTGTGCAATATTTGATTTTGCAATTATTTTAATACTTAAAATACCTTTTACCTTGAGTTTTTATTGTATTTATTTGTTAAAAAGGTATTTAGGAATGTCGAAAGATCAATTACAAGAAACTTGTTTTAAATTTAAATTCATAAACTGTGCAAAAACTAAAAACTTTGTAGGAGCTTAAATATTGTTACACTTTCACAACGGACAGTCGAAATGTCAATCAATATTCTATAAATCGTATTCAATACAGTTCGCCACATTACGTCTCAACGGTTGAATAGCTACGAAGTGGGTGGGTGCCAATGGCGCAGTGGATAAATTGCTTGATTGCTAACTATGACGTGTGGGTTCGATCCTCACGCTAGGCGCATTCTTTTCTATACCTCCAATTTTAATTGGATGCCGCCCATGGGTTAAAATGAGACAGTCAATTGGTTCTCAAATCCACTGTGCCAAACTAGTGCCGTGCAAGTCAGGTTGCATTTAAAAGAAGGTCTTACAGGCATATAGTTAAATTAAAAAAAAAAAAGTAAATAAGAATTACTTAAGAACCTACTGAACGTTACATAAATTCAAGAAACATTTAAAAACCAATTTAGTTACAATGTTGTTGTGTCAAAAAAAGTACTAAATAGAGAAATATATTACGTTTAGATTTCAAGACATTATAAATGTTGATTGTGAATTGAAAAAATAATTTTAATGGTTTAGGCTGTAGATCGAGAAACATCATGCTGCATTGCGTGTTCGTAGTTCGTAATGTGATATCTAGTATCTACTATTTTCTCTGCAAACTGAAATCTTACCCTATAGTACCTAGAATCGTGTAAACATTTTTTTTTCTTTTGAGAAAACAAACCTACTTCATTTTGATGTCATATGTTATTTCATCATAGGCAATAAAACATACATTGAATACTGAAAACTTTGATTTGAGAAAATGAATAGGAAAAGGGCTTAAAAGTTTTGATAGTTTAATAGATGTTTAATATATGTATTAAAGATACGACTCTATATCCAAAAAACAAATAACGAAATAACAATTATTTCCTCTATTCACTTGTCTAGTCCGATATGGTTTCAAAACTATCTGCGTACTCAGCTAGCTGCCATTGAATTAAATTCAATGAATCATTTTTAACGGCCCAAAGGGCTTTAGTTAAAAAAAAAAACAAGCTAATAAAGACAACATTTTTTCGTAATTTTTATTTGTCAAAAATGGTTATTTTTGGTACTTTCAATTTGTTAATAATTTAATGAATCAAACAAGTCTATTTTGCAGTATGTTCAAGCATTTATTTTTTTTTGGAATATGTACATGATTTATCAATTTAAAAAAATAACGAATAAATAAGAAAACTTCAAAACATTTAATTTATTAAGTTTTAATGGCAAACAAAAAAATATCTATAGATTTAATAAATCCACTTGATTAGAAACTAATCGTTTCAGGTACGACTCAAATTAAAAAATCGATTCAGGCCCAAAAAAAAATGGTATTTTTCATAATGAAGATTAAAGTGAAAATTTTAAAATAGAAATGAAGTCAGTTGAAATAATGTACCCAACACAAATAAATGAAATCAGATTGATTCTTCTCAATGGCGCAAAATGTTAAACAATCTTTTGTTAAGGGCTTAGCATTTTACTAGTTAGCAATTTCCTAAGTACTTATTGATTTAATAACTATTTCAAATTTTTTAAACATTTTGTAAGCTAGTAAATTGCTAATTAAGCAGAAAGCTGAGCATTTGTAGGCATTGAATTTTGATGAACACAATTTTTTGCGTTATGCGTTGTAAAGTAATTATACATCGGCCCCACTGTGCAGCGTGTATGCAAAAAAATCTGACTTCATGTATTTATGTCTTTTGACCTCATGAGTTCCTTTTAAAAAAGCAAAGAATATATATACAAATTCGTAATATATCATTTGTATGGGTTCTTCATAGGGAAAAATCCTGGAACTGCAAACCGATGATATTGAAATTATCAAAGAATAAAGAATTGTTAATTCTCAATATTTATTCAAGCTGAAACTAAAGCTTTTTTTTGATGTTTAAATTCATCAAAAAAAACTTTAGTACTCTCAAATTAAAAGAAGTTGTTTCGGAAATGAATACAAAATTACTCCATTTCAATTATCATAAATATTTTGGAAATCCTGTCATGTTGCTCACCTTAAATCTCTGATTTGTTAGCCTCTGGTTTATTTATTTATACAATTCGTATAGTAAAGAGGCACCTTACTCACATATCAATAGACAAAGGAAATAAAATACAGGGTGGTCCACTGCATACGCATGGATTTAAAAAATAAAAAAAATAAAAAAAAAACTGAAAAATATTTTTATTTGCGGTAGGTACTGGGTAATAGGGCAAGTTTTGCATTTGAAAAAAAAATCCAACTCGAGATTTTAATCAAACTTGACATTACAATGATGATGAAGAACACCAAAAATTGGGTCCCGCAATTATTCATGTCTGTCTGTAGATCGATCTACAGCCTAAGCGGCTGAAGCGATTTTCTTCAAATTTGGTACTTAAAAGATTTATGTGACTGTCGCAAATAGATTTTTGAATCGTTTTTCTTGAGCGGTACCAAGGTAGGTAAAATGGTGGCCAGTGGGAACCCGCATCTAGACCCAAGTCGTGCTGGGAAGCGCCGTTTTGATACCAAAGAAATGGTATGAACCTGAATAAAAAGATTTTTAACGGAAAACGAGACCCATTTCGACCCGTTAAGGAAAGAGATTAAGTTCCTAACTTTTGTATCAGACAGCTCTCTTAGATCAGAAAATAAAGCCCTTCCAAGGGATTGCATACAACTGTACCTACTTCCCATACAATTTATTCTACCATCATAATTATCTCGAAAACGGCTCTAACGATTTTGATAGAAAAAATTTTGTTCACAACTTTATAGTCTACATTTTGGTCCAACAATTATTTTTTTTTTGATTTTCGACTTTTTCGGCTTCGCGGATTTCGATCAAAAATTTTGTATAGGAGAGCCTTTGAATTTTAAATAATATACCACTGCATTCCAACATTTTCGAAAATTATTTTATTTTTGTGTTTGAAAAAAAGAAAATACTCGTATTTTTTTTGAAAATTCAATATTTCGAAAATCTGGGATAATTTTTTGTTTTGAATTTCAGTTTTCAAATTTATGTTATAAAATACTTAAAATTATCATACCTCTATACTCTGTTCAATTTATAAATTCATTTTAATTACAGACCTTATGGGTGAACTTTTCAAACACACTTGTGCCGGCTGCTGTTTGTATGGCACACAACTTAAGAAATTGCAACTAAAATATTCCATAAGCCCACGTACAAGGAGACTGATCGCCAATTTGATTCTCGCTTATAGTGTTTATTAAAAAAATAAACACATTGATTAAGAGTTACCATGGGTCCGATTATGGAAATTCTAATACCTTTTCTTTGGTTTCCGCTATGGAGCTTTCAGAATCGAAGCTTTCTTAAAGCTTTCGAAAGCATATATTTTCAGTTTAAGGAGAGAGGTGTTGTCGGTGCGTACTTTTCTGCTTTCCGCCCATTTTATTATTTTTTTGTTGGAAAACTGTTAAAATGCAGCTATATTTTTTTTGTTGGGTAATTTTTTAAGAAAAAAATTACCATTTAAGCAAGTTTTTGATGGAGTCCGGTTCATTAATTAATTACAACTTTAAATTACCAAATCATTTTTTGTTCATGAAAATATAAATAAAATGAAGAAGGTTTCCTGTTTATATGTAAATATAATATTTAAAATAGTGCGGTGCAATTTGATGTGATATTATTATTTTTGTGCTGTGTTTATTTACATTTAAAATGGCTTAAAATTCTCCGAACGACATAAGTTCCTTATTATAGCTTATTTTTACGTTCTTTTTCTGTGGTTTATTTTCACGTTTAAATAAATTATGCCTTCTAGGGAACTCTTAAAAAACGCCTAATATCTTACTTCTTGGTGGTGTAGAGAAATATAGATTTATTTTTATTTGGATTTAGTTTAAATTTTTGTAAATATAGTTTACGATGTAAGTACATGTTTCTGTTCATGAAATCTACATTAACAATCCTCCCGACATTTGTGAGAGAAATATGCCAATTTATAATGCTCACTATGGCAACCATGGTAAATAGAAAAGCTTTATGGAAATAGAGATAGCTTATTGAAATCAATAATAGTAAGGGTGAAAAGCGAATATCCTATCTTCCCTGTACTGAAAATATAAGTTGAACAGAGTATAGCTTCTAAACATTATTTTAGAAAAAAAAATTATGAAATGTTTTATATAAAAAATTAAGTAAGAAAGTCTAAGTTGTTTCTACTAAAAATCCTGTGCTTTGAATTTAATCAAACATAGGAGCAAGTACGTGCGATCCAGCCTTCAATTTTATTTTTTCTTAAATAACTACAAGCATGCACATGCATTTGAGCTGTTTTAAAATGTGACGACCTAAATGTTGGCCGTCACACTCTTTTCTTAGCCTTTTTCTAAAGTTTCCATACACTCTCTTTCCAGGATTGCTACATGTACTAGCAGGATGCGGGCTCAAAATATTCTTTTGGAGGCTTTCTGGTTATTATAACGTTAATAGTAAGATATTTTAGGTATTCATAGGGAAAAACTGCCAACTCAGGAGAAAGTGCGGCGTGCTGGTCACATTTACAGACACTTAAAAAGATTAGGCCGCAAAGGAATATGTCTCGTAAAAACTCTAAGCAAATGCTAGCTATATGCACGATTTAGCTTCGTATAACTGAGACTAGACATCGTCCAAGACCATCAACTGCAATTCTGGCAAGACAAAAAAATTGAAACATGTTGAGGTGTCGTGAAACTAAGTGCTAACATAAATAACGGCCCCATACTTCAAAATGACTCCAAATTATTTAATAACTGTAATAAAGTTAAGATCGAATCAAATCCATTCGTCTGCCGTGTACCACCCTGTATTATTTGCAGCACTAAATTAAAGAGTATAATGTCGTCCAGTTTAGTCAACTTTCCACTCGATAAAACCTAGTAAAAAGGATAACAGCACGACAAACAATTCTTGTGAGTAAGAAAATCACTTAAATTATACACAAACACATTAAGTATTTATTACATAAATCACTAAGGCACTTGTCGAAGCTGGGGTGTTGGATTGAACATGAGTTTATAACTTGCCAATTGCGGTGGTTGGTTTCATTTGCTTTATACCTATAAATATTATAGAAATATAGATATTTGCGAACCATGATTCCGGAATCTTGTCCTGTTCATTAAACAGCATCGTATACAGGGAATTTAGCGAAACTTGAAGTACCAGCCAAAAATTAATGTGCTTAATGTTGGAGGACACAATAAACATCGTTACGCCTCTAGGTAAACACATACAAAAATCGAATTACATGCGGTATACCAGCATTTGGGGTTGCCAACAAAAATTATATCTCCAAAAAATTGAGGAGGGTCGAAAAACGCATAATCACATAATTTTTTTTCACTTAGCATAAAACGAAAAGAAGGATAAGGGTGCATATTCTTTGTCGAGAGTGGAAGTTTGAAAAAGGGAGATTGGCATCATGTACCTCTGAACATTTTGTTCTTTAATAAAAAGCTCGATTATATTGGTAATGTCAACGTAACTGAGGACAAACTTTCAATTTCTGCAAGTCAAGTTGTATCAGCAATTTAAGAGTTTTGATATACAAAGGGGGGAGAATCTAGCTTTACTCCGATCTTATTCATAAAAACTTACTGCGATTATATTAGGTAAAGTTAAGTGAAATAAATTAACGCATTTGATCTTCAAGCCGTGGGGTTAGAACTTCCTTGTCACTTGTCACGAACTTGGAGGCTGAAATTCGAAGACTCTCTTGGCTGAAAGTATTGATGTCGTCCATTCGATCGATGTGACCTAACCAATAAAGTTTAGTTATTTTCGCAATTATATTCTCTTCTCCATTCGCACTTCACACACATATAACCCGATATCCGTACAGCAATAATTGTCTAGTGTCACTCTCCTTTGCAGCTTATTGTGCAGCAGTGCAAAGCAAGACTGGCAGTGTACAATTTTTGTTTATCAAGGATATGACTTTTTAATTCTTGCAAGCCATAAGCACCTCTTTTTACTGGAGATACACACAGGTACTATAGGGCAAGTTTTGCATTTGAAAAAAAATCGAACTCGAGAATTTAAACTTGACATTACGATGATAGAGAACACCAAAAAAGTGGGTCCCGCAATTCCGTCTGTCTGTACAACTCTCTGCAGACTATAAGGCTAAAGCGATATTCTCCAAACTTGGTATTTAAGTGGCTTAGGTGATTGTCGTAAATAGATTTTTGAATCGTGTTGATAGGTCCAAATCTAACGGTACCTGCCATTCAAGTTTTTTTTACCATGTCAATTATCTCAAAAATGGCTCTAACGATTTTGATAAGAAAAAGTATGTGCACTTTTTGGGTATATTCTACATTTTGGTCAACAAAATTTTTCTAAATATTTTGTTATTAACTGTACCTGCTATACAATCATTTTTTTGATTTTGAACTTTCTCATAAACGGCTTGACAGATTTCGAATAAATTTTTATATAGGTGGTTTGGATTTAAAAAAAAAAAATATTTTTAAAAATTAAATATTTCGAAAAAGTGTGGATGATTTTTTTTTAAAATTTTGTTTTCAAGTTTTATATTATTAAATATTTAAAATTTGGAAAAAAAAAATAAAAAAAATTGTAGGTTTATAAAAAATTAAGTAAAAAACGACTTTGAAAATATATTTAGATTCTTAATAGAAACCTTTCGCATACGAAGTAATCGAACATAAGATCAAGTTCGTGGGATTCAGTCGTGCTTTTTTTTTTTTAGATAGGACATAGGTTTGCAGAAATGGCCCTCCCGAGTAACCTAGCTCGCTGACCAATTAGCACTTGAGTGCGCCGTTTGGACCAAAAAGTGCGAAGGATCAAGACCTTAGAAATTTTGTTTTTTGTTTCCGTATTGTATACGATTCGATCTTTCAGAAGGTCATCTAATGACATATTTGGACGTGACAACTTGAAGATCCTCCACATGCTAAAGTCTGCCTTATATGAGGTTGCATCCTCCCATGGACTCAGATGTCTCGTCACTGTTAAGGATGAATGGGATTGTTGTTCGGTAGTGAGTATTTTCTATATTTCAATCAACTGTCACACGTCCTAAAGTCAATTGTCTTGTTAATAAAGGAGTTTTAATCTTTAATCTTCAATTCTAAAAGTTTGTTCATGTGATTGTGTAAAGTCTTTTCAAGTGATTGTTGTCTTTTACTGCCCAGAGTGGGACATTTAAAAAGGAAGTGGGTAACAGTTTATTTTTTCTACGGATTCTCACACCTACGACAGTGGATGTTGTGAGGTACGCCCATCTCTTCCGCGTGCTCTCTAATTGGCCAGTTTTCCCTACATGTTAAAACGACCCTGGATGTAATACAGCTTGGTAAACTATCGCACCTGATACTTGATTCTTTGAGAAAGATTGAATATATATTACCTTTCATAGTTCCTAGGGAAATGTCAATTCATTCCGCCAGGGAGCTATATGAAGCGAGGTCATCCAGGAATTGCAGGACAGCTTAAAGGATGTTGTTGCCGAAGCAGGGGATTTCATAGCAGCCTGACTGACTATCAGGATAGGAGGTGGGACATATGGAGATAGTCAACGGGTATGCTTTCATGCATGCATGCACCAATATTAGTTGTTTAGGCTCAAAAGATTTTTATAAAAAAAAATCACTTCATTAATGAAGGGAATAATATAATAGTATAATAGTATATTACCATTTTTTGGTTTTCGATGTTCCGAAAAATGATTGATTTTTTCACATTTTTTATGCAGTCGCTTGTAAAAAGTCTAATAACCAATGCAAATTAAAATTTTTCAAAACATTTTTTTTTTGAAACACAAAATTTCGATAACCACTTAATGGATTTTTTCGAAACATCGTATACTTGGGAATTTTTTTGACATTATCTTGAAGATTAAGGAGAACTGTATTCCTAAAATATAAAAAAAAGATACCTCCCATAGAAATGTTAAAAAAATGCGTTAAAAAATGTATTTCTCGAAAACGGCTCCAAGAATTTTTATAAATAAAATGCACGAGAGGATCGAACGAACTTGCTCTTATGTTCGATTACATTGTATGCTAAAGATTTCAATTAAAAATCTAAATATATTTTTAAAGTCATTTTTTACTTAATTTTTTAAATCTATGATTTTCTAAAAAAAAAACTGGTATGACAATCTCAAATATTTAAAAATATAAACTTAAAAACAAAAGATTAAATCCGCTTATTTAAAGAAAAAAATAATTCAAAATTCTGAAATAAATACTTAAAATAATTTGAGGTTAAAAAATTACGCCATTTTATTTCTTGGATAAACTTGAATTTAAAAAATGAAAATCTGTGGCGCGGTTTTTGAGAAAGAAAGTTTTTTTTTAATTTTGAAAATATTTTTCAAAAAAAAAAATTCAAAGACATAAGTTCAGCAAATACATTTAAATATAATTTTTGAAAAAATAATATAACAGTTTTCAAAATATATATTTTAAATTTTTTTTAAATGCTTTTAAAAATACAAAAAAAATATTAATTAAAAATATTTGTATGCAGTATAAATTGGGCTAACTACACCTACATACATATGTATGTACCTATGTGCGATATTACCAAAGAATCGGTTAAGATATTTATGGGATAGTCGAAAGCAAAACAAAAAACCGTCCTATAAGGAAAGTACCGTTTTTAGACATTTTTTGAAATTTTCTTTCAACCATATGATCGGTCATACCTAAAAAGCTGTACTGATTTTTTTTAAACCGAAACGTTTTCGAGGCTTTTACGTAACGGTTATATGGCAGGTACCATTATTTTTTGAGCTAAGTATAATTTCAATTTCCCCCTTAAAAAAAACTCTATATACCAAGTTTGAAGCAATTCGGTCCTGGCGTTTGGGTTATAGGTATATATGCAGGCGGACAGAATTTTTAAACCATCTTTTTTCGTCTTCGCTATATCATCGTAATGCCATGTCTGAAATGTCATGTATAAGAATATTTTATTTTGCGGACTAATTAAAGGTATTTCCCATAATAAAACTACATACTCAAATTTTCAAAAAAAATTTTTTTCGATATTTATAAAATAAATAATTTTTTTTTGAAAAATCGATTATTCAAAAACCAGTTACTGAAATTTTTTTAACTTTTTTTATTTATCCAGGAATTCAAATGGCACCTTTGTTTTCTCTCAAACTATAATAACTGTGCAATATAAAAAAAAATATTATGTGTATTATCCATTTATTTCCTTCTTTCCCAACATACCTACATCCTTCATTTTCATTAGTAGGTTACATATACCTACATAATAATTACATACAGCATCTGTGTTTAGTTATATGAAAGTTCTTAGCTACAAGAGCAAGTTCGAACGATCCAATCGTGCATTTTATTTATAATATATCCATCACCATTTGGGGGATATTTTTTCAAAAATAAAAAATTATATGCAATTTCCATAAAGTCCTGATATATTTTTCAAAAAAAAAACATCTTGGTAATTTCTGGGAACCCAAAGCAAAAAAAGAAATCTAAGAAATTGTATGAATAATATCCTTATAAATTTTAAATAAATTTCAATAGCTTAAGTTTTCCGGTTCTTAGCTATCTTAATTATTATTACTTGTACCTAGTCCACCCATCGTGCTCCTATTAAGGAGAATAGTAAAGCTCGTAAATTTGATCTGAAAAAGGACATAACACATCCATTAAATTTATTTGCATTGTTCATCTATTGGTCATGGCCAGCATTGATTTAATAATTTTTTGCTTAATTTTATTTTTGCAACGATTCAGACGAATCATTTATTATTGTTCCGCTGTTTATACGCGGCTAGGAAAATTTATTGGAAAATGGCAATTCATTGTGGATTGGGAAACAATCTACTGGTCCGTATAGCGATATCTCTGCCCAAACGAAAACTATTTCTGTTCTTTTTGAAATATTGATCAATTTATTTAAATTCATACCATATGTTTTTTTTTTTATTTTTTGTTATCTTGTGAATTTGCCAGTTTTTTTTCGTGTATGGGAAGCCTCCTATATGGAATTTTATGCGGCCAGTATGGCAAGGCTATATGCTTTAGTCAAAACGATGGGTTAAAAAAGCGTTTCTTTTTTTTTGTCTTCTTTTGAAATAACAGAAAAATAGATGTTGAATTGCAGCTTGTTCGTTCAATATGGTAGCAATTTGGATACTTTGCAGATGTTAGGCAGTTTTTTTTTTGTGTTGCGTCTGCAAATCTATTTTGCTGATAAATTGAAATGTCAATTTTGCTTAGGAATATTTATGGTATTTCAATATATTCCATTGTGGCATGTTATGCTTCATGTGATCAAAGAGTCGTCACACATCAAGGCACATAATAGAAAAACAAAATTCAGGTATAGGTACATTTTAAGAATGATATAAAATTCCAATCGTTCATTTGCTCGTAAATCATTTTAGAAATTTGTATTAATAAAGATACCTACTCTAGCGAATGTTTTTCAAATTAGTTTTTTTGTTTTGTTTTTAATTTTATATTATTCAGTTTTCGACAGATTATTTTGAAATTTAACAAAAAAATGAATTTGAATTTTTAACAGTGGTTGAATCTCAATTTAGGGACTTAATGGAAACATCTGTCAGAGGTGGCATACGCCATATCGCTTAGATAAATAAAGGCCACTTTTTCACTTTAAATGTTGCACCTAACAGTCACTTTTAGAGGGTGCACTGGACTTTCGTGCATTTCATACAGATTTTTGCTTTCACAAAGGAACATTTTGTCAGCTATTCGAACATAACCACTTTAGTTAAAATGAGCTTCGTCAGTCATAATATTTGATTCCTGTAAGTGCTTAACCAGCGAGCATAGTAAATAATCGTAATTTGCAGTTTCTGATTGACTAAAGATAGAGGGGGCCGAAATTGGCCTGAGTTTGTTCCTGTAAATAATGAAGTAGTTTCAGAATTTTGCTGTGAACTACCGTGCCCTTTGATCCGTGCTCAAAATTTCGATATTGATCAGACGCAGTCCTAAGCAAGTTACCACAGCCCTCAAGAGTTTTACCAGAATTTCAGAAAAGCCTGTTGGGCCATTGACTGGTGCCATCCACATGTGCAATTAAGTGACGAAGGAGGAGTTCATTTAAGTGGAGTAAGAAAGTAACCCAATGAACTGGTTTACCAATGGCAGCTTCAAGCTGGCACATTTTTGGATCTAGTGTTAACAACAGTTCCAACGACTTTTATTTTTCAAAAGTCTAGGGCTGGAATTCGACATCTGTGAATCTAAGTTGTTACACCAATTTTTTTTTCAGTTGAAAGTCTGATATTTACGAAAATGGATCGCTTAACAATCGCAGAACGCACAAAAATTGTTAAAACCAACTACAAAAATAGTGATTCTGCCACAGCCACATATCGTGCTTTAAGAGGAAGGAGATTATGGTTTACATAAACGTCCAACTCGTTTCGCTCGTACCACTGAAAATATCGCTGCTGAAGTGAAAGTGTTGCCGAAGACCCGAATGTGTCGATTCCTTGTCGTTCTCGGGAATCAGGACTGTCTTACGGCACATTATGGCGTACTTTGCATTTGGATCTACACCTACATCCATATAAAGTCCAGCTCACACAACAACTGAAGCCAGCTAACCATTCACAAAGTCGTAGATACGTCGAATGCGTGCTTGAACAACAGGCGGTGGACGACGATTTTTCGAACAAAATATAATTGAAGAGAGGCCATTACATCCACAAAAAGTCACTGCTTGGGGCGCTCTTTGGTCCGGAGGTGTGATTGGACCTTAGTTATTCGAAAACGACGATGGAACGACTGTCACCGTCAATTCGGAGCGGTCGATTATTGTCATATGATAATCGACCTTTCTTTGCCTGCTATTAAAGAATATGACTTTAAGAACATGTGGTTTCAACAAGACGGTGCCACATGCCACACAACTCGAGCGAATATGGCTTTATTGTAAGAAACATTTCCTGGCCGCGTAATTTCTCGTCGTGGCGATATCAACTGGTCACCCTTATCATGCGATTTGACACCGCTGGACTTTTTTTGTGGGGCTACGCAAAGACCATGTTTATGCAGATAAACCTTTAACTCTTGAGCACTTAAAAACCAACATTCGTCAAGTTATGGCTGAGATACCGCCCAATATGTGTTCAAAAGTGTTCGAAAATTACCTCAAAAGAATCGATGCGCTCAACAATTCGCGTATTGGTCATTTAAATGATGTAGTATTTCACACATAATGTCAACGTTCAAGCTTTATAATAAAAAAGAAATATCATAAAAAAAATATTTTGTATGTGTTTTATTTACGTTTACTTTTGAAACCGCAAAATGGATAACCCATTATAAACAACTTAATGAATTCAATTGTACTGGAAAATATTGTTCTGGCTTTTATCCCATCAAGGTATTAGCCTTAAATTTGTGATAGAAGATTTTGACACAATTTTTGTTTTCTAGTTTTATTTTGCTACTGTCAATTACTTTTGAAGGATTTTGATTGGGAACTACATCAATGTCTTGTAAAACCGAACCTACGAGGATTGATACTGATCTGTTGGATATTTCCGTTTCTGTCGTAGGCTGAAGCTAATTTTTTAAAGCTTATCCTAGCTTGACATTTTTGGAAGCGACGCACGGACTGCTGCTGGGTAAAATTACAACGTCACTGTCGTCATTATACTTAAAATAACTATGTATCGTTCTCTTTTTCACCAAAAATTTGAAGGTCATTTTTGAGTCTCTTGGTTCCTTTCGCATTTATATCCTCCCGAATTTTGCTATCATTCTGTTTTATCTTTTTCGTTAAAACACAAGGAATCACAATACTCCTTAATTGTTTTTGAAAAAAAAAAAACAGCGTTATATTGAGGCATTTTTATTGCGCAAGGAAAAATTGAGAAGTCCTTACATTTGCAAGCTCATATATCTAAAAGTGTATTGTTTGTCGGATTAAATATATTAAATTTTTTAATAAATGTATTATATATAATTCTCGTGTCACGTTTGTGTGTTCGATATACTCCGAAACTATCTAACCGATTTTCATGTTTTTTTTTTAATGTTTATTTTGCTGGCGGTACTTGCTAAACAATGCTACCATCTTGATTATTTCGAAAACGGCTCTAAGCGCATTTTTCAACGGGCAACACTAGCAGCGAAAAAAAGGACGTCTTCGATAGCTTGAATTTCATTATACAAAGTGAAATCGCTGAAGAACTACATTCGTACAAATATATTGACAGCGTGACCGGCGTGGACGAAGGGACCAACTATCCGACGAATAGTTTGAACTCGCTTGATGGTCCAGGAACTCCGACGTATATTTTTCAGCTGAAGGTGATCGATTATAATCATGTTGCGGTGATCCCAAACATGATCATCTAGGGCAAGAGGAAGTACTTATCTTACGAATTCCTATTATACCTACTGATCTTCCATTCCAATTCAAGCTGATGCAGTTCCATTGGCTTTTGTGGAATAAATGTAAAAATTTCTCTGTTTTTCTCACGGTCAGCTGTATGTTGCCTGTTCGCGTGTTGGAAAACAAATCGAAAAACATTGTTTATCATATCACTCTCTACTCTAATTTGATTCCATTCAAATAAATCACATTGAAATTTTAACTTTTTTTGTTTGTTTTAATTGGAGCGAGTCAAAGTTCGCTGGGGTCCGCGAAGTATCCGAATCCGTGGAGCGGTTTATGACAAAGTCGAGAATCCAAAAAAAAGAATTGTTGTATTGGAAGTAAGTACCGTTAATAACAAATGTGTATGTAATACAAAAAATGTTGACCAAAATATTGACTATACCTAAAGCAGTGCACATACTTTTTTTTATTACAATCGTTAGAGCCGTTTACCATATAATTAAGATGATAGAAAAAATTGTATGACAAGTACAGTTATTTTTGGCGCTAAAAAACGATTCAAAAGTTTGAAGAAAATCGCTTCATCCGTTTGGGCAGTAGATCGTTCAACTGATAGACACACAGACGGGCGGAATTGCGGGACCCACTTTTTTTATATTCTTTATCATCGTAGTTTGATCAAGTTTGATTAAAATCCCGAGCTCGATCTTTTTCAAAAAATAAATCTTGTAAGAAAAATACTACAATGTGCCAAAGGTATAGAAAAAATATTTGGTCATTTAAAAAAAAAACACCTACAATAAATTAAATAAATAAATTTGATAGCGACACAGTTTGCTGCTAATTCTAGAGAGTGTCTGACTCCTACTGTATTTGAGAACATTAACAGTTCTCGACAGCATTGTCCAAAGGGGGAATTGGAAACCGTGTTGAATTTAATGCTTCAAACACTCAATGCTGTCTCTGGTCTTCATAGCGGGACTCTTAAACCCGGTCGCAATGTTGCATGCCTTTCATTATTAGATAATGCCATAATGAAATAGCCAGAAGCATTCGGCCACTAAAATTATTCAACCCTAATTCTCGCGCTTTAATCAATACTCATTAGTTTACACTTGATCCCAAATTCGGACGTACTATCGAGTATAGGGAATATTTCTTTTGCCTCACGAATAACGACCGTTTAACCACACCCTATTTTTTCCACCCACTATAATATTCAAACATTCAAAACTAAGGCTCGCACTATGTTAAATGAAATGCACGATTGTATCTCACGAACTTGCTCTTATATTCGATCACATCGTATGCAAAGGTTTTCTATTAAGAATCTAAATATATTTCCAAAACTCGTTATTTACTTAATTTTTTATATAGGTACAAAATTTAATTTTTTTTAAACCTTAAAAAAATTTAAAAAAAGTCATCCACCCATTTTCTAAATATGGAATTTTCCAAAAAAAATATGTTTTTTTTTTCAAAAATCCAATAAAAAATATTTTTCAAAAATAAAATTTAATAAAATTTACCAGTATTATTAATTTTATCGAAATCCGTCGATGCGTTTATGAGAAATTTCCAAATCAAAAAAGACCAAAATAAAACGTATCTAAAATAATGCACACACTTTTTTTATCAAAATCGTTAGAGCCGTTTTCGAAATAATTAAGATGGTAGAAAAAATTGTATTGCAGGTGCCGTCAGTCTTGGACCTTGGATTCAAAAATATATTTTAGACAATCCCCTAAAACGCTTAAATACCAAGTTTGAAGAAAATCGCTTCAGCCGTTTAGGCTGTAGAGAGTTGTACAGACAGACAGGCATACAGACGGAATTGCGGGACCCATTTTTTGCTGTTCTTCTATATCACCGTAATGGCAACTTTGATTAAAATCTTGAGTTCGATTTTTTTTCTTTCTTTCTATGGCTATAGAAATTTTTCCTAGTAGTGAAGCCATATACCCTCTCTCGAAATAATCAAGAAACACATGTAGAATAATTAAGAATAGAAGACAACGCAAATAATAATATATTTTTGTTTTTGTGGACTGTGTGGAATAAAGCCAAATTGAACATTTTTATGACCTGTAGTCAGTAGAAAAATTAAGTAGACTTGCAAAAAATCAATTCGTATTTATAAAGAATGTTAATTTTTACAGTAAGAATTTGTAATTTGTGTAGCCTTGTAGATTATCAACTCTTGATTTGTATGCAAAAGAACAAAGTGTTAATTTTATTTTAATCTTTTGTTTTTAGCGCGTAGTAACATAATTCATTAAAAATGCCAAAAAAAAGTCTCCTTCTGCTCGAAAGCACTTCATTTTCCTTAAATGCTTGTCAAATTTGTAAAATGTTGTTATTTTTTGCCTGCCCCCTAATTACTTCCTCTTAAAGTTCATTCTTAAATACAGATACATCTACTTATGTACAGTAAGACCCGGATAAGAGCTTCACGCAAAATTCCCCACTTTAATATGCACTTATGCGGGTTAGGCAGTTATAAAAAACCCAATTACCAATACGCATTTTTTGTTAAGTTCAGTACAACTTACTTACAAGGATTTTTTTGACAAAAAACCAATGTGAACACTATATCCAATAAGATTAAAAATTTTAATCATTAAAATTGGAAGATTTTGTCCTGGGCCAGACATAGTTAATTAGGAAGGTGTTTTATATTATATTTAATCGGACGTATTTAATTATTGATTGAAAATAGATTTTTGGTACATGAATCATTATACATAATAGATTAAGATTATTGCTTTTTTTATTTAAAAATTTTGAAAAAATTTTGTCAGGTAAATTTCAATACAAAATAAAAGGCAACTAAGCGGGAAATGTAGTTAAGCGGAATGTACTTATAAGATGAGTTTTATATAAAAAAAATCTTCAGAATTTTGGTCCCAAAAAAATAAAGGTACTTATGCGGGTTAGGCACATAAACAAGAGGCACTTATCCGGGTATTACTGTATATCTTTTGACTTATACATTTTCCCACATATCGCATCCTTGAGTTGGTATTATATTTCCGGATCTGTTTGACTTGGCCCCTAGGCGTGGATTATAATTGTCTAATTTTAATCTCGTCAGGTCGCATCCCCCGACAAAGAGAAATTACAATTTTTTTTTATTCTATAATTTATACAGAATCCTTGAAAGTGCTGCGCTTAATAGCAATGAGATGGAATTTATGATAAATACCGAATCATCTTTAATCCTCATCCAGCTCCAGTACTTTCCAGCACTTAAATCTGAAATTAAGTCATTAATTCCGAAGCGAAACGAAACGAGGGAATTTCTGTTTTTTTTTTTTATTTTATTTTCTTTTGTCTAAAGGACTGACTTTTCGCTTTCTCCGCCCTCTTCCACTACCACTACAGCACAGCATCCATATATACTTTATTGCTCATTTGTTTCAATATGAAAATTCGTTTAAAATTCACCAAAAATTTAAATGAGTTTCACTTTCTGCCTCCACTACAAGACCCGCGCCGCCGCGCCCGGCACCCTATGCTGCCACGGACATAAGTGATTTTTAATTTTGCAAAGATTAATTAAAAAAATGGTCAATAAATTGTGCAGGATCGGTCCTCTTGGTTGGTTTGGAAACAAAGCTGCCGGCGCGCTGCGCCGCCGTCGCCACACCGACCAGTCGCCAATGAAGCGACATTATTACACTTACATACTGTCAAGGATGGGCTGAATGTGTCGTAATAGTCATTAAAGTATAAGGCCTCATATTGTGTGCAGCGTATAATTTCAAGTCAAACGATTGATTTTCCATCCAAAAAAATCAAAATAAAAATAAAAATGAATTTAACTGCAGTAGGCAATGACAATAAACATTGTTGCACGTAATTAAAATATTTTATTGGCGCTCGGTGTTTTTCTGTTTGTCCATCCATCATGATGCATTGATTTTATGCTGCACCCGGACATGCCATATTTTCATCATGTGGGCTGTGGCTTTTTGTGGAGCGATGTTTTAATTGAATTTTTATAATTTAAAAAAAATATACATGTATATATATTTATTTTGTGTGTATATGTACCTATGTATAGACAAGTGGCTGTCAGTGATTGTGTAATATGGACAGGATCATTTGAGCAGCAGTTTTTTTATGGCTATGTATTTTTAAAGCGCGTCATGTCAGTGCGAAATTAATTGCTTAATTGACTTACTTTTGGGGCGGTATGTAACAATGTCGTTAATGTTTGAAATATTTGAATTCACTGAACACACACAATCATACTTCAGACATCATTACAGAAATAAATTAAAATGAAAAAAAAAATATTCAAATAATAATCTCGATTGCTTATAGTTATGCATTAAATTTAAAAAATAAATTAATTAATTTATACCATATAATATAATCACAATTAATTAATCCATTATATTAATATTTTTTTAATATAGGGATTACGAGCATTAAGGACGATGGTGATGATTTAAACATTGAATATCACACAAATAGAGAAAGGAACAGTTGGGTAAGGCATTCCCCCCCCCCCCCCATTCGTGCAGTCCGACTGAAGAAGGAATATCTGTTCTTATATTAGATTTGAATTGCTTAAGAGAAAGATTGCAACGGTAAATAGAGCGCTCGAAAAGATAGATTTGGGCAGTAAGTACATATGTAGGTGGGTACTATATGTAAAGTTTTGCATTTGGAAAAAAAATCAAACTCGAAATTTTAATCAAATTTGACATTAGAGATGATAGAGAACACCAAACCAGTGGATCCCGCAATTCGGTCTGTCTGTCTATATATGTTCTAAGTAGAGAACGATCTACAGCGATTTTTTTCAAACTCGGTACTTAAGCGTTTTAGGTGATTCTCTCAAATAAATTTTTGAACCGTTTTTTAGTAACAAAAATAACGGTACTTGCTGTACAATTTTATCTACCATCTTAATTATGTTGCTCCAACAATTTTATAAAAAAAAGTGTGTGTATTATTTTATATATAGTCTACATTATTGTAAGTTATTGATAATTAGGCTAGGTTTAAACATTTTTGCTAGCTTTAAGATAGTTATAAGTTATGATTAAAAAAAAAAAAAAAAAAGTCTACATTATGCTCAAAAAAAAAATATTTTTGATATTTTGTTATTAACAGTACATACCAACCATTTTTTTCATTTAGAACTTTTTTTATAAACGGCTCAACGGATTTCGATCAAAATTTTTATACGAGGGGAACTTCGGATTATAAATAACTAGCTGACCCGTCGAACTTTTTTCCGTCCAAATTCATTTATGTCAAGAAAATATAATAATTTTGAACATGCACAATGTAATGCGGTCAATCAAAATTCTTTATTCTAAAGTTTTATTAAATACAATAAAAATAATTAAATTAACAATGTTCAGCCACATATAACTGACTGTGATGAACATGGGAATTCGCGATTGATGCCACAAACATCCAGCGATTGTCCCTGTGTCTTATTGATTGTCATATTACTCGTTTGTTTGGTTGAATCGGATGAAGTTAAGTCGCCCTGTCTCTATTTTTACGTACATGTCAACGATGCATTGTTGCAGTAAATGCCGAAATCGCAGCAAATAGTTGTCAACATTACGAAGACTTTCCTGACTGGATGGTTAGGGTTCATTCGCTCTACATTATCCAGCCATCTAAATCATTGGACCTTGATTCTATTGACCAATTCAATAACGCTGTACACTCCGCATTGTAAAGATAAGCTCCTTACATAACTCTTACTTATTGCTTACTAAAATGTTATTACTATGTTGACTTTGTCTTTCTTGATGACAGCACATATTTGGGAAGTATGTATAAAGTTTGTGCCTCTATTCTATAGGTAATGTACATTATTACTGAAATGGAATATTTCCGAAATAATACTACACGTCAACACATTTCAATTCTATTTCATTGGAACTTTCGAGTTTAAGAAAGTATTTTCTATTAGCCAAGCTACACCACAAACGCCTCCTTATAGGTCATTGTATTTTATCATCAACACGTGTATAAAATGAGATTGTAGTTAAACCAATGCAAATTTAAGAAAAACTGAAAACATTTCTTTAGGGACTTAAATGCTAGCCTTTAGCAGGAGCATAAGGACAAATCCTTAAGCAAAAAATGCAGAATTCGAATTCTAACAAGGATATTATCTTTGTAGCTGGGAAGGATAAAATTTATGCCGGATGCCAAATTCACATTATCGAACATAATTTTTCTTCCTTTACTTTTCCTCACAAAGAATGACCATCCGCAGAAGAGTGCCACGTAGATTTAAAACCGAAGAGAAAAAGGAAATAAAAGTAGAAAATAAAAAAAACTTTAAAACTTGAGTACGATCGAATAAACTTTGGTGGCATTTTTTTTATTCCTTCGTGTTTTTTTTTTTTTTTTTTTTTTTGTGCTATAAGGTAGTAGATACCTACTATTGAAAATAGAAAAAAAAATATATGCTTTCGAGAAGAAAGGCAGACCCAGCTGCTTCCTGATTGCTATTGAACTTTTTAAAACTGCTTAGACGGAACCATAGTCTTTTTCACCACGGAAATTTTAAAATATCGTTCTTGTTCAGCAACATTGTTTAGTTCCTTCCCGGCTATAGTATATTTTTTGATCCAATAGCCAAGGTAAAAGTATAAAGGCAACTTGGAAGAATATTAAACTTATTTAGACAAGAAAAATTCTTGAAGGGATTATGTGAAAATCGCTTAAGACTTTTGTTTTTTTTATAGGTATTTTTTGTTTCTAATTTATTGCTGGCTTAATGCAAGCAAAGTACCTACGTGTTTTAAGAAAAAGTTGTGTTTTGAAATTGTCAAAAAGTTAAGTTATTAAAAACATACAAGAAGATGCAAAACCTTGGAAGGAAATTCGATTTGATAGTTTGAGAAATTTCTTCGAAGTTTTACAATGTAAATTCGTAGAGATGAACTTAAGGCTTTCTGTTTTGCTCTATTCTTTGGCCAATATCCGTCAATATCCTCCGATAGTTTAGTTTGCCAATAGTTATCTTGGAAATTGTTTCACAGATTTTTGTGACAGTTTTTTATGGCTTATATTGCACACAGGTTAGGTAGATTCATAATGTAAATAAAAATCTAATGATATTTAAGAACTACTCGACCGATTTCGATGAAATTTTGGTTTAGTTATGTTCGTTAAGGGAACGGGTCAAAATGATGTATTTTAAAATACTGTATGGTCAAAATTATTTTGTATGATACTGTATGGTCATAATACTGTATGGTTAATATTCTGTATTTCAAAATACTGTAAATCTAAAATACTGTATCTCAAAATGCTGTATTAGCAATATACTGTATCCCATAATACTGGACCTCAAAATTCTTCATCTGAAAATGCTGTATGAACAAAACATTGTGAGTATCTCAAAATTCTGTACCCAAAAGTACTGTATTTTTATATAATTCCATTCTTAAACTTCCATTACAAATAAAAATAAAAAGCAGAAATCAATTTATGTATATATCATATATTGAAAATCCAAACAAATGTAAAACCAGAATACCTTAATTAATGAGAAAGAGAAAATAAGAACAAGATACCATTAATTTTGTTTTTTGTGTTAATTAATTCAAAGACTTATGAATTACCATAGGTAGGTACATGTTATTCATGGAAATAATATCAGAATATTAAGCTAACGAAAAATTATTGTGATATAAGTATGTTCATATTCTTAAAATAAAGTACATATTCTCTTTTCAAAATTTTGTATTTCAGAATGCTTGTAAAGTGCGCACTTTTTTACATTATCAAACAGAATTTTATTTTTCAGCCTATTTACAGCATTTTGAAATACAGAATTTTGACAAACCAGAATTTTGAAATACAGTATTTTGACAAACCAGAATTTTGAAATATAGTGTTTTGAGATACAGTATTTTAAATTCAGTATTATGACCCATACATTATTTTGACCCCAACCCGGTCGTTTATGTTTGTGTCTAGATTTTTTCTTTGTTAAATCAATCAATCAATCAATTAATCAATCAATCAAGGAATGAATAAAAAAGTGTCGCTCAGGTTAAAAGATCAACTGTCACATGGCGTCATAATGTTGAGGTCTAGCTTAACAAAAAAAACCAGCAACACCACATACGAACATCATACGGCATAGAGAGTTAGAAATTGCTTAAGGCCGCGCCCTAGGCCTCCACTTGAAATAAATGATTGCAAGAAATGTGCCATGTAGTCAATATCTCTTGTGGAGGCCCATTATGTCTGGATTTTTTCTCATTTTCTGACATTAGAATAGGTATTTATTTCTTGTCTCCTCAGAAGAAATAAAATTTGACGTTTCATGACATCCAACATTAAGCGTGCACAAATTTCTCACAAAACATTGAATCTTGATTATAATTTGCTTATTTTCATGTTAAATTTTAATAATTCATAAAAAAAAAAAACAGATTATACCTATTCTAAAGTACATAAAGCGCTTAGAGCTTCTTGGTGAAGAATGAAATTTCAAGATTTTTGTGTTCCACATAGCAGAGCAATAAAAAATGTTAGAAGTAATATCTGCAATAATGGCCGAAATAAATATTTTGAATGGAGTCGAGGTCTGATTGCAGACACTACTACTGAAATTTATATTTCTCTGCTGTGTGGCAAAAAAAATCTTGAAATTTCATTCTTCTCCGAGGAACGCTAAGCGCCTTATGTACTTTAGAATATGTAGTTATAATCTTCTTTTTTTTTTTTAATGAAATATTGTAATTTAACATGAAAATAAGCAAACTAACAAGTGTTTTATGCCTTTTGAGAAATTTGTAAACGATGAATGTGGGATGTCGTGAAACGTCAAATTTTATTTCTCCATTTATTTCTTCTGAGAAGACAAGATCAATTTATCCTGACCTTTGGAAAAAATAGTATATCATACTTTTTACAAATCAGGATATTGGTCTATTGCCTACAATTATAGAGGTATCGCAAACTTGAGCTCTGTTCCGAAACTTTTTGAATCACTTATGGTCAACTACATGTTTTATAATTCATAATAGATCAATTGTTTCAAATTTAATTGAGGTAACTTCGAATATATCAATATGATTCACGAATAGCCAACAAACTGATGTTGGTTACTTCGATTTCTCAAAGGCATTTGACCAGCTAAACCATCGTATACTGATAAAAAAATTAAGTCAACATGGCTGCGGTAATTCTTTTCAAGATTGTTTCTTTCGTATTTGAATGGTCGCATCCAATACCTAAAATTTAAGAACCTAAGATCAACAACAATAAAAGATACGTCTGGGGTACCCCAAGGAAGTCATATTGGACCTCTACTTTTTTATTATACATAAATGACTTACCACACAAACATTCTAAAATTCTCCTCTACGCCGACGATGCCAAAATATTTTTGACGTATTCAAATCCTGAAGAATCTTTATATCTTCAGTGATTTTGATGCTCTTCTCGAATGGACAGCTATAAACAAACTATCGCTTAATATGATAAAATGCAGGATTGTGACCTTCTCTCGAAAACTTTTGCATCATCAGTTGGATTATCAACTGAATGGATACATTTTAGAAAGATGCGAACAATTTAATGATCTCGGAGTGCTTTTTGATCGAAAGCTTTCCTTCAATGACCATATAGACTACATAATAAACAAAGCAAAATCAAGATTGGGAATGATAAAGCGTTGGTCGAACGAACTTAACGACCCATTTGTTACAAAGTTTCTTTATGTTGGTCTCGTACGAAGCTGCGTAGAGTTCGATTGCCAAATATGGTCACCCACAAATGAAACCTATATTCAAAGGATAGAATCCGTCCAAAAACAATCCTTATTATTTGCACTTCATGGTTTAAACTGGGAAAATCGAGTTTCGCTTCCACCATACCGTTAAAGGCTATTACTGTTACAAATAAACACACTCGAGGACAGAAGGAAGGTCTTCAGTTGCTTAACAATAATAAAAATCATCAATGGTGAAATTTCGTCACCGTATTTATTATCTTTAATTAAATTTACCGTACCTGCTCGTCGGACACGGTTCTATACACCAGTACATATCAGCTTTCAGAGGAGTAATTTCTTAGCCAACGAGCCGTTGAGGAGATGTTGCCAGACTTTCAATGATATCTATTTTGTTTGTGATTTTTCTTCCAGTGTCTCATACATGAAATCACATATGTTAAATTATTTTAAACAAAATTTTCATTAATAAGTCTATTATTGTAAGTTAAGTTTAACTGTTAGTTCTAAAAGTGTAGTTAATAAAAATAAAAAAATAAAAAAAATACAGATTCTTATGTCAGAAAAGAAGAAATATTGACTACATGACACAATTCTTGCAATCATTTATTTCAAGTGGAGGCCTAGGGTAAGGTTGCGGTTACAGTAGTGGTTCGACAAAGCAATGCGATACGAGCAACTCTTGCGTGCTATAGAAATATAGCGTGTTTTTTAGTGTGTGTGATAACGTAAAAAATAGGCTGCAACGTTATCCGACTCCTTTGAAGAGCCGTATTTCCAAGATAAAATTTGAATTGTGTAGTGGTTTTTAATCAATTTAAATCGGAGCCATCCTTCAATGGATTTTGACAGTTCTTGGCTTGACACATAGGCAAACAAATATTTTTTGACGTTTCGATTAAGTGTCACCTAATAATCTTAAAGTCAAAGAAACAAAGTCTGAAAAAAATTTAAGCGTAATGCATTAAAGATGAGCCCTTGAACTAAATTTGGAATTGTTAGACAAAAACAACTTTTTTCAAGATTTTTCACAAATTTACCTATAATTTGTATTGTGCACTAAATTACGCTTATAAGAATCCTGAACAACAAAAACACAGCGCACGAGCACATTTACACCAAAGTAAAAATCATACCTTTTAAGAAACCCGCTTATAAGAAAAACACTGATATAATGAACTGTTTTTAACAACACCTAGTCCCAATTTTACCGTAAAATTTGATGCCTATCAGAAACTTCTTATGACACAACAAAATCCCCTCACTTTCTTTAAATGCCAACACAACCTTAGAATCATGCATGCATTTCTGAACTCTCGAACAAATATCATAAATGTCACTCTGAAATTAATTAAGTTTGTGTTTTGTGAGAAATTGAAAACAAAATTTAAATGTTTATTTAGACAATAATGGGGAATTCCTCGAAAAATTGAAGATCTTCTTTTCAAACAAAGGGAGGAATCTTTAACTTAAACCACCATTGAGCGATATTTTTAGGAAACGTAAATTTAATTTTTTTTTTTCAAAATAATGCTAACCACTTACTCGTACAGTATGCTATAGAATTATTGCAGTAAACATACGGTGACCATCCGTCCCGTATTTCCTGGGGCAGTCCCGTATTACGCTTGACTGCCCCGGCTAAATTTTAAGAAAGCCCGGGACGTACAACTGTCCTTTATTTTATTTTTTGTCCTGGATTTGTCCGATATTACCATATATTTATATTATTTTAATAACGTTAAAAAATTTTAACAATTTTATTTACATTAATTTAATTATGTGTTTAATATTTTTATGTCAAAGTGCGAATCCGTCTTAACAAATCGTTCGGGGGGATTAAAGAATTTGTTTAACAACCTTTCATCTGAGGTCCTTCTTTCCCCATTTTATTGAGCATTATATTATTAGCAGAGTCGCAAAAAATTTGCATGTTTAAAATTCCGCTAGCAATTAAATGCCTTAAATTAAAATTCAAACAATTGATTGAGAGCAATTGATAATTTTGTGTGAAATCAAATTGATCAAAGAATAATTCGAAAAATTTATTGATGAAAAGTAATGTAAAGCAAATAGTCATCAATTTTACAGAACGTGTTACGAATAATTAAATCATTGGGGTGTATCTTTGAAAGAATATAAAGGATTTAGTTGGGTAATTCTTCGAAACATTCCTATTTCCTTCCTGGCCAGAAATAGAATCTTCGTTATCATCTTTTATCAATCAAAAGCAGCCTTGTTTGACGAATTTGTTTGTCACAAAATTATAATAAAATGGATAGAAACAAAATAACTGTGGCAGAGAAATAAAAAGGCACATCTTAGCATTTTTGCAAACAAAGTATAAACTTCAAAAATCTTTTACTTATTGTCGAGTTAGGCCTCTCTCTGCCAGGTTCAAATGCTCCAACCGAAAGAGTTTTTTCCATAATGAATAATATGTGGACAAATGAAAACACACAACTGAATGTTGAAACTCTCAGTGTCATGCGAATGGTAAAATTAAAGTATTATTTTAGCTGTCAGGAAATTTAAAAATATTTAATAGGAAACTATAATAATCATCAAAGAAATTTGTTAGGCAAAAAAGTACCAATTACCAAAATTTTTGTTGGTAATGTGTTAATAATGTTTATTTTTCAAAGACGTGGTAAAAAAATGTAAATTTTTTCATTTTGTGCTGTTTTTTTTGAATTTTTTTTGTTTTTGAGAATTTTGCTGATTTTGTACTAAACACATTTTTCAAATTTTGAATTTATGTCCCGGGTTTTGCTCAGGGAAATAAGGTCACCGTAAGTATACGCCATATATTTTGTTTTGTGATTAAGTTTTCTCGTTTTTTTTTTATGATGCGGGCACTAAAGGGGTTTTGACTACACTTAAAATTATCAAGCACATTAAAAGTAGGAAAGTACTGAAGGATGTAACAGGAGATACTGATACACATTGATTTTGAATTTCTGAATATCAAAATGGGAGGGGAAAATAGATCCGGTTCAAACATTCAACATTCGGGTTGTACGGCTAATTAAAGAATTTCTGTACTTAACAGGACGTCCGAAGTTGGGCTCAAAGATAAACTGAGTTTTAAGTATTCCTAGAAGCACGAGTATTACGGTTGAATAGTTTGAGTCAGAAATGCAACTGGGGATTCATTAGCGCATTATCTATGAAATAACGATAAAACAGTGAAAGACGTGAAACAGTGCGAACGGTGTTCAAGAGATCTAATATTGTTTCAGTTATTGCTCTATCACCTCTCATTTTTATTTTAAAATTAAGATTATCGTTTTCTTATATCGTTTTTGTATAACATTTTTTATAAGAAACTTCTGTTTCTTCTATCCGTGTTTTTTTTTTTTTTTATAAAAAACTTGTTTCTTATGTCGGTGGTTAGGATATAAGAAACACACGCTTTTAAGAAACAAAAATTGTGGCATTTTGCAGTTTCTTATAAGTGACATTTTAAGCAATTGCTAATTCTTCCATGTAATTCGAAGTTTAAATGAATTACATTTAAGATGAGATTAACACTATGAAGAGAGTTAAGTCAGTATCCATACTTTTTGAACATACCCACCGATTAAAACAGAAAAAATCCTATACAAAACATTCTCAAGTCTCATCCATTTTGTTTTTGTCTTGAAATCCTGTATTGTTTTGAACACGATTTGAACATGAGCATTAAATTAGTTGTTAGGGCAGCGTTAGCATGAATCAGCTAATAGTGCTACTAAAAATAAAATAGCTGATATTTAATTTGTTTCCATTATTAATCTCACGTGCCAGGTTAAGTAGATAAGAAATGAATCCTGCTTGGAAGTGGTAATAGACATTTTCTAAAAAAAAAGGACAGAACTTTATACTTACATAATTTTGCCTATCCATAGAGTACTAAGCTCTAAGCAATTGTTATGAAGTGGTACGCTGATGGAACGAAAACGACTGCTGGGATTAATGCAGGAACTTTTGGCCTAGAAATAAAAATACAGTTTTAAATTCGATTCGAAAAGCCTACTACAATATTTCAAGCGGAAATACATGGTATATAATGGAAATGTGCTGACCGACATCCCCAAAAGAATTAAAGTCACCAGGGCCCCATGCTCTTAAACCATTTAAGTTCCAAGTTGATGTGCGAATGTGAATGCCATAGATGACAGACTAAAATTAGCATTAGAAAAAACAAAAAGTCACACACTTTTTGGTCACTTTGGTGTCCATGATATAATAGGCAGACAGACTGCTTCCCCAAAATAGGAGCAACAATTCCAGCAACTAAAGAATAAAGAAAAAAAGCTTAAAGATGGTCCCTATTGGGAAAATTGTAGCAGAAAACGTGATAAAATAAAAATTAAAATCAAAATAGAAAAGGCAATATTGGTAAAACTATTATTTTCTGTTTGCTTATGAATAAACAACATTATTCACATTCAATCAATCAATCATATTTTATGTATTGTCAGATAATTGTAAAACCTGATTTTTTCGGAAAAAGAAATAGACCTGAAAAATAAATCTATTAAAAGTATAGAAATTCGTTTTACGATGAAACTCACTTAAACGAAACTACAAAAAATCCGAACATTTTTCGAGTTTTCGCTTAAGCGGGTCCCGGATAATTGAAACAAATTTTAATTAAGCGTATTTCGGAAAAGCAAACAATATATTTCACTTAAGCGGGTTTCGGATAACTGGACAACAAATATTTCAGGAAAGAAGACTTCGCGTTCAAAACATTTTTTACTACATATATCGAACTTATATAAATGGAAAACAACCTGCGCTATCTGTAATTTCCTTACGGTTACAAAACTTAGAACTTACACGTATCATATGAGTAGAAATGGTGGAGGTGAACATGTCAAAAAATTAATCAATTCAGTACCCATACAAGTTAGTTTGTTCGATTTTTAATGTTTCACTTAGAAAAATAGAAAACTTAAAGCGATTTTTTTAGTTATACGGTTTTTTTTTTACTAAAGCGAGTTGCACTTAAGCGGCTTTCACTGTACTAACAAAGAAAATATATATAAATCGTCGGCGTAAAGTAAAATTGTTCTAAATCCAGTTTTTATCGAAAATGATATAATGATGCAGTTCTACTACTAGTTTAAGGGTGCTCTTTTATAAATTCAAAACCGTTTTTTTATAAAAAATTAAATTAGGCGGCTAATTGGTAGCCACATTGGTTTGAGCACTCTAAAATTCATTCTAAATTATCCAAAGAGACATTTTTGTATAGAATATAACAATGTTTCAATGAAGAACATACAAAAATGTTCTATATCCGTTCATATATCCAATTTTTCTATTACTCAATTAATAGTTTGAAACAATTTTCAGAAGAAAAAAATAAAATTTATGGAAAAAGAAATGTTTCTATGAAATTTTATGTGAGAACGAAAAAAAAATAAAATCATAATTCTATTACGAATACTTTCTCTTATGGTTCAAGTTTTATTGTATTCATGTATTTCTTTTTAAAAAAATGTTGTTGGTTTGATTAATTTTTTTTGTTTATAATTTTGCACGCGCTCAAGGGATTATGAATACCCTTTTATATGTTTTTACATAGCGCGGCATCCGGTGAAAGAAGAGAAAGAAGGATAGAAGGATGTGTGGCCTGAAGTATTGAGACGGTGGTTGTTGTCTCAGATTTTATCTCCAGGGATGGCGGCTGAACTAGTGCGGAAAAAATTACCATGTCTTATTTACTTATCTCTCTTATAATTCCCATTATTTTATTTTATTTCGTTGCCATATTTATGAGTAGTTTACTCAATCACATGTTGTTAGCAGGGCTGCCAGAAGTCATGATTTATCATGATTTTCATGTTTTTTAGACCCAAATCATGTTTTCATGTTTTTGGGTGTAAAATCAGGTTTTTTTTTCTGACACAAATTTTGTCCCTGTAATCGCAAAAAATAACATGCCTAAGCCTACCCTACATAAACACAAACACGAAACTAAAAGCAAAGAGCAGGATGAACACTTCAGTTGTAAGTATACCTAATCTTTTTTTTTATATAGTGGGGCGTTCGGTGGCGCATAGCTTTCCTGTGCAATACGTTCATTTTTGTTGTAATACGTGTAAAATTAACGCCATTAACAGCTGACGACCATGAAAACGAACAAAACATATGATTTCCAAATCGAAGCCAAGCTAGAGCTAAATTTCTGGTATACTTAGGTATCGTAGTGCACAGCTGACTGAAATCCGCTGTCTTTTCAATTGTTGTTTGTAGAACTTTAATTGCATGCCTAATACATCATCTTCTTCTTATGAAACATTTGCGGTCTTACTTCTTGATTCATTTAAAATTTATATTTTACCCAACAAATGTATGTTTAATTCACTTTGAGCTGAAGTGTAATCGTAAGCAATTAGCTTTTTTCTCTGTTTTGACTTTTGACAGAAATGGTTACCTATTTATTTTTATACGTTCACAAACGCGCAGAATATTTTGCAGCAATGTATCAGAAAGCTGTGCGACACCGAACGCTCCCAGTATATTTGAGTGTGAATATATATAGGTATGTGAATTGCACCAACAAAATGATGAAGAGAACACATATTATTTTTCAATGTTACACTTTATCTACGCCTCGGGCCTTGCAATATTTTTGACAGCTTAGCTATAACCTGGAGTAACGCAATGATTATGAGTAAAAGAGATAGAAGGATGAAACTGTTTTTTTTTTTTCATTTTTCAATTATTGAAAGCGTCAATCGTTCTCTCCTTTTTCAATCCTTTTTATTTTCCCATTACCATTTTTCTGTGAACATTGAGCTCAGGTTCAGCAGTTGCATAAATAAACTGTTAATTTAATATATTTGTTTTACTCATGATATGGTTTCAAATTGTCTAATTGAATTCTTTCATTTGTTTGTCATTTAACGCGTTTCTAACTACGAGATAGATCCGTCATGTATTTTATCCCAAATCATATTTTAAAACTATGTTTTTTTTAAATTCCTTAGTGGCAGCACTGGTTGTTAGTGTTATGCCTGAACAGCATGTAATGAGTAAGCCAGCAACTCATTTTTTAATGGAATACAAGAAGACATAAACAACGGCAGGAATCGAACCTGTGACCATGAGGTTGACAGGCGAGCACACAACTATCGCGCCACGATTGTATCTATATTATTCCAATATAAGTTCAAGTGCACTTAATTAGAAGAACAAGAATACAGGAACTTGATGATGTTTACAGCCATTTATAAAATATTATATAATTTCAGCCCTATTTCGCTTGTACCTAACCTAAAAATTTTGGATTATCCAAATGCCAAACTTAAGCTTATGTAGAGCTAAGGAAATCCGACTTTTGTTTTTAACTATAGCCCTGTCTTTTAGTAGAAACAGCTCAATATATTTTTTAATCTTTTTTACTTAATTTTTTATGTATGCATACACAAAATAATTTCTTTTTAAATTTTTTAGTATGAACATTTTATGTATTTAATAATAAAAATCTAAGAACAGAATAAAAACATCATCTACCCATTTTATCCATTAATTCAAAAGAATATTTATCGAAAAATTTGGTATGAAGTATTATCAAGAATTCTAAGGATTTCCTATATAAATAATTTGATGGAAATCCGTCGAGCTGTTTATGAGAAAGTCGAAAATCTAATAAATGGTTGTATGGCAGGTACTGTTAATAAAAAAATATGTAAAAAAAAATATTAGACCAAATGTAGAATAAACCTCAAGTAGTACACATATTTGCTTTTATCAAAATCGATTAAGCTGTTTACGAGATAAGATGGTAGAAAAAGTTGTATGACAAGCACCGTTATTTTTGGGGCTAAAAAAAAACGATTAATTGTAGATTGTAGATCGATCTACAGACAGATGGAATTGCGGGACCCACTTTTTTGATGTTCTCCATCAGCGTGATTGCAAGTTTGATTAAAATCTCGAGTCCGATTTTTTGTCAAATACATAACTTCCCCTATATAGTACCTATGTATGTGCAATCGCCAGTAAAGTGGTACACTAGAAAATGCCAAATTCCCAAAAAGTTCTGTCGGAGGATCAATATCTAAAAAAAAGACAACGAATGAATGTTTCCTTGGATGAAAGAATTTTACAAATCAATTTTTAAGTAAAAACAATTTTTTTAATTCTTAATTTTCATGTTTTTTTTTTTAATTTTCTTGATTTTGGTTTTCTAAAATATAAGTATGAATATATTCTTTTTTGTTTTTGTCGATATGGATTGCGTTTTTAAGATTAAACAAATAATTTAATGGGACATCGAACAATAATATTATTCCTAAAATGAGACCTCAGCATTCTTAATAATTGTTCTAATTCCCAATGGACTTAGAACAAGTCCACATTTTGTTTTAGGAGAGGGCGCTATTGTATAGGAATTGTTCTATGTCCAATTTTGAGTTTATAAGAGATTATTCTTAAAAATAGCAAAAATTGGCAAAGAAAGAATAAAGCGGGTCATGCAAAAAGAATAGTTAAAGCAAAAATATAAAGACACGTCTTGTCTTAACGAAAGCTTTATTACAAGTGATCTTATTCTAATGGCAAAACAGTTCAAAACAGAATTAAGTACTTATACATAAATGTAACATATATATTATACACATAGGTACATAGATCGTTCGATTTTACAGTAATAAAGAGGTACTGTGTATAAATAATTAAAATATAATAGAACATTATGTGGGTTGGCATATTATATACATACGTGTTTGTACTAAAATTTAAACTAACGAGTATGCATACAGGGTGGTCATTGGTAAAGTTGGTTTGTAAAAGAATGTATTTCTAGTAGAACCACTTACAAGTTTTGTGTTATAAATTGTTTACATGCGAGTATAGGTACTATATAAGGTAAGTTATGCATTCGTCGAAAAAAAAAAGTTTTGAGATAACAATTAAACATGACATTACGATGATAGCGTAGACGAAAAAAGATGGTCTAAAAATTCTTACTGTGTCTGTCTGTCAGTCTGTCTGTATGTATGTATAGACACCTACAGCCCAAACGGGTGGGCCGAATTGCTATAAGCTTGGTATAACCAGGTTTTTAGGTACCTATTGTACGGAGGTGAAATAAAATTTTTTTTCGCTCAAAAAATAACGGTACCTGCCATATAACCGTTACGTTAAATCCTATTTTCCTCGGAAACGGCTCCAACGATTTTGATTTAAAAAAACCAGTGCAGGTTTTTAGGTATGACCGATGATATGGTTAAAAAAATTAAAAAAAGTCTAAAAACGGTACTTGCCATATGATCGTTTTTTTTGCTTTCGACTATCTCATAAATGGCTCAATCAATTTTTTTCGAAATTTCACACATAGTCTTAAGATGCCCAATTTATACTACCAATATTTTTAATTAATATTTTTTTTGTATTTTTTATAAAAAAAAAAAAAACATTTATATTTTGAAAACTGCTAGGTACAGTTTTTTTCAAAAATTATAGTTATATGTCTTTGCTGAATACCTATGAATTGGTGTTTTTGATTCTTTTTTTGAAAAATGTTTTCCAACAGAAAAACTTTACAGATTTTTTAATTTTTTTTTCGCATAAATTTAAATTCATTCAAGAAATAAAATGCCGTACTTTTTATTTTAGTTCAAATTACATTACATTACATATTATACTATTCCGTAGATAGAGATACCAAAGCACTGGCAACGAGACCATTGGCTTAAACATTACATTCATCAATGCAACAGAGAGAGACAATGAAAGGAAGAACACACAACAGAAGAAACACATGTCAACAGCACGTGGTTGGTTTCCGACGGTCCTCCATCGAAGTACTAACCACGCGCATCGCGCAACGATGCTTGATTTCGCTGATCTATGGAAAGCGATGCTTCCATCGGAGCCAAGGTCGTTGACGAGAGCTCAAATTAGTATTTATTTCAGAATTTTGAATTATTTTTTCTTTGATTAAGCCGATTAAATCTTTGGTTTTTAAGTTCAAATAATAAAATTTTTACGACTGTCATACTATTTTTTTTTCAGGAAAAAATTAAATTTTAAATTAAAATGTGTATAGTTATATATAAAATACTAATAAAAAAAAACACTTTAAAAATATATTTAGATTTTTAAAAGAAATCTTTTGCATACGATGTGATCGACCATAAGAGCAAGTCCGTGCGATCCAGTCGTGCATTTTATTTTTCAATTATTAATTATTGACAAATGATTAACCATTTGTATGGTTCATTAAAAAGAATTAAACAAAATTTATAAAAAAATATAAATCGAATGTCTGATGAATAAAAAAACCTGACTATATAATTAAGTTTAAAACTTAAAAATGGTTTCCTGAAAAATTAACTTTTTTCGACTTGGAACGCAATTTTGCTTTCCGCCGACGAAATATGGAATTAAATGATTAAAATCTCGGATTTGTAACATTGCTTAATGTATTCGAATAAAATATTTAAAGTGCCATTTTAACAGTGCACACCTACCGGCGAATAAGTGCGCCACTTAAGTTCCTGAGCCTGGGTAAGTGCCACTTAAGTAGCCAATAAAGAGAACGATAGTATGCGTGTGTTTTGTTCTTTTAAATTCATTTTATAATAAATTATGTACCCACTCAAACACGCACATATTAAAACTTTTAATCTCCTGTTTCGGCGTGAGTTTATTCACGTAACCTCGAAATATTTTGAACATCAATTTTAGCAACAAAAAAAAAAAATAATTTAATTAAGAAAAAAAAATGAAAAAGTTTACTTTTTCTACGTTTGGTAAAAATTAATAAAGAACAACCCAAACACAAACATCCTACCCGTATAGTTGGTATATGACATGATATTCCTTCCATCCTTAAGTCCAGTTAACGCATTCACGTAATTTTCATTTCCATAACTCATCTGCTTATAGCAACCAACCGGAGATAAGCTACAAGCACATTATTTACAATTTTATTTTAATTTTTTCTCATTTCCATGGTTTGTTTCCGTTTCATCAGAAACGTGTTGGCGGCCAGCAACAAAAGAAGAAAGGAAAAAAAAATACAAACTTAAGGAATTCAACCCAACTTAAATATCTCCCAAGTGCGAAGAATCCTTTGCAATAAAATTGAATTAAATGGACTCTTGAATGCAATTATACTAAAAGGTATGCTCGTTTTAGGGAAATTTATTACACTCTCTTAAATGTTTTTGCAACGATTCAAGTGCCCAATAACAAGTTGAACTGCTATCCTGCAACTAGATAAACAACCTCCTACACCTATCTATACAAACATCTTATAAATAAAACACACTCAGTCATACACTCACACAAAAAAAGAGAAAGCACAAGAATAACCAAAGAAAAACTCATAGAAACACTTATGGCGGAGGAATTTAAATATAAAACCTCCTCTTCTGCCTTGAAGGCCCAGTCCACAATTCCGCGAGCCTCAAGAAGTTAAGTGTCTTCGATGGTCGTATAGAATTTTAGTAGGTATGTATATGTATGTAAGTACGTAATGTAGGTAGGTACTTTAATCACCATATTTAACTTGATTCTTAGTTTCTCGGTGCGTGCTTTTGTGACTTGAATGGCAGACCGGGCCCGAGTATTGTAGACACTTTCGCATGGCAGAACATTACATTCGATATACTGGCATTCTATAGCTTCCTTAAACCATACATGTCTGCTCAAAAACAAAGAGCAGCCATAAAACCATCAATAAATCTGCACAATATATACCTACTTCCTGTTTCCGGTTTTTCAGCTTGTGAGTATTTTTGGCCTTTCTTCCAAGAATATCCGTGGGTATACCTATATACCTTATGGAAAAGGGAGATTTAAATATAAACGATAGCAAAACTCAAGTAACAGGATATTATTTCTTTGGGTGAGGTAACTCCTGTCAGTTAGCCACCTGTCAATAACGACATACTTATTTAAAAATATTATGTGGAAGTCGCTTTATTGTATGGATATGGAGTTCGTGCGTTGGAGGTGTTGAAAGGGTTTCCGGCAGATGTCGGGATTCCTAGCGCTCCTTGGAAAATTACAATATTGATCTAAAAATAGAATAAGACCATTTAAATTAAGTCTGTTTCATGTGTAGGTACAGGATAAAGTTTTGTTATAAATTACAACAACCGATTTAACGGGTCTTATATTGATCACTATTCTTAAGATAAAATTAAAACTAAGTAGATGCAATTTGAATAAATATTTTATTTAATCATTAACCGAAAATAATGATACTTGCTCTTGTAGCTAACAACTTCAATAATGCAGCTAAACATACTCTCTCAGTAGGCAGATTAGCATAGTTATCCTGGATGTAGGTAAGTTTACGTTGGTACTATTATAATCAATTTTTGAATGCATGATTCATAAAATAAATATACCGACCTAGAAAATAAAATGCACGACTGGTTTTTAAGAACTTGCTCTTGTAGCTAACAATTTTATTTTTAATGTAGCTAACCATTGAGGTTTAGTTAGTTAGGTGTAGTTATCCTATGCAGGTTTAAAGCATATGTATGGAAGATTAACTTGATTCTTAGTAAAGGGTTATCTATTTTGGGGCTTAAGAGTATAGGACTGGAATTCGACATCTGTCAAACTAAGTTGTTTTTCAGTTGAATGTCCTACATTTACGAAAATGGATCGCTTAACTATTGCACAACGCATACAAATTGTTAAAACCTACTACAAAAATGGTGATTTTGCCAAAGCACAATATCGTTCCTTAAGAGGAGATTATGGCTTACATATCCGTCCAACTACGCAAGCAATTGGCAAAATTGTGAAGAAATTTGAAGAAAGTGGATTGGTTACAGATATTGTAAGGCCTGTGCATTATCGTTTCGCTCGTACCACTAAAAATATCGCTGCTGTAAGTGAAAGTGTTTCCGAAGACCCGAATGTGTCGATTCCTCGTCATTCTCAGGAATTAGGGCTGTCTTACGGCACATTATGTCGTATTTTGCATTTGAATCTACACCTACATCCATATAAAGTCCAACTTCACATAACAACTGAAGCCAGCTGACCATTCACAACATCGTATATACGTCGAATGGGTGCTTGAACAACATGCGGTGGACGGCGATTTTTCGAAGTAAATTTTCTTCAGCGATGAAGCATATTTCTCACTCGGTGGGTATGTTAATAAACAAAATTGTCGTATTTGGGGTTCTGAGAATCCTCAAGTAATTGAAGAGAGGCCATTAGATCCACAAAAAGTCACTGTTTGATGCGCTATTTGGTCCGGAGGTGTGATTGGACCTTACTTCTTCGAAAACGACGATGGAACGACTGTCACCGTCAATTCGGAGCGTTATGGTCACTTGATGACCGACTTTTTTTTGCCTGCTATTGAAGAATACAACTTGGAGAATATGTGGTTTTAACAAGACGGTGCCACATACCACACAACTCGAGCGAATATGGCTTTATTGCAAGACACATTTCCTGGCCGCGTAATTTCTCGTCGTGGCCATATCAACTGGCTTTTTTTTGTGGGGCTACGCCAAAGACCGTGCTTATGCAGATAAACGCTTAACTCTTTTTTACTTGAAAACCAACATTCGTCAAGTTATGGCTGAGATACCGCCCAATATGTGTCAAAAAGTGGTCGAAAATTAACTCAAAAGAATCGATGCTTACAACAATTCGCGTTGTGGTCATTTAAATGATGTAGTGTTTCACACATAATTTAAACGTTCAAACTTTATAATGAAGGAGAAATATCATGAAAAAAAATATTTTATATGTGTTTTATTTACGATTACTTTTGAAGCCACAAAATGCATAACCCGTTAAATTATTTTTTTATGTAAAAAATTTTGAAACCGTTTTGAAGATATTATTAATGCACATATAAAATTCAAATTTCAAAAAAAATTCTGTAACTGGTTTTTGAAAACTAGATTTTTCAACAAAAAATTTTATTTATTTTTTAAAAATCGACAAACTTATTTTTTGAAAATTTTCGTATGCAGCTTTATTAACAAATTTAGGGAGCATTTGTATAAAAAAATTATTTTAATCGGTTCATCCAATGTTGAGAAAGTCGAAAATATGAAAAGTGGTTCTATGGGAAGTACCATTAATAATTACGCAAATAAAAAAAATGTATACTTGAAGGTGAACTGTACTATTTTAAGAATACACACATTTTTTACTAGCCCTATGTTACCAATAATCGATTGGTAACATAGGGCAAGTTATGTATTCGTAAAAATAAACATTTTTTTTCTAACAATCAGACATGACATTACGATCATAGAGAACACCAAGAATGTGGGTCCCGCAATTCCGTCTGTCTGTCAGTAAGTCTGTCATCGAGTCTACAGCCTAAGCTGTTGGATAGATTTGCTCCAAACTTGGTACATATTGTTTTTTTTTTCGGTAATATGCCCACACGTTTTTTTCTTTTTTTTTAGGATGGCAAATAACAGTAGCTCCCATACATTTTTTTTGCCAAAAACAAAAATCTTATTTTTCTCAAAAAACGACTATAACGATTTTTATAAAAAAAATAATCAGTTCATTAATGAAGGGAAAGTGTAAGTACCTTCTGATAATTTTTTTGTTTTTACAAAAATATTGATATTTTTGGTACCATAGCAGAACATTTTTTTTTGGTTTTCAATTTTCTAGGAAACGGTTGATTTGATTTTTTTGAATTTTTTTAAGCAGAAGCTCCTAGAAAGTTTAAGAAGTATTGTAAACCAAAATTTTTCAAAAAAAAAAAAAAAATTTGGAAGTCATTTTTTGTTTTGAAAACTCAAAATTTCGAAAAGTTTTTGACATTATCTTGAATAGCTAAAAAACTCTATTTTCCTAAAATAAAAAACAACAGTACATATCATACAAAGGTTAAAAACCAGTTATGTTAAAAATTTATTTTTCAAAAACGGCTCCAAAATTGTAATAAAAAATTGTGTGTATTCTTTAATTAGTCCAGTCCAATTTCAAGTATAAAAATATTTTATTTTGCGTACTTATTAACTGTACTTCCTAAGATCAATTTTTAATATTTTCGATTTTCTCACTAATGGATAAACCGATTAAAATTACTTTTTTTTGCAAATGCTCCCTAAAGGCGTTAATAAGACTGCATACTCAAATTTTGAAAAACAAAGTTTTTCGATTTTTAAAATAATTTTTTTTTTTGAAAAATCGATTTTTCAAAAAATAGTCACCGAATTTTTTTGAAATTTGAGTCTTATATGTATATTTATAATATCTTAAATATGGCATTTCAATTTTTTTCCAAAAAAATGTTTTTAAAATCTTATAACGGGTTATTTTTTTGCTACTTGGTTCTTGACGTTTATATTTTTGACAGATCACACATGACAAATTCCACGAACATTTGACATTTCAGTATTGTTTGCCATTTCATCATGAATAGACTTACGCCTGAACAACGTTTGCAAATTATTGAAATTTATTATCAAAATTCGTGCTCTCTGAAAAATGTGTTTCGCAAGCCACGTCCGTTTTATGGTCGTCATAATCGACCCACCGAGCAGGCTATTCAGCTCATTGTGACCAAATTTCGCACCAGTTTCACTTTATTGGACATTAATCCACCAAATCGTATCCGTAGAGTGCGTACCGAAGAGAATATTGCTGCTGCATCCGCCAGTGTTGCTGAAGATCGCGATATGTCCATTCGGCGCCGATCGCAGCAATTGGATTTGTGTTATTCGACCACCTGGAAGATTTTACGCAAAGATCTTGGTTTAAAGCCATACAAAATACAGCTGGTGCAAGAATTGAAGCCAGGCGACCTACCACAACGTAGAATTTTCGGTGAATGGGCCTTAGAAAAGTTGGATGAGGATCCGTTTTTTTTATCGCAGAATTGTCTTCAGCGACGAGGCTCATTTTTGGCTAAATGGATACGTGAATAAGCAGAATTGCCGTATTTGGAGTGAAGAGCAGCCAGAGGCAATTCAGCAGCTACCAATGCATCCCGAAAAATGCACTGTTTGGTGCGGTTTATGGGCAGGCGGCATCATTGGGCCGTACTTCTTCAAGGACGATGAAGGCCGCAGGGTTACGGTCAATGGAGAAAGGTACCGTTCGATGATAACAGATTTTTTTTTGCCGAAAATGCAAGAATTGAACTCGGTCGACATGTGGTTCCAACAGGACGGTGCCACATGCCACACTGCACGCGAAACCATGCATCAATTGAGAGGCGAATTTGGTGAGCAGTTGATCTCACGTTTTGGCGCAGTCAATTGGCCACCAAGATCATGTGATTTGACCCCGTTAGACTATTTTTTGTGGGGCTATGTTAAGTCTATTATCTATGGGGACAAGCCAAACACGATTGCTGCCTTGGAAGCCAACATTGAACGCGTCATTGGTGAGATTCCGGCCGAAATGTGTGAAAAAGTTTGCCAAAATTGGACCTTCAGAATGGACCACCTGAAGCGTAGCCGCGGGCAACATTTAAGTGAAATTATTTTTAAAAAGTAAATGGCAGAAATTGATTTATCGATCCAAATAAAAATTTCATTCACTTTTTACAAGTTTCTGTGTTTTTTTGAATTTTCAAAAACCAAGCTCTTAAAAAATCACCGTTTACATACAAAATTAAGTTTTAAAAAAAACCGCTCCAACGATTTTTAATTTTTTTTGTGATATATTCTTATTTATCCATGAAGTCAAATGGCATTTTTTTCCCTCAAACTATAACAACTAAGCAATATAAAAACAATTAATTATGTGTATTATCCATTTATTTCTACATTATATTTTTGCGTACGTCACTGAATACTACAATGTAG
This sequence comes from Philhelius pedissequus, assembly GCA_910595825.1. Lineage (NCBI taxonomy): Eukaryota > Metazoa > Arthropoda > Insecta > Diptera > Syrphidae > Philhelius > Philhelius pedissequus. Next base: position 47,964,674 of record OU343162.1, read on the forward strand.
GCCCTTATATATTCATACGTGTCTTTAGATTTCATGTGAATCTTATGTATGCATATTGCACTTAAATTATAAAGTTATATGCATATAGCTACCTACCAACCTATATATCCTTCTATGTCATTATCATAAGTACATATTTACATACATGTTCCGTCCATGTATGTAGGTACATAGTTCTCTCCTAGCTTACATAATTAAAAACCTAGATTTAAATATAAATTTGTTTGTAACTATGAATCATCTATACGACAAGTCATTATACTAAGAATCGAGGTAATTTTACTTACATCGGCTATAAGCCTGCACGGGATAACTAGACTACTTACTTACTAAACGGCGTCAATGTTTAGCTACATTAAAGTTGTTACCTCCAAGAGCATGTTCGTACAATCTTGTCGTGCATTTTTTTTTTTTTTAAATGTTATATCCGTTTTTGAGAAAAATTAGATTTACCTTTACATAACAATAAGTTAAAAGAAAATCAAGAAATGAAGCCAACGAAGCAAATCCAAGTAAAGCCACCGAATAAAAAAAGCGTCTTAAAAGGAAAAAGAATCTAACTGTTAACCTCAATTATCGTGCTAGGTTGAAGAAAGGCATTTAGACTGGTCGTCCTTCCATGTCGAATATTAAACGTTTGGTTAATAAATTCGAATCGCAATGTTCACTCAACAACTTGAGTCAGAGCAACCTCTGTGCGTGAGAGTTTCCTGGAGAACCCAGTCGTTGGCAGACCTTAGCTTTGGTAATTTTGGCGTCGGACCTGAATGTACATCCTTTCGCTGACTGCATTCTTGACAAGTTGAAATTAGATCTTGGAAAAAATATCATCTTCACAGCGAGGTTTGAATGCAGAGATACGTCACTATGCAAAATTTGGGAAGAGGCTCACCAAGTGACAATGCGCCTAAAGATAGTTACTGCCTTTTTGGGTATGGGATGATAATGAATTGGTATTATTGTTTCACACTTTTTCAAAACAATGACAATAGTTGTCATTACCAACATCATGTTTTATCGCATTTCAACATCGATGAGCCTTTATTAAAAAAAAATATATAAAAAGCCACTACGTAATATTACCTACATTTTTGTACTACATATTTTCAAAGGATAAGTAGCACTTAAGTTGAGGATAAACCCCTTTATCTACCCACATCCAGATTTCAGAATTATGAAAACGCTGGAGAAGTAATACCTATGGCTCGAGAAATTGAGACCCCAACAAGTTCCAAGATCTTCGTGTGTACCTATGGAATATGCATATGTATGTAGTAAGGGACAAACAAAATTTAAAGCAGCTCAATTGAAAGAACTCTTCCATGAAGCTCGCATGTAGTTCCTTCTGTCGCGTTTTCACCGTCGTCTTTGTTGTCGACGTCAACAACTAGGTAAAATAGGTACCACCACAGTGACTATAGCATCTATTGTAATATTTTTTTTTTTTACAAAAGAACAATAGTATTCTTAAGTCCTTGAGTTCATAATGGAAAACAAAAGGCAAACAAAAAAGTATAGGTACCTACATATATGAATGAAATAAAAATGGAAAGGATACAAGACAATATCTACATATTTTCGAATAAAAAGAACCCAAGTTTGATACAAAGGATATAATGAAGCTTTTCAAAGTTTCCTGTATCTACTACAAACACTACACCTATGAGTATCTATACAGAATAAATGCATATAAGCAAACGCATACATACATATATAAATATGACAGTGGCACGTCACATTGATATAAATAAGAAGCACCAATTCCTGTCTCATACATTTCCATTGTCATGAAGTCGCATATAAGCCACTTAGTGCATAACATCCTTTGAAAAGGATGAAATTGCGAACAAGTAAAGTTGATGCTGATCTCCTTTGGGCAAAACCAAAGTAGCTATAGGTACATATAGGAGCGAGTTAGCTTAAAGAAGCCTGTAGAGAGAGTAACAGTATTTTGCCATTGTGATGTGCGATATTCACTTTCACACAAACTAAACTATCTATCTACATATGCATTTTGTTGGCATATATGTAGCTATGTAGATGGATTCGTGATGTATAAGGATGCGAAGAACGAAGATTGGAGGACACAATATGGTGGAGCGAATAGGCATTCATTATTCTGGTCAAGGTGTTTCGGGGTTTGAAACATCTTGCGGATGTGCAGGTGGCGAGGCATGCTAATGTGAATTTCAATTAGAGTTAAGTAATTCCTGTTGCGGATTCATGATTTGCACTTGTATGTATTTGCATAACAATTTCTGCTCTTCAATTTGATTTATTATACGGCTTCTACCTATACATATACATAAATATATCTTTCTCAAAGATATTCACTTAAGATTTTATCTATACTTGTGCGTATAGGTATAGGTTGCGTCACCTACCTACCTACTAACTTTTAGCTATTCAAGGGCCAGAAGTTCAATATGAATATTAAAGAGGTCACGCCATTTGGGGTCCTCGAAAGCTATTTTGTTGATAAGTAGTGGTAGAATAATACATAACTATTTGAAAATTGAATATAGATTATGTAGCTAAGTACTTAAAATTGAATGTAAGTCGCAGCGTTCGTGATAACCGCACGTATGTATACTTAGTTCAATGCGGCACAAAATAATGTAGGTATAACCCTATATGGAAGATGTTAGGTAGGTATAGACTTTGCAAATTGCCACAAATGACAGTTTGCTTTTGATATTTATAAAGTAAACAGACTTAACTGGGTTTACTTGTTGACTTCCTGCCAAAATTCTTCCTTTTCTAATAGTTATATTATGTCCAGCAAAATTTTTTAGTAGAGAGAAGATAGGTGAGGTTATTTGCCCACCAATCTTGTTGTAGTGGCCTGCATATTTTGCCTCATTATAGCTCTAACACGGTTTCCATAGTTTACATTTTAAATCGCGGCAATTGAGAGAGAAAATTGAGTAGGGTTACCATTATGCTCATTTAAAAAAAAATTACGAAAATACGAATTTATACTAATTAAACACAAATCACTGCACTGTTAATTAAACACATAAAATTTCAGTATACTTTTTTTTTTTTTTTGTATTTGTATTTGTATTATTATAAAAATTACTAGATACAGCAAGATTCAATCTTTTATAGCATCAAAAATTCGTAACCAAGTTGTATATATTACAATACATAATAAGTAATAACTAATGAAACTGATAATAATTACAAAAGAAAATAAAATAATAAGAAAAAGTATTACAAACATTTTATAAACAATCTGGGCAAAACAGAGAAAAATGAAAATAAATAAATATAGATACATTAAATCGAGCACAATTTTAAACCATAGACGATAAAAGTTCAAATAATTTCTTCCTGAAAATGGTTGGAGAGGTGGTTCTTTGTAATTCAAATGATAAGCCATTCCACATTCTAATAACTGTTACAAAAAAAGATCTTTCGGCAATGGTGTGCGTAAAGCGCGGTAAAATTAATCTTAATCCTCTTTGAGAATGTGCGAATTGAAGCATTTCACCTAAATACGCAGGACTTCTGTTATGAATTATGTTGTTTAAAAAAATAACATTACGGAACATTAAATATTTATCAAAATTTAGTCCTAACAGCGATGGATGTAAATTAGACACACTTTCATGCCTTGGAATATTGTAGAAGAAACGTAGACAATCATTAAACGCGACATGAAGTTTTCGTTTACACTCATAGTCAAGAGAGGGATATACATTACAATTAAAAGTAAGAGAGGTCATAACGAGACTCTTCACAAGATGTTTTCTTAAAACAGGATCAAAGATGTTCGAAGAACATCGTAGAGAACGCAGACTACAGTAAACTCGTCTAATAGTATCAGAAACAGCGTCACAGCAGGTTAGTTTGTTGTTAATTTGGAAACCCAAATATTTTACTTTTGAAACATAGTTAACAACTTGTGAATTTAAAACAATTTTGGGTAAATCATCAAGAGTAACTTCAGTCCTCGAACAAATCATAGAAAGAGTTTTTGATGGATTAAGTAGTAACTTATTTTCAAAAGACCACTTTTGAATATTTGTAAGATCTTCGTTAACCCGGGCAATGCAGTCATCAATCAAACCTAATTCACTAAAATTATAGAGCAGAACATCATCTGCATACATGCGAATATGACAACTATAAACAATATCTGGTAGATCGTTAATAAATATTGAGAAAAGGAGTGGTCCTAAAACTGACCCTTGGGGCACACCCTGATTAACAATAAATGTACTTGAATTACCTTGATCTGTGGTTACCGTCTGCAGTCTTTTACAGAGATAGTTGCTTTCTCTTTCGCATATCATTAGCTTTCCGAAAGACAGCATGATTAAGTTTTGTCAGACATTCGTACACCCTCACAAATGAGTTTTTGTTTACAAAGCCAAGATCGTGAAGTGTAACTAGTCGAGATGTAGATTTGTAAAATTCACTAACTTTCCTAAGAACATAGTTTTTATCATTTTCGTGCGGCAATCTAACAATCTAACAATGATCGCGCTGTGTGATCGTAGAATGTAGTTTTGTTCGTAGAATGTAGTGCGGTCGAAGTAAATCAATGCCGATAGTTGAACAGAATTTATTGAAAATCTCGCCAAGGTTTACATTTTCTCCGAATGGTATTCCATGAAGAACAAAGTCTCCCGCGATCGATTTCCTGGCCAAAGCGTCAATCTGTGTTGTTATGAATTCAGTGTTATTTTGTTTCGTTTCCATTATTTGTGCTAATTTTGTTTCGCAATCCAACAAAAATTTGTTAGTCATCTCACATTTGCCATTGAAATCCTTTTCAAGTGATTTTATTCGAGAATTAAAGTTTGCTTCCATTTCATTAATACGTGTATCAAATGTTTTTGTAATTTCGCTTAATTCTTTTCTTAGCGTTGATAAAATCGTGTCAGTAAGTGTTATTGTTAGATTATTTAAACGAGTTTCAATTTTTTCCCAAATGTTTGACGAAGAAGGAGCCACTAAAGGAGAGCTCAGAGGAGAGCGGCCAATCTGGTCAGATCGTAGATTTCTTCTTTCATTTTTTAGGTTATCGTTACCCATTTTAACCTTAATTGATTTTATTTTTCGATTTTATTTATTGAAAAGAATAATGAATTAAGTTAATTTTATGCACAGTATGAAGCAGTTATTACAAATTAACGAATAAAACAATTCAAGACAAGAAATTTTAATTTTACTATGAATTAATACAATTTATTGCGGAGCAAATTTAAGCGCTAAACTTTACTTGACATTTGACGTTTCATTTTTCATGAAATAAATCATTTCAAAATTATTTAAAAGTAATTAATCACTTTTGATTACACACAATAATTATAATTACTGCATGAATCAATATTGTGAAGCAAAATTAAGTAGTTAGTTGCCTACATAAAAATTATTTAAAATCATTTACCGAATGTTCAAAAATATCGTAATTACAATATAAACGATTTCAATACGCAAAAGGACAACATGATAAAACAAATACATCCTTTGTTCTGAAAAGCGCTAACAAAGAATGAATTACGAAAGCTTTTTAAGAAAAAAAAACAGAGGAAAAGGTAGTAACTACTTGCATCAACGGGGCAATGGTAACTCTGATTAAATATGATTATTATTATAGTATGATTTATTTTTCTTTCAAAAAATATAATAGTATTTGACATACATTTTGAGGCGTGGCCTAAGCCGTCTGTCAGATTTAAAAAAAATTTACCAAGAGCGATCGAAGCTTCGAGCCTTGCTTCGATCAGAGGTCAGAGCGAATTTTGTACACTTTTAAGCAAACCAAATCTATTTTATTTTCTTGGACTTATGTACTCCACTTTTTTCACACAAGAGATTTTGTTTACCTAAACTATCAGACAAGCCTGGATTGTAAAGTTTGAAATTATATATTTTTTTTAGTTTCTTTCTTTCCTACATATGTTTATGTAGGTAGTAGGTGCTATATGTAGATTATATATTCATGTATGGCATTTAGAAAAAAAATCGAACTCGAGATTTTAATCAATCAACGCCAACAAAGTGGGTACCACAATTACGTCTGTCTGTGTGTCTATCTGTTAAACGTCTACAGTCTAAACCACTGAATAGAAACTCAAATCTATTTTGAATCTATTTTTTAACCCCGAAAATAACGGTACTTGCAGTATAATTGTTTCTACCTTCTTAATTATCTCAAAAACGACTTTAACTATTTTGATACAAAAACTTTGTGTACTATTAAAGGCATATTCTAAATTTTGGCATACAAATTTGTTTATATATTTTGTTATTAATGGTACATGCAATACAACCATTTTTTTTTTTGATTTTCAACTTTCTCATAAACGGCTCCTAGGACTTCAATCAAAGTTCTTATACAGGAGGTCCTTCAAATTTTAAATAATACTGCATTCCAAAATACTCGAAAAAAATTTTTTTTTTTTGGATTTTTCGAAGAAAAACAATTTTTTTTTAATGTGATAACTTCTTCTGGGATAAGTTACGGCTCCAGTCTGTTTGGCTTCCCTTTTTCTCACGCAAACGGAGAGCTTTTGAAATTAATCAAATTAACAAAGAACTTTTGAAGCTTTTCTCAAGTTAAGCAATTTCAATATTAAATATGTAGTGGAACTTAGATAAGCTTAAGTTTTCACTTCTGTCGGGCGTCCCGAGACGCAATTTTTTTGTCTTTAACCCTGAAGAGAGTTGAACGCATTTGTGAATCACATCACTCAACAACCAGTCTGGGTCTACACTTAAATAAAATAATGCGCAAGTTAGTTTTGATGGGTTGTCTTACATATTTTTACTTGAGATTATGGTACTATAAGACAAGTTATGTATTCGTAAATTTTTTTTTTTATAAAAATCAAACATGACATTATTATCAAAGAGAACACAAAAAAGTGGGTCCCGCAATTCCACTGTCTATCTGTCTGTCTCTCTGTAGAACGATCAACAGCCTAAGCGGCTGAACTGATTTGGTTCAGACTTGGTACTTAAACCTCTTAGGTGATTGTCCAAAATAGATTTTTGAATCGTTGTTTTAGGCCCAAAAATAACGGTACTTGCCATACAAATTTTTCTACCGTCTTAATTATCTCAAAAACGGCTCCAATAATTTTCATAAAAATTGGTGCGTGTACTACTTTGGCTATGGTCTACATTTCGGCGAAAAAAGTTTTTAAAATATTTTATTTATTTAACTATTTAACTGTACCTGGCATACAACCATTTTATTGATTTTCGACTTTCTCATAAGCGGCTTAACGGATTTCGATAACAAAAATTATACAGGAGCTCCTTTAAATTCTAAATAGTATTGCATTTCAAAATTTTCGAAAAATTGTTTTTCTGGATTTTTGAAAAAAAAAAAACTTTTTTTTTTGTGAAAATTCAATATTTCGAGAACGGGTGGACAATTTTTGTCTAAAATTTTGTTTTTGAATTTATATTTTTAAATATTTAAAATCTTTATACCATTTTTTTTAGAAAAGTTTAAGAATTTTTATATATACAAAATTAAGTGAAAAACTTTAAAAATATATCTAGCCGTTTTATTAAGAATCTTTTGCTTACAATGTGATCGAACATAGGAGCAAGTACGTGCAATCCAGTCGTGCATTTTATTTAAATTAATAAATACTTATTGGCGAGGAAATATTTTTTCCTGAGATTAGTTTCTTCAAATACAAAGCAAAGCCTTATCTATTGGAGCTAATGATTTAAAAAACCCGTACTAAACATTTATTTTTTAAATAGTAGTAGTGTAGTAGTGTATTACGTAATCACCTTTAGCCACATCACACAGTGTCGGGTGTCGAATTTCTGATGCCAACAAAATCCTTTACTAGAAAAATTCACCAAATAGAATAATGAACTGACATGCCGAAAAAGCCAACAAAAACTCTGTCTTAACGATTTTTTCAAGAAATTTGACTAATCATTAATCTTTTTCTAGAGCGGAATTAAATTTTTTTTCCCCAAACAGGGTTAGGCTTAGTATATCAGAGTAGTCTTAGAGTATCAGAGACCTCAAGAAAACGCATGGTTTGATACAGTCAAAGGTGATATAATAGTTAGAGAAGTAAGAAAGGAATTCTATTTGAAACGACCACCTCTAATGAAAAGCGGTATAAGTTAAAACAAAGATGTTTACATAATTTAAAATTAAAGATTACATTCTACTTCGTTTTCTATTCACCATTATGCGCTGCCTTTGTACTCGTAGTTTTACATCCAACGAATAATGATGTAAGCCTGAAAACGAATATTAAAAGCTGAAAGTAACTACTGTCGTCAGGAAGTGGATTAGAAGTTCCAGAGAGAAGATTAATAGTGAAAAAGAGAAAGAGAGCGGGTAATAAGACGCAGCCTTGAGGTACATCAGTACTTACTTACTTTTTGGGAGATTTCCTACTAAACCGTTAAATACAGTCCTATCTGAAAGGTAATTTCTAATTTCTAAATTTCTAAAGAAGAGATTAATCGGATATACCAAAGATATCATAGAGAGCATTAGTGGGCCAAACTCTAGCAAATGCTATTTAATGTCAAGAGCTAGCGCCGCATATTTTGTATTTAACATTTGTATAGCACTTATATATCTTCTTTCATGCTATATCTTCGTTTGTTTCGGTCACAGCCCACTTTTGTTGTATTGTCAACAAATGCAACTGCAAAAAAATGCAATTTGAAACTATTGAACGGTAATGCTCGCACTTCTAGGAATGCTCACAACTTTACCTTTGAGTCCAACTTTCTGACAAGCATGTAAGTATAGGAAGGATATTCTTTCTTTAGTCGTACAATACGAATGTTGAAATTCTTTATCTCCTTCTCTGTTTGATATTTAGAACTTCAAAAATAATGTGCTCCGGTAACTTATTTTAAGTCCTTCCTTATTTTTTTATAACAACTTTCTGCCTGTGCTTGATCATTTAAAGGAAAGTTTATTAAAAACAAACAAGTGGATACAGCCTACACATTTTGACGAAATCCCGACTTAGACACAAATTTCCCAAACATCCTTCTTCAACTATGGTCAAAAAATATGGCTTTAAGAAACTCGTAACAGTGAATGAATATGCCAAAGCCTTAAGATTCTCTTAGATAATTATCAGCAAGAAAATTGAAAGTGCGATTGAAAAAGCAATCTTCTACTCAAAACTACTGAAAAGCTCCAGATGTCATTATTAACCCGAAAATCGCAAACTAACCTCACCTAATAATAAGAAATGATATTCACTGGGAGACCTACTACATAAGAATATTGACCGAATACTAATCCTAACGGAAGCAATTAACTTTATAGAGAAATCAAAATCGCACAGAAAAATAAGTCGTCGTCAAGGACACTACTTACAGCTATTTCCTGCATAGGTAGGCAATCTGCTGCCTTAATTTCCGTTGATGTCTGTCATTTCCGCAATGTTAACTATTTCTCGTCAAGAAAAAAATAAAATAATACCAAATGTGCACTCAAATTGTCCTAATCAATAAATTGGTTCCAAGAAATTGCCCTTACCCAAGTGGGGAATTATACAATAATTCTGGTTTTAATATCCTTCCCATAGCGTCGCGTCGGCCGTATCCTGATGGTCGTAAAAATGTTTTTGTCAAAACCCAAACTTCTGTGGGTAAATATTTTTTTTTGCTGGACTTAGGTACATAGTCAACCAGCCAGCACAGCGTCAAGATGTCGTCTGTCATAACATTTTCTGCCACTTTAAACCATAATAAAGTGGATGCGGCCATCAGAACGATATCGTAATGAACCCATTCAGATTTCTACAAAATAGAAAATCTGTCATCAAATTTCTGCTAAATGATTGCAAAATAAATTTGTCTGCCTCGAAATGTTGATGTTGGGCTATTCTGTGATCTGTTCTGGACACAATCCACTTGTCAATAAGCTGGAAATATAATATAAGAAGGAGGCATACTTGAGGGCTTAACTTTTTTTCATTTTTTTTTCTTCTCTTCGACGTCAATGATAACGACGACGTCGACGACGACGATAAGGTCGTTATCGTTACAACAAAATTGTGGTTGGTTTGAGTATTTTGCTTTTATATTGTATATTTCAATCAAGGCACAATTTTATCTGAAAGATACATTTTAATGCCCCTATGTATTATATGGGGATGAGGAGCAGATAAGCTCTTGACAGTGTCAGCAAATTTTAAGGTTCTAATAGAAGTTTTTATTGTAAGGCATGTTCCTTGTTTAAACCAACTTTGTACTTGTTCTTATTGTGCAAGACTTATATTGGCTCCCTTCTGAGTATAAAGATGTGAAGATGTAGAGTAATGGGTTCATAAACAATTTCATAATTATGTAGTTTGAATCGATTTTTATATTTAGTATTTCCGTTTGTGTATTTTGGTATATCATTTTCACGCTAACGATTATTTGGCTTACAGATTATCATCACTTTGTTGTACGAGTACGAGGGAATTGATTTTACTTTCGATGATCTCTTCAAATGGAATAGCACACCCCTATTCCACTTAGTGTTCTGTGTTGTAATATTTTTATTGGTTATGCTATACAAGGGGAGTTTGTCTTTCTATTGCTTAGAGGGTCGAAGTCAATCTGTGTCTATGTATATGTACTGTGGATGGGAATAATAATTTCTTTCAATAAATTCAGTTATTTAGATAAAAGCCAGAAGGACCCTTGTCTCATCAAGTTAACTGGGGCTTTTATTCAATTTTTGTGGAAAGTTTGACATTTGCTTTATTTGACAGATATTGTAATGGTTACAGATACTATTGGGGATAAATACTACATATACACTCATGCGGAAATAAAAATGATTCTATTTTCAAAAATGTGGGTATATAAGGTCAATAAAATAAGATTTAGATACATATATATACCTCAAACCCATCACATAAATATGAAGCTGTCCAAACGTGCGTAGCGACGTCCGGGGCAAGGCATATATATAGGATAAGACAAAATAATTTGTAGATATTTGATTTATTTTGTATGAAGCAATACAACTAAGGCATACATATTTCATACATATATCTATTCCGACTTCCTTTCGTAATAAAATGTTCTTTATACTTGCGATTGTAGGTATGGGATTAAAGGTACTATAAGACAAGTTATATGTATATTCGTCGAAAAAAAAGTTTTGAGATAGCAATCAAAAATAACATTACGATGATAGCGAATACGAAAAAAGATGGTCCAAAAATTCTGTCCGTCTGTCTGTTAATAGGTAAATACATATGTATAGACACCAACAGCCCAAACAGGTGTGCCGAATTGCTTCAAACTTGTTATATATAGGTTTTTAGGTATTGTAATAAGGTATTGATTAAAAAAAATTAAAATGTCTAAAAATGGTACTTTCCAAAGGACGTTTTTTTTTTGCTTTCGATACTATCTCTCATAAATGTCTTCACGGATTCTTTCGAAATTTCACTATAAAGGTGTAGGTAGCCCAATTTATACTGCATACCAATATTTTCAATTATAATTTTTTTGTATTTTTAAAAGCATTTAAAAATAATAGTTATATGTATTTGCTGTTTTTTTTTTTTTATAATTTTGCACGCGCTCATAGGATTATGAATCAAAATCAAAGGAAAAATAATTCAAAATTCTGAAATAAATACTTGAACTAATTTGAGCTCAAAAAAAAGTACCCCATTTTATTTATTGGATAAATTTGAATTTATGAGAAAAATAATTAAAATCTGTGGAGCGGTTTTTGAGAAAAAAAGTTTTAAACTTTTAGAAAAAATACATATTTTAATTTTTGAAAAAAAAATGTTGAGCAGTTTTCAAAACATAAATATAATTTTTTTTAAATGCCTTTACATACAAAAAAATATTAATTAAAAATATTGGTACGCAGTATAAAATGGGCAACCTAAGGTTATATACGTGTGAAATTTAGAAAGAATCGGTTAAGCAATTTGTGAGATAGTCAAAATAAAATAAAAATGGTCCTATGGAAAGTAGCGTTTTTAGATATTTAACATTTTTTTTTTCAACCATATGATCGGTCGTACCTAAATAGCTGGACTGATTTTTTTAAATCAAAATCGTTAGAGGCGTTTCCGAGAAAAATAGGATTTAATGTAACGGTTATATGGCAGGTACCGTTATTTTTTGAGCTAAAAAACAAATTCAATTTCCCGTCTGTACAATACTTAAAAAACTAAATATACCATGTTTGAAGCAATTCGGCACACCCGTTTGGGCTGTAGGTGTCTATACATACATACAGACACAGACTGACAGCCATCTAGAGCATCTTTTTTGGTCTTCGCTATCATTGTACACAGAACCAAAAAAGTCCTCCTATTGACTATTTTTGTAGTCAATTTGACAATTAAATAGTCGATTTTCACCCAACAACCGCGATAGTTAATAGGACAATTTTCAGTAGTCAATATGACAACCGAAATTTTTCTAAAACTCCGTAGTCAATATGACAACTTCGATAGTCAATATGACAACTTTTGATTGAAAGGAATTGAATCACAAGTTGTCGTATTGACAACCACTGTAGTCAATAGGACAACCGCGGGGTAGTCAATATAAGACAAATGCGGTAGTTAATATGACAACCGCGGTAGTCAATACGACAACTTCGGTAGTCAAAAGGACAACCGTGGTAGTAAATACGACAACTAGGACAACCGTCATATTGTCTACCGCGGTTGTCCTATTGACTACCAAAATTGACAATCGAAAATTGTCTTATTGAATATCGGGTTGTCAATTTAGAATTGTTAAACTCAATTTTTCATTTCGTTTTTTTTCTGAATTTGACTACCAAATTGTCATATTGACGTCCGAAGTTGTCCTATTGACTACTGCAGTTGTCATATTGACAACCGCTGTTGTCCTAGTGACTACCAAAATTGACAATCGAAATTTTTCCAATTGACTATCGGGTTGTCAATTTAGAATTTTGAAATTCTGTTTTTCATTTTCGTTGAATCTGAATTTGACTACCAAATTGTCATATTGACTACTGAAGTTGTCCTATTGACTATCGCAGTGGTCATATTGACTACCGCTGCTGTCCTATTGACTAAATAAATTGACAATCGAAAATTGTTCTATTGACTATCGGGTTGTCAATTGAGAAAAAGAAAGTTGTCATATTGACTATTTTGGTAGTAAATATGACAATTTCGGGTTTTTTCAAGTTGACAACCGGCGATTGTTAATATGACGACTTTAATTTTTTCTGTAAATGTCATGTTTGATTGCTATCTCAAAACTTTTTTTTTCGTCGAATGCATAACTTGCCTTGTTATAGTACCTATAATCCCAAGTAAAAAATTAAAGAAATTGTATATACCTATACAAAAAAATTAAGTAAAAAACGATTTTAAAAATATATTTAGATATTTAATAGAAATTTTTTGCAGATGATGTGATCGAACATAAGAGCAATTTCGTGCGATCCAGTCGTTCACTTTATTTTAAAAACGCAGAAGAACCATTTTTTGAGGTAGCTTACTTCTTCCGATACTGAGATTGGATACGTCCACAATATTGTTCTGCAAATTCATATTTCCAAATGTTTAATCGGGCTTTTTTGGTCACTTACTTTTATACGCAAATAAAAAAAAAATAATTTCATATTTTTTCCCAACGTTTCGTCGGTCTTTCTCGACTTCATCAGGGGTAGTTTATTAAATCTATATAAAACACAAAATGAACAATTTACACTCTTAAACATTTTTGAATTTAGACTTATGTACATGAAAAAACTTTTATATTTACATTTAATTATGGGAAAACGGTGATTTAATACTATAGAATATTCTAAAGAAAGAAATTGAATTATTTAACATTTAACAGTAAAATATGCAAAATTAATAAAAACAAAATAAGCTAAAAATCTAACAAATAAAAACATACAGCACGGCACTTTAGAAAACCTTGTTCAAAACAAACACGTAATTTAAATTTTATTCAAATTTTTTTATTCCGCTCTTAATGCAAGAGAATAACTTGCTATTGTCTCTATCCTCTTGTGTGTTCAATATTTTGTTGGATACGTAGACTGTCAAGTGTATATCTATTAATTGTTCTCTTTTCTTTGTCTATTATTATTGTAACGGGTGATTTTTTTGCTACTTGGTTTTTGACGTTTATATTTTTGACAGATCACACATGACAAATTCCACGAACATTTGACATTTCGATTCAGTATTATTTGCCATTTCATCATGAATAGACTTACGCCTGAACAACGTTTGCAAATTATTGAAATTTATTATCAAAATTCGTGCTCTGCGAAAAATGTGTTTCGCAAGCTACGTCCGTTTTTTTCCGCTCATTTTTGGCTAAATGGATAACTGAATAAGCAGAATTGCCGTATTTGGAGTGAAGAGCAGCCAGAGGCAATTCAGCAGCTACCAATGCATCCCGAAAAATGCACTGTTTGGTGCGGTTTATGGGCAGTCGGCATCATTGGGCCGTACTTCTTTAAGGACGATGAAGGCCGCAGGGTTACGGTCAATGGAGAAAGGTACCGTTCGATGATAACAGATTTTTTTTGCCGAAAATGCAAGAATTGAACTCGGTCGACATGTGGTTCCAACAGGACGGTGCCACATGCCACACTGCACGCGAAACCATGCATCAATTGAGAGGCGAATTTGGTGAGCAGTTGATCTCACGTTTTGGCGCAGTCAATTGGCCACCAAGATCATGTGATTTGACCCCGTTAGACTATTTTTTGTGGGGCTATGTTAAGTCTATTGTCTATGGGGACAAGCCAAACACGATTGCTGCCTTGGAAGCCAACATTGAACGCGTCATTGGTGAGATTCCGGCCGAAATGTGTGAAAAAGTTTGCCAAAATTGGACCTTCAGAATTTACCACCTGAAGCGTAGCCGCGGGCAACATTTAAGTGAAATTATTTTTAAAAAGTAAATGGCAGAAATTGATTTATCGATCCAAATAAAAATTTCATTCACTTTTTACAAGTTTCTGTGTTGTTTTGAATTTTCAAAAACCAAGCTCTTAAAAAATCACCGTTTATTATCAAAGTCTGTAGAGTGTCCAGTTTTTCAGCATATGTTGTGATAATCCAGTTGATTTTCTTTTTTTTTTACAAATATCCGCTTTGTGTTCAGTTAGCCTCTTCTCCAATGATCTCTTAGTTGTCCCGATATAGATCAGAGTGCACGGATCCCCTTTCTTGCTTGTTTCTTGTTTTTTATTTGCATATAAAAGTGAGTGACCAAAAAAGGCCGATGAAACATTTGCATTTACAGTATATACAATTGGTCAAATTATTATTAATTCAAATTCATATTTAATTAAATTATATTTTATATAAATGTTTCCCTCTTAAGCGTTCTTCATTGCTGATGGCAGTGCTTTTATTTTGGCAGCTATCTATTTTTGAAGATTTGGGGCAGTTCGTACAAGAAGCTCAATCAATTGCTAAATGACTTGATTTTACTGTAAGATAAAGATAACAACACGACTGTGCATTATAAAACTATAAAACAACAGATTCGACCAAACAAATATTTATTTTAATGCCACGTCCGAAGTATCCATACACGTTGAGACCTATGATACAACGATTGGTGTGACTGTTCGTACTGCAGCCGCATCGTTGATGGCATCCTTAATACTGAGTGAAATATTTCTATTAACAGATAAAAAAAAACAAAAACAACCATTAAACTGCCAGCAAAAAAATACATCATGGATCATAAATTTTACATCATACATCATGCATAATACACTACGAATAATACATTATAATTCATACTAAACTCTGTTCAATTTAAATTTTCAATGCAGGAAATATAGTATATTTGAGGGTTGGGTTTGAAATCCCGCTTTTTTAAAAACCCGCCTTTTAAAATCCCGTCTTTTATAATCCCGTTTCTTATTATCCCGCATTAAGAACCAACACAAGGTGCAAAAAGACAGCCACGCCTGCCCCTACTTGTATGCAAAGTTGTTTGTTTAACATTTTAATCAAAATACAAAACGAGCTTGGCGGGATTAAATGGTATAAGTCGGATTAAAATAGATCAGGATCTTGAATAAGCCAGATTTTAAAACTCGGGATTTTAAAAAAAGCCATATTTTAGAAGGCGGGATTTTAAAACTTTTTTTCGGGATTTCGAAAAACGAGATCTTAAAAAGTGGAATTTTGATACTCTTCCTATATTTGCCATTCATTCTGAATGCTAGCGATGACAATAAATTCGTACTGTTTTAAAGCAGTTGTAAGCATGCTAAATTACCACAAACTTGATTTAATAATACAGGGTGGCACACGAATCGTGCTACAAAAATAAATCGTAATATTTTTTTTCAAGTGTGAGTAATCGAGTATTTTTTTTTATTTTATAGGCTACTATTTAGATTTATCAAAATGAATGCTTGGGATACTGAAAACAGGATTTGGATAGTGCAGCGATACCATTCTTTGCAGTCCGTCATTTCCGTCCAAAGGGAATTTAGGCTGGAGTTTGGCGGTACTCCATCGAGTAGATGGACCATTATGAGGCTGGTGAACATGTTTGCCGAATCTAGAAGCATCGAACGAAGACTGTATCATCGAGTTCCCAATGTTCGGGTTCAGGATACAATCGTGGCTGTTGCATCGGCAATACAGGCAAATACAAGTGTTTCGACTCGAAACTTATCGAGCCAAATTGGAGTTAGCAGATGGTCATTACAACGGATACTTCGTGACGACTTAAACTTGTTTCGACTTAAACTTGTTTCGGTACAATGTCCAAATTACAAGCAAGTTAAACCCTCAGGATTTGCCTGTTCGCCTGGAATTTTGCCGAAAAATGATTGCAATGGCCGATGAAGACAACACATTGAAAAATTGTTTGTTCATGTCTGACGAGGCCCATTTTGACTTAAACGGCAATGTTAGCAAGCAAAATTGCCGTATATGGAGTGAATCTAATTCAGAAATGCTCCATGAGACGGAACTGCACCCAGAACGAGTCACTGTGTGGTGCGCAGTTTCATCAAGGTATATTTTCGGCCATACTTTGAAGAAAACGGTGTAACACAAACTGTCAATGGGGGCGTTTTTTTAAAGATGTTGAAGGAGTTTTTTTACCCAGAACTTCGCCGAAGACGTATCCTTTTCAGCAGGATATGGTTTTTGAAAATTTAGTACGTATGTGCACTAATTTAGTTATGTATCAAATGAGATTCGAGATGTCTTGTTGGTCCAAAATTACGATTCCGTGTAAATAGAGTGACGTCATTTTTTTTAAATGTTCGTTCTGTTTGGACATGGGTCTGTAAGTCTCGATTATTTAAATTTCGGCCATAGTTTTTAACTTTGAAGATACTAATTTTTTTCATTTTGGAAATTAACACCGTATCATATAAGCTGTGAGGCACTGTATCACAATATACCTCAAATATGTATTCCGATCGAAACAGCTAAAGTTCACTTACATTACCTTCACTACCCTTATGAATATCAACAATTTATTATCGGTTAATTGTTTATCCTATCCTAATTGACATTGACACACTGGCTTAATTCTCTCCAAAGTTATTGGCGATTTTCAAAAGTGTTGCCAATTTTCTTTTTTGTTTGTGAAGTAAGTAAGTAAGTAATGAATTCATTTATTTCAAATTTTCTTATTTCATTTGATACAATACAACGAATTTAAAGCTATGGCTTTGCCGTCAGCTCGGTTAGCAAAATTTATTATATAAATTTTTTTGTTTTTTCAATTAAATAGTAAGTACAAATTTATATTCACTATGCGAATTCTGTTATCAGTCTATATGTTGAAATTTCTTTTAAGTAGTTGTAAAGGTCTTTCCAGTTGAAATCGTTCAAAATCGCAATCGTTTCCTGCATCGACAAAGTTCTCTTTCCGAAGTATACAAGGCGCTGTGCAGTGAAAATTGGGCATATACTTAGAAAGTGAAAGCAGTCTTCTTTTGCCCTAAGGTTACACAAGGAGCAAAACTGGTGGAAACTTCCATTGTATGGGCTTCCATTTAGGCCAAGGAGTTCGCATCTGGCTTTAAAAAGAAGAGATATTTCTTTGTAACTATATTGGTCATGAAAGTAATTTTTCTCCATTAAGTTGGTATTAAGCTGTGAGTAAATAATTCTACTCTCCGATTCCCGAGCTCTCACTATAAACTCCTCTCGGACAAGATTTTCATGCTTCTGGATAACACGATATAGTTGATCTTTAACTAAAATTGGATTACTTGTATCAATTAAGACAATAACATCACAAGCGATTCCCAAACGTTTCCAATTGGACAACCACCAATCTTCATTCCTCAATTCATATAACACCATTTTCTTGGGAAGACGGTTTTCCTGATAAGAGAGCGTTTTCACGATGTAATCGGCCTGTAGCTTTAGTGTATATGTATACAATTTAGGAAGTCCTGTTTCAGGATGAAGTGTGTAAGTTGGCGTTTTCAAAGGCAAGTTGAAAAGCTTTTTTAAGAAATTCATTTGGAATTTTTCGAGGGACTCGTATTCATCACTTCCCCAAACTTGGCCAGCGTAACACAATGTCGATCTCACCACGGCTTCGAATATTTTATATTTCGCTGAAAGGTTGATTCGATTATTTGAAAATATGTTTCGCCATGTCACATTCAGTAGACTTTGTGAAGTATTTGATTTCTCTGTAAGGTGCAAGCTGAAATCAAGAGTTCGGTTAAGTTTCACACCCAGATACATGTACTCTTCTACAATCTCAAGACTAGCACCATTGAACACCCAATTATATGTATTTTGGCTTCCTGCTGATCTGCTGAAGACCATCACTTTTGATTTGTTTGAGTTTATTTCAAGGCCCCATTCATCACAGTATTTCGTTAAGTATTGTACGAAATTTTATTATTTTCCTAAAAAAATGGAAATAAATAATTGCCTTGCTCTTTTATGAATTCCAATCTATTCAAGCGATATTAAAGCAGACAAAATGAATTTGCTTAAAATTAATATTTTGCTACATAATTAATAAAAAAAAAAACTCCCCTTCCTGCATACAAGCATATCCTCCGTTAAATTGCTTATTCCTGGTTAGAAACACACTTCGCCTGACCCTTCTGGCGTTATAACAAATATAACCCTTTCGAAGAAACTTTATTGAAACTTTACGAAAGAATAAGGCATAAAGGAGCATTTATATGTGTATAACACCTTCTACCAAAACTGGTTACCACACCTTCTGTTATCCTTGATCAACAAACAAACTTTACTCCTGTGCCCCAATCCCGACCTGCATTAATTTAAAATATTTCAAAACAAACCCCACGCCCACGCCCCTATATACATAAATACTAACACCCATCTCTATATAAAAAAAAAAATATATTCCAAAAGCAACATCATGAAAACTTAATTGAATGCAAGAAACAAAGCGTTAACTTCTTGAGAAGAAGGTCTCCAGAACTCTCAAAATCGGATCACAAAGTTCAAAACCATAAAAGTTTAGCTTTCCTTGCCGCAAAACGTATAATCACTTTACCACCTCTGTCACTCAGTCTCCTAAATAATGCCACTATCTGTATGTGTATGACAAGTAATTGTATCTACGACCATTAGCTACCCACGTACGGTGTACTCAGCTCAGCTAAGCTCAGTCATGAGTCCTTATGAAATCCCACATCCCTCTGGCTTCCTTCTAATCTGTCAGATGTTACCATAAACAATCGTACGAACTTGAGCTGATGCTAGTTGTTTCCGAAACAATGCGGGAGCTATGTAGTGTAGTGGTGATGGTGATGGTGAAAACACGTCGATCCTTTTCGCTGCAGGTTCATTACCTAATGAAAGTATCGCAAAAATTCGGCTGTGTTTTTGTTTGACATTTGGAGCAGAAGGGAAAACCACATTGTACACGGTTTAAATGCGAGAGGAATTGCTTTGTGGTTGGCTGAAACTCGACACAAGCTAATCGTAAATGCCTTTTTTTTATCACCCCGATTTTACGACCTTCAAAGACTTCGCGCCCTTTAGGTATCTTTATAGTCGGTATAGGCAAAATGTGCACCAGATGTATCTACACTAAGCAGGGTGATCCATAATCGTATAAAAATTTTGGTGACATTAATGTGAGACTGAAGTGATTAAATTAATAATGCAATATTCTTTATTATACCAATATGTGGATGTAGATAAATACGAGTATGCATTAGGTGCGTCGTGTGTGTAATGTGTGTAGGTATAAAAATGAAAAAGCTTGATAGTTCTCTACATGCAGCATGCCCGATAGTGATTAATGGCATATTTTTGTACTAGGAATCTATCAAATTCAATAAAATTTATAACGGAACAAATATGGTCCAACTTTCTTTTTTAGTTCAGAGCAGAGTCTGAGATGTTAAAAAATTGGTCTGCGTTTCTTTTCGCTCAGAGCGTTCACAGGGTGAATTTCCGATCTGTGAAGTTGTGAAGTGATAAATTTTATCACGCTTTCACGTCTAACTCGATTCTCGATGCTTGAAAAAGTGAAGTTAAATGTCGAAAAATTTTCATATGATGGATTTTTTTTATCACAGTCCCCTTATAGTACATATAATCGCAAGTAAAAAATCAGGAAAATAGCCTAAACGTTAAAAACGTTCTGTAAAGAATAATAAGAACAAAAAAAAAATGGCGGAAAAGAACAAACGTGGTGCTAAAGCTTGAGTGTCAGAAAATGTTTCTAATCGAATATTTACAAGAAAGACTGGATTTGGCACATAACAACTAAGTAACTCAAACAAATTTAGAAACTGAAAGGAAATACATATTACCTTTCCCAAAAAAATAACTAATCGAAAATGCAAAAAACGGACAGAATCTATCACTTAGTACTTTTTAGTACAAGCTTTACCACTATAAGTTCGACATAAGGCGTGTTCGTGAACTGAAAATGAAAAATCTCTGTGAAAACTGAAATGATAGATATCTGTTCACTTCAAAACGTCACAGATAAGGTTGAATCCTGGGGGCAAAAAATTTGCATTTACCCAAGCTTGTACGCACAACAAATTTTATATTGGGCCAAGCTGGAAAACATGCCCGCCTTACGCTCCGAGCTTTTTGTACGTCGTGAACCTTATTGCAAAAAACACTTCACACAATTACCAAAAAGCAACCTAATAGTGGGACAAATGTTAAAAATATTTTTTTAGTTTTTGGGACTTAAAAGTGCCACAAAAAGAATGCCTACAACACTGTTAATTTTGTACAGCAGTTCTTACGAAAAGTAAAAAGCACCAGAATTTTTTCATCTGTCTTTGATTCAAAGAGACAGCGATCTGAACACGTGTTCAGAATGAAAAAAAGAAATACACCTTTGGAGAAACACACACTTTTTTTTTTTTTTTTTTTTGGAAAAAGTCCAGAAATTTTAGGAAGGTTATAAGAAACACGCCAGAACTTTGTATGAAAAATTTTTTGGCGTTTTTTCCAAAAAAAAATTCTGGCGTAGTTTCCGGGAGCCCTGAATTTGTGTTTCTCCGAATGGGTATTTCTTTTTTCATTCTTAACATATGTTCAGAGCGCTCTCGATGAGTATTGTGAGTTAATATCATGTATGTCAAAATTGAAGTGTAAAGAAAATTAGATAGATACTGAATATATTTAAAATTGCAGAAAAAGTTGTAAGAATTAATTTTTTTTAACGAATAATGCAAGACGAGAGAAAATTGATGAAATGCTATTAAATGACAGCTAAGAGAGTGTGTTACAAAAACAAATCGGAGCAAATTCGGAGCATACTCTATGTCAACTCAGCTGTCAGCTAAATCAATACTTGACCATCAGCGTTGCCGGTAAAAAAATGTTGTAAGTGCCATTTCAGACAACCGAAAGTGCCATTTAAGGCCACTATGTGCCACCAACAAAAAAGTATAAAAATTCCGAAGATTTCATATGTAATTTTGCATTTTATTTATTGCACCTCAAAACTTAAAATAATAAGAAATTAAAATTAATAAAAAATAAACTAATAGATAAAATAAAAAAAAAACTTCATTAAACGGGTTTAAAATTCAGTTTTTTTCAAAATTACTCGAAAACCATAGCTTTTTTGTGAAAAAAAAATTTTGGTACACATTGTAGATCATGTCTTTTTACACAAAAAACATTCAGACCTTTTTACGTACAATTGATAGATTTGCAGCAAATTGATAATGAGTTTAACCCTTAAGCTGGGAATGGAAGATGGAACAAAATTTACTTGAACCCGCTAAAACCTCATGCCACCATCTCCGGAACAACTTATCAACAATATATTTTGGAATTGCTCTAAAGATGTAACAAAAGTTGCAGTTGTAGAAAAATTGGTCTACACTGCTCTTTAGTAATGCGAGGCTGAAGAATACCACTCCAATGAAGATAATGAAGTCGAAATCAAAGTGCGCCTGTAAAATGATTTCACTTAGCTTAATTTTATTATTTTTTTTATTAGTTTCTAATTTTTAAGAGTGCAATGTGAATTTAGTTTTGTTTGTAATAATTTTTCATTTTCAATAGTGGATTAGTACTCCTGGGGATATCTCAAGATAAAAAAAAAGTCGGGCCCAGTATATTTTACCTCTGCGGTGTGGAATGTAAAAAATTATGTTAATACAAAAAACAGATATTACTAAGTTAACTTACTCACACTTAGTGTAATTTGTCGTTGAATAAACGGTACATCATTTGTCCGATATTCATGATACAGATGTCATTTTAAGGTTATTAGGAGCACTACAAGAGCTATAACAAGCGTTGTCCAAAAACGCAAAGGATAAAGTATAAAAAGAAAGATATCTCTAAAACAGTCCGTTCAGATCCCAGTTTGGATCGCTATAACTTAAGAACGAATAGACATACAGAAGTCGTTAATATGACATTTTGTAGGTAATTATACTGTCTATAAGTTGTTCATAGGAAATTTTGAGAAAAATAACGGTTTTGGGAGTTCAAAATAGCTTTTAACGGCCTTTAGTCCAACAAAAATTGGCGTTTCGTCCCGGTGATCTCACATGGACTCATCAGTTGACTAGTGGGGACCTTTGTCAATACGCAATTTTTGCCAAGTTCAGTTCATCTTACATAGATTTCGTGAAGAACATCTAGTGTGAACTATATCCAACAAGACTAGAATTCCTAATCATTAAATTGGAAATTTTTGTTTTTTGCCCATGGCCTGGCATTATTTATATAAGAAGTTTTTTTTTTAATAATACAAATTCTATATACTACTGAAATACATCAGCCAAGTAGAAGACTTAGCACTTTTATATTTGGACTTGTTGAATTATTGATTCTATTATATTTGGACTTGTTGAATTATTGATTCTTTGGGAGTTATTGAACAAAATAAAATAAATTAGGATTTTTAAGATGGCGGAATTTTCCTTCCGGCGCCACGCTTAAGATTTGTGTGTTTTTTTTTTAAAGAACATGGTTTTCCAAACATAACTAAAAACACAAAATTTCCCCATTCAAAACCATATATATATTAATTTTTTTTGAAAAAATGTATTACACCCCAATGTTTTCG
This sequence comes from Philhelius pedissequus, assembly GCA_910595825.1. Classification (NCBI taxonomy): domain Eukaryota; kingdom Metazoa; phylum Arthropoda; class Insecta; order Diptera; family Syrphidae; genus Philhelius; species Philhelius pedissequus. The sequence goes on from OU343162.1 coordinate 47,988,164, forward strand.
ACCATTTTTTATCGATTGTACGATAAAAAAATGTCTTAATAATTTTTGTGTAGAGTGACATATGATACACAATGCGCACCAACAACTTTTTTAAAGAACCTATGGGTTTCGGGTAATTTAAAAAATAAAAAACCTAATTTCCGCTTTCCCCATTCTAAAATTTTTTCCTCCGTACCAAATTTGAGGTACTTTTTAGAAAATGCTAAGAGCGTAAAAATGTAACTCTCCACCAAAATTCAGCTTTGTCGAAATTTTTTTGAAGTGAATATCTTATTTTGCTGGACTATTTAGGTGGTATGAATTGGTGGGAAGTTTTTTATAAGAAAGTCGATTTTTATTATGGGTTTTAATGTTTTTTAAGTGTGAAAGTACCCTTTAAGCTTATGTACTACTTGATCTGATCCTGAACTTGGATAAATTTGAAAACATTTGCTCGTAGATTCCTAGAGTGCCATTTGAAGCGTTTGATTTCCACAGTTCCATTTAAATTAAAAAGTGCCAAAAATGCACGATCGTGCCACATCGACAACGTTGTTGACCATACCCCAAATACTAAATAAACGTCAAATGTCGAAAATATTATTATTATGTTCACTCACTTGTGACCGAATCAGGGCCCCTTTCCGGTTCCATGATAAAATGAAATGATAAAATTTGTATCACCAGAGTTTTCATTCGACCTTTTCATTTTATCATTTCATTTTATCCAGAAATTTGATTATGGTTTCACCAATGAAAATATCAGCTGATTTTGCCCTGAATGTGTGCTGAATGAAAAAAAATGTCATTATTTGACAGAACGGCTTTTAATATTTAGAATGAAATTTGTTTGGAGCTAAAAAAACAATATTGAGTTTAAAACGAGTTCTATTTTTAGTAATATTTTGTTAGATGAAGACCACAGAAACTCCGAAAAATAAGTAAAGTATAATTTTTTTTAAAATTTCAGATGAAATTAATGTGGAACAGAAGTTTTTTAAAGTAGGTTCTTTCCCGGTAGTAATTGGACTAATAGGTGGAACCCACATCAAGTTTACTTCTCCTAAGAAAGATGTTGAACATTTTTATTATGGTGGACATTGAAAAAATGTGAAAATTGTGTGAAAATAAATTTATTTTATTATGAATATAAATGGGAACTCGCATGATGCATATATTTGGCAGCGTTTAATTTAATAATAGATAATAGTGAAACAATTTTTAGTTCACTTCTATCTGAAGGTAGAAGAATGCAAATAACAATAGTGAACCATTATTTTCAATAAAATTATGAATTCCAAATAAAATAATTAGTCGACATGGTCTCATTATTAACATACACCTGTTTTTCTTTATCCATTTTTACTTTATCAGGCAAAATCATGCGATGATAAATATTCTTATCATGTGATAAATTTTTGACAGAAGTTTTCATGTTTACGGGACTCGCATAATTTATCGATGAAAAGATTTATCATCGCTTTTTTCACAGAACCGAAATAGGGGCCCAGGGTGTCAATACCCGATCTGTGAAGTTTTGAAGTGAAAAAAAAATATCATTTCAGTTTTCGCAGAGGTTTATCATTTTCCAACTCCACGCACACGCCTAATGCGATTCTAGAACTCAATGTGATAAAGTTTATACTAAAAAGTACTAAACGATAAATTTTGTCATTTCTGATTAGATTTTTTTGTTGGGAAAGGTAAATATTTCATTTCAGTTTCTAAATTTGCTTAAGAATAATGTCCGGAATAATAATTCGTTTAATAAATTAATAAAAGATGTCGTACTGAAAAATTGTGGGTCTTATATTATATTCAATAGTATCTCTGTTTTGAGCAAGATTTATTATTTTTTCATGTGAGGATATTGAGGCTTTCCCTTCGAGATGGGCAGAATCTATTCGAAGTTACAACTAGGAGCACTTTATTGAACTTTATAGATTCCCAAAACATTTATGCATGGATTTAATACGTGAATTGAGAGCATTCTTGAAAAACACTCAACTTATAAGTGCGCTTCAAAGCCATTTAAATTTCTAACCATCTGTCGCGGGAATGAGCACCGTCGCTTTCGGCTGTTGTGAATCTGTTGATTCAACAATTTCGTTATTTATTCGAATTAACACAAATATAACTTACTACCAAAATAAATTTGTGTATAAATATAATTGTTGCTTACTTGTCATGTGCCAAATCCTGTTTTTCTGCTTAATATTCGATTAGAAACATTTTCTTCACAAAACAATTGACTGTGATAAAAAAATTATCACATGAAAAATGTTTGGCATTTAACTTCACTTTTTCACGAATCGAGAATCGAATTAGACGTGAAAGCGTGATAAAATTTATCACTTCACATTTTCACAGATCGGGAATTGAGCCCCAGGTTAGCTGAAAGCTGTCAAAAAATGAAAACAAACCGCACACCAAATAAAGTTTTCTATCATTTATTAAGCTTTCCAACATTTTTAGGACAACTCAAAATTGGAATAACTCATAATATTTTGCATGAGAATAGCGCATTTCCTATCAGATATGCTTAAGCACACATTAAAAAAACAGAAAGTTTTTCCAGATTACTAGAATTAATAAATGAACACGTACAATTACCAATTGTAAAGGTCGAAAGGTAGTGACATGTCACTACACAGGTTGGTTAAATCATGATCCTCCGCAAGGCCGGAAATTAATCATAATCCATTGTTAGATTTGTTTTATGTTTGCTATTTAATAGATTCAACTTTTTTGTAAATATTTAACGAATGAAACAGGTCAAAACGATAAAATATATTTCAAAAAAGTTTTTTTTTTTCGAAAAACGCTTGCCCGAAAGTTTTGCCGATCAAAGAATTAAAAAAAAATTAAATATATTTTAAAAGTAACTAAAATTATTTTTATAAGTTTAATTAACAAAATAGACTCAATTAAACAAAGGAAAAATAACTTTAAAATTGAGCTAAATTCGAGAAAGAGCTATCAACCTGTCTTACACGCTTATGTTCGGACCTGGTAAGTTTTCCCGTGTTGAATCAAATTAAGCCGCAGGCTCCACTCCTGGTGGTGCCCTTTCGTCAATTCCTTTAAGTTTCAAGTTTGCAACCGTACTTCCCCCGGAGCCGCAAATCTTTGGTTTCCCGGGAAGCGACTGAGAGAGCCATAGTAGTAGCTACACCCAATTGCTAGCTGGCATTGCGTGCGTTCACTCATTTATTCTCGGATAACAAGCTATCGGAGTATATCTATGGACGAATCAGATAGGTTAGCTGAAAGCTGTCAAAAAATCAAAGGAAAACGCATACCAATGAATTTTGCAGTCAGCTGGTTCTATACATTTGTTCTCGGATAGCTAGTTATTCCAAATTTCTTGGGATAACTGAAGATAGCTTTCATGAGAGCAGCTGTTTTTTCATCCGATGTGGTTTTGCACGCATTACAACAACAGAAAGTTATTCCAGATTGGTGAGAATAATTGAGTGAACGTCCCCATTGTTTATGGTTAGAACTGGGGCGGTATCTGATCGCCTTCGAACCTCTAACTTTCGTTCTTGATTAATGAAAACATCTTTGGCAAATGCTTTCGTTTAAGTTAGTCTTACGACACGGTCCAAGAATTTTACCTCTCGCGTCGTAATACTAATGCACCCAAACTGCTTTAATTTATCAATACATCTTGATCTAAAAACTAATGAAAGTAGATCAAAAGTCTTATTTCATTATTCCATGCACAGAATATTCAGGCATTTGGAGCCTGCTTTAAGTACTCTAATTTATTCAAAGTAATTGTACCGGCCCACATCAGCACTCGGTAAAGAGCACCGAAGCAGGTTTAAATAGGAGGTATATAAATAACAATACATAAGTACCATTAATATATTAGAACTCCACCGGTAATACGCTTACATACATAAGGTAATGTACAATCCACAATTCTAGTTGTACTACCCGTATGAAGCACAAATTCAACTAGCTAAAAGTTGTTTGTAGTAGCATTTTTGTTCTCTGATGGCCGTGAATGCAGTGTTCTTTGGGCGGCCAATTGAACTCAAAAGATATTCCATTTAGTATCTTTTTTTCGTTGATTTTATTCTGAGAATGTTGGTTGCGATAATAAAGTGCTGCCAAATAATTTACATTACATATTATACTACTCCGTAAATCTACGAAATAGAGACACTGAATCACTTCCAACGAGACCATTGGCTTAAACATTACCAGCCCTATTAATAAAAAACGCTTAGTCCACCTTTAGTCCATTGACTTACAAATCCATGGAATAAGAGTTAGACCATGGACTAAAATTTCCTATTAATAAAAAATCGAACAAAATCTACTACAATATGTATCAACTCTACCTCTTTTTACTCTATGTCCCTGTAAATTTTGTTCTTAAATGTCAATTCCTACTCCATCGTCTTCGATGGTCTAGCGAAGGACTAAGTTGGTAATAGTATTTCGCACTTAGTCCAGGAATGAGTCCTAAACCTTCCCTAGTCCATGTTTATTAATTTGGGTGTACATATGTACATTAATACAGCAGAGAGAGACAGAGAAAGGAAGAACACACAGAAGAAGAAACACATGTCAACAGCACGTGGTTGGTTTCCCACTCGGTCCGCCATCGAACGATGCTTGATTTCGCTGATCTATGGGAAGCGATGTTTTCATCGGAGCCAAGGCCTTTGACAACCATATAATTTAGGCACTATGATCTGCTCTCATCGCCGCTCAAAGAAAGAATTAAATTGTCTTGTTGTTTCAAATGAGAGGGCCGCCATACTTTTATAACAATTCTGTTTACAGTAAGCTTTCTGTACAATTTATGCGAACCGTCAGAAATGAATGGTTCTTCGAACTCCGCTATAAGCTATTTCATACATTTTGTGAAAAGCAACTATACTGTTTTGGGAAAGTTTGCACATACATCGACAGCTAAATTGACCGAACTTAGAAAAACACGACGATGACATTGCCATCACCAGAATGCACGATATTAAATTCGAAATAAAAATATGTATGTTCATAGTCTTAAGTAGAATTGGAACACAAACGCGATTTTCGACGCGCGACTATTCAGTCACATAAATAAAACACCAGTGATGCAATTGTAGCAAGTATAAATTAACCAAATTAATAATGTCCATTTATTTACACGCGTGCTGTTTGAATAACGACATGCGACAAATATTTAGACCAAAAACGCGGACACGTGTAAAGACTTGAACCTTTTAATAACTTGATTTTTTTCAACACAAGAAATAAAATAGACGATTTTAATTACGAATAAGAGATTTCTTATTCGCAGCGATTAACTTTTATTTGTGTTAGCGATTTTTTTTTTGTAGCAATTAAAATCGCTCTTGATATTTAAAAAGGAATTTGAGTAAGTACACATAGGAATTTGATGTTTATTTGTGTGCGATTTTACAATCGTGCGAATAACAGCAGCAATGGCACACGAATTTGATGTTTATTTGTGTGCTTTTTTACAATCGTGCGAATAACAGCAGCAATGGCACGCACGAAAATTTTATATCACAACTATGATTTCTTAATCACAATCCCTAAAAATCGTATGTCGAAATTCTTACGCAAGAAAAGAAGACATAGGAATGAGTTAAAACTCGAATCTGCAATCAAGAAATTAAAAAGCTTTGTTTATCACAACGACAAAAAATCGCATGTGTTAATTTTCATGTGTTCTTCATCTGTGAATTTAAAAACTTCAGAGAATTATTTTGTATTTCAAAATATTTCCAAACTACGATAGTCACCCTGTTTACTTTTGTTTTGTTCAATTTTGCCTAAGGCAGTCGACACAATGCGGACGCCATTTAAACCCACCACACCTCCCCTTCTGGCAATGAATTCTTTAACTACAATATTTTCTTTTTATAACTTTTTATTAAGCGAATTAAATAAGCTTACCATTCTTTCTTTGTGTATCTTTTATATAATTTCACGTGCTAATACACACGCACACAACAAATTCGGCAAAGAAGGAGTTCGGCAAAAATTTCAAACTTCACACAGACACAGAGTCCTTGTGTTGCACGCGGTGATGGTGACAAGTTCATTGCTTGATTAAATTTAGGATTATTGCTGGGTGTTAAGAACTTTTGTGTTTGATTTATGTTTGTTAATTATTCGTACTTTCAATGAATTTTGTTTGCTCTATAATATTATGTTATGGCATATTCTCAAAAAGTTTCAGTTGGTGGTTTTAATTTTAATAAAAAAAGTAAACAAAGCAACAGCAAAAAAAAAAGACGGATTTGATGACTTTTAATTTACGAATGAGTTTGTACTTTTACCAACAATGATGGTAAATTCAAACAAATGAGTAAATATAATTGCAATGTCATACTGAGCATTAATCACGCTATGATTGGAATGTTTGAATGCGGGAATGATGTGCTTGAAGTAGTGTTTCTCGCAATATTTCCCACTATGAATGCTTAGAGTTCTTTAGAAGTCTTAATTCGCACAATCAATTTATCATGAATATTTGTGTGACATCATTAAACGTATATACTTAAAAAAGAAAATAATATGGAAACATGAGACACGTTATCCATGGAAGACTTGAATTCATTCTCTTTGCTAGCTATGTGAAGACATAAGCTTAAGCCATGTTATACAAATAATTTATATAATATTAATTTTGGTGTTCCACGAGGCTCAGTTTTGGGACCATTACTTTATTATTATTCATCTACTCGATATTCAAATAAAACTTAAAGGGCAAAATATTAGAGAAATTTGTGTAGAAGAAATAATTTGTAAGAACGATTTACTTTCTTATTCCTCCATAACGTTTTCATCAATTTTAATTTATTTGGTATAGCGACTTTCTAAGCATTTACCAGCATTTTCAGAAAAATATTTTTAAATTTATTCTAAGTTTTGTTGTCTGTATACATCACTTATTTTTAACAGCATTCACCTAATTATAACTTACGATTATAGGTACTATAAAAGGCATGTTATCTATGTATTCGTACAAAAAAATTCTAACGATCAAACATGACATTATACGTTCATAGAGAACACCAAAAAAGTGGGTCCCCCAATTCCATCTGTGTGTCTGTCTGTCATTCTGTCAGTCCTTCTATCTGTTATTGAGTATACAGCCTAAGGGGTTTGATAGATTTGCTTCAAACTTGGTACATATTGTTTTTTCGGTAATATGCCCACACGTTTTTTTCATTTTTTTAAGACGACAAATAACAGTTGCTCCCATACATATTTTTTGGGCAAAAACAAATTTTCTCAAAAACGGCTCCAACGATTTTTATATAAAAAATCAGTTCATTAATGAAGCTAAAGGGTACCTTCTGATATTTTTTTTTTTGGAAAAAATCATTATTTTTGGTACCTCTGGCATAAGCATTTTCTTGTTTTTCGATTTTCTGGGAAACGGTTAATTTAATTTTTTGAAATTTTTAACGCAGAAGCTCCTAGAGAGTTTAAACCAACATTTTTCAAAAAAAAAAAAATGTTTGGATTTTTTTTTTGAAAACTCAAAACTTAGAAAACTACTCAATAGTTTTTTTTTCGAAACTTCGTATTTGGTGTGCTTTTGACATTATCTTCATCAGGTAAAAAAACAACGGTACTTCCCATACAAATGTTAAAAAACCGCAAGAAAAAAATTTATTTCTGGAAAACGGCTCCAAGAATTTTTATAACAAAATGTGTTTGTTCTTAAATTAGTACACTCCGCTTTCTAGCATAAAAATATTTTTTATTGGCGTACTTATTAACGGTACTTCCCATACAACCACTTTTCATATTTTCGAATTTCTCAATATTGGATGAACCGATTAAAGTAATTTTTTTTATACAAATGCTCCGCCGTGGAGCGATAGTTGTGTGTTCGCCTGTTAACCTCATGGCCACAGGTTCGATCCCTGCGGTAGTATATGTCCTCTTATTTTCCCATTAAAAACCAATTTTTAAATAAATGTCATACAATGAGTTTCTTTGCTCATTGCATGCTGTTTAGGCATAACACTAACAACATGTGATTGAGTAAACTAGCATACCCATAAATATGACAACGAAATAAATAAAAATAATGCGAATTATAAGGGACATACATAAATAAGACACGGTAATTTTCTCTGCATTAGTTCAGCCGCCATCCCTGGAGATAAGTCTCAGACAACAACCAGCTCTAGTCTCAGAACATCGCGCCACACATCTTTCCTATCCTTCTTTCTCTTCTTTCACTGGATGACCGCACTGTGTTAAAAAAAAAAGAAAAAAAAACATATAAAGGATATTCATAATCCCTTGCGCGTGTGCAAAATAATAAAAAAAAAAACTTTATAATTTATGGGCAAGTTATTTAGCATTATAGTACATATCTATAATCGCAAGTAAAAATAATATTAATCAGTGCATACAATATTGAGAAAGTCGGAAATGCGAGAAGTGATTTTACTGGAAGTACCGTTAATACCAACGCAAAATAAAATAGTTTTTTATTTAAAAATAGACGGAATGGCAATGGTACTACTAGATGTACCAAAAGTATCCATTTCTCATCGTCTGAGTCGTTCTTTCGAAAAATATAATTTAACTTATTTGCCAAGCGAAAATATTTTTCAGGTACCATTATATTTGGTTAAAAAAAAAGAAAGTGTGGGCATATTATCTACCGCTTAGGCTGTAGATCCGCGGACAGACAGATAAACAGCATTGTGAGAACCATTTTTTTCATCTCCGCTATCGCATCGTGTAAACAAGTTTGATCAAAATCCCGAGTACGATTTTCTTACCAAACCTAAGCTTGTTTATGTACATATTTATATATCTAAATGTTTATTTTAACGAAATTAAAAAAAAACTGCAGATTAGGTGGAAAATAATTGAGCAAAATGTGGAAAACATTTCATTCACTTTTTCAGTAAAAAAAAGTGAGAAACTTTTGAGAATATACCAAATTTATAAATCATACCAAAAAAAAACTTACAAAATCAAATCCCAGACTCGAATAAACGTCTATCCACACTAAAATTCTGTAGCTAGCTTTTTATCCAACGTAAATTTACTGTCACTTGTATGTAAAATTCTTTGATAAATAGATTTCCCAATAAAACACGCCTAATTTAAAGATAGATACCAGCTGCAAAGTTCTAATTGATCTCACTTCAGTTGCATTCTTTGAAATATTCTATAGCTCTGTCTGTCGTAAAGTCTTAAAGTTAGACAAATATAAATTAAATTGGAAAGTCAAGTACTCATAAATGGGTTATTCTAGCTTTTCCTTTATATGGCTTTTTATTATGTTTATTTTATTGAGCCTAGTGAATTTCCAATTATTGAATATACAGTTTTCATTTTATGTAAACATAGAAATGTATATAAGTGGGAAATATTCACAAACAGTGTCTCACCAAAACATATTGATCTAATGACACCAAAACATATTGATCTAATGACTGTACGTATAGTCTTTATACGTATTCGGTTTCTATAAGTTTCACCAAGGAACAACCTACATATCCATATGTATATTGTGTTTCTATTTTCTAAATACATTTATGTAAATTAAATAATTCAAATTAATTCCTTCCTTCGAAAGTGCAAGAGCAGTCTGCATCTGCATTTATTTTATTACCTATTCTATATAATTATATGTTCTTAGTATAGAAGCAAAGATGAAGTCCTTTGTAGATACAACTATAATTCTACGTATATTATATAATTAATATCCAGTATAATAATGTAGGTAAAAACTTAAAAGTCTTGAAAGCAATATTTTACAAGCTTGAGCAGCAAAATAAGAAGTCGTACATAATGAATTCCTTATTTATATAATGAGTATCTACTTATTGTTGAGTGCTCTTGATACCTCTTATTGTTTTTAAGAAAATCCTTTCAAGGTACCTGACTTTCAAAATCCTCTTTCGGCGCTACTCCAACTAATATTTAAAAGGCTGTAGTTTCTTCAAAACACAAAATTGGATAGATACACTTGAAAAACAAAAACGTCAATTATTATACTAAATTCATTGAAATTAGTTAAGTTAAAATTGAGAAAGTCGAAAATCAAAAATCTTTACAACCAAAAATTATAAAAATCGTAGGAGTCGTTTTTGATGAGGTTTAGTTTTTAACTTGCGATATATTAGTACTGCATGGTATACGTTAGGGATTCGTAAAACAAAGATTGGGTGAACTTATGTACACGCGCCAGAAGTAAAACTTCCAAAAATTAAAACAATTTTTACTTGCGATATGGGTAAATACATAGATACAGTGCCGGTAAAAAAAATAACACCACTGGTACAAGTTTCATTTTAACTTTTCTAAATGAGTAAATAGAAAAACATTTAGAAACTCTAATATTTTTATGTTATTGCTTGAACTATCACATCGCTCTATTACATATCTCTGGTGTTGAAATGGTAACGGTTCATTTTTTGTGCTGTAAAAATAATAGTACTGATAGGAGTTTTCGTTACAAAAAAATATTGTTTCTTGTGCATATTTCAAGGTAAGGCGGTCAAGTGTTAGAATTTGCTTATATTATCCTGTTTCATGGAAAAAAGCAAAGATACTTCCGATAATTAAGTCCCAAAATCGACTAAAAACTGAATGTCGACCTATATCTATCTTGCCGTTCTTGTCGAAAGTATTTAAAAAGGCTATTCTAAAACAGATGCAGAGTTACGTCCTCAGAAATAATCTTTTAAGCTCCGCTCAGTCTGGTTTTCGTGCTAAAAGAAGTTGTAAATCAGCGCTGTTGCTTATTGTTGATGACATTCGTAGAGCTATGGATAAGAACTGTTGTACTTTCTTAACATTGCTCGATTTTTCAAAAGCGTTTGATACCATTAACCACTACGCACTTTTCAAGAAACTATTAATTGATTTTGGTCTCTCCTCACTTGCAGTAAGACTATTGTACTCTTATTTAACTGGTCGTCAACAATGTGTGGCAGTGGGTAATAGAATGTCTTCATTTCTAGGAATAACAGCTGGTGTTCCACAAGGAACTGTTCTTGGACCTTTATTGTTTTCCATGTATGTCAATGAGTTACTTGGATTGGTCGAACACTGTTCGCTTCACATGTTTGCAGATGATGTCCACCTATATCATAGTTGTCCACTTACTGACGTTGCAAGTGCTATAGGTGACGTCAATGGGGACTTAAAAATCATTCAGCAGTGGGCACTTAGACACAATCTCTCCCTTAACCCGGGGAAGTCAAAAACCTTATGCATTTACAAACAGCCGGCGCGGCGTCTAGACACATCCAACTTCCCTCCAATTAAATTAGGGGAATCAATAATCGAATACGGCCACAATTTAGGCGTTGTTTTTAATGAAAACCTTACCTGGACAGACCACATAGCAACTACAATTATTAAAGCTTATAGTGGCCTTCGAATGCTTTGGTGTACTCAAAGATTTATTCCGACTGCCACAAAAATGTTACTTATAAAAGCTTTACTTCTACCAATCCTCACGTACCGTTGTCAAGTTTAATGTAGTGTAGATAACAACACAACAAAATAAACTGAGAGTAACGTATAATAATTTGGCCCGATATGTCTTCAACAAAAAATACTTCGACCATTCTCTCCATATTCCACGCAAATAACAGGCCTTAAACTCGAAGATTAATAACATTTAGATCACTTATTCTTCTCCATAGTATCATGCAATCACATCAACCTGAATATCTGTACAACAGACCAGATTTTCCTAATTCACAAAGAACAACTCTTATAATACAACCAAGATTTAATTGCTTGCAATCTGAACGATCATTTTTGGTCCATGTCACCCGACAGTGGAACTCATTGCCCATACAATTAAGGAGAACCATAAACGCAAACGCTTTTAAAACCAGTCTTTTTAAGGCACTTGGCTAGAAATATCAAGTATTACAAATTCATATTATTATTTTAAATTCAATTCAAATATTATAAATAATAAATAAAACAAAAATGTTATGTACTTCACTTTTAAATAATTAGACACTTACCTTTTATATAAAAATGTATTTTATCAGATCATATTTTTTTTTAAATTGTATTACTATAATTAAGCCATTAACAAAATACGAGTATAAGATAATATCTTAATGTATATAAGTGGGAAATATTCACAAACAGTGTCTCACCAAAACATATTGATCTAATGACACCAAAACATATTGATCTAATGACTGTACGTATAGTCTTTATACGTATTCGGTTTCTATAAGTTTCACCAAGGAACAACCTACATATCCATATGTATATTGTGTTTCTATTTTCTAAATACATTTATGTAAATTAAATAATTCAAATTAATTCCTTCCTTCGAAAGTGCAAGAGCAGTCTGCATCTGCATTTATTTTATTACCTATTCTATATAATTATATGTTCTTAGTATAGAAGCAAAGATGAAGTCCTTTGTAGATACAACTATAATTCTACGTATATTATATAATTAATATCCAGTATAATAATGTAGGTAAAAACTTAAAAGTCTTGAAAGCAATATTTTACAAGCTTGAGCAGCAAAATAAGAAGTCGTACATAATGAATTCCTTATTTATATAATGAGTATCTACTTATTGTTGAGTGCTCTTGATACCTCTTATTGTTTTTAAGAAAATCCTTTCAAGGTACCTGACTTTCAAAATCCTCTTTCGGCGCTACTCCAACTAATATTTAAAAGGCTGTAGTTTCTTCAAAACACAAAATTGGATAGATACACTTGAAAAACAAAAACGTCAATTATTATACTAAATTCATTGAAATTAGTTAAGTTAAAATTGAGAAAGTCGAAAATCAAAAATCTTTACAACCAAAAATTATAAAAATCGTAGGAGTCGTTTTTGATGAGGTTTAGTTTTTAACTTGCGATATATTGGTACTGCATGGTATACGTTAGGGATTCGTAAAACAAAGATTGGGTGAACTTATGTACACGCGCCAGAAGTAAAACTTCCAAAAATTAAAACAATTTTATTTGCGATATGGGTAAATACATAGATACAGTGCCGGTAAAAAAAATAACACCACTGGTACAAGTTTCATTTTAACTTTTCTAAATGAGTAAATAGAAAAATATTTAGAGACTCTAATATTTTTATGTTATTGCTTGAACTATCACATCGCTCTATTGCATATCTCTGGTGTTGAAATGGTAACGGTTCATTTTTTGTGCTGTAAAAATAATAGTACTGATAGGAGTTTTCGTTACAAAAAAATATTGTTTCTTGTGCATATTTCAAGGTAAGGCGGTCAAGTGTTAGAATTTGCTTATATTATCCTGTTTCATGGAAAAAAGCAAAGATACTTCCGATAATTAAGTCCCAAAATCGACTAAAAACTGAATGTCGACCTATATCTATCTTGCCGTTCTTGTCGAAAGTATTTAAAAAGGCTATTCTAAAACAGATGCAGAGTTACGTCCTCAGAAATAATCTTTTAAGCTCCGCTCAGTCTGGTTTTCGTGCTAAAAGAAGTTGTAAATCAGCGCTGTTGCTTATTGTTGATGACATTCGTAGAGCTATGGATAAGAACTGTTGTACTTTCTTAACATTGCTCGATTTTTCAAAAGCGTTTGATACCATTAACCACTACGCACTTTTCAAGAAACTATTAATTGATTTTGGTCTCTCCTCACTTGCAGTAAGACTATTGTACTCTTATTTAACTGGTCGTCAACAATGTGTGGCAGTGGGTAATAGAATGTCTTCATTTCTAGGAATAACAGCTGGTGTTCCACAAGGAACTGTTCTTGGACCTTTATTGTTTTCCATGTATGTCAATGAGTTACTTGGATTGGTCGAACACTGTTCGCTTCACATGTTTGCAGATGATGTCCACCTATATCATAGTTGTCCACTTACTGACGTTGCAAGTGCTATAGGTGACGTCAATGGGGACTTAAAAATCATTCAGCAGTGGGCACTTAGACACAATCTCTCCCTTAACCCGGGGAAGTCAAAAACCTTATGCATTTACAAACAGCCGGCGCGGCGTCTAGACACATCCAACTTCCCTCCAATTAAATTAGGGGAATCAATAATCGAATACGGCCACAATTTAGGCGTTGTTTTTAATGAAAACCTTACCTGGACAGACCACATAGCAACTACAATTATTAAAGCTTATAGTGGCCTTCGAATGCTTTGGTGTACTCAAAGATTTATTCCGACTGCCACAAAAATGTTACTTATAAAAGCTTTACTTCTACCAATCCTCACGTACCGTTGTCAAGTTTAATGTAGTGTAGATAACAACACAACAAAATAAACTGAGAGTAACGTATAATAATTTGGCCCGATATGTCTTCAACAAAAAATACTTCGACCATATCTCTCCATATTCCACGCAAATAACAGGCCTTAAACTCGAAGATTAATAACATTTAGATCACTTATTCTTCTCCATAGTATCATGCAATCACATCAACCTGAATATCTGTACAACAGACCAGATTTTCCTAATTCACAAAGAACAACTCTTATAATACAACCAAGATTTAATTGCTTGCAATCTGAACGATCATTTTTGGTCCATGTCACCCGACAGTGGAACTCATTGCCCATACAATTAAGGAGAACCATAAACGCAAACGCTTTTAAAACCAGTCTTTTTAAGGCACTTGGCTAGAAATATCAAGTATTACAAATTCATATTATTATTTTAAATTCAATTCAAATATTATAAATAATAAATAAAACAAAAATGTTATGTACTTCACTTTTAAATAATTAGACACTTACCTTTTATATAAAAATGTATTTTATCAGATCATATTTTTTTTTAAATTGTATTACTATAATTAAGCCATTAACAAAATACGAGTATAAGATAATATCTTAATGTGAAATTATAAATAATCCAATAAATAAATAAATAAATATTTAATTGGTATCTTCATTTAGAATACAAAATTTACATTTAAAAAAAAAAATGGTCGTGGAAACATTGTACCAAATAAAAACGGGAAATTATTAAAAAAATGATCTTGGAAGGTAAAACTTATGGAGGAGTTCGACGGTTTGTTGGCTGTTCCAACAAAATGATACGAAATGCAATAATATACACACCTTAAACCGAATCTCGTGGACGAAAACCTATGATGACGACAACTCTCATCAGGCGCCTAGTCCGAGAAAACCATAAAAATCCATTTAAGCCTGCAACTGAGCTAAAGAAAAGTGGAAAGTGCGTGGAAACCGTTCGCCACAGATTGAGGGAACAAAATTTAACTGCTTGTAGTCCACGAAAAGTCCCTCTTTTAACTGCAAAACATGCTAAAAAGTGTTTAATATTTGCAAGACAGCATTTGAATTTGCCAACAGAGAAATGGCGCAACGTTCTATGGACAGATGAAAGTAAAATCGTATTGTTTGGCGGTAAAGGATCTCGTTCATACGTGAGAAGACCTCCGAAAGCGGAATATAATCCCAAATAAACAAATAAAGTATTTAAGCTCGGAGGTTCAATCATAATGGTGTGGGATTGTTTTTCCTACTATGGAGTTGGGCCCATATATTGGATTAAACCCATCATGGATCAACACGTTAACGTTATTATACTCTTAAACGTTATGCTCCCTTATGTAGAAGAAGAGATGCCCCTTTTGTGGGTCTTCCAATAGGGCAATGACCACAAGCACACCAGAAAGAAGACTAAAAATGGTTTGGAGATCATTCAATTAATGTGATGGAGTGGCCAGCGCAAACGCCTGACCTAAATCCAATTGAAAATCTTTAGGCTGACGTGAAGAAAACAGTCTCTGAAACCAAACCGACTAGTAACACAGAACTATGAGCTACAGTAAAGGTCTCCTGGGAGAATATTCCGGTAGAAATGTGCCAAAATTTGTTAAATTCATTGACCAGACGTTGTGAAGCAGTAATAGCCCACAAAGGCTATTCAACGAAATACTAATTTTGCTGGACTACCTCTAAAGAATAAAATCATAAAAAAGTTTTGTATTTTTATGATGTCTTAGTTTTAAGTTGTGTAATGAAGTAATGGTGCTATTTGTTTTCCGCTTATTTATTTGAGTTTTTCGAAAAAAAATTAATTTTTTTAATAAGTTGATGAATAAAAGTTGGAATTCTTTTTTAAATGTGAATTTTTGGACTTAATATAAGCTTTTCGCATATTCAAAATGTCCCTCAAAATATTGGCTAAGCTTCATTTTTATATGAAATCTGGTTCTCGTAAAGGTGCTATTTTTTTACCGCAGCTGTATGTATGTAAGTAGGTACTATATGGCAAGTTTTTCATGTAGAAAAAAAATCGAAATCGAGATTTTAATCAAAGTTGACATTACGATGATAGAGAACACCAAAAAAGTGGGTCACTTAATTCCGTCTGTCTGTCTCTCTGTCTGTACAACGATCTACAGCCTAAAACGTTGAACCAATTTTGTTCAAAGTTGATGCTTAGTCGTTTTAGGTGTTTTTTTTTTTTTTTTTTTTTTTTTTTTTTTTATAACTTTGCACGCGCTCAAGGGATTATGAATACGCTTTATATGTTTTTGTTAACACAGCGCGGGCATACGTTGGAAGAAGAGAAAGAAGGATAGGAAAGATGTGTGGCGCGATGTTCTGAGACTAGAGCTGGTTGATGTCTCAGATTTATCTCCAGGGATGGCGGCTGAACTAATGCGGAGGCAATTACGGTGTCTTATTTATTTAAGTCCCTTATAATTCGCATTATTTTATTCATTTCGTTGTCATATTTTATGGGTATGCTAGTTTACTCAATCACATGTTGTTAGTGTTATGCCTAAACAGCATGTAATGAGCAAAGCAGCAACTTATTTTATGATAATTTTTAGAATTGGTTTTTAATGGAATATAAGAAGACATAGACAACGGCAGGAATCGAACCTGCAACCACGAGGTTGACAGGCGAGCACACAACTATCGCGCCACGGCCACCACAAAATTGTCCAAATTAGATTTTTGAATGGTTGTTTTAGCCCCAAAAATAACGGTACTTGTTATACAAATATTTCTACCATCTTAATTATCTCGAAAACGGCTCAAACGATTTTAAATAAAATTAGTGTGTGTACTATTTTGCATATGGTCTACATTTTGGTAAATAAAAATTGTAAATCTTTTGTTATTAACTGTACCTCACATTCAACCACTTTATTGATTTTAGACTTTCTCACAAACGGATCAACGGATCTCAATTTAAATTTTTATAGAGGAGCTCCTTCGAATTCTAAGCAATACTCATTTCAAAATTTTCGAAAAATATTTTTTTTTGGATTTTTGAAATAAAAAAAACATTTTTTTTTTTTTGAAAATTCAATATTTTGAAAACCTGTGGACGATTTTTTCTGAAATTTCGTTTTTAGATTCATTTTATTTAATATTTAAAAGAAAAAATGTAAGAATTTTTATATATAAGAAATTAAGTGAAAAAGCGTTTCAAAAATACATTTATCTAGCCGTTTCTATTAAAAATCTTTGGCATATAATGTGATCGAACATAGGAGCAAGTACGTGCAATCCAGTCGTGCATTTTATTTCTTTTGTAATTCTAAGTCAGCTACAACATATTTCATGGAAACCACTAAATAAAAAACGAAGTTGACTAACCCCGAACTTGCATAAATACATCAACCATAACGACCCCATCTTCCAATTTTATGGACATCCACGAAGTAGATACAATGATACGGAAAGTGGAAACGAGACCATCGACAACTTAAACATTACAAATATTAATATAATAGATTAATACATAGAAATAAATAATAATATTGCGGGTACACGTTTTTTTTGACAGCGTGTCGTGTCGTCGGTTGGTAAATTTTTACCCCTAACACCACAAGAGAAGCTTTTACAGCAAAAATCAAATTCGAGATTTTGATCAAACTTGACATTACGATGATAGGGAAGACATAAAAGTGGGTTTCTCAATTCCGTCTGTCTGTCTGTCTAAACGGATGGATTGATTTGAATCGAACTTGGTTCATATTGTTTTTTCGGCAATAGGCCCACACGTTATTTTTAATTTTTTTAAACGAAAAATAACGGTACATGCCATACATTTTGTTTGGCCCAAAATAAAAGTCTAATTTTTCTCAAAATCGACTTAAACGATTTTCATAAAAAAATCAGTTGAAAATAATGATTATTTTTGGCACATCTTGTAGAACAATTTTTTGGTTTTCGACTTTTTGAAAAATGGTTCATTCGATTTTCTTTTAAATATTTTATGCAGAGGTACCTAAAACATTTAAACAATAATGTACCTAAGCCAAAATTTGTCAAATTGTTTTTTTATTTTTTATTAAAACAAAAAAACATTTTTTTTTTTGAAAAATCAATATTTCTAAAACGCTTCTTTACTTCGTATTTAGTATTAAACAAAATAATTTCAAAAAATTTAATGCAAAAATTGAAAACGGAAGATCTCGTTAATGTTGTTAGCATAGATCGACTTGAGTATATGCAGAGGAATGTCCGACACAGTAATCCGAATCCGGTCTTAGCTACCTGTACAGATAAGCATATTAATATGAGTTGTTAGCTGCTTGAGGTGTGAGCGCAACATTTTCGTTAAGTGAATTTAACAGCAGATCATGTAAACTCTAAGATCAGCATTGTTAAACTTACAGAATGCCTTATAGACTTCTTGTAATTCGCGTTCATATTGCAAAAAAAAGTATTTGATTTCAGATGTGCCCAAATACCATAACCGTAATAAATAAATAAAATCTTTTTCGGGACTGAGACGAGTGGTGTCATAGTTCGCCAAATTGTCCCCCATATCCCCATTTATTTAAAAGGTACTTAAAATAAGCTATTATCTAGCCTGCACGGTAATTTATAATTTTACCCTACAAAACTTTATATCTGACCTTTTATTTAAGGCATGTGCGCGTCAGGCCACACCAACATGGCTCCCTCGATATAGTATAAAAGCATCTGCGGTGCTATTATCTTCTTTGACTTTTCAAGCTGGGCGGTTTTGGGTTCATCGCAATGGCAATTATTTATCACAATTGCGAAAGAGCCAGGCGCTGAAAACCGGCATGAGACAAATTATTTCCTATTGAGATGATGCATTGTACAGGATACAGGATTGAGTTCCTGTGCGATGTGCGAAGTCTGTGTTGGGGGTGGCCATGCCATCATGCATGGAATTCGATATGAGTATGTGTATGTGTATATATTTTTGAACTACGCTGCGTCCATCTTCTCAACGGAAGACTGAATCTAATTTAGCGAACATTCATTTCAGCATTATCTCTATTGTTCTCATATGCGGCTATGTCAAACCGTGCGAGCATGCGACAATGATAGAGAGACATAGAGGGATAAATATTGTTGTGGGCTTAGATGGGAGTTAGAGATTATAGTAGATGATGAAATCCTACATTTTAGCATCAGCAGCTTTAAGAACTAAATGGTCGCGCTGGATATAGACTTTCAAGTTTGGGGTTACTTATCCAATATTCATCAAATTGAATGTCTTTCCGATATCAATCACACCCATTGGAACTATTGATTAAATAATGAATATAAATACGTGAGGTGTCGTACGTTTTTACTCACTTAAACATAACAGATTCAAGTAAGAGTTACATTAATGAAAAGGTAATTACGAGTAGGTGTGCACAATACTGGTTATTATGCTTGAAGGTTACATTTAACACAGGAAATCGCAACAATATAGTTACTTTGCTCTTTGTATAGCGTATCCCTTGAGGAAATTTGGGGAAGAGCATTAGGTTTTAGTTTCATTTCTTATAAAATTGATTTATTATAGTCTGGCCAGCCAGTATTTATAATAAGGAAATGTAGAATAATTAGAATTGAAAATACTTTAAAAATCTGGATTTTTATTTGCTTAGACTGTGTTACTTACGATTTTCCAACTCGCACTTTGTAACTTTTCAATTTATTTTTGCAATTTGTTAATTTACGAAAAAATAAATATTTGCAAAGTGGGATTTATTTTTGAAACATTTTCTCTTCGATTAAATTTGATTCACCAAACTCAAAATAAATTTGTTTATAGTGTTTTTATTTTTGTCAGATTTTAAAGACTTCATTATGTGTCAATAATGAAATTAGCTTTAGACACCTTTTCTTGTAAAATTGATTGTCAGTAATTAATATTTGCAAATTAAAAACATAATTGTATTTGCAGCTGATGGTTTCTTGTAAAAAGTTCGGTTCGGAAGGCGGTATTCTACAATAAGATAATAATTGTTGGATTCCTCTACCATTGGACCATCCATAATATTCTACTGATTTACAATTGCATTTCATGATACATGTAATACATATATGTAACTATTTCGATATTGTTTTGATCAATGTTATTTTGATGGCCTTATAAGTCGGTAACAAACTAATCTAGTAGAAGAATATAAGCAACGCTGCGTATTGACATGAGATTGACATGATAAGTTATGTTGACCAATTGTGTTTGTGGACACACTTCTAATCTAAGGAATTTCTATTTAACACGACTAAGTTCTTAGCCACTTCTATTCCAAGTTTATTACTCCTTAAACTGTTTCTATATGTTCCCTTTCTTGGGGAAAATTTGAAAATATCATGTAAAATTAAACACGTTTCAGGTTGATAAGCAAATACAAATATGTTACATAATATAGTGTTAAATATTTCATATATGAAAAAGGATTTATGCGTAGTGTTGAACTATATAACATAATGTTTAAAAAATTTACGTAATAACTGGCTATATTTGTTAAAAAAGTTGCCCTGTTAAAGTTTCATAAAAATCTTTATAAATTAACTCGGTTTACTTGTCAATAATGTTATATTAATATTATCTAGGATCTGATAATATAATAAATCAACTATCAATACTTACCATTGCCTGCGAATCAAAATAAATTTACATGGCAGACTGTTAGCTTAACAATGTTAATTGTTGTATAGTTAACATTATTTCGTGTTAAATTAACTTGCTCGCACACCTTAACCAGCTAACATGGCATACTGTACTCCTAACAATGCTTATCTGTACAGGTTACAATAATAAAAAAACACTACTGTCTCAGCCATTCGTCTCCATACACTCAAGCCGTTCTCAGGAGATTTTGGTCTTGAGTGTAATGCGTGTGTAAAGTATAAAAGTTAAGATTTGTTTTTCTATTGTAATGCAATATAATTAATTGTTATTTTTGGAACCTCAAGTAGAACCATTTTTTTGGTTTTCGAAATTCTGGAAAATGGTCTAGTTGTTTCTTTTTTTCAAATTTTGTATGCAGACGATCCTAAAAAGATTGAACACTATAAATGTTAACCAAAATTTTTCATTTTTTTAAATTAAAACAAAACTTTTTTTTCTAGAAAACTCAAAATTAAGAAGACGACTTAATCGACTTTTTCGAAACTTTGTATTTTGTAGTTTTTTTGACATTATATTGAACTGTTAAAAAAACCTATATTCCTTAAATAAAACACAACGGTACCTCTCATACAAATGTTAAAAAAATAAAATACACGACTGGACCGTACGCACTTGCTCTTGTAGCTAACAACTTTAGTGTAAAGTAGTAGCTAACTACTGATGCTGTTATTAGGTATAGGTAGTCCAGTCTAGTTATCCTGTGCAGGTTAAAGCCGAAGTAGGTAAGATTACCTTGATTCTTAGTATAGTGAATTGTCGAATGCATGATTCAAGGAATGGTTATATAGGTACCATCCTACAAATGTATATTTAAATGCATTTTAATTATGTGAATTAGGAGAGTAATGTGAACCTACCTATATAGATTGCGTCTAAATATGTAAATACGTACATACATATGTATATAATGAAAGTGAATTGTGTATAGGATGGGTAAAATCGTTTTTCAATCTGATAAAAACTGCCAAAATCCATCACTTTAATCAGTTTCTCGGAAAAACCAAGAACGCCTTTAGATACCATAGATCAATTAAAATTTTATAAAAAAGTATCTCGAAAATTGTAGGATGGATTTTGATGAAATCCTGTTTTTTTATTTTTAGTTTTTTGAAAACAATTTTTTTTTTTTATAATTTTTGTGTGCAGTTTTTTTTAGAGTTTATTAATATACAGGTTATCATAAAATTTAAAATATTTTTTTTTTGATTAGTTTTCAAAATATTGATTTTTCAAAAATTAATTTTAATTAGAAATAAAAAGTTTTTCAAAATTTTGATATGTAGAATTAGTTTGGCTATTTAGATCGATAGATAGATATACAATTTGACAGAAATCTAATATATCGTTAGCGAGAAAGCCAAAATTAATAAAACCGTTGTATGAAAGGTACCGTTGCGTTAATAGACATTTCCCGTAAATTTGGTTCTTATCAAATGATAGCTAGTACCAACCTCAAATTTTTTTGTTAAAATCGTTGGAGCCGTTTTCGAGAAAATAAGATTTTCCTTAATGGTTGTATGGCAGGTACCGTTATTTTTAGGCCTAAAAATAAAATTTCAATTTCCCCTCTGAGAAATGTCAAAAGAATCACACATACCAAATTTGAAGGTTATCGCTCATGCCGCTTAGGCTGCAGCTCGTTATACATGCAGACGGACAGACTGACATATAGACATTTTTTGTCAATCACTTTTTTAGGGTTATCTATAATCGAAACGTCATGTTTGAACGTTAGAGTTTTTTTTTTTAAGTAAAAACGGTTAAGACAAAAATGTATGTTGTGTGTTGTATTTTATTTTGCGTACCTACTTATTAAAGGTACTTCGCATAGAACCATTTTTTATATTTTCGACTTTCTCGCTATTTGATGAACCGATTGAAATTATTTTGTTTATAAACATCCTCACTAAAAGTGTTAAAAAAACTGCATACTTCAATTTTCCAAAAAAAAAAAATCGATTTAAAAATTTTTTTTTTTGAAAAATCGATTTGTTTTTCAAAATCTAGTGACTGATTGTTTTTTGAAATTTGAATATATGTATATTAATAAATACTACAAAATGGAGTTTCAAACTTTTTTTAAAAATGTTTTTAAAATTTTATACACACAAAATTAAAAAAAATAAAATGCACGAACTTGCTCTTGTAGTTAACAACTTTTATGTAGCCTAACCATTGAGGTTTAGTTAGTTTGGTGTAGTTATCCTATGCAGGTTTTATGCTTATATAGGTAGATTAACTTGATTCTTATTATAATGAATTCTGGAATGGATGATGTAAGAAATAGTTACATAAGTACCTACCTACAAATGTATATTTAAATCTAATGGATTTAAATTATGTATGTTAGGAGAGTAAAATGTATCTACATATAAATATTGATGGAACCTAAGTATGTAAACATGTACATATTATAACGAATATGAAGGATGTAGGTGGGTAGGTAGCTATATGCATACAACTTCATAATTAAGGCGCAATATACATACATAAGATTCATGTGATTTTTATAGCACATATATAAATCTATGAGGGCCTACATTGTGTTCAGTATTTAGTGACGTATGCAAAAATTCGTTAAAAGGGAATAATAATAAGGTAGTAATAAATGGATAATAAACATACTTAAATGTTTTTATATTGCTTAGTCGTTATAGTTTGAGGGAAATTAAAGACGCCATTTGAATTCGTGGATAAATAATAATATATCAAACAAAATTCAAAAATCGTTAGAGCGGTTTTTCAATAAATTAATTTTTTATATATAAAATTTTGAAAACATTTTTAGAAAAAAAAATTGAAACGCCATTTTGAAGATATTATTAATATACATATAAAATTCAAATTTAATAAAAAAATTCTGTGACTGGTTTTAGAAAAATTGATTTTTCAAAAAAAAATTATTTATTTTTTAAAATAGAAAAACTTTTTTTTTTTTTTGAAAATTCGACTACGCAGTTAACAATTTTAGGGAGAATTTGCACAAAAAAAATTATTTTAATCGGTTCATCCAATATTGAGAAATTCGAAAATATGAAAATTTGTTCTATGGGAAGTACCGTTAATAAGTAAGCAAAAAAAAAAAATATTTTTATACTTAAAAGTGAACTGTACTAATCTAAGAACACACACATTTTTTTACAAAAATTCTTGGAGCCGTTTTCGACAAATACATTTTTTTCTTAACGGTTTTTTTCAAATTTGTATGGGAGGTACCGTTGTTTTTTGTTTTAGAAAAACAGATTTTTTAACTATTCAAGATAATGTCAAAAAACCACCAAATACGAAGTTTTGAAAAAGTTTTGAGTTTTCACAAAAAAAAAATTATTTCCAAAAAAAAATGTTTGAAAAAATTTGGTATACAATTTAAATTGTCTAGGAGTTTCTGCGGGAAAAATCCGAGAACCGAGGAAATCGAGAACCAAAAAAAAATGGCTCTACTAGAGGTACTAAAAATAAAAATTTGTTCAAGATCAAAAGGTACCCTTTCCCTTCGTTAATAAATTGATTTTTTTTCTAAAAGCGTTGAAGTCGTTTTTGAGAAAAATAAGTTTTTTTTTGGCCAGAAGAAAATGTATGGGAGCTACTGTTATTTGTCGTCTTAAAAAAAATGAAAAAAAAAGTGTGGGCTAATAACCGATCAAACAATATATGCCAAGTTTGAACCAAATCCATCCTACCGCTTAGGCTGCAGACTCGCAGACACACAGACAGGCGAAATTGGGGGAGCCACTTTTTTGGTGTTCTCTATGATCGTAATATCATGGTTGATTTAATTTTTTTTACGAATACATAACTTGCCTTATAGTACTCGTATCTAAACGGTGATTTTTTAAGAGCTTGGTTTTTGAAAATTCAAAAAACAGAAACTTGTAAAAAGTGAATGAAATTTTTATTTGGATCGATAAATCAATTTCTGCCATTTACTTTTTAAAAATAATTTCACTTAAATGTTGCCCGCGGCTACGCTTCAGTTGGTCCATTCTGAAGGTCCAATTTTGGCAAACTTTTTCACACATTTCGGCCGCAATCTCACCAATGACGCGTTCAATGTTGGTTTCCAAGGCAGCAATAGCAATCGTGTTTGGCTTGTCCCCATAGACAATAGACTTAACATAGCCCCACAAAAAATAGTCTAACGGGGTCAAATCACATGATCTTGGTGGCCAATTGACTGCGCCAAAACATGAGATCAACTGCTCACCAAATTCGCCTCTCAATTGATGCATGGTTTCGCGTGCAGTGTGGCATCTGGCACCGTCCTGTTGGAACCACATGTCGACCGAGTTCAATTCTTGCATTTTCGGCAAAAAAAAATCTGTTATCATCGAACGGTACCTTTCTCCATTGACCGTAACCCTTCGGCCTTCATCGTCCTTGAAGAAGTACGGCCCAATGTTGCCGCCTGCCCATAAACCGCACCAAACAGTGCATTTTTCGGGATGCATTGGTAGCTGCTGAATTGCCTCTGGCTGCTCTTCACTCCAAATAGGACAATTCTGCTTATTCACGTATCCATTTAGCCAAAAATGAGCGGAAAAAAAAACGGACGTAGCTTGCGAAACACATTTTTCACAGAGCACGAATTTTGATAATAAATTTCAATAATTTGCAAACGTTGTTCAGGCGTAAGTCTATTTATGATGAAATGGCAAACAATACTGAATCGAAATGTCAAATGTTCGTGGAATTTGTCATGTGTGATCTGTCAAAAATATAAACGTCAAAAACCAAGTAGCAAAAAAATCACCCGTTTTATTCGCAAGTAAAAACGCTGTAACGATTTTTGATTTTCTCTATTTTCCTTCAAACTATAACAACTAAGCAATATAAAAACATTTAGTTATGTGTATTATCCATTTATTTCTAACATATTATATTTCCTTTTTAAACATTCTTACGTACCTCACTGTATACTACCTACAAATTTGGCCCTTATATTGCACATAAATTACAAAGTTATATGCATATAGCTACCTACACTGCTAGATCTTTCATTTTCATTATTATGTTTACATATTTACATACCTAGGTTTCATTTATGTATGTATAGTTACACATTACTCTCCTTACTTATGTAAAGATATTATTAATCCATATTTAAGAATTAAATATAAAATCGGTAGGTAAGTACATATGCCCCTATTCCTTGAATCATTCATTCGATAATTCATTTTTCTATGAACCTAGGGAATTTTTCCTACTTCGGCTTTAAACCTGCATAGGACAACTAGGCTACCTACCTAATAATATAGCATCAATGTTTAAGCTTATTAGCTACAAGAGCAAGTTCCGTAAAAATCTAGTCGAGCATTTTATTTATTTACATTTTCTAAGTTTAGAGTTCATTTTTATCCGTAGAAGAGATGAAGCTATCAAACAGATCTAAAAATGTTATCCTCTGTAAGAAGAAGTGAGAGGCCGAGCATTGTGATAACTTAATTCGATAAAATGTTTTTTTTTAAAGATTTCAATGAAATTTAATAATAATTATTTTCATATATGATTATGTTATTTTAAATATTTTTAGTAGTTGAACTGATAGATATTTAAGCCATGGCTTAAAAAGGCATACGTAGGTGGTACTAATTTTAATTTTCATCAACTAAAGCTATGATTTTGTTTGAAATTCACTCTTCCTGGAACTCATATCTAGAAAAAAAATTGTGTTTTGGTGTAGTACGTATACAAAAGCTGGTTTAATCCATATGAACCCGTACAAAAACTACCAATTAACTCAATAAGTTTTTGCCTCCTGGTGCGCTAGAAATTTGGAGAACTGCCTACGTTTGCTTATTCCCTTTTTTGTATGGATTTTTTTTTGTATTTTTTTTTACCAAACAGAACTGTATTTGAACAAAAATGATAAAAAAAAAACCTAAGCGGAAAAATGTAAGTCCATCCTTGCATGACTATACGGCTTCCACAGTCCATCGCTTGTTTAAGTTCTTTTTTAAACTTTTTTTTTTCTCTTAGCAAATCGTCGTTCGGCTTGACCATTAGGAGCAACCTAACAACAATAGACAACAATTTGTATCGGAATACTGCGGACTTGCTGATGGAATTATTTGGACCAATACTGTTGCCACACAATGTCCTGTTTCGGACAGGGTGGCTAATGTTGGCGTTGAAATTGGACAGACTTTAAATTGAATTCAAATTTAGGCTATTGATTTAGAATACGCGCCAATTCAAATATACATATTTATGTATTTAGATGGTAAGGTAGGAGGCACAGGGGCACCATCAGGACATCAGATGTCCACAGTGCACATTGTATGATGATTGTCCTTGCAGCCGTTTTCTTTCTATATGTATATATTTGTTTCTGTTTTTTGTTTATCTTGTCCATGTGGACAATCCTTTTGTGTCATGCTTCCTTGAAATTTCCATCGAGGTTTGTGTTGCGCGCTAAATTCGATAATCGATAGACATCCGAGCAGTTTGCAATTAAATTAATTGCATTTCTAATTTGTGGACATCTCTTTTCGAAGGCAAGAGTCTTTGTTGACTTATTGCTTTCAAAAGCAGTGATTGAATTTTAGTTTTTTTTGCTTTCCTCTTTTCGGCGAGTCAGGACTTTTTATCTCTAAAATCATCAGTTTTTTTTAATGATAAGGATGAGGTTTTTTATCTCAATCAAAAAATTTGATCTAGAAGAAATTAGGGAGAAAGTGCGGGTGTATGAAAATCACAGTCAAATAAGTATTGAAACATATTCAATCATTGAAAATTTTTTTTTTATTTTTTTTTTATTTTTTTTTTTATTTTTTTGGACATCGTGGTCTAGAATTGTTGATTTATCTTTTAAGCTCGTCAATCAAGTTTGTCAATCTCATATCCGTGAGTGATGTACTGGTTCGTTGATTGATAAATGAGTTACCATTTACTCGAAGCTGCTGTTTGGTTTCCTATAATGTTTAAGATGGAAATGAATAATTCACTCACAATTCTTAAGAACAGAACTAAATAGTAGACATTAACGTTTTCTGTTGGAAAAAAGATATTGACCAAACAAACTTTAAACGCCTTGCCCGTTTAAGGTCAATTTAACAACTAACATCGCTTGCTCATTAAGCCGTATACTGAATATTTAGGAAGACGCAATGCTACAGGTACATAGTTAATTTTGGTAGGCACATCATTCTTATGTTTACCACGAGCAATTGTTGGCTACTTACTTAAGGCAGGTGATTGGGCCATATATTTTTTTGGTAACTGAAAGCGGAATTCAAGTGACTTTTAACGGCATTTGTGGCAAGAACAACAGAAAGTAGTTCTTGTCCATCGTGGCCTCAACCGAAAGGACATTGGGTCTTAACACGACGACCGATGCCACCTGCCACCATTGTGGGTAAGTTTCCCGCGTTTTGCACATTTTAATAAATTATGCGTAAGTAACGTAACTATTGTAACTAATGTAACAAATGTAAATAATTCACGTTTTTGATATTTCTTCATGGACATATATTTAAATCAGAATATAATTGGAAGCAAAAAGTAGTTGCTTTTGAGTTCTAAATTCTCACTAAAAAATATAAATGTCTGAACAAATTCACAAAATAAAGCCTAAGTATTGAAGTTTAATGCCTATATCCATTTCACTCGTCGATCTGGGACTCATACCTTAAAGATGCTTTGAAACTTCAAGATTGGAAGTGTTGTGCAAAATTTGAAAGACAGAAAATTGCAAGGCAGTGGCCTTGCAACGATTAAAAGCACATATGTAAATCTTAGGTTAGGTCCACAAATAAGTAAATTCATTTAAATACTTAGTTGGTTAAGGTCTATAGGAACACTTTCCAAGATGCGCCTATAATGAGTTCCGAACGCAATTATAATGGAGTTAATCGATAGTGTCAACATAAATATTATGTTGTTTGATCCAATTTCTGAATTGATAAATAATTGCCAACATTCACTCCTTCACTAGCTGACGGCTGACGCTGTCAATTGGATCAGTTTAAAAATCCAAAAATGTCATTTTTAAAATATTATACGAAAATATGTTACGAGCCCAATTTTATTTTAAAAGAAAGCCGATTTGTGTGCCTTAAATCTTTTAAAATTTGCTCTGACATTGCAAACAAAATTCCCACTTCATCCGCCGAAATTGTGCGAACCTTTTAAAGTGTCGTTAATTCATACGCCCTTGGGAAATCGGTTTTCCTTCGGACCGTCAAAAAAATGTAGTCTTATTAGTTGCATAAGAACCATAAGTTGCATAAGTTACATAATTTTATCCCGAATAGGGTGAAATCTATCAAACCTAAAGAAAACTCATGGTTTGATGCGAGCTGTAAAGAGGTTATAAGAGTTAGGGAAGTTTCCGGAATTATAAAGCCAACCCCACTGAAGAAAACCGGAAATAGTTTCAACAACTTGCAACGTTCACATTCGTAGAACCAAACTTTTGCATGACAAAAAATTAAGGCAAAATATACTACAATGTCCCAAAGGTAGTAAGAATTGTTGGTCCTTTGTAAAAAATATTCGATATTCAATTTCGTCTTCGGTTCCAACGCTCGTCTTTAATGACACTCCTATTGTCAGTTGAAAAAGCCAATTTGCTTGCAGCGCAGTTCGCTGTTAATTCGACGCTTCTAGAAAGTGTTATGACTCCTCCAGTACTTGAGAGCGTAAACGATTTGATGGGACGAATCTTCTTTCGCACTCGTGCAGTTGCTAGAGTCTTCAAAGACCTTGATATACACAAATCCGCTGGCCCGGATATTATCCCTCCCACCGTTCTGAGGAGGTATTCTTCAACGCTGGCAAAACCACTGCGTAAGCTTTTCCATCTGTCCTATTCTACATGTCTCCTTGGACATGGAAAACAGCAATTTCTCAGTCTGTCCCTAAAAAAGGCGAATCTGCTTCACCCTATAATAACCGCCCAATTGCACTTACGTCCCTTCTTTCCAAGGTCATGGAAACGCTGATTGACTATTAGCTTAAGAAATATCTTGAAGAACAAAAGCTCCTTAATGACCGGCAGTATGGCTTTCGTAGCAATAGGCCCACTGGTGATCTGATTTTATATCTCACCGAACAGTGGCACAAATCCTTACATCGTTTTGGTGAAAGTAAGATTATTGCACTTGATATTTCAAAAGCATTTGATAGAGTTTGGCATCAAGCTCTCTTATCGAAAATGTGTGCATTTGGTATCGATGAGTATATTCTCCGTTGGATTAGAAATTACCTTTCGGACCGCTCAACAGAAGAAGTATTATACGGCTACAAGTCTGAAGTTCACAAAATAAATGCTGGAGTGCCCCAGGGCTCCGTTTTGTCACTTTTTCTCATTTTCATTAATGATCTCTTATCCGGAACTTCTAATCCTCTAAATTGTTTTGCTGACGATAGTTCTCTCAGCTTTTTATATTCGTTTTCAGATTCATCTCCTTGTTCTTCGGACGTGGAACTGGAACGGAAGCGTATGATTAGCTCATTAAATTCTGATCTCGACAGCATTGTCCAATGGGGAATAAGAAACCACGTAGAATTTAAGGTCAGGTTTTTTCTTTATTTTTTTTTAGACGAATAATGACTGTACCTGCCATACAGCTTTGTTTTGCTAAAAAGAAAAATCTTATTTTTCTCAAAAACGGTTTCAACAATTTTTATTAAAAAAAATCTATTCATGGATGAACGGAAAAGTTACTTTTTTTTATTTTTGAAAAATGGCTATTTCTGGCATCTCTAGTAGAACTGATTCATTTAATTTCGATTTTGTGGAAAACGTTTCATTTGAGTTTTTTGAAACTTTTTATGAGAAACTCCTAAAAAGTCTAAATAATATTGTGAATCAAATTTTTTTGAACTTTTCTTTTGAAACAAAGAAAAACGTAATTCGAAAACAACTCAATCGATTTCTTCGAAACTTTGTTATTAGCTTTTAAGGCATTAATTTGAGTACTTGAAAAAAATATTTACTTTCCTCAGTATCATAATTAATATCCATAAACTATGTATATTTAAATATAATATATTTGTAGATATGTACTTGTAACTTATTCCTTGAAACATCCGTTTGACAATTCAATACGCTAGACAAAAGGTGCTTACTTATTAAATGATAACAAGATTACCTAACTATTAACAGCCACAAAGTTGTTAGCTATAAGACCAAGTTCGTACGATCCAATCGTACATTTCGTTTTAATTGGTTCCCACATTGAGTAGCTACCTTTTGTTCAACCTTGAATTTTAAGCATAATGTACATACTTATCTGTAGTATCTCTTTACTAAATTGTGAGCTATTGCAAAATAGCCTTTGTCGAATAATACAAGTTAACTGCTCTTTTTACTTTACAATTATCCCGGTTCAGACAACGTATACATTTAATTGAATAATTAAAAGGAAAATCTTAAAATATTTCCTTTTTAAGCAACAAAGTGTGCATAACAGCAATAATTGTATTTATTAAAATATACCATTCAGATCTAGAACCATGTGCTTGTACATAAAAGAGAATACTCATAATTATGCGAATGCCAATTTTAGTGGCAATACAAATACTCATATCCTTGCTATCCTACATTTATTTCAAAAGAGAAATTCCTTCCCACGCGATATCTTCATGGAATTTTCGCCATTTTACCCCCATCCCCGCTTACAAATAAAATAAAAATTGCCAAAAATATGAAATGAAAATGGTTAAAAGGATCGTTCATCTTATACTCGTTCATGGTTCATAATACATAATATATACAATCTGTGTGTATATGGGGAAAACAAAGGGCATTGACGAATCTACACATTAGCACGTGCCAGGGCTACCAATTTCTTTTTCATCTTCAGTGAATATCCTTGGCGGTTCATTCTGATTCCGGAAGCAATACCAACCCCCATAACCTGATAAATTCTAAAGGGCTGCAATAATAAAAAAAAATAAAAAGTAACTCAAGAAATGATAAAAGTATCTAGATACCAAAGGCACTTCTACAAACAAAAGCGATGATTTTTTTCTTTTCCGTATGATTCACCTGTCTTTATGTCATATACTACTCGTATATAATGGGGACAATCTTTTTCTGGATTTATATCTGTTTTCTTATTTGGATTCATATTTCCAATGACTTAACATTCAGAGAAGGAAATAAATAAAAACTTTATGAGTGCCATCATCATCGGTCGTCACAGAGAGTTTCACTAGAGGAATTGAGAAAGGTCGCAAATCTATAAGGGAACGTGAACAGTTAACAACTGTCACTATTCCTTAGCACTGAAGTATAAGCTAGGGGTTGAATATGCTATGGATATATGATTGTGTCAAAATTCAATTAAGTAAAAATTATTATAAAGTCAGTGGAAAAGTATCACACACATTTTATTAATTACATTCTATATTTATTTTCAATTTTGAAACATACATACGAGTAATTCAAAATATATCGAGAGTCAATCAATCAGGTGTTGGGGTGAAGATAAAACCAGCTTTTAGTGAAATTTTGCTGTTGCGATTGGAATACATTTTTGACGTCTATTTGGAATACAGAGGCTCACTGCTAATGTGATTCGGTGTTAGTTTTCAAAATAAATAAAATGCACTACTGGATCGTACGAACTTGCTCTTGGAGCTAACAACTTTGATGTACTTTATCGTTGACGCTGTTTAGTAGTTTAGTAAATTCATACGAAGGAACTATATGATATATAATAAAAAGTTTTTATATTGCTTAGTTGTTATAGTTTGAGGGAAAACAAAGATGCAATTTAAATTAATTGACAAATAAGAATATGTATATAAAAAAAATTAAAAAATCGTTTGAGCGGTTTTAAAAAAAAATAATTATTTATGTATAAGATTTTGAAAAAAGTTTTAGAAAAATAAAATTGAAAAGTTTTCTTGAAGATATTATTAATATACAAATAAACTATTTTGACTAGTTTTTGAAAAATCGATTTTTCGAAAAAAAATTATATATTTTTTAAGAATCGAAAAACTTGTTTTTTGAAAATATTAGTATACAGTTTTATTAACACTTTTAGGCATCATTTGCATACAAAAAATAAATTAAGAAAGGCGAAAATATGAAAAGTGGTTCTATGGGAAGTACCGCTTATAAGTACGCAATATAAAATATGGTAATACTTAAAAGTGGACTGTACTAATCTAAGAACACATACATTTTTTGAAAAACGGTTTTCGAGAACGATTTTTTTAACATTTGTATGGGAGGTACTTTTGTTTTTTTTTATTCCAAAATGCAGTTTTTTTTAACTGTTCAAGATAATGTCAGAAAACTCTCAAGTACGACGTTTCGAAAAACTCCATGAAGCCGTTTTTGAAATTTTGAGTTTTAAAAAAAAAAGTTTATTTTTTAATTAAAAAAAAAATTGTTTGAAAAATTTTGGTTTACTTTAATGTTTAGACTTTAAAGGAGCGTCTGCACAGAAAATGTGAAAAAAATCAAAACAACCGGTTTTCAGAAATCGAACACCAAAAAATGGTAGTACTAGTAAAAAAAATTACCGAAATGTTCATTTTCCCTTCATTAATGAACTAATTTTTTTTTATAAGAATCGTTGGAGCCGTTTTTGAGAAAAATAAGATTTTTGTTTTCATTATATTCAGTTTTGTATGATTCCATACTTGCTTTTAAAGCACTTTTTCGTATCATTCAAAGTCATTAAATTTTTGTTTTTGTTAAAAAAAAATGTATGGGAGCTACTGTTACAGACAGACAGACAGACGGAATTGGGGACCCACTTTTTTGTTGGTCTCTATGATCGTAAAATCATGTTTTATTGTTAGAATTTTTTTCACGAATCCATAACTTGCCTTACAGTACCTATAATCGCAAGTAAAAAGAGAATCTTCAAAGGAAAACAGTAGGTATGCTCAAAATTAAATGTAGTTTCGTAGAATCATGTTTAAGAAAATGGAAGTAGTATAAAGATTTACAATTTAACAGAAACAGTAAACCTATTAATAGGCAAAAGTAGTTTTGGACCAATTCCTTTGCATTTAGTACAATTTAATAAAAAATTAAAAAATAAAATGCATGACTGGATCGCACGTACTTGATCCTATGTTTGATCACATTATATGCAAAAGATTCTTAATGGAAACGGCTTAAAGTATTTTTAAAGTTGTTTTTCACTTAATTTCTTGTATATACAAATTCTAATTTTTTTCATAAAAAAAAATTGGTATGAACATTTTATATATTTAATAATATTAACTTAAAGAAAAACTATTTTTCGAAAATTTTGAAATGCAGTATTGTTTAGAATTTGAAGGAGATCCTGTATACAAATTTTGATCGAAATTCGTAGAGCCGTTTATGAGAAAGTCGAAAATCAATAAAAGGGTTGTATGGCAGGTAACGTTAATAACAAAATATTTTAAACTTTTTTTCGGCCAAAATGTACACCATACCCAAGTTAGTACACACACCAATTTTTATCAAAATCGTTAGAGCCGTTTTCGAGATAATTACGATGGTAGAACAAATTGAATGGCCAGTACCGTTAGTTTGAGGCTAAAACAACGATTCAAATAAGTTTGAAGAAAATCCGTTCAGCCGTTTAGGCTGTAGATCGTTCTACACACAGACAGACAGACGGAATTGTCGGACCCACTTTTTTGGTGTTCTCTATCATCGTAATGTCAACTTTGATTAAAAGCTCGAGTTCGATTTTTTTCCAAATTGGCCTATAATACCTATATCACAAGTAAAAATGATCTGAGAAACTATTAATGAATTTATCGATCCGTTAATTAAGTAATTTTTAAATTTGTTATTAAACTTTGAAGAAATTTCAATAATCCGATAATTCATTTTTTTGGCGTATGCAATGTTAAATAAGTAAAATATTTTAAACAGCAAGTCCAATTTCTGTAGAAATTTGAAATTTAGTGTATAAAACTCTGTAGTTACCTAGTATGTGTCGCTTTATAAAATTATACAATTATTTCTTCTTTTTTCCTTCGATATTCGAACATGAGCTATTGATAGTATAAGCTTCTGAGTAGAGCTGGCAACATTAAAATCAAGGAGATACCGTATTTTTGGTACCGAAATTCGTCAAGGGTCTCGCTGGTCTCGGTGGTCTTGGTGGCTTTGTTTTGGTTTGCGCTAGAAGAAATATTTTTTAATTTAATTATTTTTTAGTATTCGTGTTCAACTTTGATAATATTTGCAAGTTTTTTTTTTGAAATAGTATTTGGGGTGGGTACAAGTTTGGGTATTATGCAATTTTTTGTTTTAATTTGAAAATTTCTTTTTAAAAAGTTTCAAAAAAAAAAAAATTACCTTTATACCCAAAATTGTGCCCACCCCAAAAGCCTATATTGGGCAAAGCAGGGGGATTGCAGGTGCAGTATGCCCCCTTATGCGACGAGCTTTTTGGACGCCGTGAACATAATTGCAAAAAACACTTCACACGAACCCGGATTTTTTTTTTGCTTTTTAAAATTTATTGTTTACATTTGAAATCGATTTCATGTTTTGAATAAAGATTTCACAATATGTCAGGTGGCCCCGCCCCGACCGTACCAGCAAACAACAGCCTTTGTCTTGTTTGAAAATACCTTAAAATATTTTATGGCGTTTCTTCCAAAACGTTATTTGGAAATTAGGTCAGAATATACAAATTTTCTGGCTTAATTTCCATTTTGCTTTCATGCTCTTTTTCCACACCTATCTGACATAAAATCCAATATTTCTGGCTTATTTTCCAAAAAAAATCTGCTCTTTTTTTTGCAATTTTAAACCAGAAAAAAAATTCTAGCATTTTTTCCAAAACAGAAATACTAGCGCAATTTACTCTGGCGTAATTACCGGGAGCCAAATTTTAGTAATGTTTTTGTATTGCAGTGATTTGTTACAGATATAGAAGGAAGTATTTCAAAATCTTATCCGGACATAACTCTTATAGAAACCGGAAGAATATAGCTATATAATTGGCCGTCAATGTCAATCTTTAATCTTTTGGGTTTCGGCATATTTGTGCAGAATATATGCGCTTCCGCTGTATTGATGAAAGCTTCAGTACCCGGTTCGTAGTTTTGTACGAGCTAACTAGAACTCTGGTTGACATTTTTTTCATCATTTCTTGTAGATGACCTCGAATCGGAAGAAGTCGTTCAGTTTAGACCATGACATATGTTCTTTTACCTATTTGTGTTCTCACTTTGTTAATTTGAACTGATTCCGACACTCGCATGCCTTAAAGGAGTGGATATCTTTTGACAACCATCTATCACAGTGTTGCCGTGCTGGACCTTTAAATGATATTTTTTTCTGAGAAACTTGCCAAGAAAATAACTTTCAGTTCCAGAAGCAGTACTGTTCCTCTACCTGTCGACTTTAATTGGTTACATTTCAACGTAGATAATCGTTCGACAATGTCGACAATGCAGACAATATGTCGACAATGTAGATAATGTATCGACAATGTAAATAATAACTTTGACATCTTAAGTCTCTCAAAAAAATCATTCCAAAAAGTCTTTGTTTCAATGATAGACACGTGGTTTTAATATTTTTTATAAAAATATAAGTTTCACGCTTTTCGTTCTTTAAAAATAAATGTTTAAAGCGCGTGGATGTTACTAAGATGTCTGGCCGACATAAAAAGAAAGCCACTGAAGATCTAGGTTTTATTTATTATTGGTGAAAACCAATATCAAATACTAAGCCCTTTGCACAGTGTGCAACAAAACTGCAAAATACTGCTGAAAACAGTCTATGCAGGCGTTTTTTTTTTAATATTGATTTCAAAAATAAAGGCTTTGCTTACATTTTGCAATAGGATTCTATGCATACCTCAAAAAAGGACTTCCGAATCGGATTCTTTCTCAATGGTATTTTTATGATTACTTTTTAATATTTAAAGGCCATGTCATTCAACCATTTTATCAGAGTAAAACCAATCGAGCTAAATGTTAAGCATTTAAGCCCAACTCTAAATGAGTTTAAATATGGGAGTCTAGAATACGTAGGGAATGAGTTTAAAGATGAGGGGCGACTTTTTGATAATTTTAAATGACGAAAAGTTTACTTTAACGTTAAAGAGGTCACCTAACTTTAAACAGGGCAAAACGCTTCTTTATCTTTCTTAAACTATATTTTTTCCAGTTGACGTTTGACATTTCACAACAAAAAATGAAAGAAAAATGTCTTGTGAAGAAGAAGATTATTATATTTTTGAAGATGTGTAGCTTTTTCGAAAACCAAAACTATATAAAGTTCGAGCAAATCCGTTCGAAGAACTTGAGGACCTCGAATTTTATTCAAGAAACCGATTTGAAAAAACAACGGTTCGATTTTTAATTGAAAAATGTACACGAAAGTCGATTTGTCGATGAAAGCCGACAGCCAATTCCTTTTGTTGAACAATTTGTTTCTTTATCTGAAACGAATTATAACATGAACTCCTTTTTCTGAAATTTTAAACATCTTACCTAAGCTTTTATAAATTTATCAACAAATGTTTTGTGTTCTTGTGCTTATCTACGTTTAATTTATGTACTGTTCCATTACTCTATCTGTCAAAATAAGGTGGGTTCAACTTAACTTTGATTAATGTAGCCCAACAGATAACCTTTAATTAGAAGAGTTGTTTAGTGTGTTTAAAATTAAGACAAAGTTAGACAAGGGCTGGCAACACGACGATTGCTTTAACTAGAATTGTGTTTATTCTCTAAGCGAGTACTGTTTAAAATCTTGCCCCAAAATCCTTGCAAAAAGGATTGAAATCAGACCAACAAAAATAAACTATTCCAAATTATGTAAGGAACTTATCAGTTAACGATTTGATTGCTAAACCAAATTTGCAAGGTTTACTGGCATTTTTTAATTTTATTACTAAATTCCTCAAATTTTAAAAGGTTTTTAAAACTTGACTAGAAGTAAGGTGAATCAGTGGGCCTATTAAAATTTAAGTGAGTAGGTTTATCAAAACAGATTTCTCCAATAATTTCAAGTTTTTCGATATCTCTAATTTAAATATTTGAAACTAAAACTTTTAAAAACATATAACTAGGTATTATGTACGTTTAGCTTTAGTTCACGACTATCTTGTTCTTACACACATGTTTTTGTATCATAGAAGAACTCGGTGCTTTTTTTAACATTTATGTTTTGTGGTTTGATAAATTTTAGTAGGAAAAATTATGATTTCTAATGGTCTTACGAATTGTTAACAATGTCTACATTGTGGACACATTTATGTCGACAATTGTGAATTGTCTAAATCGAATTCTCTACATGTAGACAATTATGTAGTGTACATTTATAGTCTACTTGGCATAATACTGTCCAGAAGTTAATTGTTGTCATGTCAAGGTTGCAATCCAGCTGAGCATTGGAAAATGTAAATGATTTCGTAAGACATTTCAATAAATACTGCAGCAGAAATTTCATTGGGCAAAGCTGTTTTCGTTCGCAATTTCTATTGTTGTTGGGCCAATCTTGTTTGAATCTTTTAAGAATATGAATTTTAGAACCCGTTGATGGTCACAATGACCTCACTGATCTCTTGAATATGGTGACGACATACCAACCACAGCATCTGTTCATGTCGATTTTTATTCAAAAAGAATGTATGCTTCATTTCTTCTAGCCGTATTGACTGATATCATTTGAAAACCATTACACTGAACTCTATCACCAAAATAGCCAAACAATCGTGAATAAAAATTTCCGAGGGAATATTCCTTGGATTCTAATTTCGTGAACGTGAACAATTCGGACTTAATTTCCAAGATAGTTTTTTACTTAAAAATATCCGATTCAACGTATTTTTCTAGGATGAGTAGGGTTCAGCTCAACACTCTAAATATTTCAAAATTCTTTTCTCAAAAAGCTTGTGATTCAGAATTTTATTTTTAAAAATTCTCCTTCTCGTTAGAAAGTCTTGAAAACTTAAAAATTTAAGTAATAATATTTTTTTGGAAATTTTCTTTCATTACTTTCTTATAATTGTGCAATTTAGTGTACTCGTAAAAAAAAAATCAGTACATTCTTGAGCTTTGTGCCTTGTGCTCTATTCAAAGCTTTTATATTCTATTCATATAAGTATTTTATTTGAGTTAAAACAAGCCTCAACAGCTAGATAAATCTAAAAAAGTTCTAAGAAGAGAGGACATACTCGTATATAATAAGTAGTTCCGGTCCCCAGCCCAGGTGTACTGAAACATGAACGCACAGAATTGTGATTTTTTTCTCTGTATTGGTAGCCTTTATAGCGTACAGCATTATTTTCTATCAACTCGTGAATAAATCCCTAACCCAGTTGAACATAATTCATTTATACACTTCCACTTAATAAAACGGTCAGGTTCAATTTCAAGAATACCCAAATCCTTTAATGTACATAGGTACTCAATTCATAATTAAAAAAAAAAAAAAAAAACAGAAACAGAAACAGAAACCATAAAGTTTTTGTTTTCGTCTTGGTTTTAACTAATTTTATTGCCCCAATTGGTCACCGATAAAATACAAAATCGCAAGGCTTACCATTATAACCTTCCCTTTGTCGTCTAACAAATTATTTATGAGCTCCTCTGGACAGAACATCAGGGCAGGAACTAGTCGAATTCAAAAGATAGTTGAATGTTTTTGTCTAATTGAAATCAATTATTCGTTTGGACAATGATAAATCAGTTCGTCTTCGAAAATAAACAGCAGATAAGAGAATCAAATTGTTATGTGTGTAGGGTATAGGTTGTTTGTTCCACAACAATACTGATGGACGAATCTCTATTCATCTAAGCCACCTCTTTTAGGATACATTTAAGGATAGGATAGATAGTAAAGGAATTCGTATAACTATATAGCACGGGTATCCGACGACCACCACCGACCGTGCCCTTCATAAATAATTATACCCTCTGGCTATATAAAGCTTGTTGTGAACTGTTGATATGTTCGTGTTCGTTATCGTCCATTCAATAAGAGGATTAGATTTTTATGTGATGCTCTCTAGAGTGAGTTTCCTTCGTTTTGGGGATGGAAAAAAAACAACAAAAATCCCAGAACCACCTCATCGAAGCTTTAAGGACCTGAACTACCATCATCGTCACTTGGTACGTTTTTGATGGCATTCTT
Organism: Philhelius pedissequus; assembly: GCA_910595825.1. NCBI lineage: Eukaryota > Metazoa > Arthropoda > Insecta > Diptera > Syrphidae > Philhelius > Philhelius pedissequus. The sequence continues at coordinate 48,028,104 of OU343162.1, forward strand.
CGCATAACCGAATACAGATCTGTGTTGCCATTAACACAGCTCTGGGTCAAAGATGGCTTAGTCATGGAGATTTATGCGTATAGAGAATGAACATTCGATTTGCGGTCAATGGGACAAAACCTATTAAGATACTGATCGAATGCTTTCCGATATGTATTAACTTGGATATTTATTTCTGATTGTCTATATGGCAAAACCATTTTCACGCTTCAATTCCTGGAAATTCCATTTGGAATTTTTATGACTCAAGCTTCCTTGGATTTAGTTTCTATTGAAAGTGTATTTTCAAATCAATAATTTCTTTTTATTGGTAAAATTTTGAAATATCACACAAAAATACCTGAAAATATTTAGTGGTGTATTTTTATTGTTTTTCTTAAGCTGGAATATCTAAGTTTGTATTCCAGTGGATAAGAAGTTTTGGTAGCGGTGAACAATGTGTTTATGGCTTAAACGATTCTAAGGTATGGCTTTTACTTTGTCGAGATTTAGGGCAAATATTATTTTTGTGTGGAAATTGTAATCAAAATGACCGTTGCGAGGCGATGATGATAAAGTCCGAAAAAAGTATGGGTGTTCAATTATATTTACGTTTAGTCCAGATGAGTGTTAAGGGGACGTATTAGAAGAAGTAAGGAGAACATAATGGTGTTTATCCTGTGGATTGTATTCAAAGGCAACATTAAGCTCCAAGGAGCATTCGTATATTTGCAGTCATTTGATGGAGATTACGTGCGGGTTAATATTTAGTGAAATCTCTGGTCAACCGATATAGTTCCAGTTGGGAGTTTACAACGAAAGTAAATTTTCAAATTTCCCAACTGACATCACTCCTACACGAAATTCTCCTATTCTCCTACAATTCGGTAAAGTAGGTTTAATCTTTAAATGTATGAGTTTTGCGATCATCACCGTTTAAAATTGGTGGCACATTTCCCATGAGTAGGGGTAATGTATGAGAGATTTACCAATTAGCTTTTCCAAAAGAAATTGTACTTGTTAAAGTGCATGATCTTCATAAAGCCGCCAAATATTTTTTTTTTTTTACGAAAGTAATTTACTTAAAAATAAAACATTTTTTACATTAAAGTTAAATTAAATAAACACCTTTAAACAGTTTCAAACTGTAATAAGTTTAACATCAACTTTATGAGGTAATGATTAATTTCATTAACCATTAACATTTAAAATAAACTTAATTACTTTAATTTCCCACCATCTCAGTTCATGTACAAAACTTTGTTGAGAAGTGCAATAGTAAAAAGATAAAGGAAGATATCTGCATATTATATAATTTTGTGCATAATACAACCTTAGAAGCAATTAACAAGGCAGTTTTTTTTTTTTTTTTTAATTTTAAAAATTTAACTATATGCCTGTACGATCTAAGGTATTTTAAATGCAAACTGAATTGCACTGCAGTAGTTAGAAGAAATAGAATGATAGGAAAGATTTTTATGTTGGCTCAATGGACTTTAACCCATGGGAGGCATCCAAATAAAATTGGAGGTATAGAAAAGAATGCGCCTAGCGTGGGGATCGAACTCACACGTCTAAGTTATCAATCAAGCACTTTATCCACTGCGCCATTGCCACCCACATTATATTAAAACGAAATGCATGACTGAATCGCACTTACTTGCTTCTATGTTCGATAACATTATATGTAAAATATTCTTAATAAAACGGATAAATATATTTTTAAAGTTTTTCACTTAATTTTTTGTATATAAAAAATCTTAAACTTTTCTAAAAAAAAAATGGTATGAACATTTTAAATATTTAATAATATAAATTCAAGAACAAAATTTCAGAAAAAATTGTCCACCCGTTTTCGAAATATAATATTTTTCAAAATCCAAAAAAAAAAACTTTTTTCAAAAATTTTGAAATGCAATCTATTAAGAATTAGAATGAGCTACTGCATAAATTTTTGTATCGAAATCCGTTAAGCCGTTTAAGAGAAAGTCGAAAAGCAATAAAATGGTTGCATGGTAGGTACCGTTAATAACAAAATATTTTAAAAACATTTTTTGGCCGAAATTAAGACCATACCCTAAGTAGTACACATAGCAATTTTTGTTAAAATCGTTAAAGAGGTTCTTGATATAATTAAGATGATAGAAAAATTTGTATGGCAAGTACCGTTACTTTTGGACCTAAAACAACGATTCAAAAATCTATTTTGGACAATCATTTAAAACGCCTAAGTGCCAAGTTTGAACAAGATCGGTTCAACCGTTTAGGCTGTAAATCGTTCTACAGACAGACAGACGGGATAGCGGGACCCACTTTTTTGATATTCTCTATGATAGTAATGTCATGTTTGATTGTTATAAAAAAAAAAATTTTATAGTACCTATAATCGCAAGTAAAAATATGCCATGCAACGGTTGTGATTTTTATCATATTTATTTTATTTTATACAGAAAAATGTCTGCTTGTTCAAAGCACAGCCGTTGTCCTGGTCCCTACAAAGTGGGTGGCCGATTTAGTTAAACAGCCAGCGTAAAATTAAAAACTTCGTGGCGCAGCAGATTAGGTGTCTTCCAGTGTTGTTCCATCCATGTAAACTATAAATGTAGACCACATCTAGACAATTCGATGTAGACAATTCACAATTTTCGTCATAAATGTGTCGACAATATAGACATTGTAGACAATTCGTAAAACTATTATAAATCATAATTTTTCCTATTAAAATTTATCAGACCACAAAACATAAATGTTAAAAATAAAGAACAAAGTTTTTCTATAATACAAAAACATGTGTGTAAGAACAAGATTGTCGTGAAAAAATCATTTGATCTAAATCTGAACATATCTATCTAGTTCTATGTTTATAGAAGTTCTAGTCTCAAATATTTACATATATTAGAGATATCGAAAAACTTTAATTTATTTATTTTCTTATGATACCTACTCATTAAAATTTGACAGGTCCATTGAATCACTTTACTGGCTTAATACTGGTCAAGTTATAAAATTTGAGGAATTTATTATTAAAATTAAAAAATTCCAGTAAACCTTGCAAACTTGGTTTAGTAATCAAATCGTTAACTGACAAATTTCTCACAGAATTTGGAGCTGTCCAACTTCAAACCTTTTTACAAAGATATCCGCGCAAAATTTTAAAGAGTTCTCGTTTAGAAAATAAACCTAACTCTAGTTAAAGCAGTCGTCTAGTTGCCAGCCCTTGAACACTTTAAACAACTGTTCTAATTAAAGTATATAGAAAGTTTGACACACTTTAACAAGAATTCATTCGAACTTTTGTAAGCATACTTATCGGCACAATCTACTGGACTATGATAAAAAGAAAATGGGCTTGGTAACGATGACTTATGCAGAGGATGCAATGACGAGGATGAACATGAGAACACCACTCATTTCCTATGTCATTGTCCAGCACTCTGTCATATAAGGAACAAATTCTTGGGCAGCTATTTCTTCAACGAATTAGAAGAGCTCTCGAATCTTTCAGGCAAAAGCTTATTGAGCTTCATAACGGCCTCTAAATCGCTCGATAATGATTATCCATAGTACTCATTGGTTATAGTATTATATTATATATTAAATTATATATACTCATAGGAAATTACAACACTTCGGGGTATTACAACGGATCTACCTTGATCTAAGTGTGCCGGTAACGAGATCAACTGACAGCCCGTTTACCTAATCTAATTAAAGTAACGGGTTATCCATTTTTTATGGTTTCAAAAGTAAACGTAAATAGAACACATATAAAATACTTTTTCATGATATATCTTTTTTATTATAATGTTTGAACGTTGACATTATGTGTGAAACACTACATCATTTAAATGACCACCACGCGAATTGTTGCAAACATCGATTCTTTTGAGGTAATTTTCGACCACTTTTGACACCTATTGGGCGGTATCTCAGCCATAACTTGACGAATGTTGGTTTTCAAGTGCTCAAGAGTTAAATGCTTATCTGCATAAACACGGTCTTTCAGGTAGCCCCACAAAAAAAAGTCCAGCGGTGTCAAATCGCATGATCTTGGTGGCCAATTGATATCGCCACGACAAGAAATTACGCGGCCAGGAAATGTCCCTTGCAATAAAGCCATATTGGCTCGAGTTGTGTGGCATGTGGCACCGTCTTGTTAAAACCACATATTCTCCAAGTCGTTTTCTTCAATAGCAGGCAAAAAAAAAGTCGGTTATCATATGACCATAACGCTCCGAATTGACGGTGCCACTCGTTCCATCGTCGTTTTCGAACAAGTAAGGTCCAATAACACCTCCGGACCAAAGAGTCCCCCAAACAGTGGCTTTTTGTGGTTGTAATGGCCTCTCTTTAATTACTTGAAGATTCTCAGAACCCCAAATATGGCAATTTTGTTTATTAACCCACCGAGTGAGAAATGTGCTTCGTCGCTGAAGAAAATTTTGTTCGAAAAATCGCTGTCCACCGCCTGTTGTCCAAGCACCCATTCGACGTATCTACGATGCTGTGAATGGTCAGGTGGTTTCAGTTGTTGTGTGAGCTGGACTTTATTTGGATGAAGGTGTAGATTTACAAGCAAAATACGCCATAATGTGGCGTAAGACAGTCTTTATTTCGGAGAACGACGAGGAATCGAAACAATCGGGTCTTCGGCAACACTTTCACTTACAGCAGCGATATTTTCAGTGGAAGGAGCGAAACGATGATGCACAGGCCTCACAATATCTATAACCAATCCAGTCTCTTCAAATTTCTTCACAATTTTGCCAATTGCTTGCGTAGTTGGACGATAATCTCCTCTTAAAGCATGATATGTGGCTGTGGCAGAATCACCATTTTTGTAGTAGGTTTTAAAAATTTTTATGCGCTGAGCGATAGTTAAGCGATCCATTTTCTTAAATGTCAGACTTTCAACTGAAAAAAAAAATTGGCTTAACAACTTAGTTTGACAGATGTCGAATTCCAGCCCTATACTTTGGATTATATAGCCAGATCAGACGAGGAGCAGAATTGCTTGCATCTTCTAAGAAAGCCCAAACACTTTTCAGCATTTTTGGCTATATCGAATAATGTGGTTATTCCACAAGAGTTCTATGGAATATTCTTGACCAACCCACAAAATAAAATGAAAAAAACAAAAATCTTCAATAGTGAACTATAGGAAACAAGTTCTCGCAGAATGGAATGCTTAAATTCAAGACCCCCGCCCCCTTGTCATAATATTCGATTAAGTATGTTAATCCTCTTTAAATTGCGTCGTTTTTCTACCCCAGTCTATTAACTCAGTTTTTGAATGATGCTTTATATAATTATTAACCGAAATTCCCTTCATGAATCTCCGAACTGAAAACAAAAAGGGATTAACTTTAAATTTCACACCCAAGGACATCAAATATAAGTTTTATTAAATGCGTCTCCTACAGACAAACATAACACGTTGAATCCTCTGTGTGTGTGGTTTTTGACATGTTCGAACATATACCTTCAACTCTCAACTCTCAAATTCAGAAGCAAAGAGGCATTTAATTATACACTTCCAATTAATTCAAAGTGCTGCTATAACAACGTAAACGATATATAAAATTTTTTAAATGCCTCAAGCATGGCATATTTAATCAAAAGCCATACAATACAAACTCGTACAGCTGATGGGCCGTCAAATAACCGAGAGTCTCTTTATAGAAATTCTAAGCCCGCAAAACACTATGGGAAAAGGCTAACCTCGCCAGTGGCGTCATACAAATAGCTGTCATTCAAAAAGTCGTTTCTGTTTTTATTAGATACACAAATTTTGGTTAAAATTAAATTAAACTTGTTTTGTCAAAAATTAAACAATTTCAATTTTTGATACATACTTTTGGCATGCATGATATATAAGCTGTTTAAAATGCTAAAATGCAACACGCATCAGCATTTTGGAAATGACTTGCATACATTTTCACCACGAAACATATTGTTCGTATTATTAGGGTGACCATATTTAGGAAGAAATTACAATTTTTTTTTCGTGGTCTAATTTTTATTATCAATGAATTTTATTTATAAATAAAACTTAATAGCAATTATCTGTTTCCAGGTTTGAGTCATTTTCGTTTGGATCTTCGCAGTTACTCCCATTTAACTCATATTTCTCCAAAAACTTTCAATTGGTTGTTCAGAGTCAGTTTTTCAGATTATTTTTCGGTCTTCGGTTTCATAAAGGTTTCATCTAATGGAAAACAAAGGTTTTCGACGCCACTTTTGAAGAAGACATTATGTTAGCAAAGTTTTTAAGATTTCCATATTCGACTGGAATCAAAAATAAGTGCAACAGTCAGTTCGATAATCTAATCGAAATCAGCGTCAAAAACGGATGGGTATAGATTAATCTATATTAATGTTGGTAATTTTTTCTTATTAAAAAATTTTCTTGTACAAGGCGTTTGCTTACAGTTCACAGTGTGTTAACAGACAAAAATTACAAGGAGAGGAAAGAAATTGCAATGATGAACGAAACTGGAGAATGAATTGCTAAGGATGAGGAATAAAACTCTTATTGACCGTAGTTGGTAGCCAGATTTTTATCAATTCATGTTACTTTAGTTGGCATATCCATGTATGACCATTTTGGTTCTAAAATTTGTTGGCTTACCATGGAAGAGTCCTGGGCTGGAAAGAGATGCCTATTATCCTTGAGCTTGCTCGTTCTGTGTAAGATCGTGGGCCAAAGGTGGTTTTGTTCCGGGTTCACTTCTTCCAAGTGAATATCTTGAGTCGTGTCCACTCATGTAAATCCTATTAATTTAGTTTTGCGTGTAAATGGTGTAGGGGAATGTTCGCTTTGCTCTAAAAATTATTCGCGTGAAAGGGAACAATATTCCTCTTCTCCGTAGCTACCAGAATATATAATTAAGTCACAGATTGAACATCGGCGAGGTGTGATCGTATTTTTTTTTACTTATGCCATTATATGTACTACATAAAAGGCAAGTTATGGATGCGTGCAAAAACCAAATTCAAAACGATCAAACATGGCGTTACGATCATATAGAATGCCCAAAAAGTGGGTTCCCCAATTCTGTTTGTCTGTTTCTCTGTCCGCGAGTCTGCAGCCTAAACGGTTGCATGGATTTGCTTCAAACTTAGTACATAATGTTTTTTTCCGTAATATCCCACACGTTTTTTTCATTTTATTCTTAAGACGACAAATTACAGTAGTTCCCATACATTTTTTTTTTGGCCAAAAATAAAAATCTTATTTTTCGCAAAACGGCTCCTACGATTTTTATTTAAAAAAAAAAAAACAGTTCATTAATGAATAAGGAAAAGGGAACATTTTGATAATTTTTTGGAAAAAAATGTTATTTTTGGTACCTCTAGTTGGTAGTACCATTCTTTTGGTTTTCGATTTTCTCAAAAAAGGTGATTTAATTTTTCTCACATTTTTTATGCATGCACTCCTATAAAGTATAAATATTTTTCAAAACATTTTATTTTTAAATTAAAAAAAAAACTTTTTTTTGAAAACTCAAAATTTCGAAAACGGCTTATTGGATATTATCGAAACTTCGTACCTGGCAGTTTTTTACATTTTCTTAAACAGTTAAAAAAACTGCATTCATAAAATAAAAAAAACGGTACCTCCCGTACAAATGTTAAAAAAAAACCGTTAAGAAAAAAATGAATTTCTCGAAAACAGCTGCCAGAATTTTTATAAGAAAATGTATGTGTTATTGAATTAGTAATGCTAGTCCACTTTTAGGTATACAAATATTTTATTTTGCGTACTTATTAACGGTACTCCCCATACAACCACTTTCCATATTTTCGCTTTTCTCACTATTGGATGAACCGATTAAAATTATTTTTTTTTGGTGCAAATGCTCCCTAAAAGTCTCAACATAATTGCGAATAGAAAAAAGTTGTTCGATTTTTAAGAAATAAATAAAAAAACTTTTCTTTAAAAATCGATTTTTCAAAAACCAGTCTCTGAATTTTCTTGAAACTTTAATTGTAATTATATCTTCAAAATGTAAATTAATTTTTCTTTCTAAAATATTTCAAAATTTTATAAATAATTTTTTTAAAAAACCGCTTCAAAGATTTTTTGATTTTTTTTATATATATTCTTATTTTTCAAGGAATTCAAATGGCATCTTTGTTTTGCCTCAAACTATGAAAACTATAAGCAATATAAAAACATTTAGTTCGTGCATTATCAATTTATTTCTACCATTTTATAGGTATTCCCTGTTTACTAATTTTTGCGTATGTGCAAAATCACATGAATCTTATGTCTGCATATTGCACCTAAATTATAAGGTTATATGCATATGTATAAAGCTACCTACACACCTACATCCTTCATTTTCATTATTATATGTACATGTTTACATACTTAGGTTCCATCAATATGTTTATATTTATATGTAGATACATTTTACTCTCCTAACGTACATTATTAAGATCCATAACTATATTTAAATATACATCTGTATGCAGGTACCTATGTAACTATTCCTTGAATCATCCATTCGAAAATGTATTATACTAAGAATCAAGGTATTCTACATACATTTCCTTTAAACCTGCATAGGATAACTACACCTTCCTAACTAAACCTCAAGCTAACATTAAAGTTTGTTAGCTACAAGAGCAAGTTCGTATCAGTCGTGAATTGTATTTGTTTTTGTTCCTCCTCCTTACAAGCAAGAGAACAGGGCTGATTCAATTTTTTTTTTGTCACATATGTATGTTTTTTCTACATAATGTGTGTATTTGTATATATGATGTTTGTGTGAGTTTCGGTGTTTTTTTTTAAATGTTGTTTTTGTATTACATTTTGTTTTAAAAAGTAACATTTTTCCGGAGTAAGGTGGAACATGTGTCGGTAAAAAACTTTTTTTTTTGTATATTTGTATACTTCTTTTGGCGCCTCCTCACTGTTCACTTATGCTATCAGGACTTCGTGTTTTCTTTACTCCGGGTTCAAAAAAAATACGATATCGCGAAAGTCGCGAAAATCTGACTGATACACACAGCAGGCACTTCTAGAAATAAAAATCTAAAGCCTTGGTTATAAAGGGAGTCAAACCCAAACGAAAGAAGTCAAGAAAAAAATTTAGCCGATTCATCTGGAGAGAATTATACTTTTGCCTATTTGCTGTGAGTCTTATTTTCACATTCACTTCAGGTAAAAAATGGATTCTCTGCATAACATGAAAAAAGTGGTCACATACAAAGTGCACGATTAGCTCAACTCTCCCCTACGAATGTTCTTTTTTTTTAAATATACAATGAAAGTGCAACATTGTAGACCATAATGTCTTAATAAATATATATTATTAGTAGTAGTACAGAGTCCTGGACACCGAGGAGAGCTTACAGAAGATTTTTTTGTCTTATAATTTTGCACGTACTCAAGGGATAAGGAGTCCTGGACACCGAGGAGAGCTTACAGAAGATTTTTTTTGTTTTATAATTTTGCACGTACTCAAGGGATAATGAATACCCTTTATATATTTTTAACACAGCGCGGGTATCCGGCGAAAGAAGAGAAAGATGTATGGCGCGGTGTATTGAGGCCGAGGTTGTTGTCTCAGATTTTATATGCAGGGATGGCGGCTGAACGAATGCGGAGAAAAGTACCGTGTCTTATTTATTTATGTCTCTTATAATTCGCATTATTTTATTTTATTTCGTTGTCATATTTATAAGTAGTTTTACTCAATCGCATGTTGTTAGTGTTATGCCTAAATAGCATGTAATGAGTAAACCAGCAACTCATTTTTATGGCAATTTTTAGAATTGTTTTTGAATGGAATATAAGAAGACATAGACAACGGCAGGAATCGAACCTGCGACCATGAGGTTGACAGGCGAGCACACAACTATCGCGCCACGGCCACCCCCAAGAAAGCATCACAATTCATTCCGCTTAAGCCAAATGAAGACTCCTATGTATACCATCTTTGTTCATCTGCTTGACCGAATTTAATTGCCTTACCTTTTTCTCAAAAAAAAAAAAAAAAAAAAAAAAAAAAAAAAAAAAAAAGATAGAACAAAATCGGATGATTTCATAAACATTGTGAAAATAATTATTCAAGATCAAATCCTTCTTCAAGCTTCACTTAGAGTTTAAAAAGTTTAAAAAAAAACTATATGAATTATAGAGCCTTAAAACAAAAATCTTCAGTAAAGACAAAAAAATGATCACATGGTCACCCTATGCCAGATGCAGGCTATTTTAGTTTCAGTTTTAGTGACTACTCCTGAATGTGTTAAACTATAGATAAAGTGAAAATGAATAAACGTACCAGCAGGCCTTCCAATTCCGGCGGTGCGCAGTGTCGGATCTTATTAAGCCTTTGATGATGAACAGCAGAACAGTTGAGTATTTTGTGGCGGAATTAAAATTTCCCGTCAAACTTTTGGCATAAAATTCAGCGTTTATTATAAACTTCTTATACTTCTTTTTTTTTTTTTTGTTATTTTTATAATAAACTTTTAACGCCCAACTACTAATGGATATTCCGATGGTTTATACCCACATGCTATAGCAAAGCGGATGTTTGAGGTTAAATAAATGGAAATTATTATGATTCAGTTATATTTAATTACTTAAGTTTAATAAGCTTTTTTTTTTGCATTTAAATAAAATGAAAAAAAAAATTACTCATGCACATAAATTGAGAATTAAACTTCAATTAAAGTTGGAATTTGTTGAAACTTGTTTGATAACTTTGTTGCATTTTTTAGGTATTCAATTTAATATGCCAATGAATATTAAATAAAAATTTGGTATTTATTTTGCATAAAGTAATTGCAAAATATGAATCAAATAGATAAATCATATTAACTACTCCAATGTGTGAATGAAAAAGAAGGTAAAGTTCCAAAACCACAAAAACTTTTTACTAGATGTGAAATATATATTTACAACTGTCGATGCATAGTAATTCATTATTTTGAAGTATTAAAGGAATTCATTAATTTTTTCATCAAAATTAAATTGATAATTTTCTCTAATTTTGATATTCACAAAAGTGAGGAGGAAAATCCAAAATTAGTTTTCCTTAATTGGGAAATATCCTTTGGGAAACCTATTCAGAAAATTTATTTTATACTCGACCAGACTAACGTTAAAATAAAATTTATCATCCACAGATTGTCGAGGGTTAAATTATGCATTTCCACACAAGGGATATCTGCGAATTTAGACGCGTCTAAAAATTCATAAAAAAGAGAATGGCTTTAAATAATTAGCATTTCCATAATATATATAAGGAGAACTTGATTGAAGTTGTTGGCATACGTGAAGTTACCAACAGCAATGTAGCGGATTGTGTGAGTAGTATATTAATGAATGATAGTTCCACTAGTTACACTGGATCATTATTTAAGGAAGCTAATAAACTTAAAGTTGTTAAAAATTATAAATATTTATGGTATCAGAATTCTCAATTTTTTTTAAGGAAAAGTTGAAAAAGGCAGGGTTATAGCTATTAGATCTTTTGAAGATTTGGAGTCGCTGAAAGACGATTAACTGTCTTTCCTTAATATTGCTATGTTAAATCCAAATGTAAGTCTTGCTCTTTTTAGTGATAACCTTCCCTTTTCAACAATAAGAGATACCAATAGTAATATATTATATTTAAATTCTAGCTCAAATAAAAATTTTTATGTAACTCAACAAAACATTTGCAGCTTGCGGGAAAATTTTGACTTGTTGGTTTCCAATCTACAGTCTCTTTTTTACCCACAAGGCCTTATTTTTGTTTCTGAGATCTGGATTTATGACTACGAAAGTATTGAATATTCTATTCCTGGTTATAAATTTCATTCTAATACAAATGACAATTATTGCTCTGGTGGAGTTCTTGTAAGAGACTTGTTAGAATATGAGGCAATTACCTTGCAGCTGTTTAGCGCCGATGTTTTAAAGGTCTTATGCAAAGTGTCTGATGTTAATGTATGCTTTGTTTTTATATATAATGAATTTATGGATGAGTTTTCCAACTTTTTGAATATTGAAAGGAGTGCTAACCTAATCGTCTTGGGTGATCTAAGCATAGATATCTTGAGTTCGACAGCAATTTCCGATTATTATCTAGCTTTCATAGCTGAGCATGGGCTTACCTCTTCTATAAATGAGCCAAGTAGGCCCATATCAGGCTCTTGCATTGATCATATTATACACATTGCGAATGTGAAATTCTTTACCCACCATCTATATTTTTGCTCCCCATTTTTATATTCTGAACTTCAAAACCAATGCAGATCGATATCTCCTTTTAAATCCTTCCCTATTTTCCTAACGCCCGCAATATGCGTTTGAACGATCGAACATGACATTACGATCATAGAGGAGCCTAAAAAAGTGATCGAAAAATAATGTCTGTCTGCCTGTCTGTCTGTCGTGCTGCAGCCTTAACGGCTTAAGCGATTACTTTCAAATTTGGTATGTGTGATTCTTTTGGAACTCCTGAGAGGGAAAATTGAAATTTTAGTCTTAGGACTAAAAATAACGGTACCTGCCATATGGCCTTGAAGAAAAATCTTATTTTTCTCGAAAACGGCTCCAACGATTTTGATAAAAAATTTTGAGAATTTTTTTGTTAGTACCTAATAGCTATCATTTGATATGAAATGTGGTACAAATAAACTTATATTTGATAGGCTAACTAAACTCGAAAACAGTTTTCGGCCAAAACGCCCTACAAAAAGAAAAACATGATGGAAAAGCTGAAAATAATTACTTGGAATGCCAACGGATTATGGCAAAAACTTGGAGAACTAGAAATGTTTATGTATCAGAAAGATATTGATATTTGTTTGATATCGGAAACGCATGTCAAGAAACAATCAAATAGTAAGATCAAAGGATATTTAGAATACAACGCAATTCATCCGTCGAACAAAGCAAGAGGTGGAGCATATTTATTTATAAAAGAATGCATCGAACACACATTAGGCCCAAAAATAGAGGCTGATTCAATGCAATTAATCGGTGTACAGGTTAGAACTCAGAATGTTGTACTGAATGTATCTTCCATATACTGTCCTCCACGATGTAAAATTGAAAAGAATGAATTTATGAACGTGCTAAAGTTACTTAAGCAAAATTTTATTCTTGGTGGTGACCTTAAAGCGAAGCACAGCTTTTGGGTATCTAGAGTTATTTCTCAAAAGGGCCGAATGCTCTACGAAGCGGTAATGGAAAATAATTGCGATTTTCCTTCGACTGGCAACCCAACTTACTGGCCGACTGATCCATCGAAAATACCTGACCGTATTGATTTTTTTTTGTGGTCAAAGGAATACCCTCAAATAAAATTAGCATAACAGAAAGCTTTGATCTTTTCTCAGATCATTCTGCTGTTATTCTCACTATGAGCGAAAATCTTGTTAAAAATGAAAAACCACCCACGCTCACCAATGGTAAAACCAACTGGGAAGGTTTTAAGAAAGATAAAGAGGATAACGTTGAATTAAGGATTTCACTACAAACGCCTCTCGAACTTGAAGACGCAGTAGATAACTTCGTCAATATCGTACAACAAGCCGCATGGAAAAACACCCAATACCAAAGAGAAATGCCGCGCTTTAAAAACCAAAAATATCTGCAGGAAATAAAAGATTTAGTAAAAGAGAAACGAAAAGCACGTTAGAAATGGCAGCAAACTCGAGCTCCTCAACACAAGGTAAATTTAAATCGATTGTGTAATTTACTAAAAATGACGATAGCAAGAAAATAATCCAACTACTCACTCTGGAAAGCTGTTAAAGTAACGAAGAAACCAAAGCTCCCAGCGCCTCCGATTAAGAATCATCAAAACGAATGGGCAAAAAGCGACAAAGAGAAAGCAAACGTTTTCACGGATTACCTGGAGAACACATTTAAACCTTTTCATGGGCAAGTACTCAACGAAAATTTAAATATAAGTTTTAACTCAAGCAAAAATTACATTACAAGAAATGGTACCCTTGCCGAATTAAGTAGAGAAATAAGAAAGCTTAAGTATAAGAAAGATCGGGGATATGACCTAATTACGGCCGAAGTTCTCAACATGCTTCCTCGCAAAGGGTTTATTAATCTTCTTTATATAATAAATGCCACTCTAAGGCTAAAGTACGTTCCGAGCCAATGGAAGGTTGCGGAAGTTATAATGATTCTCTAACCAGGAAAACCATCACATGATAAGGAATCTTATAGACCTATTTCGCTTCTGCCCGTAATATCTAAGGTCTTTGAAAGAATATTACTTCTGCGCCTGCAGCCAATAATAGAAGAAAAGCGCCTTATACCTGAACATCAGTTCGGATTTAGAAGCAAGCATTCGACAATATTGACCAAGTGCATAGGATCACTGACGTCATTGAGAAAACTCTTGAAGAAAAGAAAATTTGTTCGGCGGTCTTCCTAGACGTGTCGTAAGCTTTTGATAAGGTATGGCACGAAGGCCTAAATTTTAAAAATAACACAAATTCTGCCTAAAGCACTTTATACGCTTCCAAAAGCTTATCTAGAAAATAGACTTTTTAGAGTAAGACATGGAAACGATTACTCGGATCTCAAAGAAATAGTGAATGGGGTACCACAGGAAAGTGTTTTAGGTCCAATATTGTACCTATTATTTACACGTGATATACCTCAAACAGAAGACACTATCGTTGCCACGTTTGCAAAAAGCGTTTACAAAAAGCTCTAAATAATGTCAATGATTGGACAAAAACATGGCGGATATCGCTCAACGAAGTAAAATCAGTCCATGTAGATTTTACGTAGAAGAAAATTAATAGATTACCGGTATTTGTTAATACGGTTTAAGTTCCGTTTGCTAACGAAGCAAAATATCTCGGAATGACTCTAGACGCGAAATTAAAATGAAACCGAATGTTAAAAAGAAATGCGAAGAGTTAAGTAATAAACTGAGAGATATGTACTGGTTGCTCGGGAAACACTCTTAGCTCTGTATCGAAAATAAGCAAATTTTGTACAGGCGGGTGCTTAAGCCTGTCTGGACTTACGGTATACAACTTAGGGGTTGTTCTTATACTTATTCTAATTTAAATACCTTACAAACATTTGAAAATAAACTCCTAAGATCATTTGTAAGCGCACCTTGGTACATTCGAAACGAAGATCTCCACAGAGATCTCGGATTTCCCACGGTTCGCGATGAAATAAAATATTTTGCCCGAAATCATAGAAAACGGCTATTACAACACTGCAATAGTACTATAATCTAAACTATCGATGAGACGAATTTAGTACGCCGCGACGCCGGCGAAGGACAAAACCTTCCGATCTGGTGCACGAGAATCCGCTTTAAAATCGCGGTATAAGCAGGAACTATCACCGGACAACACGTTAATTAAATTCGTTAAAAATAAATTGCTAGATAAGTTTCAACTCTGTTGCAATCGGGAGGACGAGGTGTTTTTAGTGCAATAAGAATCTCACACTGCTATGAGCACGCGTTTTTCGGTCCTCATAGAGCATTTTGAAGGTTTTACATCTACCCACGGGAAAAAAAATTGATATGAATCAAGTTGACGGCAAAATTCTATTAACGGTACTTTTCATATACGGTTTTCTAAATTGTTTGCTTTCTCGGTAACGGTACATTGGATGTCTGTCAAATTATTAAATTATCTCTGAGAAGATCTAGGTAGTCAAACTAATTCTGCATATTAAAATTTAAAATAACTTTTTTTTAAATTAAAATTAATTTTTTTTTTGAAAAATCAATATTTTAAAAACTAATCAAAAAAAATAATTTTAAATGTTACAGACACGTGTATATTAATAAACTCTAAAAAACTGCCTACCAAAATTTCAAACAAAATTTGTTTTCAAGAAACTAAAAATAATAAACTGGATTTCATCAAAATCAGTCTTTCAATTTGCGAGATACTTTTTTATAAAATTTTCATTGATGCGTGGCATATAATGGTGTTCTTGGTTCTTTCGAGAGACCGATTAAAGTGATGCTTTTGGCAGTTTTTATAAGTTTAAAAAACGATTTTTACCCACCTATACAGCATTCACTTTCATTTATACATAATGTATGTACATATTCACATACCTACGTTCACTATAAGTAGGTAGGTACATAATATTACACTCCTAATTTTTATAAGTCAAATACCTATGTAACCATACCTTAAATCATATGCATTCCAAAATTCATTATATGTATTAAGAATCAAGGTAATCTTACCTACATCGGCCTTAATCCTGCAAAGGATAACTAGACAACCTATAGCTAACAACATCGTCAGTGGTGGCAAGTTCGTACGATCCAGTAGTACATTGTTTTTTCTTTCCCTATAACCATACTATGCGGAGCAAAGAAAGTTTCTGCTGAGTAAACCAATTGGAGCTGAAGCCATCTTGCTTAAATCGTATTCAGAACATTAGAAAAATGGTGAATAAATAAAATAGGATCATACTCGTTAGTTGATCAACCACGACAGCTTGAGTCGATATAGATCTCCAAGAACAATATTCTAAGCTGGCAAGTTTTAGTTTGGGTCACACGAACTAATTTTTTTCTCAACTAGGATCCCAATATCAACATTTTAAGTGAGCCTTAATCCTAGGAATGTGTTTGTGAAAGAGAAAGACTATTCGTGGCATATGTATGCATAAAAGGCATACATAAATAAATTAAATTAAAAGTTGTTAAGATATTTGCAAGACTACATTTTTAAAATCGCAAAATCAATAACTATTCATGGTGAGGTCTTACTGTCTTCTTCATCTCTACCTTCCGGTCTATTGTTCTATGATATCGGTGGTAATAAGGGTAAGCCACTGCTGCTGGTAGATATATAAGTATAGCAGCAGGTATTGTGATATTTATGCTTCTCCTCTCTCATGTTTCATCCCTTACAATTAGGACACCATAAAATAAAGCATTACCTATGTTTTTATTGTCAAGTTTTTCCTGAAATTACGAAAAGCGCTTAACGACAAATTAAATAAAACCGTACTTCTCGCTTCGACCGACCGACACGCGGCAACAGCCAACAGTAGTCGAGAAGGTAGTCCCAAAATACAAAATGAATTAAATGAATACGTGAATAGAGCGACGGCCTTGGCCATCACAGGCCACGGAAATTATGATTCCCGGCTTGGTTTTAATGGTCGCGTTGTTTCACTGAAGTCATAAATGGATTGAGTTTCCTTCCTTAAGAGTTTTCTTCAAAAAGGAAACCCAGAAACCGTTGATTGAATCAACAACAACTGTTGCTTGGAAATCAAAAGAAAGGCCAGCAGTTCTACTTATGCAACCCATACCATACCATGGCGTAATTGTCCTTGCGAAAGCAGATGCTGGTGCTTAACCAACCGTCATGATGCAAACGAAGAGCACTTGGATATTTATTATGCTTTTAGTAGTTGAAGATTGGAGTCCAGGATAATTCGATCAAATAAACCAACAACTGGAATCCTATCCCACAAGAGTGTTATTTGTTTTTGTGTGTTTGTTTTTTTTTCTCGCTTTCATTTATTTCTCTCGCCTGTCAGCAGGAACAATGGCATTAGTCATCCGCCAACAATCATACAATGCTGCTGATGAGTGATATTGAGAAATGAATGACGGTTGGAACGTTTTGTGATTTAGATTAAGCGGCTGCTTATCTATAATTGATGGGATGCTTGTGTGGATTTGATATGAGAGATTCTTGACCGAACACCAAAAGAAATAGATGATGAAGGCTTATTTTACTAAAGCACAGCACTCAACACTCAACAGGGAGTTTTGGGAGTTTGATATAGGTAAGGTGCCTCTACGTACATCCAACCCACTCTTCTGTTTCAGATGAGTTGTATTTTGCGTGTGCCATTGCTTAACTCTCTATACTGTTTCGTCGTTCGGAGAAGTTGACACGTGTAATAATATACAAATGGAATTATTAATCCTTAGTAATGCCCTTCAAGAGGTATATCTACGTTTGTATTATTTTCCGACAGGATTTGCTTTGTTTGAGTAATTGCGTGTTGTGTGTTACAATGTTTATATACATTTAGCTTTTTAGTTGGGTTCTAACAAATTTCCCTTTGAAATCGGTATTTTTCTATAAAATTTCCCTCTAAGCCAAGCGAAGGAAATTAGACGTTTGCTTCTTTTGATCTTACCAATTGAGTTGTTTTCAAGGGAAATTTGTGGGCGGCAACGGCGCAGTGGATAACCACGCTAGGCGCATTCTTTTGTATACCTCCAATTTTAAATGGATGCAGCCCATGAGTTAAAATGAGACAGTCAATACCTGGTTCTCAAATCCACTGTGCCAAACTAGTGCCTGCAATTCAGGTTGCATTTAAAAGACCTTAGGACTTACAGGCATATAGATAAATTAAAAAAAAAATCCGCCAACATTTAAAAAGGTAAATTTCCCTCGACCAAAAAATCCAAATTACCTTCGGGAATTTATTCTCGTTAACTTTATAAAGTTGGCGGAATGATTTTAAGCGTCATAGCGATAGACCCCTTAACAGTATTAATAGATTGATGCTTCATAAAACTTCCCTCTCGAACAGCGCGACTAGGACGAAAAAGGATCCCAAAACAATATTATGAATTTTTAAAGAAAATTTTGAAACGAAATTAGTGTTTTTTTTTATTTGCAAGTCCCATATACCATTGACTATGGAGATGACATCGTTCCGTTCGATCTGAGAGTGGGTTATGTTATGTTGGGCTTAGCTACAGGCATCGATCGATTGTAGCTTTTTAAGACAAGTCTGTTATTTCGCCTGATCTCGGGGGCTATGACAGTTAAAGTCACATATACGTGAGATAACCACATACCCCAAGCCCCAAATCGCTGGGTAGAATGTCCATTGTGAGTTTAGTCGTGGGTTAACTTGGGTTATCTATCTAGAGCAATGTCACCTAGGTCGGTTAATTCTGGTCGAAAGAAATTAGTTATTATTGACTTGTAGCGTTTGGTGTTCATGTCGTTTTCGAAGATTTTCGATTTTTCAAAAAAAAAAATGATCTATTAATTTTTTTTTTGGGTTGAGGTCCCAATTCTGCCGGGGTCAAAATTCTTTTTACAGGATTCTGCTTTCAAAATTCTGTTTTTTTTAAATTCTGCTCGCCGAAATTTTGCTTTTCAAAATTCTGTTTTCGAAACTCTGCTAGCCGAAATTCTGGTTTTCAAAATTCTGCTTATCAAAATTGTTTTCTTTATTATTTGCAGAGTATTTATAAGCAGATCATACTCTTACTTACTCTTAAACGGGGAGCGATCTAAGTCACATTGGCTATCTTAGGTTCTTAGGCGCATTTAAAAAACATTGCTTTTTTGGTCTTTGCTTGTTTTTTCATACTTAAATTTACCTAATAGATTGATTTGTTTTATATTTGTTTCTCGTTTGCTTTTGAAAATAAAAAAAGTTAATTAAAAATATAAAAAACATAAGCAGAATTTCTTTCTTTTTTGTTGACGGTAAGAATTTGAGAAGCAGAATTTTGTAAAGCAGAAAAATGAAAAAAAGTAGAATTTTGAAAAACAGAATTTTCGTTTTAAAAACAGAATTTTGAAAAGCAGAATTTGAAGCCAGAATTTTGATCCGCTCCTTTTTTTAATCGAAAACACATTTTTTTGAAAATTTGTGTATGCAGCATATACTCACTAAATACTTTGAGGGAGCATTTCCATAAAAAAATAATTTTAATCGATTCTTCCAATAGTGAGACAGTCGAAAATATGAAAAGGTGTTCTATGGGCAGTGTTAATAAGTACGCAAAGAAAAATATTTTTTTTACTTAAAGTGGTGTGCACTAATTATAGAACACATACATTTTTTTATCAAAATACTTTGAGCCGTTATTGAGAAATTCACTTTTTACGTTGGTTCCTATTCAAGATAATATCAAAAAAAAAAGGAAATACGAAGTTTAAAAAAAATGCATTTAGTCGTTTTCGAAATTTTGAGTTTTCAAAAAAAAAAGTTTTTTTTTTTTTAATGTATCTAACTAGGAGCTTCTGCAAAAAATTAACAAAAAGTATCTTTTCCCTTCATTAATGAACTGATTTTTTTATAAGTTTGCTGTTATTTCTACGCTGCCATAGAAAGTGCTATGAATCCTGCAGGACTTGAGAGGATAAACGATTTCATGGGACGTATCATCTTTCGTCCTCGTGTAGTTGCTATAAACGCTGGCAAGGCAACTGCGTAAGTATTTCCATCTGTCGTACTCCACTCGTCTCTTTCCGAATAGATGGAAAACACCATTTGTTTACCTTGCCCTATAAGGCGAATTTTCTTCACCCTCAAACTACCACCTAATTCCAATAACTTCAATCTTTCCAAGGCCATGGAAACGCTGATTAATTATCAGCTAAATAAATATCTTGAAAGCTCCTTATTGACCGGCAGTATGGCTTTCGTGGCAATAGGTCCACTGGCTGGCCTTCGGTAGGTATAGGTATTCTAAAAGTTTTAAATAATATCCCTTTAAGAAAAATTAAATATATATAAAATATGTACTTATCAGAAAACCAACAGTAAACCTTTTGATACTGATAAACCTCGATAAATAATAAATTGGATTGTGTCTTATTTCGAAATCCCCACAAAACGAAACTAATAGCTTATAATACAATTATCCATTCCGTTTTACTTATTCATTCGGAACTTCACACCACAATCCCATAAAACTGTCCCAACTTCCTATACCGTTTAGCTTTAACTATTAAATATTCAGCAAAGGGTATTGAAGTGCGAGAACTATATAATAACGTTCACAGGAATTGATAATGCAGCTTTCAACCACTGCAATAAGGCTCCAACCACATCGTAAACTAGCGAACAAGTGTGAAATACGCAACAGATATATTGCTGTTACTAGCACATATACCGGAACAGAACTCATAGATTCACATAATAATAGCAAACAAAAGTCCTGAACTGGGTTGTGTGGATTGGCTTTTATTGGGTAGGACTTTATATAAAATATTTTTTTTACTTGCGATATACCTAGCTAATATAGGGCAAGCTTGGCATTTGAAAATCAAACTCAAAATTTTAATCAAATTTGGCATTGCGACACCAAAAAACTGGGTCCCGCAATTCCGTCTGTCTGTCTGTCTATCTACCTGTGTGTACAACTCTCTACAACCTAAACATTTAAAGCGATTTTTCCAAACTTGGTATTTAATAGTCTTAGGTGATTGTCTAACATGGATTTTTGAGGTTTTTCAGGTCCAGAACTAACGATACCTGCCATATAATTTTGTGTACCATCTCAATTATTTTGAAAACAGCTAAAACGATGTTGATAAAAAAATGTGTGCACTATTTTAGGTATACCTAATCTACATTTTGGTAATTATTTTTTTTTTATATTTTGTTAAAACCGGCTCAACCGATTTCGATCAAAAATTTTATACAGGATCTTTTTTGAATTCTAAATAATACCATTTCAAAATTTTCGAAAAACAGTTTTTTTGGATTTAAAAAAACAAAGAATTTTTTTTTGAAAATTCAATATTTCCAAAGTGGAAAGGCGATTTTTTCTGAAATTTTGTTTTTAAATTTATATTGTTAAATATTTAAAATTTTCATACCAATTTTTTTAGAAAAAATTTTCATACCAATTTTTTTAGAAAAAATTTAGGAATTTTTATATATAAAAAAATTAAAAATCTTTTGCATATAAAGTGTTCGAACATAGGAGCAAGTACGTACGATCCAGTCGTGCATTTTATTTTACTTGCGATTATAGGTACTAACGGGTGATTTTTTTGCTACTTGGTTTTTGACGTTTATATTTTTGACAGATCACACATGACAAATTCCACGAACATTTGACATTTCGATTCAGTTTTGTTTGCCATTTCATCATGAATAGACTTACGCCTGAACAACGTTTGCAAATTATTGAAATTTATTATCAAAATTCGTGCTCTGTGAAAAATGTGTTTCGCAAGCTACGTCCGTTTTATGGTCGTCATAATCGACCCACCGAGCAGGCTATTCAGCTCATTGTGACCAAATTTCGCACCAGTTTCACTTTATCCACCAAGATCATGTGATTTGACCCCGTTAGACTATTATTTGTGGGGCTATGTTAAGTCTATTGTCTATGGGGACAAGCCAAACACGATTGCTGCCTTGGAAGCTAACATTGAACGCGTCATTGGTGAGATTCCGGCCGAAATGTGTGAAAAAGATTGCCAAAATTGGACCTTCAGAATGGACCACCTGAAGCGTAGCCGCGGGCAACATTTAAGTGAAATTATTTTTAAAAAGTAAATGGCAGAAATTGGTTTATCGATCCAAATAAAAATTTCATTCACTTTTTACAAGTTTCTGTGTTTTTTTGAATTTTCAAAAACCAAGCTCTTAAAAAATCACCATTTATAAGGCAAGTTCTGCATTCGTCAAAAAAAAAGTTTTTAGATAACAATCAAACATGACATTACGATGATAGCGAAGACGAAACAAGATGGTCTAAGCATTCTGCCCGTTTATATGTCTGTCCTTCAGTCTGAATGTCTGTATGTATGATACCTACAGCCCAAACGGGTGGGCCGAATTGCTTCAAGCTTGGTATATAGAATTTTTTTTAGGTATTGTACAGAGGGGAAATTAATTTTTTTTTAGCTAAAAAAATAACGGGACCTGCCATATAACCGTTACGTTAAAGTCTATTTTTCTAGGAAACGGCTCTAACGATTTTGATTAAAAAAATCAGTGCAGCTTATTACGTGTATGTACGACCGATGATATAGTTAAAAAAAAAATGTTATACTGTATACAGTATACTGAGACTTTTTTTAGGACACCATCAAATCAGAGAAAAATTTTATCAAATTAATATATGTACATAACATTGGTTCTGTGTTTTTACCAGCGTTGTCTTCATCCAGCGTCAAAATATAAATTTGAGACATTAAATTTATTCTTTTTAAAATAAGTAATTTGACACTATTATTGATGAAAATGAGATCGTCGATTTTCCGACTGAATTTTTAAATTCTCTGGATATTCACCATACAAGTTCTGTTTAAAAATTGATTCACCGTCATTCTTTTGTATAACTTGAATCCACTGTATGTTGCATATGCACACGTTGGAAAACCATCAAATGTATTTGTTTTAAAGAAAGATAGATTATCGAGTAATATCGTTCATCATTTAGTTCTTTTAATTAATGGAAAGCAGTGATTGCTAATAATTAGAATCCTTACCAATCACTTCCTTAACAATACCAATTTGAATATCATATAATTGAACGCAATACAATTAAGTCGCAGCAACGCTCGACCGGCTCTGCTAGTTTATATTTATGTTCGCTTCAAACAACAAACGTTTCAACATCGACCCGCCCTTATTGCAAAAACCGTTCTTAACATATTTTATTGTTCACGGCTCTAATGGTTATATGTAATAATTAATATAAAAATGATGAGTCTGTTGTAACTATGGCATTGTTCATAATCATGCTCTATCCCAGGAAATCTGTATCATAAAATGTCGACGAGATTGGCTGTAATGTTACCGTCTAAAGAACATTCCATATTCCAACCACAAAATGCTTATCAACATTTTTTCGAGAAAGCCGAAAGTATAATCGAACAAAAACCAAACATTCGAAATCCAATACTACTTGTAAATTACCTGTAGGACTCAGTTAATTCGTTCAACAAGTGTTTAAAAAGAACTTGAACTTCCATAGTTCTTGCGACTGTTTAGACTTCCCCTTTAATATAAGTAAGTAGGCATTATGTAATAAATTAAAAATCATTAGAGAACGCTCAAATAAAACTGCTCCTACGAATTTCAAGTTTCAAATCAATGCGTATCTTAAGCGAGAATGGAAGCCTGCCTGTATCTATGTATGCATGCCTTACGTACCCTTCAATAAATTAACCACGGCAAATGTGGTTCTCTAGCGACTTAACCCTCGAGTGAGCAAAAACAAAGCTACATATTCAATGGATTTGTGTCTTGCTTGCCTATATGGTGAACAAGGTTGCGGGGAACTATACCATTGGATATATGCACAGCACATAGTATGTACACTCCGTTTCACTTGATTACGAACTGGCAGTTTTTACTTGATATACAGGTAGATATAGATCAAGAAAAGTTGCATTTGGAGAAAAAATCGAACTCGAGATTTTAATCAAACTTGTCAGTACGTTGATGGAGAAGAACAAAAAAGTGGATCCCAGATTCCGTCTTTCTGTCTGTCTATACAACGCTCTACACCCTAAAAGGCTGAAGCGATTTTCATCAAACTTGGTACTTAGCGTTTTAGGTGATTGATTCAAACACATTTTTGAATCGTTTTTCTTAGCCACAAAAATAACAGTACATGTCACACAATTTGTTCTACCATCTTAATTATCTCAAAAACGGCTTTAACGATTTTGATAAAAAAAAGGGTGTGCACTACAACTATAAGTAGGTATAGTCTATATTTTGGTCAAACATTTTTTAAAAAATATTTTCATATTAACGGTACCTGCCATACAACTCTTCTTTGATTTTCGACGGCTCTACGGATTTCAATCAAGATTTAAACGTAGTTGGATCCTTAAATTATAAACAATACTGCATAAAACATTTTTTTTTAATATTTTTTTTTTTTTTTTTTGAAAATTCAATATGTCGAAAACGGGTGGAGGATTTTTTTGATATTTTATTTTTAAGTTTATATTAATAAATATTTAAGATGCCATACCATTTTTTTTTAGAAAACAATTAAAGAAATTTTGTATATAAGCAATTAAGTAAAAAACGGTTAAAAAATATATTTAGATTCTTAATAGAAATCTTTTGCATACGATGTGATCGAACAGAAGAGCAATTACGTGCGACCCAGTCGTGCATTTTATTATGTTTTAATTTTACTATATTTTTTAAACTCTAATTTTATCTGGGAAAAACCAATTGCATACAATGAATGAAGGATATATTATATTTATATTGTTAACAAACATTGGAATTAAGTTAATAAATTCAACTTTTATGAAGCTTTTCCCAAAAAGTTCATAAGATATACAATTTTTTTGTCTCGTTTGATTACGAAGAGGTGCTAAATCTATGTAGCCATGTTTTAAATAGGACAGGGACATAACTCGGCGGGACAAAGGTCCAAAATTCTTTGTTGTTGGACGTATGTCCCACTTTGGTGGGATATAAACTCGAAATTAAATCTTGGAATTATTTTCCATTTCAGTGGGACATAAGTCAGTAATATTTTTTTTAAAGTGAGAGATTGGGAAGATTGGAGAATTTATATGTACATAAAGGTATATAAAGTTCACGGCGTATAAAAAGCACGTCGCGGAAAGGGGGGTGGGCGCATACTGCCATCTAGCAACCTATCTGCTTGGCCCAATAAAAGGATTTGTGATGCACGCAATTTAAGCTTTTAAGAACTCGGCCGGCGGTATTCTAACAACCTTTGGTTTTCTAGTCATGTGGCATATGGCTGAGTTTATGACATATTGAAGCCCTGCTAATAATATTAGTTAAGAAAAAACCAGTTAAGCCTGTTTTAAATATCATCTGAACATAAATAAAGACAAATCCACATTTCTTTTTTTTTGACGTATGGCCCATTAAAGTGGGACATAATTTCAAAATTTGATTTTGGAGTTACATATGTCTCGCGGAGTTATATCCGTGCAATGTTTGAAATCACTTGGAGTATTAAAGAGCTTAGTTCAAGAAATAATTTGATAAAATCCACAGCTATGTGTTAAGGAAATACAATATCCACGGAGGAAACATTCCAAATTGGAACTTAGTAGAAACGCAGAAAATCCATCCGTTTCATAGCACGCCAGATTGGAAGATACCCCAATATTGTACATATCTAAAACTAAAAGAAAACCGAAAAGTAGGAGTCACGAAAGCAACATCATGTCAGGAAAGACGGGCGATACTGAGGGTTGCTTAAGATTCTATGTTCTATAAGAAGGCCAACCGTATTCGAAATGCCAAATGAAGAGAAAACCACCATTCAATGCGGCACGTAAAAAACAGCCAGCGGCTTGATTTCGCAACAAGTCACAACCGAGAGTGGCACACCGTCACGTCGTCTCTTCTGATGAAAAACAAATTAATTTGGACGGATCTGGATATATAAAACTAATATTTTCATGATTTGCGGAAATAGTCGAGTCGGGTTGTCAAATAAAAGAGCTGAAATAGCAAAAATTAATTCGTACCATTCTCTTTAACAGTTTAATGAGGGGTGTCATTAGTAGTCTAAATTTTGGTTTTCGGAAAACCGCGCTGGGTTTTTAGCCGCCATTTTGAATTTAACAAACATTTTATTTTGACCAATAACTTCGCCATTTTTGATTTCAGACAAAAATAATTAAAGTAAAAATTATAGGAAATTATATTTTCTACAACTTTAGTTTTAATATTTTTTTTTTCAAAAAATCTACCGTTCGCGAGATATTAATGAAAAACTGTTTTGAGGATTGTGACTCCAAGCCAAATGGGCTTTATGAAAACTCTAGGAAGAAAAAAATTCATAATGAAACCGAAGAAATTATTGAAGCCATAAAACAAGTCTGAAATTTCACTATAGCATTTGACAGCACTCTATGAATCACTACATAGCAGACTCATTGAAGTGATTAAACTATCAAGTGGGAGTTCCCATTCTTAAAAATTTTTGTTTCTCTTTGAAAAAGACCAACATTAATTTAAACAAACAAAATGTTGTATTGTTTTATTACCTTCTAAGCTTCTTATAAAGAGATTTAGCTGTTGTTCGTAATCAAGTGAGGCGGAGTGTATGTACACTTAACAGTTAGGTACAATGTTCTATTAAGGTTCGTCTTCACAAACCGAGTCGAAACCTGCTACACTGCCTTTTCAAATCAAGTGATTTTACTAATCGATGTGATGTGTCTCTAGAGGTACACACAATGTACACAAAGTGCTATATAACGGTTGAATGATGGGATACCGGATGCGAGTGCTGGCTGTTGTTCCGGCTTTGTCTGTTAAAGGCTTTTCAATTTATTCGAAACTGATGGTCTTTGAAGGTTGCAAAACTCAGTGAACTGTTCGTCTGGAAATAAACGCCTTCACTAGGTTAATTTCTTTGAAAAGTGACCTTTACGCAATAAATGCGAATATAGAAGTTTTTTTTTCGACGAAAACACACTTTTCCATTTAATTTTTCATAAAATGCTTAAATAATAATTAAATTGTTGCGAATGTTCAAATATATACACAGAATGGCTAATAAAATGCAAGGTCATGAGGAAGGCTTTATAAAGCATTAATTTATTATCCTTTTAACGACGAAAGCTGAGGAGTAAAATTGAGTTGTCGCTTATGCGTTCAATTATAAAACCTTTGGTCGCAAACTTGCCTTAGTTATTGTTGTATTCATAATTTCAATTGATCGCCATTTTGCTAAGATCTAAAAGTCATATAAGAAGTTAAAATTATTAAAACAAAAAATTGTTGAAATGTAGATATGGTTTATTGGACAGGGCTGTCATCTCATAACAGGATTATTTGATTTGATTTCAGACCTGTGATTGGCAAGTTACATATTTGGATTGGTTTTTTGATGATTGATTGATTGATTTTATATATCTGCCAGTTTGTTCTTGTCAGGTTTAGTTTTCAATTTTATATAGAAATGACCTAGGGGTTTGTTTGATTTGGATGACAATCGAACGTCTGTTAATGTTTTTGTGATGACTTCTTTAAAATTGTTAGTAAGACTGGTTTACGATGTTACATTTGTGTATTTGCTTCAAAAGAAAACCACGAATATCTATAAGCTGCAGGCTATCCATTTTCTTCTCATTGAGAAAGTGGAATCGCTTATCAGTCAGTAAAAATATCTATGAGATTGGATGCAGTAGTCATGGCTTGGTTGGACCGAAACATGCAACTCTGCCGGCTGCAACATCAGCAGCGCTTTTTAATTTTTTAATATCCTGTTCGTCATTCAAATCATTGCCGACATATTTTGTTAAAAACTTTAATTGAAATTCCATAAAATTTTAAAATAAAAAAAAAAATTCTTGTGAATTATTTACCATTTCGATTTCATAAAGCTAATGCTAATTGCAAGTTGTATGGGGATATTAGTAAAAAAAACATCGCAACTTTCGATACTACAACATTATTACAACTGCTAAATTGAATATTATAAATTTTGGGAGCCACTTGAAATCTCCTTAAAACAAAAAAAAATACCCAACAAGACAAAATCCCCATGGGAAAGAAGCCCTATGGACGAAATCCCCACCCCAGTATACTTTCTGTTTTCCCAAAATCTCCAAAAATTTCCAAGATCTCAAAAAATCCCCAGGGTTGGCGATGTTTGCTCCAAGAACATAATCAGCAAAAAAAAATCCCCAAGCGAAAATGGAGCAAAGATAAAATCCCCTAGAGAAAATCTCACAAAAAAAAATCGCCAAATAAGCAGTGATTATTTGAAATTTTGGAGATTTTGGGAAAACAGAAAGTATATTGGGATTTTGTCCTTAGGGCTTCTTTCCCCATAGGGATTTTATGGTCTTAGGTATTTTTTTCTGGGAGATTTCGTCCGATGGAGATTTTTTTTTTTTTTTTGGGACTTAAGGTGGCTTAATCCCCAATATATTTTTTTTGGTCGATTCAGTCAATAAATTAGTTATTATTAATTTCATACAATTCAGTAAGTAAAATAATTTTTTTGAAGTGGATATCATACACCCTGTCTTTATCGTATATTCCCTGATTAATGCCAAAAAATATTGTTTTTTTTTGGAGAATTGACAGTTTTTATATTTTGCTTTATTTTATGATAAGCCGTCTTTAATTTAAATTTCGAAATCTGGTTCTTTGTTTGCTTACTAAAAGTAAAACGGATTAGAAAGTTCTGTGTTTTTTTTTATAAAAAAAAGAAGTTTGAAGACAATTGCTATATAATTATTACATAAAGGAATAAATGTTTTTAAGCTTGCCCCCAAATAAGCAGTGCAAGTAGTGAATCAAGCAATAAAAATTGCTTCTCTTGGGGATTTTGTCTTTGCTCAATTTTCGCTTGGGGATTTTGTCTTTGGGGATTTTTTTTTTTGGGGATTATGTTCTTGGAGCAAACATCACCAACCCATAAATTTTCTCAGCAAATTGAAAAGTGAATAGTTTACTGATCAGCTTAATTATGTCGTCTCGTACTTGTAATTGTTCTTATATTCGATCACATCATATGCACAACATTCTTAGTAGAAAAGAATATTTTTAAGATCCTTATTACCTACCGACTTAATTTTGTATATACAAAATATCTTAAATTTTTTTCTAAAAAAATGTTGGTACGATAATTTTAATTATTTAACAATATAAATTTCAAAATATAAAAAAAAATCGACCTCCAGCTTTTGATATATTGAATTTTCAAAAAAAATAAACATTTATTTTCAAAAATTCAAAAAATTATTTTTCGAAAATGTTTTTATCGAAAGTCGAAAATCGAAAAAAAATTGATTCATGTCAGTATCGTTAGTAACAAAATATGTAAACATTTAGACCAAAATGTAGACTATAGAGATTTTTTTAAATCAAAATTGTTAGTGCCGTTTTCAAGATACTTACAAAATAATTAAGATGGGAAGCAAAATTATACAAAACTCTCATAAAAAGGTAGTTTTAGTAGTTTTCAATTTTCTCAAAACTAGAATATGTATAATGTTCAGTTTTTGATTAAGAATTATTTAGAGCAACGAATTTCAGAAAAAAAGAATATACATAATTTTACTGTTTTGAAAAGGCACTCTTTAAACATTCTTTGTATGTTTTTCTTTTTAAAATTTCAGTGTAAGACCCGAAGTTTTTTTTAATAATGTATAGATTTCATTTAACTTAAAATTTAACTATTAAAGTAGCGTATTGGCTTTAAGAAAAAAACTTAACTAAAAAAGTAAAACATTTATTTGTATGTATAACCGTTATTTTTTAATATTTTTTTTCACTGTTAGTACTTTTTTTTACGAAATTGTCCCTTCCGCCCAAACGGGGGAATATAGAATTTACTCTTATGACCCCTTTACAAAAAACCATTATCAATTTTTGGCGACAAAGTTATCGTACTCTCCCCTTTTAGGGGTTAGAAAAAGATTGAACAATAAATCTGAGACAATCACCAAAAACGGTAACCAAGTTCGAAGAAAACCGCTATAGCCGTTTGGGCTGTAGATCGCTGTACAGGCAGACACTTAAACAGGCAGATGGAATTGCGGGTCCTACATTGTTTAGCATAGTAATGTCAAGTTTGATTAAAATGTAATTTTCAATTTTTTTTTTGTTTGTAGGTACTTACAAAATATCGCAAGTAGATTAAGTAAAATGCACGACTGGATCGCACGAACTTGCTCTTAAGTTCGATCACATCGTATATGCAAAAGATTTTTATTAAAAATCTAAATATATTTTTAAAGTCGTTTTTACTTAATTTTTATGTAGGTATACAAATTTTTTTAAATTTTTTCTAAAAACAATTGGTATGACAATATTAAATATTTAATAATATAAACTTAAAAACAAAATATTAAAACGGCTTAATCAAAGAACAAATAATTCAAAATTCTGAAATAAATATGTACTTAAACTAATTTGAGCCATTTTGTTTCTTGAATTAATTTGAATTTATAAGGAAAACATTCTAAAAAATCTGTGTAGCGGTTTTTGAGAAAAAAAGGTATTTTTTAAACTTTTTGAAAACATTTTTCAAAAAAGTTAAAAAACGCCAATTCATAGGTATTCAACAAATACATATAACTATCATTTTTGAAAAAAAAAAAATTATGAGCAGTTTTCAAAATATAAATTAATTTCTTTTTTAAATGTTTGTAAAAATACAAAAAATATTAATTATTTATTAGTTAAATAATAATAAAATCATTAATTAATAATTTGGAGGCGTTTTGAGAAAAATAAGAGATTTCTTTTTGGCCAAAAAAATGTATAACAGGTACCTACCGTTATTATGCGTCTAAAAAAATGAAAAAAAAAAAACGTTTGGGAATATTACCGAAAATACAATTATGTACCAGCTTTGAAGCAAATTCATCCAACTGTTTAGGCTGTAGACTCGAGGACAGATAGACGGAATTGCGGGGCCCAATTTGTTGGTGATCTATCATCGTACTGTCAAGTTTGATTACGAGTAAATAACTTTCCATATAGTACTTATAATCGCAGGTAAAAATTGTGTAATAAAGCGAATTGAAAAATAATTTTTTAATTTCTCACTCTTGTATCTAAATTTTGCACTACCCTGAAGCTGTTTTATACTATTTTAATTCAATCAAATTATTAAAACATGATATGTGCATAACATTAATTTCAATGATATGAATCACATTAAAAGATATGGTATTTACCATTGAAACAAAAGGATCATTACATTCAAAAAAAGTAAATAGCTTATATGTATTACATAAGAACAATAGTATAATCCTATTAATTTTATGGAATCTCAGTTATCTTTTTAATTGTATTTTACATACTGAAATTTTTTATTATCCCATAACATTAATGGTACATACCATTGGCTACTCAATAGGATGTACTTAGAACCAATGGCTTGGAACTTTTAAAATTTATAGTTTTTCGCACTACTGAGTTAATAGATTGTATACCATTGTTCTAATGGTACCAATCCGATTGCCTAAAAATAATAGGAAATTACCATTGAATTAACTACAAATTGTTTTTATAGTATTTTTTCCTGAGTATAGTATCGATTACATAAGCTTGATTATATTGTCAGTTCGGTTATCTGTCCGGAGAGTGATGTCGATGTGCAACCAACACCAAAGTCTCTACAGGCTTTTGCATCGAATCCCATTATTTGAACTTTGACATCTGAAAATTCAACTTCAGAGGTCTATATTTAGTTCGCTCAAGTTATAGTGTGTAACATCGAAGGACTTTATGTTTAATTAAAATTTTAAGGGAAATAATTTTAATAAAAAACAAAAATTAAATTCCAATAGATATTGATGGCCTTCATAGAAGCAAACTGGATGACGATAGCATAGAAAGTATTCTGCCAAACTGCTGAAACTATATGCATTTACCAAAATCCAGGACATCTGAAATTCGGTTTATTGTTGTAAGTTTTTTTTAATTTTTTTTTATTTTACTACTGGTCGGTACTTGGATGTCTCTGTGTTCATTCCTTAGAAAGTAACTGAGCAGAGATAGTCTTACGCATTACATTGTAAAGTTTTCTTCTTTAATTACTCGGTTGCCATTGAAGAGAAGTTGAGCCAGAAGCAGTGCCTCGTCTGCCGGATCCCCTTCCCTAAAGGAACAATGTTTCCTATTCAAAAGGAGCAGTGAAAAGATACTACGAGTGTTGCTTTTTTTGTTGTTGTTGGTGTTTTTTGTTTTTAAAGTCCTCTCATTTGAATGCTCATAGCTTACAGTAACAGTAACAGTACCTACCTAGCTAGCTAGCAGTACCTATCTAACTATTGTAAATGCGAATTGCCGGAGATGACTACGGTGCTCACCCTGTGTTTCTATATTGTTTCACGGCTCAACTCTCTTCGAGGCGGATAGCCTTGTTATCAAAGTTTGCCAAACTAATTTGTTTTGTTTCACAAATTTGCATAATATTCCTTAAGACGAATAACTTGCAGATGTATTATAGCCATACGAAAAATCCTCTGCCACGCCCTATATTTTCTAGAAATTAAAGTTTTGCTGTAGTTTAAAAGCTGACTTGTATAAGTTGTCGGTGGGGGAGGACGGGGTGGTAAAGGCTAGATGCCATTTCTGAATTATTCCTTTTATGATTACATGACTATATAGGACAAAATACTAAAAAGGTACCCTCTGCCTTGACCACTTGAATATATAGGACACCCAAGTTCCTACATTCTAGTTCTGTTCTGAGTAATTAAAGATGGGAGTATTTGCTGTGGCTTTTTGGGGTGGGAGTAGATTCATATATGTCTTATAGTCGGCAGAAGGAGCATAGTGCTACTGGAGGGCTTGTTATTTGATTAACTTTATGTGTGGCAATTAAACGTTATGTTTGTGGTAAGAAAAGGCTTTTTGCTTGTGGTATCTAAAAAGACCATGTAATTAAGTTGTTTTGATTATTGGGGGAAGCCTCTCTCCTTCTGTAGCTATCCTATCCGCAAATGAGACTCATTTGGTAAATGTATGATAAGATATGGGCTTTTACGAATATCTACATATAAGGATTTATATTTAAAAGAATGATAAATAGGTATAGGCCGAGTGGAAAAAGTCGATGCCGCAAAAACAAAAAGCTACTTATGTTGATTAGAAAAATATATCATACATGTATTGGTCAAACAAAATATTTAGAAGTTTCTAACGAAATACAATACGTCTGAAAAAAAAGGAAAGTTTAGTACTCAAAAATAAAAAAAAACTCACCTTTGTGGTAGCAAACTAATGAATATGTTTGTTATCTTTCTTATTCAAAGGATTGGAATGTATTCCGAATATATAGTTAAGTTTCTATTTTCAAAATTTATAACAACATTCGTTTTTTCTTCAAGAATTAAAAGGCGTGTGGTTTGCCCAACGGCGCAGAATTGTTAAAGAATGTAATCGTTTTTGAATGAAATCTGTAAAATCATTCATTGAATTCGATCAAAAAATTCCATTCATTGACTTCACTTTGAGGCTGCGAATTTAAACTCTGCCATTAGCATTAATTTTATAATTAAAATATTGTAATCTGCTTAAATCTGTTAAAAAAAAAAAAACTATTTTCCTGAGACAAAAAACCTCCGTTAAAAAAAAACCACTAAGAAAAAAATATATTTCTCAAAACGGTTCAAATGATTTTGATAAATTAAAAATGTGTGTGTTCTAAGATCAGTGCAATCTATTTTTTAATAAAAAAAATATTTTAATTTGTGTACTTATTAACTTAATTTCCTATATATAACCACTTTTCATATTTTCGACTTTCTCACTATTGGGTGCACCCATTCAAATATTTTTTACTTGCGATATTATGTAACTATAGGGCAAGTTTGCATTCGAAAAAAATCGAACTGTAGATTTTAATCAAACTAGACATTACGAGGTGTGTCACGCAATTCTTACTGTCTGTTTGTCTGTACAACGAGCTACAGCCTAAGCGGCTGAAGCGATTTTCTTCAAACTTGGTATTTGACCGTTTTAGGTAGGGCTGGAAACGAGACCGAGACTAGTCTCAGTATCCGTTTTCCGAGACGAGACTACTTTAAAATCACCCGAAACGAAACCAGACTGAAATTTTTCAATTTTGACGAGACCAAGGCGAGACTAACAAAAGTCTCGCCTGGTCTCCTCTCGTTGCCAGCCCTAGTTTTAGGTGATTATCTTAAATAGATTTTTGTATCATTTCTCATCATCTTAATTATCTCGAAATCGGCTCTAAAGATTTGGACAAAAAAAATATGTGCACTACTATAGATATATTCTAAATTTTAGTAAATACAATTTTTTGCATATATAATTTAACTAACGGAATTGACTCTCTAATAATTAGGATTTCCATCAAATTTGTTTTATAGAATCCGCTTCAATCGTAAATAACACTGCCTCGCAAAATTTTCGAAAAATTATTTTTTTTCAATATTTTTTGAAAACGGATGACGATTTTTTTCGAAATTATATTTGCAAGCTTTGATTATTAAATACATCCAATTGCCACATACATTTTTTTTATAGAAAACTTTAGGAAATATGTAAAATTAATTTGCTGATAGCTTTATTTCCAGAAGTGATCCTGTTAACTGCCCCCTCGTTCCTGCGACTTAACGACTCTCGACTACTTTTAATGGGGCTTTGATAAGTCATAGGTTTATGCCGACAAACCAGCAACTCTCACTAGCATTGGAAGCTAATAAGCAAGCCACCATTGATGCCATACGGCCAGATTGATTGGAAAAAGTAATCATTTTAAATGATTAATTAAAAATTAGAAGGATTCTTTAATTGTTTGAATATTTGGTATCGAATTCAAGATTCGCCAATTTAATAGTAGATATCCTTAATTTTACAACTAATTAAAGAATTGTGATAAAACAATAGTTTAATTGCAGCACTTTTTGTCAATGCCTGTGCCAGACTTAGAATTTTTAGTTATTTTAAGGAGAGGAGGGCGTTTTGGGGAGATTAAATATTTCACACCTCTTTCGTGACCAAGAATATTTTAAAGGCAGCAAAGTGTTGTATGTTGTATCTGTCATAAAAGAATTAAAAAATATAATCAAATTTGTGTTGTATTTTATGGTACCTACTTCATTTCGTTTTCAAAATTTTGACAACTCATTTTCTTCGGTAGAAATGCTTGGAACAAATTTATTTTTTAATCGAAGTAAATTCTCATGGAAAATCTTTCAGAAAACTGAAATCGTCAATAATTAGGGAGGCGAATTTAATTCAGCAAAACTGAAGATTGTTGATATCTCTTAGATCTTATTTTTCTAATCTCCTGTTAAAGTTTTCTGTCTTTCGAGAAATCGGATCGATTGCTTTGACTGCTAAGGAACTGAAGGCGAAGCCCCTACTTACCAAGATGAACGAGTAAGGTCACAGGTCAGTTTCATAAACTGGAATGGTGGGGTAAGGCACCTGGAAGGTGGAGTGGGCTGATCAGGAGACACTGCTTGACAGTAAGCCAGGAGCATCAGGCTAGTGGAGTAGTGGTGTTGTTAGTAGGTAAGTGAACCCCTTAAGGGAATTTACATGTACTTTAAACCCGAAATCAGCACCACCGTGTTAAATTGTAAGATTGGTGGGTGAAGCTGGTTGATTCCGGTCAACATAGTGGATCTAAGTAAATCGTAGGTGACTACCAATGGTAGCGTGTTTATGGCTGCTGCTGCGGCAGTTTAGTACGTGGTTCTGTAATCACAGTAGTGAGTGTGTAGCTAAAGCCGCATGTGTAAGAGAAAACATGTCTGGAGGATTGGTAGATGAATGGCACTTGTGCCATCATCGCCTTACGCAAGTAAGGGTGTATATTAATCTTCTTTAAATACATGCAATCTTTTAGTGAGTTTCGGCTCATGGATCTCATGGCATGGTTTATGTGGCATTGCTTTTATTAGAAATACGATGATCCATTATCCCAATGGTGAGAAATAATTTCTACATAGGGTTCCCTTGTCACTAAATTGAGCAACATAACATAAAAAAGGGATAATCGTTCCTAGGCCAAAGAAAACCTGGTAGTGCATTCTTCACTTAGGTGGATGAAAAGACGCAAGTAATATCGTAATTCGTTATTGCGGGGACTTGTATCCCACTACTTTCCAGTTAATGCCCGAAAATACAAGTCTTGGGTTGGCCTTTTCGGAGAACTCGCAGTGGCTGTGGTTGCTACACGATGCGTGTATACTATGAGTGGCGGTGTTGTTGCTCAACGATAGAAGTTTGTTGCTAGGTTCGCTCATGCCTTCTCATTGAGCCTGTATGTTGGTAGGCCCACCGTGTAATTATGCCCAAACCGGCAGGTGTATACGTTAAACTCCCTTCATTGTTCTGTTAAAGTCTTCTATCTGCTTGATTTAGGAAAATTTCTGACAGCTCAGAAATGTGAACCTGTGGCACAACAAGTATGTCATTAACAGTTCGCTAGTTTCCAAATTCCCTTCCGATTTTTGAAAATTGTATGACGAGTCTACATATAATCAAAATTGAAAGTGTTCAAACAAACAAATATTTGTTATTGGTCCTTCCTCATCTTCTGCAGCATTTTATCAAACATCGCTTTCATTCCATATGAAAATCCTTTGAATTTGCTTGCCTATATTATATACCAATGCCGCCGCGCCACCAACGCTAAAGAAAAGAAAGGAAGGTAAACAACTTTGTGTTCCTTTGTCAACATTTGTCAGGATCAATTTGTTCTGCAAACATTATGCTTATGCTTAATATAAGTTCCCGCCCGAGGTTAACTCGTAATTTGATTTTTTTTTTGAAACATTTACCGCCAGAGTTAACTACGGATTAAACGAAGCTTTAAGTGTAATTTGTCGATTATGGGTGGTGCTTTCATTGTATGTGATTTTTCGTTGTGTGGGAAAGGAAAACAAAATGTTATTTGCTTATTAATTGGTTGTTTTAATATTACTTTACTCTTTGACATTTAAAACTTTTATATTAGAAATGATTATTGTATTTAATTGAATGCAATTTGTGTACGTATATAAAAATTTAAATGATAAAAAAAACTTTTTATGATAGGTGCAATATACATACATACTCTACACGCGATAGTATGAGAGTCCACATAGTACATAATGTATGTATTCAATGATGTAGGTACCCAGAATATTCTAATGCAGTTAAGTGTAGGAAAGTACACATATCATGCGTAAAATGAAATATACATAATTATAGGCCGTGGGGGTGGCCGTGGCGCGATAGTTGTGTGTTCGCCTGTCAACCTCATGATCACAGGTTTGATCCCTGCCGTAGTCTATGTCTTCTTATTTTTCCATTAAAAACCAATTCTAAAAATAAATGTCATACAATGAGTTGCTGGTTTACTCATTACATGCTGTTTATGCATAGAACTAACAACATGTGATTGATAAAACTAGTATACCGGTAAAATATGCCAAAGAATAAAAAAATTACTTAATGCGAATTATAAGGGACATCGATAAATAAGACACGGAAATTTCTCCGCATTAGTTCAGCCGCCATCCCTGGAGATAAAATCTGAGAGAACAACCACCTACAGTCTCCGAATATCGCGCCACATGCCCGCGCTCTTTTGAAACATTTAAAGGGTATTCATAAACCCTTGAGCGCGTGTAGATTATAAAAGAAAAAGGCGTTGGTACCTAGCAGAAGCTAAATGGAGAAAACAAATAATAATACAATTGTATAGATTGCTTAGCTGGTAGCTACAATTTGAGAAAAAAGGATGCATTTTGCATTCTTGTAAAAAGGAAAATATAATTTTCTTTGTAGAAAATTTTGCAAAAATTTTTAGAAAAAAAAATTGAAACTCCATTTTGAAATAATTTTAATTTACATATAAGATATTTAGTTCAAACAAAATCATTGACTGGTTTTTGCAAAATCGAATTTTCCAAAAAAAAAAAAAAAAATTGTATTAAGTAGACTGCACTACTTTAGGAATACACACATGTCTTATCAATATTCTTAGAACAAATTTTGGGAAATAAATTTATTCTTAAAATTTTTTCTTGTAACATTTGTATGGGAGGTGCAGTTCTATTTTGTTTTAGGAAAATATTTTATTTTAAAGTGTTCAAGATAATATATAAAAGCTACGAAATACAAAGTTTCGGAAATTGAGTCGTTTTCGAAATATTAAGTTTTCAAAAATAATTTTTTTCTTTAATTTCAAAAACTGTTTTTTTTTTTTTTTTGAATAATTTTGGTTTACATTAATGTTAAAGCTTTCTCGGAGCTTCTGCATAAAAAAATCAAAAAAAAAACCGAGTGCACCGTTTTCGGAAAACCGAAAAACCGGCATTTAGCAAAACAATACAAAATGAAAAGAAGAAATTGATTTCTTGTGTTTTTTGTCCTTAATGATTCTTCAAATTTTTGATTGAATTTCTACTCGTAATAACGGGTTATCCATTTTACGGTTTCAAAAGTAACCGTAAATAAAACACATATCAAATATTTTTTTTCATGATATTTCTTTTTTAGTATAAAGTTTGAACGTATGACATTATGTGTGAAACACTATATAATTTAAATGACCACCACGCGAATTGTTGCCAGCATCGATTCTTTTGAGGTAATTTTCGACGACTTTTTGACACATATTGGGCGGTATCTCAGCCATAACTTGACGAATGTTGGTTTTCAAGTGCTCAAGAGTTAAAGGTTTATCTGCATAAATACGGCCTTTCGCGTAGCCCCACAAAAAAAGTCCAGCAGTGTCAAATCGCATGATCTTGGTGGCCAGTTGATATCGCCACGACGAGAAATTACGCGGCCAGGAAATGTCTCTTGCAATAAAGCCAAATTCGCTCGAGTTATGTGGCATGTGACACCGTCTTGTTGAAACCACATATTCTCCAAGTCGTTTTCTTTAATAGCAGGCAAAAAAAAGTCGGTTATCATGTGACCATAACTCTCCGAATTGACGGTGATAGTCGTTCCATCGTAGTTTTCGAAAAAGTAAGGTCCAATCACACCTCCGGACCAAAGAGCCCCCCAAACAGTGGCTTTTTGTGGTTGTAATGGCCTCTCTTTAATTACTTGAGGATTCTCAGAACCCCAAATATGGCAATTTTGTTTGTTAACCCACCGAGTGAGAAATGTGCTTCGTCGCTGAAGAAAATTTTGTTCGAAAAATCGCCGTCCACCGCCTGTTGTCCAAGCACCAATTCGACGTATCTACGACGATGTGAATGGTCAGGTGGTTTCAGTTGTTGTGTGAGTTGGACTTTATTTGGATGTAAGTGTAGATCCAAATGCAAAATACGCCATAATGTGCCGTAAGAAAGTCCTTATTCCTGAGAACGACGAGGAATCGAAACAATCGGGTCTTCGGCAACACTTTCACTTACAGCAGCAATATTTTCAGTGGTACGAGCGAAACGATGATGCACAGGCCTTACAATATCTGTAACCAATCTAGTCTTTTCGAATTTCTTCACAATTTTGCCAATCGCTTGCGTAGTTGGACGATTATGTAAACCATAATCTCCTCTTAAAGCACGATATGTGGCTGTGGCAGAATCAACATTTTTGTAGTTGGTTTTAACAATTTGTATGCGTTCTGCGATTGTTAAACGATTCATTTTCGTAAATGTCAGACTTTATACTGTAAAAAAATTGGTTTAACAACTTAGTTTGACAGATTTCGAATTCCAGTCCTATACGAAACCGAAACCGCGAAATGGATAACCCTTTATAATAATAAATTAAAACAATAGAGGAGATTATTAACTCTAATCATATTAAAAGTAATCAACCACTAAATAAACGAAACAGAAAAAAACAATTAATTTTGACAGTTCTCCCCATTCTGTTCTAGTGTGATTTATATCGAAAGCCATCTGATATAATCTATGTTATAACACATCACTGTCAAGAACACCAAGTCGGAACAATAAATTCCTCACTTAACGACACGAAATTGATCTTTTCCGTTACAAACTTTCTTAATTTTTTTTTCATAGAAAAAAAAATGGATATGATAATCCAAGAAATTATTTTAATTAAAGTTTGGTAGGCAGAATTATTTATAAGTCAAAGGATCTCTTATAGAAAAATTTTAATAGATAATATGTTATTCAAGCCGTTTATTAGAAAATCCGCTTGCTCTTATGTTCGATCACATTGTATGCAAAAGGTTTTTAACAGAAACGGCTTAATATATTTTCAAACTCCTTTTATAATTTGTCTATATAAAAATAAAAAATTCTTAAATTTTTTGTAAACAAAAATTGGGATGACAATTTTAAATATTTAATCGAGAAATATATTTCAGAAAAAATCGTCCACCCGTTTTCAAAATATTGAATTTTCAAAAAAAAGAAAAAATGGATAGGTATTTAATATACCTTTCTTTTCATGTATAATTTCGAAAATGTTGATATGCAGTATTATTTAGAACTCGAAGAAGCTCTTGCATAAAAACTTTGATCTAAGTCCTTTAGCCGTTTATGTGAAAGCCGAAAATCAAAAAAGTTGTTGTATGATAGGTAACGTTAATTACAAAATATGTAAAAAAAATTAACCAAAATGTATGCTATACCATAGTAGTGCACATATTTTTACTTGCCATAGGTACTATAAGGCAAGTTATCCATTCGTCGGAAAAAAAAGTTTTGAGATAACAATCAAACATGACATTACGATAAGAGCGAAGACGAAACAAGCAGGTCTAAAAATTCTGTCCGTCGGTCTGTATACTGTATGTATGTATGTATAGACACCTGCAGCCCAAACGGGTGGGCCGAATTGCATTAAACTTGGTATATAGAGTTTTTTAAGCAATGCACAGAAGGAAAATTGAATTTTTTTTTAGCTCACAAAATAACGGTATCTGCCATATAACCGTTACGTTAAAGCCTATTTTTATTTATTTTATTTATTTTGATTAAAAAAATCAGTGCAGAAAAAAATTTAGAATGTCTAAAAACTGTACTTTTAATAGGACCGTTTTTTTTATTTCGACCATCTCATAAATGGCTTAACCGATTCTTTCGAAATTTCACACATACACTCTTAAAACTGCGTGTAAATTTACCATGAAATTGTATCTAATTTTTAGTGTAAAAGTAGGCAAGTTGGGTATTTATACACATGACAATAGGTAAAAAAAAAATTGAACACATTATTTATGTTGGATATTACAAACATTTATTGCCAATTTTCAACTTCTGTGTACCTTTCAATCACCATTGTTCAGTATTGAACTAAAAATGCTTAAACATTACACAAATATTGTTTAAATTCAAACCCTTTATGAAAACTACACACAAAGTGTGTGTACTTAAACAATCAATGTTTAAATTAACTACCATTTGATCTAAGTTACACATTTTATGTGAACATTTGCTATTCGTTTGTGACGATTATTTTTACTTTATTTGAAATTACACACAAACGGTTTAACATTTACACATTAAATATTCATAATTAATACGTGCGCAAAAATACCGCAATTG
Source organism: Philhelius pedissequus (assembly GCA_910595825.1). NCBI lineage: Eukaryota > Metazoa > Arthropoda > Insecta > Diptera > Syrphidae > Philhelius > Philhelius pedissequus. The sequence goes on from OU343162.1 coordinate 48,069,726, forward strand.
TGGTAGGCAACAAGTTTTCCTGCTTCCTCATAGTAAAATTACACGATTTTTTTTAGAGTGTTTACGATGCCCCATTTGTATTGCGTACCAATTTTTTTAACTAATATTTTTTTTTGTATTTTTAAAAGCATTAAAAAAATTAAAAATTTATATTTTGAAAACCGCTCAATAATTTTTGTTTCCAAAAATTATAGTTATATGTATTTGCTGAATAGCTATGAATTAAGGGTTTTGAATTTTTTTTAAATTTTTTTCTAAAAATGTTCCTTATTCTAAGGATCAAGGTTTAACGAAACTTAATTAAATTCTTCTTCAAAAACTATAACAACATCCTTTCGACATGTGTAATTAATTTATCTAATGATTCGTTCGTTTTTTTTCAAAATTCGATAACAAAAAACAAGCTCAAATCAAAAGGACACCGAAAACAATTCCAACAAATATATATTCTTATCATTCTAAAAACATCATAGAGACTAGAGACCATGTACACTTTGTAAGGGGACACTTTAATACCTAAAGCAGAACTGGTCACAAGGAAATGAAAAATAATTTATTTCCTTAAAAGTTCAGATATTTTACAATTCCCCCAAGTCGGAAACTTTTTTTTCTATAAAGACTCCCATGTCCTTTTGGAAAACTCTCATAAACTTTGACAACTTTCAATGACCAACATAACTATACCTTATACTCGTATAGATACATATATGTATTTATATGTACTATGTCTAAGACTGAAAGTTGAGCATGCCCGACAGAGGAGATTCCAAGTGATAACATTGCCTGAATGGCATATGGCCAGTAGTTAGTTGGATAATTGTTCGTTTGGATTGTTACCTCTGAAGGTGTGCTCAATTTCGTTCGCCTTTTTTGTTATTGCTATTTTAAGTTTTATTCTTCCTGAGAAGAGCAATGAAGATGAAGAATGACTTCATAATAATCTCAGTTTTCCAGAGCAATTATTATTTGCAGTTTTCGTCTTCCTGCCAAGAAGAAGAGTTGGTCATAATGCTAAGGAAGGCACGTATAAGTCCTGGGTAGAGGAGATTACTAAAAAAGGTCAGAAAGGAACTTTGAAATTATTCTAGATTGTTTTTGGGGGGAAATTGAATGAAGCAGGAATTTAATATTTAAATTTACTTGCGAGTCTTTTAGAGATAGTCTGTGCGTTTAATTGAAGTAAAGAACGTGCACAAGCAACTTGAAGTTGAAGTAAACTTTGAATTATTTCCAATTCACCTGTTTACTTTATGTAAATTGCGTTTTTTCATCATCTGGGATTTCAAAATGCAACGAAAGTTTGGTGCTTGCATCTCCTTTTAAATATAACTGTTATTATAACGAAAGTATAATTAAAAGCGCCTTGCTTTTTTGGATAGACCTTAGCCGTACAATATAGTAGAAAACACATATACATATATTACAAATAATTGTGATTTTTTTGTTTGCGAACCAAAGCGAGCTAAGATGTGTCAAAACGATATAATTATGTAAGAAGATGTAGGTAACTATTTTACCTTATAGCTTTGGATCAAAAGGATTCTAATTTTTAAAGTTGCGAACCATTAACAGTTTTTTTTGATATTTAAAAAAAGTTCATTATATACGATAAGATAAGATAAGATTGGGTTTTTAATTCTTTCGAATGATTAAAAAATACAATATATTTGTTTATAAGATTTAAAAAGCATGGCTTTAATAAGCCGTCTGCCCGAAAAATTCCTAAAATTAAAACAATAATACAATTTAGAGAGAAATTATTACTACAGATAATTTTAATGCATACTAGATAGTATTTAAAATAAAAAAAAACAATAGTATTAGCGCGACTTTTAGTTTGGTGTAAATAAAAATTTAATTTTATATTTAAATCAAAACAGTTTTAATAAAGCGACTTTTAGTTTTGTCAAAACTAAAGGCTATCAGTTTAACTAAAACAAAAACAAATATAAAAGAGTTACATTTCCATAAGTTTTTAAAAATAAGAGAAGAAAAGAGGAAGAAGAACTCCATATATTGACTTATTTTTTTATAAGTACATAAAAACTTTTAGTTTGGCTAAGACAGAAAAATATACATATATACTAAAGGTCCTTCCCATTCCAGATCGAGTATCGAAATTTTTCAAAAAATTATTTTTTTGATTTTTGAAATAAAAAATGTATTTTTTGAAAGTATTTCATTACTTAAAATTGTCTGCCAATACTTTTTTAGAAACTAATTGATGTTGAAGAAATTTTGTAATCAAGGAATTAAATAAAAAACGACTTTAAGATATATTTAGCTGTTTCTACTAAAAATGTTGCTATGTGATCAAATAAAGAAGCGTTTACGTGAAATGCAGTCGCGGATTTAATTTTACTTATTTTTCCCACTTTTTCGAAACAGATAGAATTGTGCCAAATAGGATACTTTCAAATTATCATATATTTCTGTATAAAACCTAGACAAGATATCCAACATAGCACCGAAAACAAAAGTCGAGTCGCCATCTTGGAAAAGGAAAATAACATATTCGAATGGATTATTGACAGTTTAGCAGCCTAGTTATCATTCAGTGTATTTTAACCGATGTAGCTAAACCTTGGTTCTTAGTGTAATAAATTTTCTAATGGATACTTCAAGGAAGAGTTAAGTATATAATAAGGTGGGACGAATGTATAGGAAGACAATTATGCACATAACTTTATACGGTAGCTGATTTTAATACAAGGAGAAAATTATGCCACATAAAATAGAACAAAAATAATAAGATTTCTCTATGGTTTTCATCCAATAAGGAAGTCTAATTAAAACCACAGAGATAATCTTATCAAAATGTTGATTTTCGTTTTATAGGATATCCACATATTTTTAAGAAGATATCTTATTAAGCTTCAACATGACTTCTTAAAACAATTAGAAAAGCTTATTGAAAAGTATGAGCAATTCTCTTTGAAACAATAAGAACATCTCATTGATTACATTTGAAAATCTTTTAGATACAATAAGAAGATTTTATTGATAATATGTGAGACTCTTTTAGATACAATAAGAAGTTCTTATTGGCGTTTTATTGAAAAGGAGTGAAAATCTCACAGAAACAATAAAACGAACTTATTCGGTTAAGTCGGTTTGAAATAAAGTGTATTCAAAGAATATTTCCTAAATTCTTGTCCTTTAAGGCTTGATTCATTTAAATAAAAGACGAACAATACATATTTTTTTGAAACTAATTATTGTTTTATTTACAAACAAAAAGTAAAATGATATAAATAGGGAACACTTTTTCTGTAGCCTTAAGTGGTATCTATAATACTTCATAATAAACTTACATAACTATAAACATAAATAAATTCATTTTTATTAAAAAAGGATCGCGTTTTTATAAAGCCCTGTAAGCATTAATTTGAACATTTGAGTTATTGTTTTCCATTTTTTTAATAAAAATAACGAACACTCACTTATCACTTTAATTACTTTTTTTCCCGATCAGATCACGGACTAACCTTATCGTTTCAAAATTCACAATTAATTACGTTTAACTATACAAATCACCGTTGCTTTCAAAAACCAAGCACAAAGAGCTTGGATGGGCACACACGCTCAAAAATAATACTTTTTTCCGTGTGTGTACCCAAGCTCAAAACACAATTATAGTATTTATAAAAAAGCGTATACTAATAAAAAGGAATTCCTGATTCAAAATAGCTTTTAACGGCCTATAGTCCAACAAAAATTGGCGTTTCGTCCCGGCGATCTCACATGGACTCATCAGTTGACTAGTGAGGACCTTTGTCAATACGCAATTTTTGCCAAGTTCAGTTCATCTAACATAGATTTCGTGAAGAACATCTAGTGTGAACTATATCCAACAAGACTAGAATTCCTAATCATTAAATTGGAAATTTTTGTTTTTTTTGCCCGTGGCCTGGCATTATTTATATAAGAAGTTTTTTTTTTTTTTTTTTAATAATACAAATTCTATATACTACTGAAGTACATCAGCCAAGTAGAAGACTTAGCACTATAATATTTGGACTTGTTGAATTATTGATTCAAAATAGCTTTTAACGGCCTTTAGTCCAACAAAAATTGGCGTTTCGTCCCGGTGATCTCACATGGACTCATCAGTTGACTAGTGAGGACCTTTGTCAATACGCAATTTTTGCCAAGTTCAGTTCATCTAACATAGATTTCGTGAAGAACATCTAGTGTGAACTATATCCAACAAGACTAGAATTCCTAATCATTAAATTGGAAATTTTTGTTTTTTTTGCCCGTGGCCTGGCATTATTTATATAAGAAGTTTTTTTTTTTTAATAATATAAATTCTATATACTACTGAAATACATTAGCCAAGTAAAAGACTTAGCACTATAATATTTGGACTTGTTGAGTTATTGATTCAAAATAGCTTTTAACGGCCTTTAGTCCAACATTTGTTACCTAAATATTTACAGGAAAAAAACTTTTTGATCTACGAAGATTTACTAATTAGTCTTTATTAAAACTGAAAAGTAATAAGGTTTTCACATTATTTATATTATTTAATATGTTTTCCATATGGAAAAAGTAAAAAAAAAACTTTTATTTAATTTTAACTTATAGACTACCTACGGCTAGACTAAAAATAATTAAAACTAGATACAACTAACTAAAAATAACTTAAGCTACTTAAAACTACTTAAAAACCAGAACAGCCACAGCAGCGTTTTTCGGTTTTGAATTTTTATTGTGTATTTTTAGTATAAACATGCAGACACCTATACAGCCATACATACACATAAGTACATATAAATATACGTACATATATATACATATGCGCACATACATCTACATATGCCTCCGACACCTACATTTTTTTTTGGCGCCACCCTGACTGCCCCTTACTTAATTACCTTTAATTCTATGTAAGTCGGGCAAGACATACCATCTAAATCGACTTTATGTATCATAATGCTGTTCAGCGAGCCACCAGAACTGGTTTTCTTGCTTCACCCTATCCATTCGGTCCCGATCGGACACAGTCCTACTGAACCGAAGGCGCTCTTCTCCACCTTTGGCGATGACGTCCCGACCATACAGGAGTCGCCTATCTACAGTCTTTCGGCTGACGTGGTAGATTACCGGAACCGCCATTCCATGCTGTATCTGCCCTCGATTGTCTAAATAGAGGAATGTCTCGGGAGGGATATAGCCACTTAACCGGGCACTCTCGTTGTATTCATTGTTGGGTTAATAAGCCCCAACAATTAAGCCGTTCGTTGAGGACATCGTTCTTGCAATGTAACCCCGAATCAGCTTAAACAAAAAATTATCTATTCTGTTTATGTTGGCTCTGTTGTATAGAACGTGGTTGGAATAATATTGTGTGTACTCCGACTCTGGTATTCTGTGTAATCCAAGGCAACATCTGGGACATTGTCTCTAAAACACCCGAATCTTTTCCATTTGAGATGGGGCAACGTTGAACCACACCGGGCATCTATAGGCAATCATCGGCCTGATGAGGGCAATGTAGCAAACCACCTTCACCCTGCTTTCAAGACGCCTGCTATAAAACAACCGTTTTGTCAGGGCAAAGCCAGAGCCCTAGCCAGAGCAGCACTTATATGTCTGTCGAAATACAAATACTGATCCAACCAGATGCCAATTTACTACACCTTTACTCGCCAGTGGATGTCCATGTGGCCCTACGATCACCAGCTTGCGCCAGTTCTTTCTCGTATCCTTAACAAAATAGTTTCTGATTTCTGGAAGTTGATTTTCTTGATTTCTTGAAGGATATGATAAAAGAGAAATGATGTTCCGATTTTCATGATTTTGTACTTGATAAATTCGTATTGGCTCAAGAAAGGTCATAGAATAATAGAGGAAAATCCGTTCACGACTTAGGACTTTCGGCCCTAGGAAGGGCATATATGATACTCTGGATGAAAATTCATGAACATTTTCAGGAAAATTGGTAACCCTGGAACATCGTTTGATTTTCAAGATTTTGGGATTGAGGAATTCGTGTTGGCCTAACGAAGGAATATGAGGTGTACTTTTCGTTTCGTCATTCAAACTGAATTGTAGGTACTTGCTATTGCGTGCGGTCAAATAAAATTTAAAATAAAAAATTAAATCAGAAAAATTAACCATGATTGGCTGAGTTCACGAGCAATTTGGCTGCGAAAAACAAGGCTGTCAATCACTTGAATTTTGTCATTCAAAATCAAATCACCGGTGAGTTACATTTATTCAAATCGGTGGACTCCGTGATGGATGAAAATGACGCCACCAAAGATCACACGGAATTTTTTAATTCTTTGGATATTCTGGGTTTTCCGCCACACAATTTAAAGTTGAAAATCGTCTCAGTTATAACTTTGCTGCGCAACTTCAATGCACCAAAAATTTGTAACGGAAAACGTTTGATTGTGAATAACATCAAATCAAATCTAATTCGAGCCACGATTTTGCGGGGAAAATTCAAAGGTGGAGATTATCTCATTCCACGGATTCCACTTATTCTGAACGATTTGCCATTCGTGTTTAGGCGTCTTCAATTTCCGGTGCGTCTCGCTTTTGCTATGACAAACACTGGATATTTGTAGCATCAATCTTGAATTCCCATGTTTCTCATATGGTCAATTATATGTGGCTTGCTCACGTATCGGCAAACCTACCGCTTATTTGTACGTGTACGCACTCGAAAATAAAACTAAAAATGTTGTGTACCATAAAGCTTACTTACATACTTAGGTGGCGCTACAGTTCGGGGCGAACCTGGGCCTCAACCAACATGCCTCCCCAGCTAGCTCGGTATTTGGCTAGCTGCCTCCAGATACGCAATCCAAGTTGGTTGAGGTCATCTTCCACTTGAGCGCGCCAACTTAGGCGAGGTCTTCCTTGACTGCGTCTTCCCTCTGGTTTGGAATCGAAGATCCTGCGAGCCGGAGCATTGTTGTCCATACGCTCTATATGACCTAGCCATATTAAACGTGATATGAGTATTTTTTGTACCAGGTCAATGTCGCTATACAGCTCGTATAGTTCGTGGTTGAACCTTCTCCTCCAAGGGCCGTTAACGCAGATAGGGCCGAAAATCTTGCGAAGAACCTTACGCTCGAAACGACTAAGGATATCTTTATCCATGTCTCCGCGCCATAGAGCAGGACTGGGATGATCAGAGTCTTATAAAGATTCTCCTTTGTTTTTCGAGAGAGGGCTTTATTACTCAATTGCCTCCTTAGCCCATAGGAACAGCGATTGGCAAGAGTTATTCTTCGCTTTATTTCTAACGAGATGTTATTGTTAGATGTTATAGCGGATCCGAGGTAGACAAAGTCCCTAACTACCTCAAAGTTGTACCTGTCTATTGTGACGTTTTGTCCAATCCGTCGGTGTTGTGTGTCCCTTTTTGTGGACAGCAGGTACTTCGTTTTGGCCTCATTGATTGCTAGTCCCATCTTAGCCGCTTCAGCTTCAATGTTAGCAAACGCTCCAGTGACAGCTCGCTGGGTTCTGCCAATGATGTCTATATATGCTAAGAATTGCACAGACTTGAAAAAAAAATAGCATAAAGCACTTCAGTAAAAAAGCGTAAGGCTGGCCGACACGCCAATCATCTTGATTTGATTGAAAAACATAGACCTTGCTAATTTAGTTATTTTTATTGTATTTAATAAAACTTTAGAATAAAGAATTTGAATCGACCGCATTACATGAAACAGCATTGTGCATGCTCGGAGTTATTATTTGCTTGACATAAATGAACTTCGGCGGAACCAAGTCTTCCGGGTCAGCTAGTTTTAGCATATATTAACATATACGCCACCAAATTTCCATTGCCCGTGGTTGATCTGAATCTATTCCTTATAATTTTTAATTTAGATAAAATCCTTTCACATTTTACCTGTGTCGTCGGTAGGGTAAGCAGAAATTTATAAATTTTGAATAAATTTTTATATTCCAAAGAAAACATTCTATAATCAACTATGAATTTATAATCATAGCCAACGCAAAAATTCTTCAATATGTTTGTTCTCAGTAGGATCATCATGCTAAGTAAATCTTCTTCGTCAAACAATTGATCCCAATCCCAAATTCCAACAACATACATTATCGTCCACTTTCGTTCGTTATTTTAGAGGAATGGAATGTAATAAACGGGCAAAGGACAAAACTTCATCACGTACGTCTTCTTCTTTTGTATTGGTGAAGTCACATATTTTGTCCAAAGCGTTATATGGCAAACCATTTTCGGCAATTTTTTTAAAGGTTCGTGGATCGAAACATTCAACGTTTCAAAAAAATCTTTATGTTGTGCAAAACGATTTTCAATAGCCATAATAATTTTTTGTCAAAAATAACATTAAAGTTTTTAATCTCAAATTTTCTTAATACATCATCGACACAACTTTTGTTCTTTGACCTTCGTTGCGCAGGCAGTGCTTCTTTCAACTTTTTCCTCAAAAAACGCCCGTAAAATCGAAATGACCTGGGAAAGTTCCCGGTGTCCCATAGGGCCACCATCAGTGTTGTTCCATGTAGACAAGAAATTTAGACTACACGATTGCCTACGTGTAGACAATTCAACGTAGACAATTCATCATTGTCTACATGTCAATGTAGACAATCAATTTTATTTCAATTTTTTAACTTTTTTTTTGTCTTCTTAATCATATAAACAAAACAAATTTGTATTATTTGAGTCTTTCACTCTGCATTTTTTATTTATTTCAACAAAAATAAAAATCGTAAATACTTATGTATTTCATAAATACAAAATTATTCGACGTCTTCATCAAAACAGTTATATTGTTTATCCTCGATTCTAAGTGAATAATAAAGATGAAGGAGTTTCTTCGATCGACACCATCTGGTTTCACAGGTCAGTATAATTCCCGAGCCTCCACGATTTACTACCATTTTTTCAAAATCTACTTGTATGAACTCTTTTAAAATGGAAGCAACCTTGGCATTAATATTTTTGTCGATTAAATCTTTGGCTAAAAGATTTCCAATATGACTACTACAAGTGCTATGCCATATAAAATGCTCTGCATTTTTTCCCATTTTCTTCATAGTGCTGGCGTTGTCAGATACAACAGCGTAAGCTTGAGTGGAGTAAATTTCTTTTGCAGTATCTACAGATTCTGAAAGTATGTTTGCTAGCTTTTCTTCAGTCTCTGATTCTCCAGATAGGTCCCAGGCCTGAAGAAATGCTTGTTCGCCTTCAGCATTTTGTAGCATTGAGACGACAGTCTTGCTGTTGCTACAGTTATTCTTCCAGCCGTCAATCAGCAAAACAGAATCCGAACTGATAGATGCTTTAATTGAAGAAACACATTTATCATAGGCCTGATCCAAAAGCGTTGTTGAAAGTTTTTTTCGACCTGTAACCTTATCTGCATACGCAGGTCGAATTTTTTATATAAAATTTTTAAAATGAATTGAATCAACAATTCTTAACGGAATGTTGCATCCAAAAACCAGTTTACCCAAAGCTCCATTCAACTCGTCTTCCTCTCTTTCCGGCAATCGGTTCATAAATTTAGAAACAGAGTTTGATGGGGTTGGACAACGTTTCGATCGTTGAATGTTCTTATTGAAAGTTGTTACAGGTGGGGGTGGACCCAACGACAATGATGAGAAACTGCAACTGTTGGAACTCAATGAAAATGATGAGCTTGTTGTCGCAACTTGTGATTGAGGTTCGCTTGAATAAGTATGATAAGAGTTGTTGGATCATGATTTGAACAACTGTTCAATGGGTCGGTTTTGTTAGCTGCTTCCTACAAAGAATGCGTCAGATTCAATTTGATCGATTTTAGTAAAATAAAAATACTTACTAGGAAATTGAAATCTCGAGTTCAATTTCTTTCAAACTGCAAAACTTGCTCAACAGTACCTATATGGCAAATACAAAAATTACAAACTAGAAAATAAACTGTATGCTAATTTTTCTATTTTCTTCGTGAATGATTAATATCTTTGTAAATTTTCTACAAATAATACAACGGTTACACTAATAATGCCATACTATAGATACATTTTTCGTCAAAGACAAAACCTTATTTTCTTTTTAAATAAAGTTGTTTTAGTAAATAGTTTTTGAAAAATTAAAACTTTTTAATTCTAAATTATGAACACAATTTTTTTTATTAATTTTTTTAAATTTTAAACTGCGTAAAAATTTGACTATAATGAACATACATATTAATCAAAAAGATTGTTGCAGAAAACTACCCCTCTATTGCCAGGATTGAACACAATTAAATTCAAAAATTTCTGAAAGATAACGTTATACCCTATTATGCTATAAAGATGCTTTACACCATCATCACATACAAAAAATAAATCATAACTGTAAATTTCCTATCTAAATTGATCTTCCATAACTAACACATCCCTTATATATGTATTAAACTACTCTAAGTGCCATAAACTATTTATAATAGCATATAGTGTCTACGATTGTAGGTATACCCTATGGGAAAATGGGCAAAAAAACTTTTAAAAAGAGCTTCTACACCAAAAACTAATGAAACTCCTAATCACAGTAATAATTCATTTTCAGTGCCATAAGGTATTTTCAGAGAGAGAACTCAATCCATGCGGTCGATCCTGATGGTAAATGCCTCATTGAAAACTTCTTACATAAATGTGTGCCGACCACAAAATCGCAATCACTATGGGCGTTAAAGTCATAAATCTTTTCAAAAGCCATTCTATCGGTTTTGCTGATTATTTTGCATCACACACACACATAGCCACAAAAGTTCAAATGGAACCATTATAATCGTATGAATTCGAATGAATCGACATTTCGACAATCCATATAGAAGCAAAATCGCAACCCTTCATGAATCCGCTTGAACCACAATATGTATATGGATGAAGTCATCTCATCAGTTATATGAAGACGAAACAACTTCGCCCTAGAATCCAAAACAAGCTTTAGTATATTCGAAGAACAGTCATCACTATACTTCAGGGAGCAATATTCAAACGAGCATCCTTATTGTGTCTGTGGCTGTGTATGTAGTGTGTTTTTTGAGGAGATGAATCTAAAACTTCATGTGTCTTCATATTCGATTGGATTTGAATATTCGAAGATGAGGCATAAGGCATGCGGAATGAAGCATTAGTTGGCACAGACCTCAGGAATACGATTTCACCACAAAAAAGTTAACTTTTTGCTCTTTACTCTTTGCTCTGTCTGTTTCTGTTGCATAAATTCCCCAACCGTTTCACAGTCTTCCAAGACCGCAAATAACCCTAAAACCAACCAAAGTATTCATGGAATTTATACCAACAAGCAAGTTGATAGACGAAATGAGGGACTATAAGGGTGGGCGAGAAGACGTACACAGAAGTTTTGAACACTTCTTGAATGAATTCATTCATTCTTAGTCTTAGGGTTACAAAATGCAAATTATTATAGAACTGAAATATGCAAATGATATTCAGTTCTCTCGTATTTTGTCAAAAGTGGGCAGGACGACAACGAGTTAGTATTTGTGGAGTTGTGATGGAACACGTGTATACAAGTGGTATGTTGGTGTCTGTAGGGGAGCTTAAGAAAATATTCAATTTTCACATAAAGTTTTTGATGTAGAACTTTCATTTCGATAACGCTGCGCTGTGTATCCTTAATCTACATCTTCAACTAGATATTTGAAATAATCATAATGTGTACCTACTCGTAATATCACCTGCGGGTGCAATTATAACTTCCTTTCTCTAATAAAACGTGTTTACGTTGTTCTCCCAAACCGTACACTCTTGACCATTAAGACTTCTACTTGTTTCCAACTAAATGGCTGATGTTTCATAAGGCAATTTATAACGCTTGGTTATGGGATCCTTTTGAATTAATCAAATTTTATGGCAGTTCCAGGACTAGAACAGGAAAGTTATGTATGAATGATTAACAATAACTGAAGAGGGCATTTTGCTGACCGCTTCTACGTACGGAATATGCAGTTTTTTTTATAATTTTAAAATTTGATTTAGTATTGTTTCTTCGTGTGAATTTTTAAACTTAAGAACTTAGATTATCCTATTATTAAATTACTAATTTAAACATAAGGTACACACATATATTTATTACAATAATTTCATTTAAAATACTTTAACAAGGTATTTCATATACTCTACAATAGGTTTTCTTAAAATAACAATTTCATATAATTTGGGATATAGAGTCCCCGGGCCCGGCCCTGATCGAAACCAAATGCGAAATTCCTAGCTAGTGCACCATACACTGAACAGTATTTTTCTGGCGCTTCCCTTATGTTCACTAGATGGTGCATAATATAACACCCAAGGTAGAAAGCTTGCCAGACTTGGTATAAGTAAACCGCTATTGTATATGCTTTATAACATGGTAAATGGTAGAAAGTTTGTTGTCAAAAGTGGCAATGTAGCTTCTACCACAGTTTTTAATATTAACAATGGTCTTCAGCAGGAAGCGGTTAACTCGCCGATTCTCTTCAGCATTTACACCAGCGATCTGATAGGTAGTCTACCTCAGCCAATTGCTTATGCCGACAATCTAATTGCGTACAGAACAGCTCCTACAGTTGAGGTCATCAAAATTCTTTTGCAGCGTGACTTCGACTAGAATCAGCGATATTGTGATGACTGGAAGTTGAAAATAAATTTCCAGAAATCAGAAAAAATTCTGTTTAGGACTCCGTTGTCTAGCGCCTCAAGGGATACGAGAAAGAAATAGCGCAAGCCGGTGATCGTGGGACCACCTGAACATTCACTGGCGAGTAAAAGTGTAGTAAATTACCTTGGCATCTGGTTGGATCAGTACTTGTATTTCGACAGACATATAGGTGCTGCTCTGGCCACGGCTAGGGCAGCCTTTGCACTGACAAAACGATTGCTTTATAGCAGCCGTCTTGACAGCAAGGTGAAGGTGATTTGCTACATGGCCCTCATCAGGCAGATGATTACCTATGGATGCCCGGTGTGGTTCAACGTTGACCCATCTCAAATGGAAAAGATTCTGGTATTTGAGAGGCAGTGTCTTCGACGTTGCCTTGGATTACACAGAACACCAGAGTCGGAGTACAAACGATATTATTCAAACCAGGTTCTATACAACGGAGCCAACATAAGCAGAATAGATAATTTTTTGTTTAAGCTGATTCGTGGTCAAATTGCCAGAGCGATGTCCTCAACCAACAGCTTAATATTTGGGGCTTATTGTGCCAATAACGAATATTTTGATAGTGCGCGGTTAAGTGGTTACATCCCTCCCGAGGTATTCCTCTATTTAGACAGTCGGGGGTTCATACAGGATAGTATGGCGGTTCCGCTTATCTACCACGTCAGCCGTAAATCTGTAGATAGGCGACTCCTGTATGGTCGAGACGTCATCGCTCAAGGTGGAGAGGAGCGCCTTCGGTTTAGTAGGAAAGTATCCGATCGCGACTGAAGGGATTGGCGAAACAGGAGAACCAGTTCTGGTGGCTCTCTGAACAGCATCGTGATATGTAAAGTCGATTAAGATGCTATGTCTTGGCCGACTTGAATACATTAAGGGTAATTAGGTATAGGGAACAGTCGGGGTGGCACCAAAAAAAAGTTAAAAATATGTATGCATGCGGAGGCATATGTGCATGTACGTGCGTAATGTATGTATATGCGTACATATATTTATGTACGTATTTACATGAATGTATGAGGTGAATGTAGCTGTGTGTCTGCATGCGTATGCAAAATATAAACAAAAAAAATAAAAAACGAAAAAAATAATGCTGTGGTTGCTCTAGTGCTCTAGTGCTCTAGTTTTTAGTAGTTTTAAGTGGTTTTGGGTATATTTAGGTATCTTAAGTAGTTTAAGTTAGTTTTAGTTAGTATATAAGTTAATTGTATCTAGTTTTAATTATTTTTAGTCTAGATTTGGGTAGTTTATAAGTAAAAAATGAAAAATGATAGGAGACCGAGTTTTATAAAAAAGTTTTCTTGTTTAAACAAAAATAAAATAAATTAATTAGAATTAATTATAATAGATTTAAGGTCGAAAGACATTAGTGTTAAGGGATACAGTTTAGTTTAGAGCGCCCGTAAAGGGCCAGTAAATTAGTTGTAAGTTACTGATAATTAGGCTAGTTTTAAACATTTTTGTCTAGCTTTAAGATAGTTATAAGTTAAGATTAAATAAAAATGAATTAAAAAAAAAAAACAAAAAACAAAATAAATAGAGCACGGTAAATTCTCCGCTTTAGTACAGCCGCCATCCCTGGAGATAAATTTGAGACAACAGCCAGCTCTAGTCTCAGACCATAGCGTCACACACCTTTCCTATCCTTTTATTTCTTCTCTCACCGCGCGGGCGTGAGTGTTAAAAATCATATAAAAATCATCAAGCGATTACCTTGAGTGCGTGTAAATTATAAAAAAAAAATCGGAAACATATATTTTTGATAAAAGTAGTCTATTTTTAAAAAATAGGTCGTCGAATATGTTCGAAATAATGTTTTTGAAATTCATATTGCTAAATACTTAATTATGGCATACAAAGATTTTTGTAAAAAAAAATTAAAAGGAATTTTGTATAGAAAAATAAATATAAATATAAAGCTTATAAGATAATAAAAAAATATGAAATTGTAAATTAAATTCAAAATATATTAAGAATTGTGTGCTCACCATATGATTGAATATAAGAACTAGTAGGTCCATACAGTCCAGCCGGGCATTTTATTAAATTTCTTAAAGCAATCCCAAAATCAGTTAGACATCAAAAATCAGAATACCATTTGAATTATGAAAATATCATCAATGTAATCATTTTTTTTTCTTTTCTTTTTATTATGAAACTTGATATACCTACAATATATATTACTAATTTTTTACTAGAAAAATAAATGTAATTTTTATAATATTCGCATTTTTTAGACTCTGTTTCCCCCTTCGTATAAAGGTGACTATATGGCTTTTAGGTGACACTTTGAAAAAAATGCTAACGAAACTTCAAAACATAGTTTGTTGACTAGCTATAAATTATGGATTTGTCAAAATCCATTGAAGGATGGCTCAGATTTAAATGGATGAAAAAAACCTCTACAAAATTCAAATATTACCTCAGAGAATTCGAAAGTTTTCCGATTTTCTTTTTTGCTTCAGACAAGATTCCACACACTGCATTTTTCTTACCAACAAACTGCTGAGATACCGTAGTACTCTATATTTTCAATCGGAGCACGCTTCTTATCGTACATTCTCTTACTACAAGAAAACAAGAAAAAAAAACAAAACTAAGGATGAGGCTAAGACCAAGACCGAGACCGAGTCGATACTGCACATTAGAATTTTCTGAAGAAAAAGCCGATTTTGACGAAACCGAGACTCGACTAACAAAATTCTCACCTGATCTCGTTGTCAGCCCTATTTGGATTAGAAATTTCTTTCCGAAGATTCCAATTACAACATACACTCTGGTATGATACAGGCCTCAGTTTTGTTTCCGGCTTTCTTCCTCATTTTCATGACATCTTTTTATCTTATCTAATAATGTACAATAGGGAATTTAATTTCGGGTAGAATTGATTCCTTCGAAAATTGACTGTTATATTCCACATCTTAAACAATTCAACGGTAATAATCAAGTTTAAGTAATGTCCACATCCAATTCGAATCAAATTCAGAAACTATTCAGACAAGTATAGGGAACTATACATATGTGGAATGCTTTACCTAAATCTGGCTTTGCTTCTCAATGTCTTTTTTTTTAAATTCAAGACCAATGTGCACCGACACCTCCTGTCTAATCACATCCATCTTTTCAAACTCTCGTACTCTGCATTGAACATATTAAGGGTAGTAAATGCTAATTTTAAATTTCTGCTAATTTCCAAATTTCCCTATTTATAACTTTCACGCACACGCACACACTAAGAGAATTAAATGCATTTTGAGAAATTATTCCTTAATTTTTTTTTCACTGCCAAGACAACAAGTAAATCCAAATCTTAATATTCATTAATTTCCTCTTATGGGAAAGCTTTTCAAAAGCAAATATTTTCCTATTATGTCCTTGAATAATTTTGTATCATAAAAAAATCCATTAAAATTATCCCTTCAAATCCAAATTGTATAAGCAGCAACAATAGGCCCAAAAGAATCAATCAAAATTGAATTAGATTTAAAAAAAATATATTGATTGTCGAATTCTTCACAGGAAGATATTCGTTCTTTACGTTTTCAAAACCCAATTTAAAAAAAAAAAAGGATTTTCTATGATGAGACTTATTTTTTGTTGTTTTGCTCAACTGCTGCGCCACCGGTGCCGCCGCCACTGGCGTCGATCTTTGACAGGCTGAACCTATTTTCAATGAAATTTTTTTCCTATAAAAAAAGAAGGAAATTTGCTTTTAAAACTTTTAAACAAAAAAAAAACAAGAAGTAGCTACTCGTACCATGACTGAGGACGAAAGAGCACCAGAAATCAAACCCTATTTGTTCGCTGACTCTAGGGAAAGTATACACACGCTGGAGCAGCAGAAAAGGGGTTGGAAGGAATTTAATTTCAATCGGATTCGACTTGAAATTATTTGATGAAGGGTCCGCACGGTGAATGACATGGCGGTATAGCGACGGCGCGTCGGAGATGGCTATCATTTACCATCAACAACGATGATGATGTTTTCAAGTCCTTTTCTTTGTGCCCCTTGACATTAGGGAATAATCCCATCCTTATTTTGGCTTAACTTTGATGAGACGTAGAGCTGTTTTCTAGTATCGTCACGTTGTTTTTGAGGATTTCTTCTGCGTTACTCATATTTTTTCCAAGATATATTTGGGAATTCATGTGGCAGATATAAAACAGCTTACTCTCAGTTTTCAATAGGCTTGTTTGTATTTAAATATTGATAATCAGGATTGATGTATAAGCAATCATCTTGAGCGAGAGAATCGAAGATACTGATGTTTAATTCTATTTTAGCAGTTTTGGTCTTCAGATTTTTTTTTTTTATTTTTGGAAATGGTCCGAGTTATTATACATATATATTATTATATTTTGAATCATTTCTTCAGATGAATTTCTAAATGCTCATTTAAGCTGATTGAAAATAGAACCTATAATTGTATTTTGTTCTTAATTTAAATAATAACGAAAAGTGAATCGAAAAAGCAATTTATTAGTACCAAAATGGGCGAATGTCCTTAGTTGAATATATAAAAAGTAAAAGTTCTATAAGCAATAAAGTCTAAAAATATCATAATAATCTATTATTAAAGTTGAAGACTGGTTGTCCCAAGACATTTTATAGAAGGCCAACCAGCAAGGGTAGTTATAATAATCACTACTACGAACCTTAAGTTAGGGAACTTTGGTTGCGGGTAGCAAAATTGTAGCTTCTTTAAAAAAATATGTATGTTGATATGGTTAAGATTATTTACGGCAGAATATTTTGACACTTGTTAGATACCTGCAATGGGAGCTTACATCAGCCAGACGTCAAACACTTGTCAAAATACTCGTAATGTTATAGGTGGCGCAATTATTTATTGTCACTCTAAGGGGAGATGCTATAATTGTTTGCAAATGGCGGCAAATGTCAATGACATTTGTGAAGTCAACAGATACAATATAAGGGGTTATCCATTTTGCGGTTTCAAAAGTAAACGTAAATAGAACACATATAACATATTTTTTTCATGATATTTCTTTTTTATTATAAAGTTTGAACGTTGACATTATGTGTGAAATACTAGATCATTCAAATTACCACAACGCGAATTGTTGCAAGCATCGATTCTTTTGAGGTAATTTTCGACCACTTTTTGACACATATTGGGCGGTATCTCAGCCATAACTTGACGAATGTTGTTTTTCAAGTGCTCAAAAGTTAAAAGTCTATCTGCATAAACACGGTCTTTTGCGTAGCCCCACAAAAAAATCCAGCGATGTCAAATGGCATGATCTTGGTGGCCAGTTGATATCGCCACGACGAGAAATATCTCTTGCAATAAAGCCATATTGGCTCGAGTTGTGTGGCATGTGGCACCGTCTTGTTGAAACCACATATTTTCCAAGTCGTTTTCTTCAATAGCAGGCAAAAAAGAGTCGGTTATCATATGACCATAACTCTCCGAATTGACGGTGATAGTCGTTTCATCGTCGTTTTTGAAGAAGTAAGGTCCAATCACACCTCCGGACCAAAGAGCTCCCCAAACAGTGGTTTTTTTTGGTTGTAATGGCCTCTCTTTAATTACTTGACGATTCTCAGAATCCCAAATATGACAATTTTGTTTATTAACATACCCACGGAATGAGAAAGTGCGAGTGCTTCGCTGCTGAAGAACATTTTGTTCGAAAAATCGACGTCAACCGCCTGTTGTTCAAGCACCCATTCGACGTATCTACGACGCTGTGAATGGTCAGCCGGCTTCAGTTGTTGTGTGAGTTGGAATTTATATGGATGTAAGTGTAGATCCAAATGCAAGGTACGCCATAATATGCCGTAAGACAGTCTTAATTCCCGAGAACGACAAGGAATCGACACATTCGGATCTTCGGCAACACTTTCACTTACAGCAACGATACGAATATTTTCAGTGGTACGAGCGAAACGATGATGCACAGGGCTTAAAATATCTGTAACCAATCCAGTCTCTTCAAATTTCTTCACAATTTTGCCAATTGCTTGCGTAGTTGGACGATTATATAAGCCATAATTTCCTCTTAAAGCACGATATGTGGGTGGGGCAGAATCACAATTTTTGTAGTAGGTTTTCACAATTTGTATGCGTTGTGCGATAGTTAAGCGATCAATTTTCGTAAATTTCAGACTTTCAACTGAAAAAAAAAATTGGTTTAACAACTTAGTTTCACCGATGTCGAATTTCAGCCCTATACTTTTGAAACCGCAAAATGGATATCCAGTTACTAATTAGCAAGACATGTATCGCTTTACTCTTAAACAATTCGCAATAATTATGGTGAATACGGCTAGCAGCCATTTGAATTTAATTTGTATCTATGTTTATTCTTTGGACAACTATTTAACAATATTATTGAAGAGAAGTGAACTAATTTTTAGTTATAGTTTTATTTTTATTTTTATTTTTATTTTTATATTTATTACTATTTTTATTTTTATTTAAAGTTAAGGTTACGTTCGAAAGTGTAATTAAAATTACAGACAATTTCGCAATACTAAATAGGAATAACCAATGTTGAAAGAAGAAAACGAGTTTTTATCTGTGTAAAAGCTTGAGTTGCCCAAAAAGAACGAAGTAAGCCATACAATTTACTGACATGGTTATCCCAGTCCAAGAAGCGTTTGAAAGTCACTCCGAGATTTTTTTAGATGTCAACATATTCAAATGAGAATAAGTTAATTCTATCTTTGGCATGTAAGAAGGATCTGGACATTTTCTAGATATGACGAGTCAATTAGAGCGCTTAGGGCTCAAAAAAAGAAAACTTCATGCCCAATTAGTCCATTAGGACAACTGATGTATAGCTGAACGTTCGCCTGCTTACATATTTTTAGAACAGTTGGCCACCAAAGATGGAAGTTCATTAACATACGGTGAAAACAAAAGAGGTTCAAGAATGAGACCTTGAGGTATACCATTGACATTCGGAAGGAAATTAAAAGGACAGTATCCAACGTGATCTACTTGTCTTCAGATTTTTCTCACCTTCCAAAGATCCGGGTAAGTTCCAGAAATCAAAATGGTATTAAAAACAAAATTATTATGAGGCAGCACGATAGGCAGAATCATGACCAAACAAGAAGGGTGAATATCATCAAGTCCAATAGCCTTTGATTTGATAGAAAACAAACTTTCGATAACATCGGCACTTTCTAAAGCAGGAAAACTAAGGCGACTCTGGCTTTCTCGAATAAGATTAATGTAAGAAGGGGAACTTTCGGTATTAAGCAAACTGAAAAACAAACGATGTGTGGACTTAATTATTTATTGACTTAACTTTAAAATTTACACTTTTAATGTAACTACAACTCGCTTAGTTGTTATTATTTAAACAACTATTTTAACGACACGTATTACATTTTCGTTATCGATAGTTTGTAATTTAAGCAATCAGTGCCAGGACCCCACGTTTAGAAAAACCACGAGTGTAACAAGATATTAAACTCAATTGGAAATGCGAAATTTAATAACACTATCCCCTAAACGAGACTTTTGTGCGCAAGAAATTTTATGCCGTTGAACTTTTCGATCATTCAGTTAGGATATCTGTCATAACCATTTGTGCAGAAATCACACTTCATCTATAATAATTTATATTTCTTTTGGATATTCTAAGATCTTATATTTATTTAAAACAAACTGCACGACAGGATCGTTTTAAAAAAAAATAATTTTTTATTTTTTAAATTTTAGGAACATATTTAGGACGAAAATTTGAGACGCCATTTGAAAATAATTATTAATATTATTAAGGGTGGCAGTGGCGCGATAGTTGTGTGTTCGCCTGTCAACCCCATGGTTACAGGTTCGATCCCTGCCTTAGTCTACGTCCTTTTATTTTTCCATTAAAACCAAGTCTAAATAAAATTTCATACAATAAGTTGCTGATTTACTCATTACATATTGTTTAGGCATAGCACTAACAACATGTCATTGAGTAAAACTAGTATCCCGATTAATATGACAACGAATAACAAAAATAATGCGAATTATAAGGGACAAAGATATAGAAGACACGAAAATTTTTCCGCATTAGTTCAGCCGCCATCGCCATCCCAATCTGAGACAACAACCACCTCCAGTTTCAGAACATAGCGCCACACATCTTTCCTATCGTTCTTTCTCTTCCTTAACTCACGCCCGCGCTGTGTTGTAACATTTAAAGAGTAGTAGAACCCCTTGAGCGCGTGTAGATTATAAAAAAAAAATACATATTAAATCTTAATTTTAAAAACGTTCAGTGACTGATTTTTAAAAAATCGATTTTTCAAAAAAAAAATGTATTTATTCCTTTAAAATGGAAAAAACTTTTTTTTTTGGAAAATTTTATTACAACTTTTAGGGCGCATTTGCATAAGAAAAATTATTTGAATTAAATTGGTAGTATTTACTAATTTAAAACACACACATTTTTGTATCAAAATCCTGTGAGCTGTTTTCGAGAAATAATTTTTTTTGTAACAGTTTTTTTTTACATTTGTGTGGGAGGAAAAGTTTTTTTTTATTTAAGGACTATAGTTTTTTTTAGCTATTCTAGATAATACCAAAAGAAACCATTAAATACAAAGTTTCGAAAAAATCCATTGAGTTATTTTCGAAATTTCCCTTCATTAATGAACTGATTTTTTTTATAAAAATCGTTGGAGACGTTTTTGAGAAAAATAAGATTAAACGGAAAAAAAGAAATAAAAGGCACCATTATTTTTCGTCTTAAAAATTAAAAAAAAAACGTGTGGGCATATTCCCGAAAAAACAATACGTACCAAGCTTGAAGCAAATCCACCCAACCGTTTAGGCTGTAGATTCGAGGACAGACTGACAGACAAACGCAATTGCAGGAGCCACCTTTTTCGTCTTCGTTGTCATTGTAATGTTAACTGTGATCAAAATCTCGAGTTCGATTTTTTCACGAATTTTTTTCGTTCTTAAAAAAAGAAAACTAAATCGATATCAAAGGGCGTGGTAGTGCCCAGCCAAGTTCTGGCACTATACCCTTTTTACAGGGATAAACGCAGGCGATTTTCAGTGCACTTTCGATTGGTGCAGGATTATGTTTGTTAGAGCAGTCAGCTTTACAAAGAAAAATTATTACCCTTTCAATAGATCACTTCACAAAAGGCACATAAATTAAAAACCTACGTTTGATGCATTCATTTGGGGTTTATTCCACCCACCTTTTCTGATAAAAAGAATCTTTGCAAAAAGTTAAAGAGGTTAAAAAAGTAGCCAAGTTCTTCTGTTTACAAAAACCTTGAGTAACAAGTGTCCTTAATAGGGTAAGTCTAAATTCAAAATTGAGTAATTAGGTAATAATAGAAAACTTGCCAAGTAAACGAACACAATTAAGTCCAGTAATGATTAAATAACAGATTTCTCTGATAATTTTGAGGTTCTTGCATATAACTGCACTTAAAATATTTGATATTTAACATTAATAAACTTAAAGCTTGGCGTACTTTTAGATCACACTACTTTTCACGACTGACTTGTTACGCAAAGGTTTTTGTATATAGAAATATGGGTTACTTTTTTCACAGCTATGTTTTTGGTGTGATTACATTTACACTGATCAAGTCGTTATTAATAAGTTTTATATGTAACCGACATTTTTTTTTAATATTTAAAAAAATCTTAAAAATCAGAATCGACTAACCAGAAGCGGAATAAAATATCTGTATTTTCATAAGATCCTTGGTATTTTTAGTTACATACGAGTATTTGTATATAAAGTTTTTTATTTTGTATTTATTTATTAATTGCTAATGTTTGCATAGTAAAACAATAGCTGTTTTTTTAAGAATACTAAGTACAATTGACGTTAAAAATAAATGTTGACACAAATTAAGTTATTAAGAAAATGGAAAACTGATTTATTATATCATATATATGTATATTATATTTATGATATTATTAAATTTAAGATTTAATTTAACATTTTAAATTATCATTATGAGACTTTGTAAAAGCTTACAAGTTAATGATCCCTCTTGGTTCATCAGGAAGAGAATTCCACTGTCTAGAAGCGTAGGCGGAAAATTGTCGCTTAGAAACAGCATACCTTGAAGATGAGGTTATCAGCACCCTAGTTTTTAGTGATCGCGAGTAGTAATATTCAGGTGTTTCCTTTTGTATTGATTTAAACAAAAAGATTAAGATTATACTATTAAGGTAATTATGAATCGACATGTTAAATATAGTGCCAGTGAAACGTGAGACATGATCGAACCTTCGAATTTTATAGACAAAACGAACAATATTGTTGTTTTCACTATCTAAGCTGCAGAAGGTTAAACTGCCATACAATAATATCATGCAAATAATGTTTTGACCAAGATTTATTTAATGTGCAGTGGCCAGCAGTTACCGGAAACATAAGGAGCCCAAAGAGTTCCATAAGTTTTTCCTTTTAAATCAATATATTAAAATATTAAAAATCAACCTTCCACGGAAATCCGCGCCTACGGCCCTGAATGTAGGTAAGGCAGTGAGCCGAAATTACTTCACCTTATTTTCAATATTGTTTCTGGATCATACTAGAAAATTCTGAATATTTCACCCAATCCCTTAGATCACGTTTTCTTGGTACCAAACACTTATAAGACTAACTTTGAATAAATCCAGCTTCTTAGAAGTGAACCCTGAAAATTTATTTAACTGATTTTAGTCCTTTTCGAGAAATTACCAAAAAAAAATATAAGGCTGTGTATCAGTAGGCGGGTCTTAGTTAAAATATTTTTGAAATATTTGCATTGCTTATAAAAGTAAATTTAGAAGTTTTCGTCCTAATCTTATAACAGTTTTCGAGAAACCAACACAAAAAAATAGTAATTGTGAGCATGACTGTGGGCGGATCTTGGATCTTCAAAAGCCTATTACTATGCAGTATTATTGTTTTTAAATTAAAACAGCGCATTCCAGCATTACTTTGGATCTAAGTTGCAAGTTCGCCCTTGGGCGCCATTTTTACTTGCAATTTTATTTACAATTTAAGGGATCTTCCATAAAAAATTATAATTGAAATCCGATAAGCCATTAATTCGAAAGTGGCAAATTAAAAACAACCGGTTCTGTTTCAGTTACCGTTAATAACATTTTATCTACAAATTTTCTTAACACCTGAACGTAGAATATACCTAACATAATGCACTGATTTTTTTATCAACATTGTTTGACCCATTTTTGCGATAATTAAGCCTTTACCTTTTTTGCTCGGAAAATTTTTATTAAAAAGATTAAAGAAAGAATCCAAACAATCACATACAAAAAAAAGTACCATGTTTGAAGAAAATTGCTTCAACCGTTTAGACAGACAATTGCGGAACCCACTTTTTTGTATAATGTTAAGTTTGATCAGAATCTCAAGTTCGATTTTTTTTCCAAATTCAAAATTCATCAATATTCCATTTCCCTAGCTCATACTGGACCATTATTTATATTTATACCATTTGTTCCTTAATTTCAAAACATTTGCTTGCAAGCAAAATTAATCTTTAAAAAAATAAACCTTTAACTTTCTTCCAATTCGTCTTGATTTTAAAACAAAAAAAAAAGACAATTCCATTTCAAAACATTTTAATTAATCCATTGTAATAGCAATTATCTCGAGGAAAAAAATAAAATGGGGATACAAAAAATTTCAATCTCTTGACTCTCCACCAAGTTTGATATTGAAAATTTCACTCAGAAGGAGAGCACATTCCTCACTTCCTTACGACAAATTTTCTTTGCTTTCCGACATTTTCAAGTCCGCATAGTTGTTAACAGCTTCAGAATTTAGATTAAGAAAAAACTGAAAAAAAAAATTAATGCGCCCGGATACAGAGGAAGCTGTATAGAAGGATGGCCAATTTAAAGTACATAATATCTCCCTATCGCTTCAACTAATTATCTGAAAAATAAGGAGATTTTTTTTCACCATTGCCGTTTCCTTCCGATTGCATTCACTCAAACGCGCTCTGAGCATGAAAGTACCCGGGAATTAGCGATTCTAAAACAAGAATAGTATTAATCGGCAAAAGAAAGTTGCTTGGTCTCACAAGTCAAGGCAACTTTCAACATTACACATAGCCTGTTATATTCATTTTCATTAGCAATAGTGCTACTGCTACATTATTTCCTCGGAGGGAATTTTCTTTTTGGTAGGACTTTCTTTTAGATTTCACACTTTTGAGCTAGTGTGTGTGATGTCGTCAAAGACTAATCTGCAGTCAAATTGAGTTTAAAAAAAGATGCATTGAAGAAATTCATGAAAAATGTGATTGCATATATAGTTCAATGTTATGGCAAAGAATTAAGCTTTATTATGAAGATAAATGTTTGCCATTATGTTTTAAAAATGATTTCTGGAAAGTGACCGCCGCGGCTGGCTCGAACGAATTGTAGCCGAGAGGCCCAATTTTCGAACACTTTTTGCAGATATTGGGGCCGTATGGCAGCAATAACCCGCCGAATATTCTCGCCAATCGTCTCAGATTTATCTGCGTAGACAAGGACACCACATTATCCCACAAAAAATAGTCCAGCAGTGCTAAATCGCACGATCTTGGAGGGCACGCCACAGGTCCACGATGTGATATAATGCGCCCACCAAAAGTTTCCTTCAATAAATTAATTGTTTCGTTGGCATGTAGCGCCGTCTTGTTGGGACCAAATATTGTCCACATCAACATCATCCAATTCAGCCACGAAAAAGTTATTAATCATGGATCTATAGCTTTCCTATTGACTGCAACATTATAGCCGGCTTCATTTTTAAAGAAATATGGACCAATGATTCCCTCTGCCCATAGACACGCCAAACAGTGAGTTTTTGAGGATGTAACGGCGCCTCAATAATGGCTTGTGGATTATGATCACTCCAAATACGACAATTTTGCTTATTAATATACCCATTTAACCAAAAGTGAGCTTCATCGCTGAACAAAATTTTCTTATGAAAAAATGGATCCGTGGCCATATCGTTTTGGGCCCATTGACCGAATAAATTAAGTGACAGCTGTCGAAAAGATCAAATCCGAAAAAAAGGATTGTCAGATTGAAAACCACCCTTTACTTACTTTACATTGGATTTGCGGACATAGCGGATGGAGAGGTATAACACGATGATGAACATTTCTTCGATTGAAGTTTAATATTATGGACTGTGGATAATTTCTAAGAATTTTGTAACAAAATAGGAAATATGAACTTTATTATGTTGTTTTGTAAATTATATATTTTTTTTCAGATTTAAAATTTCGAAATTACACTTTGAATAAAGGTCCTGGTAAACTTACACTATATGCAATTTCTTAGAAATTCATTTGATAGCAGATTTGCCTTTGACCATCAAATATTCCATTCCCCTTTGATTTGTCAAAGCCATTAATTTAATCAGCTTGGGAAACTTTCCTGCACTTTCATCTTAAGTTAAATGGATGCGTTTAGTAATTCTTGAGAATATCCATAGCCGATGATACTTGGTGTTTGTTTATTCATTCTGTCTAATTAATTCAGATCGGTGTTGGTGGAGTTTACTTATAATGTTTCGATTTTTTACTAATTTTAAGGGCAATGTTAATAATAAATAAATTAGCAAATAGAGCCAAGTTCTTCTATACAAGTATTCAAAAAATCGGTGTGTAAAAAGTCAGCAAAGAAATGTAGTGAAACCTAAAAGTATGTCAAGTTCTGAATTTATGAATATTAAATGCCAATTTTTTCAAGGATAGTAATTATGAGAAGACTCTAACCGTTTTTTTTTTTCTTAACTTCGACTGTATGATATTAATAAGCACTCTCAAATTATATGTCATAACTAGAAAACGCGAAGACAACTGAATTTCATATTGATTTCGTCACTTGTCAGAATCTCAAATGTTATTTTCTTCCACTTAATATAATAGAAATAAAATGTTAATTTCGTTCTTTTGTGACCTCTAGTAAAAATTATGCGTTTCGCCCAGGTACTACAATTGGGCTCATCAGTTAGATGCTGTAGTACCCTTCTAAGACGCAAAATATTAGTCGATGGCTACCGACACAAATAAAATTTACAACTTTCAAACACTGTGAATTATATTTTTCTAGGGGAATTCGGTCGAACTCAGACACCTGTGTTCGAAAGCTGTACATTTTATTTGTGTCGGTAGCCATTGACTAATATCTTACGTCTTAGAAGAGTACTACAGCATCTAACTCGTGAGTCCAACCGTAGTACTGGGCGAAACGCATAATTTGGACTAAATGTCACAAATGAACAAAATTAAAATTAAAAGCAGAGTCCACAAAAAAAGAACAAAAGCAATACCTACGTATTCACATGCGTTGGTATTGTTTTAACATTTCTTCTTAAAAATAAAAAATCAAATGTACGACTGGATCGCACGTACTTGCTCCTATGTTCGATTGCATTATATACAAAATATTCTTAATGGAAACGGCTAAATGTATTTTGAAAGTCGTTTTTCAGTTAATTTTTTATAGGTACATAAAAATTTCTAATTTTTTTCTCAAAAAAAATTGGTATGAACATTTTAAATTTTTAATAATATAAATTCAAAAACAAAATTTCAGAAAAAATCGTCCACCCGCTTCGAAATATAGAATTTTTCAAAATCAAAAAAAAAAAATTTTTCGAAAATTTTTGAAATGCAGTATTATTTAGGATTTGAAGGAGCTCCTGTATAAATTTTTCTATTGAAATCCGTTGATACGTTTATGAGAAAGTGGAAGATCAAAAAATTGGTTGTATGGCAGGTACCGTTAATAACAAAATATTTAAAAATTTTTTTTGCCAAAATGTAGACCATACCCAAGGTAGAACGCACACCATTTTTTTTTTATCAAAATCGTTGGAGCCGTTTTCGAGATAATTAAGATGGTAGAAAATTTAGTGTGGCAAGTACCGTTATTTTTGGGGCTAAAACAAAGAATCAAAAATCTATTTTCGACAATCACCTAAAACGCTTAAATACCAAGCTTGAAGAAAATAGCTTCAGCCGTTTAGGCTGTAGAGTATTGCACAGACAGACAAACAGACAGACAGACAGAAGGAATTGCGGCACCCACTTTTTTGGTGTTCTCTATCATCGTAATGTCAACTTTGATTAAAACTCGAGTTCGATTTTTTTTCCAAATGCAAAACTTGGCCTATAGTACCTAAATTGCAAGTTAAAAAGTAAATATATAATATATATACATATATATATATATGTATATAAGTATATACCAGTTAATCAGATATCAGCGAGGCCTTGCATTTACGTATATGTAATCCAAGAAACTAAGCCCAGGCCTGGAACATGACGAAAGAACGGGAATTACAAATAATATATTCGGCTCCCAATTTTAAACATTTGTGTTTGTAATTTTTGTTTAAAATGTATTACGAGTTTTTCAGAGGTCTTATAGGTTAGATTTATTTTTTTCTTTAACAAAAGAAATGGATTGTCTTCAAAGACTCGCTGTTCTTGGATGACATAACCGAGTTCTTACCAACTGGTGTTTTGGTTAAAGGAATAAGAGTTAAAGCACTGCTTTTGCAGATGATATAGTCTTATTAGCAGAATCACCTAGCTCGCTACAGCTCATGATAAATAAGTTGGAGAAGTATAATTACTTTTACATAAGCCCAACAAAATCGAAAGTATGAACTTGTCTTCAGGAAAGGAGCAGGTCGCCTAGCAGAAAATGAAAAGTGGAAGTATGGTGTAGTAAGCCCCGAAGAGGCGAAATCATACAAATATTGAGCTGTAACAATAAACCATGACCTCTCTTTGAAAAGACACTTTAAACTGAAGCTGGCGGACTCAAAAAGAGATATTAATTTAACTTGGAGAAACTTGATGTCGAATTCGAAGGAGAGAATTTCATCTAAACTAAAGGTGTTTGAAGCTGTGATGTGGTCAGTAATATACGACGGTGCCCAAGTATGGGGAGGTGAATACGTTGATGACGTGGAAAATGTCCTAAGAGTCTTCCTCAAAAAACTGTTTAAGCTACCATCGACCACTCCAAATTATCTCCTAAAAATTGAGAGTGGAATATCACCCCTTTTCACATTCACACTCAAATTGAATATGAAGTATGTAAGTAAGATTATTAATGAGGAAGATGGCAGACTGGCCAAACTTCATGTGCAAAAGGCACTGAGAACCACAACCCTTTTTTACAAAGAATGGGAAAATATATCTACGAGATACAACGTCTCTCTTGGTCTGAGAGAAAATAATATTCCAGAGTGGAACCTATTAACGCAAAATTTTGTAAGGGATGTGGGGAACAGGCAATCATAGGCGAGAGTGTGTCACGAGCTTGAGTTGAAAAAAACGCCATTTTATTTCTTGGATAAATTTGAATTTATGAGAAAAAAAATTTTAAAATATATGGAGCGGTTTTTGAGAAAAAAAAGTTTTTTTTTTTTAATTTTTTGAAACAAATTAAAAAAAAAATCAATAACGCAAATTCATAGGTATTTAGCAAATACATTTTAAATGTAATTTTTGAAAAAAATTTAAAGAGCAGTTTTCAAAATATAAATTTTTTAATTGCTATTTTTAAATGCTTTTAAAAATACAAAAAAAAATTGGTACACAGTATAAATTGGGCAACTTTAGGCTATATATGTGTGAAATTTCGAAAGAATGAGATAGTCGAAAACAAAAAAAAACAGTCCCATGGAAAGTACCGTTAGACAATTTAATTTTTTTTTTAACCATATGATCGGTCGTATCTTAGAAGGTGCACTGATTATTTTTTGAGCTAAAGAAATTTCAATTTCCCCTCTGCACAATACCTAAGAAACTCCATGGACCAAGTTTGAAGCAATTCGGCCCACCCGTTTCTGTTGTAGGTTTCAATACATTCATACAGACAGACTGCCAGATTGAAAGACAGACAGACATACAGACGGACAGAATTTTTAGACCATCTTTTTTCGTCTTCGCTATCATCGTAATGTCATGTTTGATTGTTATCTCAAAACTTTTTTTTCGACGAATGCCTAACTTGCCTTAGCTATAATCGCAAATAGAAATATTATAACATTGTAATATTGTGATCACATTTTGTCATAACTTGTCTTTTCTCGGCAGATGGCCGTCGTAGTCATGCTTAAAAGTACATTTATACACAAATTTTATATAATTGTTAAAAGTTCTGAAAAGGACATCAATAAATAAATAAATAAAACAAAAGAAATTAACAAAAATCAAGGAACTATATGTACAATTAGATATTAAGCAAAATTAGCTAAAATTTCAACAACAAAAAAATGCGTATACGTCCTAGTGTACATTGTCATTTTATCAGTTATGTATATTAAAATTGTTAGTAGGTTCATCCAACAATGCCGTCGTTTCCAAGCAAATTGTTTTTTTTTTAAAGTGTGGTTAACAATATTGTTTAAACTTTTAAGGACCGTTTTCCTGAAAATCGAAAACCTAAAAATTGGATGACAAAAATAAAAACATTTTTAACTAATTTTTACTTGCGTTTATACGCATGCAGTATAAGACAGGTTATGCATTCGTAAAATAGAAAAAAATTCTGTTCTCGAGTCTGCAGTCTTGAGGGTTCGAAGGATTTGCTTCAAACGTGGTAAATATTGCTTTTTCGGTAATATGGTAACACGTTTTTTAATTTTTTTTAAGAAGACAAAGAAGAGTAGCTCCCATAACGGTTTTTATAAAAAAGATCAGTTCATTTATGAAGGTACCCTGTTGATAATTTTTTGAAAAAAAAATTGTATTTTTGGTATAAATACCTCTAGTAGAACCATTTTTCTTTCTTTTCGATTTTCTGTGAAACGGTTAATTTGACTTTCTTAATTTCTTACGCAGACACTGCTAGAATATTTAAACAATATATTGTAAGCCAAATTTTTTGAAAAAAAAAATTTTTTTTGGAAATTATTTTTTTTTTGAAAACTCAAAACTTCGCAAACGGCTCAATAGATTTTTTCGAAACTTCGTATTTGATAGTTTTTTTATATTATCTTGAATACATAAGAAAACAATTTTGCTTAAATAAGGAGCAACGGTACCTCCCATACAAATGTTAAAAAACTGTTAAGAAAAAAAATTATTTCTCAAAAACGGGAGACAAGAATTGAAAAAAAATGTGTTTGTTCTTTAATTAGTACATTCCACTTTTAAGTATAAAAATATTTTATTTTGAATACATATTAACGGTACTTCTATTTCGAATACATATTAACGGTACTTCCTATAGAACCACTTTTCGTATTTCCGACTTTCTCTCAATTGCATTAACTAATTTAATTATTTCTTTTTATGGAAATGCTCCTTCAAAGTGCTAATTAAACTGCAAACTCAAATTTTCAAAAAAATAGTTTTTCGATTTTTAAAATAAATAAACAATTTTTTTTAAATCGATTTTTGAAAAACCTGTCACTTTGAAATTTGAATGTGATATGTATATTAATAATATCTTCAAAATAGCGTTTAAATTTTTTTTTCAAAAAATGTTTTGTTTTTAATTTTATGCATATAAAATAATTTTTTTTTCAAAAACCACTGCAACGATTTTTGAATTTTTTTATATATTCCTATTTACCCAGGAATTCAATTGGTATATTTGTTGTTCCTCAAACTATAACAACTAAACAAATTAAAATCATTTAATTATTTGATTATTCATTTATTTCTACCTTACTATTATTCCTCTCTTTAATTTTTTGCGTACGTCTCTGAATACTACACACAATGTAGACCGCCTCATACATTTATGTATACATACATATGTGTCTGTAAGAATCACATAAATCTTATGTATGCATATTGCACCTAAATTATAAAGTTATTATGCATAAAGCTAGCTATACCCAGCTACGTCCTTCATTTTCATTATTATATGTACATATTTGCATACATAGGTTCCATCCACGTATGTAGGTACATATTTCTCTCCTAACTTACATAATTAAAATCTATAACCTAGATTTAAATATACGTTTGTGGGTAACTATGAATCATCCATTCGACAAGTCATTACACTAAGAATCTTGGTAATCTAACTTACATCGGCTTTAAACCTGCATAGGATAACTAGACTATCTGCCTACTAAACAGCTTCAATGTCTAGCAACATTAAAGTTGTTAGCTCCAAGAGCAATTTCGTACGATCCACTCGTGCATTATATTTTTTTTTATTTACGATAAATGTATAATATGTGGGTACTTTGTGCAAGTTTTGTATTTGGCAAATATCGAACTCGAGTAGGTCCCGCAAATATAAATAAAATATTTAGTCCCTACGCTTAGCGCCGGTGCCTGATATATAATTTTCGAATCATCTTCAAAACCACTCGAAAGATTTTAGTTAAAAAAAAATTATTACACTATTATGGGTATAGATTCAACAGAGCTTTATATGGCCTTCTGTTTACAAAATGTGAGTGTCATACCGGCGATCTCTTTTGGACTTATCAGTTAAGTTAAGTGATGATTCGCACGGCGGATGCTGAGTAACGCTCAGGGTGGCGAATTTTTGAATTAAAAAATCATTCAGTCATAAGTCTGTAGATGACTTGTTAATTAAAAAACAATTAATTCATAAGTTAGTTAGTGACTTAAGCTACTAAGTGACTTATGAATTAACAAAAATTAATTCACAAAGTACTGAATGACTTATGAGTATGAATTAAGAAAAATTTAATTCATATGCTAGTCGGTAGATTGGAAATTCTTAGGCTTCTTTTTACTACATAATTATATAATTGTTAACGAAAGTAGTTTTCAAGCTTCTGGAGAATTTTTTGTGAATTGCCGTTTATGCAGTCCCTATAACACAATTCAAGAAAAAGCAATATCGATAAAATATTTATGTAGAGCAAATGATGGGTTACCATCCTCTCTTTTGGAAGTCTTTTATGAAAACCATAGAAAAAAATATTGTAGCTAACATACGTTAAATCATACACTCATCAACTGTTCAGTGACTAAATAGTGTCCAGTGTGTATTTTAAGCTTATAATAATTGTAAGAAAAGTGAATATTCAATATTTAAAATTTTTTAAAAATATACAATTTATGGTAAGATTTATATAATCTATATTTTTGTAGGTATTTAAAAACATTAAACCGTAAGGCAGATTGTTTGAGGAGATGAAATATGATTGCAGGCTTCATAAAATTTATACTCATTACTTAAAAAAAAAAACATTCTGTTTTCTTAAGTAAGTACTTCGAAACTTTAGGTATCTGCTTAGTAGGTATAATTATATTCTGAATCTATTTTTAACTTTCAAATCTGGTTAGTAAAACATAAAATGATCATGCTAGCTTATAAATTTTCCAATTCATATTTTTTCCAACAAGAATTCACCCATTAGCTAATGAATTAATTTTTTTTTAATTCACAAGTCACGTCACTTGCTTATGACTTAAATTTGTTTAATTCATTAGTCAGTACTGACTTAGGAATTAAATCGTTTTTAGTTCATTAGTCACCATCTAGCTTGTGAATTAAGTCCAAGCTTAAGCTAGGAAGTGAATTAAGCTTTTGCAACTCTTAACGCTAAATGATGTACTGTATCGTTAATATTAGAAAAAAAACTGATTTATTTTATTAAATTAAACAAAAAAAAACTTCAGCAAATATACATCTGGATTGCACATACTTGCTCTTATGTTCGATCACATTGTATGCAAGAGATTCTTAATTGAAACGCTTAATAAATTATTAAAAGCGTTTTTTAGCTTATACAGATACAAAATTTCATTTTTTTTAAGAAAATTAGTATGACATATAGAAATTTAATTTAAGAACAAATATTTCACCCGCTTTGAAAATATGTATTGAATTTTCAAGAAAGAAATAGTTTTTTTTTTCAAAAAATCCGAGAAAATAATTTTCAAAAATGTTGATATGCTGAACCGCTAAAGGCTTCATTATATGATCTAAAATAAAAATAAAAGTTATATAGCAGGTACCGTTAATAACATTTCAATGAAAAATTTGTATCGACCAAAATGTAAGGAAGACTGATTTTTTCTTATCAAAATCGTTATAGCCATTTTCAAGCTATTATTTTGACCCCAAAAATGTGTACCGTTATTTTAGGAGTTAAAAACAAGATTAACAATAAATCGACCCAATCACATAAAACGATTAACTACCCTTTGGTTCAACCAAATCTCTTCAGCAGGTTAGGCTGTAGGCCGACCTACAGAAAAACAGGCATACATACGTACCGAATTGTGAGAACAACTTTTTTCGCGTTCTCTATCATCCTAATTTCAAGTTTGATGAAAATCTCCAGTTGATTTTTTTTCCAAATGCAAAACTTTTGTCCTCTAGTATATCCATAATATATCGCAAGAAATGCTTGTGTATTATTGTACTAGGACTACCTTGAATCTATTTTTTTTCAACAGTTGAATGGAAATATTTATTGTACGTTTTTAATTAAATTCATGTTATCTAATTACCTTTGGTAAAATGCCACACATGTCCTTTTTCAACAGCACATAAAAATACCTACACATTTCCTTTGAATTTGTATTTCGGCAAAAAGTTGTCAGTATCACACATTTCCTAATAAAAAAAAATATAAACGAACTTATAAACTTCACCCCCAGCAAGATATTTCTCGAGCATTTAATAATGTGTGCAACCATTAGAATATAAGTTTAATTAAGAATTTGCTGAGTTCGAATAAGTTCGAAATAATTAAAAATAGCATACATATGTAAATTCGGCTTGTTGATGTTTAATTAAATATTTAAATAGTGTTCTTTGTGTTCTGTGAAATTAAAATATTTTTGTGATATTTCAAAGTTCATTAAAAAGCAACATTATTTTATCTACGCTTTGTCCAAAGCTCATCATGTCGTGTGATAATAATGTGTATGTGTGTACATCAAGTGAGAATATAACATAAGTACCTGGTTATTATATTTTAGGCTATATTGACATTTCACAGTTGGTCAGTCAGGCGTGCCTAAGCGCAATCTAGATAGCATCGCATTAAATGGCTTGACTTTAATTCTTGGTTTGCCAAACGGTTCTGACCATACACCTTAACGATTAAGGCTAAATGATGGCCGGACTTTGAATAGCTTGTAAATACATAACCACCATCAACTTTCAAGCAACGTATAAATAGTGTTATATTTTACATAGATATATTTATAAATTTGAAGGCTTATATGAACCGAAATCAACAATCACACGAATGCAAAACCACGTTCCTTTGAGAAGATTACCTACATACATACATAAACATAGATATATGTATAAACATTTATATGTGGTTGAGTATTTCCAGGAGAACGTCCTACGCTTCGGTTGGTATTTGGTAAACATACAAAACACTGTATCTGTATGACAGACAAGTGGTGATATGACCCCAATTTAAATTGTCTGTTGGCGAGGGGCAATAGGTATGAGGCTATGTTTTAGCTTAGCTGACATGTCTTATGATTTTGGGAATTCTAGCAAACAGTCAAACGCTCAATGGCTTGTGCGCAATAGCATTTATGCTATAATAAGGCTATATGCATCCCAAATTTGCGGCAAATGATTCGAAAGCGACGTCAATTATTTAAATTTGTAAATGAGTGGTGTTAGCACATTTCACCTTCTTCGCCTATGTCAACATTTCGTTGGAAAATAAAGAGGGTTTATTTACATAAACACAAATTACACAACATGGGCAAATAATATAGTGCTGGGCAAAAAATTTAGAAACCAGTTCTTTCAAAGCCGAACGAAGGGTTTTTCAATTTTGAAATGGGTGCATGTTGACAGTCTGTGACGGAGTCTGTCAACTTTAGTAACGTTTGACAAATAATGAAATCGTAAGTTAGTGGTTAGTTGATTCGTGTGTGTCCCATGTTATGGTATAACACTTTAAGTTATTGAGTAATTGATAAGATTTAAATGTCAAAATTGTCAATATTTTTTGACAACTCTGCATGAGAGCCTGTAGCTCTTAGGCTGCCAGTAAAAATCTATTATTATTTTGCCAACCACATTACCAATTCGTTGAATCTAAAATTTGTATTACAACGCAGTTTTGTGAACGTTATCGTCAATGGTTTAAAAGATCTTTTCGTTGACAATCACAGGTTTGAAGGTATTTGCAAATTAGAGAGTTAAATAGCTTAAACAAATTTTGGTTCCGATTCTGAACCAAAATATAGAAGCATTCTCTTTTCTTTTTATATCAGTGAAGTTGCCATTTTGAATACCAAAATAAAACGCATTTCCAACTTTTATGGATTACAGACCAAAAGGGTTACTACAATTTTTCTTATAACCAACTTTTAAAACGTCTTATGTGAGCTTTTGATTTAAGAAAGATTCAAATTAAAAAAAAATTGCGTCGCGGGACGCCTGACAGAAGTGACATCTTAAACTAATCTAATCTAACTTGAACTATTAAATAATGAAATTGTTTAAATTGAGAAAAGCTTCAAAAGTTCTTCGTAAATTTGATTAATTTCAAAAGTTCTCCATATGAGTGAGGGAAAGGGAAGCCAGAAATACTGTAACGCGTTACGTAACGAAGCGTTTTACCCTCCCATAAGAATTTATCACTTCAAAAATATGCTTCAACAGATTTTAACAGCACATTAATTCAAACCAAAATATTACACTTTACAAAAAGCTTAAAAACCTTTTTAAAAAATTTGAATCGCCATTTTGAAGTAATTATTAAAATACATATAAAATTTTACTTTAAAAAAAATCGATCTTTTCAAAAAAAAAATTATTTATTTTTTAATCGAAAATCCATTTTTTTGAATATTTGAGTATGCAATTTTTTAACGCTTTTAGGGAGCATGCCAACTAGAAGCTACATCTATCCGACCAAAATGAAATCAAAGTAGTCATCACCAGACTAAAGATGAACAAAGCAGCTGGATGCGATGGTCTGCAAGCGGAGCCTTTTAAACACAATGTGGATGACTTGGTCAGGAGCATGAACCAACTAATCTGCAAAACATGGTCGGAGGAAAATATGCCCGATGAGTGAAATCTCAGTACCATCTGCCCGATCCACAAAAAAGTTTGCGCTAACTACAGAGACATAAGTCTTCTAAACATCGCTTATAAGATCCTATCTAGCGTTTTATGTGAACGACTTAAGCCTTTTGCTGATGATCTAATAGCTCCTTACCAATGTGGCACCAATCAGACCTGGAAAATCTACAACCGATCAAATATTCACATTACGCCAAATCCTGGAGAAAACCCTGTTCGTCGATTTTAAATCAGCCTACGACAGTGTTAATAGAGTTGAACTGTATCGTGCCATGTCCAACTTTGGAATCCGTGCTAAACTGGTACGCCAGTTATCAGATTAACGTTGAAAAATGCTCGCTGTTCCGTCAAAAGTTGCTAGGGACTCTACTGAATCCTTCGAAACCTCCAGAGTGCTAAGACAAGGTGACGCACTGTCATGCAGCTGTTTTAACATTGTGCTTGAAAATGTTATACGAAACACCCATGCCAGCACATCGGGCACTATCTTCAATAAATTGACACAATTACTTGGGTTTGCGGACGACATTGACGTGATACGAAGAACCAAGCGAGCAGTAACCGGTACCTTCAATACTATGGAGTCAGCAGCAAGCAGAATGGGACTGAAGATAAATGAGGACATGACGAAGTATATGCTTTTGCTTTCATCAACAAAGGTCCAACCGACTTGGTCTGAACGTGACCATTGATAGGCATAACTTCGGGGTAGTCAGTGAATTTATCTACCTGGGTGCTGCTGTAAACACAGGCAACAACATCAGCGCAGAAATCAAATGCAGGCTAACTCTGGCTAATCGCTGTTTCTTTAGGCTGAGTAAGCAATTGAGAAATAAATCCCTATCGAGAAGAACCAAGGTGACACTGTATAGAACACTTATCTTCCCGGTCCTGCTATATGGTGCAGAAGCATGGACCCTCTCCAAGCGGATGAAAATTCACATGGAGTCTTCGAGAGAAAAGTTCTGCGTACGATCTATGGTCCTGTCTGCGTAAATCAAGAAAACAACATTTGGCGAAGACGACACAACGACGAACTATACGAACTGTACAGCGACATAAGCCTACCCAGAAAAATTCGAATTCAACGACTTAGATGGCTGGGCCATATAGAGCGGATGGTCATCGACGCTCCAGCTCGTAAAGTCTTCAACGCCAAACCAGAGGGAGCCAGAAGCCAAGGTAGACCTCATCTTCGATGGAGTGACCAGGTAGAGGGAGACTTCCGACAACTTGGAGTGCAAAATTGGAGATGGCAGGCTAGAAATCAGGCGGCTGGAGGGGCATACTAAGCAAGGCCCAGGAGCACTACGCTCTAGTAGCGCCATCATAAACAAAAAAGGGAGCATTTGGATGAAATAAAAATAATTTTAGATGGTTCATCCAACAGTAAGTCGGAAATATTAAAAGTGGTTCTATGGGAAGTTCAGTTAATATTTTAATTATTTATTAATATTTTTTTTATATAAAAGTGGACTGCAATAATTTTGAATAACACATATTTTCTTAATCAAAATTCTTGTAGCAGTTTTAAGAAACACATGTTTTTCTTAATGGCTTTTTAACATTTGTATGGGAGGTACCGTTTTTTTTTTTTTTTTTCTTAGGAAAATAGTTTTGTGTAAGTAATCAAGATACCTACCTAATTTCAAGGAATTACTAAATATGAAGTATTGAAAAAATCTTTCCTATATTAGGAAACATTTACCGAATCTACGAAAATCTTTCCAGCACGCTGGCATTCTTAGAAGGCAAAAAAGACAGAACTTTCAGCTTACAGACCAAACGCTTAGTCTGGATGAGTAGAAGCATGGTGCCCATGATCGCAGACAATAGTTGAATGCCATGTCTCAGTCATAGAAATAACAGGGGTCGAGAACAGGTTTGGTCGAGCACCGTATGTTACTGAGTATTTTATAGGTAGTAAAACCGTCACCTTGTGTTTCTGGTACTGGGCTGAAGCTTTCATAAATAAAAAATATTTCTCTATTTTCCTGGTCAACTGAGATTATTGTATTGGAAATGCAATTCGGTAATTTGATCGGTTCTGAGTTTTGCTACTGCAGTTTGGTGGACCGCCTTCGATAAAGCGATAATCGATACGTCATGATCAATGAGCAAAGTCAGACGTTCAGCTTGTATATGCATAAGCGGAGCACTTCGTACGACCCCGTTGACTGCATTAGACAGCCCGCCCTATTACATTTGAGACATTTGCAATTCTACTTGCGATATAGATACGATTCTTCAAACTTGATAGTTAAGCGTTTTTGGTAGTTGTATTAAATAGATTTTTGAATGGGTGTATTAGCCTCACAAATAACGGTACTTGGCATACAATTTTGTCTACAATCTTAATTATTTCGAAAACGGCTCTTACGCATTTGATAATAAAAGTGTGTTCACTAATTTAGGTGTAGTCTATATTTTGGTAGCTAAATGTTTTTAAATATTTTGTTATTAATGGTACCACCATTTTTTTCGACTTTCTCATAAACTACTCAAACAATTTTGATCAAAATTTTTACTAATACTGCATACCAAAATATTCGAAAAATATTTAGTTTTTTGGAAATTTAAATATATCGAAAACGGGTGGATATTTGTTTTTAAATGTATATTTATAAATATTTATAATTGTCATACAATTGTAAATTAAACCTTGCTTTCGCCATACCTCAGTAACAGTAACTTTCTGCGAAGCGACCAAACTTTCCAGCTTTCTCCCCACTGTTAAAGGCTCAATATTAGGACATTTGCTTTTCTCTCTTTATATAAATGAGTTTCCTGAGATAATATCATCATCTGTTCTTCTTATGTATGCTGATGATATCCCGTCCAATTATTCAAAAGTTGTCCGTTTATGGCCTCATCGAAGATTGCGTCATTTCTATTAACTCTGATTTGCAAAGCATCTCTCCTTGGCCTATGGGGAATGGGTTATTCCTTAATCCACTAAAATCCAAGTACAATGCGATCAGTAGAATCCGTCTTGATTTTTCACATTTTCCTGACATAATCATAAATGAATCTGTCATTGAGTACGTGAAATATATGCAACAAACATAGGTATGACGTTGAATAGGATATTAAACTGGGAAACTGATATCAACCAAGCCGTTAAAAAAACATATGGAATATTTCGCCAACTTCATTTTTCACAGCATTTAATACCCCTAAAAGGAAGCCTAATGCTAGCGAAAACCCTAGTTGTTCCGAATCTTACTTATGGCAGTGAGATATATTCCAAATGTGATGTTATAAGCAGGATTAAAATCAATGTTGCGTTAAACAACACCAGTACGCTATATTTACGATCCACAATTACTTTCTTAACAACTTTAAACGATACATATCGCATATTTTACTACTTTTTAATGTTTTCCAAACACAGAAGCCCAGCTAGCTCTATAACTTTAATATACACTGATGCCTATTTTTTTTCTTAATTTAACATATTTTATACTTTTACTTTTAAACTTAAACTTTTAATATAAATTAATTTTTTATGTTTTTCTGTATTTTGTATCTGTATAGCTATTTTTCAAAATATTATGGTTTTGTAAAGCTTGTTACTAAATTATGAGATTTTATTATTTTAATGTGTAAGCAATATTTAATAAATAAATATCTAATAAAATATTTTAAGCAATTTGTTGTATAAAAAAATTTAAGTAAAGAACGAACTCAAAAAATATATTTTGATTCTTAATAGAAATTTTTTGCATACGATTTGATCGTGCGTAAGAGCAAAAACGTGCGATCTAGTCGTGTATTTTATTTTATTAAACAATTGGCTTCGAATGCAGCAATTATTCGGCTTACAACTTCTTCCAGTGGATCAGTAAGGACCTGATATAAACGGTGATTTTTTAAGAGCTTGGTTTTTGAAAATTCAAAAAATCACAGAAACTTGTAAAAAGTGAATGAAATTTTTATTTGGATCGATAAATCAATTTCTGCCATTTACTTTTTAAAAATAATTTCACTTAAATGTTGCCCCCGGCTACGCTTCAGGTGGTCCATTCTGAAGGTCCAATTTTGGCAAACTTTTTCACACATTTCGGCCGGAATCTCACCAATGACGCGTTCAATGTTGGCTTCCAAGGCAGCAATCGTGTTTGGCTTGTCCCCATAGACAATAGACTTAACATAGCCCCACAAAAAATAGTCTAACGGGGTCAAATCACATGATCTTGGTGGCCAATTGACTGCGCCAAAACGTGAGATCAACTCCTCACCAAATTCGCCTCTCAATTGATGCATGGTTTGGACGTAGCTTGCGAAACACATTTTTCACAGAGCACGAATTTTGATAATAAATTTCAATAATTTGCAAACGTTGTTCAGGCGTAAGTCTATTCATGATGAAATGGCAAACAATACTGAATCGAAATGTCAAATGTTCGTGGAATTTGTCATGTGTGATCTGTCAAAAATATAAACGTCAAAAACCAAGTAGCAAAAAAATCACCCTTAGAAGAGCATCAGATTACTGACAACAAAACAGATTTGGCCAAGGCCCTTAAAATATTGACTATTGAGAGACTTACTTCTGCAATAATCCCCGTGATTTTGCAAAGACACATTCATAAACGCATAAAACCCTACCGAGTTTCTATGGGCTGTGGGAACTATGAAACTGTTGTTTTTAGTGTCTTATTA
Source organism: Philhelius pedissequus (assembly GCA_910595825.1). Taxonomy (NCBI): domain Eukaryota; kingdom Metazoa; phylum Arthropoda; class Insecta; order Diptera; family Syrphidae; genus Philhelius; species Philhelius pedissequus. Next base: position 48,111,042 of record OU343162.1, read on the forward strand.
ATGTTAAACTTTGTTTCAAAAATAATTAATCAAAAATATTTGCACAGCTCTCTACGCCAACACATATGCACTTATCGTTTAAGTACTCTCAAAAGGACGAAGTCTAGTTGCACATGGCATCTACGATAATATATCTTATAATATCTAAAGTACGGATACTATACCTATGGTAATAAATATATTGATTCCAACGTCGAAATTTCTGGTTTCATTTACCTTACAAGGTATTAACATAATTAGATTAAATTCTTATTGTTCACTGAAGCTATTTCAAATAGTTAACCGCTTCTATCGTCTATAAAGAGATTTTCCCTAAGGTGGGTAATTCTAGGAGCACATGCTCATGATTCAGCCCACATCATCATCGGTAATCCGTTTGTTTCGAATCAATGTAGAATTTTAATTAATAACCGCTTGGTGTAATCACTCAAAGGATAATTATTATGTGCCGCAAAGCAATTAGGTTCTTATGAAATTAACAACTTATTTCATTGTTTTACAGATGAATCAAATTATAGGAATCCTTTGGCAAAAATAAAAACAATTTTTTTATTCGAGCAATTTTTAAATTAACAAACAAACTCAAACTAGAAAAGAATAAATTATGGTTTAACCAAAATTAATGACACCCTCTTCTTATTTTTTATGAAAAAAAAGAAAACCAAAATAAGTTACATATTCTCAATAATTATCATTTTGACAACCGGAACCGGAAAATAAGTTTCCAAAAAAAAAAAACAACCCAATTCTTTTGATATTATTTTTTTTGTCTTACTCCTAACCCTAATAAACTTAAACTTCACCTAGTTTATGAACCCATAAATAATGAAAAAGCCTATTGTGTATTTCTTAGTCGAATCACATACCCACAAACAAAAGGAACATTGAACGATTTTAAAGCGAGTCAATATCGCCGAAAGATATTATTTTGGTGTACTGTACAGACCAATAAAAAAAATTAATGCGACTATAATTCAAGAATTGAGCGCATTTTTCTTCAAAAGGATGTATCTAAAGCTCCATCATACTTAAACAAATAAGTACTTGTTATTTTCTATGTTCAAGTATAATAAAAATCAGATATTTCAGATACCGGAATTCCTTTCAACCAAAGAAAAGGATATCATCGTTTTCCCTTAAAAAACAAAAAAAAAAAAATAATGCAGACAAAGCAGTTCTGCTGAAGACATAACCCTAACCTATCCTTAGAGACAAAAACATTAAGAAATACCAAAAAAAAAAAAGCTTCAATAAAAGTGAAGAGTTACAACACACAAACGACACCCTTACCCGAGGCTTCAGAACAAGAACAGAACTGAACAGAACAGCGCTTCAAGTTTCGATTCACAATCGCAAACTCTACATATGACTATGATATACACTCATATAGTAGATACCTATAGATACAATATAATAAAACAGGAGAACTGTATCCTTATATGCCTTTTATATGACAATCTTTATCCAGGACTCCAGGAGCAATAACACCGAATGAGCCGGGGATATAAAGAATGTGCTCATGAAATGGATTACACTCACCCTGATGTTGATGGTTGATGCAGAGCAAGGACAAAAATATATTCCCACTTTAGCAAATTGTAAAATAAAAACTTGGTTCCATCTTCTAGGTGGGTTTAGCCAGGACTCATTTCGAATCCTGCGGATAAACAAACAATCATTTTGGGGGAGACATACTCGTTGGTACAATAAATCACGGTTGGGTCGAGTCAAATGCTACCGTCAAACATTCAATAAAACTGTTGGACATTATCCTTACAAGCTATTCTCATCCTCTCTCATCGTCATCGCCTTTTAGTTATTGTCGTCGTACCCCATTCGTAACATTGAGGATGATTTCAACACATCGTTCTGCAATCGCACATGTGAGACTTTCAAAACAAATCACTAAACTAATCCAAGCAGCTTAATGATCCCTTACGAACAAATCTCTCTCACGCCATTCTATCCAATATCCATGTCCTGTCCATGCAAGGGACCTGCCCTGCTCGTATATATATAATATGGGTATGCTGCTTAGCATTGCGTGTATCTGGTGGCCATTTGTAAGCACTTTAGAGAGAAAGCAAAAAGGATACTTCTTTCAATTGTCCAATGCCTATTTCATTCTGGAGAAAATGTTTTTATTTCGTTTTTTTGTTTAACAGTTTCCTTTTTTTTTTTGTTTTCTTTTAGAATTACATCGGGAACCCTTCGTCCATTTGAGAGTCCATCTACCAATTTGGCCAATCTTCCAAGCAATGACACAAGGAATTCCTTTTGAATTTATTTGTAACGTTTATGTTTCCTCTTTTGAAATGATCACAGGCAAGACGTCTTAGTTGTCGCCAATGACAATGATATGGGAAAAGGTCAGATATTGTAAAAGCAAACAATCGACTTTTAACTTTCGAGACCAAGGATATCCTTTTTTTTGAGTTCTGCATTTTATATGTTGGTGTGTTTTTCTCTATGGCTACTGTGTTAGATATTTGCTGCCTTATCGTTTGATCAGTTTATTGTTAAAGTTTTACGAGCTTAAATTCGCTTTAGGGCGGGCAGGTCCTTTATATATGTATGTGTGTCTAAAACCGATTTTATTTTTATTGTTATTCATGATAGTTAATTTTATTCTTTATTTGGATTTGGTGGGTTATATTCCCCACCTTAGATAAAAAGCCTTTAAGTGTACAGGGTGAAATTGGCTAAGTTGAGTGGTGAGTGTTTAAAAAAATCGTACTGGAAAATTTTAGAACATTAAATTAAAATTTAGATCAGACTTTTTTGTATAACATTTGCATTACAAATTTAGGTTTTCGCAATAAGAATAACGACTGAATAAATAAATATTTATGTGCCACCTTTCGGAAAAATATTGTAACTAATTTGTTGTAGATGTCAATTCATATACATATTAAATTGACCAAATTTTCAAATACTAATTCTCTGTTCATTTTAGAATATAAAATTTTGGGCGTTTTTTAAATGCAGTACATCGAATCTGTCATAATTTCAGATTGCATTTGTCATTTAACAGTAGGTCTGTTCAATGTTTCAATATATTTGCATCAGAGCATTTGCAGTATTTATATGTTGCAGGGTTGTTCAATGCAAGTTATGAGAACTAAACATCCCCTATTTTTTCTAAGGTCAATTTTTTGACATGATCTGATCAAGCCAAGCACATTCGTATAAACTCTGCGTCGAACTTAATAAACAAAGTTTTTTCATTGAGTGACCGAAAATTCCACTCCGCTAACGAAGAAAAAGTTACGCAAATACTCTTAGACAACAGCTTTCCGACAAAAGTTATAAGGAACTTGATAGTTCGTCAAAAACACCAAGTTCGTTCAGAAAATAAGTTGGAAGAGAGGAGATGTGTTTAAAAGAGTGTCGTTTATGTGCCCAAACTTTTCGAAAATTTCAAAGAAATGGTCGTGAAAAACAACCCGGAAGTCAACTTGGCATATAGGTCGAACCAGACTGTTGCATCCCTATTCGCCAACCTGAAGACGAAACCCGACAAAGATCGCCGTTCAGACATAGTTTATAAAATAAATCGCCAGGGGAAAACGGATGAATCCTGCAATCTTTGCTACATCGGCACCACCAAACAACTCCTTCGGCAAAGAATGGCGAACCACAAGTCAGATATTCGCCTAAAAAGTTCTGAGAAGACGGCACTGGCTTCTCACAGCGTTTATACCGGTCACACACCAAACTTGGAGGGAGTGGAGATCCTTGCAACAGAAAAACATACATCTAAATGTTACACACTAGATACACTGCATTTAATTAACAACAAAAATAATATGAACCGCAAACAAGACACACAAAATATATCTACCGTTTACTGTTCATTAGTTTCTGACAGTAAATATCATAAAACGTAGACTAATCTTCGAATGAGAAGTGTTCAAAATTTGTTTTTAATCTGTTTTTTTATATGTTGCAAACAAATTATTGTTTTGTATATTAAAAATCTTAAATTTAACGTTATGTAAGTCATATTTTGTTCGTTTACTTGTATCAATAAGTACAACATTATATCTCTTTTTAATTTTGTAAATAAAGACACCCCTGAAGAAGACGGCAACCACCGTCGAAACGTTGGGAAAATTAAATGAAAATTGCTTTCATTTAATCATCATTACGACAAATAAAGCCGATGAGAATCACTTTTAAAAATTCTCCAAAGGCCAAATAAAAACCAACTTGGTCAAAAACTTCTAAAATATTATTAAGATTTTTGACAGTTGATTGAATGTGCACTGGCATTTCTCGGTAAAGAGAACATCAAACAAACCTATAGTTTCATTTTTATCGTGATAAACATACGGACTTTAAGCATCGAAGGCAAATGATCGATATGTCATTCTGAGGCGTTCAAAATATTATCTGATTTATTTATTTCTCTCTTAAGTAAATTCACTGTTCCAACTCATTAGCAATTAACGTAAGATCTCCAATCATTATCTGACATTTAGTTGAGCGCTGAACTCTTAAGAAGTAGTGTTTGTTTACTTTATCGCTGAATTGTGATAACACAAATTCGAGAGAGATTATAAATGATGGTGTTGTTTGTTAAATGTTAAAATTAGTAAGAGAAAAAGAGAAATGTAATAAGACATTTAACTAAAGGCATTTCGTCTAAATGACAAATGTCAATTTCAAATATTTGTTTTACTATCTACAAAGTAACTCGATACAAAATTTGAAAGTTGACGATTAAGATAAACGCCTAACATAAGCTGTGTTTTATTGGGATTCTATCCATTATACCGTAACTAATTCCCAAAAAAAACGCATCGACCGTAGCATGGACCGTAGCTTTTTTATTTTTGTAAAAATGGTAACCCTGCACAGCAGTCACAAGTAATGAAAGAGTCTTGTGCAAAGTAAAATTAAGAAAATATCAAAATTAAAACAATAATTAGCTTTTATTCATATAAAATAGAAAATAAAAAAACTAACCAATATTTAATTTATGTTTCAAACCTATTTCCTGATTTCATTTTTTCTGCATTTGCAATTTTAAATTCGAACATTCATTTTGCACTAATAGAAAGGAAATGATAAGTGAATGGGTTTGTTCATAGACTATGGTCAAGTCCCTTTTTACACAGGGCAATTTTTGTATTGCTGCAAAAATCGTCTAAGACTTTCACACGAAGAAACAAAATTCCCGGAGATTTGCATGTTTCCTTTTAATGTTTCTTGGTTCTGAACGCACACTACAACGTAGTTTGAATTGTTCACACCCTTAAATTTCCCCTTTATATATCATGCTTTTATTTATTTTCTGAGTATATCGATAGCTAGGAGTTTTATTTTTCAATTCAATTTACAAATTTATTTTCTGATTATGTTTTGCTTTCAATTCAATATTCACTCATCAGACTGGACTTAACATACGCGGAGTAAGGAGCCAATAGTTAACATTTGGTTTGCCATTTCCATGCACATGTCCAAAAAAAAACAATGGGATAACAAAAATGTACGCCCAGTCGATGTCTATGTAGTGAAGCCAATACCGTTCATTGCGAAACGTCCATTAAACAGAAACAAAAAGCACATTTTGTGAAGTTCAGTTGCCGCTTAGTTTGTTTAGGCTAGGCGCGCAAATGCAATTTTTCCGAAACGAACAAACCACACCTACAGTATTTTGATTTAATGTGCTCGCAGTTACATTATAGTTCGCTGTGATACAAACTGCATGAATTTATTTGGGGTGATCGTTCGATTTGTGACAAATCACAAACTTTTCAGTTGCTCGAATCGCGGGCTGAATAGTTTTTGCATGTGCGCGCACTCTCATATAAGCCCATGGTATGCACTTTAGCAAACAAACTGTTGCAAAACTAAAAGTTGCATATATGTGCGCGACTAGCCTTATAGCTCATAGAATTTCATACGAATAAATATTTTGCGGCGCAGTGTCGAGTAGTTCATCTATAGCGCAGTTCCACGGTTCCACCCAATGCGGTTTGTGTTCTCAAATTGCTTTTTTGTAGATCTAAATGAAAAGATGATTTTTTTCACCAAACTCCATTTATTTATAACAATCAATAAGAATTGAACACAAAACGAATATTTGTCATAGTTAGTCAAAAATAAAGGTGAAACGGAATTCATTCAAAGGATATTGATTTTTTTTCTCAAAATGGAAATCAAAATTTGTTAAAATTGATTAAGTGACATTATGGGTATGCAAAATTGCAGATATAGGTGGAATTTTAGACCAAAGGATACATATTTTAATACTAAAAGTGAGAAACTTTTTAGAAGAACAGCTTATAATTTATTAAAAAATGGAGTTATCAAAAATTTTAGAAATATAGACTGGCCAACTATAAAAAAAAAGAATCAAAAAGATCGATTTGTCTTACGAAATTAATAATTATAACACTCCATGAACACATTAATCGACATTCAATCCAATTATCAATTGTACCAACAATACTAACAAAATCAAATTCGAGATTCGAATAAACGTCAACCAGCCATCCACCGTATCTTCTACTTTAGCTTTTTATCGACCGTAGCGAATTGTATGTAAAATGCTACGACGGATAAGCTTACGGTGGATAAATTTCCCAATAAAACAAGGTTATAATAAGGGCGAATTTCTGGAAATACATAATAACTCCGATGCTGCACTCACATACACTTAAAGCGATTTTCATTCAAGAAAAGATCATATGCTCTTACCGATAAAAGATTTCATCTTCTTGAATTTTGAGAGTTTTATTCCAACAAAAAGAACAAATCTAGATCAAATCTTAACACGAAAGATTGGATCTGTGAGGTTGGCAGATTTGATCTGAATGCACATATACATAAATGTAAAACGTCTTTTCTGTCAAGGCTCAAATGGAAAATGTTTTGTAATTAATTTGTTGTGAACTTGTGAACTAGTGCCAATTAATGCTAAATAAAGAAATAATGGACGAAGAAGATAATAATTTTTATTTTATGAATGCAGTGGAGTTTTTGATTGCTTCGCCTTGCTCGTCATCTGATGACGAAGATATGTTTTTTTTTCAGAAATATGTGTCAGTCATTCACCAATCCTACAATTAAATCTGGAAAAAAGTTTCATTGAAAAGATCAAATCTCGATTTTGAGAGGAGATCTTTGAAATTTGAATGAAACTCGCTGTTAAGCGAAGCCCGGACATGGTATTCTCTCAATAGCTGTCAACTGCCATTGTCAAGAAAATTAATAAAACAAATAGCCAAATTATGAAAATCTAAATAATTTTTGTCCTTAAAATTTTCCAAAAACTTCTAGGGACTTAAACAAGTTCAAAGTATTTAGAGATAGATTTGGGCAATTTAGTTCTTTTGAGTGATTGACCAATTTAGTTCAAATCGAGTTACTGAATTAGTTCGCTCAATTTAGTTTAGTTCACTCAAAATTCCAAACAAATATAAAAATTCTCCATTAAAATATATATATTCTGTGGTTGTTGGGTAGTTTCGCGAACTGGAAATGTGAAACTTCAATAAACGTCATGGTGTTTGGCAAAAAAGACAATCATGTCATCAACAAGACAAATGAGATCAGCACATTCGTCTGTCTTTTTACATTACAGTGGAATGTAGAAAACAGGAACGTGAATGTTTGCACTAGACATTTTTTTCATCCAAAGAAAATAAAGTGAACTAGAAACCTTGAACTAAGTTCACTTAACTGAACTAGTTCATTGAACTAGGTCGTTCTGGAACTACCCAAGCCTCTTGAGATATAAACTGCTTTCACACAAGGAAACTAAGTTGCCGGCAACAGTGAGTTTGACGGCGAGAAGAGCAAGAAGTAAGGGGAATGAAAAAAATCTCCCTGGTCAACGATTTGAAGAGATTTTTTTGAATTTTTTCTTTGAGATTTTCGTAGGTTCACCAATTCTTGGTTTGTTTTTACTTTTAATATTTTAATTTAGTAAACCATTATTACCAAACCACAATAAAAAACACAACATTTACCTATATAATTTCACTATGTTTCCTTATTTTGTATTTATTTTTCTAAAAATATGCTGCAGTTAATTTATAACTCAAAATTATGTTCAAATTTTAAAACGCGAAGTAAATTGTTTGTTTACAAAAAGAGAATGTCAAAGCAAAAGCAATTCCAAAAACGAGCAACTCTGTTTCCTTCTCAGTTTCTTCGTGTGAAAGCTACAAGGCAATTAAAGGAAAATGTTAAAATAATCTCCAGCTACTGGTTTCCCTGCGTGAAATGGCACATTATCTGTAAGTTTATTCACATTTAAGTTACAGCGATTCAAAGTTCCTTTGTATAAGAAATTAAAAGAGTTCAAAATTTTTAATCCTCCAACGGGGTTTTCCATAATTAAATTCAGGATTTTATGCAGAATTTGATATTTTTCGTGAAGAATGGGACGCGATTTGAATTTGCTATGATACTGGCGTATATTCATTTATGTGAAACTGATAGTTGTCAAATTGAATGCTTCAAATTGTACCTACTAGGGTTTAATAGTGTTAGTAAAGGTAGATTCACCGACAAATACGTATCTGCTAATTTCAGAAATTCAAAATCAAAAAAAAAAAATAATTTTTCTTGCACAATAGAAGAATTTAATTTGTATAAATAATAGAACACGTTTTGGCAGATGTGTATCAAAACAGAATTAAATTCTTGTACCAATGGAAAACCACATAAGGCATCATATGGCACGAATTCAATTGTAAAACCATTGACTCTAATAAAATTTTAAATAATATAACCCATTGTTTTTCATTCTACTGGCGTCTTATTGTTGTTTGTTTTGCAATGTTTTAGTCACAGTGTGCGGATACATTACTATGACTTCCTGTTTAGGGTTATACATTTTGTGGTTCCGATAGATATAGGCTCAATTGACTAAGAGAGCGGCTTAATAATATCACTTATTCGCCATTAAACGTTTGAACTATTTATCGAGTTTTCGGAGTTTGCTGACGCGACCTGACGATGGCTGGAATAAAAAACTAAGTCTGTTAAAAATTTGCATTCATTCTGACAATGTAATTTTCAATGACTTTTCGATACATATCAAAAACCAGCCCAGGGCCCCTATTCCGGTTCTGTGAAAAAAACAAGGATACATTTTTCATCGATAAATTTGATTTTGCGGTTCACATTTCGTGTAAACATGAAAACTTCTGTCAAAAATTTATCAGATGAAAAGTTTTTTATCATTGCATGAGTTTGTCTGATAAAGTAAAAATGGATAAGGAAAAGCGCTGCAATTTTTTTCACAGTTTAATTTATTTAACAATTTATAAAAAATATAACACCACGTTTGCAATGTTATTGAATATGTACTTTTGAATTCACTCTAATAATAAAACAGTCAACAACTCTTTTTTGAGAAATTGTGAAATTCCTGAGAATCCATTAATCACTCAATTGTTTTCTTAACCATATTTTTGATGTTGATTTTATTATATGTTTATATGTTTACATAAATTTATTTATTTATTTATTTATTTATTTGCTTTTTGTAATTATTTATTTTATTTTTTTGTTTATTCAATTATTTATCTATTTATTTATCTTGTACTTATTTAGTTATCTACCTTTTTTTGTTTATTTACTTATATGTTTATATGTTTACATGTATTTATTTATTTATTTATTTATTTATTATTTATTTATTTATTTATTTATTTATTATTTTAATTTATTTATCCATTTATTATATACATATTTACTAACAAACTACTAATATACATTATATAAATTATATATTATTATTATTCACTAACTCAATTCATACTAACTTAACATTCTTCTAAACTATTGTTTTGAAGTTTTATTTCTTATTCGAGTCAAAATGTACCTGCCTTTTTTTTTTTTTTTTATATTGAAGGTTTTAATTGTAGTTTCCTTCAAAAAGTAATTTCTAAACCCTTTGTGAACTTGAAATTTATTAAAATACTTATTCAGTAGAAAGATATTATTATAGTATATCAAATCTCTGTGTATAAACTGTGCGGTAGCTTACCAAATGTATATCCAAATACTGAAAATAAAAATCTAATCTAATCTAAAACGTGGACTAATTATTTTACTTTGAATGAAAATAATGGTTAATTATTGTTGTTTGAATTCTTCTACCTACAGATAGAAGTGAATTTAAGAATGTTTCATGCGAGTATCCAATTATATTCAATATAGCTTATACAATTACTTTCACAAGCAATTTTCACATTTTTTGAATGTCCACCTTCCCTGCAATAATAATTTTCAAATGTTGAATATCTACTTAACCGTAGACCTACGTTTAAGAAAAACGACTGATCTTCCGTTAATGGGTCGTTTTCGGCCCTCATATATTTTGTAAGATAATAAAAACAAAAATGAATACGTTTTACAAAAACGAATTGTTTTTATTAATATTATTTGATAATATCAAAACCAAATATGTACATCTAAATGTTTTCAATACATTTTACAAAAATATTACGGTTATGTTGATTCTGATTTTTTGCCGCAGAAGATGCAGACTAACTCTGTTTTGTTGTATTTAGTTCTTGTTTTTCCTTCTGTGCATAAAGCACATCTGCCACGTTTTTTTTTTGGCTGCGATGAATCGGTTCTGGGCCACTTAGTTGTAGTCACTATCGTCGAATATGAGCCAGCTAGTGTCGCCTGAAGGACAAGCGAGCATGATGCCCTCGGTGCTCTTGAGCGATTTGACATATATTCTTTAATCAATTCGACACCCAGATCATGTTAAATTTTTTTTTCGGGCTTGCTTCCCCCTCGAAGTCTGATAATTTGGATTTATTTTCGTATAATAAAAGCATTAGATGCGGAAAAATCTATTATATTGGCGCAAAGACGCACAATGCCCAACGGTTTGTTTTGTGTTTTGCGCTAAACCCAGAGAGCATTTTGTCGGCATTATCAACACCACCTTTGGTTTTATTATAAAATTCAATTATCATCGGAATCTTCTTGGGTGGGCTTAAGGCCAAAATCAGGGCTGGGATGCATTGTGCTTTGTACGATGGTGCACTTATTCTTTTTACTCATGTACGACACTAAAGTTGTTGTTTCAGTAAATGCAAATGCCGACTGAACCGGCTGTTTTTTTTTAAAGTAAAAGTTTTGGTGGTATACTTCTTTTATTTTTCCTAAGGGTGCCAACCATAGTCATATTCCTTTAAAGCAGTTTTTGGCCCAAGTCGTAAGATGTAAAAAAATTGTCCACAGTGATGTTGTGTCCCTTCAATCCTTCTACCAAATCCAGGACAACGCGCTCACCTTGGTTGCGTTCAGCAACACACAAGTACACATCCAAAACTTCAACCTGTACTTTTCAGGTTTATTCAGCATATATTGTCTAAATGGGAATCGACCATGAAAACCAATTAGTTGCCCATCGACAGTAACATAGGCGATGTGTTATAGAACAATGGCAGCAATTCAACCCATTTGTCCCATAAGCATCTAATTGGAGCAAATTTATCCTTGGCTGCATGTTGGTTTTGCCTTCGACTGGGATCGTCGAATCGCAGAAGTTTTGTGATATCTTGGAATGTTTCTTTAGACATAATAGCTCTGAATATTGGCCGACCAAAATCTGCGTCAAACAAATTTTCAACTCGTTCTGTTTTAGAACTAAGAAAATCCACATATTTTCGAAGAACGAAAAAAACCTTGAAAATAAACTTAGTTGTAAACACCCGGGAGAATCAAGACACCGAAATATGCATGCACGATGCTCTTGTTTAATTGCTTATGCTTGTCTCCAAATTTTGAGCGGCCATAACTATTTGTGTTTTCTATTATAATTTTCTCCATTTGTATCGGAAAAATTGCGTAACCGGCAACACCTTGTTTCAATGAAATTATATTTTCGGACCGAGCTCGCGCGACTGAAAGCATGAACTTCAGCAAAAGTGAACCGTGCAAGTGACAAAATTGTAACATACCTGATGGGCTTAAAGGAGTTGGGCTCCAAATTATATCACTTTAAATACAAACTGGGAATCGGAACCCGAAAAATCTAAATTTACTTCTTCGCCTTCATTCCATGATTCAGATGAATCGGTCTTTTCATTGCTATCTGTTTCAACGTCAGGTTCAAAATCTTGATCACTACTACTACTACATTTTTATTTGTTGCAATAACAAAAACAACGATTTTATTTACCGGCACAATGAAACCACAACGAAAATCCAAAACTAAATGAGTTTTCATATAACGGGTCCTAAACGACCCAATCTCACAGAAAACACTCAAATTGAAAAAAAGTCATAGCCAACTATGTTTTCAAATCTTAAACAGCTTTAATTCCATGCATTAGGGTACATTGAACAAAATCAGGAAAAAACAGCCAAATATATTAAGAAGTTATTTTAATATTTTCGATAAAACAACAGAAATGGGTCGAAAACGACCCAAACGTAGGTCTAGGGTCAGGAGAAGTAAGCTTGATGTGGGTTTTACCTATTATTTATACTAAATCTGAAATTAAAAAAAACCTATACTTTACATATATATTTTATGTTACTTACCTTTCGGAGTTTCTGCGCTCTTCATCTAACAAAATATGAATAAAAATAGAACTCATTTCAAACTCAATATTATTTTTTAGCTCAAAACAAATTTCAGTCTAAAATATTACAAGACTTGTTCTGTCAAATACTGATATTCTGTTTCCTTCAGCACGCATTCAGCACACATTCAGGGCAAAATATAGGTGAAACCAGAATCAACTTTCTGGATAAAATGAAATGATAAAATGAAAAAGTCGTATAAAAACTCTGGTGATAAGACTTTTATCATTTCATTTTATCATAGAACCTAAATAGGAGCCCAGAACATAACTTAACTAATATTCTTTTTCAAAGCATTAAGAATTGAGTGAATAAACTCGATTGTCCAAAAACTGTAAGTCCATAGACGAAAAATCTTAGTTGCCAGTTCTAATCACCAAAACCAAAGAAAAATTCGCGATAAAGCCAATACGGGGAAATATGTTCAGACAATATTCCTCTCACATCAACAACATTGAATTCAGGGACCTTAAAAATTGCAAAAGAATGAATGAATTCTCAAAAGATTGCAATCAATTGATTGCTTGAAAATTAATGAAAACGAATCGAATCATCTTTTAAAGTTAAGAGTTCGATTATTGTAGACATACATTACATGTTCCGATTAAAGATTAATGTGGATGACAAGTCTGTTTGACATGTGTGATAAAAGCAGGGATGTGATCTTTAGCAAAAAAAAAAAATCAATTCCATTACACTGATAAGCGAGTTAACTTTAATATTTTCACACCTCAAAAGTACATAATTCTTACTTCTAAGTAAAATATCGGGTAAGTAAAGGAATGTCTCAATTAGTCACGGTTCAAAAAGTTGAAATTTCTTACACGTATCTCACTTTCTGCCTATCATTTTAATTTTAATTTTTTTAAAGTTTTTCCATCGATTTCCTTTCTGAGACCTATTTTACAGACCATTAATTTCCTCATAAGCTATAAACTTAAGATCTATCACCTACAAAAGCTTCAAACTCATGTCACCCTGTATTCTGTATAAATCGTTAATTTCTATGTTTTTGGCGTAAATCATATGTATGTTCAAATGTTAGCCCGAAAAGTTTTGGGCAGATAAACTTTTACGCCGAAGAAGGATTTGTTTGTCTAATAGTTTGAAGATGGGTTCGACTGCAAACAAAGTGCCGTTTTTTTCTTCTTCTTTGTCTTTATGCTTTCGTTCAATGAATAAAGACCTTCGAAAGAATTTATAGCCTGGAAAGAATTGCAATATACACCAAAATATCCTTGTATATAGTATTTGCTTTGTGTCTACCTTTTTAAGAAGTTGAAGGTACATAATGTACATACGTGTATACGGGAATGTTTGTTAGCTTTCCTTTCTGCTAAAAGTTATTTGTTGTTGATATTATTAAAGGTGCTAAAGTTTATGTTATAGAAAGCAAATCAGTAAAACTTAAACATAGGGAGGTATATGAGATACATATATGTACACTTGACTTCTTACCTACTGTTACTCTTCGGATGATGTATTGGATTGTCTTAGGAAAATATGAAAACTCTGGAAAAACTTTGATAGGCTTTCTAAGTTTTTCGTATTTTCTTTTCAATGAAAGTTTTTTCGTATTTTTTTCTATTATTTGGCCTATAACTTATTTCCGACAAAAGGATTCTATTTTCTCTTTTTGATATTTGGGTAAATACACCTATCCTGCCTATCCTGCGTGTATAATGTACAAACATTATCACATAAAAGTAATGAAGTGTTGCTGTCATTTTAGATGATGTGTTTTTTTGTGAATCCATTTTGTTTCTTGGAATCAATTTTAAAGTTAGAAATTAATAAAGTTGGCTACTTTCAAACATTATATATTTTTTTGCTACTTGGTTTTTGACGTTTTTATTTTTGACAGATCACACATGACAAATTCCACGAACATTTGACATTTCGATTTAGTATTGTTTGCCATTTCATCACGAATAGACTTACGCCTGAACAACGTTTGCAAATTATTGAAATTTATTATCAAAATTCGTGCTCTGTGAAAAATGTGTTTCGCAAGCTGCATCCGTTTCCGCGACGAGGCTCATTTTTGGCTAAATGGATACGTGAATAAGCAGAATTGCCGTATTTGGAGTGAAGAGCAGCCAGAGGCAATTCAGCAATGCATCCCGAAAAATGCACTGTTTGGTGCGGTTTATGGGCAGGCGGCATCATTGGGCCGTACTTCTTCAAGGACGATGAAGGCCGCAGGGTTACGGTCAATGGAGAAAGGTACCGTTCGATGATAACAGATTTTTTTTTGCTGAAAATGCAAGAATTGAACTCGGTCGACATGTGGTTCCAACAGGACGGTGCCGCATGCCACACTGCACGCGAAACCATGCATCAATTGAGAGGCGAATTTGGTGAGCAGTTGATCTCACGTTTTGGCGCAGTCAATTGGCCACCAAGATCATGTGATTTGACCGCGTTAGACTATTTTTTGTGGGGCTATGTTAAGTCTATTGTCTATGGGGACAAGCCAAACACGATTGCTGCCTTGAAAGCCAACATTGAACGCGTCATTGGAGAGATTCCGGCCGAAATGTGTGAAAAAGTTTGCCAAAATTGGACCTTCAGAATGGACCACCTGAAGCGTAGCCGCGGGCAACATTTTAGTGAAATTATTTTAAAAAAGTAAATGGCAGAAATTGATTTATCGATCCAAATAAAAATTTCATTCACTTTTTACAAGTTTCTGTGTTTTTTTGAATTTTCAAAAACCATGCTCTTAAAAAATCACCATTTACATAATGCGTAACCCTCGAATTTTTCTTTAAATAACTGCCTACATGAAACTATTATGATCATTATTCCTGAGATACTTTGAAACGTAGTGCTTTACTTTGAATAAGGTAATACCCTCGTTTCTTAATTAGTCAAAAAGGATTTTTGGGGAAAAGGTTCTCAGTTAAGCCAGGTTGTTAAAGTGAAAAAGGTCACTTGACCAAAATTACGATGTGTGGTGTAATCTTGAATGCCCAACTACAGCTTTGCCTATTTGGCGTGATGTTGAGGTTGCATTTTATTTTATATAAGTTTTAAGTTTTTACCTTTAAAGTCGCTTGCGTGATGACATTATGCTTGATTTAGTACATAATATAATAGTTGAAAACTCACTTTACCAAACAAGTGTCATAAATAAATGGAGACATGAAGTGCCAAATTTAAAGTGCTATAAGCAAGGTGAAATAATTCATCAATTTTTCTCTGACACCTCGTAAGATGCTTTCCACACCACTTGGAAGTTAGGGCGTGAACTTACAATGCAATGTGTTTCCCATAAGAATAAAATGCACGACTAAATCTCAAGAACTTGCTCTTATATTCGATCACATCGTATGCAAAAGATTAGCTAAATATATTTTCACTGTTGTTTTTTACTTAATTGTTTCACAGTTCGAGTTTAAACTCCACTTTTGGTTTTAATTTCAGATTAACAATTTATTCGGTTTCAAAGTGGCGTTTAAACCTTGAACTGAATTATATTTATAGTTTAAGTTAACCGAGATTATTCTGCCGTTTAAACTTCAGTTCAGCGTTTATAGTGTTTTTTTTTTTCAAAAAATATTATGAACAACACAAAATTGTGTATTCAAATGTTATCGAGTTCTTATATTTATTATTCTCCTTGTTTCGCGTGTTTTTTGTGTCTGAGAGAGAAAGGGAGGACGAGGCAAGAAAAATGCTGCTAACTATTTTCATAAAATGTAGTTAAACGAAGTTCAACTGATCTGAAGATCAGTTTTCACTGTGAAACTGGATTAATTAAACCAATAATTTAAGCTCAGTTTAAAGTTCAGTTGATCTTGAGTTTAAACTTAAACTGGGGGTTAATAATAAAAAAATAAATAAACTTACAAACTTAAAAAAAATCATTCACATGATTTCGAAATATTGAATTTTCAAAAAAAAAACAAATATTTTTTTTTTCAAAAATCCAAAAAAAAATATGTTTTCGAAAATGTTGGTATGCAGTTTGATTTATAATTTAAAGGAACTCCTATATAAAAATTTTGATCGAAATCCGTTCAGCCATTTATGATAAAGTTCAAAATAAAAAATGGTTGTATGGCAGGTACCGTTAATAACAAAATATTTAAAAAAATATGTTTAAACAAAACGTAGAGTATAAATAAAATAGTGCACATTTTTTTTTATCAAAATCGTTAGAGCCGTTTTCGAGATAATTAAGATGGTAGAAAAAATTGTATTGCAGGTAACTACCGTTAATTTTAAAACTTAAAAAACTATTCAAAATATATTTCCTTCAGTCGTTTAGGCTGTAGACCAGTGGTGTCCAACTGGTATTGCTCCAGGTTTTTTTTTTTTAAATCTACTAGTGAGTAAAGAAGTTTAGGTTTTTAATACTTCTCATAAATAAAACTGAGAAAAACGCAATGGACTTATAGCAAACACTAATGAATAAGAACTGATGGAATGAGGATATGCAAGTCTCGCGAAGCACGTGATGATTTATTTGCATTTGACTGAATAAATTCTCCAGTGAGCAGGATGGCAATGTAGATTTCTCAATTATTGAAACCGTTCACATGAGTATGTGTACGACACATAGCGCGATATGTTAGATTTAAGAGCTTCCTTAAGTTTATTCAAGTTACAAACATGCTACAAGTCTCTTTACTTTAAATGAAGTAATTTCCGACCGCGAAGCCGTACCTACCGCAGCCGCCACACCAACATCGGCCGCCGCACAACAAACTGTCAGTGAGGTATGGCATTTTGTACTTTTACAAATATAATGCATAGTCTCTATCGACAGGTGACGTAACAGCTGAGGTGAACTGATTCGTCATTATAGTTCACACTCAGTTATACCAAGAAATATAAGATGCCATGAGTCAAGTTGACGAGCTAGAATTAAACCTGTCGATCTAGCTCCTACCAAGGGTCTAAAACTTGCTGATCAATAGTGCCTAACAAAGGCCTTAAACTTGCTGATCTAATTCGTCCAGGGGCCTCATACCTGCTGATCTTGTAAATGTTTAAGGCGTAGTATTTTTCATTTATAAGCGAACCGTATAACAAGTCCAGATAAATATGAAACCAGTTACCAGAATAGATCGATTAATGAAATCCAGATGATACAATCAATACTACCCGAAGCCCGACATAAAGAATAAAATGAATTAAAACCCAGAATTTTGATATGAAACATTATTTGTTATACTTAAGATTTATTTGTTATAAAGATTTGTCCAAGTTTATAAAGACCTTTCTTTACTGAAGTTTCGTGTTTTTTTTTTTCAGATCGACCTTGGAAATCCGACGAGTAAAACCTCGACTAGAAAAGTTAAAATTACATCAAAGTATTTGCATTAATTTAAAAGTTAAAATTTTAATTTTAATTTTTAAATTTGTGTAGTTCGTATTGATATAAAACTTACGTATAAATAATATCTTTTTACGAAAAAAAATATGTCAAAAAAATTCAGGCTTCGATAAATTATGATACACACCAAAAAACAATGATTTTTTGATGAAGACTAAAAACTTAACAAAATTGTATGTACGCTAATCATTTAATTTATTACGTTCAAATTTTCAAAAAGTTACAATTAACAAAAAACAAACATACTTTACCGAAAACAATCCATGATTTTAATAATCCTAGCCATGAACCTGTCCAGTTTTTCGTAACCGCTGATGCGATTATTGATTCTCATGAAGAGTTGTTTTTCTAACATTCTTACTTGCGATATATGTTGGGTACTAGAGGACAAGTTTTGCATTTGGAAAAAAAATCAATCTCGAAATCTTAATCAAACTTGATATTACTTTACTTTATTTTAGATGGCGCTTACAATCCAGGATGGGTAACGGCCTCAACCAGCACACCTCTCCAGCTAGCCCGGTCCCTACCTAGCTGCCACCAGTTATGAACATCAAGTTGGTTGAGGTCGTTCACCACTTGATCGCACCACCTAAGAAGATAAGGCCTTCCTCTGTCGCGTTGTCCACCGGGTGTGGATACGAAGACTCGTCGGGCTGGTGCGTCGATGTGCATGCGCTCCACGTGACCTAGCAATCTCAGTCGCTGTATTTTTAGCTTTTTGACCAGGTTGATATCGCTGTAGAGCCCGTAAAGTTCGTCGTTAAATCTTCTTCTCCACTCACCATCGATGCACACTGGGCCAAACATAACTCGAAGAATCTTTCTCTCAAAGCAACACAGCTGGTTTTCATCCGAATTTGTCAGTGTCCATGCATCTGCCCCATACAGCAGGACTGGGATGATTAAAGTTTTATATAGGCTCTCTTTGGTTCTTTGAGAGGGGGCTTTACTACCCAAATGCTTTCTAAGCCCGAAGAAACAGCGATTTGCAAGTGTGATTCTTCGTTTGATCTCCGCGCTGATGTTGTTGTGCGATGTAATAGTGGATCCCAGATAAACAAAGTCTCTGACTACTTCGAAGTTATAACCGCCAATCGTGACGTTTTGTCCCAGTCGATGGTGTTGGACTTCTCTTCCCGATGACAGCATATACTTAGTTTTCGTTTCGTTAACAGTCAAACCCATCTTCGCCGCTTCCGCTTCAATACTTGCAAATGCTCCACTGACAGCTCGCTTTGTTCTGCCTATGATGTCAGTGTCATCAGCATAAGCAAGGAGTTGAACGGCCTTTTGAAAAATTGTGCCTCTGGTGTTGACATTTGAGTTGCGCACAATTGCTTCCAGCACGATGTTAAAGAAATTGCATGATAGCGCATCACCTTTTCTCAAACCTTTCTCGACATCAAAGTCGTCGGTTAAGTTCTTACCGACTCTGACGGAGCAGCGAGATTCCTTCATTGTCATTCTGCACAAGCGGACAAGTTTGGCAGGGATACCGAGATGTGACAAGGCTCTGTAACTTGATATTACGGTCCCCCAATTCCCTCTGTCTGTCTGTACAACGATCTAAAGCCTTAACGATTGAAACGATTTTATTCTAAATTGGTATTTAAGCGATTTTACTGATTGTCTCAAATAGATTTTTGAATCGTTTTTTTAGACCCAAAACTAACGGTACCTACCATACATTTTTTTTTAATACCATTTTTATTATCATGAAAACGGCCACAATGATTTTGAAAACCTATGCAATACAATGGCTACATTCTACATTTTGGTCCAAAACTTTGCTTACACAATATGTTGTTACTATCGGTACGTGCTTTACAACTATATTTTTTTTTTTAATTTTGGACTTTCTCATAAATGGCTCAACGGCCCTTCTTATAAAATTCTTAGTAATACTGCGTACCAACATTAAAAAAAAAAAAAAAATTGTGGATTTTTGAAAAAAAAATAATTTTTTTTTAAATTCAATTATTTAGTTTTTGAATGTATAATATTAATATACATTACATTAATATACAATTCTATGTATAATTGTCAAACTCGAAAATTTGGTAGAAAAAAATACTTATAAATAAATTTAAATTTTACAAAATTTTGTACCTATATAAAAAAATTAATTAAAAAGCTTTAATGATGGATTTACATGACGCATATTTTAATGGAAATATTTAATGCCAGTTTTTCCTGTCATTTTTTTATTGACGAAAATAATGATAAATTTCTAAACCATTTTCACGATTTTGCCATTAATGTACATTAAATGGAAGAAATAATGGCAATTTGACTCGCCACTCGTGTAAATCCGGCATAAACCATATTCAGTTGTTTCTAATAAAAATTTTGTACTTAAGATGTGGTCGAACATAAGAGCAAGTACATTTGATCCAGTCGTGCATTTTACTATTTTCGGTCTAGTTCACAGTTTGATAAAAAAAGTGTTAATTCAAACATTATTTTTTTCCGAAAAAATCACTTCCATAAAAAATACATGTATTTTTTTTTCGTCAAGGAAAATAATTTTAGTTCTTTAAATCTTGTGTAAAAATTGAACGAAAACAAAATTTCTTGCTGCTTGGAATGCATTTTCTTTTTAAAATGCTAACTTTTGAGTATTTGTAATTCAATTATTCTAGAAATTCTCTACGGAATATTGGGCTGTGCTTTGAAAAAGTAAATGCAATTCAATATCAGTTGTAGAAACGGCATTAGAAAAGACTTTGTTATATTTTAAATTCCGATGTCTTTGATATTATCAAAACTGGCTGATTTCTAACATTCGTAGAATGCTCCGTTTGGTTTCCATCTCTGATTTTCCCTTGAAAATAATTCGCCACAAATTTAACAAATATAAGTACGTGACCCAAACAACAGCCAATATCTTTCGTTGAATTCTCAGAATAAATTTTCTTCAAATCGCTAAGAAGTTATTTCTAAATCTGCCCTGCATCTTTTACATCTTCATTTTTGAATTCTTAGGAAAATAGATTAAAATATCAAGACTTCGTTAAATATTTCCCAGAAAGCTTTCTTCGAGAATTATATACGTATACATAACATATATAACCTATATTCAAAATGCATCTAACAATAAAAAAGGTGCGATGTTTAATAAGAGAACACAATTAGGTCATAATATATATTAATAAATTGTATGTGCTATTTTTTCTACAACACTTTTATACGTGCTTGAAATTGAGCTATTTAAGTAAAAGTTATGTTTAATCTTTTGTTTTAAATTTCAGTTTTTTTAATTACATTTATGCTAACATAACAGTAGCCCATTAACACACTTCATTCACCTTCCTTCCGTGAGCACATTCTTTTCGAATTCTTCCCGGGATTAAGGGATTTGGGGCAAAAAATCAAATGCCTTGTGCCTACGTTAAGTAAAGCAAACTTTTACTGGGTAATTTACCAAACGAGATTCGAAGAGCAACAACCAGAGGGATGTTATCCAATTTAGCAAACATACCACCTTCTCCCAATAATTCCAGTGGTGGAGTAGACAAGAAAGTTTTAAAGGCTCAAACAAAGATGTACAAATGAAAAAATATATGTGTATTTCCCTGAGTGGTTGTAGTCCTGAAATTTCATAAAAAATTATTTTATTTATTTTAGTGTGGGGTAGATGTCAAAATTAAATTAAAATCGATTTTTAAAAATTTAATTTGAAAGGCCCTCTATAATATTGTACAAATCAGCTGTCTAATGTTTGATATTTTGAAATATAAGCCAGAATTAATTTAAATATTAGTGCCGGTGATTAAGGAAACTATAATCAAATCGATCTCGGCGGCCATTCACGTCGCAACTGTGTAAAATTACAATTCCTTCAACAAAGTCACCTTTAAGGTCGATAAACTTCATAAATTAATGTGTTTGCAATTTGTTGTTGTCCTCCCAACAGTGTTGCTAAGTTACGTGAGTTTTACGCATTTCAACAAGTTATTCATAACTAACGTAACTAATGTCACTTATGAAACAAATGTAACGAATTCAAGTTTTTGATATTTCTTCACGGAAATATTCACATCAGAATATAATTGGAGGCGAAAAGTCGCTCCTTTTGAGTTCTAAATTCTCACTAAAAACTATAAATATCTGAACAAATTCACAAAACAAAGAGTCAGTATTGAAGGCCCTATGTACACTTCACTAGACGATCTGAGACACATACCTCAAAATTGCTCGAAACTTCAAGTTTGAAGGAGATTACATGAGACGTAACTAATTTCATTTAGTTACGCGTTACTATTTGATTAACTTACACGAGTAACTTAAAATAATATGTTTTCTCGAGCGTGAACAATCGAAAGCAAGTCCAACCGTTTGTTTCAGCGATCATCTCTTCACTCGAATATCTCTTACTCGCGAGGCATTTCTTCAGGTTTGGAAACAGTAAATAGTCGCAGGCGGGTTAATCTGGGGAATATTCTGGATGAGGGAGGAGTTCGAAGCTTAACTAATGCAATCAACAATTTTGCCATTGCAAATGTGGACTTGTGTCCTCGTGCGTTGTCCCGGTGAAAAACAACCTCTTTCTTTGCCAAATTGGGCCGATTTTGTTTTAAATCGGCTTGGAATCGTTCCAGGAGTTCTCCGTAATAAGTGCCGTTGAAAGTGTTACCCTCTTAACTTAACCGATGTGAATGGTACAGCGCGAATCCCAAAAAACTGTCGCTATATTGGCCTTATTCGGCTTTGATTCACCTGGAGAAATCCATTGTTTTGACTATTCCTTGATTTCTGGTGTATTGTGGTGAATCCAGGTTTCATCTAGAGCATTCGAGTAGAGCGTTCACACCGAACATTTACTTTTTTTTTGTTTGACATTTCATAATGCCATAATTGTATGAACGATTTGAAATTATTTTTTTTGACAGCAAGCAATCAGGTGTTCTTGTTTTTCTAAGGGCCTTTTCACAATCATATCAAATTCTCTTGACGGAAGATCTGTTCGTTTAATTCGTCTTTGTATTCCAACTCGTTTTGTAAAACAAGTCGTTTATGAAAAATGTATTGGAAAACGAGTAGTTTTTAGTATTCGTTTTGAGGAAAACGAGTAAGATCCAGTTTATGGTTTGTTGTGAATAGGCTATTACGGAAAGCTTTTTCATGTCCAAATATATATATATTTTTAAACTTGAAATCAATTTTGTGACCCATTTCTGGTGTAGTGAGCCAAATTGGACGGCGAGAACGTTCGACATAAGTTGTTCTTGAAGGAGCGAGACGAAATTGAGAAAGTCAGTGATGAATTGTTCCAATCGATGCTGAAGAGTCCCCGTAATAATTGTTAAGCTTTTGTTTGGCTTACGTGTTACGTGATAGATTTCCTCACTCCACTAAATAGTATTGAATGAGCATTCGAAATTAGTTTTTTTTCCATTTTAACGAAAATGTTCGTAAACATTTATATAAAATGGCTGCCACAACAGCCCTATTTGACAGGTTTGTCTGAAAATGTCGATGGGTTCTTTTGAAATATGATACTTGACAAGCTTTAAGCTGCCGACACAATTTGTGTGCTAATTTTCAGGGACTTTTTAACCCACCCGTACTTAGAAGTTTTTTGACATTTTCTAGAATCCTCGAAAAATAACTGAGTCCTTTAGAAAACAAAGTCCTAACATATTAATATTTACAAAATATTTAGACATTTTTTTTTCTTAGTGTGTGTTCTTAAGTTTGTGCTTTTGTTCTTATTAATAGTCCGACTAAAATTATTTTTTTTTCTGCACAACACATGCTCCTCAGAAATATTGCATAACTATTCAAATTTTCCAAAAAAAAAACAAATGTTTTTGCCATCAGCGCTGCCAATACAATTTATTTCATTATGCCCAACTTTTAAGAGCAGCTAAGTGCGGGCCTGTCTTCTATGTTGATTGTTTTGTAAGAAAAATGTGTAGACACTAATAATTGCGACCACGATAATATTCATTGTGATAACTGCATAAGTTTGGGGTCCCAAATACCACGTTACGAGTATGTAATGGAGCCTACCTTTTTATTCAGCAAATACCCCACTGGTTTAATATATGAAATAAATGTAACTTCTTAAAAAGCTGGTATTTAAAACAACTTTATATGACAACGCCTCCAACGACACCCCCAACGGGAACTTCCTTATGCCCCTAAGGTTGTTTAAAAGTGTTTAACTCAAAGTAAAATATTCGAGCTCCTTTTCAAGAGGATAATAAACATTGAAGATTGTAAATTAAGTTTTATTTTGCTTCCACCGAAAATTCACTGCAATTAAGTATGGGATCCTTTTTACCAGACGTCATCGTCATCGTTGAAAAAAAAATCGCTAATAGTGTTGTTCTGGAGGTGAGTGAGATCACCTTTATTCATTGTGTAGGTATGTGAATTTAATTTAGTTGCGTTCTCCGTCTGAAGTATTCAGTAGGGCTTTGTATTTTGCTTACTGTATTTACATACAAACATACCTATTCGACTTTCGACAGGCACCACGTAACATTTGGCTCAGATGTACGACGATGTATATATATATTTTTTTGAATACTCCTCAAATTGCTACAGCATGCATCTTTGTATTCACCTGTTTATTTTAGCGAAAAAAACCCGACATCCTTCCACCCACTGTGTTTCTTTTCCTTTGTAAGTCCTTTGAAAATGCGATGGTTTTAATTAATTTTTCAGATGTGTAACTTTTTAATTTTTGTTTTTACCACCGTCAATGTGCTAGTGGCGGGGGCGACGAAGGGGATTGAGGTTGGTGTAGTGTTTGCAAGAATATAATTCGAAAAGTAGTCATGAATGCAATATAATTTGTTTATCGAGTTAAAGTATATGTTTCAACATTTACACCACAAGTTCAATAAAATTACGAGTACCTACCTGCGTTGAGAGTATTAAGTGCGAAAATTCGCAAATTTAATGCTTCAAAGGCTTAATTATCCTTCAGATTATTCGGTGGAAAATTTGTATGGATTAAATACGGAAGAAAAGGATGTGCCTCGGACTCGGAATGTTGAGTTTTTCTTTATTTGTTTGAAGTCCAAATTAAAGATACGAATCACTTATTCCGAAATTCTACAATGATGAAGTAAAATAAATACATTAGACCACTGGAAGTCGGGTATTTGTGCAGACATTATGGTTCATTTATACAATGAACTCATATTGAGCTGGGATGAGATATGGCAACTCTTCCGGTTAAATATATCCAGAGAGTCTGATTTGTGATACCTACCCTTTTGGTTGATATTAGTAACAGTTATTTTTTTTAATACAATAATTATAATTCAATGCAATAATTAAATAATTAAATACCCCCATGTTTTTCTTCTTGACGTGGTTGGAGGGCTTACTTTTGACCCTCCATCAACCCAGCTGTAGTGTCAAACAACTAAGAAAAACAAACAGATATGTATCTAATAAAAATGAATATGGATAATAAGGCTACAGACGCAAATACTATTCGAGGGGGGATATACACTGAAGTGTCGGCAGAAGTCACGGCTGCCGGCGAGGACTAAGTCGGCAGTGACATCAGCAACAAGGACAGTGACAACGACAACAACAACAAGTAAAATCGTATGAAGAGACAAGAAAACGCACTCAATCTTGAAGCGACTCTTCTCCCTGCTCTTAAAAGCATGTCTGTTGATGGTTGGGAGACCTTTGACAGACTTCCATCGATAGGCAGTCAAACCGAGGGCGAACTGCTGGAAGACTCGGGTCCCGAAGCAGCTAACCTGAAGCACACTACAACCCTCAACAAACAGAGAGTAACTACAGATCCTCGAAAAAGTTCGTGAAATTGGTGAAACCAGTATCTCTTCCCAACAGCTGAATGATAATATACCGAACACTGATAGAGTAAATGCTGCTAGATCTAGGTCTATACATAACAAGATACACCGTGAACAGGCTGGCAATAACTCTTCTACTCGAGAATTAAAAGAACATGCGAATCCCAGTAAGAAACGGCAGACCAATGTTAGTTCAAACCTGAAAAGGAACAAAGAAGCACAGGGCGGCAACTCTTCTGGGACGAAGCCAAGTTCATCTTAAAGATTTAGATCAGAGGAGACAGCCGAAACTGTAAGCTCTAAAAACCTTAAAGCTAACAGTTTTGACACCACCCGACCACGACCTGCAGCTAGCCATAATAAGTCGAGACAAGCCAGATGGGAAAATCACGGCCAAAAATTGGTTACTGGTGGAAAAGGAAATCCTTAAAGCCATGATGGCAACATCTGAAACAGATAGTTCTGATGACTACATATTCGATGGGGCCGGATGGCGCAAGGGAGTGAAAGTGGTCTGTTGCGGGAACCAGAAATCCCTGGAGTTCCTCACTCACACAATCACCAATATTGGCGAACTGTGGTCGGGAGCCTACCTAGGGGTTCTTCCTGTCTCAGACCTACCACTTAGGCAGCAGATCAAAATATGGATCCCTCCTCCTGCTGCCCACGATGACATCTCCCTAATTAAACTGCTGGCTAAACAAAACAAGGATTTTCTTATAACGGAATGGAAATTAGTACACTCCAGAAAGAGTTCGAGCACGGAAGGAAAGGACCTCTGCAAAGAATGTCATCGCTGCACTATCCAATACCTTTTTTCAGCACCCAAGCATTCATTTTGATTGCTCTAAATTGTAGCCTATAAAATAAAAAAAAATAAGCCTGAAAAAAAAGTTATTACGTTTTATTCTTGTAGCCCGATTCGTGTGCCACCCTGTATTAAGCAGCCCGATGGAGCATGGAAGAATTCGAGCCAAGAAACACTAGGACTCTTTATGAATACACATTTACCTGGCTGTTTGGATAATGAAGAGACAGTTTATACAGAATCAGACCCCTTAGGTTCTATTCAGGCAGTTCCAGAATTGGATAATATTATCACAGAGCAGAAGATTATGTGGATATAAACTCGTTCAAACCCTATAAATCAGCTGGACCAGACGGAATTATTCCGGCATTTCTGCAGCATGCTCTACAGATAATAGCCCCATGGCTTAGGGTCATCTTCAAAAGTTGTAGAGAACTAAAATACGTCCCTATCAGTTGGAGGAAAGCCAAAGTGGTTTCTATTCCAGAAGCTGGAAAACCGACACACTCGACTGCAAAGGACTATAGACCGATAAGTCTCTCCTCGCTCCTTCTCAAGACACTGGAGAGAATCATTGATCTATATGTAAGAGACCTACTCTGTCCAAACAACTTGTGCAACTACCAACACGCTTACCTTAAATGTAAGTCAGTGGAGATGGATTGTAAAGTGGCGCTTCAAAGTTCACGAATATATAATTTTTAAGTCACTAGGGCAAATAGTTTAGCCGCAAATCGAATTTTAAGGGACAGACAAAGTGTAAAGTTTGATGGGTCTAAGACGCTTAGTTTCGTCAGAAATCGCGTTTAAAGATAAAAATGTCCAAATTTTTAAAAATTAGTTTTTTGTGTCATTCGTTACATGGATTTAAAGGTGGCACTTCCAAGATCACGAATATATAATTTTTAAGTCGCTACGGCAAGTAGTTTAGCCGCAAATCGAATTTTAAGGGACAGACAAAGTGTAAAGTTTGATGGGCCTAGGACGCTTAGTTTCGTCAGAAATCGCGTTTAAAGATAAAAATGTCCAATTTTTTTAAAATTAGTTTTTGTGTCATTCGTTACATGGATTGAAAGGTGGAACTTCCAAGATCACGAATATATAATTTTTAAGTCGCTAGGGCAAGTAGTTTAGCCGCAAATCGAATTTTAAGGGACAGACAAAGTGTAAAGTTTGATGGGCCTAGGAC
Organism: Philhelius pedissequus; assembly: GCA_910595825.1. Classification (NCBI taxonomy): domain Eukaryota; kingdom Metazoa; phylum Arthropoda; class Insecta; order Diptera; family Syrphidae; genus Philhelius; species Philhelius pedissequus. The sequence goes on from OU343162.1 coordinate 48,138,755, forward strand.
GCTTAGTTTCGTCAGAAATCGCGTTTAAAGATAAAAATGTCCAAATTTTTTAAAATTAGTTTTTTTGTGTCATTCTTTACATGGGTTGAAAGGTGGCACTTCCAAGATCACGAATATATAATTTTTAAGTCGCTAGGGCAAGTAGTTTAGCCGCAAATCGAATTTTAAGGGACAGACAAAGTGTAAAGTTTGATGGGTCTAGGACGCTTAGTTTCGTCAGAAATCGCGTTTAAAGATAAAAATTTCCAATTTTTTTAAAATTAGTTTTTTGTGTCATTCGTTACATGGATTTAAAGGTGGCACTTCCAAGATCACGAATATATAATTTTTAAGTCGCTAGGGCAAGTAGTTTAGCCGCAAATCGAATTTTAGGGGACAGACACAGTGTAAAGTTTGATGGGTCTAGGACGCTTAGTTTCGTCAGAATTCGCGTTTAAAGATAAAAATGTCCAAATTTTTTAAAATTAGTTTTTTGTGTCATTCGTTACATGGATTGAAAGGTGGCACTTCCAAGATCACGAATATATAATTTTTAAGTAGCTAGGGCAAGTAGTTTAGCCGCAAATCGAATTTTAAGGGACAGACAAAGTGTAAAGTTTGATGGGTCTAGGACGCTTAGTTTCGTCGGAAATCGCGTTTAAAGATAAAAATGTCCAAAATTTTTAAAATTAGTTTTTTGTGTCATTCGTTGCATGGATTGAAAGGTGGCACTTCCAAGAAAACGAATATATAATTTTTAAGTCGCTAGGGCAAGTAGTTTAGCCGCAAATCGAATTTTAAGGGACAGACAAAGTGTAAAGTTTGATGGGTCTAGGACGCTTAGTTTCGTCAGAAATCGCGTTTAAAGATAAAAATGTCCAAATTTTTTAAAATTAGTTTTTTGTGGCATTCGTTACATGGATTGACAGGTGGCACTTCCAAGATCACGAATATATAATTTTTAAGTCGCTAGGGCAAGTAGTTTAGCCGCAAATCGAATTTTAAGGGACAGTCAAAGTGTAAAGTTTGATGGGTCTAGGACGCTTAGTTTCGTCAGAAATCGCGTTTAAAGATAAAAATGTCCAAATTTTTTAAAATTAGTTTTTTGTGGCATTCGTTACATGGATTGAAAGGTGGCACTTCCAAGATCACGAATATATAATTTTTAAGTCGCTAGGGCAAGTAGTTTAGCCGCAAATCGAATTTTAAGGGACAGAAAAAGTGTAAAGTTTGATGGGTCTAGGACGCTTAGTTTCGTCACAAATCGCGTTTAAAGATAAAAATGTCCAAATTTTTTAAAATTAGTTTTTTGTGTCATTCGTTACATGGATTGAAAGGTGGCACTTCCAAGATCACGAATATATAATTTTTAAGGCGCTAGGGCAAGTAGTTTAGCCGCAAATCGAATTTTAAGGGACAGACAAAGTGTAAAGTTTGATGGGTCTAAGACGCTTAGTTTCGTCAGAAATCGCGTTTAAAGATAAAAATGTCCAAATTTTTTAAAATTAGTTTTTTGTGGCATTCGTTACATGGATTGAAAGGTGGCACTTCCAAGATCACGAATATATAATTTTTAAGGCGCTAGGGCAAGTAGTTTAGCCGCAAATCGAATTTTAAGGGACAGACAAAGTGTAAAGTTTGATGGGTCTAGGACGCTTAGTTTCGTCAGAAATCGCGTTTAAAGATAAAAATATCCAAATTTTTTAAAATTAGTTTTTTGTGTCATTCGTTACATGGATTGAAAGGTGGCACTTCCAAGATCACGAATATATAATTTTTAAGTCGCTAGGGCAAGTAGTTTAGCCGCAAATCGAATTTTAAGGGACAGTCAAACGCTTAGTTTCGTCAGAAATCGCGTTTAAAGATAAAAATGTCCAATTTTTTTAAAATTAGTTTTTTGTGGCATTCGTTACATGGATTGAAAGGTGGCACTTCCAAGATCACGAATATATAATTTTTAAGTCGCTAGGGCAAGTAGTTTAGCCGCAAATCGAATTTTAAGGGACAGACAAAGTGTAAAGTTTGATGGGTCTAGGACGCTTAGTTTCGTCAGAAATCGCGTTTAAAGATAAAAATGTCCAAATTTTTAAAAATTAGTTTTTGTGTGTCATTCGTGACATTGATTGAAAGGTGGCACTTCCAAGATCACGAATATATAATTCTTAAGTCGCTAGGGCAAGTAGTTTAGCCGCAAATCGAATTTTAAGGGACAGACAAAGTGTAAAGTTTGATGGGTCTAGGACGCTTAGTTTCGTCAGAAATCGCGTTTAAAGATAAAAATGTCCAAATTTTTTAAAATTAGTTTTTTGTGTCATTCGTTACATGGATTGAAAGGTGGCACTACCAAGATCACGAATATATAATTTTTAAGTCGCTAGGGCAAGTAGTTTAGCCGCAAATCGAATTTGAAGGGACAGACAAAGTGTAAAGTTTGATGGGTCTAGGACGCTTAGTTTCGTCAGAAATCGCGTTTAAAGATAAAAATGTCCAATTTTTTTAAAACTAGTTTTTTGTGTCATTCGTTACATGGATTGAAAGGTGGAACTTCCAAGATCACGAATATATAATTTTTAAGTCGCTAGGGCAAGTAGCTTAGCCGCAAATCGAATTTTAAGGGACAGACAAAGTGTAAAGTTTGATGGGTCTAGGACGCTTAGTTTCGTCAGAAATCGCGTTTAAAGATAAAAATGTCCAAATTTCTTAAAACTAGTTTTTTGTGTCATTCGTTACATGGACTGAAAGGTGGCACTACCAAGATCACGAATATATAATTTTTAAGTCGCTAGGGCAAGTAGTTTAGCCGCAAATCGAATTTTAAGGGACAGACAAATTGTAAAGTTTGATGGATCTAGGACGCTTAGTTTCGTCAGAAATCGCGTTTAAAGATAAAAATGTCCAAATTTTTTAAAATAAGTTTTTTGTGTCATTCGTTACATGGATTGAAAGGTGGCACTTCCAAGATCACGAATATATAATTTTTAAGTCGCTAGGGCAAGTAGTTTAGCCGCCAATCGAATTTTAAGGGACAGACAAAGTGTAAAGTTTGATGGGTCTAGGACGCTTAGTTTCGTCAGAAATCGCGTTTAAAGATAAAAATGTCCAAATTTTTTAAAATTAGTTTTTTGTTTCATTCGTTACATGGATTGAAAGGTCGCACTTCCAAGATCACGAATATATAATTTTTTAAGTCGCTAGGGCAAGTAGTTTAGCCGCCAATCGAATTTTAAGGGACAGACAAAGTGTAAAGTTTGATGGGTCTAGGACGCTTAGTTTCGTCAGAAATCGCGTTTAAAGATAAAAATGTCCAAATTTTTTAAAATAAGTTTTTTGTGTCATTCGTTACATGGATTGAAAGGTGGCACTTCCAAGATCACGAATATATAATTTTTAAGTCGCTAGGGCAAGTAATTTAGCCGCAAATCGAATTTTTAGGGACAGACAAAGTGTAAAGTTTGATGGGTCTAGGACGCTTAGTTTCATCAGAAATCGCGTTTAAAGATAAAAATGTCCAAATTTTTTAAAATAAGTTTTTTGTGTCATTCGTTACATGGATTGAAAGGTGGCACTTCCAAGATCACGAATATATAATTTTTAAGTCGCTAGGGCAAGTAATTTAGCCGCAAATCGAATTTTTAGGGACAGACAAAGTGTAAAGTTTGATGGGTCTAGGACGCTTAGTTTCGTCAGAAATCGCGTTTAAAGATAAAAATGTCCAAATTTCTTAAAACTAGTGTTTTGTGTCATTCGTTACATGGACTGAAAGGTGGCACTACCAAGATCACGAATATATAATTTTTAAGTCGCTAGGGCAAGTAGTTTAGCCGCAAATCGAATTTTAAGGGACAGACAAATTGTAAAGTTTGATGGATCTAGGACGCTTAGTTTCGTCAGAAATCGCGTTTAAAGATAAAAATGTCCAAATTTTTTAAAATAAGTTTTTTGTGTCATTCGTTACATGGATTGAAAGGTGGCACTTCCAAGATCACGAATATATAATTTTTAAGTCGCTAGGGCAAGTAGTTTAGCCGCCAATCGAATTTTAAGGGACAGACAAAGTGTAAAGTTTGATGGGTCTAGGACGCTTAGTTTCATCAGAAATCGCGTTTAAAGATAAAAATGTCCAAATTTTTTAAAATAAGTTTTTTGTGTCATTCTTTATATGGATTGAAAGGTGGCACTTCCAAGATCACGAATATATAATTTTTAAGTCGCTAGGGCAAGTAATTTAGCCGCCAATCGAATTTTAAGGGACAGACAAAGTGTAAAGTTTGATGGGTCTAGGACGCTTAGTTTCGTCAGAAATCGCGTTTAAAGATAAAAATGTCCAAATTTCTTAAAACTAGTTTTTTGTGTCATTCGTTACATGGACTGAAAGGTGGCACTACCAAGATCACGAATATATAATTTTTAAGTCGCTAGGGCAAGTAGTTTAGCCGCAAATCGAATTTTAAGGGACAGACAAATTGTAAAGTTTGATGGATCTAGGACGCTTAGTTTCATCAGAAATCGCGTTTAAAGATAAAAATGTCCAAATTTTTTAAAATAAGTTTTTTGTGTCATTCGTTACATGGATTGAAAGGTGGCACTTCCAAGATCACGAATATATAATTTTTAAGTCGCTAGGGCAAGTAGTTTAGCCGCCAATCGAATTTTAAGGGACAGACAAAGTGTAAAGTTTGATGGGTCTAGGACGCTTAGTTTCATCAGAAATCGCGTTTAAAGATAAAAATGTCCAAATTTTTTAAAACTAGTTTTTTGTGTCATTCTTTATATGGATTGAAAGGTGGCACTTCCAAGATCACGAATATATAATTTTTAAGTCGCTAGGGCAAGTAATTTAGCCGCAAATCGAATTTTTAGGGACAGACAAAGTGTAAAGTTTGATGGGTCTAGGACGCTTAGTTTCGTCAGAAATCGCGTTTAAAGATAAAAATGTCCAAATTTCTTAAAACTAGTTTTTTGTGTCATTCGTTACATGGACTGAAAGGTGGCACTACCAAGATCACGAATATATAATTTTTAAGTCGCTAAGGCAAGTAGTTTAGCCGCAAATCGAATTTTAAGGGACAGACAAATTGTAAAGTTTGATGGATCTAGGACGCTTAGTTTCGTCAGAAATCGCGTTTAAAGATAAAAATGTCCAAATTTTTTTAAATTAGTTTTTTGTGTCATTCGTTACATGGATTGAAAGATGGAACTTCCAAGATCACGAATATATAATTTTTAAGTCGCTAATGCAAGTAGATTAGCCGCAAATCGAATTTTAAGGGACAGACAAAGTGTAAAGTTTGATGGGTCTAGGACGCTTAGTTTTGTCAGAAATCGCGTTAAAAGATAAAAATGTCCAAATTTTTTAAAATTAGTTTTTCGTGTCAATCGTAACATGGATTGAAAGGTCACGAATATATAATTTTTAAGTCGCTAGGGCAAGTAGTTTAGCCGCAAATCGAATTTTAAGGGACAGACAAAGTGTAAAGTTTGATGGGTCTAGGACGCTTAGTTTCATCAGAAATCGCGTTTAAAGATAAAAATGTCCAAATTTTTTAAAATAAGTTTTTTGTGTCATTCGTTACATGGATTGAAAGGTGGCACTTCCAAGATCACGAATATATAATTTTTAAGTCGCTAGGGCAAGTAGTTTAGCCGCCAATCGAATTTTAAGGGACAGACAAAGTGTAAAGTTTGATGGGTCTAGGACGCTTAGTTTCATCAGAAATCGCGTTTAAAGATAAAAATGTCCAAATTTTTTAAAACTAGTTTTTTGTGTCATTCTTTATATGGATTGAAAGGTGGCACTTCCAAGATCACGAATATATAATTTTTAAGTCGCTAGGGCAAGTAGTTTAGACGAAAATCGAATTTTAAGGGACAGACAAAGTGTAAAGTTTGATGGGTCTAGGACGCTTAGTTTTGTCAGAAATCGCGTTAAAAGATAAAAATGTCCAAATTTTTTTAAATTAGTTTTTTGTGTCATTCGTTACATGGATTGAAAGGTCACGAATATATAATTTTAAAGTCGCTAGGACAAGTAGTTTAGCCGCAAATCGAATTTTAAGGGACAGACAAAGTGTAAAGTTTGATGGACGCTTAGTTTCGTCAGAAATCGCGTTTAAAGATAAAAATGTCCAAATTTTTTAAAATTAGTTTTTTGTGTCATTCGTTACATGGATTGAAAGGTGGCACTTCCAAGATCACGAATATATAATTTTTAAGTCGCTAGGGCAAGTAGTTTAGACGAAAATCGAATTTTAAGGGACAGACAAAGTGTAAAGTTTGATGGGTCTAGGACGCTTAGTTTCGTCAGAAATCGCGTTTAAAGATAAAAATGTCCAAATTTCTTAAAACTAGTTTTTTGTGTCATTCGTTACATGGATTGAAAGGTGGCACTACGAAGATCACGAATATATAATTTTTAAGTCGCTAGGGCAAGTAGTTTATCCGCAAATCGAATTTTAAGGGACAGACAAAGTGTAAAGTTTGATGGGTCTAGGACGCTTAGTTTCGTCAGAAATCGCGTTTAAAGATAAAAATGTCCAAATTTTTTAAAATTAGTTTTTTGTGTCATTCGTTACATGGATTGAAAGGTGGAACTTCCAAGATCACGAATATATAATTTTTAAGTCGCTAGGGCAAGTAGTTTAGCCGCAAATCGAATTTTAAGGGACAGACAAAGTGTAAAGTTTGATGGGTCTAGGACGCTTAGTTTTATCAGAAATCGCGTTTAAAGATAAAAATGTCCAAATTTTTTAAAATTAGTTTTTTGTGTCATTCGTTACATGGATTGAAAGGTGGCACTTCCAAGATCACGAATATATAATTTTTAAGTCGCTAGGGCAAGTAGTTTAGTCGCCAATCGAATTTTAAGGGACAGACAAAGTGTAAAGTTTGATGGGTCTAGGACGCTTAGTTTCGTCAGAAATCGCGTTAAAAGATAAAAATGTCCAAATTTTTTAAAATTAGTTTTTCGTGTCAATCGTAACATGGATTGAAAGGTCACGAATATATAATTTTAAAGTCGCTAGGACAAGTAGTTTAGCCGCAAATCGAATTTTAAGGGACAGACAAAGTGTAAAGTTTGATGGGTCTAGGACGCTTAGTTTCGTCAGAAATCGCGTTTAAAGATAAAAATGTCCAAATTTTTAAAAATTAGTTTCTTGTGTCATTCGTTACATGGATTGAAAGGTGGCACTTCCAAGATCACGAATATATAATTTTTAAGTCGCTAGGGCAAGTAGTTCAGCCGCAAATCGAATTTTAAGGGACAGACAAAGTGTAAAGTTTGATGGGTCTAGGACGCTTAGATTCATCAGAAATTTTTTAAAATTAGTTTTTTGTGTCACTCGTTACATGGATTGAAAGGTGGCACTTCCAAGATCACGAATATATAATTTTTAAGTCGCTAGGGCAAGTAGTTTAGCCGCCAATCGAATTTTAAGGGACAGACAAAGTGTAAAGTTTGATGGGTCCAGGACGCTTAGTTTCGTCAGAAATCGCGTTTAAAGATAAAAATGTCCAAATTTCTTAAAACTAGTTTTTTGTGTCATTCGTTACATGGATTGAAAGGTGGCACTACCAAGATCACGAATATATAATTTTTAAGTCGCTTGGGCAAGTAGTTTAGCCGCAAATCGAATTTTAAGGGACAGCCAAAGTGTAAAGTTTGATGGGTCTAGGACGCTTAGTTTCGTCAGAAATCGCGTTAAAAGATAAAAATGTCCAAATTTTTTAAAATTAGTTTTTCGTGTCAATCGTAACATGGATTGAAAGGTCACGAATATATAATTTTAAAGTCGCTAGGACAAGTAGTTTAGCCGCAAATCGAATTTTAAGGGACAGACAAAGTGTAAAGTTTGATGGGTCTAGGACGCTTAGTTTCGTCAGAAATCGCGTTTAAAGATAAAAATGTCCAAATTTTTAAAAATTAGTTTCTTGTGTCATTCGTTACATGGATTGAAAGGTGGCACTTCCAAGATCACGAATATATAATTTTTAAGTCGCTAGGGCAAGTAGTTTAGACGCAAATCGAATTTTAAGGGACAAACAAAGCTAGACCCATCAAACTTTACACTTTTTCTATCCCTTAAAATTCGTTTTGCGGCTAAACTACTTGCCCTAGACTTAAAAATTATATATTCGTGACCTTTCAATCCATGTAACGATTGACACGAAAAACTAATTTTAAAAAATTTGGATATTTTTATCTTATAACGCGATTTCTGACTAAACTAAGCGTCCTAGACCCATCAAACTTTACACTTTTTCTGTCCCTTAAAATTCGATTTGCGGCTAAACTACTTGCCCTAGCGACTTAAAAATTATATATTCGTGATCTTGGAAGTGCCACCTTTCAATCCATGTAACGAATGACACAAGAAACTAATTTTTTAAAATTTGGACATTTTTATCTTTAAACGCGATTTCTGACTAAACTAAGCGTGCTAGACCCATCAAACTTTACACTTTTACTGTCCCTTAAAATTCGATTTGCGGCTAAACTACTTGCCCTAGACTTAAAAATTATATATTCGTGATCTTGGAAGTGCCACCTTTCAATCCATGTAACGATTGACACGAAAAACTAATTTTAAAAAATTTAGACATTTTTATCTTTAAACGCGATTTCTGACTAAACTAAACGTCCTAGACCCGTCAAGCTATATACTTTTACTGTCCCTTAGAATTCGATTTGCGGCTAAACTACTTGCCCTAGCGACTTAAAAATTATATATTCGTAATCTTGGAAGTGCCACCTTTCAATCCATGTAACGAATGACACGAAAAACTAATTTTAAAAAAATTGGACATTTTTATCTTTAAACGCGATTTCTGACTAAACTAAGCGTCCTAGACCCATCAAACTTTACACTTTTTCTGTGCCTTAAAATTCGATTTGCGGCTAAACTACTTGCCCTATAAGGCTATGAAGAATAACCTAATCTTTAAAATCGGATTACCACTCCTATGTCTTGATGAATTTGAAGTTTTTAGGTAACACTCGTCCCAGTTATTATCGGAGAATTATTTCTCACCATAATACCATCAACTGAGTACATTATGATCAACTTGCACCGTGACCAATACTAACCGCTATCAACAGTTTTCCCGTTCTGAAGAAAGGCATCTTTGCCATCGACAGCATCCGGTTTATAGACGTGGTTCGGAAATAAACGCTTGCGAAATCAACTTCTTAGCCCACGGTCAGCAATCTCCAGTATGCCAAGTCATAAGCGGCAACGATAGCCCTTATTGGATTCAATTACACGAGCCAAACAAATGGATATATGTTTTAAATGTCAGGACTACGTTAGCCGCAGTTTGTAACAGCACCGTAACGCAAACCATTAGCGAAGGCTCTGGAATACTTCAAATTCAACCCGGCTGCGTTATTAAAACCGAATTCATAACCTTGCTTGGACATTTTATACACAGGAAGTTCTCAAGAATGTCATTCTCTCCAGCTGCTAATCTCTCCGATTATACATTACCAGATAATCTGACTGCTAATTCCTATGGAATTTTACCGTTCAAAAAACATTTAGAGGATCTGGATGCACTGAAGCAAGAGCTCAATAACATTACAAAGGCGATGCCTTCTATAGCATCTAATAATGATGTGCACCAATTTACCGTGAGCTACGTGGGATTACTCACTTCCATCATAATCCTTATCTGCCTGTTACGGTGGTCATACTGCAACTATAGCAAACACAGTACAGTATTCTTCAAAGGCAAAACAAACGCCAACATAATCTATGCGGACCCCCATGTCAACATCAACCGCGAAAAAGAAAGATCTCACAGACAACAATCCCAGAAACATAACCTTCGAAATGATAGTATAGTTAGTTTCGAACATAGTTCAACGGGCGGAGAATGTATATTCTAATCCATCAGATTACCATATACCAACATTACATTTTTCACATTTACCTAACAACAGCTTCTCTGTTTGTTTTTATTAATTAAAATAATGTAACCAACAGCTTCTCTGTATTCTTTATTTTATCTTCATAGTTTTTTCCGTATTTCGTAATTTCACCTTTATTTTGCAATAGTAAGCAGTTTTCTGCATTCCGGCAAAGAGTGTATCTACATACTTTTAATAAAAGGTATCATATTTTTATATTGTTTGTATTATATTGTTTTGTATAGAAAGATTTATATATATATATGTGTTCCGGTCACTGCAGCCTTCGCAGCAACACTTTAACTCCTCCTGGAGCATAGGGCAGCAACAGATTCCCTCCATCTATCTCGGTTCACGGCATGGTGCCTTAGCTGAGCCCACGAATGGAAGTTAAAGGACTGAGCTTCATTAAGTACAGTTGACCTCCATGTTTTTCTTGGTCTACCAACTCTACTTACACCCTGAGGATTCCACCCGAAGGACTGCTTTGCTATGTTCTCATTTGGTTTCCTCAGAATATGGCCAATCCATTGCCATTTTCGTTGTCTAATGTCAAGATCTACCCTTCTCTGGTGAGTCTAATCCCACAGCTCAACATTTCTTATGATTTGTGGCCATCGAATCTTGAGAATGTATCGAAGACAGCGATTGATAAAAGCCTGAAGCATGCTCGAGATGTCGGCGGAGCATTTCCAGGTTTCACATGCGTACAGGAGGACGGATTTCACGTTGGAATCGAAGAGTTTTAGTTTTGTGCGTAGCGTTATTATGCTGGAGTTCCACACGGGAGAAAGCATTTCAAAAGCACTACGAGCTTTGTTTATCCTGCTGACAACAACAGATTCCGTTCCACCATCAATTGATAACATACTGCCTAGGTAGTTGAACTGCAAAACCTTCTCAATAGTATCCTGTCTTAGAATAATCTCCTGTTGAGAGTTGCGACCGGTCTGCAGCATTTTTGTCTTTTTGGCGTTGATATTTAAGCCAGCCATCTCGCCGTTCGCTTTGCAGCAATTGGCACATTTGGTCCAAGCCGCCTACACTGTTTGACATGACACATATATCGTCAGCGTAGTCCAAATGACTAAGTTTTTCGAATAGAATCCATTGAATGCCATTTCTCTCGTTTGTACAAACTGTGGCAGTCAGTACATCATCTATTGCCAATAAAAACAAAATTGGTGACAACACATCTCCTTGTCTTACTCCTTGACGCACCTCGAATGAATCGGAAAGCTGTCCCTTGTGCAGCACGCAGCACCTTGCATTATTGTAAGACTCCTTAATAATAGCGACTAGCTCCTCAGGGATACCTCTCATGATAAGTGATCGCCAGATGCATTCACGATTTACCCTGTCGAATGCCTTTTCAAAATCGATGAACATGAGATATAGAGGCGACTGGTACTCAGCTGATTGTTCAAGAATGATCCGCAGGGTGTTAATATGGTCGACACAAGAGCGTCCACTGCGAAATCCAGCTTGATGTCTCTTGAGTGTTGACTCTATCCTTTCTCTTATCCGCTCGAGAACAATAGTTGCCATTAATTTTGAGAACACAGACAGGACAGTAATACCACGCCAATTATTGCAATTTCTAAGATCGCCTTTCTTTGGTATCTTAACAATTACACCATTCTTCCAGTCTTTGGGGTAAGTAACTTTCTCCCAAACATCCTGAATTAGCGGAAGCAAAATTGCTGCCGTTGTTTCAGGATCAACCTTCAAGAACTCGGCTGGTATGCCATCAAGTCCAGCTGCTTTGTTTATTTTGAGGAGAAGAATCCATTTTTAACTTCTGCACTGCTTGGAGGGCCGGTGTGAATGCCCCTAAAAGATCTACGCATGTGGACCATTTGCGGTTCATCATAAACATTCTGGACATCGTTGAGCAGTGCGCAGAAGTGATCCATCCACCTTTTAAGCTGATCTTCCAATGTCATCAAGAGATTGCCGTTTATGTCAAACACAGGGCGGGATATGTTGTTACGTTGCCCAACAATTTCCTTGGTGATTCTGTACAGCTCTCTTGCGTCCCCTCTCCATGCAGCATATTCCGCATTTTCCGCAAGCTTGTTCAACATTGCCCTTTTATCGCGTCTCAGACAGCGCTGCACTATTTTATGAGTTGCTCTATACTCATTCTGCAGATTTATTTTCCGATGCGCAACATTTTCGGCAATAATTTTCGCTTTCAATGATCGCCGGTGTGTGATTTTATCCCAGGTGTCTTGGGATATCCAGGGATCTCTAGATCGTATTTGCGTCGGAACAGTTGCGGAGCCGATTTCTATGAAAATATTCTTCACTTGACCCCACTTTTCATCAATAGACAAATTATCGTTCACAACCATGTTCGACGCTGCTTCCATGAGTTTAACAGTGTAGTTGCGACAAATGTTAGGATCAGTTAAAGCGATTGTTTGAAATCTTGGTCTCCGTGCCGTTACCACTGGGTGTCTCTGAACAGCCGCTGTTCGAACCTGCAGCGTTGCTTATACGGGGTGGTGGTCGCTACCAGCATCAGCTCTACAAACATTCCGAACATCGCAAAGTGATTTTCTCCAACGTTGCTGAATTATGAAGTGGTCAATTTGGTTTTTCGTTCGACCATCAGGAGAAATCCATGTGATTTTGTGACAAGTCTTGTGCGGAAATAAGGATCCGCCAACTACAAGCTGACGAGCGTTGCAGAAGTCGACGAGCATATCACCATTTTCGTTCCTTTGACCTAAGCAATGTTTACCAAGAACGAGTTCAAGACCAACGTTGTCCGGACCAACTTTGGCATTAAAATCACCCATGATGATGACGATGTCACCCTTAGGAACGCTATAAAGATTTATAAGGGAGTATGAATTTCGTGTCTTGTTTTTATAATTTTGAACGTGGAATCGGTGCGTTGAAGTTATGAGGAAATCTTTGAATAATGCAGGTAGTTGGAAAACAAATTAAAATGAAAACATTTAGGGATTTTGGTAACACATGCAAAATACAGTTTATTTTGGTAGGGTGTGCGGTGAACACCTGCGCATCTTTGAATAAACGTCACTGGAAAACACGTACCTGTATGTATTTCAGACTGTATGCATTCCATCGTCAGCATCACGACTGATCGAATTGGTGTCATCTTCTTGGTTTGTAATCAGATGAGAGAAAAGAGATTTGACAATATATTGCCGTTGTCGGAATTGATGGCATTTCTATCTCTTTGTATAAAATAGCTTTCATACGTATCCAATTTTCTCTCATCTGTTACTTGTTTCATCATGATGATTTCATCCAATTTTCTCTCATCTGTTACTTGTTTCATCATGATGAAACAGAGAGAAAATTAGATGAGTATGAAAGCTATTTTATACAAAGAGATAGAAATGCCATCAATTCCGACAACGGCAATATATTGTCAAATCTCTTTTCTCTCATCTGATTACAAGCCAAGAAGATAATACCAATTCGATCAGTCGTGATGCTGATGATGGACTTCATACAGTCTGAAATGTTTGATCGTTCGTTTTGTTTTTATCTCGTCATTCGTTTAATCGTTGTGACTAGTTGAAAGTCAAGTTAAAGTGCGACAAAAATCTAAATGTAAAAACAATAAGGTGTTTAAATATTTGTTTATTGCTATTTTATTAATTAAAAGGGTGCCAATAATTGGTTCCAATAAAGAAGGGGTTCCAATTATTGGCACTCGGGTGGGTTCTATGGAACTTTAATTATTGGCATTGCCAATAAATATACTTTCAAGACTGTCAATAATTATACAATTAAACTGTTACTTTTTGTAAGTTTGAAAAAAAAAATGCCGAAAACAAAAAAAACTTACAAAGAAAGAGATGTTCAAGAAGCTCTATTGGCCATAAAAAATGGACATATTTATCTAAACAAGCAGAGTTCTAGATACCATAAAATACTGCATTCTACTTTGCAGTTCCGATTGAGCAAAACATTTTCAATAGTACGTCCACGACCCGCAACCGTTTTAACTGAGGAAGAAGAATTGAGCAGTGTTGAATAGCTAACATTTTTTCAAGAAAAAGGGTCTCCTAAAGAAAAGAAAAGAAGATGTTCTTTATGCTGTCCAGGAATTTCTAAGGCAAAGTTACAAAAGAGATCACTCATTCGGAAGCTAGGCAATACCAATAAATTGATGGTTTAGATGGTTTAGAAAAACAGATCTTGCTTGAAATGTACAACGAATTCAGCCAGGAAAATTTTATTTCTTACACTAGCCTTAGGACTGGAAAACATATCAGGAACTTAGTTGTGAATCCAGTCGATGATATCGGAGAAAATATAATTCGTATTTGACAGATATGCTTTTCCTGTAAATAGTGTGTAATGACCAAAACAGTTGGAACTGATATTTCTAGTTTAAAATGTGCAATATATCACATAGAATGTTTGAAAAACTAAAATATCCCATTCTTTCAAATATTATCAATTTTCTATATATTACTAAAAATTAGCAGATCTTAAATTATCATTTCAACTTATATAATATTATGCGATCGGTATGAACAAATTTAATTTTGTTGTAGACTTTTACTTATTTTTTCATATTTAACTTATTGTTTACTTAATATCTATTATATCTTTTTATTCTTTATAACCCGGAAGAAGCGGTAAATGTTTGTTATTTTTTTACTGTAATTAAATGAACCACAAACTTTATAAATAAAAAAACTAAAAACAAAATATTCGTTTCCTTTAATTCATAGGTGACAATAATTGTACATTTTTGGAGTGCCGATAATTGTAGTCGGATGCCAATAATTATAGTTTTTGGCAAGCTTTTTTGAATATCCCATTTTACCTCTTTTTTAAGAAACAAATAATAAGAATTAAATATGAATAAACAAAGAAAATTCTATATTAAAATTTAGTATATTTTTCATATTTTTAACTTTTTAATTGCGAAAATTACGCGCATTTAAAATTAAAAAATCCTTAAGGGTGCCAAAAATTGTATCCTTTTTTTCCCGTGGGTAGGTGTAAAACCTTCAAAAGGCTCTATGAGGACCGAAAAACGCGTGCTCATAGGAGTGTGAGATTCTTACTGCACTAAAAACACCTCCTCCTCCCGATTGCAACTAAGGTGAAATTTATCTAGAAATTTATTTTTAACGAATTTATTAACGTGTTGCAGGTAACTATCCAGTGATAGTTCCTGCTTATACCGCGATTTTAAAGCAGATTCTCGGTTAGTGTACCAGATCGGAAGGCTTTATCCATCGCAGGTGGCGTACTTAATTTGTCTCATCGATAATTTCGATAATAGTATTATTGCAGTGTTGTAATAGCCGTTTTCTATGATTTCGAGCAACATTTTTTATTTTATCGCGAACCGTGGGAATATCGAGATCTCTGTGGAGATCTTCGTTTCTAATGTACCAAGGTGCGCTTACAAAGGATCTTAGGAGTTTATTTTCAAATGTTTGTAAGGTATTTAAATTATAATCTCGCGTACAACCCCCCAGAGTTGTATACCGTAACTCCAGACAGGCTTAAGCACCTGCCTGTACAAAATTAGCTTGTCTTCGAAAATGAGCTTAGAGTGTTTCCCGAGCAACCAGTACATATCTCTGAGTTTATTATTTAACTCTTCGCATTTCTTTTTTACATGCGGTTTCCAGTTTAATTTCGCATCTAGAGTCATTCCGAGATATTTTGCTTCGTAAGCAAACGGAACTTGAACCGTATTAACAAATACCGGTAATCTATTAATTTTCTTATACGTAAAATCTACATGGACTGATTTTATTTCGTTGAGCGATATCCGCCATGTTTTTGTCCAATCATTGACATTATTCAGAGCTTTTTGTAATTTTGTCGTAGACTCATTTATCGTTTGGCCCACTGCTAGTATTGCAGTGTCGTCAGCAAACGTGGCTACGATAGTGTCTTCTGTTTTAGGTATATCACGTGTAAATAATAGGTACAATACTGGACCTAAAACACTTCCCTGTGGTACCTCACCCACTATTTCTTTGAGATCCGAGTAATCGTTTCCATGTCTAATTCAAAAAGTCTATTTTCTAGATATGCTTTTAGAAGCGTATAAAGTGCTTTAGGCAGAATTTGTCTTGATTTAAAATTTAGGCCAATTGTATCCATTACGCTATGCTGCATAAATACCATTTTATCTTTTTAAGTAACACGAGTGCTGTCAAAAATAAAAATCTATTCTTGTTAATTTAACATTATTCGTATATCTTTAAATTTAATAAAGTGTCGTTAAAAATAACGAAAATTTAACACTAAATATAAATATTTTTCTAATAATCTAAAAGTATCTCTCGTGTCGATATTTTTATTTGAACAATCTATTTTACGACTATTTGTTTTTGACCTGGTATACACAAACAATGATTAAACATATTTATTCATTTTATATAAATAAAATTAAATGTAAATCATGTATCATTTGTATCATCAAATGAATAAAATTGAACTTATTCATGTGTCGCAATGTATTTTCTTGTTTAATTTTTTTTCCCAGACATCAGGTGAATGATGAATGTTTTTACGTTAAATATTTTAAAATTGCAATAAATTCCCATTGAGAAATGAGCATGCCATATACATTTGTCATGGTTTCAAATTCATATCGCTGCATCAGGTTGAAATCATCTATATGCTAACCAAAAAGGACTTACACACAAATCCGTTCATCCTGTTTTATAAATGTCCATGTTCCCAACATTTTAAATTATTGCTGCATTCAAAATTTGACTTAAGTTGGAAAAACATCATAATTCTTATTCCAGGATCCAGACTACTATTAAGTTCCTTCTTCTACCTACTTTCTAAAGTTCTATTCAGCTCAGGAAGTCTTTGCGTTACTCCCAGGGACACAGAAGCTAACCCGAAAAAATAAAAAAAAAAATCAACAACAATATAAATCTTGCCAAATTGAAAGGGATGACCCTGCTGCACCCACACATAGCCATAGCTGCCAATGCCACCCGCACCTCTTCAACGGTGAAGTAGTGTATCAGTCGCAGAAAAAACCTCATCCTCATCCAAAAACGTTGACTAGCCCATAACACCTCTCTTCTTGCATCTTTTGGTACCAAAGTATCGTTTGAAAGTGCATAAAATGCAAAGTCCTTTAAGTTTTTTTTTTGTCTCTTGTATGAAAATAAATCCCATTGAAAGTATAGCGCATGAAGAAACATTCATGTATATGACACATGTATGAATCCATGTTACCACTTATCCTTAACGTTAAGGGCTTAAAAGATTCAGCCTTTTAACTCCTTCTCCTCGTGGTTCGCCTTCTATTGCTGCTGCTATCTGTTTTCATTAAAATGACTACTTCTGCAGAGCACTTTGTTGGTTTGGACGGATGGTTAACCCTGTATAATCAGGGGCTGTTGATGGGGATGGGATGGGGAAAAGTGGACATGCTCGCGTACGTGCATGCGGTGATGTATATGCAGAGACATGAGGGAGCAATCGCCATTTGTTTGCATAAGAAGTCAGGAAGCGTTTTTTTTCCGGTGCATAAGCTTAATAAAAACATAGTTGCCAACTACTCAATTTATGAATTTTGTGGTGATGTAAATGAAATGTCGGGGGTGAGTGTAAAGGATGTAATGAATTTGCATTTATTATTTTTATGGACCAGTAGATAATATTAAATGGCAGACTAGTCGGTGTCATAGGCGCCGCAGGGTGGGGGCAGATAAAAAATGAATATGCAATTTTTGAGTTCAATGTTTTTTTATTTTATTAAATGTTTATTTATTTTGTCTTGGCATAGGTCAGTTGTAATAAGTGATATTATTTTAGGACTAGAAAATGTGACATTTTATTCGTGTTGATGTTAAATAATTATAAAAGGGAAAAAATATATTATTTTTCTTCAACATTTTTGACTTAGTGAATAGTCACTGTAGCCACATGGGCTTTTTTCCAAAACGGTCAATTATTTCGTTGTAAAAGTTTGTTTATTCTTTGACAATATTTCGATGAACGTACATCATGTACAAGGAATCAAGTCGTTTGTCGGTCATTGTAGATCTAAGCCAAGTTTTTAATTTGCGTAAGGTGCTGAACGATCGCTCATCGGTGCAAGTAGTTGCTGGAATTGTGAGCCCTATACAAAGAGCTGAAAAAATCGACTAATAAAAATCCTCTACACTGTTCAGTAAATCAGAAATATTTGAACAATAATTTCCATTAGTCTGCATTTTGTTAAAACTGTACCACATCGTAGACTCCGCCAGCAAATTATCCAGAAAGCAGCCATATTTCTACATTATTCTCTGTATTATTATATCGAATTCTGGAGAATCCATAATTTGCATATTTCCTGGTGATAGCTGAAATAGTGAAAATGCAGCTTCAATTTACTCTGAAAAGCGTTCTGTAAACGACATTATCAGGGAATCAATGTACGGAATATAAATAGGTTTTCTAAAATAACTTTGGGGGAAGAACCGCGAACATTTGATCGATGGAATATATTTAAGAATTATTCCTGGATAGCTTAAAACTATGCCTGAATCACTCAAGCATTTTTCCATTACCTCTAATAGAGATTTAAAGCAATTGTCAGCATCCTCTCAATTTTGTTGAAACAATTTACTCAAAACATTGGCCTGATCTTTTACTGCTGAGAGATTTTGGTCAATTTTACAGGGCGCATTACCAACGAGTTCTAACATCGATGAATAATGTGACATCACAAACAAACAACCTAAAAAGGTCTAATTTGTGCAAGAGTAATAAAGTTGGAGGGCTTTGTTATAAAGAGTTATCCAGTTTCAAAAGTATAGGGCTAGAATTCGAAATCTGTTATACTAAGGTGTTAAACCAATTTTTGATTTTAAGCTGAAAGTCTGACATTTACGGAAATGGATCGTATAACTATCGCACAGCGCATAAAAGTTGTTAAAACCTACTACAAAAATGGTGATTCTGCCACAGCCACATATCGTGTTTTAAGAGAAGATTATGGTTTACTGCGCAAGCAATTGGCAAAATTGTGAAAAAATTTGAAGAGCCTGGATTGGTTACAGATATAGTAAGGCCTGTGCATCATCGTTTCGCTCGTTCCACTGAAAATATCGCTGCTGTAAGTGAAAGTGTTGCCGAAGACCCGATTGTGTCGATTCCTTGTCGTTCTCATGAATAAGGACTGTTCTACGGCACATTATGGCGTATTTTGCATTTAGATCTACACCTACATCCATATAAAGTCCAGCTCACACAACAACTGAAGCTAACTGAATGGGTGCTTGAACAACAGGCGGTGGACGGCGATTTTTCGAAAAAAAATTTCTCACATTTCTCACTCGGTGAGTATGTTAATAAACAAAATTGTCGTATTTGGGGACGATGGAACGACTGTTACTGTCAATTCGGAGCGTTATGGTCGTATGATAACCGACTTTTTTTTCCCTGCTATTGAAGAATACGACTTGGAGAATATGTGGTTTCAACAAAACGGTGCCACATGCCACACAACTCGAGCGAATATGGCTTTATTGCAAGAGACATTTCCTGGCCGCGTAATTTCTCGTCATGGCGATATCAACTGGCCACCAAGATCATGCGATTTGACACCGCTGGACTTTCTTTTGTGGGGCTACGCGAAAGACCGTTTTTATGCAGATAAACCGTAAACTATTGAGCACTTGAAAACCAACATTCGTCAAGTTATGACTGAGATAAGGCCCAATATGTGCCAAAAAGTGGTCGAAAATTACCTCAAAGGAATCGATCCTTGCAGCAATTCGCGTTGTGGTCATTTAAATGATGCAATGTTTCACACATAATGTCAACATCCAAAATGTATAATAAAAAAGAAATATTATGAAAAAAAAATATTTTGTATGTGTTTTATTTACGGTTACTAATGCAACCGCAAAATCAATTACAACAATTATATTCCCTCTCAGAACTCCAATGTTTTTGTATTTTGCCGTCCAACTTGTTTTACAAGACATAGGAATACTTAGTGGGTATGCATTTTCATCGTAAGGGACTCTTGCGAAAAATAGTTATAACTTCCTTAATTGACAGCATTTCTGATTTCTGAAACTTCGCTTCCGTCGTGAATGACCAGATTTAATTTGTGCGAGCTGCAGTGAAAGAAATTTGCCTGCGGATATACATATCTCCTGTATCCGTTTTCTCACCCCACTCAATTTCCCGGCTATGGTTGAGCACCCATCATAAGCATAACCAACAATTTTTGACAAATTTAATCCGAAATTGGTTAATGACGTTAATGTCGTATGAGCTTTGGTAACAGCGTCCATACTTTGCAGTGCCCAAAGCCTAAGAATTCTTCTCGCACGCGGAATTTGCCTGTTGGCATTTTTTGCACAAATTGAATGCCTAAAGAAAGTTGTTCTGTGCATATCACTTGATTCATCCGCAATAACCGACAAAAATGGTTTTTGTTGGCGTCTTGAAATATTTTCTCTCTTAAAATTGCATTACAGATTCCAATCAGTTCATACAGTCAGAAATATCTGTTGCATTTGCAGGTGAATGGAGTAGATGGTCTTGTAAAATTAAATCTCCGGTATCTTCTCTGAAATGCAACAAGTTGTTGAAAACTGCAGTTTCATCCGTCTTGCCTCCTAAAGGAATATTGCTGTGTCACTATTGTTTATGATCGTTTGAATTTGTTTTTCTATTGAAAAATGTATAAGTTGGTCAACACTTTTGGCTTTGTTTTCTAATTTTTTTTAGAAATTATTTACTTTTCATGTAGATTCACAATACCAGCTGGACTTTAAATGATTTATGGAAGTCTTTGTACTTTGTAAATTCATTTAGAATGAACCGACCTTGAAGTCCGCGTTCAACTTTGGGCTTAAAAGAACACAATTCCGACAAAGAACACCTCTCAGTTTGACAGAAAAGGATGTAGAAGGATAATCAGCAAGCCATTGGTGTCGAAACACTCGAAATCCACTTGGCAAGGTATGGACTCTGACAAAAAAAATTTCAATTAAGCAGTCGTTTTTGTGAAAATGTCCTAGTTAATACTAAAAATGGAACTAGTATGATTTTTCGGCCAGAGCCACGGGGGACAGTGCCCCTCTTGCCCCACCTTGCGGGCGCCTATGGTCGGTGTAAGTGACCCTGAATTCACTAATATATGAAAAAGTGACACTAACTACGTGACAGTTGCAAACGAATATTCGTCCATTTTGACATTTCGATCAAATGTTTTCTTCATGTTCGTCGCGGATGACATTTAGATTTCCCATCTTTATAATTGATAAATCTCTAATTTTAAAAGGTAAGTAACACTCGAAAAATTTAGTCGTCAAAGTGTGGAAGGTATGTGGAACGCGAATATAGAGTTTGACAGTTCGTATCAATCGAAATTGAAATTCAACCGCAGTATCTTTGGCCGTATCCAACAAAACATAACCAAAACAATGAACACACAAGAGAATGGAGACAATACAATAGCAAGTTATTCTCTTGCATTAAGAGCGGAATAAGAAAATTTGAATAAAATTTAAATTACATGTTTGTTTTGAACAAGGTTTTCTAAAGTGCTGTGCTGTAGGTTTTTCTTTGTTTGATTTTTAACTTATTTTGTTTTTATTAATTTTGCATATTTTACTGTTAAATGTTAAATAATTCAATTTCTTTCTTTAGAATATTCAATAGTATTAAATCACCGTTCTCACATTATTAAATGTAAATATAAAAGTTTTTTTCATGTAAGTCTAAATTCAAAAATGTTTAAGAGTGTAAATTGTTAATATTGTGTTTTATATAGATTTAATAAACTACCCCTGATGAAGTCGAGAAAGACCGACGAAACGTATGGAAAAAAGTTTTTTATTTGCATATAAAAGTGAGTGACCAAAAAAGCCCGATTAAACATTTACATTTACAGTATATACAATTGGTCAAATTATTATTAATTCAATTTAGAATTGACAGGCTCTAAAATCAAACTAGTCCCTCCGCATTTTAGCTCCACTAAGAGTTTTTTTTTTCAATCTTCTTGTTTACTTATGAATTTATATCAGGAGGAGTGGCAACCATGTAACATACTTAAGGGGCTTCTTTGCAAAACCATCATATCAGCAGAAGGACTATTCACGATAATGGTTAACATTTGAATGTGACTGCAGGGGTGCAGTAAAACGTTTATCGACGACAACCAAGAAGGAACGGACAGACGGACCAAAGGACATTTGGATAGTAAAACAAAATGACAGAGACGCCAAGGACTAGAAAGCCTTAGCTCATATTATATGAACATACATACACATATTGTCTCAAAGGAAAAGTGGGTTTATTCGCCGGAAGGAAATCGCATTCATTGTTTGCGCAAGTATTCATTCTTTAATGAGATCATGTGCGTCTTATGTTGATGTGCTTATAGTCTGAAGCTTCTGTCTTGAATCCTTCTTGGTTTGTCTTTACTTGTCTTCCCCTGTTCTATCCTGGATCATAACACATACATACATGTACCAGTTGTTTTTATATACTTTATATACGATATGGACAAAGGAATTCCAAATATATGGTTCATTCCTAAAGAAATGATCAAAAAAAAACAGCGACACTCCACACTCGTTCCGTTTTCTATTCAGCCGGTGTTTTCTTCTTTTTTCTGTGTTCTTCTATCTGTCAAAAGCTCACAAGTGCTGCTTCTCATTAATTTCAAGGATGTACTTGTAACTTTTGAAAAAAAAATCTAGTATTGGTCCCAAAGAAACAAATAACAACCAACAACAAAAAAAAAAAACAAGATTTTTGACAGGAAGGATCCATTGATTCGTTTGGATGCTATGGCTATGTAGTCTGCATCTGCACACAGTGAAAAGGATGGGATGTACTTTTGCATGCATAAATAAGCAATGTGCTTGCATGAAACCGTCATCAGTCAAATCAAGTAGAATTAATTGGAAATTCCCATACCTACATTTCCACTGAGAGTTTTCGACGTTTTTTTTTTTTGTTAGTGCTCTGATAAAATGCAAATTAAAGTCCTACCGATATCATTTTATTCAATAACAGAAAAAAGAACACAAATCATTTTAAATGCTTTAATTAGTGATAAAATATAAAATTAAAAAAAACTCTAATTTCTTCAAAATAATTCTTTTTGTAAGAAAAAAAAAATAAAAATCCGCAATCTATAAACGGACTAACAGAACTTTGAAGATGTTGAAATTTTATTACACTTCCCTACGTTTAGGATATACAAATTAAAATTACCCAAATAATTTTGAGAAGAAAAAAAAATTAAATTGATTTAATTTCTACTAATAAATTTAAAATGCCATAATGTGTAGTTGATTGCACCAGATTATTGGTTTCATATACTCAAGAGCACTTAGTCATCTGAATGGAACATGGCCATAAAAAGTTTCTCCGAAGCTAGACTAACCAACGTAAATTTTCATAGCGTTGCCTATCTGACGTCAAACCAAATTCAATGCTCCGTCTCTGTCGCACACACCGTCAAAGTTCACTCACATTGCGTTAACGTACCATATGTGTAACGTAAATTTTTCTTCTTCACTGTGACACTCAAAACTTTGATCACAGAAGAAAAGTTCGGCCATTTTTAGTTTTGTGAACAAAAAAAAAAAGAAAGCAACCAAAATGCTGCGCGTTCTAGGGCGTGGGCGTCGTCAAATTAGTTGATTATTTTTTTTTATTTTAGCTGGCGCTACAGCGCGGGGTGGGCCTGGGCCTCAAATAGTAGACTCCGCCAGCTGACTCGATCTCTAGCTTGCTGCCCCCAGTTTCGAGTCCCAAGTTGCCTTAAGTCTCCCTCAACTTGATCATGCCACCGGAGATGAGGTCTGCCTCTGTTTCTCGTACCCTCTGGTATAGCGTTGAATACCTTACGGGGTGAAGCGTCGATGTTCATTCGATCTACATGCCCTAGCCATCTTCACCGCTGAATACGTATTTTTTTGACTACAGACGAGTCGCTGTATCTCTCGTACAATTCATGATTGTATCGCCTCCGCCAGATGTTATATTGCCTATCGACACAAGCCGGACCATAAATCGTGCGTAAAACCTTTCTTTCAAAGACACCAAGGGAGCTTTCATCCGCTTGTGAAAGGGTCCATGCTTCTGCACCATATAGGAAGACCGGGATGATTAGGGTTTTGTACAGTGTCTCCTTGGTGTTTCTCGATAGGGCTTTGTTCCTCAATTGCTTACTTAGCGCAAAGAAGCAGCGATTAGCAAGAGTTAATCTACGATTGATTTTAACACTGATGTCATTTGCAGAGTTCACAGCGCGCAAATTCTTCGACCACCTCGCAGTTATATCTATCAATAGTCACGTTCTGACCAAGTCTTCGGTGGGATTCGGATTTATTTGATGACAGCATACATACTTCGTCTTCTCCTCACGTTCTGACCAAGTCTTCGGTGGGATTCGGATTTATTTGATGACAGCATACATACTTCGTCTTCTCCTCATTGATCATAAGACACATTTTGTACGCTTCTGACTCCATACTAGAAAAGGTACCCGTAACTGCTCGCTTGGATCTTCCCATTATGTCGAAGTCATCCGCGTATCCAAGATATTGAGTGGACTTTTGAAGCATAGTGCCATTGGTGTTGCCCCGAGTATTGCGCACTACTCTCTCAAGGACAATATTAAAACAGCTTCATGAAAGCGCATCACCTTGTCGAAGTCCTCTGGCGGTTTGGAAGGTTTCGGTTGAATGTCTCCTAATTTTGACGGAGTAACGGGCATTTTCCAACGTCATCCTGATAAGGCGTACCAGTTTAGCAGGGATACCAAAACTCGATATGGCACGGTATAGCTCTTCTCTATTAACTCTGTCATAAGCCGCTTTAAAATCGATGAATAGTTGGTGTGTATCGATATTGAATTCTTGGGTCTTCTCCAGGATTTGGCGCCGTGTGAAGAAGTGGTCGATGGTAGACTTTCCAGCCCTGATAGGGGCCAATCAGTTCATCAGTAAATGGCTTCAGGCGTGCACATAAGATTAAATTATTTGATGGAATATATAAAAAACAATTGTGTGTTAGTCCTGTTTAGGCTCTATAACGGCTGAACCGATTTAGATGATTCTTTTTGGGTCGCTTAGGAAAAAAAAACGAAAAACCCTAAACGAAGAGGTGAAAAAACGAAATCTGTGTTTTTAGAATTTTGTAAGAAAAAGTCATTGGCCAACTGTATGTTCAGTGTTCAAATGTCGGCAAATTTTCGTCAAAACCTTCCAGTCATTCATTGGTCGTGTAGCTGAAGAACTTAATGCGTGCTTAAAATTATCAAATTTGTGGCGGATTGTGACATATCAACCGAATTTATCACATTGTGAAGCATTTCTTTTTAAGGCTGAGGTAAGTTTTCCGTAAAATCAAATCGAAGTTTGTAAGCTGCTGTCGCGAAAAACTCAGGGTTCTTGGCGCACAACATTCCGTAAGGCTCTGTTTAGTTCCTGCTCACAGTGGTGTTGCAGGCAACGAAAGCACTGACGAACTGTCAAGAATTGGTTCAATACTTGACCTAATTCAGACAGACTCAAAACTTCAAAAAGAAATCGAAGCTAAAGTTTTATCTTTAAAAACAGGAAATGGAGCTCACTCGATACATGTGTTACAACAAGGATATTATGGCCAATTTTTAATAAACAGAGAACTGATGATATTCTGAATCAGAACAAAAAGTCCATATCTCTTCTTGTGAGCATAACCAATGGTCACAACCTGTTAGGCTACCAAAAGATAAAGATGAAACTTAGTTTGGATGATCTATGTAGAGGCTGGAAGGTTTTGTTCTTGCCCGTGGCCTGGCATTGTTTATATAAGAAGGTTTTTTTTATCTGGAAAATCTTTAATTTTTTACTTTATATACAACAGAAGGCCTACCGCTGTGCGAAATTACAAGATTCTAAAATTTCGGGAAGTGTTCAATAGCATACAGTCAGTCAGTCAATTACGGTTTTTGCGATTTTTGCATTCTCAAATCTCGGGAATAAATATTGCTAAAGAATTAAAATTCGTTGAGTTGCCTAAGCTTGCAGAGCTTAGTAAATTCTGTAAGCTTGAAGTTTCTGGCTATATTGGGACTGAAATTAAAGGGGGGTCAAATATCGCCTGAGCTTGATCCTGTAAAAAGGGTATAGTGCCAGAACTTGGCTTCGCACTACCGTGTCATTTGATTATATTTATGTCTTGTAAATATTTATTTCCAATAATTTTTGATTACGAATCGGCTTTGGAGGGCTCAACCGTTCCTCTTATCTCTCTGGGGCTATTTAGCCTCGCCCCATGGATATACTTCCGACCCGGTCCATTCCTCGCTTAAAATGAGTCACGATATTACTCGAATTAGCGATTCGGGTATCCATCAGATCTAAGTCCTACCCAGCAAACATTTATCTGAAGGTTCAGATTCTAATCACCAAAAATGAAGAATAATATTCAGGAAACCTTCAGTTTTTTGAATGAATTATGAATATATACAAAGATCCTACAAATTCTTACCAGAGAGACACAAAGAGATATGTATTCTGTGCCAAAAAAAAAACACTCAGATTTTGTTGTTGGATCCTTCATATGGAGATCCTTTTTTGTTCATCCTTTTATTTTTTTTTACCAAGGAGTAATGATGACGGGTCATTGTAATGACAAAATTTTCGTTTGCATAGTCGATTATCAGTTCGGAAAAGTTTTTCGAAAGATCGGTTTAGAAAGGTATATAACCATTAGCTTGTGTTTTAATAGTAAATGGGTACCTACTTACTTAACAAAAAATATATATAAAAAAGAAAATGATAAAACATAAAGGTCTGTAAAAAATGATGTTAAATTTTCTTAGAAATATAAAAATTATTTGTTTAATTATAGCATCGTGTAACAATTAAGAAGTGATGGAAGCTATAAAAGCCAAACAAGAGGCAAATCAAAAAATGTTCCAGAGGATCACCGATGAAATATTCAATCCTAAATGAATCAGAAATAATGAATTCACTTGTGATGCAATTTGAATCCTTTTACCTGGGCTCTTAGACACCGATTTGATTCATTTTAATTATTCATTTATGATCTGAATATTCTGCAATTAAATGAACGTATATAAGGGTTCCATATATTCCTTTAAATGATTAATCCCTGAACCTTTTCTGAATAGCAAAAATGATTCCTGTATGATTAATTAAAGTGAAGGTATATACTTAGAAATCCTTCACTTAATTGAATTTTATTGGAATTATTTTTATGATTTAGAAAAGATTCAGGTATTAATCATTTAAATGAATATATGGAGCTCTTATATACGTTCATTTAAATGACGAATTTTCAGATCATAAATGAATCATTACAATGATTCAAATTTGTGTCTAAGAGCCCAGGTAAAAGGATGCAAATTGCATCAAAAGTGAATTCTTTTTCGGCCGGTTTCTTCACTTTTATGAATTAATTATTATCGTTCATTTCTGAATTAAAATGTTTGCTGGGTAACTATCTGAGGCGTTATAACATTTCTACTGACTCTGCAAAGATAATTACTATAATTTTCTCCTCCACGCACGGTCAATCTTGATTAAGCCAAAAACGAAAAAAGAAACTCCTTTTAACAATTCCAAATATTGCTGAATAAATTCTTACCCTTTTAAAGATATGTATGCTTTTATTTATATTGAAATCTCTTACTCCAACAATTTGCCATGGGTGTGTAGCGGTATATGAATTATGTATGTATTTTCTTCAGCTTTCAAAGTTTTCAATTACATATTACAATTTGTTCGTAATGTCTGTGTTCATTTCAGCACCTTACTTTGTAACTTCATTGTATAGCTGAAGTTTTACATTGATCTTTAAATGAGTTAACATAGTAACATGGATGTGCTTCAGTGATGTAGGTAACAAAATTGTATACAAGAGTCATAAAACAAGAAGGAGTTACATAAGATTGTTGCAGTTTCTTGCTTGGCAAAAGCAAAGGTAATCTGAAGTTGGTTTTAAAAAATAATGAAACTATGAAGTGCTTCCGTAGCTATACGATGCACGATGAAATGTGAAGTTATGTTTTCAAGTATTCGTGTATTTGTGTGCAGAATATTATTGTAGCTGTTTAGTTTCTTTGTGGTTTTCCGGTAAGAATATTAGAAATTTCTACTACCAGCTTAAGAGATTTGAGTACGGAATTAACGAATCATAAAAAATACAAGCTATACATTCAAAATTAGTTTTAAAATTATTAGGTATCCTTTTATATTTTTATTGACCGCTGAGGGGGCTGACTCAGTCGCAAGTGACCCGTCATTGGTAAAATGAAAAATATAAAAAAAAAAACTTGTTTACTTAGAAAACTTCAATTGAAACTCAGAACAGTTTTCATAATCTCAAATGAAGTAAGTAATTTTGCAGTGACACTGTCCGTATGAATTTCCTTGTAAAACATTTTTAACGGTTATATACAAAACTATTTACTTTATTTTGTTGATTGTAGAATAAAGAATGTTAAGTGCTTTTCATTTCTAATTCAATAAAAAATCTAAAAATTGCATTATGTAGAACACGTTTCATTAATTTCTTAAAAAGAGCCACTTTTTGACTCACCATAATTTGAAACTTTTTCACTTGCGTTATACATCTGATATATGTAGTTACTATATGGCTTATATGGAATCATAAAAAAAATCGATCTCGAGATTTTGATCAAATTTGACAATACGATAAAGGAGAACACCAAAAAACTGGATCCCTAAATTCCGTCTGTCTGTTTGTACAACGAGCTACAGCCTAACCAGCTGAAGAGATTTTCTTCAAACTTGGTACTTAGGCGTTTTAGGTGATTGTCCAAAATAGATTTTTGAATCGTTGTTTTAGTCCCAAAAATAACGGTACTTGCCATAGCCATACAAATTTTTCTACCATCTTAATTATCTCAAAAACGGCTCTAACGGTTTTGATATGAATTGGTGTGTGTATTACTTTGGGTATAGTTTACATTTCGGCTAAAAAAGGTTTTAAAATATTTTGTTATTAAGGGTACCTGGCATACAACCATTTTATTGATTTTCGACTTTCTCATAAACGGCTTAACGGGTGTCGATAAAGAATTTTATACAGGAGCTCCTTCAAATTCCAAATATTATTGCATTTCAAAATTTTCGAAAAATAGTTTTTTTTGGATTTTTGAAAAAAAAATATTTTTTTTTGAAAATTCCATATTTCGAAAACGGGTGGACAATTTTTTCTGAAATTTTGTTTTTTTGAATTTATATTATTAAATTTTATTACCAATCTTTTGCATATAATGTGATCGAACATAGGCGCAAGTACGTGCGATCCAGTCGTGCATTTTTACTTGCGATTATAGGTACTATAAGGCAAGTTAGGCATTCGTCAAAAAAAAAAGTTGTGAGATAACAAATCAAACATGAAATTACGATGATAGCGAAGACGAAAAAAGATGGTCTAAAAATTCCGACCGTCTGTCAGTCTGTCTGTATGTATGTATAGACACCTACAGCCCAAACGCGTGGGCCGAATTGCTTCAAACTTGGAATATAGAGTTTTTTAGGTATTGTACAGAGGAGAAATTGAATTTTTTTTTTAGCTCAAAAAATAACGGTACCTGCCACATAACCGTTACGTTCAAACCTATTTTTCTCGGAAACGGCTATAACGATTTTGATAAAAACAAATCAGTGCGGCTTTTTAGTTACGACCGACCATTTGGTTGAAAAAAAAATTAGAAAAATGTCTAAAAACGGTACTTTCCATAGGACCGTTTTTTTTTTGCTTTCGACTATCTCATAAACGGCTCAACCGATTCTTTCGAAATTTCACACATAGGCTTAGGTTGCTTAAATTACACCGCGTACCAATGTTTTTAATTAATATTTTTTTGTATTTTTAAAATCATTTTTAAGAAAAAAAAATTATATTTATTTTTATTTTCTGAATACCTATGAATTGACGTTTTTGATTTTTTTAAAAATATTTTTCTCAAAAACCGCTCCACAGATTTAATTTTTTTTTTGTCATAAATTCAAATTCATCTTTCTTGAGCTCAAATTAGTTTAAGTATTTATTTCAGAATTTTGAATTATTTTTTCTTTAATTAAACAGATTTAATCTTTTGTTTTTAAGCTTATATTATTAAATATTTAATATTGTCATACCAATTTATTTTACAACAAAATTAATGAAATTTTGTATATGCATATACAAAATTGAGTTAAAATGACTTTAAAAATATATTTAGATTTTTAATAGAAATCTTTTGCATACGATGTGATCGAACATAAGAGCAAGTTCGTGCGATCCTGTCGTGCATTTTATTTTTATAAAGAGATAAAGCTAAATCGTTCGTGGTTTTTCACCGACAACGTGTCGATTTGACATATGTCACTGACATTTTTATCTCCGCACCAACGCCGCAAAAAAGTTTTACATACAAAAAAAACAATCTATATAACACATCTACAAGATTCTTAAATAATTAAAAATGCCGCATGATTTAATATAAAAATTCACAGCTACTAAAAAACAACTACATGGAAACGTTGTATATTGTGCTTGATTAAAAGAGAATAGTATTTAAATTCACCCTATCAAGTTGATACTTTACCTTTCGATGCCAATTTCAGAGCAAGCAAATTACCAACTCTCCAGGCTACTTATACATTTACACTTAATGTTGAATAACACACTTTGCCCATTTCCTTATGAACTACAAGTACAATTATACTCGGAAGTAAGAGCCAGCAGCACCTTATCCGCACATCCTGTAATGAATTTAATTTCCTTATCTTAAATTTTTCAGCAAACTATCCTATTTCAAAATTATGTAGGTAGTAAAATATATACCTATATATCTTAGCATCTTAGTACAAAAACCGACAACGATATGATATACAAAATTCGCACAACCAAAACCTAGAAAAAGTTTTTGAAGAAGAAGACTCTTGGTTGGTATATACCAACCTAGATAAATTTAGAAAATTCTTCCAGGATCCTGAGAGCTGAGACAATCCAGCGTTGTCCTTGTAGTTGATGTATAGTTTTGCATCTCCGGTTAGTGTTGCTTAATTTTAAGTTACTTTCGAGAATGACGAATTTCATAAAGTTTGCACTTTTTGTATATGTATAGAAATGTGTAGGGACATATATAGATAACTCCTGTTCCACCATTAAACAGAACATAATCGGATCTATGAATATTGTTTGTCGCCGTTGATGCTGGTTTCCTGTTGTGTTGTTGCTTGTTGTTCATGCCACGGTTGAGTGCAGTTTGAAGGACAAAACTGACATTATATCGACACAGAGTTGAGTGGCGTTTCCTATAGCAACGTGAGACCAGCAAACTTTCCATTTGCACTTCAGCAGGCAGAGCTTGCTATTCACAGAGTTTATAGCAAATTTCAATTGCAACGTTGAATACCCTTCCCCATACTCACATCTAGATCCAGTTTCTATGCCTCAGCCACAGTCCCATCTGTAGCCGTGTTAGTCCATGACCGTGCGGAAAGTTTCTCCATTAAAATTTCCCAGAGCGTTAACATTAACTTTTGCTTCGGCAAAGCTAAAATTGAACAATTGAACCAACAAAAAAAAAAAAAAAGAAATTGTTTAAAAATAAATGCTTCCTCTCCCATGATTTATCCTTAAAAAATAAATAAATAAAAAACATTTCGAATGGGGGCTGCTGCGCTGAATGATTGGCTGAGTTTATTTTTAGCACGGAAATTGTTAAACCACAAAAATAATAAATTATATTGAGGGTTTGAGTTAAAAATAAATCACGTTCGAGATGCTGACAGAGGCATCAGCGACAGGACTATTAACAGCATCCCGACCAAAAAAAAACCTATAATCAATATCACTACACTACATCCAGGCAGGCTACTTATTAATGGCAGATTAATGCGCACTTAATCCACTCGACCACACGTTCACTCAGTCGATTATACGTGTATGTTTGTATGTATGCGTGCACTCAATATCAATATATAGTGTTTAATGAATTCGATAAAGTTCAGCGATTTTTTTTTAAATTTAAAATAATTGTTAATTATTGTTACCTCTCTTGTGAAGGTTTTGATGAACATTTCTGGCTTTCAATGCACAAATTTATAAAATACACGTACACATCAGTTTTTCATACGATATAGTTTGTTGGGTTGATTTTTGCACATTTTGTTGTTTTATAATTGGGGCTTTAGTCTTCTTAAAAGTCGATGTTCATTTAGGAAGCGACATCGATTGTGAACGAAAAGTAAAGTCGTTATATTGATGTCCCGATTAGTGCAACATTTGCAAATTGAAACATCATACTTTTCTCTTGTGTCAAAATAAGTGGTGTTAGCGATTACTAACTTGTCAAAACTTAGACTCCGATTGGCAGAAAGTTCGGTGGCGTTCGATTCAACGCTTGGTTTGGTCATGGTTTGACTATGGCAGCAGTTCCTTTTTTGAAGTAAAACTTCTGTTGCGGCGCGACGTTTTTAATATAGTTTTCTTCTTGGCATTTAAATAGTTGAATTCATTTAGATTGGATACAAAATTTTAAGACATTTTGTTCTTTTTGGTTTTATGTGAAAACTCTATTCAACCTATTAGCGCGATTAGCTTACAATGGCTGTATTAGTTTAGGTAGGTGTTATTCAGGGGCCGTAGCCAGGTTTTGTCAAGCATTTTTATCTGCATTTAATTTCAAACCTTGTACATATTTGGATAGTAGGTCTACATATTTTTACTTGCGATATACATAGGTACTATAGGGCAAGTTTTGTATTTGGAAAAAAAAATCGAACTCGAGATTTTAATCAAAGTTGGTGGGTCCGGCAATTGCGTCTGTCTGTCTGCCTGTCTATCTGTCTGTCTGTCTGTAGAACGATCTACAGCCTAAACGGCTGAACCGATTTTATTCAAACTTGGTGGTTAGACGTTTTACGTGATTGTCCAAAATAGATTTGGGAATCGTTGTTTTAGCCCTAAAAATAACGGTACTTGCAATACAAATGTTTCTACCATCTTAGTTATCTCGAAAACGGCTCTAACGATCTTAATAACAATTGGTTTATGTACTAACTTGAACATGGTCTACATTTGGGCCGAAGAAATTAAAAAAAAGTAAAATATTTTGTTATTAACGGTATCTGCCATACAACCATTTTATTGATTTTCGACTTTCTCATAAACGGCCAAACGGATTTCGATCAAAATTTGTATACAGGATCTCCTACTCCCCTTCTAAATAATAATGCATTTCAAATTTTTCGAAAAATGGTTTTTTTTTTGATATTTTTTTTTTTGAAAATTCAATATTTCGACGACGGGTGGGCGATTTTTTCAGAAATTTTGTTTTTAAATTTATATTATTAAATATTTTAAATGTTGATACCAATTTTTTTATAAAAAATTTAAGTATTTTTATATATAAAAAATAAGTGAAAAACGATTTTAAAAATACTTTTAGCCGACTCCATTAAGAATATTTTTCATATAATGTGATCGAACATAGGAGCCAGTACGTGCGATCCAGTCGGGCATTTTATTTTACTTGCGATTATAGGTACTATCTATAAGGCAGGTTATGGATTCGTACAAACAAAAAAATTTTAACAATCAAACATGACATACGATCGATCATAGAGAACACCAAAAAAGTTGGTCACCTAATTCCGTCTGTCTGTCTGTCCTCGAGTCTACACTCTAAGCGGTTGGATAGATTAGCTTCAAACTTGGTAGGTATTGGTTTTTCGGCATACCACACGTTTTTTTATTTTTTTTTTAAGACGAAAAATAACAGTAGCTCCCACACATTTTTTGGGCCAAGAACAAAAATCTTATTTTTCTCACAAACGGGTCCAACGATTTTTATAAAAATAAAAGCAGGTCATTAATGAAGTGAAAGGGTACATTTTGATAATTTTTTTTTGGAACAAAATTGTTATTTTTGGTACCTCTAGTAGAACCCTTTTTTTGGTTTTCGATTTTCGCGGAAACGGTTAATCTGACTTTTTTTTGAATATTTTTACGCAGAAGCTCCTAGAAAGCTTAAACACTATTGTATACCAAAATTTTTCAAAAAAAAAACATTTTTTTTTGGAAATTAATTTTTTTTTTTGAAAATTCAAAATTTCGAAAACGACTCAATAGATTTTTTTCGAAACTTCGTATTTAGTGGTTTATTAACATTATCTTGAATAGTTAAAAACACTATTTTTCTGAAATAAAAAACAAATGTTAAAAAACCGTTAAGAAAAAAAAATTGTATTTCTCGAAAACGGCTCCAAGAATTCTTATAAAAAAATGTTCGTAAATTAGTACAGTTCACTTTTAAGTGTAAAAATATTTTGTTTGGGTAATTATTGACGGTACTTACTTCCCATAGAACCACTTTTCATATTTTCGACTTTCTCAATATTGGATGAACGGATTAAAATAATTTTTTTATATAAACGCTCCCTAAAATTGTTAATAAGACAACGTACTCAAATTTTCAAAAAAAAAAGTTTTTCGATTTTTAAAAAAATAAATAAATTTTTTTTTTGGAAAAATGGATTTTTCAAAAACTACTCACAGAATATTTTTAATTTGAATTTTATATATATATTAATAATATATTCAAAATGTCGTTTGAAATTTGTTTTTAAAATTTTATACATACAAAATTAATTTCTTAAAAAACCGCTCCAACGATTTTTGTATTTTTTTTTAAGATATTCTTATTTATCCATGAATTCAAATGGCATCTTTGTTTTCCCTCAAACAATATTTACTAAGCAATATAAAAGCATTTAATTGTGTGTATTATCTATTTATTTCTACCCTATTATTATTCTCTCTTACGAAATTTTGCGTACGTAACTGAATACTAAATACAATGTAGGCCCTCATACATTTATATATACGTATCTGTCTTTAAAAATCATATGAATCTTATGTATGCATATTGAACCTAAATTATAAAGTTATATGCATATAGCTACCTACCAACCAACATCCTTTATTTTCATTATTATATTTACATGTGTAGTAGGTTCCATCAATATGTATATAAACGGTGATTTTTTAAGAGCTTGGTTTTTGAAAATTCCAAAAAACACAGAAACTTGTAAAAAGTGAATGAAATTTTTATTTAGATCGATAAATCAATTTCTGCCATTTACTTTTTAAAAATAATTTCACTTAAATGTTGCCCGCGGCTACGCTTCAGGTGGTCCATTCTGAAGGTCCAATTTTGGCAAACTTTTTCACACATTTCGGCCGGAATCTCACCAATGACGCGTTCAATGTTGGCTTCCAAGGCAGCAATCGTGTTTGGCTTGTCCCCATAGACAATAGACTTAACATAGCCCCACAAAAAATAGTCTAACGGGGTCAAATCACATGATCTTGGTGGATAAAGTGAAACTGGTGCGAAATTTGGTCACAATGAGCTGAATAGCCTGCTCGGTGGGTCGATTATGACGACCATAAAACGGACGTAGCTTGCGAAACACATTTTTCACAGAGCACGAATTTTGATAATAAATTTCAATAATTTGCAAACGTTGTTCAGGCGTAAGTCTATTCATGATGAAATGGCAAACAATACTGAATCGAAATGTCAAATGTTCGTGGAATTTGTCATGTGTGATCTGTCAAAAATATAAACGTCAAAAACCAAGTAGCAAAAAAATCACCCTTTATATGTAGATACATTTTACTCTCCTTACTTACATAATTTAAATCCATAACTTAGATTTAAATATACATTCGTAGGTAGGTACCTATATGTAACTATTCCTTGAATCATTTATTCCACAATTCATTATACTAAGAATCAGGTAAATCTTACCTACATTGGCTTTAAACCTGCATAACATAACTATACATAACAAACTAAACCCTAATGGTTAGCTACATTAAAGTCGTTAGATACAGAGTAAGTTCGCACGATCCAGTCGTGTATTTTATTTTAAATTCTTTTATGAAAAGTCA
Source organism: Philhelius pedissequus (assembly GCA_910595825.1). Taxonomy (NCBI): domain Eukaryota; kingdom Metazoa; phylum Arthropoda; class Insecta; order Diptera; family Syrphidae; genus Philhelius; species Philhelius pedissequus. The sequence goes on from OU343162.1 coordinate 48,174,588, forward strand.
CAACTGATATTGAACTTCGGTTGCGATTAGACGAAAATTTTATACTTTATCTGAATGAATGTATTACCAATTTTCTTTTCAAGAATGCAAAATTTATAATTAAGAAAATTCATAAGTGGCCAATAATAATAATTGGAGCACAAGTAACTTTTCCAAAGAGAAGTAATTATATTTTCAGCGAACTACGGTCTCCGTCAACCGCAGAATAATGCAAAGTCCGAAATTAAAAACACTCAACTTTACCTTGAGTAAAACTTTAATTTATTAAATTAACACCATGTGGGATATTTTAATGTGGAATATTGCTGGCTAATAGATTTTTTTTTTTATAAATTTAAATTTTAAATATTCTAAAACACAGAGCGCCAGCGAACAGCTCAGAGCAATAAGCACACACATCCACAGTCCACACTTCAAAAGTCATTTTCCCTAGCAAAATTAGAAGATTCTTATTAGAAGCACGATGAAAATGTGGAATTTTGACATTATAAACTTAAATGATACCTGCGGCGAGTGTCGGACTGTGTCTGGAAGCTTCCTACATAGATAAATGCGCATCCGCCACACATAATTTAACAACAGTTGTTGTTGCAGTTCCAAATATTATATATGCACACTGAATAAACATTGAATGAAGTTTATTTCACTTTTCTACATCGAGCCATGGGAAATGGAAAAACAACTTCCACACTAAATCGATTTGAACAAGAGATGGGACAAGGACCGGGGAACCGGGTTATGACATGACACTGAAGAAGGACGTGCAAATTAACCCCCGTGGAGTTGAAAGTGTATATTTTTTGGGTTTTTCGTACAAACTTATCATGCAATCCTTAGATTGCACATTGTAGAATCTCAGTGATGCTGGAACGTGGTAGAAATTGAATTTCAGGGTGCAGTGCATTTGAACATGAATTCCATTCTTAATTATTCGTGAGAAGTTTTTTTTTGTTAGTGAGGATGAATGAAAAGATTTAATAAAGCAAAGTATTTGGTCTTTAAATTCCAAAATAATGGAGGAGTGTTTATTTGGTTTTACTACATTGTCTGCAGTTTAAGCTAAAACCTTTTTACATTTTAAGGGTAATACTATTGTATAAGCATTCGATGAAAATCACCATTAGTTCAAAACTTCAAATGGGGCAAAATAATGTCATAAATGCAATTTTTACTGGCGATTATAGGTATTATAATTAAATACAGGCAAGTTATGCATTCGTAAAAAAATTCCATCGGTCTGTCTGTCTGTTCTAGAGTATGCATGCTAAACGGTTGGATCGATTTTCTTCAAACTTGGTATATATTGTTTTTTCGGTAATATGACCACACGTTTTTTTTTCATTTTATTTTTAAGATGACAAATAACAGTAGCTGCTATACAATATTTTTTGGGCCAAAAACGAAAATCTTATTTTTCTCAAAAACGGCTCCTACGATAAAAATGAACCAGTTCATTTATGAATGAAAAACGTAGCTTTTGGAAATTTTCTTTTTTAAAAAATTATTATTTTTTGTACCTCTATTCTACTAGAACCCTTTTTTCGATTTCCTGGTTTTTCTCTTTTTTTAAATTTTTCGCTGTGCTACTGTACTACTCAATTATTTTTTAGTTTTTTTCACCTTATCTTGAATAGTTAAAAAAAAACAATTTTCCTATTATAAAAAACAACGGTACCTCGCGTTAATAAAAACGTTAAGAAAAAAAATTATTTCTCGTCTCCAAGAATTTTTATAAAAAAATGTATGTGTGTTCTCAAATAAGTACAGTCCACGTTCAAGTTAAAAAATATTTTGTATTGCCTAATTATTAACGGCACTTCCCAAAAAACAACTTTTCATATTTTCGACTTTCTCAACATTGGATGGACCGTCTAAAATAATTGTTTGTATGCGAATGCTCCCTAAAATAGTTAATAAAACCATACTAAAATTCTCAAAAACAATTTTTTTCGGTTTTAAAAAATAAATACATTTTTTTTTTTTGAAAACTCGATTTTTCAAAAATCAGTTACTGAATGTTTTGCAGTTTTAATTTAATATGTGTATTTATAATATCTTCAAAATGACGTTCCAATTTTTTTTTCGAAAAACATTTTTAAAATTGTATACATACAAAATTAATTTTATAAAAAACCGCTCAAACGATTTTTGAAATTTGTTTTTTGTTATATTCTTATTTATCTCAGAATTCAAATGGCATCCTTGTTTTCCCTCAAATTATAACCACCTAGCAATATAAAAACATTTAATTATGTGTTTTATCCATTTATTTCTACCTTATTATAGGTATTTCCTTTTTACGAATTTTTGCGTACGTCACTAAATACTACATACAATGTAGGTCCTCATGCATTTATATATACATATGTGTCTGTAAAAACTTATAAAAATTAAAAATAAAAAACTTTTTTTTCTTGAAAAATCAAAATTTCGAAAACAACTCAATGGATTTTTGTGAAATTTCGTATTTGGTAGTTTTTTGACATTATCTTAAATAGTTAAAAAAAACTATTTTCCTATAATAAAAATCAACGGTACCTCATGTACAAATGTGAAGAAACCGTTAAGAAAAAAAATGTATTTCTCGAAAACGGATCTAAGAATTTTTATAAAAAAAATGTGTGTGTTCTTAAATTAGCACAGTCCACTTTTAAGTATAAAAATAATGACGCAAAATTTCAAACAACCTTTTGTTAAGGCCTTAGCATTTTCTTAGTTGGCAATTTTCTAAGTACTTATTGATTTAATAATTATTTCAAAATTCTTAAACCATGTCGATACTAGTTAATTGCTAATTAAGCAGAAAGCTGAGCATTTTTAGTGTTTGAATTTTCAACACAAGACAATTATTGTTGTTATGAGCTGTAAATTAATTTTAATTGAGTTTTCTTGCGACATTTAGTCCAACTTAATATGCGTTCCGCCCAGGTACTACAGTTGGGCAAAATAAAGAACAAAAACAATACCTACGAATGTAAATGCGTTTGTATGGTTTTTTGTTTTTGAATTTATATGTTGATGAAAACCCAACATGTGATCTAAAAAGTTATAAAATATTTCTATTTTTATCATTTTTTATAAATTGTATTCATTATTTACAAAAAAAAAAAAACTGTGCACCAGCAGGTCTCGAACCTAGAAACCTCAGATCCATCGGCGATGTACTATCAGATGTCATAATAATTTAACATATTGCAAAAAGTTAAAATCGTTTAACTTTAGCTAAATCATCTTTTTAGCTTAGTAAATTGCTAAAAGTGGCTTTAAAATTTTACTAAATCGTTTAAAATCTTGCGCCATTTTATTTTGCGTATTTATTAATGGTACATACCAAAGAACCACTTTTCATATATTCGACTTTCTCACTATTGGAAGAACCGAATAAAAATATTTTTTTAATGCAAATGCTCCTAAAAGTTTTAATAAAACTGGATACTTAAATTTTCAAAAAAAAATTGTTTTGTTTTCGATTTTTAAAAAATAAATATTTTTTCAAAAACCAGTCACTGATTTTTTTTTAAGTTTCATTCTTATGTATATTAAAAATTACTTCAAAATGGCGTTTCAAACTTTTTTTTTCTAAAAATGTTTTTTTTTAAATTTTATACATAAAACAATATTTTCTTAAAAAACCGCTCCAACGATTTTTGTTTTTTTTTTTTAAATGTCCTGACGAGGTCCTTATAATTCAGTAAATGTTTAATGTTATTAAAAATACCTAAAAGATGATTAAAAAATAAATTGCTACGTATTTCTCCAGCAGTTATAAGTTATAGATTTTCGCCCATTTTTTCGAATTTGTATTCAAAATTATTAGGTGTATTTTATTTTGATTCTAAGCGACACAAATATTCATTTTTACAGAAAGATCTTATCCATATATCTTTAATTTAAAGGACAATTTTATTGAATTTAAAATAAATAAAGAAAACATGTTTGCTGTATACATATTAGTCAATAAGCTTTAAAAAAAATATGTAGGGAAGATCTTAAAAATATTACAAATGAGGTTTACAAATGTATTTGTATCTATCTACATTATGGAAACTTCTTTCAATAAATCTTTTTTCATAAATTATTCCCAACACACATTTGCACATTTGTCTTTGTCATAAAAGTATTTAAAACTTTCTGACCATCATCTAAAACATCAAACATTCGTCCTTCATCTGTAGACTCGAATTATATATTAGGGAAGGGCTGTGGTTGACGTTTGTTGATTCCACAAAGTGGATTATTATTATTCACAAACCCAAGCTCGTATGTGCTAGCTTCGCACACTATGCTTTGCTTGCAAAGTCGCTAACGTTAAACCATTTATTCAACACCGTAGCTCGTATACCTACCAAGGGAACAGACCGTTTTGAGAAAAATATTCTTTTTTTCTGAAAAGTACCCCTCAACTTGCCAGTTTCCACGGAACTTCAAATATACAATACAATTCATAAGCCTTGGATTCGGCAAAGAAATTATGATACGTGACTGAGATAATTAATTCGAATTCTTTTTGGCGGATGTAAGGCTGGATGCCAAACGAACTGTAAACCATTCTCTGGTTTCAGGAAGTAACATGAAGCGGTTTACTGGTAGGATATCCTTATACCTATCCTTATCCAAGGACTTAATAATATATGAGTGCTCTACGACAAGAAAATATATACTTTTGATGATTTTATCTGAATTTTTTTTAATGAAGTAAAGTCAGACGTTTTTATTTTTAAAATCTGAGGTTTCCTTGGAAATTAGATCAATTATTTGATTAGGATAGCTGGTTGATGATGGAGAGTAGGAACTGCCCTCTTCTTTTATGAGTGAAAAAGTATGTCGTGGACAATTTAATCATCGCGTTTTCGTGGTTTTTGTTTGTAATGTCCTGATGATGATTGCTCGAAGATACGGTCGACGGTGACGAGTATGGTGGTTGTGCGACAAAACAGCTTTTTTGTGGGCGTGTCAAGAATGTTCAATGGAAATCGGTTAAAAAGAGATACAGCCATGAATAATTTAAAATTGTAACCAATTTATTTAATTTACATATGGATATCTACCTTTTTGGAATTATAACTAGTCGCTTTTAATTGTATAATTAAAAAAAAAATTGCGGACCTAGCGAACTTCGTCTCGCCCCAATTTAACACATTCATATTACCTCCAGAGCTATAGTAAGACACAATGTTGGAGTGAACTGACCTGAAAAGGAAAAGCTTAAATACCAATAAAACGCAGCGTGTGGACAAATGTGAAATGTTAACTTTTTACTAACCCTGTACAAAAAATTGTCAGGTTAAATTTTTCCGTTTGTTATTCATTTTGCAACAGTAAAATTGGTCAATTTTTATTGTTAACCGAAAATAAAATCATTCGAAACTTGAAAAATGTTGGTCCTTCGAGCCGGATATTAATTTACTATGATATCTAAGACTTAATACTGTGATACTAAAATATAATGACTGATATTAAGATATTAATTAATTAATAGAATCTTGTGGATTTGTCGTCTTTCTTTGTAATACGTACGCCTTTAATTGTCCAGGGGAGCACCTGTCCTGCAACAAATAAACACGGAAAATAATCAAGCAGTTTATGTGAGTAGCATTAAAATAAATTTAAGAGTTAAGTGCATAAAACGACGAAAAATTAATATTGGATTGTTCCAGCTAATTTGCCTTTCCTGATTACAGTTGTACAGTGTGTCCGCCGGGAAGGTATACTACTTTGTTTGCTTATACTTAAAGAGAATAGATCTTATATTGATAAATGATTTATTTAATGTCGGCAATTATGTATGGAATACAATATCAGGTAAATGTCCGCCTCTGTTAGTCTCACAAATGCGAGCCCATTTGAGCACATTTTTCAATACTTCTCACACATTTCACGCGGTATTTTATTAATTTCATCACGAATATTTTGTTTGAGTTGCTCAAGCGTTTCTGGTTTGTTTGCATAAGCCTCGCTTTTCAGATATCCCCACAAAAAGAAGTCCGGAGCAGTCAAATCAGGCGAGCTTGGAGGCCAATCAACATCAGCATTTCTTGAAATCACTTGTTGTGGTGTTTTGTTGGCACGTTGTTTCTCCCAAAAATTTCTCGTAACTTTCTCATCGTCACAGTAATCAATGGTTTATTTTGATAAAATATTTTAGCGATTAAAACACGTTGATTTGTCGAATATTTTTCCATAATAAATTTGCCACGTGTCTACTTCACGACTGACAATTATGAACTGTCAAGAGTAGTGCTAACCAAAATGGCGGCAAAACAAAGTAGTATACCTTCCCGGCGGACACCCTACATGGCAGTTGTTCGAAGCTGTTACTCATAGAGTCAGAACCGTTATACATTCCTGTTGTCCATAGCTGATTTATCGTTGTCACCATTCATTATTATTGTACTTCACGTCGTCCATAACCATTTATAAATAATATTAATCGTGAGTGCAATTGATTTCATATTATATTTTATAAATTGAGTGTTAATAAATTACATTGAGTGAATCAGTCTCAATTAAATAAGCAATTTGTGCTCAAGTCAAGAAGAGATTCACGAGTTATAAGAATTTGGGTGCTGAAAAGAATTCTAAAAGTTATTTGCATGTTCGTTTGAGTATTTTTCAAGTGTTAGTTCAAATTTCAATGAGAATTATTTGAATGGGATCAAATCAGGAGAGACTGATATGAAAAACAATGTTTTTTTGATTTATTTTCCGGGGAAAAATAAAAAAAATAACGAAGACTGTTTGAAAACACGCAAAGTACATCTGACCGTGTGAAAAACAGAGAAATTCGAGATTTATTCCACAGACTTACATCGATCGGCCTTGCGATTTATTAATTGTCACCGCAAAAGCCAATCGAACGTAGAACTGGATCTGCTTGAATTGGAATGGAAGATCAGTGGGAATAATTGGAATTATATTATTATATATTTAAAATGTTCATACCAGTTTTTTTTTAGAAAAAAAATTATAAATTTTTATACAAAAAAATTAAATGGAAAACAACTTTAAAAATACATTTAGCCGTTTTTATTAGAAATCTTTTCATATAATGTGATCGAACACAGGAGCAAGTACGTGCGATGCAGTCAATTCAATGTACACATATTATTTCTCATATTCTGAGCAATCTGGAATAAATTTCTGTTGTTGTAACGCGTGCAAAATCAGATCTGATGAAAAAACAGTTATTCCCATGAAAGCTATCTTGATATTCACCGAGATTCAGCTAATTCGAAACCGCAGTGAGTGAGTGAGATGAGTCAGTTTTAATTAAAAATCGATTCAGTTAGTCTGGTATTACACGTTGAAACTAGATGCATGTGACTTTTCGAACAACGCATAGAAAAAAAATCCAAAGATGAGACGTCAAATTGTTGCAACGAAAACGTACTCACGCGACAGACGGTAGTTTTTTTTCGTCTTATCTTTTCGATTTTTTTTTCTCTCTTGCACGTACGTTGTTCGAATAGTGGCATGCATCTAGTTTCAACGTGTAATACCAGACTTAAGCCTGTATGATACTTCCTTTTTGTCTGATTTTTAATGCATTAAATCACATGAAAGTGTCAGATTTGTGTGAAAGAGAAAGTATGTTTTTTTTCATCGAAACAGAAATATTTTGTATGTATGGTATACCCTCAAACGTCATTTTATTTTAAAAAAAAAGCTATTAAAAAAGAAAAAAAACAACATAAAAAAAGATACATAATGTCATTAGAGAAGCCATTAGGGAAATTTCAAAACCTCTTCGTTTAGAGCATTGTATATTGCTGAAATAGTTTATTTAAGAATTCTTGAAATTGTCGACTGTTGGATTATGTTTGTTCCTACATAAATATACAAATTCAAATTACCTTCATCTTCTCTCCGTAGTAGCACTTTGCAGGGTATTTTTTTTCGGTTTTTCTTTTTTATTTAAAACAATCAATGCAGAAGCTATTAAATTTATATTAGCTGCACATAAACCCAAGAGCTCCGTATTCATTTTATAAAATATTTAAATTCAAGAAAACAAACCAAAACCAAACACTAATGATAAAATAAAAACTTTTGTTGATGTGTCAAATTTTAATGTAGAAATGTCATAAAAAAAGTTACCAATGGTAAGCTCACTTTCATTTTTAGTACTTTTTTCTTGACAGTTTTGCATTTTTGTTTATATTGTGTACCCACTTACACTTAATGGGATTTTCCATTTGAGAATAGTTGTACTGCTCCATTTGCATTTTTAATGCATTAAAAATGAGAAAAAAAAGAAGTATCATACGGGCTTTAGTAAAAGTGAGGGAGTGAGTGAGTGAAATGAAAAAATGAAATGTCAGATTACTCGCCTGAGATTTAAGCAGTGACATGGTGCATTTGTTGGTGTATTTACGTTTTTGGTTAAGTAGTTGTTCTTTTCTCTAAGAAATTGTTTCACACCTATTCACGTACACGAAATAAGAATTACAAACATAACGAACTTGCCCAAAAGGATCCAACACACTATAAAAAATATGGAAAAAATGATTTGCAATAATCTCGTGAATCACATTAATAACAATGTAGGACTTGTTCATTTGTACCTACATAATGTACAAAATTATGTAGATGGAATTGTATAAATAATGTGTATTTAATATAAATACTTCTTTTGGATTTAATTTATTGAACATTTTCTTGTTTTGATTTGTTTGTTTACATTTTCTTTGCTTATGTAGCATTGTGGCTACCTACATTTTGTTGTTGCTTGAAGACATTTAGTTGTTCGAAACTAAATTCGAACATGCTCATTTCACTTAAATAGCTGAATCACTTTATGGCGGAAAGTGAGATGATTCGGCGAGTAAGGTGAGTCATCTCACTTCACTCGCCGAAATAGCTGAATTTCGGTGATGGACTCCTGAGTTATTCCATCAATTTGGGAATCCGAGAGAAATGTATATGTATAACAGCTGACTGCAAACTTCATTTTTGACATGTGTGTTGTTCCGATTTTTGACAGCTTTCAGCTAACCTGTCTGGTTCGTTTACAAATATACTCGGATAGTATGGTATCCGAGACAACACATCTAATAAGTGAGTGAACGCCCCAAATAACAACAAAAACAAGACAGCTTCTTAGCCCGACGATTATTAAAATCGCGAATATTATTTTCCGTAAAGTATATATTATTTTGTTTTTAAAATGAAACTTCGAGAATAAAATATGAAGAAATAAAAAGAAGAATTATGAAGAAATTGGTTAAGTTTTAAAAGAAAAAATCCTTGGCGCAAAATTTTAAACGATCTAGTAATATGTTAAATCATTTTTAGTATGATACTAGGTTAACAAGAGGATTTTGCTAATTTTAATCTTTAATATTAACATTTTACTAAAGTTAAATTCACCGAATGGCTAGTTTCAATCCAAATGTCATTCTGATAATATATCGGCTTTGCACGCCGGAGGCCCAGGTTCGAGTCCTGCTGGTGTCAATCTTTTTTTTTTTTGTAAATAATGAAGTTAAAAATGATGAAAATATAAACATCGAATGTTTATTTAGAGCACATGTTGGGCTTCTATCAACATAACGGGTGATTCTTTTGCTACTTGGTTTTTGACGTTTATATTTTTGACAGATCACACATGACAAATTCCATGAACATTTGACATTTCGATTCAGTATTGTTTGCCATTTCATCATGAATAGACTTACGCCTGAACAACGTTTGAAAATTATTGAAATTTATTATCAAAATTCGTGCTCTGTGAAAAATGTGTTTCGCAAGCAGGCTATTCAGCTCATTGTGACCAAATTTCGCACCAGTTTCACTTTATTGGACATTAATCCACCAAATCGTATCCATAGAGTGCGTACCGAAGAGAATATTGCTGCTGCATCCGCCAGTGTTGCTGAAGATCGCGATATGTCCATTCGGCGCCAATCGCAGCAATTGGGTTTGTGTTATTCGACCACCTGGAAGATTTTACGCAAAGATCTTGGTTTAAAGCCATACAAAATACAGCTGGTGCAAGAATTGAAGCCAGGCGACCTACCACAACGTAGAATTTTCGGTGAATGGGCCTTAGAAAAGTTGGATGAGGATCCGTTTTTTTATCGCAAAATTGTCTTCAGCGACGAGGCTCATTTTTGGCTAAATGGATACGTGAATAAGCAGAATTGCCGTATTTGGAGTGAAGAGCAGCCAGAGGCAATTCAGCAGCTACCAATGCATCCCGAAAAATGCACTGTTTGGTGCGGTTTATGGGCAGGCGGCATCATTGGGCCGTACTTCTTCAAGGACGATGAAGGCCGCAGGGTTACGGTCAATGGAGAAAGGTACCGTTCGATGATAACAGTTTTTTTTTGCCGAAAATGCAAGAATTGAACTCGGTCGACATGTGGTTCCAACAGGACGGTGCCACATGCCACACTGCACGCGAAACCATGCATCAATTGAGAGGCGAATCATCAATTGGCCACCAAGATCATGCGATTTGACCCCGTTAGACTATTTTTTGTGGGGCTATGTTAAGTCTATTGTCTATGGGGACAAGCCAAACACGATTGCTGCCTTGGAAGCCAACATTGAACGCGTCATTGGTGAGATTCCGGCCGAAATGTGTGAAAAAGTTTGCCAAAATTGGACCTTCAGAATGGACCACCTGAAGCGTAGCCGCGGGCAACATTTAAGTGAAATTATTTTTATAAAGTAAATGGCAGAAATTGATTTATCGATCCAAATAAAAATTTCATTCACTTTTTACAAGTTTCTGTGGTTTTTTGAATTTTCAAAAACCAAGCTCTTAAAAAATCACCGTTTATAATCAATTTACAACGCATAAACACAATAATTGTGTTCATAAAAATTCAAATGCTTTGCTATCTGCTTAATTAGCATTTTACTAGTTAACAAAAGGTTTAGAATTTATGAAAGTTAGTAGACTACTATGTATATAGTAAATTGCTAACTAGTATCGTGTTAAGGTCTTTATAATAAGTTGTTTAAGATTTTGAGCCATTGTTTTTTGGTTTTTTAATAATTTATCGAAAGCCTTACTTTTTTAATAAGCCAAGATATTTTATATTTTCATAAGATATTAGATATGCAAGTTTTATATAAATAAAACCTACAAGAATAATTGAAAACTCAATATTAATTTAGCAACAAAATTGATGAACATTTTTATTGGATCCACGTTAGACGACAGAAGAGGTTCTTATATCATTTATATCTATACCTACACCAAAATGCTTATGTTTAAGATGTTTTTGTTTCTTAAAAAAAACGAATTTTATTAAATAATTTCACAAACGACGTGATTTCATCAATTTTTTGCTTATAAGAAAATTAAGAAATACATATACACTTTAAATTAAAAAAAACACCTATACATACATACATATGTATTATAAACATAATTTGTGCAAGGCTCATGTCCCTAATTTTGACATATTGAGCTTTTACTTTTAATATAATGTGCGAACATACAAATTCATTAAAACCCCTATGTTACTTTAGTATATTAAACCCCCTTCCAATACTAAACACTTGATATAATTTTTGACGACATGAACTCATTCTTGTAAACAATAACAAGAATTCCGGCTTTTTTGCATTTTTTATCTGCAAAATAAAGCAAATTAAAAATAAGTCTTGATTTACAAACTCACATGTATTCTTATACATTGTATTAAAAATATGGCTACGCTTCAATAATATAATAAAATTAATTAGTAAAATTAATGTGTTTGGCGCCCTTTTTTGTTTTTTTTCTTATGGGAAATACATTGAACGTCAAATCAAAAATAAATCCTATCTCCAATTACAAGTTCACGCGCTGACTTCCAGATGGAGAGGAAAGCAGCAAAGTTGATAGTACTATGGTTCTTATATTGTATTCACAAAGGTGAAAAACTTTCGTTTTATGCGAAACTTTAATAAGCTACTTCTCATTTATTTCTACTGTAACCCCAAATGAAAGCTTTCAATGGACAGGTTTTAAATTCGAGTTCACAAACCAAAATAAAGGATGTATTATAGATTTATATTGTTAAAGTGCTGCCAAGAACTTTTCAATATAAAAACACAATATTTTTACTTGCGGTAAAGATACTATAGAGTAAGTTCTACATTTGGAAAAAAAGTCAAACTCGAGAGTTTAATTAAAGTTGATATTACAATGATAGAAAATACCAAAAAAGTAGGTTCCGAAATTCCGTCTGTCTGTCTATCTGGCTGCCTGTACAAGTCTCTACAGCCTAAACGATTGAAGCGATTCTCTTCAAACTTAGTATTTTAGTTCTTAGGTCCAAACTATCGGTAACTGCCATGCAATTTTTTCTACCATCTCAATTATCTCGAAAACAACTCTAACGATTTTGATAAAAAAAAAAGTGTGTGCACTATTTTAGATATAACCTACATATTGGTGAACAATTTTTTTTAAATATTTTTTTGGTAACGGTACCTGCTATACAAACATTTTCCCGATTTTGAAATTTCTCATCATCGGCTTAACGGATTTCGATAAAAAAAATTATGTAGGAGCTCCTTCAAATTATAACTAATACTGCATACCAAAATTCTCGCACAATTTGTTTTTTTTTTTTTTTAAGTACAATATTTTTTTTGAAAATTCAATTTTTCGAAAACGGGTGGATGACTGTTTTTTAAATTTTGTTTTTAAGTTTATATTATTAAATATTTAAAATTGTCGTACCAAGTTTAAAAAATAAATTAAAGAAATTTGTATATAAAAAATTCATTAAAAAACGACTTTGAAAATATATTTAAATTCTTAATAGAAACCTTTTGCATACGGTGTGATCGAACATTAGAGCGAGTTCGTGCGATCCAGTAGGGCATTTTATTTTATTTATTTTTACGTGTTATTTTAAAATTAAGGTTTAAAAATGAAAAACATGTGTGGTAACTTGATATTTTATAACATAATATATTTTATTTTCCAATAAATATAAGAAGAGAAATACAAATATTTTATTTCGTAATAAATACAAAGAAGAGAATTACAAAATGATTGATTTGATGATAACTATTTTATTTAATTACGCACCTGCTCTCAACCGAAGTCTAAATCTTAAGAAGTTCTGTCCAAGAATGAGCCAAATAAAAAAAGAGCGAATCGGCAATACCTTTTAAAAAAGGAGATAGATGATCAGTGATGGAGTTGAAGCTGGTTGTGGTTGAGGTGCATATGTGTACCCACATAAATGGCTATTTTGTTACCACACATATTCGCCACGGGACGCGCGCCGATCAGATGTGATAACTTAAACTATTCTAAGTTGAACTCATTAATATTGAAATTGTTTAACTTGAGAAAAGCTTCGAAAGTTCTTCGTTAATTTGATTAATTTGAAAAGTGCTCCGTATGAGTGAGAGAACTGGAAACAAGACAGACTGGCGACGTAACGCGTTACGTAAAGAAGCGGTTTACCCACCCATAAGAATTTATCACTTCGAAAAATATTTTTATTTTTTTTGCAAAAAATCCAACCAATTTTTCTTTTTTTTCAAATATTTTGGAATGCAGTATGTTTTGGAATTTGAAGGGCCTCCTATATAAAAATTTTGATGGAAATCAGTGGAGCCGTTTATGGGAAAATTAAACATAAAAAAGTGCTGTATAGCATGTACCGTTAAAACAAAATAAAATGTTATGCCAATATGTAGAATATACTGATATTGTTTTTTTTAAAGTTAACCGTTTGTGAGATAATTAAAATGATACACACTATTAACGATATTTTGGTGGTTAAAAAAATTATTCAAAAATCTATTTGAGCCAATCACCTAAAACGCTTAAGTTCCAAGCAGCGTTGCCGCTAAAATTTAAAATATCGTGCCGCTTTTTCCAAAGGAACGTGCCATTAGCGTGCCATAATAAAAAAAATCTATTTACTTAATCTCTTATTTATAGGTAATATAAATATTAAAAAATGTCACATGTATTCTTTTATAATACTAAAGTTAATTTTAAAAAATTACTAAAACTAATGGCGCAAATTTTAAACAATCTATTATTAAGGCATTAACACAATACTAGTTACCAAATTATTATATACGTAGTATAGTCTACTAACTTTTCATAAATTTTAAACCTTTAGTTAACTAGCAAAATGCTTATTAACCAAATAGCAAAGCATTTGCAGGGTTTGAATTTTGATGAATACAATTATTGTGTTTATGCTTTGGAAATTAATTAGCTATATGTTGATGAAACCCCAACGTGTTTTCTAAATAAGTATTGGGGTGGCCGTGGCGCGATAGTTGTGTGCTCGCCTGTCAACCTCGTGGTGCAGGTTCGATTCCTGCCGTTGTCTATGTCTTCTTATATTCCATTTAAAACCAATTCTAAAAATTGTCATAAAATAAGTTGGTGCTTTGATCATTACATGCTGTTTAGGCATAGCACTAACAACATGTGATTTAGTAAACTAGCATACCCATAAAATATGACAACGAAATAAATAAAATAATGCGAATTATAAGGGACATAAATAAATAAGACACGGTAACTCTCTCCGCATTAGTTCAGCCGCCATCCCTGGAGATAAATCTGAGACAACAACCAGCTCTAGGCTCAGAACATCGCGCCACACATCTTTCCTAACCTTCTTTCTCTTCTTCCACCGGATCCTCGCGCTGTGTTTAGAAAAACATATAAAGGGTATTCATAATCCCTTGAGCGCGTGCAAAGTTATTAAAAAAAATTCGATTTTTATATTTTAATCATTTATCTTCATTATTTACAAAAAAAAATGTACACCAGCAGGATTCGAACGTGGGCCCCCGCGTGCAAGGCTGAAATAATATCAGATGACATTATGGATTTAGTACGATACTAAAAAATTAAAGTAGCTATTGGGTGATTTTAACTTTAGTAAAATGTTAAGAAGATAATACGATACTAAACTCGTTTAAAATTTGCAAAATCCTCTTTTAAACCTAGTATCATACTAAAAATTATTTAACATATTACTAAATCGTTTTAAATTTTGCGTCATTATTTTTTATTTAATGATTAATGAATCCATAGATTATCTTCTGACTAAGAAGTTGTTAATTAAATAATACAAAATAAATAAATAAAATTTAAATAATTAAATTTGCAGGTTTGAAATGTTTGCAATTATTTGGCTTAATTTCATTATATGCCATATTTGGATTTAATGTTTTATAATGACAGTCTGTTTTTATTAAATGATTTAATAATGTTACTAAGACTAGAAAAAACTCGCTCGGCCGACCCGCTTACATGTGGCAAACTAAGGTCAACATACATTTTGTAATACTAACGCACATTTGTTCATCAATATTGTTTCTTAGCTTATATAGCTTAATCCAAAACGTTTTTGAATCTTCTAGAAAGACATTTTCAGCTAGCCCGATTTCAAAAATATTTCGCAATTCCGTGAAAAGGACAAGCTTTTCGCACTCAAATATAAAATTTTGAAACAAAAATTGTAAAGTATGAACAAATACCTTTTGTGCTTGTATTTTGTTTTAGGAAGACAGGGTCAATGATTATTATCAAAGCATTGAGCATTTCGTTTTTTTAAATTAAGCTTTCTCTCAATATCTTGTGAAAGTTTGTTATAAAATGGGCGACAATTTTTCAAGACATTGAATTTTTCATCAGTAATTAAACCTAATTCTAGTTCTTCCATACATTTTCAAAACAATATTAGATATTTACTTACAGTCTTGGGCCTCATAGCAGATATCACCTTGTTTTAAAGAGTAAAAATAATCTTCTTTTAAGGAATTTTTAAGTAAAATTTTGTGAAAGTATTTATATCTGAAATTTATAAATTTATTTTTGGGGTCTCGCCTTAAAATGAAAAGTTTAATTTTTCTGTTTGGGTAAGAATGTAATCTAAAAATGTTTAATACCTACGTTTTTTTGTTTAGTCATTAAATAGGCACATACCTTGTTTGCCTGTTAATTTTTTTTCCGTTGTAGAAAGAAAAAAAAATAGTACAAAACCGTTTAGAGAATGGCAGCCAAGCCGAATAAAATGCTGGGACACAGTCAACAGACAGAAAAGATAAATAAGATTTGTATTATTTTTGAAACACGTATAAAGATTAATTTCAAAGAAACGAGTGAATTCATGTATGGATTTAGAATGAATGCGTCCAGTTATATTCCATTAATGAATTGAAATGACGTATCCAGATCTTTTGATGAAATCTAACAATGTGCTTACACTGAGCCTAAATTATTAGCGTAAAATTCGAGAAATGAAAAAAACGTGCCATTTTGAATTTTTTCGTGCCACCGTGCCACAAAATTTTGTTCGTGTCAAAATGGTACGATCGTGCCACTTCGGCAACGTTGGTTCCAAGTTTAAATAAAATCTCTTCAGTGGTTCAGACTGTAGACGATCTACAGACAAACAGACAGAAGGAATTGCGGAACCCACTTTGTTGGTATTCTCCGTTATAGTAATGTCAAGTTTGATTAAAATCTCGAGTTCGATTTTTTTGCAAATGCAAAACTTGCCCTCAAGTTAATCTCAAAGATACAGTTGGATATAACGTTCATATTGATTCAAAATAGCTTTTAACGGCCTTAAGTCCACAAAATTTCGTTTCGTGCCGGCAATCTCACTTGGACTCATCAGTTGGTTAGTGAGCGTCTTACCAATACGCAATTTTTGTTCAGTTCAGTTCAACTTACATGAATTTCTTGACAAAAAACAATGTAAACTATATTCAACAAGATTAAAATTTTAATCATTAAAATTGGAAGATTTTGTCTTTAGTTAATAAGAAGGTGTGATTTTTTATATAATACAATTCTATATACTACTGAAATTACTCAGCCAAGTAGAAGACTTAGCATTATATTTAATTGGGCTTGTCGAATTATTTATTCAAAATAGCTTTTAACGGTAATTTCTTTCGTGCATATTATTATTTACATATTTGTATATATATGCTGGAAAACCTACCCGTCATATTTGACATTTACCTCAATTTTAAGACCTTAATCTAAAAGATTGATCTACTTGAACTGACTATATTTTTTTTTTTTTTTTATAATTTTGCACGCGCTTAAAGGATTATGAATACCCTTTATATGTTTTTCTTAACACAGCGCGGGCATCCGGTGAAAGAAGAGAAAGAAGGATAGAAAGATGTGTGGCGCGACGTATTGAGACGGTGGTTGTTGTCTCAGATTTTACATATAGGGATGGCGGCTGAACTAATGCGTAAATTACCGCGTCTTATTTATTTATGTCTCTTATAATTCGCATTATTTTTTATTTTATTTCGTTGTCATATTTATGAGTAGTTTAGTCAATCACATGTTGTTAGTGTTATGTCTGAACAGCATTTTATGAGTAAACCAGCAACTCATTTTATGATAATTTTTCGAATTGGGTTTTAATGGAATATAAGAAGACATAGACAACGGTAGGAATCGAACCTGTGACCACGAGGTTGACGGAAGAGCACACAACTATCGCGCCACGGCCACCCCCAAACACCCACCACATCTTTTCTTTTAATGAATTTTCAAACATAACTGTTCTTCTACACTGAACACCGATGATAAGTCGAACTAAGAAGGCAAATTTGAATGTTTTTCTTCTGTTTTGAAATTTAGATTGCAAAGCTTGAACAGGGTGGCACACGAATCGTGCTACAATAAAAAATTTAAATAACTTTTATTTTAATTGATGTATTTCATTAACTTTTTTTAATTGGACTAAAAATTAAATTTTATTTTAAATAACTAATGGTTTTTAAAGATGATAGACCGCAAATGACCTCCACGCTCATCCACGCATATGCGGCAACAGATCAGATCTTGTTCATTGCGGCCTGAAGGGTTTAAATTGGGATCGCCCCAATTACTGTCTTAATGGACTTCTTGAATTCAGTCAAATTCCTGGGTTTTGTACACTTCCTGCTTGACATAACCCTATACAAAAGTCAGGTCAGGTCACCTTGGGGGCCAGCGGAAAGTGCAGTTTCTGGATATCAATTTGCTCCATCTTTTTGAAACGAAATCATTCTGAAACGGATACGTTTTCGGCGAAGTTCTGGGTAAGAAAACTCCTTCAACATCTTTAAATAACGTTCCCCATTGACAGTTTGTGTTACACCGTTTTCTTCAAAGAAGTATGGCACAACAATACACCTTGATGAAACTGCGCACCACACAGTGACTCGTTCTGGGTGCAGTTCCGTCTCATGGAGATTTTCTGGATTAGATTCACTCCATATACGGCAATTTTGCTTGTTAATAATGCCGTTTAAGCCAAAATGGGCCTCATCAGACATGAACAAACAATTTATCAATGTGTTGTCTTCATCGGCCATTGCAATCATTTTTGAGCAAAATTCCAGGCGAACAGGCAAATCCTGAGGGCTTAACTTGCTGGTAATTTGGACTTTGTACGGAAACAAGTTTAAGTCATCATGAAGTATCCCTTGTAATGACTGTCTGCTAACTCCAATTTGGCCCGATAAGTTTCGAGTCGAAACACTTGGATTGCCGATGCAACAGCCACGATTGTATCCTGAACCCGGATATTGGGATCTCGATGATACGATCTTCGTTTGATGCTTCCAGATTCGGCAAACATGTTCTCCAGCCTCATAATGGTCCATCTACTCGGGGGAGTACCGCTGCACTATCCAAATCCTTTTTCCAGTATTCCAAGCATTCATTTTGATAAATCTAAATAGTAGCCTACAAAATAAAAAAAATAAGCCGATTACTCACACTGAAAAAAATTTATTACGTTTTATTTGTGTAGCATGACTCCTGTGCCAACCTGTATATCTCTTAGAGTAATGTTTGATACATCAAAATAAACGTCTACTTATTAATTTAAAAAAAATTAAAAAAAAAAACAAATCTATTCATGAAACAAGTCAAAAGTAAATGGCTGATATGTGTAATCTTTTCAATATTACAGTTAGCCACAAATCAAGTTTAAAGATAAAACTATGTGGATTTAAAAAAAAATTTCGTGCCGTGCGTTACTTCGATTGAAAGGTGGCACCTCCACGATCACGATGTATTTATATAATTTTTATGTCGTTAGGACAAGTATTTTATCTGCAAATCGATTAAAGAGAAATAAAATGCAAGACTGTGCCGTGTAGCTAACAACTTTAGTGTTACTCACTGACGCTGTTGGTGGGTAGCTAGCCTAGTTACCCTATGCAGATTAAAAGCCGATGTAGGTAAGATTCTTGATCCTTGATTCTTAGTATAAGTCGAATGGATGATTCAACGAATAGTTACATTTTGGTTAAGGATTTTGATTATGTATGTTAGCACAGATATATGAACTTACCTACATGGATAAAACTTAGGTACATAAATATGTACTTAAGATATGCAATATACATACATAAGATATTTGTGATTTTTAAGGACACATAATGTATATATATATGTATGTGGGCCTATATAGTATGTAGTATTCAGTGACATACGCAAAAATTAGTACAAAGGAAATACCTATAATAAGGTAGAAATAAATAAATAAATGTTCTTATATTAAGTAGTTGTTATAGTTTAAGGGAAACAAAGATGGCATTTGAATTCATGGTTAATAAGAATATATAAAAAAAAATTAACAATCGTTGGAGCGGTTTTTTAAAAAAATTAATTTTGTATGTATAAAATTTTAAAAACATTTTTCTAATAAAAAATTGAAACGCCATTTTGAATATATTATAAATATACGTATAAAATTAAAATTTCAAAAGTATTCATGAACTGCGGTTTTTGAAAAATCAATTTTTCAAAAAAAAAAAATTATATATTTTTAAAAAATCGAAAAACTTTATTTTTTTTTAAATAATTTAAACACGCGCTCAAAGGATTATGAATACCCTTTATATGTTTATATATGTTTGATTTGAAAATTTGAGTAGGTATGCAGTTTTATTAAGACTTTAAGAAAAAATAAGAAAAAAAATAATTTTAATCAGGCCATCCAAAAGTGAGTAAGTCGAATATGAAAAGTTGTTCGATGGGAAGTACCGTTAAAAGTACGCAGAGTAAGATATTTTTGTACTTAAAAGTGGACTGTACTAATATAAGAACACTCAAATCTTTTTATAAGAATTCTTGGAGCCGTTTTTGAGAAATATATTTTTTCTTAACGGATTTTTCAAATTTGTATGGGAGGTACCTTTATTTTTTATTTTAGTAAAATATTTTTTTTTTGATATTGAAGATATTGTCAAAAAACTACGAAATACTAAGTTACGAAAAAATCTATTGATTCGTTTTCGAAATTTTGAGTTGTCAAAAAAAAAATTTAATTTTCAAAAAAAAATGTTTTTGAAAAATGTTGGCTTACACAAGTGTTTAAACTTTCTAGGAGCTTCTCCGTAAAAAAATTCAAAAAAATAAAATTAACCGTTTCACAGAAAATCGAAAACGAAAGAATTGGTTCTCCTAGAGGTACCGTAAAAATAACCATTTTTTCATTAATGAACTGATTTTTTTGATAAAAATCGTTGGTGACATTTTAAAGAAAGATAAGATTTTTGTTTTTTTTTTACAAAAAAAAATGTATGGGAGCTGCTGCAATTGTCATTTTAAAAAAAATGAAAAAACTTGTGGGCATATATTACCGAAAAAATAAAATTCTGCAAATAACAATGAAAACAGAGGTTTGGAAACCTTTGTTTTCTTTATTATTTGAGAGTTTTGATAAGCAGAGCGTACTCTTTACTTTCTTAAGAGTTAATAAATAAAAAAAATATTTTTTTGTCGGCCAACTTCTTAAGGCAAATCAGTTAGTGTCTATTTAAGAAAAAAAGAAAGTTTTTCGAAAAACAAACAAATAAAAAGAATTTTAAAAAGGAGAACCGATCTAAGTCACATTGGCTATCTTTGTTCTTAGGAGCTTTTCAAAAAACATTGTTCTCTTTGGTGTTTGCTTTGTTTTTTCATGGTTTTATCGAAAGTTCGCAGTACCAGGAGGTATATAAAACTTCTGTTTGCAAAAATCATTAATTACATCTCAATATTTACTTAATGTATTATAAATTATTACATAATAATCCCTGATTCGACATGGACAGTCCGTCTAATAGATATTTGAGTTCAAACTCTCAGCTGAGTTTGTGAATATTTCTGTTTGTATGTAAACATCAAAGCTCTCGGTAGGGGTAAAAAATTGAGAGTTACGATATTGAAGTTAACGAATGCTATTTTATTTAAACTCATCGAAACATTCACTTCCTTCATTGTTCAAAATGGTTGTACAATTTGATAAGGGACTTTTAAAAAGGTTCGTGGATTTGGAAAGGACTTTGATGGTAAGGGTTTTTTGCTTGGGAAATAAAATTGGGATGGGTGGGAAAAATTGTTCGTATTTTATGATAAGAAGCCGGAAGTAAGCATTGTTGATTGTAGTTGTAGCATTATTTTATAATTTAAGGTACATATATTTTAATGTATATTGGTTTTTATATACAATGATGTAATTTATAATGAAACATTACGAACATTTTGAACAAAAACCTTTACAATAAATTTATAAAATAATTAAGTTTCAAACTTGATACTTAACACCCAAATTAATAAACAAGAACTAGGGAAGGCTTAGGACTTATTCCGTTGAATAAGTGCGCAATGCTTATGCTATTAATAAAACAGATATAGATACTATATGACAAGTTTTGCATTTGGATAAAAAATCGAACCAGGGATCTTAATCAAACTTGACATCACGATGGTGGAGACCAACAATAAAGTGGGTTCCGCAATTCCGCCTGTCTCTCTATCTGTACAACTCTCTACAGCCTAACGGCAGAAGCGATTTTCTTCAAACTTTGTATATAAGCGTTTTAGGTGATTGTCCAAAATAGATTTTAGAATTGATGTTATTTAACGATTTTGACAAAAATTGGAGTGTGTACTACTTTGGATATGGTCCACATTTTGGCCAAAAAATTTTTTTTTAAATATTTTATTAGCGGTACCTGCCATACAACCATTTTATTGATTTTCGACTTTCTCATAACGCCTCAACGTATTTCAATCAAAATGCTAAATAATACTGCATTTCAAAACTTTCGAAAAATATTTTTTTCGGATTTTTGAAAAAAAAATGTTTTTTTTTTTGATAATTCAATATTTCGAAAACGGGTGTACCATTTTTTCTGAAATTTTGTTTTTATATAAATATACTATTAAATATTTAAAATGTTCGTACAAATTTTTTTTTTAGAAAAAAATTAATATTTTTTATAAATAAAAAGTTATTAAGTGAAAAACGGCTTTAAAAATACATACAAATATTTTTCTATTAAGAATATGCTTAGAATGACATAAGAGCAAGTACATGCGATCCAGTCGTGCATTTTATTTGTTTAAGTTTGGAAAATAAATCCATTTTTTTGTGAAAATTCAATGCATATATTTCGAAAACGGATGACGATTTTTGTTTCGCAATTATTTTGTATGCTTAAATTAATAAATACAAAAAATTGTCATATAAAATTTGTTTTGTTTTGTTTTTTAATTAAACAAAATTTGTAAATTCAAAATTTAATAAAAAAAAAACACTTTAAAAATATATTTAATTGTTTCTATTTCTACTAAGAATCTTGTGCAAAATATGTAATCGAACATCTAGTCCTGCATTTTATTTTTTGTGGCAAGTGATGGTTGCACTTATCAAAGTTCGACTGTATTTATATTGATGTGTAACAATTTCCTTTTGCCTTGCGGCAATTTGTGGAAGTGATTTCGTAGGAGAACAGGTAAAAATTAGGTCCCGCAATTCCGTTTGTCTGTCTGTAGGTCGATCTACAGCCAAAACCGTTTAATCGATTTTCTTCAAACTTGAACTACTAATTCGACCAATATTTTTTATTTATATCTTTTTTAGCACCAAAAATAACGGTGCCTGCCACAATTTTTTGCAGCAAAATGGTTAGCCTTAATTATCTCCAAAATGACCGTCACCATTTTGATAAACAAAATTAAATGCACCATTATAGGTATATCCTTCATTTCGAATTAAAAAAATTTCCATCTTACTTTATTTGCATGAGGTCCTTCAAATTCCAAATAATACTACATTCAAAAATTTTTGAAAAAAATACCATTTTTTTAAAATATAATAAATATTTCGAAAACGGGTGGACGATTTTTTATAAGGCTACAAAGTAGTACAATTGTCATTTTTCAGTATATTAAGAACATTTTTCACCATAATTTAATATATTCTTAATATTTAAAAAAGAAGAAATAGTAAAAATGGATTCTAATGTTTTTGAATCTTATCCATTAATATTTTAAATTTTCATGATTTGTATGTGATATGCGACTACTGTAAGGCTTGTAGATTATTTGTTTTTTTATTTACCAATTTTTATCCTTAAATAAGCAAGCGTCATTTTCCCAAACGGAATATTGCAGTAATATAGGCGCAGGCGGTGAACTATAAAAAATTGTGATAACTTAAGTCTGCTGAAAGCAGCTACACATCAATTTATCTCATAAATCATTGTCCTCACTATACATCTGTCTAAATGTTGTGTTCAGAAAGCAACGTCATATTTTGTGGGATTTGTTATTCTTGGAAGAGAGAACTTTACCTTTTGAATGCCATAGTTCTTCGAAAAACACTACTAAAATCCTGTTCCGAACAAAGCCGTTTCATCGTAGCAACTCCACAGCAAAACCGTCACACAACATCAGATTCTTTTTGACTGGTGTGGTTTTGTTTTCAGAATTCCTTACAGCGAAATAATATCTAGCAGGAGAATCATCCGCAATGATGACCCCTCAAATGGATTCCGAATGCTTCCGACAATGCAATAACGCAATGTTCTCACGTTTTGAACTATGGATGCATGGCACAGACGACAACATCCTATACAACATGATAAGAATTTCATAAGAGCAGGGTTGTTATATGTTGAGGCCCGAGCTACTTTTTCCTCTACGTAAACTGTCACATAAATGTTTAATTTGTGTATCAGCAAACGGGCCTGAGCGAATTAAATGTTTGCTAAAAAAAAAATAGTTTTAGATATATCTTTTAAGAGTTATTGTTATGAAAAAAAATGCACGTCAGTGTCATACATATAGGAGAAGTGGCAGCACTTTTTTTTAATCCAACTGTCACCCAACCGGCACGAAAGTGTCAGAGAAAAACGAAAAACGTTATCGTAAAGTATGATAGAAGCTGCCTGAAGACATTCATTGAAAGCATTCCGCCGAGTATAGTCAAAAATGTATAACTTAATTGAAGTTATAGCCTTATCGAAGAGAGGGCTCGCTAAATTGGTGAAGTTTTGAACTACAGATAAATATTAGGTTTGTTTTAAAAAAAGAGAGAAAAATAACACGCAACACAAAGAACAGTCCACATCGCCAGGCAGCATTCTTTTCTTTACATCCAATGTGGGTTGAAATGAGATATGTAGTCAATACCTAATTCTCATCTGTGCCAACAATATATTATTCTTTCCTATCTTTCTATTCCTTCTAACTAGTGCGCTGCAATTCAGGTTGCATTTAAAAGGACCTTGGGTCCTACAGGCATATAGTTTAAACTATTATTAAAAAAAAAAAAAATATTTTATATTTTAAAGTGAGAAAACACTAGTGAATTATAGTGAACAAATATTAAATTTTCCAATTCTTCATTATTTGTGTTTTCTTACGCGCCTTTCTTTATTTATTCCTGTTTCTCTTTAATATCCAATACTTTTTGCTCGAGTTATTATTTCTTTCAAATATGACCATCACTATAACCAAGCAAATAGCAGAGAATACTTGAACAGCTTGGTGTTTTGACAGTTTTTACACCAATTACCTACAGAAATGTATGTTATACAAATTCATAACTTTTTCAATGTAGGGGAAGTTTTGCTGCTCCACTTTTATTGTCTTTGTATAGTAATTAAACAAACAGCATAATGTGTTCATTGACACCAATTCACACCAAAAAAATAACCATTTGTTTCATGTGCTGCCACTCAGAAAATAATAAGAAAAATTATACTAAGGCATGATTTGAGTCCAAAAAAATGATAATGGTAAAACAAGGAGATAATTTAGTGTCGAGCGAGACGAAGTGCGAGAGGGCATGTTTACATAAATTTATGAGTTCTAAAATATGGCGTCTCTTTCTTTCTTGGTGATTTTGGTAGGACACTTCACTCCTATTCACAGACACGAAATGAAATAATTAAATTACAAAAACAATAAGAAGATATACCAGATGAATGTTTAATTCCCTCTGCTCATTACCCTGCGCCTCACCAAGCAATAGCTTCTTTCACAAAATCGAACATGCAATGAAAATTTCCAATGCAGACCACAAATTTCATGAATTAAATTATTTTATGAAATCGATTTCAGCATTTATTTCTTACCATCTCTGTAGAAATAAATGAAGAAACAATTTGACGTTTAATGTTAGTTCGACTGAAATTTGTGTGATGTTTACCTTTACATGTGTATATTAATGGGTTCATTTGGAATTCCAGGCCGAGAATGTAAATACAAAAGGCATTGTTTGCTTGGCACTCTGATTGTCAATAAGATTTTAAATTTGCCCACTGAATGAATAAATAAAAATGTCTGTAATAATTGCTGAAATAAAAATAAAAATTGATTGTGGATGTGTGAGTTAAAGCATCAATTTAGTTATGTCATTTTCGTGTAGGGTAGGTTAGACATGTGTGGTTTGGAGGTAATTTTGTTTTACAATAGAGTTATAGAAAATAAAAATGTAAAAAGAAAAAAACATGATATTCGTCTCGAAAACATTAGAACATTTTTTCGAATATAAAAGCCTTTCGATTCTTGTATTTGTAAATTTGACTTTCATCATGAATAGATGTCAATTCGGGCAACAACAATTAAGAAATTAAAACTTTGAAGGCGTAGACATACTTTATTTGTGGAAAAAAATTAAGATACATTTGTTCTCGAATGAGTTTGCCCTCCTATTCAAAACCTGTCTACGCCCTTGGCCTCATGTCAAAGAAAGTTTTTTTTATTTATTTTCAACATTCTTATTGATCACTTCCTTCATATTGAAATTTTTATATTTCATATTTATATTTTGCAAAAATGTTAAAAAAAAAATAAGAATAAATTTGAAGATGTCCTTTTCACTCCATTTCTGAAAAGAAAGGAATCAAGATGATAGTTTTCCTCGTTGCGGTAATGGCTTACCTTTTGATTGTACAGAAATCACAATTTATTTCGTATATCTTTTATCCCATTTTTTGTTTCAATTCTTAAACAAAAATATTTATATAACAACACTGCCCTCATTTGAAGGACATACCTTGGAAACGCGTTATGCCGATCGGAATTTGAGTATACGTTTTGCATGTTTCACGGAAGTCATTGGACCATGTAAGTAGAATTTTGTATCGATGTGCACGTAATCTGAAAAAAAAACAAGAATTCAAGATTCACGCAAATGTTAGTAGATAAGCACTAGCAGGTTACTATTTGTGGGAGCAATATTGATTTGGATTTATGTTTAAGGCCTTAACGTGAAATAAGCATTAGGTATCAATTTGAATTTCAGAAAGGGGCGTCGGTTCTATTTGCTACAAATTCCTTCTTCATAGAAGGTTTGGTTTTTGGGGAAATTGTCAAAATAACCAGGAAAAACGTAGCACAACCAAGCTCCCAAAGAGAAAACTCTTTAAAAAATTCTAAGAAAAAAAAAGTTTTTTTGCAGGAGGTCCTTCCGAACGCGTCCTCTTTTTTTTAAATTTAAATATATTTTGTTATATATGTGTGTCAGAAATATTTTCTAGGAAATTTCAAATCACCAACTTACATTACTAATATTTTAGAAGAGTCATTGGGCGCATTTAGATGTCTGTACGATAAACTTTTTCGGATAGCTTGTGATTATTTTTTTGGGAACAGCTGGTTTGTGTTTTTAAACGGGAGATGGCAACAAAACCTATCCGAAAAGCTGTGAACATATTTTCGAATGCGGCCATTTACTTTTCATCTCCAAGTAAAGCTTATGATTACGTATAGCAATGCATTCAATATGCAGAGTAGTTGAAGCATATTTGCATGCAGCAAATCTTCTTTTTGAAACTTACAAAGAAATACGAAACAATGAGAAAATAATGGATTTCAATTTTTGATATTGTTTTTGTGAGGGATGTTCATTCAACCGACATCCATGCTTATAAAGTTGAAATAAATGTAAAATTCCGCGGATCTAGTTTTTTTTTTTTAACGAGCCAGTTCACTTCACGACTCCATTGATCGAACTTCTGCATAAGCAAAGCAAAATGATTGAATGAAAGTGCTTTTCTTTTGTGTTGCAGGAACTGTTGCGTGGTCGCTTTTATAGCTCAGAATATTCCAATATTCGTATATGGGAAATTAAAATACACAATTCGATCCCAAAAACATATTCTTTTATATTTCTCTATCCGTATAAAGGCTTAACATTAAAGATAAATACATTTATTATTTATTAGTAATGACGACAATAACTGTCGTCCTCCTTTTTACCTTTTAGCACATATACTACTGGTAAGATCTAACCCATTTAAAATAATTGCTAATGCATATACATTGAAACCCGCTTAAGTGACACTTGTTTAAGTAACAATCCCGCTTAACTGAAAACGTTCACAAATCTCCGTATATATTTACAAACCCGCATAACTGAAAAAAAATTCCTTCAAGTTTTCTATTTTTCTATAGAAAACAACTTGGTTAAGTGAAAACCTAAAAATCGAAAAAAATCGGGTGCTGAATTGTTTTATTTTCGTCTACTTCTAGAACGATTTACAGCATAAGTGAACCGATTTTTTTTTTAAACTTGGTGCTTAGGCATTTTAGTTGATTATCCGAAATAGATATTTGAATAGTTGTTTTGCCCCAAAAATAACGGTACTTGTCATAAAAATTCGTCTACCATCTTAATTATCTCAAAAACGGCTCTAACGATTTTGATTAAAAAAATTATGTGTAATACTTTAGTAGTCTACATTTTGGCCAACATTTTTTTACATATTTTGTTATTAACGGTATTTGCCATTGAAGAATATTTTTTTACTGTCGACTTTCCCATAAACGCCTCAACGGATTTGGATCAACATTTCTAATTAGAGTAAAACCCGATAGGCACTTATGCGGGTTAGACAGTTATAAAAACGCTGATTTAGTTCACATAGGTACTTATCTCTATATTTACATATACATAAATTAAAACAAACATTTTTGATTAAAAAAAAAAAACATTTAATTCAAAATAGCTTTTAACGGCCTTTAGTCCACGAATCGATGTAGTAGATTAAGATAGTTACTTTTTACTTGCGATTATACAGGGTGGCCCACGAATCGTGCTACAATAAGAAATTTAAGTAACTTTCGATGTATTTCATTAATTTTTTTTTTATTGGATTAAAAATCAAATTTTATTTTAAATAACTAATGGTTTTTAAAGATGATAGACCACGCTCATCCACGCATATACAGCACCTGATCAGAAAATTGTTTATTGCGGCCTGAAGGGTTGAAATTGGATCGCCTCAATTATTGTCTTAATGGACTGCTTGAATTCAGTCAAATTCCTGGGTCTTGTACACTTCCTGCTTGACATAACCCCATACAAAAGTCTGGTGCAGTCAGGTCAGGTCACCTTGGGGGCCAGCGGAAAGTGCAGTTTCTGGATATCAATTTGTTTGGGAATTTTCATTGGAGCTCCACCATAACTTGCGTGGCTACGTGTGCACTTGCTCTATCTTTTTCAAACGAAATCATTCTGAAACGGATACGTTTTCGGCGAAGTTCTGGGTAAGAAAACTCCTTCAACATCTTTAAATAACGTTCCCCATTGACAGTTTGTGTTACACCGTTTTCTTCAAAGAAGTATGGCACAACAATACACCTTGATGAAACTGCGCACCACACAGTGACTCGTTCTGGGTGCAGTTCCGTCTCATGGAGATTTTCTGGATTAGATTCACTCCATATACGGCAATTTTGCTTGTTAACAATGCCGTTTAAGCCAAAATGGGCCTCATCAGACATGAACAAACAATTTATCAATGTGTTGTCTTCATCGGCCATTGCAATCATTTTTGAGCAAAATTCCAGGCGAACAGGCAAATCCTGAGGACTTAACTTGCTGGTAATTTGGACTTTGTACGGAAACAAGTTTAAGTCATCATGAAGTACCCGTTGTAATGACTGTCTGAACTCCAATTTGGCCAATTTTAAGTTTCGAGTCGAAACACTTGGATTGCCGATGCAACAGCCACGATTGTATCCTGAACCCGGACATTGGGATCTCGATAATACGATCTTCGTTTGATGCTTCCAGATTCGGCAAACATGGTCACCAGCCTCATAATGGTCCATCTACTCGGGGGAGTACCGCCAAACTCCAGCCTAAATTCCCTTTGGACGGAAATGATATCGCTGCACTATCCAAATCCTTTTTTCAGTATCCCAAGCATTCATTTTGATAAATCTAAATAGTAGCCTATAAAATAAAAAAAATAAACCTGAAAAAAAGTTATTACGTTTTAGTTTTGTAGCACGATTCGTGGGCCACCCTGTAGGTACTATGCATTCGTCGAAAAAAAAACGTTTTGAGATAACAATCAAATATGACATTACGATGATAGCGAAGACGAAAAAAGGTGGTCTAAAAATTCTTTCCGTCTGTCTGTCAGTCTGTCTGTGTATTGTTTTTTAGGTATTGTACAGAGGGGAAATTGGAAATTTTTTTTGCTCAAAAAATAACGGTACCTGCCATATAACCGTTACGTAAAATCCTATTTTTCTCGAAAACGGCTCCAACGATTTAGATTTAAAAAAATCAGTGCAGCTTTTTAGGTACGACCGATCATATGGTTGAAAAAAAAACTTGAAAAATGTCTAAAAACGGTACTTTCCATAGGACGTTTTTTGTCTTTCGACTATCTCATATATGGCTTAAACGATTCTTTCGAAATTTCGCACATATATAGGCTTAGGCTGCCGATTTATACTGCGTACCAATATTTTAATTATTTTTTTTTTTAATTGTTTTTACTTCAACTTTGATTTGCATATAATAAAAAGTAAGTCCTATTCTTCTATTTTATATTTCCAATTCTTTTTAAAACCAATTCTTTTTAAAACCAATTAATTTGTTCTTATGAAGTGGGTCGTGGTAAACATTGTACACCAGAAAGACGCCAACTTATTAAAAATCTTAAAATGGACGCAAAACTTATAAATAATTTCAGGGACTTATTGGATGTTCGGCGAAAATGGTGAGAAACGCCATTATATTTGAGGAAAAAGCGGAAACACGGGGCGTAAACAAGGTTTAACGCCGTCTTACGTAAGACGTGTTGTGGGATTTTCCAAAATACACACAACTGCAGCTGCTTCACAAATTAAGGATGAACTTAACTTACCATGCGGTGTACATACAGTAAGAAGACGATTGAGGGATGCTCGCAGTCCAAGAAAAGTCCCATTTCTGAAAAAAAAACAACGTAACCAAAAGAATAAAATTTGCGTGAGAACATTTGGGTTGCTATTTGCTATTTTGCTATTTTTTTGCTCACAGCTGTATGTATTTCCTGAATACCTATGAATTATATTTTTCAATTTTTTTTTAAAGTTTAAAAAAAAAAATTTCTCAAAAGCCGCTCCACAGATTTTTAAAATTTTTTTCCTCATAAATTCAAATTTATCCAATAAATAAAATGGCGTACTTTTTTTGAGCTCAAATTAGTTTAAGTATTTATTTCAGAATTTTTAATTATGTTTTCTTTGATTAAGCCGATTTAATCTTTTGTTTTTAAGTTTATATTATTTAATATTTAAGATTTTTATACCAATTTTGTTTAGAAAAATTAAAGAAATTTTTTAAGTAAGAAACTACTTTAAAAACATATTTAGATTTTTAATAGAAATCTTTTGCATACGATGTGATCGAACATAAGAGCAAGTTCGTGCGATCCAGTAGTGCATTTTATTATTTATGTATTTTAAAGCATAGAGCAAAAGGATGCACTAAAGGAAAAAAGGTTATATTTTATCAGCCAATTTCAAATGTGTGTTTTTGTCAGGTAAATTTCAATAAAAGTATACAAAATAAAAAGCACTTGAGCGGGAAAAGTAGCTAAGCGGAAGGTAATTAAAAGATGCGTTTTATATGGAAAAATCCTCAGAATTTTGGTTCTTAAAACAAAAAGTTATGTTTGTGGGTTAGGCACTTAAACTAGAGGTACTTATCCGGGTATTACTGTAACTCTAAATATTATTGTATTTAAAAATTTTCAAAAAATATTTTTTTATTGCTTTTTGAAAAAAAAATTTCTTATTTTAAAAATTCAATATTTCGAAAACGGGCGTATGACTTTTTCTGAAAAAGTGTTGTTCTTAACTTTATATTATTAAATTTTTAAAGTTATCACACCAATTTTTCTTAGAAAAAATTATGTTAACAACGACTTTAAGAATGTATTTTTTAGCCATCTCTATTAATAATAATTTGTATACAATGTGATCGAACATAAGAGCAAGTACCTGCGATCAAGTCGTGCATTTTATTTTCAATTTCTTTTTTAAGACGAAACATAAACGGTACTTGCCATACATGTTTTTGGCCAAAATGAAAAATCGTATGTTTCTCAAACACGACTATAAAAAAATCAGTTCATTTAATGAAGGTAAAGGTACTTTCAGCTATTTTTTTTTTGTTTGGAAAAATAGTTAGTTTTGGTACATCTAGTAGGAACATTTTTTTGGTTTTCGATTTTCTGGAAAACGGTCCTTTTATTTTTTTGGAATTTTTTTTTGAATAATGTTAATCAAAACTTTTCAGACCAATTTTTTTTTGGAAATTAATATTCTTTTATTTTTTGAAAACACAAAATTTTGAAAACTATTCTATCGATTTTTCGAAACTTTATATTTGGTAGTTTTTTGACACTATCTTGAATTGTTAAAAAAACTTTGTTCCTAAAATATAAAACAACGTTAGGGCCTCCCATATAAACGTTAAAAAAAACCATCTAGTTTAGTAACTACAATTTGGAAATCAGTTGCAATATTTCTGACTTTCGCATTTTCGCGAAATCCACTCAATATTGGATTTTTTTCAGAACGACCCTGTGACAACAGGACCGATTTTTATTATAATTTTACTATAAGGTATGTTCCTTTTTTAGAGAATTACCCTAAATTACTTCATAATTTATAGTAATTTATCGTCGTTAGAAGTTTTGAAATGTTCCAATCTGTCCACATAAAGAAATCCTTTTTTTTTAGTTTTATGTCTTTGTTGCCGCTTTTTTATTAACAGTTTCGGTATAAAATGGAATCTTTTTTATAAACCTCCAACATTCAGTCACATTTTAGAAAGATTTTCAGCAAGTTCTTTCGATTGATCAATGCATTTAGTCCTTTTAAGCAAATACACTAGAATAGATTGTCTGTAATTTTTTTTTCTTCCGCTTTTCTGCGATATCCCATTTTAATTTAGTTTTCCCATCTCAAGTTGTCACCGTTAAGAGCGTCGTTACGAAATTCAAAATAACAGCTTCTGTCAGTAAGTATTCATCTCCATCTGCAAATCCATCAGTTTGCTTCTCCTGTGGTTAGAACCAAATATCTGCAAATTAATTGAAAAGGAAAAATTTAGAAGGCATAGTAACCCAAGTGTTTCCTTTAGTAGTCGGACAGGCCGGACAGGTGACTGACACAGAAATCAAAACAGTTTATGTATTAAATAAAATAAAGGTGGGATAATCCTGTGGGCTGAAAGCTCTCCATTCCATGTTATTTAAAAACGATAAGTTGACGAGACTATATTGTCACTATAACTCCATCACAACTGCGCTCTTTTTCGATAATTCGTCAGTAGCAACTTACCTTCGATTAAATACTGGCTTAAAAGAGATTTCTTGTTCGTTCCAAAACAAAAAAACAATATCTACTATAGCCGAGGCTACGCACAGGAGAGCCATTTATTCGTATAAGGAGGTAGGTTTAAATGCAAAGCCAAGGATAATGACAGGAATCCTTATAGGAGGTTTTTATGGCTGGCTCCGTTAGGATTTTGGTTGTTTTAGTCTTTGATTACGCCCGGAATGTGAATGGAATTAAAATGAGTTCTCTGAGAATTAAGGATAGTGACCTGACCTGACCAATATTGGAGCGACAGTGTCGACCGTATACCGAGGATAATTAGACGCCAGACATATAAAGAGGCAAAAATTATTTGTTTTACGAGCTTTGATCTTAAATACTAATTAGGAAGTGCGGTCTTCAATCATTTTGATGAATTAAAGTTGAGAATTTTATTACAAGGACATTTTTTGGTATTACGTATTTGTGGTGCAGACTTATATAGCATCGTTAATGAAAGAGATTTTTTATGAGTTTTAAATGGATTCGCAGAATATACGATGTCATTAAAATATTTCACTTTAAGTTAATTTTGGAGATTTTTCTTTCTCAGTGAAGAGATTAGTCTTGAAATATATCTACATTATTTAGTAAGTTATGTGGCTTTCATTTCTAAAATGTCATAATATTTTACTCACCCAGGAACAGAATTTTCAAAAAAGGTTCGCTTTCGGATATTAAAATTTCCCTTATGAGTAATAAATAATTTGACATTTCAGAGTTTCAAACTTAAAGGTTATTAAATTATATGTTCATACGAGTATGTGCATAATGCATAAATTATTATTTTCTTTAAGATTACAAGAAATATAATCCTGTGGATTAAAAAAGGGCCAATTAAAATTGTTGATAAGGCAAACATCTTAATTGAGATACATAAGGGAATTTGATATAATTTTATCTTCTTAAAAGAATTAAATGTGAAGAGTTAAGTTCGATGCCTTCGGTATGAACTTTTTAGGAAGGTATTATTATTAATCTGATAAGTCCTTAGCGGAAGACGAAGTAATGAGCGTATTCGTTAGGATTTGAAATTTTAATTTTAATTTCTTACTTGCGAAAAAGATATGGGTAAACTATATTTTTTCCAAGTCATGCGCAATATTTTAAACAAATTCAACATTAAGATGGTTTATAAAATAAATAAATAAATAAAACACTTGCTTTTTTTTTTTTTAATTTTTTTTTTGCCAAAGGGTTTCGTCTTATGAGGACATCATCAGGGCACTCAGGGCTGTCCTCATAAGACGAATCACGTTGGTCAATAAAAAATTTACAAATTTGTAGAAAAAACAAGTGTTTTATTTATTTATTTATTTTATTTATTTTATTTATTTTATAAATTTCTTATATTAAATAAAAAATATTGACAAAAATAAATTTCCACCAAGTGATTTACACCCGCTCAATCGAGTATATAAAAATAAAGATGGTGAGGAAGATATGCAAATTCTAGGTCTGGAAAATTACAGCCTTAGCATAAGATACTTCTAGTTCTCCTTTTTTTGTTCAAATTTTTCGAATTACTGTGATTCCTTCGAAAAAAAATCTCGATTTTAAGTGATTTCAGTCCAAATCTAAAAATTTGCTTATACAGTTTTGAGATTCTCACATTGAACTGACATAACCGATCGATTATAACTTTTTGTAATGAATAGATCAATTTTTCATCACACAAGGTAAAGAGCGTTTTCTGCTCCGATCTTTCACTCAACACAAAGTAGAAATGAGATAGCATGATTTTATTATTTGACGTTTGGTTCATAATTTACAATGAGTGTTGATGTTAATAAACATCACTTCGAAATATCCAAAGCTTCCTGCTGACATCTCACATAACGAACAAATAAATGAATCACATGTGTAACCATTCTTCTGGTTTGAGGTAAAAAGATGACCTTTGATTACTTGGACAAGATTACGTAAGATGCAATCAAAGTTAAACATTTTTGGAGCCTTTTTTTAGTTATTTATTAATTTTTTTTTTTGAGAAAAAATGGTTATTTTTTGGTTTTTCATTTTCTAGAAAACGCTCCATTTGACTTTTTTTTTGAAAATTTTGTATGCAGCAGCTCCTAGAAAGATTTATGCAAACAATTTTTTGCTGTATTTAAAAAAAATTGAAAACCTCTCAATCGATGTTTTCGAGATTTTTATAAAAAACATGTGTTTGTTCTTAAATTAGTGCAGTCCACATTTAAGTAAAAAAATATTTTATTTTGCACTTTTTAACTATACTTTTAACACTTTACACATTTTCTAATTTCTCACTCTAGATGAACTGACTAAAATTATTTTTTATGCAAATTTCTCCTAAAAGATTTAATAAAACTGCGTACTCAAATTTTCAAAAATTGGTTTTACGATTTTTAAAAAATAAATAAACATTTTTTTTTGAAAATCAATTTTTCCAAAAAGAGTCACTGATTTTTTTTGAAATTAAAATTTTATATGCATATGATGATAATGATAATTACATTTTCTTAAAAATTATTTTAAAATCTTATAAGTAAAAAATATTTTTTTCTTAAAAACCGCTCTAAAGTTTATGATTCTTACTTGCGGTTAAAGGTACTATAAGGCAAGTTATGCATTCGTCGAAAAAAAAAGTTTTGAGATAACAATCAAAAATGCCATTACGATGATAGCGAAGACGAAAAAAAAATGGTTTAAAAATTTTGTCAGTCTGTCCGTCTGTATCTATAACGAGCTGCAGCATAAACGGCGTAAGCGATTACCTTCAAATTTGGTATGTGTGATTATTTTGGCATTCCTCAGATGGGAAATTGAAATCTTATTTTTAGGTTTAAGAATAAGGTCATATGACCTTGAAGGAAAATCTTATTTTCTCGAAAAGAAAACGACTCCAACGATTTTGATAAAAGAATTTTTTGTTGGTAATAGCTATTATTTGATATGAATCAAGTTGGGGGTTGGCCGTGGCGCGATAGTTGTATGCTCGCCTGTCAACCTCGTAGTTGCAGGTTCGATTTCTGCCGTTGTCCATGTCTTCTTATATTCCATTAAAAACCAATTCTAAAAATTGTCATAAAATAAGTTGCTGCTTCGCTCATTTCATGCTGTTTAGGCATAACACTAACAACATGTGATTGAGTAAACTAGCATACCCATGAAATATGACACCGAAATAAATAAAATAATGCGAATTATAAGGGACATAAATATATAAGACACGGTAATTCTCTCTGCATTAGTTCAGCCGCCATCCCTGGAGATAATTCTGAGACATCAACCAGCACTTGTCTCAGAACATCGCGCCACACATCTTTCCTATCCTTCTTTCTCTTCTTCCACCGGATGCCGCGCTGTGTTAAGAAAAAAACATATAAAGGGTATTCATAATCCCTTGAGCGCGTGCAAAGTTATAAAAAAAAAAAAAAAAAAAAAGTTTTCGGAAAAAGTCCTTTCATATAACAGTTTTCAAATTTTTGGCTTTCTCGTAACTGTACATTGGATTTCTGTCAAATTTTATATCTGAAAAGATCGAGCTAGCCAAACTAATCCTGCATATTAAAATTTTAAATAACTTTTTTTTATAATTAAAATAAATTTTTGAATTTTTTTTTTGAAAAATCAATATTTTTAAAACTAATCCTAAAACTAAACTCTAAAAAACTACACACCAAAATTCCAAAAAAAAATTGTTTTTAAAAAAACTAAAAATAAAAAACCAGATTTCTTCAAAATCCATCTTACAATTTTCGAGATATTTTTTTTATAAAATGTTCATATACTTTTCATAAATTTACCCCTATACAGTATTCACTTTCATTATATAGATATGTATGTACATATCTACATACCTAGTATCTCTATATGTTGGTAGATACATATTACCCTCCTAATTTCCATAATTCAAATCCATTTAAAAATACATTTGTATTCATTATATCGACTTTAATCTTCCAAAGGATAACTAGACAACCTACCTACTAACAGGGTCAGTGGTTAGCTACACTGAAGTTGTTAGTTACAAGAGCACGTTCGTACAATCCAGTCGTGCATTTTATTTTAAATAGAATTAAATATTTTCTAGTTTGAAAGTAATCATAGATTTTTACTTATGAAGAACAAATATATCGAAGATCATATTTTATATTCTTCTTTAAAGATTCTTCCATAGCTTCGCTTTGTTTTCATTTACTTACTTCACTATGCCAGATCATTACACATTTATTCAAACTATCCCTATAGCAATCTTATTTCATGTATAATATGACATCAGACACATAAACTGACAAGGACATTAGAATCCTGATGCTGATGCCAAGCGAACATTGCTGACAGTAATGCGAAGAACACACATTTCAAGAGTTGTTAAGTTTATTTCTTATAAATATTCATGAGATTTACATTTGGAAATTGTGACATGATTCATGAGGTGAGCTACAATAAAGCATCATCCTTCATATAAATAATGTCACTTTCATTTTTGTACCTATACTTATACCTCTTTCCTATAAATGGGCATGAAAATCGCATACAAATCCTCGTATATCCTTTGCCTCATTTCTAATGTATCTAAATGTTTTCTTAGCGAATAAATTCGTTTAACGAAATGGGGCTGATGTCGTGCGTGATAAGTACGTACTATTATAATAATCCTCACATACAGCTATGTATATGTAAGTGTTTCCTAATTGTTGGTTGATTTTTTTTTTCAAATCGAGTTTTGATATTTAATTTCATAAGTTCTGGACCAGTGACATCTTTGTACTTACTAAACCTAAAATTCTATCAGTTTGAGATTCAAGAGTGGCGAAACCTACATGATTCGAGTTCAACCCTTATTTCGTAATATACAATTGGTAATATACAATGGAGATACTAGCATCGTGTTCGATCTTTGTATATGAAACCTTAATATCTGTAAACAATGGTTCGACTAAAAAAAATCGACCAAATGATAGTTTAAATAGTACTATGGTCTTTGTATATGAAACCTAATATTAATATTAATATCTATATACAATGCTATGGTTTAATATACACAAAGGATTCATTGTGGATAGTGGAAAGCGGATTGTGGATGGTATGATGGATGGTATGTTGGATGGTATGTTGGATGTTATAGTGGATGGTGGATGTAATAGTGGATGATGGATGGTATAGTGGATGGTATGGTGGGTGGTGGATGGTAGATTGTTTAGTGGATGGTGGATGGTATGGTTGATGGTAGGTGGATGATGGATTGTATGGTATGGAATAGTGGTAGGTAGTATGGTGGATGGTGGAATCTTTTGTGGATGGTGTATTGGATGATGGTGTTAAAAATTATAGTTTGGTGAATGGTTTATGTTTGGGACACACATTCAAGTTCAGTTTAATAAACATATGAATAAAGAGAGAAACAAGGAGAAGTTATAAATTTTAGAGGAAAAAAAAAATTAACGGCTGAAATAGATTTGCAGCCCGAATCATGATTGTATATGAAAATACTATCACCACCATTTCCTATAAAGACACTGCAGAAAATAAAAATAATACTTAAATAAATCAAAAAAAAAAAATATATTGACCATTTTCCAAGAGAGCAACATTTCTATGAAAGTATTTCTAAATATAAATATCATACTTAATTCCCCATATCGAACATGGAAAATTACCATCTTCATGTTTATCCTTCGGCAACTTTCATAAATGATTTAAGGAAAAGAAATGACCAGCACAAATCTCCTTACGCCTTATCTGATGAATTTATCGATATACTTACGCCAGCACTTCTTAGACGATGACTGGTTCAATAACTTTGTGGAATACTGTTTTTAAAAATATTGAACATTTTCATCAACTATTGCATTTAGAATGCCAAAAAAAAGAATACAAATCTAATAAATTTGGTCACTTAACTCCTCTAAGATATATATATTGTAAGACTCGTTCTTATTATTTTAATACAGGTATTATAGCCCCAAACATTACCCCAATTGTAAGACCTTAACCTTAAAGATTAAACTACTAGAACTGACGATATAAGCTTAAGACAGCCACCATATATTTTCTTTTAAATGAATTTTCAAACACTTATGCCTATTCGACGTGATCTTTTATTCTGTTATTCTGTTATGATTTTGCATGCAAAAGTTTAAGATGTCAAAAAATCTTTTATGAATTATAATTATGGTAAATCAGCTTATGAGCTGTAAAAACTTCGAAATTCTTAAAAAGCCTTTTACGAACTGCATTTTTGGTATTCAGCATGCCACAATCTGTTATGGAATCTTTTATGAATCATAAAAGAATAAAAGACACATTCTTGTCACTTTTTTCATAAAAGATTTCAATATGTGAAGTAAAAACTTTTATTTCGTTAATGAATTGTTCTTAAAAGGACAGATATAACAAAATATTATTAAAATACATAATAAAAAACACAAATATGGAAGTAATTTCAAACTATTTATTTCAATACACGAAAGGACATAACACATTCTGATGGATGAAACGTAAAAGAAAGTGTCGCTTATCTTGCCGGAATTTCGTTTTTGTACAACTTTATATTAATATAATAAGATATATTAAATTCAAGAACTCTTATTGACAAATTACAAAGATTGATTAATATTTATCCACGCGAAACAAAACACGATAATTAGGCCGGTTAAATTTATATTGTCATTAGTCAGTGCCGACTGCCGAGAGTTTTTATTTACCTACTACAGCTGATAATTTGATAGCAGATTTTAGGTCTGTTTGTATAAATGTTTCTTTTCCGAAGTAACAATACAGAATTTTATAAAAGATCGAACTCCTGAATACCAATTATAAAATATTTTTTATGGTGAATATCTGTTATGCATCATAACAGAAAATTCATAGTAGAATAACATATGTGGCAGAATAGGCCTTATTACTGTTCTAGGAGTCAAACTAAACAGGCAATTTTGAATGTTTTTCTTCTGTTTTAAAATTAAGGTTGAAAAGTAATGTTTCATAAATCAACATAATCGTCATATTGTCTACTTATTAAAAAATTGACTCATATATGTAATCTTTAATTTTAATTTATTAATCCGTTAATTTTACTAACGTTAGACCTTATAACTATTTAGTTATAATTTTAATACACTTAATTTTACATATATAATTACAATGATATATTGAAAAAATTTTCTTTAAATTTTTTGCTTTTTAAATTGTCGTTTATAGAAATAATGAATTAATAATACTTATTTAAAAGTGATATCAATTGATTTAAAGGACTATTCACACCATAATTTGTTCTGCTGAATATCGAACATAAGGCCAACATTAGGGCTTCTTATGGTAGTTAGACTGTAGCTAAAATTGAATCGACACAAAGCTGATGGAGAATTTATTGATGCATTGATTAATTTAATAAACAAACAAAGCTAAAGTCTATGTTTCAACAGTGAGGGAATTATCATGAGTCTATGAGTACAACGAGGAATTACCGATCCTTGTGACCATGGAAGAAGACGAAGGCACAAACACATGAACCTTCTTTGAATACCTTCAAGTCTATTTATATGAAATGTATTTATAGTATGGGGCCCATACTACGCAGCCTTGTTCAAGTACTGGTCTTACAAATTATATGTAAAGAAATTTGATGACATAAGGATCACGGAAATCACGAGAAAAACTTTTTATGAAACATAGAATTATATTGGCTTGTTTTTTAATTATTGAGTTATAGCGGTGTGTAAAAGTTAATTAAGTGTCACAGATGAGAAGAATCTAATAGATAATTATAAGTTATAATTTTTTGTTTGCGTGCAAAGCACGTGGTTTTGCATTTGTGAATATTTATCAAAAGTTGATTTTTATTGCACAATTCCCTAAACCTATAAAGGTCTTCTTGAAGAAGTAAACAGTCGTTTACAGAACTTATATTCTTGAAGATTTTAATATCATCGGTAAAAATTAAGACCGAGGAGGATTTTATGATCAAAGTTAGTTCATTTACATATAAAATAAACAATAAAGGACCTAAATGTCTTCGTTGCGGGACACCAGAGTTGACGCGAAATTGAGCAGAATGCTCATATCTAAATGTAACACAATAGCTTCTATTGTTTAAATAAGATGAAATTCACATTAATAAACTTTCATTAAATCCTAAGGCCTTTAGTTTATGGCTTAAAGTCTTGTGGCATAATTTATCGAAGGCCTTACTAAAATCCGTAAATATACAGTCTACTTGTTTCCTATCTTCAAAGGCTTTAAGACTACAGGAAGTGAAATGAAAAAGTTTTGTAACAGTTGACTTATTTTGGACGAAGCCATGATGGCTGTCGCAAATAATTGATTTACAATTAAAAGATAAGACATTACAGATAATGGACTCAAACAATTTAGGAATAACAGAAAGCTTGGTGATAGGTCGGTAATTCACGATGTCGTTTTTGGATCCTTTTATATGAATTGGTGTTATAAAAGCGCTTTTCCATAATTTAGGAAAACTTGAGCACCTAAGAGATTCATTGAAAAGAACATAAAGAGGATAAGAAAGCTTGGACACACATTTTTTTTAACACGCAAGATGGTGCATCATCAGGACCGGGGCTAAAACAATCGTGAAGTTTCGAAACGCTGTCAACAATTGATTCTTCAATAATTGTAAGATTAAGGGTGTTAAGGTGAGAAACATTTTGAGACGGAAAGAATATATCGGAAGTTTGAGAAGAGATAGGGACTTCAAAAGTGTCTTTAAAGAAATCTGCGAAATCTGTTGTTATTTGACATGGAGTTAGGGTAGCCATCAACAATTCTCTTACTATTCACAAAGTTCCAAAAGTTTTTTGGAGTCTGTTTTAACTAATTATCTAAATTGATAATATAAACCTTATAAAGATTTTTGTAATAGATTCAAAATAGCTTTTAACGGCCTTTAGTCCACAAAGTTGTAATAGTCTGAAAACATAAGTTTCAGTTCGGAATATATCCTAAAATCTCCACCAGCTTCTGTTTTACTATATTTAAGCCACGCCTTGTTTCTTTTATTTTTTTAAATTTTCAAGTTAGAATCAAACCATGATGGTGTTTTGGAATTATAGCAAGATTTGCGTAATGGCGTGGTTTCATAAAAACAGTCAAATATAGTACTATACAATATATAAGACACATGTTATCAATATAACGATTCAAAAGAATTTGATTCCAGTCAACATTACATAACAAATTAACTGGTTCATTAAAATTACATTTTTTAAAATTGAATTCCAGTTTTTCGTTTGTGCTTACAGGAACATTGAAAATATTTATTTTAAGAGATAAATCTGACGCTGGATGGTGTCGGTCTTCATCTAGTAATTTAGTAGCGGCTGGAGTTACAGCTACGTCAGCAAATATTTTGCCTGAGAAGAATATTAAGTCCAATATCTTATCAAAACGGTTAGGAACCCCATTTTATTAACTCCACACGATGCTAGACCATCGATGACCAAGAACTCATTACTAGAAGAAGGGTTAGTCGGCGAAAAGTAGTCGAAATTTGTCGGTATTGTCATATCTAAATAACATTCTGGGAATCCAATTTTTTTACCAAACATTCATGTTAATTATATTCCATCATTAATTTCAGATTTTAGATCCCTTCCTTAAAAAGATAAAATTCTTTAAGTTGATATGTGCGAGGTGAGAATACTTGTCGAATGTAACGCGTTACGTAACGAATCGATTCACCTTCCCATAAAAAGTTATCACTTCAAAAAAAATGTCTGCCGATCCTACATATAACGTTTGATCATTTATCTTACCACGTTTTATCCTCATAAAGACCTCAATATTTCTTTCTAGGGAAATAGATATATAGCAGAAGACCCGTGCGAAAATTTCGTACATTCAATAGGAGTTTGCAATTAAATTTTCAAATAGAATTTTTGAACTTGAACAAAATAAATAAATTCCTTTTTGATATGAACATATTAGTTTTACAAAGTCTCTATAAATAATCGCAAGCACGGTCAAATCAGCTCCAATTTCGAAGTGTGATACTTAATAAAGTGCATCCAGTATTTTATATATGAGAAAAAAAGAATATAAGCTACAGGAGTGTTTCTTCTCCACTCATTCATGGTAGAGCTAAAAGAATGTCTCTTCTCCATCTCCACTCACTCAATGTGCAAGCGAAAAAAAGAGAATTTAAAATTACAGAAGAAATACATATTATTCTCTTTCACTCATTCAATGGGTTAAAAAGTGAGGCATTATGTAAATATATCAAATTAATCATTTATTGACTTATTTGAAATTACCTAAATTTTTAGAAAATAAAGTGATATAACATAAAGTTTTTGTGCAATGTCATCGTTATATTTAAATTCCTATCCAGTGATACCTAATTTAGTAGATTTGACAATTTTATAAATGAGAAAAAAGGATTTTGAAAACAGAAATAATAAAGGGTTATTCATTTTGCGGTTTCAAAAGTATAGGGCTGGAATTCGACATTTGTCAAACCAAGTTGTTAAGCCAAATTTTTTTTTCAGTTGAAACTCTGACATTTATGAAAATGGATTGCTTAACTATCGCACAACACATACAAATTGTTAAAACCTACTACAAAAATGGTGATTCTGCCACAGCCACATATTGTGCTTAAAAAGGAGATTATGGTTGACATAATCGTCCAACTACGCGCAAGCAATTGGCAAAATTGTGAAGAAATTTGAAGAGACTGGATTGGTTGCAGATATTGTAAAGCCTGTGAATCATCGTTTCTCTCATACCACTGAAAATATGGCTGCTGTAAGTGAAAGTGTTGCAGAAGACCCGAATGTGTCGATTCCTCGTCGTTCTCAGGAATTAGTACTGTCTTACCGCACGTATTTTGCATTTGGATATACACCTACATCCATATAAAGTCCAGTTCACACAAAAACTGAAACCAGCTGACCATTCACAACGTCGTAGGTACGTCGAATTGGTGCTTCAACAACAGGCGGTGTATGGCGATTTTTCGAACAAAATTTTCTTCACCGACGAAGCACATTTCTTACTCGATGGGTATGTTAATAAACAAAATTGTCGTATTTGGTGTTCTGAGAATCCTCAAGTAATTGAAGAGAGGCCATTACATCCACAAACAGTTTGGAGCGCTCTTTGGTCCGGAGGTGTGATTGGACCTTACTTCTTCGAAAACGCCGATGGAACGACTGCCACCGTCAATTCGGAGCGTAATGGTCATATGATAACCGACTTTTTTTTGCCTGCTATTGAAAAATACGACTTGGAGAATATGTGGTTTCAACAAGACGGTGCCACATGCTACACAACTCGAGCGAATATGGCTTTATTGCAAGAGACATTTCCTGGCCGCGTAATTTCTCGTCGTGGCGATGTCAACTGGCCACCAAGATCATCCGATTTGACACCGTTGGACTTTTTTTGTGGGGTACAAGAAAGACCGTGTTTATTATGCAGATAAACCTTTAACTCTTGAGCACTTGAAAACCAATATTCGTCAAGTTATGGCTGAGATACCCCACAATATGTGTCAAAAAGTGGTCGAAAATTATATCAAAAGAATTGATGCTTGCAACAATTCGCGTGGTGGTCATTTAAATGATGTAATGTTTCACACATAATGTCAACGTTCAAAATTGATAATAAAGAAAATATCATGTGTTTTATTTACGTTTACTTTTGAAACCGCAAAATGGATAACCCTTTATATGTATATGATTATCTACAAAAGTGAGGTAGGTATACATATTTTCAAAAAAATGACTACAATAAAAATAATACTGAGCTTCTTATTTCTTAGGATCTATTT
Source organism: Philhelius pedissequus (assembly GCA_910595825.1). NCBI lineage: Eukaryota > Metazoa > Arthropoda > Insecta > Diptera > Syrphidae > Philhelius > Philhelius pedissequus. Next base: position 48,219,257 of record OU343162.1, read on the forward strand.
AAATCTTGTGCAATTCAATTTTCATTATAGACTGCAGAGCAGACATCAGAATGAAACTTTGAAAACTTTTTGCTTAAGGATTCCTTGATTTGATCTGAAACGCTACAAGTGTTTGATATCCTTAAGCAGATTGCACATCAGCTCCGTAATCGGTGTCTTAACTGGACACTGCCTCTTAGGCAAACTTGATATCCTTAAGCAGATTGCACATCAGCTCCGTAATCGGTGTCTTAACTGGACACTGCCTCTTAGGCAAACACGCAACGAGGCGTGCAAAAGCTGGGGCCGAATTACCGCATCAGTTATCGAGTCATACGTGACTGAATTATGTAAATTTGGCATTACCGCTCACGTTATCGATCAGTCTAGTACAATAATTTGACATTCTCTCATCAGTTATCGAACTGAATTTTATTCGTCAGATGAGAAGCCGACTGATAGAACGTATTTGATTTGAATTCCGGATTAAAATGTAAATTATTGTATTTATTGTTTTTCATTTTATTTTCACGAAACAAAGGTGTCTTTATTCAGCCTAAATCTTTTAATGAAAATTTAAATATAAATATTTTGTAATTATAATGCATGTAGGTATATGTATATGTACATAATATAATTATTGGATACTGGAATTTGACAAAGGCAGAGGATTGCTTTTGTCCCTTAGGTCTGCCCTCCATAGCTTCGTACATCTCATCTTCTGGTTGATGTGAATTCAATGTTACTTATTATGTACATTTGTATGTACATACGTATAAAAATATTTTTTAAGTCCTCACCATCTGAATCGCTTGATAAAAAGAAATAATCCATTTTTAGTGGATATTTAGAAATATCCTCAAATCCTTGTAATAAAAACTGGAAACTCGCGAAAAAATTGTTGTTTTTACAAAAAAATGAAATTTGTTTGTCCAAAAATAAATTAAATGAATACAAATTTCATCTGTCAAACAAGAAAGACTCGATAAAAATCAATAGAGACTCGATGTAGTAGAATAGAATTACTACAATTTAAAATAGTTACACGATACGTTAGTCTACGAATGCCATCATGCCAAAGTGATCACTAGTTCATTCGATAACTGATGGGACTCACTCACTCGATCACTGATGCGGTAATTCGGCCCCTGCATAGATGAGAAGGAGGTGGAATTTGTTCCTCACCTTCTGTGCACATGACCTGCTCTATCTCAATAACGTAAGCTCCATCTCGGAGACTTTTTCTTCGATGATCTCAGCGATCTAGGCATCTATAGTCTCTAACGCTTTATTAGGGGCTCCAAATGGTTCAACGAATAGGAAGCTTATCTGAGGATTCAAGTGGTATCACAGTGGACCAACTCTGGTCTTAGTGTATCAGCTACAACGCTGACAGCTACTTCAAACTAACCTAACCTAACCTATATACTTTTGACAGAAAACGTGTCGATTTGACATATCAGTGACAGTTCCATAGAACATTCTTACCCCCAACGCCGCCGCACTAACAAACTGTATTAGCAGGTATGTAGTTACGAGTAGTTCTCTTAAATGCTAAAAATGGCTTTCCATTACTAAATCTTTGATTCACTTTAAATTGAATTCCAGGATCCGCCCGAAGGTCCTCCACAAATTCGTTACATAATTAAAGTGTAAAATCCCTCCGGGCGATTACGCTTCAATTTAAATTTTCCTTCACAATTACTCCAACAATATTTAAATGGAATAATAAAGCCAAATTATAGCGCCAAGATAAAAATAGACAAAAATTCTCAATTAATTAAAACACCATTCGGCACGTGTTCTGTTCGTTTTAGGATAAGTCAGTTTTATAATAGTATGCTCGTTTTTGTGACTTTATGCGTAGAAAAAAAAATTGTTTGAAAATACTTTTTATAATAGTTCAAAAACCACGTATCTGCAAATACATACACTACATAGATTATATGTATTACGTACGTTAGGTAATTCAGCATTTAAATAAATATTTTTGTATGCGTAGTTGACAAACAAAATTAATTAAGCTTTAAACTTCCGAAAATATTCAATTGGTGAGCTAAACACTATATGTCATGGAAACAAATTAAAATGAAAAGTTTATCAGATTTGATCAAACAGGAACTCATTTTATAGCATAATTTCATTTATATCCATTTAGATTGTGTTCTATTCAATTAAATTATTATCTTCTGTGATAAAATGATTATATGAAAAGTTCTTCTATTCGATAATTCAATTAAATTAATGTGTATAGCCTTTAAGCCGTATGTTATATTAAGTTGAGCTCAATAAAATCGCTCTTTTTATTGAGACGTTAATAATATTAACATGATTCCATGTAGAAACAACTAAATATAATTTTAAAGTAATTTTTCCTTAACTACTAATTCTTAAATATTCTTAATTCTATTTATTAGTATGTAATTGCTTTGATAAAAAATAATTTGAAGCTTAAGCAATACAATAATTGTTTGTTGGATCACTTGTTTTCGTGGAGTCCATTTGGATTTGTAATAAAGTCGGATTGGCGTTTTTTTTTTGATAGTTGTTCCTTCTTTTGAGTATTTTAATTTCGTTTGCCTTTTTCTTAAAATCAGTGGCTATGGTAGGTTCCATTTTGTTAACTCCAATCCGGCGAATATCCGGTCGATAAGTCTTTTTCCGAGTATCAGGAAGGTATTCGAAAAGGTTCAATTGGGCGGAGGACAACAATATTATACCGGTTAATCAGTTCGGTTTTAGGGCGGGACATGACACAATTCATGCCGCGTCTAAATTAGTTTTTGATATCCAATGGAACAAATCTAAAAAGCAGTGCACGAGTGCCTGTTTGGTTGATTTGGAGAAGGCCTTCGACACCGTATGGCTAGAAGGTCTTTATCTAAAGCTTTCCAGACTAGGTATATATAAGTAAACCTCTATTGTAACGTGATTTTTTTGCTACTTGGTTTTTGACGTTTATATTTTTGACAGATCACACATGACAAATTCCACGAACATTTGACATTTCGATTCAGTATTGTTTGCGATTTCATCATGAATAGACTTACGCCTGAACAACGTTTGCAAATTATTGAAATTTATTATCAAAATTCGTGCTCTGTGAAAAATGTGTTTCGCAAGCTACGTCCGTTTTATGGTCTTCAGCGACGAGGCTCATTTTTGGCTAAATGGATACGTGAATAAGCAGAATTGCCGTATTTGGAGTGAAGAGCAGCCAGAGGCAATTCAGCAGCTACCAATGCATCCCGAAAAATGCACTGTTTGGTGCGGTTTATGGGCAGGCGGCATCATTGGGCCGTACTTCTTCAAGGACGATGAAGGCCGCAGGGTTACGGTCAATGGAGAAAGGTACCGTTCGATGATAACAGATTTTTTTTTGCCGAAAGTGCAAGAATTGAACTCGGTCGACATGTGGTTCCAACAGGACGGTGCCACATGCCACACTGCACGCGAAACCATGCATCAATTGAGAGGCGAATTTGGTGAGCAGTTGATCTCACGTCTTGGCGCAGTCAATTGGCCACCAAGATCATGTGATTTGACCCCGTTAGACTATTTTTTGTAGGGCTATGTTAAGTCTATTGTCTATGGGGACAAGCCAAACACGATTGCTGCCTTGGAAGCCAACATTGAACGCGTCATTGGTGAGATTCCGGCCGAAATGTGTGAAAAAGTTTGCCAAAATTGGACCTTCAGAATGGACCACCTGAAGCGTAGCCGCGGGCAACATTTAAGTGAAATTATTTTTAAAAAGTAAATGGCAGAAATTGATTTATCGATCCAAATAAAAATTTCATTCACTTTTTACAAGTTTCTGTGTTTTTTTGAATTTTCAAAAACCAAGCTCTTAAAAAATCACCGTTTATATACTTTATGACATGCTAAATGGTAGAAAGTTTGTTGTCCACTCAATGTAACTTTAACCACAGTTTTTAACTCGCCGATTCTATTCAACATTTACACCAGAGCGCAGCGATCTGATAGGTTGTCTAACCCAGGCAATTGCGTACGCTGTTGATCTAATTGCGTACAGAACAGCTAATACAGTTGAGGTCATCAAAAATATTTTGCTGAGTGACTTCGACAAGATTCAGCGATATTGTGATGACTGGAAGTTGAAAATCAACTTCCAGAAATCAGAAACTATTCTGTTTAGGACTCCGTTATCTTTTGAACTGGCGCAAGCTGGTGATCGTAGGGCCACATTGACATCCACTGTCGAGTAAAATTGTAGTAAAGTACCTTGGCATCTGGTTGGATCAGTCCCTGTATTTCGAAAGACATATAGGTGCTGCTCTGGCTAGGGCTAGGGGAGCATTTGCCCTGACAAAACGATTGTTGTATAGCAGCCGTCTTGACAGCAGGGTTAAGGTGATTTGCTGCATGGCCCTCATCGGGTTGATGATTGTCTACGGATGCCCGGTGTTGTTCAACGTTGCCCCATTTCAAACGGAAAAGATTTGGGTGTTTGAGAGGCAATGTCTTAGACGTTGCCTTGGATTACACAGAACACCAGAGTCGGAGTACACACGATATTATTCCAACCACGTTCTATACAACGGAGCCAACATAAACAGAGTAGATAAGTTTTTGTTTAAGCTGATCGGGTCACATTGCAAGAGCGCTGTCCTCAGCTAACTGCTTAAGTTTTGGGGCTCATTGCCCCAACAATGAATACAGACTCCTGTATGGTCGAGACATCATCGTCCAAGGTGGAGAAGAGCGCCTTTGGTTCAGTAGGACTGTGTCCCATCGGGAACGAGGGGATAGGATGAAGCAGCAGAACCATTTCTGTTGACTTTCTGATCAAGATACCGATATATAAAGTCGGAGAAGAGTTAATCTTGGCCGACTTACATAGATTAAGGGTAATTAGGTAAGGGACAGTCAGGGTGGCACCAAAAAAAAAAAATTAAAATCATTTATGTATGCGGCTGCATATGTTTAAAAATGTACGTATATGTATTGTATATGTGTGTATTTACGTATATGTATGGGCATGTATGTCTGCATGTGTTTCTGTTTGCATAGTAAAAATATGTACACAAACAAAATTTAAAACAAAAAAAAATTGCTGCTGTGTATGTTCTAGTTTTTAAGTAGATTTAAGTAGTTTCATATATTTTTAGGTATCTTAAGTAGTTTTAGTTAATTCTAATTAGTTTTAGTCTAGTTATAGTTAGTTTGTAAGATAAAACAAAACTTAAAAAAATGATAAGTTACCAATTTTTTATCCCAAGTTTTCTTGGTGAACATTAAAAATTAAATAATTTGCATTAATATAAAATAGTTTTTAGGTCGAAAGACATTGGCGCAAAATTTTAGTCGATTTAGTAATATGTTAGTTCATTTTTAGTATGATATTAGGCTAAAAAGAAGAATTTTCTAATTTAAAACGAGTTTAGTATGGTACTATTTTCTTAACATTTTACTAAGGTTCAGATCACAAAATGGCTACTTTCTGTTTTTAGTATTGTACTAAATCCATATGCCACTTTGACATTCACAAACGTCAAAAAGTTATGTTCGCTTACTTTCTTGCACTATTTTGGGCGTGTCTAGTTGTACTTTATTAAGAAAATAGATTTAGTATGGTGCTAGTTAAAAAGTGTTTAAAATTAGGACAATATTAGTAAAGTGCTTTAGTATTAGCAAACTGTTAAGTAGTATCATGCTAAGCCCTTAACATCAGGTTGCTTAAAATGTTGCGCCATTAGTTTTAAGAGTTATAGTTTACTTGAGAGATATCCCGTAAAGGGCCAGTAAATTAGATGTAAAGTATTGATAAGTAGGCTAGTCTTATGAATTTTTGTCTAGAGTTAAGATAGTTATAAGTTAATAATAAATAAAAATAAATAAAAAAAAAAATAATTTCGTTTGCGACATTCATCTTTGAATATCCCTTTTTTTTGGATTATATGCAGAATTTAATATTGCAATTAGTTTGACTCGATTTTGATTCGACTAAAGGAAGATTAGTGTTACGGTTTGGCTTTTTTTTATATCCAAATCCTCGGATTATTATTTGAATATTTTGAATTTTATTTGTTATCTTACATATTTGAAATATTTTTCCGCTTTTTCCATTGCAAATACCTTCATTGAGGATTTTAATTTTACGAACTCGTATAATAGCTATTTGATATAATTTTTATTAGAAAAATAAATAAAATGATTTAACTACTATCTCTTTAAGAATTTCAAGTCTACCTTCTAAAATGATTTTGCGACATTTCGTTGCTGGATGAAGTTTTTAGTTCTTTTTAAACACTTTTCTACCCGAAAAAAAAAAACAAATTGAGTAGCTGAATTGTTAAAATTTTGTCGTAATAAGATCATCATCATCTGCCACAGATATTTTTATTTTGTTTGCTTAATCAAGTGATTCACACTGTAATAAATATTATATTAATATTAAACAACCGCACTTATATTGAAAGAACATTACTTATTATTGTCGACTCCTAGATTAACATAAACAAAATTTTGAGTAAGAATAAAATAAATTAAAGTATTTAACAATATACATTTAAAAAAAAAAATTTTAAAATCATCCTTTCATCGAAATATTGAATTTTCAATAAAAAATAATTTTTTTTTATATCATAAGAAATATTATTTCTGTTTTATTTTTTATTTATTATTATATTAATAATATATATTATATTATTATTATTAGAAAAAATCATATAATAATAATTTCTTTTTTTACAACATTCCTTAAATTATTTGTTATTTTTATTTGTTTAAAAATCTATTAATTTAATTATATTTAAATAATTAAATTTATTAAAGTTAAGAGAAAATTAAAATTTCGTTAATAGTTTTTTTTAACCCAAATGCCTATGCATATAATATTGGACAACATTAATTTTTATTCAAGAATATTATAGTGCCGTCATATTGACTCAAGTATGAAGTTTGATGAAAATTGCATCAGTGGTTTATTTTGAAGCGACGAATTCTTCTATAAATCTGACACTAAATTAGGAACTAGATTGATTTAGTTCGATCGCAAAACTTCGATTAGTATTTTCCAATAGCCGTATTCTTTTGGGAAATCTATCGGCAGCAAAGCACGATTTTCCAAAAGAAGATTAATTTCTGTATTTTTCATTCAGGGCCAACGGTCAATTTGACTCTGAATTCAAAATGACGAAAGATCGTGAAAATCTGGTTTCACACGAATTTTAGGGGCAAGTTTATTATCTACGACATCCATCCATAAAATTTGACATTTTTTGACTTGGTAATAAGCTATATTTTGAAATATTTAAAATGTATTTCTTGCAAAATTTGGGAGAAAAGCTCTTAAATATCACGATTTTGGGCAGATAAAATTAAATTTGAAACTTTCAAATTTTTGATATTAAAAAATTTAAATTTAAAAAAAAAATATTATAAGTCCTACATCGATAACACACACTCACGTGCTACTAATGACTGCTTATTTTTATTGCTAAATAAAAGATATTCAGTGTCTTGCTCTTAAATTCATGTTGGTATTCCAATTAAAGAGCCTTGTTAGGGGACGCACTCAAGTTTTATTTATTTCATTTTTTAGTCAATTTGACAGCAGCTGACACAAAGCCTCTCAAACATCTATTATTAAAGTATCTTTTCTCTTAACTTTTACTGAAAGTAGAAGACAGACCCCCTCATTTATGCTTGTTAATATATTTTATAATGCAACATAAATAAATAAAAGGTAGGTACTTTTAGCCTAGTGCGTTTCGTTAGTAATTTTTATTTCCCATACGTGAATAGGTGTGAAGCAATTTTTGAAGAAAAGAACACATTATTGATTTTTTCTAATGCTTTCAGCTAACCTATCCGAACCGTTCACAAATATATTCGGATAGTTTGGTTTCACTTATTTACTAAAAGGGTGAACGTGCCATTTGATGGAAAGAAGAACTCTACGAACAAATACTTATACAAAAATACGAGATTCATCAAAATCATCGGAACTACAAAAGCAAACTTTTGCTTTACTTTTAACCAGCAGATTTTGTATGTGTATTGTGTGTAAATTCTGCTTTGCTGTGGATAAATTTTGCCAAAAGAACACGGCTAATGACATTCATTATTTACCGAATGAACTCAATATCTTGGTTATTTTACCTTTTTTTTGAAAATTTATCATTTCTAAATAATCAGTTGATGAAGAAAAATGTATCGACAATGGAGAATATTTCTTGTAGAAAGTGGCATGATTTACAATTTTAGGTAAAAATATTAGGATTTTTACCTAAGATTGTAAATTGTAAGTCTGATTTTTATGTAATGTTAAATATGAAACGTACGTAAAATTGGAAAAATTTGTATCTAAAATTATGGTTCTACGCGTCAAACTTTTAGAGAACCTGCGTCATTTTAACACCTGTCATAATTGACCCAGTGGCGGATTAATCTTCTCGGCGCCCTGAGGCACGCTCAGTGCCTACTACCCCCTTTTTTAATTCTATGCAAGGATCGTATTTGAATGGGCTAACATCGAAGAGTTATGGGACACGGTTGTCTTCTTGGGGGTGAGGAATTTGAATGCGGCGGTAGTATTTTCGAAATATGTCACATGTCATTGTTTTTAATAAATTTGATATAATTTTAGTAAGCAAAATTGCATTACTAAGTGTTTACTATACTTGTATGGCGAAAATATATTTTCCCTTATAGAAGAACGTAAGTTTTAAAACTGGGAAACCGTCAAATATTTTTTACTGCAAAGGGGTATTGCGTATAAACTATTGCAATTAATTTAATAATAAGATCTAGTAAGATATATTTATATAAGAAGTTGATTTTTGAATTTAAATACCTGCAGCATGTTCTCACAAGATCCTCTCTAAAGTCCTGCAAATGTTTGAGGAGCAGCTGTCCTGTCCACAATGGATGTGTAAAGTGTATAAAACGACTGAAGAAAAAAGAAAAGTTTGCAGATTAAAAAATAATTAAAATTTTATTTATATTTTAGTTGCATAAAGTAAAAAACTTAATTTTTTTCTCAATTCTCCAACACATGTGTCAGAAAAAACGAGCGCCAGATGGGAAAAATGGTCCCTTTCTGGGCATTTAGAATGTCTACATTTCCCCGAGTATTTTTTCCCATATTCGAAGTTTGTTAAGAATAAGAGAAAGGGAAAAGGGAAACAAATCCTGGGAGTTTTTTTTTGTTTGTAATAAGAGAGTAGGGAAGAGGAAAATATTTCCCTGGGAATTGTCATTTAGAATTGGGCTGTTTAATTTACCTATACATACACATTAAATTAACATTCTGAAAAAAACCTTGGTCACTTTTTCACTATAAAGCCTTTTTAAGTCACTTTTTTCACTATATAAAAAAATATCTTGAGTATTACGCAGTTTTTTTTTCAATTTGAAGGCCCATAGGTAAGTGCAAAATCGTGTCCGATCATACTTAAAATCTATCTATGGAGCCCGCGTATTGTTCATAACCGTTTTTTTTTTCCAAAAATGCAGAGATGGAAAATCAGGACAGAGATTTAAATTTCGTATTTTCAGATACCAAAAATGATGAGAATTGAATGACATTAATCTTTTTCTTTGTTTTTTTTGGCGTAATATTTTTTTTAGATTAAATTAAAATATAATACAAAATTTGCCGCCCCCTACAAGTCCCCGCCCTAGGCTCAAGCCTCACGCGCCTAATGGTTAATACGCCAGTGAATTGACCAGCTTCATAGGTTTTCTTACAAGTTTGTCAGATTTTTTTTCCAAGTTGCAGAGGTACCAAAGTATATAAGACGAGTGCTATCTGAAGCGCTTATGATGTAAGATCAAAATTTATCGATTCGAAGCATGGCTCACAATGGGTTAAGTTAGAATTAAACGGTGAAAGTAATCGGTCATTGCGTTGACTCTCTGACACTGACCGTACATAACTTGATCGAAAAATTGGTGTTCGCGCAGGTATCAGGCTTTTTATCAACAAATTGACAATATTTTTCGTTGGCAATCACTAGACCTGGCACAGATAAGATAGATATCGACGTCATTTTTACTTTAGAGAGCCATATGTTTATCTTAATATTAAGTTCTTTTTAAACCAATAAACGTAGACCGTGTCTTTATAATTTTGAGGACAATGTTATGCAAAGATTTGAAGGATAACAAGATCCAACTTTCGCAAGAATTGAAGAGGAATGACTGTCATTGGCGTTGAAATTTCGGTTAAATAGCCCAACAAAATCTGATACTGGATCCACTGTTTCACCGAAAAACAATGCTCAGCAATGACGTCCTGGTTATTTCTGACTCGACAATGAGTTTGTAAATTAGCAATATTATCCTATCTCCAGTAAAAATAGAATTATCGGAAGACTCTTACAATACATCCGGAAAATGCGCTGAAATATGATTTCAGCAGTAATCGGTTGCTGAAAAATAGCAAACGAAGCAATCAATGTATTGCGGGTTATCATGAATTAAAATATACCTAGAAATTTGTCTCTCATTCCAATCTTGGGAATATGAATGATGTTTAAACGTTTTCCCATTGAATGTTGCTGTCCTTTGATACGATTTGCTTGAGGGACATTTATTCCGTGGGAGATTTACAACCACGGGAAAAATTCCGAGGGAAAAAAATATTCCGGAGCAAACGAAATTCTCTAGGAGATTCCTGATAGGGCCCATTGAATGAAACATTCGACGAATGCATATTTTCATTTAATGGACATGTGAGTACCTTCAAGATTGTATGTTCTCTCATGTCTTTCGAATATTTTCCTTGGAAATGCCTAGAGTCAGTAGCCTACATTGCAAAATCAGCCTCCACAAATGCTTAAAAATTGATCGAAAACATTGCACGATGATATTCATGCAATACAGATGATTTGTCTATAATGTGCTGAAATGGACAGAGAAGGGTTTGGTGTCTTTTATGGTGGCAATGTCTTAAGAGAACACCCTGTTCTGTTTTCGATTGAATTCGTTCGTTTGAAAAATACGAGTAATTGTGATAAAATTGTAGTAATAATAATAATAATAAAAATGTTTATTGAACTGATATATATACAATTGGTTCTTAATTCTATTTAAAATTACTTATATTATATTGATATTTTAATTTTGTTTTAGCACTTAAGGGGCTAATATTATACATTGTTTTAATTTTTTTTTTGTTAAAATTATTTAAAAAAAAGACCTTAAATTTGTTGTATTACTTACCAAAAATTGTGTGGATAATCTCGGGTTGTTCAAACCCGGCTGTTTTCTGGTTATGTGGGGGTTAATGTGGCATCTAGCTACGGTGGTAGTTTGACGCTGCATCCTCGTAGAATTGGATTGCTTCGTCGTCGTGGATATAAATAAGTCCTTCGCCCAGTAGCGCTGTCACATCCAGATATCTTGGCTCGGGGTATCTCCCCTCGCTGGTCATGCTATTCACTAGGGTGTTTGGGTGGTTGATTAGGTAACTCGTCAGTCTTTTGGCAGCACTGATCATGTACTTGTCGAGGGGTGTTATTCCGGACGCCTCGAAAAGTCGTTTGTTGCTGAAGTGCTTTTTTCGTCGCTGGTCAAAGTGGAGTCCCGTGCAGATCTGGAGGATTTTCCTCTCAAACATTCCAAGCCTTCTCATGCTGGTTTTGGATACAGTAAGCAATGCAGGAAAACAATATGTGATAATGGGCCTTAGAAGTTATAAAATTGTAGTATTTGATGAAAATTTTCACTGTAATTGCGATATTGGCTTTGCTAAAAAAGTAATTTCCAAAAGTATCTTAAAGCGAAAACAACATAAAAGAAAAAAGATTTAAGTCACTTTTATCGACATTTGTATGAGTATTAATTTCGAACGCAACTATACATGAACATGACCTTGGTTTTCTGATTATGGTTATGTTTATATGACAGAAGTTTAAGCTGCTGTATACATATACATGACACTTAAGAAATTACGACCTTAAGCAATTTCATATAAAACTTTTTCTGACATTGTAGATTCTATGTGTATTTTAATAGGTACTCATATTTATATGAATGTGACAGACGTTCTGAATGTCATGATTTTGTCTCTTGATTTTTTCCCATAAACTTTTAGGTAACTACTTTTAATATACTTAGGTATAGACCTGTACCTCAAAGTTTAGCATTTTACGTAGGTATCTCTTTTTAATAATATAGCAAAGTCTTTATTTATGTTTCGCAATTTTATTTTCCAACTCCTTTAAAACAAGAACTTTTGTGAGCTCTTCAAAATATCAAACATTTAATGGAATAAAAAATTTGCTTAAAACTTTTGTTTAATGTTTGTCTTGCATTCTTAAAGTTACTGAAACTCTTCAATATTGGAATCTTGAAGACACTTTTCATACATTCAGAATCTGTGTATATTGTTTAATAATGTATTTTTTTTTTATTGGCGGGAGAAATTCATTTGTTTTATTTATTCGAAGGGATGTGGAACTAAAATGGTAAGTTATATTAAATTCAGATTTTGACAGAATTATCTTATGGGGGAAGTAAATAACAGCAAGACTTTAATGCTTCCAGAACCACATTTTTCCAGCCATTTTGCGGTATATAAAATTTCAAAGTTTATATGCATCGGCTTCTCTAGAAACGTCTGCAATTAAAATTCAGCTGGCATTATTTTTCCAATCCCAAAATGGTATTCTGTAGGCTTTTTTCAAAAGTCGATTTTTTTCATTTTATGTATGTGCCCAAATTTGCTTCTCATTGAAAGCTTTGCATTGAAACAACAACCGCTTTTATTTATAAGGCACACAAATCTTATTTTTAAAGTCGTTTTTTAATAATTTTTTGTACACAAAATTTCTTCAGTGTTTTTCTAAGAAAAATGTTGCTATATTTCAATAGCATTTTTTCCAAAAAAAACATTGAATTTTTATAAAAAAACATTGATTTTTCAAAAATTTAAAAATTATTTTTTTCGAAAATTTTATAATTAAAATCCGTGGAACCTGTTAATGAGAAAATTGAACAATGTATACTATATACGTTAGTGGACTAAATTTTTGATATCAAAACCATACGAGGTGTGCTTAAGATAATTAGGATTTATCATATTCGATACAAAAAATTATATGGCAGGTACCTACAGGGTTATTGTTGGGGCTAAAAAAAGATTAAGAAGACGAATCAAGTCGATCACCATTTAGCTAACTGACCTATCGAAAGACAGACAAAACGACGGAATTGCTGGAACAACTTTGTATGTCAAATTTGATCCAAATCTCGATTTAGGTTTTTTCCCAAAAAAAGCAAGTAAAAATAAAACAATCGATTCCCGCTTAGAATTTTAGCTTTTCGGAATTTACTCTAACTATAGCCCCTTTTATATTTTATTACACCCAAATCCTTAGTGCCTTTTTCGAGAAACCAAATGCCTACATAATGTACAATGTACCTATAAGAATAGCCCACTGAAGACAATGTAATATTATACTAACTTTATTAGCTATACAAGCTTGCTTATAGATTTCTATGGCTGGCCGCGCAAACCACACGACCATACGATGTCTTACTTCTATTTCTGCTGAAGTGCATTATTCCATAATTATGGTTATTGGACACGCATACGAGTGTATTGCTATTATTTGTGGCATTCCATACCATGATTTAATTTCACTGGACAACTAATGGAACCTGACAATTCGTGGACAATGCTAATTAACTACATAATATTAATCAATAACGAATACAAATTATTCATAATCCACCGACCATCTTGAGGATGCAAACTCTGTAATGCCGGAGGCAATTTTAAATTTTTAACACATTTTAAGGTCTTTCACTTAATTATTAGTGCTTCAAGGTCCCTTCAATAATTCATAACATACCGTTGCTATACTGTTAATAAATTATTGTTATTAGCTAGATGTTAAATACACTGTTAAAAATTCTGGCATTGATTTTAATATTTTTGACAACGCTAAAAAAATATTAGAATTGAATATTTTGTATATATTAAATTTCAAAATTGAATAAAACCTTTATTGGAATTAAATAATGTTAGTTATTACAAAATGGAACTATAATACTCAATTTTAACATACGTTAAGTTTGGTTTTTATGCCAAAAGTATTGAAAACAAACCCTTAGTATTAAAATTGTGTTTATGGTTTTAATACATTTGTAGTAGAAATAAATATATTGCACATTGAAATCTAATACTTTCACCTCAAATTTAATATTTCTTTTATTTGTTTAAATTCCAAGGAATATTAGAATAAAATACAATATTTCTTATTCTAATACTAATTCGTATTTGTTTTGAATACACCATTGAATTTAATTAAACACCAAATGTATTAAATTTTAATAAAAATTCGTATTAATTTAAAGTATAGGGAGGATATAATATAATACATAATATATTACATTTTAATACAAAAAGGATTTGATTTCAATGTCAAAAGATTATTAAATAATACAAAATATATTTAATTTTAACACAAAATTGGATAAATTTTAAGTATTAAAACTTAATTATTAAATATGTATTGTATTATATTTTAATTATTAAATCATTCAAAATATCTTATATTTTCTTTTGTTTTATTTAATAATTATAATTAATACAGTAATATTCAAGGTCTTAAGTGTATGTATATATAATTTACTGAGAGCAAAATAACTTACCAAGATACTACAGAGTATATCTTTTTGTGACCCATCGACCTATTAAAAATTCAATTTTCCAATGTAAAAAAACGAGTGTTTTATTTTTCAAATTAATACATTTTATTCAAATAAACACTTAAAATAGCTACACAAAAGATTTCAAGAAATTATTTATAAAAATAGGGTGTTTAAAAACTTGGGTTCCAATACAACTGTTTTGTTTCTTATTTCAAAGTGCGTGTATGGTTTTAAAAAACATAGTTTTCCTATTTTAAAATTTTATTATTTTGAATTATTTTGTAAGAAATTGTTCTCAAGCTTAGTGTTTATTTCAATTTGTCTTATGAATGAAAATTCAAAAAAATCCAAAAAATTTTTCAAACCAAAGTCAAATTCGATGTTAAATACCCAAAAAAAATGTGAAAAAAAGATCGAAAATTTCAATAAAGTTATAAATACGTACATATTTACTTGGGCAGCTAATTATGTGTTTGTCCAACAATAAAATATTTGTAAAATTGCTTGCTTGTTCGGTCCAACTGCAATAATATTGGGCTGTTGAGTTGTTAAAGTATGGTCTCTTCTTCTCCTTAGATGTTGGGCCTTGCGCAGTTGATGAGAACATCCAGAGCATGTATTTAGTTAAAGTGACAGTATAAATAATAAAAAAAAAATTACAAAAACCTTCGATTTTTCAAAAGCCTTTTCTCTAAACAATTCGGCAAACATTTCCTTTACAAACTTCGTATAGTTTGGCCACTTTCCAAAAGATGGTGTTCTTTTCCAGGGTAACGAATTAAAAAGTCATATGGAATCTAGATAAGAAAAAATATATTTCATTACATTAGCGTACAGATTTCAAAGAAAGTTCTGAAAAATATTTACTTTAAAAAATGTTTACTATACAAAACATATTTATTATTTAAGAGTTACTTACTTCTTTGTATAAAAGGAGACAACTTCCTGCCTCCTGATTTCTTAAATCTCTGTCAGGACCAACCGGCATTCGAAGAAAGGGAACAATCTTTTTATAAAACCAGACATTGCTTGAATATTGTCCTACTATATCTCTTAGAATTTCGACATGTAGGTATTTCCTCTCCGTCCCGTTCATTAAGAACTAACCCAAATCAAGTTCTTCGCCTTCCAGAACTAAAACAAAAATAATTCAAATTCATAAAAAATAAGCACGACCTGGTCGCTGGGGTCAGGTCGGGGAAAGCCGAGAAATATTTCTTTAATAGGTAATAGGTGCCCCTCTGTAAACCCCCTGTTATGGAGTTACTATAGGATTTGGAGTTAGTGCGAGGTTGGATATATGCAAAATTATTTTTGTATTTTAGGAATCCTTCACATATATAGAAACTCTGCATAGGTATACCCAACCTCAACCCTACTCCAAATCTTATAGTGAGCTGGGGGTTGCATACCTATTTTTTTCTGAATTCCACCGAACTAATTTTCTAAACATATTTAAATCATTAATATTTTTTTTCAAGCTTATGCTAATGCAAAACTTAAGCCATTAAAAACAGTTAGAATTTTATTGTATACTTACTCGTATATACTAGTAGTATATCTATGTACTTACCTGTCAAAAGAATATCCTCATTCGATATTACCAAATAATCACTGTTTGTTTGGGTTTAAATTTTTTTAATGTTGTTTTATTTTTCAAATTATTAACTTTTATAACTACGGCAAGTTAGCTGTCCAACAAAAAGTCCATACCGAATCACCATTCAAACAAACTAAACTTGTTAAGAAAAACTAAGCGACAAAATAAAATCTTTTTGTATTGAAAGTAATACCGAAAAATTAAAATTTAATACTTCAGGTGTTAAAACGTAATTCTACAGTATTTGAAAGTAATACTGAAGTGGTTGAAAAAAAGTATTAAAATGTTTCAAAATAATATTTGAATATTAAAATGTAATTCTGAATTATTATAAACTAATATGTATATATTTAAATCGGGGATTGCGCGCTCAAAAAATTAAAGCAATACCAAAATGTTAAAATGTAATAATCAAGGGTTAAAAAGTAATTCTAGTGTATTTTAAGCTTCTATTTTAGATTACAAAACTAGTAATTTCAGGTTAAAAATACATTTTTTCAATATTAAATCCGAATTATCAAAATGAAGTATTACTGCATATTAGAATTCATTTATAACGGTGACGCGCTTCAAATGATCCAAGATATGTTTTGTTAAAAAATGTAATACCAAAACATTGAAATATAATACTAAAGTATTAGAAAGTATTTTTTAAATATTAAAAAAGTAATGCCGTTGATGGTTGGGTGTTGTAGAACGAGGGTAGACTCTGATTGGCGTTAACTTGGCAATGCCCAGTGTTGCAACTCTGACTACACATCAAATGTGCTTATTTTTACCTCCAAGTGGTAACCATCGGGTACTGGTCTTATCCAACCGGATTTGACTTGCTAAACGATAAGTGCGAGTGTTGATAACACGACGAAAAACAGCAACACTATAAACACCCTGGTGAGAACGGCACGGATGAATACCCGGCCTGGGGGTCAATTCCCGATCTGTGAAATTATGAAGTGATAAAAAAAACATCATTTCAGTTTTCACAGAGGTTTATCATTTTCCAACTTCACGCACACGCCTAATGCGATTCTAGAACTCATTGTGATAAAGTTTGTACTAAAAAGTACTAAATGATAAATTCTGTCAGTTCTGATTAGATTTTTTGTCGGAAAAGGTAAATATTTCATTTCAGTTTCTAAATTTGCTTAAGAATAATGTCCGGAATATTAATTCGTTTAATAAATTAATAAAAGACGTCGTACTGAGCAATTGTGGGTTTTATATTATATTCAATAGTACTCGTATCTCTGTTTTGAGTAAGATTTATTTTTTTTTTCATGTGAGGATATTGAGGCTTTCCCTTCGAGATGGGCAGAATCTATTCGAAGTTACAACTAGGTGCACTTTATTGAACTTTATAGATTCCCAAAACATTTATGCATGGATTTAATACGTGAATTGAAAGCATTCTTGAAAAACACTCAACTTATAAGTGCGCTTCAAAGCTATTTAAATATGGTAAAGTGCTCTGCATTTTTTTGCAATGGGTAGTTTCCAACGATCTGTCGCGGGAATGAGCACCGTCCCGTCGGCTGTTGTGAATCTGTTGATTTAACAATTTCGTTGTTTACTCGAATTAACACAAATATAACTTACTACCAAAATAAATTTGTGTATAAATATAATTGTTGCTTACTTGCCATGTGCCAAATCCTGTTTTTCTTCTTAATATTCGATTAGAAACATTTTCTTCACAAAACAATTGACTGTGATAAAAAAATTATCATATGAAGAATGTTTGGCATTTAACTTCACTTTTTCACGAATCGAGAATCGAATTAGACGTGAAAGCGTGATAAAATTTATCACTTCACATCTTCACAGATCGGGAATTGACCCCCTGCTGTCCCAGGTGAACCTAGATGAGCTGCTCGGACATATTCGGACAACAGGTTGTCTAGGAATTTCAAGGGTTAGTCAAGCCCCTTGAACAGAGATGGTGGCGGATGAACCGAAAGGCCAACGGCAGCGCTCAATCCCGTAGTGGATACTGATGGCCCCGTGTCCTAGGGGTATCTAATAAATTGGAACTGGCCCTCCAGGTTGGGGGTTGTGCTTTGGGTTAACTACCCACCCACAGAAAAAAAATATTGTTACGAAGCAACCAATAGCCTCGGAAAGGACTGATTTTATTGTTGACGACCCTGCTAAACGAAAAAAGGACAACGACGTTCGTATCTGCACCTGGAATGTGAGAACATTAAACAGGAGAGGTGCAGGCGAACAACTAGCGGAAGCCCTAAACTGCTATAAAGCAGACATTACTGCCATCCAGGAAATACGATGGGATGGGCCGGGCAAAAAGAGGATGAAAAACTGTGACATCTACTACGGACCGTGTTATAGTGAGCAGAAACAGCGACTATTCGGATGCGGATTTGTTATAAGTGCCAGACTTAGGCAAGAAGTCTTATGTTTCCAAGACATTAGCGAACGCATAGTAACAATCCGCATCAAGGCCAAATTCGCCAACATAAGCCTTATATGCGCTCACGCTCCGACGGAAGAAAAAGATGACATAGCTAAGGATTGCTTCTACGAGCTCCTTGACAAAACCTATGAGCGACTACCGAAGTACGATGTTAAAATCGTGCTGGGAGATTTTAACGCAAAGGTAGGAAGAGAAGACATCTTTAGAAGTATTGTCGGAAAACATAGCCTACACGACTACACGTCTGGTAACGGACTTAGGCTAATTGATTTCGCTACGGAACGAAATGCCACTATAGCCAGCACACGGTTTCCTCACCTCGATATCCATAAGGGGACATGGCGGTCTCCAGATCAACGAACGGTCAACCAAATTGATCACATTGTGACAGATAAGAGGCATGCATCCAGTATTTTGGATGTCCGAACATTCCGAGGATCTAACATCGACTCGGATCACTACCTTGTAGCAGCCAAGGTAAGAATGCGGATATCCACCACACCAAAACAATCCAGAAATACTGTGAAAAAATTTAATGTCGGAAGACTGAAATCGCAAGAGACCGCCAAGACCTTCGCACAACGCGTATCCCTTAACCTCTCGATTAACACCATACCACCAGCATCGAATGTCGAAGGCAATGGCAACGATGCCAACAGGCCATTAGATCAGCCGCAACTGATGTGCTAGGTTTCTCGCGCCCACCAGCAAGAAACCCCTGGTTTGATGAGGAATGCCGACAGATGCTCGCAGCCAAGAACGAGGCCTACAAGGCTAAGCTGCAGGTGAAGACGAGAGCTGCCATTGAGTTCTATAGGCAAAGAAGAAGGGAAGAACATCGGCTTTTCAACAAGAAGAAAAAAGAGCAAGAAAAGCGCGCGATCGAGGATATAGAGAGGTGCCACTCCAGGAACGATGTTCGCAAGTTTTACCAGAGTGTAAAACGTCAAAGCCAAGGATACAAGGCTCGAACAGGATATGAGGATATGGAAAAACCACTTCTGCAGACTGTTAAACGGCGATGACGAACAACATTCCGCTGTCAGGCAGAACGAACCATTCAATATTGGCAACGACAGCGAAAACTGCCAGCCACCCGACCTGAGTGAAGTGAGGATAGCAATATCTAAACTCAAGCTTAATAAGGCTGCCGGAAATGACGGCCTTCCCGCTGAGCTTTATAAGGCCGGCGAAGATGACTTGGTAAGTAACATCCACCAACTCATAAACCAAATCTGGTCAGATGAAAATATGCCTGAAGAATGGAACCTCAGCATCGTTTGCCCGATCCACAAAAAAGGAGACCCTCTGAACTGCGCCAACTACAGAGGCATAAGTCTCCTCAACATCGCCTACAAGATCCTATCTGCCGTAATATGTGAACGCCTGAAACCGTTTACCAACAACCTGATTGGCCCTTATCAGTGTGGTTTTAGGCCAGGAAAGTCCACAACCGATCAAATTTTCACACTCCGGCAGATCCTGGAAAAAACTCAAGAAGTCCAAATCGATACCCACCACCTATTCATCGATTTCAAAGCCGCATATGACAGCATTTATAGAGACGAACTGTACAGAGCCATGTCTAGTTTTGGTATACCGCCCAAACTCGTCCGTTTGTGTAGGATGACGATAGAAAATTCTCGCTGCTCCATCAGGTTCGGAAACGACCTCACCGACACATTCGATACCAAAAAAGGATTTAGGCAAGGCGATGCGCTGTCATGTGACTTCTTTAATCTGATTCTTGAGAGGATTGTGCAAAACTCCAAAGCCAACACCAGAGGCACAATTTTCCAAAAGTCGGTGCAACTACTAGCATACGCTGACGATATTGACATCATTGGTAGGACTCAACGTGATGTCATAGCCACGTTTGCTAGAATAGAGAAGGAAGCGGCGAAAATGGGTTTAGCAGTAAATGAGGGTAAGACTAAGTATATGCTGTCATCACGAAAGGACTCACAACATCGACGAATTGGACAGAACATCACCATTGACAGATATAACTTTGAGGTAGTGCGGGACTTTGTCTACCTCGGCTCCGCTATTAACTCTGACAACAACATCTCGTCAGAAATTAAACGAAGAATTACTCTTGCCAACCGCTGTTTCTTCGGGCTAAGAAGGCAATTTAGTAGTAAAGCCCTCACTCGAACTACTAAGGAGATCCTATATAAGACCCTGATCATCCCAGTCCTGCTCTACGGCGCTGAAACCTGGACCGTATCAAAAGCGGATGAGGAAATGCTTGGTAGATTCGAGAGGAAAATTCTTCGAAAAATCTTCGGTCCCGTTTGCGTTGACGGGCTATGGAGACGAAGATTCAACCAAGAACTATACGAGCTGTACAGCGACATGCCCCTGGTCAAAAAACTCCGCATTGGACGTTTAAGATGGCTAGGACATGTAGAACGAATGGACACCAATACTCCGGCTCGCAGAGTCTTCGATCACCGGCCAGACGTCGGACGCCGTAGAGGAAGACCTCGCCTTAAGTGGCGCGCACAAGTAGAAACCGACCTCAACCAACTTGGAGTGCGCAACTGGAGGCAGTTAGCTAAGGACCGGGCTAATTGGAGAGGCATGTTGGTTGAGGCCCAGGTTCATTCCGGACTGTAGCGCCACTTAAGTAAGTAAGTAATGCCGTTGCAAATGGATATAAAAATATAATCAGGGTAGACATTATATTTTAAGTCAATTATAATTTAATTGTAATAGCTTATGGTTGAACTGTAATTTTAATTATGGCAGGGTTATTTTGTAGAATTAAAATACTAAATTTAAACCTTGTGAGATTATATTTCAGAATACTAGTATTAAAATGAGGTTTTTAATGAAAGAAATATTGAAATTTAATACAAAATTCGTATACAAAAAGTTTAATAAATTGAAAATATTAAAAACTAATTTTTCTTGTATTGCATATGCCTGTAATACTAAGGCGGTATTAAAAAACACCCCCAGATTTTTAACCGTGTAGGATCATACATATGTATACGAATTTGTACCGTATTGTACTGCTATATGGTGGTGTTATTTGTTTCTTTTGTTTGCATTCGTGCAGTACGACTTGGGAAATAATATCTGAGAGTGTTGTCCTCAGTTAGTAATACGGTTTGCTTGTTTTGGCGAGGAATGCAGGCATTTCACTTGAATTCTTGCCAGATATTGGAAAAGCTGACGGACGGCGAAGTAGCGAATATGTGGTTGTTGCACACAGAGTAGTGCTGAGTGGTCTGGCGTCTGGGATGCACATAGCGAGAACTGAAGCTGTCCAATTTCCTAGTTTCATTCGTGCTATTCAAGGATGAGTGACATATACTCCAACAGAATCAAACAGAATTAAATTTTGGAAATTTTGCACAGGACCATGCTGTAAAGATCAGAGTTTAATGAGCTTATCATAATGCTGATGTTATGATTTCACATTCAAAGGACTTGAACATGAATATAGGTTTCGCAGGTACTGTCGTCGGCATAAGGGAAATTTTTAAACGATAGATAGAGTAGGACAGATGGAAAAGCTTAGGCCTGCGTTAAAGAATATACTTCCATCCCAAATGATGATGGGAGGATTTATGTATATCGATCGAGATCTATTAGAAAACATGAAACTCATAAGAATATTTCAACTCTCAATTACAGAAGTATTCAGAGTATAATTAACAGAAATCGGGTTGCTGGTGGTGTTAAAATGGACCAAAGATGGAACGTCCAAGTAGAAAACTCATAGATAAAAAATTATTAAGAGAAAATCCCAAAATATTGCTCGATTCATTTGTTGTTAATAGTACTATCATGACGACGAAATTCATCCAGCCTGCAATAAGTTCTACTACTCATCATGGGTTCCATTACCAAATCGGAGGTTAGGTAGTGTTGGTGTGTTATGAAAATGCATAGGAAGAGAAATAGTGTGATAATAAATTGATGAGGAGAAAAGGAAAACAATTTATTTCATATGTTTTTTCGTTTTTTTTATGAGGATTTTTTTGTTGAGTAGGATCTGGTTGTGTGCGTGTGTTTTTTTATTCTACGGTCAGATAGAATAAAAAATTGTTTGATGGCTGTAGGGAATATTTGAATATTCAGGTATACACTTGTGTGCAACGGTCACTTCTCAATAAAATAAACTTTTTTACCAAATGAACAAACATGATAATAATTTAACAGTTAAAATTTGAGATTTCTGTTAATCGTTGTGTAAAATATATTGTTCTTGGGACAAATTTTTTAAATTTTATATTAATATTTTTTTTGGATTTTGAAAAAAAAATAATTTTTTTGAAAATTCAGATTTGATAAGTAATTTCGTAAAAAATCGAGTTGACGAATTTTCAAATAATAATTGTTTATTAAGAGTTATTATATACTTTTTTAAGTCGTTTTTTACTTTTTTTTTTAAATGAGTATTCAACAATATATACATATATACATTTAAAAATATTTTTTTTAAAAAATCTTCAAAATTGTTAATTTTGCAAAATATTGATTTTTTTTTCAAAATCCAAAAAATTAAATTAAATTTAATAAACATTTTTTTTTTTGAAAATTCTTGGACCCGTTTTTGAGAAATAAATATTATTCTTAACGGTTTTTAACATTTGTATGGAATGAACCGTTGTTTTTTGTGTTAGAAAAATAGTTTTTTTTTAACTATTCAAGATAATGTCAAAAAACTACTACACACGAAGTTTCGAAAAAATCTATTAAGTCGTTTTTTTGAATTTTCAAAAAAAAATTAATTTGGAAAAATTTTTTAATTTTGGTATACAATAGTGTTTAAACTTTCTAGGGGCTTCTGCGCAAAAATTTAAAAAAAAAATTAGATTAACCGTTTCCGAGAAAATCGAAAACCAAAAAAATGGTTCTACTACAGGTAAAAAAAAAAAAATTTTTTTCCAAAAAAAACATTTTAAAAAGGTACACTTTCCCTTCGTTAATGAACTGATTTTTTTTTATAAAAATCGTTAGAGCCGTTTTAGAGAAAAATTAGGTTTTTGTTTTTGGCCAAAAAAAAATGTAAATTGTCGTCTTAAAAAAAATGCAATAAACGTGTGGGCATATTACCGAAAAAAACAATATGTACCAAGTTTGAAGCAAATCTATCAAAGCGTTTTCGCTTGATTTTTTTCGAATCATAACTTATAATATAGAACCTACATACATACATATATAATATCGCTAGTCAAAAAAATAATAAAAAAATACTGCCTAGGTATACCAACTTTATTTCCTAAAAAAACTGTCTGGAGAAAAAATTAAATTATTCTCAATAGATACTCGTATTATATTTGAAAAAGAAAAAAAAGTACCTATGTACATACATATTATATGCAGATGGGTATCTGGGTACACATGTACCTACCTAAACAAAACATATTGAAATATCTCAACATTGCTTTGCTATTTTTGCATAGAAAAAGTGAAAAGTAGCAACATTGGTACAATTCAAAATCCTAAAATCCACCAAATATCCATATACTTTCCTACTTCAAAATCATGTATATGGCAATAGCCTTGATATAATTTAGTTATACCCCACCATATTTTAAAGGTTGCCAATGCAAAAACAGCTTAATCGGTTTTCTCTCTTACCCTCTCTATTGTTGTCAGAACTAATTAGTTTCGACCGTCTCCCTTGTTTTTTTTTCGTATTTGCCTCTACATTTACTTCTTCCACATCAACAATTCAATATCAAGAAAAGAGAAACTAGCGCCCTCATCGACGGAACTACTAGCTAAGAAATTCAGTCTCATAGTAGTGCTATAGGGGTATTCACGATCTGGTTTACCAAGTCTTATTTTATTTTTTTACAACAGACTGTGAACACACCTTCACTAATCTGTAGCAACACTGAAGGAAATATCAAAATCTGTTTCACATTTGTTCTGAAGAAGGCTTAAGTTTGTGTTAAAAAAATCTTACACCCTTGTATTTTTCTGTTACAATAGGGTTCGGGGATTGTAAAAGTGTAAAAGTGTAAGATTTTGACATTCAGTATTTTTTGTTTGGTGTAGTGCAAAAAAATGCTACACTTTTCCACTTTTACAATGATACAAGACCAGATGCACCGGATCGTGAATGCCCCTTATAGGTTTCATATACAATGGCAAAGGGCAAAAGTCGATACTAGCGACCCCTTAGGCATTTTACAAGAAACAAATTTTTCTGTTCCATTATAGTACAATAGATTATATATACATTATTTTATTATTACTACACTTTGATCTCAGACATAAGGGCAAGAAAGAGTAAGGAAAACAACAGTTGCACACTTGCAAAAAAGCCATTGGAAATAAATGGGGCTTTTTCCCACAGATTACCCGGTTGTATACAGCGGTTATCAGAGCTATACTCTCATATGGGGTAGTAGTATGGCGGACTGCATTGGTGAAAATCACTTATTGTGACAAATTAAATAAAGTCCAAAGTTCAGCCAGCTTATGTATCAGCCGAGCACTCTTCTCTGCACCCTCGGCTGCCCGTAACATACTACTTAACCTTATACTCCTCGATATTTTTAGTAAACTATTGGCCGCGAATACAGCTATTTGTCTCAAAGCCATCTCTAAATGGACTAGCAATTTGCTAGGCCATTCTAATATTCTTAACACATTCGGACCAAAATTAGGACGTTCCGACTACACCACACCCCAGCTAATCTTCGACAAGAACTTCCAAGTTACCATTCCACCAAGATCAGATTGGCAGGATGAGATGTTCTTAAAAGATGAGTCAGCCCACTTTTATACGGATGGTTCGAAAGCCGAAGAGAAAGTGGGTGGTGGTGTGCACTCAGACAGACTAAATCTTAGTCTCTCTTTCCGTCTCCCTGACCATTGTAGCATGTTCCAAGCTAAAATTCTGTCCATTAAAGAGGTATTATCCTGGATAAGGGAAAACGTGTTATCTACATCGGATATCCGTATATTCTCTGACAGTCAATTAGCCGTCAAATCACTTGGCGCTGTTTCCACAAACTCTATAACTGCCCGCAAATGTCAATCATCTCTCAGGGAGGTGGCAGAACAGTTTAACATTCGCCTGATCTTGGTGCCGGGACATAGAGATATTTTGGAAAACTGCAAAGCCGATGAACTCGCCAGAAAAGGAACCCAAATACCTATTCTACCGAAAATGGAAGAAATCGGTATGCCTACCGCTACATGCAAACTATTGTTACATCAAAACTCCATAAAACAAATAAATTTTAGAGGGTCAAACATCACTACTTGCCTGGTTACCAGACAAATCTGACGCTCAAGAGGTCTACTCTCTTTGAGCAGGAAACATCTTGGCGCGGTAATAGGTGTTGTAACTGGACACTGTTTAATTAGCAGACACGCCAAAAGACTTTGCGTTTTCTCCAATGATTTTTGCAGAAGCTGTATGGATGAGGAGGAAGAGGAGACTATCTCCCATCTTCTTTGCTCATGTCCTGCTCTCTCCCAAGGACGTAGCTTACACCTGGGGGAATACTTTTCCGACGACACCATAGTGCTCTTAGACACATAGAGATTCATCGACTTCACCGCTTCATTCGAGGCTCCAACTAATTTTATTAAAAACTAAATTTCCCTTCATGTGGTATCACAATGGACCTATCTAAGGTCTAAGTGTGTCAGCTGTTTTCCAGACGACCACTTCAACATAACCTAACTAACCTCAGTTTAACTTATATGTTTCGGTTTTACATCGTTAATTTAATATTATGAAACAACAATTCCAAATATTTTCAAAACAATTCCCATTATGGTAAGCTTATTGATTTAGTATATAAACACTAGTTTTCACAGCTGTCAAGAATTTGACAAGCTGAGAAATTAATCTATTTGCATTCAATTTGCAAAATAAAATACAATAATTATTTTATAAGAAGTTTTTTTTTTTTTTTTTTTTATTAATAATACAAATTCTATATACTACTGAAATACATCAGCCAAGTAGAAGACTTAGCACTATAATATTTGGACTTGTTGAATTATTGATTCAAAATAGCTTTTAACGGCCTTTAGTCCAACAAAAATTGGCGTTTCGTCCCGGTGATCTCACATGGACTCATCAGTTGACTAGTGAGGACCTTTGTCAAATACGCAATTTTTGCCAAGTTCAGTTCATCTAACATAGATTTCGTGAAGAACATCTAGTGTGAACTATATCCAACAAGACTAGAATTCCTAATCATTAAATTGGAAATTTTTGTTTTTGCCCATGGCCTGGCATTATTTATATAAGAAGTTTTTTTTTTTTTTTAATAATACAAATTCTATATACTACTGAAATACATCAGCCAAGTAGAAGACTTAGCACTATAATATTTGGACTTGTTGAATTATTGATTCAAAATAGCTTTTAACGGCCTTTAGTCCAACAAAAATTGGCGTTTCGTCCCGGTGATCTCACATGGACTCATCAGTTGACTAGTGAGGACCTTTGTCAAATACGCAATTTTTGCCAAGTTCAGTTCATCTAACATAGATTTCGTGAAGAACATCTAGTGTGAACTATATCCAACAAGACTAGAATTCCTAATCATTAAATTGGAAATTTTTGTTTTTGCCCATGGCCTGGCATTATTTATATAAGAAGTTTTTTTTTTTTAATAATACAAATTCTATATACTACTGAAATACATCAGCCAAGTAGAAGACTTAGCACTATAATATTTGGACTTGTTGAATTATTGATTCAAAATAGCTTTTAACGGCCTTTAGTCCAACAAAAATTGGCGTTTCGTCATATTTTATTTTATATTTTTTTTAAATATCAACGGATTATACGAGTATCATTTGTTTTTTTCTCTTGAGACCCTACGGAAACAAAAATATGAATTTTATTTTTTCAATTGAATAAATTAAAACCTACATTTATTATATAGTTTCCCAATAGATCTGGACTTTTGGGGAGTTCATCTTTTTTGTTAGTTATCGTTTACAGTTTCAAATTCCTCTATCTTGAGAAACGTCAAATTTTAACACAATTTAGCCTGCTCTAAAGCTGCATAAATTTTAACCCATTTTATTCACCACGCTAGTGTCAAAATTTAACCGAGGTAGAAAATTTAATCAACATTTTAACGCAATTCACACACGGCCTAAAACTCTTTTCGAATTAATTGGTCACAGCAGTGGTACACTCATTTGAACAAGTAATACGAGGCTCCATTACTTGTCACGTCTTCAGTAGACCCGGTTTCTCCAAGGCGCTCAGCTCAGTCAAGAACTTAATTATTGTTGACGATTATAATGCCAGACCTCAAGTTAAATGAAGATGAATATAAAAGTAATGAGCAGTAACGATAATGGTTTCTGACTTTCCTTCAAGAAAAATATTTAAACATGAATACTCACCTATTATTCATCTTCCCTAAAAAAATGAGGCATTTTTCAAGCTAATGATTAAATTAAATCAAATTAAATTGTTGGTGATAATTCATAAAAAAAAATTCCAAAATTAATAGAGCAATCAAAATTAATAAACTGATTATAATAAAGTGGTCAATCAACCATACCTATCTTCTGTGCCATTAATTTTCAAAAACCAAAAATGTAAATTTCCAGAATTAATTAAATTACCAACATTAATATTAATCGTGTTGAAAACCACAGTAGAAAAAAGGCCAAACGTAGGTCAACAACGATTCCGCGAAAATCACCACCTTTAGTCTTAGCTCTCATAGAGCTACGTCCTCTTACAGAAGCTTATCATTATAGCATCAAACGCGGCAGGGAACAATCAATTTTCATTGGCCAACAATTAGCTACAACACAAATGAGGCAAAATACCATCAAGCACACAACAATAAATTCCCTTAAATTAAGGCTTGGTGGATGGTATTTTCTATAAAAGAAGACATACTGGTTTCTAAGAATTCACATCCAGAGTGTGCTCTTGGGATTTAGTTCGTGGAAAAAGTTTTTTTTTAATGGATCCCTAAACCTGGAAATTTAACGAGAATTAGACTTCAGACTGATGATTGAGGAATGAGGAATGAATTCAACGAATTCTGACTCATGAATAAACCGCACTACCAAAGTTGTTATAAAATTAAATTTAAATTATTCCAAAGAAGCTTTAAGGATTACCCAAAATGCATGGGAAATGTAGGTAAATAATTTAATGAATTTAATGCCTCGAGACTTTAAGAGTTTTTTTTTTGTTTTTATTTTATGTCAAAAGAAAGTACTTAAGTGATCGTTTTCTGATGTTTTGTATGTGTTTGTGTATATTGTGAGAGCTGTTTTAGAATATATATTAAGGAGACCTTTCTGAATGTTGCGACAAGCTGTTGTAGGTTTTTCTTCCCTCCTTCATTTAATCGCAAGGACCTTACCCTATTTCCATCCTATTTTTAACTCAAAAATAATATAGACCTTAACCTGCTTGCCATAATCTATCGAATCGAATTCGGGTATAGTGCCTGGGATGAAAGAAAATGAGAGAAATGGGAATTAAATAGGTAGAAAAAAAATTGAGTAAGATATTAAAATGTCCTTGAGTGCCTATATAGTTGTTGGGCAGAGAAGTAGGAAATGATGTGGTATATTAAGTTAGATAATCTGTGGGGCATTTCAAAAAGACACCTTTAGCAAGACCGATTTTTTGACTTAGTTTAAGATTGCTTTACGGTAATATTGTTGTTTTAACTCCTTCAGTCCGTGAAATTGGATTCAGTATTAAAAATTTATAAGTATTAAGCTTTACGAAATTGTCTCATAAGACACAATAATTTGAGTTGCTTTGCTTTAATTTCTGAGATAAGTGGTAAGGGAAAGTTTAGGATTCGAAACGAAAAACACTTAAAATATTGAAATTTAAGATTTTAAATTTAAGATTTTAAATAATTTCAAATCAAACAATATTTTCACCAAGCTTAATAATATTACTTGCACCATATTACCACCCGGCAAAATCGACCATCTGAAACTGTTATTTACAGTATGGATGGCTTTTTGCGAATGTTTTAATTCCAAGATGCAGTAGCTCCGAGATGCATTAGAAGAGGGTTTTGCACAAGCATACCTTCAAGTAAGTGTTGAAGAAGATGCTTTTCTCAAAATCGAAGGCATGATCTTGGATCTGAGGTAATTCACCATGAAAATGAATACGTTTGGTATAGTCTTGTTAGCTCTTGAAGTGATGGCACCATAAGCAGAATATCCTAACTAAACAGAGTTATCTAGGGTCTGAAAGCAATACAATATATTTTAATCAATAGTTTTCTTTTAAATGCCGCAAAAGTTACCTTAGCTAGCGGTGTCCCTGAGGGAAGTCATTTAGCACCCTTGCTTTTTTACTTGCGATGCATGGTACTATAGGACAAGTTTTGTATTTGGGAAAAAAATCGAACTCGAGATTTTGATCAAACTTAACATTGCGATGATGGATAACACCACAAAAGTGGGTCTCGCAATTCCGCCTGTCTATCTGTCTGTCCTTGAGTCTACGGCCTAAACAGTTGGATGGATTTGCTTCAAACTAGATATATATCGTAGCTTGGATAAATGTTTGTCGTATGTTACATTTTGCTACTTTTGGCAAAACTAAATTAAAGTTCACAATTTTTTTTCTCAAAAGCTCTACATTAGATTTTCTTGAAAATTGTATGATAAAATTGTTAGCCTTTTTTCATTCACTTATTTTTAATAAAAAAAACTTGATTCTTAACCATTATATACAAAAAATACATTTTCTTTTGAACTTCAATTTGCTTTTTTATTTAATCTTAATTCGTTTTCAAGGTAGAGTGTAAAATTGCTCCCTTTTTTCCCATCGTGGAGCGTACGATATCTAGACGTATTTTTAAATCTCACTTTGAGGGGACAGTGCAACAAAATCATAACGGTTTTTTGTAGAGGAGTTTAATACAATCATTTTTATTTGCGATTATAGGTACTATGGTATAAGGCAAGTTATGTATTCGTAAAAAAATTTTTTTTTTCTAACAATCAAACATGACATTACGATCATAGAGAACACCAAAAAAGTGGGTCCCGCAATTCCGTCTGTCTGTCTGTCCTCGAGTCTGCAGCCTAAACGGTTCGGTGGATTGGCTTCAAACTTGGTACATATTATTTTTTCGGTAATATGCCCACGTGTTTTTTAAGACGACAAATAGCAGTAGCCCCCATACTTTTCTTTTTGGCCAAAAACAAAAATCTTATTTTTCTCAAAAACGGCTCAAACGATTTTTATAAAAAAAAATCAGTTCATTAATGAAGTGAAAGGGTACCTTTTGATAATTTTTTTTTGGAAAAAAATTGTTATTTTTGGTACCTCTAGTACAAGCATTTTTTTGGTTTTCGATTTTCTCGGAAACGGTTAATTTGTTTTTTTTTTTTGAATTTTTTTACACAGAAGCTCCTAGAAAGTTTAAACACTATTGTATACCAAAAACTTTCAAAAAAATTTTTTTTTGGAAATTA
Source organism: Philhelius pedissequus (assembly GCA_910595825.1). NCBI lineage: Eukaryota > Metazoa > Arthropoda > Insecta > Diptera > Syrphidae > Philhelius > Philhelius pedissequus. The sequence continues at coordinate 48,250,330 of OU343162.1, forward strand.
ATTTTTTTTTTGAAAACTCAAGATTTTGAAAACGACCCAATAGATTTTTTCAAAACGTATTTAGTGGTTTTTTGACATTAGTTTGAAAAAAAAAACAATTTTCTTCTAATAAAAAACAACGGTACCTCCCATACAAATGTTAAAAAACCATTGAGAAAAAAATGTATTTCTCGAAAACGGCTCGAAGAATTTTTATAAAAAAAATTGTGTATTCTTAAATTAGTACAGTTCACTTTCGCGTATAAAAAATATTTTTTTTTGCTTACTTATTAACGGTACTTATCATAGAACCACTTTTCATATTTTCGATTTTCTCAATATTGGATGAACCGATTAAAATTATTTTTTTCATAAAAATGCTCCCTAAAATTGTTAATAAAACTGCATACGAAGATTTTCAAAAAAAAAACGTTTTTCGATTTTTAAAAAATAAATAAATAATTAAATTTGAAATTTGAATTTTATATGTATATTAATAATATCAATTTTAAAATTTGAAGATTTCACTTCTTCGGCTTTTTGGTCGTGATAATTTATTAATGAAAGATATTCATTAGTTTTCTCAACGTTTCGACTGAGTTTTCAGTCTTCTTCAGGGGTAAATTATATAAACGAAACTGCGAGTATATTATCGAATTACATATAAATATATATATATATAAATTAAGAAATGGTGGTTGTTGACTAAACTTCTAACTAAGAAGTGTTTCTATTTTAAATATTCTATCATAAACTTTCATTTTTTAATTTTTTTATATGTATATGTAATTTGATAATAAGTTGTTAGCTACAAGAGCAAGTTCGTGCGATCCAGTCGTGCATTTTATTTTTTACGGAGGAGCGTGTGCAGTCTATCTGCCTCCGCTTAGGCGGGAATGCAATTTTTCTCAAAAATGAATTAAAATTAAAAAAAATTATGATTTAGAAACAATGGCAACACTTACAATACAAACATTTTAGGTTTTCTGACAGCCAGAAACTTGTCCTCTTATCATTAGTTTCAATCTAGTTATTTGCCTTAATGGTTTTTGAAAAAAATAACTTCAAACTCAAAATGTATCCAAAAAAATCAGTTAGGCTTGTATATGTATACCTGCAGTCAATCTGCTTGGACACACTATATAAGCTTAGGGGTGGGTGCTATGTTTCAGGAATCTGGGTTCAAAGAAACTTTGAATTTGTATATCCAATGGCATAGGTACATATATAAAAAAACAAGAAATAAAAATCTCATAAAAAAGTAGTTTTGATAATTTTTAATGTTCTCAAAACTTAGAGCACATAAAATCTTTAATTCTTACCTTTTTTTGATTAAGAATAAATCAGATCGAGTTTTAAGAAAAAAAAATATAATAGTATATATGTAATTTTACAGTTTTGAAAAAATACACTTTAAACCTTATTTATCTTTTTCTTCCCAAAGTTTGAGTTTAAACCCCGTTTTTTTTTCAAAAACTATGCATACGTTTTACTTGATTTAAAAATTAACTAATAGATTAAGGTATTGGCCTTAAAAAAGTTCTAACACTTTTTTGTAAGCATTACTGATTTTTTTTAATATAGTTTTTCCATTTTTAGTACTTTTTTTATGAAATTGGACCTCCGGGATAAATGGGGGGAGATAGACCCCTCTAGTAAAACTGCTTGTTTTTTACCCCTATAAAAAATCCGTTATTATTTTGCGGCGCCTGAAGTATCGTACTCGTACCGTAACACGTTACGCAACGAATTGGCTTACCCTCCAGTTAGAAGTATTCACTTAAAAATATTTTTTTATATTTTCAAAAATATAAACAAAATATTTTCCGAAAATGTTGGTAAGCAGTATTACTTAGAATTCAAGGGACCTACTACATACAAATTTTGATCAAAATCTCTTGAGTGTTTTGGGTGCCAGTTATAGCTTTCTTTAAAACTCATAATTGCAAACTTTGACTATCAATTCTGAGGCACTTAAACAAATAAAACTGATGTCGTTTTGGTACCAAAAATGAAGGTAAGAATATATATACAGTTTTTTGTCAAAACAATATTTTATTTGCTTAACCAGTTTCTTGTAAATTCACTCATTGAAATTCCATCATTGAAAAATCAAAAGTGAATTTACAAGAAACTGGTAGAGCAAATAAAATATTTTTTTGACAAAAAATATTGTATGTCGTATTTTCTCGACTCTCAAATTTCAAATTTCTTATGCACACATTCCTAGAAAGTGTAAGCACTAATTTGAACCAAAATTGTTTTCCTAACACATTTTTTCAATAAAAAAAAAAATTTTTTTTAACTCAAAATTTCAAAAACTACTCAATAGATTTTGTCGAAAGTTCGTACTAAACATGTTCTTAAACTATATTCATAAAATAAAAAATAACGGTACATCCCATACAAATGTAAAACAAAGAAAAACCGTTAAGAAAAAAAAATTATTTCGCGAAAACGGCTCCAAGAATTTTGATACAAAATGTTTGCGTTTGTTATTAAATTAGTACAGTCCACTTTTAAGTATATGTATAATTATATTTTATTTTTCATATTTCCGACTTTTTTACTACTTTTTTTAGCGAATGTTCCCTTAAATATTTAGGTAATAAAACGCTTACTCAAAGTTTCACAAAAAAAAAAGTTTTTCAATTTTTAAAAATAAATAATTTTTTTTTTGAAAAATGGATTTTGCAAAAACCAATCGCTGAGTTTTTCTTAAATTTTAATTTTTTATACATATATAAAATAATATAATATAATTATTAATTTTGTATATTAATAATTACAAGAAGAACAAAAAATAAAAACAATATAAAGGTATATACAAACGTAAGCTGTAAATTTTATTTATGTCGGCAGCCATCGACTTATTATATTGCGTCTTAGAAAGGTACTACAGCATTTAACTGATGAGCCTAACTGTAGTACCTGAGCGAAACGCATATTTGGTCTAAAGGTCGCAAGAAACTCATATTAATAATTACTTACAAATGGCGTTTCAATTTTAATTTTTTATGTAATGTTTACATAAAAAATAATTTTTTTCAAAAATTTCTACAACGATTTTTGAATTATTCTTTCATGTATTCGTATTTCTGTCTAACATTTCAAAAATAACCTCTTTTTTCCTTAAGCTTTAACAACTAAGCAATCTAAAAAGATTTTATTATGTGAAGCTATAATCCATTTAATATTTCTATCTAATTCTTTTAAATTTAACGCATTTTTGCGCACGTTACTGAATACCTTTTAGGTCCTTATACATTTATATATAAGTATCTTGAAAAAATCACAATAATATTATGTATATTGCACATAGTATTTGACGTTTATGAACAGTATGACTGCAGTTCAACTATGCTAGTTACACAGAAAATCTGGCTTATGTCGTTTTCGATTGGTATTCCGGTAGAACTCTCCGCTTCAAGTCCCCAATCGAACACGTTAACATTAGATTCTCAATTCGGCAGTTTAATGTGAGTATATGTGTTCGGCGGGAAATTTCAAACGAGCATTTGTGATTATGTTAGTTTACGATTCTGACTTCAGATCCAGAATCAAATTTCTCTTCTTTCCAGGAGAAGAACTTTCATTTTATAACAATCGAACACTTTCACAAGCGTTCGGAAGAATTCGCATGTCTTCTGGACGACCAATCGAAAACGACATAATTGGACGTTGATAATGCAGTCCTTTGTGAAAAGGAAACACTCACTATTCAGCAAAATTCAACAACAGATTTTTTCAGCAATTTAAATTAATTACTTATAATTGAAAAGCACATTTAAAACAATTTAGTAAATTTTTAAGTATATTCGGTTTTTAACCCAAAAAAAAAAAGAGCGACAACCACACGTTGCTAAATTGTTTGCTTCCTTTTTTTTGTAATGAAAACGCATCTACATCTCTACAGTTATTAAACTATATCCGGAAAAAAAACGGTTTTACTGGTTCGTTGCGTGCAGTAATGCATCTACCGTATTTAATAGAATATGTGCATTAATTTAAATGGGTAGGTAAATTGTAATTTAAATCATTTTTAAGCTTATTTAATTCCATCCATTTAGTAATTTAAAAGACAAACAAAAAAAAACAGAAAATAATATAAATTGTTGTTTTAATTTCGTTAGATTTCCATTCCATTTAGATACATTTTTTGTTTAAATAATATGGTGTTGATAGAAAAACCGTAAACAGTCGTTAGTTATATGTAGTTTATTAATTAAAATTTAAAACAAAATCACTAGCTAAATGCACTTGTCAATTTGAAAATGCCACCTTTCGCGAACTTAATTAACTTTTCACTTTAAATCGTATAATTCCCGGAATATTATGAGAATGGTTTTATAGGATGTGTATGCCGTCGTCGTCATGTTATATACCTTTTTAATTTTAAATCGAATTCATTAAATGATTTAAATAAAATTCATTTTGAGAATAAATTTCCCCTGTGTCTGATTAATAATTAACAGCAAATTATTTCTGGCCATTGCAGGTTGCCCAACCTGACACCATTACATGAAAAAAAGGATAACCAGTTTCTTCTGATTTTTTTTTTTGGTTGTGATGTGAATTGAAATTCAGAAAAATCTTGGTGTAGTAATTAACAGAAGCGTGTTTTTTTGTATTTAGTGGCGGAGAACACAGTTTTCTCTGACAGCCGATTTGACAGTTCTTTTTTATATAGGTATTCGTTTCGACTGGTATTTTGTTAATACGTCTGCCAGACCTAAGGCTCAAATCGAAGTTAGGTAAGTCGAGAAAATATGAATCCTCTTCGCAATACGACTACTACTCGCATTCCGTAAGATGTCGCGTGCGTCGGTCATACAGTGCGCACATAAATAACAATTTGGAACGTCGTGATGTGCCCATGATTATAACAACTGAGTACTTGGATGCTAATATTCGATGAGTTATTGCCGATATATTGTCCCATTTACTGGGAAGAGTTTTTAAAAATCGTGAGTGCAAAATACGCCATGCCAGAAAATAAAATTCACTCTCATATGTATAAAGCCAATTTCTCTTATGTCAAAGACGTTTTTCTGGTTAGTTAATTTAAATTACAATTTTTCCGAATCTTCATAAAAAAAAACACCCTTTACATGGAAGAATAATTAAGTGAATTGCTTTTATTATGCATGTGGATCATCAATTCAAAATTCACTCAGAAGCTTTAAATATGCAGTGTTGGGTAAAAAATAAAAGAAGAACACCACGGAGCGGTAAGTGACACTTGATTAACAAAAGGTTGAGTTTAAATTAAGAAAGTAATGAATTTTGTTAAGTTTTTTTTTTGATTAAAATCATCTTTTTATCATAAACATAGAGGATGTATATTTTAATATGTATATTTCGGCCTTAAGTCGGAGAGGACATGTGTATCGCGTGAAGGTTTCTAGGGACTATTTGATTTTTATAATTTCATTGCGCAGTGGAAAACCCTTTAGAAAAATTATTAAAATTAAAAGGAAAAATATGAGCCTGGAATTTATCTTTCGTGTTAATAAATACATAAAAAAAACTCTGAACTTGAAGGTAACTAATTTGTCATACTCCTATAAACTAATGCATTCACCTACGTGAAAAAGCGAATAATATCACGGATAGATAGTTTGATTAAAATTGAAAATAAATCACTATCTACACTAGAAAACTAGCTATGATGACGATTTGGGGAGTTCTTTATCCGAATAAAGCAAGGCAACTGAAATCTAATATGGAATTCTGAGATTATCGCAAAGACAGAAAATCAAGAAATCATTTACGTCATTAAGGAAGAGTATAGCAGAAAAAGCGGAACCCTGTGGTACATCAGTTAAAAAGAGTATTTTACATTTGTTACTATCAAATATTACTTGGTTAGAGAGGTTACAAAAATAATATCTTTTCTTCGAGAACAAATTGAATTAACATGCCCAAGAATCGTAATCTCTTAAAAACGATTGTATTAGTTTTAAGGCTTGGATTAGACAAAGCGGAAAACAGCAATCAAAAACTAACTTTTTTGAAAATTTAAACTATTATAAAGTACTAATAAGCTGCCAAAAAGCATTAATCAGAAGCTCAGGGAATAAAATGGAATGAAGCCAATAATATATTGCCAAAATTAAATAGTGATTATTTTGGGAAGTATAGGAAGGAAACTATAGTTCCCATGGATATATCCCTTTCTTTCATCTTCACTTCACACTTTGCTTCTCATATCTAATGTGTTCTCTAAACTGTAAGTTAAAAGCTGTGTCCCAACCGCTTCCTAGTACAAGCAAAGATTTAAGAAATATCCGCAATACTAGAAATAAATGAAGTAGCTCTTCCTCTGAGTAATGTTTTTGAACTATCTTTGAAATTAGGTAAATTTCCTTCAGTTTGGAAGAATGCATTTATAACCCCAGTATTTAAAAAGGGAGTCAGAACCAATATTATCAACTATAGTACAATTTCTGCATTCCAAAGTTGTTCGATCAAGTTGTATGTGATAGTTTGACATTTATATGTAAAAATATTATCTGCAAACAACAACATGGTTTTATGCAGAAACGTTCAACAGTTACTAATCTAGTTGTATTTTTGAATAAATGTTTAAACTCCCTAGAAAGTGGTCAAGTGGTTGATTGTATATACACAGACTTTTCCAAAGCTTTTAATCAATTATCTCATGAGATTATCAAGTTTAAACTTAATTCATACGGGTTTCCTCCATCTTTCATCAAGTGGATATCCTCGTATCCTGAAGATAGGTTATATAAAGTCAAATTCAAAAATTCTTACTCAAGACCCTTTATTGCCCAATCAGGTGTTCCGCAGGGAAGCCATCTTGGACTATTACTCTTTACATTGGCTATTAATGGTGCAGCTCATTGTGTACGCAATGGCGAAATTCCTATCTTTGCAAACGATGAAGATTTATAAAAATATATCATCTCCAAAGGATCGAACTCTATTGCAGGAGGATATTAACCACTTTGCCTTGTGGTGTGAAAAGAACAGTTTGAATCTTAACCGAAAAAATGTCAAACACAATGACATTTTCAAAAAAAACGTTCTCTTTCTTCTCAAGAATATTTTATTTTACGGCACATTTTAACTCGTGTTATAAGTGTGAGGGCCTTGGAGTTCTCTTTATGCCCAATTTAGACTTTTCTGCACATATTAATATCATCGTTAACAAAGCCACTTCAATGTTAGGTTTTATGAAGCGTTGGTCCAAAGAATTTGTTGATCCCAATGTTACCTGTGCTTTATACAACTGCTTGGTTCGTCCCCATCTTGAGTATGCATCGCAGGTTTGGACTCCATTTTACGATATTCATATTGAAAGATTAGAATCTATTCAAAGAAACTTTACTCGTTTCGCATTGAAAGGGCTTCAGTGGAGTGATCCTTCTAATGCCCTCCCTTATGACCAACGTTTATCTATTCTTCAATTGCAAACACTTGCACAGAGAAGAACTAACACTGATTTGGTATTCTTCCATTCTTCCATAATAATTGGCGTCACAGATGCACCAGACCTACTATGTTCATTTTTTTTTATCAGGGAGGAGGTTGAAATCTACGTGGAATCGACTTGATTAAAGTCCCAACACATATGACCAACTATGGGATGCATGAGCCCTTGACATATGGGTAAACTTTTAAATTGGAATTCAAACATTTTTGATTTTAATATCAGTAAAATTAAAAAATTTACTCAAAACCAGTGCTCCACGCTCCTAAATGTTTTTGTTCATATTATGTTCTTGTTTTGACGTAATATTAGTCGTGTTTTCGTGACTAACAAGTAAAGCAAAGTAAAAAATTAACAAGGAAAACAACAATAAGAATATACTGGCAATTACTTTTCCTTTTCATCCGAAGTATAATTGAGTTTCGATAATTAGTAAGTCTTTTCAATCATCGAGGGCATTGAAGTGATTTTTGTTTTAGTGATGTATGTTTGTGTATTTGTTTTTCTCCTTGTATTTTGTATGCTTTTTGACAAAAAAAAACACAGGTTTGTACATCCTTCCAAATTAAAATAAATAAAATCAAGTTGGAGTGTGGATTGTTTTCTTGAAAATGTTTTAATTTCCTGTACTTGATTGTCACGAGAACACGACTATTATTTGTTTATATTTTCATTTTGTACTTGTGTAAGTGTTATTTGTAATAGAGTTTGCCTACTAACAACACTGCACTAAATGATTAGCCGGTGGTAAAACACAGTTTTCTGTGTTTGCAAACCATTGGTCGGAAGTTGGAGCTCTCTTCGACCAGTTCTGATAGTGTATTAAAAAAAAGTAAACTCTCTTGATATTAAAGACGACACTTCAATATTTCTACTACTCAATCTTTTCGGCTTTTGAATATCACTGCCTGACTATTGTTTCTTTAAAATCTCCTTATTTAGATTAACCTACTGTATTGATGACTTCTCATCTGACCTCAATGGGCCTTAAGCTGTATTTTCTTAAATGTTCAAATGCACTCTGTGAACCGCTTTGCTAAGCTCTCCGTTATAATCCAAAGATTTTTGAAACATTGTGAGTGTACTACTCTCTTTATTTCCACTGCAAGAAGGTTTCTTAAAGGTACGCACACCATTTGACTAAGCTTATCTGTCAGTTTTATTACTGGAAACAGGTTACGACGTCTATAAAATCGTATGTCACCAAATTATATATATGTTAAGCTCAAAGTCTGTGGCTCTCCACCATTGTTTGAATCGAATAGGTTAAATCATTTTTGTATTCGGAAATCTTCACATTTGAACTGTTCCTAAGGGAAGCCATCTTGGCCAACTATATTTGTCCTTCTCATTTACGATGTATTACTCTTGGCCCCATAAGCCCCTTTAAGCTTTAATGTATTCAATGCCAATCTATTACTTTCTCTAGCAAATTTTGACTATCAGTTTTCGAACACATCACTTCAATAGCCCACCTGTCCTAATACGTTATAATATGTATGATAAAGCTCTAAGTTTTCACTCTGAGACAGATCATCTTATTGAGAAAGCAATTTCATTATTTTGGTCTTATCAAACCGTCTTCTAAAGAATTTGCCAACCCTTATATTTTTTAATGTATATTTTAGAAAGCTATATATTTTATTTTATTTTATTTTATTTTATTTTATTTTATTTTATTTTATTTTATTTTACTTTCTTTTCTTTTATTTTCTTTTATTTTCTTTTATTTTATTTAATTTTATTTTATTTCTTTTTCTTTTCTTTTCTTTTATTTTATTTTATTTTATTTTATTTTATTTTATTTTATTTTATTTTATTTTATTTTATTTTCTTTTATTTTATTTTTTTTTATTTTCTTTTATTTTCTTTTATTTTCTTTTATTTTATTTTATTTTATTTAGCTTTCTAAAATATACATTAAAAAATATAAGGGTTGGCAAATTCTTTAGAAGACCGTTTGATAAGACCAAAATAAAATAAAATAAAATAAAATAAAATAAAATAAAATAAAATAAAATAAAATAAAATAAAATAAAATAAAATAAAATAAAATAAAATAAAATAAAAGAAAAGAAAAGAAAAAGAAAGAAAATAAAATAAAAGAAAATAAAAGAAAAGAAAGTAAAATAAAATAAAATAAAATAAAATAAAATAAAATAAAATAAAATAAAATAAAATAAAATAAAATAAAATAAAATAAAATAAAATAAAATAAAATAAAATAAAATAAAATAAAATAAAATAAAATAAAATAAAATAAAATAAAATAAAATAAAATAAAATAAAATAAAATAAAATAAAATAAAATAAAATAAAATAAAATAAAATAAAATAAAATAAAATAAAAGAAAAGAAAAAGAAAGAAAATAAAATTAAATAAAATAAAAGAAAATAAAAGAAAAGAAAGTAAAATAAAATAAAATAAAATAAAATAAAATAAAATAAAATAAAATAAAAGAAAATAAAATAAAATAAAATAAAAGAAAAGAAAATAAAATAAAAGAAAAGAAAATAAAAGAAAATAAAAGAAAAGAAAAGGAAATAAAATAAAATATAAATAGTAAATAGTAAAATGATCTGATCTGATAGAGACTCGAGAGATAAAATATACATACTCAAAAAATAAATAATACATCTTTAGCACAATATTCTTTATAAAAACTGTTCAATATATTTAAGTCTCGAAATATTGAATTTTCAAAAAAAAAAAATTTCAAAGTGCAAACAAATATTTTTCAAAAATTTTGGTAAGCAGGATTATTTAAAAATCAAAGGAGATCCTACATAAAATTTTTTGATCGAAATCAGTTGACAAGCTTATAAAAAGTCTAAAATTAAGAAAGTGGTTAAATTAAAAAAGTGATTTTAACCAAATATATACCTAAAGTAATGCAAATGTATTTTTACTTGCGATATTATATGTATGTAGGCACTATAGGCCAAGTTTTGCATTTGAAAAAAAAATATCGAACTCGAGATTTTGATTAAACTTTGATAAAAGTTGACAAAATTGTATGTGTACTCCTTTTGGTAGAGTCTACTCTCCGTCAAACATTTTTGTACATACATATATTGTTATTAACGGTACTTGCCATACAAGAATTTTTTTGAGTTTCAACTCTCTCATAAACAGCTCTACGGATTTCGATCCAAATTGTTATATAAGAGGTCCTTTGAATTATAAAGAATACTGCAAACCAAATCATTCAAAAAATATTTTTTTGGATTTTTGAAAAAAAAAACAAATATTATTTTTTTTTGAAAATTCAATATTTCGCAGATTTTTTTTTGCAATTTTGTTTTTAAGTTTATATATTTAAATAATTAAAACTACCATATCAATTTTTTTTAGAAAAGCATTAAAAAAATTTGTATATAATAAATTAAATAAAAAATTACCTTAAAAATATTATTTAGCTATTTCTAATAAAAATCTTTTGTATATGATATGAATGAACATAAGAGCAAGTACAAATGATCCTGTCGTGCATTTTATTTTTATCAAAATCCTTTTCGATACAAATAAGATGGTAAACAAATTCTATATGGCAGGTACCGTTAGTTTTGAGACTAAAAAAACGATTTAAATATCTATTTGATACAATCACCTAAAATACTACAATACCAAGTTTTAAGAAAATCGCTTCATTAATTTAGAGAGCGTATTCAATCTATGAAAATTATCAGCACTTCCTCGTAGGCAAACACTACTTCCAGATCAACTTTGGAATTAAGAAAATATCTTCGATTTTCAGGATGAGAGAATAGCTTCAAAACCTCAACTATCATCCACATAGAAAAGACCTTACAATTGATGAATGTCGAATGTGTAACCAAAGAAATGGGTTCACGGGTGAAGCAAGAGAAGTTTTATAAAAATGATATATACTCTCAATTCCTCGCTGCATAGCACACAGGAATAGTTGACAGTTCTAAGCTACAAGATCCTGTTTCTTACAAAAAACGTATACCCAAGAAATTTATTAAGTATGCCTTTTATTACTTAACGTTTTTTTTTTTTAAAAGACTGATTAATATTTAGGCTTAAGCAATTTAAATTAAAACTAAATTAAAACTTAAAGTATCTACATCATTAATAAAATTGACATTGAAGAATAATCTGTACAGATTAGGTATCTATGAGTACCTGCCTACTACTTAAATAAAATCTTCTTAAATATCATCACTCCGCCTTTCTCATAACAAAAAATCAAAATAACAATACAAGGATGAAAAAGTCAGTTAATCAAAATCTATAACCAAATAATATTCCATAAATCATTGCAAATACCCCAAGCATATCAATCGTAGATAGTATAGATATATCCTCAAATCTCCATGGCACTATTTGAAAATATACATTTTGAGGTAATTTCCATCTGAACTGAATTATTTTAAGGATTAAATTCTGTATTTATAAATTTTACTAATCGAAACCTTGTACTAGGATGACACACCTGAATTAAATTAGTCTACGATTAAAGTAAACAATTATTTCCAAAAGCTCTGGCACCTTATAGCTGCCTCAGTGATAGATAGACAAGACATAATTTTCCCTTATAGCCCCATTTTCCAACTACTGTCAACTCTTTTGATAAATTATATTTCAAGCTGAATAAGTGATTACGCCTTAAACTTTATACAAGTCCATTAAGTTGTGAAAGTGGTCTCCTATTGCCCAGAATCCGGTGGTGGTGCGGTGCCAGTGCCAGTGTCGGGGGTAATGGGAGCACCTTGTGTCTATAGTATCTGAGAATAGAGGGAGTTAGAGAAGCTCTTTACCATAATCACATTTCGTCGAAATAAGGTATTCATCCCAAAATTTGTCTCAGGGGGCGGAAGTGGAGAGTATAATTCAAAATATTCTACACTTAAAGCCAGGTCATAAATGCGTACATATATAATGTATATGTATTGTTATGAAGTAATATCTGTCAAAGTGAACCTTGGGAATATGTTAAATGAAAATTAATTCCTTAAAAAAACACACGCACACATAAAACCTTAATAATGTTTGGTGCAAAAAATTTGTCTACACGTGGTCTAAATGAAAAATGAAAAATGAACGAAACCATTTTGTACTCGTTGAAATAATACTCGACGAATGGATATCATCAATTCGTTTAAAAAATAAGAATAAATCTTTTTATATTCGAACTTGGGCTACCTCATAAGTACTCTTTTGTGTTGCTGATATCCCTTTATGTTTGGCTTCGTTTTATTTTGTTATTTAAAATTTTGTTGCAAAAGAAATGAAGACCGTTTATGCTTTTATGTGTCACTCAAGCCAGTCGAAAAGTTTCACGAATTTAAATATGGATTTAAGATTGATGTGTTGTAAATTTGTTAATATTGAGACAAACATTTTGGTATTTGTGGGGAAATAACAAATTACTACAAATAGTGACATCTCTTTTAATTTGACAGTAGAGGGCGGCCATGTTGTTTTATCTGTCATAATTTTTTTTTTTTTTTGAAATTACCATTTAAATTAGAGCCCCGAGCAACAAGTACAAAAGATAAAGCTTTATTCTCGAAATAAGTGCTATTTGTAACCAAATAAGAATTTACAATTTAGCCACCTGCGAGTGAAGGAAGAAACCGCAACATCTGTAGTAAACTCGGGATTTGAAAGTCATCGACTTGTTGAATTTTGCTTCGGAACTTAGAACTTCATACAAATTATAAGTGGCCCATAACGAGCTGAAGGAAGTGACCGATAGTGCTATGGAGCAGCTAGATTCGGATTCTAATTTCAGCAAAAAAACATACATAGTTTTCACTGACGTGGCAAAGTTGTTTGACGAACTTATGTTTCAATAAGGAAAATTACCACATTCTCAATCCAAATGCCAATTTATTTTAGTTTTGCGTAAAAAGTCAATGTTTGGGCATTTTTATTCAAAGATAACGAGGGCATTGCCATCACGGTCAACGAATATAACTGATAAAATCCAATTTCATGTGGGTCCAACTAAAATGCTGAATCCCAGACACCAGATTTGTTTTTCAAAAAAAAAACTCATTTTCAATATAGCTTATAGGTATTATAGGAGAAGTTTTGCATTTTTGGAAAAAAAAAATTAACTCGGGATTTCGTTCAAACTTGAAAGAGAACCCGAAAAAAAGTTCATATTCTTTTTTTTTAAATATTTTTTTAGCCCCAAAACCAACGGTACTCGTCATATGATTTGTTGTAGCAACAAAAACAAATCTGAATTATCTCGAAAACGGATATAACGACTTTGAAAAAATAAAAGTTCTGCGGACTATTATCGCCAAAAATTAACATACAATTATAGTGCGGGCTATAAAACTTTTTTTTTGTTATTTTCGCTTTCTCATTACCTAAAATTATTATTAAATTATCGAAAAATATTTTTTGAAATTTTTTCTTAGAGTTCTTCGAATTTCGAAAAGTGTTTTATGTCAACATTTAAAAAAAATACGAATTTTTTTTACTTTAGAAATGAAGTTGGAGCAAAACGACTTTAAAAAAAAATATACGAGTAGGAACTTATCTGTTCTTACTAAGAGTCGTATGCGTACGATTTGATCGAACATTATAATATAAGAGCAAGTACGTCCGATTTATTAGTGTATTTTATTACATTTAAAACAATGTTAAAATACAAGAAAAAATAATTCGCAGAAAAACCCTAAAAACAAAATTTCTTACTGTGACTAATTTCTTGGTTTGCATGTCCCATTCTCCTAAATTCAAAACGCCATTAAATATTCTGACGTAGTGTCTATGTTAACTTGCGATATAAGGTACTATATGGCAAGTTATGGATTCGTAAGAAAATCGAACTCGAGATTTTGATAAAACTTGACATTACGATGATATCGGAGACGAAATAAGTGGGTTCGGCAATTCCGTCTGTCTGTCTTCGAGTCTATAGCCTAAACGGTTTGATAGATTCGCTTCAAACTTGTTTTTTTTTCGGTAAAATGCTCACACGTTATTTCTTATTTTTTTTAAGACAAAATATAACTGTACTTGCCATACACTTTTTCCTTGCCAAAACGAAAAATCTTATTTTCATAGAAAAAAATCAGTTCATTAATGAAGGGAAAATGTACTTTTTTTGGAAAAAATGGTTATTTTCATCTAGTTAAGCATTTGTTTTTATTTCGATTTTCTGGAAAACGTTGCATTTGATTTTTTGATTTATTTTATGCAGAAACTTCTAGAAAGCCAAAATTAAAAAAAAAAAATTTATTTTGAAAATTCAATATTTCAAAAACGACTCAATGGATTTTGTCGAAACTTCGCATTTATTAGTTTTTGACATTATCTGAAAACTTGAAAAAAAAACAATTTTTTCATAAACAAAATAAACGGTAACTCCTATACAAATGTAAAAAAAAACAATTAAAATTTTATTTTTCAAAAACGGCTCCAAGAATTTTAATAAACCAAATTCTGTGTTCTTGAATTATTATTGTCCACTTTTATGTAAAAAAAATATTATATTTTGCGTACTTATTAGCGGCACTTCCCATAGAACCACTTTTTACTTATCTCGAAAACAGCTCTACGATTTTGATAAAAAAAATTGTTTGTGTTTGGTAGAGTCTACATTTTGGTAAATTTTGTTTACATATTTTGTTATAAACGGTACCTGTCATACAAGCATTTCTTTATTTTCGACTTTCTCATAAATGGCTTCACTGATTGCATGTTTTATGTAAGAGATCTTTCGAATTATAAAGCATACTGAATACCAAAATTTTCTAATTTTTTTTTTTTGGATTTTGGGAAAAAAAAAATTTTTTTAATTCAATATTTTGAAAACGGGTTGGTGATATTTTTTTTTTGTAATTTTGTCTTCAAGTTTATATTATTAAATATTTAAGACTGCCAAAAAAATCTTATAGGAAAAGTAAAAAACGACTTTAAATTAAACTTAACCGTTTCTATTCAGAATTTTTGCAAAATTGTTTTTCGACTTTTAAATAATAAATACAAATTTTGCTTTGAAAAATCGACTTTTCAAAAACCAGTTGATGAATATTTTTAAAATTAAAATTTTATATAAACAATTACTTCAGAATGGCGTTTCAAGTGATTTTTAAAATGTTTTTAAAATTGTATACATAAGAAATGATTTTTTTAATAAGCCGCTCCAAAGTTGCTTGACAAATTTTTTGATATGCATATTCTTATTTTTGTTCATCTAATTATACCGAATTGTATTTCATTTTTACGAATTTTTTGCGTATACGTCACTGATTAGCTTCATCTATTTACTATGTAGGCACTCATGCATTTATACAAATGTACCTTTAAGTATTACCTGAACATTATGTATCAAATTATAAAGTTATATTACATACATCTAGCTACCTAACCTACCCAACTACATTCTTCATTTTCATTATTATAGGTACATACATATTAACATACCTATTATCGATATATGTATGGTATGTAGGAAGATATTACTCTCCTAACTTACATAATTAAAATCCATAACATAGATTTAAATATATATACATTTGTAGGTAAGTAAGTACCTATGGAACTATTCCTTAAATAATCCATTCGATAATTCATTATAGTAAGAATCAAGGTAATTATATCTACATTGTCTTTAAGTCTGCATATGTCAATGTTTAACAACATTAAAGTTGTAAGCTATAAGAGCAAGTTGGTACGATCAAGTCGTGCATTTTATTTTTTCTGTGACTTTACCATACGTGTCTATAACAATTTCTAATATTTCTGAATTTTTCTCCGATTTTGCGTAATTTTCTAGAGCTAGCGTGATTTATGCTACACAACAGACTGAGTATGGTCACCTCACAGAGATGCAACGTCACATTTACTGGCCTCCGAAATAATACGACTTGATTTCGTTGGATGCCCTCTTGGGGCGTTTCATTAAATCGCTTTTGCTATAAAGCTGCAAATGACGAAACAGTTCACACAACATGTGATGTCTCTAAATTCCGCCTTTATCCGTGAGTCAAATTCATCGGATATATAGGATAGGTGGCATGCAACCCAACGTAGTAAGTCATCGGCCATTGCAATTATAAAATATACTCTATACAGCTCTATCCAACAAAAATCAAAATTCACTAATATTTCAAACTATATACTAGCTTGCTTTATTCAATCTAGATAGTCATCCCTAAATCTGTAAAACCTTTTAAAATTTTGTATAGCCTTTCAACAAAGAGCTGAAGTAATTCGAAAAACATATATACATTCCAATAGCTTCCAACACTCTCATTATAACCCACTTAGCTGATAGAAGAAATTTCTAACGATTTATATACAAGCGACACGTCATCACTAGCTATTCGAGCTCGCATCTAGGCAACACCAATTTTAAACTCTACTACTGCTTAGTATTCCAAATTCATTCTGCTCAGATACTAAATTACTGACTTTCTTCCGGACAGTTTCAGAAAGAGATATTCAATTCAATAAATTTCCCAGAAAAAAGAATTAAATCCTTCCAATTTTCAAATTCCTTCTACAAAATTCCAAATGTATCTACATCAGTAGTTCTAGTTAAAGTACCTATATCTAAGTACACTAAATGGCAGATACATTTCTTATACAAAATGATAGCATTTCCTTCGAAGAACTGCAATAATTATAACGCATGCAGCACGACCAACGACGAACCGAGAAATACACTATGGACATTGTGCATTTATTTAGTATCAGATCGTTTAGTTTAGAACCATTAGTTTAATCTTGCATTCAAGGTAATTGCAGGACTATAAATAACTTTTAATTGCAAAAGGTTATTTATAATGCTTCATGTAAAATGACTTTCTAAGCTTAAGTAGATGCATTTAATTTGGAATATTAAAAAAAATGCTCCTCGTCCTTTATGTGATTACAAAATTGTGGCTTTCGCTTTATTCAATCTCAACCTAGATATCCATGCTTGGTCCTTTATAGACATCCTTTTAATTCAGGTTTCCACTAATGGGCACGTATTATAAAAAAAATATTTTCCATCTTTTCATTTTATACATTTAGGTCAGGAGGACTTTTTACTTTACACTACACTACCCTACCTACCTTGTCCAAAAAAATTAATACATACATCCTTTTGCAAAAAAAAAAACATCTGTAGAATTATGTCATATATCTATCTATCGTACATAGCTCACTGTTGCAACTAAATCAGCCTTTATTTCCGCTTGTAACTGGGCATCCTATTACACCGTGTAGGGCATGAAATCACACAATTTATAGTCCGTCTCTTCGAACGGATGCAGGATGTTGAGATTGTACGGTCGCTGATGTGGTTGTGTCAGATTGCTGCAATGAATTATGGTTCGGTTCATTTCACCTGCAGGAAGCTCACCACTACGAAAATGCACAAAACCGAACAAAAGCTACAAAAGCATATCGGATTAAAGGTAGGTACATTATAGAGGTATACTGTTCTTGGCCAAAATGTTTAGCTATATGCAGCAGACTTGTACAGTGCACACACTGGAACAGCGAAAGAGAGCATTGAAAATTCTTATTATAGATAATGTGTCAAATTTATTCATGATAGTGAAAAGGATTTTTTTTGTAACTTTCATAACGGATGTTCGCTAATATATATACTAATTATTTCCCATCGTAGATATTTATTATTGACAAGGGTTTTTTTTCCAGTAGTTGACATTACTTATACACAGAAGTATTAACAACTTTATGGACATTTTTCATGTTGTGCTTGTGATGGGAAAAGAAAAACAAAATGTAACTCAAAACTAAGTTCCGTTCCAGGAAACTAATTTAAAAATAAAAATTCCAGCATCCGCAAAACTCAATTAAAAAAGTTAATTTGTTTACAACCAATGCAGCAAAATGTCCTTTCGGAGTTTAAGAAATACATAAAAGTAAGACGGAAAAAAAGGAAATTAAAGGCGTTTTCTTGAAAAATTTTATAAGTACACATTCCGATGTTTTTCTTTTATTTTAATTCTTACAAGGTGGGTCAAAATGTATTTAAATCAATTTAGTGAGGAAGCAGGATCTTTTTACAAACAACTCTCAAGCATTTCTGTGCACATGTTGACAGGAATGAAGCGGACCTTACCTACCATTTTTTTTTTAATTCAAACAGCTAAAGGGAGAAGTATATCATTACCCCTGAAAATTCATCGATTTGGGGCAACAATATTTTTGCTTTTAGGTGGAATATACTGGGATTGGAACCACACCATAACTCTCATGGTCATTTATGTAAAAAAGGGCGGAACTAGTCAAGATCATATACTTGGACTAATTCGTCAGTGTCATGAATGTCCTTAGCGGCTTGCAACAAAGTAATTGCTCACTTTTAAAACGTGAGACTGACTTGTCAGAAACGGGAACTTACATTATCTTTAATTTTTTTTAAGAAGAAAAATAAAATAAACAACAAAAAAAATATCGGTTGTTTTGGACCACCCTGTATTTGACAAGCAGTCTATGCATAATCCACCGGAGTAAGAAACACTCTCAAATCAGATAATTCTGCTTGTGAAACCTATTTAACCAAATTTTTAAATGAATTATTGACTCATGAAGTAAAGAAGGCCCTCTGCCTTTTTTTTATCCCGAGTACGCCTTACCTATAAAAGTCGTCTGACCTCCACAATAATGGCTAACTGTTGTACAGGAAGTCTGGTTTTATTTGTCTCGTCTCCAACCTGAGAGTTGATATTTAAAAGAGTTCTCTTTTGGCTTAAATATTGTTACCCAGCCTGGCTCTAGAGTTCGCAGCTCTTCATGACTTCTCTTTCATTTGACCTCCCGAATCCGATGAAGATCGCATCTGAATCAAACAAGCTAGAAGTAGATCGTAAGAAGATAGCTTCAAAGCCGAGGGAAGACAGTTTGAACAAAATAAGTTTGTGGGAAATTTTATTGAAGGACTTGCTAAGATCGGTTGAGACTACATAGACCTCAGTTCCATTCTCTAGGGCAGATAGGACACAAATGATAGCAAAGCCAGTTGCCGTAGGCCAATTTATCTTAGTAACCACGTCTTCGAGTGACAGGGTTGCAGTCTCTTTTGTCTCTGTGAGTCTAAAAAAAAAGGTATAAAATAGGTACATTTTCAGCCGTGATTGGATGTGAATCTGCACGGATATTTACGGTTTCATTCAGCACTCAAATCAACAGGAGAATTTAAGTCCCCGCCGCACAGTGTGTAATTTTGTCAATCCAGCGGAACTTTAAATCTAGGGCACCATAAATCTACCCCTAGATTTAGAACTATAAATCTAGCCCTAGATTTAGCTCTATAAATCTAGCCCTAGATTTAGCACTATTAGTCCAGCCACAGATCTAGCACTATAAATCTAGCCCTAGATATATAGTACAGGCCTAGACTTAGCTCTGTAAATCTAGCCTTAGACTTAGCTCCGTGAATCTAGCCCTAGATTTATCTCTATAAATCTAGCCCTAGATTTAGCTCTATAATGCTAGCCCTGGATTTAGCTCTCCAATTCTAGCCCCCAAGAATTCGTTCTAGCAGATACAGAGAATGTCTCTAGAGTGTTTTAAATGTATGTGAGCTCAATAAGTAGCATATTACTGAAAAGGTGGGATCGAAGTGGGCGAAATCTGGAAAAAAAAACTTGAAAAAGCCAATGAAGTATGGTTGCATAAGGAAGCAAAGGCTACAAAAAATATTATAGAAAGTGTTCCATCAACCAGCTCAGGTGCAAATAGGGGGAGACCCCCTAAACTTGGTATTCGATTAAGGAATTTGTTGGCTCAAAAACAAATTTCATCCGAAGAAGCCCTTGTGATAGTGATATGAAAGAGCTTAATGTTAATGTTTACCTCACATATTACCTAGTGCAAGAGTGTGAAATTTTCTTTTATTATTTTATATATTAGAGGCGAGCAAAATGGAGAAGTTCTTTCAATTTAGTATGGTGCCATAATATGGCACGCTACTGATTTTGAAAAAGCTTCCTCATAAGACGTGTACTGACTATTGTTCTGAGACAGAATATAGCCCCTTCATTAATATAGCACGAAAAACTATCAAAAGAAAAAAGAAAAAAAACTTACAAAAGAAAATAACATTTTAGAGTTCGAACATTTGGGAAGTTCACATTTTGGAAATGTCAATATTAAGTTTTGCCGATTCACATTTTGGAGAAATTCTAAGTATCGATGATTCATATTAGATATCGAGGGACTACTGTATATGTTTCATGGTATAAGCAAATGTGAACTGTATTTTGCAGAAAAATACTACTGAAATTGTGATATAGATGACGCATATCGCACGTTATGCCATTGCAAAATACAGCTAATTATGGCGAAGGTTCTATTTTCTATTTTAGTACTATCCAGTGCTGTCTACCTTAGAAATGAAACAAAATGGAAAGTACCATTGAATGCTTTCTTTCAAAAGTCCATTCAATACACGTCCAATTCGAAAAATAATTTTAAGAGACGGAGATCATTTCTTGAATATGAGATGTTTGGACTATACCAATCCACATAGCCGAACTAACTCAGGAACCAAAAATTTCTCTCGAAAATATCTGTATGCTAGGAATGCAATAGAATTTTGAATGTAAAATTCCCCACGATTTATTTGTTCACAATGTAGTCCGGTTAAATCTATACCAAAGCCAGTCGCAGTCAAACGTATCTCCTTTAAATCCATTTCAAATTAAATTCAATGCTGCCGTAATACCCTTTTCCTAATCATAAAGCGATTTGTCATAACAAACATTCCAGGCTCCATTAAACTTTGGTTACCTATATAGCAAATCTTCTTACAATTAGATTATAAAAACCACAGTCATTTCCACATTTCCCAATGTACCCAATCCCACAACAATAGAATCAAAGCTTTACTACATGGATTATTACACAAAAGGTGTGGATGTTACCGAATCGGATCCCATTAGCATAAAAATATGTGTAACTCTTTTCAGCTATTTCAACTTTAAAACTTGAAACTTCTAACCCTCCTGTACCATGTACAATTTATATATATGTATAAGAATGTAATGGTACACAGATTCAACAGTTTTATTATCGCATTTTAGTCTTGAGCTAGGTATACAAATATGTTGGTGCTTAAGAGAATATAGACCGTTACGGCTGAGCAGAGTAAAGGTGGGGTAGGGAAATGTGTCCCTATAACACCATGTCATAAAATTTTACTAGCATCCTTGAGGCAGCACCTGAAGTCAGTTAGTAAATGTTTTTTTGGTAAATGTGAAATTGTCCATTTTTCTCTTTGGCAGAGCGATCTGTCTAATGGCGATGCAATTCCAAAAAGTGAAATGAAAATAACATCTACTTCACATTTAGGGTTTAATGCGAACAAACACAATTTGTAGAATACCTATGCAATGTATGCGTTGGCATGGCAAATCTAATTTGGCTACTAAATGACCATTTTTGACAGTTAATTGTTGGGACTTATAGATTTAGAAGACTGAAAGATTATATCGTCAAATATGTTTATCGCTTTTGTTTTCACTGGTTGTACTTACATTATTATTGACAGTATTCTACTGAGTTTTGAAAATAGTGATAAGCTATTGTCTGCGGCTCTTGAGGTCTAACATCTAAGATTAAGTAACCTTTAAAGCAGGCGTGCGTCGGCAACATTATTAAGTAGTCGGGCACATCCAATGGAGGAGCAATATTTTCATATGGTAATAATATTCAATATATAATATACATATACTCATACTTATATGACATATACATACACAATTCAAATTAAATCTTTGTAATGGGTTATCCATTTTGCGGTTTCAAAAGTAAACGCAAATAAAACATATAAAATATAAAATATTTTTTTTCATGATATTTCTTTTTTATTATAAAGTTTGAACGTTGACATTATGTGTGAAACACTACATCATTTAAATGACCACCACGCGAATTGTTGCAAACATCGATTCTTTTGAGGTAATTGTCGACCACTTTTTGACACATATAACTTGACGAATGTTGGTTTTCAAGTGCAGAAGAGTTAAAAGTTTATCTGCATAAGCACGATCTTTCGCGTAGCCACACAAAAAAAAGTCCAGCGGTGTCAAATCGCATGATCTTGTTGGCCAGTTGATATCGCCACGACGAGAAATTACGCGGCCAGGATATGTCTCTTACAAAAAAGGCATATTCGCTCGAGTTGTCAGGCATGTGGCACCGTCTTGTTGAAACCACGTATTCTCCAAGTCGTATTCTTCAATGGCAGGCAAAAAAAGTCGGTTATCATATGACCATAACGCTCCTAATTGACGGTGACAGTCGTTCCATTGTCGTTTTCGAAGAAGTAAGTTTCAATCACACCTCCGGACTAAAGATCGCCCCAAACAGTGACTTTTTGTGGATGTAATGGCTTCTGTTCAATTACTTGAGGATCCTCAGAACGCCAAATATGACAATTTTGTTTATTAACATACCCACCGAGTGAGAAATGTTCTTCGTCGCTGAAGAAAATTTTGTTCGAAAAATCGCCGTCCACCGCCTGTTGTTCAAGCACACATTCGACGTATCTACGAAGTTGTGGATAATCAGCTGGCTTCAGTTGTTGTGTGAGCTGGACTTTATATGGATGTAGGTGTAGATCCAAATTCAAAATACGCCATAATGTGCCGTAAGACAGTCCTAATTCCTGGGAACGACGAGGAATAGACACATTCGGGTCTTCGGCAACACTTTCATTTACATCAGCGATATTTTCAGTGGAACGAGCGAAACGATAATGCACAGGCCTTACAATATCTGTATCCAGTCCAGTCTCTTCAAATTTCTTCACAATTTTGCCAATTGCTTGCGTTAGTAAACCATAATCTCCTCTTAAGGCACGATATATGGCTGTGGCAGAATCACCATTTTTGTAGTAGGTTTTAACAATTTTTATAAGTTGTGCAATAGTTAAGCGATCCATTTTCGTAAATGTCGGACTTTCAACTGAAAAAAAAAATTGGTTTAACAACTTAGTTTGACAGATATCGAATTCCAGCCCTATACTTTTGAAACCGCGAAATGG
The DNA here is from genome assembly GCA_910595825.1 of Philhelius pedissequus. Taxonomy (NCBI): domain Eukaryota; kingdom Metazoa; phylum Arthropoda; class Insecta; order Diptera; family Syrphidae; genus Philhelius; species Philhelius pedissequus. The sequence continues at coordinate 48,273,766 of OU343162.1, forward strand.
ATATAAGATATTAATACTACTATTAGTCTAGTCAAATTAGGGTTCAACCAGTATACGAGAGATAATAAAAATTGGAAATAACTTCATATTGGCGTTCTACAAGTTGTTAGGAAAGTCACATTAAATCACGTGTCTGTAACGTAAATTATTTAAGGTCAAAAGTCACAATTTTCGTTTTTCGCGATTATCTCGGTTTGTATAGGTCCAATGAAGTTAACTCTAAGTACAAATTGTAGAGCATAAAATTTACGACAGATTTTGCATTCAACATTTTTTCATGTGTTCAACGGCTTTAGAGATAGAGGGCAGTGAGAGCGCAGCGCTCAGCAATACATATTGTAATGCAAGGTCAACCGTGAACTACGGCGAATAATACCATGTATAAAGTTATTAAATCATTCAAACGAAATTATCAACGAGTAATTTATAATATATATTAGTTAATACATCGAATTTAATAACATTTTACACATGTATATATATAATATGTACATATACATTTTCCTTTAATAATAATTAGCTAGTTTTTGTAGTCAGAAACTTATCAAGTGAAATATTTGTATTATTGTATATATTAATTTTATATCAATTTATTTAAAGTAGATTTTAAGCAGAAATAAAACGAGTAAATACATATATTTTAATATTATCTATATTGAGCAGTTGTATATTTCTTTCAATTTAAATTGAAGTGAAAATTAAAAATAAAATTAATAGTTTAAAGAGTCAAAGTATTAATATGTTTCATCATAGTCATCTTCTGTTTCACTGTCATCATTTTCGTTGTCCTGAATCGTTGTTTCCAGGCCTTGTAGAATTTCAGGGTTAAATGCACTTTCTTCCCATGGGTCGCCTTGCAATGAAAAAGCATTGAGGCGAGCTTGCCCATTACACTGGCCACAATCTAAAGTATATTGCAACCCCGATTTTCTGCACCCACAGCGTGGACCACGTCCATTCTTACAATTAAAAAAATATAAGGGGTATTCACGATCTAGTGTAACAAGTCTTGTAAGATTGTAAAATTTTATTTTTTTACAACAGACTGTGAACACACCTTTACTAATCTGTAGCAACACTGAATGTCAAAATCTGTTTCACATTTGTTTTGAAATTTCTTAAGTTTGTGTTAAAAAAATTTTACACTCTTGTATTTTTCTGTTACAATAGGTTTCAGGTATTGTAAAAGTGTAAAAGTGTAATATTTTGAAATTCAGTATATTTTGTTGTTGTAGTGCAAAAAAATGATACACTTTTACACTTTTACAATGATACAAGACCAGATACATCGGATCGTGAATACCCCTATAGTTTTAAGTAATTCATCTGGAGCTGGTGGTAATATTGTAGTCATTGGCTCCAGAAATTCATTTTGCAGCACCCATCCACATTCCTAGGGCTCTAAATCATCCCCTAACCATTTTTTGAACTTGGTAATAGACACAGTTTATATGTATGCTGATAGGCTGCTGCACTTCTCGGTGGAAGATTAGACAATTTGACAGGTTTGTGAAGCTTTGTAGATTTAACGAACTGAGTATATCGAAGATGATCTATATTGTCCTCAGATTTAGGAGAATTGCATATCGCTAACAAGATGCGTACTCCATTTTCGTATAATTGTTGTACAGAGCAGTTTTGTTGAAAAAAAAAATTAATACGAATACAAATACGAATACGAATACGAATACGAATGCGACTACGAACTACTAGTCACTAGTGACTTGTGACTAGTGAACATTTTTGTGTGCATTAGTGTTTAAACTTTCTAGGAGTGTCTGCATACAAAATTTGGAAAAATTAACCGTTTTGAGAAAATAGAAAACGGCTGCGTCCGTTTTTATTTAATGTACGTTCTACTATTTGGCATTTTCAAAACCCTGCAATTTTGCAGGGGAAGTTCGAGAAGCAAATTAAAATTATCTAAGCTTCAAAAACAAAATAGATTTGCATTAAATTTATAGGCAAAACATAATTAAAACAAAAATTGTTCTTGAAACTTAAATATTTCGAAAACATGTGAACAATTTCTTTATTAAAATAATGTTCTTAAATTTATATTTTTAATTATTTAATATTAAAATCATAATTTTTTTGGAAAAAAATTTAAGATTATTGTGACTTTAAATGAAATGCTGTATTTCTGAAAACATTGTGATTTAACGTGAACATTTTAAAGTAATTTTGTACGTCGTTTGTTTTATTAATTTTTGCTTTATAGTCATTTTATAAGAAGAAGAAGACGAAGAGAAAAATAAGTTTTGTACAACTTTTTTTTTTGTATTTTTCACATCCTAATCTTTATCTTAGGTAATACAAAATAGCCAGCCAATAACTTAAAATGGTAATTATTTTGTTTTAGAAAAAAATAGTAAAAAGAATAAAAAAGAGATTCATTCGATAAAATATTTTCCGGCGGACCATGTCGGAGGATTATTTATTTCAAATAGCTTCAATTTAGCTGAAACAAAAATTAACAAAAAAAAGCATTCATTTACTCACTGATGTTATTTGTATCTTTATAAATATATTTTCTGATATCTCCTTTTGGGATTACTTTTTGCTCACTTCATGTTATAAATCACTTATTCAAAAAAAGAAAATAAAAACTCTTACCAATTTAAGGGAAATCCTTTTTGCTTCAACGGAAACTATTGAAAGGAATTGATTTTAAGTTGCTAACCAGAAAAAAGGTTTCCGATAGAAAAGCAATAATTCAAATCCTTCCAGCAGATACAAAACACAAATTGTGAGATAAGATCTTAACCACTTTTATAAGGAGAGAATGCTTTAGGTTATTTTATAAGTGGTTTTGGATGAATACCTAATTCCTTACGGTTCTGCTATACTAATGCTTTGACATGGAAGCTATGTGACCCGAAAAATCATTACTGGGTTTCGGGATTTAATGCTAAAGACATTCACTTATTCAAAAAAAATCTTGGCATCTGTAAATAATGATTAAATCAAAGCTTTGCAATTCAAACTTTAAAAATCTTAGTAAGGCGGAATATGGAATCCGCAGTATCTTACTTGTGAAAACTAAAGTATTCACAGTCTGTAGACTCAAACATTTATAAAGATTTTTTTTTAAATAGTTGTAGGTAATTTTTTATGTTTTTGGCTTAATTATTTTCTTTCAATTTTGAGGGAAATTTTGTAAAAAAAAATCCGGTGTAATTTCAGGGATACCTTTTAAGCTCCTAACTACCATATAGAAATAACATTTTATCAAAAACGGATTCAAAAATTATTTTGTTTACCTACCGTTTGCAATATCGTTTTTGGTTTTGGTACAAACAGATTTAACAAAAATAGATACAAAATATAAAAACATGGTCAAAGCTGTTCTCGACCAAAACAGTTTTATGTCTTTACCTCTAAGTAGATAGGCAGGTAGGTAGAAATGACGGTCACAAGCAATCTAGCTGGCCGACCCAATTAACGATGGTGTACGCCGTTTTAACAGATTAACTCTTTGACTCATGTGATTGTAAAAGAAAAAAAAAAGAAAAGCAATATTGCAAACTAGGAAATCTGTTTTTTGTTTCCGGAACTTATACGATTCAATCTTTCAGAAGGATCATCTATTGATATATTTGGATGCGACAATCCGACGATCATCCACACATGTTAAACCTTACATAACGTGAGGTCACAGCGAAGATTGTCGACTCCTCCTAAGAACTTAGATGTCTTTTCTGTTAAGGAAGGATGAGGTTGTGGTTTTGCTGTAGATGTCTTACATTGCAATCGACGTTCAGACATCCTAAAACCATTTTGACTATTTCAGAAAGAATTTCCGAGTGATTGATGTCTTTTACTGGCCAGAGCGGGACATTTGCAGAGAAAGTGATTAACAGTATTGTACTTGCGATTATACATATGTTAGGTACTATAAGGCAAGTTATGCATTCGTAAAAAAAAAATCTAACAATCAAACATGGCATAACGATCATAGAGAACATCAACGAAGTGGGTCCCGCAATTCCGATAGGCCATCTCTCTGTCTGTCTGTAGGGAGAGGGTACATTTTGGTAATTTTTTGTTGGCAAAAAATAGTTATTTTTGGTACCTCTAGTAGAACCATTATAATGGTTTCCGATTTTCTGGAAAACGGTTCATTTGAATTTTTTTTAAATTTTGTTATGCCGAAGCCCTTAGAAAGTTTAAACGCTAATGTAAACCAACATTTTTTAGCAATACAAATTTTTTTGAAATTCAAAAAAAACTTTTTTTTTTGAAAACTCAAAATTTCGAAAACGACTTAATAGATTACTTACAAAACTTCATATTCAGTAGTTTTTTGACATTATCTTGGAACAGTTAAAAAAACTATATTGATAAAATAAGAAACAACGTTAGCTTCCATACAAATGTTAAAAAAGACTGTTAAAAAAATATATTTCTCGAAAACGGTTCAAAGAATCTTTCTGTGTTTTCTAGTACAGTCCACTTTTAAGTATAAAAATATTTTATTCTGTGTACTTATTAACGGTACCTCCCATGGAACAATTTTTCATATTGTCGACTTTCTCACTATTGCATGAATCGATTAAAACTATTTTTTGTTTGCAAATGGACCCTTAACGTGTTAATAAGACTGCATACTTAAATTTTCAAAAAAAATTCAATTTTTAAAAAATATGTAAATAAATTTATTTTTTTTTGAAAAATCGATTTTTCAAAAAGCAGTCACTGATTTTTTTGAACTTTATATATGTAGCTTCAAAATGGTGAATTTTTTTCCTAAAAATATTTTTTTTTTATTTTATATATAAAAAAATATTTTTTTAAAGAACCGCTCAACGATTTTCGAATTTTTTTTTTAATATATTCTTATTTATCCACGAATTCAAATGGCGTCTTTGTTTTCCCTCAAACTATAACAACTAACCAATATAAAATTTCTATTTCTTATACGAATTTTTGCGTACGTCACTGAATACTAAATACAATGTTGGCCTCATTCATTTATAATATATACATATGTGCCTTTAAAAATCCCATGAATCGTATGTATGCATATTGCATATTATAAATTCGGCTTTGAATCATCCATAAGCCCAAAAAGCTTTCTCAAATCAACGCAACGTTCAAACCAATAAAATGCTGCTTGATTTTGCAATAAAAATATTTCATAATGTGAAACATTTAAATTTCAAAAAAGAACCTTGACCCAAACATTCTTTTCCTTGAAAGAAAAAATGTTTCCAACCAACTAAATCGATAGAGAAATAAAAGTTAGTTGCACCAACTCACCCCTTTTACCCTTCAAACTTTCTCAACATTGAAAACGTTTATAAAACTGCTGAAAAAAAAAATACGAGTGGCTACTGCACTTCAATTTTTCACAAATAGCTTGCTTTCTGCCCTCAAATCCCTTACTAACCATTAAAAGAACCAACCAAATGGAAGAAATTCGAAAATAATATTTATGTTTCAATAACAAGACTCGAGATGCCTTATGTTACAGTAGCTAGTTTTTTTTTTTTTTTAATTTTATATTTCTGTTAGCCTGGTGATGAAAGAAGGAAAAGAAAAACAGAGAGGAGAGTTTTGCAAGGGGGAATCCTCTAAAAGTGCAATCATATTTCTTATTTTGAAATTCATTGCGAACATGTACGTTTTTTATGCTTTTACATGGAATGCTACCATGCAAGCAGCTCAACTACACACATTGATTTTTATAACATTTTGGCGTTTTTCTTTAACTGCCATGTGATGAGGCGAAACTTTAGTGCAGTATTATAGCGTTGTTGGTTGTAAACATTTGTACTGAGTTCAAATCATTAAGATTCATGACATGATTATGTTGACACTTGGAGAATTCAGAAAGTCAAAATAATGATTTATAAACGGTGATTTTTTAAGAGCTTGGTTTTTGAAAATTCAAAAAAACACAGAAACTTGTAAAAAGTGAATGAAATTTTTATTTGGATCGATAAATCAATTTCTGCCATTTAATTTTTAAAAATAATTTCACTTAAATGTTGCCCGCGGCTACGCTTCAGGTGGTCCATTCTGAAGGTCCAATTTTGGCAAACTTTTTCACACATTTCGGCCGGAATCTCACCAATGACGCGTTCAATTATGGCTTCCAAGGCAGCAATCGTGTTTGGCTTGTCCCCATAGACAATAGACTTAACATAGCCCCACAAAAAATAGTCTAACGGGGTCAAATCACATGATCTTGGTGGCCAATTGACTGCGCCAAAACGTGAGATCAACTGCTCACCAAATTCGCCTCTCAATTGATGCATGGTTTCGCGTGCAGTGTGGCATGTGGCACCGTCCTGTTGGAACCACATGTCGACCGAGTTCAATTCTTGCATTTTCGGCAAAAAAAAATCTGTTATCATCGAACGGTACCTTTCTCCATTGACCGTAACCCTGCGGCCTTCATCGTCCTTGAAGAAGTACGGCCCAATAATGCCGCCTGCCCATAAACCGCACCAAGCAGTGCATTTTTCGGGATGCATTGGTAGCTGCTGAATTGCCTCTGGCTGCTCTTCACTCCAAATACGGCAATTCTGCTTATTCACGTATCCATTTAGCCAAAAATGAGCCTCGTCGCTGAAGACAATTTTGCGATAAAAAAACGGATCCTCATCCAACTTTTCTAAGGCCCATTCACCGAAAATTCTACGTTGTGGTAGGTCGCCTGGCTTCAATTCTTGCACCAGCTGTATTTTGTAAGGCTTTAAACCAAGATCTTTGCGTAAAATCTTCCAGGTGGTCGAATAACACAAACCCAATTGCTGCGATCGGCGCCGAATGGACATATCGCGATCTTCAGCAACACTGGCGGATGCAGCAGCAATATTCTCTTCGGTACGCACTCTACGGATACGATTTGGTGGATTAATGTCCAATATAGTGAAACTGGTGCGAAATTTGGTCACAATGAGCTGAATAGCCTGCTCGGTGGGTCGATTATGACGACCATAAAACGGACGTAGCTTGCGAAACACATTTTTCACAGAGCACGAATTTTGATAATAAATTTCAATAATTTGCAAACGTTGTTCAGGCGTAAGTCTATTCATGATGAAATGGCAAACAATACTGAATCGAAATGTCAAATGTTCGTGGAATTTGTCAAAAATATAAACGTCAAAAACCAAGTAGCAAAAAAAACACCCGTTATATAAGGCAATAATAATCGCTCTTATTTCACAAAGATTGGTTAAAGGTGTTTGTGGTAAATTAATATTGTCATTAAGGTTTAACTTATTAAGACTTTCAAGCAATTCATTTCTCCTTTAATATTCTAATTAAAAGAAAAATTGTCTTACAAAATTTTGAAGTGGCTCATTATAAGTTGGGATCAGAACCAAGAAAAACAAAATCACGAAAACCCAAAATTCTGAAGAGTCATAGTTCTAAAAAAGAATATATCTAAATACAAAAATTCCGAAAACGAAAAGACGCAATTTAAAAACAATACTCCGAAAACCCATGATCCCAAAATCAAAAGTTTCTCGATAATGGTTGGTATGCATAAAAGACAGTAAATGCTTTTACTGAAGATTTTCTAAGTAAATACTAATTTTGGTATGTATAAAAATGGAGTAAGTACTAAAAAATAAGTATTTACTTTAAATCAAAGTATAAACTTTTTTTGGGTGAATTTTTGTAGTAAATACTTATTTCAAATGCATAAAAACGAGTACATCCTTTTTTTCTGCGGTAATTACTTTTTTTTTTTTTTTTTTTTTTTTTTTTATAATCTACACTCGCTCAAGGGATTTTGAATACCCTTTAAATGTTTCAACACAGCGCGGGCGTAATGGTGAGGTTAAGGAAGAGAAAGTATGATAGGAAAGATGTGTGGCGCGATATTCGGAGACTGTACGTGGTTGTTGTCTCAGATCTTATCTCCAGGGATGGCGGCTGAACTAATGCGAATTTCTCCGCGTCTTATTTATCGATGTCCCTTATAATTCGCATTAATTTTTTTATTCTTTGTCATATTTTATCCGTATACTAGTTTTACTCAATCACATGTTGTTAGTTCTATGCCTAAACAGCATGTTATGAGTAAACCAGCAACTCTTTGTATGACATTTATTTTTAGAATTGGTTTTTAATGGAAAAATAAGAAGACATAGACTACGGCAGGGATCGAACCTGTGACCATGAGGTTGACAGGCGAACACACAACTATCGCGCCACGGCCACCCCCAAATTTTTCAATTTGCTATTCAATAGCATCTACTTTTGTTGCTTTTGGTATTTTTTTTTTTAATGGTGCGATACTAAAAGACTTTAGTTACAGATTAAGTTGAATCAAAGGTTTATAAAAAATGAAGATCGGGAACTGATACGAATTTCAAACAACTGCATCGCTTTGTTGGACTAAATGTAGGTCAGTCTAAGATATAATTAATTTGATTCATTATAATTATTAAACTTTTATTAATTTAATAATTTTATTATATTATTTTAATAATTTGGAGATCTTGGATTTCAAACTGCTGCTGGTGTGCACCAGAGTACTGTCTCTCGAGCAATCAACTATTTTGCAAAACTCATAAAAGATAAGGCATCAAATTGGATAAAATTTCCATTGAACTATGAGGAACAACTAAGCGCGAAAAAATAATAGAGTGGCAGATATCGTTTCCCAACATGCATTGGAGCCTTAGACTGTACTCATGTAGAAATTTTGAAACCCCATTCCCATCCTTAAGAATACATAAATCGAAAAGATTAGGTGTACGGTGGAATATTTTACTTTTATTTGTCTTGTGTGCCGGTGGCCAGGGTCAGTGCATGATTCCAGAATTTTGAGTAATAGAGCCGTGGAATCAATTATGGGAAATTCAACAGACGTTTTATTGCTGGCAGATAGGGGCTATGTAATTATGCCGTGGGTTATGATCCCTTTTAAAAATGCAAGGCCGAATCAGAAAAAGCATTTCATAAACTCCACTTTAAGGAGAGAGTCTTAATAGAAAGATGTTTTAAGCAGTTAAAAAGAATATTTCCTATACAACTGCGCACGGCTAAATTTAATAAAGAAATTACTATTTACTATGTTCTTGGATGAATTTTAAGTATTTACTAGAATGAATCAGTAATTACTTATAGTATTTGCAATTAAGTTAATTTTTTTTTATGCATATGAAACAAAGTAACGACTTAATGGGTGATATGCATAAAACGGAAGTATTAACTACAAGTAAAAGATAATAGTAAATACTATAACTTAAAACAAATGGTTAAATTTAAAGTATTTACTTTATTCCATATGCATAAAGTTTAGTACTTACTAACTGGCAAATGCTTTTAGTATATACTAAATTCATCCAAGTAAATACTAGAATTCATCGGAAATAGATAGTAAATACTTTTTTTTTCTTATCGGGTTAGTAAACAAATAGTTTTTTGCCAGATTAACCGTTTAATCCCTATATGAAATTACTTTACTGTTGCCCTTCTTGTTGTTTTGTAAACATCTGTTCATGAAATTTTATCAATCATTAATTTATTGAAAGTCGACTGAGCAACAATGAAGAACGAAGGTTTGTCAATAAGCCAAATGCACCTAGTTTTTGTGCTTATTTTAAAAGTACATAGTGCTCTTATAAATAAGTCGCAACAACCGGCAGTAAAAAAAGCGAAGTCAGACGCTATGAAAATATTCATAAATTAATATAAATCTGAAACTGGTGTTGAACTCAGCGAAGACCGAGTAAGGAAAAGGGTCAATAACTTTAAGTCGGATGTAAAGAAAAAGACGGACCTAAAGAAAACGGGGAATAAGCCCATTAAGCTTAAAGAATGGGAAATAATTTCAAAGATCTTTTGAGCGCTGATGAAAATCCCTCTATCTCTTGCTTTCCTGGTAAGCATTATTTTATATCGATGTATAATACATACATATGCTTTAATTTTACTACTAAATTTTCGTATACATACATACATGCCTATGTAGGTGGTTTATCTATGGGAGCAGATAATACCAATCAAGAAGAAACTGAGAGAGAAGTTCGTTCAACAGCAGATTTTCCAGATCAAACAGAAGATATCTCACAAGATTCCCGAGTAACAAAGCAGAGGAGATTGAAGTTTGATGAGACAGATGAGACAAAAAATCTCACAAATGGAGAGCTTCAACGCTTGGTTTTGCTCGAGCAATTGAAGCTTTTAAGGATGCAACAAAAAGAAATGGAAATGGAGATCAACATGGGAAAAGAAGCAGACAACTCACAATCCTTCAATAGTTCAACTACTAATATAGTTACTGACAGTGGATCTACTTATTTCAATTTATAAAATATTTTACGCATTACTTTCAGTTTTATTGAAAGACAATAGTTTTTGGAATTTCTGTTTATGTTTGTTTAATCTGCACAGAATTTTTTAATTTTATTTATGACACATCGAAGAATTTCATTTCATTATAATTTATTTATTTATTTTGTATTTTTAAAGATATAAATATATATGTACAAACATATTAATGCACAATACATTTCTAAGCATTCAAGTTCAAAATAAGTTCTGCTAACTCCAATCTTTTGATTTGACCAGATCTTCGGGTTTCAAGTACACTGGCCATTACGTGTTCATCATCAACGGTGTTCCCATTTTCTCTGCTTTCTGATAGTAAATCGAAATTGTTGTCATCTCTCAAGTATTTTCCAATATTGTGCAAAACGAAACAAGCGACAATTATATTTGGAACGTAATTTTGTAAGATTGGAAATCTTTTTTTCACTTGGCCAAAACGTCTTTCAATTATGACCCTTTCTTTTGAATGCAGTTTGTTGATAGCTCTTTCTTGGTTACTCGTTGGGTTTTTAAAGGGTGTCATTAGACAAGGTGTGATCCCATATCCTTCGTCTCCCAGTAAAACAATGTTAGTGGAGTTTCTCATAATGGGTTCCACAGCACTGTTCCTCCAAATTCTGGAATCGTGAACTGAGCCCGGCCATCGGCAATCAACACTTGTAAAATATTCCATTGAATTACAAGTTGCCTGGATATTGATAGAAGCATATCCTTTTCGGTAAATGTATTCTTCCGAATGAAATCTAGGTTGTAATATTTTCACGTGAGTACAGTCCAAGGCTCCTATGCCTAATGGGAACCTGTATTTGCTTAGCCAATCATTTTTTGCTCCCAGCTGTTCTTCATAGCTCGATAGAAATTTTATCCAATGAGCAACTTTGTCTTTTATCAATTTTGCAACAAAATTAACCGTTCTTGATACAGTACTCTGATGAACGTCTATATCTTCACCAACGCCAACTTGAAATCCAGGATCTCCAAAGTGTCGTACAAAAATTCGCATCTTTTCTTGATGAGTGATTGCCCCTCCTCTTGTTTCAGTTTGAGCTCCTTAAAAAGTATTATATATATGAACCATTTGTTCAACATAAGACTTGGCGACTAAGGGCAAGTTTTAGTACTTCGCCAGTAACTAAAAACCACTAACTCCTTTAACTAACGGAAGCCTATTGGTATAGTATCGCAACATACATATATAATAGTTTTCATAAGTGTTTGCTTCTTGTAAAATTATAAATTATATTTTTAAGTTAATAGGCGTATAAGAAAATAGAAAGTTTTACACCATTTCCGCGAACTAACAAAAGGCTCCAAATAGTAAGGGTGTGTCAAGTTTTAAAACTACAAATTACGATTTTGCAATGACTTACCAATGAAGTATTCACTCAACCAATCTACGTTTTCCCTCTCAAAACGATAGAGTTGTTTAAAATTTGATTCTGAACCCGATCTTCGACTTTTATAGCCTTTTTGTGAACTAACGCGTACAAATTCCGCCATTTCAGTACAGTCAACAGTAACTTAATTTTAATTTATATCAGCGACGTGAATCCTTTGAGAATAGAGTTAAGACTGTAAGTTTTTATGGTTTCGAAGCTACATAGTTATGTGCTTAAATCAAAAAAGTATGTACTTTTAAATTTTCATGTTGCTATCCTTTGACTTTGAAAAAAAGAAGTAATTCCTACAGAAAAATAGTGCTTGCTACTTTTTATGCATACGGAATAAAGTATTTACTGAAAAAGTTTATCCGAAAAAAGTAAGTACTGTGGCCTCAAGTAAATACTTTATTTTCAGCATTTACTGCATTTTTATGCATATCAAAAAAAGTAATTACTTAGAAATTCTCAAGTAAAAGCATTTACTATCTTATATGCATATCACCCAATATCGGAGGTTCTACTTAAATTTTAGTATTTACTTAAACTTTTTACTTTATGTAAGTACTGCAATTTTATGCATATCACCCATTGTTTGCATTGATTAGTTTTACTTGTGTGAAAAATTTGAACAAAAACGCTATAAACCGTATCAATTAAAATTTCTATATTTATTATTATTTTCGAAAAATAGAATTTTAAAATAATAATCTATCTGAAAATTACTTTTTTTTTTAGAAATTATAGTCTTATATTGAGGATATGTAAATTTGTAACTAAACGTCACACTTCAAATGCAATTAAAGCACCAACACCCACCTAAGGTACCTAACCGATCGACCCGGAATGTACTTAAACGATATAAACTGTAACTCATCCACCGATCCAGAGTGTACCACCCAACAAGCATATTAATTATAATTTTAATAATTTATTATTAATAAAATAAAATTTTTACAAGTAAAACTAAAATTAAACATTGAAAATTAAGCTTATTAAATCTGAAAATATTTTGTAATTTTCATTAATGGTTATCCATTTTGCGGTTTCAAAAGTAAATGTAAATAAAACACATATAAAATATTTTTTTTTCTTGATATTTCTTTTTTATTGTAAAGTTTGAACGTTGACATTATGTGTGAAACACTACATCATTTAAATGACCACCACACGAATTGTTGCAAATATCGATAATTTTGAGGTAATTGTCGACCACTTTTTGACACATATTGGGCAGTATCTCAGCCATAACTTGACGAATGTTGGTTTTCAAGTGCTCAAGAGTTAAAGGTTTATCTGCAAAAGCACGATCTTTCGCGTAGCCGCACAAAAAAAAAGTCCAGCGGTGTCAAATCGTATGATCTTGGTTGCCAGTTGATATCGCCACGACGAGAAATTACGCGGCCAGGAAATGTCTCTTACAATAAAGGCATATTCGCTCGAGTTGTGAGGCATGTGGCACCGTCTAGTTGAAACCACATATTCTCCAAGTCGTATTCTTCAATAGTATGCAAAAAAAGTCGGTTATCATATGACCATAACACTCCTAATTGACGGTGACAGTCGTTCCATCGTCGTTTTAGAAGAAGTAAGGTCCAATCACACCTCCGGACCAAAGAGCGCCCCAAACAGTGACTTTTTGTGGATGTAATGACCTCTCTTCAATTACTTGAGGATTCTCAGAACCGCAAATACGACAATTTTGTTTATTAACATACCCACCGAGTGAGAAATGTGCTTCTTGGCTGAAAAATCGCCGTCCACCGCCTGTTGTTCAAGTACCCATTCGACGTATGTACGACGTTGTGAATGGTCAGCTGGCTTCAGGTGTTGTGTGAGATGGACTTTATATGGATGTAGGTGTAGATCCAAATGCAAAGTACGCCATAATATGCCGTAAGACAGTCCTAATTCTCGAGAACGACGAGGAATTGACACATTCGGGTTTTCGGCAACACTTTCACTTACAGCAGCGATATTTTCAGTGGTACGAGCGAAACAATGATGCACAGGCCTTACAATATCTGTAACCAATCCAGTCTCTTCAAATTTCTTCATAGTTTTGCCAATTGCTTATAGTTGGACGATTATGTAAACCATAATCTCCTCTTAAAGCAGGATATGTGGCTGTGGCAGACCCACCATTTTTGTAGTAGGTTTTAACATTTTTTATGCGTTGTGCGATAGTTAAGCGATCCATTTTCGTAAATGTCAGACTTTCAACTGAAAAGAAAAAATTGGTTTAACAACTTAGTTTGACAGATGTCGAATTCCAGCCCTATACTTTTGAAACCGCAAAATGGATAACCCTTTATAAAGCAAATCGGAACACATCTGGTATAATTTAGTAATTCCGATTGGCGAAATTTTTGGCAATAAAAAGTAGAATATATTTTTAAGGTAGTTTTTTATTTAATTTTTTATTCTACACAATCTCTTAATTTTTTTTTCGTAAGATCATTTATAAGGTATATTTTATGTATTTAACGCTATAAATTTAAAAAAAGAAATTTGTTTGTACGGGTATTTTTAGGGTATAAAAAAACATTTAGAAAAGCAATCGACGTAATCACTTTAAATGCTCAAGTACTAAGTTTGACGAAAATTGCCTCCGCAGCTTAGGGAACCACTTTGCTTGTTGTTCTCTATTCTCGGTATGACAAGTTTAATCAAAATCTCGAGTTCAATTTTTGTTATATCGCAAGTAAAAAATATTTTAATTTCCCACAGAATATGGAATTATTTTTATATGCAGACATTGCCTTAAAGTATTAATAACATTGCATATGTACCTGTTCAAATTTTGAAAAATAAAAAGTTGTTGTTAATTAACAGTTTTCGAAAAATGTAAAATTTTCCCCAACTTTGTGGTGGTATGTATTAATTTTTCAAAACGCCATGTTCATAACTTGAAAATTGTTCAAATTATACAAGTTTTACAAGGATATACTTAAGTTTTTGTTCTGCGGTTGAGATAGCCTTTATACTTAAAAAAAAAAAAGAAACTTAATAGCTTCAGAAATATTCCAAACAGAATGCACTATAAAGAATCCATAAAAGAAATCAACTTGTTGATTATCTTTTATTTTCACTTTAATGTTGATGCTTGCAAAAGAAACCAAACTTTTTTATGACCTCTCCGCGAGTCGTTCTCAACCTAACAAAATTTAATATCTTGCTTTGAATATCTATCCTGGAAATTCTGTCAAAAAAAAAAAAGTTTTACACTAATAGTGGGTTCGGCGAGTGTTTTGCAATCTTCTTCAATCAACTACTTCACTGTCACGGGGTGAGTGTTAGCAACTTCTATGATGGTAGAAGTTTTGGATTTGTATTGTTTCCTCTTTTGCAGCTAAAACAAAAATGTATTGTTTTTTTTTGCAAAATTGTAAAGAAGCTTATGAAAAAAGTTCAAAATTTCCTGACAATTAAGTATCAAGGGTCCATACAAATACCTATGATAATGGAAAGGTACATTTTAAATGATAAAATGTCGTTTTTGAATAGAAATTTTATTTTCGAATACTCTATAGGTATATGCTATGTTATTTAAAGAATTTGTTTAACTGTAATTCCAATAAACTTTATTTTGCAAATTGCAGATCGTAAGAAAATAGAGAAGCGGAAACTCCTAAGACATCAACTCCGCACAGCTAATGGAGAGAGTGTTTTGAGAGTACAAAAGGAATGAAGCAAATACAGTACGAACTCGGTAAACGCAACTAAAAAAAATCGGGCTTGTTGCATTTACTGAGGTCGTTGCACCAACCGAGGAAGAACTATACAGGGAGCAATATAATAAATTGACCATATCTTGCGTTGACTTTTGTCGATACACCACATTTAAGTTTGGTGGTCGCACACTCAAGTTGTTGTTGTGCATTCAGTCATCAAAATTTAATTTGTTGGTTTAATTGTAGCTTTATCAATTTTTTTCTGAAAGCCATCGCTTTAAAATAGAAAATGTACCAGCCGGCGCGCGCCGCGGCGCGTACGCAGAATCAACGTACTACTCAAAACTATCTGCGTTGACAATTGCAACTGCTCAATACGCAAAAAAAACATCAAAAAATTACACAAAATAACCGTATAGAAAAGGTCATTTGTGAATTCTTCATAACACTAATCTATATGCCATTTTTGGTAACTAGAAATTTTCACCGAGATGCTCAACCTTGGGGCTTTTTTTCTAGAGATGCCGCTAATAGCGACTCGGCCGAATACCGAATATTCGGCCACACTCGTAGACCAAATACCGAATATTCGGCAGCCGAACATTGGGCCAACGATACGCGTTTTTCTTTTTTAGTTCAGAGCAGAGTCTGAGTTGTCAAAAAATTTGTTTATGTTTCTTTTTAACTTAGACCATGCAGAGCTCCAAATGTGTGTTTCTTTTTTCGTTCTGAACATCTGTAGATCGCACTCGACGTGCTCGAACATAATTGATTGAGCATGTGAGTAAATTGCTGAACGCACCAAATGCCATGTGTGCCAAGCAGAAAAATGTAAAGAAAAAAATTCAATTGTGTTTAAAAAACATATCAGTGTTCAGAGCTCGGTCTGTTTGGAACAAGTTCAGTGCATAACCTATGTGTTCGAAATCTGTTCAGAACAAAAAAAGAAAAACGACTGATGTGTATCTATCTAATACGTGACTTTTGACATGTTATAACATGTCTTATTAGGTTGTATTTCATTCGGCCAACATGTGCTTGTGATTGTGCTTGTGTATTTATCTCTATTTTTCTTAGAAAGTTGGGAAATTAATGAAAATTGCTTTCATTTAATCATTATTACGACCAATAAAGCCGATGAGAATCACTTTTTAAAAATTCTCCAAAGTCCAAATATCTTTCTATTTCCTGACTTTTGACGTCTTATGACATATCTCATTGCATTGTATATTGCATCCCAACTAACATACTCTCCAGAGTTAAGCTCCCAAAATCTGAAAAACAATCTTGTAAGCCTCTTTTAGGTCCGATTCCTATCCTTAGAGTTAATTTCTTGTTACGAAACTTAAATTATTCTCATAACGTTGTTTTTATAAGAACTTAGCTTAATTTAAATCTTATACTTAAAACAAATTTGCCTTCCTTAACAAAATTCCAAGAATTTAGATTTTTATAAAAGTCTTGTTATGAAATTTAAACGCCTATATATCTTCAATCCCATTACAACTGACTTATCGGCGTCTAAGCTATTTTAAGACCTTATAGAATTTAAGGTATACAACATTTTATTACAGTATTCTAATAGGATTTGCATTTTCGAATTGGCACGTGGAATCACATACTTACTCGTCACGCGCCAATTCAGGGACGTAGTCGAAATTATTAAATGGATGTGAATTGTCTGCTTTAATTTTCCGAAAAGTGTTTATTGTTCTAAAGGTTTTTTCAAATATTTTAAAATGCAAGTGTTGCTAAAAATGTGAACGAACAATTAGACTAAGTGAAGTTATGTGCAGTTGCCTTCTATACAACTGACAGATATATTACGTATAAAACATTGTTAATAAATACGCTCTCTTCCGTTTTCAACATAGTTAAAGACCGGTCCTTTTATTCCAAGCTTCCACAATAATCCAACTTTAACAAGTGTTTCACGACCAAAAATAAACGCATATTAAACAGCGAAGCATTCAACATTTGTTAGTAAAGAGCTGTGAATTTCATTAGATGGTTGATCGTCGCCGTTGACTTAAACCTGTCATCAAAAAAGAAACATTTTTATAATTTTGTAAATCAAATTTACAAGAAAATGTATGATTGGTATCTCTATTGGGCTCGATATTTTGAATAATAATTGAATATTTCACACTTTCAATGGCAAACAACTGTAATAAATTGGCATTCTTCTAGTGTCGTGTTATGATAAAAACAAATTCATGTTTTACTTTTGTAGCTGAGGCCCCCTTCCCTTACTACGTCCGTGATAAATAATTCAATATATAGGTAACTTGTTATCTCGCTCGCTTTTTTTTAAATAATCCCATAATATAATGAATATTCCCATAACAAGACTTATTATAAATTTAGTAAATGAGAGTGAGTAAAAGTAGAGGAAACCAAACTCTTATACTTGTCTTATTGTAATTATTAAGGGATTTTCTCATCTCAAAAGCAGCCATATTTAAGTACGCAGAACATATGCTCTGAGTATTTTGAGGGTTACCACACTTACAAAATGTGGATATGTTGAAACTAATTCTAAAAATTATTTATTTTAAAAACACTTTTTTTTAAACAATTTATGTGCATTATAAATTTCAGAAACATAAATGGCAAAACAATAGCATGTAAAGGATTCTTTCTTATCTCGATACAAAATATTTAACAATCGAAATGCGTATTACTTTAACTTTTCGACGTTTCTCTATTGAAACCTTTTGCGAGATGAAAAATGTTACTTGGGTAATTCTGTTTTGTGACATTAAAATATCTACCAACAATTACATTTTGTCATTTGTGTAAATGCAGCATTAAAGCTCTTAGTGTATCATATGGATTGCTTTTCAGATTTAATTTGACTAACAAGTTAATTCTTATGCATTTAGGATTGCATATCATCCACTAAAATCTCAAAAATGAATTGATTCCCAAAAGTATCCAAGGTAACCCTATCCTTGATAAAAAGTATAAATTCAATAATTTAAATATGCATTATTTTGAAGGCGCTTTGTTATTTTTCGAGGAAAACTCTATAAATTAGTAGACACAATTTCAACCGCATTAATTTTTAGCTCCCATATACGAACAAACAATAAAATAAAATAATGTATCGCCATTATGAAATAATAACTAATTGACTAACAAAATAAATACTATCACAAATACATATCAAGCCCATCAGTTTTTAGCCATGACATATACACGCAATAACTTTAAAAGTGTTTACTTCTTTAAAAAAAAATTGAATGAGAAAGATATAATTTTGCTAAGGTTTATTCTCTTTTCTCTTCTCATTTTCTCTATTCTCTTTTAGCAACTTCCATTGCAAGAAACGCTTTCTCACAACAAGATTTAGCCGAGCTTTATTAGAGTCATATAAGAGGCCTTTTTTCAATATTCCATATCTGTCATCCCATAAGAAGAATACAACTCTGGTAGGGAGTATAGAGAGGCTCTCATAACTAGGTCATTTAACGCTTTTAGCAGTATTATAATAATCTAGAAGAATTCTTCAAGATTATTTTGGCTCCCTTAAATTAATCTCATAAGGTTATTGGACAATGTTATGAGAGGAAAAATGTTACTTGGGATGTGGGCCGAAAGCTTGGAGGTTTTCGTTTCCATTTGCGAGTAGATCGTGTCGTAATTGTTTGCTACCAACGAATATAGAAAAAGTAGTTTTTATTCACCACAACTTACAATTAGTAGATTTTAAATACTAAAATACAAATTCTTGAATAAAAGAAAACATTTATTGTAAGATAATAATCCTTTTTTATTCTCCAATTGTTATTCGGATGAATATCAATATAGGCCGAATGCCGAATAGTGGCCGAATATATGCGGCATCTCTAGTTTTTTCATACAATAAAAATGTGAAAATTTGTACAAATTCGTAAAAGTTTTTACGTTAACAAACACACCTAATATAAAGATAAACGAGAAAAGGACAGAAGTTAAACAAAACAACATACATTATGTGTTTATTTACTTACTGGCGAAGTTGCTGTTATTGAGGTAATTTTTTTGATTAGTTGCACTTATAAAGGTTATAATGCTATATTTTATACTGTTGCAAAAATCAGGGAGTTGCGTGTATCAAGGCTTGCGATTACCGAGTTCGTACTGTAATAATGAAACTAAAACAAAATATATTGTTGTGTCTTATGTGAATGAATTGTCAAAACCAAAATTGCGTCTAAAAATGAGACCTGTTCAAACGACTGTCATAAAAAACAGTGTTGCCAATATGAGGTACACCGTCACTAACAAAATAAAAATCTAAAAACGTCCAACAAATGTACCTCCAAAATGCTCCGATACTTTTGACTTTAAAATATCACAACATAAACGTAGACTCTTAAATAAGAACTGTACATTTCAAACTAAATATAATGTATGTATATGAAACTTTTGTAAGGATTTTTTACATTCTGATAAAAATGTCAGAAATTGGAAAAATTATATTTCAACCCAACCCTATCAATTCAACACGACAGTCATCAAATATATCTCCTCTTAAATTCATCGCTTACTTTACTTTCGATCACACTGTGCTTGATCATTTTAAGGGTAGTCAAGGCCTCTTTAATCCGGGTTTTCACAAAACAACTAATTCATAAGATATTTAGGGTTTTTTTGTTTTTTTTGTAAAGGACAATTATAGTTATGTCTTATCGGCATTCTTCTATCTCTCTTCTTTGATTCCTTATAGAGAATGTTCTAAAGACACATCTCTACACGAAGTAAAATATCTAAAGTCCATACAAGATCGTATGTTCTGCTTAATTTTAAAATCTAAAATAGACTTAAGATTATATTGGCCAAGGACTTTTTCATTATTGTGAAATCGTAAATCATATAAGGTTGACTGCGCGTACCAACATAAACAAAATAGTTATCCTTAAGTCGACATAAGATTAAATACTTTAAAAAATTCAAGGCAATTCATCTTATGTCAACATAAAATGATTTTGTGAATTTAAAACTGAAATGTTGTCTCTTCCTACGTAGACATATGTTATTATACCGTTTACCGTTGGCATAAAGAGAATCTTATGCGGCGCAAAAAAACACAAACTTACGCTGAAGTTTGCAAATGGAGCTACATTAGATGGCTTAGATACACAAAAACGTTTGGCCAGCAGATGGGGGTGGCCGTGGCGCAATATTTGTGTGTTCGCATGTCATACTCATGGTCACAGGTTCGATCCCTGACTTAATCTATGTCCTCTTACTTTTCCATTAAAAACCAATTCTAAAAGTAAATGTCATACAATAAATTGCTGGCTTACTCAGTACATGCTATTTAGGCATAGAACTAACAACATGTGATTGAGTAAAACTAGTATGCCGATAAAATATGACAAGGAATAAAAAAATTAATGCGAATTATAAGGGACCTAGATAAATAAGAAACGGAAATTTCTCCACATTAGTACAGCCGCCATCCCTGGAGATAAAATCTGAGACAACAACAACCTACAGTCTCAGAACATCGCGCCACACCTCTTTCCTATCATTCTTTCTCTTCCTTAGCTTCACGCCCGCGCTGTGTTGAAACATTTAAAGGGTAGTATAATCCCTCCTTGAGCGCGTGTAGATTATAAAAAAAAAAAGATACAGTATAAGACCAGTTCAGATGAATCAAACGATTTTAAAATCTTGAGCACAAAAAAAAGAAGGAATCAAAAAGTAAGGACTATTTAGTCCCCTTTCACACTCGGAAGCCAGTTGCTGAAGATTTTTTGACGTTTTCCTTTAATTGCCTTGTAGCTTTCACACGAAGAAACTGGCACCAAGAAACTGAGGAGGAAACTGGGAAGATTTTGTTGGGCTAATTGGAATGTAGAGCAAAACGTCAAAAAAATGTCTTCAAATCGTTGACCGCGAAGATTGTTTTCATTCCCCTTACTTCTTACCTTCTCGCCACCAAACTCTCAGGGACTAAGAAATCGAATAGTTTAAGATCCCAGGGGCGGCAGACATACGTCATTTTATCATAGCTGATTTTTTTTTTGTGAATAGATAGATACCAAAGTAGATAAGAACGAATGGACATTTCTAATTTTCAAAGCTGGGGTTTTCGGAAATATGCAGACTTAACAGTGCATATTCAACTACGTTATTTTATAAAAGCTGATTTTTTGATATGTTTAAGGGAATAGTGTCTCAAACTTTGTTTGACATTTGTCAAACACCTACAGGGGGGCGTTTCGTCTGGCAGCAATGTGGCCAATGAAAAATTTCAAACCACTATTTTATCAGGATTTTTTGACCACAAAAACTGCTAAAAAAATGCAAATTTTTTTTTAGGAAAAAAACTGCCAAAAATCCTGCCAACTCTGGAAATCCTGTAATTAAAACGCAAAAAACTTAAATATACTCCTGGACCAATGGATCTTGTCTTAGTGTGACGATTAAAATGCCGAGTGTATAGTTTTAAATAACTAATCAAAACCAAAAAAGAAGTTGTTAATTTTGTATTTAAAAAAAAGGAAACAACCTAACAAATAGTTATTAATCCATTTCGCAACAAAAGAAACAAAAAAAATCAGGTATCAGAGTATGTTAATCTAACTAAGTAAAAGGTAAAAAATTCATTCAAATTAATGTCTTAAACAAATTATTGTTCAGTAATTTAAAAAAGTAAAACTCTTAAAATTTAACGTTGTGTAAGTATTTTGTTCGTTTAGGAGGCTTTACATGGATCTTCATCTTCATCTGCATTGACATCTGCAAGAAAAGAGGAAACAAAATAAAAAAATTCATACTCGTGCGATAGAGAGCGAAAACCAAAATGGAGATCATCTTCATGTATGAAGATTATAGGAAGTACGAACCTGAAGATTGCAGATTATGGTCATCTGCAACATGGTCATCTTCATTATAGCATTTTCATCTGCACCATATTTTGTTCCGTTCAGATAACGAATTTTCAAGTTTTTTTTTACCATTTCACCTCAGTTTGCTTAAAAACAACGAAAATAGCGAACATTTTCTTCTCAAAACTGCATACCTGAACGCTAAGAACATGTGATTGTGAGATGTGTCAAGAAAGTTATAGCAGAGTTCGAGTAAGTTACGTATTAGTGTGTACCCTGTCTTAATTTTATGTTTGTTTTACTTATATCAATATGTACAAACATTATATCTCTGTTTAATTTTGTAAATAAAAGAAGACGGCAACCACCGTCATAACGTTGGGAAAATAATATGAAAATTGCTTTCGTTTAATCATCAGTACGACCAATAAAGCCGATGAGAATCACTTTTTAAAAATTCTCCAAAGTCCAAAAAAAGTAAAAGGTATTCACATATGTATATACATTTTTTACAGGAAAAGTTTTCGGGTTCTTCTTTTACGAAAAAATTTAATTTTGATGAAGCAACTTGTTTAATTATAGCATCACTGACAGCATCACAACATTTCTTATATAAATTATCTCGGATAAAATTAAACATATTAATTTTCATTCGATTCCTTCGTTGAACATTTACAAGATTCATAAAACTAAACACTCTTTCAACTGAACATTTGAGATAGGCAAAACTAAAAACGAATTGACAAAGTTTGGCAACTCTTTGTAAGGGTTTTCATTGGATGTATCCTTGAACCTATTTACCTCGCACCAGAATTCAACAGTATTTTC
Source organism: Philhelius pedissequus (assembly GCA_910595825.1). Taxonomy (NCBI): domain Eukaryota; kingdom Metazoa; phylum Arthropoda; class Insecta; order Diptera; family Syrphidae; genus Philhelius; species Philhelius pedissequus. Next base: position 48,296,773 of record OU343162.1, read on the forward strand.
AATACTCTCCCATTATTTATATTTATGTTGTTCCTTTGCAATTCATTTTTGGAAATAAGTTCAGAATTCATATTTTTATTTTTTAGAAAAATCTTTTAATGGTTCCTTATTAAAACGCAAACATTTTGAAATGAATTGAAAGAAGTTTTCTTACTGCAAAATTAGCGTTACCCATTTATATTTGATTAAGTTTTAATTTTTTAAAGTAATATTTTATTTTAGGTTTGAGAAATATGAAAACCTTCTGTATTTAATGCTTAAACCAAATTTCCTGCCAAAACAAAATTGTAGTGCTAAATTTAGCAGGAAAAATGCTAAATTGGCCACACTGGTTGGCAGACAAATTTAAGATGTTATCTTAATTAATTTTTTTTTTCAATATTTTTTGTAATTATTAATTTGACTTTTAAAGTAATGTAAAATGAAATCGATTTAACACATTCTTTTGGCTTAAAAAAACTAGTTTATTGATCTCAAAAATCATGCTTACATATGTAACAACTTCAACTCAACAAATTGAAATTCCTACTTCTTGAACTTTAAATCCCTCAACAGTTCAAGTTCATTTTAAACAACTTATTCCAAAAGTCCAAAATAAAACGGTTTCCATTACTTCAATCCATGGTTACTTCTAGTAGGTAGATAAGTACTTATATGGGTTGTTTAATGGAAGTCACACAAGATCCTTGTTAGGGGATTTCTGTCTAAGGATAATGTGTAGGTTTTTTTTATAAACGACATCATTACCGGATATATCTATACTTAGATTCTTATTGTTGTATTTTTCGATTGCGGAAAGCCACGCAAGGCAGACTGTAATCAAAAAATTCCTTGCGGTGTCTGGGGCTCTTGTGGGTTGTAAATTTGTTTTAACACAAGCAAGGACATTATACATATAAAAATTGTTATTTCCATTGAACTCTGTCTGCACAATTCAAAACTAATTGTGTGTGAAAGTAATTGTGAGCTATTTCCGTCTGAGGTATTATTATCTCAGAGAATATTAATGAATATATATTTATCATTGGTAAGTGTTAACATATAAGTTAGAACGTTGGACATCATGAGTACAGAAAATGCTGTGGCTTTTTGTCTACATATATCCATGTTTGCCTTTGTTAGCTGAAGTCTTTGACGCTGCTCAATATCGCACATAAAAATATTGAAAATTACTGAGTCTGATTTCAGAAGATTTGTTGTTACGAAATGTATCGCACGGTTTCCTTAATAAGTTTTTTGCTAACATAGTCTAATTTCTAATTATTATAAACTATAATTTGTAGAGCTTGTTGTATTACATACGAGTATCATAATTAAAAATATATAGGAAAAATATTTTTACCACCTAATCATTTTAAAGGCAGTTTATGAAGAACATCTGATTGTAGTTGAAGCTTGCTTATGAACTTAGACGCTGTAACAAAGAATCTGAAGTGTGAAAATAGAAAATAAATGTGCATAAGCCACTACCTGTCAGATGGCATCACTGTTGGAATGCAGAATGATTTAGTAATACTTGCCTTTATTTTGTAAATTTATAATTCATACTCAGTTGTCACCCAAATATCTTTAAGTGGGAAATTGCAAATTTAAATAGATGCATAGTACCCATTCTGGCGTTCTTATTAATGGAGAAGCACTCCGCCTTTCATCCCATTTCTCACGGTCTGTAATTTGCTTCTATGTATTAGGTGGTTTCTTAGGTGCTTTCTTAACATTACTTTCAGCTCCAAAAATAAGGGTACATGTATTTTCCTGTAGCAAAAACTATTGATCCTTAAAATCTTGAAAACAACTCTAAAGATTTTGATAAAAAACATGTAACATATAACTGTAACATATATCAAATATGGTCTACCTTTTTTTGCCCCATCTGATTCAATAAAATGTTATCGACAGTATACCAGCCATAGAACGGTTTTTTCTTGGCTTTCTATTTAAGTGCTCAATGTTGCATTTTCAAATTTTCCATTTTTTGTTTGTGAAAAGTCAATACTTTGAAAACGGGGTGAAGATTTTATTGAAATGTTCTTAAATTTATATTGTAAAACACTTGTTTGTATGATGATACACATAATTAAATCTTATTAGATTGCTTAATTGTTAAAATTTGAGTAAAAAAAAGCCATTTCAAATGTTGGAAAAATTTGAATATACTACATAAAGCACATATAAAATATTTTTTTTTTCATGATATTTCTTTTTATTATAAAGTTTGAATGTTGACATTATGTGTGAAACACTACATCATTTAACTGACCACCACGCGAATTGTTGCAAACATCGATTATTTTGAGATAATTTTCGACCACTTTTTGCCACATATTTGCCGGTATCTCAGCCATAACTTGACGAATGTTGGTTTTCAAGTGCTTAAGAGTTGAAGGCTTATCTGCATAAACACGGTCTTTCGCGTAGCCCCACAAATGAAAAGTCCAGCGGTGTCAAATCTCATGATCTTGGTGGCCAGTTGATATCGCCACGACGAGAAATTACGCGGCCAGGAAATGTCTCTTGCAACAAATCCATATTCGCTCGAGTTGTGTACCATCTGGCACCGTCTTGTTGAAATCACATATTCTCCAAGTCGTATTCTTCAATAGCAGGCAAAAAAAAGTCGGTTATCATATGACCATAACACTCCGAATTGTTCCATTGTCGTTTTCGAAGAAGTAAGGTCCAATTAAAACGTCATTTTAAAGTGATTATTAACATAAATATAAAATTATAGTTTAAAAAAAAATCAGGGACAAGTTATTTTTTTAAAAATCGAAAAACCATTTTTTTGAAAATGCGAGTTTGATGCAGTTTTATTAACATTTCTAGGAAGTATTTGCATACTTATTCAAGTCGTTTTCGATATTTCGAGTTTTCAAAAAAAAAAAATTTTTTAATTTCCAAAAAAAATATTTTTTTTGTTTGATTTGTGTTGAAACCGTTTTCCAGAAACTCGAAAATCAAAAAAATGGTTCTACTAGAGGTACCAAAAATAACCGTTTAAAAAAAAATATAAAAAATTACCTTTCCCTTCATTAATGAACTGATTTTTTTTAACAGTTGGATCCGTTTTTTCCCCAGAAAAAAATTATGTTAAACAAAATGGAAAAAAACATATTACCGAAAAAACAATATGTATCAAGTGTAAGAACAAATCCATATAACCGTTTAGGCTGAGACTCGAGGACAGACGGATATATAGACGGAATTGTGGGACCCACTTTTTTTCTTCTTCGTTATCATCGTAAGGTCAAAATTTGATCAAAATCTCGAGTTCGATTTTTTCACGAATCCATAACTTGCCATACAGTATCTATGTACCTATGTATATCTCCCAAGTGAAACTACTTTTTAAGGCCAACGTTTTAACCTGAGAACACTCTCTGCAACAGCAAAATCATACCAAAAACAACTACAGTACAAGCTCGATTTACGCAACTTATAGAAAATCAGGCAGTTGCAATAACCGGACTTACTGGATTATTTTTTTGTTTTTTAAATACAAAAATTATAGTTGAAATGAATTTTTACTTAGAGATAATGATAATGTTATAAAAAAAAATATTGAAACCAAAATAAATCGTTTTTGTTGAACACATTTTTGTTTAATATGAAAACGAAAGGTCAGAAACATACACAAAAATTATATAGGTACATATGTGATACATAGAGTAAAAATATTATGGTTTTTTTAAAGAAATTTATTGTTGGAGCGTTAAGATATCTTCTAATTAAACATGTTGAAGCATCGAACTACAACTTCTGTTGAGAAATCCATACACCAAAGAATACACTTGCATGTGGATGTATGTATGTTTTTACATACAAAGAATTTTGTCCAGGTGTAAGAGAAAAAAAAAGGAGAACATGCAACAAAACAGATGACAAGAAGTCGCACTAATCGAGGAAACACTTTTTATATGTTTTACTTATGGAGTCAAGGCATGTTACGACTAAGTGTTACGAAAATCGAGGAGTTGCGCGAATCGAGGGTTGCGTTAACCGAGTTCGTACTGTATTTACATATTCGAAAAGTGGCGTGCATAAGGTAACCTGCAAGAAATGCAATGGAAAATTCTTTATAGGAAAATTTTCAAGATCTTTATCGATAAGATTTAACAAAACATCGTAAGATTTCTGTCCGTCAAGAACCTTCTTCTGGACTCGCTCAACATATTCAAACTTCTGGACATAGATGCTCCTTCGGTAATGTGTCTGTTTTACATTTTATACCTGTTGGACCTGTAATAGACAAAAATATATGAAATTTTCAAAATAAATTAGCATAAAGTGAATGAAAATTTTAAACTTATAAATTGATTTATTAAAATAGCCTACTACTTAAAAATATTTATTAAAAATAAAAATAAAAAATGATTGTGTTTTATTATGTTCTATAGGTTTTATATTAAATTTAAAACATTTTTTAAAATCAGATGATTTTTGTATCAACACTTTTTTTCACAATTGTTGTGTTGCAACTTTTATGATTGTATGATTTGTTTATAAAATTTTGCGAACGAATATAAAAGCGAGTACATTTGATTCATTCATACATTCCATATTTTATTTCGTTTAGGTGTAACACTATTATGTTCCAAAACTGTGTTTAATTTGTACCACATTTACATGGTGTCAGAAGTGGGATGATTATGTACATCTATAGTTTTAACCGGTTGGATTTTGAATCAAATCTACTTTACGATAAGCATAATTTATTCTCAACATATTGAAAAATTAACAACCCTTCAATTGCGGGCAATCCTTAAGGAACGAAATCTTCCCTTACCCAACATTTTATAGGGTTAAAAAAAATTATCCAAAGGATTTAATTCAAAACAGTCTGTTGAGAGGAAATCAATTGATTCCAATTATAGTTTATTATTAGATTATTGTCTGGTCGTCTTCTTCGTCTTCGTTCAAACTCCTGGCAAATTATTCCATAAAATTTAACCTATGCATTTTCGTACGACTAGACGACGATGAATTCGGAAGACATATTGATTCCAAAACAAAATTCCTCTCAATAATATGACTTTGTAGAATGTGAATCAAATGAACAAATGGGCCAATTCTATATCGAGCATTATGCATCTAATGAATACCATATGAGAATGGGTGACGTAGTTTGTTATGTTTTCTCTCGAAGTTGAGGTAAGCTTGTGCACCCAAGAAGTCAAATTAAGCTCGGGTATTAGAAGGATAAAACTATGGGGCATATTTATAGTCGCTGATAAACCTAGGTTTTACTAAACTACAGTTTAAGACAATTTTGGCTCTATGCATACAGACCGATTTTACTTACAAATTGTTGGTTTTATATTTTTATAAGATTATTAAGTTGGTATACTACAGAAATGGCTTCAAATATTTTGAAATGATAAACTTAAAAAAATAGAATCAACGTCTGAAAATTCAACTAAGCCTATGTTTAACTTAGACACAGTTTAAAAATGACTATAATACAACTCTATATGTTTAATTATATTTATGTCCTACTTGCAACTACGGACAAAATGGTAGGAGTCTGATTCCAGCTCAGATTATACACCAGATAAAACATTGCTTTTTTTTGCTGTCAACCGTAATTATTGGGAACTCACCAATTCCGAACTTATATATAATAAGGAATCACTCCAAAAAAAAAGCTTCGGGCACTTTATCGTCATTCCGTACATCCTCTTGTTCTAAATTTTGCACAAACGCAGTGTAAACTGTAAGAATGTAATCTACAGATTTCTATGTACTTGCAGTATGATGTTCATGTTGACTCGTTGCGTTGGGTTCGTGTCTAGTATAATCTGTCATGGTGTTAAGACTATAAAAATTGCAAAAACCGTAACTGACTGACCGACTCACTCACTCACTGACAGATCATAAAAATTATGCAGTACTTCGCACAACGGTAGGCCTTGTAGTGTTTACAAAGGAAAAAATCGAAAATCTAGGATTTTCCATATAAGGGGCATGGTTCCCGCTCAATTTTCATAGAATTGATATAAATTACTTGGAGCAGTTGTAGTCCAGTCGGGTTGTCAACAAAAAGGGCTGAAGTAGAAAAAATTAATTCGTACAAAGTTCGTTAGGGTGGTCAAAAGTAGTCTAAAACTTAGTTTTCGGGAAAATCGCGCTGGAGCTTCAGCCGCCATTTTGAATTTAAATTTTAATTCGGGCAATAACTTCGCCATTTTTGATTTTTAACAAAAATAGTATAGGTAAAGCTTGTAGGAAATTTATTTTTCTAAAACCTTAGTGTTGATATTTTGTTTCAAAAAAGTTACCGTTCGCGAGATATTAATGAAAAACTGTTTGGGGCGTGTGACCCCCTTAGGGAATATAAAAAAATTAATACGTACAATTTTCTCTTATAAACGGTGATTTTTTAAGAGCTTGGTTTTTGAAAATTCAAAAAAACACAGAAACTTGTAAAAAGTGAATAAAATTTTTATTTGGATCGATAAATCAATTTCTGCCATTTACTTTTTAAAAATAATTTCACTTAAATGTTGCCCGCGGCTACGCTTCAGGTGGTCCATTCTAAAGGTCCAATTTTGCAAACTTTTTCACACATTTCGGCCGGAATCTCACCAATGACGCGTTCAATGTTGGCTTCCAAGGCAGCAATCGTGTTTGGCTTGTCCCCATAGACGATAGACTTAACATAGCCCCACAAAAAATAGTCTAACGGGGTCAAATCACATGATCTTGGTGGCCAATTGACTGCGCCAAAACGTGAGATCAACTGCTCACCAAATTCGCCTCTCAATTGATGCATGGTTTCGCCTGCAGTGTGGCATGTGGCACCGTCCTGTTGGAACCACATGTCGACCGAGTTCAATTCTTGCATTTTCGGCAAAAAAAAATCTGTTATCATCGAACGGTACCTTTCTCCATTGACCGTAACCCTGCGGCCTTCATCCTCCTTGAAGAAGTACGGCCCAATGATGCCGCCTGCCCATAAGCCGCACCAAACAGAGCATTTTTCGGGATGCATTGGTAGCTGCTGAATTGCCTCTGGCTGCTCTTCACTCCAAATACGGCAATTCTGCTTATTCACGTATCCATTTAGCCAAAAATGAGCCTCGTCGCTGAAGACAATTTTGCGATAAACACATTTTTCACAGAGCACGAATTTTGATAATAAATTTCAATAATTTGCAAACGTTGTTCAGGCGTAAGTCAATTCATGATGAAATGGCAAACAATACTGAATCGAAATGTCAAATGTTCGTGGAATTTGTCATGTGTGGTCTGTCAAAAATATAAACGTCAAAAACCAAGTAGCAAAAAAATCACCCGTTAGTTTGTTGGGAGGACCATTAGTAGTCTAAGAATCGATTTTCATTAAAAAACTGCTGGAGTTTTAGTCGCCATTTTGAATTTAATGAAGGATTGGTTATCTTTTTTTATTCACCAATACCGTGGATGTTGAGTTGAAGTAGGGGCGTTTTTTTTGATAGCTCAAAACAGTTGTTCAGTAGTATCTCGCGAACGGTAACTTTTTTGGAAAAAATATAAAGACTAAAGTTGTATAAAATTAAATTTCCTACAAGTTTTAACTTAATTTTTTGTGCCACAAATCAAAAATGGCGAAGTTATTGCCCAAAGTAAAATGTTCATTAAATTCAAAATGGCGGCTGAAGCTCCAACGCGATTTTCCCGAAAACAGATATTTAGACTTCTTATGACCCACTTAATGAACTGTGAAAGAAAATTGTTAGAATTCATATTTTCTATTTCAAATGTTAAACCTGACTGGAATATTGTGATTGTCGTATATGATAAAATTTAGTACAATGGTAGGGCTGGAAATGCAGGCAAAGGCAAAATTTTAAAATTTTAGATTTTTAATTCAGGGGGCGTCGTATCCATCCATTTTTATAGAATTTAAATAAATTTATATGGAAGGTCAGTAGTGACCTTCGTAGAATGACGAAATTTGGAAGCACTATAATACTTAAAATGCAAACAAAGGGAATATTAAAAATTTGAGACTTTACATTCAGTGGGCGTGGCAATCACCCATTTTCACAGATTTAATATTAATATTAAATATATACATTGAGACCACTTTACTGGTGCAGGATTATGAAATTTGTTAGGGAGTTCGAATTTTTTTTTTTTTTTTTCAAAACTGAGTAATTTGTAATTAGGTAATAAAAGAACTTGCCAATTAAACCAAAACCAATTTAAGTAAGTAATCATTAAATAAAGCTTTCTCTGATAATTAAGAGGTTCTTTCATATTACTCTACTTAGAATATTTGCTATTTAATATAAATAAACTTAGAACTTGGCGTACTTTTAGATCTCAATACTTTTCACGATTGACTTGTTACAGATGGATTTTTGTTATTTTCTGATTTTGGTGTGATTACCTTTAATAGATTTTACTTAAGTGACAGATATACACAAGCAGCATACAAAACAGTACATGTTCTCTTTAAATAAAATGCAGAACTGCATCCCACGTACTTGTTCTTATATCGACCATATTATTTATTTTTTTTTTATTATGCAAAAGATTCTTCACATAAACGGCTAAATGTATTTTAAAAAGTCGTTTTTCACTTTATTTCTTATCTAAGAAAAATTCGTAGGAACATATTAATTTTTAAATAATTAAATATAATAATATCAATTTATAAACTAAATTTCAGAAAAAATCGCCCACCCGTTTTCGAAATATTGACTTTTCAAAAAATTAAAATCCACAAAAAAATATTTTTTGAAAATTCATTATTATTTGGAATTTGAAGGAGCTCCTGTATAAAAACTTTGATCGAAATCCGCTTATGAGAAGGTCGAAAATCAATAAAGTGGTTGTATGACAGGTACCGCTAATAACAAAATATTTTAAAATAATTTTTGGCTAAAATGTAGACCAAACCCAAAGTATTACAGACACCAATTTTTATCAAAATCGGTACAGCTGTTTTCGAGATAATTAAGATGGTAGAAAAAGTTGTATGGCAAGTACCGTTATTTTTGGGGCGTTGGAAAATCACTTTCAACGGGTAGGCACCAAGTTTAAACAAAATCGCTTCAGCGGCTTAGGCTGTAGATCGTTCTAGAGGCAATCAAATGGACAGACGGAATTACGGGACCAGTTTTTGGTGCCCTCTATTACTTTTTGTCAACTTTGATTAAAATCTCGAGTTCGTTTTATTTTTCCAAATACAAAACTTGCCCTATAGTACATATATCGCAACTAAAAATATGAATGTTCTGGGATACATAGACTCTTAAACACATTAATTTATAATTGGCTTAAAAAAACCTCAAAATTGAAACTCAGTTAATTAATGCAATCAGAATTTCAAGGCATATTGATTAAATAGAAAAGAATCTGCCTGCATCAATTATGCAAATTATATTTGACATCTTCCGTCGGTACGATATGCTGACGTGACGTGACGGTACGCCACGGATATGAACATCCAAATTTACCCCACGTCCAATTTAACATAAATCTTGAATTCACTTCCGAATAAATATGTATATATCCTACATATAAAGACACACTCCATCCGCCTATTTCCTAGTCCTCTCTCCTTTTGACAATCTGCTGCTTAAAATTAGCATATCCAATATAAACATAATATATATGTGTGATGCTGATGCACAAAGGACAGGATTCACTTGGAATATTTCTGTCACTCCAGGAAGCTGATTGCACACTGCACAATGTCCCTCTTCACATAGCCGTCACGCCAAATGATGCAGATCTATCTTTCGCTATCCATCTATTGTTGAATGTACCCGCATCGTTGCAAGGATCATTTAACTATCGCAGTTCTATTTTGGCCGGGCTTAGATTAAACAAATTTCATAGTTACCTTGGATGGAATTCCTCAATTTATCCACCGGAATTGCACTTGCAGGAAATTGATCCAGGCCAGAAGTGAGGACGAATTATTTTCCTGTCCCCATTGATGCAGATTGTTAAAATTGAAACGGTGTCTACATTTTGTTTGCAGGTGAAGTTTAAATAAAAAAAAACCTTTTATCGTTCTCTGTATTTATAAAGGACCTTATTGTATTCTATTTACACTTTAAGGACGACTGACTCAAACATACCATAATATTAAAAATCAATTTTCCTTACTTATGCAAATATATTATATACAATGTATGTGTTGCTGCAGACATATTCGTCCTGTTTGGTAATTTATTTGATTTGGCCAAAAATTCTGACCACGAAATACGATTATTTAGAGATTTATATTTGGCATCGGCTAACGGCTAACCACACGAACAATTGTATTCAAATCAACAAATGCTTACCGAACAATGAAACACGATCTTATATCTGGGAAAGAAATTGCCTCAAGGATATGTACGGATTAAAAGTCAAGGATATTAGGAGATGAGGATTTTATTCGCATTGATATGGATGTGGCATGCATGGCACAGAACACAGGTTGCAGGATTTGGTATGAATATTAACAGAAATCCGGCACCAAAGGAGAACGAGATGTTTTCTTATGGAAAACAAGAAGATTTAAGGCTTAATCAAAATAACAAAATCGTTTGTGTTATTTTCAATTCGACACGAAAGGAAATTGATTAAGTTGGGATTTTGGGATGTTTCAAAGATACGAGTTAGTACATATGAGAAGGAATCTTATACTTATTTGTAGTTTTTTTTTTTCTTTCTCTATTCGAAAACTAGGTACCTATGTTTCGTGTAACAAAATTAACAACGAAGGTTTTGTGATTTGTCCAACATACTCGTACATAAATCAAATAGCCGGATATTCGAACACAGCTAATTAATGTATTATACTAAGTCCTTGTGAGTTTATTTTTTTGTTTAGTAACTAAAAGACTTGTAATTACTTTTATCAAAAAATAACTAGACCTTCAGAATAATAATGATTTTTGCTTTCTAACCGATGTTTTGCTCAAGGGTGAATAATATGGATTCTGATATAATAATTTTGCCAAATAACATCAGGTGGCTTCTTTAACAGCAGACTTTCGAACACGTAGATCAGGATGTATGTTAAACTTCGAACTAAATACTCCTTACAAGAGTTGTAGCGAATTCTTAAGAACGAGATGTCAGTAAAGGTTAAAGAGCGAATCGATTTCAGTCATTAGCAATAAAAGTAAGACTGATTATAAGATCAAGCTTTCTACTATGTACATTATAATGTGTTGAACGTGACCTAAATAACGACTTTTCTATATTCGAGTAAGAACTATTATGTTATATTTGTGCAAAAAGTGAATGTGAACTCCAAGGCATCGAATGATAATAATGATTTTTGGTTTGACAATTGTTTGAAATTTGTTTTGTATCATCGAGTGTAAGTGTGCTCCTAAAGAAATATGAAGCCTGTGGATTCCTTGTAAATTAGTACATGCTCAAAGGTCCAACATATTTTCAATTTCATTCCGGTTGCACAAATTACATATTGCGAGGTGATTAACCCTGTTTGACTTATATTTAAATTTAGTACATCTGTCCTTAAAAATAAGATTTGCAGAGAGTTTACAAAAAAACATTCATTTGAAAAATGTCGTCGTTAATTGAAAGTGATAGTAATTGCCCCTCCAACAAAAACTGTACCCTTATATCACTTTTTTGTGAAGATTTAAAGAAGAATATTGTGCTCATAGCAAAAAGTCAGGTTCCTGAAGTAAAAAAAAGCAAAATGCTTTATTAGCTTTTAAATCCGAGTACAAACCAAAAATTTGAAAAAAAAAATTATAATTTAGCAGCAAACTAATGTGGCGCGATAGTTGTGTTTTCGCCTGTCAACCTCATGGTCACAGGTTCGATCCCTGCCGTAGTCTATGTCTTCGTATTTTTCCATTAAAAACCAATTCTAAAAATAAATGTCATACAATGAGTTGCTGGCTTACTCATTACATGCTGTTAAGGCATAGAACTAACAACATGTGATTGAATAAAACTAGTATACCGATAAAATATGACAAAGAAAAAAAAAATTAATGCGAATTATAAGGGACATAGATAAATAAGACCGGGAAATTTCTCCGCATTAGTTCAGCCGCCATCCCTGGAGATAAAACCTGAGACAACTACCCCCTACAGTCTCCGAATATCGCACCACACATCTTTCCTATCATTCTTTCTCTTCCTTAACCTCACCCTCACGCCCGCGCTGTGTTGAAACATTTAAAGGGTATTCATAATCCCTTGAGTGCGTGTAGATTATAAAAAAAAAAAAAAAAAAAAAAAAAAAAAAACATGTGTGTCTCGGGACGCCCTCAGCAGGACTACGGATGACCTATGTGGTTCAATGTTGCCTCGTCTCAAATGGAAAAGATTCGGGTGTTTGAGAGGCAATGTCTTAGACGTTGCCTTGGATTAAACAGAACACCAGAGTCTGAGTACACAAGATATTATTCCAACCAGGTTCTATACAACGGAGCCAACATAAACAGAATAGATAATTTTTTGTTTAAGCTGATTCGGGGTCACGTTGCAAGAGCGATGTCCTCAAATAACAGCTTAATTTTTGGGACTTATTACCCCAATAACGAATATTTTGAGAGTGCGCGGTTAAGTGGTTACATCCCTCCCGGGGCATTCCTCTATTTAGACAGTCGACGGCTGATACAGGATAGAATGGCGGTTCCGCTTGTCTACCACGTCAGCCGTAAAACTGTAGATAGGCGACTCCTGTATGGTCGAGATCGAGACGTCATCGCTCAAGGTGGAGAGGAGCGCCTTCGGTTTAGTAGGACTGTGTGCGACCGGGACCGAAGGGATAGGGCGAAACAGGAGAGCTTGTTCTGGTGAAGTTGATTAAGTTGGTATGTCTTGGCCGGCTTACATACATTTAGGGTAATTATGTATAGGGAACAGTCGGGGTGGCACCAAAAAAAAATGAATTAAAAATATGTATGTATGCGGAGGCATATGTGCATGTACCTGCGTAACTGTACATGTATGTGCGTACGTATATGTATGTACGTATATACATGTATGGGTGGGTTGCATGTTGTTGTGTGTCTGCATGCATATAAAAAATAAACAAAAAAAAATTTAAAAAACGAAAAAAATGCTGCTGTGGCTGTTCTAGTTTTTGGTATGTTAGGTATTTTAAGTAGTTTAAGTTATTCTTAGTTAGTATAAGTTAGTTATATCTAGCTTAAATTATTTTTAGTTTATCTTTAGGTTCTTTTTACGTAAAAAAAAATACTGATACTGAGTTTTTTGTAAAAAAATTTTCTTGGTTTAAAAAAAAAATATAAAATAATTAGATTTAATTAAAATAGTTTTTAAGTCGAAAGACATTAGTTCTAAGAGTTATTGTTTAGTTTAGAGCGCCCGTAAAGGGCAAGTAAATTAGTTGTAAGTTATTGATAAGTAGGCTAGTTATAAACATTGTTGTCTAGCTTTAAGATAGTTATAAGTGAATATGAACTAAAAATGAATTTACAAAAAAAAAAACGCCCGAAAGAAGTGATAACTTAAACTAATCTAAGTTGAACTATTTAATAGCTACAAAAATTCTTCGTTAATTTCAAAAGCTTTCCATATGCGTGAGATAAAGGGATGCCAGACAGGCTAGCGCCGTAAATCATTATGTAACGAAGCGGCTTACCCTCCCATAAGAATATATTACTTCAATAACTAATATTAAAAACGGATTGAAAAGGTGTGACAAAAATAAGACAGTAAACAGAAAAAATAAAAGTAAATCCTTGGAAACAAGAACTATGGGGATTTCTTAATGTAGATGGAGGCTCACAAAATGTTTTTTTTTTTTGTTTTTTAAATTCATTTTTATTTATTATTAACATATAACTATCTTAAAGCTAGACAAATATTCATAAAACTAGCCTACTTATCAATAATTTACAACTAACTTACTGGCTTTTTACGGGCGCTCTAAGCTTAACTATATCTCCTAAGACTAATGTCTTTCGACCTAAAATCTATTTGAATTTATGCTAATTATTATATTTTTATTTTTACCAAGAAACTTTTTGAAAAAAACTAGGTATCATTTTTTTTCCTAAGAATGTTTTAAAAATTGTATACACAAAAAATTATTTTTTTTAAGAACCGGTCCAACGATTTTTGAAATATTTTTTTTTTAAATAGCTATTCATAGTTGCATAAAAAATCAAATGACGTCTTTTTTCCCCTCAAACTATAAGAACTAAGCAATCTCAAAATATTTGATAATGTGTATCATTCATTTATTTCTACGTAATTATATTTCGTTTTTACCTACGTCACTGAATACGTACGTCACTAAAGTTGTTAGCTAGAAGAGCCAGTTTGTACGATCCAGTCGTGTATTTTATTTCTTGAAGTGTTATTTTATGTGCTTTCGAAAATCGTTACCTTTGACTTTGTGCAATTTATCCTGATATCCTATAAATCGTAAGACCTTTTGAGTTTGCTTATTTGGAGTTATAAGGTTGTGGAATTATCTGCTAATATGACAGTCCCGTCTGCAAATGGAAGTATTTTTAAAATTACCCGACCAACCTTGATACCTCCAGGGAAATTCTAGGATACATCATCAATATACAGTGCAAACAAAATGGCATTTAATTCCCACATTTTAGAGACTTAAGATAATTTTGGAGGATTTCCATTATTCCGCACAACAAGCGGTTACCGTGAAAATTTGTCTGGGAACCAGACCTCTTAAATGATAACCAAGACTTATCCCAATAATGAGACAACAATCTCAAAAAAGTCAGAAATTTATTTCCGTTTCCCGTTTTATGATTTCTTTTTTTTTGCAGAATCGTAAAAGTAGTTTTGTGTTAAAAGCAGGTATCAAGTTTAATCGAAACTGTGAGAGTCGTTTTCGATAAAACTAGAGAGAAATAAATCGTTGTAAGTTCCCCAATAATAAATTTTAGATTTCTTCAACGTAATATCTTAAGTGCTTTTAAGAGAGAAGCATGTAATATATTTTCAAAAACTTCAGTTTGTATGATGGATGCGCTTAAAAATCACCACTAAATCGCAAGAAAGCAATTGGAAAAAAATACGGATGAAGTGTAAAATTGAATGTTTGCTCAAGTTACTAGTTTTAATCTTTAAATTGTATTCTTCATTCTCAATTAATAACATTCGTATAATGTATAGTTTTTTGTTAAAAATAATTCACAGCATTTTAAACAAACACGGAAGCCAATAATTAAGGTAATCATAATTTTCTCATTACTGTCACATTATTTGCTAACTGCTTAATAAATTTACCAAATAACAATTGTTTCTTTTACACCAATTTTACGCCCCCTATGTACAAATACAAACAAATCAGCCAGAAGGAAAAGCTTTCAACATTCAATTATCGAGTGTGTTTGACAATTTGTTGCCTCGGTAATTATAGGTATAGGTACATCAGGTTTAATATCCTCAATTGATTGCATTTGGATAGCTTGTACGCATCTGGCACAACATGGGAACAAGGTATAATTATTCACAAACACGGAATTCAGGCGGATGCCACAGGAACAGAAACAATAATATCGATTTGATTGTCTTTTGATGTTTCATAAATTTTGTTTATCACGAGAATATAACCTCATTCTTCCACGATAGTTTTATTTGTCAAGCCATACTGTCAGAATGCAAATTGTCACTTTTATTTTTACAAATTTGCATTTTTTTTCGAGATGGTTTTAAGGCTTACAAGCTCGTGTGAGAATTCAAGCCGACTGACCATCAAAATTTCGTCAACTTTTGCCAAAGCATGGATCAAATCGTATTAAATTTTGTTTTTCGTCGGCGTGGCTCGATTTTGTATTCTATGTCGATGAGTAAGATTTTTATGAATATATGCGACATGAGACATGTTGTATGATTTACAGTTTTCTTTCTTAAATCTATCAATATTATGCCGCGAATCTTCCCTATTGACCGAGGTATACCTATCAGTGCTTATAAGAAGGTGTTGAATAACATCTTCCTCACAATATTCCTTAAAGCTATTCGATATATAGGCTGAGCCACTATCATATATGATTCTTGACTTGAGTTCAGAAACTCCTTTATGAATCTCAAGCTTAGGGATAACTTCTGATGCCGAAGTAGACTTGCACCGATAAATCCAAACAAATTTTGAAAACGCGTCTACAACAGAGAAAATGTAGCAATATTTTTTTTTATGGGCGACAATGGCCCTAAGTGGCTAACGTGAAAGGTATCCATTGGTAACTCATTTTTTGAAATCGGATTTAGGTATATTTATCATATGCAGTGACATTGTAATTTTCAGTTTCGTTCATATTCCTGACAATTTTCACACATACCACCGCCATAGAAAAAGTGGCAGTTAAATTTTTCATGAACTCGAACCTGATCATCTTGAGGTATTATTCACTACCTTGAGCTTTTCCGAAATGTCCCTTCAACTGCTTTTTTTGGGTGGTTGGAAACGGTAATAAGATATCACGTTTCAGTAGTAACTCTTTTGCATTCGAGTTAAGTATGATCATATTGGCAGCTCCCAGCGCCCCCGATTAAGAATGATCAAAACGAATGGGCAAAAAGCGACAAAGAGAAAGCAAACGTTTTCGCGGATTACCTAGAGAACACATTTAAGCCTTTTGATGAGCAAGTACTCAACGAATATTTAAATATAAGTTCTAACTAAAGCGAAAATTACATTACAAGAAATGTTACGATTGCCGAATTAAGTAGAGAAATAAGAAAGCTTAAGTATAAGAAAGCTCAGGGATATTACCTAATTACGGCCGAAGTTCTCAAAATGCTTCCTCGCAAAGGGTTTATTAATCTTCTTTATATAATAAATGCCACTCTAAGGCTAAAGTACGTTCCGAGCCAATGGAAGGTTGCGGAAGTTATAATGGTTCTCAAACCAGGAAAACAATCACATGATAAGAAATCTTATAGACCTATTTCGCTTCTGCCCATAATATCTAAGGTCTTTGAAAGAATATTACTTCTGCGCCTGCAGCCAATAATAGAAGAAAAGCGCCTTATACCTGAACATCAGTTCGGATTTAGAAGCAAGCATTCGACAATATTGACCAAGTGCATAGGATCACTGACGTCATTGAGAAAACTCTTGAAGAAAAGAAAATTTGTTCGGCGGTCTTCCTAGACGTGTCGTAAGCTTTTGATAAGGTGTGGTACGAAGGCCTAATTTTAAAATTAAGACAAATTCTGCCTGAAGCACATTATACGCTTCTAAAAGCATATCCAGAAAATAGACTTTTTAGAGTAAGACATGGAAACGATTACTCGGATCTCAAAGAACTAGTGGGTGGGGTACCACAGGGAAGTGTTTTAGGTCCAATATTGTACCTATTATTTAGACGTGATATACCTCAAACAGAAGACAGTATCGTAGCCACGTTTGCTGACGACACTCCAATACTAGCAGTGTGCCAACCGATAAATGATTCTATGGAAAAATTACAAAAAGCTTTGAATAATGTCAATGATTATACAAAAACATGGCGGATATCGCTCAACGAAGTAAAATCAGTCCAAGTAGATTTTACGTATAAAAAAATTAATAGATTATCGGTATTTGTTAATACGACGGTTCAAGTTCCGTTTGCTAACGAAGCAAAATATCTCGGAATTACTCTAGACGCGAAATTAAAATGGAAACCGCTCGTTAAAAAGAAATGCGAAGAGTTAAATAATAAACTCAGAGATATGTACCGGTTGCTCGGGAAACACTCTAAGCTCAGTATCGAAAACAAGCTAATTTTCTACAGGCAGCTGCTTGAGCCTGTCTGGATTTACGGTATACAACTCTGGGGTTGTACGCGAGATTCTAATTTAAATACCTTACAAGCATTTGAAAATAAACTCCTAAGATCATTTGTAAGCGCACCTTGGTACATAAGAAACGAAGATCTCCACAGAGATCTCGGAATTCCCACGGTTCGCGATGAAATAAAAAATTTTGCCAGAAATCATAGAAACGGCTATTACAACACTGCAATATTACAAATCAAAATTATCGATGAGACGAATTTAGTACGTCGCCTGCGAAGGACAAAGCCTTCCGATCTGGTGCACTAAACGAGAATCTGCTTTAAAATCGCGGTATAAGCAGGAACTATTACCGGATAGTTACCTGCAACACGTTAATTAAATTCGTTAAAAATAAACTGCTAGATAAATTTCAACTTAGTTGCAATCGGGAGGAGGAGGTGTTTTTAGTGCAGTAAGAATCTCACACTCCTATGAGCACGCGTTTTTCGGTCCTCATAGAGCCTTTTGGAGGTTTTACACCTACCCACGGGAAAACAAATATTGGCCGCGAAATAAGTATCTACATATGATTGGATTTCAACCTTTTAAGATAAGTAATATTGACGTCTAGCCTTGGAGAACGACGTTATTTTCATTTTTAAGGATTCAGAAACATAATAAACATAAACACCATAGGGAGTCATAAGGATACTTTTTTGTCATGTTTTTTTATTGCCGTTTATATCTTACTGGCTTTAGAAGTTAAACAGAGATTACTTCAGCCTTGTGAAAAGGTTTCATAGTCTCAAGTCTGTCTTTTATTTGAGAATTTTACAGCTCTGTGCATGTCTTACTGCTGCAAAATAAGTTGAAGGATTTTTGAAGAACTTTAAAATATATGGGAAATGATTCGCTTGTTTTAAATATCTGGACCCAAAAAAAAAAGGCTTCCATACATTTTCTCCAACGCTCTCTCTGATAGAGTTCGCGGTTGAATATTCTCCTTCAATAGGTCACCTCGCACACACTTGACCAAATATCAATCAGACTTTTTTTCAAAAAAGCTTAGTACCAGCTCGTCTGTTCCGTTTTTTGTCAGCAACCGGCTTCGCAATACAATATTGACAATGTAGGTGTTTTGTTGAGAGGGTTTTCCTTTGTCATTCGCTAGAGCAGTGTTGAAACTATTTTCTTTGTTAAGCTGAATTAGCTGGTTTCCTATGAAAGAAAGCTATTTGTCGGTTGTGTGCTAAGGTATCATTCGTCGAATTTCACTACTTTACTACTGTGAAGTTGCTCCTAGATAGGTGGTGAACATTAGAGGTTTTTTACTTTGTTGATATCAAGTATTTGGTATTGTCCTCATTTACCAACAAATTTCGACGGTTCTTCAATCAATGCAAAAGCCTAAAACGGCGTATCTATATAGGTATTTGCACGGATATGTAGTGCCTTCCGAGCTTAGAACTGCTGCACGATATTCAGGAAATGTCAAAACCCTGCGCAAGCTTCAGATACTTCCATAGAACTAGCTATTTCCTTATTCCACATTGCCCATCAGTATATTTCCTTGTGTCAACGTCGCCATATTTATTTGACTTTAAAGTCGATAAAAAAATGTTAGGTCGCGACCACAAATAAGTCATACTAAGATTGGGAACCGTCTCACGCTTCACCCCCCAAAACCCATTTCATTACATTGTTGTATTTGTACATTTGGCACTCTATCCATGAATAGATGTGAAAGCGAAAAACAACATAAAAACAAATTACTAGATCTATGTTATCTGCATGTGTGTCTAAAGGAAGAGGAACAGAAAAGATTCTTGTGTGCGTTTTTATCAGTGTGTCTATTGAAAGAGGAACGGAAAAGTTACCTGTGTGCGTTTTTCAGCTTTTAGGCAAATGTCAAATGACAGCAGAGGTTTCCGGTCCTTATGCTATTAGTTTATGGTCGCGACGGTAATTTGGTTTATCTTTTATTGCTTATAGTGTGAAGATTTGGTCTATGGTTTATCTGCGAGACCGAAACCCGCACCGATATTTGCCGAATTAAGTAAAGGTCAGTTATAATCCCGAAATTCCATATACAGAAATGCAGAAACTGGTAAAGATGCTCCTAAATGGCCATTTTGGCCTCGAAACTTGAGCTACGTTCATTTAAATTACAAGGGGTCTTTAGACCTGCTCTCTAAGAAAATTGTTGATATAAAATTAATTTAATCTAAGACAGAGTGCACATTTTTTCAATTTATATTTTTTTAGGAATTTTCGGGAACTAAATTTCAGGATTTAGGCTTCCGCAATTCTGATCCGAATCCGAATTAAGTATTGAAGACATCATTAAGTCGCTCACACTGTACAATTAAAAATTGAAAAGCTAATAAAGCGCAATTAATCAATTTCATATCTGATATCACGAATTCATATTTATTGCAATTATTACTTTCTTTGGTTTTACGAACAACACAAACAGACGCATTCTCAAAGAAAGCTTTAACTCCAATAGAATTATTTTGTATGTGTTCATTTCTACAACCTCATTTAGTTAAAAGACACTACTGACTTTTTGATGCCGAAAAGCAGAACATAACATTGCAGGGCGCCATGCCATTTGGTAACTATAAGTGTGTTTCCTTTAATGTGCAATGTTGTCTAGGGATGTCATCACAGTAATTGCATTCTATCGATAAGATCCATTTTAAAGTCAGAAAAAGGAATTTTTTCTGCAAAGAAAAGAATTTCACTTATTCATGTAAACGCACTGGTACTACAATTTGTCCTCGTTCTAATTTATGTTCAAACATCGCGATACAATGGTATGTACATATCTCAAAGGACTCCATCGGGAATGAAATATTTATATTTTTAAGGATTTATATGTGTTTTACCAATCACTTAGACTAAAACCTTTAGAAAGAGAATACATTAGGAAAACTTACGTTTTGCCTAACTTTTTAGTGAATCCACGAGTCTGTGATGCGACTCCTCTCCAAACATATTAGTGGCAATTCTGACATATGAACAAAACAAATTCAAACCAAGAACTTTTGAAAAGTTGAGCGTCCAATTAACCGTTAAATTAGCAACTTATAGGTTTTCCAATGAAGAGAGTCCATTTTGGATATGGATAGCCTGGAAATCCAGAAAAAAATAAAAACGTGTAAAAGTTTGATAGGAACGTTACATAATTGATTTGATGTGCTTGTACTTTCCCAAATGTAATATGAATCAATTTCAAAATTTCGCCCTAAAGTTTGTTAGGACAACACACTTAATGCATTAAGTTAATATTCTCAACAAGTTGTTGTTGGATATTGATGTTCTATTAGATTGAGTTTGTATTGCTTTAGCAAAACTCTGCAATTTAATTAAATGATTTAATCTAATGTATAAAAGTTAAAACTGTTATCTATCAGTTATTCCATGTCAGCCAAAACTCCTCCTGCAGGATGTTCCTTAATTCGTAAAATATATTTTAAGCCATGATTCTTGATTATATTCTAATAAAAAATCATTCTTTAGTCTTAATTTTTATTTAAAAAATTAAATTTGATATAAAAAATTACTTAAATTTAAAAAAATGTTAGTGTGATAATTTTAAGTATTTAAGAATATACATTTAAAAACAGAACTTTAAATACAATCGCACACCCGTTTTCGAATCTTGAATTTCAAAACAAAAAATATTTTTTTTTCACAAATCAAAATGTTTGTATGCAAAACCAATTTCATCGAAATCCGTTGAACAGTTAATAAGGGAGTCGAAAATCAAACAAAGCTTATAATGCAGATACCGCTAATAAAATTTTTCCTTGCGATATAGGTACTGAGAGGCAAATTTTGCATTTGGAAAAAAAACGTTACACGATAAAGAAGTACTGCATACAATTTTGTCTACCATCTTAATTATCTCGAAAATGGCTCTTAACATTTTGATAAAAAATAAAATGCACGACTATATCACATTGTATACAAAAGATTTCTATTAAGAATCTAAATATATCTTTAAAGTCGTGTTTTACATAATTTGTATGTATCTACAAAATATCTTTAATTTTTTTCTAAAAAAAATGGTATCGCAATTTTAAATATTTAATAATATAAATTTAAAAACAATATTTCCAAAAAATCATCCAAGGGTTTTTGAAATATTGAATTTTCAAAAATTTTAAATTAAAAATTTTTTTAATCCAAAAAAAAATATTTTTCGAAAATGTTGGTATGTTGGACCTCCTATATAAAAAATTTGATCGAAATACTTGGAGCCGTTTAACAAAATATTTAAATTTTCTTACCAAAATGTAGACTATACCTAAACTAGTGCACACACTTTTGTTTTATCAAAATCGTTAGAGCCGTTTTCGAGATAATTAAGAGGGTAGATAAAATTGTATGGTAAGTACCGTTATTTCAGGGCTAAAAAACGATTCAAAACTATATTTGAGAGAATCGCCTAAGACGCTTTACTACCAAGTTTGAAGAAAATCGTTTCAGCCGTTTAAGCTGTAGATAAAGTTCTACACACAGACAGACAGACAGATGGAATTGCGAGACCCTACGTGAGGTATCGTAAACCGTATACTCAACATTTTTGTGAAATTTTTTTCTTCTATATTTTGGAATTAACGAAACCTGCCATTGCTATATGACTATTATTTTTTGATTTTCGATTTTCTCGAAAATGGCTCGACGGATTTCGATCAAAAAGTTTTTTTTCGAATTCTAAATAATATTTTGGAAAAAATGATTTTTCGGATTTTTGAAAAAAAAAAAACTTTTTCTTTGAAATTCAATATTTCGAAAACTGGTGGACGATTTTTTGATATTCTTTTTTGAAATTTATATTGTTAAATACTTATAATTGCCATACCAATATTCTTTTAGAAAAAATTTTGTTTATAAAAAATTAAGTAAATAAAATGCACGACTGGATCGCACGCACTTGCTATTCTGTTCGATCACAATGTGTGGGTGGCAATGGCGCAGTGGATAAAGTGCTTGCTTGCTAACTAGGACGTGTGGGTTCGATCCTCACGCTAGGCGCATTCTTTTCTATACCTTCAATTCTAATTGGATGCCGCCCATGGGTTAAAATGAGACAGGTTCTCAAATCCACTGTGGCAAAACTAGTGCCGTGCAATTCAGGTTGCAGTTAAAGGACCTTCGGTCTTACAGGCATATAGTTAAAACTAAAACTAATGTATGCAAAAGATTCTTAATAGAAACGGCTAAATATATGTTTAAAGTCGTTTTTTACTTAATTGTCTATATAAAAAAATTTAATTATTTTATAAAAAAAAAATTGGGACCACAATTTGAAAAAGCTTATAAAAAATATTAAATAATTTAATATTTAAAAACAAAATTTCAGAAAAAATCGTCTGCCGAAAACTTTATTGAATAAAAAAAAAATATTTTTTTTTTTCAAAAATCCAAAAAAAACTATTTCTCAAAAATTTTGAAATGCAGTGTTATTTAGAATTCGAAGAAACTTTTTTATAGACATCCGAATATGAGAAAGTCGAAAATCAAAAAATGGATGTATGGCAGGTACTGGTAATAACAAAATATGTAAAAAAAATGTTTGGCTAAAATGTAGACTACTAAAGTAGTACATATACTTTTTTTTAATCAAAATCGTTAGAGCCGTTTTCGATGTAACTAAGATGGTAGACAAATGTTTATTACAAGTTACGTTATTTTTGTGACTAAAACAACAATTCAAAAATATATTTTAGAAGTCGCGTAAGTACCAAGTTTGAAAAAAATCGGTTCAGTCGTTTATGCTGTAGATCGTTCTACAGACATTACAACATTATAGGTATAGTGTTAGTCTACATTTAGGAGAAAAAATATTCAGACAAAATTCTGCATCCCAACATTTTTGAAAAATATTTGTTTGGATTTTTGAAAACAAAAAAAAAATATTTGGTTTTGAAGTCCAATATTTCCAAATATTTTTTTTTAAATTTATATTGTTAAATATTTAAAGTGTATACCAACATTTGGTTAGACAAAAATGAAAAAAATTTTCTATATAAAAAATTCAGTCAAAATTTGTTTGAAAATATATTTATCTGTTTAAATTAAAAATCCTGTACGATGTTGCCGAACATAAGAGGAAGTACATACCTACGTGCAATGCAGTTTGTTCATGTGTAAGTTTAATTCTTTGGTGTTTCTTATCTTTCCAAAATTTCGATTCTATATTCTTTATTTAATTTTTTTCTCTAACGAAATTTATTTATTTAATTGAGTGTATGGAATTCCATTTATTCATGTGCATTGTGTACTATTTGACGTTAGGCAACAGAGCCAACTTCTTTTAGTGTGCCTGCTTTTTTTGTAGTATACTGTGTGTGTGGGTTCTTTTGTAGGGCCACTGTTTCTGAACTCAAATTCTGACATAGCTTTTTATTCCTTTTTAAACAAGCCACAAAAAAGAACTCAATTAGAGAGCATCTGAATAGAGTCACATTCCATTCATAATAATAAAAATTTTATCAAAATCATAAAAAAGTGTTTTCCTTTAAATTTACTTTCGTAACTACAAAATGAGTGACCGAAACCGGGTCTACCACGAAATCTAGAAAATCAAAATCTAGAAAGCAAAAATCTAGAAAGCAAAAATCTCGAAAAAAAAATCTAGAATTAAAAAATCTCGAAAAAATAAATCAAGAAAGAAAAAAATCACGAAATACAAAAATCTAGAAAAAAAAATCTCTAATGCGAAAATCTCGAAAAAAAAATATTAATTTTTGAGACAATGTTTCTATTCGCGCGCGCGAATAGAAACATTGTCTCAAAAATTAATATTTTAACTCATGGTAAATTATTACACTCTTTGCGATAAAAAAAAACGACCTCTCTGAACTGTAGGTATAATGCAACTGTAAAAACAGGTTGCAGAGATTAGTTAAACTATTTATGGTGCTGTGTTCACATCGTTACTTGAAGAACAATAAAAAAAAAAAAAAAAAAAATGAAGGTGAACGAAATAACATCGAACAAAGGGTTTACAAAAATTGAAATCGATGGATTTATTTATCACTCAAATAAAAGTTTAAAAAATAAGGTCTATTGGATCTGCGAACTTAACAAAACTCACAACTGTCGGGGAAGAGTGATTACGGTGAAAAATAGTGGTACACACAGTGTTGTTAAACTTCCCAGTGAGCATTCCCATACCCCAACTGCATATAAAAAACACGTGTTGAAATGTAATTCATCTGTCAAAAATAAAGGAAAGTCAACTTGTGATGCTAATGGACTCCAACCTCACTACAACAACACCTCTCTCAGTTCCTACCACCTCTCCTGCAGTCGAATTGGAACCTACCATTTCCCCCCCAACCGAGCCTACCATAATCCGTTTGGGATCCTCATGGACTCTTTCAGAATGGAACACGAGGATAATGAAACTAAACAACAACAACACTTCGATCTTCACAGTAAGGAACACTCCAAAATCAGCCGATAGCGTCTGGTTAGCCAGTTTTTTCCTTCGGAACTACAACATAAAGATCTCTAACATCCAGAAGATCTCTACCCCAAACAATACTTCATTCCGGATAAGCATTCCCTCGTCCTATGAATGGCCCTTTCGGTAAATCAATTAAAATTGGAAATATGTTAATTTCTAGTTGTAATAAAAAAAAAGTAACTCTACCCATAGATTAGAAATACCTGTTCCCAAACCCCTAAACCAACTTTCTAATTCTAACTGGTCTTTTAAAACCCACATCATGCCTAACTTCGTTCCCCCCATCCAAATACCCTGTATCCCCCAGCATGCCCCAGTCCCGCAACCCAAGCCCCATAAATCAATCCAATCCAAAATCAAAGACAAAGTCGCCACTTATCCATCCAAGCCTCTTCCTAAAAGGGTGTCGTTTAATATCGAAACTACTCCTTCCAAATCATCTGTATCACCAAACTCACAAATCTCTGACTCTTTTTCAAGCTTCGACATGACGTCCGGAGCAAAATACCCTAATTTTGTCAGTTCTCACACACTTAATCCAATCACCCAGCCTCCCTCAGGAGCATCCTCCTACATTGACCCGCTCTTACCCCCCGCAGTCAAACTTACTCAGCAAAACATTGATTCAACAGAATCGCGATACGCTCTCTCTAGACTTAGAGACAAAAAAACCTTTGAGAACATACGCATCTTTTTGTCTTATCTTCACGACAAATCGGACTCCGTTTGCTATGAGGGAAAGACTAGGACAAGCGTTATGGTCTCTACTCAACAGGAAGGACTTCCCACTGACGTCACCAGTCTCAAAAACCTCTATGTCAAATACCATGAGTATTTTAATTTGCCTCCTCAAAAAGTTGAGAGTGATCTATTTGCTTTCGGACAATACATTCACTCAAAACGAATTTCTCACCTTCAACGTAGCAGAGCCGACCATCAAAAGTTTTTTCGTCGATAATTCAGCCTCTCAGAACCTACCTCTTACGTTTTATTACCAAAACGTAAGAGGACTTCGCTCAAAAACAAGAGCTGTCCTTCAACAATCCCATGCTCTTCCCTTTGAAGTATATGCCCTGACTGAAACTAATCTTATCCCTAGCATACACACCCAGGAATTGTTCCCATCTACTTTCAATGTTTATCGAGATGACGACCAAGTCCACGACAGTGATGACTCCCCTTGCCGAGGCGTCCTACTAGCTGTCACTAAAACATTGGACTCATCCCTTCTCTCAATATCCTCCTCCCCAAGCCTTGACTATGTTTCAATCAAAATAACACTACCTCATAAGTCGCTTTACATTATCTGCGTTTACATATTACCATCGCAACCACTCGAATCTTATGAACTCGCAATCGAAACGATTGACAACATTTCAGATTTGTGCAAATCCCATGATGAGATCCTAATTTTCGGTGACTTCAACCTGCCATATCTTAAATGGACCTTGTCAGACGACCAATCGTTTTACATTGCCTCAAACCCCACCTCTGCCAAAGAATGTCTCTTCGTTGATAGCCTAGCCGAATCTTGCCTCTGCCAAGTAAGTGGAATTTCAAACTACATGGGTAGGCAACTTGACCTTGTGTTTACAACAGATCCCATCAATTCCGCAATCTCACTTTCTCCCCTGCCTCTTTTAACCATTGATAATTACCATCCACCCCTCCTTCTCTCCTTTTTTCTCCAGTCTTCAACTCCGCTTAACCCCCCTTTACCACCAGCTTCATACGATTTCCACAAAGCAAACTTCCGCAAAATTAATGAATATCTCAATAGAATTAATTTTAATTTTGAAAATTTATCTGTAGAAGATGCCACATCCGCATTCTACAGAGAAATACATTATGCTATATCCCTATATGTTCCCCTTTCTAGACGTAAAACTTCTTCCACTTCTCCACCTTGGTATAATCACAGGCTCCGTACTCTAAGAAATAAAAGAAACAAATTGTGGGCAATCTACCTTCGCACTCGATCTCCTTATAACTATTCATCTTACCTTGGTTCTTATCTACACTTCCGCGAGCTTTTCAACACCCTTTACCAACGCTATTTAATCGAAATGCAATCTTACATTATTAATGACCCTAAGTCTTTTTATCAATTTGTCAACCACAAGAGAAAATCTGACGGATACCCATCCTCCCTTTCTTTCAATAATGAAACTTCATCTGAAGCGCTCCCTATAGCAAATTATTTCGCAAGTTACTTCAAACAATCCTTCACGGTCGATTCTTTTGTTCCAGACACTGCTTATTTCTCGTTTTTACCGCATTTCTCTTTTAGTCCATTCCTCCCGCGTTTTTTTGAAACCTATCATATTGAAGAAAAGTTAAATCATTTAAATGATGAGTATATTCCTGGCCCCGATGGTATCCCTGCCATACTTCTAAAGAAATGCTCCTCCACTCTTTCTTTTCCCCTCTCCAAAATCTTCAGTTTGTCCATATCACAAGGACATTTCCCTCAAGTATGGAAAACGGCGTTTATAACCCCTATTCACAAAAAAGGTCCTAAGTGTGACGTGAAAAACTATCGTCCCATCGCTAAACTATCGCATATACCCAAAATATTCGAAAGCATTTTGTATGAAAACTTGAGTTTTCATTGCAGGTCTCTCATTTCCCCTAGACAACACGGGTTCCTCAAAGGCAGGTCAACAACAACAAACCTCGTTGACTTTGTTTCATTTTCCCTCTCAGCCTTGGAGAATGGAAAAGAGGTCGATGTTATTTCAACAGATTTTAGTAAAGCTTTCGATAAAATCTCCCACAAACTTATTCTTTTTAAACTTTCCACCCTCGGCTTTGAACCGGTTCTGTTGAGATGGATGTCTTCTTATTTAGAAAACCGTTTTTACAGCGTTCGGTTCAGATCCGTCTTATCAAGCCGTTTTTTAGCTACATCCGGTGTCCCCCAAGGCAGCCATCTAGGCCCTCTCCTCTTTATTCTAAGCATCAATGACATTGAAATGATAGTCAAACATTCCTCCCTTTCACTCTACGCAGACGATACTAAGTTTTACAAGGTAATTTCTTCTCCTGAGGACTCTTCCCACCTCCAAGACGATATCGACAATTTTTCAATATGGTGCTCCAAAAACTGCTTGGAGCTTAATATTTCCAAGTGCCAATCAATTACCTTCTCACGTAAACGCATCAAATATCCTCCCCGTCTCTATCTTCTACACAGTCAAACCATTCCCCCCGTTCAAGTGATCCGTGACCTTGGGATTATTTGCGACAATGAGCTGAATTTTCTCAAACATATCGACGATATAATCCTTAAGGCAAATTCAGCACTTGGCTTTGTGAAACGTTGGTCCAAGGAATTTGCTGACCCCTACGTTACCCGATCCCTTTACATATCATTTGTTCGTCCGCTTCTTGAATACGCTTGTCAAGTCTGGTCGCCTTACCAACAAGTGCACATTGCCAGAATTGAGAGCATACAACGCCGCTTCGTTCGATTTGCTCTTCGAGGTCTTAATTGGAATAATCATTTAATATTACCTCCTTATCAAGACAGAATCAAACTTCTCAATCTGAATTCGCTGAAAGATCGAAGAGAAATATTTGACATTCTCTTCATTCACCGAATGTTTTCGGGTTCCATTGATTGCACAGCCCTTATTAATTCCATCTTTCTAAATACTAACCCTCGTGACACTCGTAATCCTCGTCTATTCTATCTTCCCACCCATCGAACCTCTTATGGCTCCAACGAACCCATCTCCCGAATGCTGAGAAGCGTCAATTCCAACGCTTCTTGTTTTGACTTTAGCATCAGTACTCCCTGCCTAAAGCTTCGTCTCCTAAGCCTCCCTACCAGTTAATTTTAGTCTTAGCTATTAAGTTTCTTAGTTTTTAAGTTAGATTAAGAAAATAGCTTGTATTAAGCCAAATAAATGGGGGCTTTGCCCCCACCAAAATTAAATTAAAAATTAAAAATGCACCATCTCAAATAGTGTTAAACACGAAAGTAGAAACCCCATCAGAATGTAGGGTCTATTTACCTCCTGATGTCGCTCAGAAACGAAAAATCGCTCGTGTTAGACGTCAAAACGATAGAGAACCTACTGATCTAAGCGAAATCAATGTACCGCAACGCCTACGGTAATTCCCAACAAAAATTAAATACAAATTATAAAAACAAATCTTGTCTTCGTCTGTAGAAACTAATTTATATACATGTTTTTTGTTCGTCAATATTGTTTATGTCTAATATATTTTTTTAAATATATTTTAATCTGCTAGTAAATGATTCTTATTATTTTTGTGTTCAAGGTACGTTGATGGGAAGCTTTTTGTCCTTTCTGAAAAAGATTACGAGGGAAACAAACTCATAATTTTAGGAACAACAGAGAGTCTAAACCTTCTCGGCTCTCTTCAAGAGTTTGGTTGATGGATGGGACGTTTGAAGTAGTGCCATCGATTATGAGGCAACTATTTTCCCTACACTGCATTGTGAAGGATGATATTGTCCCAGTAATATTTTGTATCATGAGTTCAAAATCACGGGCTTCATACGACGTTTTTTTTTTTTGAAATAATTAAATTGTCTGCCGAAAACAACATAATCCTTAATCCATCAATGATAATTTCAGACTTCGAAAAAGCAAGTTACAAATCGGCACAATCTTTTTTTCCGGAAGCCCAGCCTAAAGGCTGTTTTTTCCATTTAGGCCAAATTCTCTATAGAAAAATTCAAAAAGAAGGTTTTGCCAAGAAATATGGAAGAGATGAGAACTTCAGCTTACAAATGCGAATGTTAAAATGTTTGGCGTTTGTTCCAGCACACGAAATTCCTGACTACTTCAATTCGTTGAACTTTCAATCTTGCGTAAGTAGTCAAAAAATTAGAAAATGGTTTGATAAGAACTATATTGGATCGACAAGATGTAAGCCCTTATATTCCCCTTCATTTTGGTCTTGTGCTGACCAAATAAAGCTGAACTTACCCAGGACACAAAACAAAGTTGAGTCGTGGCACAGAAGGCTGAAAGTCTTAGTGGGAAGGTCACACATTGGCCTCTATAAATTAATCGAAATTTTGGGCAAGGAATCAGTGCACGTCCTTTGCCAAGTTGAAAAGATGCACAAAGGAGAAGAAACAAGAGTCAGGCGAGAGGTTATAAAAAAAGAAAAACAAATATTGAAGGTTTTGAACGAAAAAGAAGAGAGAAGTCATGTGGGATATTTAAAAAGTCTTGCATACAACTCTCATTTATAGTTTTGTTGGCTATAGATATTTATATTTACATATATAAAACTGAATAATATTCTTGTGTTTTTTGCTTTTTTATATTGAATTTTTTTCTTCATTTTAAGTTCAGAAAATAAATAATAACTACCTAAAGAGCTGTGTTTAACTTGAGTATTAACTCTTAATACAAAATCTCGAATCTACAATTTATTCGAGATTTTTTTTCGAGATTTTCTCTTTCGAGATTATAATTCATTCGAGATTTTTGTGCATTCCAGATTTTTGCATTCTAGATTACAAGCAATTGTATTCTAGATTTTTGTCATTCGAGATTTTTATCCTTCGATATTAAGACATGCTCCCACCGAAACCTATACTTCAGAAACAATTGATCTAACCTTTCATTCAGATGAAGAAACCATAAACGGTCTCTTTGGTATCAGTTCTCTGAACTCTCAAGTCAAATATTGAAAACTCTAATTTGAATAAACAACCACACCTGTAGTGTAGAGTATCTATGCACATATGTATGTGGAAAAGATACTCAGAATTATATGGCCATTTTTGGCAAGGATTCCAATCCAATACTAAAAATAAGAAAAAAAGAAGAAACTCCAGTCCCTGACTGGATTTTCTAATAATATTCCTTTTGTGCTCGTGGAGAAATTGCACTTCAGGTGGACCCATGTGTGTTTTTTGGAGAAATTTTCGCCTCAGAAGCAAAAGTGCATAAGAATTCCCAGAAGGACGATGATGGTAGTTATAGGACTTGCAATGGCTCCCAAGCGACGTGACCAAAATTCAATGAAAACATTGTCTGGCAAGTGTTTGATATGTTTACCCTACGACACGTCTGCTCACCCCCAACCCAGCACCTCCCTCACTATTCCAAACACATTTATATGATTTTATATTTTTTACTTCCTTAAGCTTTCCCTGGAGTTCGTTTAAAAAAAGAATAATTGTATTATCTCTGGAAGAGTGGAAAAGACAGAGAGCTTTAGTGATCTGATTTAAAATGTGGAGGAATAAAAAAAGAATCAGAAAAATACCAATAGATTTATATTTTGGAAAATTGCAAGGGATTGTATATCCCTAATACTGATAGAAGGCGATAGAAAGAAAGAAGGGAGAGACAAAATACTATAGTGATAAAAATGCACTACCGGCATGTCTGAAACAAATTGAGTGCTAGTGTGGTGTTTTTCCATTTGTTTGTGGCACGAGCTTAGGGCCATTATTTTCATTTCAAACTTCGAATGATATAGATTGAATGACGCAAACAGACTCGATCGATCGTATTGTCTAATATTTTGACAATATGACGTGCAATATAGCTAAGGGGGAATTATTTTGCTTTCAGAAAGTTACGATTTCATTTAAAATCCATCCTAGCTAAAACCGCAAGGGCAATACAAAATTATGATCCATCTATCGTCAACAAGGTATAAGTATAACTGGTTCACCTGCCAAGTCTCATTTTATATTCAAAGACTCAAGATACTCCCTTGGTGTACTTCAACTTAAGTTTTTAATCGCAATACATATTGGTTTGATCATAGATTTTTCTCGAGGTTGAATCTCAAATTTGAAAATATATGAAAAATGCGCCATGTTTTCTCTGGAAGCTCTGGAATGTGTGTTTAATTTACCAAAAACAATCCAAGTCATGACAGCTGATAGACGTTATGTATTCTTCAAAATAACAATGGCTCACTCATTGTCACTTTAATCAAGTTTCATCCTTCGATTTGAAGATTTGGAGAAGGCAACTTTTCTTCCCTCCAGATATTTGGAGACGATAATATTGTTTAAGAAATCTCAATTTATTATTTTACTTAAAATGTGTACTAAAATTATTCAAATCGTTAAGTGTTACCGCAAAAATTTTATCAAAACCGAGAAAAAAATTATTAACACCACATATTTTTACATAATACAGGGTGGCACACGAATCGTGCTTCAAAAATAAAACGAAATAAGTTTTTTTCAGTGTGAGTAATCGGCTTATTTTTTTTTTCTTTTATAGGCTACTATTTAGATTTATCAAAATGAATGCTTACTGAAAAAAGGATTTGGTTAGGGCAGCGATACCATTCTTTGCAGTCCGTCATTTCCGTCCAAAGGGAACTTATGCTGGAGTTTGGCGGCATTCCCCAGAGTAGATGGACAATTATGAGTCTGGTGAACATGTTTGTCGAATCTGGAAGCATCGAACGAAGACCGTATCATCGAGATCCTAATGTTTGCGTTCAGGATACAATCGTGGCTGTTGCATCGGCAATACAGGAGTCAGCAGACGGTCATTACAAAGGATACTTCATGATGACTTAAACTTGTTTCCGTACAAAGTCCAAATTACAAGCAAATTAAACCCTCAGGATTTGCCTGTTCGCCTGGAATTTCGCCGAAAAATGATTGCTATGGCCGAAGAAGACAACACATTGATAAATTGTTTGTTTATATCTGATGAGGCCCATTTTGGCTTAAAAGGCAGTGTTAACAAGCAAAATTGCTGTATATGGAGTGAATCTAATCCAGAAAATCTCCATGAGACGGAACTGCACCCAGAACGAGTCACTGTGTGGTGCGCAGTTTCATCAAGGTGTATTGGTGTGCCATACTTCTTTGAAGAAAACGGTGTAACACAAACTGTCAATGGGGACCGTTATTTAAAGATGTTGAAGGAGTTTTCTTACCCAGAACTTCGCCGAAAACGTATCCCTTTCAGCAGGATTTGGTTTCAAAAAGATGGAGCAAGTGCACACGTAGCTACACAAGTTATGGCGGAGCTCCGACGAAAATTCCCAAACAAATCGATATCCAGAAACTGCACTTATCGCTGCCCCCCAAGGTCACCGGACCTGACTGCACCAGACTTTTTTATGGGGTAATGTCAAGCAGGAAGTGTACAAAAGGAAACCCAGGAATGTGACTGAATTGAAGCAGTCCATTAAGACAGTAATTGAGGCGATCCTAATTTCAACCCTTCAGGCCGCACTGAACAATTTTCTGATCAGGTGCCGCATATGCGTGGATGAGCGTGGAGGTCATTTGTGGTCTATCATCTTTAAAAACCATTAGTTATTTAAAATAAAATTTAATTTTTAATCCAATAAAAAAAATTAATGAAATACAACGATTAAAATAAAAGTTATTTAAATTTCTTATTGTAGCACGATTCGTGCGCCACCCTGTACTTAGGCGTTTTAGATGATTGTCTAAAACAGATTTTTCAATTAGACACACATTTTGTTTTTCACCAAAAAATAACAGTACTAGCCATACAAATTTTCCACCATCTTTATTATCTCAAAAACGGCTTTAAAGATTTTGATCGAAAAAAGTATGGGTTCTACTTTATGTATGGTTTACATTTTGGTCAAACATTTTTTTTTTACATATTTTGTTATACAGCCAATTTTTTGATTTTCGACTTTCTCATTAATGGCTCAACGGATTTCGTTAAAAAAAAATGTATGCAGGAGTTTCTTCGAACTTTAAATAATACTTCAATTAAAATTTTTCGAAAACTATTTTTGGATTTTTACACAAAAAACAATTTCTTTTATTGAAAATTAAATATTTCGAAAACGGATGGACGAATTTTTCTGAAATTTTGGTTTTGAGTTTATATTATTAAATATGTAAAACAGTCATCCCAATTCTTTTTTTGAAAAAAAAATGAAGACTTTTTGTATATAGGAAATTAATTAAAAACGACTTTTAAAATCCATTTAGCAGTTTCTATTAAGAAACTTTTGCATACATGATTTTTGTTGGCAATCTTGGTTTTTCTCAAAAACGGTCCATGATTTTTTGTTGGAATTGTTAATTTTGGTGCATCTTGTCAATGGAATCATTTTTATGGTTTTCGTTTTTCTGCTAAACGGTTCATTTGATTTTTTTGAATTGTTTTATGCAGGATCTTCAGTTTTAACACTAATGAAAATAATTTTTTTTTTCAAGAAATTAGTTATTTTTGATTTTAAAAAAAGTTTTTTTTTAAACACAATATTTTGAAAACGAATTGATCGCTTTTTTCAAAACTTCGTATTTTGGGCTATAACAATATTGATAAAAAAAATATGTGTGTTCCTATTATTAGTGCACCCCACTTTTAAGTAAAAAAAATGTTTTGCGTACTTATTAACGGTTCTTTAAACTTTCCATAGAACCACTTTTCATAGTTTTCGACTTTATCACTATTGGATAAACCCATCCAAACAATTTTGTATGCAAATGTTCCCCAAAAGTACAAATAATATTGCATTGCATATTTAAATTTAAAAAAAAAAAATTTTTTTTTATTTAAAAAGAAAATAAATAAACATTTTTTTTTTGAAAAATCAATTTATCAAAAACCGGTCTTTGAATTGTTTTGAAATGAAAACTTTATTTGTAAACGGTGATTTTTTAAGAGCTTGGTTTTTGATAATTCAAAAAAACACAGAAACTTGTAAAATGTGAATGAAATTTTTATTTGGATCGATAAATCAATTTCTGCCATTTACTTTTTAAAAATAATTTTACTTAAATGTTGCCCGCGGCTACGCTTCAGGTGGTCCATTCTGAAGGTCCAATTTTGGCAAACTTTTTCACACATTTCGGCCGGAATCTCACCAATGACGCGTTCAATGTTGGCTTCCAAGGCAGCAATCGTGTTTGGCTTGTCCCCATAGACAATAGACTTTCCATAGCCCCACAAAAAATAGTCTAACGGGGTCAAATCACATGATCTTGGTGGCCAATTGACTGCGCCAAAACGTGAGATCAACTGCTCACCAAATTCGCCTCTCAATTGATGCATGGTTTCGCGTGCAGTGTGGCATGTGGCACCGTCCTGTTGGAACCACATGTCGACCGAGTTCAATTCTTGCATTTTCGGCAAAAAAAAAATCTGTTATCATCGAACGGTACCTTTCTCCATTGACCCTAACCCTGCGGCCTTCATCGGCCTTGAAGAAGTACGGCCCAATGATGCCGCCTGCCCATAAACCGCACCAAACAGTGCATTTTTCGGGATGCATTGGTAGCTGAATTGCCTCTGACTGCTCTTCACTCCAAATACGGCAATTCTGCTTATTCACGTATCCATTTAGCCAAAAATGAGCCTCGTCGCTGAAGACAATTTTGCGATAAAAAAACGGATCCTCATCCAACTTTTCTAAGGCCCCCATTCACAGAAAATTCTACGTTGTGGTAGGTCGCCTGGCTTCAATTCTTGCACCAGCTGTATTTTGTAAGGCTTTAAACCAAGATCTTTGCGTAAAATCTTCCAGGTGGTCGAATAACACAAACCCGGATACGATTTGGTGGATTAATGCCCAATAAAGTGAAACTGGTGCGAAATTTGGTCACAATGAGCTGAATAGCCTGCTCGGTGGGTCGATTATGACGACCATAAAACGGACGTAGCTTGCGAAACACATTTTTCACAGAGCACGAATTTTGATAATAAATTTCAATAATTTGCAAACGTTGTTCAGGCGTAAGTCTATTCATGATGAAATGGCAAACAATACTGAATCGAAATGTCAAATGTTCGTGGAATTTGTCATGTGTGATCTGTCAAAAATATAAACGTCATGAACCAAGTAGCAAAAAAATACCCGTTATATAAATAGTTACTTCAGAATGCCGTTTCCATTTTTTGCCTTTATTTTTAAAGTTTCTAAAATTATGAAAATATTTTTTTTTAAATTGCTCCCACGATTTTTGATTTTTTATATATTCATATTTGTCCAATATTTCAAATGTCTTCCTTTTTTCCTTAAAGTATTGTTTTTTTCAGTAATATGCCCACACATTTTTTTCACTTTTTTTTAAGACGACAAATAACAGTAACTCCCATACATTTTTTTGGGCCAAAAACGAAAATCTTATTTTTCTCAAAAACGGCTCCAACGATTTGTATAAAAAAGTGCTTAATATAGGGAACACGAACATTTTGGTATTTTTTTTTTTTTTGGAAAAAAAATTGTTATATTTTTTTGGGCCAAAAACAAAAATCTTATTTTTCTCAAAAACGGCTCCAACGATTTGTATAAAAAAGTGCATTAATATAGGGAACACGAACATTTTGGTATTTTTTTTTTTGGAAAAAAAATTGTTATTTTTGGTAAAAACTTTTTTTGAAAACTTAAAATTTCGAAAACGACTTAATGGGTTTTTTTGAAATTTCGTATTTGGTAATTTTTTGACATTATCTTGAAAAGTTACAAAAAACTATATCGATAAAATAAAAAACAACGGTACCTTCCACATAAATGTTAAAAAAAACGTTAAGAAAAAAATATATTTCTGAAAACGGTTCCAAGAATTTTTATAAAAAAATGTGTGTGGGTTTTCAACAGTACAGTCCACTTTTTAGTATAAAAATATTTTTTTTTTCATACATATTAACGGTACTTCCCATAGAACCACTTTTCATATTTTCGACTTTCTCAATATTGGATGAACAGATTAAAACAAATTTTTTTATGCGAATGCTCCCTAAGGTTGCTAATAAAACTGCATACCAAAATGTTCAAAAAAAAGTTTTTCGATTTTTAAAAAATAAATAACTTTTTTTTTTAAATCGATTTTTCAAAACGCAGTCACAGAATTTATTTGAAATTTTAATTTTATATGTACGAGTATATTAATAATATCTTCAATATGGCGTTTGAAAATTTTGTTTCCTAAAAATGTTTTCAAAATTGTATACATAAAAAAAATATTTATTAAAAAACCGCGACAACGATGTTTGAATTTTTTTTAATATATTCTTATTTTATCCATGGATTCAAATGGCATCTGTGTTTACCTTCAAACTATATGACTAAGCAATATAAAAACATTTAATTATGTGTATTATCCATTTAATCCTACCTTATTTATATTCCCTTTTTACGGATTTTTGCGTACACCACTGAATACTAAATACAATGTAAGCCCTATACGTATATGTATAATATTTTTTTTTTTTTCACCTATAATAGCAGACATTATCCTTGATGACCTCCTGGATAACTGTTTAGGAAAACTGAAAACTAAGCCGAAGATATTGACGAAATATGTTGATGACAAAAGTTGAAAACTTAGAAGAAACTCTAACTTGCCTTAACAGTTTTCACAGAAAATTACAGTTTACAGTTGAGAAGGAAACAAACAACCGACTATCTTACCTTGATACAATTGTCATTAGAGAAGAAGAAAAGTTAAAAATGGATTGGTATCAAAAACCGACTTCATCTGGAAGGATAATAAATTTCCATTCTAAACACCCCAAAAAAATTATTTTTAACACAGCCAGGAATTTTATAAAAAGAGTTCTCTCAATTAGTGACTTAGAATACCATAAAGACAATAAAATAAAAATTAGAAATACACCACAGAACAATGCATTTCCACACAAAATAATAAATACACTAATAATTCAACATGAAAAACAAAAACAACATACAACAGAAGAAGAAAAACTAAAACCAATATACAAATCCTTCACTTACGTAACAGGCATAACTGAAAGGTTTAAAAACGCTCAACTTTTTGATAAAGAGAGGTATAAAATAGCGATGAAATCAAACTAAACAACTCGACAATTATACGCCAACCTAAAAACAAAAATCGATGTAATGGAACATTCTGACCTTATTTACAAAATCAATTGTAATGGCAACGCTGACGAAGAATGTAACCAAATATACATCGGAACGACAAAACAAAAATTAAAAAATAGACTGGCAGGACATAAATCTGACATAAAAAGTAACGCAACGCAGAAGACAGCACTGGCATCACATTGTACTTTAAAAAATCACTCTCCCAATTTTGAAAGCGTCCAAGTATTGCAAAGAGAGGAACATCAGAACAAAAGAATGATAATGGAAACTCTGCACATTATCAATGCTGACCACACCATCAACCGACGAACTGATATCGAGGAAATCAGCCCACAATACAAACACCTACTAGAGGGGAACGGATTTAAAAGCTTTTAACATATGTATGATCTTTACAATAGAGTAACTTTAATTTTCTTTCTTTCTTCTTCATGCTTGCTATTGTCAATTTAAAGTTGTACAGTGGAGTCTGGCTTTGAAGCTCATTTTATTTATTGTTGTTTTCAAAAATTTTGTGTTTACTATATATGTAATTTAACAAGTGTAAGTAATTTTTATTGTTGTTTGATGTATTATGTTAAAATATGTAACCTATTATCAATGTTAAAATACAGATTCATTGACACCTGATGATGTTCATAGACATGAACGAAACGTCGTGACAAAGATTTAACTTGTTTCATTGACCTAAAGCCCATTTTCAAATAAAACTATAATCTAAAAGGTCACCACCATCAACATATATATGTATAATATGTGTTTTGAAAAATCACATGAATCTTATGTATGCATATTGCACCTAAAATATAAAATTATATGCATATCATTATTATATATACATGTTTACATACTTAGGTTCCATCTATATGTATATGTATGTAGATACATTTTACTCTTCTAACTTGCATAATTAAAATCCATAACCTAGATTTAAATATACATTAGTAGGTAAGTATGTAACTCTTCCTTGAATCATCCATTCGACAATTCATTATACTTAGAATCAATGTAATCTTACCTACATAGACTTTAAACCTGCAAAGGATAACTACACTTAACTAACTTAACATCAATGGTTAGCTACATTAAAGTTGTTAGCTCCAATAGCAAGTTCGTACGATCCAATCGTGCATTTTATTCTTTAAGCGAATAATGCACGAAATCTCCAACTCCCCAGAAGTAGACTTTTCCGCGTTCCATAATCACAATCCGAATCGCTATTTGCACAATAACCTTCTACTTGGGTGACAAGAAACATTGAAAGTTTTATCAAGCTTAATAATTATAAGTCACTGGCATTGAAATGACACAGAACATAATTTCATTATAAAGTCTTATTTAATAAGTTCCTTGACAAAGCCAATTCTCATTTTATAATTTGAGGTGTAAATCTGTTTAAAGCCTCCTCGCTCTAATTAATACCAACTAAAACTTTTCTTGTTAACAAAAAATCAACTTAATTATTTAACCCCATAACTCATTTTAAAATACAATATTACTCGCAAACTAACTCCTCTTCCACAACCACAATGCAACTCCACACTTCACAAATCACAATAGCACCAAAGACATTTTCTTAATAAAGCTGTGCAAATTATGAAGCAAAGGATCTACCTGCAAATGTGGTGGCCGGCGCGCGGCGGTGGTGATGGCGCTTACAATTATTCAAAAAAAAAAAAAAAGTACTAAAAAAGAGCTAAAGTTTACAACCAGTTGTTAGATTCATAAAAAAGTTCGTCCTATAAATCACAGCATGAGCAGCGCGTATTGCAGTGTGAGAATGTTTTATGTTGTTGTTTTTTTTTTTGTGTCTCCTGTTTCTGTTTTATGTTATACTCGTACCTGGTTTCGGTTTTGGTTTGTTTGCTGCACAACAGCACCTTTTTGTCCTTTCATTGTCCCCAAGATGTGATTTATAGTGGGAAAGTTATTTTTTTCTATGTATAACTAATATAGCTACGTAGAAAAAACTTATTTATGTATAATTTATGCATGTGTGTGTTTTTGTTATTTGTTATTGCGCGATTGTTGTTATTGGATTAGGAGTGGCTTACACTAAATACTTGCTTAAAATTGTTACCTATAATATTGTGAATGACTGAGTGGGTGTTTATTTTAGGTAGGTATCTAATATTTATTACGGTAATATTTTACGGGTCGCCCGCCACGAACCACGAAATTTCAAACAACATATATTTTAAAATATCATCTGTGTTCTAGTTTTCTTTTTAATGAAGTCTTAGTATTGAAACTTATCCATGAAGAACTATGAAATCTAATACAGGTGGTGAGGAATATTAATATCGGGTATTCTCCGCTAGTAAGTAAGTAGAGACATCTTCTGGAAGAAGACACCAACAAGACAATTATACATTTTTAACTAGAAAGTTTTTCAAGTAGACAGGGTTCCGTTTTATCTGCTATTCTTTTTGTTTTCATTTGTTCATAATATTTTTAAGTTCTTAAGTGCGTCTATAACTCGTGCCCCAGATATTTGTCCGTACTCTATAATTCAAGCCTGATGAAGATATTGTAACTTGTGAACTTAAATGACTAGGCCGTGTTTCCCCAAAAACGTGTGTTCGATACAGAACCGCTGGTTAGTGTTGATACTCGTGTTACTGTGAAATAGTTACTATTCAATATTAACCCTCAGAATGGTATATGTTATTACAACTTACCTCTAATATTTGTTGTCCATACTTCCGGAATAAAATGTATATGTATAGTCTCTATAATGGGGCAATAATTATTATTTGACAGAGATCAGATTTTACTTGGATTTGGATTGCTGAGAATATAAAATATCGTATTTGTAAAATACTAACTTATTATGGAAAACTTCGCATTGAGCTATATATATCCAATTCCCAAGACAGTGGGTTGAAGTACGGTTTTACCTGAACAAAATTATCAAAAATAAAAGTAACTACTGCACCGTACTTGCTCTTATGATAAATCATCACATCTTAAGCACAAGACTCTTAGTATAAACGCTAAATTGATTTTTTAAGTTGTTCTATAATTTTTTTCAATGGTCAGTATTTCGATATTGTTCACTATTTCTAGAGAGAATTTTTGTTAGTTTTTCAAAGCTAAATTTAATAAAAACTATACACATTGAGTAGATTGAAGTTCACACAACTTATTTTTATAATTCTAAGATTTAAATAAGCACAGTTTTACAAACATTATATAAAATACATATGCAGAGTGAGGATTGACAAAAAGCACAATTATTTAAATTTCCTTTGAAAAAATTCATCACTAAATCAAAAAATGAACATTTCATATCACTTATCACGTGAATAACAAAAAAAAATAAGGCTCTATAGCTCATAAAAAAACAAAAATCAAATTGATGGAAATTAATATTAACTATCTGGTATCCAGGTAAAAATAAATTTTTGTACTCGAATAACAAAAAATTAAAATGTGGAAAAATAATTCACTTCGTCTGTGTCTTTCTAAATTTTAAATTTTGTTTGGAAAAGCTTTTTTTGTAAATGTTTAAAACTAAAATGTAAGAATAATCTGCATTATTATGTACAATTCAATGACCTTATCAATATAAATAACAGCATCCTTTGATGAAATAGGACACAGACGCAAAGGCATTTGAAGAGTTTATGGTTAAAACGACTAAACGGTAAAAGCTTCTTGACAAGCTATGGACGTATTGTAGATGGAAAATTCGGAGACAAAAATCAGTGTTCACTATATCGATATTTTTCTGGTTCACTATTTAGAGTACATTGTATAAAATTTTGTGTGTCCACTATATTGGATAGTCCACTCGAACTAGATTCACTATATCGAGCGTCTAGTGTAATATAAACTTTAAAATATAATTTAGAAGAAAAAAAATCATCATCATTGGGGGTGGCCGTGGTGCGATAGTTGTGTGCTCGTCTGTCAAAC
The DNA here is from genome assembly GCA_910595825.1 of Philhelius pedissequus. NCBI lineage: Eukaryota > Metazoa > Arthropoda > Insecta > Diptera > Syrphidae > Philhelius > Philhelius pedissequus. The sequence continues at coordinate 48,338,678 of OU343162.1, forward strand.
TCGTGTTTGCAGGTTCGATTCCTGCCGTTGTCTATGTCTTCTTATATTCCATTAAAAACCAATTCTAAAAATTTTCATAAAATAAGTTGGTGCTTTGCTCATTACTTGCTGTTTATGCATAACACTAACAACATGTGATTGAGTAAACTAGCATACCCATAAAATATGACAACGAAATAAATAAAATAATGCGAATTATAAGGGACATAAGTAAATAAGACAAGGTAATTCCCGCATTAGTTCAGCCGCCATCCCTGGAGATAAATCTGAGACACCAACCAGCTCTAGTCTCAGAACATCGCGCCACACATCTTTCCTATCCTTCTTTCTCTTCTTCCACCGGATGTCCGCGCTGTGTTAAGAAAAACATATAAAGGGTATTCATAATCCCTTGAACGAGTGCAAAGTTATAAAAAAATAATCCGTTTTACAAAAAATTATGTTTTTTTAAATCCCACAAAAATTTCTTTTTTAAAAGTTTGAATAATATTGCAATATTTTGAATTTGAAGGATCTCCTATAAAAATTTCATCGAAATCCATGGATCCATTTATGAGAAAGTTCAAAATAAAAACATGGTTGTATGGCAGGTACCGTAATAACAAAATATTTTTAAAAAAATGTTGATGAAAATGTATACTGAAAATAGTGTAAACCCTTTTTTTTTTATTAAAATCGTTATAGCCGTTTTGGAGATAATTGATATAGTAGAAAAAATTGCATGGCAGGTACCGCTACTTTTTGGCCTACAAAAAAGGATTCAAAAGTCTATTTTAGACGATAAAAACCAAGTTTGTTTAAGCTGTTTAGGCTGTACAGCCTTGAACAGACAGACAGACAGAATTGCGGGACCCATTTTGTTGGTGTTCTCTATCATCGTAATATCATGTTTGTTTGAAATCTCGAGGTCGATTCGCAAGTAAAAATGTTAGACCAAAATGTAGTCTATACTAAATGTAGTGCACATACTTTTTGTTATCAAAATCTTTAGAACTGTTCTGGAGATAATTAAGACGATTGAACAAATTGTATGGCAAGTACCATTATTTTTAGGACTAACACACGATTCAAAAATCTATTTGAGTCAATCACATACAAAGCTTAATTAAAAAATCACAAACTTCAGTTTGCTTGCAAGCAGATTTACGAATGATTCAAAATAGCTTTTAACGGCCTTTAGTCCACAAAATTTGCGTTTCATCCCGGCAATCTCTTTTGGACTCATCAGTTGGTTAGTGAGCGCCTTACCAATACGTAATTTTTGTTAAGTTCAGTTCAACTTACTTGCATCTTATGACAAAAAACAATGTGAACTATATCCAACAAGATTAAAATTTTAATCATTAAAATTTGAAGATTTTGTCCTTTGCCAGACATAGTTAATAAGAAGGTGTTTTTGTAAAGTACTTGGCTGAGTAATTTCAGTAGTATATAGAATTGTATTATAAAAAAAAACACCTTCGGATTTACGAATGTTTCAATATTTCTAGTAACAACATTTGAAGATTTAAAAAAAATTAAAGGTTTTTAACGGCTCTCGGAAATTTTTCCAGAATTTTCAGATAATATTTCCAAAATTCCTAATACTTTTTGCAAAAAATTTCTCGGGCGATTTTTTCAAGTTTAACAAATAGGCAAAAATAGTTTGGAAAGAAAATAAATTATAAAATAAATTTCCTGCTCTTTTTCCTTTCTTGGCTTGGGAAATAAAGCAAGAAAACTTCTGGAAAAAGATTGTTCTACTCTTCAACCTAATAGTGAAATACTTCCATTTTTTTCCAAAAAATATTCTGACGTTATTTATATTTTGGTATTTGGGGCTTGTACAAACTATTTGAGAGACATATTTACGTTTTACCAGCATAAATCTGCTACCAGACACCCTTTATAAAATTTCGCTTAGATAATGTACTTTGAAATTGAAACCTATTATTTGCATGAATGAAGAATAATTAAGAGTAAAATGCTATAACCCGCACATCGTAAATAATTATGAGGGATCCATCAGAAGTATCAATTTCGAAAAAAAATTACGTAGAAAACCAGACCTTAGTATAGTTTACATTGGCAACCATTCACCCGTGCGTATTGTTTTATTGTTGTTTGTCGGTAATAAGTCATGGAAAACCGATTTTCTACCGAATTCTAACGATAGCTTAAGATTTGGGCTAGTTAATCATGGTTAATTTGTCACTACGTCGCGTCGCAAAAAGGAGTATCAAAATAATATCACTTACCTATTAATGTAAACTTAAAAACATCACCTTCTTCATTTTCCTTTTTCAAAAATAATCTTCTCCTCTTTCAATTAGAAAACAAAACGGCTTAACGACTCCCAAAGTACATTAAATTATGGGGTTTCAATTAAAATTGCAATCGATTTTGCTTATTTTTTAAGGAGTGCGTATTTGGAACTTAAGCCAGTTGAAGACGATATAACCCAAGGAAGTGTCCCAGGACCAATAATATCATTCTTTTAATATCTAAGTACTAGGGATATTTATTGGAAAAAAATTGTATTCATTCCACTGTAGATAAAGTAAGATATAAGCTCAACGAAACCAATTGTACTACACTTTCAACACTGCCAAATACCTTGCAATAAATTTCCGAAGATTTTCCATCCGGACATCGATAAAATTATTGCCACCCAGGGCCCATGCTCTGTAACTCATGCGATAACTTTTGCTCACTTAACGCCTCTGAAAAAATGGGTTTCTGTAAGCTGATGCGATACCCTAAATTTTTAATTTCTTTGACTGGGATTTTCCAATGGAAGGCGATAAATTGAAAAAGTCATTTTGGCATCTTAACAACAAAACAAACATTTTTGTTTTGTGTCTCGACTACTTTTATCGATTCGAAAGTTACAGAACATGGGCCCTGGATGCCAGCATAATTTTCTTTCATTTCTGAATACACCAATTTTGTCAATCCAAATTCGTTGTTTCGTCCACTGTGCGCTGTATGCCAATATGCTTTTGTCTACTTACATATACAGCCAAACCAAAACATTTAACACCGATTAGATTGTAAATGTTTTGCACAGTGTGATTTGTAACTGTCAGTTGCACCACAAAATCCGAAAATCATGGATCGGATTGTTTCGCTCACACCATTGTACCATATTACCTACAACTGCTGTTGGTAGATGGGGCAGATACGCAAACAATGAGTAAGCCAAGCAGGGTGTTTTGAGCTTAAGCCAATCATGGTGGATATTTTTTTGTTTAAATAATTTAGTCGGGTATTGTTTTCTAATATTTTTTTTTTTTTTTTTTTTTTTTTTTGTATTTATTTAGCTTTTATTTTTCTTAATATGGTTTTACAATAGTATCTGCGAAGCCGAAGCTTGTCTACAGAAGAATATTTTTCAATTATATAAAATAAAAGTAAGCAAAGTTTACGATTTTATATAAAGTTCAATTTTAAAGTTCCAATTTTTTTTAAATAAGTCTGGACTATAATAAATTATATAAAATTTTAATTTGTAGAATTAATGAAAAATTTTGTTAGTTCTTTTTTTCTTCTTTTTAAGTTTTGAATAGTGATAATTTCTCTCGGTAGTCCGTTGATTATACTTGGTACAATGTGTTCAAGTTTACGTCTTCCGTAGTTGTTGTAGTTTCTTGGTATCTGTAACATTCCTTGTGCACGTCTTCTCGTGTTGAGTTGGTGTTGGATTGGTTGCTTAAATCGGTTGTCATCAAAGTATTCTATTATGGTAGTCATCTTAAAAATATTTTCAACTTGTAGTGGCTTAAAAAGTGTATCATATGATTGTCGATAGTTGTTGTTAATTAGTTTTATAGCTGCATTTTGGAGTTTTTGAATTTTTTTGATAATGTGGGTTTTAGCTGCATTGCCCCAAGCTAGTACACCATACCGTATCCTGGATTCCATCAATGAGTAATAAACTTGTTTTAAAACATCGTGGTTAGTGTGGTATTTTAGATGAGATAGTGCAAACATCGCTTTCTTTAGGTCCATCCTCAATTTGTCTATGTGTTTTTCCCATAAAAAGTGACTGTCTATTACTACTCCCAGATACTTGTAGTTGCTTACTAATTCGATGCATTATTTTTGCGTTTTAGGGCAGTCATCATTCTGTAAATAAATCCTTTGATTTGTTGGTTTGAACTGCGGACTTCTGATATGCATCATTTTTGTTTTTATTGCATTCATTACCAAGCCGTTGTCGTGACACCATCTAACTGCCATGTTGAATTCTTCTTGAATTATCTTTGTTGCCGTATCAAGAGAACTATGGCGGACGACAATAGCAGTATCATCAGCAAAAGCGAATGGAATACTCTGTTTGAAAAGTCGTAGCAGTTCGTTAGTGTATAAGACAAACAAAATTGGACCCAGTTTAGATCCCTGCGGGACTCCATGTCTCATCACTTTTTTCTCACTCACAGCATTTTTGATTTTAACACAAAATGTTCTGTTTTGAAGATATTCTGTCAGCCAATCAGCCATAGAGCCCCGAATTCCAATTCTTCTTAGAGCTTCAATAAGATTTGAGTGATTTAATGTATCGAACGCCTTACTGAAGTCCATGAAGATTACTAATACGTGATGTCTTTTATCTAAGCTTTCGTTGACACAATTCGCAAACTCACCAAGTAACTTTCCTGTATTTGTACCCTTCTGAAAACCGTACTGGCTTCTATGAATCAGTGCATATTTGTCAACAAAACCTTGCAACCTGTTGGCAATCACACCTTCCAAACATTTTTCAATAACTGGAAGAATTGATATAGGCCTATAGTTGTTTAGTTGGTCCTTTGCTCCTCCTTTGTAAATCGGCCTTACAACTGCTGTTTTCAAGGTAGATGGAATTTTTGATTGAGTTATACTCAAATTAATTAATTTGCATAGAATAGGAGCAAAGACATCTTTATAGCTTTTTATATCAATTGTTCTGATTCCATCAAATCCTGGGGCTTTATTTTCTCCAAGTGTATTGAGAATACTTTCAATCTCAGTGACGTTAGTTGCATATGAAAATATTGAATTTTCCATTGTGTAATTGATGTTGTATGACGTTTTCATATTGCACTTATGAATTATTTTTTCTATCTGAGAAGAGGAAAACTCCGACAATTCCATTGATAGTGTTGTCATATCTGTTTTAAAATTTTTTTCCAATGTTGCGTCGATATTTGTTTTCTTTCGTCCTAGTATTTTGTTAATGAGACCCCATGTTTTCATCGAATCAGTCTTAAATTGTATAAACTTGTTCTTGTAATAGTTTGATTTTTGTACTGCTATGTGTTTATTGATTTCGTTACGAAGGGTTTTATACTCTTTTTCATACGCCAAATTTCTTCTATTATTTTTCCATCTTCTGTATAGAAGATCCTTTTTTTTGCATTCATCTATTAATGTTGTCGTTATCCATGGGTTGTTTTGTCTTCTTTTAACTGTCTTTCGCTGGTATGTTGATTTTTTGTATATATTGTCAAATTTTTGAAGTAGTCTATTGTACATACTCTCTGCATCTTCTTCATCCAAAACCTCTCTCCAATTTTCTTCCTTAATAAGCTGGTTAACTCTTGAGCTCGAGATGCATGAAGAAATTGGAATTTTGTTAATCTTCAGTTTTTCGTACTTTTCATAAAAGATAATTGCTCGGTGATCGGTGATACCATTATCAATTACAGCTGCATTTATTACGCTGTTAACTTTGTTAAGTAGAATATGGTCGATTAAAGTTTTGGTCCCATTTCTAGGGTCAATTCGTGTGTATTTAGTTATTGCTTTTTATTGTTGAGGAACTAAAAATTTTATCGAACGAATTCGTTTAGAGAAGCTACTGATTTGACTGTAGTCATGATTTTTACGAAATAGTTTTGCCTTTTTGCATTTATTGAAATGAAATTAATTAAAAGTTAGCACTTAACAATTTCTGGCGTCCAAATTGTTTTATCTGCTGTTGATTTCCCTGTTCTTAAATTTTTCATAAATTAAAGAAAATTTGTAACAGCGACGGACCCCTTACTATAGTCTCTGGAGCAGAGGGAAAGTGGTCTCCAATTTCAGTAAAAAATTGTCTTTAGTGGCGAGGGCCATTTTCGGAAGAACTGGTAAGTCAACTAGTGAAATATTGGACTAGTCCATTGCGGACTGCGGATTGCGGACCTCGCGGTATCATCTATTCCTACTATGTAATTTTTCGATAACTAGCGTTATTTGCTGATTTCAAACTGATAGTTGTTATACCTCACGTTGTGGCTACGTAAACTATTTGCTTTGTCACAAAATTCTAAACTACTTACTTGAAGGCATAATCACCCTGTATCTCAACTTATTTGTATCTAATCCCCAAATGTGTTTAATTCAACTTTTGGATACCAATGATATGAAACAATTTGAATCGGATATCGCTAATGATGTATAAAATCAACCCGCAATCAGATTAGAGCGACATTGCAAATCGACATTTCACTTATTCGGAGTTTCTATGTTATGTTTAACAGATAAGCACCCCTGATTCCCGCGGGCATTGTCCTCAGTGGTCATTTAAAATGTTTGTTTAAATTAATCATTTATGCCCATATTGAACTTGCTGCAAGCGTGACATTCGATTTAATATAACAAGATTTTGTAACTGATGGGTGCTTTCGAAAATCTTTATTTTTGAAAAGAGCTTTATTGTATGGTCGCAAATACTTGCTTCATATACTTAGAAAAAATTGTAAGCAAGTAGATTAAGCTAAATATTTTTTTTAAAGTCATTTCTTAATTCATTTTTTTTAGAAGAAATTCTTTAAGATTTTTCTAAAAAAAAAAATTGGTAGTTCAATTTATTTTTAACAATATTAATTTAAAAATTGAATTATCTTATACATATTTTCGAAATATTGAATTTTTATTTTCTGTTTTTTTTTCACAAATTCAAGACACATGTTTTGAAAAAAATTAAATATGCAGTATAATTATTAATTTTAAGGACCCCTATATATTTTTAATAATATCGCTATAGCTGTTAATGGGAAAAACGAAAAATAAAAAAGAACTCTTTTTTGGCAGGTATGGCCAATACCATTTGGCTCCCTGAAATTATGCCCGATGAAATTACTCCAGACACAGTTTTTCGAAAAAACAGCAGAAAATCTTCATAAAAAATTCTGACCTTTTTTCCTAGGAAAAAAAGCCAAGGTTTTCAGATATTTTTTCCAAAATTTCTGGCCTTTTTTCCAAAAACAAACGCCAGAAAAAAAAATGGAAAAAATCCAGAAAAAAAATGGGGCTTGGGTGAAGTGTTTTTTTGGAATTAGGTTCACGGCGTACAAAAAGCTCGATACGAAAGTGGGACATGCTGCCCCTTTGCAATCGCCCAGCTTAGCCCAAGTTAGGATTTGGAATGGGTATAGAAGTTTGGGTATATGCACATTTTTTGATCTGAAGATTTCTTTTTAAAAAAGTTCCAAAAAAATTGGCATATATCCAAACTTGTACCCAGCCTAAATCATATATTGGGCTAAGCAGCGAGTTTTTAAATTTTGTTGCTTACATATTAAATCTATTTTATGTTTTGAATAAAGATTTCACAATTTGTCATGCGGCCCCGCTCCGACCGGACGCGCAACCTACTAATTTCGTCTTGTTTGAAAATACTTTAAAACATTTTATGGTCTTTTTCCAAAGCGTTATTTGGAAATTATTCCAGAATATACAAATTTTCTGTCTTAATTTTCATTTTGCCTTCAGGATCTTTTTCCATTCGTAACTGGCATAATTTCAAATATTTCTAGCTTATTTTCCAAATAAAATTCTGCTCTTTTTTCCAATGTTGAGCAACAAAAAAAATCTGGCGCTTTTTCCAAAAAAAAATTCTGGCGCAATTTCCTCTGGCATAATTTCCGGGAGCCTACCATTTTAGTTCAAAATGTTTGGCTTATAAGTTCCAAGTTAGTTAGGTTGACAGACAGATGGAGCTCTAAATGCAAAAACTTTCACAATGTCAACTATAAGCCCACATTCTTGATCACTACAGAGATTAGAAAGTTTGTGACATCAATATTTATTTCACTAATTTACTTTATCAAAATTCATGAATATGCTTTACTTTTAGAACATTATTTCTAAATGCCATAACCATCTAATGATGAATTCGTATTTGCTTGACCAGAGCAATGGACTTGTTATTAGAGGAGTCCGTTTGTAATGTTTGACATTCTGTGGCTTATAACACAATACATAAGAAGATTGCTGAACAATTGAAACTTAATAACTGTCTAAAATTTGCGTAACTTGACACAACAAGTCTAGTAGAACTTTAACAATTGTCTTAGGTTCTTTCAACAAGTGGGAAATTTCACCGTTTTTATAACTGGAATGAACAATGGTTTAAAAAAAGACAATAAACTTGTTGCAGGCTTGTTGTAAGTAAACAATGTTCAAACAAAGAATGACTTTTGAAATAGAAACCCAAGTGTTTATTGAAAAAGTAATTTTTTTTTCAGAATAAGCAATCCTACTAATATTATAAATGTGTGATTTTGGATGGATGGATGGATGTTTGTTGCTCAATAACGCCAGAAAGCCTTTACGGATATGGATAAAATTATGCACCAAGATAGATTATAGTCCGGAATAGCAGATAGGCTGGTAAAATGAATGGTTCCCACAGGATTGATTTGTTTTAATTTTGCATAGAGCACATATAACATATCCGCTCATTATACAAATAGCCAACATAACTTTTATTCACAAGAAGCCAAAACGCACATACACACACAGCACGTTTCAGTATCCAATCCAGTGTTCCAGAAAACCAAAGCAACACCAAAGATCTACACTAAATCAGTAGTACAGATTTCGTAATTAAATGTAAATTATTATCATTTGACATTACTTGCTAATAATGTGAATGAATGTCTTAATGCTTGATCCGTAATTTACGAATCAAGGACTTAACGGATTTGGATTAAATTTTATAGGTAGACTGATGTCACATAGTTAATATCCCGAACAAATTAACGGCTCCTATGGGAGAGGCTTAAATATAAAAAAATATATACTTGGCTGTTTGTTCCGCATTCTTCCTTTAACTATTGAATGGATTTGAATGAAATTTGGTAAACAGATGGATGAGAAACTGTATTTTACTACAAAAAATATTGACTCAAATGGGAGAGTTTGTGTATTTGTTCCACTTTCACGCCTCAACAACTGAACGGTTTTTAATGAAATTTTGTAGGTTGAAAGTTAATATCATTAGATTCTAGTGGGCTAAAAATTCCGCACCATCAACGCACAGGCATCAGCTAGTACATTTCACACAATATTCAAACGCCGGCCTAGAACAATAATAATTTCTAACTCCCGACCAATCATTTCAATTACTATATTATGCGTTCTGCACTTATCATTGCTTATTTCTTACAATTTTGCGAAAACACATCCCCGCAGGAACTTTATTTCAACTCCTTGACAAGGAACATAATTTCTGCCATCAATTTTTTTTGTTTTAGTAAGTGAATCTGAGAAACCACTAAGAAAAATTTTGATTAGGACAAAATGCGACTTTAAGGTAGATTTACTTGTTCAACTGATTCAACAAGTGTAGAAAATTTCTTCTATTGATAATTGTTACGGTTTTGATTGTGTCACAGAAATTATTTTCACTTGTTGAACAAAACTAGTTGAACAAGTAATTGTCACTTGTTGTTCTGTATTTTAAGCCAATGGTCGATGATGACGTTCCCTGTTTGACCTTCAATTTATGTTGAGAACAACGAGAAGAATCATCAATAAACATTCTTCTACACGATCTAAAACCATACACATTTTAAGCCATTGGGTATTAGCTATTTGAACTATTTATAAGAACAAGGGGCTACATGCAGGCCCAGTCGTGCATTTTATTATATGATTTATATTGCTGTTTTTTTTTTAAATTCATGCAACAAATGTTTTAATTTAAATTAACTATACGAAAACTAGTGCTAAATCGAGAATACATATGTGTACTAATTGCAATGATTTTAATTTTTCCAATGCCATTCTTAAATACATACGAGTATACGGTACTCGTTCTTGCTAATTGTACCCTACAGCTCTTTAAGCTCGAACATGAATTTCATCTTCATGAAAAAAAAAAAAAAAAAATACCAGCAAGCACTAAGCAGTAAACGTGTTTTTCTTAATTAACGAAAAGAAAAACCCTCACCTAAGGACTTTTTTGCGTTTGCCTGCGTAGTAGTTGTACGAAGGATGTTTTAATAAATTAAAACCACACAAAATCGCAGCAAATTTGAATGTGATTAGTGAGAATGTTATGCTGGATTACACCTTAACCCGGCCTGGCGCTCTTAAGTGATTAAGCATATTAATTAAGGGGCTTAATGATTTGCACGAGTTCACACTTGTATAAATTGTACAGGCGTTAAGTTGCAGTGAGTCACAATGTAGACTATTTTGGAAGTTATTAAAATGGATACAGAGGTAGTAATATAATATATTCGTTAAATGCTAATTTTTCTGAAGGATCATTGTTTTCTTTTTTTATTTTCAGGAGACGCATAATGTTTCTTTCGGGAGAAGAAAATGTTATATGATGCAAATTCTAGCAATATTATTTGCAGTTCTTGAGAAGCTTGATCAATTATAACTGATATTAACAATTGATTCCGAACATTTGCTAGCTGCAACAAAATTCGTGGCTCCATTGTAAAACAAAGAAATTTGACTCTGGCCGTTTTGTCAGCAGATGAAGTTGCTATAGAGTCTCCAGAAAGCACATGACAAAAGGCTATGCATTGCCTGTACTCACCTTGCACAGTTGTATGTATCTGGTGGTCCCCGTGTCATGACGTCAGCAAAATGTAGGTCGAAACTAGGATAGGCTAACAGCCATTCCAGTGAACCAACGAATTTCAAGTCAAGATCAACTATCTCGACTTCTTTATTTACTCTTCATCGACTTCAAAGCTGCAGATGATAGCATTCATCTACGGCGATGCCCCAACTCGGTATTCCGGGAAAACTGATCCGGTTTTGTCGCGCGATACTAGAAAGCACACCGTGAAATTATATGTTCAACTGGGGAATAATACCATCTTCCAAATTATTACAATCACGTACAGGACTTCGCCAAGGAGATACGCTTTCATGCGACTTCTTTAATCGCTTGTGGATGTAGTCCAAAAAGTCAAAATACTTCGGTTACTTATTGGTTAAGTCATACCCATCAAATGGACTAAGAGTGTTGGAATCGCTGCTCCCTAGTCGAACTGGCAAGGACGACCGACGACATTTCATGGTGGCCATGTTGCCGGGAAAATAAAACTAAAAACTGTGTGTACTAATATACACGCGCTAGAAATAATTTTTTTTTATTTTTCGCGGCTCTACCACTTAGAGTACTCAATTTGAAACTCAAAACTGTTTTAATAATCTGTATCAAGTAAGTAGCTTAAAAATGACAGGCTTTTGCATATAACACTTTACAAGATTTCATATGATTTCCTTAGAAATTTTTGTTACTGTTATATTCAAAACGTTCATATTTTAAAACTACTTGTGAGTTTCAAATTAAGTATTCTTAGTTCTTTAAAGAATCATTTCAAGTTCAAACAAAATTTTCCATAAAAATTGTAGAGCACGTTTCATTATTTTCTTAAAAATTTAATTTTTTGGCCCACCCTATATTTTTTCTTTCATAATTCTATGCCAGCTGCAATACATTTCAATTTCATGGAAACTGGTCGATATTTTCCTTAATCTGAATTTGTGACTCAGCAATTTTAGTTTACCGACTTCGACTTTCGAGTTAAGTGAGGTTTGGTTCAACTCAACGCAATTTCAACTCAACGATTTAATCTCATCGATTTAGCTACTTGAAATCTCCGAAATCGGGACGAGATTTAAGGAATATAATGTCTACAAATGCTTATCCTCGTCATGGCTGCCGGAAATTACGCCAGAATTTGTTTCTGTCCAAAAATTGGAAAAAAGAGCAACATTTTTGTTTGGAAAATAAGCCAGAAATATTGGAAATAATGCCAGGTAGGTGTGGAAAAAGAGCCTGAAATCAAATTGTAAATTAAGCCAGAAAATTCGAATATTCTGGCCTAATTTCCAAATAACATTTTGGAAAAACGGCCATAAAATGTCTTAAGGTATTTTCAAACAAAACGATGGGGGTGAGTTGAGCGTCTGGTAGGTGCGGGGCCACATGACACATTGTGAAATATTTATTCAAGAAATAAAATACATTTCAAATGTAAACAATACATTTTAAAAAGCTCAGCGCGTAAGGGGTGCATGTTGGCCCCCTTCAACCCCTCTGCTTGGCCTAATATAGAATTTGGGGTGGGTACAAGTTTGGGTATACGTAATTTTTTTGGCACTTCTTAAAAGAAATCTTCAAATCCAAAAAAAAAATTGCAATTACCCAAATTGTACCCACCCAATTTTTGTGCGCCGTGATCCTAATTGTAAAAAACACTTCAAAACAAGTACCAAAACAAAACGAATACTGGGACAAAAGTTTCAAATAGTTTTTTAGTTTTTGGGACTTATGTCCCATTATGTCACCTCGGTTAAATTGGGACTTATGTCCGTGCACCACGAAAAGAATGATTAACATAACTGTTACTTTTTACAGCAATTCATACCATTTTTTTCTGGCTTTTTTCCAAGTTTTTTTATTATCATTTTAGGAAATAGAAAAACCACCAACATTTTTTTTAGGAAAAAGGCAAGAAATTTGGGAAAGATTATCACAAAACTTTGGCTTTTTTATTCCTGAGAAAAAAGGCCAGAACTTTGTATGAAAAATGTTGATGGTATTTTTTCCAAGAAAAAATTCTGGCGTAATTTCCTTTGGCGTAGTTTCCGGGAGCCCTCGTCATAGGCTCATAGTATTTTAATAACGATGACAATGTCTCGTCATCCAATCTTTTCATGAATGAGGAATTCTTATAAATGCATGTCAATGCTATTTTAGATTAATAAATAAAATTCGTTGTATATGGCAATTCTGGTCTGCATTTGTCAGCTAGATACGCGTGAAAACTTATTTACGAATTCTAGGCAGTTAAATAGTAAGTAAATAGTAAATTATTTAAAAACATATGAATAGTGTTATTAAGAATTAATTATTTAATTTATAATTTATTATTAATTTATTTATTTATTGGTAAGTAAACATTTTTTTAGAGAGCTAAAGCAAAACCTGACACCAAAAACTCTTTCGGTTGTTGACAGAAAACGACAAACTATTGGCGCCAGAGAAATGAAATTACTTCATACATACATACAACAAGTGTCAGAATATCATCAATTAGAAATATGAATTTCAAGGAGAAGCAGAATTAAGGCAAAATTTATCAATAAGCGATGAAAATCTTTACATGGATCTTGGGATCATTTCCACGGTGCCCAATGACTTATAAGATGTCGCGCCAAAATTGGCCAATTCTTTCGACGTAGTGGAATAAGCAAGAAACTGCATTAGGCGCCAGTTATAGCTTTCATTTAAACTCATCATTGAAAACTTTGACTATCAATTCTTAGGCACTTAAACAAATAAAACTGATGCTATTTTGGTATCAAAATGAACGAACATAATTAGATATACGTATAATATTTTTCATCGAATGATCATTGAAAACGCTTTCCACCATTGAAAAAGCAAAAGTGAATTTACAAGAAAGCCGTAGAACAAATAAAATATTCTTTTTGACAAAATATATTATATATCTTGTTGGTACCAATACGACATCAGTTTTATTTGTTAAAGAACCTATCAGAATTTATAGTCAAGGTTTTCAATGATGAGTTTCAATTGAAGCTATAACTGGCGCCTTAAAATTGAAAACTGAGCAGGAAGCTTTCACTGGAACATAATACATAAATGCAACGTGTAACTTAAATTCGTGGAAACTTTAAATTCAACTCAGTTTTAATCGGGATGTTTTGGTGCGGAAGTAAAACGTTACTACACAAATTTTCATATGTATGCATATAATTACTAATTAGTAAAAGCATTTCGATTTGGCATCCAGAGTACGCATCGCACTAAGCCAAGCATAGAGGAGATACTGTGGACAGGATACTCTGAAAATAAGCTAAATCTTAATAACAGCCAGCACATCCATAAAATATTCTTACCTACTCCTCCTAATAAAAACATAAGCAAGCTCCACTTAAACAATGCAAATTTATTAGAAAGCAAGACCTTTCCTCATATACCTATAGTCAAAGGTGAAAAAGGAAATTATTTCCACCGAAAACTGTACACACAGAATAAAAACAGCTTCTTAGTATCTAAACGTCAACATTTTGGTTTCCCGGTGCATTTCCCAACAAAGTATATTACTAAAGCACACAAAAAGCTTTGCTGCGTTTTCAGGATATTTTTGCCAATTTCTGTATAAAAATTTATATTCATAAGGATAATGCACGCTCTATGCATACTGAAAAGAGATAAAAGCCCGAAAACACAGAGCCATCGAATCATATAGACTATAGAGATATTAAAGCAAAGGCAGCCTGTGGCAGGCAAGCAGACAAGCAGACGCAAACATGGCGAGAATCCCGAGATAGGATATGCAAATGTCCTGAAATATACTTATTTATTATTTTTGTGCAAGGATGCACTCAAAAAAGAAAATTATCTACCCGCACAGGCTTACAATTATTTTGTTTTGATATTGCGCAACGAAATGAAGTTTAAGAAAAAAAAATGATGGCAGCTGTATTTTATCTTCCACCCACATCCGCATTGGATCCAAATCGAATACTTTGGTCTTGCGAAACACATTTAAATTGAAAATCTTATAAAGGATTGCCATAACATCATAATATTCCGGCGAGTTTTCATTCTAGGGATTTGTGTATTATTTGTGTTTTGGATTTATCTGAATTTGTTTTATTTCTTGTTCGAGATTGCAGAAGTCAAATCCCCTTGAAACATAATGTACATTATGTAAGTGTAGGTATCTGTTATTATTGGCTTCAATTATATCTGTGTTGTATTGTACAGGGTCATCAAACTTATGCTCTGAACTTAAGATCTCTGCTTCAATCACATTGTGTGATGTGAGTTTCGTCTTCATCAAAAAAAAAAATCACGCACAGTGGATTTGACAATTAGATCTTTACTATATAATTATAACCCACGGGCAGAAACCAATTAAAATTGGAGCTATTGAAAAGAATGCTGCATATCGTGGGGCTTAAGCCCAAGCATCTAAATTACCAGTCAAGTATTATATCTACTGCACCATTGCCAAACGCAAACTCTCCATGCATTTAAAATAATATTTCATTCATAATATTGGAAGATGTTAAAAAATATATGATCAAAGTCTGAACCATAAATTTATTTTAAAATTTATTTTCGAAACCACAAAATGGAAGACCCTATACACACCATATACGTCATACAACCTTCCAAACTGGAAAAAAAATTGTCTTCATTGTTAGAATATAGGCTCCGTTGGTCGGTTGAAGTATGATGAGCCGTCTGTCATAATTAAGGGTGCAATTGAAATGCCAATCATAAAAAGACATTTCAGCCATTTTTCTAAAATAAATTTATTACACATACGCTATTATACCAATGTCCTTGGAGGCAAATAATAAATCTCTGTCAAGAGATTTTCATAGGTACATAATATAGGTTGGGTATATGGCAAGTTTTGGACTCATAAAAAAATCGAATTATGGATTTTAATCAAAATTGACATTACGATGATCGATTTTCCACAATTCCGTCTATCTGTCTGTCCGTTAGGCCATAGCATAAACGTATGTATTTTCTTCAAGTTTATCTCTTAATTTTTTAAAGACCAAAAATAATCTTACCTCAGTGCATTAATGAAGGGAATACGTAGATACTTTTTGGCATTTTCTCCTTTTTGGAAAGAAATGGTTAATGGTTTTCGATTTTTGTGAAACCGGTTCATTTAATTTTTTTTTATTTTGTTGTTGGAAAAGTATTTAAAAATGTTTAACTTCAAAAAATCGATTTTTCAAAAAAAAAATATTTATTTTTTAAAAATCCAAAAAAAAAAAATTTTTCGAAAATTTTAATATGAAATTTTATTTATACTTTAAGGAAGCATTTGTAATAACAAAATATTTTAATCGTTTCATCCTATAGTGAGAAAGTAAGAAATATGAGAAGTGGGTATTTTACAATTACTTTTTTTAAGAACGCAATATAAAACAATTTTTTACTTCAAAGTAGACTGAACTAGTTTAAGGACACACATTTTTAATGAATTTTCTTGGAGCTGTTTGAAAGAAATTTTTTTTTCTTAACAGTTTTTTAACACTTGTATGGGAAGTACTGTTGGTTTTTGTTTTGGGAGAATAGAGATAATAATAACAATAAATTAATTTAAAAAAAATACTAATTACAAATTGTTAAAGAAATATTCTAGTAGTTTTCGAAATATGAACTTTCCAACAAAAAAAAATTGTTTTGTCTTTTGAAATTTCAAAAAAAAAATTAATTTTTTTAAATTAAGTTTTCTTAAACTATTTTTTTTTTAATTTAAAAGAACAAACCATTTTACATATTAAATTTTAATTTTAAAAAATTCAGTTACATTGGTTTTCGAAAATCGATCCATCAAAACAAAATTTATTTATTTTTTTTATCGAAAAACCATTTTTTGGAATATACGCAGAATTAGTACAAGTACCAATATCAAGGAGCATTTGCTTAACAAAAATTTAAAAGGTTCATCCAATAGTTAGAAAGTCGAATATATAAAAAGTGGTTTTATGCAAAGTACCGTTAATTGCGCAAAGTAAAATATTTTTTACTTAAAAGTGGATTGCACTAAGATTTATATTTAAGAACCCACATAGTTATCAACATTTTTGGAGCCGTTTATGAGAAATTAATTTTTTACGATTTTCTTAACATTTGTATGGGAGGTACCTACCGTTGGGTTTTATTTTAAGAAAATAGTTTTATTAACTATTCAAGATAATGACAAATAACTACCGGAAGCCACACCTGAAATGCCCCCCCCCCCCCCCACCCATCCATAAAAAACAATATCTCCAAAACGAAATCCCCAAAAAAAATTATATCCAACAAGACCTATGGACAAAATCCCCAATATATTTTTTTTTCCCAAAATCTCCAATAATCCCCAATATATTTATTTTGGTTTAAGGCGATTCAGTTAATAAATTGGTTATGATTTGATAAATTTTAATTCAGTAAGTAAAATAAATTTTTTGAAGTAGATATCATACACCCTGACCTTGGGGCATATTCATAGTAGCTGATAAACCCAGGTTTTACTAATACAATTTTGGGTAAATGCATACATACCGATTTTACTTACAAATTGTTATCTTAATATTTTTATAAGATTGTTTACTTATTTTACTACACAAACAGCTTCAATTATTTTGGAATGATAAGCTTCAAAAAATAGATTCAACGTCCGAAAATTCAACTAAGCCTAGCTTTAACATATATACATAGTAAAATGACTATGAATACATCCTCTGTCTTTATCGTTTATTCCCTGATTAATGTCAAAAAATGTTTTTTTTTTCTATAGAATTGACTGTTTTTTAATTTTGCTTTATTTTATCATTTTCTTATTTCGAAATCAGGGTTTTTGTTTGTTTAATAAAAGTAAAACGGATTAGAAAGCACACACAGTGCTTTTATTTTATCAAAAAAGAAGGATGAAGAAAATTAAAATTTTTTTCGCAGGGTAAGTCTTGTTTTTTTTCAAAAATCTTCAAGAAACTTAATCACCAATGCAATCCCTTTCAAGTGCTGAAAACTGCAGCTTTTTCTGAGGCTTGGTTACCGAGATATGAACAATTTTAGATTGTAATATCTTGAGAACCAGAGGCTGCAGAAGCGTTTGGTTTTCAGGTTTGGATAGGTATTTAATAGTCCTTTCTTTTCATGTATACATAATATAAGGAATAAATGTTGTTAAGCTTGACTCCAAATAAGCAGTGCAAGTAGTGAAACAAGCAACAAATCACGCGATGTTTGAAGCAAATCCAAACAGACGTTTTGGCTGTAGACGCGAGTACAGACAGACAGAATTGCGCGACCAACTTTTTACGTATTCGCTATCAACATCAAGTTTGATCAACACTTCAACTTTTTTTTTACGAATACATAACGCCCTAAAATTTTACGGTTTTAAAAGTATAGTGCTGGAATTCGACATCTGTCAAACTAAGTTGTTAAACCAATTTTTTTTGTCAGTTGAAAGTCTGACATTTACGAAAATGGATCGCTTAACTATCGCACAACGCATAAAAAATGTTAAAACCTACTACAAAAATGGTGTTTCTGCCACAGCCACATATCGTGCTTTAAGAGGAGATTTTGGTTTACATAATCGTCTAACTACGCAAGCTATTGGCAAAATTGTGAAGAAATTTGAAGAGACTGGATTGGTTACAGATATTGTAAGGCCTGTGCATCATCGTTTCGCTCGTACTACTAAAAATATCGCTGCTGTAATTGAAAGTGTTGCCGAAGACCCGAATGTATCCATTCCTCGTCATTCTCAGGAATAAGGACTGTCTTACGGCACATTATGGCGTATTTTGCATTTGGATCTACACCAACATCCATATAAAGTCCAGGTCACACAACAACTGAAGCCAGCTGACCATTCACAACGTCGTATATACATCGAATGGGTGCTTGACAACAGGCCGTGACGTCGATTTTTCTAACAAAATTTTCTTCAGCGACGAAGCATATTTCACACTCGGTGGGTATGTTAATAAACAAAATTGTCGTATTTGGAGTTCTGAGTATCCTCAAGTAATTGAAGAGAGGCCATTACATCCAAAAAAAGTCACTGTTTGGGGCGCTCTTTGCTCCGGAGATGTGATTGGACCTTACTTCTTCGAAAACGACGATGGAACGACTGTCGCCGTCAATTCGGAGCGTTATGGTCATGTGATAACCGACTTTTTTTTGCCTGCTATTGAAGAATACGACTTGGAGAATATGTGGTTTCAACAGGACGTTGCCACATGCCACACAACTCGGGCGAATATGGCTTTATTGCAAGAGACATTTCCTGGCCTCGTTGTGGCGATATCAACTGGCCACCAAGATCATGCGATTTGACACCGCTGGACTTTTTTTTGTGAGGCTACGCGAAAGACCGTGTTTATGCAGATAAACCTTTAACTCTTGAGCACTTGAAAACCAACATTCGTCAAGTTATGCCTGAGATACGGCCAAAATGTTTCAAAAAGTGGTCGAAAATTACCTCAAAAGATCCGATGCTTGCAACAATTCGCGTGGTGGTCATTTAAATGATGTAGTGTTTCACACATAATGTCAACGTTCAAGCTTTATAATAAAAAAAAAATATCATGAAAAATAATGTTTTATATGTGTTTTATTTATGTTTAATTTTGAAACGGCAAAATGGATAACCCTTTAACTGAATGAAATTGATATGTCCAAAATGTTCAAGTTTTGTAAAATTGCTTATAGAAGCAGAATCAAACTGTACTTTAGTTATTTATTCTAGCAAGAAATTATATGATTGTCAATCAGGCAGACGGCAAAGCCATGCATATATTATGATTGTTAAGAAATTTGTTAAACCACTTACAGAATAATAAAAAAACATTATCTATCTATTTTTTTTAGTCTTTAAGGTATAGGTTCTGTTGTGATCTCGTTTTGAAATTCGTTGGCTTTTCCCAGAATTCATCTATGATTTTGTCTACGATTGATCAGCAGTGTCGAAAACTACCACTTATCACTTCAGTTAAATGAAGTGCATAATTTGTGTAGTATATTTATTCTATTTCGGGTTGGGCTATTGACATATATTAACACCATGTCACTCGTTTTTTTTTTTTTAATTCCGATTAGCAAGTTCAAATGCAAGCCAAATTATTTGCAGCAAAGTAGCTAAATATGACAAGAATCACTCTTCTAAGAACATTAAATGTCTACTAACTACAACAAAAAGTCGACAAACCTTTTGACTAAGGGAAAATCTCCAATCGTCCCTCACAATCACCCTTTTACTTGATAATGCAAACTAAAGGTACGAGTATATACAGAAGAAAACAAATCAACATCAATTTCTGAACCGGAACAGTGTCCCTCCATATGCAGACAATAGAAGAGTGTCTTCTACCCTTACATTATACATAGTTTTCTTTTGTCGCCATCGCCATTTGTCCCCTTAATTTGCATATTGCTGATGTACTCCATTTACGAACACACAACCAAATACTTAAACAAAATCACGTATGTCCACTTGAGCATTCAGACAATTTTATAAACTTAAATGTCACTCTTGTTCCACTTGAAATATTTCCTCTTCCGGCACCAACAACTGAATGTCTGTCCAACTTCGGTTTAAAACCCATAACAATCAAATAAGGGAAAAAGCAACAAAGCTGCAACCTTGCGAGTTCTGTTTGAAGTAATTGGATGTAAAAATGGCCAAGGACACTGTCATGCCATTGCCATTCTTTGGGGCTGGATGGTGTCACTTTTGTACACCATTTTGGTTGTGGCTGACATTGTGGGTGCCCCTGGCGCGCGGGGGAACTGAATTGTGAGAATGACAGAATTTATTTTAATTTTCTGACGTTGTTATGGCTTGGCCTTGTTTGCTTTCAACTAGTGACCAAAAGGGCATATGGTTAACGTTGACCTGGTCTTGCAGATATGATTACGCAGGGAAATATTTTACTCTCCGCTCTCTTTTGAGGAGACACAAGGCACAACTGGTGAAGCATATGAAATTGAATTATGTCCTTTTTTTAATATTTAGGTCTCTGTTTTTTTCTGTGCGGTTTGTTCTCTGAAGCCTTAAACCAGATGTCATTTAAAATTGGAAAAAAAATTCCAATGGCCGAAAAACAACAGACGTAAGACTTTTTTTGCATGAGATATCTGGATGTCTTGCTACGAGCACACCCATCAGGAGTACAAAACTGCAATTTTGCCAACAAAAAAAAACGGGATACTGTTATTTATGTTATGAAATTTAATAGGCAATATAGGAACAGGATATGAAATATTTTTCAATAATGTTTCCATTTCATATGTATCTGCATTACAATAAAAAAAAATGTTGCCTTTGACTGCAACTTTTGCAAAACTAATGTTGAAAAGCCATCTCGTAAATGTTTTTTTTTTAGAGAGAGAGCGACAAGAATGTGGTCAGGTCTTAAAATGTGTTTTTTTTTGTTTGTACAGATTTAAAAAAAAATATGCTGAAATGGCTTCAGTTTTGTTCTGTACTGCGCTACATACTTTGCAGAACAATTCTTTTTAAGGATAAATAATACATTTCAGCTTGATCAGTTTTCAGAGGATGGCGTTTTTATAATTTAACTGACTTATTATTTTTAACTTCTTATATACCTACTGTTTTGAAATTGCTATAATTCCATCAGTCCTGCAGTGTGACAGAGGTTTTTTTTTTTTAGAAAATTGATAGTTTTTTAAAGGTTTCAACACTCCAATTGCTTAACAATTTTATTTGAACGAAAAGTAGTCTCCTTGATTTTTTAATGCATTTAAAACCAACTAATACAGAAACTTGACTTTCATTTGATTTTCCCCATCTACTTTACTCCTTATCATACTTGTGGTCAACAGAAAACGAGACCCGTATACTGGATGAACTAAAATGCAGATTGATAGTACCAACGTGCTCCTACAAATCATTGTTGAATTGGTGATTTTGAAACGGTTTATTTTTTTTTTTGAATCAACTTCTTATATATATGTTTGTAGGTACCTATATATTTTTTAAAAACATTTTTAGGTACAAAAACTGAATCGCTAATTTAAATTAATTACAGTTGAACCCGCTTAACTGAAAGACGCTTTAACGAAAAACCCGCATAAATGAAAAGCAACCCATTCAAGTTTTATATTTTTCTATTGAAATTACTCGGCTAAGTGAAAATTTAAGAATCGAACAAAATTAAAATGCATGGTAATCGTAAGTACTTGCTCTTATGTTCGATCAGTTCATATGCACAAGGTTCAAACGGGTAAATATATTTTTAAAGTCATTTTTTTTAATTAATATTTTCTGTATGCACTTTTTTTTCATTTTTTTTCTAAAAACCAATTTAGCATGGCAATTTTTTGTATTTAATAATATTATCTTAAAAACTCGAGTTCGAAAAAAATAGTCATCCGTTTTCGAAATATTGAATTTTCAAAAGAAAAAAAAAGAAAATTTTCGCTTGCAGTTTCATTTATAATTCGAAGTACCTCCCATATAAAAATGTTGATCGAAATCCGCCGCTTATGAGAAAGTCCGAAGTTCAACTCCACCGCTTCATTCAAACTGCTAGCTACATTCAAAATGCTAAGGTTTATAACAGTAAGAAAATTACATCAACACAGGTTGTTTTTCAGCTGTTTAAATTTCATAAATGAATTAAAAATTGTTTCGTAATACGAAGACTGTTTTACTGAAATATTTTTTCAGTTATCCGGGCCGAGGCACGTTAAAGTAAAATAAATTTTTCACTTATCCGAAATCCACTTAACCGATTTTTTCCAGTTATCCGAGTCCGCTTTTGATTTTTTGTTCTTTCGCTTAAGCGGGTGTCACTCTATTAATATGCGTACAAAATTTAATATATACAAAAAATTATATCGAAACCAAATTTTTTTTGAAAATTTAAATATTTATAAATTATTGTAAGCAGCATCAACCAAAAATAAATAATTTTAATCAATGCATCCAATCGTGAGAATGTAAAATATAATTACGAAATATGATTCTATGTTAAGTACCGTTAATAAGTACACAAAGTAAAATATATTTACTTAAACGTGGATTGCACTAGTTTACACGTATTTTTTTATCAACATTTTTGGAGCCGTTTTTGAGAAAAAAAATTTTTTCGCAAACTACTTTTTATTTTTTCCGAATTGTCGTATTTAATAGTTTTTTTTTAACATCTTGAAAATTAAAACAAAAAAAACTATATTCCTAAAATAAAAAACAACAGTATCTCCCATACAAATGTTGAAAAAAAAACGTTTAAGAAAACAATGTATTTCTCGAAAACTGCTTCTAGAATTTGTATCAAAAAATATGTGTGTTCGTACTTTCATGTATAAGAATATATTTTTTGTGTACTTATTAATGGTACGTCCCATAGAACCACTTTACATATTTTCGACGTTCTCACTATTTGATAAACCAAGTAAAATTATTTTTTGTACGCCAATGCTGCCTGAAAGTGTTAATAAAACTACATACCCAAATTTTCAAAAAATAAGTTTTTCGATTTAAAAAAAAATATTTTTTTTTGAAAATTCGATTTTTTTCAAACCAGTCCCTGATTTGTTTTTGAATTTGAATTTTATATGTATATTAAAAATAGCTCCAAAGTGCTGTTTCAATTTTTTTTCTAAAATCTTATAGATAAAAAACTATTTAAAAAAAAACCGCTATTACGATTTTTGAATTTTTTTAATTGGGATTATAGGTACAATGGTCTAAAAATTCTGTCCGTTTGTATGTCTGTCCCTCTGTCAGTTTGTCTGTCAGTCTGTCTGTTTGTATGTATAGACACCTACAGCCCACACAGTTGGACAATTGCATCAAAATTGGTATATAGAGTTTTTTAGGTATTATACAGAGCTCAAAAAATAACGGTACCTGCCATATACCCGTTACGTTAAAGCCTATTTTTCACGAAAACGGTTCTAACGATTATTGATTAAACAAAACCAACTCAGCTTTTAAGGTACGACCGATCATATGGTTGAAAAAAAAATTTAAAAATGTCTAAGAATGGTACTTTTCATAAGACCGTTTTTTTTTTTTTTGTTTTCGACTATCTCATATACGGCTTAACCGATTCTTTCTAAGTTGCACACATAATTATATAGGTTTAGTATGCCCAATTTATACTGCGTACCAATATTTTTTATTAATATTTGCTTTTACTTTTAAAAGCATTAAAAAAATTTTAAATTTATATTTTGAAAACTGCGCATAATATTGTTTTCAAAAATGATAGTTATATGTATTTGCTGAATACCTATGAGTTGGCGTTTTTGATTTTTTTTTTGAAAAATGTTTTCAACTTGGGAAACCGCTCCACAGATTTTTAATTTTTTTTTTACTCTTAAATTCAAATTTATCCAAGAAATAAAATGGCGTACTTTTTCTGAGCTCAAATTAGTTTAAGCATTTATTTCAGAATTTTGAATTATTTGTTATTTGATTAAGCTGATTTAATATTTTGCTTTTTAAATTTATATTATTAAATATTTAAGATTGTCATACTTATTTTTTTAGAAAAAAAATGTTGTATATATTAAAAATTAATTAAATCGACTCTAAAAATATACATATTTAGATTTTTAATAGAGATCTTTTGCATACGATGTGATCGAACATAAAATTAAGTTCGTGCGATCCAGTCGTGCATTTGATTTGATATATATTTATTTATCTAGGAATTCAAATGGCATATCTGTTTTTCCTCAAACGGTAATATCTATGCAATATAAAAACATTAATTTATGTGTATTGTCCATATTTCTATACCTTATTATATTTGCTTTTTACGAATTTTTGCGTACGTCACTAAATACTACATACAATGTAGGCTGTCATAAATTATTATATACATATTTATCTTTAAAAATCACATGAATCTTATGTATGCATATTGCACCTAAATTATAGATATATGGATACAGCTACCTTACCTACCCATCTACATCCTTCATTTTCATCATTATATGTGCATATTTACATACCTAAAGGTTCCATTTATGTATGCTGGTACATATTTTTTCTAATAACTTACTTAATTAAAATCCATAATGTAGATTTAAATAAAAGTTTGTAACTATTCCTTGAATCATCAATTGGACAATTCATTATACTAAGAATCAAGGTTATCTTAATTATATCGGCTTTAAACCTAACTAGACTGCCTAACACCTAAACACCTTAAATGTTTAGCTTCATTTAAGTTGTAAGCTACAAGAGCAAGTTCGTACGATCCAGTCATGAATTTTACTTTTATAAGATTCGTTGGAACCATTTTTAAGAAAAATAAGATTTTTCTTTTTGGCCAACTAACATTTATTTAACATATTACTAACTCTGTTAAAATTCTAAAATTTTGAGCCAATATTTTTACTCAATTATTTAGGCTAACCTTGACCAAAACCACCATCTTACTTTACTCATAATCCTATAATAACTTTATGTTTTAACTTTTGTTTTTATAAGTTTGTATATTATAATAAAAGAGTGTTTTTTTAATATTTTAACATTTCTTCCTGTTTAAGATAATGGAAATGAATAAATTATATATGCATGTTTAAGTAATACAATAACTCTGATACCTAAATTCATTGCTTGAGATGTTCACTTGAGAAAACTTTCACCTACTAGTAAATCCATTAAAAACTCGCAAACTAAATACATTTCTATTTTGATAGACACTAAAGTATCTTTTTTTGCAGGTAGTTAAGTGGATTTAATGTTATGCATCAGAAGATGCACGGGAACACCATGAATATTTATAGCGGAATGCAGAAACTATGCTATGACCGACCATTAATATGCGTTAAGGTATCTCTGAATGGTATCGTATGCAATAGCTATAGGCATCCGGACCATCGTTGAGGGAAAACTACCGCTTTGGACCGAATAATTACGGTTGCTCGTATGCATAGCGTGGAGGACTTTAAATATCACAGTACGATTGAATAATATTTAAGGAAGAATTTGCATATTTTTAGGGGAAAAGAGTTTTGAAATTTTAATTTTAATGCATCGTCCTTAGTCTGAATCGGTTTTAACGTAAGGCTCTTCACATCCGGTGTTACGTTATGTTTCGAACGTTTGATGATTTTTGGCTTCCGTTTTCTGAAACTGTTATCTGAAACTGATGATTTTTAGATATTTAAACTTTTACCATATTCAGTTTTTTTGGTTCCCGAAAATTCTGACCCCTTATTGCTCGGCTTCTTGACGTCACTGGCTATAAATTAAAATATAATTATATTAAATTGGAAAAAATAAGAATATCTATTTTGCGTGTGAAATAGCTTTTCCCCCAATTTAAGATATCAGCAAAATCTCATTCAAAGAAATGTATTCCAATATCATTCTTGACTTTGTTTACTACTTATCATATTTTTCGATCAAGGCGAAGTTCTTAAAATATTATGATTGATTGACTAAAAACGGAAATGAATTTTTTAAACAAATTGGTCTGCTAAACACAATAAAATCCTGAAAGCCATAAAGATTTTATGTCTTTGTTGCTTAAACCCACTACATTATTCATGTCATCTTATAGCCATACCAATAAGTGAAACGGGTGTGAAAAAGTTTTTATCGTATTTCTTTTTTATTATTATTTTTTGTTTGTTTTGTTTTCGCAATCCAGAAGGGAATGGTAGGTGCTTTGTAACAAAAGTTTTATAAGGTTATCATAGCTTGAGAAAAAGTCTGAAATTAAGTTTGAGAAAGTAAAGTAATTATTATGCTTTATAAAAGACTTTTGAACAAAATTGATTTATTGTCAAAACAAAAATAAATAATATTAAGTAAATAAAAAGTCGTTAATACAGATAGACAAATTGAGTAACAATCATTATTTAAAGATACAGACAATTGGCTTACTAATTTAATAATTGGCCATATTTTACTGATAACCTATAAGCATTCTACCAATTTTCAGCAGTATAAGAGAATAATAAATTATTTTGAAAAACAATACAAATTAAATTGTATTAGATAGTATGACAGTTTTTTTCGGACTTGTGCCTATTAATTTAATTTTATTTACATACAAAAATCTTTAAGTTTAACAAACAAATAAAATTAAAAACAAAATAAATAAACTGACAGATTCCACCATAATACTTGTATGGAAATGTTGCCTATGAAAAGATGGCGGCTAGATGATTTGACATTTTCATTCAAACTTGGATATCCAGTATACTATATAGAAATCAGTAACCAATACGCTTTTGGATAAGTTACTGGTTGTGTTCAGAAAGTAATAATTTTGTATGCCAAGTCGAATATTTTAAATGAAATTTAAGTTTAATATAAATACTATCTTAAGTTTAATTTCATTTTGTTTTAAGGAAATTACTTTTACAGCGCGTTTTGAAAAATAATTTTCGTAAAAACTTTACTTCGTTTGAGCTAATTTGC
The DNA here is from genome assembly GCA_910595825.1 of Philhelius pedissequus. NCBI lineage: Eukaryota > Metazoa > Arthropoda > Insecta > Diptera > Syrphidae > Philhelius > Philhelius pedissequus. Next base: position 48,365,863 of record OU343162.1, read on the forward strand.
CAAAATCGTTTATTAACTCCAAGCGAAAGAAAACATTTTTTTTTTTGATTATTCTGAATGTACACGTCTGTCAGAATTTCACAAAACTGACAACATAATGAACAAAGTTAATTTTTAATGGAACACGAGAAATCAATAAGCTTCTTAAATTTTATCAAGCCTTAAATGTAATGTCAATGTTAAATATTAACACGTCGAAATCACAATATTTGTGACAGAAGGCAGTAATGCAAAGATTATTACAACTTTATTTATTTATTTATTTATTTACATCAATTAGAGATAATTAAATCTACAATTAGACTACAAAAAACTTGAAAGACATTTCACTCATATCTATGGGGAAAAAGACGGTATAAGCCTCTTTCGCGATTCTATCGTTCGGTCTTTTTCTATGTTTATTTTTTACTTGCGATTATAGGAACTATAAGGCAAGTTATGTATTCGTCAAAAAAAAAAGAATTACGATCATAGAGAACACAAAAAAAGTGGATCCCCCAATTCCGTGTGTCTGTCTGCTGTCATTCTGTCAGCTTGTCTGTCTGTTGAATGCTCACACGTTTTTTGGCTTTTTTTTAAGATGACAAATAACAGTAGCTCCCATACATTTCAGAACGGGCTCCAACGATTTAAAAAAAAATCAGTTCATTAATGAAGGGAAAGGCTACCTTTTGACAATTTTTTTTTTTTGGAAAAAAATTATTATTTTGGTACCTCTAGTAGAACCATTTTATTGGTTTGCGATTTTCTCGGAAACGGTTAATTTAATTTTTTTGAAATTTTTTGCGCAGAAGCTATTTAAGCGCTATTGTATACGAAAATTTAGAAAATTCAAAATTTCGAAATCGACTCAATAGATTTTTTCGAAACTTCGTATTTAGAGGTTTTTTGACATTATCTTGAATAGTTGAAAAAACTATTTTTCTAAAATAAAAAACAACGGTTCTTCCTCTACAAATGTTAGGAAACCGTTAAGAAAAAAATGTATTTCTCGAAAACGGTTCAAAGAATTTTTATTAAAAAAATTGTGTGTCCTTAAATTGGTACAGTTCACTTTTAAGTATAAAAGTATTTCTTTTTGCGTACTCATTAACGGTACTTCCCATAGAACCACTTTTCATATTTTCGACTTTCTCAATATTAGATGAACCGATTACAATAAATTTTCTTAATGCAAATGCTTCCCAAAATTGTTAATAAGACTGCGTAATCAAATTTTACAAAAAAAAAAGTTTTTCGACCAGTCACAGAATTTTTTTTTAAATTTGAATTTTATATGTATATTAATAATATCTTCGAAATGGCGCTAAAAATGTTTTCAAAATTTTATACATAAAAAATTAATTTACTAAAAAACCGCTCCAACGATATTTGAATTTTTTTTTGATATATTCTTATTTATCAATGAATTCAAACTGCATCTTTGTTTACCTTCGAACTATTACGACTAAGCAATATAAGGGCATTTAATTATGTGTTTTATCGATTTGTTTCTACATTATTATTGTTCCCTTTTTACGTATTTTTGCGTACGTTACTGAATACTAAATACAATATAGGCCCTCATACATTTATATATACATAAGTGTCTTTAAAAATCACATGAATCTTATGTAAAGCATATTGCACCTAAATTATGAAGTTGTATGTATATAGCCACCTACATCCTTCATTTCCATTATTATATGTACATATTAACATTCTTAGGACCCATCAATATGTATGTATATGTAGATACATTTTACTCTCCCAACTTACATAATTTAAATCCATAACTAATTTAAACATACATTTGAAGGAAGCTACCTATGTAACTATTCCTTGAATCATCCATTCGACAATTCATTATACTAAGAATAAAAGAAATCTTACCTACATAGGTTTTAAACCTGCATAGGATAACTACACCTAGCTAACTAAACCTCAATGGTTAGCTACATTAAAGTTGTTAGCTGCAAGAGCAAGTTCGTACGATCCAGTCGTGCATTTTATTTATTTTAACAGTTAATGTCTGGCAAAAATCATAACAATCCTCCGATTAATTTTACAGTTTTTGTATTGATTATATATCATTTAGATGTTTCTAATGAATTTCGTTGTAAAACAACATTTATTTTTTCAATTCTAAAATAAATACATAGAATAGATACATAATATTTAGTGTGACCTGTCCTTTACTCAATTAATTCAAAACATGGTTAAATAAATTTGCCTATCTATGCACAGGTTATCTGTCAAACAAAAATTGAAAAAATAAATCTCACCCTTGCGGAATCACAAATATGTACGTATGTGTTACTTATGTCGAATTCCAAACAACCATTTCAAATGGATTTCAGATCGATTTTTTTGTTTGTTGTAAGGAACTTTCAAAAAATAGCGTGTGTGTAAAGACTATGAAATTTTGCTATAAACGGAAGATCTGTCTTTACAAATTTTGTTTAGAAATAGTTCGACTGTGTTCAGAAAAAAATCGAAGGTTTGGTTGTTTGGAATTCTACATTAAACTTCCTAAAAAAATAGAAAAAATTCATTTTTCATTTTAGAATTGAAGCCCAGACCGCTTAAACACAAAGTTGACAGATAGTATCGCCGTCTCATCTTTGTGAATTTTTAAAGGTAAAAATAGGGGCGCAACATTTTAAACAGCTTGATATTAAGTCATTAGCATGGTACTATTTAACAATTTGTTAATAGTTAATATTAAAGGACTTTACTAAAATATTCCTAATTTTAAACACTTCTTAATTAACACCATACTAAACTTTATTTCTGGATAAACTGCAGCTGACACGCCCAATAGAGTCCATAAAACTAAGCGAACATAACTTTTTGGCGTTTGTAAATGTCACAATGGCACGTGGATTTTAACTTTAGTAAAATGTTAAGAAGATAATACGATACTGAACTCGTTTAAAGTTAGCAAAATCCTCTTTTTAATATAAAATTAGTATCATATTAAAATGATTAATCATGTAATAAATCTACTAAAATGTTGCGCCAAAGTTTTCTAGTTTAATTAGATATTTGGAGCATAGTTGCAGCTAACACACGAAGGTTAAAACTGCTCGTGCCAGACAAGGGCGTAGGTAGGGGGGGCAACTGCTCCTAAATGTGTGAAATAATTAAAAAACAATAGCGAAAGGCTTCTGAATTTAAACATTTTATTTCAAGAAAAGTTTCTTTTTCAACTCAAAGTCCATTAGAATTAGAAATTTCTATTAATATTGACAATTGCGTTAGGTTTTTCTTATAAATAATGTAATAATGTCTGATTTTAAGAATTTTATTTTAAGCACGCAACTCTTTTCTCAAATCAAAATGCATTAGAATTGGAATCAAAATATTTTATTAAAGTAGGTAGGTACTAGGTATACAAGTTTCTATGTATATTGACAGATGCCTCTCCATTTGCACTATTATATTATAAACCTATATAAACTATTGTTTTAATGTTGTTTTTGTTTTAGGTGTTCTTATGAAAAAAAAAATAATTTTTGGTACAAAAATTTTGATTCATCATTAAAAATAAAAAAAAGAATTAACAAAAACTAATAATTCAATGGGAAATCTTATTTGTAAAAGGAAAATATTAAGGAAAATCCAAGTAAAATGAAAGTTAGTTGATCGAAATGAAACTAAACAAAAACGACTGGAGCAACCAGATTCGGAAGTCCAAGCTGGATGTTCAATACCAAGGAGTATTGGAAGTAGTAGGAATCTTACCTTTTGACCGACTGCAACACGAGAATCATTTATGTCGTGCCTATAAGGCATACCAAACTTTTTTCTTTAGTTTAGTTAAAGTTTATCTGAATGTAACGGCCGGAGTCTCAACAATGGATTGAGGATTATTTACACTCCAAATGCATCAGTAGTTTTGCTAATTGACTTAGACATTCAACAAACAAAATGCGATTCATCGCTGAATAAAATGTTCCTTCGAAAATCGTGTTTATGAGCAATCTCGTTTCGAGTCCATTCACCGAATGTACGCCGCGCGGTGCCCAGTGATCGTCGGTCAACTCATGATGAAATGGCAAAACCAAACTAAAGATAAATCACATGGCAGATGTCAAAATGGCTGTCCCTATTTAATTATTATTTTGTCTTATAATGAGCCCACACTCAAGGAGATTTTTGTTATTCTTATTGTGACAAGACACTGTGTGAGCATTACGAAAGGGCGAAAAGGTTTGAAAGGACGTGTCGGTGGTGCACATTGGTTTTGAATGCCTTAACATTTCAATGACCGGGAAAGACACGAGGGTGGCAAAACATTAAGGGAGACCCGGCCTTGTAGACTAAAAATTTACTATTCTTTTTATACATATACAAAAAACTAACATAGGTATCAATAAAATGTATACTCCCATAAATAAAGCATCCTTTTGTTTTTCTAAATAAAATACTCCCATTAAAATATATTATAGACATGTATTGTTTTTTTTTTTAATTTTGCCAAATGACCACCCGTAAGTCAACTAGCCAAGCGCCGGGGTAAGATGACCAACGCTATGGGGTAAGTTGACTATGCTATAATGTTGAGTTTTTGAAACTGAAATTTTGCAATTTTGGTATTTTATAACACCTGTCAGATGCAAAATATCTCATAAGCTCTAAATCAGTATAAATGTTGTCATTCACGGGGGTTTGTAAGTATATCCATTATTTTCGTGAGCAAAAGGTGGTACCTATACTATTTCCCCGATTAGTATAGATGAGCTTTAGCGAACGGTCCATTAGAGATTGCTCCATATGTTGCCTCTGGATATTTTTCTTACACAAGTTCTTTTTTGATGTTAATCACACGAGAAAATCATGAGTCAACGTACCCCTTCAAAAATGAGTCAACTAACCCCGACTGATCTTGTGGCACTGAACGTCATTTTTTCGGTAACGGGGAATTAATATATAGAAATAACAGAACAAACACGGAAAGTCAGACACACATATTGTGTGTATGCAACAAAAAAGTCTCCGTCAGACACATAAAACGCACCGAAAAAAGCAAAATAAATGAAAACAAAAAAATTCCTTATAGATGAAAAAAATAGTTTTTCCCCAATAACTCTCGAACTACATAAACTCCTGACGTAAGACAATGTGAGGCTATGCAAGTAGCTGTGGTTAATGCAAGGGCAACAAAAAACATGAATAAAATTGTGTAGGTTTGAAGTTATGGGCAGTTAGTCTACATGCCCCTGAGGACAACTAGCCCCGGTTTCCCCTAAAGAATGATACTCTGAACTTTACAGTACGACCGAAGTTGGGTATACTGATGACAATTCCTGGGGGCGCGAGTATTAAAAAAATATTTCTGTTATTAATTTGAGACTTTAAATATATAAAAGTTTCAGGCGCAGACAAGAATTTAATTTATTACGTTATACCTACTTTTTCAAATACTGAATAAATTTATTTCAAATTTAAACGCAAAATCAATTCGTAGAAAATAATTCCAAATTCGAAATCTTACTTTAAATAAATACACAAGTGCATACCTATGAACACCTATAATATACCAATCTGGCTAGGAAATGAAGTGTAATCAAACATGGAGAAAAACCAGCAGAGCTGAGTGGCTTTTTGCCTGCAATGAAAACCTCTGTGTTCCTGATCCTGACATGTTCGATAGACTATGAGTAAAGTTCGAAAGGGTTATTGAATCGGGAACGAAAATTCCTAACAACCGCTGAAACGAAGGCACTGTACTTATAGATTATAAGGATTCAGAATAAAAACAGTTGACAGTAATGGCGGTGGTGGCTTAACATCAGTTATATCACTGATTCAACCACTTTATTTTGGCATTACAGGATCTGCATACAGGCGAACCACGTGAATGTAATGTAATAAATTATTTTTTTTTTTTTGAAATTGCTTTCTACCAGTTCTGGTAGCTACGTTGAAAATAGGTATGTAAATGTGTGTGTTACTGGCTGCTGTAAGGCACACACGTGTTTCTTTATCTATATATCCTGTAAATAAATATCCATTTAAGATGAATTTGTGGTAACATATATTAAGCTGGCCGTAATAATTTTTTTTTTTAATATTTAGGTTAAATGATTTCATAAAATTTGCTCTGGAGTGAACATTTTGGTGTTTAGTCGTATTTTAGAAATATCCATTTTTTATTTTTACTTGTATTTTGGCAAATGAATTGCATAAAAGAATTTAAGTATATTTAGGATAAGTAATTTAAAATAAAGAAAATTTATGAAGATTTCAACATGTGCTGTTAAGGCAATAACATGGCTTAACATGGAAAGTTTAGGTTACTGTTATGTATATGGTTTATTTATACAAAATGTAAAGGGTTATCCATTTTGCGGTTTCAAAAGTAAACGTAAATAAAACACATAAAATATTTTTTTTTTCATAATATTTCTTTTTTATTATAAAGCTTGAACGTTGACATTATGTGTGAAACACTACATTTAAATGACCACCACGCGAATTGTTGCAAGCATCGATTCTTTTGAGGTAATTTTCGACCACTTTTTGACACATATTGAGCGGTATCTCTGCCATAACTTGGCGAAAGTTGGTTTTCAAGTGCTCAAGAGTTAAAGGTTTATCTGCATAAACACGGTCTTTCGTCCAGCGGTGTCAAATCGCATTTTCTTGGTGGCCAGTTGGTATCGCCACGACGAGAAATTACGCGGCCACGAAATGTCTCTTGCGTAAAGCCATATCCCTTGAGTTGTGTGACATGTGGCACCGTCTTGCTGAAACCACATATTCTCCAAGTCGTATTCTTCAATAGCAGGCAAAAAAACGTCGGTTATCATATGACCATAACGATCCGAATTGACGGTGACAGTCGTTTTAGAAGAAGTAAGGTCCAATCACACCTCCGGACCAAAGAGCGCCCCAAACAGTGACTCTTTGTGGATGTAATGGCCTCTCTTCAATTACTTGAGGATTCTCAGAAGCCCAAATACGACAATTTTGTTTATTAACATACCCACCGAGTGTGAAATGTGCTTCGTCGCTGAAGAAAATTTTGTTCGAAAAATCGCCGTCCACCGCCTCTTGTTCAAGCACCCATTCGACGTAGCTACGACGTTGTGAATGGTCAGCTGGCTTCAGTTGTTGTGTGGGCTGAATTTTATATGGATGTGGGTGTAGATCCAAATGCAAAATAAACCATAATGTGCCTTAAGTCCTAATTCCTGAGAACGACGAGGAATCGGCACATTCGGGTATTCGGCAACACTTTCACTTACAGCAGCGATATTTTCAGTGGTACGAGCGAAACGATGACGTACAGGCCTACAATATCTGTAACCAATTCAGTCTCTTCAAATTTCTTCACAATTTTGCCAATTGCTTGCGTAGTTGGACGATTATGTAAACCATAATCTCCTCTTAAAGCACGATATGTGGCTGTGGCAGACTCACCATTTTTGTAGTAGGTTTTAACATTTTGTATGCGTTATGCGATAGTTAAGCGATCCATTTTAGTAAATGTCAGACTTTCAACTGAAAGAAAAATTGGTTTAACAACTTACTTTCAAAGATGTCGAAATCCAGCCTTATACTTTTGAAACCGCAAAATACAAATACTTATGTATATAATCGAAATTTTCTATCCATTAGTTGTTATAATGCGCTAATATATTCATGTGTATCTACTTTTATTTTTGCAACAACAAATATGGATATACCACTGTTTTGAAAGTTTTTTTTTTATATAACTTTACACGCGCTCAAGGGATTATGAATACCCTCTCTATGTTTTTCTTTACACAACGCGGGCATCCGGTGGAAGAAGAGAAAGAAGGATAGGAAAGATGTGTGGCGCGATGTTCTGACACTATAGCTGGTTGATGTCTCAGATTTATCTCCAGGGATGGCGGCTGAACTAATTCGGAAAGAATTACCGTGTCTTATTTATTTATGTCCCTTATATAATTCGCATTATTTTACTTATTTCGTTGTCATATTTTATGGGTATGCTAGTTTACTCAATCACATGTTGTTAGTGTTATGCCTAAACAGCATTTAATGAGCAAAGCAGCAACTTATTTTATGACAATCTTTAGAATTGGTTTTTAATGGAATATAAGAAGACATAGACAACGGCAGGAATCGAACCTGCAACCACTAGGTTGACAGGCGAGCACATAACTATCGCGCCACGGCCACCCTAGTTTCGAAAGATATTTTGATTAATCAGTTAAAGATCGAGACAAGACTGGCTTACTCACAGCATCGTCGGCGTCGTTTGCTCAAAATTGACAACATTACGATGACAGCGAAAACGATAAAAGTGGATTTCACAATTCTGTATTTCTGTCCTCGAGTCTGCAGCCTAAGCAGTTGGATGAATTTGCTTCAAAGTTGGTAGATACATATATTGTTTTTAGGTTTTTTCATTATTTTAAGACGGAAAATAACGGAACCTTCCATGCATTTTTTTTTGTCCAAAAGAGAAATCTTATTTTTCTTAAAAACAGCTCCAACGATTCTTATAAACAAAAAAAAAATCAGTTAATTAATAAAGGGATACAGTACTTTTTAGTATTTTTTTTATTTTTGTTACCTAAAGTAGAACCATTTTTTTATTTTCAATTTTTTTGGAAAATGGTTCATTAGATTTTTTTGATTTTTTTATGCAGCAGAAGCTCATAAATGTTTAAACACTAATGTAAGCCAAAATTTTTCCAAAAAAAATTTTGTTTTAAAATTAAAAAAAAAAAAAACTTTTTCTTGAAAACCCAAATTTCGAAAACGACTTACCTAATGGAATTTTTAGAAAACTTTTCCGGCTCCAACTATAAAAAAAAACTTTTTAATAATTATGAAACTACCCAGAAGAAGTTAGAAATATAGGCGCAAAATTTTAAACAGCCTCATGTTAAGGGCTTAGCATGACACTACTTAACAGTTTGCTAATACTAAAGCACTTTACTAATATTTTCCTAATTTTAAACAGTTTTTATCTAAGTCTATTTTCTTAATAAAGAACAACTAAGCACGCCTAAAATAGTGCAAGAAAGGAAGCGAACATAACATTATGACGTTTGTAAATGTCAAAGTGGCACATGGATTCAGTACGATACTAAAAACATAAATTAAGCCATTTTGTGATTTTAGCTTTAGTAATATATTAAGAAAAGAGTGCGATACTAAACTGGTTTAAAATTAGCAAAATCTTCTTTTTAGCCTAGTATCATACTAAAAATGATTTAACATATTACTAAATCGTTTTAAAATTTTGCGCCATAATTTTTAAATTCGAAATTATATTTCGTTTCCAAAGTTTTATGAGGTACCTTGTACCTATAATTGGCTTGTTTTGCACGTACGCTGATAAATGTTGCCGATGTGGCATGATTATGTTTTTTTGACGGGAAATTTTTTTCATGGCATAGAGACAGACAAAATTTTTATATTTAATATTTAACTTAAACTTCTGTTAATGTAAAGTATAATGCTCACATTTGTCATATTTTTTAGCATTGCATTGATTTATGGAAGGAGAAATCATTTTTTTCCTTTTGGTTTTTTGTATTTCCAAGAAATTACACTCAAACTTTGTATTAATGCAAAGTGACTGTCAAGCACAATGTCAATTTTATTTAATTGCGATATAGGTACTATAATAATAAAAACACAGGCGGTTCTATTAAAACTTGGTGTTTTAGCTTCTTAGATGATCGGCTCGATTATTTTTTCTAATTTTTTTTAGGCCCACAAATAATGATATCATGTCAATGTGTCATACATTTTATAACCTTAATTATCTCGAAAATGGCTTTAACGGATTTGGTATAAAACTAAAATGCACGACTGATCGCCCATACTTGCTCCTATGTTCGATTACATTATATGCAAAATATTCTTAAAAGAAACGGCTAAATGTATTTTTAAAGTCGTTTTTCACTTAATTTTTATATATAAAGATTCTTAATTTAAAAAAAAAAATTGTTACGAACATTTTAAATATTTAATAATACAAATTCAAAAACAACCACCCCTTTTCAAAAAAAAAAAATTATTTTTTTAAAAATTTGAGAAAAACAATTTATCGAAAATTTTGAAATGCAGTATTATTTCGAATTTGAAGGAGCTCCTGTATAAAAAATTTGATCGAAAATTTGATCGAATCCGCGTTTATGAGAAAGTCGAAATTCAACAAAATGGTTGTATGGCAGGTACCGTTAATAACAAAATATTTTAAAAAAATGTTTGGCCCAAATGTAGAGCATAATTAAGATGGTAGAAAAATTTGTATGGCAAGTACCGTTATTTTTGGGGCTAAACAACGATTCAAAAATCTATTTTGGACAATCACCTAAAACTCTTAAATACCATAAGTTTGATTAAAATCGCTTCAGCCGCTTAGGCTTAAGAAAAAATGCATAATATGTTATTATTGGTAGGTACCTGCCATAGAACGTTTTTTTTTTTTAATTTTCGACTTCCTCATTAACGGCTCAGCGGATTTTTATAATTGATATAATTATATAACGAAATTTTTCAAAAAGATATTTTTCTTAGTTTCAAAAAAAATCATTTTTTATTGAAATTCAATAAATGGGTGCATGATTTTTTTTTAACATTATTTGTTTTAATTAAAAAAAATACCTTAAAAGTGTATTTGGCCATTTGCACTAAGCACATCATTGCTTACGATGTGATAAATCCATAATAGCAATTACAAGTAATCTTTTCGTGCATTTTATGAGTTGAGATTTTCCGGTGGAAATGCCATTGAAAAATTTTTTTCCATACAAATTTTGTCGGTAATTAGAAACTCAACTAACTGCCAAGGCATTTGACTTCTATTTATGTATACTGTACGGAGCAAATCGAGCTCGCGTTTCCTAACTAAATAAAGAAATAATAAGGTCTTATTACATAACTAACGCTTTGTGAGCATTATTTCTACGGGACATATTTTCTTATATAAAAATAATATATTTTGTTTCTCGGACACCGTTTTAAGCACTAAGGATACTGTGTAATTTATCAGAGGCAGAGCTGAGAATTTATTTGATGCTTTTAACTTATTTAAGTAAGATCAATCTTAAACCTCTTTTAAAAAGATATATTTATTTAAACATTAAATAACGACTAATGTCTTTTGCATAACCTTAATCGAAATAATATTTACTTAACTTATACTGACATGAACATGAGTTACAAGCAATAATATACATTAAATGAATATTTTTGCAGCTTTATTTGTTTTCGAAAACATTCCAAAATATGTGTAGCTATGTGAAAGATAGGGGAGAAGCGGGAGACTTGAACCAATCACAACATTTGACTGAATACAATAATATACCTAAATCGCTTATATTAAAATCTCTTGAGTCGTTTTTGAGATAACTAATTTTTTTTTGTGAATTAAAACGTTAACAAAATTAAAGAAAAATAAGTCCACTAGTGGTTTAAGTTATAAGTTAAGTGCAGCCATGATATTTTTCCGTACTACTTTCGTTGCCATGTCGTTGCCTTCTAGATGCCAAATTGTGTTAACAAATCTGGCCTACGTCTCTCAATATCCTCCTACCTATACATATGGAAAATTTATTGCAGGGTAAAAAAAAAGTAAATAAATCAGCATTCTGGTAGAAAAGAAGTAACATATATAATATATGACATAGGTATTTGCATTACAAATTTCATACTCTCTTTTGTAATTTTTATATGGATCGGAAGGTATACAGTTCATGATTGTACCAACTGTCCCGGAGAGAATTTATTCCGATTAAAGTGATGTCAACATAATTTAAACAAGTATATTTTTTGTACCTATTTCATAACGTGTTATTTGTTTGATAAATTAATTGATCGTCGTTATCTACTAAAGGAACATGTAAGTTAAATTAGTGATTTTTATATTAATTTGTTGATATTATTGGGCGTGTTTTGTATTTAATTGATAATAATAATTATTTTGTTAAATGCAAATGTCAAAGTGTAATATACTGTGTCGTACGGCATTACTCTTATTGTGGAGTGGCAAAGAAAAAATTAAGCTGAATCAGGTTTCGCCGTAGAAGAAATAGTATCTGTCTCAAATATGTAGTAAGGCACCAAATATTAAAGGAATTAACCCCCAGAAAGGACAGTGGATGACAAGGTTCAGCTTAGAATTAGTAGTTATCTTCTATCTCAGACTGGTGATCCAAGCCAATATTAAATAAAAATATATTGTAAAAAATATAAGCATTTTATTTAAATTGTAAAGAATTAAATAACTTCAGAATTCTGAATAAATGTATCAAAAATGTTATCGAAATTTTTAGAAACAATATTCTATCAAAATATTATCCCCTTTAACTATTCAACTGTAATACTCACGCTTGTATGAATGCTCATCTGCTTACCTTTAAGCCTAACTTCCGAAGTACTGTCAACGCGAATGTGAAATGCTTAACATGACCCTATTTTCCCCTCCCGTTTTCATATGCCGGTATATCCTCTTAAGTACTTCACTACTTTTCTAACGCTCGCACTGTTCTCGATAATTTTAGGGGTATTTGAAGCCCCTTTAGTGCGCGCATAATTATAATTTAAATGCACGACTGGGTCCTACAACCTTGCTCTTATGTTTGAACAATCGTTATTTACTTAATTTTTTTTAATATCCAAAATTTCTTCAATTTTTTTTTAAAGAAATTAGTATGACAATCTTAAATATTTAATAATATAAGCTTAAAAACAAAAGATTATATCGGCTAAATCAGAGAAAAAATAATTCAAAATTCTGAAATAAATATCTACTTAAACCAATTTCAGCTCAAAAATAAGCACGCCATTTTATTTCTTGGATAAATTTGAATTTATGATACAAAAATTTTTAAAATCTGTGGAGCAGTTTTTGAGAAAAAAGTTTTTTTTACAACTTTTTGAAAGCATTTAAAAAAAAATCAAAAATTCTAATTCATAGGTATTCAGCATATACATAAATAACTATAATTTTTGAAAAAAAAATTTAAGGAACAATTTTCAATATAATTACAATTTAATTTAATTAAATAAAAATATTGGTATGCAGCATTAATTCCGCTACCTACACCTATTATATACATACATATACATATACATATGTGTGAAAGAATCGGTGAAGCCATTTATGAGATAGTCGAAAGCTAAAAAAAAGGTACCATGGAAAGTACCGTTTTTAGACATTTTTACTTGCGATATATGTATGTAGGTACTATAAGGCAAGTTATGGATTGGTGCAAAGAAAAATTGGGTCCCCCAATTCCTCCTGTCTGGCTGTCCGCGAGTCTGCAGCCTAAACGGTTGGATGGATTTGCTTAAAACTTGGTACATATTGAATTTTCGGTAATATGCCCACACGTTTTTTAAAATTTTTTTTTAAGACGACAAATAGACCTCATACATTTTTTTGGCCAAAAACAAAAATCTTATTTTTTCTCAAGAACCGCTCCAACAATTTTTCTAAAAAAAATCAGTTCATTGATGATGCAAATTGGAACATTTAAATAATTTTTCTTTTGGAAAAAAATTGTTAATTTTGGTACCTCTAGTGGTACCATTTTTTTGGTTTTCGATTTCCTGGAAAACGGTTGATTTGATTATTTTGAAATTTTTTGGGCAGAAGCTCCTGAAAAGATTAAACACTATTGTAAGCCAAAATGTTTCAAACAATTTTTTTTTTTGGAAATTAAAATAAAAAGTTTTTTTTTTGAAAACTAAAAATTTCGCAAGCGACTGAATGGATTTTTGCTAAACTTCGTATTTGGTAGTTTTTTAACATTACCTTGAACAGTTAAAAAAATTATATTCCTAAGAAGAAAAACAACGGTACCTGCCATACAAATGTTGAAAAAAAAAACCGTTAAGAAAAAAATTTTTTTCTCGAAAACGGCTCCAAGAATTTTTATAAAAAAATGTGTGTGTTCTTAGATTAGTACAGTTCACTTTTAAGTATAAAAATATTTTTTTGCGTACTTATTAACGGTATACTTCCCATAGAACCACTTTTCATATTTTCGACTTTCTCACTATTGGATAGACCGATTAAAACAATTTTCTTTACACAAATTATCCCTAAAATTATTAATAAAACTGCCTACTTTAGTTTTTAAAAAAGAAGTTTTTCAATTTTTAAAAAAATTAATAATTCATTTTTTTGAAAAATCGATTTTTCAAAAACCAGTTAATTAAAATTTTTGAAATTTAAATTTTAGATTTATATTAATAATATCTTCAAAATGGCGTTTCAAATTTTTTTTCTAAAAATGTTTTCGAAATTTTATACATAAAAAATTAATTTATTAAAAAACTGCTCCAACGGTTTTTGAAATTTTTTGTTGATATATTCTTATTTATCAATGAATTCAAATGGCATCCTTGTTTTCAGTCAAACTATAACGACTAAGCAATATTAGAACATTTAAGTATGTGTATTATCCATTTATTTCTACCTTATTATTATGCCCTTTTTAGAATTGTTGGGTACGTCACTGAATACTAAATACAATGTAGGTCCTCCTACATTTACATATACATATCTGTCTTTAAAAAGCACATGAATCATGTGAATGCATATATTGCACCTAAATTATAAAGTTATATATAACTCCATATATATGCATATCTACCTACTAACCTACATCCTTCATTTTCATTTTCACAAGCACATATTTACATACCAAAGTTCCATCCATATATGTAGGTACATATTTTTCCCCAACTTACATAATTAAAATCCATCACCTTATACTTAAATATATTTACATATTATGTAAGTAGGTACCTATGTAACTATTCATTGAATCATCCATTCGACAATTCATTATACTAATAATCAAGCTACATAGCCTTAACACCTGCATAGGATAACTACACCTAACTAACTAAACCTCAATGGTTAGCTACATAAAAGTTGTTAGCTACAAGAGCAAGTTCGTACGATCCAGTCATGAATTTTATTTTAATTTTTGTTTTCAACCATATGTTCGGTCGTACCTAAAAACCTTCACTGATTTTTTTAAATCGATATTGTTAGACCCGTTTTCGAGAAAAATAGGATTTAAAGTTATAGGTACCGTTAATTTTTGAGCTAAAAAAAATGTCAATTTCATGTTTGATTGTCATCTCTAAACTTTTTACTTGCGATATATATTACGTAGGTACTATAGCCCAAGTTTTGCATTTGGAAAAAATCGAACTCGAGATTTTAATCAGAGTTGTCATTACGATGATAGGGAACGCAAAAATGTGGGTCCCGCAATTCCGTCTGTCTGTCTGTCAGTCTGCAGAACGATCTACAGCCTAAACAGCTCAGCCGATTTTATTCAAACTTGGTGCTGAGGTCGTTTTAGCCTAAAAGGTAATTGCCCAAAATATATTTTTGAATCGTTGTTTTAGCCCCAAAAATAACGGTACTTGCCATACAAATTTTTTTACAATCTTAATTATCTCGAAAACGGTTTCAACGATTTTAATAAAAAAAAAATTGTATTATATTTATTTTGTTATTAACGGTACCTGCTATACAACCATTTTATTGATTTTCGACTTTCTCATAAACGGCTCAACAGATTTCGATCAAAATTCTTGTACAGAAACTCCTTCAAATTCTAAATAATACTGCATTTCAAATATTTCGAAACATAGTTTTTCTTAGATTTTTGAAAAAAAAATATTTTTTTTTTTTTTTTTTGAAAATTCAATATTTCGAAAAGGGGTTAACAATTTTTCCTGAAATTTTGTTAATGAATTTATATTATTAAGTATTTAAAATGTTCCTCACAATTTTTTTTAGAAAAGAATTTATTAATTTTTATAATTATATAAAAAAATAAGTGAAAAACGACTTTAAGAATACATCTAGTGTTTCTATTAAGAATCTTTTGCATGTGATCGAATATAGGAGCAAGTACGTGCGATCCAGTCGTGCATTTTATTTTTTCGACGAATGCATAACTTGCCTTATAGTACCTATAATCGCCAAAGGTATCTGCAAGATATCTCTACTCCATATCAGAATGTAAACTTACAACAACTTCTTAAACCAACATGGAGAACATGTTTTAATCATAACTTTGAGAACCAAACAAAAAAACTTCAAATTAAAAAAAAAATAGGCTCTGTGGCAGAAATTGTGAAACTTTTATATTTTTAATAGTGTCTCCCAGGTACAACTGATACTGACTGACTTGCTTCAGTTAATTTTCTTCTTAACGTCCAGAGAGATTCACAACATCTATTTGGTTTATTTATTTACCAAGAAGAACTACTAAAGGTAAGGACGTGACATAAACGAAATATAAAAACCCATTTTAACGATGCCTCAAGAAATAACACACCAAAGTAGTGTTATTGCAAAGTAGCCTTCTCAAGGACTTTAACCTATAACTGTTAACCGGAAAGAAGTGGTGTCGAGCATAGCCAGCTAATAAAACTGAAAAAACAAATAAAAGTTCACTTTGGATCTAGAGGCAGGTATGAGGGAAAACAATGAAAAAGAAAGCCTAACAACAACAAAGCTATAGAGACGTCTTCTTAAAGGATAATATAATATAAAATACATACATACGTAGAATATGTACATAGATATAATTATGTTTAGCTTACGTGTTTATGTCTTCGAGAAGGTTGAAAAAGGCGACAGTAAAAATGTGGTAACACATTTAATTGCTTTTCTTTCCGAAGTGGATGTGACTGCAAAGAAAGGTACTTTTATAGGCAGGCCGTCGAATAAGAGTATTGGTTACTGAAAAACACCGTTTTGAAATCATCGATTTTTACAAAGTAATAACGAATTGATACAAAAAATTGGACTAGGTACGAGTAAATATTTCTTAGAATAAATTGTACAGATTTATATTTGATTGTTTTCAGCAAAAAAATTGCAGTGCAGCTCTTCTCTGTACATTCAGGTAAGGCTAGGTTAAAGTGGCTGTCAGAAAAACGCCTGACACACTTAGATCATAGATAGGTCCATTGTGATACCAAGTTAGGAGATATTATCTCTTCAATTAAACCATTTGGAGCCTTTAATAAAGCGATGAAGCTGATGGGGAATCTGTTTGTGTCGTAGATATCTGGTTTGTCAGAGAAGTATTCTCCCAGATGTTATCTACGTTCTTGGCAGAGGTCAGGACATGATCAAAGAAGATGGGAGATAGTCTCCTCTTCCTCCTCATCCATGCAACTTTTGCAAAAGTCATTGGAGAATATGCCAAGTCTTTTGGCTTGGCTGCCAAGTAAGCAGTGTCCAGTTATGACACATATAACGGAGCCAAGATGTTTCCAGCTCAAAGAGAGCAGACCTTTTGAGCGTCTTGGTTCCATTTTTGGCCAGATTTGATGTGATGTTTGACAATCTCATGTATGTTTGTGTTTTGTTGCATTTATAGGGTTTGTGGATACAGCGCCAAGTTATTTGATCGAGGGCTGCTTGACTGTCTGAGAAGATACGGATATCCGCTATTGATATCACGTTTTCCCTAAGCCAGAATAGATCGAACAAGTTTATATAGTCAGAAAGACGGGAAGCGAGACTAAGATTAAGTGCTCTACTGAAACATAAGCTGGCTCGCTAGGTCATTATTTAATTTGTCACAATATCCGGATTTTTTCCAATGCAGTCCACCATACTTCTACCCCATAAGTAAATATCGGTCCGACAACCGCTGTATACAACCAGTGGGTAATCTGTGAGAATAAACCCCATTTATTCCCAATGGCTTTTTTGCAAGAGAAGAGTGCAACTGTTACTTTTCTTACTCTTTCTTGTAAATGGTGTTTATTTAAGACTTGTGGTTTTCAAGCTGGCAATACTTTTTTCGGAGTTGGTCTTTCTGACAGCTGTCACTTGATATATGCTTAGTTTGGTTTGCCATTTCGTAATGAATAGACTTACTCAATATTTGCAAATCGTGTAAATTTATTACCAAAATAATGGTTGTGTTCAGAGCTGAAGCTCACTTTTGGTTAAATGGGTACGTTAACAAGCAAAATTTGTCGGACTTAGAGTGATCATAATCCACAGGCCATTGTTGAGACGCCGTTACATCCTCAAAAATGAGTCCGGCCATAATGTTACAGTCAATAGGGAATGCAATAGAGCCATTGTTAATGATTTATTCATGCCTAAATTGGAGGATATTGATGTGGATGACTTTGGTTCCAACAAGAATGGCGATGCATGTCATACAGCCAACGAAACAATCAATTTATTGAAGGAAACTTTTGGTGAGCGCATTATCTCGCGTCGTGGGCCTGTGGCGTGGCATCCAAGTTCGTGCATTTAACACCGCCGGACAATTTTTTGTGGGGTTATGTGAAGTCGCTGAGAAGAGAATATTCTGCGTGTTATTGCTGACATACGGCCCCAATCGATGCAAAAAGTGGTCGAAAATTGGACATCTTGGCTGGAATTTATTCGAGCCAGCCTCGGGGCGGACACCATTTTAAAACATAATTTCAAACCCTTCTCTTGATAGTAAAGCTAAGTTATTGGCCAAAACATTAAACCATATGCCTTTTATTTCTTCTTGAAAACCATACGTATAAAAAAACACCCATTATATTGGATTTGGATTTCCAGTTTCCAGCTTCCTCTGAGAAAGTCAGTGAAATACCATTTATTGATGGGGGTATAAGTTGGGAATTTTATGTTTCCTAGTGAAACCCAAGTTTTTAGTCGATTGAGAGTATTTTGCATTAGGTCTCTTAGAGTTGGAGCATTCTTTCGTGATACAACAATGGCAACATAATTGGCATAAGCTATTACATTGTATCCCTTTGCTTCCAGGTCTATCGGCATTTGATTTGCCGTGATGTATTCCATAATTGGGTATAAAAAAGCACCTTGCGGAGCCGCTCTGCTAACATATCTTCTTTCTGAGTAGTGACTCAAGGCTTGAGTTGATTATTCTGCTGGCTAGCATGAGAATAATCAACTCTGTCAATGAGTCAAACAGGGAAATATTTTTGGTAATCGAAGTATTTTTTATTCTCGGATTAGCAGAAATTAGATTTTTATACCCTACGTCATTTTTCCTGCTTGCTTCTTTTAAGTGAGATCCTGATCAATACTTGTTTTTCCTGGGATGAGTTCCAGGAATTAGATTCCTATATACACAGTCTTCTCTACTGGATTTGACATACACTATTTGACAGATATTGCTTTACCAACCGTCCTCATTCAAATACCCTTTATCTCTTTATTGCTCAATTCAACAGAAAACACATTCGGGTTAATATTATTACTAACATATGTATGTACTATATCTGAACTGATACAAAAAACCCAACGGCTTAATCCTGTTATACTCTGTATTTAACCTAGGGTGTTGTTCAGCAGCAGTCCAACATCCCTCACATCATTTGTAAAACCAGTTCAGTATGTATCCCATTTATACGAGTAGTTACAATTAAACTCGAACCATTTAAGAAAGCCTCAAAAATTAAGGATTCAACCCTTTTTTAAATGAAATGGAAAATAAATTTGAATGCGTTACAAACTTTGTAAAACATTAATATGCCAGATGCCTCACTCATTGAACTAAAAATGATTGTTACTTTGTTTCTTTTTATTTTTTTTTCTTTGGTTTCACTGGAATTAAAATAAATCAAGGGAATTAATTACTGAAAACATTTTTTCCGAACACTTTTATGCGGCTCGGAGCACAGTGCAATGAGTTTTACATATGATTTTATTAATTGCACGGATTTTGTTACAATTTCAATCAAAAGAAGAGAAAAGAGCAAAAATTCGCTTAAAACGAATTCAGATTTCAGAAAACCATCGTATTCATCATGATCGTCATGTACATGTGCGGTCCGCTTTCGAGTGCAGCAATTAAATTGGAATCCTTTCATCATAATTACAGGCTTTTGTTATTCTCTTATTTTAATATATATAAACTTGAAAAAAAAAAATTCTTTAAAACAAAAAGATTTTCATTGCAGTAATTTAATGTAACTAATAATTGCACAGAATAGCATAGTTATTTCATTACAGTTTTCGTAACAATTAAACGAAAATGAATGTCGTGTTGCAGATTAAATTTTGTTGACTTGATGCAGATAATAAAACTGACAATCATATGACAAAGGTTACGTTATAACGATTTTTAGATATTGTACGACGATTCTTAAAATGGCGAGTTAGATGTCAAAATGTTCATTGTCGGTCCGAACGAACTGTGTGTACTTAGGGTTTCTTATTTTTCGACAGTAAAAAAAATAAATAAAATGCACGACTAGATCGTACGAACTTGCTCTTGTAGCTAACAACTTTAATGTAGCTAAACATTGACGCTGCCTAGTAGGCCGATAAGGTTAAATTACATTGATTCTAAGTGTAATGAATTGTCGAATGGATGATTCAAGGTACCTACCTACAAATAACGGGTGATTTTTTTGCTACTTGGTTTTTGACGTTTATATTTTTGACAGATCACACATGACAAATTCCACGAACATTTGACATTTCGATTCAGTATTGTTTGCCATTTCATCATGAATAGACTTACGCCTGAACAACGTTTGCAAATTATTGAAATTTATTATCAAAATTCGTGCTCTGTGAAAAATGTGTTTCGCAAGCTACGTCCGTTTTTTTTTCCGCTCATTTTTGGCTAAATGTATACGTGAATAAGCAGAATTGCCGTATTTGGAGTGAAGAGCAGCCAGAGGAAAATTCAGCAGATACCAATGCATCCCGAAAAATGCACTGTTTGGTGCGGTTTATGGGCAGGCGGCATCATTGGGCCGTACTTCTTCAAGGACGATGAAGGCCGCAGGGTTACGGTCAATGGAGAAAGGTACCGTTCGATGATAACAGATTTTTTTTTTGCCGAAAATGCAAGAATTGAACTCGGTCGACATGTGGTTCCAACAGGACGGTGCCACATGCCACACTGCATGCGAAACCATGCATCAATTGAGAGGCGAATTTGGTAAGCAGTTGATCTCACGTTTTGGCGCAGTCAATTGGCCACCAAGATCATGTGATTTGACCCCGTTAGACTATTTGTTGTTGCGCTATGTTAAGTCTATTGTCTACGGTGAGAAGCCAAACACGATTGCTGCCTTGGAAGCCAACATTGAACGCGTCATTGGAGAGATTCCGGCCGAAATGTGTGAAAAAGTTTGCCAAAATTGGACCTTCAGAATGGACCACCTGAAGCGTAGCCGCGGGCAACATTTAAGTGAAATTATTTTTAAAAAGTAAATGGCAGAAATTGATTTATCGATCCAAATAAAAATTTCATTCACTTTTTACAAGTTTCTGTGTTTTTTTTTAATTTTTAAAAACCAAGCTCTTAAAAAATCACCTTTTATATTTTTAAATCTAAGTTATGCATTTAATTATCTATGTAAGTTATGAGAGAAATATGTACCTACAAACATTGATAGAACCAAGGTATGTAAATATGTACGTAGACCTACATTATAATAATGAACGACCATTAGAAAAAAATAGGTACTTTCACTGATTCAACTTTTCTTGAAAGAAAAATCCGAATATAACTTTATAATTTAGGTGCAATATGCATACATACGATTCATTTAAATTTCAAGATACATAGTATGAGGGCCTACATTGTATTGGTACGAAATCGACTAGCTACAGTATGTGACTTACCTTGGATGTTCGCCGAGGGATGACTCCACAAAGCGCTTACAACTTTAGAACACATTGCATATTACCACTTAGTACTCCCGTTGCCACTGGAGCTCTTGTGGACTAAATTCTGCAAACAATTTAGAGGTTATCACGAAACTTAGTTTGAGGAATAATTCTCGGTCCCTTTAACAAGTATTACCCATCAATCGATAGGAAATTTTGCCATCTTTACAGTTAAATTAACCATTTTGAAGAAAATTAATTATTTCTATCGCATTAAATTTGACATAAGGAAAAAGACACATTTAAATTGATGTAGGCTGTCAAATTTCATGGAAATTACAAGGGAGCGAATTGGAAAAGACTGGATGATATAGATGGTATAAAACCGGCCGCCAAGGAAGATCGAGACAAGTTTTTCCCCAGATAGCGACTAGTCCCGCAAAACAGCGAAGCAACTTTTCTTGAAACTAAATATTAATTGAGTTAGAAAAAAAAAACAAATAAAATTAAATAACCGTCTCGGGAACCAATTTATAAGAAAGTTGTGTTGTTCTTTTTTTATTTACTTTGGAATTTTGTAACAGTATGTATTATTCAGTGACGTATGCAAATATGATAAGATAGATATAAATAAATCGATAATACACATAATAAAATGTTTTAATATTGCTTACTTGTTCGAGTTTGAGGGAAAACAAGGATTCCATTTGAATTCCTGAATAAACAAGAATATATCAAAAAATAATTCAAAAATCGTCAGAGCGGTTTTTTAAAAAGATAATTTTTTATGTTTTAAGTTTCAAAAACATTTTTAGAAATTAGAATATTTTAAGCTATTAATTAAATACATATAAGATTCAAATTTAAAAAAAAAAATCTATTTTTCAAAAAAAATCATTTATTTTTTTAAAAATCGAAAAAAATTATTTTTCGAAAATTTGAGTATGCAGTTATATTAACACTCTTATGGGACATTTACACAAGAAAATAATTTTAGTTGGTTCACCAACTAGTGAGAAAGTCGAAAATATGAAAAGTGATTCCATGGGAAGTACCGTTAATAATAATTACAAAAAATAATATATTTTTATACTTTATACATACCTGAAAAAAAATAATTTAACATTTTTACACAATTTCTTATGAAAATTCTTTGAGCCGTTTTTGAGAAATACATTTTTTCAACGGATTTTTCAACATTTGTATTGGAGGAACCATTGTTTTTTGTTTTAGGAATATACTTTTTTTTTTCAAATAATGAAGATAATGTCAAAAAAACTACCAAATACTAAGTTTCGAAAAAATCAATAGAATCGAAATTTAGAATTTTCCAAAAAAAAAAGATTTGTTTTATTTCAAAAAAAAAAAAAATAGTTTTGAAAATTTTAGCTTATATTAGTGTTTAAGCTTTCTATGGGCGTCTTATATAAAATTTTAAAAAAATCAAATGAACCGTTTTGCAGAAAATCGAAAAGCAAAAATATGGTTGTACATAGTACCAAAAATAACCATTAAAAACTACCCAAATGTTCTTTTTTTTCATTATTCAACTGATTTTTCTTATAATAATCGTTAGAGCCGTTTTGAGAAAGAGAGATTAACCTTTTAGCCCAACAAAAAATGTACGGCAGGTACCATTATTTTTCGCCTTAAAAGTGAAAAAAAAAACGTGTGGGCATATTACCGAAAAAAAAACAATACGTACCAAGTTTGAAGAAAATTCATTCAAGCGTTTAGGATGTAGACTCGAGGACAGATAGACAGAGTGATAGCAAATGCCGTATATGATCACGAGACAATTCCACGGAGGCACTTTTTTGGAGGGAACATAATATGTAAAATTCGCAAATGATTGGGGTTGACGGCTAATTCACGATATTTGCGTTTACAGTGACGATATTCCCATCAGAATCAGCACTTTGATGTCTTTCTTGTGTTACGTGTTTTTCCCGTATTTGATCAGTTGTCATAATACGTTTAAGTAATTCGACAACAACAAAATAACTGCACATTAATTTTTTAAAAACAATAAAGGTTTTTACTCAAAGGTATTCCAAGGGAATTATGAATTTCGTGGCTTGTCAACTAATCAACCCCTCTTCTAAATAGTAGTGAGAACATTTTGGACCACCTAGTAAAAATGAATTCAATACTATTAAGAACCGTAAAAAATTTCCCAAAATGATCGTTTATAGCAAACTGGAAAATTATGTCAGTTGGTAAGTCTGCCCTTAAGTTTTCCTGCTTAAAACACAAGCGAAATAGTTGTTTGTCCACAATTCTGTCTATGATCATAACTAAGACTATTTAAAGTGATTGGAGAAGTTAATAAACACACAAGATTAAGAATGTCAATGAATGCACAAAATATCAAACTATCATGCTGGATTGCGACCATTTTGGTAAGTCGGAACCACCAAAAGTCCTAGTCTCAAAACTGCCTAGCTCTATAAGTCGGTTAGAATGACATCATCAAATTAATTTGAACCAGTAAGCCTGAAGCTATCGGTATCAACAGTTGGGTGAATCTGTTTTCTTTTTTAACCGTAGATCACAAATTAAATAGTTCATTAACATCAGTCTGCTTATATTTCAGAGTGACTTTAATTTGCTTATTAATTTATAATTGGCAAAGACCTGAATGGAAGGAGTTCACTGAACTTTGAACATTTTTCCCTCCATTGATTTCCCAAAGAACTACAAATAAAATTAATTTCCAGAGTATTTACATTCTTTTCATTATTTATTCCGTAAAGCACAATTGCTTTTTTTTTTTTAATTAATTATATTAATTACTTACTCTTGAAGTCCTTTGTACTGTAGTAAATGGGTTCACTCAATTTTATGAGTGGAAAACGATATACAGACAGTAGCCATACTCTTGCATCCTTTTACATGACCGAACTTCAGCGGGCATCCTGGCCTTAGGTAATTTTTTTCTTTTTATAAATTTCGTAAAAGGTTCTGTTCAAGTATTTTTTATTTGCTCTAAGTAAATTATAGTGGGTATGGCATTATGTAATAGTAGGCTATGTAGTGAGTGTATATGAATGGCGAGACTTGAATATTGAACAGCATTTTCTCAAAACCAAACACATTTGTGGGTGGCAATGGCACAGTGGATAAAGTGTTTGATTGCTAACTGGGACGTGTGGGTTCGATCCCCACGCTAGGCGCATTCTTTTCTATACAGCCAATTTTAATTGGATCGGCCCATGGGTTAAAATGAGACAGTCAATACCTGGTTCTCAAATCCACTGTGCCAAAAACTAGTGCGGTGCAATTCAGGTTGCATTTAAAAGACCTTAGGTCTTACAGGCATATAGTTAAATTAAAAAAAAAAACACATTTAGAATAATTTTTACGGCTAAAAACTAATATTTCTCATAATATTTCGGTGTGGCACCAAAATGCTTTAAAATCAGAACTCTTCCTGGTTGGTGAGCACCAGGTTTTTTACAAGCAATTGTTGGCGCTGCTAAAAAGGAGAGGGGAAAGCTGGATTTCGGAAAATAATTGGCAGGTGAAACTTGTTGTGGTAAATTTTACCTCAATGCCCAGGTTAATCGGCCTTCGTCAAATTTCACTCAATTTGTTAGCTGAAAAAATATAAATCGTTTTTCAACTTGTACTTGCAATAAATAAATCGAGTGTTTTATTTAGAGGTATAGAAATATAAAATAATATTAAACACTTGTAATTTGTATATGAATTGCCATAAAATTGACATTATTGAAAGATAATTCTTTGCTGTTTTTAAATATGATTTCTGGCATATATGACCTCAGCGGCTGGCCCGGATTCAGTCCAATTTCAAGATCTAAAGATCTAATTTTTAATCTTTCTTTGCTGTATTTGGGGTCGTATATTAGCAATAATGCGGCGAATGTTATTTTCCAAGTCGTCAATTGTCGCTGACTTATTTGTGTAGACTAGCGACTTCACATTCCTACAAAGAAAATAGAACAGCGATGTTAAATCGCATACGATCTTGGCGACTAACTGGCAGGTCCAAAACGCAAAATTTATATGTGCTCACAAATCGTTTCCGACATTAAATCAATTGTGGCACGCGCTGCATAACATGTTGCGTCGTATTGTTGAAACCACAACTCCTACACCACAATAATCAAGGCGATGGAATTCAAGAACGAAAAAGTCATTGATCATGGTTCTAAATTGGTAAACATTGACTGCAACCCTCTGAGTGCGTCGTTTTTAAAGAAGTAAGGACCAATGATTTCAACAGCCTGTAAAACACACCAACATGTCAGTTTTTCAGGATATACCGGCGCGCGTCTCAACAATGTGCTGATAATTACTTACACTCCTGCCATTTTTGCTTATTGACGTATCCATTCAACCAAAAACGAACTTCTTCGCTGAACAAAATGTTGCAGGTCCAAAATGCCTGTAGAGTTCAGCTGAATGCTGGTCCATCAACCAGAGTTTGGCTGTTAAGCATTTTGGGAAAACAACGGAAATAGGTTTTCGTGTTTGGTGGATTAATTCGTGCGACAGACCGTCCACTGTATAATGGAGTGCCAAATAAATGTTCTGGTCACTACCAAATCTTGAAGTAGCATGGGTGATATCAGCCATTAAATGGCTGCGATTGCACCAATTGAATTGCTTTCCATTGGAAGAGATACCAGAGGTTGAAAACCGCAGTGGCAATGACAGTGCATAATTCTATGGTGTAAGGAGCGAGTAAGATGGTCTCAAGCCCATTCTCTTAATACCGCAAATTTCCAGGGTGTAATTGAATTATGACGAGATCGAAATACACGATTTCTGATTAGCCGAAAGCATTATACCTAAATATTGGAAAAAGGAAGCAGTGGTTCAGGAAAAGTAAAAGCCTAAGAAGGCACTTATTACCCGTCTATAGGGTGTACTGGAGGTTCTTGAGATAGCAAAAAAGAAGCTTGGAAAAATTTAGAAGAGAAAATTCAAATACCAGAGCGTTTAAAAGTCATTTGATTTAACAAAGTTAAAAATTGGCGGAGATAGAACTGGGACAAGCTGGAGGCAAATTTGACCTCATAGGAAGGATCGTTTTTCTTCGAAAATTTGTTTTGACTTGCGATTTGTTAAAACAGTATTGGTTCTTTGCAGACAAAAGTGTTCCATCTATTTTGTTTCAAAATATTTGTTCGACAATTTTTCCAATAAGATCTTGGGGATTAATCAGGTTTCCCAAGCAATTCAATGCAATTCAAATTAATTCCATCGCGTTAAACAAATTTCACAACACCAAAAAAAAACACCCTTTTAGGTAATGTATGCCATGTTTTGGATTCGTAAAATTCCAAAAATTACGGTAGGCGTCAAACAATTTTGTAAGCCAACAAAAAAATTTATTTTTGTCAAGAACTCTTTATTTGTTGGTTTTCAAATTTCGTGTAACGGAATAAATAATGTTTGAAAAAACTTTTTTTCGGAATTCATTTTTTTTTTCAAAGCTCATTATGTATTTCGAGGCCTCTACTATTCATCCTTTATACCAACGAGCTTATTCGATTGTTTAAATTAAGCATTCCGTTCGCTTTTGCCGATGACACTGCTATTGTTGTTCGTGATTGGTCCATTGATACTGCAATAACGGTAATGCAAAAGGAATTTGATGCAGCTGTACGATGGTGTCACGACAACGGGTTGGTAATAAACGCTTCTAAAACAAAATGAATGCATATCCGAAGTCCACATTTCAAAAAAACTGACAAGCAAATATACTTTACGAATGATTCCTGTCCAAACACGCACAAAGAATACATCGAAGTAGTTGAAAGTTACAAATAACTTGGTGTAATTATTGATTGCCATTTCCTTTGGGACAAGCATATAAATAAATTACGAAATGAACTGAAAAAAGGTCTTTATGCACTCTCTCACTTGAGATACCATGCTTCTGAGGACGTTTTGCAACAAGTCTATTATGCACTACTAGAGTCGAAAATAAGGTATGGTATACTTGCATGGGGAAACGCGGCAACAACTCACATCAACAAGATCAATAAACTTCAAAATTCAGCTCTAAAAATTAATCAAAACAATAAGAGGCAGCAAACTGAAAGCAGTTTTAGAGTACTTATAGTCGATCAGATCTTCAAGATGACGATACTATTGGAATACCAAGACGACAACCGTTTTAGTCAACCGATACAACATCATATTAACACCAGATAACGAGCAATAGGTATGTTTCAAATCCCAAGAAACTACAACACATATGGCAAAAGAAAGCTGCATTACATTGTTCTTTCCATAATAAACTGCTTACCTCAAGAACTAAAACAAATAAGAAATTATAAAACAAGAAAAAAAACGATTGAAACTTTTCTTTCTAACGTAAATAGTTGAAAAATATATGTTATTGAAAATTTAACTTTTGATGCAATTTTATAATTTGTATCTTGTAAAAGTTTATTTTTAATTTGTTAAATCAAAGCTCACTTTTTATTATTTAAAATAAGATAGTCACACAATCTAAGTTTAGACTTCACAGGAATATTAAAAAAAAAAAAAAAAAAAAAGCAACTTAATAGATTTCTTCGAAAATTTATATTTAGTCGATTTTTCAAAAATTGGTTAGTGAGTTTTCTTCAAATTAAAAATTTACATATTAAAAAATACTCTAAATTGTAGATAGATGGTTTTTTTTCCTCAAAACATTTTCGCAATTTTTACATACAAAATTATTTTTTTATTGAAACCTCCTTAACAACTTTTAAATTTCTGTCCGTATTTTAATTTTTGTACAACAATTCAAATTGCATTTTTGCAATTGTGTTTTCAATTAAAAAAATATTCAAATTATTGTTAGCTACAAGAGCACGTTCGTACGTTCCAGTCGTATGCATTTAATTTATTTCCTTATTTACCTTAAACAATTCCGTGATAAGCATGTTTCAGTTGTAAACACTTATTTAGTTATTACACGTTTAAGCATAGCTACAGGCCTGAATATAGAACTAAACAATCCAAAAATATGTTAAAATTCCTTCTCGCTCACTTCTTCCTTGACACAATATTTTCAATTTCAAAAATATCGATTTAAAATAATTTCACTGCAACCGCACGAGGAACACTCATAAAAAACAAAAATAACAAGGAAGAAAATAATATCTTCGAACATATAATATTCATTTGCATAAACAAGCAAGGAACTACCATGCTTCGACTTTATAACTTAATTAAATGTTCCCTCACTCTATTTCTATCTCTTTCTATTGAGCACTGTGATGTGCATAGTGCAAGGAGTATGAATCCTTAAAACAAAAGTAAGCACGTAGATTGAACAAAAAAGAAGGTAGGAATTTCTTTTGAATATGCAATGAGTGGGCGGTTTTGTTAGAAAATCTCTATTAGTGCTGGATTGCTTGTTTACTTAATTAAATTGTAAATAAGGCAAAAAGCAAGAAAATCATATGCGGATACAATAATCAAGAGTTTCATTTCTTCTAAAGTTTTTTTTTTTTTTTTAATTAAAATTTTGATCATCTAAATGTAGGCTGGTCTGAAATAACAGGAGCTTCTTCAAAATCAAGTTATTTATTTATTAATAGGAAAGTTTTTGGAGAACCGGTATTCCAAGCCAAATGAGGCTCACCCGGAAACATTACGTATAAGTTGAGTTGAAGTGGCTGTTAGGAAAACGGCTAACAGACTGAGACCACAGATATGTACATGTCAATTGTGATGCCAATTATATTATCAGTCGATCTCGTACTGTGGAGGTGTTAAGACGTTTTCGGCTTCCCAGTTTTTCCAATTAAAATTCGTGTGTGAGCTTAAGTTCTATATTAAATCAACATTTCATAAGTGGTGCAGTAGCACAAAGATGGAGTGGCCGACCGAGAATCCGAGGGTCGCAAGTTCGATTCCCAGCCGGGCATCAGAATTTTATCAGCTTTTTTTCACAACCGTGAAGTGGAAAACTTTATTGGTTGGGAAAACGATCAAAAGAGGAGGAGTTTAAGCACCGGGGCATCGAAAGGTGTCCTAGGGCCAATGAGGCCAGCGATGGCATCAGCAGAGGGAACATCGAAAGATGTTCCAATTACAAACAATGATTCTGCAGCAACAACATCATCAGCAATAACAACAACGGCAACATCATCCGATGCTAATCAAAAGCGCAGAAAGAGGATCAAGTGCGCACCAAATTTAGTAAAAAGGAGATCCACGGCCACCTCAGCAAAGCTGCCAGCTGGGGTGCATACGTCCGATATAGACGAGACGTCAGAGGCAGCAAGACAAACCGAGCTAGACACTTCACCCGAAGAGGGTATAG
Organism: Philhelius pedissequus; assembly: GCA_910595825.1. Lineage (NCBI taxonomy): Eukaryota > Metazoa > Arthropoda > Insecta > Diptera > Syrphidae > Philhelius > Philhelius pedissequus. The sequence continues at coordinate 48,395,748 of OU343162.1, forward strand.
CATATATGTCTGAAGAAGGAGAAGGGCACTTCACGACGGGCGATAGTACTGCCCTCGTGAACCTCTCCACATCAGAGGCGTCATCTGAGGAGGACGAGGAACAAAGAATGTTCGCCCAAATTGATGCTTTGGAGGCAGAAATAGAAAAGATAAAAAGTAAAGTTAAGGCCAGCCAAGAAGCGCGCCGAGCGAGGCAACTAAAAGAACTCGACGAAAAAGAACAACAGCAGAAAAAAGAAAAATTACAAAAACAACAGCCACAGCAGCAGCCAATACAACAACGGCCAAAACAACAACAACAGCAACAGCAGCAGACACAAGTCCAGAAACAAACGCAAGAAAAACAGCAGCAGCAGATTCAAAAGCAGCAGAATCAACAGCCGCAGAAAAGTCAGTCTCAGCAGCAGCAGCCACAGCCGCCGATTATGAAAAAAGAAAAGGTGCCACCCATTAATACTTATAAAATGGAGTTACAGGATACCATAAATCTATGTAAGTTGACCATAGGTCAAAATTTTACTATTAAACGATTAAATAACGATAGGCATGCTATCCAGTGCTTCACACTGGAACAGCACAAAAAAATTAAAGAGTTGCTAAAAGAAACTACTACCGAATTCTTTAGTTTCACCCCTAAAACCGAAAAATTTCAAACGGTCCTTTTGAAGGGCATAGATTCCTACACGGAACCACAGGTGCTCTTAAATGAACTCCGCCAAAAAGCGAATGACGATCTCGACTTTATCGGGGTCAAGCCGTTCGCTACAGTTAGAGCTAGGCGGGAGAAGCGGAGACTTCCCTTCTTCCTTGTTCAACTCTCACCCAGCAGCAAACTGGATAGTTTGAGGAGTATATCCGTCCTCAACTATCAGGTTGTAACTTGGGACAAATTAAAAAGGCGCGGCGACATGCTTCAATGCATGCGCTGCCAAAGGTTCGGTCACGCCGCAGCAAACTGCGAAATGCAGTCACGCTGCGTTAAGTGTGGAGAGAACCACAATGCAGATGAATGCAAGTTAGGAAAGGAACGGGTCGAAGATAGGACCCAGCTTAAATGTGTACTCTGCCGAGGCGCCGGACACCCCGCTAATTATCGGGGATGCCCGACGTTTCAGCTTATAAAAAACAATAAAGCAGCAAAGCAAACAGTGGTAGAAAAGCGTCCAACAGTGCGCCCTCCTACAACAACGCCCGTCAACCCCCAAATTTCTTACGCCCAAATGGCGTCAGGAAGGGTAAGCACGGTACAGCCTACACCAAAGGTCGCCCAACAGGCCCCCGTGCCTAAGGCGCCGGCGGCACAGGCGGACATTATGGGCGTTCTACTGGCCATTCAGGGCCAGTTGAACGGCCTCCAAAACCAGATCAGGGAGCAGGCGACTAGGGTGGATTATATCTACTCTGTTTTGCCGAGCTTAACGCAACTTAGAGGTTAAGGGCGCGCTGCCGGAGAGGCCCTTTAAGATCATAGCTGTGAATGTAAATTCACTGATTAGGACCGAACGTAGAGCGAATTTATTCCAATTGCTTAAAGACATAAGTCCAGATGTGTTTATGGCTAGCGAAACTAAGCTTAACCAGAAACATAAATTGACTAACAACAATTACAATATCGTAAGGAGAGACCGACCCAACTCCACTCAAGGAGGGGGCGTCGCAATCTTTATACGTAAAGGCATTAGTCATAAGGAAATATATAATAGTGATGTGCGTAAATTTTGGACGTTAGAGGCATGCATCATATGCATTCATCTCCAACAGGGGAAGCGAATGTATGTGATCGCTGCATATGCACCGGAAACACCTCAGCCCACACAGTTTATAACAGAGCTTGAAAAGCTTTTTGAATGCTTAAGATTGAGCTCGGAAGAAAACTACTACATATTGGCTGGTGATTTGAATGCCAAACATATAGATTGGGGAAATCAAATACAAAATCCTCGTGGTAACCATCTGTATAATTGGATGGGTCGATACAACCTGGAGTATCGCATTGAACTTCTCGCTACAGACAGGCCATCGTTTCCAAGAAGCGGTGCCTATCTGGATCTATTGTTGAAAGACGCAAGACTAACAATTACTGATACTGTGGGTCATCGGCCTAAGAATTGTTTAAGAACGATCGAGTACGACAGTGACCACTGCGGACTCGCCGCCGTAATACAACTTCCGAACGCGCTTATGGAGTTGGAGGAGTATGTACCGGTGCATACTTACAATTACAGTAAGGTGCGCTGGCCACGCTTCTCGAACGTCTTATTGAGCGAATTACGATCAAATGGTATATCCCCACCAAATGACAGGAACATGACAAACACTGAAATTGACAGATACTTAGAACAAATGGACGAAACAATTCAACGAACAATGAACAGGACAACTGACATGTACCGTAACGCGACAATTGATGCATTACACAGACAAAAAAGTGGTTTACTGACAAGACTAAAACGCTTGTACAGACGGTTTACTGACACACGAGATCTGGAGATAAGGACACTGAAGTCGTACATCAAAAACATCAACCAATTGATCAAAGAAAATTATAGGTTGTCCATTAACTTGTTTTGGGACAACAAAATTCGGGCCGTGAACGCTACCGACCCGAGTATGTTCCCACAAATTAATAAGATATTCAGAAGAAAAGATCAAAACGACCTTCCGTGTCTTAAGGTCCAGAGGACGACACAAAACAGAGACGTACTTCTGACAGCAGGCATAGACCCAGATGACGCCGTCTTGGACGATGACCTCTTTATAATCGAAGATCCGCAGGAGAAGGTGGAGGCTGTGGGGGCTGCTTTCCAGCAAGTGTACAAGGTGAATGCTAGCATTCGCCCGAATCATGACCTGGAGAACAGAGCTCTGCTTCATCACTTATGGCTCCGAAACGATATAAGCGAATGGCGATCTGAGAACCTTGGTTTTACCGGGTTTAATGATGAAGATTTGGCAAACGCCATAATCGCCGACCGAAATGGGCCCAGTCCCCTGTTAATTTCGAAGAATGAGCTCCAGCTCATCTTCGATTCATTAAAGAAAAAGAAGTCTGCAGGAGTCGATGGTATATCCAACGTTGTACTACGACATTTGCCTCAAGAAGCAGTTGACATTTATACCACACTGTTTAACAACGCGCTGAATAATGCATATTATCCAGTGCGGTGGAAGACAGCTGTGGTGCACCCTCTCCCAAAAAAGGGAAAGGACAACTCCAATCCGGCGAATCTCCGGTCGATAAGTCTTCTTCCGAGTATCAGCAAAGTATTTGAAAAGGTTATTAATAGAGCCCTGTTCAAGTGGGCGGAGGACAAAAATATCATCCCGGATAATCAGTTCGGTTTTAAGGCGGGACATGACACAATTCATGCCGCGTATAAACTAGTTTCTGATATCCAATGGAACAAAACTAAAAAGCAGTGTACGGTTGCCTGTCTGGTTGATTTGGAGAAGGCCTTCGACACCGTATGGTTAGAAGGTCTCTATCTAAAGCTAACCAGACTAGGTATAAGTAAACCTCTATTGTATATGCTTTATGACATGCTAAATGGTAGAAAGTTTGTTGTCAAGAGTGGCAATGTAACTTCTACCGCAATTTTTAATATTAATAATGGTCTTCAGCAGGGAGCGGTTAACTCGCCGATTCTATTCAGCATTTACACCAGCGATCTGATAGGTAGTCTAACTCAGGCAATTGCGTACGCCGACGATCTAATTGCGTACAGAACAGCTAATACAGTTGAGGTCATCAAAAGTCTCTTGCAGAGTGACTTCGACAAGATTCAGCGATATTGTGATGACTGGAAGTTGAAAATCAACTTCCAGAAATCAGAAACTATTTTGTTTAGGACTCCGTTGTCTAGCGCCTCAAGGGATACGAGAAAGAACTGGCGCAAGCTGGTGATCGTAGGGCCACATGGACATCCACTGGCGAGTAAAAGTGTAGTAAAGTACCTTGGCATCTGGTTGGATCAGTACCTGTATTTCGACAGACATATTGGTGCTGCTTTGGCCAGGGCTAGGGGAGCCTTTGCCTTGACAAAACGACTGTTTTATAGCAGCCGTCTTGACAGCAGGGTGAAGGTGATTTGCTATATGGCCCTCATCAGGCCGATGATTGCCTACGGATGCCCGGTGTGGTTCAACGTTGCCCCATCTCAAATGGAAAAGATTCGGGTGTTTGAGAGGCAATGTCTTAGACGTTGCCTTGGTTTACACAGAACACCAGAGTCGGAGTACACAAGATATTATTCCAACCAGGTTCTATACAACGGAGCCAACATAAACAGAATAGATAATTTTTTGTTCAAGCTGATTCGGGGTCACGTTGCAAGAGCGATGTCCTCAACTAACAGCTTAATTTTTGGGGCGTATTACCCCAATAACGAATATTTTGAGAGTGCGCGGTTAAGTGGTTACATCCCTCCCGAGGCATTCCTCTATTTAGACAGTCGAGGGCTGATACAGGATGGAGGGGCGGTTCCGCTCATCTACCACGTCAGCCGGAAAACTGTGGATAGGCGACTCCTGTATGGTCGAGACGTCATCGCTCAAGGTGGAGAAGAGCGCCTTCGGTTCAGTAGGACTGTGTCCGATCGGGACCGGAGGGATAGGGCGAAACAGGAGAACCAGTTCTGGTGGCTCTCTGAACAGCATCGTGATATATAAAGTCGATGAAGATGATATATCTTGGCCGACTTACATAGATTTAGGGCATTAGGTATAGGGAACAGTCAGGGTGGCACCAAAAAAAATTAAAAATATGTATGTATTCGGGGGCATACGTGCATGTATCTGCGTGTCTGTACATGTATGTGCGTACGTATATGTATGTGCGTATGTACATGTGTGGGTGGCTTGCATGCTGGTGTGTGTCTGCATGCATATAAAAAATAAACAAAAAAAATTAAAAAACGAAAAAAATGCTGCTGTGGCTGTTCTAGTTTTTAAGTAGTTATAAGTATTATTAGGTATTTTAAGTAGTTTAAGTTATTTTTAGTTAGTATAAGTTAGTTAGTATAAGTTAGTTTTATTTAGTTTTAATTATTTTTAATATATATTTAGGTTTAGTTTATAGGTACAAAAAAAAAAAAAAAAAAAAAAAAAAAAAAAAAAAAATGATCAGATATCAAGTTTTTTGTATATAAGTTTCTTGAAATATAAAATAAATAAAAAAAAAATTAGATTTAATTAAAATAGTTTTTAGGTCGAAAGACATTAGTTGTAAGAGTTATTGTTTAATTTAGAGCGCCCGTAAAGGGCCAGTAAATTAGTTGTAAGTTATTGATAATTAGGCTAGTTTTAAACATTTTTGTCTAGCTTTAAGATAGTTATACGTTAAAATGAAATAAAAATGAATTAAAAAAAAAAAAAAAAAAAAAAAAAAAAAACCAATTATATTATACGGTTTTGTGTTTCTTCTTCTTTTTTTGTTTAAGTAAAGTCACCTTTTTGTTCAGCTTTTAAGGATTTGAACGTTTATAGGTTCAACATGAAGATTTTCAATATTCTGGTTGTTGATGTTCAAAAAGCTTTTATTTTTTAAAATTTGGTTTAATGCTTTTCGAAAAGGCATTTTACGCACTTTTTGGTTAGCTATTAGTGGCCGTGTGGCCTTGCCGTTCAATTCCTAGTCTTTATCTTTATCCTCCAGTTGGTTTTTGCCGAACTTTGCCCATCTATCAGTTCCTCAAGAAGTAGATCATTCAATCCAATCTTTCTTTTTATTTGTCTGAATTGTAAGAAAAGACAGCATACTCAAATATTCGAAAAATATTTATTTAGATTTTTGAAGTCAAAGGCCTTGGCTCCGATGAAAGCATCGCTTGCCATAGATCAGCGAAATCAAGCATGGTTGCGCGTGGTTAGTACTAAGATGGTGGACCGTCTGAAGCCAACCACGTGCTGTTGAAATGAGTTTCTTCTGTTGTGTGTTCTTCCTTTCTCTGTCTCTCTTTGTTGTATTAATGTATGTGATGTTTAAAGCCAATGGTCTTCGTTGCCAGTGCTTCAGTGTCTCTACTTCGTAGATTTATCTACGGAGTAGTATAATATGTAATGTAATGTAATGTAAGATTTTTGAAAAAAAAAAATCAATTTTTTATTTCAAAAACGGCCCGAAGAATTTTTGATAGCTATTATGTTTTTAAATTTTTATTTTTAAATACACGGCCTCGGTAAAAGCAACTCATAGAAAATCAAGCGGTTGCGTTAATTGAGTTTGTTGCAATAACCGAGTCACAAAAATTTTGACCCATGCATTAATATTTGACTTGAAAATTAAAGTATCAAAATTAAAGAAAATAGTTTGGTATCCAAGTAAAGATAATTTATTTTATTTACCTATTTCTGTTAGAATGTTAAAAAAAATAACGTAAAATAACTTCTGGTAATTAAAAAAAAAAAGAAATCTTGAAAAAACAATGCATGGTTTCGTTAATTTTTTTGAAATATTGAGAAATTAATAAACTCATAGTTTTAATGATCCCTTCCACTTTTCCCTTTGGTTAGCTTTGGATAATGTCAGTGGAACTTGAAGGAAAAAGCGTAATACTCACAAGAATTACAGAACAGATATTAGACCATTTATTATGACAGACTGATAGACTGTTAGACACACGGAATTGGGGACCCACTTTTTTGGTGTTCTCTATGATCGTAATGTCATGTTTGATTGTTAGAATTTTTTTTTTGCACGAATCCATAACTTGCCTTATAGTACCTATAATCGCAAGTAAAAAGGTGTATTATATGATCTCAAATTATCCAGGAATTTCCTAGATTGTATATGATCTCCATTGAACATAAAGGTTCAGGTGGCTGGGCAATAGAAGGAAAGCTTACTTTGGTACTAGCTGGGTTTTATGCTGGTTTTTCATTTGGCATACTCACAAAATGCTTGGAACCATAGTTAATTTAACAATAACATATGAAGAAAATCAAGGAAATACATTTTTACCTGTTCCACATCTTCAATTCGGCTGGAAAATCACGACTGAAATTCGCTCTAGATTATAAGATATTGTATCTTACAGAGTAAAATTATACAATAAATAAATGAAATGAAAAAAAATCATCTAAACATACTTTTACATAATCTAGCGATTCTTGAGCAAATATACCTCAGGAGACCTTTTTATTTCTATACTTCTTCAAGTTTGCCACATTTTTCGGGCAAAATATTTCCAATTTTGAGAAGCAATTCATGCTGGTCGATGGTCGAGAAATCTAATTCTTAATCCCCCAAATCCCCCCTGCGTTCGCCAGTGGTATAGCGCTAAAACTTGGCTGGACACCACTCTTTGATATTCTCAAGTTATGCGTCTATAAAAAATCAATTAACACTACCAAACCTATCAAAGAACTTCCTTTGATATCATACCATGTCATAAGCTAAACATAATTAGCGGCTGGTATCAAATCTGAAGTGACAGTCCAAACAAATGCAAATTACGACACGTGTAACTACTGCTCGTATAAGGAAATGAGGTCGTAAGGTAATTTTTTTGTGGCGTACACTAAGGTGTGTTCACTTTCCATAAATTGATCCAGGACGGAGTGTGTTTAATTGTCGGTAAAATTAAGAAGGATTTTAAAGGGCTTACCGCCGAAACTTATTGTATTTTGAAGTTCCAAATATCAAAATGGGAGGCAAAGTACAGCATCAGAATTCATTACAAGACTGATTGGTTATTCAAGTTTAAAAACCACTTATTTATCTCGGCCCATTTATCAGACGTTGTAGTACCAGTAAAATTAACTGCTAGCTTAAAACGTTAGTAAATTATTGAAAATACATGCATCGACTCATTGAGAACATCTAAGCACTTTGCTCCCTGTGAATAGAAAGTAATTCTTCCTCAACCATGTCCTAATTACAAGAAATGTTGTCCTTTGCAATAATGTCTATGTTTAGTATTCAACCCAAGTGACATTCAAAATCAATATATTTTCCAATTGTCGACTCACGCAATGTCCATTATCCTAGTTATCCTCATATAAAGCAAAGTAACACTGAAAGCTTCCAGCTATAGCTTATATAGAGCTCTTCCCATCTGTATAATAAACTTGTGTATATGTAAGTATTCAGTTATACTACCTACTTTTTTATAATCCTTATAAAGAACATATATAAAATTCGTCTGTAAGAAATTTCTATGCTTAATGGTTTTATAAATTCTGATGTTTTGTGGGTCGAATGATAAATTACGTACTTACCAAATCTAATTGCTTGCCAAACCCATTATTTTGGGTTGGATTTTCTTTATGAGGTTATCCCGGTGACAATGCGTGTAAGTACTGTCCCAAGTGTCTAGGGGCAGCCTCCAGGACAGACAAAAAAAATGAATGTTGGTACATGTTTTATTTGACAATTATTATGTGTGTTTATTTTGAGAGTTCTTACTTAGCCTACACATAACTTAGACGCCGCCACTTAAACGATAAAAGCGTGGGTTTTAATGCCTGCATAATTTATTTGTTTTGGTAAGAAGATAAATAGCATTTTGGTAAGAAGATAATAGCATTGAATTTGTATCTACAGTAAAATTTTAATTTCGAATAAAATCTAAGAAAATGTCGAAAATAATAACCAATCTGGTCATTCAGGAGTAAACATATTCCACTAATTATTTAAGAAAAAAAGGATAAATACATTGAGTGAGACCCAGAGTGAAATTTTCGGACCTTTAACGGGATACTTCTGATAAACACCATTCTTTTGAAACTGAAGCAGTAACCTTGTCTAAGGTTAATCCATTAAAGACAGTACTGGTGCCTTTGACGTACGAATATGGTGCAGGGACATAAGTCCCCGTTAAGGTTTTTCGGACTTATGTGCCACCTCGGTGCGACATAAGTCCCTCAAACAATATTTGGGACTTTTGTCCCAATATTACGTTTTTTTGGTACTTGTGTGAAGTGTTTTTTGCAATTAGGCTTATGGTGTACAAAAAGCTCTGCGCGTAAAGGGGTAGCATGCTACCCCCTGCAACCCCCTGCTTGGCGAAATATAAAATTTGGGGTGGGTACATATTTGGGTATATGCAATTTTTTTTCGATTTGAAGATTGCTTTTTAAAAAGTTCAAAAACAATTGCATATACACAAACTTGTACCCACCCCAAATCTTATGTTGGGTCAAGCAGGGGGGTTTAATAGGGCAGCATGTCCCCCTTACCCGCGGAGTTTTTTTTTAATTTATTGTTTGCATTTGAAATCTATTTTATGTTTTGAATAATGATTTCACAATGTGTCATGTGGCCATAATTATGTCTTATAAAATTTGGGAGTTTTGTCCTACCAACACCAAACAAAAGTTGGGACTTATGTGTCACATCGATGGAACATAAATCTAAGATTAGTACAGTCCACTCTTAAGTATACAAATATTTTCGGCTTTCCCACTATTGGGTGAACTGATTGCAATTTGTTTTACTGCTCCCTAAAAGTTATAATAAAACTGTTTAAGTATTCAAAAACAAAGTTCTTCGATTTTTGAAAAAATAAATAATTTTTTTTTGAATTTGAATAATTTGAATAATCGATTTTTCAAAAACCCGTCACTGATTTTGTTTTGAAATTTAAATTTATAATTTTTAATATTTTATTTTTATATTTTTTTAATGTTTTCAAAATTGTATACCTACATAAAAATTATTTTTTTAAAAAACCGCCCAATTTGAAATTTTGTTTGGTATATTCTTATTTATTCAGGAATTCAAATGGCATCTTTGTTTTCCCTCAAACTATAACAACTAGGCAATAAAAAAAGCATTTAATTATGTGTATTATCCAATAATGTCTACCTAATTATGTTTCCCCTTAGCTACGTTACTGAATATTACATACTATTTAGGCCCTCATACATTTATATATGAATACATAAGTATCTTTAAAATTCACATGAATCTTATGTATAGTAACATAATAATATAATAATTTTTTTTTAACATTTATATGGTAGGTACATACAGTTTTTTTACCTATTCAAGATAAAGGCAAAAGACTATTAAATAAGAATGTTTCGAAAAAATCTATTGAGTCGTTTTTAATTTTCAAAAAAAATTTTTTTTTTCAAAAATTTAGGTTTAAAATATTGTTTAAACTTTCCAGGAGCTTTTGCGTAAAAAAATTTCAAAAAAAAATCAGAAACCAAAAACATGTTTCTACTAGACTAGAGTTACAAAAAATAACAATTTTTTCAAAAAAAAATTACAAAAAGGTATTCCTTCACTAATGAATTGATTATATAGGTATTCGAGACTTAAATCAATCCTAACATTACGATGATACAGAACACAAAAAATGTGGCCCCGCAATTCCGTCTGTCTGTATGTCTTAAATTTGTTCTGCCATCTTAATTATCTCGAAAACGGCTATAAAAATTTTTGATAAAAAACTGTTTGGTCTATTTTAAGTATAGTCTAAGTCTTGGTGTAAAATTTATTTTACATATGTGTTAAGGGTACCTGCCATAGAACCATTTTATTGATTTTCGACTTTCTCATAAATGGCTTGACGGCTTTCGATCCAAATTTTTATATAGGATTTACTTTTCCCAAATTCTAAATAATATTGCATATACCAACATTTTCAAAAAAAATATTATTTTGAATTTTTGAAAAAAAATTATTTTTGAAAATTCAATATTTTGAGAACGTATAACGATTTTTTTTAATTATATTTTTAAACTTATATTATTATTTACATAAAATTAGCATACCAAATTTTATTTAGAAAAATTAAAGAAATTTTATAAATAAAAAAATTACTAAAAAACGACTTTAAATATACATACACGTATTTAGCCGTTTCTACTACAATTTTCTTCTAAAATTGGAAAATGTGATTCATTCCCCTAAGCATTTTCACGCAACTAACATTTATAGCTTCGATAAGACTTCAACCGAAATATAAGCAGAGCCAAAAAATATTGACACTTTTTGTAATCCAAATTATTCTGCCTAACCCCTGATCACAACTTCAGACCCAATGTCAAGTATACATCCTTTATTTCGTCATCCACAACGAATGTATAGTTTTCTACCAAGCCAACTCTACTTTCTTCAAATTTATGTTGCTTCTCAAAACCAATGTGAATCTACCTATATCAACGTCCGTACACTTTTCAATAATGTTAATGGCAGTCGAACCCTTTTTGTGATCGCATAACTCTATTTCAAAAGAAATTTCTTAGTTGTGTTTTATTTATCTATCATTTTATTTAACTGAATTAGTGATAAATACTGTGTCTTTCTTAGTCTCTCTTCAATGGTATCTCCACTTTAATAAATTTTATATTTAACTCAAAATGAAAAGTAAGAATATCTATCCCAACATTTTACACAATAGCTCTTACAAAATTGTTATATTGTACAGAAACAGAAATGCTCAAAGCATTTAATCTTTCACTTTTAATCCCGACAGCTTTTTGTGAAATTGGAGAAAAAATTAAATTAAGAACTTAGTATGAAACCACAGCTTACACATACAAATCATAAATCCTTATAGATTCTTACTTCAAATGTACTTATGTAATCTTTACTAAGTCACTTCAGTGTCTGCCAAATAATAATCTTTAAGAACTAAATTCTGTATGTTTTGAAAGACAACAGGAATTTCGAAGGTGTTCTTTTGAATTAATGCAAAATACTCAAAATAGAATATCTCTTGATTTGTTATCCTCAACTAGCATAACCTACCTTAGCTTATTTTCTAGTAAGATAACCCGACGAGCTTTAAAATTAATATTCAAGACTACCATGAGATATGTATAGTATACGACTAAGCTCTATGTTGCGTTCTCAACATAAAAGTGATTCCTCTATCTTCAAGCGCTTTAACATCCCCATCTGATGTATGCATAAAATAGAGCTCCACTCTATATTAATTTTTTTTTATTTTTTTTTACAGGGATCATAGCCTTCATGCATATCATGTATACTTACTGTTCACTGGCACCTAAAATTGAAAATATTCTACTGACATTCTTAAACTATTACCATGCCTGGGTGTAATCCTTATCTATGTCGCTCAGGATGCATAATGTTCGTTATCCTATCAAAAAAAAGGAAATGAATATAAATCTGCAACAGAATATCATCTTAGTTTGCCTGTGTGACTGGCAGGTGAGCGAATAATCTTTTAAAAGTGTCACACAGGTTAGACCTTATATAAATAATCTTAAAGTAAAAAGAAAATTAGTACAAGACCAAGTCGAGCATAGTCCCTATTTTTTTGTGTATGGAAACACTGACATTCTTTTTGTAAGGCACACACTCTTTTATAAATATAATGATTTGAAACAAGCAATACCTTCTTATTTCAAATTTCGAAGAAAAATTTATCGGTTGTTTTAGGAAAAGTTATTTTCACCAAAAGACATTTGAGTAGTTCAATAGAGCGTTAATTTGTGTTTTATTGGTAAAAAAATATCTCTTTAATCAAACAAGAAAGTAGAACAGTTTTTACATTTTACCACAACACGTTGCACCAATAACTCATTTTATCCCTTCAATCCAGAAAGATATATTCGCAGTTGGGTCACTTGGTTAACTAACTTAAAGCTTGGCCGTATTGCAGTGTAATAGTTTGACCGTTTAACCCTATGATTGTGTGAGTTTTTCACTAGATTAGAGCTACATTTGTACTCGCGAAAGTGGGTCTGCCTGTCTGTCTGTTGGCGTGTATACAAGACGAAAAAAAACAGTTCCTGATAAACGTTTTATTTTGCCAAAAATGTATAAATCTTATTATTCTCAAAAACAGCTCCAACGATTTTTATAAAAACAAAATAAGTTCATTAATGAAGGGACAAGGTTTTTTATTTAAATAGTACTTAAAACAAAATTTTTCAATTTTTTTTTTATGAAATGTAAAAGAAATGATTTTTTTTGAATCAATATTTTGAAAATGATTCAATAGATTCTTTTTGAAACTTTGTATTTAGTAAATTTGTTGGCATTATCTGCAATACATAAAAAACTATTTTCCTATAAAATAAAACAACTGGTACCTCCCATAAAAATGTTGAAAATAATATTAAGACAATATTTTTTTTTTAAAACGACTCCAAAAATTTTGATAAATAAAATGCATGTACTTGCTCTTATAACATTTAAATTCTTTTTTTACTAATTTTGGATATACAAAGTTTCTTTTTTCGAAAAAAATGGGTTGGCAATTATAGTTCAAAAATATAAGCTTAAAAATATAATATGGAAAAAAATCATCATCTGTGTTCGAAATATTGAATTTTCAAAAAAAAAAAAAATACTATGTTACTCAGATTATTTATTCGAAGCACTTCCAATATAAAAATTTTGACAGAAATCCGTCGAGCCGTTTATTAGAAAATCGAAAATCAAAAAAGATGGTTATATGGCGGTGCCGTTAATGACAAATATGTACAAAAATTTTGAACGAAAGTGTATATACTATTCATATAGTATATACACAAAATCTTAGGGCGGCTAAAGAAATAATTAAGATTATAGAAAAAAAATTGTATGTAAGGTACCGTTACTTTTAGGACTAACAAAAGGATTAAAAAATCTGTTTGAGACAATCGCCTAAAACGCTTAAATACCAAGCTTACAAATACACTTCAGCAGTTTAGAAAGACAGCCAGACAGACAAACAACATTGTTTGTCCCTCTTTTTGGTGCTCTCATTGCAATTTTAAATTTGATTAAAATCGCGAGTTCGGTTTTTATTTCAAATACAAAACTTGCCTTTTAGCAGCTATATTGGAAGTAAAATGATAGTAGGCATTCTTAAATTAGTGCAGTCCACTTTTAGGCAAGAAATATAAAAGAAATATTTTATTTTTCGTTCTAATTACCTAAACTTTTTCTCACTATTGTCTAAACAGTTTCGAATTAATTTGTTTGTGCAAATGCTCCCTATAAGTGTTAATAAGAGTGTATACTCAAAAATACATTTTTTTCTTTCAAAAATCTTAATAAAGCTCCTATTTTGGCGAACAATTAAACTATGGTATGCTATAACTTAACATGAGCTACAATGTGTACCTACAACTTTTTTCAAAAGAACCTATAGTTTTCTAGTAATTTGAAAAAAAAAACTGATTTTTTTCCCCCTCCTAAAAATGTTTGCTTAGGACATACAAAATTCAGCTTTGTCCGAATATTTTCGAAGTTTCATCATGTCGGTCTGTCTGTCTGTAGAATGATCTACAGCGTAAACGGCTCAAACGATTTTGTTCAAACTTGGTGGTTAGGTTTTTTAGGTGATTGTCCAAAATAGATTTTTGAATCGTTGTTTTGGCCGCAAAAATAACGGTACTTGCCATACAATTTTGTCTATCATCTTAGTCTTCTCAAAAACGGTTCAAACAATTTTGATAAAATTTGGTGTGAGTACAGCCTTGAGTATGGTCTACGTTTTGGCCGAAAAAAAATGAAAAATATTTTATTATTAATGGTACCTAGCCACACAACCATTTTATTTATTTTCGACTTTCTCATAAACGGCTCAAGGGGAATCGATCAAAATTTGTATACAGGATTGCCTTCAAATTCTAAATAATACTGCATTTCAAAATTATCGAGAAATAGTTTTTTTGGATTTTTGAAAAAAAAATATTTTTTTTTGAAAATTCAATATTTCGAAAATGAGTGGGCGATTTTTTCTGAAATTTTGTTTTTAAATTTATATTACTAAATAGTTAAAATGTTCATACCAATTTTTTTTATAAAAAAATCAAGCATTTTTATATATAAAAAATTAAGGGAAAAACGACTTTAAAAATACTTTTTTTTAAATTTAACTATATGCCTGCAAGACCTAAGGTATTTTTAAATGCAACCTGAATTGCGAGGCACTAGTTAGAAGAAAGAGAATAATAGGAAAGAATTTTTTGTTGGCACACTGGATTTGAGAACCAGTTATTGACTGTCTCATTTCAAACCATAGGCGACATCCAATTAAAATTAGAGGTAAAGAAAAGAATGCGTGGGGATCGAGCCCACACTTCTAAGTTAACAATCAAGCACTTAATCCACTGCGCCATTGCCACTTTTAGCCGTTTCCATTAAGAATCTTTTGCATATAATGTGATTGAACATTGGAGCAAGTACGTGCGATCCAGCCGTGCATTTGATTTATCTAAGTTTCCTGGACTACTGTGTTTTCACCCAAACTAAAGCAACTAAGCAAATATACTAAATATCATGGTCATCTACCTACATCCGCTTTACACCTACCTATAATAACTAGACTACCTACCTATAAAGAGCGTCAATATTAAAGTTGTTAGCTACGAGAGCAAGTTCATACGAACCATGCGTGTATTTATGCAAATGTCGGTCTACTAGGATTATTTAAGTAAAATATCGATTACCCACGTTTCGCTGAATACTTTTTTTGTGTGTTCATTTCTCATAATTAAAACGGTGATTAAAATAACCTTATTCATAAATGATGTATTTTTTCTTAGTAATAATAATTTGTGATTATCCATACCAGATACATGATATTTTTTTTTTGTAATTTAATGAAGGTAGCGAAGCTTTAATCAAAAGTAAATAATAAGAGGATGAAAAGGATTTTTTTCTCAATGGTTTGAGAACAAAATGGTTATTATATCATAAAATCCCACCACAGAAGAGAGTATCTAATTAAAGTTGAGTTTTAATAATAATAGAAGAAAGTGCCTCATGAAAATTCAACGGCACGTGCTAAGACCAAAATCTATAATAAGTTGATTTGACCAAAGAAAACGCAGAGCCAAGATGGGCGGCATTCCCACTGATTGTCCACTCCATCTATCTAATTCATTTGACAAATCATAATGAAATCAAATATAATTAAGAAAATGTAATTTTTCTAAGTCACTTCTATTTGCCAAACAATACGCTCTTGTAAAAACCAGCACTGTGGATCAAATTGATTTAACATAAGTAGCCATCCATTTTTAAAAGCTAAAAACTGGGGATGAAATAAATTCCTTGGAATGAATTCGAAAATGTTTAAGTAAACAAAAACACTTTAAAGCGAAATAGGGGGTGGCAATCAATCGAACTGTGCATACTCAGAAATAAAATGTATGACTGGATCGCACGTACTTGCTCCTATGTTCGATCACATTATATGCAAAAGATTCTTAATAGAAACGGCTAAGTGTATTTCTAAAGTCGTTTTTCAATTAATTTTGTATATATGTACTCGTATATTCTAAAAAAAATTAGTATGAAAATTTTATATATTTAATAATATGAATTCAAAAACAAAATTTCAGAAAAAATCGTTTAAAATCGTTTATTGAAATGCAGTATTATTTAGAATTTGAAGGAGCTCCTGTACAAAAATTTTATCGAAATTCCTTGAGCCGTTTATGAGAAAGTTGAAAATCAATAAAATGATTGTATGGCAGCTAACGTTAATAACAAAATATTTCAACAAAAATTTTGCCCAAAATGTAGACCATACTTAAAGTAGTACACACCCCAAAATCAAAATCGTAACAGTCGTTTTCGAGATAATTAAGATGGTAGAAAAATTTGTATGGTAAGTACCGTTATTTTTGGGGCTAAAACAACGATTCAAAAATCTATTTTGGACAATCACCTAAAACGCCTAAGCACCAAGTTTGAACAAAATTGGTTCATTGTCTTAGGCTGTAGATCGTTCTATAGACAGACAGGCGAATTGCGGGACCCACGTTTTTGGTGTTCTATATCATCGTAATGTCAACTTTGATTAAAATCTCGAGTTCGATTTTTTTCCAAATGCAAAACTTGCCCCATAGAACCTATATCGCAAGTAAAAAAACATAGTTAAGTTCGTTAAAATGGAAATTCTTAATGAAGAAGTCAGCCATTAAATGATTAAGTACTTACTCAGTCGCAATAAGATGATTAAGGCTTGCCGGAGTTACTTTTGTTTAATAAAATAAAAATGGATATTATGTTGCTTTTATTAAATGTTTATATTTCAAAAAAAGAAAATAATATGTTCAAATGGGTCGTAGTTACCATTTTTTTTCCACTCATTACCTGAGAATGGGCGGTTTTTTTAATTCGATTGAAGATGAATTTACTTTTAACTAAGTTTATTTTATTTTCTTATTTTACTCTATTACTTCATCATGTATTTTTATGTGCCGAAATCATATTCCATGAAGAGTTTGGTATTCTATTTCTTATTCTAATAAGTAGGGGTTTTCGATGATTTTTCAAAGTAGACAATAGAGGTACCTAGATGCTCCATTTAGGTGATCAAATAATGTCCTTAAAAGAAAAATTTGTTCTTAAACAAATAATTCTGATTTTTTTAAAGAAATAATCAAAAAAAAAGGGGGAAACTGTTCAACGGCTAACAATGTTTCTTCATTGTTGTATACTTTTTCAACTTAAATTTGTTAAAAAAAAAACATAAGAGTTATCCGCGTTCAACAAATAATATCAGTGCGCAAGATAGAGTACGTTAACTCTTCAGTTTGTTGGTCATTTCGAATTTTCGAAGGTAAAATTTGAATATTGTAGAGATTTTTAAATCAATTTAAATCGGAGCCATCCTTTAGTAGATTTTGACAGTTTTAATAATTTTTTTTTTTCAAATGTCACCTATAAATAATAAACCTTTCTCCGGAGGGGGAAATAAAGTCTGAAAAATGAGCAATTTCTATTTCAGCAACATGCATACATAATCGGATTTTCGCAGTGCGCATATCTGAGTATAACCATGCACATGTACTTTGAAAACCGAAACCCAACCACCGAGACCGCCGAGACTACCGAGACCAGCGAGACTCTTTGGCGAATTTCGGTGCCAAAAAATACGGTCTCTACTCGGCCTAATCTCGGGTGCTTTTAAAGTACCTAGTCCGCGGCCAGGCCTTCATACATTTTATAGCCAAATCAAATACAACTTAAGTTGTTAATGTTATGATGTTAAAAAAAAGTACTTAATAAAGCGAAATGTTATTTTTTCGCATTTTTTTTGTCAAAAAATGGTTATTTTGGTACCTCTAGTAGAACATTTTTTCTCCAATTTTTGGGGAAATGGTTCAGTATAATTTTTTTTTGCAGACTTAAAACAACTTTAAAACTATTTATTTATTTTTTTTTTTTGAAAACCACTTAATCAATTTATATAAAATGTATTATGTTCCTACAAAACAAACAGCGCTACCTTACCACAAAAATGTTGAAAAACCTTTGAGAATTCTTTTTCCCAAAGAACAGTTTCAAGAATTTTGGTGCACTCCATTTTTATAAAAAAAAATATTTTATCCATTTACTCCATTTTTATAAAAAAAAAATATTTTATTTTTCGTTCTTATTAATATGTAGTTTAATTCCACTTTTCATATTTTCGACTTTCTCATCATTCTTATCCGAAATAATAATTAGTTTTAAGACTGCAAAGCAATGCAAGTACTTCTTTCCTAGTGTTCTGATTCTGATAAGGTTGTTATTGTTTAAAAGTCAGGCTAATCATCATACAAATTAAATTATTATATCTGATTGATTTGGAAATTGTTTATTGTTTGTATATTTGAGGATCTTCCCTTTCGTGTATTTGTGAAGCTTTTTTAATTCAAGGATGTTTTCGAAAGACTTTTTTTTAATCCATTTCAAGATACTCTACGACTTTACTTCAATATTTTACAAGGATAAGGTTAAGTATATATCCTGCGCAAGAAAAACTTTCGAATTCAGAAGAACTATACTACTATGTAGTTGTTATTGCACACTACTTGATTCTGAAGAGATTGGGCTATTTATAATTAACATAATCTGGAATTAATTGTCAAAGGTTTTTTTATAGTATTTTTAAACATTTTTTTTTAATAATTTTACTCGCGATCAAGGGATTATGATTACTCTTTATATGTGCTTAACACAGCGCGAGTGTCAGGTAAGGAAGAGAAAGAAGTATAGGAAAGATGTGTGGTGCGATGTTCTGAGACTAAAGCTGGTTGTTGTCTCCGATTTATCTCCAGGGATGGCGGCTGAAATAATGCGGAGAAAACTACCGTGTCTTATTTACTTATATTTCTAATAGTTCGCATTATTTTATTTACTCCTATGTCATATATATGGGAATACTAGTTTACTAAATCACATGTTGTTATAGTGTTATGCCTTAACAATATGTAGAGAGTAAACCAGCAACTCATTTTATGACAATTATAGAATTGGTTTTTAATGGAAAATAAGACAACATAGACAACGGCAGGAATCGAACCTGCGACCACGAGGTTGAAAGTACTTCTTCACAAGCGGTTGTTCTTGAATTTAAAATTGAATTTTCTGCAAAAAAAAAAAACAAACGAAAAGCGCAACACCAAATAAAATTTCTGACATATTAGCCCTTATTATTATTGGCGCAAAATTTTAAACGATTTAGTAAAATGTTAAGGCCACTTTTAGCAATTTACTAAGCTAAGAAGATGATTGAGCTAATTTTAAGCGATTTTAACGTTTTATTAAAGTTAAAATCACGGAATGGCTACTTTAACTTTTAGCAAGTTGCTAAATCCATTATGGAATCTGATATTTATCAGCCTTGCACGCGGGGTGCCCAGGTTCGAGTCCTGCTGGTGCACAATTTTTTTTTGTATATAATGAAGTTGAAATGATGAAAATAGAAATAACTAATAAATTTATAGAGCACATGTTGGGTTTTCATCAACATATAATTAATTTACAACACCTAACAACAATAATTGTGTTCATCAAAATTCAAACCGTACAAATACTCTGCTTTCTGCTTAATTAGCAATTTACTAGTTTAGAAAAGGTTTAAAAATTTTGAAATAGTTATTCAATCAATAAGGAAATTGCTAACTAGCAAGATCTTAAGCCCTTAACAATGGGTTATTTAAAATTTTGCGCCATTACCTTTACAAAAATTAAAAATCTCCTCGCTTTTGCAAATCAAGTTTCGTTTTTTTTTTTAATTGACAATATTACTGCCCGTATTCAATTAAATGAATAGAGACTAGCATGCAATGTTCGGCTTTTGTCAGCTTTAAGATTTGTGAAAAGAATTAAATCGCCCACGTTCACTAATTTAAGGAAAAATACTCCTCTTTGAAGTTGTCCACCAGACAAAAAAATAAGAAAAAGTTACAGACTCTTCTGCATCACACTCTCGCACCTACCTATTTCTTAACTCGTTTTTCTTTTTTTTGCAAAGGTAAGAGAAAAAACTTCGTGACATCAGTGGTCAGCACGTAGGACATGGTTTTTTTTTAAATAATCGGGCCCAAGACAGTTATACTCTCAAACATCTTTTAGAAGCAAAATTATACCTCGTTGAAAAATAAAAAAAAAACTGACGACGAAGGTTTTATTGAAATAATGTGCTTACGAAAGTAAGCGCCTTATTTGCGATATTGAACACTTTGAAATTTATTTAAACGGATATAATGAGGCCATTGCCCCGCATTACGTTTGAGGGAATACCTAACAAAAAGGAAAACTGATTTTTTCTTTTGTTTTCATGTAACCGCCCAAATGGTCATTATTTTAAGACAGAAAATATCGGAAGTGAGAGGTTGTGTAGCTTACTTTAGAGTATTTTCTAAGCTCATAATTAAGTGTAATGGAAGGGAAAACTAAAGACAATATCCAATATCAAAAGGGTATTGGTTTCATTTTCGGGAAAAAAAAGTATTGATTTTTTAAAAAAAAATTTAAATTTATTATAATTTGTGTGTGCTTTTGTGCGTCAACATCTATGGGTGGTGTCGGTGTGTCTTTCTGTGTTTCTATTGACGTCGAATTTGTGGTCCGAATTTAAGTCCCTACCTCAATTTCATACTTCCAACCACATTCTGAATTGAAACTGAACATTTCTGTATTTAAAGTTTTGCCATACTAAAATATGGATTTTTATAAAACGACTGAAAGTCGCAGTTGGAAAAAATTCCGAAATCGAGATTTTGATCAAATTTGACATTACGATGATAAGACAACAACTTTGCCGTCTGTGCATGTGTATATCTCTTTGCATTTATGTCTTTACCTCGATTCACAGCATAAACACCTTTGGTAAGTCGTGTAAGACGCCCTAGATTTTGTAGGGGATTAGTGGAACTGTCATACTACCAATTGGAAAAAGCTTTATCGCCTCAAAAACGATTTTAACAATTTTGGATTCTTCATTTTTCTAAAAACAAACAACTCTATCAATTTCGATCAACATTTCGACAATACAGTAGGTCTTCAAATTTAACGCATATAATACAAATTTTCAGAAACATATTTTTTTTTATTTAAAACAAAAAATAATTTGACTTTTCAAAATTCAATATTTCGAAATCGAGTGCGAGGAAAATTCATCCTATCATGCGGAAAAACAAACATTTTTTAATAATAATTTATTATGCATAAAATTTTGAAAACATTTATATATATAATTATTATATCAAAAATATCTAGTTTGCAAAAGAAAAATGTTTTTTTTTATTAATTCAAAAAAAAAGTTTTCTCACATTAAATTAATAATTTAAGGTGTGACCAAACCAAAGAAACATTTTTGAAATATTACAGAATTATTCTAGAAACAATGAAAAAACATTTCAGAAACAAACATTCTTAAGAATGTTTCTGAAATGTTTTCTTTGGTCTGGACGCTAGCGAATTATTTCTGAAATGCTTATGAAATTTTATTCTGTTTGCCATTCCAAATGGAAAAATTTCGTGCGTGAGTCGTTGTTCATATAAATATAAAAATGTCGCGAAAAGTGTGGCCCAAGTAGTATGTTATCAAATTGATCAAAATTTATCAAACGGAAAAAGGTTTGTGGGATCGACTTGCCAAAAATTTTAAAAATAAAATTTAAAAAAAAACAATGATTTTTCTGAAATTTTCGAAAATATAAATTGTAAAAAAGATGAGGTATAGAAAAAAGATTCAGATAAAATACGAAGCAAAAAACTAGATAGAAAAATAAATGGGAAAGAATTTTCAGATGATTTTCTCAAAGCATCCACTCCAAAAAAACTTATCGGAAACATTTCTAAAATTTTTCTGGAATGTTTCTGAATTTTTTTTTGAAACAATTTTTCCTGAAATGTTTCTTTTGTGTGAAAACACCTATATCCAGAAAATGTTTTAAATTTTTTTTTAACAAAAAATGTTGGTACGATTATTTTAAATAGGTATTTACCAATAAAAAATAAAAATACAGAATTTCAAAAAATTTTCAAAAAATCCAAAATGTTGGTATGCAGAATTATTTAAAATTCGAAGGACCTCCTATATTAAGAATTTCGTCAATCTGTTTAAGAGAAAGTCGGAAGGGGTAATTAATAGATATGTTACAAATAAATTACACGTCTGGATCGCAGGTACTTGCTCTTATGTTCGATCACATCGTATGTACGAGATTCTTAGTAGTAACGGCTAAATATATTTTAAAGCGTTTTTAACTAAAATCTTATATACATATACAAAATTTCTTAAATTTTTTTCCAAAAAAAAATTTGGTACCTATGTCAATTTTAATCAATTAATAATAAGAACTTGAAACCAAAATTTCTAATATTGAATTTTCAACAAAAAAAAAATATTTTATTTTCCAAATGTTGGTACGTAGTATTTTTTATAATTCGAAGGACTTCCTACATAAATATTTTTCTCGAAATAAAGCCGCTTATGAGAAAGTCGAAAATCAAGAAAATGCCTGTATCCATAGGTACCTTTAATAACAAAATAAAAAAAAACAAATTTCACCAAAATGTAGACTCTACGAAAACACACTAATTTTTATCATAATCATTAGAGCCGTTTTCTATATAATTAAGATGCTAAAAAAACGTTGGCAAGTACCGATTTAAAAACCTATTTGAGACAATCAAAATCGCTTCAGCCGTTTAGGCTGTAGATCTTTTTACAGACAGACAGACAGTAAACAGACTGACAGACAGAATTGTGGGACCAACTTTTTTGGTGTTCTCCATCATCGTAATGTCAAGTTTGATCAAAATCTCGAGTTCAAGTTTTTCTAAATGCAAAAATTTTATAAATTAGCAATATAATTCTCTTTCGCTTTTTTTTTAAATATATAAATATTTGTTTGAAAATTCAGACGTTCTGTTTTGTATTTACTTTTAAAAACCAATTGTGGGTCATATTACTCACTTGTGGTTCCAGTATGCCTTCTTATTCCTTTGAGCTAAACTAATAAACAAATGGAATTTCAAAGTATGCAATTGTATCTGTAACTGTATTTGCGGAAATGGATTAAAGACATGTGGTGCAAGGAGGTCAGCCTTTTCTTTCGTGCTTTCATGATCACTTTTCTAGCTTGTGGTTTTTAGTCGTGTTTTATATCTGCGGTCTTTTTAACTCCTTTCTTCAAAAAGTAATTGATTGAAACCTTTATATTTTAGCAATTTTCTCCGAGTCTTCCTTCTTTTTCAAATACCAACTTCCCTATCTCTTTAGGCTTAGTTTCTCTCCCGTGTTGGTCTAATTATGGGACTGGACTATAATTTTGAGAACTTGATTCTCGTATAGTAACAACTTGTGATGGAAAAGGCACATACAAATATGGTCCTTAGTGCTCGATGTGAATATAATGTTGCCACCGTGAAGATGTAGGTGATTTTATAACCGTAGACTTTTCATATTTGCTGTAACCGTAACCCGTAAATTACTAACTTTGCACTAGATGAGAAGGAGAACGACTTTATTCGACAAATATATCGCTAGACAATGAAATTTTAAAAATCCCAAAATATGACATGATATATTGTAGTTTGCATACTGTAACTAAAAACTCTCCATTGTCCAATTATGTATTAAAGTATATTTTAAGGGCATGCCAAGGAAACTGGAGATTGTTAAGTGGATGTCCAACAATATTGCGATACCCCCAGGTTCTGCTTAAAATATTGAAAATGGGTTAAAGAGAACTCAAATTGCGACTGTGGGCTGTATCATCTTCAAAAAGTAATAAAACAAAACTTTAAGGACCAAGCAAACACTTTGGAAGAAATAAATTAAAATTGTCAAATTACTTAGTTTTATTTCGAGGATATGTATACAAAAGTGGTTTTTTTTTGAATATCCTGTTTTATATTCTTTTAAAAGTTCGCTACAGATTTTATTAAATTTTTGAGCACTTTAAAATTTAAATGGTTGTCTTCAAATTACTGTAAGCTTATCTACAGGTTTCGCCTTATGCGAATACCGCCTAATCCTCCATCTTAATGCAATTTCTTTTCAACGATTTTGACTTAACTTACTTTGAGAACTGACTTCTCTTCAAATATAAATAAGATCCTAATTTTAATCTCATTTTAAAACCATTATTATTTACACAAAATCCTTTTTTGACAGACAACCAATTTTACATTTCACTAGAATATCCTCTTATGCTCGTAGCACAACTATACATAGATTTAAACCACCTCTTTTTTTCTTTCTACTGCACACAAATCTTAACTTTCCATTTTGAAATGTCCACAGGCAATATGTTTGTGTTACAAAACAATCAAGTGGGTCACAAGATTCGTGAAAGGATTTTCGTCCTTGTTTTGTGCTCACAATAATGTAAAAAGCTTTTCATTTACACTCATTCAAAACAGATTCTTTGCGCTTTGTGTAGTCCGTGTTCACTAGGATTTCACAGAGAAGCAAACACCTGCACAAAAATACACGTGCACCGGTTATACATCTACACAAATACATATATCATGAAAACCCTAGTGCACAGACTTTTGTGGTATATCCTTGAACTTACCACACCAAAAGTAATATCTGCGGGTTATGTAGCAGTTGCTTAGAGCCCGACACCTGTTAGTCTGTTATAAAAACACAAACATACACACACACATACACACACGAATTACAAACGACGACGACGACACGGTAGTCGGTACTTAAAGGAATCGTTTAAAAGAGTACTGCATCATTGCAACGCATCCTGAATAAAACATTTTTATATTTTTTTTTTTTTTTTTTTGAGTTGACGTTGGTTGAAGATTGAGGATGGTTAGTTTTATGCGCATAAATTCTAAAATAAAACTACTAAAATTAAAATAAATTCAGAGCGTTTTATAAATGCCTCGGGCGTATGAGTGATATTTTTTTCTTTGCTTTCCGTATATTTTATTGGGGAAGTATATTGGTTTCATGAACATAAAATGAGACTTTAATGGGTATTAAGGTAATTTTTGTGGGGAAGTTGACGACTGTGTCATATTGCAAAGACGTTCATGGATTTTCGTCCTATATTTCTCTGGTGCCTGGTAGAAAGGGGTTAAGTCAGAAATAGTAGTTTTCCGCAAAATGAGATTTAAGATTGAATATTTATTTGTAGGTCCAGATATTGCTTTTTCAAAAAATTAATGATGCAGAATAATCATCAAAGCGGTCTTCTGTAATAACATTAATCTTACTTACTTATTTACTTAGGTGGCCCTACAGTTCGGGACGAACCTCGGCCTCAAACAAAATGTCTCTCCAGCTAACACGGTCTTTGGCTAGTTAAGCACTCCAAGTTGTTTGATTCCATTTGAGCGAGCCACCTTAGGCGAGGTCTTCCTTGACTGCGTCTTCCATCTGGGTTGAATCGAAGATCCTGCGAGCCGAAGCATTGTTGTCCACATGCGCCCTACATGACCTAGCCATATTAAACGTGATATACGTATTTTTGTACTACCCTAACCTACTAACCTTACGCTCGAAACGATCAAGAATATCTTCATCCGCTTTCGATAGAGTCCATGTCTCCACGTCATAGAGCAGGACTGGGATGATCAGAGTCTTATGAAGAGTCTTCTTTGTTTTTCTAGAGAGAACTTTACTATTCAATTGCATCCACAGACCACAGGAACAGCGATTGGCAAGAGTTATTCTTCTATGACATTAAGCTATTGACAATAAAATTTGAGTACCTACCCGATTTGACTATGATTTATATCTCCTTATGCCCACCTGTTTTTTGTGTATCTGTTTAAATTACGTTTTTTCTAAGGACTCAAGTCAAAAAAAAAATATGTGATTGAAAAATAAACATAAATAACTTAGCAATTTTTGATTTTTGACAAAAATAATATGGGTTAAACTTGTAGGAAATTTGATTTTCTACAACTTTAGTCTTAACACATTGTTTCAAAAAAGTTACCGTTCGCGAGATATTAATAAAAATCTATTTGGGGCTTGTGACCCCCTATGGGACTATGAAATAGTAATACGTACACATTTATCTTATAGTTTGTTGGGGGACCATTAGTAGTCTAAAAATCGATTTTGGGGAAAATACTGCTGCAGTCTTAGTCGCCATTTTTAATTTAATAAAGGATTGGTTATCTTTTTTTATTCACCAACACCGTTAAAGTAGGGGCGTTTTTTTTGTTGAAAACTCAAAACAGTTTTTAAATAATACCTCCTCGCGAACGGTAACTTTTTTGGAAAAAAAATATTAAGACTAAAGTTCTATAAAATTAAATTTCCTTCAAGGTTTACCTTTATTTTTTGTGTCAGAAATCAAAAATGGCGAAGTTATTGCCCAAATTAAAATGTTCATTAAATCAAAATGGCGACTGAAGCTCCAGCGCGATTTTCCCGAAAACTGAGATTTAGACTACTTATGACCCCTCCTAATGAGCTGTGAAAGTAAATTGTACGAATTATTTTTTCAATTTCAAAAGATTAACCCGACTGGACTATAATAAATATGAGTCAATATCAGGGTGCCACTTCCGAAGTTGCTAAATTTTCCTAAAAGTCATGGAAAACAGGTGAAAATAAGGTTAAAAGTGAGCACAAATCCTTTTTGGATTTGAATTCTTGTATTTATTTTCAGGACATTTATGAAATTTATTATTATTATCTCTTGTTAAACTTAGAAATGTGTCTATCGCAACCGAGTACTAAATGACTAAAGCCCTTTAAAGCAACAAGATTTTTGAATTATAAGATGACTAAGGCTTTTAAATAATTAAATATAAAGGACTTAAGTCCACTTACACCCTTTATACCAAACAAATCTGAAAACTTTCAGACTTACACCCTTTGTACCGAAATATTTCTATAGGGAGGAGTAACGCTAGACTTACGCGCCGATAGGACCAAACGATATAGAAAAAAAATGACTTAAGTCCAATAAAAATCCAAAAACCGATTTTTTCGACTTAACCCCTTTCTACCAGACACCGCAGAGATTTGTTGTCTATTAAAGCATTGTTGTAAACTTTGTTATAAATTCATGTTAAATATTAATAAATTGATTGATAGAAAATGGATCAATTCATTTGGTTCAGAAAAAACAATACCAATGATTAACCTATTTAAGACAAAGCTACAAGCGTTTTATGATTCAAGCTTAAGATCAAATAAATACGACGCAGTTCAGCATTTAACTACATTTCAGGACTGTTTATTCCACTTCAACTTTTTCATGGTAAGATTTATTCTTTAGAAAGTCAGTTGTGCAACATGTTGACTTTGAATTATTTTGTATGCCCTTCAAATAAGAAGGTTAAAAGTTGGTTTTCTGCATATTTTATTCCACTTAGTATATCATTTCTGTAAAATGTGTTAACATACGAGTATTTCTTGTGATGAAAATGATATAATTAGAAGATTAATTGGTATTTAAATGTATGTATGTTAAATGATGTACTTGATTTTCAAGTGGTTCTTGTTTTTAATTATTCTAATCTACTTATATAGGTAATTAATTACCCCTGAGGCAGTAAAATATCTATTCTCCTAAAGTAGTAAGGGTCTTAATAATTTTTTTTTGCCGTGGAACACCAATGTTAAAATTGAATTTTCAAATAGTAAAACACGAAAATTTATCAGTCTACAGACCTCATGGGAAATCAGTGATGCCAACATGCATTATATAAATAAAATGCACGAAAACTAATTTTTTTAAGTATCCAAAACAATATTTTTTTCGGAAATTTTAATATGCAGTTTTATTAAGAATTTGAAGAGCTTCATACAATAATATTTTGATCGAAATCCCTTGAGTCGTTCATGAGGACGTCGCAAAATCAAAGAACAAATGGTTCTATGGCGAAACAATATTTATTTGGATCAATGTGCAGAGCTTATTATGAAAATCTATAGAGTAGTTTTCGAGATACGTACTTAAAATTTACCCAAAAAAAAAAAATAAATTGTTTTTGACTGGTCCCATTATTTTTGGGGATTTGTAAAAAAAATTGACACAATCAATTTAGACGCTTAAGTACCAAGATTTTAGGTATAACTTCAACGGTTAAGGTTGTAAATGAATCTAAGTCCAGACAAACATACCGATGGAATTCTCTGACCCACTTTCTTCAGGTTTGATCAAAATATCCAGTTCAAGTTTTATTCCAAATGAAACACTGCCTTGGTGGAAGGGACCATTTGTTCTTTATTTAATTTTCTTCAATATACTAGAATATCAAATGCATTGAAATTTATGTTTTGTGGTGTTGTTCAAGTTAATTTTCCATCTGTCAGGGTATCCCGTAGAAAGCAAGTAAAACTCGAGTTAAGAACATGGAACTCTGTCCAATCAAATTTATTATTTATAAATAAAGTTTTTGCAATCTTTGAATTTCATAATAATCTTATTTTGAATAACACGTTGTTTCGAATAATTGCAATGCCCATATGATTTCACTCAGAAGGCAAGCAGGCAAAATGGCGTAAAGGAATCTAATTCCAGCCCAGGGAAGGTATACCCTATAATCCGAGGGAAAAACAACTACTTTTAATACCCAGAATATTTTTGTTTCAAACGGCATAACGACTGTACTAAATAAAGTATCGGAATTGATCACAAGGTTGAAAACCGATTATGATCAATGGCAAACTTACTCCGCAGAAAATTGCAATAGAGACTCTAGTCCACTTTGAGTATATAATGTTTCGCTGCAAATCATATTTACTTACATTCTCTTGTTATATCTTCTGATATGACGCAGTGTGAATTGTAAGAATGGGGACTGAAGTTTCTATACTCGCATTCCTGATGTATAGTGTTCTACTGATGTTGAATCCACAAAAAAGCCATACTAAGAACCTTCGTACGTTTCACCCCCGAAAAACTATTTGATAACATTGTTGTATTTGTACCTTTGAAACCCTATCCATGAATGAAATGGGAAATGGAAAAATAAAACAAAAACAAATTACTAGGACTGTGTTGTCCATGTGTCTATTGGAAGATGAACGGAAAAGTTACTTGGGTGCGTGTTTCAGCTTGTCGGCAAATGTCAAATGAAAGCAGAGGTTTCGGGTCTTCATGTTATTAGTTTATGGTTGAATCATTCGGTGGTTAGTGGCTAGAATGTATTTGGATGTATGACTGGCGATAATGTGTTAGGGTACTGTACTGGTCGTATAGTGTTGCTGAGAGATATTCTAACGTTCGGTATAGTTACTGAGAATCAATTTTTGCTAACAAGCACAAGGTCATTAAATATGTTTAATTTTCTAGTGCTTTTAAAGCTTTTTTTTTTGTATTTATTTTTATTTATTTATTTATTTCATGAAAAACCTATACACATTAAAACATATTGTCTTATAACTTAGGCACAGGCTACAGTTAAACATTTAATGAAAGCTATGATTGGACAGTTTTTGTTACTAAAATACATTTAAAGAAAAAGAAAATTTATATAAACCAAAAAAAAATTTTAAAACAAGAAAGAAAAAAAAAGTCACACGAAAAAGAAGGAAAAGAGGGAAAAAAATAAAGTCGTTATTATCAAAAAGTAATCATCGTTGTGAAAAGTGAAGCTTAATTCTGGCTTTTTGTATTTTTATTTAGTACATGAGTACTAAATGTTCAATTTTTATAATATTCAATTAACAATTTTTTTTGTGAAATATTCTATATGCGTTAAAATATTAAACCACATATGTATGTACATAGTTATACTTAGATAGGCGCACTGCAAGAATTGTGAAAAGTGAAGCTTAATTCTGGCTTTTTGTATTTTTATTTAGTACATGAGTACTAAATGTTCAATTTTTATAATATTCAATTAACAATTTTTTTTTGTGAAATATTCTATACGCGTTAAAATATTAAGCCACATATGTATGTACATAGTTATACTTAGATAGGCGCACTGCAAGAATCCAGAGAATTTCTGGAATAGAAATCGCGAGACTAAAAGAAATATTATCAAAACGTAGTAGTTTTTAGCCTACCATCAAGCCATGAACTGTCAAGAAATGGCACCGATTTAAATGGATTAAAAAACCTCTACTAAATTTTTCTGACTAAGGATGAGACCAAGATCGCGACCGAGACGAAAAAACCATACAATTTGTTCTTTCTGCGATATATGTCTGAAATGTTCCTAAAGCTAAATATGAATAATGGTCTATTGTAGATTACCTCTTTCTTGGGTATGGTTTGTTTCGTTTTTTACGTCTCGTTTTTGTATTATTTCGTTTTAGTCGTTTCGCATTTCGTTTATTCAGTATTTTTATCAAAATATTTTTCAATTACTTTGCTTACATTTGTTTTAAAAAAAAAATCATTAGGAATTTTACTTAGTTTTAAGTTCATTCCGGTTTTTATTATTTAGTTTTTCGATTATATCATTTTTTGTTCATTTCGATTTCGATTACTTCGAGAACGTGTGTTTAGTCTTAAAATTTTTTTTTATGTAAGGCTTAAAATTTACGCGAACAGTGCATGCTGCCCCCTGCTAAAGCCAATTATAGGATTTGGTGTAGGGTCGAGTTTGGGTGTATGCAAAGTTTTTTGTGAAACATTTATCAAAATACATATCGGGCTAAGCCGGTATTAACCAGGATTTTAAAAAGTGAGATTATAATAAACCGAGATTTTTAATATTTTTTTAAAATAAGATAATTCCTTCATTATACAAAAACACTTAACAAATCATAAACAAAAAATAAATGTACATACATTCTAATAAAGCCTTATATGTATTACACGCCAATGACAATAATTCTAGTAACAAACAAAATGCGAAATAATGCTTGGGCGAAACAATCTTGACCTAAATAACTCATTGTACTTTTAATGGAAATGCAAAACGAGGAAAAAGGGAAATAAAGAAATGCGAAGTGATCGTAGGCCGAAATGATTGAAACACAAAGTGATACAAAAACGAAGTAAATATAAACGAAGTAAACAGAAATCGATGTAAGAAAGGTGGAAACAACGAAATGCGAAGTGTAAAAAACGAAACTACAGGCACCCTTCTTTCCTAACCCAATTTCAAGGAAAGGTATGGTTACTCTCGATCCATGTTGGCAGGCGCCTGTCGTCTTAAGATTTCCATAAAAATTTCGAGCCTTGTGTTAAGAAAATAAATAACTCTGTACTTTGACGGATCAATCTTATCTCTTTTTTTAAATGTAATGATTTAGTCCAAAAGTGTAAAAGCGATTCGAACATATTTGCTCATTTAAATAAGTCATTTTTATTTTACATGTGTACCATTATCAAATAAAAATGAAATAGGTTTTCGTTTTATTGTGTAAGTTATGTTGATTTTAGGCAAAGAACTACAAATTCAAAATAACCCACATGTTGCAGCTTAAAACATTTATTTTAATTATCAATTATTTCTTTATTAAAAATGAACTTAAAATTTAAATTGAATTAAAATTATTTCAAAGTGTAAACGCACGTCAAAAGAGAAAGCCACTGAACGCTAATTTGAAGTTTCGTTAAAAAAAATATATATATTGGCGGAAACCAGACAAAATTCTGACTCGTTCAATCTTCTCATTTGATGGAGCGTGCTCATGCCAGAGTGACACAAAATTGTAAGTTTTTTTTATTTTCTTTGTATAATTTTACTTATTAAGACTCAAATTTCAGAATATTAAACAATTATCCAAAAAATTAAAAGAAGTGTAATATTTCACCAAGAGCACCTGGCTCTATCAAAAACACCACAAGAATGGGCAAATATAACTACCTCGTGACCAGTTCACATTACCTCTGTGTGAAATAACCACATGCCCCTTCCATAGTTCGCAAAAAAATATCATTTGTGCTGTCTTCATAGAACCACGCATATTGTTCATTTTTATACCGTTCAATACATGCCAAAGGAAATAGGTTACAACTGATTTGTTGTGTTCGCCATTATTACGATGATGGTCTCACCAACTTCTTTCTCTAGGAAGTACGGAACAATGAAGACGTCTCATGACCAAAATGACCAACTAAAAATTAAATGCGAAACATAAGTATAATCCCTTGAGCGCGCGTAGATTATAAAAAAAAAAACCTTTTGTAGATGCCTGGTGCGGATTGACGTTCATGCTGGAAAAATCTTTATAATTTAAAAAACTTAAAATCATAAAATACAAAATCACAAACAAACAGCTATATTCTATTAACCTAGTTTTACCCATAAGGTACCTGCCTAAAAATGTAAACATTTTAAAAACCTTCAGAGCACAAAACTAAGGGGAAAATCATCAGTAGCTAACAAATCTTGCCTAAAAATTCGTCTACGACTCCCAACCCTACTAAAACTTTTCAAATTATAAATAAGTAGGTACCTTCCTAAATTTAAGTACTAAAATTGATATATAGGTAGGTATCGTTTATTCCTCAAACAATACCTCCTCAAAAAAGAGAAAACGTATATAGCCTTCTGTTTGTGTAAAATTAGTACAAATTGTACTTGAATTTATTTTAACTAATATTCTACTGCGGAATAAATTCCATTCACTTAACTTCTTGTCTTCATTTGCGAAATAAGAAGTAAAAAAGAAATATTTTGTCCCATTACCAAAACGAGCAGCATGCAAAACGGAACAAGGAATCCACTCATTTCCATAACATTTCTCCCAATTCGGATTCCGCTGTTGGTCCTCATCTCCTGCGTCAAGTCCTGCCCATTTCTATTTCCATTTCCCTGTCCTGGTTGTATAATCTTGCGGACGCTGGAAAACATTTATTATATGAAATAATTTAAACACTAAGTACGCAATCCAAGAAAATACCACAATAAAGCAACAAGGGAGAAGTTGAAAATGTTTAAACTTTTCGCATTGAAAAGCCAAATGAAGCAAAAAAAAACACCATAGTCCTTGCAAACGCACACACACCACACTACTCTCAAGCTCCATACTGCTTTAGCCCTACTGCTGTGATATAACTTATATGCAAATTGCAATTCATTTAAACGCGCTATTACCATATCATGGCACACTTTACTTTGGCTCGAAGGAAACGAGATACAAGATATGACCCGCAGTCAAAGTAATTCCCTCGTCCTTCTTGCTGGGATTTTTTTTCTGTTGAAACATTCAACGACCCCAGAGAAAATAGCAACGCAAATTTGTTGTAATCCGAGGCAAGCAAACAAGCAAGTTAAAAAAATAAGTTATTTCGCTTTCGCTTCTGTTGAAAACAAAAAAAACGCATAAGGGAATTGTAATGAACTGGAGGCTTAAAAGGACATCGTCATCGAGTTAATGAAGGCAATGAACTCTTACAGAGTTACGAGTAAAGTATATGAAATCCGTCGGATTCGGATTGTTGATAGGCATACTGTCTCTTAAAAAATAAAAGCATTGGACTGGGCAGATTTGATTTTGGCAATCCGGATATTAGCGAAAAGCTGAAGGGCATAATAATACTTTGCATATAAAACATCGATTCGTATTCAGGAATTCAATTTTCGGAGGCCATTGACAAAATTTCTATCACAATTTGGAGAGATTACATTTTTTGCTCGGGTCATTTTAAAGAAAAGTTCTCCAAATCAAATAGACGAAAATTGGATCTAATAAGAAAATTTGAGGAAGCCATTACGGAAATTCAGTGTCAGTTAGTTTTATGTAGAAAAAGAAGATTGGAGTCTTTTTTTTTTGTAAACTAAAATGCAGTTTTTTCTTGTCCTAATTTTAATAGCTTAGGACGATAAGTACGATATTTCGAGATAGTTCATTGGCTGACAAAATATGTTAATCAAATTATTTAGCTTTGATCTCAATTTAATTGGTTTAAAATTATTGAATTTGTCTTCGTCGTAGCCAGCATGGATCAAGATGTTAAGTCAAAAATATGAGCTGATTTTCAATTACTAATTCGTTGAACAAAAAATAGTGTTTTTCTACAACAGTCATGCGTGTGAAATAGTAGAAAGTAGCCAAAGTGATTCCAATTAGTAGACCTGTATTCTGTTTCACAGATCATACAACACATACATTTCATACAACACACATTCTTATAATACATCACACAACACATACAACTTTCTGTTTCAGAGATTTCATTGGAAGTGTTGTATGATTTTTGTGTTGTTGAATGAAATATGATTTCACATTTCGTTGTTTTTCAATTTGATACGCTACAAAAGTAGAGCGCCATGTACAGCAAACGATGCCATATTTCTTGCCGCTCTTTTGACATTTCTCTTCAGTAAGGTTTGCCATTTCATGATGGAAAGATATTCGAGCCAACAACGACCCGAAATTATTAAAATTTACTACCGAAATTCGGAGTCAGTGGCCTCAACGTTAAGAGCGCTACGTCCAACTTATGGTCGTCATAATCGTCCTAGCAGATCAACAATTGAGCGTATAGTGCCAGTGAGACAAAGATGTGCCCGTAGTGTAGAGAATATTGCTGCCGCTGAGGCTTCAGTTGCAGAAAGCCCAAATGTGTCTCTCACACGTCGTTCTCAAGCGTTGGGCATCTCTGTGACGTCGTTGTGGCGAATTTTGCGAAAATATCTTGGCCTACATCCTTACAAGATTAAATTGACGCAAGAACTGAAGCCGCTTGACCAACAGAAGCGTCGTATGTGCTGAGCAACAACTCGAAAATGATTCATCAAAAAATCATCTTCAGCGATGCGGCTCATTTCTGGCTGAATGGCTTCGTCAATAAACAAAATATGCGGTATTGGTCAGGCAGCGATCCACACGTACTCCATGGGTCATCATTGCATCCCGAAAAAATTACGGTTTGGTGTGGTTTATGGGCCGGCGGCGTCATTGGGCCGTACTTCTTCCGTGATGATCAAGACCGGCACGTTACTGTGAATGGGGATCGCTACCGTTCAATGATAACCGAATATTTTTGGCCCCAATTGTATTATATGGACTTGGAGGACATGTTGTTTCAACAGGACGGCGCCACAAGCCACATATCGAATATCACAATCAATTTATTGGAAATCAAGTTTGGAGAACTTGTTATCTCACGAAATGGTCCAGTCGCCTGGCCGCCTCGGTCGTGCCATTTGACGCCGCCGTTAGACTATTTCCTGTGGGGCTACGTCAAGTCTATGGTCTATGCCAATAAGCCAGCGACGATTGATGAACTGCGCACGAATATCGAACGTGAAATTGCAGCAGTATCGGCCGACTTATGCTTGAAAACCGTCGAAAATTGGGTTCAGCGTCTGGACTTCTTCAAGCGTGCCCGTGGTGGCCATGCAAAAGAAATCGAGAAATTTCCCAGGAATAAAGAATTTCATTGATATCCAAAACCGTTTTTTCTTATTTAAGAAAAAACTTTTGTATCGCTCTTATTGAAAAACCCGATCAGTCAATTAAAGAAAATTGTCATATAAACGTGAACAAAAGTTATTAAAACCAAATATTTGTGTAATTTTATATCAAGAGATGATGGTGTATTTTGGATATAATGGAAAGACGCCTTAGAATAATTTTAGAGCATGTGAATCTTAATATGGAAGATCCTTTTTGTATTAAAAAATTCATATGACTAGGATATATATTTTAATTTTTTTGTATATGAAAACGTTTGGGAGCATAAATAACGCATTTGACAACTTGTAATTAAGCATTTTTCTCGTGTTGGAGATGCTGAAATGTAAAATGTTTTTGACAACAGAAATGCAGTGGAAACACTATTTTAATTGATAAATTTTGTACTTGGTAAAGAGTGCATAAAGACAGTCAAACCAGAAAGAAGTATAATAAATAAAAGGATTAACACAATGCAGAGATGTATTTTCTTTCAAATAGTGCAGTTTACTTAAATATAATACAGTTTATTTAAAATAAATACCTAATTAATTTTAAATATTTATGTACATATCTATATGCACACATAAGTATATAATACATATATCAGCATCGGAAAATAGCCACTTTAGTGTCGGTGTGGCCGGCACACTTCAAAAAAAGAACACTTTATTGTCGTACATTTTTTTGAAGAACAAGAATTTGCTGCTTCTTGGCTTCCTTTAATAACAAGAAAATATTAAATTAATAAGCCAAATAGTTAAAAAATTACTTACTTTGGAATATTTTTGCTTATTTGTAAGCTATTTCAAAGGACACAAATTATTCAACATCAAATGTATGATAAATTACTTTAAACTGTTGTATGATTTATGAAAATAAAATCTATGAAATAGGTTCATACAACATTCAAATACTTTCAGTCAAGTCTTCCTTCATAAATTGTTGTATGACAACAAATCATACAACAATTCTGTGAATCAGAAATCATACAGCAGAATTTTGAAAATCATAGATTGTATGTGTTGTATGATCTGTGAAACAGGGCCCTGGTGCGTTAACATGTCCATGAATTTTATACTTTGAAATTCATATCGACTCCCGTTAAAAGCATTGTCGCAAAATTTTAAACAACCCATTGTTAAGGGCTTAACATGCACTTTACTAATAGCAATTTCCCAAGTGCTTATTGATTGAAAACTATTTCAAAATTTTTAAACATTTTCTAATCTAGTAAATTGCTAATTAAGCAGAAAGCTGAGCATTAATAGGGTTTTTTTTTATAATCTACGCTCAAGGGATTATGAATACCATTTATATATTTTTCTTAACACAGCGCGGGCATCCGGTGGAAGAAGAGAAAGAAGGATAGGAAAGATGTGGTGGCGCGATGTTCTGAGACTAGAGCTGGTTGTTGTCTCAGATTTATCTCCAGGGATGGCTGCTGAACTAATGCGGAGAGAATGTCTTATTTATTTATTTATGTCCCTTATAATTCGCATTATTTTATTTATTTCGTTGTCATATTTTCATATTATTGGTATGCTAGTTTACTCAATCACATGTTGTTAGTTCTGTGCTTAAACAGCATGTAATGAGTAAACCAGCAACTCATTGTATGACATTTATTTTTAGAATTGGTTTTTAATGGAAAAATAAGAAGACATAGACTACGGCAGGGATCGAACCTGTGACCATGAGGTTGACAGGCGAACACACAACTATCGCGCCACGGATGAATACAATTATTGCTTTTATGCGATTTAAATTAATTATATGTTGATGAAAACCCAACATGTGCTCTAAAAAGGTATTAGTTATTTCTATTTTCATCATTTTAACTTCATTGCTTACAAAAAAAAAAAACAAAAAAAAACTGTGCACCAGCAGGACTCAAACCTGGGCACCCCGCGTGCAAGGCTGATATACTATCAGATTCCATAATGGATTTAGCAAATTGCTAAAAGTTAAAGTAGCCATTCCGTGATTTTAACTTTAGTAAAATGTTAAAATCGTTTAAAATTAACTCTATCATATTTTTAGCTTAGTAAATTGCTAAAAGTGTCTTTAACATTTTACTAAATATGTTAAATCATTTTTAGTATAATGCTAGGTTAAAAAGAAGATTTTGCTAATTTTAAACGAGTTTAGTATCGTATTATCTTCTTAAAATTTTGCTTAAGTTAAAATCTCCCGATGGCTACCTTAATTTTTTATTATCGTACTAAATCCATAATACGAGTATCATCTGATAGTATATCAGCCTCGCACGCCAAAGGCCCAGGTTCGACTCCTGCATGTATACATTTTGTTGTTGTTTTTTTTTCTCAATAATGAATTAAATTAAATGATTAAAATATAAATATCGAATGCTTATTTAGAGCACACGTTGGGTTTCCATTAACATATAATTAATTTACAAAGCATAAACACAATAATTGTTTTCATGAAAATTTAAACCCTACAAATGCTTTGATATCTAGTTAGTTAATTGGCATTTTACTAGTTAACAAAATGTTTAAAATTTATGAAAAGTTAGTAGACTACTATGTATATAGTAAATTGTTAACTAGTATCGTGTTAAGGCCTTAATAATAGGATGTTTAAAATTTTGCGCCATTGAATTCGGCACAGTGAAAGACTAAGAAAATATTCCCAAACTGATTTAATTTTATAGTTCCGCAAAGTTCCGCACTTGGATCAATTCTTTTTAATATTAACGTCAGAGATAACTAGTGATCAGCCCGCTCATCTAAAATTATCCCCCTCAATAAAGACGATTTTTGTATAACTATATGCAACTAACTACTACTACATCGACGTAAAATTTGCTTATTTGATGTTTGCAAGAAACCGAATGCTCGGGAATTGATTGCTTCTGGTTCTGCTGCACACTTCCATTTGACAGGTACATGCTTTAAATTTGTGTTTTTTTTCACGAGGCGGATGTTTTTTGATTGGATCAATGTACCATAATTGGGCGATAGTGAACTTGAAAGGCCCACCAATTAAAGCATTACATTGCCATAAAGAACTTATATTTTCTACAAGAGAACACTCGACGCTGTTAATTGTATTACTGATTTATCTCTGCTCACTAAAAATAACAAATAAGGAAATTAAATGTTAATAACACAATACGGCTGCTATGAACTGCCAAAGTCTACGCATCTCCGTTGGTTACAATGAATGATGTTTTCCTTTTACAAGAAAAGCATATTCAAGAGGTGTTATATGGGCTTTTGTGATCCCTCCCCCTCATATAGCTAATAAATATCTTATCTTTTCTCTTTTCGAAAAAAAAATAGAATTAAATGTAAAATTTCGTTCACTTTTTGTTCACTGGACTGGGCACAAAAATTTCAAATATTTTTATAATTTTACAACATTTACTGACTTTTGTCTCAGCTGGTATGTTTAATTATAAACAAATGAAGCGATCAGTATTATCTTACAATTTGTATTTAGTAAGCAAGTGAAAGCTTACTAATCTTCAATCGAAGTGTTTCTTTCTTTTTTTTTTTATCATTGCTTTATATTTGTCTTTTATTGTATTATTTTCGTTTATCTGTGATACATACTAAATGTAAGTTTGCCAAATTTTACACTAAATGTTCTTATGTGTATAACATGTTCTTTTTATTTTTGTTAATAAAAGATCCCCTGAAGAAGACGGCAACCACCGTCGAAACGTCGGGAAAGGAAATGATATTGTTTCATTAAAAATATATTACGACCAAAACAGCCAAAAGAGGTATATTTAAATCTCGAACACCTATAATAATTCAACCAATTGGTCAATAACTTAAAAATAAGCAAGTGAAAATAGCCATAAACATTCTTATAAAAATTGAGATTCTTATAAAAATTGTTCACTTAAATCAGTTGAAAGTATTCTTATATTTCGCCTTGCAAACTAAGCAACTGTTTCATCTTTACATAGTAGTTAGTAATGGGGACTTTTCTTAAATTACACTAGGAATATTATTCCTTCAAGTAGAAATTCAACCCGGCACAAATACATCTTTCAAATTTAATATTTTCCCAGTTAAAAAAAAAAATATTTCATCCTTTGCAGTTATTTAAAAAAATAAAAAACATTTATCAAAAAAAAACAATTTTTTTTAAATATAATTTTATTATTCTATTTTTTCTTATTTCAATAATAAGCTCTTTTTATTTAACAACATTAATTTTTAGTAAGAATAATTTTTTTTTATTTAAAAAAAAATTACATTAATCACAATTCGTTCTTATTTAACCGCTATCCATAACACC
Organism: Philhelius pedissequus; assembly: GCA_910595825.1. NCBI lineage: Eukaryota > Metazoa > Arthropoda > Insecta > Diptera > Syrphidae > Philhelius > Philhelius pedissequus. The sequence goes on from OU343162.1 coordinate 48,435,467, forward strand.
GAAAAAAATACCCTTTCACTTTGATACCTCTTCATTAACTAAATCTCTAACTAACTAATTCATTCCGAATCGAGTTTTTTTCGTAAGGAAAAAAGCTTTTTTTCAGATGAAGCTTTTGTTCATTTACAAATGAGAGTCATTGGGGTGGGGAGATTCTGTAGAAATTCATTTTCATGTCAGGGTAGTCATTTTGAGAATTTCTCTCAAAGCGAATGGAAATGAACTCTTCGATGAACTTATGTTTTTTTTATAATGAATCTTAAATCATATATAATGAACATTCAAAAAGTAAACAAGAGAAATGGTCCGGAATGAATCTTTAAATTTCCCATTATTTTTTGATATTCATTTCAATGGTGGGGTAATTCATTTGTTTATTTAATGTTTCTTGCTCTTGGTAAGCGTCTAAAATGAATCGCTATATTTCTGTTTATATTTTTGTAACCCCAAATATAATGGTGCGTATCTTTATTATCTAGTAAAGGACTAGCGATTTTGATTTTTAACAAATGATGTGCCTTATTATAGGTATATAGGTATAGTCTATATTTTGGCCATTCAAACAAAATGTTAAATAAAGTTATATTGACGGTAACTGCCATAGAACCGATTTATTTGCGATATAGGGCAAGTTTTGTATTTGGAAAAAAAATCGAAGTCGAGATTTTAATCAAACTTGACATTAGCAGTGTTTTATTAGCGCCAATAACCCATATGGTTCACCCCGTGAAAATAAAACGATCTGGGTTATGTACTTAAATTTACCCCCTGCTCGCCGAATTTGATACTAATATTTGCAATGCAAACCCAGATAGATCCCCGATAGAAGCCTGGATCTGGTGTTGTTTTTGTAATACGTGTTAAAAATTAACCCAGACCCCGATCCGTAGATAATAAAACGCAACTATTAAAATCATAGAGACCACCAACAAGTGGTCCACAACCCAAAGACAATCTTTGCGTTTCCAGGACTTGCCTAAAAATGGCAAATATTTTTTTGTGTTCCATCTATCGTTTGGCAAATCCTTACCACAAGGATCGGTTTTTACTCCCAATCTCTTTATCGTTTTCAGAAATGATCTCTAGCCTCAAATTTCTAATCCATTACAATAACACATTAGAAGAAGTGTTTTAGTGTCAAAACTACCCTCAACTTGACATATTCAGATTCTAGATTTATATGCATGCTCATCGGTTGTGGAACTGCATAATCTTCAATTGGAAGTAAAGCACACGTAATAATATGCTTTAACAACTAGATAGTTACCTTTTGACATTAAAGTACTGCACATTCATTGTTTTCTCGGTATGTACATGTACAATGCATATACCAACTTCCTCCTATTAGGAATCGTCAAAAATTCCTGCTAAATATTTGGGTTTCTTCGCCGGTGCAATAAACATGTCTCCACTTCTGCTGTGGCAAATATCTATAAAGCATATATTCTTCCGAAACATGAGTACAACTCACACATCTAGACAAGTGACACTACACCAGATCAGGGAGCAGGCGACTAGGGTGGATTATCTCTACTCTGTTTTGCCGAGCTTAACGCAACTTAGAGGTTAAGGGCGCGCTGCCGGAGAGGCCCTTTAAGATCCTAGCTGTGAATGTAAATTCATTGATTAGGACCGAACGTAGATCGAATTTATTCCAATTGCTTAAAGACATAAGTCCAGATGTGTTTATGGCTAGCGAAACTAAGCTTAACCAGAAACATAAATTGACTAACAACAATTACAATATCGTAAGAAGAGACCGACCCAACTCCACGCAAGGAGGAGGCGTCGCAATCTTTATACGTAAAGGCATTAGTCATAAGGTAATATATAATAGTGATGAGCGAAAATTTCGGACGTTAGAGGCATGCATCATATGCATTCATCTCCAACAGGGGAAGCGAATGTATGTGATCGCTGCCTATGCACCGGAAACACCTCAGCCCACACAGTTTATAACAGAGCTTGAAAAGCTTTTTGAATGCTTAAGATTGAGCTCGGAAGAGAATTACTATATATTGGCGGGTGATTTAAACGCCAAGCACACAGATTGGGGAAATCAAATACAAAATCCTCGAGGTAACCATCTATTTAATTGGATGGGTCGATACAACCTTGAGTATCGCATCGATCTTCTAGCCACAGACAGGCCATCGTTCCCAAGAAGCGGTGCCTATCTGGATCTATTGCTTAAAGACGCAAGACTAACAATTACTGACGCTGTGGGTCAACGGCCAAGAAATTGTTTACGAACGATCGAGTACGACAGTGACCACTGCGGACTCGCCGCCGTAATACAACTTCCGAACCAGCTTATGGAGTTGGAGGAGTATGTGCCTGTGCATACTTACAATTACAGTAAGGTGCGCTGGCCACGTTTCTCCAATGCCTTATTGAGTGAATTACGTTCAAATGGTATATCCCCACCAAATGACAGGAACCTAACAAATACTGAAATCGACAGATACTTAGAACAAATTGACGAAACGATTCTACGAACAATGAACAGAACAATACCGAAATACAAAGAACGTAACGCAACTGACATGTACCGTAACGCGACAATTGACGCACTTCACAGACAAAAAAGTGGACTACTGACAAGACTAAAACGCTTGTACAGGCGGTTTACTGATACACGAGACCTGGAGATTAGGACACTGAAGTCGTCCATCAAAAACATCAACCAATTGATCAAAGAAAATTATAGATTGGCTATTAATTCGTTCTGGGACAATAAAATTCGTGCCGTTAACTCCAGCGACCCAAGTATGTTCCCAAAAATTAATAAGATTTTTAGAAGAAAGGATCAAAACGATCTTCCGTGTCTTAAGCTGCAGAGGACGACAGAGAACAGAGACGTACTTCTGACAGCAGGCATAGACCCAGAGGATGCCGTATTGGACGATGACCTCTATATAATCGAAGATCCGCAGGAGAGAGTGGAGGCTGTGGGGGCTGCTTTCCAGCAAGTGTACAAGGTGAATGCTAGGATTCGCCCGAATCATGACCTGGAGAACAGAGCTCTGCTTCATCGCTTATGGCTCCGGAACGATATAACCGATTGGCGATCTGAGAACCTTGGTTTCACCAGGTTTAATGATGAAGATTTGGCAAACGCCATAATCGCCGACCGAAATGGGCCCAGCCCCCTGTTAATTTCGAAGAATGAGCTCCAGCTCATCTTCGATTCATTAAAGAAAAAGAAGTCTGCAGGAGTCGATGGTATATCCAACGTTGTACTACGACATTTGCCTCAAGAAGCAGTTGACATTTATACCACACTGTTTAACAACGCGCTGAATAATGCATATTATCCAGTGCGGTGGAAGACAGCTGTGGTGCACCCTCTCCCAAAAAAGGGAAAGGACAACTCCAATCCGGCGAATCTCCGGTCGATAAGTCTTCTTCCGAGTATCAGCAAAGTATTTGAAAAGGTTATTAATAGAGCCCTGTTCAAGTGGGCGGAGGACAAAAATATCATCCCGGATAATCAGTTCGGTTTTAAGGCGGGACATGACACAATTCATGCCGCGTCTAAACTTGTTTCTGATATCCAATGGAACAAAACTAAAAAGCAGTGTACGGGTGCCTGTCTGGTTGATTTGGAGAAGGCCTTCGACACCGTATGGTTAGAAGGTCTCTATCTAAAGCTAACCAGACTAGGTATAAGTAAACCTCTATTGTATATGCTGTATGACATGCTAAATGGTAGAAAGTTTGTTGTCAAGAGTGGCAATGTAACTTCTACTGCAATTTTTAATATTAATAATGGTCTTCAGCAGGGAGCGGTTAACTCGCCGATTCTATTCAGCATTTACACCAGCGATCTGATAGGTAGTCTAACTCAGGCAATTGCGTACGCCGACGATCTAATTGCGTACAGAACAGCTAATACAGTTGAGGTCATCAAAAGTCTCTTGCAGAGTGACTTCGACAAGATTCAGCGATATTGTGATGACTGGAAGTTGAAAATCAACTTCCAGAAATCAGAAACTATTTTGTTTAGAACTCCGTTGTCTAGCGCCTTAAGGGATACGAGAAAGAACTGGCGCAAGCTGGTGATCGTAGGGCCGCATGGACATCCACTGGCGAGTAAAAGTGTAGTAAAGTACCTTGGCATCTGGTTGGATCAGTACCTGTATTTCGACAGACATATAGGTGCTGCTTTGGCCAGGGCTAGGGGAGCCTTTGCCTTGACAAAACGACTGTTTTATAGCAGCCGTCTTGACAGCAGGGTGAAGGTGATTTGCTACATGGCCCTCATCAGGCCGATGATTGCCTACGGATGCCCGGTGTGGTTCAACGTTGCCCCATATCAAATGGAAAAGATTCGGGTGTTTGAGAGGCAATGTCTTAGACGTTGCCTTGGATTACACAGAACACCAGAGTCGGAGTACACAAGATATTATTCCAACCAGGTTCTATACAACGGAGCCAACATAAACAGAATAGATAATTTTTTGTTCAAGCTGATTCGGGGTCACGTTGCAAGAGCGATGTCCTCAACTAACAGCTTAATTTTTGTGGCTTATTACCCCAATAACGAATATTTTGATAGTGCGCGGTTAAGTGGTTACATCCCTCCCGAGGCATTCCTCTATTTAGACAGTCGAGGGCTGATACAGGATGGAGGGGCGGTTCCGCTCATCTACCACGTCAGCCGGAAAACTGTGGATAGGCGACTCCTGTATAGTCGAGACGTCATCGCTCAAGGTGGAGAAGAGCGCCTACGGTTCAGTAGGACTGTGTCCGATCGGGACCGGAGGGATAGGGCGAAACAGGAGAACCAGTTCTGGTGGCTCTCTGAACAGCATCGTGATATTTAAAGTCGATGAAGATGATATATCTTGGCCGACTTACATAGATTTAGGGCATTAGGTATAGGGAACAGTCAGGGTGGCACCAAAAAAAAATTAAAAATATGTATGTATGCGGGGGCATACGTGCATGTATCTGCGTGTCTACATGTATGTGCGTACGTATATGTATGTGCGCATGTACATGTGTGGGTGGGTTGCATGCTGGTGGGTGTCTGCAGGCATATAAAAAATAAACAAAAAAAAAAAATTTAAAAAACGAAAAAAATGCTGCTGTGGCTGTTCTAGTTTTTAAGTAGTTATAAGTATTATTAGGTAATTTAAGTAGTTTAAGTTATTTTTAGTTAGTATAAGTTAGTTTTATTTAGTTTTAATTATTTTTAATATATATTTAGGTTTAGTTTATAGGTAAAAAAAAAAAAAAAAAAAAAAAAAAAAAAAAAAAAAAAAAAAAAAAAAATGATCAGATACCAAGTTTTCTGTATAAAAGTTTCTTGAATATAAAATAAATAAAAAAAAAATTAGATTTAATTAAAATAGTTTTTAGGTCGAAAGACATTAGTTGTAAGAGTTATTGTTTAATTTCGAGCGCCCGTAAAGGGCCAGTAAATTAGTTGTAAGTTATTGATAATTAGGCTAGTTTTAAACATTTTTGTCTAGCTTTAAGATAGTTATAAGTTAATATGAAATAAAAATGAATTTAAAAAAAAAAAAAACAAGTGACACTACAACTCACTTGAGACTCGTGAACCAAATCATAACTGTTGTAACTTAGGCCAAATAAATAAAAGATAAACGAATTCGATTTGATTTAATTTTATTCTTTTATTTAAGTCCTTCTTGGATGGATGGAAGTATGATTTTGAAAGATAATTTTACACGAGGTTTACTGACAGATGCCAATCGATGACAGCTTCTAAGTTGACAGCTTTCTATACAGGGTGTGTCCGATTACCACAATAACCCAAGCAATTTTTCACTTTTTCTAGTAAAACAACCAATTTTTTTTTGTTTCATTTGCACCCTTATAAGAACTCAACCATAATACTCGCGTTTTAACTGCTCAGTCGACCTAGGGGATTCGGTCGTACCTAACGGCTATTAAGGGTCGATGAATTTGGGTGGCTAGCAAGCCAAAATTGAACAAAAATATTTTCATTTTATATCACTCACCATGAATACCTTAGCTGAAATTAATTGTAATTTTTTCATTAGTTCTATTGTCTGAAACCGAGATCAACTCGCCTACATACATACTGTACATTAAATTGATATCAATATAAATTTAAGATGCATAACTTCTTGCAAAAGCAATAAATAATAAGCAATAAATCTGATAAAAAATTCTTGTATCGTTGGCAAAACGATGACAGCCTACCGGAAACCCTCATCAACATAAAATACTAATATTGAATTGGTAATTTCTTTCTTGTTATAGAAAATTCATCAAATCGAATTTTGCCAGATATTTGAAATGAATATCGATGGACTTCTTTTTATACACCAGAGGATAAGAAACAGACACATGCACAGACATAAAGTATTATGTATTAGAATTTATAAACATTAATACAACGCCCTTGAATTGATTTACGTGATTTAACCAATGATTGGTGATTTAACACAAATAACCATTATCTCAGATGCCAGATTGTGATTTATTGTTATTTAAATGCAGGCTGAATATATTGTAGAAATGAAATTTGTAGAAAGCTGTTTGGTGGTAAATTTTGAGATATTTGAGTATATTTGTTTTTATATTAATTTAAGCCCTCTTATAAAGATTTTTTCAAGTAAAGTGTTAAGGAAAATAAATCACACGACTGTATCGCAATTACTTTTTATATTGTATGCACAAGATTCTTAGTAGACGCCACTCTTTTTTAATTTTTTATATGCAAAATTTCCTCAAATGATTTCTAAAAAAATTGGTATGGAAATTTTAATTATTTAATAAAATAAACTTAAAAACATAATTATAAGCAAAAATCGTGCAACCGTTTATGACATATTGAATTTTCAAAAAAAAAAAAATAAAAATTGTTTAAAAACCCCAAAAAATATTTTCGAAAAATTTGGTATGCATTATTTTTTAGAGTTTGAAGAGTCTTCTCTATAAGAATTTGTATCGAAATTCGTTGAGCCGTTAATGAGATAACCGAAAATCATAAAAAAAAATCCGTTATATGGCAGGTAACATTAAAAATATTTTAATTACAATTATTTATTGACCAAAATGTAGAATGTACCTATAATAGTGCACTGAATTTTTACTTGCGATAGGGCAAGTTTTTCATTTGCAAAAAAATCGAACTCGAGATTTGAATCAAACTTGACATTACGATTATGGAGAACACCAAAAACAGTTGGTCCTATAATAAGGTCTCTCTGCCTGTCTGTATGTATCCCTGTACAACGCTCTACAGGCCTAAATGACTAAAGCGATTTTCTGCAAACTTGGTATTTGAGCGTTTTAGGTGGTCGTGTAAAATAGATTTTTAAATCGTATTTTTAGGTCCAAACTTAACGGTACCTGCTATACAATTTTGTCTGCCATCTAAATTATCTCCAATCGTTAGAGCTATTTTCGATATAATTATAATATTTACTACCCTCTTGCTATAGGACTTCTACATTCGTGAACAGGCGAGTGGAATTGAGGTGGTTCAATTTCAATGGCAGCAACTTCAAGGGTAGATATTTTAGTTGCTCGACCTAAGGTATAGCAAAAAGTCGTAGGTACCTATCAGTCGACCAAGTTGCCCATAGTTGGTAATTATATTTTGAGTTAAATTTACTCCATGATGAAAATTTAGCTCCTCTAGTGATCGTCCCATCTATCCGATATAGAGTTCCGACCATGTCAAATATTAAAGTATATTGTTTAATAGAATGCCTGAGGCGACCATCTTATTTATGTAGTTTTCGATTGGATTTTCGGAGTGATCTACTCCTTTTTTAATCCAAAAGATACACATTTGAACGTCGCGATCTTTAAAAGTTGATTTTTCGTATTTTGTCGAATAACACTTCAGATGTGTGTGTGTGTTCCAGAATAGAAAAATACTCCGAAAACAAAACTCGGAACAGCCAATCTAACGTTTTTAGCATAAAAGGAGTGTAAAAAGTGTAACTGTCAACGATATTAGCTAACCAAACTAACTTTTATGGTTTAAGCACAAGTTATTATAATTTGAATAAAATTGGGATATGCAGTTTATTTTCAATTTTAGAGAATTGAAGACTTTTATTTAAATAAATGGATTTGAGAACATTTTTTTAAATCCTTAAGGAAGTTTTTTGATCCTTATATACGGTTAAATAAAGCAAGACTTCGCATACCAACCGAAGACTGTGTCCAATGGATACAATTAACTTCGCATAGATCTCATCAGTCCTCTATTCAGTTGTATACAAAAATATAATTTCATTGCAATTAAGCATTCAATTTACAAAATAATTTATAACTTAACATATATCATAAGCTGTCTAGTGAGGAAATTGTTAATACGTATCTACATTTTGTTCAGTTTAGTTTCTCTTACTCGGCTCCAAACACAAAATTATTTAGGCTACTTCTGGCAAAAATATGCAGAATTCACAATTTTTATAAAAAAAAGAAAACATATTAAAATAACCATGACTACGACACTTCCACCACTGTTGTTTTGGTGAAGTGAACATAAACATAACAAAACACATATTGAAGTTAGATAATGGAAAATAATAAATTAACTGCTCCCAAATCGACAAGCAATAAATTAATAAATACATATTCAATATTTCCCAATTTAGCTACAAAAAAAGGCTTATATTTTAATAAACTGCTAATTGGTTTTATCTGAAAAATAAGTTATAACAAATGACATTATAATTGTATGAGCATTTTGCAACTAAAGGGTTGACATTTTTAATCACGTAGTGTGAGGAGCATGGTAAATTTGTTCTTCTTGATTTTTGCAGTGTTGAATTGTATAAAAGTATTCTAAATTATATTTACATACGTACGAAAACTTATTGTATATTAATTTGTATTATAAATTTCAATTTAAAATATATTTTATATAAAAGACTGGCAGACCCGGCAGCGCGTTGCTTGCTTTAAAAATAAATTATTTGTTTGTTAATTTATTTAGATAAAACAAATTTGTTTATAAAAGCAATTGGTAAACATTTAACACATGTTGCTTTTCAGCTGTTAAAGTTCAATATATTTAGTAAAAATTGTAAAGTGTTATTTGAAACGAAGTCTGCCTTACTGAAATATTTTTTCAGTTATCCGAAACCCGTTTAAGTAAAATATATTTTTCACTTATCTGAGATCCGCTTAACTGAATTTTTTTTTGCGGTTATCCGAGGTCCGGTTAAGTGAAAAACCCGGTTAACTTGAAAAAAAATTCCTGATTTTTCGTCGTTTCGGTTAAGCGGCTTTCACTGTAGTAGCAATTAGTGAATTCCTTTAATTAAGAACGAAATGATGAACGATATTACTCGATAATCTGTCTTCTGTTAAAACAAATAAATTTTATGGTTTTCAAACGCGTGAGCATAAAGCACACAGCTGACCATGGGAGAAACACGGATTCTTACTTATCGTAATCGCGAAAGCCAAACGTATCCGGAATTGTAGCCTTCTGAAAGGTATTCTTGATTCTGATCGAATCATAGGTATTCGAGTAATAGGATGACTTTTCCTTTAAACTTTCCAGTCAATATCGTTGCTTCAAGTTCGTTTTCGGTAATTCTTCAAATGACTAATCGTACACCGTTGCATAATTATGGTGGATTTAAGTTACGCAAGAAATGACCGGTGAACCAATTTTCAGAATTTTAAAATTGACGATCTTATTTTTACAACAATAATGGCAATTAAATGTCATCAAATCACATGGCAATACAAAATCTTAAGAATAAATTTAATGACTCAAATCTATGTTTTGACACTGAGTGAGGACGATGCTGTTAAGAACACACAACCAATGTTATGTATATTAATTTGCTAAGAGTTTACTTTGATTGCAGGGTATCCTAAAAAAGTCTCAGTAGTGTGGACGGCGCGGACGAAGCATCTTTAATATTCAGCGGAATATTGGAGGAATAGCATAATCAACCTCACTGCTCCAAATGGACCAATAATTGTTTTGTTCTATAAAAACTGAATTTTCCTTCAAAAATATGTACATTTCTGGTGATTCTTATTCTAGGCCCAAATACCAATACTCAAAAAGTTGGTTTCATTCTATTTTTATCGAACTATTAGAATAAAATGCACATCGTATGCAAAACATTTCTAATAATACTATAAATATATTTTTAAAGCCGTTTTTACTTAATTTTTTATATACATCCTTTAATATTTTTTTCTAAGCAGAAACACATTTGTGCAATGGTTTTAAGCATTTAGGCCCGTTTACTGATACACAACTTAAGCATTTAAGTTCTACTTAAGAACTTATGTGACAGTTTAAGCAGAGCAACAAGTAGCCCTTAAGTGTTTTAAGTTGAACATAAATATTTATGATTGGTATCAGCAAACGATACTTAATAATATAAACTTAAAAACGAAATTTCAAAAAAAATCATTGACTCGTTATCGAAATATTGAATTTTCAAAATAAAATATATTTTTTTCAAAAATTAAAAAAAAAAAAATTTCGAAAATTTTGGTATGCAGTATTATTTATAATTTGAAGGACCTTTTTAATAAAAATTTTGATCGAAATCTGTTTAGCCGTTGGACCAAAGTGTAGAATATATCTAAAAAAGTGCACAATTCCTTCTTAATCAAAATCGTTAGAGCCGTTTTCTAAATAATCAAGATGATAGAAAAAATTGTATGGCAAGTACCTACTGTTATTTTTAAGTATTAGGAATGACAAACTATCATATCTTATACACGGGTACTATCGTCAGTGAAGCAGGTCAAGACAAAATACAGCCCTGGGGCACACCAGCATTTATTTTGTGGTTTTCAGACTTGAACCCATCCAATAGTTCTTACATTGAACGGTCCGAAAGGTATTTTCTAACCCAACGAAAGATGGATTCGTCAAAGCGGATTTTACTAAACCTACTTTTAAATTTATCTCTCAATCGTAAGAGCAAACTTGACAATATCTTCCAAATATTTAGATCCATTTCCAAGAAACCAAGAAATGATAAAAAAGGACGTGGCAGTCGACGAATTTTTCTAATGAAACTTTTTGATTTTTGCTTGTTTTTTTAAAATAAACTCTGAAAAATTCTTTGAAATCGCTTGAGTCGTATCCGAGAAACCAAGAAATTATAAAAAAGAAAGGAGGCGATTTTGCTAAATCAAATTGTAAATTTTTTCTTATTTATTAAAATATATTGAAAAATTTCTTTAAAATTCTTTAAATAGCTTCTGAGAAACAACTTTAAACGTTTTTGACACTTGTGTCTTGCCCACAAAAACAAATTCTTAGATGTACTTCCAAATCGTTAGAATCGTGTAAAAGAAATCAAGAAATGATAAAAGGTGATGGTGAGGCAGTAGACAGACTTTACTAAAATTAATATACAAATAAACTATGAACATTTCATTCAAATCATCTGAATTTTATTCGAAAAAAATTGAGCAATAATAAAGTTGGGCGTAGCAGAGGGCGGATCTTAAAATATTTTTTTTATACTTTTTTCTTCCTCATAAAAACAAACGCTGTAATTTTCGTCTAAAAGTTAGAGTGGTTTCAAAAACAAAACAAGAAATAATGAAATTAGGAGTTTGCTAAATTTTGTTATTTTTTGTTCAATATTCCTCTTGCAAAAAAGAACAAACTCTGAAAATGTCATCGAAATTATTTGAGTAGTCTAAGTCTCCAAGGAATATATCCATTTCCCAGAAATAAAAAAGTGGGAGGGGTAGTGTGTGGATTTAAAAAAATGATTTCTTTTCGCTCAAAGGAGCTATTCTATAAAAATTTCATCAACATTCTTAGGCTGCAAACCGATGCGATACGAGAAGCAATGCGATAAGCGATTCGAGATGCGACTGCGAAAATTATATGCGACATAGTGAGCACAGTAAAAGCGGTTTTGTGCGGTTTTGTTGCTCGATTGTTTAGTGTGGAAACAATATGGATTCGTCATATAAAATTAATTTTTAAATGAAAATGTATATTCAAAGTTCCTTAAGGGGAAGAAAAAGGATGAAAGCTCACCAAATTTAAGTCAATTGTTTTTTTTTTCTTTAATTGTGAAAACAAACAATATGAACTTTCTCTTACAAACTCGCATGAAAAAGTGGTCAGAACAGTTTGTGAGCGAGACCTGTTTACGACAGGTTTGCGAAAAACTAGCAAAACTCGCATGAAATATTGCTTTACTGTATGCGCGTATATGAGAATAAATGAAAATATTTTTCTCGCGCTGAAACACTTCTGGCATCGCATCGCTTTTTTGCACTACTGTACGCGCAGCCTTAGAGTCCTTTCCGAGAAACCATTTATTAGCTTAGCTCGTTCTCGTTTAAGGCAATAAAGTATCTTAAAAAGTGCACAAGCGAGTTTGTCATTTAGGTGAATATGCATTTTGCAAGTATGTAAATTTGAATTTCCATTTATTATTAGAATAAATTATCAAAGGCATTGGCTTTTATCAAAGCATCGCTTCCAATCGATTAGCGAAATCAGGCATCGTTGCGCCTGATTAGTACTTCGATGATGGACCACCCGAAACAAACCACGTGCTTCACATATGTTTCTTTTTCTTCTAGTGTGTGTTCTTCCTTTCTTTGGATTTCTCTGTTGTATTAATGTATGTAGGTAATGTTTAAGCCAATGGTCTCGCCAGTGATTCAGTGTCTCTACTTCGAAGATTTATCTACGGAGTAGTTAATATATGTAATGTAATTAGAACGTATCTCATTTCGTGTCCAAAATATCATAAGGACGTACAGATTTATTTGCGCGAATTAAAATACGTTTAAATAATTAAACTACTTAGTAGTTTTTCAACACCACCTGCTGAATTTCCCCATCTTATTCATAATTTTATTAAATTATTCAAGAATCGATTTCCATCGCAAAAACATTTTTGAATCCTACATTATGCATAATTCTTACTTGGGGACTCCTCACAATGGCTGTATCTTTCTGCATTTCAATACATATGTAAATTTATGTATGCATACAAGAGTTCTCAAAAGAAAACCAAATACACTTCTTGTCTTATCGATTTCTGCTAAGAGCATTTCAGCGCATTACGGAGAAATGAAGTTTCGAAATGGGTAGGGTATAGTCATCATAAAGGCGCAATATTACCGAATTGCAGGAATATTTTTTTTATCCATTTCTATTATTTATGGTTCTGACTGACGAAGTGGAAAATAGGTTTATTTTAAAAGTTTAATCGACTTCGTAATATCTTAACTTTTGTAAGCCGAAGAGGAAAAAAAACATTATTCTACCTTCAAAATGGAAAGATTAATGACGGAACTTTCGGTTGAAATTTGAAAAGCAGAAAAGAAATTAAATTGCCAAAAGGCTTATGGGAAAAACTGGATTACAACCAGGTGAAGGAAAACTTCTTTGAAGAAGTTAAGATGTTTTACATTAATTCAACTTAAGAAATACTGAGCATTCTCTGTCGTCCTTTACGTATGTACCATACACATGAAGTAAGTTGTTTTGATATTTTTATAGTAAAGTTTAAGACAAACGCAGATTTTTAAACTTTAGTTTTTAGGAAAACTCAAATATATGCAAATATTTTTATGGCTTTTTTAAGAGTGGAAGTGTGGGCAAAACATCTGTTGAGTAAGAGAAAATAAAACTACAAATAAAATTGGTCTAAGTGTACAACCCCGAGGTACATCACTGTCTTTGTATAGAACCAGTTTGAGACATTTTGTTTATCCCGATTGACAATGATGGAAAGAGGAGATGGAATGGAAGTGGAAATGGAAGTGGAAATAGAAGTGGAAGAGGAAATGGAAATGAGACAAAGAATCTAGGAAAGTCAGCGTAGCGGTTGGAGAATTTTTTGAATAGAGCACTCCGGCCTTAGTGTAGAGTAAACCTATGAGAACTTTTAACAATTTCAATACCTTTGAATGCGAAACTAAACAGATCTGGACCTTGTTTGCCACCTTTTCGAGTCCCGAAGGTATATCCAAGAAAGAACTGGAGAGGGTTATTTTTGAGGAAATTCACTTGCGATATAGATACAATCATATACTTTGGGTCAAGTTTTACATTTGAACAAAAAATCGATCTCGATATTTTAATCAAACTTAATATTACGATGATAGAGAATATAAAAAAATGGGTCCTGCAATTCCTTCTGTTTGTTTGTCTGTCTGTCTGTCTTTAGAACGATGGACAACATAAGCGGCTGAAGCGATTTTCTTCAAACTTGGTACTTAAGCATTTCAAATGATTTTCTCAAAGAGATTTTTGAATCGAGTTTTTAGCCCCAAAAATAACGGAACTTGCCATAAATTTTTTTACCATTTTAATTATCTCGAAAATGGCTCTAACGATTTTGATAAAAAAAAAACGTCTGTGGACTATTTTAGGTGTAGTCTACATATTGGTCACAAAAGTTTTTTTTTATATTTTGTTCTTTACGGTACCTGCCATACAAACTTTTTTTATTTTCGACTTACTCATAAATGGTTCTACATATTTTGATCAACATTTTTATATAGGAGACTCTTCGAATTATAAATAATAATGCATACCAAAGATTTCGAAAAAGTATTTTCTGTTGGATTTGAAAAAAGAAATTTTTTTTGAAAATTCAATATTTCGAAAACGGGTGGATGATTCTTTTTGAAATTTTGTTTTTAAATTAATATTATTAAGTATTTAAAATTGTTATACCAATATTTGTTTAGAAAAAGAAATAAGGAAATTTTATATATAAAATATTAATTAAAAAACAACTTTAAAATATAATTAGCCTTTTCTATTAAGAATGTATATTATTATGATCATTCTACTTCTATATGATCGAATGCAAAAGCAAGTAAGTTTTTTTGTAATTGACATACTGGATGAAGGACTCAAAATCTTTTATACGTTTAGCTTAAGTTATTACTTAATAGCTATCATAAAGCCTAGTTAGGGAACAAAACCTGCAATTATACAAAATTTTGCATTAGACTTGTGTTTTCCCTGTAAAATATTTCTATGGTATGTTTAAAGCTTAGCTTAATAAATTAAAAGAAACTAGTTTAAAACTTTTGTCAATTTTAGTGAATTTCGTTGTGCCTTTTTAAGGGTTCTTAAGTTGCTAGTCTTATCAACGTCTTTTAACGCTGAATTTGTCAAAAACACAGCGGCTGACCGTGAAAGTGTATCAGAAAAACTAGAAGCAGTCGATTCAGCGCCACGTTAAACAATTACACCTTTCACTGACATCAACTTGGCCAATGTTGTATCAGTATACTTGGGCTCTTATCTTCACAAAATCAAACTAACCCAACAGCTAATGAAATAGACCATGGACAGTATGGTCACAAGTCCCAATTTCTGGAAGAAAAAATTGCTAGATTCCTCAAAGAACCAACCTGCAAAAGAAATTTAGGGGAACGCGTGTAGTATTGGCAACGAGACAAGATTATGCGAGATTTTTGTTAGTCTCGTCTTGTCAAAGTCGAAAAATGTAAGTCTCGTTTCGGTCTCAGTCTTAAAGAACCAAGTCTCGTCTCGATCTTGGTCACGTCTTTTTCTCGTGAAAATTGTAATGTGCAGTCTCCTCTAGGTATCGGTCTCGGTCTTAGTCTTGGTTTCATTCGTGTTTTTTTTTTTTGTAGTAAAAAGATGTAGGATAAGACGCGTGTTCAGATTGTAAAGATAGAGTACGGTATCTCAGCAGATTGTTGGTAAGAAAAATGCGGGGTGTGGAGTCTTGTGTTAAGCACGAAGAAAATGTATAAAATAGACTCGTGAGTTTGCTTACAATTTTGTTGTTGTTTCAAACAGTGAAATTGATAAATTGTTGTTTTTTATTTAAATGTATTTTGAGGCGAGTTAAAATTTTGAATGTAGGCACGGCCTAAGTCTGAAATAAAAGCCGGTTTCTATTATCAGAATTGATGTAATTTTTTTTCTAACACAAAAATCAAATTGGAAAAAATTAAAATTTTCTAAGGTAAAATTTGAATTTTGTAGAGTTTTTTTTAATCCATTTAAATAGAAGCCATCCTTCAATGGTCTTTGACAGGTCATGGATTGATATGTAGGCAACAGGCTATATTTTGACGTTTCGAAAATGTTTTTTTCCAAGTGTCACATACGAGTCATAATGTAACCATTTTCCGGAGGGGGAAAGAAAGTCTGGAAAATAACCCATTTCTATTCCAACGAAATGCATACATAAATCCTTCTCTGGATTTTCGCAGCGCGCCTATGATACGAGTATATATTGATATATTAATGATCATAGAATATTTCCCACAGCAAAACTTGTGAATATAATAAAAATTGAACATGAGTACCTACTAAATAAAATGGACGACTGGGACGAACTTGCTCTTGTAGCTAACAACTTTAATATAGCTAGTCATTGAGGTTTAGTTAGTTAGGTATAAATATCCTATGCAGGTTTAAGGCCGATGTATTTATGATTACCCTAATTCTTAGTATAATGAATTGTCGAATGGATGATTAGTTAGGAATAGTTATGCAGGTACCTACCTACAAATGTAAATTTAAATCTAGGTTATGGATTTTAATTATGTAAGTTAGGAGAGAAATATGTACTGGAATACGTGGATGGAACCTAGGTATGTAAACACGTACCTATATGTAATAATGAAAATGAAGGATGTAGATCAGTAGCTATATGCAAAAAACTTTGTAATTTAGTTGCTTACATAAGATTCATGTGATTTTTAAAGATGCATATGCATATATAAATGTATGATGGCTTAGATTGTATGTAGTATTCAGTGACATACGCAAAAATGCATACGAAGGAAATAAATGGATAATACACATAATTAAATGCTTTTATATTACGTAGTTGTTATAGTTTGCGGGAAAACAAAGATGCCATTTGAATTCCTGAATAAATTTCAAAAATCGTGAGAGCGTTTTTTTAAAAAAAAATAATTTTATATGTAGCTAAACAATTTAAAAAATATTTTAAGAAAAAAGCCATGTTGAAAATATTATTAATATAGATAAAAATTTTAAATTTAAAAAAAAAATCAGTGACTGGTTTTTGAAAAATCGATTTTTCAAAAAAAAAATATTTATTTCTTAAAAATCTAAAAACTATTTTGTTGAAAATTTGAGTAAGCAGTTTTATTAACACTTTGAGGAAGCATTTGCTTAAAAAAAAATAATTTAAATCGGTTCATGCAATAGTGAGAAAGTCGAAAATATAAAAAGTTGTTCTATGGAAAGTATACCGTTAATAAGTATAAGCAAAATAAAATATTCTTATACTAAGAAGTGGAATGTACTAAATATAAGAACACATACATTTTTTTATAAAAATACTGAGAGCCGTTTGTGAGAAACAATATTTTTTCTTAATGGTTTTTTAACTTTTGTATTGGAGGTACCGGTGTTTTTTATTCTAGGAAAATAGTTTTTTTAAGTATTCAAGATTATGTCCAAAAACTACCAAATACGAAGTTTCAAAAAATTTTATTGAGTGTTTTCGAAATTTTTGTGTTTTCAAAAAAAAAATTAATTTCCAAAAAAAATTTTTTTGGAAAACTTTTGGCTTACAATTGTTTAAGCTTTCCAGGAGCTTTAGCGTAAAGAAATTAAAAAAATCAAATCAACTGTTTTACAGCAAATGCACCCTTTCCCTTCATTGATTGGCCAGTTTTTAGCCAAGAAAAATGTATGTGAGTTACTGAAAAAACAATATCTACCCAGTTTGAAGAAAATCGATCCAACCGTTTAGGCTACAGACTCGAGGACAGTCAGACAGACAGACACACGGATTTGCGGGACCTACTTTTTTTCTTTAGAATGCATAACTTGCCTTATAGAACCTTAAATCGCAAGTAAAAATAATTAAATTGAAAAATATTTCTTCTACCGAAAATCGAAACTCAACCACCGAAACTGCCGAGACCACCGAGACCAGCATAGGTAGACTCTCGGCCAATTTAGGTACCAAAAATACGGTCTCATTTCGGGTGCTTTTAAATTAGTCTCGGGCTCGTTGCCAGTCCTAAGCGCGTGTCGATGAAAAACACAATATTTATTTCCCGACCTAATTAAATTTTACTTATAAATTTGCATATATTTTTAGTACCCATTAGGCACAATGTAGTCTAGTCTTGAAAACTTTATGAATATTTCTAATAACTCAAAAAATTCCATCGCGACCGGTTGCCATAATTTAAATTTGTGCTACTTTTCACTTATTTCAAACCTCGCGAAAGAACCTTGAACGAATTCAAAATGAGTCTATTAGCTTATACATATTTGAAAAGTACCCTTTACTATATATGCACTCACAAAAATTACTTAGGGGTATACTGAACCTGAACGTGCCCAAGGGTGTTACAATAAAAATCCTGTAAAAAAAAAAATTCAAAATGTACTTCATACATGTTAACATGTTAAAATAATACATAAGCCAAAACTTTATTGCCCAAAAGTTATGCATTAATGTTGCCTTAAGATAAGCCCTGTCTTGAGAAGATGATTAAGGGAGATGTAGCCGTTCGTTCTTAGGCGAATGAAAAAAATTAATTTCCATGGTTTGGAGTTGACGTAATCTTTACTTCAAGCTGTCGGTAACTCATTTCACCAATTAAGGCACTCAATTTCTTATCAGTACCAGCTGTGAATGTAATGTGTCTGCAAAAACATAAAAGTAATTTTGTCGCAGAATAACTGCTTTAAGTCTTTTTGTTTTTTTGTTTTTTAGGTAAATAAATGCACATCTATGAAGACAAGACAAAATGATTTAAGTGTTTTCATTCCCATCTTTATCATATGGAACAATGCCGCTTAATATATGTATGAAATGCATCTTTAAGTTCCAATGCTCTTCTGATGGTTAATAGGTTACAGAAGTTTTAACAACACAATTTTAATGCCTCCACTGAAGGAATTTTCATGAAACTCAATAAATCTCATTTTACATTCTCGTGCTTTTTTGAATAAATTAATGGAGAATTCATGTTGATACATTTATATATTTTTAATAGGGTGATTCCTAAGTTGTGTCTGATTTATTTTATTATAGTAGAGACGTTAAGGTATTAGATTTTATATCAAACCTTGCTCTTCTAGCTGGCGCTAATAGGGCAACATGTAGGTAGAATTTAAGGATTTTCCCAGGCAGTTAAGTAATCCCCTTCTCCCTCTGCCATTTTGTCACAAAAGGACTCACATATTGTAGATTTGGTAGGTCTGGTTCATGGTGTAACCAAATACCTCCATGTCTAACTCATTATTTCGTGAGAGAAGAAATTTCCTCCAACATGTCACATACTTATGCTCTTATTGTTTTTATGGATTCCAAGTGAAAGTTAGAACTGGTATCGTGTGGGCGGAGAGTCTCTAAGAATTTACCAACCTGTACAACTGGTTGTAAAATCAGCTTCCTATGATAAGTATTTTTTTTTTATTTAATATACAGTATTTGCCGTTTAGTAGTAGATTTTAATTATCAATTAGGCGAAATCCGTTTAATTTCACTGGTCTTTGAATTAAAAGATAAAAGAAAGTCATATAAAAACTTCACAATACAAATTTTAGCGTCAACCGCTATTAGCCCTCTCACACTGTACATCTGTCACTCTAAGATAGTCTTTATTACTCTTCCACACTGTCACCCTTTCACAACTGTCTCTATATTTCACACTGCTTTTTTTTCACTTCACACTTTCATACTAAGGGTATTCATGAAATGGCGGAAAACCCGTATAAACCTCATTAACCAGAAGAAAATAAATTATCTGGTACTGGTTTTCCGCCATTGCATGAATTCCCTTACTGTCATTCTTCGACATCATAGCCCTTTAGCACGAAATATAGACTTTGACTTTTATAGTGCCCATTTTCACAGCAGCAGAGATATATATAGGAATGTGAACACTGTCACAAAGTATAAATGTTAAACTGTCACACTGTACCAGTGCAGTGGCGTGATTAACGACAACACTAGAGAAATACCAATTTATAATAGTAGGGATAGTTTTATAGCAGTTGTTCGGTATGAATATTCCCCAACCTTGGTTTTGGCACGGTATTGGCCCTGCCGCGGCCAGCGTGCGGGGCTACATTCACAGGACTGTTATAAAGGGTTATCCATTTTGCGGTTTCAAAAGTATAGGGCTAGAATTCGTTTTCTGTCAAACTAAGTTGTTAAACCAATTTTTGTTTCAGTTGGAAGTCTGACATTTAAGAAAATGGATCGCTTAACTATCGCACAACGCATAAAAATTGTTAAAACCTACTACAAAAATGGTGATTCTGCCACAGCCACATATCGTGCTTTACGAGGAGGATTACATAATCGTCCATCTACGCAAGCAATTGGCAAAATTGTGAAGAAATTTGAAGAGACTGGATTGGTTACAGATATTGTAAGGCCTGTGGATTATCGTTTCACTCGTACCACTGAAAATATCGCTGTTGTAAATGAAAGTTTTGCCGAAGACCAGAATGTGACGATTCCTCGTCGTTCCCAGAAATTAGGACTGTCTTACGGCACATTATGGCGTATTTTGCATTTGGATCTACACCTACATCCATATAAAGTCCAGCTCACACAACAACTGAAGCCAGCTGATTATTCACAACTTCGTAGATACGTCGAATGTGTGCTTGAACAACAATCGGTGGACGGCGATTTTTCGAACAAAATTTTCTTCAGCGACGAAGAACATTTCTCACTCGGTGGGTATATTAATAAACAAAATTGTCGTATTTAGGGTTCTGAGAATCCTCAAGTAATTGAAGAGAGGCCATTACATCCAAAAAAAGTCACTGTTTGGGGCGCTCTTTGGTCCGGAGGTGTGAATGGACCTTACTTCTTCGAAAACGACGATGGAACAAATGTCACCGTTAATTCGGAGCGTCATATGATAACCGACTTTTTTTGCCTGCTATTGAAGAACACGACTTGGAGAATATGTGGTTTCAACAAGACGGTGCCACATGCCACACAACTCGAGCGAATATGGCTTTATTGCAAGAGACATTTCCTGGCCACGTAATTTTTCTCGTCGTGGCGATATCAACTGGCCACCAAGATCATGCGATTTGACACCGCTGGACTTTTTTCTTGGGGCTACGCAAAAGACCGTGTTTATACAGATAAGCCTTTAACTCATGAGAACTTGAAAACCAACAGTCGTCAAGTAATGGCTGAGATACCGCCCAATATGTGTCAAAAAGTGGTTCAAAATTACTTCAAAAGAATCGATGCTTGCAACAATTCGCGTGGTGGTCATTTAAATAAGGTAGTGTTTCACAACATAATGTCAACGTTCAAGCTTTATAATAAAAAAGAAATATCATGAAAAAAAATATGTTATATGTGTTTTATTTACGTTTACTTTTGAAACCGCAAAATGGATAACCCGTTACATAGTGCATACCTGGAGTCATGACCATCAAATAATGCATAAGTCGACAGTATCAGTTGGTATGTCACTTCCTTAATAAATGCGAAGGTGTTAGTACTTAAATAATAATGACTGCCGAAAAGCCGAAGATACGCATACTTTTGAAAAAAAAAATGTGATAGGCTGATGTTCTTCGAGCTTGTATGAAAATTTATAGGAGAGCTGAGTTGTCGTGTCTTTAAAATTAAATGAATTTCGCCATCATTTGGGATGCAGTGAGCAGCGTGCTGCCAGTTTAGTCTTGCATCTTAAATCCCATGGTAGCATCCACAGTGTGACTTGAATCCTTTTAGTACAGCATAGCATTGCATTATCAGTGCGGAACGTAAAGGGGGGGGGGGCGGTTCTGGGTTTTGTTAGAGTAAGTAGATTTGATATGTCAATGGGAAAATTAGTGTTGGGTCACACATAACTGAGCCTGCTACTGAAATAGGTATACAAAAATCTACTTTTCTATTTGCAAATACATTAACTAAAAGCCTAAATTACGAAGGTGATCCTGATGAATATTTGCGTCGGTATATCTATATTAATTTCTTGGACCATAAATGTTTGCGATTGAATTGATTGCTTTATGAAGATCGATGCGACACTTCCGGTATCTGTGGCGTCCAGCGATCGACCTTTTTCATTTCTGCGCTGAACGGTTTGATGTTGCTGAGCATCTGTGGAGATATTGAGGTTGACTATGAGGACGTTATAAATATTATGACAAAAGTTCCAAGGCAGACTTATTTTATTTTATAAAATATTGTACCTAATTAAAAATATATTTATTTATTTTTTTCATATACGTGTATCCAAAAAACATATTATTACTATTATGTACAGAGCTAGAGCTGGCAACGAGACGGACACTAGCCTGAGACAAGACTTTTTTAAAAACACCCGAGGCGCTACCCAGACAGAAACGATACCGTTCGTTTCTTAACCGAAATTTGCCCAGACTCTCAGTGGTCTCGGTCGTTCGGTTTCGATTTCAGCTAGAAAAACTCTTTCTTTTATTAAATTATAAAAAATCCAGAGAAGGATTTATGTATGCATTGCGTTGGAATAAACATCGCTCATTTTTCAGACACTGTTTCACTCTGCGGAAAACTGTGACTTCAAGACTTTTAGGGCCCACTTGGAAATACATATTATCGAAACGTCAAAATATAGAACAGTCGATTGAGGGATGGCTCTGATTTAAATGTGTTAATGGATACATACCCCACATTTTTCTTACCAACAAACCGAGACGAGATAACACATTAAAATTTTCTCGGCAAAAAGACGAGCCCAAGAGACTTGGTTAGGCGAGACCGAGACCAAAATCGGGGGAGACTGAAATATTTTCATTTTGTTGAGACCGAGACGAGACCAACAAAAGTCTCGCCCGGTCTCGTCTCGTTGCCAGCCCTAATAAAGAGAAGACAAATATTAAGTTTGTCCGCTCTTATCTCGGAAAGTATTCAACCGATTAACCAATTATATAATTTTCCTTTTTTATTAAAGAATATAATTGGAAAATTTTCATTTGTTAAATATGTTACATAAAAATGTATGTACAAATTATAAATTTTGTAAAATTTTTGCCACCTGATTCTTTAATAAGTATGCTCAATGGAAATCATCCACAATTTAGTATATTCCTGGATAAATTGAGATCATCGAATACACTTTTTAAAATGACATCTTTCAGTGCAAAAGGGTCTTAGGGAAAGTGTTTTTTCTCATGGTCAACTTTATGTAGAATGTAGCCCTTTCAAGACTGGGGTCAAAAAATATTAAAAAAATAATCAGTATTTACTTCTTTGTAAAAATAATAAAACTGCTAATATTAGTTATCCAGAAGTTTCGAAATATGCATATTCGAACGTCTATTTTTTTGAACACTGTTTCAGTGAGAGAAAATACAAATTTTTATTTGGTTACGGAAAGCATATAAAGGTATGCATATAAATTTGTTGTTAGGTAAGAATATAGTAGAAATTGCAGTCAATCTCATTGAGCATTTGATATAGTCATATTAAAAAATATATAAAAAGCTTGCAAAGCAGAGCGAGCACGGGTCGACTAGTACATAGTAAAAGAAATTGTTCGTTAATATTTAGTTAATATATTTATTAAACCCTCACCTTTTTTTGCTGGTACTAGCTTCCATTTAATCTGAAGCATGATTTACATGAAAGGTTTATTAAGGGTAGATTTCGTATAATAGTTTTTATAATTCTATGCTTTCTCGGAAACGGCTATTTGGATTTCTGTCAAATTTTATATCTCAGAAGATCTAGGTAGCCAAATTAATTCTGCATATCAAAATTTTGAATGACTTTTTTCCTAATTAAAATTTATTTCGTTAAATTTATTCGTAAAATCAATGGCGAAAAATTTTAAACAGCCTGATGTTAAGGGCTTAGCATGATACTACTTAACAGTTTGCTAATACTAAAGCACTTTACTAATATTTTCGTAATTTTAAGTACTTTTTAACTAGCACAATACTAAATCAATCTTCTTAATAAACTACAACTAAACACGCCTAAAATAGTGCAAAAAAGTAATCGAACATAACTTTTTGACGTTTGTAAATGTCAAAGTGGCATATGGGCTTAGTACGATACTAAAAACATAAAGTAGCCATTTTGTGATTTGAACTTTAGTAAAATGTTAAGAAAATAGTACGATACTAAACTGGTTTAAAATTAGCAAAATTTTCTTTTTAGCCTAATATCATACTAAAAATGAATTAACATATTAATAAATCGACTAAAATTTTGCGCCAATATTTTTAAAACTAATCAGAAAAAACTAAACTAACTATAATAATAATAATAAATAAACGTTAAAAAACTACATGACAACATTTCAAAAAAAATCAAAAAACTAAAAAATAAAAAACAGAATTACATCATAATCCGTCCTACAATTTTCGAGATACTTTTTTTAAAATTTTAATTGATCCGTGGCATCAAATGGTGTTCTTTTTTGTTTTAGAAAAACCAATTGAAGTGATGGTTCTTGGCAGTTGTTATAAGTTTACAAAACGATTTTTACCTGCATAGGATATTTGTCTATTTAGCAACATTAAAGTTGTTAGCTACAAGAGCAAGTTCATATGATCCAGTTGTGGATTTTATTATTTATAATCATATGTATTTGTAATTAGCCGCTCAACCGGTTTTGCGTATAACCTTGAATCATATACACAAAAGTTATACATACGACTTAGTCGAAGTATTTAAGAAGGGAAAATCATGTGCAGATTCCTTGAAAAGTTTTCCCAACAGTTATATGACAGTTACTCTTATTATAATTTTGGTAACAGAGGAAATATTCATAAAAAAAATTCCGCAGAATAATAGGTACATAACTTTTTCTAAGGAACTTTTAAGAAAAGAAAAATCCAGTTATTCAAGGAGCAAGGTACGGACATATTATACTGATATATATGTACATTATAACAAAGTTTATGAGGATTCCGAAAAAAATTAATCAAATTCTATGTCTATGGAAACATACACAGATGTTGTGTACAGGCTTATTTTATTTGTCAAAAATAAGATTTCCGATGATACACATCAATCAAATTTGTATTTCTGTTTGAAAAAGTTGACAGTAATAAAAGGTAAGCTGAGTGTGGGTGTATTTTTTGGTTGAGGAGGAATGATATTATGTGATTTCGTCGTCGTAATAGATCAAATTAGATTTTGAGCTTATTGTCGTCAAAGTCTTTTCTTGCAACTTCCTGCCTTCGAACGCTTATTTGCTTCAATGTCAATTATTGTCGACTCAATGAAATTTCAAATTTTTTGAAGCATGGGTACGAGAATTACGGGATCAAATTCGTCATAGGCTTTTTTAATTCTAATTTATTATATTTCCGTTTCCTTGTGTATTTATGTGGCATACATATGTGTATGAGGCCTGTGCAGTGTACATATCAGAAAATCCTTTGAAGTTTTTTTTTTATTGAATGCATGTATGTGATAAATAGATGTCCTAGATAAATATTATAATTTTTGTTTCTATAGGGCAAAGGTTGAGAGCTTGAACTTAACTTTAAAACGTTCGCCTAAAAAATGTTAAAAAATTGATGTATTTAAATGAGAAATTAAATGTCAATGACCATTTTAAAGCTTTTGTTTTAATAGCATAGCATTCCATAAAGAATGAACTGAGAAGCGCTTCCTTATATATTCGTGTTTCTTCAGCCATTGACATTATGACAAATAATTTTAATCGGGTTCTGATGAAATTAGAATAAACCTTTACAAATAAAGAAAGCCTTATTTTGGAGCATAATTTTAAAGTGGTATTTTTATAGATTATAAACTACAAAAACTCTTATGGGGCGCCTTTTGGCAATACTCCAGAATTGACAAAAGTTATACGGATTTTTATTTTACTACAGAAAATTGATTTAATATTTGCATTACCGCTGTCTTACAATAAAATAAAATGCAAGACTTGATCGCATGTATTTCCTCTTATGTTGTATCACTTCGTTTACAAAAGATTCTGAAACGGCCAAATGTATTTTAAAAGTCTTTTTTATTTAATTTACCTTAAAAAGTATTTCTTTAAATTTTTTCTAAAAAAACTTGTCATGACAATTTTAAGTATTTAATATTATAAATTAAAAACAAAATAATATAAAAAAAAACCCTCCACACGTTTTCGAAATATTCAATTTTCAAAAAAAAAAAAAAAATATTTTTTTGAAAATATCCAAGAATATATTTTGTGAAAACTTTGGTATTTAGAACCCGAAAGAACTCAGGTATAAAAATTTTGATCAAATTCCGTTAAGCAGATAGTCGAAAATAAAATAAAATAAAATCCACAATGAACTTGCTTTATGGTCGATCACATCGTAAGCAAAATATTTCTATTAAAAATCTAAATACATTTTAAAAGTCGTTTTTTACTCAATTTTGTATATATACAAAATTTCTTTATTTTGTTCTAAAAAAAAAATTGGTATGACAATCCTAAATATTTAATAATACATATAAACCTAAAAACAATAAATACTTAAACTAATTTAAGCAAAAAAAAAAAGACTCCATTTTATTTCTTGGATAAATTTGAATTTATGAAAAAGAAAATTTCAAATTCATATAACTATTAGTTACTACTAGTTTTGAAAAAAAATTTAATGAAAAGTTTTCAAATTATATAAAAAAAAAAACAAAAAAAGGCAGGCACCGCTAATAACAAATAACATTTTAATTAAAATTGCTTATTGCCCAAAATGTAGACTATACCTACATATTCTAATAGTGAACTAAATTTTTTTTATCAAAATTGTTAGGGACGTTTTCGATATAATCTAATACTTTTGTGCCCTAAAAAATTGTATGGTACCCGGTTTTTTGGAGCTAAAAAAAAGCTTTGAAAAACGAATCGAACAAATCACTTCAAACGTTAAAGTACCAATTTTAAAGAAAATCGCTTCTGTGGTCTAGGCTGTAGGTCGACCTACAAACAGAGCGACAGACGAAGGCATTTCGGGACAAACTTTTGAGTTTTAAGACAAAATAAATAAAACAAATTTTTAAATTCCGGCTCTCGGTTTCTTAGTTTTTAATATTAAATTAAAAATGTAAATTCTTTCTCAAATAATTGTTATTACATTTTTTTAATTTTTAATTGAATTATTGAACCCTAAATTAAATTTTGTATTTACATAACGCAGAGATTCGTTGTTTTGCAGATACGTCAAAAGCTTCGCAGATACTCGGTTGTACACGAATACATATATTTATGAATAACAAAAACAAAGGCAACTAAAAACATAAAACTTAAATACTTAATTTGAAATATATCATATATATACATATATATATATCATATATAACGGTTTTGATAAAAAAAAATTCCGAATGCTATTACTCGTTTGGAAGAATTCTTTTTGACATCATTTGCTTTTTTTAATTTATATTCTTCAAAATTTAGAATTGGCATACCATTTATTATATAAAAAAAACGTTAAAAAAACGCTTAAGAATATATTTACCATTAAGAATATTGTTCTTTCGATGTGAACAATCATAAGATCTAGTATATTACAAAATATAGTAGTAATTTTATATTTTTCTTAGTTTTGAAAAATTTAATTTAAAAATAAATGTTTTCAATTTTATTTAAACTTAGTTTTAATTTGATGGATTTAATAAATTATGTATATTATTCTTAAATCTATGGATATTTTTTTTAATAGATTTTAGGAAAGAATAATTTATAATTTTTACAAGTTATGGATTCGTGCAAAAAAAATTCTAACAATCAAACATGACATTACGATCATAGCGAACACCAAAAAAGTGGGTCCCCCAATTCCGACTGTCTGTCAGTCTGTCAGTTTGTCTGTCTATCCTCGAGTCTACAGCTTAAACGGTTTAATAGATTTGCTTCAAACTTTGTAAATATTGTTTTTTTGGTAATATGCCCACACGTTTTTTTTTATTTTTTTTAAGATGACAAATAACTGTAGCTCCCATTTTTTAGCTCACATTTTTTTGGCCAAAAACAAAAATCTTATTTTTCTCAAAAACGGCTCTTATAAAAAAAAATCTGTTCATTAAGGAAGGGAAGGGGTACATTTTAGTAATTTTTTTTGGAAACAAATTAGTTAGTTTTGGTACCTCTAGTAGTACCATTTTTTGGTTTTCGATTTTATAAACATTAATTTAAACAAAAAATTCAAAAAAAAAAATTTTTTGAAATTAAAAAAAAAACTTTTTTTTTTTAAACTCAGAATTTCGAAAACCGCTTGATGGATTTTTTTCGAAATTTCGTACTTGGGAGTTTTTTGACATTATCTTGAGCAGTTAAAAAAACTGTATTCCTAAAATAAAAATAACGGTACCTCCCATACAAATGTTAAGAAAAAAATGTATTTCTCGAAAACGGCTTCAAGAATTTTTATACAAAAATGTGCGTGCTCTTTCTTATATTTCTACAGTCCACTTGTAAGTTAAAAATATTTTATTTTGCGTACTTATTAACGGTACCGTTTGACTTTCTCACTATTGGATAGACCAATTAAAAATTGTTGTTTCATGCAAATGCTCCCTAAAAGTATTAATAAAACTGCATACTTAAATTTAAAAAAAAAACGTTTTTCGATTTTTAAAAAATAAATAAAACATTTTTTTTTTTAAATCGATTTTTCAAAAACCAGTCACAGATTTTTTTGAAATTTAAATTTTATATGTATATTAATAATATCTACAAAATGGCGTTTCAAATTTTTTTTTCTAAACATTTTTTTCAAAATTTTATACATAAAAAATTAATTTATTAAAAAACCGCTCCAACGATTTTTGATTTTTCTTATATATTCTTATTTATCCATGAATTCAAATTGCATCTTTGTTTTCCCCCAAGCAATAACAACTAAGCAAAATAAAAACATTTAATTATGTGTATTATCCGTTTATTTCTAGATTATTATTATTCCCTTTTTACGAATTTTTTAAATACAATGTAGGCCCTCATACATTTGTATGTACCTATGTGTCCTTAAAAATCACATAAATCTTATGTATGTATATTACACCGAAATGATGAAGTTGTATGTATATAACAACTTACCCACCTACATCTTTCATTTTCATTTTTATATGTACATGTTTACATGTAGATACATTTTACTCTCCTAACTTACATAATTAAAATCCATAACTTAGATTTAAATATACATTTGTAGGTAGGTACCTATGTAACTATTCCTTGAATCATCCATTCGACAATTCATTATAATAAGAATCAAGATAATCTTACCTACATAGGCTTTAAACCTGCATAGGATAACTACACCTAACTAACTAAACCTCAATGGTTAGCTACATTAAAGTTGTTAGCTGCAAGAACAAGTTCGTGCGATCCAGTCGTGCATTTTATTTTTTTTTTTTTGAAATAAGTTTTTGGATAATCTACAAATAATCTAAAATTTTCTAAGAAAATGCATCAGTAAAGAATGAAATATATGTTCACTCTGACGTATACTTACTTTTTCATAGAGCTTATTAATACGACTTTGGGGAAGTTCAGAATTTCGTCTCAGAGACTGTTCGGTTAATATGTACATTATCTCTGCATCGACCTAGCCAATCTTAATGGCTGATTAATTATTTTAATATTTAGTACGGATCATTTTTATATAATTACCTAGATGATATCCTCAAATATTTATCTTATCTCACCTGGAACTAGAAGCTACACTACATTGATGTTCGATTTTTTCCAAATTTTCCCGAAAACTACATTAATGATTAGGATTAAATTTCGAACCATTTATACATAATGTGTATGTAGTTTTGTTTAGGTACACAAAATATATGTCACTGATTTTTTTATTTTATTTTTGTTTGGTTTCAGACAATCCAATTACAATTGTTTGCACGGCTATTGTGTCAATAGTAAAAATTATATTGCATGCCAAAATTTCATAGAAAAATGATATTCATAAGTACCAAGAAGATCAAAAACATAAACTTTTTTCAGGACTAGGAAGAGTGACTACATATTTTTTGCGTAATTTACAATTAGAAATATCAATTTATTCATAAACTAATACATAATTTATATCTATATACATCCGTGTGAAGCAGAACAATCGGATAATTAATTTAGCTACTTTCTGTTTTAATCATTAACAAATCTAAAAATTAATATGAATAGCAATGACCTTTATACTGACTTATTACCTTTCCGTGAACCTAAGCCTTCATACTATAGGAACAAAAATGCATTCCTGTTTAAAATTTATATTATTTTTTTACTGGACTGAAATGAATAAAGTAACCAAAAAATTAAAATATATCTATTTAATTACAAATTCTTTAAAAAAATCAAATAAAACAATACAATTTAATATATTGAACAAAAACACAAGAGAATAATCCAGAGGAAACAAAAAAAAACATAACACCACGTCATACCGTGAACAGCACAGGTGTGAAATTTAAATCTTTTTCCCTTCTCTGCAATCGAAGTTAATTGAATTACACCCATTTCTATAGAAATTTTATTATTTTTTTTTGTAGTAAAATTACTCCAATAGTGTGTGTGTCGATGTTTACATTGTTGAAACCTAAACTAATTGAAAGGGTACAAAATAAATATAATTTTAAATTTTTTTTTGGATAAATCCGTAAAATTTTTTTATATTTTTTTTTTGTTTTCAAACCGTAAAAGGTTGCAATAAAAAATAAATTGAATGATTTCTTGTTGCAACAATCACTTTGCTACAATGACTATGATAGCCATTTCTGTTAAAATTATCTTTTTTTGGTTTTGTTCGTGATTTTTTTGTTAAATGCCACTTAATGCAATTGGGTATTTGCATAATTCGTGGTAACTACAACTGTAGTTGGTTTTATAAAAAAAATGTTGCAGGTGTTATTTTCTCTTTGGGACTTTAAAACAAAAATATATTTTTATGAAATTGCTATGATTAATTGTTTTTGTGCATTCCTAAAATGCTTACAGATCTAACTATGTAAGGTACAGAGAGATATGTTCCATTGAAATAAATTGATTGCTATAATTATTGGAAAATAAATCATTTTTTATGGAATGGTGTTGAAGTGGAAAGAATAAATGCACTTTTTTTCAGGATAATATTAAGAAATATAAAAAGTGAAGTATGTAAATAAATTTTAAGAATATAAATAAATAGAAAAAATCGATGTAAACAAGAGTAAAATACCCTTATTGCGCGATGTGTCCATTTTAAGAAAAATACTTGTTTTAATGTTTTACTACATTTTACTTGAACATAAATATAAAATTAATTGAATTTGAATTTTCTTAAAACTTCGCCAATTAATATTTAAAACAATCAAAATTTAGCATTAGTTTTTTATTCACGCCGCTTTTAAATCTCTGGACTTGTCCTCTACAAACCTCATAACTACTCTAAACTGCCCTTCATCTATTATGGAGATGACGCCAGGAATATTCCAGGGAATTGTAAGGCTGATGAACTTACCAAAAATGGAACGACACTACCTTTATTACCTGAAAAGGCAAATATAGGTATACACATCGCTACATGTATGTAAGTTAATGTAGAAACAAAATCCTTTACAAAGAACAAACCTTAGAATTAAAAACACAACCATTTGTCTGACAACTTAACAGTTCTGGTCAAAACTTGATCTGAAACGCTCCAAGTTTTTGATATCCTTAGCAGAGTGCATATCCGCTCCGTAATTGGTGTTATAAGGGGACACTCCAGGTTATAACGATGTCATGAAATAAAGTCCAAGACCAAATTTTGGACTTCATTACACTCTTAAGAGTACAAAAAAGTTCAAATATAAAATGAAATAACAACCAAAAAATAATATTAAGAGTAGACTTGGTTTAAGTTGAAAGTAAAGAAAATGTCTATTCACCGTTTTTAATTGCTAATTTTTAATTAAATCCAAAAAAACTTTGTATACACCCAAACTGGACCCGCCCCAAATCCTATAACTGAGCCAAGTAGGGGGGTAGCAGGGGGGCATCATGTCCATCTTATGCATCGAGCTTTTGCTTTAGATTTCTTCAGAAATAGGCGAATGCAATAAAGTCAAATGGCTTTATTGCACTTTTACTAGTGCATTAAAATCCAAAATCGTTTTGGATATTGTTGCACTATCTATTGTGCAATAAAGTCCAAAATTTAGTTTTGGACTTTATTGCATTGGGCTTTAATCCATAAAACCGTTATAACACCAAGCACGCAACGTGGTTTGGTTTTTATTCAAACTATTTCTTGCAGAATCTGCGTGGACGAAGAAGAGGTGGAATGTCATAACTCATCTTCTGTGTACATGCCCTTCCGCCATCACAAACACGTAAGCTCCATTTTGAAGACCTTTTCTTCGATGATCTCAGCGATCTAAATAAAATAGACAGTCTCTTACGCTCCATTATAAGCTCCAAATGGTTCAACGAATAGAGAGATAATCTGAGGATTTGGCTGAACCGATTTTGAATCATTGAATCTTACTTATCTCCAAAACGACTGTACCGACTTTGTTAAATTTGACGTGTGTACTACTTCAAGTATGGTCTACATTTTGGCAGAAATTTTATTTTTAATATTGTGTACCTGCCATACAACCATTTTATTGATTTTCGACTTTCTCACAAACGACTTAACCGATTTCGACAAAATTTTTATGCAGGAGCTTCTTCAAATTCTATATAATACTGCACTTCAAAATTTTTGAAAAAAAATTATTTTTTTTTTTGAAAATTCAATGTTTCGAAAACGAGTGGACATTTTTTCCTGAAATTTTGTTTTTGAATTTATATTATTAAATATTTAAAATGCTCATACAAATTTTTTTTTGAAAAAAATTAAGTATTTTTATATATAAAAAATTAAGTGAAAAAAGAACTTGCTCGAACATAGGAGCAAGTACGTGCGATCCAGTCGTGCATTTTATTTTTATATGCAAAGGATTCTCGACATCATCAAAAATGCTTTTTGCCCCCTCCATAAAATCTTCTGTCCCCCTTTTTACGTAAAAATTCATAAGAGAAAAACTTCAGTTGAAAACTGTAATAAGACTTTCATTAAATATGTTTAAAAATATTCTTTGGACATATCAATTTGAAGTTCAAAGTCTAAGCTGAACGAATCCACTCAATGAACTATCTCACTGTACACGAAAAAAGGTACCCTTCGTTTGTCAGTTAACAATTTGTGCAGCTTTTGTTTTTGTTTCCATTTGCTGTTTCACGACTGCTTACAAAAGAGGTGTAATTAAAGACAAGCGTTGCAACCGAAGAATTGTGTTTCGAATATTTTGTTTACAAATGACCAAAAATAGTTTCTACCTTGGGTACATTGTAGTATTTTTTGTATTATGTTTTGGCAAAAGGTTCACCTGATAACTTGATGTTTGCTGAATCTTTCTTGAAATACAGTACCACAGTTGTATTCGACAAGCTTAAATCTGCAATTCAAACTTAAACTTGTTTTGATGTGCCACGGAGTTCCAATTTATCTTCTTTCCTTTATTTCTCTTTGAATTCTGATTTTGACTTTTGATTTGATTGCACTTCTCCAACTAAAAGATGTCACTCTCCGTCAAAACGGAAATTAGACCTTGTGAAAATTCATTCGCTGAAACAGATCAGTTTTCAGTACTAGAGCTTTCTATATTTGTCGATATTCTTAGGTAAGCAGTGTTATAGCAAGTCAGATTTCTTCGAACTTCTAGGACTGCATATCGGTTTACTTTTGTGTAAGAGTTCTTGCGTATTGTCAGGTACATTTACCTTATTATACTTCGCCTTTTTTACTTGCGATTATAGGTACTAAAAGGCAAGTTATTCATTCGAAAAAAAAAAATAATCTAACAATCAAACAATCAAACATAACATTAAGATCATAGAGAAGCCTAAAAAAGTGATCGCCAAAAAATGTCTGTCTGTCAGTCTGTCCGTATGTATGTATAACGAGCTACAGCCTAAACGGCTTAAGCGATTGCCTTCAAATTTGGTATGTGTGATTATTTTGGCATTCCTCAGAGGGGAAATTGAAATTTTATGTTTAGGCCTAAAAATAACGGTACCTGCCATATGACCTTGAAGGCAAATCTTATTTTTATCTATAACGGCTCCAACGATTTTTATAAAAAATTTTGAGAATTTTTTTGTTGGCAATAGCTATCATTTGATATAAACCAAGTTTACAGGAAAAGTCTATTAACGGTACCTTTCATATAACGGTTTTTTTAATGTTTGGCTTTCTCGGTAACAGTACATTGGATTTCTGTCAAATGTTATATCTGAGAAGGTCTAAGTATCTAAATTATTTTTGCATATCAAAACTTTGAATAACTTTTTCTTTTTAAATTCAAATAATTTATAAAATTTTTCATTTTGAAAAATCAATAATTTTAAAACGAATCAAAAAAATAATTTTAAATATTATATTCACATGAATATTAATAGTCTCTAAAAATTGCATACCACAATTTCGAAAGAATTTTTTTTCAAAAAACGAAAAATAAAAAAACAGGATTTCATCAAAACCCGTCCTACAATTTTCGAGATACTTTTCTATAAAATTTTCATTGATCCGTTGCATCTAATGACGTTTTTCGTTTTTTCGGTTGGTTTTGGCAGTTTAAATAAGTTTAAAAAACGATTTTTTCCCACCTATACACCATTCACTTTCATTATATATATGTATGTACTTGTACATATTTACATTAAAATCCATTTAAATATACATTTGTAGGTACCTATTTAACTATTCCTTGAATCATGTATTCGACAATTCATTATACTAAGAATCAAGGTAATACTACCTACATGGGCTTTAAATCTACATAGGATAACTATAGGCTAGCTACCTACCAACAGCGTCAGTGAGTAACCCTAAAGTTGTTAGCTATAAGAGCAAGTTTGTACGATCTAGTCATGCATTTTATTTCCTTTTCAATTCAGTATTTTTTTTAAACATTTTTTTTTTCGGAATCATTCTTAAGTTCGATTAATCTAGATATATTGGCCCACGCACTGTCTGTTTCCTTTAACCCAAATTTTACAATACAATCCTCATTTTAATATCATTCTATCTTATTCACTTACACCAATGTAGTTACTTTTCTGCATCATAAAAACTAATTTTCAGGCTTATGAAAATTGAATAGAATAATAATCATAAACGCTTTAAGACGATTCGCTGAATTTAATTTAAGGCACGAACTTCTCATTTTTTTCCCTTAAGAGCCTTTAAACATATATTTTTTAGAATATCTGAATTTAGATTACTTTCGCGCAACCACTCCTACACCTGGCACTTACGTTCACGGTAAAAGAAAACAAAAGTCCTTCAAGACAACAACAGACAGTATTCCGTAGCCCTATAGCATGTATGTAAATTCTCACACACACACACTTAGACATTTCAAAAGGACAACACCGAACCCGGACATATTTCATTTATGTAATATAATACTCGTAATGTTTTACTTTCTGTTGCCATTTTACATCCGCCAGAGTGTCAGAGTGAATAAAAAATCCGCCATAAATTTTGGCCACAAAAGTCGGATGCTTTAACGCAACATAAATTATTTTAACGCCCATTCTCTACATTTCCGGCAAAAAAAAATACAACATACCATTGCCAGAATCAAAGTGAGAGCAGGAACCGAAACTACAAAAAAAAAAAAAAAAAAAAAAACAATTAAGGATTATAACAAAAATCAGAGAATTGAAATTTGTATCTTATCCTGGCAGAAGGACAAAGAGTTAACATTTAAATAAGTGTCCTGGTGCCTGTAAATGCGGCCAAATCAACCAACCACCAAATGTATAAAACCATAACTTTTTTGTAGAGCTTCCGACCATCAAAACAACTACAGACTCAATAACAATAACAAAATAAAAGTTTATTCTTGAGATAAACTTTTACATGCGTGTGAGTTTTATTGTCCTTTTGAGCATAAATATTGCATCGTTATTGCAACATCATCTTTGGAAGAAACAAGATGATAATAAATTATCCTTATTGATCGTTAAAAATGTTACCAGTCCTTGCAACAATAACTACAATGACAACCAGAACGAGAAAAAATCCTGAACACAACAAAAATCAGAGTATGTCCGCTGCCATGTCGTTCGCAGTCCCGACAAATCAAAATATGAATTTATCTCAAGAATCGCAAAACCCAAATGGTGGAAACAAAATAAACTTTTGCAACATCCATCCTTTTTTATTTACATACATCGATAAAAAAAACGTCTGTTATATTCTTTTGTATAGAACAGGAGTTTCGAGGCTGATATATATGTATTACCATCCATGCGAGGTATTTGACTGCGACTTAATTTTTTTTTTACAAGGCAATGTTTAATTAAGTTGGTAAATGTTCCTTTGCAAATATTAACATGCCTCAAATGAAATTAGAATTCTATAAGAGCCTCATTTTAATTAAATAAAGTTTTAGGGAAAGACTTAGTTTTGGAACCATTCTCGATTTTCTATTAAAAATGTTTGGCGAAAATCCACATGTACTAGTAGGCCATTGAGTAAAACATTCCTATTGTCTTACTCTTTCATAATTCGAATGATAATTTGATTATTTTGATCACTCGAATATTAATATCTCGATTAGTGAAATTGCTTGATTATATCCATCCGCAAATAGGATGCTTTGACCTGAAATCGAGTACATAGATGTGAAAGCTATATGGTTCTAATAAGAATGGTCTCACTCAGCTCGCTCCAAGAAACATTTTGTCTTTGAGTTATTTCACATTTTTTCCATATATCACAAATATTGTGTGATTTTTCAAAGTAGGATTTCTTTTTTGAAGGCCTATGCAACAGATCGTGATTTGTCAAATATTTGACACTTTAAAAACAAATATCTAGCATGCTATGACTGAGTATTATTATGACTTATGAGATATGATTAGAAAAGTCGTCAAAAAATATATTGTCAGAATTGGGTCCTACGAGAAGAAATTTTTTTTAAAAGGAGTTAACCTTATTAATTTAGTAATTGAATGATTCTTAACAATAATTTCCAAAAAAATTCAGTGACTGGTTTTCGAAAAATCGATTTTTCAAAAAAAAATTATTTATTTTTTAAAAATCGAAAAACTTTTTTTTTTCAAAATTTGAGTATGCAGTTTTATTAATACTTTTAGGGATCATTTGCATAAATAATTAATTTTAATCGGTTCATCCAATATTGAGAAAAGCGAAAATAAGAAAAGTAGTTGTATGGGAAGTACCATTAATATATACGAAAAATAAAATATACTTATACTTAAAAGTGGTCTTTACTTATTTAAAAACACATACATTTAAAAAAAATTCTAGCCGTTTTCGAGAAATACATTTTTCTTAACGGATTTTTTTGTTTTAATTTGTATCGGAGGTACCGTTGTTTTTTATTTAAGGAATACAATTTTGTTAACTGTTCATGATAATGTCAAAAGCTCCCAAATACGAAGTTTCGAAAAAATCCATTAAGCAGTTTTCGGCTTTTTTTTACTTTCAAACTAATTTTTTTTTGGAAAAATTTTGGTTTACATTAATGTTTAGACTTTATAGAAGCGTCGGCATAAAAAATGTGAACAAAATTTAATCAATCGATAACCAAAAAAATGGTACTACTAGAGGTACCAAAAATAACAATTTTTTCCAAAAAAAATACCAAAATATGAACTATTTTCTTTGTTTTTTTTTTTTTTTTTTTTTTTATAATCTACACGCGCTCAAGGGATTATGAATACCCTTTAAATGTTTCAACACAGCGCGGGCGTGAGGGTGAGGTTAAGGAAGAGAAAGAATGATAGGAAAGATGTGTGGCGTGATATTCGGAGACTGTAGGTGGTTGTTGTGTCAGATTGTATCTCCAGGGATGGCCGCTGAACTAATGCGGAGAAATTTCCGTGTCTTATTTATCGATGTCCCTTATAATTCGCATTAATTTTTTTATCCTTTTGTCATATTTTATCGGTATACTAGTTTTACTCAATCACATGTTGTTAGTGTTATGCCTAAACAGCATGTAATGAGTAAACCAGCAACTCATTGTATGACAATTATTTTTAGAATTGGTTTTAATGGAAAATAAGAAGACATAGACTACGGCAGGGATCGAACCTGTGACCATGAGGTTGACAGGCGAACACACAACTATCGCGCCACGGCCACCCCCATTATTTTTATTTACTATTTTCTTTTTTTATAAAAATCATTGGAGCCGTTTTTGAGAAAAATAATTTTTTTGTTTTTGGCAAAAAATGTTTGGAAGCTATGTGTCGTCTTAAAAAAAAAAATTAAAAAATCGTGTGGGCATATTACCGAAAAAACAATATGTACCAAGCTTAAAGCTAATCTATCCAACCGCTGAGGCTATAGATAGAGACAGACAGACGAAATTGGGGGACTCCACTTTTTTGGTTTTCTCCATGATGGTAATGTCATGTTTAATTGTTAGAATTTTTACTTGCGATATAGGTACTGTAGGGCAAGTTTTGCATTTGGAAAAAAATCGAACTCGAGATTTTAATCAAACTTGGCATTACCATGATAGAGAACACCAAAAAAGTGGGTCCCGAAATTCCGACTATCTGTCTGTCTGCCTGTGTGTACAACTCTCTAACGGCTGAAGCGATTTTCTTCAAACTTGATATTTAAGCGTTTTAGGTGGTTGTCCAAAATAGATTTTTGAATCGTTGTCTTAGCCCCAAAAATAACGGTGCTTACCATACAAATTTTTCTACCATATTATTTATATCGAAAACGGCTCCAACGATTTTGATAAAAATTTGTGTGTGTACTAGTTTGGGCATGGTCTATATTTTGGATAAATATTTTGTTACTCGTATTAACCGGTACCTGCCATACAAACATTTTATTGAATTTCGACGTTCTCATAAACGGCTAAACGGATTTCAATCAAAATTTATACGCAGGACCTCTTTCAAATTCTAAATAATACTGCATTTCAAAATTTTCGAAAAATGGTTTTTTTTGGATTTTTGAAAATTCAATACTTCGAAAACATGTGGACGATTTTTTCTGAAACTTTGTTTTTGAATTTATATTATTAAATATTTAAAATGATCATACCAATTTTTTTAGAAAACATTTTAGAATTTTTATGCATACAAAATTAAGTGAAAAACAACTTTAAAAATACATTTAGCCGTTTCTATTATTTTGAATATTTTGCATATAATATAATCGAATATAGGAGCAAGTACGTGCGATCCAATCGTGCATTTTATTTTTAGTGTTTTTTGACCTCTGAAAAATGGTCGTATTGAAATGAAACAAAAAGCATTCTAAAGTTTTGTTTATTAGTTTTGATATGTATATACATATATTATTAATAGTATATAATTAATGTTTTTTATTGTAATCCAATTTGGCTTCTAAAAACTTAACTGGGAATAGTTTGAAAAGACTGACAATTATTTATTTGTGTACACGGTTAGTAGAAAATCTACCAATCTCTTACAATTCATTGGTAGGTATTGAGCCAGCTACCTGACAACACATTGTAAGAGATTGGTAGATTTTCTACCAACCGTGTAGACACATAATTAATTGTCAGCTCATTGGTAAATAATTGTCAGGCATTTTTTGGTCTGACAATATTGTAAGATCTACCAATCGTGTACACTAAGCTTAAAACTCATGATTTTTTGATCGATGTTTACCGATTTTAATAAAATTTACAGCGATTACTCACTGCAAATTATATTTTTCTGGGGGAATTTGGTTAAATTCGTTCACCTTGAAGTATGTTACGCTCGTGGTCTGGCCAGTAATTCTAATTGAAGAAAACGCAAACAATAAGCTTATATTATTTTTGTTTTTGGTTTTGTAGACTATGTGGATTTAAAACCAATTGAATGTTTTTTATGATCTGTAGTCCAATTGTAATACCTGGGCGAAACGCATTTTGGACTACAGGTCATAAAAACATTCAATTGGCTGTAAATCCACACAGTCCACAAAAACAAAAACAAGAATTTTGATTTAAAAAAAAAATATATGCGGGTTCCTAACTTACAGCAATCCACCATAAAACCCCTTTTCATATATTCGATTTTTTTCTTTTTTTTGTGAACTAGTGGAAAGTAGTTTTTTTTTATACGAATGTACCTTAACCCTTTCGATCCGGAAAGCCGCTATCGTAAAAAAAATATTTTTGTTGGGTTGCGCCATCACAATAGCAAAATTTAAGACGTTTTATCTTTTCAAAGCGAAGAAAATAGTTTTGGGGGCGGAGGGCGGGGCCGGAACATATATGTCCCGACCGTATTTTTCAATGGGACAAAGGGTGTTCCGGTCAGTTATTTATGGACACAAATTTTAGAAGGGTAAACGAATCTATTTTGATACAAAAATTTATTTTATTTTATTATTATAGTTAATTTTAGTAGTAAGTAGT
This sequence comes from Philhelius pedissequus, assembly GCA_910595825.1. NCBI lineage: Eukaryota > Metazoa > Arthropoda > Insecta > Diptera > Syrphidae > Philhelius > Philhelius pedissequus. Next base: position 48,475,789 of record OU343162.1, read on the forward strand.
AACATAGTAAGAAATTAAAAATACAAAAGTTCATTGAACAAGAATAATAAGTTATCATTTATTTGTGATAAGCTGCAGAGCAATCACCACACAGAGGGATTTGACATTCTTCGCAAATAGTTTTCGTCCGTTTTTCTTTGTTTTTTTCACTGCAACCTGCGCAACGCCTCCGAGTTGCAATTGTAATTGGTAGGTGTCCCGCAGATATTTTTCTTTTTCGTCCAGATACTCCGCTACGTTGAAAGACTGCTGTCTTTTTCCCTTCTTTTATGAAGTTTTCAGCCAAAACGACCATAAAATCTATGAGTGGTGTTTTCTTTCTTTCAAGTTGTGAATTTATTACCCACGAATTCCCAACGCTCATCATTAGCAAGCGATAGAACACCTTTTTCCACCATTTATTGGATTTTCGATCCAACTCGTACTGCCCTGCCATTTGGTCAGCTCGATCTACTCCACCCATTATTTGCCTGTAAAATTTTATCATTTCCGGACATGGTATGTTGATTTTTTGGCCATCTTTCAGCTTTTTGTCAACTGTGCCCATGTCCGATGAATGGCAATTCCTCACAACGATGACTTCCTTAGTATCGTGCCATTTTACGAACATGAGTCCCATGTTACTTTTTTGGAAAACGCATTCTCCTTTTCGAAGCTTTCCATTGACAACTGGCAGTTTTTTACGGTTGGATACGACTGTTCCTAACGCAGCGTAATCTATGGTTTCTAGGAGATGGACGCTCGTAAAAAATCGATCGAAGCATAAGATTACATCAGGTTCTCGAATTGAAGCAGCTAATTGGTTAACAACCCGTTCACCAAGAGTACCTTCATTTACTTCTCCTTCTCTACCGCAATAAATGATGAAATCATACGTGTAGCCCGTAAGAGCATCACATCTTAGCCACATTTTTATACCCCGTTTGGTGGGCTTCAAAGGCATATATTGTTTCATGGATGAACGTCCCTTGAACTTTGTCATGCTTTCGTCAATGCTTAGGAAGCTGCTGTCTTCTCTGGCATGCAAAAATCGAAATTTCAAACATTGAACAATATCTTCAACATAATATAACTTTGATGCTGTCTCTGGATTTTCAGGGGGAGCAAAGTACATTTTCGAGGACAACAGTTGAAAACGATCTCGTGAAATAGTAGACTTTATTGCATCATTTCCCATAGAAGGGTGTGTAGACCAATAGTTCCTAAAAGCTGGAAGATGGTTGTACGACATAATAATAATACATCCAACGACTATCTTCATTTCTCCAACATCGGTTAGCTTTATATTTCGATTTCCTTTTTTCGATTTGCGTAAAATTTCAATTCGTTCATTGGTGCATTGGGTTATATTTATATACAAACAAACTTTCAGGGAAAATTTTACTAAATATGCGTAGCGGATCATCAGTCCTTTCGAAGTTCGGGCTTATGTTAGGAAGTCGGGAACTACTTACGGTTTTTCTTGGAGTGAAATCGACATTTGGTGTTGACCAAACAGTTGAAATATGTCTGGAAGTGTTAGCATCAGGGTGGACTTCTTCTAGCTCCTGTCCTTCATCCTCTTCGTCAGATGTTTCTTCGGCTTGACTATGGCTATGTTGAATTCCTTGGCCATCATCAGAATCCATTTCACCTGCACAGCTCTCGTTAGATTCGATTTCGTAATCCGTAGGCTCATAATCATCCCCACTGTCACTAGAGAAGTCATCATCATCATCAGATGCCGCAATAAAATTGGATGTGGTGGGCTGATTTCGTGGTCTTGGCATATTGAAGATTCTGTAAAGTGTTTTAATTTTTTTACTCAAAACCCCAACTGGGACAATTATAGCCCATACAAAAATACTGACGGGACAAATACGTCCCGATCACATAAATAGGCGAATAACTTTGAAACCTACACAAAAAAAGGTACCTACCAGTCTTAGATAATGAGGAAAAGCCTTGCACTATTGTTTATGTATATTTTATTTTGATTTACCACTTCTAAATAAATAAAATTAATAAATCTTACTCGCGCACTGAAACTCCACATGCAAATGATCTCTTTGTTTGGACGAATACAACAATACCCACCACCAAATTGGCCGCCAACTTGAAATAAAACTGTTAGAAATAATATAATATACTGAGTGGGACCCATTTGTCCCATTTTTGCAGCTAATTTTTAGAGATAGGTCTTTTTGAAACTATATCGGGACACATGTGTCCCGGTCGGATCGAAAGGGTTAAAAGTAAATATACATAAATAATATTGTATATTAATCATCAAAAAAATATTTATTTGATAAAAAAAATGCCATTTTGTGACCCAATTGGTTTTTTACTTTAACATTTGCTATGATTTCCTCGTGTACAGGAAATATGTTTATCTCATGTTAATTTTTCCAAGCAAGAAATTTAAAAGATGGTGTGATTGAAGAGTGATTCAGTGAGAATAAATTGCGTACACCCTAAACATTTTTGATGTATTTTCATATGTACAAATTTATAATGTATAAATTTAATTTGCTATATTGCTGTTAAATGTTTGGCTTTTCAATGTAGGAGAAAGTTTCGAACAGTCAGACACTTTTCTTTTAAATTTGTATACCTCTAAAAGTTTTCTAGCAATCTTAACTAAATTTGGAGTATATTTTAAAGCATATTTTGCATTATTGTTCCGAAAGAAATTTTAGTGAAACGACCCATGAGAGCATCACAACAAACCGAAACTTAGAAAAAGTCAAATTGTCTCACTGTTTGCGAGCAGTGCGATCAATCAGATAGTTTAAGCGGACAGTGAGATGAACGAAAAAAAAGAAAAAAAATTATAAAACGTTTAATAAGTTGGTAATTAATATTTTATTAAATTAATTAAATAACATAAATATATTCCTTCAAAGACAAGTAACAAATAAACTAAAAAATGTAAAAAAAAAAATAATGAAAGTGCAAACAGTGATGTCTCGCGGTAAATTTTTTGGAAATGTCTCACTGTTCGCCTTTTGTCATTTTATACAAAACCAAAAATATTACAAAAATGACAAAGAATTCAAAGATTTTGTTTTTTTTTTCTTATAACAGAACACATATATATATTATTTGTAACAAAAATTCTGCGTATTTACCTGATTATTTCCCGTTACTGTGCTAAATTTAAACACGCTTCAAAATATAATTCGAAGGACTTTTTTAAATATTTACTCGGTGGAGATTAACGCCCAAGTGAAATTCGTGCGCAACAAAATAAAAACAGGTGGAGGGGAGAATAAACGTTTTTACCAATACTGGCATGTCTGTACATGTTTTACTACAGAGAAAAATGAATTGTCTCAATGTTTGCAATGTCTCACTGTTAGCACTTTTCCCCTATGTATTAATGAATTTACAATTTAGAAGTTCCAAGGACAAAATAAATATGACCAAAGTATTGCAGATACGTACAAAAAATTCAATAATTTTCGCTATTTATGTGGGCAAACATGGTCGAATAGCTTTTACACTTTACGACAACATCAGTGTTTCTTCTGTTGTGTGTTCTTTCTTACTCTGTCTCTCTCTGTTGAATTAATGTATGTGATGTTTAAAGCCAATGGTCTCGTTGCCAGTGCTTCAGTGTCTCTATTTCGTAGATTTATCTACGGAAGTAGTATAATATGTAATGTAATGTAATGTAATTTTCGCTATTTTTAAAAACACTGCATAGCAGCAGATTGTTTGCTTTTTTATTTTAAATGTTGAGTTCAGAAAATTATGATCCGCTTAAATCAAAACAACCCATCCTCACAATAATCGTGCTCGAAAACACGACAATAGCTATGTAGGTGGGTATATTGGTCTTCGAATACTAAAATGATTCATTATTGAAACAAACAACATTTATGTTTCTACATTATAACTTTTAACTGGAAACTGGAGTGTTCTTTATACAGCTTCTTCTTAAATCAACAAATAATAAAATAAGGATGTGTTTTTAGACAACCGAACCATGCCAATAGAGAGGACAAAGGTAAATTCCTCACATGATTAATATTGTTATTGTTGTTGAAAGTTCTATTCACTTCAATTATATCATTATACTGATTTGACTTATCATTTCCCTGTTTTATTGTTGTTTTTCTATTTCATACAGATAATTGTGTATTGTGTATATTGAAAAACTTAACTTCGTCAAAACAAATTATATTATCATTTGGAAATGTATGGTATCTATCAAATCAAGTGTTACCAAATTAATATTGACGTAACGTAACGGATACAATTGTTGGCACACTTAAAGATTTTTCAATTTTAAATGCGAGTAATTTTCGCAAATAAAAAGTTAGAAATATGAAAAATATACTAAATTTTAATATAGAATTTTCTTTGTTGATTAATTTTTAATTCTTAGTATTTCTTTATAAAAAAAAAGAGCTTAAAATGGGATATTAAAAAAAGCTAGCCAAAAACTACAATTATTGGCATCCGACTACAATTATCGTCACTCCGAAAATGTACAACTATTGGCACTAATGCATTAAAGGTATATTTTGTTTTTAGTTTTTTTTATTTATAAAATTTGTGGTTCATATAATTTCAGTAAAAAAAAATAACATAAACATTTACCGCTTCGTCCGGGTTATAAAGAATAAAAAGAAATAATAGATATTAAGTAAACAATAAGTTAAATATGAAAAAATAAATAAAAACAACGAAAATAAATTAGTTCATACCGATCGCATAATATTATATAAGTTGAAATAAAAACTTAAGATCTGTAACTAATTTAGTTTTAAGTAATACATAGAGAACTGATAAAACTTGTAAGAATGTGATATTTAAGTTTTTTTTTCAAACATTTTATATGATATTCTCTTATACATATATTGCACATCTTAAACTACAAATATCAGTTATAACTAATTTGGTCATTGCACACTTTTTAGAGGAAAAGCATATCTGTCTACGAATTGTATTTTCTTCGATTTCTTCGACTGGATTCACAACTACGTTCCTGATATGTTTTCCACTTGTGTAAGAAATAAAATTTTCCTGGCTAAATTCGTTGTACATTTCAAGCAAGATCTGTTTTTCTAAACCATCCTTTTTTTGGTATTGCCTAGCTGCCGAATGGGTGCTCTCTTTTGTAACTTTGCCTTAGAAATTCCTGGACAGCATAGGGAACATCTGCCTTTCTTTTCTTTTCTTTTCTTTTCTTTAGGAGATCGTTTTTCTTGAGAAAATTTTAGCTATTCAACACTGCTCAATTCTTCTTCCTCAGTTAAAACGGTTGCGGGTAGTAAACGTACTTTTGAAAATATTTTGCTCAATCGGAACTGCAAACCAGAATGCAGTATTTTGTTGTATCTAGAACTTTGCTTTTTTAGATATATTTCCATTTTGTATGGCCAATAGACCTTCTTGAACATCTATTTCTTTGTAAGTTTTTCTCGTTTTCGGCATTTTTTTCAAGCTTACAAAAAGTAACGGTTTAATCGTATAATTATTGACAGTCTTGAAAGTTTATTTATTGGCAATGCCAATAATTAAAGTTCCATAAAACCCACACGAGTGCCAATAATTGGAACCCCTTCTTTATTGCAACCAATTATTGGCACCCTTTTAATTAATAAGATATCAATTAATTTCTTAAAAATTGTTAAATACGAATAACTTATTATTATCTGATATTAAAAAACATATTGCTTGAATTTAATATTCATATATTAATAACTAAAAACGGCTCACCAAATCTTATGTCCTTAGTAAAAAGACGTAAAATTTTGGAAATTTTTTCATTTTTTTAAAACGTGTTAACACTTTCATTTCCACACACCGACAGAAGAACTAATTAATCAAAAAAAAGACGTACAAATGTGAGGAATAAGTAGTAGTTTAAGACTAAAACTAAATTGGCTTGATAAGATTGATAGTTTTTGTAGGAATCGTTATTGAATGAGGGGGTGCCAATAATTGGTTCTAAAAAAGGGGTGCCAATGTTTGTGGTCGGTACGCTAAACGAAATATGTTTTTGTGTTCATAATTGTGTGTTAAGTTAATGTCTTACAATCCGAATCAATGAATACCTACAGCCTAATTGTATTGCAGTAAAGTATTGTAAAATTACTAGTATGTTAGCACTTCTCTAAGATTTTGAGCAATTGATCATTAAGAACTTGCCAAAATATTTTAATATCCGTCTTCAGTACAAAATGTACTGTCAGTTACAAGAGTTATTCCCTTATACATTTTATTTCTGTGGTGTGAGTTTTATATCGATAAATACATTCATACATTAAATTTGCAAAAAAAATATTATACTCAGTTAAGATAACTTCTGGAAGATTTTTTAATCATGATTTGTTTTTTTTTTTAATTTATTATGAGAATTTATGGAAGACTGACCATTCTATAGAATAACTCTCAAGTCTGGTTCACATTTATTTATATCCCTACCCTATAGCAATCTGTTTGAAATAATCTCTGTTGAACGATCAAGAATGAAATTGAAATGTCAATCACAAGAGAAAACAAGAAAGCAAGTAAAATGATACAAAATCCAATAAAAATAACAAGCACAAAAGTGACCATTGAGAAAGAAAATAATATATATGATTGCAATTGCAGACAGACATTTATCCCATGTTTCAGTGGAAAAACCTTAATACATCCTAGATAAAATGAATGTATCTCATTATTATATAGTGTTGTATAAGCTTATGCGCCCATGAAACTGTGCAATATTTTTCTTCGACCCTCGATAGAGAGGACTTTTTCGCTATACCTATTTACGCACACGTATACAGTACCTATATAAGTTTTCTAATTTACATAGAACATTGTATGACCTATGACATTTTGCTAAATGTACAGCAAGTGCAAAAATGCAATTAATCAATAAGATACTCTCGGCTGAGTTACAGGTTTGTGGTTTAACAGAGTAGATAGTACCTTGTAAGTTTTGATTAGTCTTTTCCTTGCAGGTGGATATTTTTAAGGGCAAAGGACACATTACGAATAGGGAAAAATATGTGAAAAATCAGCACAAAGGACTTTAATATATATTCTCTCATAACAAGACTTAGTTCCATTTTATTTGTGTATATTATGTGGCCATTCAAGACGGTTTCCATTTCGATGCGACTTTACAAATTGGGTTGCATCGCTTATTTTCTAAGCTCTTATGCGTGTAACCTTTTTATTTGAATATTTGATGTGTACTGTTATCTCCAATCAATCCTATCCAATGGTCTCTTTCAGATAGTGATATAATAAGACAGTATCACACTATTAGAACATTAGCACTTTCTTACTATTTTACTGTCCTTATTGTGACACTGTCACATTTTCACACTGTAATACAGCCCAACTTGCACACTATAACCCTGTTATTATGTAAGCATGTCACAATATATGATTGACAAACTGAAAATCATCAGCATTGGGAAATTTTCACATTGTCATTTTTATCATTTTCATATTGACATGACACTATTTCTAACTGTCACACTGTCATATTCCTAAGATTCTGTCTATCATTTCACTGAAGAACTTTTACATTGTTACATTGTCGCATTTTCACACTGTTATACCTTTTAAACTTTAACATTTAAATAAAGGAACTCTTTCACACTCTCTAAAGGTCACACTGTTTTATTGGCATTCTTTATCATTTGCATATTAACACTGTTCCACATTGTCACGTTGTCTTATTAACAACACTGTCACTGTTGTATATTGATTTTTTTTATTACTCTGTCATCCTATAATCTAGTTATATTTTCGAACTTAAGTCGAATACCCGACCCTCTTACATTAAAACACTTGAAAATAATTACACACTGTCACTCTGTTGGATGTCGCGAGTTACAGTCATTTTTTCGAAGAGAAATCGATGTACGTTCATAGTATATAGAAATTTTAAAATTATTTATTACTTGTTTGGAAAACCAAAGGCTTAATTCCCGCAGATTAGGAAGAGCTTAAGCGTAAACCGACAGCCCTGGATAGTACTCAAATACCATACGAAAACACCATTATCACTGTTCTTAAATTTTTTTTACTAATGCAGTGTTTTATGTACATATTACTAAAGTAGTAAATTTTCTATGTCCCTTTTTCTGCGTAATACAGTTTGATATTCACCAACCCACAAAGTATCATAAGAGGGCCCAAATGGATCAAACCTGGTTCGCCTTTCGACATCGGTATTATATTAAAATAAGAACGTCCGTTTAATACGTTCGATAATCAAGAAGAAGTCCAGTCAATTGGCATCGGATATTGGACAGTAACACTTCCAGTCGGAACTTTGAATAAAGTTTAATTTTAATTTCTTATCTTGAAATTTCGCCACAAGTGGAAAGGAAATTTTGTAGAAAGAAAAGTAGTAAGTGCGATAGACAATTCGTTACTGTACATTTATCCGATCCAATGGGTAAGCCTTAAAAAGAAGTGGCCTCCGTGACAACAGGATACTAGTAAATGCTAATCTATCAGAGCTATTGACTACTATGTAATTTGTTGCCTTATAGTTTCTAAACTATCTTTCTGCGTCGCTTTCTTCTACCTCCTACAAATCATTAATCTATATCTTTCTCAATGTGAATTCACTCAGTTATGGTAAGCCGCTTTCTTAACCTCAATACACAAAAGGCGACCGAACGGTGATATTAAAAGCGTTCAATTGGCAAACTTTTCCATATTCCATATATATATGAAAGCATTTTGAATGATCTTATAAGCATTCTTTGTAAGTTTATAATTTCCCTCAGGCAACACGGATTTCAAAAATTTCCCAAAGTCTTATAGTATTTTTCAAGCTGTCTATCCTAGGAATTGATACTATTCCATTAAAATGGATATCTTCTTACCTCGGAAACCGTTTCTATAGTGTTCGCTTCACAGCTGGTCACTCCATTACATTTCTACCTACCTCCGGCGTCCCCCAAGGCAGCCACGTAGGCCCTCTCCTTTTCATTCGTATCAATAATCTATGTCAAAATAGTTATAAAATATTCCCGCTGAAGATACCTAGTTTTCCAAGACCATTTCCTCGGTGCATGACTCAATCCTCATTCAATTCGACATCGACAATTTTACAGTCATGTGCTTAAAAAATTGTTTTTTTTTTTTTTTAATTTCATTTTTATTTCATATTAACTTATAACTCTCTTAAAGCTAGACAAAAATGTTTAAAACTAGCCTAATTATCAATAACTTACAACTAATTTACTGCCTTTATGGGCGCACTAAACTAAACAATAACTCTTAGAACTAATGTCTTTCGACCTAAAAACTATTTTAATTAAATCTAATTATTTTATTTTATTTTATTTTTCCAAGGAAACTTTTACAAAAAAAACTTGGTATCTTATCATTTTTTTTTTTTTTTTTTTTTTTTTTTTTGTTACTTATAACCTAAGTATAGATTAAATAGATTAAAAATAATTAAAACTAAATAAAACTAACTTATACTTACTAAAAAATAACTTAAACTACTTAAAATACCTAATAATACTTAAAACTACTTAAAAACTAGAACAGCCACAGCAGCATTTTTTTCGTTTTTTTATTTTTTTTTTTGTTTATTTTTTATATGCATGCAGACACACAGCAACATGCAACCCACCCATACATGTACATACGCACATACATATACGTACGCACATACATGTACAGACACGCAGTTACATGCACGTATGCCCCCGCATATACATATTTTTAATTTTTTTTTTTTTGGTGCCACCCCGACTGTTCCCTATACCTAATTACCCTAAATGTATGTAAGTCGGCCAAGACATACCCATCTTAATCGACTTTAAATATCAAGATGCTGTTCAGAGAGCCACTAGACCTGGTTCTCCTGTTTCGCCCTATCCCTTCGGTCCCGATCGGACACAGTCCTACTAAACCGAAGGCGCTCCTCTGAGCGATGACGTCTTGACCATACAGGAGTCGCCTATCCACAGTTTTCCGGCTGACGTGGTAGATGAGCGGAACCGCCCCTCCATCCTGTATCAGCCCTCGACTGTCTAAATAGAGGAATGCCTCGGGAGGGATGTAACCACTTAACCGCGCACTATCAAAATATTCGTTATTGGGGTAATAAGCCACAAAAATTAAGCTGTTAGTTGAGGACATCGCTCTTGCAACGTGACCCCGAATCAGCTTGAACAAAAAATTATCTATTCTGTTTATGTTGGCTCCGTTGTATAGAACCTGGTTGGAATAATATCTTGTGTACTCCGACTCTGGTGTTCTGTGTAATCCAAGGCAACGTCTAAGACATTGCCTCTCAAACACCCGAATCTTTTCCATTTGAGATGGGGCAACGTTGAACCACACCGGGCATCCGTAGGCAATCATCGGCCTGATGAGGGCCATGTAGCAAATCACCTTCACCCTGCTGTCAAGACGGCTGCTATAAAACAGTCGTTTTGTCAAGGCAAAGGCTCCCCTAGCCCTGGCCAAAGCAGCACATATATGTCTGTCGAAATACAGGTACTGATCCAACCAGATGCCAAGGTACTTTACTACACTTTTACTCGCCAGTGGATGTCCATGTGGCCCTACGATCACCAGCTTGCGCCAGTTCTTTCTCGTATCCCTTAAGGCGCTAGACAACGGAGTCCTAAACAAAATAGTTTCTGATTTCTGGAAGTTGATTTTCAACTTCCAGTCATCACAATATCGCTGAATCTTGTCGAAGTCACTCTGCAAGAGACTTTTGATGACCTCAACTGTATTAGCTGTTCTGTACACAATTAGATCGTCGGCGTACGCAATTGCCTGAGTTAGACTACCTAACAGATCGCTGGTGTAAATGCTGAATAGAATCGGCGAGTTAACCGCTCCCTGCTGAAGACCATTATTAATATTAAAAATTGCGGTAGAAGTTACATTGCCACTCTTGACAACAAACTTTCTACCATTTAGCATGTCATAAAGCATATACAATAGAGGTTTACTTATACCTTGTCTGGTTAGCTTTAGATAGAGACCTTCTAACCATACGGTGTCGAAGGCCTTCTCCAAATCAACCAGACAGGCACCCGTCCACTGCTTTTTAGTTTTGTTCCATTGGATATCAGACACTAGTTTAGACGCGGCATGAATTGCGTCATGTCCCGCCTTAAAACCGAACTGATTATCCGGGATCATATTTTTGTCCTCCGCCCACTTAAACAGGGCTCTATTAATAACCTTTTCAAATACTTTGCTGATACTCGGAAGAAGACTTATCGACCGGAGATTTGCCGGATTGGAGTTGTCCTTTCCCTTTTTTGGGAGAGGGTGCACCACAGCTGTCTTCCACCGCACTGGATAATATGCATTATTCAGCGCGTTGTTAAACAGTGTGGTATAAATGTCAACTGCTTCTTGAGGCAAATGTCGTAGTACAACGTTGGATATACAATCGACTCCTGCAGACTTCTTTTTCTTTAATGAATTGAAGATGAGCTGGAGCTCATTCTTCGAAATTAACAGGGGGCTGGGCCCATTTCGGTCGGCGATTATGGCGTTTGCCAAATCTTCATCATTAAACCCGGTAAAACCAAGGTTCTCAGATCGCCATTCGCTTATATCGTTCCGGAGCCATAAGTGATGAAGCAGAGCTCTGTTCTCCAGGTCATGATTCGGGCGAATGCTAGCATTCACCTTGTACACTTGCTGGAAAGCAGCCCCCACAGCCTCTACCTTCTCCTGCGGATCTTCGATTATGAAGAGGTCATCGTCCAAGACGGCATCATCTGGGTCTATGCCTGCTGTCAGAAGTACGTCTCTGTTTTGTGTCGTCCTCTGGAGCTTAAGACTTGGAAGGTCGTTTTGATCTTTTCTTCTGAATATCTTATTAATTTGTGGGAACATACTCGGGTCGGTAGCGTTCACGGCCCGAATTTTGTTCTCCCAAAACAAATTAATGGACAACTTATAATTTTCTTTGATCAATTGGTTGATGTTTTTGATGGACGACTTCCTTATCTCCAGATCTCGTGTGTCAGTAAACCGTCTGTACAAGCGTTTTAGTCTTGTCAGTAAGACACTTTTTTATCTGGGTAGTGCATCAATTGTCGCGTTACGGTACATGTCAGTTGCGTTACGTTCTTTGTATTTCGGTATTGTCCTGTTCATTGTTCGTTGAATTGTTTCGTCCATTTGTTCTAAGTATCTGTCAATTTCAGTATTTGTCATGTTCCTGTTATTTGGTGGGGATATACCATTTGATCGTAATTCGCTCAATAAGACGTTCGAGAAGCGTGGCCAGCGCACCTTACTGTAATTGTAAGTATGCATCGGTACATACTCCTCCAACTCCATAAGCGCGTTCGGAAGTTGTATTACGGTGGCGAGTCCGCAGTGGTCACTGTCGTACTCGATCGTTCTTAAACAATTTTTAGGCCGATGGCCCACAGTATCAGTAATTGTTAGTCTTGCGTCTTTCAACAATAGATCCAGATGCTTAAAAAAAACTGTTTAGAACTAAATATGCACAAATGACAGTGAATTTCTTGAATAATCCTTTCAAATATGATCCCATTAGCAAGACGTGCATATACCCAGAATCCAGTGGCGTAACTATAGGGTGGTAGGGCTGGCAAAATGCCAGGGGCCCCCGATCCAAGAGGGCCCCGGCTGAAGAGGCGATGAGCTCAGAAATAACCTAACATTGTGAACAAAATTTTGTTCATAAGTACTTAAAAATTATAATATTTTTCAGAAATTAAAATCAATTCGAGTTAATTTGGCCGGAAGGGTATAACGTGCCTATTTAAACGGTTTAATATGGGGTACGAAAATTGTTCTCTTAAATCACGCAATTTCGTATTGAATGCACTAAAATTCATCAAAAACTGCGGTAAAGTAAAACATTTTTGTTTTTTATAATAATAAATTCTATTTAACATATTTTCACCTTACTAAATCAACGCGTACCATTAACTATTGATTTACATATACATTTTTCAAATCAACGCGACGGTTTCAGTGTCCTTTCAATAAATGAAATTGTTTATAATATCAGTGCTTTGCAACCTTCCACTTTGAAAATTAAAAATAACACTGATTTATTAAAAAAAAAAGATCTAGAATTTGTTAATATATATAAAAAAGATATATCAGAACCATTTGCCTGGGAAATTCTCAGTTATCGTTCCACATTCAGAGATGAAATAAGAAAGGTATTCGTGTATTTAAGAACTTGCTGATTTATTAATAATAAAGAATAAATTTATGTTGTTCGGCTTTCCTGAAACTATTGATTTTTGTTACAATTCCTGTGACTACAGCTAGTGCTAAAACATCATTTTCGAAACTAAAATTAATAAAAACCTAAAGGGTTATCCATTTTGCGGTTTCAAAAGTAAACGCAAATAAAACACATATAAAATATTTATTTTCATGATATTTCTTTTTATTATAAAGTTTGAACGTTGACATTATGAGTGAAACACTACATCATTTAAATGACCACCACGCGAATTGTCAATTCTTTTGAGGTAATTTTCGACCACTTTTTGACACATATTGGGCGGTATCTCAGCCATAACTTGACGAATGTTGGTTTTCAAGTGCTCAAGAGTTAAAGGTTTATCTGCATAAACACGGTCTTTCGCGTAGCCCCACAAAAGAAAAGTCCAGCGGTGTCAAGTTACATGAACTTGGTGGCCAGTTGATATCGCCACGACGATAAATTACGCGGCCAGGAAATGTCTCTTGCAATAAAGCCATATTGGCTCGAGTTGTGTGGCATGTGGCACCGTCTTGTGGAAACGACATATTCTTCAAGTCGTATTCTTCAATACCAGGCAAAAAAAAGTTGACTATCATATGACCATAACGCTCCGAATTGACGGTGACAGTCGTTCCATCGTCGTTTTCGAAGAAGTAAGGTCCAATCACAACTCCGGACCAAAGAACGCCCAAAACATTGCCTTTTTGTGGATATAATGGCATCTATTCAATTACTTGAGGATTCTCAGAACCCCAAATACGACAGTTTTGCTTATTGAAATGTGCTTCGTCGCTAAAGAAAATTCGCCGTCCACCGCCTGTTATTCAAGCACCCATTCGACGTATCTACGACTTTGTGAATGGTCAGCTGGCTTCAGTTGTTGTGTGAGCTGGACTTTATATGGATGTGGGTGTAGATCCAAATGCAAAATATACCATAAGGTGCCGTAAGACAGTCCTTATTCCTGAGAACGACGAGGAATCGACACATTCGAGTCTTCGACAACACTTTCACTTACAGCAACGATATTTTCAGTGGTGCGAGCGAAACGATGATGTACAGGCCTTACAATATCTGTAACCAATCCAGTCTCTTTAAATTTCTTCACAATTTTGCCAATTGCTTGCGTAGATGGACGATTATGTTAGCATCCTCGTAAGGCACGATGTGTGGCTGTTTCAGATTCACCATTTTTGTAGTAGGTTTTAACAATTTTTATGCGTTGTGCGATATTTAAGCGATCCATTTTCGTAAATGTCAGACTTTCAACTGAAAAAAAAAATGGCTTAACAACTTTGACAGATGTCGAAATCCAGCCCTATACTTTTGAAACCACAAAATGGATAACCCTATATTTAAGAAACTCTATAGTTCAAGACATGCTAGGTAACTTGGCTATTATCTTGAATTGAAAATTATATGGCCCGATCTTTAAACTTTGACGATGTAATAGATACTTTTGCCACGGTTCTCAGATGGTATAGTTGCGCCACTGCCAGAATCAAAAGCTTTCAACGGCGTTTTCTTTGTTTTGTCCTTCGAGGATTACCGGGGCAAGAACCTCTAATCCTACCTCCTTATCAATTATTTAACCCAACAACTCTTAAAGAATAAAATGAAATAGTTGACTATTTCTATATTCTGGGACTGCCCAGATCTGTGTCCATGTATCATTTTTAGCATTAGCGCACGTACTTTAAGAAATACTCGTTTTTTCTGTCTGGGCACCCACCCACCGCACCTCATATGGCTCCAACGAACCCATTACTCGCATACTACGAGGTGTTAATTCATACGTAAACTGTTTATATTTTAATCTTAGCAATATACCCGCCTCGAACTCTATCTCCAAAATCATCCTCCAAATCCTTCTTGTTTTTAGCTTTAAGGTACTTAATTAAGTTAGATTAAGTTATTGTAGATTGTGGTATTGCCTCCAACAAAATTAAATCAAAATTAAATATACGTGCTAAAAAAGGTCCTTTCCTACTAGCACTTCAACAACTATAAGCTCAATGCCAAATCCTCATCGAATTCGCCGATATCTTGAATGAAATCCGGAACCAAAATAATAGCCGTTGTTGCGGTAAGCATAACCATTCAAATAAAATTTTATTGCGCGTAATAAATCTCAGTTGGTTCCGTGGATTACATACATATACCACCGATGCGTTGATTGTTGAAGCCAGACTATTAAAAGAGACAATCACAATAGACAATAATTTCATCACACTATATATCGTAATCCTCTTTTGTGAATAAATCTATTACATTGCAAATACTAACAAACCTCATTAAAATAACACACATGCGAAATTATCAAAAACTAATTATTATTTTAAGCCATGCTAAGTTCTTCGTTAAGTTTAAAACAAATAAATTCTAAAAACCCATATTATCATCACTGCAGCAAATTAAAATTAAATATTTAATAAATATTTGGAATGTTTACGTTGAGCGGTTATAATGTTACCATTGCAGCAATATTGTATAAATATTTTAACCCGAAAACCTTGTTGTCCTTAATCCTGGTACGAGTATTTTTTTTTGAACCAAAAACATTTCATTTAGAAAATTACACATCTCTGGATGGTTAGACCAAATTGGTATGGTCAGCCAGCACTACCAATTGAATTAACATTAAATAGCCAAATGATGTTCAAATGTCCCAAAGGACAAACCAACTCTCGTCAAATAACATTGCTTTAGCTCTATAGTATATATAAACTTTTAATGCGGCGCAGCAGGGATTCTATTTAGAACGTTTTTCTATTTTCAAATAAATCACGCTTACATCCGTACCTAATGTCGGATAAAATAATATAGAAGATTGTGTGTACATTTTATATAATTGCTTGATGTGGCCAACAGCAGCATTATCATCTGTACAGGGATAACGAGGATAATGGAAATGTCTGTCTCTGACCACAAAATAGGTCACAGTCATGGATGAGATGATAGAAAAAATGAATTCATTTTTTCTGTTTGCGTCTGAAAATAGATTTATTTTGTGTTAGGGTAATTTATCTTTGAGTAAAAAAAATAAATATAGTCTATATCTACACACCTTGTAATCGCAAGGCTTATAATTGGAACCAACTTTAAGGCCCGTTTGCTGATACGAATCATAAATATGTATGTTCAACTTAAAACGCTTATCGGCTACTTTTTCCTCTGCGTAAACTGTCACATAAGTACTTAAGTGGAACTTAAATGATTAAGTTGTGTATTAGCAAACGGGCCTAAAATATTTATTTACTTGGCAAATGTGCCTTCTTCAAACACTTCTATTTTCTATATTCTGAAAACATACATACAATTTGTTTAACCTAATTTTATTCCATTCCATCTATTATGCAATTCATTATGAGAGACTAGCACACATGTAGTTGCGTTCCCTTGAAATTTAAAAATATTAATTAAAGCTTGACCTCTGTATTTCACCCTATTGTTGCACAATTACTCTCGACGATTAAGATTATTAATTATATTTTAAAAGAAAACAAATTATTAAGTAAATAACTTAAAGGTAGCCATTCACGCTGCGACGCACAGTGGGTCCGTTTGTATGGGAGAGCGGAAAAAACTCCATAAAAACTAAACCACACTACCGATTTGGTGAAATTTTCTGGAATGATTATCAATGACAAGAGAAATCAATTTCGCCCACTGACTGGCCTACGTTTTGCTCGTTTTAATAAAAAAACTAAGGACCGAATCCGATTTTAATGAAATTTTTAAGAATGATGGTCAATGATAAGACAAATTTACATTATTAGTTCGATTTCACACACAGATCAGCATATTTTATTTGAATTGGCCCCATAATGATTTATGTTTACGCTCTTTAAGAACAAGTTTAATTGATAATTATATAAATTAACAAAGATATTATTAACTGACCTATTTAAACCAACGCCAACGGTGTAAACAATTTTGTTTGTTGTTGTTGAAGGTGTTGAATATAACAATAACCAAATATAATATTTTCCGCATTGCTGTTGGATCATTGAAAGTTTTTAATTCAACAACAACAACAATAGCAACATCAACTTGGTGGTCTACCACAAATGCATACTTTATTTGAATAGACAACTAAGTTGTTGTTGTGACATTAAAAACTTTCAATGGTTATATAACGGTAATTTTTATAATTAAGGAGTGAGTTTTCAAAAGAGAATATAAATACTTATAGTCATTTCTCAGAAAATTGAAAAAAAAAACAAAAGCAAAATTATTGTAATTGTTTATATACAGGGTGGTTCACGAATCGTGCTACAATAAGAAATTTAAATAACTTTTATTTTAATCGATGTACGAGTATTTCAATAATTTGGTTCTTATTGGATTAAAAATTAAATTTTATTTTAAAGATGATAGACCGCAAATGACCTCCACGCTCATCCACGCATATGTGGCACCTGATCAGAAAATTGTTCATTGCGGCCTGAAGGGTTAAAATTGGGATCGCCTCAATTATTGTCTTTATGGACTGTTTCAATTCAGTCAAATTCCTGGATTTGTTTTTGTACACTTCCTGCTTGACATAACCCCAATAAAAAAAAGTCTGGTGCAGTAAGGTCAGGTGACCTTGGGGGCCAGCGGAAAGTGCAGTTTCTGGATATCAATTTGTTTGGGAATTTTCGTTGGAGCACCGCCATAACTTGTGTCGCTACGTGTGCACTTGCTTCAGCTTGTTGAAACCAAATCCTGCTGAAAGGGATACGTCTTCGGCGAATTTCTGGGTAAAAAATCTCCTTCAGCATCTTTAATTAACGGTCCCCTCCCCATTTACAGTTTTTCTTACACCGTCTTCAAAGAAATATGGCCCGACAATACACCTTGATGAAACTGCGCACCACACAGTGACTCGTTCTGGGTGCAGTTCCGTCGCATGGAGCATTTCTGGATTAGATTCACTCCGTATATGGCAAATTTGCTTGTTAACATTGCCGTTTAAGTCAAAATGGGCCTCATCAGACATGAACAAACAATTTATCAATGTGTTGTCTTCTTCGGCCATTGTAATCGTTTTTCGGTAAAATTCCAGGCGAACAGGCAAATCATGAGGGCTTAACTTGCTTGTAATTTAGACTTTGTACGGAAACAAGTTGAAGTCATCATGAAGTATCTGTTATAATGACCGTCTGCTAATTCCAATATGGCACGATAAGTTTCGAGTCGAAACACGTGGATTTGCCTGTATTGCCGATGCAACAGCCACGATTATATCCTGAACCCGAACATTGGGATCTCGATGATACTGTCTTCGTTCGATGCTTCCAGATTCGGCAAACATTTTCACCAGCCTCATAATGGTCCACCTGCTCGGGGGAGTACCGCCAAACTCCAGCCTAAATTCCCTTTGGACGGAAATGACGGACTGCAACGAATGGTATCGCTGCACTATCCAAATCCTTTTTTCAGTATCCCAAGCATTCATTTTGATAAAACTAAATAGTAGCCTATAAAATAAAAAAAAAAAGCCGATTACTCACACTGAAAGAAAGTTATTAAGTTTTATTTTTGTAGCACGGTTCGTGGGCCACCCTGTATCTTCAAATTTTCGCTTATTTTATAAGCCCGACTAACAGGGTTCAGTTTTGTTTTAAACTAACTTCAACCACCTTATTTGAACATTAGAATGTGGAGAGCAAAACTTCATACTTAGTTTAAAAAAAAAATATTTTATAGCCTTTTGAAAAGTCGCTCCTCAACTCTTATTTTTATTACTTTCATCAGCAGTTGTCTGTAGTTTCAACGAAATTTAGAGGAATATTAGGCAATTGTATAAGCTTAAAGAAAATGACAATTTTAGACCGCAGCTCAGCGGAGCTTTTTTTGTAGGCTTACACATTATCTGGTTACTTTTTCCTACTCGCTCTATTATTTTTTTTAATGTCATCTTTTAAAAATGTTAGCTATTTTTTATATTTATTTTGTAAATAAACTGCAGATATAATGAGTTTCATAATTTGTATCTTTATAAATAAAATTACAGTAAGCCAAATTGTTCATTAGTAAAAACAGATGATTTTTGGGAGAAATAATATTTTCGTACTTCCTTAGTCCCTCAGAGCCACAAACAAAAATGAAATGAAGAAAACGAATTAGACCTGTTTTCTCTGATTATTAACGAAAACAATATTCTATCAAACAAAGCAAAAAAAAAACAAGTAAAAAAATTGGAATTTTTTTCTCTGTTTGCCCACTGTGCGACGGTCGTACGGATGATCGTACGGTATAATGAAATTAGAAACCACAGGGACGTAGCATATGAAAATTAAACGTCGCCATTTTTTTTGTTTTAACGGAAATTAAAAACCTTCTAAAGTGAAACCGACTGTGAAAACAATTTTTTTAATAACAAAAAAATTTTTGTTATTCCGGAACTGGGAATTTAAAGATTAATAATATGGGCAAAAAAGCTCCGTAAAGTGGAATGCTATTTCTTTGTCCCGAATGAACAAAGGAGCGAAACTAACGGGGTCGCGAGTCCTGCAAATTCAGGATAGTGTAATGGAAATAAAACCACATTAATTTTCTTTAAGTTAAAAAAAGCCAACCACTAAATTAATTCAATCACTAATAAATTCAAAAGATACCTAGAAGAATAAAACACTTCTTTTTTTTGTTGTTTCCAAATTTGCCAATTTCGTTTCTTTCAAAGTCTCCTACGTTTCCTTCCTCCGTTCCAAGTCCTTCTTTAATTTTCTGCACTATAATCCACTTTTACCAATAAATTAAAAAATTAACACAAAATTAAGCTTTCTCGATTTTTATTTCTTTTTCACTTTCCAATTCTTTTCAAAAAATCTCTACTCGCTACTTAAGTCGTTCGATAAGAAGTGTCTGTCCGGATTTTCGAATATCCCTTCGAACCTATTCTTTTCTATCAACCCCGTGCTTTCTGACAATGGGGATCCGCGGACTTCGATCTCGTCATTCGACAGCTATATTCAGCTATGTGGCTGAAGAGTCAACGTTACGAAATCCGATGATCCTACTTACTCACACGCATTACCCCGGCTATGCTTCGTTTTCGCTGATTTCACTTTTAGAAGTGGCGAATACGATGAACGCATCCAGCCATTTACCCCTATTACTAATAAGACACCAGAAAATAAAAGGAAGCATCGACAAGCGGAAAGGAAAAGCAAATACCATACAGCTTAAATTTTAAATTAAAAATTGGGGATAGAATTTAGCGTTCCATTTTGTATAGAGTTTAATAATGAAAATATGGTGGGCATTCTCGATTGAGTGACATCTTTCAGGGACCAAACTTCGCCCAAGCTTTTTGTTTTTGGATGTTTGCAGGCGTTTCAGATCACCTGTCTGATTACCCAAAGATACGCCTTGTATGTCGCACGTCTGTTATAAACTACATTGTGGATCAACAATCCACTTCGATAAATAGTGACGTCCATATTGTTTCTTCAAAGTACTGAGAAGACGTACCGATGACTGATGGACCATGGATGCCCCACTCACACTCAGTAAATTGAAGAAAACACCTGTATAAAGTAAGAAAAGGAAAAGTAAGGAACGATTTTTATCACGGAAAATTTTCCGTGACTCTATCATTACACCAAGTTGTATTAATATCAGTTCAGTGCATTTAAGAAATAAGAGCCGCGTCAATCAAATATTATCGAAGAAATATTTTTGGGATAGATTTATCTCAAATCATATGAAAGTTCCGAGTATTAAATGAACTTTAAAGACGTTTAAAAATCTTAAGCTCGCAGAGGAAAAAAAATATCAATTTTCATTCTTGGGTGATATTGATATAAAGCAAACCTCAAATCACCTCTTAAGCTCTGAAAACAAGATCATTTCCCTCCACAAAAAAAAAAATAAAATGCACGACTGGATCGCACGTACTGGCTCCTATGTTCCATCATATTATATGCAAAAGATTCTTAATGGAAACGGCTAAAAGTATTTTTAAAGTCGTTTTTCACTTATTTTTTTATATATAAAAATTCCTTAAATTTTTTCTCAAAACAAATTGGTATGAACATTTTAAATATTTAACAATATAAATTTAAAAAAAAAATTTCAGAAAAAATTGCCCACCCGTTTTCCAAATATTAAATTTTCAAAAAAAAATATTTTTTTTTTCAAAAATCTTAAAAAAGTATTTTTCGAAAATTTTGAAATGGAGCATTATTTAGAATTTAAGGCAGATCCTGTATACAAACTTTTATCGAAATCAGTGAAGCCGTTTATGAGATAATTAAGAAGGTAGAAAAATGTCTATGGCAAGTACCGTTTTTTTTGGGGATAAAACAACGATGCAAAAGTTTATTTTGGACAATCACCTAAAACGCCTAACCACCAAGTTTGAACAAAATCGGTTCAGCCGTTTAGATTATAGATCGTTGTACAGAAAGACAGACAAACAGACAGACAGACGGAATTGCCGGCCCACTTTTATGGTGCTCTCTATCATCGTAATGTCAACTTTGATTAAAATCTCGAGTTCGATTTTTTTCCAAATGCAACACTTGCCCTATAGTACCTATATCGCAAGTAAAAATTAT
Source organism: Philhelius pedissequus (assembly GCA_910595825.1). Classification (NCBI taxonomy): domain Eukaryota; kingdom Metazoa; phylum Arthropoda; class Insecta; order Diptera; family Syrphidae; genus Philhelius; species Philhelius pedissequus. The sequence goes on from OU343162.1 coordinate 48,497,533, forward strand.
CTCTTCAGTCCTGTACCCAAAGCATTTCACCTGTCAAGTTAAAATACTTATTTCTTGAATTAAGTAAGGAATTATCTCAATTCGGTTCTTACGAAAACATAAGATACGAATAAGAAACAAAAATTCAATAAAAAATCATCAAAGTTTTCAAAGTCTCTTCATGAATGTACATAATTTCACTCATGAAAAGATAATTCGAATGTGCCCCTTAGCAAATTATTTAAAAATTGTTCCTTTTATTTTGACGCATTGTAAATTTACAACCTTGAGTGGCAATTTGAATACACTTTCATCAATCATTCCACAAAACCGGCAGGCTATCAACCTTGCATACAATTTTCACATCACAACAAGGAAAATTGTCATAATGTCATCCCAGTGAGCAGGGTGTTTCTAATGACAATACTGAGTAGGTGATGATGGTGCTGAAGTGGCAAAATGTTGTGTGCTGGGGGAAAATACTATCAGCAGGATGTTAGGACATGTTGAGTAAATCTCTCAAATATTCATTATACACATTGGACTCAAGTCAACGTCAGCCAGTTTATGTTTTGTTGGTAAACCGAGTATACACGTTAATCTGTTTGCTTCCGTAAATACATATTGTACGTGGGTACAGTGATGTGTTATGAAATTGATAATTGAAATTATAGAAGAGAAACTAAATTTATATTTGACTTACAAAAAGATAATGTAGTTAATACTATGAGTTAGCATTGTGTTGGGCTCAAAATTCTGCCGTAGGTTAAGAGACGAAATTCTGCTTGTAAATATTCTGCTTTCTAAGATTCTGCTAGCCTAAATTCAGCTTTTCAAAATTCTGCTCATCAAAATTCTGCAAATAATGAAGAAACAAAGGTTTGGAAAATGTTAAAAAGTGCGCGTTTTTTGCAATTTTTTTGTCATGTATTGTTTGGTTTTATTTTTTTCCCGTTTACTCTTGTAAATAAAAATGGGAATTAAAATTTAAAAAAAAAAGCTGATTTTTTTCTTTTTTCTTGACGGGCAGCATTTTGAAAAACATACAAAATGAAAAAAGCTGAATTTTCATTTTTGAAATGAATTTTGACCCGCTCCCGTTGAACTTCTCTCTAAATGTTCTTCTTCGAAATGGTTAGCATCTAAGAAAAAAAACAGTAATTTTGAAAACTTTTGAAAACGAAATGCCAAATCTGCAATACCAAATATCAATCAGTAAACCCGAAATTTCGAAAATACAAGAAATCCGGAATCCCAAAATTCAGAAATAAAAAAATCAAATAACACAATTTACCAACATGTCAAAATTGTGTAATTCAAATAAAATAAAATATTTGATTCTGGATTAATCTTTGGTAAATTTTATTTTGTCTTCGACAAAAACTTACCGAAAACTTATAGAAGCTGAAGCGTGACTAGTGTGGAAGGATTGTCTTGTCAATACTTGTCAGTTCTCATAAGTCTTCTAGACTTAAGTTCTGTAATTTTTCTTGGAGCATTCCTTTTCAGGCAACTTGGGACTTTTGTCAACGTGCAGCCAACAAAGTTTGAAATTTTAATACACAAACATTTTTAAAAAGTCGAAAAAAATATTTATTAAACCAAAAATGGTTGCACAGCACTACATTTTATATATGAATTATAAATATTGTTCGTTTACCTGAGTTGTTCATAAATCAACTTTAAACGTGTGATAACGCATTCCACTTTTTTTTTGAAATCATGTTTAATGGAGTTTTGTCAAAAGAAAGGAAAATAAAATCGGATTTTGTTTTGTTTTTTTTTTTTCAAATAAAAGTGTGCAAGGAAGTCTTAGATTTTATTGAATTTATTGCTTACATATGCTGATGGAATTGCAACAGGTCTTAAAGACGGATTTTTGATGCACAGCAACTAACCAGAGTTATTTATATCTGTTCGCGATTGGGGTAAGTGGAGAATAATTAACTGATATATGGCTTTAGAAAATTGACTTCGTTCTATTAAAAGCGAATATAAGGCTTTAAAGAAACGAAGGAAGAAAATCGTTGTTAATTTAGACATACTAGTTTACTTAATACATTGGATGTTTACACAAGAGATCTATAAGAGGATCAACATCCAAGCCTAGACTATTCATAAAATAAACTATGTAAGTTAGTCATATACACGATACAAGCTGTCAGACATTTGGCTTACTTTCAGCCAAAAATCTGCTACTATCTTTTGCAATATCTCTGTTTATATCAAAAACTTTCAGACAACTCTATTCAGCATATACATATATACCCCCCTAAAAGAAAGAAATGTAGGACTATAAAACAACATTAACGCAACAATTTTTATTTTATCCTAAAAGTAAGAACTAAATTTGCTAAAGTTTGTCCCTTTCAAAATATTTCCTATTCTTCCGTATAATTAAACAACATAATTAAAAAAAAAAAAAAACTATAAATTGCTGTTGGTAATGAAGAACCCACGGACAGTAAGGTTGAATTTTGTGCCTTCATTAACGTTATCGTTTCGACAGTAATTTACGTTCTCCAAAAGGTAAACGTTATTCATGTACTTGCAACTCTTGTCATTCTGAAAATTTGATTTTAATTTGACACGAAAACCATCTTTTAAAATGTTGATATTTACTTATTATAAATACATACCTACAGATATTTCTGCATGCCCACAATAAATTCCTATAATATAAGGAAGGAATAAATCAATCAATTTGGCACATATCCGCCTGGCCAATCTCTAAAGAAAAGCTATATTGTAAGTTACCATGCCAATGGTAAAAGCTGCTGCTAAGATTTGAAAAAAAGTACTCGAAAGCAAACTTCACTGATGGTTTCGGTGTGCCATAAATGTTCATACCTAATGTATTTATGAAGAATACAAAAAAATTAACATGTACTCGTATTTATGTATTTATTAAAAATTAATGAAATATTAAAGGAATATTACTCTTAAATGGTGATTCAAAATAATTTTTTACTAGGTAGAACCAAATGGATGATACATATAATAAAATATTTTTAGATTGCTTAGTTGTTAAGGTTTGAGAAAAAAATGAATGAATGCATCAAGAAAAAAAATTAAAAATCGTTGGCGCTTTAAAAAAAATTCAGTGACTGGTTTATGAAAATCGATTTTTTCAAAAAAAATATTATGCCTATATTTTTTAAACTATTCAATTTTCTTGGGTTTTATTAACACTTCTAGGAAGCATTTGTATAAATAAAATAGTTTTAATCGGTTCAGTCCATAGTGAGAAAGTTGAAAATATGAAAAGTGGTTCTACAGTTAATACGTACGCAAAATAAAATATTTGTTTTACCTAAGTGGACTGTACTAATTTAAGAACAAGATTTTTTATCAAAATTCTTTGGAGATGTTTTTGAGAACATTTTTTCTAAGTTGTTATTTTAAAAATTTGTAAGGAAAATTTTTCATTATTGAAAATAATTTCAAAAACTACCAAATACGAAATTTTGAAAAAAAAATGATTCAGGCGTTTTCGAAATTTTGACTTTTCAACTTTGAAGCCATTTTTGAGACAAATAAGATGTACCTTTCTGGCAAAAAAAAATGTAGTATACAGGTACATATGTACCATTATTTTTGGTCTTAAAAAACCAAAAAACAATATCCATGTATCCAATTTTTTGGTGTTGTCAATTATTGCAATGACAAGTTTAATCAAAACCGCGAGTTCTTTTTTTTTATGATTCCATAACATAAACATAGTTTCTATATATCGCAAGTAAAAACACAAATTTGTCGTTCGCGACACCCTCAATAATATAGATGAGAACACTGTGTTAAATTAAATTTACAGAAATAGCATTTATTTTCTATGCGACCAACGACCACAGAATTTACATTGGCATATTATTCCATTTTGCCTTTCCGTTTACACAGTTTTTTTTTTGTATTCGTCGCAAATGTCGTTTGAAAATTGATAATCACTGATTCCGATATTAGTTGCGCTCGCGAAAAATTTATAAGTTGAAGTTTAAATGGTATGTGGTATTAGATTGCAATTCACGGCTACTAATTTCTTTTCTGAAATTATTCTTAATATAAATTATATTTTTATTTTTTTTTTTTCAAAAATCCAAAACACGTATTTTTCGAAAACTTTAATTTGCAAATATTTTACAAATTTTGAGCGAAATTAGATAATTGAAGAAACTCGAAAATAAAAAAGCGATTCTATGGCAGGTACTCTCTTTTTTGAACTAAAACAAAATTCCTTCATCTAAGACGCTTAAGTACCAAGGCCGAATTGCGAGACCCACTAATTTTCGTGTTATCTATCATCGTAATCTCAAGTTTGATCAAAATCTCAAGTTCAATTTTTTTTCAAATAAATTTCTCATCTTACCATTTTAATGAATTTTCCTTCCATCCTTAATAATTCCAAAATTCTGAATGAGAAAAATTCCTAATTTCAAAGTAACAAAATTTTTAGAATACCAAAAAAGAACCAACATTTTAATATAATTTGTATACTATACAATAAGGTAGCAAATTTTGAAAAAAAAAAACATTTTGAAAAAATTGGTTAGATTTTTGTTATTGGAATTTTTGCATTCAGGATTTTGGGTTCTTGTTCTCGGAATATTGCACAAATATCTATCTTTGTTAATAATATATTTCTTTTCTTTGTCATAACAACCAAAAGTAATAATTATTTTTTTACGGAAGATAAAAAAATAAAAAACACCTCGCTATAAGTATTTATAATTATTATTTTTCTTTGTTTTTACTTGCGATTATAGGTACTATAAGGCAAGTTATGCATTCGTCGAAAAAAAAAAGTTTTGAGATAACAATCAAACATGACATTACGATGATAGCGAAGACGAAAAAAGATGGTTACAGATTCTGTCAGTCTGTATGCTTGTCTGTCAGTCTGCCTGTATGTATGTATAGACACCTGCAGCCCAAACGGGTGGCCGAATTGCTTCAAACTTGGTATATAGAGTTTTTTAGGCATCGGTATTGTAAAGAGGGGAAATTGAAATTTTTTTTAGCTCAAAAAATAACGGTACATGCCATATAACCAATACGTTAAAGCCTATTTTTCTCGGAAACGGCTCTAACGATTTTGATTAAAAAAAATCAGTACAGCTTTTTGGGTACGACTGATCATATGATTGAAATTTTTTTTTTTTTAAATGTCTAAAACCGGTACTTTCCGTAGGTCCGTTTTTTTTATTTCGACTATCTAATAAATGGCTCGACTGATTCTTTCGAAATTTCACACGTATATAGGTTAGGTTGCCCAATTTTACCCACGAATATTTTTAATAAATATTTTTTAGTATTTATAAAAGAATTTAAAAACAAAATTTTGAATTTATATTTTGAAAACTGCCCAATAATTTTTTTTTTTAAATTATAGTTATATGTATTTGCTGAATACCTATGAATTGGCCTTTTTGAATTTTTTTTTTTTCTCAAAAACCGCTCCACAGATTTTTAAAAGTTTTTTCTCAAAATTCAAATTTATCTAAGAAATAAAATGGCGTACTCTCATTTATTTCAGAATTTTGAATTATTTTTTCTTTGATTAATCCGATATAATTTTTTTTTTTAAGTTTATATTATTAAATATTTAAGATTGTCATACCAATTTTTTTTTTAGAAAAAAATTAAAGAAACTTTGTGTATAAAAAATAAAGTAAAAAATGACTTTAAAAACATATTTAGATTTTAAATAGAAATCTTTTGCATACAATGTGATCGAACATAAGAGCAAGTTCATGCCATCCAGTCGTGCATTTTATTTATTAATGTAGTAAATGTAATAAATAATAAATAAATAGTAATGTGCAAAATTGAAAAAATCTAAATCCTTATAGGATAAGTAAAGTATTTTTTTTATTATTTTAACTTAACGTAACTAAAAAAAATATATGTGTTGAGCCAAACAAATAACTTACACTGTATAAAATCCTAATGCCACACTAAAACATCCACTAAAATCGTCATTGAACCATCAGAGTCATCTTTAGTTTCTCCTTATTTCGATCTTCGAACTTGAGTTTCAAAATGTTTTGAAAATGCCACATGCAAAATAAAAAAAACATAAGTCGTCAAGTATATACTACACAGTTTATCCACTCGTCTAACCTGGAAGAAAAACGTTGACGTAGAGCAATAACCATTTTTTGCAGGTGTAATGGAAATCTGGATTGAAAATTATTAGCAGAACAAAAACTCCGCTACATTTTAAAGCGATCATTTTTAGATCATAGAATTTTTCTCGTTAACTTTTGATACTGAATAAGAAATATTTATTATCTTAGTGCCAGACATGGAAACATTAAGAATCAAACTGAAAACAAAGACACATATATCTTACGCTGAAACCCTAAGGACACGTATCCCTCTTGGATATTATTGATTGTTTTGATTGACTGACACCCAGAAGGTACACGTAGGATAATGTGAAAAATGTTTTGCTTTGGTTGCAATTAGTATTTGCAATTAGCATGAAAACACATACCACTTCAAAATAGAGCTTACAGTAAATGAATAAATTGTGCAACTTACAACTTGTAATGGGATTGATATCCCCAAATGTTTTTAACAATTTTTCGGAATACCTATTCAGTTATTATCTTCATCTGCATATTTATGGAAATAAATAAATGTAATAGTCCTTGGTTTATCGGACTCTCTCAAAATATTACCAACAATACAAATTGAAGTTTCTAAGTTCTAGCTTGGTTGCAAGAAAGGTAGTGGTCAAAAATCAGGATGGATTCTCCTAGCCTATGTGCGTCAAGTAAAATAGGAATTCGTTAAAGAGTCTAAGATCTACAAGTGTTTAACATTGTGTCCGATTTTTTTCCAATTTTTTTTGAGTTTTTTTTACTTCTCTTTTTCTAATGGAATATGAGAATTAGAGTTACCAAAATTTCACATGAATCAATATCCAATGTCAGCAATTTAAGAAACTATTTTTTTCTTGATCAAGAAGTCATACTTAAGTAACCGTGTTATAAATATGAGTGTTCGGAGTATACTCCCAAAATGAAATCCAGTACGAAACCAAACTACAATAATTAAAGTGAAACGCAACTTTAATGTGATTCTTGCCAGGTTATTCGCTTTGTTAATTTTGTTGCACCTTGCAGATTATTGTTTCCTTAATTGAATTTGAAAAGTCAAACAGATTTCAAAATATGTTATTTCTCGCCAAAATATTGCCCAAAAAATCTTACAGCAGAGTTACTTTCTATTTGCTTGATATTTAAAGTGTAAAATCTTATACTTACTGAATCAGGGTATGATTTAACTACATGACTAAAATTACACTTTTTATCTGCACAATATAAGGAAAAGCAATGCCGTAATGTGAATGTGCCACAATTTTTGCATATGGCATCAAGTGTCATTGTGTTTTGACATTTACTTTGCATAAATCGTTAAGTTGTCAATAAACTATGGAGCAATACACATCTTAAGAGCGAGGAGTTATTTTAATTTGTGTGAATTAGCATCCTGCCTACGGGGACAATAAGCTATTAAAATTTGCACTACTGTACCACGACGTGCATGTTTAATGGTACTGCATTGCGGCATTTGTGAGGAATTGGCCCTTATTTTTTTAGAACATCTGTAGAGCCATAGTAACTTCTGTTTTGTGAAAACAGAGCCAGGAGATGGAGAGAGTGAGAGGATATTTCTAATAAAATGGCGCCCAATTAAAATTATGAAATTTATTTATTTGAGAACGTTGGTATCGACATTACTCCTATTTCTGCACAGGAAACATATATTGTTCTTAAATCAGAGAAAACTCTATAGTTTCTATCATTTTGAAATGAACACTCTTCCACTGAAATAAAAAATTATTCAAAGGTTTACAGCTGTTCAGTCAATTATTTTAAATTCTTTGGAAGAAGTCATACAAAATTCAAAATATGTTTGGCATTAGCTAGGCAACAATTATCCTGTCAATCTGTCAGTCAAAGATCGATGAATTTAATTAAAGAAAAAGTTTCTATACCTTTAGGGCGATCAAATACTCATTTCAATTTAATCCGCTTAGCAGTTCAAACACAATTTGTTGTACAACAATATTTTTAAAAAATATTAAAATAATTACTATTAAATTAAAAATTTTAAAAAAAAATGTCAACTTGCCGACAAAAATTTAATAACATTTTTATGCTCGCTCGAAAATGCGCAGTATTGGTTGGTGCAGATGTTTTCAAGCCCGATTATCATTTTACCTGGATGACTTGGTTCGTCATATTAGCTACAAACACATTCTTCGTTTTATCAGGTTACACCATCTATGTGGCAATATATATTGACCATGATTGGACAGCCATATTTCAAGCCTTGTGCATGGTAGGTAGTGCAGTACAAGGTCTAAGCAAATTATACACCTTCACAAAAAATCGAAAAATCTACTGTCAAATATTTGACGAAGTCGACGATGTCTACAAAATATACGAACAGAAGAATATTAATTACCAGAATGCTCTCAATGATTCCACGCGTATCATTTCAAAATTCCTTAAGTTCAACGCTAGCATTTATATTTTTGGCACATTAACCGTTATGTCTGTGCCGTTTTTCTATTTGATATATTTTGGTGAAAAGATTTTCGTTATGCAATTTCTGATTCCTGGAATCGATCCAAAAAGTGATATCGGACATCTGATGTTGTGTGTAGCTCATTCAACGTGTCTCCTAATGGGCTCTTTCGGAAACTTTGCCGGAGATATGTTTTTCTTTACGTTCTTGCTGCAGGTTCCATTGTTTAAAAATATTTTGAAAATAAAATTTGAGGATCTGAACAAGGTAGCCACTGATGAAGGCAATTACAATAAAGACAGAACACTTCCCCTGCTGAAAGACATTCTTCGCTGGCACCAGAAGTACTCAGCGTAAGAACAAATGCATTTTTATAATGGTTATTGCATTAACAGTAACAATATGGGATAATTATAATTGATTAGCTTTACCCAGACCCTGAGTGACGTGTACTTTGCTGTCTTATTCATTCAAATCTTTACAACGACTTTCAACATTGGTATGACAATCTTTATTACGTTCATGGGCGCTTGGCCAGCTGGATATGCGTATTTGACTTATTCGTTCGTAATGCTCTATACATATTGCGGCATGGGAACTGTGACGGAAATATCGGTGAGTTACCATTCTTCAGATGTGGATATTAATTTCTATGATTTCTTGCAGAATGATGATGTTTGCAATAGTGTGTACAACACCTGCCTTTGGTACAACCTGTCAGTGGAAGAGCGTAAAATGCTGATAACTATGATGATTAAGGCTCAGAATCCGACGTTGCTGACAGTGGGTGATATAATGCCGTTGTCTGTCACCACGGGACTATCATTAACAAAAACCATATACAGCTTTCTGATGATGCTGTTAAATTTTACAGAAGAATAAGTTATAATTGACATTGCTTAACAGTTTTATACATTATTTGCATATATACACTAAAAAAACATAACATTGTTATACATTATAGATATATTACACATGCATATTGCACATATTCAAATGTTCTTTTTTTAAGTTTCTGAATTGAAACATTATTTCTGTTCGCATTGTTCGAAAAATGATTTGGTTTATTTAAATATTGTTATGTTACTATTGCAAATAACACTAAATTGAAGACTTTTATGACCTGGGTCCTATAACACAGAACAACTAGTCAACTAGTCAACAATTACTTGTTCTACTATGTTTGTTCAACAAGCGAAAATCATTTCTGTAATACATTAAAAATCGTAACAATTGTTAATAGAAATAAATTCCCTTCACTTGTTGAATCAGTTGAACAAGTAAATCTACCAAGATGAGTATTAAGACTCCGAAGAAAAAAACATAAGTATTTATTGCAAGTGTGACTTCTTTGCTAGATCGACAAACTGTCTTTTTGTGAACACCATGAACATCTCCTATAACATGGTATTGAGATTCAGTTCCAAATGTAAGACTATCAATATTTTCTGCTTTAAACTTAATGATTTAGTTTTATTAGTTGTGGAACGTATTTGTGGGAGAGAATTTCGGTAGTCAACAACATAGTCAACAACTTCTACAACACACGAAATTTTTGGGGTTCTATTTCAAAGTTTATTCTTTCCTTGAACACTTTTGGCTCTTATTGGCTCTGACTATCGTTGTTCGATTCAGAATCATTTAGAATCAAACAAAAATGTTCACAAAACTCTAAAACTCTAGGCCACTAAACAAATTCTCAAGATCTGTCCAATGTTACTTAATTGACACAACTGCAAGTGTTTATTTCTAACTTGTTGACTTTGAACTAGTCCGGAACCGTCGGTTGAAATTTATCAAGTATTCAACAAGTTTATTTTCTTTTTTTTTAAGCTCTTATTGTTTCCAATTACATACACTGTGAAATAGTGAAATTTGCCACTTGTTGAATAAAGCCAAAACTATTGTTATAGTTCTTCTGGACTTGTTGGTCCGTGTTACACAATTTGTATTAAAAAGTTGTTGAATCTGACTTGTTCTACAAGCACTTTATGTATTGTGTTATAGGTACCTGTATTCCGAAATGTGTTTCGACCAGGTACGATAATTGGACTCATCAGTTAGATGCTATAGTTAGATGCTATATCTTCAATTAATTTGATTTAATCCACATAGTCCACAAAAACACAAATAAAACTTACGTTTTGTTTTTGTTTTCATCAATATTTTTACAATTACCTAACAGGCATAATAATAAATTATAATCCAGTTTCGGAAGCGTGTTTCATTTTAAAAAAATAACTTCCAATTAACTATTGATGTATTCAAAAATTGTATTTATAACTAGTTAAAACCTGCATCGCAATGCCACCAATTGCACATTTCTTAAACTATAACCTCAATGAAAAATCTGAATAGGTAAGGACAAGAGTCAAATATAAAAAAAATGGATTTAGACACATTTGAAAATTAACACTAATATCGCCAAGTGGTAATTATTCCGATTGCAGTTACTGACTGGACATACTCGAAATAAAGTTCTGCACTAGAACTTGAACTGAAACTAAACAGCGGTCAAAAAATGTCATACGAAATTATGTATAAAATTCTCGCCGATTCAAAAATGTTAAATATTTTAACGAAAGAGATGTTTATTGCTCGGGATCGGGACGTAAAATGGTGATACGTTTATAATCCTATGGTAATATTTTCATGATAACCCTGCTGATATACATAGTAGTTTAAACAAAGAATCAAAACATGATGCTGTTGAATAAGCAGTTTTGGTAAGGAAAGTGTGATTGTGCTTACATACAAGTGTTTTTAGTTTATGATAGTGATATCCATGTTGGCATCTTTATTGGGATTAGTTGGCCATGTGGTAACTTTGTAAATTACGTATTGATATTTTCTTATTTTCTTCAGTTTCCTTAGTGAAGCTGTACTTCTTTCTGAAAACAAAACAACAAAGAAGAAAATCTGCAATGTGTGGAATTGAATAGAGCTTGAAATTCACTTCGTCTTCATCGATGGTTATGGTTTGATCGTTCGGCTGTGAAAGCTTATGAATGCTGCATGCATGATCAAAAAATTATCAAAAATATTCACTTAAAAAACTTTCTATTGAAAAGATGTGGCATGATATTTGTCATATTCACAATTTCAATGAATCTTTTTGGTCTACGTTATTCAAATTCATGTTGAACACACCTTTTTTTTGACGAGTAATGGAAAAGAACTAAAATTATACACAAGCACAAGAACAGAAAAATTATAGTCATACATTTATAAAAGCACAAGCAATTTTGTTTAATATTTCAGAAAAAAAATTTCATATATAATTATTTTCAGATAAAGAAACAAATTGTTCAACAAGAAGAATTGGCTGTATTACCAACAGTGTTGTTCCTCTACGTGTCGACTTTAGTTGTCCACGTTCCAACGTAGACAATCAGTCGACAATGTAGATAATGTTGACAATAAGTCAACAATGTAGACAATATGTCGACATTGTATACAATAACTTTCACATCTTAATCTCTCAAATAAAATCATTCCAAATTTCGACTGGTTTGATTTAAAAAGGATTACAACTTTATATCTTTTCAATAAAAGATTTTGTTTTGAAAGTTTTTTTTCCTAATATGTGGGCGTTATTTTTGTTGTTGTTTTCCTAATATTTGGAGGTTATTCCGTTATTTGGGCGATATTTCCAATTTAGGGTGTTCTTTTCATTTAAATCTTCATATTTGAATTTTAGGCGTTCCTTCCTTAAAAAAAAAATAGGAAGACAAAAATACAACAACAATTTGCTCATATTTTTTAGGTGATATTTCCAAATCGATTTGGGCGATATTGTCTAACGCCATTTCTGTTAAAAAATGTTTTTTTTCGACGTAAAGGCAAGGGAATTTTCATTAAAATTTAATTCCTTTCTTCCAACTGCTGGTTCAATTAAAAAGATAGGTCTTGACTTGAAGTGCATATATGTACCTATAGCACACCAATTTAAAAGTTCACGTCTTCCGTTTGGGGGCGTGGTATCCATCAACTCTCTTAGAATTGGTGTCAATTATGAAGCACTTCGGATGGCTAATTATAAATGAAATTTGGTGAAGTGATATGATTTGAAGTTCATATTTAGTATAACGGTAAAAAATGGAAACTAGAGACTTTCGATTCTCAGAATTTGTATCAATTATAAGAAATACTTTCACGAAAAATGATGATCTTTTAACTTTAAAGTTGTTCCTGTTCATAGTTAATAGAAATATTAAAATTTAATATTTAATATTTAAAGGCAATGTCATTCGCCCATTTTAACAGATAGAAACAATGGCGCAAAATCTTAGTCGATTTAGTAATATGTTAAATAATTTTTACTATAATACTAGGTTAAAAAGAGGATTTTTCTAATTTCAAACGAGTAACGTACTATCTTGTTAATATTTTACTAAAGTTAAAATCACCAAATGGCCACTTAATATTTTTAGTATCATACTAAATCGAAGTTCGAGTCCTTCTGGTGCAGAACTTTTTTTCTTTTTTGTTTTGGAAATAATTTAGTTAAAATGATGAAAATATAGACATCGAATAATTATTAAGAACACATTTTGGGTTTTCATCAATATATAATTAATTTACAAAGCAGAAAAACCATAATTGTCTTCATCATTTTTTTTTTCAGTGAAGTACTTAAGTGGACCTATCAAATTTTATTAGGTAGGTTAGTCATAACAGATTTCTCCCATAATTTGAAGTTTTTCGTTTTTTTATCTCTAATTTAAATATTTGAAACTAATTCTTTGTAAACATAGAACTAGTTATTGAAAAACTTGACTCTTTATTTTAACATTTATATTTTGTGATTTTATAAATTTTAGTAGAAAAAATTATGAATTATGATGGTTTTACGAATTGTCTACAATGCCTACATTGTCGACAAATTCATGTAGACAATTATGAATTGTGAAACTAAGTTGTTTAACCAATTTTTATTCAGTTGAAAGTCTGACATTTACTAAAATGGAAAGCGTAACTATCGCACAACGCATAGAAATTGTTAAAACTTACTGCAAAAATGGTGATTCTGCAACAGCCACATATCGTGCTTTAAGAGGAGATTATGGTTTACATATAATCGTCCAACTACGCAAGCAATTGGCAAAATTGTGAAGAAATTTGAAGAGCCTATGCATCATCGTTCCGCACGTACCACTGAAAATACTCGTATCGCTGCTGTAAGTGAAAGTGTTGACGAAGACCCGAATGTGTCGATTCCTCGTCGTTCTCAGGAATTAGGACTGTCTTACGGCACGTTATGGCGTATTTTGCGTTTGGATCTACACCTACATCCATATAAAGTCCAGCTCACAGAACAACTGAAGCCAGCTGACCATTCACAACGTCGTAGATACGTCGAATGGGTGCTTGAACAACAGGCGGTGAACGGCGATTTTTCTAACAAAATTTTATCGTGGCGATATCAACTGGCCACCAAGATCATGCGATTTGACACCGCTGGACTTTTTTTATCAAGCTACGCGAAATACCGTGTTTATGCAGATAAACCTTTAACTCTTGAGCACTTGAAAACCAACATTCGTCAAGTTATGGCCGAGATACCGCCCAATATGTGTCAAAAATTGGTCGATAATTACTTCAAAAGATTCGATGCTTGCAACAATTCGCGTGGTAGTCATTTAAATGATGTAGTGTTTCACACATAATGTCAACGTTCAAACTTTATAATAAAAAAGAAATGTCATAAAAAAAAATATTTTATACGTATTTTATTTACGTTTAGTTTTGAGACCGCAAAATTGATAACCCATTAGATTTTAAAATTACTTTTAACATAAAAATCTTATTATCAGTTGACATAATATGTACATGATTTTAGATTTATAAAAGGGTATATAATTCTTATGGACAGAATTATTTTATGCTAAACGTTGTTAATGTAGTGTCTGAGAGTAACATTAAAATAAGTTTAGGGTCGAGATAAACTGTTTCTCGAGATCTTGCAGTCCATAATTGTTCCCGTGATTGTCAACCAACCTGCTTTGGAGGCCGGTATCTCGGCAACTAAGCCTCAGAAAAAGCTGCAGTATTCAGCACTTGAAATGGATTGAACAGATATTTGCACTGTATTTTCAAAAATGGTTCCCAAGCCCATCGATATATACATCATAAAAAGATAGGTCTATTAAATATCAATTGTAATACCATTTATATTAAGGGAATCGCTTGGTATATAAATGTCTTGCAATTTTTCTTTATTGGATTTAAATTTCCATTTGATATAATAGGTCTGATCAACACTCTGCCAAATGGCACAAATTGGCATCAACTTCAGACTTACAAATTACGTGTTCTTGTGCAGAAGAGAGCGCTCTTGAAAGAGTAAAATATTTTCCCTTTCTGACAATTTATTGAAAATTTCTACCCAATAAATGTTTGTAGGCAACAAAGTTTGTCATAAAGGCGAAAACAGACGATTCGTAGCTGTTGTGGAAAATATTTGTTGAACAATTAAAATAATTTAGAAGCACTAAAATACAAAATAATTAGTTTGAAGAAAAAATAAAATGCTACAGCTGGGGTAAGCGTTAGGGGAGTCGTATGGAAAATCGGCCTCCCGACTCCAGGAGTGGTGAGGGTAAGCCAACGGTTTAAAAACACCTTTAACCGTGTCGATGAGTGGTAGCGAAATTAAAAATGGGTTGAGTCGAACGAATTGGCATGAAGATATTTTTTTGTGACGAGGTGAGGTCTGACGGAGGGACAAGATCCCCCCCAATATCCGGCGAGCTAAGCCGTGCGACGCCAGCATGCCACTGTTCTGACCGTTGGACGTTCGGACCCTTCCGTTTCCCATCCTATCCACATCCCTGTATCTTACCCATACCATGCCCCGGTCCTCATCCAGTTGCCTCATTACAAATGGCAATAAATATTAAATAAATAAATAAAATATTAAGAAAATAAATGATACGAACTTGCTCTTGTAGCTAACACCTTTAATGTCCAATCATATGTCGGTTTAAGGCCTATGTAGGTAAGATTACCTTTATTCTTAGTATAATGCATTGTCGAATGGATGATTCAAGGAATAGTTACATAAGTACCTACCTACAAATGTATATTTAAATCTAAGTTATGGAATTCAATTATGTAAGTTAGGAGAGTAAAATGTATCTACATATATATACATATTGATGGAACCTAAGTATGTAAACATGTGCACATAAAAATGAAAATGAAGGATGTAGGTGGGTGGTAGTTATATACATACAACTTCATAATTTAGGTGTAATATACATATATAAAATTCATGTGATGTTAAAAGACACATATGTATATATAAATATATGAGGGCCTACATTGTATTTAGTATTCAGTGACGTACGCAAAAATTAGTAAAAAGGGAATAATAATAATGTAGAAATAAATGCATAAAGCACATAATTAAATGTCCTTATATTACTTAGTCGTTATAGTTTTTAGGGAAAACAAAGATGCAGTTTGAATTCATGGATAAATAAGAATATATCAAAAATTAAATTCAAAGATCGTTTTAGCGGTTTTTAAATAAATTAATTTTTTATTTATAAAATTTTGAAAACATTTTGAGAAAAAAAATTGAAACGCCATTTTGAAGATATTATTAATATACATACAAAATGTAAATTTAAAAAAAATTCTGTGAATGTGAATTAAAAAACTATTTTTACGCAAATGCTCCCTAAAAGTTTTAATAAATCTGCATACTTAAATTTTCAAAAAATTTCGATCTTTAAAAAATTTTTTTTTTGAAAAATCGATTTTTCAAAAAAAAAAATGTTTTATTTATTTTTTAAAGATCGAAAATTTTTGAAAATTTAAGTATGCAGATTTATTAAAACGTTTAGGGAGCATTTGCGTAAAAATAGTTTTTTAATCGGTTTATCCAATATTGAGAAAGTCGAAAATATGAAAAGTAAATGTTTTTCTTAAACGTATTTTAACATTTGTATGGGAGGTACCGTTGTTTATTATTTAAAAAAAAAATATTTTTTCTTACTATTCGAGATAATGTCAAAAATCCACGAAATACGAAGTTTCGAAAAAATCTATTGAGTCGTTTTCCAAATTTTGAGTTTTCAAAAAAAAAATTAATATCCAAAAAAATTTTTTTTTGAAAAATGTTGGTATACAATAGTGTTCAAACTTTCTAGGAGCTTCTGTGTAGAAAATTTCAAAATTAATCAAATTAACTGTTTCCGAGAAAATCGAAAACCAAAAAAATGGTTCTACTAGAGGTATCAAAAATAGCATTTTTTTCCCAAAAAAAAATTATAAAAAGGTACTCTTTGCCGACATTTATGAACTAATTTTTTTTATAAAAATCGTTGTAGCCGTTTTTGAGAAAAATTAGATTTTTGTTTTTTGCCGAAAAAAAATGTATGGGAGCTACTGTTATTTGTCGTCTTAAAAAATAAATTAAAAAAGCTTGGCATATTACTGAAAAAACAATATGTACCAAGTTTTAAGCAAATCTATCAAAGTGTTTAGGCTGTAGACTCGAGGACAGATAGACAGACTAACAGAATAACAGACAGGCAGACAGATGGAATTGGGGAATCCACTTTTTTGTTGTTCTCTATGATCGTAATGTCATTTCTGATTGTTAGAATTTTTTTTTTTACAAATACATAACTTGCCTTATAGTACCTATAATCGCAAGTAAATATGTGACAGATTTTCATCCCCACTCTCCAAATTTTATAAGCTGCCAATGTCTGCCCAAAAAATTCTGGATCAGACCTAATACCTCTTTAGGATATCGATCGCATTTTTTTTTAATTTCTCTTAAATTATCGATAGCAAACTCATGGCTCTTAATTTTTATTGCGAACAAAACTGTATTACTCGCGCAATTTATCTCTTTGTTATTGATAATTTGTACGAAAATGATTTTTTTTTTATGAAAACGTGTCAATAATTCCAGATTTTGGTTCGTCCGATTCCTTTTACGATTCTTTATAGGAAAATAATTTTAAATCAAATTTGGTATACAGCAAAATATCATCTTGAGTCCTTCGCTGTCTATTTCATTTCTTGATCCGCAAAAATTGTTATTATCTGCTGCATCATTACACCGTAAGCTGTATGTGTGAGTTGACGTTTTCTAAAGGATACTTCTTTCCATTTTCTGATAAACATGGAGTTTTTTCCGGACTTTCATTGAAATGAAACGGTGGTTCACAAACTCAAAGTTTAAATATGTTCAAAGTACATAATGAAGAAATTTGTAATGACGACATTAACCATTGCTCGAGTAACCGTGTGTAGGAAATAATAGCGAGAAATGTCGGGTATCTCTGTGTGAAAAAAATGTCCCCCTAAAAGCAAGGCTATATACAAAAGGTACATAGCTTAATTTTTCATTATTAAAACGATATTTCTTTTACAACATACATACATTTTATTAAAATTTTGGAAACCATAGTTTTGAACATAAAGAATATTACGTTTCGTGCAACCTCATAGAATTTTGACATATATATGTATGTATTACAATTATTGTTATTCGTGCCTTAAAAACGTGTCAAGAATTCGTACTAGAATTCAATTTCTCACATATTTTATTAGTGTTCAAAATTTTAATAAGAAAGTGGTATTTTCTAGGTCTAGTATAATATAACATCAATAAGAATAAATTTATTCCTCAGTGAAATTTATTAACATCATTAAATAGCTATAAATGGTTTTTGTCAACGACAGTCCTGTTGTAACGGACAAAGGCATTATATCACCCACTGTTAGCAACGTCGGATTCTGAGACTTAATCATCATAGTTATTAGCATTTTACGCTCTTCGACTGACAGGTTGTACCAAAGGCAGGTGTTGTACACACTATGGCAAACATCATCATTCTGCAAAAGAGCATAGAATATATAGAATATACACATCTGAAAAATGGTAACTCACCGATATTTCCGTCACAGTTCCCATGCCACAGTATGTATAGAGCATTACTAACGAATAAGTCAAATACGCATATCCAGCTGGCCAAGCTCCCATGAACGTAATGAAGATTGTCATTCCAATGTTGAAAGTCGTTGTAAAGATTTGAATGAATAAGACGCTAAAGTATACGTCACTCAGGGTCTGGGTGAAGCTATAGAATTTTAATTAGCACATACCCATATTGTGCAATACATTTAACTTACGCTGAATACTTCTGGTGCCATTTAACGATGTCTTGCAAGATGGGAATTGTTAGTTCAGTGTTGTTATCGTTAGCATCAATAGTTGTCTTGTTCAGATCATCGAATTTAATTTTCAAAATGTTTTTATACAATGGAACCTGCAACAAGAACGTAAAGAAAAACATATCTTCGGCAAAGTTCCCAAAAGCTCCCATCAAAATACACGTAGAATGAGCCATGATCAATATCAAATGTCCGATATCACTAGTCGGATCGATCCCAGGAATCAAAAATTGCATTACGAAAATCTTTTCGCCGAAAAATATCAAATAGACAATCGGAACAGATATAATGATCAACGTGCAGACAATATAAACTACTGCATTGAATTTGAGGAATCTTGAAGTCAGGCGAGTTGCATCATTGAGAGCATTCTGGTATTTAATATGCTTTTGTTCGTATACTTTGTAGACTTCTTCGACTTCGTACACTATTCGACGATAGATTTGTTGGTTTTGTGTGGTTGCGTATAATTTGCTTAATCCCTGCACTGCACTGCCTACCATGCACAGGGCTTGGCATATAGCAATCCAATCGTGGTCAATATAAACTGCCACATAGATAGTGTAGCCTGACAAAATGAAAAACATGGTTGTTACCAATATAACCAACCAAGTCATCCAGGTAAAGTGATAATTTGGGTTGAAAATATCTGCACCGACAAGTACTGCACATTTTCGAGCAAACATAAAAACTCTGTTGAATTTGTCTTGACAAGTTGACATTTTTTTTGTTTTTGTTTTTTTTTTTATAATTACTACTTTTTGTGTTTTTGAATTTGAACTCTGAAGCAGAGATTAACTTGAAATTTATTTCATCGATCCCTTACTCTGCTAGATAGACACAGGATAAATGTTTGCCGTTGAAGAAAAACTTATATTGATTTTCAAGATACTATTCTGCGAAAGGATTTATTTTATTAATTTTCATCGCAGATCTTTAAAATCTATAATTAAATTTGTTTAAATTTTTATTTCATTCCAAGCTTGTTCATCTTATCTACTAAATCACAGCTTTTAGTCACAGAAAAGTGCGCTCGTGAGAATGTATGTTGCCCTATCCTGTATATGTATAGTATTTCAAGAAGATTTAATTATTACAAATAATATTTTCATAAATAAATAAATAATAGAAAAAATATATTTATACATTATTAAATAAATAAATTGAATCGGCAAATATTTATCGCGGAAAATGTTTCGGATCCTGATCCCTCTCCATGAAAGATACGAATAGTTGTTTTCTACCAGCAAATTTTTCAATTTTAAGATACTTACATTGTAAATATATAGAGTTTTTAAATTTTGTTTTCATTAAAAATTTAAATCCTTATTCATAAGAAAATATATACACCTGCTTTTTGCAGACAAATGACATAATATATCAAATAAGAACAAAAATTCAATTAAAATATAAATTTTGGTAATGGTAAATAACACATAAAAAAGACTTTGATTCTATATTAAGTTCCAACAATTCCTTTCGAGCTCCCTTTTCTGTAAAAAAAAACTATGATTTTGTTAAAACGAACACGATTGAACTGAAAAAAGAACCAAGTATACTTAAGGTGTTTAGCTCCTGTGAGCGAATTACACACTTCTATTAAAAATAAGTTTATTTTTGTTTAAACCTTTCAGAAATAAATTATTTGGATAACAACAATAATTATCCTGTCAATTTGTCAATCAAAAATCATTACTTCGCTTATTTTTGCATGCCTTTATGGCAAACGAATAATAATATTAAGCAGGGCTGTAAAGTAATTAGCAATATTTGTTGCTGCTATTACCTACTACTTATGTACAATTTACGTCTTACGTAAAATTAAAATTTCGTCATGATAGAACTAAAACGTTCCAGAGTTTTAACAATTTGAATTATTCTATAGTACTTTTGTACTAATAATTGCTTGCCGACAGCACTGACACAATTGAGAAGCACGCTCTCTTCGTATGTGCGATTACTCGTTACCTAGCGCATTTATTGTAATAAAAAACAAATGAAAGAATGAATGCGACATTTAAAATAAAATTTTCGATTTAAATGTGTATTTCTCTCTCTAATTTTATCTCTAGGTAATAGTTTCTAGTGTTACGACAGTATATTACGGTTTTTTCGTTCGAAAAAAATCGAATCTCCTATCTCCTGTTTCCACAACATTTTTCCATCAATTTACAATTATAAGCTTCTAATACAACAATTTATTACTTATTACAACCTTCACAAAGTGTATGTAACCACTGATTAACACATATTAAGCGCCTTCTTCAACTCCAAGAAACAATGTTACTATATACCTGTTCAAGTTCTTGCTCAAGTTCATCCCTGTTTTGAAATGTGCATGACAATTTGAAAATTATTGCAGCTCTAATTTGGAATTTGGACTTAAAAAAATATATAAAATTATGTCTAGTCTGATTAGACCAAATCGAGATCTTGGACTTTTTTTATTTTACCCTTGTTAAGGTTGGTGAACCGAACGTTCGAATTTTTGGAAAACTTAGAAAATATTCAATTCAGAAGAAAACTTGGTAAAAAAAATCAATAATATTTGATTGTAAGTAATTTCCAATACAAATATTGAAAGGGCGTTATCGATAATATTGGGGGAAGGTTCACTAAGGAATTTGAATTGAACAGGAAATCTCCTGTTTTTCCAAAATCATCTGACAGCAGCACTGCTTACCGTAAAATTTTTGGATTTCAGAAAACTATTCCGAAGGAATTAAGAGAAAAACTCTCTTCATTTTACACATTTTGTCTGTCAATTGTGAAAGTGTGACGTGTATGTGACTACAAAGTCGCAAGGGAGAGTTGAGTATTTAATAAAATGTGACATTCCATTTGGGAAGTGGTTTCCTTTCATTTCCTCTCAAATCTGCTTAAATAGGGTCCGCGTGATGGTTTTCGTTGTAAGGACAGTTTTTTGTACCAGCCAGTTCCAGCGTATAGTCAACGAAAGATATTCAAATTCTTATAGAATTCAAAGAAATAATTGAAAAAATACAATATTCGATTTTGTTTGGTAGGAACAAATGATCACTTTTCAAGCATTCTTACCTTTCTCATGAAGAATTCTTTTGGACACTCTTGTTCACGGGATTGACCTTTTTTATATTTTTCCTCATTCTCACCAAAATCCAACACGAAGGCATTCTACTGATATGCCAAATTTTATGTATCGTTGTCTCAGCCACAGCACTGATACTCTCGGACGGCTAATTCTTTCATCAAATATCTTGCGGGGGATACTCGGAGTACATGGTTCAAACCGACTACGAAATCTACAACAAAATTGACTGCTTACCAGATTAATGTCGAAGCTCTATGACAATTGAGATTTTTTCATATTTGTTACAAACTTACACACCTGATAGCAAGTTAATATACCTACATCTACCATAATGCATCTAGCGACATCTTGATACGATTTTCTTAATTGATTCTAATTCTTTGTGAGTCAATGGATTTCTGTTGTCAAAGTAAACCTCAATATAAATCGTATAACTTTCTAAGGCGATTACGTGTAATGTAGTCTTGATATAAGCCTACAAATTAATGGCAAACTTTTAACACTTAACCCATTGTTTCTGAGGGAAGACTTGTAAACATTCAAAATCAAACTGAAAACAAAGAGTCAGAATGTATTACACGGAACCCTAAGGACACGTGTCTGGCTCTTGGCTTTTATTGATTGTGTATATTAATTTCATTTGATTGACACCGAGAAAGAACACGTATAATATGAGAATGTTTTGCTTTGGTTGCAGTTATTACTTGCAATTACCGTGAAAACACATAACACTTCAATATGCATTTAGTTTGAGGGCGGTAATGGAGCAGTGTATGTTGTGCTTGTGTAATAAATTTGAGGTGTGGATAAAATTGGGCTGGATTCCACCCGTTGGATTTCATGAGATAATAAACACCTTATTCTCAATTTATTGTGCCTCCTTTCTTTGATGTTCACAAACACAACAACACTGAACTTTGGTGGAGAGTTGTTATTTATGCATTTCTACAAAAAAAAAAAAAAAAAAAACGATTAAATATTCCACATTTGAGGGAGAAATGTGTGAAAAATATGCAAAATTCAATTTTCTTAAAATGTGAAAGTGAAAATTGTAGTTCAACTAATATTACGCTGACGAGATTTTGAAACTTTTCAGATATTCCTGTTAATTTTGAATTACGATATATGCAGGTACTATAGGGCAAATTATGCATTTGGGAAAAAATCGAAATCGAGATCTTAATCAAATTTGACGATGACGATGATAGAGATAGAGAACACCAAAACAGTGGGTCCTGCAATTCCGTCTGTCTGTCTGTCTGTAAAACGATCTACAGCCTAAGCTGCTAAGCCGATTTTGTTCAAACTTGGTGCTTAGGCGTTTTAGGTGATTGTCCAAGATAGATTTTTGATTCATTGTTTTAACCCAAAAAATAACGGTACTTGCCATACAAATTTTTCTACCATCCTAATTATCTCGAAAACGACTCTAACAATTTTAAGTAAAATTAGTGTGCGTACTACCTTGGGTATGGTCTACATTTTGGCCATTTTTTTTTTAATATTTTGTTATTAACGGTACCTGCCATACAACCATTTTATTGATTTTCGACTTTCTCACAAACGGCTCAACGGATTTCGATCAAAATTTTAATACAAGAGCTCCTTGAAATTCTAAATAATATTGCATTTCAAAATTTTCGAAAAATATTTTTTTTTTGGATTTTTGAAAATTCAATATTTTGAACACGTGTGAACGATTTTTTCTGAAATTTGGTTTTTAAATTTATATTATTAAATATTTAAAATGACCATACCATTTTTTTAGCAAAACTTCAAAAAATTTTATATATAAAAAATTAAATGAAAAACGACTTTAAATATGAATTTAGCCATTTCTATTAAGAATCTTTTTCATATAATGTGATCGAACATAGGAGCAAGTACGTGCAATCCAGTCGTGCATTTTATTTCCATTAAGAAGACGGAACATCTTTGAAGGAGTAAATCTGAATCTTCTTGAACACACTCCCGAAGAGCGATGCAATATACTCTTTGTATTTTAACAAAATACTAAAATGCCCATTTGTCATTGACCCAATGCACGCTGGTTCCAGTCCCTGTTATATACGCAATAACTTGGTCATTAAACCGGAAATTCGCATTCGGCACACCTTGCAGCATCGACACTAGCTGGGATTGGAAGACTATCTTGCGTCGATGTAAAGTCGATGTGTTCTTATGCCGGACTTACGCAAGTGATAGATTTCAATGTATGTCATTAAATTTGCAAAATAATAGTAAAATCAAATCATTAATGATAGGCATTCTTACGGGGCAATATAATGACTGTTTAATTGATAATGGCAATCTGCCACTTAAGAATGTGCAAGTTCATTACTTCTTAAGGTGTGCCAATATTTTCAAAATGGTGTCACCTTACATTTACTTGACGAAATTATAATGGCAGTATTTAATGCCAGTTTCCCCTGCCATTTTTGTAATGACAAAAATAATGACAAACTTTCAAACAATTCACTCAATTGTTTCATTATTGTCAATAAAATGGAAGAAATAATGGCAATTTGACCCTCGAGTAAATCCGTCATTAATTTGTGTATACTTTTTGGCTCCCTCAACAGCTATGTTTAGTTCATAGAGTTCGCGAATTCCTCATATCTTCCTTTTTGCTTATTGGCTAACCCTTGGCTAAGTAGCCGCAAAATTTGTATAGCATTGTATAGCTTGAACCAATTTACTTAAGTGGCCAACTGGCCAACGGCCGGTTACGCAGAGATAGGAATAAAGAGAACGAAAATGGTGCGATTTAATGATTACAAGCCAGAGTTGAAATTAATACTTTTTTGAAAACTGTACAATAAACCATGCCTCATGCAAATTGAAGCTATCAATTGTGAGGTTTTGTCCCCAGCAGGATGATGGCTTGTTCGTTTGTTAATAAATCAGATATTTGGTGTTGTTCTCGTTCACTTCGGGAAAAACAAATCCTTCCTGTTGTTTAATCGTTGTAAGGGACTCTATAACTGCCGATGACGTTAATATCATTCCCATACCCAAGTAGTTGGACAGATTAGTAGAAGAGAGTCCCTACCGATTTAACGCCTGCTGTACGCAATATTTGCTCTAGAATGAGCCACGCATGTTTGAGTATATATTCTCGGCGAAATCTTGTACATATCCTGCTTAATATTTAGCGTTTTGTATTGTCAGGCAATATACAACTGGATCAGTGGCTCCCGGGTCCCGGATCTCGAGTTCGGTCATTGCAATATTGAGTTCATGTGGAATAATGCTATCATATGCAGTCTTAAACTAAATAAAACGGTATTGGGTATCGACTCGGAACTCGTTATGGCCATTTAGAGAATTTGTCTAAGTATGAAGATTTGGTCTGTGTATGTTCGATCAACCTGGCTACAAGCCACGGTGATAGTTGCCAATTAAAGTGTTGCAGAGTGCATATATATGCCTCTATATTTTTTGCAAGATTCCAGGATCACAGTTTTTGTAGATCAACAGGCACAAACGTACAGAAATCGCATTTGTATGCAGTTGTTCTCTACATTCAACGGCCCAACAAATATGCTTTTTCTTTAGGAATTCACCTCCATCATCGCAATGTTTTACTAAAATCCCATCTTTATTTCCTTATTTTTCAAATGAATCATATCAATTCCTTCTTAGTAATAAATATATAATACAGATGCATACATAAATATTAAAAAACGGTATTCAAGTAGTGGTACATTGATTCTATGTCCAAATAATACAGATGCATACATAAATATTAAAAAACGGTATTCAAGTAGTGGTACATTGATTCTATGTCCAAAATCTATAGCCACTTAAGTTATACGTTGCAATTAAGTCCACAGCTTTAAAAATCCCCGAAACGCTTGGTTTCAAAGTACCTTAAGTTTTATTAGAAGACCTTCCGCAGTGATTATGAATGGAGTTACGATTCCTGGAATGTCATTTCCCATCCATACATAATACTTACGTATATATCATCGAAAACAATTCTTATGAACAAAGTTCTTCGTTTTTTTTTTAATGTTCACATATTTTATGCAAGGAAAAGAATTTCTTGCGGAAGGTTTTCAATGAAATTAAATGTTTAAAAAAAAACTTTGTTATTCCTCGTTGTTGGAAAATTGAATCTGGAGCCTCCATTCCGCATTGTTCCAACGTGCTCGCATTACTACCACTACATATTTATGTAAACTTCAAGGCGAAATTTAATAACTTTCGCGTGCTAACATATCCATACGCTGTAATGCGTAAAATTACATTAAATATTTAATTTAAATTTTTTATAAGTATATTTTTAAAATTGCCATTGAAGATATTATAAAAATAAATATTACCTGATGTAAATTGAAAATCCAAAGCAACAATCCGAATGGGATAGTCGCCTTTGAGGTTCATGTTAGGTATTGATATTTAATTCAGGAGTAATTTTAATTCTTTCCGTTTGGCTTTTGCGTCTGTTTTATTTTGCTCGTTTAATTTTCTAATCTAAAAAAAAATAATAAAAAGATAGTTTAAATGTCTATTAAGATATGTATTTTAATTTTTTGATTAGATGTTAAATATGAATGAATGGGTTAATTAATTTAATCAATTTTTAAAATCAATTATTTTATTTCGAATCAAAATTGAAGCGAATATTTTTTTTCATACGTTAGAGAAACGTGTAAAACTATTCGACTTAAAATAGAGCTTTGAAATAAAATCTTATTAGCTCCTGTGTATTTTTACTTGCGATATAGGTAATAGAGCAAGGTTTGCATTTTGAGATAAAAATCGAATTCGATATTCTGATTAAGCTTGACATGACGATGATGGAGAACACAAAAGAAGTGTATCCCGCAATTCCGTCCGTCTGTCTGCCTGTTTTTAGAAGGATTTGCAGCCTAAACGGCTAACGCGATTTTATTCAAACATTGTACTTAAGCGTTTTAGGTGATTGTCTAAGCTACATTTTTGTATCGTTTTTTAGCCCCAAAAATAACAGTACTTGCCATACAATTTTTTTGAAAATGGCTCCAACGATTTTAATAAAAAATTGGGTGTGCCCTTGTTTTGGTAGAGTCTATACTTTGGTCGAAAAATTTGTTTACGTTTTTGATTTTCGACTTTCACGATCAAAATTTGATTTTTTTTTTAAGTTTTAATTTTAAGTTTATAATGTAGTTTTTTTAGAAAAAAATATTAAATAAATTTTGTAGATATATAAAAAAATTAAAGTTAAAAGCGACTTAAAAATATATTTACATAGTCGTTTCTATTAAGAATCTATTGCATACGATGTGATCGAACATAAGGTAAGTTTTTTTGTCTCGTCAGTATATTATATTTTATCATAATTGTAGATTAATTTACCTACACATGTCAGCTTTCAATGCTCTTCAATCATGTGGTATATAATTACACTTATGTTCGTTTTAAAGATTTATATTTTCTTTTTGTGTGTCAAATTAAGAAAAACTCAATTCATAAACGATGAATTCCATTAAAGCTTTTATGGAAATGAGGAAATACACATCGGCAATTCCAGAAATTACTACTCAGTCCTCAACTCATTGAAATACCTAAGTACAATTTTACTTACCTATACTATACGCCATCACCGCCAAGCCAATTGAACTTTTCCATCCTTTCTAACCTCAGGCTGATCTTTTTAACCTTTTCAAATCGCATACACAAATGCAGAATATCCGAATTGCTATTTCCATCTTCTCTATTCCGACGACATTCAGATATAGCGTCCTTAAGAACATCCTGCTTCAGGTGATGAGTCCACAAATGAAGAAAATTCAACAAAAAAAAAATAAAGAAACGAAAGAAATAAGAATGATTGAATTGAGATTGCGGTTTCCTTCGATGAACTTATGTAAACCCCTTGAGGGGGCTTTGGTCTTATAATTGAAAAATAATCTGAAAGCTTTTCACATGGAAATTATATCTGAAACTAGCTCCGCGTGCGCTCATAGTTAGATACATATATAATACCTTAACCAAACAAATCCTACCATCAATATAGATGCGGTAGATACATATGAAAGGGAAATCAATGTGATTTTGGTTGGAAAATTGCATATTGATGAAAAGTTCTCAACAACTCAAGGGCATACAACCTTTTTGTAGGGAGTTTAAGAGTGACGACACTCGCTTAAATAAGTTTTATAGCAGGTACCATGTAGGTGATAGTACTCAAATACCCTGTGGCTGCTAGCGTACATCACTTGGAAACCTCGCTGTAAACCTCTTAACGATGTGATTTTTTATGAAAACAACTACTACTGAAATGCGGAATTTCACCAATTAAATTGATGTTGAATGAAATCTTAAAAATATTCCCAGATTGAAATTAAAGAATAATCCGTATAATTGAGAAATTCTTAAACTTGTTCGGTTTTATTTTTTTTGTTTTGTTTGTGGAATAAACGAAAATGAATTTTGTATTACAATATTTAGCGCAAACTTATGTTATAAGCCATTTTTCGAAGAATTCCCATTATTTACTTGTAACTCAATTTCGTATTAATGATTTCTCTTATATTATTTCATACCTCTTATTTTCGTTTAAAACTAACATATGAATTTAGATAGATAGGGTGCCTCACACTGTTGTCGTAATAAATGGCAATAGGATGTCGCAATTTTAAATTTCCACGTGCAAGTTTATTTACACGCTAATTTTTTTATAAATTTTAACTAAAGATGTTAGTATGTACAACCATTTTGAATTTTTTTTTATTTTAACGACTGGATCGAACGTGCCGCTGTTATGTTATATAAATAGCAGCGGCAAATATATTTTCAAAGTAGTTTTTTACTTAATATTTCATATACAAAGTTTCTTTATTTTTTTCTAAAAAAGAAAATTTGTATGTCAATTTTATTTATTGGAGAATATGATCTTTAATATATAATTTCGAAAAAAAATTAATATCCGTTTTGGAAATATTGAATTTTCAAAAAAGGAATATTTGTTTATTTTTTTTAAAACCCAAAAAAAATATTTTTCGAAAATGGTGGCATATGCAGATTTATTCATAATTCAAAGGACCTCCCATATACATTTTAAGTTGCGTTAAAAGGTACTATAAGGCAAGTTACGAGTATGTATTCGTAAAAAAAATGTCTAACAATCAAACATGACAGTACGATCATAGGGGGTGGCCGTGGCGCGATAGTTGTGTGCTCGCGTGTCAACCTCGTGGTTGCAGGTTCGATTCCTGCCGTTGTCTATGTCTTCTTATATTCCATTAAAAACCAATTCTAAAATTGTCATAAGATAAGTTGCTGCTTTGCTCATTACATGCTGTTTAGGCATAACACTAACAACATGTAATTGAGTGAACTAGCATACCCATAAAATATGACAACAATATGAATAAAATAATGCAAATTATAAGGGACATAAATAAATAAGACACGGTAATTCTCTCCGCATTAGTTCAGCCGCCATCCCTGGATATACATCTGAGACATCAAGCCAGCTCTAGTCTCAGAACATCGCGCCACACATCATTCCTATCCTTCTTTCTCTTCTTCCACCTGATGCCCGCGCTGTGTTAAGAAAAACATATAAAAGGATATTCATAATCCCTTGAGCGCGTGCAAAGTTATATAAAAAAAAAAAAAAGAGAACACCAAAAAAGTGGGTCCGGCAATTCCGCCCGTCTGTCTGTCTGCCTGTCTGTAGAACCTGAACCGATTTTATTCAAACGTCGTCGTTAGGCGTTTTAGGTGATTGTCCAAAATAGATTTTTGAATCGTTGTTTTAGCCCCAAAAATTTACTTGTTATACAATTTTTTCTACCATCTTAATTATCTCGAAAACGGCTTTAACGATTTGATAAAAATTCGTGTGGGGACTAACTTCAGTATGGTCTACATTTTGGCCGAAAATTTTTTTAAAATATTTTGTTACTAACGGTACCTGCCATACAACCATTTTGTTGATTTTCGACTTCCTCAAATTCTAAATAATACTGCATTCCAAAATGTTCGAAAAATACTTTTTTTGGATTTTTGACAAAATTTTGTTTTTAAATTTATATTGTTAAATATTTAAAATGTTCATACCAATTTTTTTAGAAAAAAATTAAAAAAAATGTATATATAAAAATTAAGTGAAAAACGACTTTAAAAATACTTTTAGCCGTTTCCATTAAGAATCTTTTGCATATAATGTGATCGAAGATAGGAGCAAGTACATTGCGATCCAGTCGTACATTCTATTTTTTAAGTATTCAAGATAATGTCAAAAAACTACCAATACGAAGTTTCACAAAAACCCATTGAGTCGTTTTCTAAATTTTGAATTTTCAAAAAAAAATGTATTAAAAAAAATTGTTTTGAAACATTTTGGCGTAGTATTTACACTTTCTAGGATCTGCACAAAAAATTAAAAAAAAAGCAAATAAACAGTTTTCCGGAAAATCCAAAACCAAAAAAATGGTTCTTCTAGAGATAACAAAAATAACCATTTAAAAAAAATTTACCAAAAGTGACTTTTGCCTTCATTAATAAACGGATTTTTTTTTATAAAAATCGTTTGAGCCGTTCTTAAGTGAATTGCGGGACCCACTTTTTTAGTCTTCGCTATCATCGTAATCTCAAGTTAGATCAAAATTTCGAGTTTGATTTTTTTTTACGAATCCATAATAATAGATACATCTATATCGCAAGTAAAAATATCGTAGTTGGTAAGTTGTCCGCAATGCACCAGGAACAGCTTTGGCCTAACAACGACGCTTTGTACGTTGCAGGTCTAGAATGTGCCGAACAATTGAACTACATTGCTAAAATAGAGGAGATCGCTGTTGCTGTTAATGTTACTAGAACTGTTTTTCTTCTGTTTCACCCAAATACCATACTGAAAGGGGTCGTTCAGGTTGTCGACGTTGGGTTTCAGTTTCAGGCAATTAGATTATACTCGTATTGTAAATGGAGAGAAAAATAATGCTGAAAATTGATGTCTAATTTCTAGCAAGACATTTCTAGCTGCAGACTCAATCTTTCTATATTTTCTGCACCAACTGTGATACTACTATAATATTTCCTGATTCATGTTGTTAGGATTGTTTAATCTTGCTTGACTAGGATTCTATATAAACAAAAGTTTAATATGTTTTGAAAAAGTTTTCGGACCTCCATGTTAGATATGGATGTTTAATCAATACACATCCACAATAAAATCTGAACATTGAATTCATTAATTTCGAACATATTATTATGTATTTTAAATCAACAAAAAGTTTGCAGAGGAATATTAGCACAACATTTTATTTTATGAAAAAAAAAAATCATTCCAACAAGCTTTCATTCTGATGAAATATATTTCGTCCAAGTCACACTGGTATTTATCTACGCAAGGACTTTTTCAATTTCTTCTTTGTATATATCTCTTTGTCCTGAATATTTCCATAACTTCAGCTATGTAAGCAGAGGAAATATTTTGCATACTGAATTGTGCATGTTTTTTTTTATGTGTTCTACTTTTTGTTGTAGCATGTTGAGTGTAAATAAAAGTACTTGCAAAGCATGAAGAACAGTATGTTAAGACAACAATATTCCAGGATTAGCTTTGCTATAAGGTATCGATTGTATATATGCTAGGGATTGGTAGAATATTTTCTAACGAATACAATGAAGCAGTGAGCTTAGTGTTGGATTTTATGTTTGTTGTGTTTGAATTCACATAGTTTTGTGATAGGGTATAGAATTATTTGGCCCACAGGCAGACCACTTGTCGTTAGTTTCAGGGACTTAAGTTTGGCTTATAGTGGGACAATTCATATAGAGGATAGAAACCGAGAACAGATATGCGATTGTAAGTGGGTACATTATTCCTATTGCATAGGTATTGGAAAAATTGGCGAAATGATAGCTATTCTCTTTGGGGGTTTGCTTATTCAGGTTGCAAAAGTACCTATTTTGTCGTAATAGATGCTCGTTAGCTTTTTATATCGGGATGCTGAGGGTACTTCACAAGTGTCGTTTTATAGAAATGAATCACCACATTGATAACGTATAAGAACGTTTATAAAAAAAATAAAGTTTTGATTTGATATAACATAAAGATGTTGAACACTACATAAATGAAGTCATTTTGTTTTATATTCCTTTTTCAGATAAAATCTTGAGATTTGAAGTTAAGGTCCAATAGGAGTAGATCAACTCATTTTAAAAATCTTATTACATATATATAAAATCTATAAATACAAACTATAGTGAATTACGGCAAATGGCAAAATAATGCGTTCTTCTAGAACTTGATATAAAAACATAAACAAGTTTCAATCCTTGAATAAATATACTTCTCCACTCACTTTGGCTGAAATATTGTTAAAAAAAAGAACGCCGAAATTTAAAATAATTAAGTAACTGATGTCTGCATTTTTTAATACATATTTGTTAATCTTCATTAGTTATCAGGATATCTATGGATATAACTAGTAAAATTTTCTACTATTGATTTTTTACTGTGGCAAGTTCAGGATTCGTAAAAAATATCAAACTCGAGATTCCGAACAAACTTGGCTCTACGATGATAGCGAAGGCGAAAAAAGGGGGTCCCGCAATTCCGTCTATCTGTCTGTCTGTCTGTAGAACGATCGACATCCTAAACGGCTGAAGAGATTTTCTTCCAACTTGGTACTTAAGCATTTTAGGGATAATGTCTCATATAGATCTTTGAATCGTTTATTTAGCCCCAAAAATACCGGTATACTAGAAACACAAATTTTTATACCATTTTAATTATCTCGAAAACGGCTGCAACGATTTTGATTTAAAAAAAAAAACTGTGTACACTACTTTGGGTATAGTCTACATTTTGGTCCAAAATTTTGTTTACATTATATTAACGGTATCTGCCAAACAACCATTTTTTGAATTTTCAACTTTCTCATAGATGGCTTCTTAACGGATTTCGATCAAATTTTGTTATGAAGAATACCGTCTAAACAATATTGAATACCAACATTTTTGAAAAATATTTTTTTTTTGGATTATTGAAAAATAAATATTTTTTTTCATTTTTGAAAATTAAATATTTCAAAAACGGATATCTATTAGACATTTGTATACATATAAATTATATTTTTAAGCTTATATTATTAATAACATAAAAGTACCATCCCAAATTTTATTCATAAGAAAATTAAATAAATTTTGTATAGAAAAATTTAGTAAAAAAAACCCATACAAGCCGTGCATTTAATAACGGTACCGGCCATACATTGTTTTGGTGATTTTTATAAAACAAATCGGTTCATTAATTAAAGGAAAAAGTTAAATTAACATATTTTTTATTTAAATAAAAAAAGAGATTATTTTTGGTACCTCTAGTAAAACTATTTTTTTGTTTTCGATTTTCTGGAAAGCAGTTTATTTGATTTTTTTTTCAATTTTTTTTGCAAACGCTAAAGTAAACGAAAAATAAATTTCAAACACATTTTTGTTAAAATAATTTTTTTCCAAACTTTGTGTTTAATAGTTCTTTGACATTATCTTGAATAGTTAAAAAAAAATCTATTTTCCAAAAACAAAAAAACAATGGTACCTACCATAAAAATATTAAAAAACCGTTAAGAAAACAATTCTATTTTCTTTTGCGTACTTATTAACGGTACTTCCGTAGAACCACTTTTCATATTTTCGACTTTTCGATAAATGATCCAAACTATTTTTGTATGTCTACTCAAATTTTCAAAAAAAAGTTTTAGATATTTTAAAAAAATAGATAAAAATTTTATTTTGAAAAATAGATTTTTCAAAAACGACTCACTGATTTTTTTTTAAATTAAAATTTTAAATGTATATTAATAATTACTTCAAAATGGCGTTTCAACCTTTTTTTCTAAAAATGTTTTCAAAATTTTATACATACAAAATGAATTTTCTAAAAAACCGCTCCAACGATTTGTGATTTTTTTTTCGATATATTCATATTTGCCAGACTTCAGACAATTCAAATGGCATCACTTTTTTCCTTATATATAATCTCTTTGCTTACAATGTGATCAAACTTAAGAGCAAGTACGTACGATCTAGTCGTGTATATTATTTTTTGAACTAATCGCATTAAAAATTTAAAACCAAAAATCTTCTTTTAATATCGCTCTTTTAAATACTTATATCTTTATGTACCTCTACAGACATTCATACCTTGAAGATATTTGTAAATTTGTGATTTATGCCATTTAAGATTTCAATCGAACGTGAATGGTGTCAACATAAATATTATATTACAAATTCCTCATTAAGCCGCCGAAAATATGTAATACGTGCTATATCGTCGTGTTTCCATTTAAGGAATTTAATGCCGTTAAAGAAAACGGTGAAGATAATAGGGCGTTCTTGGTGAAAGTTAAGCAGAACTTCAAAATTGTACTATTGATGGAATATATTTTTTTTTCATTCGAAAAGGACGATCAATAGATAATCGTGGAAGATTCGGAGAATATGGTAAAATTATTTCTATAAATAATATAAACTATACAACGATAATGACGAATCGGATTTAGCTGTCAAGCTAAATGTATCATCAGGCGTAGACGATGCGACATAGATCAACAATTCCGTAAATCCAACTTATACGAAGTTAAGATAATAGTTATATCCTATATATAAGTCCAATAAAGCTGCGCCGAACTTTCGTTAAAACTTATATCTTAGTCCAGGTCGGAAGTGGAACGCATGACCGAGGAATAGAAACTAAGTAAATACCTGAACTGCTTCAAATACAGATGCTACAGGAAATCAGTCTTCTTAACCTTGTCATATGAACTCCTGAATTCAGTTCGTCAAGAACCTGCTATTGGCTTATATCACTATGTATGACAATATCCGTTAAATTTTAAAACTACGTCAGATAAGGAATTTCAAACCGGTAAATCTATAGGCAGCGCAGCAAAATTATATTCAACAACAACAAAAAGGAAAAGTGCGAATAAAATAGGCAGTAAAAAAAGTGCCGATAACAGTGTAACAAAGCTTCGGAATATTTTGAATGGAACGACTCGCTCGGATTGTAGACAAAAAGCTTGTACACTTTTTTTTGCAGTCGGAGGGAGATGTAAAATAGGAGTGAATATAAAAAGTGCATTATAGTTTTATTCGGACTCTCAATATTGTGCTACGTATAGGTTAATAACGGGTGATTTTTTTGCTACTTGGTTTTTGACGTTTATATTTTTGACAGATCGCACATGACAAATTCCACGAACATTTGACATTTCGATTCAGTATTGTTTGCCATTTCATCATGAATAGACTTACGCCTGAACAACGCTTGCAAATTATTGAAATTTATTATCAAAATTCGTGCTCTGTGAAAAATGTGTTTCGCAAGCTACGTCCGTTTTTTTTCCGCTCATTTTTGGCTAAATGGATACGTGAATAAGCAGAATTGCCGTATTTGGAGTGAAGAGCAGCCAGAGGCAATTCAGCAGCTACCAATGCATCCCGAAAAATGCACTGTTTGGTGCGGTTTATGGGCAGGCGGCATCATTGGGCCGTACTTCTTCAAGGACGATGAAGGCCGCAGGGTTACGGTCAATGGAGAAAGGTACCGTTCGATGATAACAGATTTTTTTTTGCCGAAAATGCAAGAATTGAACTCGGTCGACATGTGGTTCCAACAGGACGGTGCCACATGCCACACTGCACGCGAAACCATGCATCAATTGAGAGGCGAATTTGGTGAGCAGTTGATCTCACGTTTTGGCGCAGTCAATTGGCCATCAAGATCATGTGATTTGACCCCGTTAGACTATTTTTTGTGGGGCTATGTTAAGTCTATTGTCTATGGGGACAAGCCAAACACGATTGCTGCCTTGGAAGCCAACATTGAACGCGTCATTGGTGAGATTCCGGCCGAAATGTGTGAAAAAGTTTGCCTAAATTTGACCTTCAGAATGGACCACCTGAAGCGTAGCCGCGGGCAAGATTTAAGTGAAATTATTTTTTAAAAGTAAATGGCAGAAATTGATTTATCGATCCAAATAAAAATTTCATTCACTTTTTACAAGTTTCTGTGTTTTTTGAATTTTCAAAAACCAAGCTCTTAAAAAATCACCGTTTAATATAGCAACGTATATATGCAGTTTTGTAATTCCCGTTAAACTCATCCATTTGTACAGGAAGAAGATGGGGAATGTCGATTGCCGATCTATGAAGATCGGCAAAGATCTCTCCTAAATTCGATCTTACTTTGCCTCTTCAGACTAGTGAGAGCCTTGTCAATGCACAAGTTCAGTTCATCTTACATGCAGTTCTTAATCTTGTTAGATTGTTAGAATTCCATGTAAAATGAACTGAATTTGACAAGTCCCTCACTAGTCAACTGATGAGTCCAAGGATGAAACGTAAATTTTGTGGACTAAAGGCCTATTTGGACTTCAACAAGTCCAAATAAATAATTCTAAAGTCTTCTACTTGGCTGTTTTATTTCAGCAGTGTAAAACAACATCCTTTTCTCTCCAATATGTTTGATGTTAAAAAAGGTTTAAGACAAGATAATGCGCTGTCAAGCGCCTTCTTCACCATTTTGTTTGATTACCAATTCCTCGGAAATTCACCACCAATCAGAAAAGGATATCAACCAACTTGGGGTGCGAAATTGGGAACACCTCACTATACAAAGATACTATTTAAATCGAATTCAAGTAAATCTACCGATTATTTTGATCCCAAAAAAATATCAATTAAATCTTAATCACCCTGTAGCTTTTAATAGATGGTTGGGTAAACTGGTTTTTGAATCCTATTCGCGGCGCATATAAGGCTTTGTTCTAATGTAATAGTATCTAAATCCAAATAGGTATCTATTATACAAAAAAGAGCAGACAAACATCAAGGATGCTTAAGAAGACAAATAACAGTGTTGAATGACTGTGACAACTGAGGGCTAATACGATATGTCTTGTTTCACTTAAGAGTCATGTAAGTTGCATTTATCAATTTAACTGTCATAGAGTGAGCAGGATACATGAGAACTCAACAATAAGAAAGGATCTCTTTGTTTCCTGTATATATTTTCTAAGACATTCCAAATGTCTTTAGTGCCGTTTACGATATTCTAAAGCCGACGACAACCAAGGGGTTTTTGATGAAAAAGAAAATAAAACGAAAAGGTTTAAGAGTTTATGGTTTTGTGTCTACGTCTCGTCTATAATGTATCTCTATGTGAAGGATAAGGTACATAGGTTTCAGTTTAGTACCACAGTACGTACGTTACGAACGTTAGAAATTCCAATTCACTCTGACGAAAATGGATATGCAATAGCTATTGGATATGGATAAAGCTGATGGGATCACAATGGCATTTTGATGGCAATATAAATGTGCAATTTTATTATTATTATTTGTCTGTGGGACTTGTGAGTAAAAAAGTAGAACATGAAATAATCTATTAGTTGCACACAAAGGATAAGTTTTCCTCTTCTAATTGTAATGGAATTTTATGATTGTAATTGCATTTCTTTATTACATAGTTGATATACCATGAAGGAATGTACGTACAAAGTACATAATATACATAATACGAATGGCTTTCGTGACTTTTCTGTTTTATGCCTTTTAATCAGGTATTCGTGTTTTTATGTGTACCTCAACAAATAATATAAAACAAAATGAAACAAAACAAAATAAAATAAAATAAAATAAAATAAAATAAAATAAAATAAAATAAAATAAAATAAAATAAAATAAAATAAAATAAAATAAAATAAAATAAAATAAAATAAAATAAAATAAAATAAAATAAAATAAAAGAAAATCAAATAAACTAAAACCAATAAAAATAAAATAAATTCATCTAACCATTAGATCTAACGAATATTTAACGTTTCGGAGGCAGATAAGTAACACAGAGCGAGAGCCAGCAACATCTTCTGACAAGTTATCCATGGTCGGTCAAACCTTTATTTTTGTATGACACCTAACAAAGATTTCACATTTTTTAATTAAAAGTCTCCTTTTCTTTTCACTTCTTAAAATAAAAGAAAATACTGCTAGAATTGCCGCTTATAGCATTACTGTATTTATACAAGTAGGTATGTCACAACGCATCATCGATGGGTATTATACAAACAATCAAAAATAAAATGCACGACTGGATCGCACGTACTTGCTCCTATGTTCGGTCACATTATATGCAAAAGATTCTTAATGGAAACGGCTAAATGTATTTTTAAAGTCGTTTTTCACTTAATTTTTTATAGGTATATAAAAATTTTTAACTTTTTTCTAAAAAAAATTGGTATGAACATTTTAAACATTTAATAATATAAATTTAAAAACAATATTTCAGAAAAAATAGTCCACCCGTTTTCGAAATATTGAATTTTCAAAAAAAAAAAAATATTTTTTTTATTCAAAAAAACCCAAAAAAAAATATTTTTCGAAAATTTTAAAATGCAGTATTCGAAGAAGATCCTTGAACGAAATCCGTTCAGCCGTTTATGATAAAGTCGAAAATCAATAAAATGGTTGTATGGCAGGTATGGTTAACAACAAAATATTTTACATTTTTTTGACCAAAATGTTGACCATGCCCAAAGTAGTACACACACCAATTTGTATCGTTTATCGTTAGAGCCGTTTTCGAGATAATTAAATTAAAATTTGTATACCGTTATTTTTGGGGCTAAACCAAGGGTTCAAAAATGTATTTTGAACAATCACCTAAAACGCCTATGCACCAAGTTTGAACAAAATCGGTTCAGACGTTTTGTCTGTAGATCGTTCTACAGACAGACAAGCAGACAGACGGAATTGCCGGATCCACTTTTTTGGTGGTCTCTATAATCGTAATGTCAACTTTGATTAAAATTTTGAGTTCGATTTTTTTTTTAAATGCAAAACTTGCCCTATAGTACCTATATCGCAAGTAAAAAACTGTCATGCAGCTCTCAAGTTTCATCCTACAGATACAAAGGTACATATTCCTTTGCATATATTATTATTTAAATTTTTTTCAACATCTGATATTCAGAAAATCAAATCCTTTCTGTTTGACAACAAAACTAATTTCTCATTGTTGTCTCCTCTAGATTAAATATCCTGTAGTCTCTAATAGCCATAATTAGTCTTACCCCTTTTGTGCTCTTTTGTTTTATATGATAAACGTATGATCATTAAGGACATTATACTAAACGACAACTTTCAAGTGCATAATTCATTTTACTGAAACAATACGTTCTCTCCTGTTTCTGTTTTTATAACGAATAGCTACCAATTATTATTATTTTTAAGAACTCTTCAACACACAATCAGTGTTTAAAATTTGAATTGAGGAAAGCTCTATATTAATGTCTATTGTGTGGTGCTTAGAGTGTACCGGTAGTTTAAGGACCAAAAAATAAATGATTGCCTTAAGGCTTATTCCATTAATTTGTTTTTTTCTTTTCCCTTTCATGATATTTTTTACAACTTAAATCGAAAACTGCATAATTTCTTTTAATTTCTTCGGGAGAAAATCTTTGCATCGTTTCTATTTAATTTATGGGAAAATGTTTTTAAATGGTGAGCTTAACACATTATGGGATTATTGTACTATTTGACTTCAGACATTAACTCATTTCGGCCATAAAGGCTTCCCATGATACAGCCCACACCAGACCAGTCTAAGACTTAATGGCGCCCGTGAGAAAATAAAGTGAAGCGTTCTCGAACCAATTTCTAGAATTTAAGCATTTTATGCACTGCGCCATAGCCATTGAATTGTTTTTTTTTTTTGCTCTAGTAAGGTTTAAAAATGTCAGTTGAAATTGAGGAACCTAGAACTCGTTTTTCCTGGTCGCAAATATAGTAACAATCTTCTGCAAAAATTTATTGACAAAGAATTAATTTCTCTTTCGCCTGCTACTTCTTATATATTCATTTAATCATTCACTGAACTCGCTAATTTTTTATTGAATTTGTATCACTCCAGAAATCCTCATTTTAGGCATAATTTTAAGTAAATATATCTGAAAGATGGCTGTCAAAAAAGTATTATGGAATCACAATGTGGAAATAAAACTAAAGAAAGAGCGATTTCTACAGTGTCGCCATCTACATTCTGATAGTAAAATAGTGATTTTGATGGTTTTTCGATAGTTGCAAATTAATCCTTCAGGGCAAATTGTACCTACTGTACAAACAGTACAAACCGTGGGTACAGCTTTGGTTCAAGATCTTAACCCGTCAATAGATATTGACTAATTAACTGATGATCAACGATTTTTGTTAAGAAGCACTAACATACTTAAACTTAGATTAAACCTCACTAAATCCGCTATAATCGTCAGGCTCAAATGTTGTACCAAGGCTAAACCACGCCTTAAGCATTTGTACAGACATTACTAAAATAAAATGCACGACTGGATCGTACGAACTTGGTCTCGTAGCTAACAACTTTAATGTAGCTAACCATTGAGGTTCAGTTAGTTAAGTGTTGTTATCCTATGCAGGTTTAAAGCCTATGTAGGTAAGACTACCTTGATTCTTAGTATAATGAATTGTCGAATGGATGATTCAAGGAATAGCTACATACATGTACCTACCTACAAATGTATAGTTAAATCTAAGTTATGGATCTTAATTCTGTAAGTTAGGAGAGTAAAATGTATCTACAAACATATATATATAGATAGAACCTTAGTATGTAAACATGTACACATAATAATGAAAATGAAGGATGTTGTTGGGTAGATAGCTGCTACATGCATATAACTTTGTAATTAAGGTGCAATATTCATACATAAGATTCATGTGATTTTTAAAGAACCGTCATATACATATACATATATAAATGTATGAGGGCCTACGTTGTATTTAGTAAAAAGGGAATAATAATAAGGTAGAAATAAATGGATAATACACATAATTCAATATTTTTATATTGCTTAGTCGTTATAGTTTGAGGGAAAACAAAGATGATATTAGAATTCATGGATAAATACGAATATATTAAAAAAAATCAAAAATCGTTGGAGCAGTTTTTTAATAAATTAATTTTTTATGTATACAATTTTGAAAACATTTTTAGAAAAAAAATTCAAACGCCATTTTGAAGATATTATTAATATACATATAAAATGCAAATTTCAAAATAAATCTGTGGTTGGTTTTTAAAAAATCGATTTTTCAAAAAAAAAATTTTGATTTATTTTTACATTCTTTTCTATACATCCAATTTTAATTGAATGCCGCCCATGGGTTAAAATGAGACAGTCAATATCTGGTTCTCAAATCCACTGTGCCAAACTAGTGCCGCATATACTGAAATTAAAAAAAAAAAAAAACATCGAAAATTTTTTTTTCAACATTTTGGTATTCAGTTTTATTATTAACATTAGGTAGCATTTGCATAAAAAAAAATTATTTTAATCGGGTCATCCAATGTTCAGAAAGTCGAAAATATGAAAAGTGGTTCTATGGGAAGTACCGTTAATAAGTAAGAACAAAAAATATTTTTATACTTGAAAGTGGACTGTACCAGCTTAGGAAGACACACATTTTTTTATAAAAATTCTTGGAGCGGTTTTCGAGAATAATTTTTTTCTTAACAGTTTTTTTTTAACATTTATATGGAAGGTACCGTTGTTTTTTATTTTAGGAATATATTTTTTTAAACTTTTCAAAATAATGTTAAAAAACTACCAAATACGAACTTTCGACAAAGTCGTTTTCCAAATGTTGAGTTTTCAAAAAAAAAGTTTTTTTTTAATTTCCAGAAAAAAATTTGTTTTGAAAAATTTTGGATTACAATAGTGTTTAGACTTTTTAGGAAATTCCGCCCAAAAAAATTCAAAAAAATTTAGTTAACCATTTCCCATAAATCGTTTCGAGAAACAAATAAATGGTACTAACAATGGTAATAACAATTTTTTTCCAAGAAAAAATTACCAAAATGTTCGTTTTGACTATATTAATGCACTTATTTTTATTTTATAAAAATCGTTGGACCCGTTTTTGAAAAAAATAAGATTTTTATTTTGGCCCAAAAAATGTATGGGAGCTACTGTTTTTGGTCGTCTTAAAAATAATGAAAAAACGTGCGGGCATATTACCGAAAAAACAAAACCTAACAAGCTTGTAGCAAATCTATCCAACCGTTTAAGCTGTAAACTAGAGGACAGACAGACTGACAGACAGGCGGAATTGGGGGACCCATTTTTTTGGTGTTCTCTATGATCGTAATGTCATGTTTTATTGTTAGAAAAAAATTTTTTGCACGAATCCATAACTTGCCTTATAAATAGTACCTATAACCGCAAGTAAAAAATGCTTTTAAGTTAAACGGGGTTAATTTATTTGGATAAATTAATTTTGGGTTAACTTAGAGATAACTCGGTACTGAAAAACTGGTCCTTTCGTGGTATAACAGACCAAATAAAGATAAGTAGATAAAGGTTTCCGACTCCGTCGACCTCGAAGTTCCATTCAATTCAATTTTATACAAAATCATCGTCGATTTCTATAAGTTGATGAATGCAAACGTACACACTCGTAATTGTCAAAGAACTTCTAGAAAAAGAAGTTCTATCAGTCTAAAAGAAATATCTACCTTTTGTCAATAAATTCTAAATGCCACTTTAAATGCACTCGTACAGTATTATTATTACAACATGTCGTTTGTGGAAAAGTTCATGTTTTTTTTTATGTTTGTTTAAATCTTTGAACTGCTTTTTTGAAAGAAGAACAAAATTCCCTCAAGTGTTCAAATCATCAGCCAATTTTCAGTAACAACTTCATCCTCTCCTGTTTTGATTTTCATACAAAAAAAAAAAACA
This sequence comes from Philhelius pedissequus, assembly GCA_910595825.1. Taxonomy (NCBI): domain Eukaryota; kingdom Metazoa; phylum Arthropoda; class Insecta; order Diptera; family Syrphidae; genus Philhelius; species Philhelius pedissequus. The sequence continues at coordinate 48,540,082 of OU343162.1, forward strand.
AAAAAACTTTGTCGTCATACGAAATTTCATACAAATAAATCCACTTTTGCAGTGAGTAGTTGGTTGTGCTTTTCGCTACTTTTCTTTTTGAAGTGAAGTGAATGAAAAGTTTTCGCATTTTTACAAATTGCTCGATTTTTCTTTTTAACTTAAAGTGGCTTCATTTGTCATTGCCAAATAATGTATATACGTATGTGTGTACATATGTATCCATATAACGTATTATGCGAACAGAACATTTTAACAATTGCATCAACTTATGCTGAGGTGTATCACTGCGTGAAAAATATGGACACAGTCAATCATGTTCCACGAGATTAAAGGAAAGTTTTGACTATACGAAACGATTTTTTTGTTGTTGGAAAACCATGTTGGTTTGTAATGTACATAATGTATTTCGTACAATAGGGTAAGTTTGTAAAGTTTTTTTTTTCTTTTGGTAACTCTTTATGTTTTATATAAATGCGGTCTTCCAATTAAAGCTTCCATTGTGAAATTTCATTGAATTTATTTAGCTGTCAATATTATCACATTATTATCATGTCGATTACTTAATTATAACTAGGAGGATTATTAAATTACGGATTAATTATACATTTGCACAACGTTGTTAATATTCACTAGTACCTATGTACTATTCCTTGAATTATGCATTCGACAATTCATTATATTAAGAATCAAGGTAATCTTACCTACATCGGCTTAAATCTGCATAGGATAACTATAGGCTAGCTACCTACTAATAGCGTCAGTGAGAACACTAAAGTTGTTAGCTACAAGAGCAAGTTTGTACGATACAATCGTGCATTTTATTTTTTGTAAAATTATAATTTTTTTTGAGGACGTGCGTATGGTCTGCTCACAATTTCTGACAATTTTTAATGATTGGCGTCATTGAAAAATGAAGAATTTTTGTCTTGATCGTGCGGTGCGTGGTAACCAAACATACGAAATTAAGCGTAAACTGTTGCACTGTTATGGAAGGACCTAACCTAAATATTTTTATAAGAAAACTTTTGGTTTTTTGTAACTAACGATGATTAAAGGATAAATTGCTTCCCAAGATACAAAATTCCTCCATTTTGCGCACTCAACTCCCATCAAAGAATTATTCATAAATCTACGAGACCCATTTATTACATAGTTCACTATATGTTTTCCCTTCCTACCACGACCAAGTTATTCCATAGAATGAAGCGAAGTAACTTAGAGCGGAAACTATCTTTCACTGTGGGAGTTGGGAAATGGTGAGGTAAGTAAGTCTGATGGAGTACATATACATTGTTTGAGTTTGGAAATTTTCAGAGAATTATGAACCGTCGATTTGTTGGCATGATATTCAGATTTATTTGATATGCAATCATGTTCATCATGAGCTCTTAGTAGATTGTAATTAATTATCCTCTTTTGGAATCAGGTGCCATAATAATATTATGAGTTTGCATAACAGTGGAGCACAGCTGAATTGTGGAGTATTTGGAGAAGATTTTTAGAGTAATTAATTATGGAATTTAACTTTGTCGAGGGCGGAATATCATCCGCGGGTATAACAGTCTAAACAGATCCTAAAGCTAAAAAAAAAAAACTTTAAACAGAGTTTACTGAGTATCGGTGAAATTTTTTGAAATTTGGATATACTTACCGTAAGATAATAAATATGCCAATATACATCATTGTGATTGTGTGATTTTATTATTATAAGGTAGGTGACCCAAATAAGGCAAACGTTATTGTTTTTTCCTAAATAACTTTCACATCTTAATAAATATGTACTCGAAATTAACATATTTTAAATAATACTTATATTATTCACAGGAAAGAAGACTTTTAAGTTAAAGATTTTGAAACAAAAACATATATTTCTGATCATTTTAAATAATCTCACTTTGGGCCATACATTTGTCTTTTAAATCTCATCCGAATTTTTGCTGAAATAAAATATTAAATAAAATAAAATGAAATAAAATGGCACAATCTGTAATTAAAATAATTTTCGATGAAAATACCGCAGCACTGCAAGCCTGGCATTGTCTCATATCTTCCATATGATCAACCTTACAAGCCATAATCTTCTCCGGTGCCATGATTTTGTACAGTTGATTGATTTGGTTGGCATGTTGGGATGTTTGCATTGATTTCAAAGATTTACCATCTCTATTTCAGTTCAATTCGCTCTTTTTTTTTTCAACATAACCTTTTTCGATTCAAAAGAAGTTTTAACGGCCTTTAGCCCACAAAATTTGCGTTTCATCCCGTCAATCTCACTTGGACTCATCAGTTGGTTAGTGAGCGCCTTTACCAAAATGCAAGTTTTGTTAAGTTCAGTTCAACTTACTTGTATTTTTTGACAAAAAAGCAATGTGATCTATATCCAACAAGATTAAAATTTTAATCATTAAAATTGGAAAATTTTGTCCTTGGCCAGACATAGTTAATAAGAAGGTGTTTTTTTTATAATACAATTTCTTGGATTAAAGGCCGTTAAAAGCTATTTTGAATCAATAATTCAACAAGTCCAATTAAATATAATAAGTCTTCTACTTGGCTGAGTAATTTCAGGAGCATATAGAATTGTATTATACAAAAAAAACACCTTCTTGATAACCTTTTACTTCACAAATTAACTGAAAGGTACACGAAATAAAAAATTAAATTTTTGCTGGGTTTTGTTAGGATCCTGAATGACCTTAGCTTATAAAATTATTTATTTATTCATCAATTGATTTGATTTAACAATCTGCTGATAACAAATAGGTATCTATTTACAATAATTTTAATTTACTTATTCTAGCTCAACTTGAATGAAATATATTTTGAACAAAATTTTTGAAATTATCCCTACTCATGGACAAGTCGACTTCACTGCAAATGGAGTTATACAATGATAAACAACGAGTTACAGGATTATTTAAATCATAATTTGTACGATGAGTGGGAATATAAAACAGACCATTTCGTATTCTTAGATTTCTTTCTGGCACGTACCAAGAAACTTGCGCAAGTACTTCTTCAGAACTTATACAATTAGTTGGTATGTCTTTTATAAAAAAACGCATTGGGCTTGTCTACGGATTTTAAGGGTTTTTAAATCTAATAACGCACATGTTGAAAAGTTTGTAGGCATTCCTTCTGACCATCTCATATTTCGTAACGCCAAACGCGAGAACCTTTTTTGTATCTTTTCTATTCTTGTAATTGCATTTTCGTAAAATGGTGACCAAACTACACAGCCATACTCTAATATGGGCAAAACTAATGAAATAAAATTGTCTCCAAAGTATAAACATCCTTAAAAATGCGAGAAGTTCATTTGAGGAAACATAACATACAATTAGCTTTCGATACAATTAAATCAATGTGGGAAGAAAATGTGAGCTTGGAATCAAAGATAACACCGAGATCTTTCACCTCAGTGACCCTTAAGAGAGTTTCCATTCCAAACTTATAAGTAAAAGTTAACGCAGTTAACGTTCTGTAGGCTCTACAAGTTTTATATTTGGATGTATTTAGTTCGAGATGATTATATAAGCATCAATTAAAAAATAAATCAATATCGTTTTGAAAGCTTACACAGTCACTATCTGCGGATATTTGCCTATACAATTTAATGTCATCTGCAAACATCAAACATCATTCATGGGAATGCCAGGGATATCATTTACAAACAAAACGAACAATAGTGGTCCCAAATGACTACCTTGTGGGAGACCCGACTCCACCTCTATAAATATTGATGTAAAACCATTAATCTGGACGATCTGCTTGCGATTTGAGTATAAGCAAAAATTTAGCTAATATATAGGTATTATAAGTTTATGTAATAAATTAGTCTACAGTTAATATATTTTACGATAAAAATTACTTGTACTTACCTACTTGATTAAATTAGTCGAAAAAGTAATGATTTGTTAAACTGTTTATTTTGTTTTATACAACGCACTTGCGTATCAATTCTTAATTTTTATTCGACTGAAAATGAGTTCGAATGCAACGGGTGTACGTATACAGCTTTGTTGGCTATGTGTTTGTTCATGCACTGGGCCTTATTAGGGTTCCAACCTTATTCGGTTTACCTACCTTGTATTATTTCTTTAAGTTTAAACATACATTTTCCACTTTACTTCAATTGAAGTAGATTTACTTCAACTCTTAGAAAAAACAAATTAAATCTGCTCCCTACTTCACACTTTTGTTAATTTTTGTTATACATATCCACTTGACTTTTAAAAATCGCTTTTTCATCCATTTCAATTTAAACAAAAAAAAATGAATCTACTCCAAAAAAAAAATTATTTAAAAAATGCTTACACTCTTTCGTATAAGCCCTTCAAAAGAATAAATTACATCTAACTTCACTTCCAAAAAAAAAAAAAATCACCTTCGTTCCTGTCTGCCTGTGCTGAATATTGGATGTGATTAATAGCCAAATACGCTATGAAAAGATATTTTGAAGTAATCAATAATGTGAATAAAGATTCGTAGGCAAAAATATAATTTATATTTTCTTCCAAAAAAAATTCTGGACAATCACGATTTCCTAAAAGTAGTAAAAATAAAGTGTCTGTCTCTGTGATGACTTCGTTGGACATTACACGGTGTCTCCACCTTCTATATTTTATAGTATACTATCTGTCATTTTGATAGCAAGAAAGAAAAAAAAATGCTATAAGATTTGACATATGGCATTTCATAGAATACTCTTTCAATTGCACAAATGTCTTGAAGGAATCGCTGTGTTCTTGCTCTAGTAGCATTACAAGAACTAAAAAAAACTTCAACAACATTAATTAAACAAACAAAAAACAAGAAATTATAACAATACAACATACACCACAAACGTTCACCAGCTTCGAGCGCTAACCTCAAAGTGAAAATGGCAGCCAAATAGTATACAATCGATAGATTGCTGTGGGCTGTACAATGTCCAGTATGAAATTTTTTTATAGAATGCTATTTGTGGTCTCCATGAGCAATTTTCATAGAATGCGACATAGATTACTAGAAAATCTAGATCGTGAAGACCACATGTTAAGAAGAAGATGCACATATTTCGGCAAGGTTATTCTTACTACTATTTTCAGTCGCCTTATATGTTCTGTTCTTGTTGATAAACACATAAAAATAATATGGAATCGAATATTTTATTAAAACTATGATTTTGAAATTTACTTCCTTTTTGTTGAATCTATTTCACAGTTCCAAAAGGCCAATTAAATTGTATCTAATGGCCTTTTCGATTGGCCGTCCGGAACACGTTCCCCCAATAAAACACCCGGAAACAATTTGACTGATTCTGAATTGTATGTATCACTGTATTTGTGAAAATTAAATAAAAAAAATTAACATCGTCTAAAATGAATTTCCAAAACACTTGATTTCAATGTAGATACACATTTTTTTGTGTACTGTCTACTGTCATTTTGTGGGGGTCAGAACAGTTCTGGACGGCCAATCGAAAAGGCCATAAGCTAGAATTTATTCATATTCGTTTGGTTGAGATTTTGATCAATTCTGTCAGTGCATCGGTCCGCAAATCTAGTTTAGGGATTTTCTCCAAATTTGTATATACCATTTTTTGATAATATGCCCACACGTTTTTTTATATTTTGTTCGGTCGAAAAGGTACCTAAATCTTATTTATCTCAAAAACGGCTCCAACGATTTTTATAAAAAAAAAAATCTGTTAATGTAATTTAATTAATGAAGTGAAGAGATAATTTTGGTACATCTAGTTGAAGCATTGGGTTTACAATAATGTCGAAAACGGTTCAATTCATTTTTTTTGAATTTATTTATGCAGAAGCTTCGTAATAGCCTAAAGTGAATTGTGAGCCAAAATTTTTCAAAATATTTTTTTCGGAAAACTCAATACAGTAGTCTCTCGATAATTTGAATCACCGATAATGTGAATTTCTCCAAAATATAAATCGCCAAAACTTTAACATTGTCATCTTTATAATGTGAACTTCCGAAGTTTTTGAACTGTAAAATGTGAATTTCTTTTGTAAGTTGTCATTTTTCTCGTGATAGTTTTGTGTGCTATATTATTGAGGGTACTAACTAATTGTTACTAGACACATTTTGAAGTTTTAAATCCAGCGGCAGGTATACTCTCTATGCCTACTGCCAGTTGTGTAGGTACATTTTTTTTGTTATGCTTTTCTTATGATATTTTATGATCAGTTGGTAGTTATATTTTTCAGTCTAATTGTTTTTTTTTTTTTTTTTGTTCTGTTTAACTGGATGTGATAAAATAAGCTTAAATGATTATGGCACCTTATCATAAACTGCATCTATTTCTATCGTAAGTGTAAAATTTTAAGCTAACAGAATGCTGTACATTCTGGCATGGCATTATCAGAAAATTATGGTGTTTCAAGGGCAACAATTACTGGAATAAAATTGAGTTCAAAGAAGATGTTGGTCCACATCCAAAAAAACTGAATCTGGACCAGGGCAGAGGATAACGAATTATTTTTTTAAGAATTGATAAAATTTTTGAAATGAATTATTTGCGTTATTAGTAATACTAATATATTTTTTTTAATTTTTTTTTTGTACTTAAGTGTTGAAACTGTGCTTTAAATATTTGCTTGTATTATTATAAATGAATATGAAAGTTGTTTCAAACCGTTAATAAGAACTAAAGAAAATGTTTCAGTAAAGTGAACAGCTCTAAAATCCGAAAACGCCTTGTTTTAATTAGTTCACATTATCGAGGGGCTACTGTATTTAGAAATAGACTTTATTGATATCTTCAAAAAAATGTATTTAGCAGCTTTTTGACGTTTTGTTTAATCGGTACTTAAATAAAAAAAATCATTTTACTTAAACAAACAAGAACTTTAAACGGTACCTACCTACCATACAAATGTTAAAAACCGTTGCGAAAAAACTTTTTTCAAGAATGGCCCCAAAAATATTTTTAAATATATATTTTGCGTTCTTATTAACGGTATTTCAAATAAAACCACTTTACATATTTTTGACTCTCTCATTATTGGATGAACCTATTAAAATTATTTTTGTTATGTACATTGTCTTCGAAAGTATAAATAATATTGCATATTCAAATTTTCAAAAAAAAAATGTTTGATTCAAAAAAACCTATTTTTTTGACAAATCGATTTTTCAAAAACGGGTTGCTGAATTTTTTGAAAATAAAATTCAATACCAATATTATTAGATACTTTAAATTTACCCAATATTTTGCTTAAAAATGTTTTTAAAATTTTTTAACGAAAAGAATTTTTCCACATTTTTCTAAGAATTCAAATGATATCTCTTTTAAATCAATCAATTTTATTATGTAATTCGTTCAGTTATTGCTAAGTAATTATGATTCACTTTTAAACATTTTGTAATACCTGTATAATTAATTACATAATTAAAATTGATTATTTAATTAGAAATATAACTAAATATTCCTGTGAATCATCCATTCGGCAATTCAATATACTAAGAAGCAAGGTAAACTTCCCAAGATCCACTTTAAGCCTTTCTAAAGATAACTAGTCTACGTACCTGCTAACAACTTCTATGTTTAGCTATATTCAAGTTGTTATCTATATAGAGTAAGTTAATATTATTTTATTTTGTTTACTTATGGTGATTTTACAATTTTACAAATTAAAGGGGAACCTTTCATTTTTTCCTAATGACACTATTATGGTAAGGATTGTCCATCCTATCACCGTACCATCTAGCTAGGCAAAAATTTAAATTTTTGCTCAATTCATGTCCTTAAAATGTGATCCATTTTACACCCTTTCCCTATAAAGTTTTCCCAACTTTTTAAGTGAATTTGTTTTTAATGAGAAAAAGACCATTAAATATTTAAAATCAAAACACAAATAACAATATTGAACCATCACCATATACTTTCAAAAACAAAACAATCAACATTTTCTACTCAACACTACAAAACCAAATAACTATAACCAACTCTTCGGCAACTAACTGAAATCCTTATCATAAAGCACAGCAAGCCCCAAAGCTATATTTCCAAATAAATCCGTGTCCTTAAAAACCCACCCCAATCAAAATAGTAATTTTGCATTTATTATAGGCCTCTAGTTTCAAAGCTATATCGGAGAATATTGTCATAGGTACCGACACTATTATTCCCTTAGGGGCCACAGCTCTAGTTCACGTTCACTGCCTTCTCTCGAAAGGGTAAACAACACTGTTCGTATTCCTATATATACCCTGTTTAACATAGCTAAGGACAGGACACCTAACTACATATTATATTGTAGTAGCAGCCTGAAGGAATTTCTGCCGCATCTTTAAGCCATCACCAATCAACAAACAGAATTGAAATCAGGTGCCTTTTATAACCACTTCCTCTGTTGGTCTGCCGCAGGATCTATAGGATCGCCTTATTTGTGGAAATGAAGGACATAGGGCAATTTATATGCGGGCTCTGCTTAGTTTGTTGTTGTTTTTTTTATCTATTATTCTTCCATCTGTCAAGGGAATGTTGTTTTCGTTTTTGTTTTTTTTTTTTTTTTAGATAAGGTCTCATTTTGGGACACCGTACCATTCTTGATCCTTATGAGAAAACACGCGAATTCAGGATGAATATATGGATGAGGGATTTTCTCGTTTGTCCATCGTATTTTCAATTTTTCATCTGATTCTCTAGTAAAAATGTTTTATCTAGGGAGATTTCCTTCCGAGTCCTCTTGCAAGGACATTGTTATCCTTTGGTTGACAAGATGTTTGGCAAGGATAAACTTGTAGATTCTGTGGGCACAGGATGGAATAATTGTTTGAAGCTTACTAGATTTTTTTTCTTCATTCAACTATTTATGTATAATGTACTGATGATGAATGTCCTGGCGTTGTTGCGCTTTTCAAATTGATATTCATGAGGATAATGTCGGAAAGGATATTGCTAAAGATATATGCAAATTATCTTTTTTTTTAATATTGACTCGACTGGCTGAAGGCATAGGGATATTTGAATAATGAACCTACGGAAGGATGCGGCATCTGTTGGTAGCCGCATTGCTTCCTCCATTGGTTGACTTTATTGATTGCCTTTCTAGAGTCTAGGGATGTGTTTTTTGTTTGTTGCTTATTTTTTTGTGAGTTTGCTTTATTTGATTTTGTTATACAAAATTATTATTTAAAATATAAGACGAAGGAAGTTCGAAGAACACTACTAGTATTGGGGTCGGGCTTTGGCATTTTCAAAGTATGTATGTGGATGTCCGCCTAGAAAGTATAAAGAATATTGCACACTACTATATTTTTTTAAAAATTGACATTTAGTAGTTCTTAAATATTGTTCTGGCGATTTGTTGGACGGTATCGGTAACGAAATCTACCATACTAATGTCAATGAACTATTATATTAGGTAAAAACCAAGTATTATTGATGGCTTTTAAATGAGGTCCCAACGTCCTTCGTGCTTTATTTTGGCTACGATGTATATGGTGTTTCTGAATTAAAGGCTTCCCCGGATATCATTGTATTGTCCAAGAAAGAAATGTGTATACAGTTAAAACAAAGGCCACAAAGACGCTCCCTTAGTTTACACCAATAGAATGCTTCGCAGTTTAGATTATCACACTTCTGTTTTTGCATTACCTACATATATGAAGTTAATTTTCTCGCATCTGACGCACCAAACAAATATATAGCTAGGAACAAGAAAAATGTACTCCCATTTGTGTATTCATTGAGAATTATGGGTAAGACTGTTGAACCAGGAAGCAGATAGATATTAATGGTGCTTGTGATAATAGGCGTGTTTTATTGGGAAATCTATCTATAGTAGAGTCTTACATACAACATCGCTAGTAGATCTACGGTGTAGATAAATGGATTGTTGACGTTTATTCAAGTCTCGAATTCAATTTTATTTTAAGTAGGTTACACATTCTCGAACCTGTGATATTCCTGTTGGTTATCAAATATGCGTGAAAAGTTTTTGGTACACATTTATCAGTTTTTTTAACAGTCCGCCAAACAAAATTTTCATTTTAAATCCAAGATCTAGCTCAATAAACACATCAAAATACTATTTGTTTTTATTCCTACTAACAAACAAAAATGAACTAACAAACAACAAAAATACTTGTTCAATGTTGTATGATGAATGAATGCACTATACACATCATCGGTCAAGAATGCCGCCTGACAGGCAATATCAAAACATTTTGTGAACAGTCCTTTATGAGTGGCAAGCCATCATGCAAGTGTACAGATTATTGATCGTGAGCAAAACTGACACGCATGTTCGATAATGTGTACCCTACCTTAGTTTTGTTCGTACGGCTGATATTTGGATTGAATCTAGATGGATGCGTTCATGGAGTAGTTATAATCATTCCATTCATCAGAAAAATCGATCTATTGGATTGATTTATTTGAGTTGGCCAGTTTATAATAACTCAGATAACTCCATTTTTTACTTGCAATTATGGGTACTATATTCGTCGAAAAAAAAGTATTGAGATAACAATCAAACATGACATGACGATGATAGCGAAGACTAAAAAAGATGGTCTTAAAATTCTGTCAGTCTGTCTGTCTGTATGTATAGACACCTTCAGCCCAAACGGGTATGCCGAATTGCTTGAAACTTGGTTTATAGTGTTTTTTAGACAGAGGGGAAATTGATTTTTTTTAGCTCAAAAAATAACAGTACTTTCCTAATAACCGTTACGTTAAAGCCTATATTTTTCGGAAACGGCACCGGCTTTAACGATTTTGATTTTTAAAAATCAGTGCAGCTTTTTAGGTACGACCGATTATATGGTTTAAAAATGGTTTAACCGATTAAAGGTTAAAAATATAAACGGTACTTTCCATAGGACCCTTTTTTTTTTGCTTTCGTCTATTGATAATTTCACACATTATATAGGTGTTAGCAGCCCAATTTATACTGATAATAATATTTTTTTTTTGTATTTTTAAATTCATTTTTTTTTTAATATTAAAAAGATTATATTTTGAAAACTTCTCATTAATTTTATTTTCCAAAATTACAGTTATATGTATTTGCTGAATACCTATGAATTGGAGTTTTTGAATTTTTTTGAAAAATGGTTTCGAATAGTTTAAAAAAAAACTTTTTTTCTCAAAAACCGCTTCACAGATTTTTATAATTTTTTTCTTATAAATTAAAATTTTGAGCTGAAATTAGTTTAAGTATTTATTTCAGAATTTTGAATAATTTGTTTGTCTTTGATTAAGCCGATTTAATTTTTTTTTATAATAAACACGCACTAAAGGGGTTTTGGCTAGCCTTAATATGACAATCACAATGCGAGGTTTAGGAAAATAGGAAATGATTAAAAAGGAGATACGGATGTGCATTGGTTTTGAAGTTCAGAATATCAAAATTAGGGGGGAAAATAGTCTGGTAAAGCATTCCACATACGTGTTGTACGACTTAAGAACGAATCTCTGTATTTAACAGTACGCCCAAAATTTGGCTGAAGGGTAAACTGATGAGCATTCCTAGAAGCGCGAGTATTACGGTTGAATTGTTTAAGGGAAGCAATGCAACTGTACTGTACTACTGTACAACAGTAGAATACGGTTTATAAAAATAGCGATAAAATAGCGAAATTCATGAAACATTACGACGATGTGCGAGAGATGTAAATGTTTTCAATATAGTTCTATCGCCAATCATTCTTAGATCTCTATTTTGAATTCTATATATAAGAGACTCAAATGAGTTTTGGGAGCTCCTGCCCAAATGTGCGAGTTATACTCCAGCTTTGGATGAATTAAGGCCTTAAAGATTACAGCCAGATCAGACGGGGAAAAGTATTTCTTGCATCTTCAAAGAAAGCCCAAACACTCTGTAGCGTTTTTTGGCGACATCAAATATTGTGTGCTCATTGCACAAGAGGTGGTCTGTGATGCACATGCCGACGACTGAAAGCTGATCGGTTTCTTCAATGCAAGTACCGCTCATTGATAGCGGCAATTATTTTTATTTATGTTTATATTATTAAAAATTTAAGATTGTCACACTAATTTTTTTTAGAAAAAAAAATGAAGGAAATTTTGTACAAAATTAAGTAAAAAACGACTTTAAAAATATATTTAGATTTTTAATAAAAATCTTTTGAGCAAGTTACGTGTGATCCATTCCTGCATCTTATGATTTTGGACTTTCTCGTAAACGACGCAACGAATTTCGATCAAAATGTTTATGTAGGAGATCCTTAATAATTTAAAAAAATAATTTTTTTGGATTTTTGAAAAACAAATATTTTTTTTGTTTTTTGAAAATTCAATACATACGTATTTTGAAAATTCAGTTTTTAAACTAATATCATTAAATACATAAAATGTTCATACTTTTTATGTAAAAAATTAAGTAAAAAAGACCAAAACTGTTTCTACTAAGAATCTTGTGCTAAAGATTTTATTTTAGTATTTTATTTTATTTTAAGGATTTTAATTTAGGATATCTTTTAATATTTTTGCACCAGCAGCAGTTTAAAGGTGGTCCGATTCACACTCAAAATATGTATATCACAAAAAAAAACAATAATTAAATGCACGACTGGATCACACTTACTTACTCTTATGTTTGCCCACTTTGTAAGCACAAGATTCTTAATAGAAACAGCGAAATATATTTTTCGTTTTTCACATGTTTTTTACATATTTATTTAAATACAAAATGGCGCAAAATTTTAAACAACCCGTTGTTAAGTCTTAACATTTTACTAGTTAGCAATTTCCTAAGTGCTTTTTGATTGAATAACTATTTCAAAATTTTTAAACCTTTTCTAAACTAGTAAATTGCTAATTAAGCAGAAAGCTCAGCATTTGTAGGGTTTGAATTTTGATGAACACAATTATTGTTGTTATGCGTTGTAAGTTAATTATATGTTGATGAAAACCCAACATATGCTCTAAAAAGGTATTAGTTATTTCTATTTTCATCATTTTAACTTCATTATTTACAAAAAAAAAAACAAAAAAAATGGTGCACCAGCAGGACTCGAACCTGGGCACCCCGCGTGACAGGCTGATATACTATCAGATTTCTAAATGGATTTAGCAAATTGCTAAAAGTTAAAGTAGTCATTCCGTGTTTTTAACTTTAGTAAAATGTTAAAATCGTTCAAAATTAGCTCAATCACCTTTTTAGCTTAGTAAAATGCCTAAAAGTGGCTTTAACATTTTACTAAATCGTTTAAAATTTTGCGCCAATGTCTTTAATTATTTAATAATATAAACTTAGAAACAAAATTTCAAAACAAATCATCCGCCCGTTTCTTTTTATTGAAATCCGTTGAGCCGTTTATGAGAAATTCGAAAATAAAAAAAATGGTTGTATGGCAGGTACCGTTAATAACAAAATATAAAAAAAAATATGTGACCAAAATGTAGACTATATACCTAAAGTAGTACACACACTTTTTTTATCAAAACTGTTAGAGCCGTTTTCAAAATAATTAATATGGTAGACAAAATTGTATGACAAGTACCGTTATTTTTGGGGCTAAAACAACAATTCAAAAATCTGTTTTAGACAATCACCTAAAACGTCTAAACACCACGTTTGAATAAAGTCGGTAAAGCCGCTTAGGCTGCAGATCGATCTACAGACAGACAGACAGACGGAAGTGCGGGACCTACTTTTTTGTGTTCGCTTTCATCGTAATGACAAGTTTAATTAAAATCTCGAGTTCGATTCTTTTCCAAATGCAAAACTTTCCCTTTAGGGCCTATATCGCAATTAAAACCGGGTAAAAGTCACGTCTGAGGCACTCACGAATACTCCAAGAGCTTGTCTTGTCTCTAAAAAATACTTAACACCATACCCTTTCGGCCTAACCGTTAAACGACTAGCAGAAGCTGTACAAATGGAAGTGTATGCAAGAGAGACGTCCATCCGAATTTTTTGTTGACGCAATTAAAAAAAAAACCTATCTCAACTTAACACTCTGTTTTGAAGGCGTTGTAATAGTTAAGAAAAAAAACCTGTTAGCTGTTTTTAAACTTATGCGGGTGATGTACAACTAAATCTGTTGCCCAATTAAGAGCTATTATAAGTACAAAAACTTATTTTGGTAAAGTGCACAATAACTATACTTCTAACAGCACGACCTCCAAGAGTTTTAGGTTTAGAACTTTTCACCTTCGTAATTGTAGATTTCTTTAGGTATGAGAGTTTACCTTATAACATTTGTTGGAAAAAGTTGTTATATATTTTTTCAAAAACTTTTGTGTAATTATTATTTTCACAACCAGCTCCTCTCTCCCACTAACAAAAAAAAAAGATCCTATTACTAACAAAAACAAGAACTTAGACGAAAAGGGACTACAGCAACAATTGTTATTATTTCATAGTCATCTACTTAACTCTCCAAAATATTTCAATTATTCTGCACCACTTCAACCATTCCCCCGAAAAGTTAGTATAGTTTCCTAGAGAGTCTTTGAACCAAAACCTCTTAGCTTGTATATTTATATTGAGATTAAGCAGCGCGGTTGAATGTCTAAGAACTTTTTGTAAAGTGAGTCAAAGTTAATTAAGTTAAAGTAAATTCCGGATAAACTGGGTCAGACACATAGAACTTTTCTCTTCTGTGTATGCTCGTAGTTTTACTAAATAAACGCCAATATGCGGTGTTTTCGAGGAAGGAACTTTCAAATTACACATCGCCGCGTTCCGAAAAAGTGTAACGTTTTCTAAGAGAGCACAAACATATAAAATAAAAGGCTATACGTTGGGGTAAAAGTTTTAAAATGAGATGTTTTGAGGTCATCAAATTCTATAAGAGTTGTTGTTTATGTTTTTTTTTATTATTTTTATTTTGCATTTTCTTTAGAATCACAAGTTGACAAAATGTTGAAAAATAAAATATTAACGTACATACGTACATACATACGACTCTGCTGATGTCTTAACAATGTTTGTCGTCGTTAAGGGACGCTTTTAATCTTTTGGGTTGTGGTATAGAGGGAGTTATAGAACCTCAATGTGGCTTATGATTAGATCCGCTCTGTGGCATACAAAACTTAGGAGTAGTTTAAAAGTTTTAAGTGTGCAGAAGGTTTTCTTCTGCAGCAATACAAAGGTTGTTGTTGTGAAGCTTAAAAATGATGAGCACAAATAATGAAAATACCATAAAAGTTTCAAGTTTAAATGAACAAAATTGGTTCATATACATTTTATGAGAAAGAGAATGAACAATCTATCAAGGCTAATTTAATTTAAATGTTGAGGATTTTGTGGAAACTTTTTTTTTCTAATTTATTGGAATCTTCATTTATAAAATGTATAAAGTTTTAGCAAGATGGTTAACTCTTAAATTAATTTCAAAGGGCACTGAAGGTGCCCAGCCAATATCTGGCACTACACCCTTTATTTACAATATAAGACACAAACTCAATCAATTTTCGACCCCCTCTATCTTAAGTATTAATAAAGTCAGAAACTTCAAATTTCGAGCCCAGGTGCCTCATCAAATTTCAACTTTTTAGCAAAATTGGTTTCTGAGATATAAGTATTCAAAAATCACAAAAACCACAACTGACAGATCATTAAAATTATGGAGCTTAAAAGATAGAAAATTTTAGATTTTCCATTCATGGGCGTGGTACCCGCTCACTTACATAATAATAATTGGTGTTAATTGAATGGAGCACTTTCGATTGCTACAGAACTATGAAATTTAATAAGGCGTTATGGTTTAAATTGCTTATAAAGGAGAAAATAGAAAATCAGATGTTTTTTCATGTAGAAGGCGTCGTATCTGCCCATTTGCTGGGAATTCTTATCAACTATATGGAAGGCTTCCGATTACTTATGAAGTTTGGTATATTGTTAGGCCTTAAAGTTCAAAAAATACAAAAATATAAAAATGAAATGTTCAGTATATGGGGAGTGGTATTTGGCCATTTTCTCAAAAATTTTATCAATAATATAAACCACTTCCGATTGACTTAGAATGATAAAATTTGGTGGGGTGTGTGGCCTCTAACTGAAACGCATTTTGGACTACAGGTCATAAAAGTATTCAATTTGGCTTTATTCCACACTGTCCACAAAAACAAAAACAAAAATATATTATACGTAAAATCAGAAAAAATTAAAAATTCAATTTGAGTTTTTTCATTTCGGAGGCGTGGTATCCACCCACTTTATGAAAAAAAGGTTTAATTTATATGGGACACTTCCTTATTGTTGTAAAATGGTGAAATTTGGCAACACGGCAGAGCTTGATGTGCACACAAATCGTAAAATAGAATATCTATGATTTTTCATTCGCAGTGTATGCTTTTTTTCATATTAAAATTATATATGCATCTTGAAAATTCAAGATTTTTCTTAAAACTAGGGTGCTCAATGTGGTATTCTATGTTAAAATGAATGAAAAAATAAAACATTTGCATACCTGTAATAATTATGACTAAATTTTGGTGGGTTAACTGGTCAAGTTTTTAAAACCTTTTGAATTGGGCATAATAAAAAGATAGCGTGCCAAGTAAACCTAACAAATTTTTTCTCTTAATTTGTAGTTGTTCCAATATTATTCTACTTTAAATATTTGGTATTAATGGGGTTTTCTTTTGGTAACAAAAATTGATTTTTTCCGCTTCAGATCTGTCCAATCACGGATTTTTTACAATTAAAGCCTTTCCAATTGGTAAATAAATCTTTTTTTTTTATCGGAAATCATTTTCCAGATATGGATGTTTCGGCAGATTTGCCCATCTTTTACTAATAACATTACACCACCAGAACAATTGACAGCCGTCATTTTGACAAGATTTTGTTTTCAGTAATTATGTGAATAGTGAAATAAAGTTGTGAAACCATACATACGTTTAAAAAAAAATAATAGTAATTGTGTAATCCTCCAAATTAATTTCGACATTCATTTTTTAAACATTGAAATAGCTTCGTGTTACAAAAGAAAAAAAACTTGAATGAAGAAATAATTTTCGAGTCATTTGCCATCAGATACCTTTACTGGTTCAAAAGACACGAATAAACACCAATACCGGGATAAAAAAATAGTATAACATTCGCACCGAAAAAAATCAAATTACCGATCTAAATCTGAAATTACCAAAAGAAAACTCCATGAAACTTCATGAAGTAAGAACTTGATGTACTTTTAGATCTCACTACTTTTCACGGCAGACTTGTTACATAGAGCTTTTTGTACCTATAGAAGATAACTTGGATCTTTTTTTAACATTTATGTTTTTGGTCCGACTTATGTATCGCTATTATCACAAAATGGACATGACTCATGTATCATATGACATTTGGAAGAGTCAAGCCTAAGCTTTCACAAAACTACTATTAAATAAGACGAATTTTTCTAATTTTAATTTGGCCATAAGACACATCTGTATAAAGTTGGTACTATATATTTGAATATGGTCTAGATACAGTGGTTTTTCATAACGAATAGCATGCATCTCTTTCTTCTACATTCCACAACACGGCATTTTCAAAAACAATCTTTTCTATTTCTTGTTTTGACATTTGAATAACATCCATTTTATTACGTGAAAAAGGATTAAATTTTTTATATATCAGCAATGTGACAATGCCATCTTGGAATTTTGTACATCCTTGATTTTGACATATGGTCCATTGAATAGGACTTTATCTGACACATTGTTTAGAAATTAACTAATTTGCTTTTTTAAATTTATGCCGAATTCCTTACAACCAAAAGTTCGATTTTTTTTACACACTCAAATTATTTCTAAACAAAATGATATGAAATCAATTTGAAATGATTGTTAATGCGGGCGTCCACTCATTTATTCTGAACAATCTTGAATAACTTTCTCTTGTTCCGAGTTTGTGACGCGTGCAAAAGCACATCTGATGAAAAAACAGCTTGAGTTATCCCAAAAAAATTCAAATAACTTGCTTTCGCAGAACAATTGCTTAGAACAGGGGTTCAATTCCCGATCTGTGAAGTTTTGAAGTGAAAAAAAAAATATCATTTCAGTTTTCACAGAGGTTTATCATTTTCCAACTTCACGCACACGCTTAATACGATTCTAGAACTCATTGTGATAAAGTTTGTACTAAAAAGTACTATATGATAAATTTTGTCATTTCTGATAAGATTTTTTGTTGGGAAAGGTAAATATTTCATTTCAGTTTCTAAATTTGATTAAGAATAATGTCCGGAATAATAATTCGTTTAATAAATTAATAAAAGACGTCGTACTGAACAATTGTGGGTTTTATATTATATTCAATAGTATCTCTGTTTTGAGTAAGGTTTATTATTTTTCATGTGAGGATATTGAGGATTTCTCTTCGAGATGGGCAGGATCTATTCGAAGTTACAACTAGGAGCACTTTATTGAACTTTATAGATTCCCTTAATATTTACACATGGACTTAATACATGAATTGAGAGCATTCTTGAAAAACACTCAACTTATAAGTGCGCTTCAAAGACATTTAAATATGGTAAAGTGCTCTGCATTTGCAATGGGTAGTTTCCAACGATCTGTCGCGGGAATGAGCACCGTCGCGTCGGCTCTGTTGTGAATCTGTTGATTTAACAATTTCGTTATTTACTCGAATTAACACAAATATAACTTACTACCAAAATAAATTTGTGTACAAATATAATTGTTGCTTACTTGTCATGTGCCAAATCCTGTTTTTCTTCATAATATTCGATTAGAAACATTTTCTTCACAAAACAGTTGACTGTAATAAAAAAATTATAATATGAAAAATGTTTGGGATTTAACTTCACTTTTTTACGAATCGAGAATCGAATTAGACGTGAAAGCGTGATAAAATTTATCACTCCACATCTTCACAGATCGGGAATGGACCCCCAGGTGACTGCAAACTTCATTTCGTATGAGTTTCGTTTTGCATTTTTGACAGCTAACCTATCTGATTCGTTCACAAATATACTCGGAAAGTTTAGTATCCGAGATAACATATCTAATAAGTGAACGCGTTCAATGATTATAGGTTTTGCGTAAATTTGTTTTAAGCTTCTTATGTCGGAGAAAAAAACGAATGAGAAACTTCAAATGAAATGAAACACACAACTTGCATACTGAGAACAGACTAGAATAAAATATAATTTATTTTTTCAGAATAAAATCAAAACTTACAGAGAAGAAGTGATTGCTTAAAACAGAGTGTTTATGTGCCGAGTTGTTATTTTTTTTAATTTTTATTATTAGGTACTTTCTTTAATAATTCTATTACATTTTGCAAAACATATTATACTATTATATAAGTGCATTTAAGCATGGCTAGGCCGTCTGCCGAGAAATGGCAACAAATTAAACAATATTTTGTGCTCTGTAATTTCAATTATGGAAAAAGATATCTTTACATATATTTAAAAAAGTGGATTCATTTTAAAAGTTTTCGTTCAAAATTCTTGTTCTATAGCTGACAGCATTGTGGCACTAAGAAGCAAGTTTTATCCAAATTTTTCTATCATCCAGTATTCTTTTAACTTGTTCAATACTCATTAAATTGATTCCAAAGTGATAGCGCGTTATATCTTTTAAAATGGGACACGTACCAAGAAAGTGCATCACGTCTTCATTTTCCCTAATGTTACATAAATAACAGAGTGATGCATCATTGTCGCGATATGGCATAGAGTTAAGTGTAAGTAGTTCTCCTCTCACTCGGATTATCATTGATATTTCCGCAGTACTAAGCCAGCGTTCTAGCTTATATGTTGGTGTTCGAGTTGCCGATATAACAAACGTGTTGTTGAATTTTCTGCTTGTGTTATGCATTCTATTTTTACTGCCTGTTTCACATCAAGGATGAATTTTCGAGTGATGTTTCTCCACTCGGAGATATTATTTTCCCTTATAGGCTTTTCACACCCAAACCCAAAACCGGGTTTTCAGCTAAAAGTTTACGAAAACTCGAATACCGTTCACACTTAACATTTACAAGTTTTCATTTGACATTTCAATTATTTTGGCACAACACACAACAACAAATACGTTGTGAATTAAAATTGAAATTACCTCAGACAGCTGTTTTTTTTTCTTTTTTCCTTATTTGAGCACTGAATGTTTCGCAAGGTCTGTTTGTTTAGTTCATCTTACAAATCCAACATGTTTTCGACAGGTTTTATTTAAAACTTGTAGTTTATCAAAACGAGTGGTTTATCAAAAATGTATAGGAAAACTTGTGTTTTGCTTTAGATTTTCAGCCAAAACCGAAAATTTCGCGAAACCGTGTTTTAGGTTTGGTGTGAAAAGCCTATTAGATATAGCTGGATGTTATACTTAGTTGCGACATTTTCATGACGAGAAGCTTGGTCAGGCGTGAATCATCTTCCTCGTTTAGAATTTTGGTCATATAGTTCATGCTAAGTTGAAGCGTGTACACAAAAAGAGATGACATGTCACTTTCAATCAAGAGCATATAATTGGGAGTTGTTGTGGGCAACCGCAAAAGTTTTTTTCAAAAAGAAACGCAAAAGTTTTTCTACATCTTCATAGTAATTACCTCCCCAAATTTGCGCACTATAGAATGCATAACAGCTTCAAATACCTTTATTTTTGTTTGTAGCTCGACCCTGGAATTTGGCATCAGGTTTTTCCAAGTTGTATTGAAAGCTTTTTTCGAATCGGCCAGTTTCGTTTTAAAGTGTTTTTTGAATGACAGGTAATGATTAATTTTAACTCCGAGATACTTGTATGATTTTTGATATTTCCATTTTTCAAATCTAGCCTGCTCCTTTTCTGAATATGAGTACTTTCGACTTCGCTGTGTTGATTTGTAAACTAATGGACTTATAGTAATTTTCTAGCTTATTTATCATAAGCTGTAAAGAACTATGTGATTCTGCTAAAATGAGTTGTTATTATGTTTATAAATGTAATTCATTCTTACAAATGTTATACAATGATTTGCTGGTTTACTTGGTACATGCTGTTTAAGTATAGAACTAACAACATGTGATTGAGTTAAACTAGTATACCGATAAAATATGACAAAGAATAAAAAAATTAATGCGAATTATAAGGGACATAGATACATAAGACACGGAAATTTCTCCGCATTATTTCAGCCGTCATCCCTGGAGATAAAATCTGAGACAACAACCACCTACAGTCTCAGAACATCGCGCCACATATCTTTCTTATCATTTTTTTTTCTTCCTTAACCTCACCCTCACGCCCGCGCTGTGTTGAAACATTTAAAGGGTAGTATAATCTCTTGAGTGCGTGTAGAATATAAAAACAAAACAATAATTGCTTTTTTGTACGAAATTATACTTTTTTTATACCTGAGATAATTGAAATAAATTTAAAAATTATTTAAACTATGTATGTAATTTACAATTTTTTTAATCAAAGAAATAATTGCCCATTTTTTTCAATCCAAATCTGAATTTGCGATTATCAAGTAAATCATATAAGCTGTGTCATCATCACCAACTAACACGAGCCAACAAAAATAAACACCAAAGTCCACATAATGTAATAACTACTCGTAATAACATTAGTCACGACTCACGATTTTTGATTTCTAATTGAACAAAGCAAATCCAATCAAAAATTAAGATCTTATTGTTTTCAACTAGCTGCCTGATAGTTTTAAAAATTATATTTCATTCTATAATTCATAATTTATGTTACACAAGTTCATATTTGCAGACAAGCTTGCGCGGACAATTTTACTGTACCACAGACAAAAAAGTAAAGTTTTACCTATCATCAATAATTATTATGACAGCCAGAACTTGTAGGTGGTGTAGCTTTATTATTTTAGTAGGTCTTGCTGTCATCCATGTGGCAGTTCAGGTGAGTTTTTAATGCAATGAAATGCTCCAACGCAATGTTATAATAACAATTTGTTCTCTTTTTTTTAGGATTGTCACAGAATGAAGTTTTTGGCAATAAAAACAACCGATACACAGAATTGCGGTATAGATGCAGTTGTGGAGCCGAATTCTTCCCTAACCGTTTTGACAACAGTGCGCAAGGAGTTACCAAGTCCAATGTGGAAATTTTTAATATTAAAACAAACACGCAATGGCGGAAACCCACAAATATACTTTAACAGTTTAGTGAAGATTTGCGGAATGTTTAATTCCATGAAGAATATAAGATTAGTTCGAGAGTTGCTTTTGCCAGTCTTTGAAGATCCTCAAAAGGGGAATTTTAGCTTTAAGTGTCCATTGCGTGTAGGAAGTTATTTAATGCAAGATATTTACATGCCTTCTAGAGCTAATGGTTTTTTGAAGTTTCTATACTCGCCGAATTCATTATACACTATTAAATTAAAAATTTTGCAACGTTGGCCAAATAAGAAATGGGAAAACCTCGGTACTGTTGAATTGAATGCAACAATAATTAATACTTGCTAGATTAGATTCAAAAATTTAATTTAAATTGAATAAATGTTTTGGTTTTAAGGATTATTGCTCTTAAGATGTTGCCTTCAATCGGCAAGACTGATTGATAAATTTAGCACGTAATATAATTAATGTAAAATTGGGCACATATACTTCCTATGTTACGTTGGTACCAGTCGCAGAAACTTAATTATTATAGTACAAATATATTATGTAGTGTACATTTATTTTTAATCAACAAGAATAAAAACATCAAATTTGGAAGGTTTACTTTGTCCAGCTTTATTTTGAAATTTTTTTTCCAAAAGTAAATGCGAAACTAAATATATTAGACGAGATCGCACTTTCACTCAATTCATTAAAGCATTAATGGGCTTTTCGATTGGTAATTCAGAAAAACGCTCCGATCCAGAACACTTATAAAGCAAACAAACACATCCAATTTGGTGCTGAAGTTTTTGTATCACTGAATGTGTGTCACATGTACATACATTATGTATGTATATATTACAATTGAGATGAAACAAGAAGACAATAAAAACTCGTTGGTAGAAATGTTAAAATAATTCATTTTTATTAAAACTTTGGTTATTGTATTTTTAATATTATTTGTGAATCAAATTTTTAATTCTAATTACTTAACTTGGTCAAAGTATTTTCAATTTAAAATTGAAGTTGAATTGGCTGTTTACATTCAATGATGTTCCACGCGTTTTGTTTGAATTTGTGAATAATTCTGATTTCGATGTGAAATCAAATCCATAACCATTTTCTATTTTTTTTTAGGAGAAGAACTGTCACTCTGGATGTCATTAGAACAATTTCCGAAAAGTTTAAACGCACTTCGAACGGTTTTGAATTGCCACGCGAAAAAGCCATAAAATGCAAGCGTTCAATCACTTATTAGACAATATGTTTTCTCGGATACCAAGCTATCGGAGTATATCTGTGGACTAATCAGATAGGTTAGCTGAAAGCTGTCAAAAAACTCAGAACAAAATGCATACCAAATGAATGCAGTCAGCTGTTCTATATATTTGTTCTCGGATAGCTGGTTGCTCCAAATTTTTTGGGATAACTCAAGATAGCTTTCATGAGTACAGCTGTTTTTTCATCAGATGTGCTTTTGCACGCATTACAACAAAAGAAAGTTATTCTAGATTGGTGAGAATAACTGAGTGAACGTCCCCAATAGAATCAAATAATCAATTTGACAGCTGTCACTATCATTATGTGAATGTTCATAAATGTTAATTTAAGTAAATCAAATTTGAATATTCTCAAAATGCATATAATGTTTAACTTTTGAATGAGTAAATATTTTTGTATTTTATGGACATTCGGTTGTACATCACAAATAAGAGTTAACAGTTTTGGGCTGCTGTCAGTTTTTTTTATTATTTGACTAAACAACAAATTCTGAATATACGTTGAAGTTGAATTGTGGTTTGATTTTCTGCTTACTTTTCCCCTTTCACAAAGGGCAACTATTCAGTTGCTGGAGATTTTGTTGACGTTTTCTTATAATTGAATTAGTTAATTATACGAGGAAACAGAATTGTGTTTTGGTTTGAAAGGGAACCTCACACATTTATTTTTTCTTGCACATCTTTCCTAAAAGCAATTGCTGACAACTCAGTTTCCTGGTGTAAGATCGGTCTAAGTTAAACAATTGATTTGCTGTCGTGTGAGTTGGGTTGGGATATGCTTATACGGTTTTTACACCTTGCACCGACTAAAATGTTAACTTTCGAAATTTTAATATTTTTCAGAGAACAGCTGCTTTTGTCATATTCTAGATTTCAATTTCTTGCTAGTATTTAAGCTGATGTTTGCAGAGAAAAGTGCGAGTGGGATTTACTTACTAGGCCTAACTGAAACAATTTACCCAGAGGCAATAAATTGACTCATATATTGCAGTTGCTTTGAATATTGACAAGGAGGCGCTTTCGCAATGGCAATATTTCCCGATCGAGGAAAGGCAATAATTGCTATCCATCTCTGAGGAAATATATTGAGACATTTTAAAATGCCTTCCCGTCAATTTGACGGCTTTCCTGTTATTTTAAAAGAGTGTCGTACGTGAAAAAATTTACTGACTGAACAAAACCGAAAACAAAAAACTAAATGTGCCTAAAAATTTTTAATTTTGATCTTCGACATATCAACATGACATGCAATTTGTAAAAACATCTTCACTTTTCTAGGTCTCAGCACTTTTCCATACTAAAATGTTCTACATCTTAGCATTTTGACCATACGTGGAATTTCGCAAATGGATGAAAAACAAAACTCCCTAGCCTTTTTTCCAAATTTACTATTAAATTGGTTATAAATTTTAATGTTGCCAAATATGTTAATAGAAGTCATTCTCAGCCAAAAATATAATATAAGAAAAACTTGGTGGTAGAACACTCGAGATGTTGTTGGTCATTCAAAATCATTAGAAGTCATTTGATTTTTGGAGCTGATATTAATTTACGTAAACAATATTTGAAAAATCATTAGACAATTTTATCTAAGTGTTATCCATTTTGCGGTTTCAAAAGTAAACGTAAATAAAACACATATAAAATATTTTTTTTCATGATATTTGTTTTTATTATAAAGTTTGAACGTTGACATTATGTGTGAAATACTACATCATTTAAATGACCAGCACGCGAATTGTTGCAACCATCGATTCTTTTGAGGTAATTTTCGACCACTTTTTGACACATATTGGGTCGTATCTCAGCCATAACTTGACGAATGTTGGTTTTCAAGTGCTCAAGAGTTAAAGGTTTATCTGCATAAGCACGGTCTTTCGCGTGACCCCACAAAAAAAGTCCAGCGGTTTCAAATCGCATGATCTTGGTGGCCAGTTGATATCGCCAGGACGAGAAATTACGCGCACAGGAAATGTCTCTTGCAATAAAGCCGAGTTATGTGGCATGTGGCACCGTCTTGTTGAAACCACATATTCTCCAAGTCGTATTCTTCAATAGCAGGCAATCGGTTATCATATGACCATAACGCTCCGAATTGCCGGTGACAGTCGTTCCATCGTCGTTTTCGAAGAAGTAATATCCAATCACACGTCCGGACAAAAGAGCGCCCCAAACAGTGACTTTTTGTGGATGTAATGGCCTCTCTTCAGTTACTTGAGGATTCTCAGAACCACAGATACGACAATTTCGTTTATTAACAAGCCCACCGATTGAGAAATGTGCTTCGTCGCTGAAGAAAATTTTGTTCGAAAAATCGACGTCCACCGCCTGTTGTTCAAGCACCCATTCGACGTTTCAACGATGTTGTGAATGGTCAGCTGGACTTTATATGGATGTAGGTGTAGATCCAAATGCAAAATAAACCATAATGTGCCTTAAGTCCTAATTCCTGAGAACGACGAGGAATCGGCACATTCGGGTATTCGGCAACACTTTCACTTACAGCAGCGATACGAGTATTTTCAGTGGTACGTGCGGAACGATGATGCATAGGCTCTTCAAATTTCTTCACAATTTTGCCAATTGCTTGCGTAGTTGGACGATTATATGTAAACCATAATCTCCTCTTAAAGCACGATATGTGGCTGTTGCAGAATCACCATTTTTGCAGTAAGTTTTAACAATTTCTATGCGTTGTGCGATAGTTACGCTTTCCATTTTAGTAAATGTCAGACTTTCAACTGAAAAAAAAAATTGGCTTAACAACTTAGTTTGACAGATGTCGAATTCCAGCCCTATACCTTTGAAACCGCAAAATGGATAACCCTTTATTATATATAAATCTCGTGTCACGTTGATGTGTTGAATGAACTTCCAAACTATCTAACCGATTTTCATGTTTTTTTTTTAATGTTTATTTTACTGGCGTTCCTAAGATATGATAGTTTGTAATAATTAATACTTAAAAATAACTGTACCTGTCACACAATTTTTTCTTCTTGATTATTTCGAAAATGGCACTAACGATTTTGATAAAAAAAAACAGTGTGTGCACTATTTTAGGCATAGTCTACATTTTGGTCAAACATTTTTTTTGCATATAATGTTATTAACTATACCTCGAATTTATCATAAACGGCTAGATATAGATCAAAATTTTTATATAGGAGGTGCTTCAAATTGTAAATATTACTGCATACCAAAATTTTCGAAATTATTTTTTTCGATTTTTGAAAAAAAAACTGATTTTTTTCTTATTTAATATTTCGAAAACGTGTAAATGATTTTTTTTTTGAAATTTTGTTTTTAATTTTATATTATTATATGTTTAAAATTGTCACAAAAGTAGGTATATTCTTATTTGCTTCTATACAAAATAGTCATATTTTTGGTGATTGTGGGCCGAATTTCATGAAAATTGGAAAATTGCGATTCGAGACAACTTATTGACATATGTATACAAAATATTCTCATTCAGACAACCTGTGTCTGAAAAACTCACACAACTATACTATAACTTTAATTTTATTTTGTTCAGTTATTCTACGCGGTGATAATCCGGTTGTAGTTGTTGCCGTTTAAGATCCAGTAGATACAAATTCCTCCAATTCTTCCCTGAAGATTAAAGAAGCTTACCTTTGTACTCAATACTGTAACATTTTTACTTGCGATAGGTAAAGGAACTATTAGGGCAAGTTTTACATTTGGAAATAAAATCGAACTCAAGATTTTAATCAAAATTGACATTACGATGATAGAGAATACCAAAAAAGTGGGCCCGCAATTTCGTCTGTCTCGCTCTACAGCCTAAACGGCTGAAAAGATTTTCTTCAAACTTGGTATTTAAGCGTTGTAGGTGATTGTATAAAATAGATTTGAGAATATTTTGTTTAAGTCCAAGACTACAGGCACCTTCCATACAATTTTTTCTACCATCTCAATTATCTCGCAAATGGCTCTAACGATTTTGGTAAAAAAAATATGTGCATTATTATAAAGGTATACCCTACATTTTGATCAAACATTTTTTTTAATATTATTTTATTGTGCATGATTTTTTTTCAATTTTGTTTTTGAGTTTGTATTGTTAAATATTTAAAAAATGTCATACATCGACGACGGAGGATACATTTTAAAAGCTAAAAGTTCGGCCACTTTGTGCGTTGATGAGTGAATTTAATCGAGCTGTCAGTTGACATAACGGACCGATGGATTCTTTGGGTTAGGGTCTTAATATTGGTTGTATGTTCTTACCAACAGCGTCTTCATCTAGCGTCAAAACGTAAATTTAAGACATTAAATTTATGCTTTTAAAATGTTTATTGCCAGGTAACTTGATGCATTTAAAGTCAATTGACACTATTATTGATGAAAATGAGATCGCCAATTAAGTTTTAAATATGACAGGAATGCCGCCACACAAGCTCTGTCTGTCTAAAAATTGGTTCACCGGTCATTCTTTGCGTAACTTAAATCCACCAAATTATACAACTGTGTACGATTAGTCATCAGAAGATACCGGAAACGTACTTGAAGCAACTATATTGACTGGAAAGTTTAAAGGATAATTCCTCATATTACCTCGAGTACCTATGATTCCATCAGAATCAACAATACCTTTCAAAAGGCTACAATTCGCGATACTTTTGGCTTTCGCGATTACGATAAATGGGCAGACAATGACAATTTGTGGCTTGGACTTGAAGAAACCGTGTTTCTCCCATGGATGGGCAGCTGTATATGTTGCATGCCAACGCATTAAAAAATAATCAAATTTATTTATTTTAACGAAAAACAGATTATAGGATAATATCGTTCATAATTTAGTTCTTAATTAATAGAAAGCAGTGACTGCTACTAATTAGAATATTTATCAATCACTTCCTTAACAATACCAATTTTTATATAGATTTTTTTTTCAAAAGTTTTAGTATGCAGAAAAAAGATCCTGAAGTTTGATTATAATCGCTTCAGTGGTTAATATACACTAAGTCGAGGTACAGGTATCATCTATCAGCGTAAAGCAAGCTGGCAAAACTTTCCTATGTCCCAAAAAAAAAAAAAACATTAGCTCATAATTAATTTTAAGTTCCAGCAAGAATACATAACATCAGTGAGACCGCCATGAGCTATTCCGATTTTGTTTTTCAAAATTCGTTCCTTAAATTCAACTAGGTATCCACACACCTTACCAACTATTAGATATAAGCCCCAAAAATGTTCCTTTGATTCCATTGAATTGTTATCTCTACTTTTCTAGAATTTTCTTCAAATATCCCACAGATATTCGAAAATCAAATTCCTTCATCTACGAGTATGTATATATATGTATATGAATGCCAGAAGGACAGAAGATGTAAAGTAGGTATATAATGCTAAAGTTACCAGGCTTTTAACCTGAAAACCGATTAACCCAATACTATGAACCTACTGCCAGAGTGAGCATACTTTGTGTACACCAGACCAATATATCCAGGGTGTCGTATTTGAGCTCTAATTGAACCTATCAAATGCGCTATTGGCGGAAGTGAAAATTCCTTACAACTGAACAGACATTGGAAATCCTTTCTCCAAACTTATATTTACTCTGGTCTGGCACTACAACGAGCAAGTTTATCACTTCTAACCAAAAACATTCATGTCCGACACAACACTCAATATCTATGCATCCTAACCAAACATCCTCTGCAAAATAGAAACTTAACCCTTCGACGACGCCTCTTGTACAATACCAATTACATATTCAGATTTGTTGGCGAATTCAATCGCCTTAAACGTAAAACCAATGAATATCTAACCAAACAACAAAATTCCTGATTACAGTTAAGGACTTACAGCAACTCTGTGGCACCTAGATCCTTTTGTTTTTATGTATTTGGGTGTGTTTCCGGTTCGGGGCTAAAAACTTTCAATTATATACATCCATTGTTTGATGTCGAATGGCAATGTATAGGAACTACAAGACTAGCAACTTCTAGAGCTAGTAAGTTGTAACTTCAGCGATTTTGAATTGAACTTTTAGATTTTATGATGTCATAGATGGGTTTGTCCTGAATGTAGGTATGTATATGTTAGTCCCCTAGTAAATTCAAATAACTTCCTTGTAATCCTCTTTGGATGCAAATATGGAAACTTCCGGTGCTTTGAGAAAAGCTGCGCCTAACTTTACCTTTTAACTAGAGTATCTATGTCTATATAAAACATTATGCGAAGTTAGGAAAGTTGTAGTTATGGGACCCATGGAACCAAGATTTAAAACACTTTTTAGAAGATATTTGTGATGTGTGTGATTGAACCAGCTGTAAGAGGTTTAAAGTTTAAGAACTTTTCAAAATTAAATAACAGATGAAGTTTTAGATTGTGCCCTAGAGATATTTTAAAATAATAGAGTGTCTGCAGTGCCATTCAGGCATTCAGCAAGTGAATAGGTTTGGTGGGGTTAAATTTTATATCGCTTCGTTTACCATTCAATATTTTTTGCGAAGAAATTGACATCAATTATAATGAAGAAACTTAAAGTGGAGAATCTTTGAACCTCATTGGCTACATAATTGTTTGTTCATTCAATAATACCTAATTTTAAGAGATGGTGTTTGTTCTGTTTTAAAATAACTTGGCTTCATAGCCTGAACAACTGAATGCATGTAACATCTGGCTCTGTGTATTTTGACTTGGTCTAAAAGGAAGAATTTTGGTGGACTGGCCTAACTAAAGGGGCATTTATCGAGTTAAATTTACCTTAAGCCTAGTACACTGTCGATGCGAAACGAAAAATACTTGTGGAAAATTCCGTCACCAGTCAAAAATACAATATTAAAAAGCTTGTGAATAAGCATAGAACATACTGCTAGTTTTTATTTTTCTAAAAATTTTAATTTATACGATTGCCTTGAAATCACCGATAATAAATTAGTCAAAGTTAAGCGGCCAGTTATAGCGATTATAAGAACGCGGAGTTGGGCAAAAAATTGTACAGGGGTGGATAGGAGGTAAAATTTAGTTTTTTACTTGCGATTATAGGTACTATAATGCAAGTTATGCATTCGTCGAAAAAAAAAGTTTTGAGATAACAATTAAACATGACAATGCGAAAAGTCTAAAAATTCTGTCAATCAGTGCGCCGTTTTGGGTACGACCGATCATATGATTGAAAAAAAAAATTTTAAATGTCTAAGAACGTTACCTTACATAGTACCGACTTTTATTTTATTTCGACCATCTCATATCTTCGATTCTTTCGAAATTTCACACATATATAGATTTAGGTTGCCCAATTTATACTACGTACCAATATTTTTTTGTATTTTTAAAAGCATTTTTTTTTTATTTTAAAATTTATATTTTAAAAACTGCTCAATAATTTTTTTTTCAAAAATTATAGTTATACATATGTATTTGCCGAATACCTATGAATTGGCGTTTTTGATTTTTTTTAAATTGTTTTCAAAAAGTTTCAAAAAAAAACCTTTTTTTTCTCAAAAACTGCTCCACAGATTTAAAATTTTTTTCTCATAAATTCAAATTTATACAAGAAATAAAATGGCGTACTTTTTTTGAGCTCAAATTAGTTTAAGTGTTTATTTCAGAATTTTGAATTATTTTTTCTTTGATTAAGCCGATTTGATCTTTTGTTTTTAAGTTTATGTTATTAAATATTTAAGATTGTCATACCTACCAATTTTTTTTAGGAAAAAATTAAAGAAACTTTGTACATATAAAAAATAAAGTAAAAAACGACTTTAACAATATATTTAATTTTTTCATAGAAATCTTTTGCATACGATGTGATCGAACATAAGAGCAAGTTCGTGCGATCCAGTCGTGCATTTTATTTTTCAAATTACTCGAAAACCATAGGGTTTTCTGAAAAAAAAAAAGTTGTTGGTGCACATTGTAGATCATGTCATTCTACGCAAAAAATATTCAGACATCTTTTATCGTACAATTAATAGATTTGGGGAAAAATTTTCGAAAATATAGCAAGCTTGAGTAAGTAAACTTAGCAATATCTGTTATTATACAAATTATAATATTTTTTTTTTCCACGCCACACCGAAGAGGTAAAATACTGCGTGCGATTTTTTTATCTTGTGATATCCCCAGGAGGCCTAAGCCACTATTGAAAATGAAAAATTATTACAAACACAACTAAAATCATTTTGTACTCTTAAAAATTTAAATCTAATAAAAAACAAATAATAAAATTAATCTAAGTGAGCTCATTTTCCAGGCGCATTTCCATTTCTTCATCATTATCTTCATTGGAGTCGTACTTTTCAGTCTCGGAAGCGTTCGAACATGCTTGCCCATGGCAATGCCCGCGTACTAAAAAGAGCAGCGTAGACCAATTTTTCTACAACAAATGCAACTTTGTTACATCCCTTAAAGCAATTCCAAAATATATTATTGACAAGTTGTTTCGGAGCTGGTGGCATAAGGTTTCTTTACGGGTTCAAGTAACTTTTGTTCCATCTTCCATTCCCAGTCTTCAGGGTTTAACTCATTATCAAGCCACTTTTGTATCTGTGGATAGACATTTGAAAGATGTTGTTGTGATGAGCTAAATGTAGGTGGTATATTGCTCAATTTTACAGCTATATTAACTCTGGCTGTGTACGAATGAATTTAATCTATATATATATTTCGACGAATACTATAACTTTGGTATGCTATAACTCGAAAACGAATTGACATACAGAAGATACGGTAATATGTAATTTTGTTGATAATTATACTCTCTATGCTGATATTTTTTTTTCAAATTTTAACTATACGTCTGTTAGACCTAAGGTCTTTTAAATGCAACCTAAATTGCACGGGACTAGCTTGGCACAGTGGATTTGAGAACCAGGTATTGACTGTCTCATTTTAACCCATGGGCGGCATCCAATTAGAATTGGAGGTATAGAAAAGAATGCGCCTAGCGTGGGGATCGGACCCACATGTCCTAGTTAGCAATCAAGCACTTTATCCACTGCGCCATTGCCACCCACATAAGTTGTTCATTATGAGAATAAATAGAGGTTTTGGGAGTTATTGAACGAAATAAAATAAATTAGGATTTTTAAGTTGGCAATATTTCGCTTCCGGTGACACTCTTGAACATATTTTTTTTTTAAAGAGTATGCCTTTCCAAACATAACTAAAAGCAAGAAATTTCCCCACTCAAAAACATAAATTTATTACATTTTTTTTTTTTTTATATATAACTTTGCACGCGCTCAAGGGATTATGAATACCCCTTATATGTTTTTACTTAACACAGCGCGGCATCCGGTGGAAGAAGAGAAAGAAGGATAGGCAAGATGTGTGGCGCGATGTTCTGAGACAAGTGCTGGCTGATGTCTCAGATTTATCTCCAGGGATGGCGGCTGAACTAATGCAGAGAGAATTACCGTGTCTTATTTAATTATGTTCCTTATAATTCGCATTATTTTATTTATTTCGTTGTCATATTTTATGGGCATGCTAGTTTACTCAATTGTTAAAAAAAATATACTATAAACTCCAATGTTTTTTAACATTTTTCTCCGAATCTATCAATAAATTGTATGATAAAGTGCATTTATCTTTCTTGTGTAGAATGACATGATCCACAATGTGCGCAAAAAACTTTTCTTTAAAAAAAAAAAAACCTATGCTTTCGAGTAATTTGGAATAAAAACGGAATTCCCTCCGCTCCAAATTTAGTGTAATTTTTAGGAAGTGCTTAGGAAGTAAAAATGAAGCTCTCCACAAAAATTCAGTTTTGTCGGAATTTTTTCGAAGTGAATATCTTATTTTTGTGGACTATGTAGCAAACAGGAAAATAATGTCAGTTGGCAATAGTGTTAATTAAACATCGATAGTATTGATAATAAAAAAACTATCGTACATCGATAGTTTTTAAAAAACATCGGACAAATATCGATAGTTTTTATTATTCCAAATTGTGTCCTTAAAAGTAAAAATTAATGCTATTCATCATCATTAAGTTTTTTTTTATAATAAAATCTTGAAATTGAGACTATGGCTCTGTTTGGCAATAGCTATAAAAAAGATCACATATGTTAGCTACCGAAACAAAAATTTAATACTTACAATAAGAAACGAAAACCTCGTTTTAAATATACATACTTATTATTAATTTTTTTTATTTTTAAAACCTTAAGACATTTTCCTTACAATTTTTGTTTAAATATAAGAAGGAAGAAATCTACTTACCATTTTCCAAGCCGGTTTTCGAGCAGGTTTCCCAACAATGGACCACATCTTCGCCTTAACAAATATTGCCAGAAAGTCAATGGACAAAAAGAAACAATTGTACTGCTGCTTCGTGGACTTTAAAGCGGTATTTGACAAGGTTAACCGACAAGCTTTGATGTACAAGCTTTCAATGCTGGGGATTTCCCGCAAATTCCTTATGATGTATTTCAATTTTCTTGCCTCATCGAGTGCCTCTGTATGGGTTGGTTCTGAATTTTCAGAATGGTTTGAAACAACGGCTGGAGTTCCACAAGGCTGCATATTAAGCCCATTGCTTTTCTCCTTATTTATTGACGATGTTTGTGAGGTACTTCCAGGAGGAATACTGTTTGCCGGTATCCAAGTAAAAGTTTTGCTCTACGCTGATGACTTAGTGTTATTGGCTGACAACCCATCCACCCTGCAGTTACAAATTAACAAACCTAATACTTTTTGCGAGAGGTGGGGCCTTCATGCAAAACTAAGGTAATGATTTTTGATATAGAAGTTTTGCAAGAATTAAAATATCTTGGAGTAATATTACGCATAATCTAAATTTTTCAAGGCACGTGAAGCAAAAAAGTAATGAGGCCTAAGATAGCTTTGAGCTTAATGTGGCCAAAGTTTTTCGCAAACCAAGAAGTTGATCATGCGTGGTGCAACAGTGAACACATGTATGTGTTATGGAGTACAGGCGTATGGTCAATTTTTCTTCGAAGAGTTTGAAGCGACTCAGCGCCATATTTTTAAGCGACTGTTTAAATTGTCAAATTCAAAGCCTAATTATGCTATTTATGTGGAGTCTGGTATAACGCCTATATACATTGAAAATCTCAAAGCCAACGCCGATTACTTAATGAGAGTGATGCGAAGAAGCGGTAGAAGTCTTCACAAATCTATCATGGAAAGTCTTCTGCAAACGAATTCCTCCCCTTCCAAAGACTGGAATTATTTAGCTCAGACCAATGGGGCTAATCTTTCACTTATGGTGTCAAATGTCGATGAATGGCCGGGTATGTTTGCAGACGTAATCGCAAAAGTAGATGAGAAAATATACAATCAGCACATAACTAGAGCAACTTCCACAACATCCAGGAACACGTATAGAAACCTCAATCACCAGTTGTTATCGGGCAAGAACTATTTTAGCAACGGATTTTCGAGCGAAGCTATAAGCTGCATTTTAGAGTACGTGTGGAGCTCCTAAACTTAAATTTTATACCACATCGAGCTGATCTACCACAAATCTGTAGTTTATGTAACACAAGAGAAAACGAAAATGTCCACCACTTTATTGCGGCCTGCCCTATTTTGCAGGAAATCCGCCGCTTATACTTCGAAGAGAGCTTTTTGTCTCCAAACCGACTCCATGAAATATTGAACGGAGCATTAGGATGGTCAATTTTGCAAAAGTATTGCCAACATTCGCTAAGCTTTCGTAACAGTTTCTTATAATAAAACGAAAAATTCAACCAGTTACTGCAGTTTACGACTACCTATGTATTTATTTTGTGTTTCAAATCATATTTAAATTGATATTTTGTTTGTGTTTCAAATCATGTCAAAATTGTTAAAAAAGGAAAAAAATATATAATCATTAAAATTTTCTTTTTAATTAATTTACTTTCATTCATTATTTAAATTGATACTTTTAATGTTTCAAATCATGCCAAAATTGTTGAAAAATTAACATCTTAGCATTAATTACACTTTTTAAGTTTTTAATTCTTTCTTTTGTACTTTTTTTTTATAAATTAAATGAAATGTCATATCAGGCAGACGGCAAAATAGCCAAGACCTTATTCTTAGAATAATGATATTGCTTACCATTTCATAATAAAATAAAGAATTTTAATAATAATAATAATAATAATAATAATAATAATAATAATAATAATAATAATAATATAAGAGTATATTAAATAAAGCACACCACTGGATATCGCACGTACTTGCTCTTATGCTCGATCACATCGTAAGCACAAGATTCTTAGTAGAAACAGCAAAATATATTTTTAAGGTAATTTTTACATAGTTTTTTTATACAAAAATTCTTTAAATTTTTTTCTAAGAAAAAATTGATATGAGAATCTTAAGCACTTAACAATATAAATTTAAAAATAGAATTTACAAAATATCTTCAAACCGTTTTCGAAATTATTGAATTTTCAAAAAAAATATTTTTGTCAAAAATCCAAAAAACTGTTTTTCGAAATCTTTAGTAGGTCGTATTATTAAGAATTCAAAAGACCTCCGTTAAAAGCATTTTGATCGAAATCCGTGTTGCCGTTTATGAGAAATTTGAAAATAAAAAAAATGGTTCTATAGCATGTACCGTTTATAAATAAAATGAACGACTGGATCGCACGAACTTGCTATTATGTTCGATCACATCGTATGCAAAAGATTTCCATTAAAAATCTAAATATATTTTTAAAGTCATTTTTAACTCAATTTTGTATATACATATACAATTTTTTTTTAATTTTGTTCTAAAATAAATTGGTATGACAATATTAAATATTTAATAATATAAACTTTAAAACAAAAGATTAAATCGGTTTAATTAAAGAAAAAATAATTCAAAATTCTGAAATAAATACTTAAACTAACTTGAGCTAAAAAAAAGTACGCCATTTTATTCCTGGGATAAATTTGAATTTATGAGAAAAAAAATTTTAAAATTGTGGAGCGGTTTTTGAAAAAAAAAAAGTTTTTTTTTTAAACTTTTTGAAAAAAATTTAAAAAAAAATTCAAAAAGGCCAATTCATAGGTATTCAGCAAATACATATAACTATAATTTTTATAATTTTTGAAAAAAATTATTGAGCAGTTTTCAAAATATGAATTTTAAATAAATAAATTTTAAATAAATATTTATTAAAAATATTGGTAGGTACGCAGTATAAATTGGGCAACCTAAACCTATATACGTGTAAGATTTCGAAATATAGGTCGCTCCATTTATGAGATAGTCGAAATAAAAAAAAAACCGTCCTATGGAAAGTACCGTTTTTAGACATTTTTTAAATTTTTTTCAATTATATGATTGGTCGTACCTAAAAATCTGCACTGATTTTTTTTAATCAAAATCGTTAGAGCCGCTTCCGATAAAAATAGGTTATATGGCAGGTACCGTTATTTTTTGAACTAAAAAAAATTTTCCCTCTGTACATTATCTAAAAAACTCTATATACCAAGTTGGAAGCAATTCCGCCCATCCGTTTTTGGACTGTAGGTGTCTATACATACATACATTTTAGAACATCTTTTTTCGGCTTCGCTATCATCGTAATGTCTTGTTTGATTGTTATCTCAAAATTTTTTTTCGACGAATGCTTATAGTTAGTACCTATAATCGCAAGTAAAAATTAAAAATGTATAAAAACGGTACTTTCCATAGGACCGTTTTTTTTTTTGCTTTCGACTATCTCATAAATAGCATAACCGATTCTTTCGAAACTTCACACATATATAGGTGTAGTTAGTTCAATTTATACTGCATACCAATATTTTAATTAATATTTTTTTTTATTTTTAAAAGCATTAAAAAAATTTTAAATTTATATTTTGAAAACTGATCATTAATTTTTTTTTCACAAATTGCTGTTATATGTATTTGCTGAATACCTATTAATTGGCGTTTTTGAATTCTTTTTGAAAAATGTTCTCAAATAGTTAAAAAAAAAAAACTTTTTTTTCAAAAACCGCTCCACAGATTTTAATTTTTTTTTCTTCTAAATTCAAATTTATCAAAGAAATCAAATGGCGTACTTTTTTTGAGCTTAAATTAGTTGAAGTATTTATTATAGAATTTTTTAATTATGTTTTCTTTGAGTAAGCCGATTTAATATTTTGTTTTTAAGTTTATGTTATAAAATATTTAAGATTGTCATACCAATATTTTTTAGAAAAAAATTAAAGAAATTTCGTATACATATATAAAAAATTAGGAGCAAACGACTTTAAAAATATATTTAGATTTTTAATAGAAATCTTTTGCATACGATGTGATCGAACATAAGCGCAAGTTCTTGCGATCCAGTCGTGCATTTTATTTTAATCAAAATCGTTAGAGCCATTTTTGAGGTAATTAAGATGGTAGAATAAATCGTATGGCAAGTTCCTATCATTATTTTTATGGCAAAAACAACCATTCAAAAATATATTGGCGGCGATCACCGGAAACGCTTAAGTTTTGAAGAAAGCTATGCCGGAATTACACGAGTGACAAATTGCATATAATTAATGTTATTATACTGGCAAAATAATGGTAAGATCAAATCATTAATATAAGCATTTAAACGGGGATAAATGACTGTTAGTTTGATAATGACAATCTGCTACTCAAGAATGAACACGTTCATTCTTCCTCGTGGTGTGCCATTATTTTCAAAATGGTGTCACTGGGCATTTCCATGATTCCATTTTAATGGCAATATTTAATACTAGTGTTCCCTGCCATTTTTTTAATGACGAAAATAATGACAAATTTTCAATCCATTTTTACGATTTTGTCGTTAATGTCAATAAAATGGAAGAAATAATGTGAATCAGGCAGACGGTAACACCATAGCCTATTATAGTATTTCATTTTTTATAATCAAAACAAAAAAAAAATTGTAATCGATTTGAACATCAGAGAAAAATAAAATTTAATAAAAAAAATGGCAATTTGTCACTCGTGTAAGTCCAGCAACAATGCCAATTTTCATTTCTTCACTAAACCACCGTCTTCGATGGATTAGCGAAAGAATACGTTTGTAAATGTCAAAGAGCAGAAATTCTGTTTTATTGATGACATTTTGCACTTTAGCCGCTTTCATATGAGTGGCGAATGAGAATGCGAATTTGGAATGGGCTCAAGTTTTGAAGTTTCTTTCTTTGGTCACTGACCAGACACCAACTTACAATATGCGTTATTCTTTTTTAGTTCAGAGCAGAGCCTGAGTTGTCAAAACATTTATTTGCGTTTCTTTTTAACTCAGAGCATGCAGAGCTCCAAATGTGTTTTTGTTCGTTCTGAACATGTGCAGATCGCTCTCGACGTGCTCGATCATAATAGACTGAGCATGTGAGTAAATTGCTGAACGCACCATGGGTGGCAAGAAGGAAAATGTGATGGCGTGTATCAGTGTACAAAAAAAGGTAGTCATTGTTTTTTATGGTTAAAAATGAAAATATATTCTTATTTGTGTGGTTCAAGTGCGTTTAAAAAATATATCAGTGTTCAGAGCTCGCTCTGCTTGGAACAAGTTCAGTGCATAATCTATGTATTCGAACTCTGTTCAGTGCTCTGCTCTGAACGAAAAAAGAAACACGCCTAATGTGTCATTATTATGTAAATAAATAAACTTTTGAATTTGGTCTTCAGCAAAATGAGTTCAAGACAATTTTATTTTTAAAAAAGTGTTTTTCTTATGCAATTTTTTTAACTATAAAAGTTTAATGAAGCACCACGAAGATGGAGAAGAACAAAAAAAACATCAAATAAAGTGACGACTAAAATTTAATGTTAAATTCGAACGAATTATTTATTTGCCGTTTTGTGGAATGCGTCTTGTTGTTGTGGACTCCGAATTTGTGGTCTTGGAATTTTCCCTCTACAATTTTCTGTAAGTATTTTTGCATTTCCTGCTCGTATTCAATGTTTTATAAATATTGCTCGACAAATGAAAAACACAATGTAATTAATTTATACTTTAACAATATCTTTAATACCTTATTTATATCGCTATAATACACTAAGATAATTAATCAAATGAAGTTACTGAAATTTACTCTGAATTTATAATAATTTTTCTTTGCAAACAGCAGCTGTACTTCCTCACGTCGGTCGGCGTCGCTCGCGTCTTCATCACAAACCACAGAATCTGGTTAATTGCATGTTTTTTTTGTCTAGCATCTAATATTTCCAAGTGAATTCGAGTATTTTTCTAGGTTCATAGCTCTTAAAAGCACTACTAAAAGGGAAAAGTAACGAAATTTCTAAATTGATTTAAAATAAAGAATTAATTTAATGGGAAATGAAAATTAGATTTTAGTTTGATTTATTTCGAATGCAACTCTAAATGAAACAAAAAGGATTTTTTTTATAGTCTCGTAGCACTGCATCAATTGTAACTATCTACAAACACTAGATGTCAGGGCATCTCAAACAAATTACTAATAGATGGCCAAAGGTGGTTTGAATATAAAATAGTCAAAATGTAATATTGATAACAGATGGCACTCAAGTTGTATTGTTTTCCAATTTCAGCGCTTGGGTGAAAATAGTCGCCCGCATTGTTAGGAAGAATGGAAATGTATTCTCTCCAAATATATTAAAAATAATAGATGTCAGGACCTTGTATACAAAATACCAATAGATGGACATCTGGACCTTACCTTTGTATATGAAACCTATAGTACTACCATTGTATATAGATATTAATAGTACTATCATGACGACGAAATTCATCCAGCCTGGAATAAGTTCTACTACTCATCATGGGTTCCACTACCAAATCGGCGGTTAGGTGCTGTTGGTGTGTTAAGAAAATGCGTATGAAGGGAAATAGTGTGATAATAAATTGATGAGAGAAATATATAAAAAATTTATTATAAGTTAGAGGAGATAGGAAAACAATTTATTTCATAGGTTTTTTTTGTTTTTTTTATGAGGATTTTTTTGTTGAGTATGAGCTGGTTGTGTGTGTGTTTTTTTTTATTCTACGGGCAGATAGAATGAAAATTGTTGGATGGCTGTAAGGAATATTTAAATATTAAGGTATACACTTGTGTGCAACGGTCACTACTCAGTAAAATAAACTTTTTTACCAAATGAACAAACCTGATAATAATTTAAGAGTTAAAATTTGAGATTTCTGTTAATCGTTGTGCAAAAAAAATTTTTTCTTGTGACAACATTTTTTTATTTTATATTAATATTTTTTTGGATTTTGGAAATAAAATATTATTTTCAGATTTGATAAGTAATTTCGTAAGAAATCGAGTTGACGAATTTTCAAATAAGAATTGTTTATTAATAGGTTTTATATATTTTTCAAGTCGTTTTTTACTTTTTTTTTTAAATGAGTATTCAACAATATATACATATATACATTTGCAAATATTATTTAAAAAAATCTTCAAAACATTTAATATTTATTTGCAAAATATTGTTTTTTTTCAAAATCAAAAAATTAAATAAAATTTAATAACAATTTTTTTTTGAAAATTCTTGGAGCCGTTTTTGAGAAATAAATTTTTTTCTTAACGGTTTTTAACATTTGTATGGGAGGTACCTTTGTTTTTTATTTTAGAAAAATAGTTTTTTTAACTATTCAAGATAATGTCTAAAAACTACTAAATACGAAGTTTCGAAAAAACTATTAAGTCTTTTTTGAAATTTTGAATTTAAAAAAAAAATAATTTCCAAAATAATTTGTTATGAAAAATTTTGGGTGTACAATAGTGTTTAAACTTTCTAGGAGCTTCTGCGTGAAAAATTAAAAAAAAATCAGATTAACCGTTTCCGAGAAAATCGAAAACCAAAAAAATGGTTCTACTAGAGGTAGCAAAAAAACAATTTTTTTCCAAACAAAAATTATTAAAAGGTACCCTTTCCCTTCATTAATGAACTCATTTTTTTTTATAAAAATCGTTGGAGCCCTTTTTGTTTTTGGCCAAAAAAAATGTATGGGGGCTACTGTTATTTGTCGTCTTAAAAAAAATAAAAAACCGTGTGGGCATATTACCGAAAAAAAACAATATGTGCCAAGTTTGAAGACAATCTATCAAAACGTTTAGGCTGTAAACTCGAGGACAGACAGAGAGACGGAATTGCGGACCCATTTTTTCGTCTTCGCTATCATCGTAATGTCAAGTTTGATCAAAATCTCGAGTTCGATTTTTTTCGAATCCATAACTTGTAACAGTACCTGCATTTATAATATCGCTAGTCAAAAAAAAAAAAACTAAAAAAATACTGCCTAGGTATACCTACTTTATTTCCTAATAAAACTGTCTGGAGAAAAA
Source organism: Philhelius pedissequus (assembly GCA_910595825.1). Taxonomy (NCBI): domain Eukaryota; kingdom Metazoa; phylum Arthropoda; class Insecta; order Diptera; family Syrphidae; genus Philhelius; species Philhelius pedissequus. The sequence continues at coordinate 48,581,592 of OU343162.1, forward strand.
ATTGAATTATTCTCAATAGATACTCGTATTATATTTGAAAAGAACAAAAAGTACCTATGTACATAAATATTGTATGTAGATGGGTATCTGGGTACACATGTACCTACCTAAACAAAACATATTGAAATATCTCAACATTGCTTTGCTATTTTTGCATAGAAAATGTGAAAAGTAGCAACGTTGCTACAATTCAAAATCCTAAAATCCACCAAATATCTAAAATTTGAAAGAAAAATTTAAAATAAATTCTATAATAACCTATACATGCATGTATATCCATATACATTCTTACTTCAAGTTCATGTATACGCCAATAGCCTTGATATAATTTATTTATGCCCACCATATTTTGAAGGTTGCCATGACAAAAACAGCATATTCGGTTTTCTCCCTTACCCTCTATATTGTTGTCAGAACTAATAAGTTTTGAACGTCTCCCTTGCTTTTTTGTGTATTTGCCTCTACATTTACTTCTTCCACATCAACAATTCAATATCAAAAAAAGAGAAACTAGCGCCCTCATCGACGGAACTACTAGCTAAAAAATTCAGTCTCGTAGTAGTACTATAGGTTTCATATACAAAGGTACTACTACGAGACTGAATTTTTTAGCTAGTAGTTCCGTCGATGAGGGCGCTAGTTTCTCTTTTTTTGATATTGAATTGTTGATGTGGAAGAAGTAAATGTAGAGGCAAATACACAAAAAAGCAAGGGAGACGTTCAAAACTTATTAGTTCTGACAACAATATAGAGGGTAAGGGAGAAAACCGAATATGCTGTTTTTGTCATGGCAACCTTCAAAATATGGTGGGCATAAATAAATTATATCAAGGCTATTGGCGTATACATGAACTTGAAGTAAGAATGTATATGGATATACATGCATGTATAGGCTATTATAGAATTTATTTTAAATTTTTCTTTCAAATTTTAGATATTTGGTGGATTTTAGGATTTTGAATTGTAGCAACGTTGCTACTTTTCACATTTTCTATGCAAAAATAGCAAAGCAATGTTGAGATATTTCAATATGTTTTGTTTAGGTAGGTACATGTGTACCCAGATACCCATCTACATACAATATGTATGTACATAGGTACTTTTTGTTCTTTTCAAATATAATACGAGTATCTATTGAGAATAATTCAATTTTTTCTCCAGACAGTTTTATTAGGAAATAAAGTAGGTATACCTAGGCAGTATTTTTTTAGTTTTTTTTTTTTGACTAGCGATATTATAAATGCAGGTACTGTTACAAGTTATGGATTCGAAAAAAATCGAACTCGAGATTTTGATCAAACTTGACATTACGATGATAGCGAAGACGAAAAAATGGGTCCGCAATTCCGTCTCTCTGTCTGTCCTCGAGTTTACAGCCTAAACGTTTTGATAGATTGTCTTCAAACTTGGCACATATTGTTTTTTTTCGGTAATATGCCCACACGGTTTTTTATTTTTTTTAAGACGACAAATAACAGTAGCCCCCATACATTTTTTTTGGCCAAAAACAAAAAGGGCTCCAACGATTTTTATAAAAAAAAATGAGTTCATTAATGAAGGGAAAGGGTACCTTTTAATAATTTTTGTTTGGAAAAAAATTGTTTTTTTGCTACCTCTAGTAGAACCATTTTTTTGGTTTTCGATTTTCTCGGAAACGGTTAATCTGATTTTTTTTTAATTTTTCACGCAGAAGCTCCTAGAAAGTTTAAACACTATTGTATACCCAAAATTTTTCATAACAAATTATTTTGGAAATTATTTTTTTTTTTAAATTCAAAATTTCAAAAAAGACTTAATAGTTTTTTCGAAACTTCGTATTTAGTAGTTTTTAGACATTATCTTGAATAGTTAAAAAAACTATTTTTCTAAAATAAAAAACAAAGGTACCTCCCATACAAATGTTAAAAACCGTTAAGAAAAAAATTTATTTCTCAAAAACGGCTCCAAGAATTTTCAAAAAAAAATTGTTATTAAATTTTATTTAATTTTTTGATTTTGAAAAAAAACAATATTTTGCAAATAAATATTAAATGTTTTGAAGATTTTTTTAAATAATATTTGCCAATGTATATATGTATATATTGTTGAATACTCATTTAAAAAAAAAAGTAAAAAACGACTTGAAAAATATATAAAACCTATTAATAAACAATTCTTATTTGAAAATTCGTCAACTCGATTTCTTACGAAATTACTTATCAAATCTGAAAATAATATTTTATTTCCAAAATCCAAAAAAATATTAATATAAAATAAAAAAATGTTGTCACAAGAAAAAATTTTTTTTGCACAACGATTAACAGAAATCTCAAATTTTAACTCTTAAATTATTATCAGGTTTGTTCATTTGGTAAAAAAGTTTATTTTACTGAGTAGTGACCGTTGCACACAAGTGTATACCTGAATATTTAAATATTCCCTACAGCAATCAAACAATTTTTATTCTTCTCTGCCTCTAGAATAAAAAGCATACACAGCCAACCAACTTCTTCCTACTCAACAAAAAAATCCTCATAAAAAAAAAAAAAAATATGAAATACATTCTTTGCCTTTCCTTCTCTAACTTATAATAAATTTTGTATATAGTTCTCTCATCAATCTATTATCACGCTATTCTTCTTCATAATTAGCTTTTCTCTGCACGCCAACACTACCTAACTACAGATATGATGTGGAACCCATGATGAGTAGTGGAGTTTATTGCAGTCTGGATGAATTTCATCGTCATAGTAGTACTATCATTGTATATAGATATTAATAGTACTATCATGACGACGAAATTCATCCAGCCTGGAATAAGTTCTACTACTCATCATGGGTTCCACTACCAAATCGGCGGTTAGGTGCTGTTGGTGTGTTAAGAAAATGCGTATGAAGGGAAATAGTGTGATAATAAATTGATGAGAGAAATATATAAAAAATTTATTATAAGTTAGAGGAGATAGGAAAACAATTTATTTCATAGGTTTTTTTTGTTTTTTTTATGAGGATTTTTTTGTTGAGTATGAGCTGGTTGTGTGTGTGTTTTTTTTATTCTACGGGCAGATAGAATGAAAATTGTTGGATGGCTGTAAGGAATATTTAAATATTAAGGTATACACTTGTGTGCAACGGTCACTACTCAGTAAAATAAACTTTTTTACCAAATGAACAAACCTGATAATAATTTAAGAGTTAAAATTTGAGATTTCTGTTAATCGTTGTGCAAAAAAAATTTTTTCTTGTGACAACATTTTTTTATTTTATATTAATATTTTTTTGGATTTTGGAAATAAAATATTATTTTCAGATTTGATAAGTAATTTCGTAAGAAATCGAGTTGACGAATTTTCAAATAAGAATTGTTTATTAATAGGTTTTATATATTTTTCAAGTCGTTTTTTACTTTTTTTTTTAAATGAGTATTCAACAATATATACATATATACATTTGCAAATATTATTTAAAAAAATCTTCAAAACATTTAATATTTATTTGCAAAATATTGTTTTTTTTCAAAATCAAAAAATTAAATAAAATTTAATAACAATTTTTTTTTGAAAATTCTTGGAGCCGTTTTTGAGAAATAAATTTTTTTCTTAACGGTTTTTAACATTTGTATGGGAGGTACCTTTGTTTTTTATTTTAGAAAAATAGTTTTTTTAACTATTCAAGATAATGTCTAAAAACTACTAAATACGAAGTTTCGAAAAAACTATTAAGTCTTTTTTGAAATTTTGAATTTAAAAAAAAAATAATTTCCAAAATAATTTGTTATGAAAAATTTTGGGTATACAATAGTGTTTAAACTTTCTAGGAGCTTCTGCGTGAAAAATTAAAAAAAAATCAGATTAACCGTTTCCGAGAAAATCGAAAACCAAAAAAATGGTTCTACTAGAGGTAGCAAAAAAACAATTTTTTTCCAAACAAAAATTATTAAAAGGTACCCTTTCCCTTCATTAATGAACTCATTTTTTTTTATAAAAATCGTTGGAGCCCTTTTTGTTTTTGGCCAAAAAAAATGTATGGGGGCTACTGTTATTTGTCGTCTTAAAAAAAATAAAAAACCGTGTGGGCATATTACCGAAAAAAAACAATATGTGCCAAGTTTGAAGACAATCTATCAAAACGTTTAGGCTGTAAACTCGAGGACAGACAGAGAGACGGAATTGCGGACCCATTTTTTCGTCTTCGCTATCATCGTAATGTCAAGTTTGATAAAAATCTCGAGTTCGATTTTTTTCGAATCCATAACTTGTAACAGTACCTGCATTTATAATATCGCTAGTCAAAAAAAAAAAAACTAAAAAAATACTGCCTAGGTATACCTACTTTATTTCCTAATAAAACTGTCTGGAGAAAAAATTGAATTATTCTCAATAGATACTCGTATTATATTTGAAAAGAACAAAAAGTACCTATGTACATACATATTGTATGTAGATGGGTATCTGGGTACACATGTACCTACCTAAACAAAACATATTGAAATATCTCAACATTGCTTTGCTATTTTTGCATAGAAAATGTGAAAAGTAGCAACGTTGCTACAATTCAAAATCCTAAAATCCACCAAATATCTAAAATTTGAAAGAAAAATTTAAAATAAATTCTATAATAGCCTATACATGCATGTATATCCATATACATTCTTACTTCAAGTTCATGTATACGCCAATAGCCTTGATATAATTTATTTATGCCCACCATATTTTGAAGGTTGCCATGACAAAAACAGCATATTCGGTTTTCTCCCTTACCCTCTATATTGTTGTCAGAACTAATAAGTTTTGAACGTCTCCCTTGCTTTTTTGTGTATTTGCCTCTACATTTACTTCTTCCACATCAACAATTCAATATCAAGAAAAGAGAAACTAGCGCCCTCATCGACGGAACTACTAGCTAAAAAATTCAGTCTCGTAGTAGTACTATATGAAACCTATAGTACTACTACGAGACTGAATTTTTTAGCTAGTAGTTCCGTCGATGAGGGCGCTAGTTTCTCTTTTTTTGATATTGAATTGTTGATGTGGAAGAAGTAAATGTAGAGGCAAATACACAAAAAAGCAAGGGAGACGTTCAAAACTTATTAGTTCTGACAACAATATAGAGGGTAAGGGAGAAAACCGAATATGCTGTTTTTGTCATGGCAACCTTCAAAATATGGTGGGCATAAATAAATTATATCAAGGCTATTGGCGTATACATGAACTTGAAGTAAGAATGTATATGGATATACATGCATGTATAGGTTATTATAGAATTTATTTTAAATTTTTCTTTCAAATTTTAGATATTTGGTGGATTTTAGGATTTTGAATTGTAGCAACGTTGCTACTTTTCACATTTTCTATGCAAAAATAGCAAAGCAATGTTGAGATATTTCAATATGTTTTGTTTAGGTAGGTACATGTGTACCCAGATACCCATCTACATACAATATTTATGTACATAGGTACTTTTTGTTCTTTTCAAATATAATACGAGTATCTATTGAGAATAATTCAATTTTTTCTCCAGACAGTTTTATTAGGAAATAAAGTAGGTATACCTAGGCAGTATTTTTTTAGTTTTTTTTTTTTTGACTAGCGATATTATAAATGCAGGTACTGTTACAAGTTATGGATTCGAAAAAAATCGAACTCGAGATTTTGATCAAACTTGACATTACGATGATAGCGAAGACGAAAAAATGGGTCCGCAATTCCGTCTCTCTGTCTGTCCTCGAGTTTACAGCCTAAACGTTTTGATAGATTGTCTTCAAACTTGGCACATATTGTTTTTTTTCGGTAATATGCCCACACGGTTTTTTATTTTTTTTAAGACGACAAATAACAGTAGCCCCCATACATTTTTTTTGGCCAAAAACAAAAAGGGCTCCAACGATTTTTATAAAAAAAAATGAGTTCATTAATGAAGGGAAAGGGTACCTTTTAATAATTTTTGTTTGGAAAAAAATTGTTTTTTTGCTACCTCTAGTAGAACCATTTTTTTGGTTTTCGATTTTCTCGGAAACGGTTAATCTGATTTTTTTTTAATTTTTCACGCAGAAGCTCCTAGAAAGTTTAAACACTATTGTACACCCAAAATTTTTCATAACAAATTATTTTGGAAATTATTTTTTTTTTAAATTCAAAATTTCAAAAAAGACTTAATAGTTTTTTCGAAACTTCGTATTTAGTAGTTTTTAGACATTATCTTGAATAGTTAAAAAAACTATTTTTCTAAAATAAAAAACAAAGGTACCTCCCATACAAATGTTAAAAACCGTTAAGAAAAAAATTTATTTCTCAAAAACGGCTCCAAGAATTTTCAAAAAAAAATTGTTATTAAATTTTATTTAATTTTTTGATTTTGAAAAAAAACAATATTTTGCAAATAAATATTAAATGTTTTGAAGATTTTTTTAAATAATATTTGCAAATGTATATATGTATATATTGTTGAATACTCATTTAAAAAAAAAAGTAAAAAACGACTTGAAAAATATATAAAACCTATTAATAAACAATTCTTATTTGAAAATTCGTCAACTCGATTTCTTACGAAATTACTTATCAAATCTGAAAATAATATTTTATTTCCAAAATCCAAAAAAATATTAATATAAAATAAAAAAATGTTGTCACAAGAAAAAATTTTTTTTGCACAACGATTAACAGAAATCTCAAATTTTAACTCTTAAATTATTATCAGGTTTGTTCATTTGGTAAAAAAGTTTATTTTACTGAGTAGTGACCGTTGCACACAAGTGTATACCTTAATATTTAAATATTCCTTACAGCCATCCAACAATTTTCATTCTATCTGCCCGTAGAATAAAAAAAACACACACACAACCAGCTCATACTCAACAAAAAAATCCTCATAAAAAAAACAAAAAAAACCTATGAAATAAATTGTTTTCCTATCTCCTCTAACTTATAATAAATTTTTTATATATTTCTCTTATCAATTTATTATCACACTATTTCCCTTCATACGCATTTTCTTAACACACCAACAGCACCTAACCGCCGATTTGGTAGTGGAACCCATGATGAGTAGTAGAACTTATTCCAGGCTGGATGAATTTCGTCGTCATGATAGTACTATTAATATCTATATACAATGATAGTACTACTATGACGATGAAATTCATCCAGACTGCAATAAACTCCACTACTCATCATGGGTTCCACATCATATCTGTAGTTAGGTAGTGTTGGCGTGCAGAGAAAAGCTAATTATGAAGAAGAATAGCGTGATAATAGATTGATGAGAGAACTATATACAAAATTTATTATAAGTTAGAGAAGGAAAGGCAAAGAATGTATTTCATATTTTTTTTTTTTTGTTTTATGAGGATTTTTTTGTTGAGTAGGAAGAAGTTGGTTGGCTGTGTGTGCTTTTTATTTTACGGGCAGAGAAGAATAAAAATTGTTTGATTGCTGTAGGGAATATTTAAATATTCAGGTATACACTTGTGTGCGACAGTCACTACTCAAAAATATCATTTTTTTTTACCAAAGCACAAACATGATAATAATTTAATAGTTTAAATTTGAGATTTCCATTTTGTGACACAATTTTTCTTTATTTTATATTAATAATTTTTTGGATTTTGAAAAAAAAAATCATTTTTTTGAAAATTCAGATTTGATAAATAATTTCGTAAAATATGGAATTGACGAATTTTCAAATAAGAATTGTTTATTAATAGATATTAGATATGTTTTTAAATAGTTTTTTACTTAATTTTTTTTAAATGAGTATTTATAAATATATGTATGTATATACATTTGAAAATATTATATCAAAAAAAATCGTCAAAATATTGAATTTTACAAAATAAAAATCCAAAAAATGATTAGGTATCATATATACATATAAAATTTTAATAAAATTCAGTGACTAGATTTTGAAAAATCGATTCTACTCAAGTCTTCTACTTGGCTGATGTATTTCAGTAGTATATAGAATTTGTATTATTAAAAAAAAACGTCTTATATAAATAATGCCAGGCCATGGGCAAAAAACAAAAATGTTCAATTTAATAATTAGGAATTCTTGTTGGATATAGTTCACACTAGATGTACTTCACTAAATCTATGTAACATGAACTGAACTTGGCAAAAATTGCGTATTGACAAAGGTCCTCACTAGTCAACTGATGAGTCCATGTGAGATCGCCGGGACGAAACGCCAATTTTTGTTGGACTAAAGGCCGTTAAAAGCTATTTTGAAAAAAAAATTGTATTTATTTTTTTAAAAATTAAAAAAACACTTTTTTTGAAAATTTGAATATGCAGATTTATTTACACTTTTAGGAAGCGTTTGTATAAAAAAATAATTTCCATCGGTTCATCGAAGTGTTGGGTAACAACTCAGAACTTTACTCTTACATTGTGAAACAGACACTTAATGATAGAAAAACCGATTCAAAAAGATTTTTGTTAGTTTCAAAACTAAATCTTAGTACGCAGTTCGGGAAAAAAATTTTCTCCCGTACAATTTTTTTCCTAGGACAAATTTTGTCTTTGATATTTTTCCTGGCAGTAGGACGTTTATAACCGCTGCACTTTTAAAATGAATCCGTTGTACAAGAAATCTCTCCACATAATTTGTCCGGTTAAATAATGGTCGTCGCATTGTTTTGCAGGAAAAAATTTCTGGCAGAATTATATTGTGCTATACATTATTTGTAAGTAAACATTTTTTAATTTTCGATACGGCGCCGGGCCAAAAACAAAATTAAAGCCGAATCATTTCTTTACTGGTATCGTACTTTGTTTTTAATGAAAAACAACATACAAATCGAAGCAGAATCCTTCACGCTTCAACTGGACACAGAAGGTTTCAAGATCGAGGAAAAAGATTACAATTGCGTGCAGGTTAGGACTCAAAATAAAAAGTCATAATTATAACTATTTTACATTTTTAATTTTTAGTTAAAATGCTGGCGAAATGTTTGGCTCACAACCAACCAAAAAAAAAGATATGAATCCATATCATGAAGTTTAGACAGTCTAGGGCCATGATGTGATGCCGAATCCAATTCAAGTTATGATTGAAAATCGAAGAATTACTCGCGATTCATTTGTGAAAAACCTTGTGAAAACCCAATGTTTTGCATTAATTTAATGTGTTTAATAAATAGAGTGCAACTCATCAAATTTTGTTTCCTTTTTTGAAATTCTTGATTGACAGATATTTGGCAGTTCCTCTTATTTCTCCAACTTCAAAATTTTGCGCGGCTTTTGCCAAGTGATTGTAGGGATTAAAATTGTAGAGATAAAATTTAGTTTTTCCCGATCTGCGTACTGGGCTTTAAGCGCAAAATTGTATGTATGTACACAATCCTTTGATTTAAAAACAAACATACTTTATGGAAAACAATTCGTGATTTTAATAATCCTTGGCTACGAACCTGTTAATAAAATCGGAAACTTTCGTACGTTTCACCCCACAAAACCCTTTTGTTTACATTACCCGTGTTTTATTGGGAAATTTATCCGCCGTAAGTTTATCCGTCGTAGCATTTTACATACAATTCGCTACGGTCGATAAAAAGCTAAAGTAGAAGCTACGGTGGATGGCTGGTTGACGTTAAGTCGAGTCTCGATTCTGATTTTGTTAGTTTTGTTGGTACGATTGATAATTGAATTGAATCTCGATGGATGTGTTCACGGAGTGTTATAATTTTTAATTTCATTCGTAAGACAAATCGATCTTTATGATTCTATTTTTTAATAGTTGGCCAGTTTATATTTCTCAAATCTTAGATAACTCCATTTTTTAATAAATTATAAGCTGTTCTTCTGAAAAGTTTCTGACTTTTACTTTTAAAAACTGTATTCTTTGCTCAATTATTTTCTGAAGTACCTCTAAAATTACACCTATATCTGCAATTTTGCATACCCCTTATGTCAAATAATCAATTTTAACAAAAGCAATTTGTGAAGACAAACCGCATTGGGTGGAACTGCACTATAGAGGAATGCTCCACAGTCCGCCGCAAAATATTTATTCGTATGAAATTCTATGAGCTATAAGGCTAGGCGCGCAAATATGCAACTTTCAGTTTTGCAACAGTTTGGTTGCTAAAGTGAATACCATGAGAGTGCGCGCAAATGCAGTAACAATTCAGTCCACGATTCGAGCAACTTAAAAGTTTGCGTTTTGGCACAAATCGAACGATCGCCCCAAAAAAGTTCTTCAGTTTGTATCACACTGACATATAATGTAACTGCGCGCACATTAAATCAAAATATTGTGTGTGTGATGGTTTATCTCGTTGATTAATTTTAAGTTGCTAATGTGCGCGATCACTAGTGATTAAACTATTTCGTTTCGGAAAAATTGCATGTGAGCGCCTAGCTTAAACGCACTAAGCGGCAACTGAACTTCACAAAATGTGCTTTTTCTTCACTGTTTAATGGACGTTGGCCATGGACGGTATTCGCTTCACTACATGCAAATGGACTGGGCGTACATTTTTGTGATCCCATTGTTTTTTTTTTCTGGACATGTGCATGGAAATGGCAAACCAGATGTTAACTACTTGTTCCTTACTCCGCGTATGTTAAGTACAGCCTGATGAGTGAATATTGAATTGAAAGCAAAACATAATCAGAAAATAAATTTAAAAATTGACTTGAAAAATAAAATTCTAGCTATCGAGCTACTCAGAAAACAAATAAAAGCATGAAATATAAAGGGGAAGTGCAATAGGAATGAACAATTTAAACTACGCTGTAGTGTGCGTTCAAAACTCGACTGAACGTCAACCAGCCATCCACCGTAGCTTCTACTTTAGCTTTTTATCGACTGTAGCGAATTGTATGTAAAATGCTACGTCGGATAAACTTACGGCGGATAAATTTCCCAATAAAACACGGCTCATGAATAGATGGGAAATCGAAAAACAAAACAAAAACATTTTACTAAGGCTTTGTTGGCTATGGATCTATAGGAAGAGAAACATAAAAGATTTTTGTGTGTACCGTTTTTATCAATGTGTCTATTGGAAGAGGAACAGAAAAGTTACTTGTGTGCGTGTTTCAGCTTGTAGGAAAATGTCAAATGAAAGCAGAGATTTCAGGTCTTTGCGTTATTTAGGCCTATTCTGCCACATCTGTTATTCTGCTATGAATTTTCTGTTATGATGCATAACAGATCTTCACCATAAAAAATATTTTATAATTGTTATTCAGGAGTTCGATCTTTTATAAAAGTCTGTTACGTAACTTCGAAAAAGAAACATTTATACGAACAGACCTAAAATCTGCTATCAAATTATCAGCTCGGCAGTAGGCACTGACTAATGAAAATATTAACCTGCGCAATTATCGTGTTTTGTTTCGCGTAGATAAATAATATTTAATCTTTTAATCTTTGCAATTTGTCCATAACAGTTCTTAAATGTATTATATCTAATATAAAAACTTGTGTAAAACGAACTCCGTTTCATCCATCAAATTTGTTCTGTGCTTTCGTGTATTCAAATAATTAGTTTGAAATTATTTACATGTTTATGCTTTTTACTTGTTATATCTGTCCTTTTACGAACAATTCATTAACAAAATAAATGTTTTTACTTCATATATTGAAATCTTTTATGATAAAAGTAACAAAAATGTGTCTTTTATTCTTTTGTGGTTCATAAAAGATTCCATAACAGATTGTGACATGCTGAATACCAAAAATGCAGTTCGTAAAAGACTTGCTGAGAATTTCGAAAATTTTGACAGCTCATTAGCAGATTTCTTAACAGATTTCATAGCAGATTTAGCACGCAGAATACCAAAATTATAATTCATAAAAGATTTTTTGACAGCTTAAACTTATATATGCAAATTCATAACAGATTAGCAGAATAACAGAATAAAAGATCTCGCCGAATAGACCCAATTAGTTTATGGTGACGAGATGATGTTGTTATTGTTTCTCGTTGATTAGTTTTTTTTTAACTTAACAAAATAAGCAATTTCAATGAGAACTTTTTTTGGTTTTATCATATGGGAAATACAATATAGGCGGCTTTACATGGATCTGCATCTGCAGACTTGAAGAAAAGTAGAGCGGGCCAATAATATAAAACAAACATAAAAGTAAGACAGGGTACACACTAATAACTTACTCGAACTCTGCTATAACTTTCTGGACACATCTCACAATCAAATGTTCTTAGCGTTCAGGTATGTAGTTTTGAGAAGAAAATGTTCGCTTTTTTCGTTGTTTTTAAGCAAACTGAGGTGAAATGGTAAAAAAAAACTTGAAAATTCGTTATCTGAACGGAACAAATTATGGTGCAGATGAAAATGCTATAATGAAGATGAACATGTTCATCTTCACTATAATCTGCAATCTTCAGGTTTGTACTTGCTATAATCTTCATACATGAAGATGATCTCCATTTTGGTTTTCGCTCTCTATCGCACAAGTATGAATTTTTTATTTTGTTTCCTCTTTTTTTGCAGATGTCAATGCAGATGAAGATGAAGATGCATGTAAAGCCTCCTTAAAGCCTCCTTATTGAGGGCTTTGTATATATAATCTATAGTAATATCATGTGGAGTCTCCGCATGTTAGCCACCTAGTGTCCTTATCCAAAAATTTCTCTCAACACTAAAAGTTGCGGAAAAAGTGTTTAATGTTGAGGAAATTTTCAGATTGGGAAACATGTATGTGAATATATGGTGGAATAATTGACAATTGGGTGAATGGGAACATTATATAGAAAATGTTTAAGAGTGCGAGTGAACAAAAAATAGAACATTATAGGCAAAAAAAGCGGTATTTTTTGGTATTGTATTACATGCATATACCTAAATATATATGTGAAACATAGAAATAAATTTTTTTGGTATAGATACGTGGATTTGGTTTGGGTGTGTAGTTCCTGATGAATGAAAAAGATATTTTTTTGCTTAAGGGCGAGAAAATGGAAATACAATATTTTTCTGTAGATGTGGATTTGGTTTAGGTGTGTAGTTCCTAATGAATGAAAAAGATATTTTTTGTTTAAAAGCGAGAAAGCAGAAATACAGTGTTTTTCTGTGGATGTATATTTGGTTTGGGTGTATAGATTTTTATGAATTCATTGATATTTTTGTAGGTAATATCATTAGAATTTTGAATTTTGGTGCGAAATCCAGCAACGTTGGGGATATAACTACATAAATGTGGGATGTAGGTATGGTTGTAATGTTATTAAATGGTTGTCGGTTAGAATCAAAAAAAAGGTTAACAGGAAATCGAGAAGAAGTTCAAAAGCCTTTAACTTCTGAAATATTTTAGATAGTAATTTTTTATAAGATAAAACTGTATGTGCTACTAGGTATACTATACGTACATTTTTGGTTAAACATTTTTTTCTTCTTCAGATTTTTTTGTATTTATGCATATAGGTACATATGTACCTACCTATTTTTGAATTTTTGTGTATGAAGGTATATTTCTAATATTAATACATATAATAATAATAATAATAATATTTCTATTCTAAATTTGAATTCTCATACCTATTTAGTGTAGGTATGATTATATACAAAAATTTCCAAAAATCTTGGAGCGGTTTTTTTATTAATAATTTTTACTTGCAATTGTAGGTAGGTATTAAGGCAAGTTACATAAATATGTTTTTTCTAACAATCAATCATGACATTACGATCATAGCGAACACCAAAAAAGTGAGTCCCCCCATTCCGTCTGTCTGTCTGTCTGTCTGTCCTCGAGTCTGCAGCCTAAACGGTTCGGTGGATTTGCTTCAAACTTGATATACATATTATTTTTTCGGTAATAAGCCTACACGTTTTTTTCATTTTTTTTAAGACGACAAATAACAGTAGCTCCCATACATTTTTTGGCCAAAAACAAATATATTATTTTTCTCAAAAACGGCTCCAACGATTTTGATTTAAAAAAACAGTTTATTAATGAAGGGAAATGGTAACTTTTGATAATTTTTTTTCGGAAAAAAATTGTTATTTTTGGTAACTCTAGTAGAACCATTTTTTTGGTTTTCGATTTTCTCGGAAACAGTGTATCTGATTTTTTTTGAAATATTTACGCAGAAGCTCCCAAAAAGGTTGAACACTATTGTAACCAAAATTTTTTAAATAAATTTTTTTTAGAAAATCATTTTTTTTTTCGAAAACTCAAAATTTCGAAAACGACTCAATAGATTTTTTCGAAACTACGTAGGTATTTAATGGTTTTCTGACATAATCTTGAATAGTTAGAAAAACTATTTTTCTAAAATAAAAAACAACTGTACTTTAAAAACAGCTCCTAGAATATTTATAAAAAAATGTTTGTGTTCTTATAGTAGTACAGTCCATCATTTTCAAATATAAAAATATTTTATATTGCGTACTTATTAACAGTACTTCCCATAGAACCACTTTTAGTTTTTATTAACACACTTTAATATTTTCGACTTTCTCGCTATTCGATGGGCCGATTAAAATTATTCTCCTAAAATTATTCTTGCTAAAAGTGTTAATAAAACTGTTTACTCAAATTTTCAAATACGAGTTTTTCGATCTTTAAAAAATAAATAATTTTTTTTTTTTTTTAAAACCGATTTTTCAAAAACCAGTCAATGGTTTTTTTTTTTGAAATTTGAATTTTATATGTATATTAATAATATCTTCAAAATGTTTTTCCAATTATTTTTCTAAAAATGTTTTTAAAATTTTATACATAAAAAATGAATTTAAAAGAAAACCGCTTCAACGATTTTTGACATTTTTTTTATATATTCTTATTTATCCAGGCTTATCTTTGATGTTTAATATTTTTTTCAAAAATGTTTGTCTTCTTTCAAATTTCGTATTAAGAAAAACATTAATCAGAAACTTTACTTTTGTCAAAAAAAATATTTGAAAATTTTTAGCCAATCAAAAAATATAATGTCGATTTATGTAGCCTTTCCAAATTAAATTCACGTTTTTACAAATCAAGTTCAACTTTTTGCAAATCAAATTCACGTTTTTGGAAATTAAATCGTTTTAAATAAATTATAAGATACTGTTTGATGTAATTTAAAAGGCTATATGTATTTATTAAAAAGAACAGCTGACTTTTAATTGTACAGGCTATACTTCCAATAAATTCACACACCTTTCTTTATTATTATTTAAAAAAAAAAACACTTAATACAAGCACTATACGAAAAAAAAAACAAAAATACATGTTCACTCCACATTAAAGATACCAAAGAAGGTATGTAAGTATGTACATATGTAATTATTGACACTTCACAGATTTTATAATATGTTCACAACACTTAAAATTAATAAAATTCCATTTGCAAATAGAATTGCATTGTAGGTGTTTTAATTATATCTAAATTTTATTCGCGAAATTCACACAAAATACTACCTACAGCACAAACTGAAATTCACAAAACAATTATGTAGGTATGTAATCTGCCCATATTCAACTGGACATTTTTCACTATTTTATTATTATTAAGATGTTATTTTTCTTATTCTTATCGAAACACCTTGAAACACCTTGAACTTGAACTTAAAAAAAATGTAAGAAAAAAATTGCGAAAAATAAATCAAAACAAAACATAACAACAAAACGAAACTAAATTTAAAATTCTCACACACGCACTGAATATTTTTCTATTTACTTGCAATTTATCTGTTCTTTGGCCTTTATATGACAAAAAAAAATATATTTTTTAATGAACTCTCTTACTCCTTTATTAATATAGGTAATGTACATAATATACCCTGCTCTTTCTAAAATGGTGTGTATATTCAAAATGTTGCGACAATTCTGGCAATGTTGCTAATTTTAATGTAGAAACTAGCGCCCTCATGAGTCCTTATCCAGCGTAAATAAAAGCTCCCTCATAGTATTACTATAGGTTATATATACAAAGTTGAGGATCAAATCGAAAAGTAATACTGCTTTCACACAAGAAAACTGAGATGCCGGCAACTGGGAGTGTTGAAGGCGAGAAGGGCAAGAAGTAAGGAGAATTGCCCTTCTCGCCATCAAAACTCCTAGTTGCAGGCAACTCAGGTTTCTTGTGTGAAAGCAGTCCAATCTATATCCAATTGCAAGTTCAATCGCCTGATTGCAAGGTGCCGTGACTCCAATATAATACGCACTGATTTATACCACTCCCATTTTTATTATTTATGTGTCGAAATTTCCCTTCTTTGTATTACTAATATGTGGTTGCCATCCCTGGTATGGACAATTTATATTCACCACAAAAATTCACCATAGTTCTTCCCCCATTTTTGTTTGAAATGTCAGTTCTTTTGACAGAGTGACAGAGCGCCGCATCGGGTGAACGTCTCACGAACGAAATTATTGTTTTATCTTTTATTTCGCGTCCTCCGAACGAAACTCAAATATAAATTCACCCAATTAAATAAAGTTTCAACATAATTTTTGCATCCAGAAAATTTATTCAATTTTGTGTTCGGTCAAAGAAAAGTTGTTTTTGTATGTGCGAAAAATCGAAATCAATCCAAATTCAAAGGGCAAAATTACACGGAGTGCAAAAAAATCGATTTGGTTAGTGCTCTTCACTCACATCTACCCCGGCTGGTGAAAGGTGGAAAAAATATAGAAATTAAAAGGAACGGACGGACGCGCGTCTTCTAATATTAAATACAGGAATGCCAATATAATTGTTTTGGTTAGAAAAATTGATTATTTACTGTTTTAAAAAAGAATCATTGAAAGTAAAGAGGTTAGAATCCCCACCATTCCCGAACAAAAAAAATAGTTATCGCCGCATTCAACAACAACAATTATCGAAGAGGTGAAAATCTGAATTTGCAGTTTGCACAGCAAATTAAAAAAAAAAAAACATCACGAGCGTCTCTGGCTTAAAAGGTAAGGTTTGTTTAAAAATAAAAAAATAACTTGTTCGATGGCTTTTTGCTTTGTGTTATTTTCTTTTCGTCTTTTTTTGTATTTAGTTTCAATCATTTTTAATCTTAAATGGGATTCGAGGAATCCAATTGTAGAATGTTCTGCCGTTTTATTTTACAAATTTTGCAAGTCTTGGGTGTGCCTAGTTCGGTTGTTGCTATCGGGGGCGGGTGTCATTCTAATTGGACTTCCTATTTCATATTGGGATATGTTTACTGATGCCCAAATTGGGTTTAGTGGGTTTTTGGTTACCGTTTCCATCGTTAATTACAAATTTCAACAGCCTTTCTTGGAAAGTTTTCTTGTCACACGCAAAGAATAGTCGCAATATTTAACTAAATAATACAGAACCAAATGCTAACTTCTATGTATCGTAACAATTTTAGTATATAAATAATAAGAAATGGTTTCCATATGCCTGGGGGACGAAGGACATAGACACTAGGTACTGTTTGCCCTTAAAAGCAAGTAAAGTCCTGTGGCGTGGCTTGACCTAATTTATGCGCAAAGTGTGTCTACACCGAAAGACCGGGAAACGAGGAATAACGAATGTGCCCGGCTATGCGCTGATCCCAATGACTAATAGAATATTATTTCCATGTTTTTTTTTCCACTCACTCCATGACGATAACACTGAGACCAAGAGGGTTTATTAATATTTTGTTTAACTAGGGTAACGGGCAAATTAATTGTATATAGTGCATGTAGGTTCGTGGTTTAATAAAATTAGCCATTAGAATTCTAAACTACATAATGGAAAAAATATTTGTTGTGAGTAAGGAGGTACGTACATAGTTGGTTGTGCATAATTAGTAGGTCAATCAAAGGAAATTTCCCTATCCAGGACTTTTATGTAGGTAGGTTTTTCTTTTATAATTTATTTGTAATTTTCTGTAATTGGGTAGGTACTTCGTTTAAATAATACTCGATTCACTCGGGAATGAGTCACTAAACAGACTGTGAACATAGATAATCATTTTCATAGTAGCTGAAAATACATAAATTAAGTGTGTGTAGATACTAAGAATGTATGTATTGTTTATCCGAATTTTTCTGTTATGTACTTTTTTAGAAATGGAAAAGTTATAGTTTTATTTAATTTCAAATAGAGTACTCATAACTTATACACAAACGTAAGCATAGTGACAACCACACTGAGGAGGAAAATCGGAATAAATAATGATTAAATATATGTTAACTGTCATATTATGTCGATTTCGTTTCAACAAAAACATCGACTTGCCGTCGATCCGCCGTCAATTTTTTTCTGAAAATCAAATTCGTTTCAAATTAAAACCAATATTTTTCTGGAAAAACAGATCCGTATTGAATCTCTTTTTGGAGACGGATTCAAAACGGATTTGTGCACAGATTCGTACACACACTACAATATTTGTTTTGACGTTTCTCAATTGTTGTGTTGTGAATTAATTTTTATTTTGTGGCAGAGTACAGAAAAAGTAAATTAATATATTAAAAAATAAAAAAAATTGTTAAAAACTTCTTGGAAACAAATATTAAAAAAGTGCAAGTGGGTTTAGGAACTCCCCCGCGTCGGAATCGGGAAATTAAAACGAAATAATGATGTTTTAACGAATTGAAGATTTGTTTTTTTTTTTTAGAGCTGCCAAGCAACACACAGTCCCAAAAAGAGATTCGGTCCGTAATCGTGCTTTTCAAAGCCAAAAAGTATTGGTTTTAGTAGCGAATCCTAATTATTGAAACGAAATCGACATTAGCCGTGTTCTTTTCGGAAATCTGTCGGCAGCAGAGCAGGATTTTCCAAAAGAACGATCCCTAGCGGCCTGTTTTGTTTTTTTATATTTTTATGTTGGTATTACCGACCATGTGTCAAATAACTAAATGAAAAAAATCAACAATTGATTTGTTTTTATTTCTTCAGATTAAAGTATACCTATAACAAGAAAACTAAATCTTGAATTAAAAGATCCAAATAAAATGGAATATATGTATATGAAGCAGTAAAAAATAACAAAAATTTGAATTTTCAACATCTGTGTGGTTGATATAAAATTTATTTTATGTGTTTGACGATTTTTTTCAATAAATCAGATGTGCCAATGAAGGGGTATGTTCGCATTGGGGACGTTCACTCAATTATTCTCAGCAATTTGGAATAACTTTCTGTTGTTGTAATGCGTGCAAAACCACATCTGATGCACAAACAGCTGCTCTCATGAAAGCTATCTTCAGTTATCCCAAAAAATTTGGAATAACAAGCTATCCGAGAACAAATGTATAGAACCAGCTGACTGCAAAATTCATTGCTATGCGTTTTGCTTTGATTTTTTGACAGCTTTCAGCTAACCTATCTGATTCGTCCACAGATATACTCCGATAGCTTGGTATCCGAAAATAAATGAGTGAACGCACGCATTGGTATGCGTTTTGCTTTGATTTTTTGACAGCTTTCAGCTAACCTATCTGATTCGTCCACAGATATACTCCGATAGCTTGGTATCCGAGAATAAATGAGTGAACGCCCGCATTGTGTTGTCTTGCAAATATGACCGCATTGATTATGAGTGTGTTTCTATATTTATTCCGGATAAGGAATAGAATGGATGGAAAAGACGAAATGTTTATCTAGAATATCCATAATGGAATGAATAAAGAAACAAAAATTCTCTCCGGAATAGAAAAGAAAAAAGATGACAGCTCTTTTAAAGTGTTGTGATGATGACAAGAAAACAAATATCTCTATGGTAAATAGTAAAAATAAATTATTATTAATTCATGAAAAGTCACATTTAATTGTTATTTATATATTTATTTCAATAATAAAAATATAAACAATGTTTGGTCATCCATTTTGTTTACTTACTTGGTTTTCGCCTTTGGCTGCTCATTTGCTGCTATCATATGAGAGGGTTATTCCGAGAATATTCTTTTCATTCCGTGTTTAACATGGAATAAAAAGAATGCATTCCAAACGTTCCGGAATGAATAAAGAAACAACAAAGTAGTTTATCCGGAATATTCCATGGAATAAAGAAACTCAAAACTGGTATTCCGAATATTCTGTACATACCAGAATTAATAAAGAAACACACTCTATTTAACTACTAAATATTTTTTGAACTTCGTTTATATGCGGTTCAAAGATCGAGTTGAAGTAAGAGGTTAATTAAAAATAAGTTGTATAAAATATGGACAGAAAGCACTTTTAAAGTCTCGTAATTGGGGTAAATAATCGTGTTTTGGTAAAAATTATTAACGTCGCATCCCAACAGATAAACACTAAAAACAATTATGTCCACTTTTATATTATGGTTGGTCAAGGGTCAACTCGACTCTGTATTAAAAATGACGTTACATCTTGAAAATCTGGTTTGACACGAATTTCAATTTAAAAATAATTATCTACGACATCAATAAAAAAAAAATAAGCTATATCATTTTATATTATATTTAAAATGTATTTTCTGCCAAATTTCGCCGAAAAGCTCTAAAATATCGCCCGTTTCCGCAGATGAAATTAAATCTGAAAATTTCCAATGTTTGGTATAAAAAATTAAGATTTTCTTGGAAGATATCTTAAGATTTATTTATTATTATTATTAACATAAAATTACAAATTATATGCTAATATGTGAGAGAGCACTAGCTACAAAAGCTTTACACTCAAAGTAAAGATAATTTTATAAACTTAAATTGTTTGTTGGAAGATATTTCTCAATTTTTGGGATATTTTCAATTTTAACTGTATTTAAAAATTCATAAATATTTTGGTTACTATTCAAAATCGTATTAATTTTTTTGGATATTACACATGATGATAGGCCAAGAACATAAGCCATGTTTATGATGCATTTACAGACTGGGCAAAGAGGTAGGTCTTCCTTTCTTAAGAGATGTTGGTGTGTGAGGGCGCTATGACCTAATCGAAGACGGACAAAGTTGGATGATGCTGATCTGGGGATTGATGCTGGGCAGACAGGAGTATGCCGGCCAGTGTTAATCTTGGTGTAATGGTTTTGGTAATTTTTCCAATTAAGAATTTTCTTCTTTTTAAGAATTTCGTCGATGTATCTTTGAATATCCTTCTTGGAAAATATGTCAAAAGTAAGGACAGGTTATTTACTGCAAAGTTTTGCTGCTTTATTGGCGGATTCGTTACCTGAGATATCTATGTGACTGGGTACCCACATTAGCTTCAAATTTGTTGGATTCTTTATGAGCAGATGTCTTATGTTGTTTATCACTCTGGTGTTGTGGGTTGGGTTGGCTACGGCTTTGAGTACGCATAGACTGTCAGAGCATATTACTAATTTAAAGTTGATTTGATGTATCATTTTAACAGCTTCTAAGACAGCTAATGCTTCCGTGGTAAAGGTTTTTACGAATTCCCATAAGATTCCAGTTCTTAACAGGGTTACATTTTCTTGAGTTACGGCAAATGAAGTGTTATGATTTGATCCATCTGTAAAGATAGTCATCCAACCATAAAATTTTAAGATGGTGCATTATTTCCAGGAAATAATGATATATTCTATTGTTGTGTTGACTTTATTGTATTTTGCTAAAGTTAGTTGGAAGGATTTTGACAGTTTATTTGTTGCACCTCTTATAAGTTCTCTATTGATAACACACACACACGTGTTGCTAATGAGTGCTTATTTATTACTAAATAATAGATATCTTCTGACTTACTCCGCAAATGCCTTTTGTTATTACAATTGGCAGGGGCACTAATAAAGTTTTAGTTAGTTCATTTTGTAGGCAATTATCGTCCCCTACTTATGCTCCTATGCTTATTAATAGAGGTATTCACGATCTGGTGTAACAAGTCTTGTAAAATTGTAAAAATTTATTTTTTTACAACAGACTGTGAACACACGTTTACTAATCTGAAGCAAATGTCAAAATCTGTTTCACATTGGTTCTGAAATATCTCTTAGTTTGCGTTAAAAAATTTTACACTCTTGTATTTTTCTGTTACAATAGGGTTCGGGTTTAATAAAAGTGTTAAAGTGAAAGACTTTGACATTCAATATATTTTGTTTTTGTAGTGCAAAAAAATGCTACATTTTTACAATGATACAAGACCAGTTACACCGGATCGTGAATACCCCTAATATGATTTATAAAATAACAATAATAAGTAAAAGGTACTTTCAGCCTAGTTGTTGGGTTAGTGATTAAGTGTGAAACAATTTTTTTTTAAGAAAATAACACATACTTAACCAAAAATTATTGATTTTTGACTGCTTTCAGCTAACCTATCCGAATCGTTCAAAAATATATTCGTATAGCTTGTATTTGTAATTTGTGTAAATTCTGCTTTGCTGCGGATAGCTTTTGCCAAAAGAACATGGCTATTATTAACTTTCATTACATACCTCATCTTCAACTACTCCTCATTTCCATCCCTTACATCAATAAAAAAAAGATAAAATGATATGATAAATCCTGGCTAAAAGCTTGCATGTTACGTATAATATTGATCAGTACCTATTTATCTATGTAACTATAAATCTGTGAATAAATTATTAATTGATTTTCTAGTTACTCTTAACTTAGTTAAACAAGTTTTTAATATTAATTCATAGAGGAGAGTTTAATTGATTTGAACTACTTGTCTGATGGCCAATTATTATTTTTTCTGTTCTTATTTTTTGATTAATTTTTTTTTATCATAAATTCCCATTATATCAACACAGACAGTCAGGCCATTTTCTCCTCCAAATTGGCCCAGAATACAATGTTCTGCTGAGCTACAATTTTGAATAGGTAGTTATTAACCCCAAGTTCATATAAAATCTAGATTCCGAACAGGGAATTGTAACGAATGATCAAAACGGGGAATCACTCATTGTAATCATTGACTCAGATTTTAGCAGAAACTAAAGCAACATATTCCTATGTCTTATGTACTAATATGGTGTTTTGGAGAATGTATTATATAAAACTACTTCTCACCACATATTCTTCGACTTATAGTAATTTTCCATTCTGTTGCATAAAGTGATATAGAGCAAATCTGGGTTCTTTTGAGTTTATTTAATTTACTTAACTGCTGGAGTATTCTTCAATTGGGAATATGTAGATGTTAAATCCATATGTAAATTTATCACGACCCTCTCCATGGAATTATGTACCCTAATACTCACTTGAAGCTTTTCAGTAGGACCCAAGGACCCAAGGCAGAATTTTAAAAATGATTGGTGAAACAATTGCATCTCTTGAATACTGTAACAATGATTTATGAATCAGCATACTATCGAGTTACCTTTTGGGAAAAAATATATAAATATTAATTAATTATCTATAAAATATAGATAGTTTGTTTTCAATTTTGAGAAATAAAAATAAAGTAACGTTTAAGGAGTTGAAAAAGTTCATTTTGCTGTTTCTGTTTAATGCCCATATGAGTTATCCGATCGCAATTGCGAAATCCGGATAAGATCATCACAACAGTGGACAATTCTGATGTGGGACTTATCCGTCTTTTTTTTTTGTTACTATAGAAATACATATATATGAAGGTATATATGAATCCTTACAATTAGAAGCTTCTCAAGTCATAAAAGCAATTGCCTATGTATATTTCATTGAAGATGTGCATATTTTTTTAATCATTTTCATTCTACGATCATTGTCACTTAACAAAACACAGTTCCCATTATTAATCATTTCCACAAATTTAAATGCTTTTTGCGCATTACGCTCAATTAACACGATTTTCGGCTAATCAAATATTTAATAAAAAAAATAGTGCAATCACAATACGACGCTGCTAATTTTTGTTCGCATATAAAATTCTATGCATAATATCATTACTAATCCATATGTAGTTAGTTAGGTGTACTCTTTATTTAATGTTTTGAATTTTGCTTACCTACAATTCACAATAGAGCATGACATTAGCCGTCAGCCGAAAAGAGAGAAAAAATTTAATATAGAATATCGAAAACATTAATTTATAGTTATTTAATTGTGTTTTAACATAATAAGAAGGTAGGTATATAAATGTAAGTGTTATCAAAAACTTTTGTTAATTATTTGTGTACGGTACTTCAAGGCTGCTTTAACTAGAGTTGGTCAGCTGTTGCCGTTTAATAAAATGTGTATGTCTTCAGTAGCTAGACGGATTTTACCCCAGTCTAATAGCACTTAAAACAGGACAAGTTCCAATAAAAATGTATCATATCCTCCGTTGCATGCAAGTTGCAAATTGAGCATTCAGTATCTTGATCACTCCGGTGGGGCATGTAGCTTAGGTGCAGGAGCTCTTCTCTCTTAATGATTATGGAAATAGTATCTATACTGTTGTTGTCGTTGGAATAGTTATTTGTTAGCGTTCGATAAAGGTTCCTTGATTCACTTTGCCTTGCTCGTTGATGAAAAAGCTCTAAATTAGCTTCCTTGATAGTATTCCATCGGTAATCTAACGATTTTTGCCATGTTTCAGGAATGTAGCTGATGAGGTGCACGTTGCGTTCCAAGTTCAATTTTGACAACTATCCAAATAATTGAGTCTTACCGTGTCTGATATGGGAGGCAACAATCTTAGGAAGTCTCTGTTGAAATGTAGTTTTAGAATGTAAAATTAGAGAGGCAGAAGTCCAGATGAAGCATGTACGTTGCAGTGTTTTCTGGTAGACGAAACATTTTCTTTAAGAATAGGAATAGCGCAAAGAGGAAAGGACTTATTATATTATTCCTGTTGCAAGCTTAAAATCGTAATTCTCTAACGACAGAATTTTTACAACACAAAACTCGACTCTATTATGAGGCTTTGTAAATCATTTGATGTGTATTTCTACACGTTCTTATAATTAAGCGTGCCTTGCCGCTTAACTAGTTTCTATTAGCTGAAGAAGAAAATGAACTATGTATACCTACATTTCTTTTTGGGTATTTATAAATTTGAATCACAAATCGAATGCTAAATTAATGTATACTAAACTAAACTAATCTCCTAGTCCTCTTTTAGCTATCACAATCAAAAGTCTCATTTAAATCATTACTAACGGCAATAAGTGATGTTATCTACACTTCTCTACACTGTATATATATATATTCGTATGAATGTATACCTAGTTGTTTATTCTATAAATGAAACAAGAGGAAGAAGTGAATGAATAAAAGATGCTGAGTATCGTTCTTTTCATTGAAGATTGCACTTTGATTTGGTTTTTGTGTTTTTTTTTTTTATTTTTGTATTAAACATTGTCATGCATGCTTTTAGTGTAATTGAACAAATTATCATAAACTCAAAAAATGATGCTAACAAACACCCCTAATACATTACACACATAAAACATGACAAAGAGCATCACACCAACCGGCAGGCATTTGTACCAACTGCCAACATATCGAGCACCCACTCATTTCCCGTTTATTTTTTTTAAATTTATTCTTATGCACAAAAAAACATCGCGTCACTGTGTTTAACAGAACCTATTTTAGTATTTTGTTGTTTTTTTTCTGAGAATAAGTTTCTCTGTAAATAGATCATGTCTCCCTGGCTAAATTAACTAAACAAATACAACACCAAAAAATAAAAAAAAAGGAATCGGCAGTCATTGTCCGCTTTTCTCAGATGGTTTCAATGGCTCCATATAAACTATGACCTTGAAGATAATGAAAATTATGAGAAGTTAGTATTATCATGAAATCTCTTTCGACGCAAAAGAAAGTTGACCTTGGACTTTTATAGTGTATTAATAAAGATATATGAATGCAAATTTGTATAAATATGATTAGCCGGTAAGAAAATGATTGTTTGAAACTTCTTTTTATTTCCGATGATACTATGGGGGAGTCCTACATACATATACATATACATGTGTACTCGTCTGTAATTTGTGTTTTGTGACATTGACTTGAAATCATAGTAGATATCTAGAAAATTCACAAATTAAACGCAACAAAAACTTGCCGAAAGCGTGACGAGTTGCGTTTCCCAATTTACAATGAGACGAGGCATAATTTTATTAAAAAAAATACGATAAATTATGGATTACTATTTTCCTTGTACATACCATATGTATGTACGTACATTGGTATGGCAAGTTTTACATTTGGAAAAAAGTCTAACTCGAGATTTTAATCAAACTTGACATTACGATGATGGAGAACACCAAAAAAGTGGGTCCCGCAATTCCGTCAGTATTAAAGCGTTTTAGGTAATTGTCTCAAATAGAACTTTGAATCGTTGTTCTAACCCCAAAAATAACGATACTTGCCATACAATTGTTTCCATCTTAATTATCTCAAAAACGGTTTTGATAGAAAACAGACCGTGGACTACTTAGGTATAGTCTATATTTTGGCCCAACATTTTAACATTTTTTTTACATACATACATATTTTGTTATTAACAATATACATAGGTACAACCATTTTCTAGGTTTTCGACTTTTTCGTAAACGGCTGCACGGATTTCGATCAAAATTTTTATATAGGGTGTCATTCGAATTCTCAATGCATATGTACCAACAATTTCGAAAAATATTTTTTTTTGGATTTTTGAAAAAAAATACAGTCTGATTTCGATAACCCGGACCATCGCTTACCACAAAAACAATTCGAGTTATCGAGAATCCCATTTATTAAATAAAATACAAATTGTTATGAATACAAATACGTATCTATGTATGTCCATATACACTCGAAGTCTCGATAACACGAATTGTTTTTGTGGCAAGTGATGGTCCGAGTTATCGAAGTTCGACTGTACTTTAAAAATATATTTAGCCATTTCTACTCAGAATCAGAATCTTGTGCATACGATGTGATCGAACATAAGAACAAGTACGTGCGATCCAGTCGTGCATTTTATTTTATTTCAATTTATAATGGTCTTTCTAGGAACTAGGAGTATTGTCCCATTCTGTAAATTATGTACCTAGGTACCTACATAAATGATCTCGACTCGTATATATATATTTTTTTTCATTTCATTCGGCCATGTGCTACTTGAAAGAATTCTAATGGAACATTACAGATACATGGCATAGATCGCCAAAGCATTTAGGATTCAGCGTGAGGCAACTGCGCACTATAATGTTTGGCTATATGTAAGTACAAAATGCGTAACGATTTTAAGTTATTGAGTTTTGGAAAGAATAAAGACAAATTTCACTTCACTTTCAGATGTGTGTAAATTAAGTGCGCCATATCCACATCACCACGGGCGTGCGTTGCGCGTCGGGCAAACACCACGTCAGCACCATTAATTCTACTAGTTGTTTATTGTAAACTTATTATAGGTATACAATATTGCTAGTTCTCTAAAGAATACAATATGTTGGCACCAATTGGACTTAACTTTTTTCTTTTTTACATTAGTTTGTCTCTAAATTATTTTTTAATTGTTATTTCATCTCAATCTACTGGTGGATTTTTGTCACAAATTGTTTGAGTCCGATTGTCATTGTTCATAAATTCATCCTTACTTATTGCTCTTGACTGAACACATTAAATTTTTTTTCAAGTTTGTAAGTCATTATTAAGGGCGCGACAGGTCGAACGGTCAACGATTAAATTTGTATTGTTTTTTTTTTTAATTTGTATATTTGTATTATTCTAACACTCGCATTTGTGCCTGATCATTTCAATGGTAGTGAGACTTGTGGAATTTGAACACTAGTTGAAGGACTGTTATATCTAAGAAAAACTTAAACATTTCAATTAAAGATTTCTGGTATAGAAAAAATTTAAATTGAATTTTAGAGGAGTAAGTAATTTAGGATATCGCATTGGAGCGTATATTCATATATATATACGCTCCAAAGTAATTTAGGATGTCATGTCACTAAGTTAGGTTTCATTTCAGTCTATTTTCTATGTTATGTACAAATGTAGATAAGTATACATAAGTAATTCTTATGTTGATACGTCTTCTATATTTTATGCTGTAAATTATGGCTGGCATCTGACATAATATTGTCAAACGTATAGATTTGTGACTGTTTTTCGGGTTTGAAGAAATGAGCACTTAAGTAGGTACACGTTTGTTTCTTGATATTAATAACGAAAGATAAGGAAAGAATGATAACTAGTAATGTAGAAGATAATGCTATTGTTTTATCAATATGTGAACATATGGATTGAACAATAATAATTCCATATGTAGGATAGGTAGCTACTTTCGTAGAAAAAGAAGTCAGTCGTTTAAAATCGTATAAAATACCCACAAAAATGAAGTTACGTACATATGGACCTACATATATGTACATACAGGTTTACATTTCGTTGCAAGGTAAAGTTGTATCATATTATACTGATTGTTTCAAAGAAGAACATCAGTATTAATTTGGAAATTAGTTTATTTGGCTATAATCTGAAACATTTAGTTTTTGTGTGTCATTCTACGAATAGTTACCAGAGCAAGGTAAGGCAAACAATGTTTTTGTGATGGCATCATTTGGCGATCATTAGATAATTATATACCCGACAGTAAAATTTAATGGTTATCTAGATTAAATGTAACTAAGAGCTTGTCTAAAAATAAGAACAAAAATGTTTGGCACTTTACTTTTGTTACTTTACTTTAAATTTTCGAGGTCACATTTTTTTTAACTAAACGTATGAGAAGATTATTAAAACAAAACAATAACGATTTCTCAAAGAAATGAAATGCATTAGAAGTCAGTCTTTTAATAAATAAAATAATGGCGCAACATTTTAAACGATTTAGTAAAATGTTAAAGCCACTTTTAGCAATTTACAAAGCTAAAAAGATGATTGAGCTAATTTTAAACGATTTTAACATTTTACTAAAGTTAAAATGGCGGAATGGCTACTTTAACTTTTAGCAATTTGCTAAATCCATTATGGAATCTGATAGTATACCAGCCTTGCACGGGGATGCCCAGGTTCGAGTCCTGCTGGTGCACAATTTTTTTTGTTTTTTTGTAAATAATGAAGTTAAAATTATGAAAATAGAAATAACTAGTACCTTTTTAGATAGAGCACATGATGGGTTTTCATCAACATATAATTAACTTACAACGCATAACAACAATAATTGTGTTCATCAAAATTCAAACCCTACAAATGCTCAGCTTTCTGCTTAATTAGCAATTTACTAGCTTAGAAAAGGTTTAAAAATTTTGAAATAGTTGTTCAATCAATAAGCACTTAGGAAATTGTTAACCAGTAAAATGTTAAGCCCTTAACAATTGGTTGTTTAAAATTTTGCGCCAATAATATTGAAGTGGAAGACTATGAAACTTAACCCTAAACATACGAATCAGTCAAGATTGCCTATCACTTGAAAAACAAGTTAAAAACCTATTAAAAACAATTTATGAAATGATAAACAAACTATTGTTAACTTTCTTGAAGATATGAAGTTTGTTCATTGTGTTCATTGAGCCCTGAGTCACCCTACGTTCAGTCTAAATTGTTTTTTGAGAAACCTTAACTTTTCTTGAGAACGAGATCTTGTGTTTTTCGAGGCTTGGGTTCGCCCTAACTCACACTGAAATAGATTCAGTTTTGTTTTTGGGCGAGTTACTTGTGATCTGTGATGTGTGGTTTCGCGTTTTGTATGTAATTTGTAATTTTTAAAATGGAAATTGAAAGTATATTCAAATTAAAATATTACATACAGTATGTACCTATAAATAGAAAATGGAAAATTAATTAAATTTAAACAAAGTTTAAGTTTTAATTATAAGATGATATACATACATATTATGTCAATTAGCTTCATAAATATTTATGGTTCTGTGGTGATATTTGAGAACCGACAACTCTTTTTTGTAAGAAGTTTTTATATGCTTCTGTGAATCTAATTATATCAGCATATTCATATAATATTTATTTGAGATTTCGAATACAAGGTAAAGAGTCTAACATATTCATGTTTATTTTTGTGTTGGTTACATAGTTCAGGTCATTCATTCTAATGACCAAGAGTTTTTATCATATACTGCTTTCACACAAGGAAACTGTGTTGCCGGCAACTGACAGTTTGCTGCCGAGAAGGGCAAGAAATAAGGGGATGAAAAAAATCTCCCCGGTCAACGATTTGAAGAGATTTTTTTGAAGTTTTGCTTTGCATTCCAATATAATCTTCCCAGTTTCTTGGTGCCAGTTTCTTCGTGTGAAAGCTACAAGGCAATTAAAGGAAAGCGGCAAAAAATCTCCAGCAACTGGTTTCCCTGTGTGAACGGGGACATATTGATAAACTGTATCTAAATTTCAAAAAATAAACAGTCGATAAAGTGGTGCCAAACTGCCATGGATTAGTAATTAAAAAGAGTGCTACAGCAAGTATCTCCACACGTTTTTCCCCAATCCTCCAATATAGTTTATTAAAATATAGAATGTCCATAATTGATCACATTTGATCAAAATTTTTATTCCCACAACAATCTATATGTTGTGTTTTTTTTATGCTCAAGAGATAAAGTTACCATAAATTGTTTTGAATTGCTCTAGTTTATAAATAAAGTTTGAAAAAAACTAAAAAATGTAAAAGTAAAGAAGAAAATTGCCATATCACATCCAATCAGTGTCATCTGAATTGAACATATAATAAACTATGTGGATATTAGAACACAATTAAATTTGTAAGCACAACATTCTTGTATTGAAGAGATGGAACTAGCCACACTTGAGATGTTCTATGTTGAATTTTTGGTGAAGCTTAATTGAAAGTTGTGTCCATTTCAAATGAACCATACACTTTCCAGCACATTCAAATTTACATTTACAATTACATTTACTGAAATGTAACGAAAAACATTGTAGGTCCGTATCGTATAGTCCACATACAGTGGCGGTAAAAAAAATAGCACCACTGGTACAAGTTTCATTTTAACTTCTTTAAATGAGTGATGAAAAAATATTTACAGCCTCTTCTATTATTATGTTATTGCTTGAACTATCACCTATCTCTATTGTATATCTCTGGCGTTGAAATGACGGTTCTTTTCTTGCGAGGCCATAATGGCGAAAATCCAACTTTTTGTTCAGTAAAAATAATAGCACTGATCGCAGCTTTCGTTACAAAAAAAATATTTTTTCTTGTGCGTATTTCAAGGTAAGGCTGTGAAGTGTTAGTATTAGCTTATATTTAACTGGTATCTTCATTTAACACACAATATTTGCAGTTTTTCAAAGAAAATGGGTCGTGGAAAGCATTGTACCAAAGAAAAACGGGATATTATTTAAAAAAAATGATCTTGGAAGGTAAAACGTATGGAGAAGTTCGACGGTTTATTGGCTGTTCCAACAAAATGATGCGAAATGCAATAATATACGCACCTTAAACCGAATTTCGTGGACGAAAACCTGTTATGACGACAACTCTCATCAGGCACCTAGTCCGAGAAAGCCATAAAAATCCCTTTAAGCCTACAACTGAGCTTAAAAAAGGGCTGGATATTACAGCTTGCGTGGAAACCGTTCGCCACAGATTGAAGGAACATAATTTAATTGCTTGTTGTACAAGAAAAGTCCCTCTTTTAAGTGCAAAACATTGCTAAAAAGCGTTTAATATTTTCAAGACATCATTTGAATTTGCCAGTAGAGAAATGACGCAACGTTCTATGGACAGATGAAAGTAAAATCGTATTGTTTGGCGGTAAAAGATCTCGTTCCTACGTGAGAAGAGCTCCGAAAGTGGAATATAATCCCAAATACACAAATAAAGTATTTAAGCACGGAGGTTCAAGCATAATGTTGTAGGCTTGTTTTTCCAAATGTGGAGTTGGGCCCATATATTGGGTTAACCCCATCATGGATCAACACGTTGACGTTAGTATACTCGAAAACGTCATGTTCCCTTATACAGATGAAGATATGCCCCTTTTGTGGGTATTCCACCAGGACAATGACCCCAAACACACCAGTGAGAAGGATAAAAAATAGTTTGGAGATCATTCAATTAATGTGATGGAGTGGCCAGCGCAATCGCCCAACCTAAATCCGATTCAGTCTCTGAAGCCAAACCGACTAGTAACACTGAACTATGGGCTGAAGTAAAGGTCTCCTGGGAGCAGTAATAGCCAACAAAGGCTATTCAACAAAATACAAATTTTCCTGGACTACCCCTAAAGAATAAAATCATAGAAAAAGATTTTTTATTTTTATGATGTTTTAGTTTTAAGTTGTATGATGAAGCAATGGTGCTATTTTTGTACCGCTTATTTATTTGAGTTTTTCGAAACAAAAATAATTTTTTTAATAAGTTGATGAATAAAAGTTGGAATTCTTTTTTAAATGTGAATTTTTGGACTTAATATAAGCTTTTCGCATATTTAAAATGTGCCTCAAAAGATTATCTTAAACTTAAACTAAGTACTTTTTTTTGCTAAAAAAATCAAACTCGAGATTTTGATAAAAAACTTTTTATTTCGATGATAGCAAAGGCGAAAAAAATGGGTCTCACAATTGTGCCTGTCTGTCCTCGACACTTAGCACCTTGTTTTTTGGGTAATATGCCCAAATATTTTTGGGAAATTCAATATTTCGAAAACGGATGGATGATTTTTTTAAAAATTATGTTGTGCTTACGTTGTGATCGAACAAGTGCGTGCAAACAATCGTGAATTTTATTTTATAATACACGTGTGCTCAAGAGGTAATATGTGTTTTTGGTGACGTGAAAATTCGTACGAATTCTCAACTTACCAAACACAGATAATGATTACCCAATTTTAAAGTACATACCGATGTAAATATGAATTGTCTTATGGGGTTTTCTTTTGGTAACAAAAATTAATCTTTTTCCCCTTCAGATCTGTCAAAATACAGATTTTTACAATTAAAGATTTCCAATGGGCAAACAAATCAATTTATTTCTTGATCGGAAATCAATTTTGCAGATCCGGATTTTTCGGCAGATTTACCCCTCTTTTACTTATACCATAGCACCGTCAGATCATTTGCCATCAGATATATTTTGGTTCCACAGACACGAATATACACCAATATCGTAATAAAAATAAATAAATCTGAAATCGTATACCATTCGCGACGAAAAAAATCAAATTTCCGATCAAAATCTGAAATTACCAAAATAAAACCCCATTAAATGATTGCATCAGCAATAGATAGACAATTTAAACCTCAATACAATGTGAAGTAAATATTGCATGCGTCGATGCTTGCAGTTTAGTTAGTTACGGTGTTATGTTAAAAAATCAAAAGGCTGATAGGAATTTGATCCTGTTTGCCACCATAAATCTGTTATATTCTTATTTTATAACAATAGTTGGTTTAATAAATGTTTTTTTTTTTATAAATTAAAGATTTTATTTAGTACCATCATTAATCAACCAATAAAAATTGTTCCCTAAACAAAAAAAAGTCAGGCATAGCTATTTCAACTATACAAAAGAGGGTGAAAACTATGAGAACTCTACAATTGTGGACCGCTTGTGGCAACTGTTGCCTTTAATAAATTATCTGCTGATTGATTTCAATATGCTGCATGTGGGCTGCCTTGTCCAGACTGCTTACAAATTTGATGAGATAAATTAATTTTGTTAAATATTTGATTTCTCAGCAATGCCAAAAGTAAATCAAATTAAATTTACATATCTCTCAATAATTGTTTTTGTCTGAAGGGTGCTCAGGATTGTCAAAGCGTGCAACGAGCACTGAAAAACAGTCATGGGCACCAAAATAATCTAAAAATATAAAATTTATTTAAAAATTGAGAATGAACTTGACGAGGCATCATAATAAAATGTTTTGATTATTTTTAAAATTTTATAATTTTCAATGACGAAAATTAAATAATACAGCGTGTGTATATATGTAGTTGAGAGACAGACAGTGAAAGGGTGTTGGAGGATGGAAGAACTTGGCACCTGTTGATGCTGGCAGGCGGCCGGAAATATAATGAGACAACCAAGTGATATTATTTATAGTGTGGATGTTTAATCTGAACTATGTTTATATAAACTGTGTATTCTAAGCATAGACTTAGACGAATTAAAAATATCGAAAGAAATTTATTACATTATTGATGTTGATTTGACGTCAGTTCTTTATGATCCTTATTCCAAAATTATAATTAGACATCCATTCAGTAAGGATTTGTATTTAAATAAAAAGTTTATTTGAAGGTGTAAAATTGATAGAAATACAAATTATATCGGTCAAATGACCACCGCCGAAGTTGCTGCACACTTTTGCATGTTTTACGATTTGCAAAACCTGAAACTGGTGTTTGAAAACCTCTAAAGTTGTTTGAACTAAAAAAAGTATTTTATTATCTTTTACTTTGATGTTTTTTTTTTCTTTATTCATAATTTTGTATCAAATACGTCAACAGAACTCTCCATAACAGGCCGACTCCACTTGATATCTGTACCGCCAACAAAATATCTGTCGTAAGCATCAGGGCATTTTTTTTGTCTTGGCTGGGCAGTTCATGTCTTGACAATTCATTCATGCAACCCTTCAAGCAAAAACACGGACCCGAATTTCTCGGTTCACTTGGGAATCACTTTGGAATCCAAAAAAACTGAGCGTCTCACACATATTAACAAATTTTCTGTGTACGCATGTAAAAAGAAGAACGAGAATTGATATTATTTTTGTATGGGACGGAAAATAGAGAGAGTAGTCGATATTCGAGTGGGGAGTATTTTTTATGGACTACAAATGGAGACAAATGGAGAGAAACAGTAATTGTTTTTTTTTCAATTTTGCAGAATAAGCAAGCAACAAGGAAATTTGTATCTTCAAGGAAACCTTAAAATACATAACAAGTTTAAAAAATTTTAAAATAATACTTTAAAATAAAAAAAACGGGATTATTACAACAAAATGGGATTATTGCAACAAAGAAGTGTTTAATATTTGTAAAAGAGCATATTTCTTATTAGATTATTTCATTTTTGTTGGATTCCATTTGAGTTCCGTTTTCGCTGAGTATGGGGAAGTAGAAAACTCTCTCTCTCACAATACATTCACATAATGGCTCCGTGGTGATTCTAATTTCCATACTAATTTGATTCGATTTGGAATCGTTTCCGATCCGTTATTGGGTCCGTTTATAAAGTGGTGTCGGATCCAAAACGGAGTCCCTTGCTTGAAGGGAATAGAGGTTGAGGTGTAAGTAAAGGAGGCTTTACATGCATCTTCATCTTCATCTGCATTGACATCTGCAGAAAAAGAGGAAACAAAATACAAAATTCATACTTGTGCGATAGAGAGCGAAAACCAAAATGGAGATCATCTTCATGTAT
The DNA here is from genome assembly GCA_910595825.1 of Philhelius pedissequus. Lineage (NCBI taxonomy): Eukaryota > Metazoa > Arthropoda > Insecta > Diptera > Syrphidae > Philhelius > Philhelius pedissequus. Next base: position 48,616,652 of record OU343162.1, read on the forward strand.
GAAGATTATAGGAAGTACGAACCTGAAGATTGCAGATTATAGTGAAGATGAAATTTTCATCTGCATTATAGCATTTTCATCTGCACCATAATTTGTTCCGTTCAGATAACGAATTTTCAAGTTTTTTTTTACCATTTCACATCAGTTTGCTTAAAAACAACGAAAATAGCGAAAATTTTCTTCTCAAAACTACATACCTGAACGCTAAGAACATGTGATTGTGAGATGTGTCAAGAAAGTTATAGCAGAGTTCGAGTAAGTTATTAGTGTGTACCCTGTCTTACTTTTATGTTTGTTTTATATTATTGGCCCGCTCTACTTTTCTTCAAGTCTGCAGATGTAGATCCATGTAAAGCCGCCTTAAGAAGAATTATCAAAAATTAATTTCATGAACAAAATGTTTTTTGACCTAATATACTCCTGTTAATGAATATTAATTAATATAAATGGTGTATTTGAAGAATGACAAAAAATAATGAGATGAGCACAGAAAAAAGAAAAAAAAAACGCTGCCGTCAAATTTTATTTCAGGCATCGATATCAAGACAAAATCGAAGAGAGAGCTCGCTGACATCCCAACACAAAAAGAAACAACGCGACTCCATTGGAGATTTCATGTCAGAATGAGTATTACGAGAAAATCTATTGCCAATGGAGTCGGCCTGTAATGGTTGCATGAAATGGTGCCTATTAAAAAATGGGGAAGTGTTTCATTTCTCTACAGGGAAAAGTATGTGAGTTGGGTATCTGGGTTTATATTAGAGTCTGTTACCCCTACCCCTACACGCGAGTATCGGAACACCTTAAGGACTATTCACATGAGAGCGACCAACGACCGACGAATAAAAAACAATTTACCAACCTAAATTTAAAAAAAATTCTAAACAAAATTGTAGAAATATAATTTATATTAATGTTTACGACAGAAAAAATTACTTTTTAATCGCCAAAATAGATAAATTTGAGAAAACAATGTTGGTCGTCGCGAATTGCATCTGGTTGCTACGAACAGTCAAACTCTATTCGCGTTCCACATACCATCCACCATTCAACGAGTAATTTGTTCGCGCGCGTCTAACCTCAAAATCAGATTTTCAACCTATATTCGTGACGAATAAAATTAAAGCCATGTGAAATGTCAACATTACTGGGTGGACAGAATGAACGCGCGGTCGATCGCGTGGCACTTCAAAAAACGCTCTGTCAAAGTTAAAATGCATATAAACTCGTGGATCAGCGAATCGCGACACTAGACAGTGGTTAACTTTTTCCGTTTTTCGCGCGTCGTTTGACAGATAAAAAAAAAACATCTTGTTGGTTGTTGCATCCACACATTTGTTGATATTCGTCGGCGCCATCCTTGAGGGAGCCAAAGATATTTTTATTTTTAAAATGCAACAAAAAATTTGTAAAACAAAATTTTGAAGAAATAACTACAAAATAAATTAAAAACAACAATTTCCCAGCGCTGTTTTGACAGGAATGCGAGTACAGTTGTGTTCAATTTTTTACGGAAGAATCGCTTCTCACGCGGCGGTTGATTCGCGCAAACGACCGCGCGTCCATTCTGGTCAGCCGGTTAAGCGCATTTCATATTTCTTGCGATTTTCGAAATTGTAATGGTCGGACATTTTGAACTTTCTTTCATATAGTCTTTGGTCGCCGACCAGACAATAACTGACAAAAATGTAATTAATATGTAAATAAATAAAATTTTGAATTTGGTCTACGGCAAAATGAGTTCAAAACAACTTTATTTAAAAAAATTGGTTTTTTTTATTCAGTTTTTTTTTTTGCATTAAAAGTTTAAAAACGAGACATAATCTACATGTCCATCCATTTAACATGAAGTGCCACGAAGATGGAGAACAACCACGCACCACCAAACAAAGTGAAGTCTAAAATTTGAGGTTAAATTCGATCGAATTATTTATTCGCCGGTTTGTGGAATGCGTCCTGGTTGTGGATTGCAAATTCCCTTTTGACAGTTTGTGTTACTGGTCGCGTAGAAAATATAATTTTTTGTAGTGTTTTCTTTTTAAATTTTGTAAATAAAATCATTTATTAACTTCTTTGAAAAGTTAAAACAAAAGTAGGTTGATATTTTCCCTTGAAATTGCATAAAAATGTGTATTCCCATTCGCAGTTCATATCAAAGGCGTTGTACCGACAAAGCAATCCAATTCTGTATGGACATTTACACATCGGTATGACACAATGGTCTTTGAATTTAGACACATGCGCGAACTTGACCGAAAATGGAATCTCGGAAAGCATACCGTCATTATGTGGGTATCGATCCATTGCGTGTTATCCACTAATTCGATATATATCTACATTCTTAAATGTATGATACATGACATTTGACATCACTTGAAAAAATAATGGGACGACTTTCCATTAGGGGAGCACGCGTAGAACTTTGATTTTTTTTACAGTGAGCTAGGGTTCTCTATAGAACAGCTTTAAAATATTACGGTGAGGAAACTCTGTTAAATATGATTAAAAAATGTTTTAATTTTCAATTTTGGCCTTTTTAGTACAACACTTTTGTGCGATTTGTTTTTAAATTAGAAGGTATTTCAACACAAGGATACTTATATTCGGTAGATTTATTATTAAAGATAATAGTTAAAACGGTTTTAATATGAAAATATAAGTTCTTCTATTTTTAATATATTTTTAAAGTTTGCCATATTAATACACAATATAAAAAAATCGAGGCAACGAAAAATTGTTTTGACAGTTCTTGTTAATACTTCCCTCTGGTAGTATTCTGCTAAGTTTTTTTTATTGTACCTAGGTACTGTTTTTACGGGGAATTTTAATGGAAACATTTTTTGGATTTGGATTATAGGATTTGGGTAGTGGTAGGTTGGGCGGGGTCAATGTTGGGTGTATGCAAAGTTTTTTTAGGATTTGACATAAAACGAAAGCACAATGGTACATAGTTCGAAATCAATTTATATTATCCCAAGAAAAATGCACATACCACAACACTTACCATACCGAAGCTGCATACAGTCATCTGTGGATGTGTAAACAACTGTCCACACAAAAAAAAGAGTTGTCCGTAGTCATTTGCATTTTGTATGAAAAATGAAAACTTTAAAAATTAATTAAAATAGAAATAAATGTTTCCTCACTTTAAAATTGTTATATTTATTGGCGCAAAATTTTAAACAACCCATTGTTAAGGGCTTAACATTTTACTAGTTAGCAATTTCCTAAGTGCTTATTGATTGAATAACTATTTCAAAATTTTTAAACCTTTTCTAAACTAGTAAATTGCTAATTAAGCAGAAAGTTGAGCATTTGTAGGGTTTGAATTTTGATGAACACAATTATTGTTGTTATGTGTTGTAAATTAATTATATGTTGATGAAAACCCAACATGTGCTCTAAAAAGGTATAAGTTATTTCTATTTTCATCATTTTAACTTCATTATTTACAAAAAAAAAAAAACACAAAAAAAATTGTGCACAGGCAGGACTCGAACCTGGGCACCCCGCGTTCAAGGCTGATATACTATCAGATTCCATAATGGATTAAGCAAATTGCTAAAAGTTAAAGTAGCCATTCCGTAATTTTAAATTTAGTAAAATGTTAAAATCGTTTAAAATTAGTTCAATCATCTTTTTAGCTTAGTAAATTGCTAAAAGTGGCTTTAACATTTTACTAAATCGTTTAAAATTTTGCGCCATTGTTTTTAAGCATAAATCTACCGAATAAAAGTATCCGCACGTTAAAATTCGTGCTCCCCTAAAGGAAAGTTCAGCCTTAACTTCTTTGAAAAGTTAAAACAAAAGTATTGATATTTTCCTTTGAAATTGCATAAAAAGGTGTATTCCCATTCGCAGTTTACCGACAAAGCAATCCAATTCTGTATGGACATTTACACATGAGTATGACGCAATGGTCTTTGAATTTAGACACATGCGCGAACTTGAACGAAAATGGAATCTCGGAAAGCATAACGTCATTATGTGGGTATCGATCCATTGCGTGTTACCCACTAATTCGATATCTATCTACATTCTTAAATGTCAAAATACCATGACATTTGACATCACTTGAAAAAATAATGGCACATTCACATTATGACGTTTGCACTATTTGAAATCACTTCCTCCCAAGGTTTTGGGTTTGATTCGACATCAGACCTCTGCCGGTGAAAACCAATTCACTAACAACTACGAGCTAATTTGGTAATTTCGAAGCCAAGAAGACACAACTGGTTGCAGAAAAGAAGATAAGTTTTATAGATGGTGGTCATCAGTTGGACATTATAATAAAAGAAAATAGTAGACAATTTTAATGGAATTTAAAATTGTTTTAAAGAGACAATTTTTAATAAAACAATACAAGATGTAAATTCCAATTCATATACTTTTTTTAATATTCACACAAATTCGATTGTTATTTCTTTTTAAACAAATTAAATTGTATTATCTACATACGTAAACAAGACCTGTTTATTTTGAACTTTCCTTCATAATTAAAAAAGAATCACAATTAATTTAAGTAGGTTTTAATAATTCAGTTTAACAACTAAATTGTCATCTCTGGAAAATCCAGCTATTATTTTTAAACCGGTTTTGATTATTTCTATGTAGTTATAAATGCATTAATTTAAAATAATTCTGACTAACTTACTATTCATATTGATTAGCCAATTCATAGTGCCATATAAACTTACATACAAAATACGTACATATGTGTAAACAAAATTATTAATCCACTTAGTAGATTTATAAAGCCTGCAATCAAATACTCGTACAACGTAATTTCATGCACCTGATTCCATTTCATCGAGGAGTAGTTCAAATAAAATTAGACTATCCTTAGATCAATAAAGGTAGCTTTGTAGTTAATTTGGTGTAGATAAAGGGGTAAACATGTATAGCATTCCTCTTACGTGCCAGTGACATAGTAAAAATCGATTTAATGACATGACTTACATACAAAAATTGTCAAAAAGCCATTGGCATTGGAAATTGCTCTTTTGAGCTTGTATTTCGTTTTTTTCATTGAACCTCACTTGCGCCCCATTTTCTGCCATTGTGTGTTCTCACAAGTCATAAGCGTTGGCGAAGTGGATTCATCATGTATGAGGTTTGTTTCGGTTCGATAATAGTTTTGGTATTCATTGGTTTGCTATTAGACGATGAAACTGGATGCACGCGACTTTTCGAACAAGAGAAACAAAAAATTCGAAAAGATGAGACGAAAAAAAAAACAAATTCAAGAAACTGACGTTTCTTTTCATTTTTTTCTTTACGTTGCTAGTCTACATATCCTCTTTTTAAAATAAAGAAGCACTAAAAAAAAGTATTTTTGTTCGTATTTTGTTTTCATTACTCTATGTTTGATTTATTATAAGTAAAAAATACATTGTACCTTTAAATAAAGAACAATAAAGAGAAATGTGATGCCTTACGTGACAGTTTACTCCTCGGATGACAAAACAATATGAAGCAGTATAATTAAAAAAACGGACAAAAGAAAAGAGAAACTTCAAATTGTTTCAACGAAAACTTATACCCACGCGACACACGGCAGTTTTTCTTTCGTCTCATCTTTTCGAATTTTTTGTCTCTTACACTTATGTTGTTCGAAAAGTCGAATGCATCTAGTTTCAGCGTATAATAGCAGACACTGCTCCTACAAGAAAACTCACCATGGCAAGGTGAATTTTCTTTTTTTGTGAATGGGTTCAATTCAAGATAACAGATACTCAACATTTCTTTAATTTTAGAGATTCTGCTTGGTTAGCTGACATAAAAACTACGAGGATTTGTACATATTTGATATTTTTCCAACATTTCAACAAAATGCGTACAAAATAACTTTAAAATTGGGTATTTCGTTTTGTCTTCTCAGTTTCTAATGTTGACATTTGAACAACAGCAAAGTGTATTTCGTGAAGAAGAGTTAATTTTTCTACATGCGAGCCATTGACGTATGGAGAAAATCGTACAAATAATAATACGAGATACTCCACGTAACTTATGGCCTTATCGATTGGCCGTCCAGAACTGTTCTGACCCCCGCAAAATGACAGTTGTTACTCTAAACAGAACAGAAAACGATTCTGGATTTAATTTCAGAATCGAAAACACAATCACTAATACACTCACATAATTAAAATGTCAAAATCATCGGGTTGTTTTGTTGTGTAATTTCGATGTGCTTATTGAATTTAAACTACTTTTCTGGTAAGATAAGGTAAAAAGAAGCAAGGTATAATTATTATTCATAGAAGAAAATGTGTATCTAAATTGAAATCAAGTGTTTTGGAAATTCTTTTTAGTCGATGTGATTTTTTTTTATATTTAATTTTCACAAATACAGTGATACATACAATTCAGAATCAGTCAAATTGTTTCCAGGTGTTTTATTGGTGAACGTGTTCCGGACGGCCAATCGAAAAGGCCATTAACATCTCTTTTACTGTGGCGCAGAAATTATTTGACGTCTAATGACAGTTCGACTGTCAACTGTTTGCGTTTAACATTTATATGCTGTGTCGAGGATTTGGACCCCGAGAAACGTGAAGATTTCTAAGGGATATCCAATCGGGCACAGATAGTTTCAACTTACGAGTAATATAACCTTCTTTATTATTATTACAATTAAATAAAAAAATTAAAAAAAAAGCCAGCCAACCACAACATCGATATACAAGTTTCCGGATATAATTGATTATTGAGCTGCGCCTAAGGACAAAATAAATTCTGTTTTTTCGTGCGATCTAATCGTCCATTTTATTTCCCCATTTCTCTTAAATGGCATGACTGATTAATGATTATGTTCAAATATTTCAAACCCAAAAATGTTAAAACTCTTAAATTTTCTCAATAAACAATCTAGCTCGTATCTGTTGTACGTGATGAGTTAGTTTCGCCCTTTAGACTTTATACTGATTCATCTAAAAAACAGCCATACCAGTCAGATTTATTGATAAAAAAAGTGATTCATTTTTTACTCTATCAACAAATGTCAGGTTAAATTTTGAACAAAAAAAAAAAGAGTTATCAATGAGAAATCGCAAACAACAAAAGGCAAACAATCTTTCGCAAATAAAACGTAGTTCAATAGTCCTCATAACGTGGAGCACCTTTTCTTTTTGATATACAATTTTTGTTCAAGCGAGTGATGCATCTAATGGAGATTATAAATACATAAAAAGCTACGTTTAAACAAATTTAAAATTATCAGTTAAAATATTTAAACAAATCTAGTAGCGCAACGGGTATAATTTTAAGCGAAGGTTGTTACTTTAATAGCGAGTATTTTCGAAGATCATACATAGTATAGGGGAATAGGAAGGAACATAATGTGGATACATACATATATGTGGGTAAAAATATTGTATGGCGTTCGCGTTCACTGTATAATCGACGTATCTTTAAATCAGGGATGAAAATATTCAGCCTTATCGCATGCCCCGCCGTAATCTGTTCGTACTACGTATCCCGAAAAAAAGTAATATAGGTGTCATACTAAAAATATTTCCTACGAAATTAGAAATTTGGGGAAATTGGAATCACTAGACCCGAAAGAATAGGAAGTTTTGACTGAATTTAATCAAGTTGATTCTTTATTGCAAATTGTCATTATTTGAAAATTGTTGTCAGTACTGAATTTAAACGATGTCAGTATAATGACACAATTTACGAAAATTCTGGCTGGCAGTTTTTTAGACAAATATACTGTCACATTTTCGACCATTTACAAGACAAAAAAAAAATAATGCCAAGATTTTGACAGTAATACTGCCAATTTGGCAGTCGTGTAAATCCGGCAATATAATGTGAATTTATTCGTATATGTAGCGTAACAAAATATTCGGAACTTTACTACAAGGTTCTCTGTGATAGGGGTGATTGTTAAAAAGAAATTACTTGTCAAAGCTCGTCATATTTTCTTTTATAAAAAAAATTCAATACAAAAATTAGAACTTGAGCAGAGAGAGCCAAATTTGTGTGCAGCTGGAGTAATCAGTGCATTTTAAAACTGTCTGGAACATCTGACATTGAATATAAAATTCACCTTGCGGTAGTGAGTTTTTTTGTAGTATGTGTGAATTATCAGTGAAATTTGAAAATTCTTATCAAATAACACTAATTCTCTCAAGAAATAACCGAACAAGAGCTTGTGAGCTCTTTACGCTGCCTAAACGACATCAAATCAACCCCTTTTGCCATAAAATTTTGTTTCTTGTTTCTAACTAACCTAAACGCTCCAACGCTAGCGTCTTGATTGTATCTTAGTAACATGATATAAATCTGCTTCGTATTGAGTTGAGAATATTGTCATCTCTGGCTTTAAGTTGAAAAAAGTAATACTGGGGTTTCTTTTTCTATCTCTGTCAATTAGGTATTTGATTTGTGCATTTTTTTGTTTTGCATTTAATTAATTCTGTAGCCGTATAAAGGTATGTACTCTGTGATTGTAAGAATAAAAAAAAAACAGCTAATTACGCAACTAACAAATGTGCACTTGACACGAATCTTCAATTAAAATTTTGCATCTGATTCAGCGTAGAAATTTTATTGGAATTAAAAAAAGAAAAGAGCAACACCCATGAAGTAGTAATTACATTAAAATTCCTACTCGAGGTTCTACAAATTTCAATATTATATCACGGAATTATAAATTATTTAGTTATTTTTTTTAATAACCATTATAGAACTTATCCCAGTAGATACTTGATTCGAATTGCAACCAGCATTCTCTTTTCATTTCACGCGACAAATGATTAAAATGGAAAAGTATTAAAGTGGGTTGTTTGTTTATTATTGTTTTAAGGCAGATTATATTGGATATGCTTCATACATACGTATATCTTGATTTTAATCAATTCTCTTCTGATCATTTCGGATTTTTATTGTTGCGCTAAATAAACAACTTGTATTTTCTTTACTCAATTTTTGAATGATTTCGATGATTTTAATTTCGTTTTTAGCGTCGTATTTAATTTCATTTGATTTTTTTTTCGCTAAGTTAAGGTTCATTTTAAATTCATTTAGTTTTTGATTGTTTCGTTTTCCTAGAGTTTAGTGCACTATTCCGGGAATAAAGGCTTGGCAGTAAAATGTTTTTTGTAAATCAGAAACCTCACTGCTCGAAAATATCTTTCAAAATCTGCATGCCCGAGCAATTCCTATAACCAACGATTCTCATACAACTTTCCTTCTTTTTCACCATTTTTTCAGACACTTTCAGAATCCATCAGTAAAATATTCGCTGTTATTAAAATAATACGGCCATTCTTCTTGTGTCATCTGCAATGGATTCAGTTTGCCGAAGGAACTGCTAAAAGTATTTACGTTCGACGCGACGATTAAAATGAAGATGAAATTCATTTACTGATTTCAACAACCGACCAAAAATTGGTCAAAAAAGATAAAAGCCACAGAATTCTGCAAGTGTGTATCTATATCTGTTGCTATAATCATTAACTAATTCTCTAGCTGTCAACAACATAAATGTCAAAGAACAATGACATTTGACGCCATTTGCTGAAATATATGGATTCCCACTTGAATAAATCAGCCTAGAGTAGAAAACTTAGCATTATTTAAATGGATTTGTTGAATATGGATTCCAAATAACATACTAAATTGGAGCGTTTCTTTCATTTATTTTATATGTATTTTTAATGTTAAGCTTTAAATTGTTTCTAACTTGACCACCGTAATCTGTAACCAAATAGATAGTCTCGCCTAAATTAGATTAAACCAAAAAGCGTCATATAGTTGGCATTTGTTTTCAGTAAGATGACATAATCTCAGCCAAAAAAAAAAAACAAAATGCTTATCTAATTATGTATATAGTTAGCTGTACTATCAGGTACAGGTACACTATCAAATAATTTCTTACAGATATTACTAATCATTTTTAAATAAACGTTTAGCACAAGAATAACAACAAGGTACATCTGCACAATTCCTCTGATTAATCTTTTTATTAACTACACTCCGTTTCATTTGGTTAAATCTAAATTTGAAATGTTTTGTATGAAATAACCCTTGGGTTTTCCAATAAGAGGTGTTATTTTGATATTCAAAAAAAAAGAAATGCGTTGTTGAAGCGTGTATCGTTCCATTTTTATTAATAGCGTAGTTTCTACTTGTCAAATGTCAAAAAATGACAGCTTCAAAAGTGACAGCTACCGAAATAGCGGGCTATTCAAAATAACACCTCTTATTGGAAAACCCCTTATATGTATGTATATACGAGTATGTACATCTTTAACTTTTATTATAACTATTTTGATTAAACAAATTTTTATAGGTATAGTCTGCATTTTGGTATAACAAATGTTTAACATATATATTTTGTTACTAACGATGCCTGCCATAGAACAACACGAAGGTCCTTCGAATTCTAAATAATAACTGCATAACAAAATGTTCGATACAAATTTTATTGGATTAAAAAAAATAGTACTTAAAATCATTTTACTAAATTTAACTCGTTTTTCCTTAATTTTTATATATAAAATTTCTTTATTTTTTTTATAAGAAACATTTGGTATGGCAATTTTATGTATTTGATAATACATATAAGCTTAGAAATATAATTTTGAAAACAAAATCGTCATCCGCTTTTGAAATATTGAATTTTCACAAAAAGAATTTTTTTCTCCAAAAAAATATTTTTCGAAAATTTTGGTATGCAGTATTATTTATAATTCATAGGACCTCCTATATAAAAATATTAATCGAAATCCGCCGACCCGTTTATGAGAAAGTTGAAAATCAAAAAATGGTTGTATGGCAGGTACCGTTAAAAACAAAATATGTATGTTTAAAAAAATTTTGAAACAAAATGTGCACAAATTTTTTTAAATCAAAATTGTTAGAGCCGTTTTCGAGATAATTAAGATGGTAGAAAAAGTTGTTAAAAAAAGTTTAAAAAAAATATTTGAGACAATAACTTAAAATGCTTAAATATCAAGTTAAAAGAAAATTGCTTTAGACGTTTACGCTGTAGAGCGTTGTACAGATAGACGGACGGAATTGCGGGACCCACTTTTATGGTGTTCTCTATCATCGTAATGTTAAGTTTGATTAAAATCTCGTGTTCATTAAAAAACATCTCTAATTCTTCTTCGATATCTTCACAACTTGTAACATGAAATTTCTTCCATATTTAAAGAAAACTATGAAGATAAGAAAAGTCTAAATAAAAATCAATTGATTCATATCCTATAAAAAGAGCTCTTTTCGAGAAACCAGGAAATAGTGGTCGTTTCTGTGGGCGGATTTTAATAAATTAAACTTCTTAATTTTTGTTTTTTTAAAACTCTTAAAAAATCTTTAAAACCTTAAACTCAGATTTATAACAACCACGTGTGCCTTACTGGTATGGGTAAGAAGTTCAATCAAATACAATAATTTTCGAGAAAAATGGTTTACTCCTCAACTTCTATTTTCTGTATGTGCTTATAGGTACATATGTAAGTTCAAATCATGTGACATTTCATCTACGTAACGTCTCTATATTTAGCTTATATCATGATTCGTCTATGATTTAAACTCTTTATCTACCTTTTAATTTTGAACTCATCAATCGTTCGCATTTAGTAAGAAAATATCAGATATTGATAGCAATAATTATTGTTCAACGATAAATACTATTTTCAAAGATTAAAAAAAATAATATTGTTCGCAAGAGATTCAATCAAAATGGAAAACGAATATGAAAAAAAAATAGTTTTGACAAAAATGCGGAAGTCATTAAATATTACTGGAAATATTATTTTAAATTAAAATATGAAACGATACAAAAAGTCTGTCGTTCATATCTTTTTATTTGAAGATCCATGAAGAATATGGAAAAGTCGTACACACTTTTAAACGATTGTGAATTTATCAATTGAATTGATAGTTGAAAATTACATACCTATACTATTTAAATTTAGTATTTTAAAACTCAATTTGTTAAGTTAACAAACTTAAATATATAAGAAGGTTTGATAAAGAGGATAAAAGGATGAGATCAAAAATTGATCAATTATTTACTTTTCGAAGTATTCTTGTAAAAGGTTCAATTTGCCATATTCAGTACGACAAAATGGGATATTGTGTATGAGTGGTATGGATCACAGTCGACGAATATTAGTATTTATTTTACATTTGTCAAGAAGATTTACATTATCGATGCCATCAGTCAATAGCTGGTGTACGAAAAGAATGTCAGCAGTATCCCGACGTTTGCTGAAGGACTGTAAACTTAATAGTTTCAGACGGTTTTCATAAGGTGATAGATTGTATGGATCATCCCATTAAATGCCACGCAACACAAGTCTCTGGAACAGGGTTTGACGAATCCTAAAGTAGAGTTAGTTTATTATTAATATTTCGATAATGAGCACGAAAATTGAACTTAGGTCAGTTTGAAGTATTTGAGCCTCAGCCATACATTTTATATGTTTGGAAATACACATGTCATCAGGGTAGATCTGAAAATTAGATCCTACTAGGGTAGGTTCAACATCATTTATAGTCAATAAGAAAAAGGAGGGACCCCAGATTTAAAAAAAAAATTGGCTATGAACTGCATGATGTAAACAGTAATGTGTAACGGCAATTGTTAAAATACTATTGGAGCCACGATATAAAAAATAATGGAAAACCATAAGCTTTAAGTTTGAAAATGATAGTTCTATGTGATACTTGGTCAAATGATTTACTGAAGTCGGTTGCACTTGCAATCGCGTCGACTTCATTGTTTTCTTCCAAAGAAAAGATATTCACAATAGTCTCTACATCATTCTCAATTATCAACTTTTACTTGTGATTATAGGTACTATAAAGCATGTTATGCATTCATAAAAAAAAATTAATTATCATACATACAATTTGTCATAATTTTCATAAAATTTTGTTCCTTAAAAAACGGGAAATTATATTTTTTAACAAAATGTATTTGTAATGAATATCTTTTTTTAAGTGGAGATATGGACAACATTCAGCAAATTCTTTGAGTACCTAACCTACCAAAATAAGAGTTCCTGTTTCACAACCGTCTGTTACATACAACTTGAAAACGGCTCTAAAGATTTTAATAAAAAATAATTTGTTTGTATGTTTACTTAAACTTGCAAAATAATAATAAAGCAATATTGTTATTCTCTAACGCTTTTTTACATTACATAAGGTAAGTTTGTGTTTTTTTATAAAATATGCATTCAGATTTATTAAGAGAAATTTATAAACTTCCATGTGAACAAATTAAAAGCTTTCAATACTTTTAAGTACACTTGCACTGGCAGTTAGCAGACTTCCAGATATCTACTTATAATGTTGCTCTTATTCAAATTGATATAGATAAGAAAAAGTACACTTTGCGCTAGTCTTAATTTTTTTTGTAATTCTCAACAAAATTAGGATAGGTACAAAATTCAGAAATTCTTGAAATGTACAGGGTAAAATTGAAATTGTTTCTCAAAAAAACGTTTTTAATTAAAATTTTAATGATTTACATACCTAAAGAAATGCCATAATCTTTATCCAAATATCACAATTCAAAAGCTGAAATTTAATGTTTTGTTTGCAGTGAAAAAACAACCACAAATTTGATGAACAATCTGGATGGCACCTAATAAAAAATATCATTAATTTAATAAAATTTTATATTAACAATAACTGAATCAAAAAGTTTATACTTTGATAATAATTTCTTAAGTGAAATAATATTTGTGTTTCTATCTTTAAACAAAAATGTATCTTTTGTCGTCCCACTTTAACTATTTGCCTTACAATTTAAAATGTAAATTTCATCAGCGAAAAAAAAGATAGTACGTATTTAGGAAAATTGTCCAAAATTACTTACGTATTATTAGATCTAATCTTATAAAGTTCTTCTTGGGATATGGAACTCGCGATTTTGATTAAACTTGTCATTACGATAATAGAGATCTACGCCGGAGTAGGTAGATCTACATCTTAAACCTCTGACATAACTTTCTTCAAATTTGGTAACTAAGCGTCTTATGTGATTGCTTAGATTCTTTTCTAAATATTTTTTTGTCCCATAAAATAGATTTACCTGCCAAACATTTCTTGGTAGCAAGAAAGTTAAATTTTAAATATTTCGAAAACTGCTCTAAGGATTTTAATTTTTTTACTTTTTCATAAAGAACTCAACGGATTTCGCTTAAAATTTTTATACATGATGCCCTTCAAATTCTTAATTTTACTACATACCAACATTATTAAAAAAAATATTATTAAATGCTTAAAATTGCCATACCAACATTTAAAAAAAAAATAAAAAGACATTTTCTATATAAAATTTAAAAACGACTTTTGGGTGTGGCCGTGGTACGATAGTTGTGTTCTCGCCTGTCAACCTCGTGGTCACAGGTTCGATTCCTGTCGTTGTCTTTGTCTTCTTATATTCCATTAAAAATCCAATTGTAAAAATTGTCATAATATGAGTTGCTGGTTTACTCATTATATGCTGTTCAGGCATAACACTAACAACATGTAACTGAGTAAACTACTCATAAATATGACAACGAAATAAAATAAAATAATGCGAATTATAAGAGACATAAATAAATAAGACACGGTAATTTTCTCCGCATTAGTTCAGCCGCCATACCTAGAGATAAAATCTGAGACAACAACCACCGTCTCAATACGTCGCGCACCATATCTTTTCTTCTTACTTTTCTTTCACCGATTGCCGCGCTGTGTTAAAAACGTATAAAGGGTATTCATAATCCCTTGAGCGTGTGCAAAATTATAAAAAAAAATAAAAATATATTTTATTTTATCAAAAAAATATCAAAAAACATTTGCTCCAACAGAATAAAATCATCAAACGGCCTAGAAAATTGTACCGCCTCTAAAAAACAACACCCTCTATCTAAATAAATCACAGCATTTTTACGACATTTAAAACTGTTCTTTTAGTAACAACTATACGTTTTTTAAGTTCTCATAATTGAGAAAATAATATTGTTTTAAATTAAAACACTGTTAACTAATATAAATTTTTGTATATTTAGCTAAAAAAAAGGGCAACTTTATTTGCTCAGCCTAAAATTTTTTTAAATTGATTGAACATTAAAAAACCTTCTTTTTTTTAATTTGAGTGATAATCAAAGCAAAGTATTTATTTCATAATTGTTACACGCCCACTAAACTAAGCGATTGCATTTTTTCAATGCCGATCTACGTTCCACAGACAGATTGAAATTAAAATTGTTGTTGATATCAGGGTTGGAATTTCCTCTTTCGAAGATATTTTATTTTTGTTTGTTTTTGTAACTTATATGTAAGTATATGTGTCTATACGTTGATATGTGTAATTTTAATCAAACAACAACCAAATTGTTAATTTTTTTATTATTTTTAGTTTAAATACCATTTTTACAATCGCGTAATGCTTCACCGACTTTCAGCTTAACTTTTTTTAAATTTATCATTTGTCGCATCATCGTGGAGCTTCGTATATAAATTTTCTAGATTAGTTATTCACTACTGGGATAACACCAATGAAATGAATATGGGTCACAAATATTTGTACAAAATACACACAATGTTTTTCTTTCTTTTTGATTTAAAATATAAGTTGGCATTTATGACATTTAGTAAAGATACAGTTAAACAAGTGTTTCCACTTCACAACATTTACACAACCTTGGGGTGGTTAGCGTTTCTTGTTTGAATGTATAATAATCATGTCGTTAAATTGTAGTTTGTAATTGCTATACTGTCAAAATTTCACTATTATTTTGTTGTTTATTTGTTTCTTTTTGTGACATTGCAACTATAGAGCAAGTGTTAACTCGTAAAAAAAACAATTATCTGTCCATTTATTTTTAAACTAAATTCAATGACTAAAATAAAAAGACAAGGCAGTTTAAGGTAAGGAAGTGTTTATATGCTTTAGGTATACATATTTTATCATAATCTGCGAGGTAGATTCGAAAATCTCTTTCGGCCTTCGCTACTTAGATATTATAATAAAGTTATCAACGAGGTAACGATTTTTCGAAAAGAAAAAAGAACATTAACACCCATGTTTCGTATTTCTATCGAAATCGAATTTAATTCACTTTTCAATTTCACGTGAAATGAAAATCCTTGTTCTACATTTCGATCGATTTCGAAAAATTCGAAATGGTAGCGAACTGTCATAATTGTGGCTTTATCCATTTTTTTGTCTCTTTTAAGCTAAATTAATATTATTTAACAAAATGGATGAAATTTTATTGGTGATTTTAAGAGAAAAAAAGACGCAGAACTCTAAACTTTCATCGACACCTTCAATTCAAAAACTTGCAGCAACAATTCGATTCTTTATTTTTTCTTTATCAATGGACAATGATTTAACGATAGCCTTGGCAAGGCCCACATGGACGAGATTTTTAATGATTAACAATCGAAATTGTAGATCAAGTAGATGAGTGAAACAGAAAAACAAGAATTAAAATATAGGAACTTCATCCATATGCTTCAAGAATACCTTCCCTTGGGGTGCGTTTTTGTTGTCTCCTGAAAAAATAATAACTACATTCCTACCCAAAAACGACAAAAAAATATTTGGACATAAATTTTGCACCAAGAAATACACATCTAACTGTAATTGCACCAATTTCACAAATAATTTACGAAACATAAACAAAGTGATTTGAATCCGCTTAGAAAACGAAATCCATCAAATTCACAATAACCATTTCGAACGAAATTCCCTTTCGTCGCGTCGTATAAATTAACAAAAAGTTGAATGCAGAACCCGTGTGTAAATGTGAAATTAAAATTCAATAGCGAGATACCACGCCCTTATTTTGAATAGCGAATTGAACGTTCCACTAAAAGCGAACGAACAACAATATCGAGTTTGGTTTTCGACCAATAACCAATAGCAATAGTTCGGCAAAACAAAATCATAAAAGCTTTACAAGAAAGCTTTTGGGAATGCATTTTCGAAGCCTGCTCTTTTCCGATATATTACTTAGAAAGAGAAAAACTAATGTCGTTTTTATTTGGCAATCCGGAAGCCTTCCAGACTCTTCTGAAAGCGTTCACTTGGGAAAAAAATGACAGTTCTAATTCTGAAAAGAAGATAATATTGCTTCTGGATTTGAAATCAGAATCAGAACCAGAAGCACTCACACATTCATATACTTGAACGTCAAACTGGACTGTTGCCATTTTTTGTATGATAATTGTGCAACAAACATTTTTTTTTTGAATTTGAATATTCTCACGTACACAATTATATTCACACATACAATCTCATTAAAATTCAGAATCGTCAGAATCGCACAAAAGTGTTCAGTTGGGATCCCGGATCGGAGAACAATTCCGGATTGCCAAATAAAAACGCCATAAAACTGTCATAACGGTAAGTTTTAATAGAATTTTAAAGTTCCTTTTTTCAATTAAAAAGTATTTTCTTTTCACGCAATTTTTTTTAGGGAAAAATTGAAATTCCAAAGAAAGTGCCTTAGGTCCTAAGTAAAAATAGAAGTTGAGTTAGCAGTGCGCGTGTTATACGTACAAAATTGGAATATCGTAGAACATAGTTAGGAAAAAATGCGATAAAAAAAAATGAAAGGACGGAAAAAAGCCATAACGCATACAGAGGGAACCTTATGGCTCGGCTAGACTCAAATTATAGCATGTCACCAGCAAAAAAAATTAAAACTTCCCTGGAGCAACATGCAAACATAAGAAGAATAGTTAAAATTGATACGCATGAAAACTGCCACTAAATCCTGAAAAAAAAAAAATAGTAAAATGGTTAAATTTCCGCAGACGCTGGGAATGTTTTTTTTTTTGTTTAAAAGAAAAAAATTTAAAATTTGAAGACTTCACTTCTTCGGCTGTTTTGGTCGTGATAATTTATTAATGAAAGATATTCATTAGTTTTCCCAACGTTTCGACAGAGTTTTCAGTCTTCTTCAGGGGCAAATTATATGAACGAAACTATTTTATCAAATTACATATATGTTGGCGTGTATGCCTGGTTGTTTTGTACTTACGCTGGCGGACGTGCGTCTGTCCGATTTTGATGTCTTGATGGCGGACGTGTGTCTGTCCCAATATAAGATGTCTTGATGGCGGACGTGCGTCTGTCTGAATTTGGTGTCGGCTTCGGGCTTAGCCAAGGACTAAATATGCAAGCCCAAATGTGCCAGCAGGCACTCGAACAAAAGCTGAAGGTTTCTTGATGGCGGACGTGCGGCTGTCTGAATTTGGTGTCGGCTTCGGGCTTAGCCAAGGACTAAATATGCAAGCCCAAATGTGCCAGCAGGCACTCGAACAAAAGCTGAAGGTTTCTTGATGGCGGACGTGCGTCTGTCCGAATTTGGCGTCGGCTTCGGGCTTAGCCAAGGACTAAATATGCACGCCCAAATGTGCCAGCAGGCACTCGAACAAAAGCTGAAGGTTTCTTGATGGCGGACGTGCGTGATGGGCTCAACTAGTACGAGTTTTTGTACAAATTTTCCTCGTCGCGTTAGGGCAATCTTTGACTATTGATTGCAGTGAAAATATGGGATTGTTGATTTTGTCTGATCAATCACTGGTTCTGTGATTTGGAGTTGCATACGTGGTAAGAATCAGCGCCATAAATACCAAGCATTTTGATTGTAAACATTCTTTATCTTGGTCAGAACTACAACCTACGGTGTTGTTGATAATACCGTCTCTCTAAAATATGAAGGATCGTTTTCTAGTCCAATAGCAATTTCTTTATTATTTTTTTTTTTTTTTTGACACAGCGGTAGCAAACAATATTTCATTATATTTTCAAATTAATACTCCTTTAATACTAAATAACCTCGTTATACTGAACTGAGGACTTGACAATATTTTTTTTTCTTTTTTTTTTAATAATTTTGCCGAGATGCACGATGTGCTCTTCTTGGCTACCAGAAAACGAAAGGACAGAATTAGAGGCAAAGCCGGAAATGCCCACCAACTTACAATGGGGGTTTTTCCTTTTTACGTTGGCTGCCATCCTCGATTGTAGTAGATGATGGTTGTTGCCAAATTGTCATATGTGCGGTAGCACAGTTAGCACTAAATCAGTGCGGTGGCACAGGCTAAATTAATCTGACTACAATCGAGGATGGCATGAACAATATATATATATAAAAATTAAAAAAAAAAAAATAATGACAGTTTTGTAATTGAATATTTAAATTAAAGCACTTCTTCTTAGTTAGAAGTTAAGTCAACAACTCTTCAAATTTTAAAATTGAACATATCGAATTGGTCAAAACACTTTTAATTAAATTAAAAGACAAAAGCTCTTCTGAACCTATTCTATTGAACGGCAGTGTGTGAAAAAAATGCAAAAAAAAAATAAAATAAAAACATCTGAATGCACTCATAGAATTCATATGACTTCTCAAAATGAAAAGGCATATGACTTTTATGACATTACAATTGCAGCTTAATATAATCAATAAGAACAAAGCGCGCAATATATTGTTTTTATCAAAGTTCTTCTACCATTAAACAAAAAAAAAAAACAATTCACCGAATCTAATTATTGACCTCTTAACAGCGCGAGCTTTATTTTGCATAATTTTTGTGTTTAGCTGCGTCATTCTTCGGTTGAAGCTAGAAAAACATGACCAAGTTGAATGAACTTAATTTGCCGTACCACGTGCACACACGATCAAAATGGTAAATAAATCCAAACAAAAAATTGCACATTTGAGTTTCACTTTTGTTTTTCTGTAATGAATGTCCAGTAGGTAGAAAAAAAAAATGTATAATAAATATTACGCAACAAAAAACAGATGTACAATATTCAATAAATAAAAATATAAAAAAAGATGAGATGAATTCTGACATCTGCCGTCGAATGAATAGGTTTTTGGAGAAATTAATGTCTACGATATGTTTAATTCACAACTAGAAATTAAATTCATTTTATAGATTAATGTGGCTGTAGGTGTTAATGTTCACAAATCAATTGAACAGGGTGAGCCAAATGAGACATTTCGATATGTGACACGAATATACAATTGTCTTAATTAATGTTGCTTATAAATTGAATACATTTTATGAGAATTAAGGCGCAACATGTATGAAATATGACATCAGTCAAATCCACAATTTTTGTCGATATAGACCTTGCCTCTATTTAGCTCGTTTTCCATAACACTACGTAAAATTTAATTTGGTAGAGTATTTTTTGTACCAACCTCTATGTATTTTAACCTTTGGGTCAAAAAAGTAAATAATGGTATAGTAGGTACAAATATTTACGTTTATTATGCTTTACAATTACCGCCGACACCGGGACTAATTAAATATCGACTTTAAATTTTTCCACCCCTGTCAAACTTGCCATATATGTAAGTAAGTATGGTATTTAATGAGGTCACTCGATTTTTAAATGCAAACACAACAATTTGTGTATAAGATATCCACTAATTTTTTTGATTTTAAATTTAATGACATTGCTAATCGAGTATAAATATATCACATTAATTTGCTTCCAAGCACGTATACCTACTTTAAGCCAAAGGCCCGATTTTAAATGACACATCTAAATTGGGCTGATGATCATTTTTTCCGTAATTTTCCTCATTATGGTTTTGAAAAAAAAAATTTATGATTTTCACATACTTTGTTGAACTCTATAAGCTCTTGTGTTGATTTGTCATTTGTCAAATTTTACAGATATTGTTTTACCAACATGGCCGCTAAATCGATGTAAGGGTGATAGGTGAATGTTGCTACATTAAGAAACTGAAATAATTTTTTTTTACTTTCGATAAAAGTTTTGCATTGGGAAAAAAATCGAACTCGTGATTTTGATCAAGCTGGACTTTACGATGCTAACGAAGACGAATAAAGTGGGTTTCACAATAATGTCTGTCCGCGAACTTACAGCGTAAACGGATAGATACATTTTCTTCAAACTTGGTACATACTGTTTTTTTTTTGTTTTTTTTTTTTTTGTTGGGTAATATGCCCGTGCGTTTTTTTTTAGACCAAACAATAGTGGTACCTACCATAATTTTTTTTAAGCCAAAAAGGTGAATCTCATTTTTCATATTTTCAACTTTCTCATAATTGTATGCACCGATTATTACTTGCGATTAGGTACTATAAGGCAAGTTATGCATTCGTAACAAAAAATATTCTAACGATCAAACGTGACATTGCGATCATAGAGAAGCCTAAAAAAATGATCGACAAAAATGTCTATCTGTCTGTCTGTCAGTCTGTCCGTGTGTATGTATAACGGGCTGCAGCCTAAACGGCGTAAGCGATTCACTTCAAATTTGGTATGTGATTATTTTGGCATTCCTCGGAGGGGACATTGAAATTTTATTGTTAGGGTTAAAAATAACGGTACCTGCCATATGACCTTGAAGGAAAATCTTATTTTTCTTGAAAACGGCTCCAACGATTTTGATAAAAAAATTTGAGAATTTTTTTGTTGGTATTAGCTATCATATGATATGAATCGAGTGTACGGGAAAAGTTTATTAACGGTACCTTTCATTTAACGTTTTTCTTATTTTTTGGCTTTGTCAATAACGGTACATTGCATTTCTGTTAAATTTCATATCTGAGAAGATCCAAATAGCCAAACTAATTCTGCATATCAAAATTTTAAAAAACTTTATTTTATAATAAAAATTAATTTTTTTTCTTTAAAAATCAATATTTTTAAAACTAATAAAAAAAAAACTAATTTTAAATTTTATAGTCAAATGTATATTAATAAACTCTAAAAACTGCATACCAAAATTTCAAAAAAAGTGGATTTTCAAAAAACTAAGAATAAAAAACCTGATTTCATCAAAATGCGTCCTACAATTTGCGAGATACTTCTTTATAAAATTTTCATTGAACCGTGACATCGAATGGTATACTTGGTGGTTTTTTCGAGAAACCGGTTAAGGTGATAGTTTTGGCCGTTTTTATAAGTTTAAAAAACGTATAATCCAATGTACGGTTACCGAGAAAGCCAAAAATTAAAAAAAAAACGTTATATGAATGGTACCGTTAATAGACTTTTCTTGTAAACTTGGTTCATATCAAATGAGCTATTACCAACAAAAAAATTCTCAAAAATTTTTATCAAAATCGTTGGAGGTCATATGGCAGGCACCGTTATTTTTAGGCCTAAAAATAAAATTTCCATTTTCCCTCTGAGGAATGCCAAAATAGTCACACATACCAAATTTGAAAACAATCGCTTAAGCCGTTTAGGCTGTAGCTCGTTATATATAAAGACGGACAGACTGACAGACAGACATTTTTTGACGATCACTATGATCGTAATGTCATGTTTGATTGTTAGAATTTTTTTTTTGACGAATGCCTAACTTGCATTATAGTACCTATAACCGCAAGTAAAAAGTCAGTTAGGACACCGTGGAATCACTGGACCCATCCTGCTGATACCAGATGAATAGCTAATAATTCTTTTTCATCCTAGTTGCAAGTGTGCTTGTTGTGAAAGCTTATTACCGTCCAATGTATGTATGAGAAAAAAAAAACACAAATTTGTATACCCAAGGATGATTCATAAACAATGTACTTACAAGCAAAAATAAATCCAAAAATAATAATTAATTGTATTTTCTTTCACTTATCATCTTTGGCAATGATAAAATTTAGTAATAAATAAAACAAAAACAACTTTTATTAATATCTACCTACGAGATGACACATTTAAAAAGTAAATGACAAATTTAATTTGAAATTTAAAACGTCCCGTTGTCGTTTATAATAGACCACTAAATACAGGGGGTGAATAATCTCACTTCTTAAGAATTTATTGACTTAAACAAATAACTCCTAAATAAACTCAAGATATTGCAACTCGTTACTAAGTATACGTCTGATTAAATTTGCACACATATTTGCAAATCAAATATTATTATCACGAAGATGTAAACAAAAAAAAAAAGAAACATTAAAAAATTATTAATTTTTTATCTTTGCTGATAGACCGTTTTCTCTACATTTTTGTCTCCGCAAAGAATTCCAGTTGGTTGGCGGAGATATTTTTTTTTTTTGTAAAGAATCAGCATTACTGAATTTTTATATGTATTTATACAAGCTAAAGGCATTCTAAGGCTAGAGGAAGTCTAGCTCGATTGAGATAAAAACTATTAAAAAAAATTTCACATGCAATGATGATTCACTGAATGTAATTAATAAGAAAAACAGTATTCAAGCAAATCATGTGACGCACAAAAGGCCAGCAAAGGTGACTTGTGTCAGGGTGCTTATAATTAAGCAATTTAGAAAGTATTTATTATAAAAAAAAATGGTTTTAATTTCATTTTGATAAGCTTATCTCATTCAAAATTATCTCTCTTATAATATAATTTTATTTTAAAGTTAAACGGAGAAAAAAATTTCAAGCAAAAACTTAATCTTGTTTATCAACTATGTATATGTAAGTAAGCTTGTACCTATATAGGTGGAATTGTTGTTAATTACGTTCATCCACATTTTTAAGATAAACGTCAATATTTGTACAATATGTGTATTGCGCACCTGATATCGAAAACATTAAGTTCAACTGCACCGAAAATCGACAAATAATTTTGAGTTCAGTCTTGCTTTGGCTTTACATACCAATAACATTCGATCGAGATAAGAATAATACTGTTTTTGGTGAACCAAGTTCGTTTATCTATAGACTAGCATAGGTCAGTTCAAAAAAAGTATCGCTTTGATAAAAACAAACATGAAAAAAAAACGCCATGATTTTCTTGTCATCATTTCTTGTGCTTCTTCTGCAGCCACACTATAATAACTCTGCAGACGGTGCTGTACTTAGTTTATGTTAAGTTAGAAGAGATAGTGAAACGGTAAGCCGCCTCACATCAGTCGGATCTCAATGGATTCATTGCGGCCCCCAGGGTTGGAATGGTGAAGGGAGTAAATGAGAAAATTAGGTTTTAGATGACTCCCTAAACCATCCTGACCTTTGAATACATTTCAGGATATATTTAAGT
The DNA here is from genome assembly GCA_910595825.1 of Philhelius pedissequus. Lineage (NCBI taxonomy): Eukaryota > Metazoa > Arthropoda > Insecta > Diptera > Syrphidae > Philhelius > Philhelius pedissequus. The sequence continues at coordinate 48,640,636 of OU343162.1, forward strand.
GGATTATCGCCCAGTTCGTCGAAGAATTAATCTCCGAGGGCTTCTTTCCTGTTTCGGGCTAGGCTGAAGCATTCATAAAGGAATTGATATCGAGGCCTCTTCCACCCCTTCGCCCATAAAACCTTTACAAAAGTCAGATGTACTGATGTCCATTCTGGTCATGTAGGTAATTATTGAGTTGTAGCCCTTTAGGATGTCCATCAGGAGGGACAGTTTAGGTCTGCTACGCCCTAATGAGTATTCTGGTTTTATTTTTTTGAAATATCTATTCAAAGATTCCTCGTAACATGACAACTACCGATAACTGACCTTGCTCCAGTGGTACCGCAAGTATCCCGGAAAGGATTTGGCTGGGTTCAAATGATGATCCGGTTTTGTCAGTACATCTGCAATTTCATTCCCTTGTATGTCAATATGTCCATTGACAAGGATTTGGGTGATTAAGTTCGATTCACTTAGCAATCTGATTTCGTTGCGGCAGCGATCTACTAGTTTTGACTTTGTGTGACGATTGAGGAAACGCCTCGGATTGCCGCCTGAGTGTCTACGAAAATATCTACCTATGTTTCTGTTGACCAGTTTACATGCGGAGGGATCCTTAGCCGCCTCAATTATTGCGAGTACCTACGCATGAGTGAGGTGATTCTTGTGATTCTTTTTTCAACCAGAGCTCCATTAGCCCAGAATAAAATGATCGTACAAATGGAGCAAAAAGCTGATTGCGACTGATTCCCTACAGCTTGTCAGCTAATTTATTACAGTTCAGCGTCTTAATGTATTTCAAAATTATATCGGAGAGCTCTGATCATATTCTGCTCAGAGCTGATTCGGGTCGCTCAGGTTCAACTCAGTGATCTGCTCGGAGATTAAAAAGAAAAACCGCCTAATGTGATCTCCCAAGAAGTGTCAAAACAATAAATTAAAAGAGTGAATTCTCCAAGTCATATAAAAAGGCTGCGTTTACATAAGTTATGTTAATTACTCCCTGTTTACATTTGTGTAATTGATTGGAAAACATTAACAAAGCTACTTAATCAAAAAAAAAAAAACAACAATACTATTTAAATAACATTGTTTTTCTTTTTTATTTTATTTTTAAAAAACGTAGCAACATAGATAGACAGGATATGGCTTGGCTAGTAACAAATAAATATTATTAAATGATTCAGAGAAAATATTCAAATAAATTAAATATGCTATTGGAAAAAAAATAAGTTTGGCAAAAAGCCAAACGAAATGAAAATTAATGGATTAGTCTTTTAAATTGACTAATAGCAATATGTTCGCATAACCTAATTCCAAAATACACATTAATTCAAAACATAATTTTGCATTGTTTTTTTTTTTTAATCTGTAGAGTTGCCAGCACTTATGATTTTTTAAACTCATTTGCTTTCAATTAATCATCAATTTATTGATTTATTTCTTCGTTCTATTGGAAAAACACAGTTTAAGTTTTGGTTAAGCTAAAACAGGCTTATTTTAAAATATACCATACGATTTTTATAAGAATTTTTTTAACATAATACCGGCACATTGCAGAGCTATTTTTTTAGAAGAATGAAGGATGTATATACAAATGGTTTATTTGCATTTACCACCTTAATCAAGAAAGGGCCATTGAAATACGGGACATATGGTCACCGTAGCGGGAAAAAACAATCTGTAAAACTATGTATGAAATTATTTTGTGACATATCGAAAACTTTGAGATTTTTTTTTATTTACATAAGTTAATATGTGTGGTCATCATCTGTGTGTGATAACAAACCGCCAGATGTTATAATATTTTTTTTTCCAAAGTTGTTCTGTAAATTTTTTATCACAACATGATAAATTCTTGGTTTCTTTTTATCAAATTTTCATTTACAATTCTTTTTTTTTTTAACTTAGTGAAAGGGAAAAGGGCATCAGGGTTCATTTTTTCAGTATCTTAAAGAAAGAAACTTTTTGTATGTCAATTTTAAAAGTACTAACTAACAGACGAAACAGACGGTTTGCCAAGTTCAAAACAGAAAGAGGGTGTGTATTAGTTGGTCCCTCATCAATTTTCTGTCCACTACATTATAAGTGAAATGATAAATTAAGCGTAAAGTTGGAGTGTATGCCTATAGGTAAAGCCGCTAGGTTTCAACTGAAAATGTGCTGAGTGTTGTTGAGGTGATTAAAGTCTGTGCGTCACTGATTTGATCTTAATCTGGGCGAACACTTTTTTACCCTTTATTTAGATATTCAGAAAAAATTAGGAAGTGTAAATATAAGGAACATTTTCAAAACAAAAATAAATTGAATTTAAAAAAATAAGTTCGACGTATTGAAGGGTGGCGAAAATGTTGTAGACATTTTTTTGAGGAGGAAAAAATTGGAGAAATTTTTTGGAAGGAAATCTTAATAATGTTAAACTTACGTACTTTATCGTATGTTCGATCACATAGTATGCAAAAGATTTCTCTTGAAAATCTTAATATATTTTTAAAGTCTTTTTTACTTATTTTTTTTATATACAAAATGTCTTTAATTTTTTTTCTAAAAAATTGGTAGGACAATTTTAAACATTTAATAATATAAACTTAAAAACAAAATTTAAAAAATATCATTCACACGCTTTCGAAATAAAGGGTTATCCATTTTGTAGTTTCAAAAGTATAGGGCTGGAACTCGACATCTGTCAAAATAAGTTGTTAAACCAATTTTTTTTTCAGAAGAAAGTCTGACATTTACGAAAATAGATCGCTTAACTATCGCACAACGCATAAAAATTATTAAAACCTACTACAAAAATGGTGATTCTGCCACAGCAACATATTGTGCTTTAAGAGGAGATTATGGTTTACATAATCGTTGAACTACCCAAGCAATTGGCAAAATTGTGAAGAAATTTGAAGAGACTGGATTGGTTACAGATATTGTAAGGCCTGCGCATCATCGTTTCGCTCGTACCACTGAAAATATCGCTGCTGTAAGTGAAAGCGTTGCCGAAGACCCGAATGTGTCGATTCCTCGCCGTTCTCAGGAATTAGGACTATCTTACGGCACCTTATGGCGTATTTTGCATTTCGATCTACACCTACATCCATATAAAGTCCAGCTCACACAACAACTGAAGCCAGCTGACCATTCACAACGTCGTAGATACGTCGAATGGGTGCTTGAACAACAGGCGGTGGACGGTGAATTTTCTTCAGCAACGCAGCACATTACTCACTCGGTGGGTATGTTAATAAACAAAATTGTCGTATTTGTGTTTCTGACAATCCTCAAGTAATTGAAGAGAGGCCATTACATCCACAAAAAGTCACTGTTTGGGGCGCTCTTTGGTCCGGAGGTGTGATTGTACCTTACTTCTTCGAAAACGACGATGAAACGACTGTCACCGTCAATTCGGAGCGCTATGGTCATACGATAACCGACTCTTTTTTGCCTGCTATTGAAGAATACGACTTGGAGAATACGTGGTTTCAACAAGACGGTGCCACACAACTCGAGCGAATATGGCTTTATTGCAAGACATTTCCTGGCCGCGTAATTTTTCGTCGTGGCGATATCAACTGGTCACCAAGATCATGCGATTTGACACCGCTGGACTTTTTTTTTAGGGTTACGCGAAAGACCGTGTTTATGCAGATAAACATTTAACTCTTGAGCACTTGAAAACCAACATTCGTCAAGTTATGGCTGAGATACCACCCAATATGTGTCAAAAAGTGGTCGAAAATTACCTCAAAAGAATCGATGCTTGCAACATTTCGCGCGGTGGTCATTTAAATGATGTAATGTTTCACACATAATGTCAACGTTCAAACTTTATAATAAAAAAGAAATATCATGAAAAAAAAATATTGTATATGTATTTTATTTACGTGTACTTTTGAAACCCCTAAATCGATAACCCATTATTAAATTTTTCAAAAATAAAAAAAAATATTTTTCGAAAATTTTGGTATGCAGTATTATTTATAATTCAAAGGACCTACTATATATAAATTTTGATGGAAATCCGTCGATCAAATAAAAAAAAATGTTGAATGGAAGGTAGGGTTAATAGCAAAATACGTAAAAAAAATTACTAAAATGTATACTATACCTAAAGTAGTGCACACACTGTTGTTTATAAAAATCGGTAGAGCCATTTTCGAGATAATTAAGATGGTAGACAAAATTGTATGGCAAGTAAGTTATTTTTGGGGCCTAAAAAAACGATTCAAAAAATCTATTTGAAACAATCATTAAAACGCTTAAGTACTAAGTTTGAAGAAAATCGCTTCAGCCGATTAGGCTCTAGCTAACGCACTACTGGCAGACAAACAGACGCAATTACGAGACCCACTTTTTTGGTATTCTCCATCATCGTAATGTCAAGTTTGATTTCAATCTCCAGTTCGATTTTTTTCCAAATGCAAACCTTGCCACATTGCAAGTAAAACAGCATATCCTTTGTTAATTCATGTTTTACACTTCAGAAAACCAGAGTTTAAATCGTTTTAATTACAGGTCTTCGTTTGGTTTCTTTAGAATCAATACTGGGTACTTAAATTAACTTCGATAAAATAAATTATAACAATTTTTGCTCAGAATTGATTTTGATTCAAGATATAATATTTCTTGGCAATATACAAGTATACTCGTACCTAGCTGACACTTGAAAATTCCATGAAAAATGTTTTTCCCTGCTGGTTGAATAATTTGTATTATGATTAATAATACTACCATTTTACTTCAAACTAAACTCTTTGATAAATTAGCAGATTATATTTCGTTGGACAAAATTGCTTAATGATTTCAATCTATATGTATGTACAGTGTATATGCATAATGAATATTGATCATTGATTGTAATAGCAAAGGAAAAAAAACAACGATTAATAATAATTATAATGTGTACATAGGTATATGTACTCCTATATAATACTTTTATAAATTCCAATAATCTACCCTATTATATTCTAATGGAAATTGACAAATCGAATCCACCTTATCAATGAAAGTGTGTATTTCTTTTATATAATCTTTAAAGGTAAGTTGTTTACTTTAAAAAAAACAATCGAAGTTAAAATATTTTAATCCAGTGCGGTATTAACGGTAGTCCAGCACGACTTGACATTCAGGTGAAAATGGGATCTTTCAATTCTTACTCCAGTGCTTTGAGTTTAACATTTGGGAAAATTACATATTTTGATACAATTTACGCATGTATGTATAGACAATCTATATGTTAAAGAAATTGATATGTTTGAATCGTCCAATTATCACCGTGACATATTTTGGCTATTTTATGAACATTTTTAAAACATCAGTCTAAACGTAAAGACTTTTGAATAGAGTATACTTGTATAAAAAAAATATTGTTGGTTTTTAAAAAAATGCCATACTAGATCAAAGACGGATCTTGGCTTTCGCACAGTAAAGACAACATTTTTGTGTATAACTTTTTTTAGTGTGCTGTCAAATATTTTTCAAAATGTTCTTCATACCTTATTTTTGAAATAAAATTATTAACTCGAACAAGTCAATGTCTTCAGCAAATCAGTCGTTAAGTAGTGAATAAACTTGAAATATTCCGCAGCTAATTAATCATGCAGGTTGTTGAACCTATATGTTTGCCAAGACAGCGCTGTTTAAAAACGTTTTAATTTATAACTTGAAGCTTGAACACAAGGGAATATAGGTGAACTATTAAAAAAAATCGTTGAAACACAAGCTGTTATTAAAGAATCTCATTGTTGAAACAAAGAACGTCTACAATGGTGTAACCCGGAAAGAAATACAGCTATTTGAAATTTGCTTTGTTCGAAAGTTCATTAGTTGCAGCTTTATGCTTAGCTATTTTTTTTAATGCATTAAACGACCCTAGTGAGAAGCTCTCTGAGAAAAGTATTTTAACAATTTCACGGAAAAGTCAAAATGTATGCTACAATTATATTTTTCTTGGTGTCTTATATTACTTATATTAAGCATGTTTTTGACCACACATTGACATGTTTTACATATAAATTTCTGGCTAAGAGCAGAAAATTCAACAATTAAATTTGTTGTCAGGAGAAAAATGTGAAACATAATGTATACAGCGAAAGTTTTTGGATTGTTCAAGTTAGAAATAAAAGAAAAATATTGACTTTGAAAAAAATGATACTTTCTGACAGATTTACTTCGTAAATGGGAGAATCTGTCGGCTATTCGTTAAACAAATAGAAATAATAATCTACTAGCTTATCAGTTATATATCTGTTTTTTTTTTGCATCAAATTCATAAAGTAAATTTATAAAGTCTTCAGAAAATTCATATAAATTTTGACCGCTGGTGTCTATAGGGGGTCGTTTTTTTTTACATTGTTTGAATCATTTTTGAAGTAAAAATGTATTTTTCATTGCGTCTAAATAAACAATATTTATTTCGCACATTATTGCCGGACATTATTTGTAATTAAAGCCGTGTTCCTTTCATTTGGAGTTAGCTTCTGCTATGTAGAACCGCTATTTCAGAAAATGCAATGGATGTTGTCATTGATCAGTTTTGAAATTTAGAAAGAGAAAAGATGATGACAGTTACTCGAAAAAGTATAATATTAGAAAGAAAAAAAATGCTAAATTTAAAAATTATTTTCTATAAACAACTGGTACGATTTTAATAGATAAATTTGGTTAATTTTCTTCAATACTATTTTGTTTTGCTGATAAATTTACCCTTGAAGTTATTGTAAAGGAAAAACTTAAAGTGAGACGTCAATGATACATTTTTGTATTGTTATGAAGATTGAGTAACAGAGATAAATTTATTCTTTCATTAAATATTGAGGATTAAAAAAAATAGCAATTAAAGTAAGGAAAAAACAAAACAGGGTCAAAGTATAAACCGTTTGGCTCAATAATTTTTTTTACATGAAATTTTATTAAATTAATGACATTTTTTATTAGATACTTCAGTTCTATCATCACTTTTCGGGTTGTATTTTTACTGCAGAAAAAATTATTTAATTATTCTGCTTTTTGAATTGTGATAAATTTCACCATAGCTTATGCCAAACCAAAACTAAGCTTTCTTTAGAACATTACATTAAATCATAATTTTTTTGATGAACTAAAAAAAAACTGGTTCAAAGTGTACTTTTTCTTATCCATATCAATTTGAAGTGCATGTGTACTTAAATGTATTGAAAGGCTTCTATAAATTTCTTTTAATAAGTCTGTTTTATTAAGAATACAAAGAAACAAAATTAAACAAACGTAAACCCCATCGCTTAAATCAACAGCTATAATAAGTATGACTCAACTTAGGTAATGTTAAAAAGCTCTTAAGAGTATCAGGTAACAATTGCCTTATTATTATTTTGCGAGTGTAAGTAAACATAAACTTATCAGGAGAAACCAATCGGCATTGATAAGCCATTTGTATTAACCTTCAATAGATGTTCTTGTGTCGTTTAGCAACAAAACAATAAAAAATATTATGATATCATATCGAAAAACTTTTCTGTATTTAAACGAAATACTGTAATTGATAAAACCTTTTATTTATCTCACACACCGATCGACGAAAATGGTTCCGTAGATGCTCGAATAGGGTTAAATGTGTTTATCATATTTATTTTACCCAAACAGGGGGTGTATTTGACAAATAGCTTTTTGTATTTAACAAATAAAATCTATGGAATTTAAATGAGAGAAAAAATCGTTTTTTTTTTCAAAGAAGAGAGACTGGAGGCCCACTCAACTCTTGGACAATTGAAAATACACAAAGTTTCCACTAGAAATAAATCACGTTGTTCACGTTGTCAAAATATTTTGTTGATACCGCTTATTTCAGATATTAAGCTCTTATATTGTTTCCTGATCTAAGAAAAGATAACGGTTTTAAATGACAGCCATTTTGTACACACTTTGTTGATTATTGTTGGCTCTAGGAGTTGAGTCCCAAATCATCTTTTCCGACTATATATACATTCATATATGGTGTTTTTTTTAGAGGCATAGAATTTTAATTTGGCAACACTGTGTTTTCTTTGACAATCATTTTGTCATGTGCCATTCGATTTATTTCATTTCATCTTGAATCGACTGACACTTGAACAACGCATGGAAATTGTACAGACTTATTTCGAAAAACATGGTTCTGTTCGATTAAAATTTTGTTCACTGATGAACCTCATTTTTGGTTGAATGGTAAAAATTGAAGAAATAAAGGCACAAAATTTTAAACAGCCTGATGTTAAGGACTTAGCATGATACTACTTAACAGTTTGCTAATACTAAAGCACTTTACTAATATTTTCCTAATTTTAAACACTTTTTACCTAGCACCATACTAAATCTATTTTCCTAATAAACTACAACTAAACACGCCTAAAATAGTGCAAAAAAGTAAGCGAATATAACTTTTTGAGGTTTGTACATAAATGTCAAAGTGGCATATGGATTAAGTACAATATTTAAAAAATAGCCATTTTGTGATTTTAACTTTAGTAAAAATAGCAAGATACTAAACTGGTTTAAAATTAGCAGAATCTTCTTTTTAACCTAGTATCATACTAATCGACTAAAATCTTGCGCCAACATCTTTTATTTAATTTTTTTTAAAAGGTGGGCCTTGTTTCCGAGTCGGTTTTTTTTGTTTAATTCCTCTTTGTGCTTACATATGTATATTAATTATATTGGTACATATTGGTATTGGCTGCATTTTATGAAACAATTTGCCCACCTATCGCAACCAAACAAAAAATATTAAATCATGGATGAAATAAATTAAGATACGTATATAAAAGGCTGACAAAGACAGTAAAAAATAGTATTCAGGTGTTTCCCAAACGATTTTATTTATTATTCGCAAATCAAACATGCATTACTCGATGTGTCAATCCGAAGTCTTATTCATAAAACAAAACTTAAATTAATTGATTTTTTTATACATACATTTTTAAATATTTATTCATTTGTTTTGACTAAACTAAAAGTCGCACTTATTGCTTTTTGATCTTAAATATACGATATCGTGTGTATTAAAATTACTCTTATGAATAATTGACTCTCTAAATTGTATTATTGTTTTAAAATTTTTGATTTTTTCCAGCAGACGGCTTATTAAGTCATGCTTTGTAAATCTTTTATGCAAGGACATTATGACAAGTTATGAAAGGGAGAAAATGGTTGACATACAAATAGCAACATCGAAAACACAAATTGTAATATATGTAAATTGTTAGGATAACACAGGCTTCTTTCTTTCTTCTATCTTTATTTTGATTTATAAATATTTAGTAATTAATATTTTTTATAGTAGCAAATTATAAACGGTGATTTTTTAAGAGCTTGGTTTTTGAAAATTCAAAAAAACACAGAAACTTGTACAAAGTGAATGAAATTTTTATTTGGATCGATAAATCAATTTCTGCCATTTACTTTTTAAAAATAATTTCACTTAAATGTTGTCCGCGGCTACGCTTCAGGTGGTCCATTCTGAAGGTCCAATTTTGGCAAACTTTTTCACACATTTCGGCCGGAATCTCACCAATGACGCGTTCAATGTTGGCTTCCAAGGCAGCAATCGTGTTTGGCTTCTCACCGTAGACAATAGACTTAACATAGCCCCACAAAAAATAGTCTAACGGGGTCAAATCAAATGATCTTGGTGGCCAATTGACTGCGCCAATTGACTCACCAAATTCGCCTCTCAATTGATGCATGGTTTCGCGTGCAGTGTGGCATGTGGCACCGTCCTGTTGGAACCACATGTCGACCGAGTTCAATTCTTGCATTTTCGGCAAAAAAAAATCTGTTATCATCGAACGGTACCTTTCTCCATTGACCGTAACCCTGCGGCCTTCATCGTCCTTGAAGAAGTACGGCCCAATGATGCCGCCTGCCCATAAACCGCACCAAACAGTGCATTTTTAGGGATGCATTGGTAGCTGCTGAATTGCCTCTGGCTGCTCTTCACTCCAAATACGGCAATTCTGCTTATTCACGTATCCATTTAGCCAAAAATTATGACGACCATAAAACGGACGTAGCTTGCGAAACACATTTTTCACAGAGCACGAATTTTGATAATAAATTTCAATAATTTGCAAACGTTGTTCAGGCGTAAGTCTATTTATGATGAAATGGCAAACAATACTGAATCGAAATGTCAAATGTTCGTGGAATTTGTCATTTCTGATCTGTCAAAAATATAAACGTCAAAAACCAAGTAGCAAAAAAATCACCCGTTATTTAAGAATACTGTTATATTATTGAATTTAACCATAGTAAGGTACTATAAAAGACTAAGTCTTACTTGTACACCAAATTGAAATAAAATTGAATTGAATTGAATATATTTTTTAATCATTGTAAAAAAATAAAGCCCTAATCTAATTTAATTTCATCAAAGAAAGTAGGTTAACAAGTAATTAAAATAAAAAAAAAACATTTGGATATTCTTCTCAAAAAAATCTCAATGAAATCAAACCCCAACTTAAACTTAATTTCAACTGACATACGGTTAAATAGTGTAATTCAATGTACGAGTAGTTTAACTATGCATTTTTTTTTATAATGTTGCGCGCACTAAAGGGATTTTGACTACCCTTAAAATGAACAGGCACAATGCGAACGTTAGGAAAGTAGGGAAGGATGTGAAATTAGATACCGATGCACTTTGGTTTTGAATTTCAGAAAATATCAAAATGAGAGGGGGAAATGAAGTAATAAATTTTCAACATCAGACTTAGATTTGCTGGTGGAATTGGTGATAAAAATTCACATTACAGAAAACAAAAAAAAAATGTGTTGAATGAAAAAAAATCACGCCTGTAGAATTCACGGGAAAACCAATGGGGTTTTCGTTTGGTAACAAAAATCAATTTACTTCTGATTTAGATCTGTGAAAAAAACTGACAATTTTTGCCTTTATTTGGTCAAAAAAATTGATTTATTTTTTTGATTTTAAATCAATTTTGCAGATATGGATTTTTCGGCAGATCTACCCCTCTTTTACTAACACCTCTATGCATAATAATTGACAGCTAACAGTGTGTCAAGACAGTTGATACTGGTAGCTGGTTCACAGACCCAATTTACACCAATACTAAACCAAATAAAAATCAATCTGAAAACGTATTCGATTCGTTACGTAAAAAGTCAATTTATAGATCAAAATATAAATTTACCAAACGAAAACCACATAACTAAACTTCCACTGTGAAACATACAAAATCGATTAAGTCGGAAATTGTATGCACAATATTTTCAGAGACCGTGGTCTCAATCTTAAACATTTAACACCGATGGTGAAAACACGGAATGTTCTTCTTTTTTCTCACAAAACAATTTCAATTTCGACAACATTGTTGCAGGCCAAATATTCGTGGTGGGTATAATTATATAAAATAATTAATTAATAATATAATTTTTTCGGGCTAGTTCATAGTTCGGTAAAAAAAATTAAACGTCAAACCTTTTTTGCGTGAAAATACGCGTAGTTTTTTTTTCGATGAACTGTATAGGTACTAGGCTAATACTAAATAATTATGAAAAAATATCGTTAAATTAATGGCTAATTAAAAATTAAAAAAGCCAGTTAATCGATGAAAAAAACTACAAGTATTTATGGGAGTGCTTTTTGCGAAAAAATAGGTTTATCATTTAATTTTTACTTGCGATATAGGTACTATGGGGCAAGTTTTGCATTTTAAAAAAATCGAACTAGAGATTTTAATCAAACTTGACATTAGGATGATGGAGATCACCAAAAAAGTGGGTCCCGCAATTCCGTCGGTCTATCTGTCTGTCTGTACAACTCTCTACAGCCTAAACAGCTGCAGCGATTTTCTTCAAACTTGGTATATAAGCGTTTTATGCGATTGTCCAAAATATATTTTTGAATTGTTGTTAAAGCCCCAAAAATAACGGTACTTGCCATACAAATTTACAACCATTTTAATTATCTCGAAAACGGCTCTAACGATTTTGATAAAAATTGGTGTGTGTCCTACTTTGGGTATGGTCTACATTTTGGGCAATTTTTTTTTTAATATTTTGTTATTAACGGTACCTGGCATACAACTTATTTAATGAATTTCGACTTTCTCGGATTTGGATCAAATTTTTTATCCAGGGGCTCCTTTAAATTTTAAATAATACAGCATTTCAAAATTTTCGAAAAATAGTTTTTTTGGATTTTTGACAAAAAAAAAATATTTTTTTGAAAATTCAATATTTCGAAAACGGGTGGACTATTTTTTCTGAAAATTTTTTTTTATTTATATTATTAAATATTGAAAATGGGCATACCAATTTTTTTTTTAGAAAAAAATAAGACTATCATTAAAAAAATACGTGAAAAACGAATTTAAAAATACATACAAATAATTTTCTTAAGAATATATTGCATATAATTTAATCGTACATAGGAGCAAGTACGTGCGATCCAGTCGTGCATTTTATTTCTCATCGAACTGTGATCTAACCCGTTCAAATTTTACTCACCACGAATATTCCTCCCTGCGAAACAATTACATTGTTTTCTGGGAAAAAAGAAGATAATACTGGTTTATATATTCGTTTTACCCTCAGATGTTTTTCTCTCGGAAAGAAATATTTTTTCTCATCACCAATTTTTATTTTCCTTCTAAATAACAGTATTCACAAACACAAATACCTCGATGTGGCGAGTTTCTTGTGATTTTTGTTGTTAAAATCCTCGCAAGGAATAGTCACCAGAAGTTGTGTATTGTTACTCCCTACGTTGTTGAGAAATGCGCTGTTCCATTAATTATAACTTATCAACTTTTTTGACTTTTTTTGTTTGGCATTTTTTGTCAGCTGTGTAATAATATCAATTATAATTATATGCCTGTGTAAGACCTATAAGGCATTTTAAATGCAACCTGAATTGCATCGCTCTAGTTAAAAAGAGTAGATAGATAGGAAAGAGAAAAGAATTAGGTCCTTACTATACCATTATATCACATACGGGCGGCATCAAATTAAATTTGTTGGTATAGAAAAGAATTCAGCCTAGCGTGGCACTCCTTGTCTTTACCCAACCACTATATCCTCGGCGCTATTGCCACCCGCAAAAATTAATCCAGACTATCTCAATGGCTTTTTCATTTTCAAAAAATGTTGTTATCTTTCATTCAAAAATATTTTTAAACTTAAATTTTCTAATTATTTTATTTATTGGCTTTGGTAAATTCTGTTTTCTTTATACATATTTGCTAAATTAATTTTTGTTTTCCTCTTTGTTTCTTTACAGAAATGCTATACAATTGTTGCACTGATGAACACTCATGTAGTTCGTAAACAAAAACCATCATCGCTCGCCATTTGAATAGGTAGTACTTTCAAGTTGGCGCCCCAATTCATCGTCTCATGTCCCAGAATTGGCCACCACCCAGCACCGAAACGACGCCGCTTCTTGTGCTGCTTTTGATGTCACAAGAAGTGTTCGCCGCATTAAGACTTTGGATACCGACAGCTGCAAGGTCAACTGATTTGCTGTTTTGAACAAAATAATAATAATAATTAACTAACAAAACAAAATTTAAAGCAAAAAAAAAAACAGAGATTATAGCTGAAAACGGACAAATTTAAATTTAAGTTCAGAATACTAAGAAATTCGTCCACAATATTTAAAAAAATCATAGACTTTAGAGCCAATATAGAAAAAACAATCCACAAAAGCACTGCAACAAATTTAGTTTAAAAAAATAGAAAAAAAACGAACAAGCACAAAGTTAAAACGATAAATAGTAAAACACAAGTTTATAAATATAAGAAATAAATAAAATATGAATTCTAACGCACGACATCTACTGCACTGCACCCTGCTCATCATTGTGATAATCTTCTTTGAGATATTCTCTGGCGGGATCAAGATCAACGAGGACTCGTTTACACTGGTCGATCCCTGGACTGAATATGGCCAGATACCAACGATACTTTTGTACTTACTGCGTTTTCTCACGTTCCTCACTCTACCGCAGGTGCTATTCAATTTTTGCGGCTTAGTCTTCTACAATGCCTTTCCAGAAAAAGTGGTGCTAAAGGGGAGCCCCCTGCTCGCACCCTTTATCTGTATAAGGGTGGTGACGCGTGGTGATTTTCCCGAACTGGTCAAAACAAATGTTTTACGAAACATGAATATCTGCCTGGACACGGGACTGGAAAACTTTCTTATTGAAGTAGTAACCGATAAGGCTGTTAATCTGGCCAAGCACCGACGAATACGTGAGATAGTGGTGCCGAACACGTACAAGACAAAAACCGGTGCTTTGTTTAAATCACGCGCATTACAATATTGTCTCGAGGACAATGTTAATGTGCTCAACGATAACGACTGGATCGTGCATCTCGATGAGGAGACCTTATTGACCGAGAATTGCGTGAGAGGTATTATCAATTTTGTACTTGATGGCAAGCATCCATTCGGGCAAGGCTTGATTACATATGCCAATGAGAATGTCGTTAATTGGTTGACTACATTGGCGGATAGTTTCCGTGTCAGTGATGATATGGGTAAACTGCGGCTGCAATTCAAGCTATTCCACAAGCCATTGTTCAGCTGGAAAGGAAGCTATGTCGTCACGCAAGTAAGTAAATATAAAAATTAAATTGTTAATTAACCAGGAGAAATGTATGTAAATTAAAAATTGACGCTTGGTGATCATCGTCGATTTTCTCATTTGTCTCAGATTTTAATCACATTTTATTATTGTTCGACAGATTTTTTTCGGCACAAGATTAATTCTCGAATGTGTGTACATCTCAAGACAAAGTATTCCACAATCGATTTGATTGATGTACATTCATATATGTCCATTTCAGTTCTACACCAGAAGTACAGGGCTGAAAATCTATAGAAACGAATATATGAATGAATAGTTTGTAGATAATGTACAACTTAATATATTATAGAGGAGAATCTGTTAGGCCATTTAGTACTTAGTACATTTTTTTTGTTCAAAAGTGATTGCTTAGTAATTATTATAGCCAGAGTAAAAATTAAAAGCACTTGTTGTGAAATATGAAAAAAATTATGACTCAGAGTTTCCTGTTTAAAATTCTGATGTGTAAATTGTAAATATAAAATCCAGTGTTTTTTTAAATGCGACACTTAAAGAAGAATATTTGTTTGTACATATACACATACACACATATTTCTTAAGTACATAGAATTTATTCGCTCTCCATTAAAGTCAGGTGACTTTCGTTATTTAAACCTAAGCTGCTCCCAAGCTAAGGTAGTCATTACTATTAAGTTTTTAATTCAATTCAATGTTAAGGTTTTCAACCAACTCAAGACAGAATTGGTTTTGTTTACAAGTAAACGAAACATTCCCAATATTAACTCTGTCAATAAAACCGTTCCATATTGCTGATATTCCAAAGAAATCGTAGTGCTTACTCGTAATTGAGCGTGAACTAAAAATCACAAGATTATTAGTAGAAAAAGCTAAATATATTTTTAAAATCGGTTTTTTACTTAGGTACTTTTCTTTATACAAAATTTAATTTAATTTTTTTTTTTAATTTTATTTCAATTTTAGGTATTTTTTAATCCATAATATTATTTTTCAAAAAACTTTGGAATGGCGTATTTTTTATAACCCTATTTTATAACCTCCTGTAAAAAAAAATGATAGAAATCCGTTGAGCCGTTAATGAGAAAGTCGAAAATTAAAACAGGGTTCTGTGGCAGGTACCCTTAATAACATTTTATTTACAAAAAAATGTAACCATAAAATGTAGACTACGCCTATAATATTGCAATGGATTTTTTTTATTAAAATCGTTACAGACATTTTTGAGAAAATTAATATTTACATTTTTTGGTACAAAAAATTGTATGGCAGGTACATATATTTTTGAGGCTTAAAAAAAGATTAGAAAAAAAAATCGAGTCAATCACCTAAAACACGTAATGTACCAAGCTTGATGCAAATAACTTCAGCCGTTTAGGCTGTAGGTCGATCTAGAGACAGACAAACAGAGAGAATTGCGGGATCCACTTTGTATGAGTTTGATTAAAATTTCGAGTTCAATTTTTTTTTTCAAATGCAAAACTTCCCTTATAGCACCTACATTGTACATATGTCACAAGTAAAAATTCAACCATTTCCATGAAAACAACATCAACCACAGTCCTGCAAACGTTCCTTGTACTAGCTCTACTAGATATTTGTATGAAAGAAATAGCACCCAATAGTACTTTCGTTACAACTTACACAGTTAAGTAATTGGGAAAGGGTCCATTTCTGTCACAAAAGAATTGTGGACTTTACTAACATAGTCATGGAAAGTCACAATATAGATTTCAATTCAATGGTTCTAATAGATGTCCCAACAAGATACATAGCTATGGAAGGAAAACTGTATCATAAATGCAAACCTAACATATAAGTATAAAGGTAGGGTCAGCCATATTTTGGACTGAACATCCTTAAATAGCCCACTAAAGCTTCTTCAGGATTTCTGCAACGATATACGGTATGAATACTTGCAGATTATGAGTTATGAAAGTCTAAACTGGTAGATCGTATGTGAAAAATTACCATTCGATTGATCATAGGTCGCTTATGCACCCATTCTAACCTAACCTTGTACCTCTTGGCATAAAATGGGTAGTGCGTTGCCTATTAAGCAAGATTTATATGAGATTTAAAACCTATTCAAAAACACCGCCCCTTTCAAGGATGTTAAACTCTCACATAGCCTTTTTCATGATAAAATGAATTTCATCCTACACTTTTGAAAGGTAAAGAAATTTGCCTTCCATTCTTGTCGTCAAAACTCGCGCTTTCAGATGATCTGGTTATCACAGCTGTTGCCCCACCAATTCTTGTTTATATTCATAGGATTAATAGAATGTATACCACATATTTAATAGGTTTTCTTACATAGATACCTTGGTCGACATGTTTTCTTGGTTGCTCGTCAGAAAGTGCTTCTGAGCGACCTTGTTGTATACCTGATTTTTGTAAGTGTTTTTCATTAGCTATTCAAGCAAAAACAGAGAAAACCTTAATGAATGAAAGGGTGTGGAAAAGATTTTCTTACACTTAACTTTTTGGTGTCCTACATTTTTGAGTTTAACAGGTTCAATGTCTAATTTTTTTTTAACTATACCTACCTACTTTGGTCTTTATAATTCTCTTTTCGTTTGATGTTAATAAAATTTCCTATTAAATGACCTTGTAGCAATGTCATCTATCAAACGCGAATCGCACACATTTGATCATTCAATTATACATACAAATTTGAATACACATTAGTTCATTATTCATTTGTTTCGTTTTCCTATGAAAGTCTTATTCCTTACACACACTTCAATCTAATTTAGTATGCAAAGCGCGAGACTATGCACTTTACAGTCGTATGCCATAAAGAAAACTTCAATTTTTTCTATTTACCCATTACAGTCTTTTAACCCATAGGTATTTCTAAAGACTTAAGAACATAGATTTGCTTCTTTTTTTCAATTCACATGTACATAATGTTTATCTTGGTTAGGTAGAGCTTGTTATTATTCTTCCCAGGTTTGTAGTAAAAAAAAAGGTTTCATAAAATTGGAAATTGTTAGATGTATAGTGCCGCCTTGATATTATAATTGTATTGAATTATCAACAATTTTTGTTAAGGAAGTTTAAGTTAATACAAATTTGACATACTATTTAATCTAGATCGATTTTTTCTTTAAACAAAATCGGGATAATGTAGTGTATGCCAAGTTTGTTTTTCGCTCATGCAAATCCTAATCCTCATTCTGCCAGTCCTTTCGCAAATCTCCTTTACTTTCCTATTATCTTTTTCATCAAACTTACAAGCCCATATGTTTGTGAACAACCTATCTAATTAACTCATCCTCATGATAATTTATTTATTATGTCTTTTCAAGATGCAAAAACAAATGCAAATTATACCATTACAGCTTTACACTGAAAATCAATACTTAGCAACTAAATAGAAGAGTAATATTCATTTGGACATTTATAAGAAATTTCACAAACTTGGCAATTATCCAATTTTGTTGGTTAGTGATCTCTCGTGAATTTAGAAAAACAATTCAAAATTCCATTTTCACAAAAATTACCACTTGCTTTATAGAGTAAGTAATAATAAATAAATTGAGCTTTGACCCGGTTAGCTAGTTAATAAAAGTTTGTAATCACGTATTTAAATTGCGAACGACAATTGTCAAGAATTCATCATCGAGTGGTGGTGATTCAAAGATTATTATAACATTATATTAAGCGATTAATAAAATATAAATTAATTGCTATTACTATCTCAGGTCTGGTTAAAAAACGTCTAAGCCTAAAGGCAATTACTTCGAACAACGAAAAAATCTTATATGTGTACCTACAATGTATGCACATAATATATATTATGAATTATACCAAAATACACTACTGGGTAACACGATCGTGCTCTTCTAGTTATAACGTTCCGTCGTTAAGAATAATTTATTTTTTGATTTGTTTGATTTTATAAAATGAATTCTTTTTGAATTATCTGAATGTAATAATATTTTTGTATGTTCTTACGTCAAATAACGCCCCAGTTTCGCTAGATTGCCCCTAATCCGAGAGGTCCAATTTTCCATATCATCGAAACTCCACGGACAGATGATGCGCAATCCACTATCATCAAATAAGTGGACCTCTTGTTAGTTGACATCATCCATATTCGGCAATTTTCTAAAGATAATTTTTTTTTTTTTGAAATCGATGTCCGTTTCCAACTGTTACAGACCCCAGACAGAGAACCCAATTTGTTGATTTGGCTTGTTATCAGAACTGTCAAAATTGTTTCGTGCCTTTTATAAACCTTAAGTTAATTTTAGTTAATGTGTCAAAAATAGGAACAAAACTAAAAAAAAACATCAAATCGTTATTTTCGTTCATATCGCCAAGTGTGGAGGCTTAGTGCAATATGGAGGCATCCTTATTATCATTATTTATACTTCCCAACTGATAAAAGTCTAGCTATCAGTCTTATATCTAAAAAGAACCTAGTTACGCATATCCTGAAACTATAAAGCCACTAACATACTTGCACCCATGTACAAGCTTAAATAATATTGTATTCTTTTTATCTTTTTACAGGTCGGCGCTGAACGTAAAGTCTCCTTCGACAATGGTATCGACGGATCCGTGGCCGAAGATTGTTTCTTCGCTATGCGCGCCTTTGCACAAGGCTACTCATTCAACTTTATCGAAGGCGAAATGTACGAGAAATCCCCATTTACATTATTGGACTTTTTGCAACAGCGCAAGCGTTGGCTCCAGGGAATTCTACTTGTAGTGCACTCAAAAATCATACCCCTAAAGCACAAACTTTTGCTAGGCATTAGCGTTTATTCATGGGTCACAATGCCCCTGTCCACATCAAATATCATCTTTGCAGGACTTTATCCGATTCCGTGTCCAAATCTTATGGACTTTGTGTGCGCCTTCATTGCAGCTGTTAACATTTACATGTACGTTTTTGGTGTCATCAAATCATTTTCACTATATCGCTTTGGATTAATGCGATTCCTGCTGTGCGTCATGGGAGCAATTTGCACCATCCCAGTGAATATTGTTATTGAGAATGTTGCAGTGATCTGGGGTTTGTTTGGTAAAAAACATAAATTCTATGTTGTCCAAAAAGACATCCGAGTATTGGAGTGTTAAACGCAACTGCTCATATTCGGCTTAGCACACCGGACCATCAGCAACCTCATCTCATCTCCTTAACTTCGTAATGCCTGCGGTATTCACTTAGCTTGTAAAGTATTTTTTTTAACAATAATTACATTTATATTTAATTTTGTACATTTATAAGTTTCTGTTTTCCTTTATCATTGTACATTATTTTTTTTAATGTGACATTTGTTATATAAAAAATCTCTTAAACAAAAGCAATTGTTATCTGCATTACTATTCATTGTCGTTTGTTTTTTTTTTAACTATTATCATCTATGTATTTAAAAAAAATTGAAATGTTTTTCTCTCACAAGTCAAATACACTTCAGTCATGAATAAAAAAAAAATTTCACAATTCTTTTGAGTCACATTTTGGGATTCACTGTTGCATAAAAAAATAAAACATTCATTTCACACATGCACTCACACAAAATTGTATTCAATATTAAGACTTAAAAATTAGAAACTTAAATTATAATAATTTATTTCAAACCATTTGTTTTTTAAAAATAAAAAAAATAAACTTACTTATTTATGAAATAAAAAGTAGAAAAAATGCAACACAAATTTTAGAAGAAAATAAGTTAAAAAACAATACAAAAATTAAATAAAAACAAGAAAGAACAAAATAGATCGTCATAGAAGATACAAAAAAGTTTTTTTTTCGATTAAACGTAAACTTAATTATAAATTAAACAAAACTTTTGTTTGTTTTATTTTTTTCTATAAGACGAAAATGTGAATGCACCAAATACTATCCTTAAGAAAGTTATGTTTAACTATGCTTAATACTTTTTTCTTTTTGTAAATTTATATATTTTAAGCAAAAAAAAAATAGTTATAGTTAAATAGTAGTTAAAATATAAACAAAATATAAATAATTAAATTTAAGCTTTTTTTTCTTATTAAAACACAAAGAATGTATTATTATATATTTTATCTTTTTTGATAAAAGAACGGAACAAAAATACACAAAACGTAAAATTAATAAGTTGGAAAATAATAAAGATTCGTTAAAACAATTTGGTTCTTTTATTTAATTGAGATTTTTTGGCAATCTAGGTCAGAAATGCGGTTCTTAACGCCTTTTCGATTTGTCGTCCGTCTGAATCATACTGAACTACTCAAAATGACGGTTAATGTTTTGAATTGTACAAATAATTCTGTTCGAGAAGAGCGGCGGTTGGCATTAAAATCGATACCTTAATTCTGAGCTTCGATCATTTTCGCTCAGTAATTTTCAAAAGAGAACGCATTGTATTTATATTTGCCCTTTTTTATTGTTAAATGTATGGGCAGCGCATCAAAATTTCATTCAGTAAAAGAGCGAATAAATTAGGCTGTACAAATAGTGCCGATAAAAGTGTAGATACATTTTTGGAATATTTAGAACTATTCGGTCGTTTTGCAGACAAAAAGCTTGTGCACAATTAGGCGTTTTTCTTTTTTCGTTCAGAGCAGATCACTGAACAGAGTTCGAATACATACATAGATTATGCACTCAACTTGTTCCAAACAGAACGAGCTCTGAACACTGATATGTTTTTTAAATACTTGAACCACACAAATCAGAATACATTTTCATTTTTAACCATAAAAAGCAACACCTACTCTTTTCTGTACACTGATACACACCAGACACAGAAAATGAACAAGGGATCAACTTCTTTCGCCAACTTATGTATCTAATTATTTTTCTTCACATTTTCCTTCTTGGCACACATGGAATTTGGTGTGCTCAGAACGAAAAAAGAAACACACATTTGGAGCCCTGGATGCTCAGAGTTAAAAAGAAACACACATTTTTTGACACAGGCTCTGCTCTGAACTAAAAGTAAAACGCCAATTTTTGGCAGTCAGGGGGGATGTAAAATAAGACTATACAAAAAGTGCATAATAGATTTATTCAGACTCATTACTGCGCTATCTATATGTTACCAATAAAATACGGCTATTGTATAATATACATAAATACAATGGACAATTTCGGTAAAATATTCGTTCCAATTTTCATTTTAAATGCCAACTATTTCCAAAAAAAAACTCAGCATATTAAGATATGTAGAAAGTACTGACCATTTTAAGAAATGGAATTCTTTAAGCTTTTAAGTTATATTAAAAAATTATGACATTTTCTGATGAATGAATCACCCATATCACAAATTCCATCGTAATGGCCTCGTTCGGTGGCCCAACCTAACCGATCCGGATTGCTTGGCGTTGTTGTAACGCCTAAGGAAAAAACGGCTGATGAACTAAACATATGTTGTCAAACACAAATCTCAAGCTACCCAAAAATTATTGGATTCGTTGAGATTCGTTTGGAAATGTGAGGGACAGCTGATTCAAAACTTCAGATGTGTATGCAATACAACTGACATAACGAGAAAGCTACCCGAATCGTTCGAAAATAAATCCGCTACAAAGGTATCTTGGATAGCCTATCGGCCGCGCACCGAACGAGGCCAATAATTCCCGCACACACATACTACGTTTATATGGAGAATTGAATCGGTATTGAATCAGGATTTAGGTCTTTGTATACTTGAATCGGATTAAAATAGGATTACTCGATCCGATCCCACTAGAAGAGCTGAATCGAATTGAAAATGTATTTATATACCTGAATCGAGGAATTGAAGAATCGAATTCACATCTGATTCTTGGTATGTGTGTACACCAATAGTGTTTTTTTATGTTCAGTGGGTTTCCGTTTTCTTTGTATTTTTTTCCGTTGCATGTTTTTGTTGTTTATTCTGTAAACTCAAATTGTCACTTCGATTCCATTTTAATTCAATCTTCCGATCCCACGAGGCCATATACCTGAATTGATATATAAATTCGATTCGATTCGATTCCTCAATTCACTCATATAAACGGGGTAACAGTTACACCCCGATCAACCACAAACGGCTTTCCCGATTGGAATCTTCCTATTTTCGAAATCAGCTGTATTATGTCGAAATGAAATGATAAATAACAAAAGCGTGGCTATTTTGATTTTCAATTAAGTTTACACATATTATTTAAAAAATTGAGAATAGCTCGCCTTTTCAAATTCCCAGAAATTTCGAACTTCCTTTGACAGTTTTGTATAGTGTTGGGTCAGTTTGGCTCATTAGCTAAAAGAGTCTTATATTAGACTTTGTTTGTTTTTTTTGCCCTTTATTGTTAAATATTATTTGAAAAACGATTCAATTTATAAAAATATACTTACATTTCTATTCTTGAAATATCGGTTTTCAATGTTCGACAGAAATGGTTTGTCGTAGAAAAAGTTTGTTCCATTCCATTCGAATTCAGTAATGCCAATTTATACGAACTTAGACAATCGTAAGCGATTTTTTCACTCCGAACCGAAATCTACTACGATGGAATTTGTGATAGTTATATCGAAAAACGTAGCATCTTTTGGATTACGGCTTTGTATATGAAACCTTATATCTATATACATTAAACATATTTTAAGTTTTAATTATTAAATGACATACCTAACTTGCTTTTCTGCAACAAAAATTTAATGGCCCTCGGGTGTTTTTTGAGATCCAAAAAACCAAGGTTTTTTTGACAACTCTTGGGGTTGTCAAAAAAACATGCGTCGACCCTAGGTAAAGTTCAACGAACGAACCTATAATTGTGCAACAAACATTTTTTTTTTGAATTTATATATTCTCACCTACACAATTATTTTCACACATGCAATCTCATTAAAATTCAGAATCACACAAAAGTGTTCAGTTGGGATCCCAGGTCGGAGAACAATTCCGGATTGCCAAACAAAAACGCCATAATACGACTTGATTTAACTATGTCCTCCGACAAATCTTGTGACTTAACATAATGTCTGTTACTTTACTCACCTTCGGGATCCCAAGTTTACCCAAAACGTGTTTATTTACTTATTTTCTGGCACGAAAATGCCAGAGCTTTTGACTTTTCTTCATTTCCTCTCCTACAAAATCTAAGTCCCATTTTACACAAGGAAACTGTAAAAACCTTCAAAATCTTCCCAGTTCCCTCCTCAGTTTCTTGGTGACAGTTTCTTCATGTGAAAGGTACAAGGCAATTAAAGGAAAACGTCAAAAAAAATTCCAGCAACTGGTTTATCTGTGTGAAAGGGGACTTAGACCCCTTTCACACAAGGAAACTGAGTTGCCGGCAACTGGGAGCTTGTTGGTAAGAAGGGCTAGAAGTAAGGGGAATGAAAAAAATCTCCACGGTCAACGATTTGTAGAGATTTTTTTGACGTTATGCTTTGAAATTTTCTTAGGTTTTCATTTTGATTTCTGTCTCTGATAGATGTCAAACCTATTTTTTTTAAAGAGAAATTGTTTCTTACAATTATATTATTATTACATTAACCAAACCAAGTGAGCTACTTAAACAAAAACATTGTGAAAGAAAATTTCAAGTTATAATTCTTGTAGGCAAGGCATTTAATTCAATCCATCACGAGTTGGTACACATTTCATACAAAATCGACAACAAAAACGCAAGGACCAACTAAGCTCTCAGCTTGTGGCTTCATCATCACGTTTGGTTTATAATGACGTTCCTGTATTAGCGAGCAGCAGCAGGCAGCACCACAGGTATCAGTCATATAGCTTCGGTGCTTTTCAATAAGCCCAATATAATCTTCCCATCATCACTATCATGTGTTGGGCCAAGATTTGGATGGCAAGAGAAACGCACAACAAATCTGCACGCAAATCAATATTCTCCTGCTTCATTGGTTTTCCGTGACCTTTTAATATATTAATTTAGCAAACCTTTATTAACAACCACAATAAAAAAAACAACATTTACCTATATGATCGCACCAGGTTTCTTTATTTTGAATGTATTTTTCTAAAAATAAGCTGCGGTTAATTTATAACTCAAAATTGTGTAGAATTTTCCTGCCGCGAAGCAAATTGTTTGTTTACAAAAAGCGAATGTCAAATCAAAAGCAATTCAAAAAACGAGCAACTCAGTTTCCGATCAATTTTTTCGTGTGAAAGCTACAAGGCAATTAAAGGAAAACGTCAAAAAAATCTCCAGCAACTGGTTGCCCTGTGTGAAAGGGGACTAAGTCCCCTTTCAAGGTCTGATCCAGACTCTTTTTGGGCAGAAATTGGTAGATTATCAAAACTTGAAGAGTGGGGATAAAATTCTCTCATTGAGAAATAAAGTCCGAAGAACTCTGGAATAGCTTGTGCACAATTTTATGCCAATTTAAATTAATTTATTTGTTCAACAAATATTTTTCCACACCAACTACGAACCGTTTTTTTTTTGTTTATGACAAACGTCAGTCTGACAATTGTAAATTTTCTGCCGACAAATTACTGCCCACATAAATTTATTGGCCAGGAATTGGCAAGAAATTGTCAGGAAGGGGAAATATTTTATTCTCTCAAGAGCGCTCTCTTCTGCCAAGAACTACCAAATTTGTAAGTCTGGAACAGGTTTTGGCAGAAATTGGTGCCAATTTGTGCCAATTGGCAGTATGGTTTAGACCTAATGTGTCTATTGGAAGAGGAACACAGAAGTTATTTGGGTGTGTGTTTCAGCTTGTAGGCAAATGTCAAATGAAAGCAGAGGTTTCGGGTCTTTAAGTTATTAGTTTATGTTTATGTTATTAGTTTATGATTTTGAGCATCATTCACCTTTCATCCAAATGGACACCATCAGCATTAATCTGCCGATCCGATCCGATCGAATCTTTCGATTCACGTGAATATTTCACTTAATTTTTAACTACTTATTTTCCAATATCTTCTATCTACTGAGTCCAAAGCTTTACTAATACTTTTTTTTTGTTTAATTCTTAAAGAATCAAATTGTTTAAATTTATTTTAGATCGAAATTTATATAGTTTTTGGAACAATTCGTTTTTTTTCCATCGGATAGCAGAAACAATTATTCACGTGAACGTTTAACAGAATAAAGATGCATGTTAGTATGTACTTCCAATATCTCATAAGAAGAATATTACTAACCGTAAAGTTTTATCACAGTTTACTGTGTTTACTTTATTACTTTAAAAACCGATTGATGAGCACTTCTGTATTTAAAGATTGAATCATCCTATCAACAAACGAAATCGTTCATTCGTTTCCCTGTTAAGTAAAACAAAACTTTGGCAATTACAATTTATTAAGTTAACAAATAAACTACCAACTATATTACACATCAATCTTAATATTATTTATAATCTAAAAATCCTTTAAAATTTTTGAACAACAGCGAGCGAGTTCAACTCAAATTTAACCTATCTGATTTCCTTATTTTACTTCCATTGTTCTTTGGAACAGAGCCAATGCCATGGATTTCATTTTTTCACTTGCAGGCCGACGGAAATCGCATTCTAACGCCGGCAAACCACACAGTTGACGTCGCAGCTTTAGGTCGTATCTTGCACTGAGAGCCCGGCTATTTGGTCCACATGCACCAGTTATCAAAGCTAGTTTGTCCTCTCGCTTTATCCTCTCTCCAACTTGAGCAAAGGCCAATGGATGCAGTCGATGCACATCAAGTTCTGGCCGCTCGTTTACTTCTATACTCATTGCACCAGTTTCTAACTTGATCTTATTTTTGATATCATCACCTTCTTCGGCGGCAACCTCTTCTGCCGATTCTTCTTTGATTTCTATTTTGATCGGTCTTGTCTCGCCTAGTTCTGTGTCTAGTTTTTCTTTGGCTTCACTCAAAATCCGTTTGCCAAATTCTTCACCAGCCATTTTCAGTGATATACCCAGATCGAGGATGATTCTATGTGCTTGCCATTTCTCTTTGGCGGTTGTCCGCTCGGATGAATTCAAAATAGGTGCCTTGACTTCTTTGACAAGGGATGCCCAATCGACTCCCAGAGCATCACCAACCCCCTTCGTACGCGAATCCTCTTCGAGTTCACCATCGGATATTTCCTCAAAATCCAACAGGTCATCATCAATTGCCTCCGGTTTGGAGTCGTCAGTGGCCACATCCTTCAGTTGACTACCGGTCAATTGGTTTTCCGAAGTAATGTCACCATTGACTTCAGCAGCAGGTTGTTTTATTGCAGGCTTACTTTCATCCAATTTGTCAAGAATTTCATCATCGCTGTCGGATATTTCACTCAGATCATCTGGGACTGGTTCATTTTCAATAGGATTATCTTCGGTTGTGGCAGGAGCTATTGGAGCTAGCTCTACAACAGGATCAGAATTGGCTGTTGCTACTGAACACTCGTTTTCTTTCAATGCCACTGGTTCGCTTTCAGGCGTTGCCGGCAAGGCACCTTCTTCCTCGACTTCCGATGTTTTTACTTCTTCATTTACTGCTTCCGAAGGAGTTTTTACTTCGGAATCATGCTTTTCGACTTCTTCGGTATTCTTGGGTTCGTCAGCCGGATTAGGTAAGATCATAGCTGGAGTTGACTCATGAATTTCCATCATAAGAGGCATTTGCTCTTTTTCAGCTGCAACTAATTCGCTGATTGTTGGTGGTGGAATTGGCGGCAAGGCCAACAACGATGGAATTGCAGTTCCTCCGGGTGTAGTTGGTCCACAAAGCTTTTTCTTTAAATTGGGGTTGGTGTAGGTCATTTGACGCTTTGATGGAAATTGCCTATTTGGAGGATGGTATCCACTATGAATCGCCATCAATGGTGGAGGATGTGGTCGAAACTTCTGACGATCGTGCAAGTAGTCGAGTTGCGGCCCACCATGCCGGTAGTTGGCTCCCTTACGGTGACTACTACCCGATTCACCGGGTGCATGTCCACCACGCCAATCTTGTTGTGGCCAGCGTCCGGAACGACCCGAACCAGGGGATTGAACATGATCCAAGGCACGTTCACGTTCGCGCTTCTCTCGTGCCTCTTCCCAAAGCTGTCGTGAACCACCAGCAAATTCTTCAGCATCCCAATCAGGCTCGGATGCAGGTCGATTTGCTTTGCCACGTCCCCAGTTCTTTTCATCCCATCGGTCCTCCTCGGGCCAATCTTCACCACGACGAACAGGCGGATAGAGCTTTTCAAGCTCACGGTCGTTGAGCAGTTCTAACTCTCTGGGATCCCATCGAGGATCACGACGGCGTTCCTCTTCCGCATACGCGCGTGCGTAAGCAGCCCTGAAATAAAAAAAAATACAGTCAAGCCATTTAATTTAAGAAATTAAGTCTTAGGTTAAATTGATGAAAATGTTGCCATTTTTTGAGAAATAATTTTAACTTACCTTTCTTCTTCAGAGTATAAATCCCTCTCGTCCCTGTAGTGTCCAGGACTAAGGACCTCTCTACGTCTGATAACCAAGTAATCTCTATCCCTTCTCTCTTCACGTTCGAGTACTGGAACTCTGTGATGCTCGGCAGCCAAGTACTCACGCTCCCTCTCATAAGCTGGATCCCTTATGCGATTTGCGTGGCCATGACGAATCCTGCCCTCGTCCTCCAGAGACCTTTCACGGCTGCCATATCCTCTGGCTTGTGCCAAAGCCATTTCCCGTTCAGCTGGACGTGGAAGAAGTCGGTCACCCCCACGCTCGGCATACTCCTTCTCTTTTTCTCGACGCAATTTCTCTCTGGCCAGTCTTTCCCTTTCTCGCTGCCTCTCCTGGCATCTGGCGAGAGCTTCCTCACGCTCCTTTTGGCGTTCAGCTTCCCTTTCTGCTCGTTCTCGGTCCCTGCGTTCGCGCTCTCTAGAATCATCAATTCGAATTTTCAAATCGCGTTTCCTTTCCGGAGTTCGTTCACGGGTTCTCGTCTGAATGATGATCTTTTCTCGAGGCGACATCTGATGCCGTGCTAGGGCTGCAACTGGCGATTTTCGAGCGCGCATCTTTGCCTCTAGTTTGGCAAGGGTTCTGGGTGAACGACTATGAATGCGTTCACGTTCTCTTGCACGCATCTTCTCCCTCTCAGCAGCGTGACGCAACCGTTCCTTACTATCCGTACGCAAATGCTTCTTTTCGCCAGGAATTTTAATTTTGCTTGGACTTGTACTACCTGCCCGGCGACGAACTGCACTTGTGCCGGCCAAAGCTCTCTTTTTGGCCGCCTTCGCTTCGCGCAGTTTTTTCTTCAGGTGATTTCGTTTAGCTTCGAGTTTTTTCTGATGACAAGAATGTCCTTTTTCACGCTTACGACGTTCGTCGCCTGATGAGCTACTAGCACGCACTTTCTTTTTGCGATGTCCAGGTTTCTTTTCGGAGCTGGACGATGAATACGACCCACTGCTAGAACCAGAATCCGAATCGGAGCTACTAGAGCTATCCGAACTAGATTGAGCAGCACGGGCTTTTTTATAACGACGTAGAGCTTCTTTGGATTTTTTATCCATTTTGTAGCTTTATTGGACTACTGGAGATACTTATTTAAAGTTTTCAAATTTGTTATTTTTTTGTGTTTACGTTATTTTCTTGCAAATGTTTGTTACAAAATGTTTAACACAGAAAAAACGAAAACGATTTGACCAAATGTATTGAATTGAAAATTTAATATGCAATGCCAAATGTCACTTTGTTTTGATAATTTGCAAATTAGCGATTATAGCGCTTAGTGGTTAATATCAGAACTATATAAATACATTAAGGTGGTATCCACACTGAATAGTACAGTTTGTTGCTTTATAGCATTCATCACGTATGTCTCGAACTTACCAGAGTTTTTTTGAAGTGACAACTTTTTATAGGAGGGTTAATCGATAAGTTATGTAACGCGATACGATGGGCATTCCTTTCTCTGTATTAAATTATGAAATAAACATACTTGGCGAATGTGTTGGATTTGAAATGGGTACATCTGGATTGATAGTTGTATGCTTTAGCCGCTAGGCTACTGCCAAGTTCAATGATGTGTTGTAATAATTTGTTAACTATTGAGTTAATGAGAAATATAATAATAAATTTGAACTGAGGTACCTATAAGCCCTTGAATCTGGAGCAAGATTATACGTCTGTACATTAGTTGACTTTCAACATATAATTAAATGCCCAATGTTGATAAACAAAACAATTTGTTTCATTTAGGAGAACATGAAATTGAAATTCTACTAGGGTCATATGAAATTGTTGATATTGCATTATACTATATTGCTAAGGAATTATTAATGCACCATTATACCATATCGGTAAGAATGGAAGCAAAAGTAATGCAATGGAGATTGAAATTTACAGCAGAGAGAAAATATATTTCGATAGGAATCGTACGATTGTAACATTATTGGGTTTCAGTAAACGCATAAACTTATCTGATTTACCTGTTGATATAAACAAAGTGAAAGTAATTCTAATTGAATGCAATATTACAACCACATATGTAGTTCTTATTGAAGTATATGCCTAGAATGCAAATTTATTATACACAAAGTGTAAAACCTGTTTTTGCCAGCCATAGCTCATAAGTCAGATTGGCCGAGCGGTCTAAGGCGCTAGATTTAAGCCATGGTTCCCGAGAGAGAGCGAAAAGAAAAGAATTGTATCTTTTTAAGGAATGGACCTAGAAATCTGAAATTTTCAGGAATGGCACAGTATATTGACTTGAATGTTATTCCTAAAATGTAACCAACCGTAAGAAAACTTTTATATTAAGAAGATTATACATATCAGCCTGGTTCCATAAATGCATTTGCTTTTTCTTTAATTAATAAGCAGAAAATAACAATATGACGATTATTTTTATGTATCAAATCATTCCTTTATGAGATATACAAGCTTTGCAATCTTTATTTTAAAACAGAAGAAAAACATTCAAAATTGCCTGAGTACTCCTATCATCGATGTTCTGTGTAGAAGAACAGTTTTATTCGAAAATTAATTAGAAAGAAAAGATGTGGTTATTTTGAGCTTATATCGTCATTTCTAATAGTTCAAACTTTAAGGCTAAGGTCTTATAATTGATGTAAAACTTGAGGCTGTATGAGGGTATAAAAATAATAAGCATGTGTCTTACTATATGTATAGTTTAATAGGACATTCTAAGGCCCGTTTGCTGATACACACCTTAAGCATTTAAGTTCTACTTAAGCACTTATGTGACAGTTTACGCAGAGGAAAAAGTATCCCATAAGCGTTTTAAGTTAAACATAAATATTTATTATTCGTATCAGCAAACAGGCTAAATGCAAAAGTTGATGAAAAATTTCAATATATATAAAAACCGTAGTTATTGCCCCAGCCACCGTTTACAAAAGTGCTAGCATACGTATATCGATAAATAAACGTATACGTAAAGCGTTGCGGCACCAGTCTGTCTAGCTTCTCTTATATCACGCATACAGAGAACTTTTGAAATTAATAAAATTAACGAACAACTTTTAAAGCTTTTTTTAAGTTAAACAATTTGAATATTAAATAGTCCAACTTGATTAGCTTAGGTTATCACTTCTGTCAGGCGTCCCGAGACGCACATGTTTTTTCTTATATAATATTAAATTTTGACACTGTGCCATATGTTTTTTTTCGATTGGCTGCTTGGAGTGTTCTACTCTTTTTTTATTCCAATCGCATATGGAAAGGTATTATTTATAAATGGGCGTTTTTCTTTTATCGTTCAGAGCACATCTTGAGCAGTGCTGGAGTCCTTAAAGTATACTGTGAAAAAATAAGTCTTAGAACAAAGCAAATGTTCTGAAGACTTATTTGTTTTTTAAACATACTTGAACTACACAGACTAAATTTTCCTTTTGATCATAAAAAGAAATATAACACAAAACTACCCTTATTTTGTACATAGTTACAAACCAGATACAGAAAATCAGCAAGCGTCCAACTTATTTGACAATTCTAATTGCATCTGATTATTTTTTTTTCACATTTTCCTTCTCAACACACATGACATTTCGTGTGCTCAGACGATTATATTCAAACACATCGAACGCTCTCTGCACATGTTCAGAACGAAAAAAGAAACACAAATTCGGAGCTCTAAACGCTACGAGTATAAGTGTTTGACAACTCAGACTCTGCTCTGAACTAAAAAAGAAAAACGCTTAATGTATGTATACCACTGATCTTTATATAAAACACCGAATACCGCATTCATACAAAAAATATATGGCAACTTGAAGACTGTTATAAGTGCGCTGGGACCATGCGTCAGTATAACCTTAAAACAACAGACGAGTGATACAGATATGGGTAGCTTTCGTACGTTTCACTCTTCAAAACAAATTTGCTTACATTGTTGTATTTGTAAATTTGACTTTCCATCCATGAATAGATGTGAAATCCAACAAGACTATGATGCAAAAATATCAGTTTTATTGTACAAAGATGCAGTGGTACTTTCTTGTAGGCAAACCAAAATAGCTCCCGAAATTTGACAACTTTGTATTGCGCGTATGTGCTTAAACACTTCGAAATACTTTTAGAGGTCGCCTTAAGCGATATTTTAAATGCAGGTATTATTTATTTGTATAAAACCCTAAAATACAAAAATATTTCTTACTTATAGCTTGTGCACAACATAATACCAACTTTGACCACTTTCACACAAGGAAACTGAGTTGCCGGCAACTGTGAGTTTGAAGGCGAGAAGGGCAAGATGTAAGGGGAATGCAAAAAATCTGCCCGGTCAACCATTTGAAGAGATTTTTTTGACGTTTTGCTTTGCATTATTCCAATCAGTATAACATAATCTTCTCAGTTTCCTCCTCAGTTTCCTGGTGCCAGTTTCCTCGTGTGAAAGCTACAAGGCAATTAAAGGAAAACGTCAAAAAAATCTCCAGCAACTGGTTTCCCTTGCTGGAGATTTGTTTAACGTTTTCCTTTAATTGCCTTGTAGCGTTCACATGAAGAAACTGGCACCGAGAAACTGAGGAGGAAACTGGGAAGATTTTGTTGGGCTAATTGGAATGCAAAGCAAAACGTCAAAAAAATCTCTTCAAATCGTTGACCGGGAAGATTTTTTTCATTCCCCTTACTTCTTGCCATTCTCGTCAACACACTCCCAGTTGCCGGCAACTCAGTTTCCTTGTGTGAAAGGGGACTTACTTTGATTTTTAAGGAGACTTTACATGAATCAGCATGTGCAGACTTGAAGAAAAGTAGAGCGGGACCATAATATAAAACAAACATAAAAGTAAGAAAAGGTACACACTAATAACTTACTCGAACTCTACTATAAAGGAGGCTTTACATGGATCTGCATCTGCAGACTTGAAGAAAAGTAGAGCGGGACCATAATATAAAACAAACATAAAAGTTAGACAAGGTACACACTAATAACTTACTCGAACTCTGCTATAACTTTCTTGACACATCTCACAATTACATGTTCTTAGCGTTCAGTTATGTAGTTTTGAGAAGATAATTTTCGCTTTTTTTTGTTGTTTTTAAGCAAACTGAGGTGAAATGGTAAAAAAAACTTAAAAATTCGTTATCTGAACGGAACAAATTATGGTGCAGATGAAAATGCTATAATGAAGATGAACATGTTCATCTTCACTATAATCTGCAATCTTCAGATTCATACTTCCTATAATCTTCATACATGAAGATGATCTCCATTTTGGTTTTCGCTCTCTATCGCACAAGTATGAATTTTTTATTTTGTTTCCCCTTTTTTTGCAGATGTCAATGCAGATGAAGATGAAGATACATGTAAAGCCTATTTTACTCGGATATACATAAAAAATACCGTTATACACTATTCGGTATATTAAAGAGCCACTTAAGGTTACTTTAAGTGGCTTGTACGTCGTCATGTAAAAAAATGTCGAAAACAACAAAACTTTGAACGTGAACGCGAAAACCAAATGTGCTGTTTTTTTTAAAGGAATATCCAAACTAAGAAACATTTTGCATGCATATAATAGTAACATAAAGAGAAGTGGCTATAATTTAGGTCAATAATCGGAGTGACCAGAAAAGTGAATAAGAATTTTTCAAATGTTCATGTTTTGATGGTGCTTAATATGTTTGCCGAACATTTTAACATGAATTTTTCGCTTCGGTTGACATAAGAGAAAATGAAACAATATTTGCATTTTAAATAGTGTTGTCAAAATTAATCTACTTTTGGAGCGGTGGAAACACTATTTGAGATGAGTAAATATAAATCTAGATTAACGTTCGGTGGAAGCGTAGTATTAATCTCGGTTTAGTATTTGGTGAAAACATAGTATTAGAATCGGTTTAAAGATCTATCCGTTTACTTCCCAACATAAGTTGTTTGCAAAAATTTAGCCGCAACTTTACTTTACTCACCTTTCCAGATTTTCCACAATTCGTTTACTACGCGCCTTTTATTTTAAAATCGCAACATAAATTAAATATATAAGAACATATATATCTACATGAAGAAAGACAAACAAAAACAAAAAAAAATATTTGAATTTGTTATGACTGGAATTTTCCAAAAATTAATCTAGTGCTTCTCTCAACAGGCGTATTTAAGTGATTTTCTTTTCTTAATCGCTGCGCATATAATGTTATAAAAATGATTAATTTGAAAAGTATATTCAACTCATATACGTACTCATAGCTATAGTCTAGCTGCGGAACCTAGAGTAGATATTTGTGTTTTCTTTCCAAAAATATGCGTCTTTTTTATTTTTGAAAATATAATTTGTCCTTACAGTATTAACAAAGTAACAAATTGAATAATTTTAAATTGAATTTTAATTTCTAATTAATATTTACAAAACTGAAAATAATACTAAGAACAAATATAAATTCATGTTGTATTTATTTATTTTTTTTATCTGACGATGCAATGATTGCATTCACATGTTTTTGTTCTAAATCTTCCACCGAATATTAAAGAAAATTGACGATCCCCTTTATAACAAACGGATGTTCTCTTGGTGGGGTATATGCCTGGCCAAAACAAATATTGACATCAACAGCGAACAATTTTACTCTTCGATAAAGTGGCCAATACTGACACTGAATAATTGGGATTATATGCCAAGTTAGATAAACCATGAACATTAAATATCAAAATATAAGTATTTCTAATGTATTTTCAAAAAAACTTAGAATATTTACATATAAACAAACGACATTTTGTCAATGACATATGATGGCGGCAATAAATCCGACTGTCATTCATGCAACATCAAAAATACATATTTCGAATTTCGCACATCGAAAACTAAACATTGTACCAATTGAATATTTCAATGAATTAATACAGAAAAAAGTACCTACTCAAGATAAACCGTAATTCATATTTTTAATTAGTAAATAAGTGGCGGTAAATTTGGGTGACAGGACAAGAACTGCAGCTGATTGGCTATAGTGGCCAGTGGGCCGGCAATGATGTCAGTGCAAGTCGCTGATCTGGCAGATCAGTGAATGGAAAATTAATAATTTATCAAAATAGTCAGCTGCCGAGCTTTGCTGTCCTCCTTTTCAGTGCCAAAAACTGTTTCGCTTGAAGTAATCACATCAGCTATAAGAACGTAGCGAAAAGTTGTGCAATCTAAATTTGCTAATTTAATCAAATGTACATCATGTCAAAAATACAATTCGAATAGATTTTTCTTTCAACGCATACGATTTTTTTTTAGTTCTTACTTAACTATAATTTTCTTGTAAGAAAATTGAGTCTTTAGAAATTCATTAGAAAAATCCAAATAAAAATGCATTTGCAGCGGAGGTATGTCGGCCGCGGGTGTTGAATGCGATTGTAAAATTCACGGAATGCAGCTTGTAATTGGCGTCATAAGTAGAAATACTACGTTTTTCAATGAATGTCTCTGTGATTTGAGAAATGTTACCAATTAAAAGGTGAAAAATACTATTTTTGGCAGAAATCGAAAAAAATTAGGTAAGGGAAAGGTCCATAGCGAATTATAAAGCACTGTTTTGACTTGTGAGACTATTTTTAAAAACAAGCTACAAAAATAATCATTTTATACAAACATTTTCTAAAATACCCGGTTGTGCTGGGGAATCCGGTCATGTGACTCAAAGATGATTATTTTGTAATTTGTAGAAAGATTTACATATCAACTATGACAAGTTTACCTACATACATAATGTACATTACATATATGATTCCTTTTTACTAAAAAAAACATATTTTTATTTTTTCGACCTCACGTAGTTTTAAAGTTTTGATGTGCCATAATGCCAACATTGAAATATTAACAGAGAGGGGCCCAATTCCATCGTGCACACAATCCATTTACGCTCAAAATATGGGGGAACGTCTTACAAGTTATCTGTCAAAAAACAAAATTGAACTCACCTTTCCGGAATCGGAAATGTGTGAGTTTGTTTCTTGGGGATCTTGTAAACTTTATTGATCACTAAGAAAAAATAATGATACATAATTACTAAGAAAATAGCGGAGTCGATTAAACCTAACCACAAAAGTTAAAAAAAATATATTTACAAATAAGTAAACAAACAACAAAGTAGGAATAAAGGATTTTGACATCTATCACGATTCTGTTATAGTTTGATATATTACTTATAGCTAGTTTCTTTCAAAAACAGATTTGCTCTCTCTTTCAAAAGATTTGAGTTTTTTGAATTTTGAGAGTTTCATTCAACAAAAGAGCAAATCTGAACACGAAAGATTTGATCTGAATGCACACATAGGTAAATGTAAAAAGTCTTTTCTGTCAAATGGAAAATATTTTGTTATTAATTTGTTGTGAACTTGTGCAAGTCTGTGCTAAAAGATGATTAAATAGACAGAAATAGGTATGCAATCTACGAATTCAAAATAAAATGAACTCAACTTCAAGTTCAAGAACTTTTCATGAAGAACTTAAAATGAATTTTTTGACTACAAACATTTTTGTTGTCTTGTCATTGTCATTCTTGAAGGATTGTCCCCAAATCACAACAAGTACGTACAATAGAATTTTATTTACCACTGCGAGTGAGTAAAGCTTATGATATTTAACAATGCAAGTCGCTTAAAAAATTAATGCCTTCATTAGTAGCTTGACATTTTTAAAAGATAATTAATACTCAATACTTATACATATGTCTCGTGTTTGGTAAGCATGTATATATTTATATGCATTGCATGTGTAGTAAATTCTTAAATTCTGAATCCAGTGCTGGTCTATTTATATGTTTTTTGTTTTATTTTTTAACAAAACAAACCAAAAAAAAATAATGGAATTTGATTTGTCTCCATTTCTTTATTTCACTGTTTTTTTTTTATATTTTCAATATAAGAATATTGTATGCATATATGTATTTAGGTAGTTGTTTTTTTTATTTTATAGGTACGAGTATGCATTATAAGTGGCATTTAAGACTATTTATGAGGATCGCTTTAAATGCGTGGGTTATTTTATGTGCGGCTTTTCATTAATCAATGGTAAGATATATCTACATCATTTTTTCAGTTGAGATGAAATAATTTATACTCAACTAAATTTGTTAAATTAAATATATGCACGTCTTACCTTTATTTTAATTGTTTTTACTTTTAATTAAATCTGCTTTTCTGTTTTCATCGTGAAATGAAAAACAAAGTTAAAAATTAATAAGTTTATTATACAAAAATATTAACTAATTCTAATTATAAACCTGAAAATAACCTGTCAACTTGTCGGTAAACATTTCTCAAATAACGTCCAGCAGTGACACGGAGCAAAAAAATGTAGACATTCAAGACAGAATATACCTATGAAGTTGACAGTTACAAATTGAAAAAAAAACAATTATAGTGATAAATTTCTTTAAGAATGATTAGCCTGATTGATAGATAATAATGAGTTTTTACTCGGAATGTGTCTGCATACAAAAAAGAAATACTTACTTTTAAATGTAGTTTTTTATGCCAAGCCAGTGTTAACAGCTAAGATTTCATTTTCTATTGTGAAAATGATCACGTTCATAGTACATTAGGTATTCAATTCTGAAGTCAACTGCTTTCATTGAACGCAAATTTTATCTTGGAAAACAATAGCCGTGTTTTATTATCGCCAATAACGCATATGGTTCACCCCGTAAAAATAAAACGATCTGGGTTATGTACTGATATGTAGCCTCTATCCGCCGAATTTAATACTAATATTTGCAAGCCCAGATAGAAACCCCGATAGAAACCTGGATCTCGTGTTGTTTTTGCAATATGTGTTAAAAAATAACCCAGGCCCAGGCCCGTAGATAATAAAACGCTGCTATAATTATATTTTTCACGTCCATTTATGGAAAACTTGAAACTTTTCTTAAAACATTTACCTTTAGTCTTTCTTATCAGGCGATACACGTTCAAAGATTTATTCACAATCACCGACAATACAAAAAAATCATTTGCAGTTTGCAAAAAATTAAAATTGATATAATTTTTTAATAACGTTTTTTAATAAAGTTCTGGTAGAAAACTAAAAGCTGATAGTTCTGACATCTGACATAAATTCACTTGCATTGAAATGAAAAGAGGTACGTTTTTTTCCAGTAAAAATTCTCTTGATTGGAGAATTCTTTTTTTGACAGCTGGTCAATCTGATAAAAGAATGTTGAATGAATGAATGTATGGTCATATTTTAATAGAAACACAACCTGGGCTGATGTGAGAGGTGTCATTATTAAAAACAACAGGTTTTCTGCCCTAAGCTGAACACTATTATACCAAATTTAAAAATTACAGCAAAAGCAAGTGTAATTAATTCTTTCAGTTTTACATAGCATTTCGAACAACGGTTACTTTTTCTACATTCCAGTATTTATGATATTGACGTATGGTGGAATTTCCGAATACACTATAACCTAGTCTGATTGTACACCAACTTGACATAACGCTGATAACGAGAGATCTTATTTTTCTAAAAACGGCTCCAACAATTTTTATAAAATAAAATCAGTTTATAAATGACGGGAAAAGGTACTATTTGGTATATTTTTTTCTTGTAAAAATTATTTTCTTGGTACCTTTTGTAGAATCATGTTTTTGTTTGTCGATTTTATGAAAAAGGTTCATTTGATTTTTTTTTAATTTTTAATGGTAAGTTGTTAAGCTTCTAAGTTTAAACAGTAATGTAAATCCAAACTTTATTTTATTGTAAATCCAATTTTTTTGAATAAAAAGTAATTCAAAATTCTGAAATAAATACTTAACTTTAAAAAAAAAAAAAAATCAAAAACGCCAATTCATAGGTATTCATTAACTATAATTTTTGAAAAAAAAAAATTTAATGACCAGTTTTCAAAATATAAATTTAATTTTTTTAAAGGCTTTTAAAAATACAAAAAACTATTTATCAAGAATAGTGTTATGCAGTATAAATTGGACTAGCTACACCTATATATGTGTGAAATTTCGAAAGAATCGGTTAGGCTATTTATGAGATAGTCGAAGGCAAAAGAAACCGTCCTATGTACCGTTTTTAGACATTTATTTTATTTTTTTTTTCAACCGTATGATCGGTCGTATATAAAAAGCTGCACTGATTTTTTTAAATCAAAACCGTTTTCGAGAAAAATAGGCTTTAACGTAACGGTATATGGTAGGTAACATTATTTTTTGAACTAAACAAAATTTCAATTTCCCCTCTGTACAATACCTAAAAACTCTATATACCAAATTTGAGGCAATTCGGCCCATCTTTTTTCGTCTTCTCTATCATCGTTGTCATGTTTTGTTGTTATCTCAAAACATTTTTTTTCGACGAATGCATAACTTGCCTTATATGTAGTACTTATAATCGGAAGTTTTTTTTTTATAATCTACACGCGCTCAAGGGATTATTCTACACTTTAAATGTTTCAACACAGCGCGGGCGTGAGGTTAAGGAAGAAATAGAAGGATAGGAAAGATGTGTGGCGCAATGTTCTGAGACTGGAGGTGGTTGTTGTCTCAGATTTTATCTTCGGGGATGGCGGCTGAACTAATGCGGAGAAACTTTTGTGTCTTATTTATCTATGTCCTTTATAATTTGCATTATTATTTTATTCGTGGTTATATTTTATCGGTATACTAGTTTTACACAATCATATGTTGTTAATGCTATGTCTAAACAGCATGTAATAATGAGTAAACCAGCAACTCATGGTATGACATATATTTTAGAATTGGTTTTTAATGGAAATATAAGAGGACATAGACTACGACAGGGATCGAACCTGTGACCATGAGGTTGACAGGCGAATACACAACTATCGCGCCACGGCCACCCCGTGGGGCGGTGTAAACGTATGAAAGATTCCGATCTTGGTATCAATAATCTCTGGTCCTACCCACATTTAAAATTTTTCTAATACTGCTTTTCCACCACATTGATTTTTAATCCACGCTTCCGTTTTGACTCCTTTCGATTGCAAAGATACTTTTAAACACTGCAAATGATATTTATTTAATAGATGCTAACTTTCTTGAAAAATATATCCGCACTCTTTATCTACTCCAATTAATTTAGAAAAGTTCAATCATACCATAAGGAAAATATACAAGGAAGAAAGGGCGATAAGACTGCTTTCACACAAGGAAACTGAGTTGCCACAAACTGGAAGTCAAACTGGCGAGAAGGGCAAGAAGTAAGGGGAATGAACAAAATCTCCCTGGGCAACGATTTGAAGAGACTTTTTTGACGCTTTGCTTTGCATTGCAATAAGCCCAATTTAATATTCCCAGTTTCCTCCTCAGTTTCTTGGTGCCAGTTTCTTCGTGTGAAAGCTACAATGCAATTAAAGAAAAACGTCAAAAAAATATTCAGAAATCGGTTTCCCTGCGTGAAAGGGGACTAAGACTGCTTTCACACTGGGTGCTTTGATGGCGAGAAGGGCAAGGACCAAAGGGAATGCCCCTTACATCTTGCCCTTCTCGCCTTCAAAACACTCAGTTGCCGGCAACTCAGCAGTCTAACTCTGCAATTTTTGCAATGACACGACGAAATCATGAACGAAAAATCTCGCTCTACTTTTCGTTTTCCAGTACGCTGCTGAACGACGAAATGTGTAATTTCAGTGGAAGCTGTACTAGATTTCTTAGTACAATTGTCCACTCTTTTCATTCTCAATTTAATTGAGCTGCACATTAATTGCTTGCGAAATTTTGACATTTCATTTTTTTTATAAAAAAAAGTCTTTGGGCTTTCTCTAGTGCCTAGTGTTTCTGTGCATTCTCTGTATTAAAATATTCAAAATAAATTCAATTCTATTTTTTGTATTAAACCCAATTTCAAAATCGACTAAACTAAATCTGCAAATTGAAAATGGGAAGTTGGAAAGAAGCACACCTTTCACATATCTTATCGGCGAACAAGATATAGCGGATCTTTATTTGGAGTGCTTATTATAACCAACTATCGACTTTTCTCATACGTAGTGCTAGTGCTTAGATTCAAAATAACCTATGTTTTTTTAAAATTAATTTATTTTAAGTGACTACTAAATAAAAATATTATAAGCAAGATTCAGTAGTTTGTTCTGCAATGAACTGTCCATGTTACGATATTTAAAATCCATTTGTTACTCGGACTTTTAAATTCTATGCTACCTTTGACACCATATAAATATCAAAACACTCGCCATTTCTACCTACATAACGGGTTATCCATTTTGCGGGTTCAAAATTATAGGGCTGGAATTCGACGTCTGTCAAACTAAGTTGTTAAACCATTTTTTTTTCAGTTGAAAATCTGACATTTACGAAAATGGATCGCTTATCTATCGCACAACGCATAAAAATTGTTAAAACCTACTACAAAAATGGTGATTCTGCCACATCAGCCACATATCGTGTTTTAAGAGGAGATTATGGTTTACATAAATCCCTAACTACGCAAGCAAGTGGCAAAATTGTGAAGAAATTTGAAGAGACTGGATTGGTTGCAGATATTGTAAGGCCTGTGCATCATCGTTTCGCTCGTACCACTGAAAATATAGATGCTGTAAGTGAAAGTGTTGCCGAACACCCGAATGTGTCGATTACTCGTCGTTCTCAGGAATTAGGACTGTCTTACGGCACATTATGGCGTATTTTGCATTATACAGATAAACGTTTAACTCTTGAGCACTTGAAAACCAACATTCGTCAAGTTATGGCTGAGATACCGCCCAATATGTGTCAAAAAGTGGTCGAAAATTATCTCAAAAGAATCGATGCTTGCAACAATTCGCGTGGTGGTCATTTAAATGATGTAGTGTTTCACACATAATGTCAACGTTCAAACTTTATAATATAAAAGAAATATCATGAAAAAAAATATTTTATATGTGTTTTACTTACGTTTACTTTTGAAACCGCAAAATGGATAACCATTTACTTTCAACACATAAATTAACTCAATGGCCACAAAGAAAAAATCTAATCGACCGCCGGCCGGTTACTGTCAGTACGAATATGAATTTCCGACCTGGCGGACCAGAGGTATCCAGGTCAGAAGCCAATGGTACATCAATACCACAATAATGTTTGGTTGCAAAAAGTCCATTTTAAACTATACCCACCTCAAAACAGCTCTCTATCTGGGAAGCCTGTTTCTGATCTCATTGATTGGCGATTTTGTACCTACCCCAGAACTCATTTCTCCCGTTCAGACAATCTGTTTAATGATTACTTCGTGAAAATCGGCTCGGGATGAAAATTGTTATTTAGTCTACAGTTTCTGGTGATGACCTCGATAGTCCTTTGTTGGGGTGATAGAAAGAAGATGATGACAAATCACTTAACTCGCATTCCATCCAGAAGGCAGCCGTCTTTTGGTTTTTCTGGAAGAAGTTGTTTAATGTAATTGAACCATCATCGTATGGCAAAAGCACTGCTCGTGGATTTGAAAGCAAATCAAGCTGCTTGCAAGCTGGTCACTTGTGGATTGGATTTGACATATAAGGCCATGCATTTATATTATCCATTCGATTTTGGTATTAATTGAGGAAGCAAGACATACAAAGGTACAAATACAAACCCACTGATGAACAAGTGAAAATGCAACCCGTTCCAAAGATATATGCCTAAAGCTATGCACTGTTCACTTTGAAATATATAACCTGAAAATACTTTGAAGTGTATCTTTGGAACGGGTTATCCTAAAAACTTGGTTGATACCTTATTGTAATATACTCTTGATACTCTTCAGTATCAAAAGTTTTTAGGTAGAAGGCTTATTGCAAAAAATCACTCTTGAAATACGCATTTTTAGAATGATGTATGCATATTCCTGGAGTTATTTTTTTAAATAAATCTTCTTGGCAAAAAATGTTGATGCTTCCTTTGAAAGTATGAAGTGCTGATTCTAAAAAGATATGGCTCGCCATAACAAAACCAAAAGTAGTTTTGTCACCAAATTACTTTTAGATGTAATTTTTTTGAAGTAATTCTTGGGCTTGAAAATGGTATCCGGAATTAGTAAGAAACCATAAATTAGAACGCAGAACCGCGCTTACACCATCCCAATGAAGCACGTAGTTTTCGAATTATAGAGTGGTTTACCTCCCAATTTCATTGATTTTCTTAAAATTGATAGGAATTCCATCAAATCGATAGTTAAACCAGTTTATAAATCCAAAAGTAATTCCTTAATTTGGATCATTTAAACGGTTCTGAGTTTTATTTTAAATCCTCTATGTGTAACCAGAACCATTTTTATATCCAAGGATTATTTCATAAGAATTACTTCTAAAAGTGATTTGGTGACAAAAAAATTCCATCTAAAAGTAATTTGGTGACAAAACTCATTTTTTTTACAAC
This sequence comes from Philhelius pedissequus, assembly GCA_910595825.1. NCBI lineage: Eukaryota > Metazoa > Arthropoda > Insecta > Diptera > Syrphidae > Philhelius > Philhelius pedissequus. The sequence continues at coordinate 48,683,865 of OU343162.1, forward strand.
TTGTCAATTTTTTTTGACAGCTTACAGAACTCTCCGCAAATATTTTTCAGCTGTTGTTTTCGTTAGCTTTCGCTCTCCTAGTGGAGACTACCAAAAATTTTCGTTTCGCATCAGCAGCGTACTAGGCTTAAGCAAATAATATAGGTACCTATGGTTTGTTTACATCATCAATTCTGTGCTCATATATGTATTTGATTAAGTTTAAAAAAAGCAAAAATGTTTATTGAATAGCTGAATCAAAGGAATCCATTATGTATCATTAAAAAATACAGAGTAGGTATAGCTACGTAACACGGTAACTACTTCCAAATTAAAAAGAAAACAGAAAATTCCTCTAAAAACATTAAATATCAATATCCCCTCAAAGGAATACCTATGTATAACATATGGAAATTGATATAATTTAAACACTAAACAAGGTTTTTTGTATCAGCAGATACATAGGTAAATTTCAATAAAAGCAATACAAATCTACCTTTTCTCTTTAATGAGCAAAGCAAGAAAGAAAAAACAACACATTTTACCTTAAATTCACGATGGCTCATGATTTAAAACAAATAATCATTAAAGTAAGAAATTCAGAAAGCTTTGAATGCCTGTGGCAATTAAAATATTTCATGTGTTTAACAAATAAAAACAAACAAAAAACTCATAAAAATTGAAAAAAAAAAACAAAATGATCAAACTGATTGATTTACACCACGCATCCGCAGCACAAGTTCAAATTAATTCCATAAATCTTTTGAGTTTGTGCAAAAAACATCAAATTGTCAAAACTATATCAAATACATCACGATGCTGATTTTTTAAATTATCTCGTTTTCACAAAAAAAAAAAAAAAAAAACATTCACACGATTGAATCACATTAATATTAATTAGGCGAATAAGAATGTTTTCGCAGCACAATACATGAGTGAGTTTTTCCCACACAATTCTTACGTACATATATATTTTATTAAATTAAATACATATTTTTAGAATTTGTTTTTAATTATTTAAATTGAAAAACATATGTATCTAGATGACCACAGCTGTGAAAAACGAAATGATTAGAAATAAAAAACGCAGGCACATTTATTTCAACACTTTAGCAGAGTAATAAATAATTCAATTCCAAGCCTTTAGTTTTGGCTGGGTTGGGTAGGCCTAGAAAGTAGATATACGAGTAGCTACAGCTAAAAATGTATACGTTTTGAAATATACATATACTATACATACATATGTATGTATGTACTATATATGTATAGGGGAATGCGGTCCAATGACGGTCACTGGACAAAGCCATCGAACTGACCATTTTGACGTACTACGTTAAGTTTTTAATTTATTCATGTGTCAAATTTTTGAAGTGAAAACAATCATAAACAAAACTCGGGCAGATCTTTTTTTAGATGAACAAAAATTTGTTTACTAGTAAGTATGTGTTGCATTTTTATTTGTTTAGTTATTTTTTTTTTTAATTAAATGCTCTATATGTTTATCTGTGTTTATACACTTAAACTTTACTTATTTTTTCAATAAAAAAATATTTATTGTATTTTTCACACAACAAAAAAGATTTATATGGCTACTCATAAAATTGGATAATTACGGTCAGATGACCGTCATTAAAATCTGTATTTTATGTGTGTTTAATTTTCTGAAGTGGATTTTTTTACGACGAAACTTAAGATAAGCCGAAAAGTTAGCCTGGATCACGTTCCAGCATTTGATAAAATTAAGGATTGCAATTTTACTTGCGATATATGTAGGTACTATATTTGGAAAAAAAATATCGAACTCGAGATTTAAATCAAACTTGACATTACGATGATAGAGAAAACCAAACAAGTGGGTCCAGCAATTCCGTCTGTCTGTCTGTACAACGCTCTAAAGCCTAAGCGGCTGAAGCGTCTTAGGTGATTGTCTAAAATAAATTTTTGAATCGTTTTCTTAGGTCCAAAACTAACGGTACCTGCATTAAAATTTTTTCTTCCATCTCAATTATCTCGAAAATGGCTCTAACGATTTTGAATTTAAAAAAACACCTGTGCACTATTATAAGTATAGTCTATATTTTGGTGCAAACAAGTTTTACATATTTTGTTATTAACGATACCTGCTATACAGTCAGGTTAATAAACGGCGTAACGGATGAAGCAATTCGATCAAAATGGTTCTATAGGAGGTCGTTCGAATTTTCAATAATACTGCCTACCAATATTTTCGAAAAATTACTGAATTTTGAAAAAAATATTTTTTTTTTGAAAATTCAATATTTCAGAAATTGGGACGATTTTTTTTAAATTCCGTTTTTAAATTAATATTGTTAAATACTTTAAATTCTCATTTTTTCGAAAAAAAAATTAACTTATTTTGTTTAAAAAATAGGTACATACAATAGTACAAAAGCGACTTACAAAAAATGTCTGTTTAACAGACAGTCAACTGTCCTTCAAACTTAGTATGTGTGATTCATTTGCATTCCTCAGAGGGGAAATTGAAATTTTATTTTTAGGAGTAAAAATAATGATAAACGGCTCCAACGATTTTGATAAAAAATTTTGAGAATTTTTTTGTTGGTACTAGCTATCATTTAATCCAAACCAAGTACTGATTTTTTTTTAAATTTTTGCCTTACATTGGATTTCTGTCGAATTTAAATCAGAAGTTCTAAGTAGCCAAACTAATTCTGCATATCAAAATTTTAATAACTTTTTAGTTATTTAAATTAAAATTAATTAAATTTCTTTTTTTTTAATAATCAACTTGCTCCTATGTTCGATTACATTATATGCAAAATATTCTTAATTGAAGAATATTTGTATGTATTTTTAAAGTCGTTTTTAACTTAATTTTGTATATATAAAAATTCTTAATTTTTTCTAAAATAATTGGTATGAACATTTTAAATATTTAATAATATAAATTCAAAAACATAATTTCAGGAAAAATCGTCCACCAGTTTTCGAAATATTGAATTTTCAAAAGAAAAATATTTTTTTTTCAAAGATCCAAAAAACTATTTTTCGAAAATTTTGAAATGCAGTATTATTTAGAATTTGAAGAAGCTCCTGTATAAACATTTTGATCGAAATCCGTTGATCCGTTTATGAGAAAGTCGAAAATCAATAGAATGGTACCGGTACCGTTAATAACAAAATATTTAAAAAAAAATAAATATATATAAAGTAGTACCAACACCAATTTTTATCAAAATCGTTAGAGCCGTTTTCCAGATAATTAAGATGGTAGAAAAATTTGTATGGCAAGTACCGTTATTTTTGGGGCTAAAACAACAATTCAAAAATCTATTTTGGACAATCACGTAAAACGCTTAAATACCAAGTTTGAAGAAAATCGCTTTAGGCTGTTTAGGCTGTAGAGAGTTGTACAGACAGACGGAATTGCGGGACCCACTTTTTTGGTGTTCTCCATCATTAATGTCAAGTTTGATTAAAATCTCGAGCTCGATTTTTTTTCCAAATGCAAAACTTGCCCTATAGTACATATATCGCAATGTATATTAAGAAACTAAAAAATGCAGACCAAAATTTCAAAAAACTAAAAATAAAAAACAGGATTTCATCAAAATTCGTCCTACAATTTTCGAGATACTTTTTTATAAAACTTTTATTGATCCGTGGCATCTAATGGCGTTTTTGGTTTTGTTTTTCCAAAAACCCGAATTAAGTGATAGTTTTGGCAGTTCTTATAAGTTTAAACAAAACGATTTTTACCCACCTAACCTAACCTTCTTATTACACTCCTAATTTACATAATTTAAATCCATTTAAATATACATTTGTATGTGGGCACCTATAACCTATGTAACCATTCCTTGAATCATACATTCCATAATTCATTACACTGTGAACAAAGTTAATCTTACCTATACATCGGATTTAAACGGGCATAGTATAAGTAGACTACATATACCTACTAACAGCGTCAGTGGTTAGCTACACTAAAGTTGTTAGGTACAAGAACAAGTTCGGACGCACGAGTAGTGCATTTTATTTTATCTGTTTTGCTGGTAATTTTAATTTTTGTTAATTATTTTGTTAAAGAAATATAGAATTTTGTGTCATATCATGCAGGAAACTTCGTCATCATAAGTAATTATTCTAAGAACCGCGAAGCAACACGAGCACGGGTCTGATAGTAAGTTTACCATTTTAAGTCCTGTAAACTGTTACTCTCTATAATTAATGCTACCTAATTTAGAGCCCCATTTTGTATTGTATGCATATTTCTAATAACATCAAAGTTAAAGAAGAAGTAAAATATATTACAATTCCAGACGTATAGAGAGCTCCGATAAATTCAATGCCAAATGCCAAGTAAAATATTGTCATTGTTGCTTTGCCTAAAACAGCCTCCTGGGAATCGGCTACGTATTGTTAAAACATTTTTTTAAACAAAGCATACTCAAGTCGACACCTGCACACACAAAAACTATCTCATGTTCTAAATTAAGTCCAATTAATTCGTCACATTCTTAATTATGCATTTCTGACAGCGATCATTTTAAAACGACAGCCTTTGATCTTTTTCCACCAGCCGCATTCTGCATTCTCTCTGTGTATTACATTTTTACATCAAACAAGACATTACCGTAAACACGAAAGCCCCAATGCCACAACCTTGACTCCATCCATAAGATTGTGCTCTTGTTGTTTAAACCTACATACTATATATTATTTAAAACAATTTTTTTTTTGTATAAAAAATGCCATATTTTTAGTATTGGAATGCCGTTATGAATAAATAATAAAACTCACCCACGACAAGGTAATAATTAATAAATTTGAAAAAAGTCCTGTCGTAAGATCCGTTTAAACTGCTTGTTTGTCATCGGAAATGTCACCTTGCATCGGCATGCAAAATCCAATTAAGAACAAATCTCATGTCCACTTGGATTTTGTTCCGAAAATTTGCAATCTCTTCAAAAATGATCTTCTTCATGTCATATCCCATCCAAGAAAAATAAAAGTCTGATCATGCCAAAGCTACTCTGCCACAGCCTCAACCATATCCACACCCGCCTTGCCACCGGCCGCCGCCGACATCATGTCTGCATTTTGTTAATTATTGCCCCATCATTTCTCGAGTTTATTTGCCTATGACAGGTTGAAAAAACTGTACGCAATGCCGGGCCACGCCGAAATCAAAAATTCACCATTGCTTGGTTGGCTGTTGGCCGGAACTGCGTCCCCCGGATGGGTGCAATTTACAGCAAGCAATTCCAACCAAGCGCTAATTTTTAATTCCCAATTCCACTTGAAGTCATCACAGCCACTTGAAAATATTTTTTTCAAAAAAAAAAAAAAAAAAAAAAAAAATCTCACAAATTGTAACGCCATCGCCACAGCCGCGAACAAGCAATTGTTGGTCAAAAAAAAAAAAAAAAAAAAAAAAAAAAAACTCGGAAATGTTTGTAAGGCGCAAGGTGGTGGGTGAATTTTTGAAAGCTGATGGTCTGGCACCCTGCCAACTATTTTTCGATTAATAGCCACCACTGCGAAAGCACTTTTGCCACCTACCGCGCTAGCAATCCGATCGATGCGTGCTATCCGAAATACTTTTAAATATGAGCTACACTGGACAACGGAGGACAGTTCTCGAGAAGACGTTAAACCGATCGTTTTGATATTTTTTTTTGACAAATTAAAATTTTTTTTTATATAACTCATCAGCATTTTTGAAAGACTATAAGGCAGAATATAGAAATGAGCTCTCACAAACGCCTTACGGAATTAATTGAGCTACATCTGGGCCAGTTACACGAAAAAGATCCTTCTTGGGAGATCGCGTCTTCGGATATCGCGGGCCGTGGAGTATTTGCAGTGCGAGATATTAAACGTGGTGAAGTGATATTTCGTGAGAATCCCCTCCTAATTGGGCCCGCAGCTCAAAATGAGGACTCTTTGAATATGTGTTCGATATGTTTTAAAATTTTAAATGAAACAAAATTTATGTGTCGCCAGGGATGTGGTTTGTCAGTGTGTGGAGCGTGTGGTAAAAAGAAGCAGCATAAGGATGAATGCGAGCTATTCAAGTCGTGGCAGCCCAATGAGCCAGGCATTGCCAATTCGCAAGTTCATCGGTTGTTGACTGTGGCCCGGGCATTGTTATTGGCCAAAGAGCAACAGGATTTGATATACTCGCTGCAAGCAAGTTTGGATAACAACCATAGGACAGAGGTTCGATATGCGGCCAAGTGTTTCAGAAACTTCCCCACCGACAAGAAGATCATTGATGTAATAAATCGATCAGTGGCAGCTGTGAAGACATATGGGTTCAATGCAGCCATTCCGGAAAAGACAACAAATAACGAAGAATGTCCTCACAGATCACTGTTTCCATTATTTGGAGTTCTTAATAATGATTGTGTATCAAATACGACTTACTCATTGGAACCAAAGACCAATATGATAATTGTGACGGCTGCATTGGATATTCCCAAGGGTGCCGAGCTGACTACAACTTATACGAAGCTGTTTTCGAATAATATTGTCAGATATCAGTTTTTGAAACAGAAAAAACAGATCGTTTGCAAGTGCCCCAGATGTAAGGACCCGACGGTAAGTGTTTATTTCTTAAGACGTGAAATATTATGTTTAAGGAAGCGTATATTTGATTGTCAGAAGTTCTTTTTGACAACATTGTTGAAGTGCAAAATATTTTTCTTTAAAATATTAAGTTTGAACAATTCGGTGCTTGCAAAGTCTCATTTTGGGGGTTAGGCATTGGAGTGTTTTTTTCTTTAACATTGAGATTTTGGGATGAGACATTTTGGGTTGATCATATCCTCTCCGTTTTATTTTTTCTCTTTTTGAAAAAAAAAAAAACGCAATAAGTGCCATGTCTTTGACAGTTGCAGGGAGTTCTGCTAAGAAGAATACATATATGCAGTATACGGCAAACTTCGGTTATACATTTCTTTGCCTAGGGGCGAGTTATAGCGATCAGGATAAGGAATCAGGAAAAAAGTTCTAATGGATAATTTATTATGCTTCCACGCGTTTTAAAATACAAATGCTACACTAATAGATGTTATTTGTCAGGAAGTCTTCGATTTCGTTTTTTTTTTTTCTGAAATGACTGTATACTTTGGCATGCAACCCGTTACTGTGTGTGGCTCCGGCGAACAATGTTCGGCCTAATGCGGGATTTACACGACTGCCAAATTGGGAGTATTACTGTCAAAATCTTGGCATTATTTTGTTTGTTGTGTAAATTGTCGAAAATGTGGCAGTATATTTGTCATTAAAAAAGTGCCACCCAGAATTTTCGTTAAGTTGTGGCATTATACTGACTTCGTGTAAATTCAGTACTGACAACAATTTTCAACTAATGACAATTTGCAATAAAGTATGAACTTACTCATTCTTTCCTGCCAGTTGGCAGTATTTTTATCTGTCATTATTTTAGCTTCGTGTAAACGCAGAATTTTGGCATTTTCATTGAAAATGAAAACTGATTGCCATTTGACAGAAAGTTGCAGATTGGTAGTGAGGCTTGCGAACTGACACAATTTTCCTGTTTGTTATAATCGACCATTAGGAAAAAACAAACTAAAATTAAAAAAAACTAACAGAATTTTCCCTCTACTTATATGAGAAGCCTTCTTTTGCGTAGTCAAAAATGGCATATTGATGCTTCATTTCTCATACAAAGTTTGATATCTGTATGTAAAGTAATCTGTGCCTTGAAGATATTCAAAATTATTATTAAGATTGTTAAATGACGAAAATGTTAGAACAGAACAGAACAAATTCGTTAGAAACTTCAGAACAAGATAGAAAAACTTAGAACAGTCAGTCATCTGACAGAGATTATAAAAAAAATTACTTCGTTTATTTTTGCGGAAACAAACTTAACAATAATCTTAAATGGAGTTGAGTTCACTAAAAAAAATATTTTTCATGAAATTGAGATGCTTCCGACACGAAAAATGATTTATCAACTGAATCTAACACCGTAATGTTTTTTTTTAACAACAACAATTAGTTTTGACACTTCTCACAAATTTGTTCTACCTAAAAAGCAAGTGCAGAAAATCCTGTTCTAAAGTGTTCCAAACCAGAACAGTTTAGAGCAGAAAATTTCTCATTGAACAGCAAAATCCTATACTTTTCTGTTCTAAAGTGTTCTAATCTGTTCCGAATTGCCTCATTGAACACACATATTTTTATTTGTTGATGCGATATAAGATTAAGTAGGTGTAAGATTGGTATTGCTTTTTAGTTAACAAATTTTGTTCATAAAACGAAAAAAATAACAACGGTAACTTACATTAGGCGTTTTTCTTTTTTCATTCAGAGCAGAGCACTGAACAGAGTTCGAACACATAGATTATGCACTGAACTTGTTCCAAACAGTGCGAACAATTGAACACTGATATGAATATGATTTTTAAACACCATTGAACCACACAAATCAGAATACATTTTCATTTTTAACCATAAAAAGCAATACCTACCCTTTTTGTACACTGACCAGATACAGAAAATAAACAAGCGATCAACTTCTTTCGCCAACTTATGTATCTAATTATATTTTTCTTCACATTTTCCTTCTTGGTACACATGTCATTTGGTGCGTTCAACAATTTATTCACATGCTCAATTTATTAGAAGCATCAGTTCGAAGAAGTTGAAAGTAAAAAAAGTGGCAAAACAAAACGTTTTGTTTTCTTGTTTCGTTTGGTGTGCTTTGAAATAAAACAAAATGGAATTTGTAACTTGCTTTTAGTGTTGTTCAACATGTGGTCGGGTTCAGACGATAAAGATGTGCCAATCTTATCCTAATGAGGTTTCCATTGGTACAAGAATTTAATTCTTTTTTGATACAAACCTGCCAAAACACGGAATCCAATGGGGAACAAAAATTATTTTTGTTTAAATTGTGAATAAAATTCGCAGATCCGTATTTTTCGATGAATCTATCCCCATTTTCACTAACACCTATAAATAATAAATTTGACAACTATAAGTTTCACAGAAACGAATATACGCCAATACCATAGCAAACGAAAATTTTATTAAAATCGAGTCCCATCAAATCCTGAATTTACCAATGGAAAACATCACATACAATTTTTGAACCAATTGAAGAGTCAAATTGCAGAGAGTGATGAGTGCATGCGACATTTCGAACCACGTACCTGTAAGAGATAAATAAAAATTAGAAAAGATGAGATGAAAGAAAAACTGCCATGTGTCGCTTGGGTAAGTCCCCTTACACACAGGGAAACAAGTTGCTGGAGATTTTTTTGACGTTTTCCTTTAATTGACTTGTAGCTTTCACACGAAGAAACTCACTCGAAGAAACTGAGGAGGAAACTGTCAGGATTATGTTGGGCTTATTGGAATGCAAAGTATGGTATTACACATTGAAACTAAATGCATTTGACAATTCGACCAATGTCTCATCTTTTCGATTTTTTTTTCTCTCTTGCACTAACGTTATTCGAAAAGTTGCATGCATCTAGTTTCAACGTGTAATAGCAGACTAAGAAAGTAGCCAATTATCGTCAACGACACTAGTTCGAAAAAGTTTTGTTGCATTCGGTGTGTTATGCTTGTATGTAATGGCATGTATTTTCGATAACCACCACCGAAACACATCAAAACAAGAACGTGTGTTTTGTTTCGTTTTCTTTGCTCACACACCAAAGTGTGAATGTTCTCTTATTTCACGAAACAAAAAAAACATGTTTCTCTTTATCCGGTGTTTTTTTCAGCCTTTAGACTGTGAATCATTCCTGTGTAAATGTTGTTAATCGACAGGAATAAAATGGAACACTTTTTTCGATAGATAATTCATTTAATGGAAAACATGAATTAACTGAGGTTCAACGATGGTTTAAGATAACAGCCAAATACATGTTTGAGCCATCGTTGAGTTAACCCGCCCAATCCAGTGAAAATTGCTGAACCACCGATCAAATATTTGTACAACTAATCCTTAACCTTATTTTTATAAGATCTATGAATAAAAAAACATTAGTTTTCATTGAAGAAATTGCAAATTTTATTGGTTCAACTTTCAGTAACTAGCTTTATTTTTTGTTTGAAGGCGTACATACATTTTTGATAAACGGACAGTTTTTAGGATATATCGTAAACACTTTTGTCATTTTTAGTTGTTAATTTGACTAAACAAATTTGTTATATAAAAAAATAATTTTTTAATTGATTAAACAGCTTTCTAATTATAATTTTGCGATCAAAATAAATTATACTATATGTATATCTGAATTAATTATTAAATATGAACTTCTACAAAATTAATTTACAAAGTTATTTGTTTTATATTTTAATTTGTACATCTACACATTTCTCGAAGAGAACACGAAAAATTTTTAAACATTTTTGAAGTATGGTTGTAATGTTATAACTATGTGAGGTTCGCGCGCCATGTCATCTTCTTTAAAGCTTAACAAAAGCAGTTGCTTTTACAGGGAGTGTTTTGGTCTGCCTTTCCTTTTCTTCTTCGAGATCGTGTTGCAACTTTGTATGATGTTGCCTTTTTCACGGGGTTCTCCGGAGTTCTCCTTTCAACATGACAATACCAACTGAGTCAGTCGTGATCTATTTTTTTTCCAGATTTTACTTTAGGCGTGAAGTCGGATCTTAGTATTTTTTATTCGATCAAGCTGTGTTACTCCAGCTGTCATACGAAACATCTTCATCTCAGCTGCCGCCAACTTACTCCAAAATTTTTGTGAATCGTATGTGCTGGAGGCAAAGCCGCAGTACAGAGTCTTTACTTCTGCTTAGGAAGTCAGTTCGAGTGCTCGTTGCAGGGATGTACAATCCTCACTTATGATGGTTTCATCATCAGCAAAGAATAACTGATGTACAGTGTTATGTACTTTACCTTCGAGCAGGCAGTCAAGGACTGTAATAAAGAGCAGATAACTTAATGCGATTCCTTGGTGTACACCTACTGTAACTTGGAATTCTTCGGTGTATCCATCTGGAAATCTAACCCTCGTCACTGTTTCTTCATATTAATATCATATCAATACTCATCAATATCAATATCAATCAATATCATATCAATGCTCATCCACATGTATGTTTCCGGCACTCCTCGTTGTCTGAGGGCCTCCCATATAGGATTTACGATTTAATTACGGTTCTTTTCCTGTTGTTAACTTACTCGAGACTAAACCTCGTTAGTCATCAGATAACCTTATTATTTTTCGCAGTCGGCTACCCCCCAATATGCGCTAAAAGATGTTCAAAGTGTGTGACCATCAGCTTGATCGAATGGTAATTATCATATGAATACAGTGAAATCTCCCTTGGACGGACAGACATGGTGCAGAATTTTTTGTCCGCCTAAGGAAATTGTCCGTTTAAGGGAAATCAAACAAAAACACTAATTTTCAAAATTAATAGTATTTAATAATAATAATAATTTTAACTATATACCTGTAAGACCTAAGGTCTTTTTAAATACAACCTAAATTGAACGGCACTAGTCAGAAGGAATAGAAATATAGGAACGAATTTTTTTTTTGGCACATTCAGTCATTTATTAACAGAAAATAAAAAAAAATACAACAAAAATAAATTAACTTCACTTTCTTAACATTAACTTCGTAAATAATGGCTATATATTATTTTATTAACAAAAAATAAACAAGTTAGCTTCTGCTGTTTTTTTATCACTTGACGTGGAATGTTAACACATAAATACATATAAAAAATCAGCCTCTTAAAACTTTGCGAAAATATAAGATGTATTATGATGTTTATGTATTTTTCAAAAAAAAAAAAAAAATTTTTTTTCACTATATTTGTTTTTGTTTTAGAAAAGACAGTTTTTTTTTTGGAATCTGGCCTGTAGGTCAACATAAGGTCCTGATCCTTTTGCTCAGATTCACTGCCATACTCATGACATGACAGACATTGATTTTAATAGGAACTACAATATTTTCTGGCGTCACATCAAAGTCATCTTTCCCGTTCACATTTTCATCCATCAACACAAAACTTTCAGGTTCTCATTCAATCTGCATTCACGAAGGAGCTTGAACATTTCTCTTAAATTTTTCATAGGAAAGTCATCTTCTGTATCGAATTTGCCTCCTAATTCGAACTTTCTCCAAAACCAACATGTTTGAAACAATCAACCATTACTAATACCAACAGATACCTAAAAAACTTCAAAAACAAATACAACTGGCAAGCATTTATTTTTCCATTACATTAATAGAATTTGATGCTCGCTGTAGACTGCAACTTAAAAAAAAAAATACCGTTTAAAAAATTATTAGCGTGATGACATATTTAATCCTGCTCAGGTGTCCGTCTAAGAGAAAATATTTTGTCTTTCATATGTGAAATTCCTGTCCGTGTCCGTCCAAGTGAGTGGCCGTCCAAGAGAAACTAAAAACAATAAAACTTATATATAGCAATTTCCGTACAAAAAAAAGTGTCCGCCTAAGAGAGGTGTCCGCCTAAGGGAGGTGTCCGCAAAGGGAGATTTCACTGTATATCAATTCATCATACGTCTCCCTTCCCTTTATACATTGGTAGAAGGTAACTTTCTCTCCATTGCTTAGGCAGACTATCAACTCCGATAAGCTTGGAGATGAGAATCGTGAGCCATCTAAGCTAGATGTCTGCAATATTTTCCCAAAAACTCATATGGTATCTCGTTGGACCTATTAGCTTTGCCTTTTTGAAGTTCTTAACTGCCTCGCTAACTTCTTCGACTGTGCTGTCGGGTACTTCCGTTAAGTTAGGTTCAGCTGTCGGAAACTGATCGCTCAAAATCCCATCACAATTCTGTCCGCACCTGTGAAGAATTTTTTAAGTCATCCACAAGAAGCAATGCTTGAGCATTGTTAATGAATTTAGGTGAACGAATCTCTTTAATATTTCTCCTTCTTTGAGCGGCTATTTTGAGATTGCTCCCTTATTCAAGTTGTTTTGTCATATTTTTCGAATAGCTTGGTTCGCACCAGCAACTGAGGCAGACATTTCTTCCAACTCCCTATACATCCCATTCGTGCTTTTTGCTTGAAGTTAGGCGCACTTCGCCTTCACTTTCGCACTTACTTCTTTAAGCTTCTGCATTCTATTTCAAAGCGAGCTATTTAATTTCTATTACTTGATGGATACAACCAGAAAAGAGAAACTTGACCAGTTTTGAAGTCGGCTGCGTCTAACAAATCTGCAGAGTGGTACTTCAATAGCTGTCACCTCCAAGCGGTACTAAAATAACGATAGTCAATTTGATAATAACCTTAACCTTACGTGAAGCAAAAGTATTTTATTTTGGTTATTAATAATAATTAATAATATCACCGTAGCCGAGTCCACTTCTGATATTCCTCTAAGCACCTAAAAAACATGCTCTCTATATGATCTGCTATAAGATGTTACACACATAATAGATATTATTTCTGTTACCAAACTCTTCTTTTCTCATGTATAAAATAGTCAAATCCACTAAATTAGGTATCACTGGATAGAAATTTAAATAAAGCGATGAAATTGCACTTATTACTTGTGTTATAAATTACGGTAATTTCAAATAATTAAATAAATGAATAATTTGTAATATAAAGAACGCCTCACTTTTAACCCACATTGAATTAGTGAAATAGAAAAATATGTAGGTATTATGCCGGTCGTCCACTAAGTGCCCAACAAGCTCAACCAACTTAATTCAACTGTTCATTTAACTCCATCGTTGGATGTCAAAATTTACAACCTCTTACATTAGTGCACAAACTTGCGTTATTCACGTTGAGCAACGAAGCCAGAGGAAAAATTGAACAAAACGTGTTGGGAGCCTCGTACACATAGTTAACAAACTTAGTGTAATTTTGAATAGCCTCGTACACCTAGTTGATCAACTCTTTCAATTGTTGAAGAACTCCGTATACCTTGTTGATCAACGTATTCAATTGTTGAATAGCTTCGTACATATAGTTGACAAACTTACTCAAAAGTTGAATAACCTCGTACACTAGTTGATAAACTTGTTCGATTTGGTTTTCAAGTTGATCAACTCCGCTTTTGATATGGTTGTTCAACAATTTGATGTACGTGTTATTACCTTCGTACACCTAACCAAGACGCACTCACCGAGGAACGCGTTCAACGCAGACACTATAGCTGCTCAGATATTGATTACATAATTTTTACTTGTAAACATTTTTAATGTCAGTGTCACACACATCTTTGTTGAAAAATAGTTAAATTAAACTTTGTATAGATTAAGCATTATTTTCTCTCAATGAAAAAAAGTGGCTGCAATATTAATAATATTGGAAAATTAAGTACAAAAAAATAAGATAAAAGACGATGACGAAAAATCAAAACACAATGAAAAACACTGCACCAATTTGATGTCAACACAATACTTCAACTCATGCACGCACACAAATTATGTCTCATGCAACGCAACGCACAACAAATATTTTCACATCAACGGCAACCAACATCAAACAAAATTAAAAAAAGTTGATCAACGAGTTGAACAAATAATGTGCAACAACTTATCTTGAAAACATTGCTCAACGCGTTGAACCACCATTTTCAACGAGCAACACGAGCTCGTACACTAGTCGTACACTTGTTGAACAATTCGTTGAGCAACTATCTCCAACCGCATCAAACTCGTTGGTTGGTCAGTATTGAGGATACCGTACATTAGAGTTGAGTGTGCTGAAGTTTAAATTTGTGCCTTGAACGCCTAGTGGACAACCGGCATTACTTCTGTCATTTAAAATTCTGTTTTTTTTCGCTTTCACGTTGATTGCGTGGTGGAGAAAACATTTTTTCGCTGCACCATGAATGAGAGGGGGAGAAACACATTTATGTCACAAATAAGCCATAATAAGATTGGAAACCTTCGTACGTTTCAGCACCCAAAACCCATTTATTTACATTGTTGTATTTGTAGCTTTGAAACTCTATCCGTGAATAGATGGGAAATCGAAAAACAAAACAAAAACAAATTACTAGGGCTGTGTTGCCTATTGGAGTTTTTCTTTTTTATCTCCGACCAGATCTCTGAGCAGAGCCTGAGTAAACCGATTTAGATCTGAGTAGAGCATGGTCAGAAATCTCCGATTTAAGTTTGAAATAAACTTAAGCTCAGAACTGTCATATATTATTATAATTCATTTTATTAAAACTTATTTACCAGCAAGTCCAAAGCTTTGGTTTTCCGAATTCATTTTTGTTTTTAATTGTTTTTACTTAAGTGATTATTGTTATAATTATGAGTAAAGTTAGCCGCGCCCAGCACTTTGCTCCGTTTGATCGGTCATTTTATTCTGAGCTAATGGTTCATGCCCCAATTAGGTCTGATTTAAAAAAGAAACAAGAGTTTAGAGATTAAATGTGTCTGAACTAAAAAAGAAACACAGATCTTTTCTTGACAGCTGTGTTCTTTACTCGGAGCTAAAAAAGAAAAACGCCATATGTGTCTATAAGAAGATGAACAGAAAAGATTCTTGTGTGCGTTTTGATCAATAATGTGTCTATTGGAAGATGAACGGAAAATTTACTTGTGTGCGTGTGTCAGCATGTAGGCAAATGTCAAATGAAAACAGAGGTTTCGGGTCTTTATGTTATTAGTTCATGATTTATGTGTCACTTACTTCTGTTGCTTGTATTCTTTAGTTATCATTTATATAAAAGGCCGAATGCACTAAATTACTCGTAGTTATCACTTTTCAGTATTGCAGCTGATTTGAAAGTGTTTGCAATTATTAGAGATTTTTTGTAAAACCAATATGTTCATATTAATTTATTTTGTTGAAACATTTCATTTAAAAATTTAATTACAAAACTCTGAATGAAATTGAATGTGCTAACTTTTCGCACGGGTCTTCTAATTTTTAAAATAAATTTAACAAAATTAACTAATTGTCATTTATTATTTCTTTCTTTCACAGGAAAAGGGCTCCTTCATATCTGCTCTCTATTGTCGCAACACACAATGTGAAGGTCTGGTTGTACCGGAAACCAAAAATATGCCTCACCCCGATTGGAATTGCTTAAAATGCAAACAAAAGTCTAATCACAGCCAAATGCTTAAAAGTCAAGACTTAGCATCCGGAGCCTTAAGTGCTAAATTCCATGCGAATTCTCTCAGCGTAGTAATTGAGTACATCAATGAGAAAAGCTCCAACTTCATACCCAATTCCAATCATATTGTAATTGACGCAAAACTCCAGATCATTGAAAAACTAAGCCAATCAAAGGAAAAATATACAGAAGAAGAATACAAAAACAAAGAGCGCTACTGTACCGATATTTTAGAAATATTAGACAAACTGGGAGTGGGTGATTGTCCCATGCGGACATATTTAGAAACCGAAAAAGTTAAATAGTAATTTTTACTAGCAAAATAATAAACTATAATTTTTTTTAAATAAAATATGTACCATAAACTATAATTTAAAACAATTAAAAAAAAATATGAAAAACTCATCCAAAAATAAACATAAGTCCAAAATTCATTTTTATTAATAACACAAAAAATAGAAGTCAAATATCTATGTAGAATATTCTTAGAAGTAAAAAAAAAACCAAAGACATCCTGTTTGTTTACTAACACACAATTCGATTAAGATTAACGTATTTTTGAAACAATAAAACTAAGTTATAAAAACACATTTAACAAAGTATTTTTTTGAATACCGCCAAATTGCTCGAACGCTTGTTATACTCAAAAACATTGCGTTTGCTTTGGTTGGGGATGTCGGTCATTAATCATAGCAGGCAGCTGTTTTCCGATGGATAAGTGAGAAAGTAAAACAATTTGCACATCACTGATGCTTTAAACATATGTTTTCTTTTTTGAAACAAGTGTATTTGGACAATTTTTCAAAATTCAAATATTTGACTTTAAACATGATATATTGTCAGTACGATCATAGCGGTAAGTAGCTACTAGCGCCACACAGCGAAAGAAGGCTGTAGTTTATCAAACTATTTGACAACATTTGTAAAAAGTGACAAATTTCGAGAGTTGGCCTAAAGATAGAAATTATTTGAGTTTTTTTTTCTTGGCTAGAATACCTACGGAATACGAATAGTTTGGTATGTAAGAGAATGAATTTGAATATATGTATATATTAAAGAATGAGTTGGTGGGGAAGTGAATTCATGAAATTCCGGCGCCATGCTTTTAAAAATAGAAAATAAATAGAAAATATTTTTTTTTGTTTTCAGATTAGCTAAAATATATGTATTTGTATTGAAATTCTAAAAATGTCAGCATTCTTAAGAAATTTCATAAATGATAATTTCAAAAAGTCAATGTCAGCGAATGATCTTAATAAAAAATTTTATTGGTATTAAATCTCGGCTTTAAATATATATTTTATTTTCTAATAATAAAAATAAAGGAATCCTTTCGAAGTTTGATTTTTTAATAACATAAAGAAAAACAAATTATATTCTTCAACAAGAAGACGTATATGACAGAATTAAAAATTTGATTTGTCGCTACTGCGTTATTTTCTCGTTATTTTTAATTCGCACAAGATTAATACGTTTTTCACAAAAAAAAAAAAAAAAAAAAAAAAAAAAAAAAAAAAAAAAAAAAAAAAAAAAATCTCCACGAGTTAATAATTTGAGAGAATGCAATGTATGGGATACTTTCATACATAATCATAGATAAAATTTACTATTGGACCCCATTGGATCCGTCTGTCTGTCTGTACAACGAACTACAATCTAAATGGCTGAAGTGATTTTCTTCAAACTTGGTACTTAAACGTTTTAGGTGATTGTCTCAAATACATTTTTGAATCGTTTTTTTAGCCCCAAAAATAACGGTACTAGCCATACAATTTTGTTTACTATCTTAATTATCTCAAAAACGGCTCTAATGATTTTGATAACAAAAGATCGTGTTTACTAATTTAGGTATATTTTAAATTAACGGAACCTCTCATACAACATTTTTTTGTTCTTCGACTTCTCATGAACGGTTCGACGGATTTCGGGCAAAATTTTTACATATGAGGTCCTTCAAATTATAAATAATACTGCATACCCAAATTTTCAAGAAAATATTTTTTTTTTCACTTTTTGAAAAAAAAATTTATTTATTTTTTGATACATATTTCAAAAACGTAAGAATGATTTTTTTTTGAAATTTCGTTTTTAAGTTTATATTTTTAAATGCTTTACAATTTTACACCAACTTTTTTTTTTTAGAAAAAACTTAAAGAAATTTTGTATAGGTATACAAAATTGTGTTATGTAAAAATAAAATGCACGACTGGATCGCACGTACTTACTCCTATGTTCGATTACAATATATGCACAATATTTTTAATAGAAACGGCTAAATGTATTTTTAAAGTCGTTTTTCACTTAATTTTGTGTACATATGTATAGAAAAATACTTAAACCAAAAAAAATTAAAAATATGTATGTATGCGGGGGCATACGTGCATGTATCTGCGTGTCTGTACATGTATGTGCGTACGTATATGTATGTGCGTATGTACATGTGTGGGTGGCTTGCATGCTGGTGTGTGTCTGCATGCATATAAAAAATAAACAAAAAAAAAAAATTAAAAAACGAAAAAAATGCTGCTGTGGCTGTTCTAGTTTTTAAGTAGTTATAAGTATTATTAGGTAATTTAAGTAGTTTAAGTTATTTTTAGTTAGTATAAGTTAGTTTTATTTAGTTTTAATTATTTTTAATATATATTTAGGTTTAGTTTATAGGTAAAAAAAAAAAAAAAAAAAAAAAAAAAAAAAAAATGATCAGATATCAAGTTTTTTGTATATAAGTTTCTTGAAATATAAAATAAATAAAAAAAAAATTTGATTTAATTAAAATAGTTTTTAGGTCGAAAGACATTAGTTGTAAGAGTTATTGTTTAATTTAGAGCGCCCGTAAAGGGCCAGTAAATTAGTTGTAAGTTATTGATAATTAGGCTAGTTTTAAACATTTTTGTCTAGCTTTAAGATAGTTATAAGTTAAAATGAAATAAAAATGAAAAAAAAAAAAAAAAAAAAAAAAAAATACTTAATATTTTCTAAAAATAATTGGTATGAACATTTTAAATATTTAATAATAAATATAAATTCAAACAATAAATTCGAAATATTGAATTTTCAAAAAAAAAAATTATCTTTTTTCTGTATTATTTAAAACTTGATGGAGCTCCTGTATAAAAATTTTGATCGAAATCTGTTGAGCCGTTTATGAGAAAGTGGTTGTATGGCAGGTACCGTTAATAACAAAATATTTAAAAATACGTTTTTGGCCAAAATATAGACCATAATCAAAGTAGTACACACACCAATTTTTATCAAAATCGTTAGAGCCGTTTTCGAGATAACTAAGGTGGTAGAAAAATTTGTATGGCAAGTACCGTTATTTCTGAGGCTAAACAACAATTCAAAAATCTATTTTGGACAATCACCTAAAACGCTTAAATAGCAAGTTTGAAGAAAATCGCTTCAGCCGTTTAGGCTGTAGAGAGTTGAACAGACAGACAGACGGAATTGCGGGACCCACTTTTTTTGTGTTCTCCGTCAAATGTAAAACTTGCCCTTTAGTACCTACATATATACGAGTATATATAGATCGCAAGTAAAAGGGCTTTAAAAATATATTTAACCGTTTTTATTAAGAATCTTTTGCATACGATGTGATCGAACACAAGAGCAAGTACGTGCGATCCAGTCGTGCATTTGATTTATATACGAAATTTCGTAAATTTTTTTCAAAAAAAGTTTTCTATGTCAATTGTCAGACACTTTTGTTAGTTTCGTCGAATCGAAAAATTTCAGTCTCGTATCGGTCTCTGTCTCGCTTAACCAACTCTCGTCTCGATCTTGGCCTCGCCATTTTCTCTTGAAAATTTTAATGTGCAGTCTTGTCTGGGTCTCGGTCTGGGTCTCACCCTTAGTCTTGGTTTCTTTTGTGTTTTTTGGTAGTAAAAATATGTAAGATAAGATGCGTTTTTACAATGAAAAGATAGAGTACGGTATTTCATCAGTTTGTTGGAAATTTCGAATTTTCTGAGGAAAATTTTGAATTTTGTAGAGGGTTTTTAATCCATTTAAATCGGAGCCATCATTCAATGGATTTTGACAGTTGATAGGTAGGCAATAAACTATATTTTGACGGTTCGATAATATTTTTTTCCAAGTGTCGCCTAAGAGTCTTAAAGTCACCTTTTTCTGGAAGGGAAACAAAGTCTGGAAAATGAGGGATTTTTATCCCAACGTCATGTATACATAAATCGTACATTTTCTTCTCCGGATTTTCTGAGTATAACTATGTACCTACATTTGTGGCTTGATATTGGAATACTAAAAAATATAGAAATACAAAAATATTTCTTCTAGCAAGACCGAAACCGAATTTCATTACCAATAATACGGTCTCGTTTGTCAGGGCTGATGTTGGCATGCAGTAGAATCCGAAGGGACTCCTGTATAAACATTTTGATCGAAATCCGTTAAGCCGTTAATGAGAAAGCCGAAAATCAAAAACACGGTTCTATGACAGGTACCGTTAATAAATCTTAATTATGTACATTTTTTTAAACCAAAATATAGACAGATTACTCCTAAAATAGTGCACTGATTTTTTTTGTCGAAATCGTTAGAATCGTTTTTGAGATAATATTAAGACTTACCAAATTGGATTGCGGTTGTCGATATCTTATTATTTTTGGGGATATACAATTGTTTTTTTTTTCAAGTGATAATGGCGGGTAAACTGTTTGTTATCGAATTTAGTAGAATGTACTTCTAAAAAACTAACTATTTATATTATTTATAGAATTTTAAATAGACTTTCGATTTTTTTAAGCGGAGCTTTAGAGTAGCAAATATTCGAGACTTTTTGTATGCATTTAACTCAAAATTATATACTCATGTATGTGTTATACAGGGCGCGGCAAGTTCTTGTCTTGAATTTAAGAGGTAAATTAAAAAGATCTACAAAAAAAATATTCTTTTCAATTTGGTACTTCGTACATTATTTTCTGATGGTGTTAAATAAAATCTAAGCTGTCTACATAGCTTTGAGGAAAATTCAATGATGTTACTTGATTTTATGGCAAAGCCTTGAAGCATCTTAAGCTGTATTGCATTACACACCTCAGCTATTCGGATATGATCCTTCAAAAATCACCATAGGAAAAATCTCAAAAACTAAAATTCTATATCATAAAATACTCCTCAGAAAGATGAAACAATCAGGAAACATTTGCCAATTTTTTCTCAATTGAGTCTCCTTTCTCAAATTTTTTCCACGGTTGTGTATTGACCTCAAATAACTAAACCTTATTTAAACAAGACAGTAAATAAATAAAAATAAATAGATAATGTTCGATCACATATTAAGCACAAAATTTTATGTATTTATTTAAAAATATAAATTAAAAAAAAATGAATTTCATAAAAAAGCTCCCACCCATTTACGGAATATTGAATTTTCCAAAACAATTATTTTTTTTTTATTTCAAAAATCAAAAAAATATTTTGCGAACATTTTGTTATGCAGTATTTCGATCAAAAAAATGGTTGTATGACATGTACAGTTAATAAGAAAATGTGCAAATAAATTTTTTAACCAAAATGTAGACTATACCTATAGTAGTGCACATATATATTTTTTGATCGAAATCGTTAGAGCCGTTTTCGAGATAATTATGATGGTAGAGAAAATTGTATGGCAGGTACCGTTAGGTTTTGTCCTAAGAAAAAGATTCAAAAATCTCTTTAAGACATTCACCTAAGACGCTTCAATACCAAGTTTGAAGAAAAGCGTTTCAGTCGCTTAGGCTGTACGTCGACCTGTAGATAGATAGGCAGACAGACAGACAGACCGACGACCAACTTTGTTCGTGTTCTCTATCATCATAATGTCAATTCTGATTAAAATTTCGAGTTCGTTTTTTTTTTCCAAATGCAAAACTTTTCCTTGTACATACCTATATTGCCAGTAGAAACACAAAGGTAATTTATTATGGCCTGACTGTAATTATGTATAATTTTCATTGCATACTTATATTTCGCGCAATGTACATATTCTTAGGAGAAACGATTTTCAAAACAATGTATTGTATTTGGCTTGAATACTTTTAGGTAATTCCATAAAGTAGTGACTTAGGCGTTTAGTTATCCGTTGCTATATATACGAATTTTAACCCTATAGTAGAGAAAACAGACAACGGGCAAGTTTCTTTAACATATTAATATTTTTAACTGAAACATAAAGTGTTGTGCATACATTTGCGTAACTAATACTACAGGAGAGGTTCAAAGATTTTAAAATTTTTGAAACGCAAACAAAATAACATGGGTTAAATTCTAGACATTGATGCTTTTGATTTTCTGATTTGTCATTTTTACTTACTTCATATACATACATAGACGTATACTACATTATGTATATGGCAACTCGAGATTTTGATCAAACTTGACATCAGGATGATAGCGAAGACGAAAAAAGTGGGTCCCGTAATTCCGTCTGTGTGTCTTTGAGTCTACACTTAAACGGTTGGATGGATTTGCTTCCAACTTGGCACATATTGTACATGCCGTACATTTTTGTTGGGCAAAACGAAAAATCGTATGTTTCTCAAAAACGGTTCTATCAATTTTTATAAAAAAGATTTGTTAGTTAATGAACGGAAAAGGTACTTTTTGCTACTTTTTCTTCTTGAAAAAAGTGCTATTTTCGGTATTCTAGAAAACATTTGATTTTTTGAAATTTCTTATGCAGATTTTGTATTAAAAAAAACGTTTTTTTGGAAAACTCAAAATTTCGAAAACGACTCAATGGTTTTTTTGAAACTTCGTATTTGGTATATTTTTTGAAATTATCTTGAATAAGTAAAAAAAAACTATATTCCTAAAATAAAAAACTACGGTTCCTACCTCCCATAAAAATGTAAACAAAAAACCGGAAAGAAAAAAAAAACTTTTTTTCACAAAACGGCTCCAAGAATTTTAATAAAAAGTGTGTGTGTTCTTAAATAAGAACAACCCACTTTTAAGTATAAAAATATTTTTTTTGTTCGTAATTATTAACGGTACTTCCCACAGAACCACATTTTATATTTTCAACTCTATCTATTGGATGAACCGATTAAAATTATTTTTACTTGCGATACAGGTAAGTACAATAGGGCAAGTTTTGCATTTGGAAAATTCGAATTCGAGATTTTAATCAAAGTTGACATTACGATGATAGATAACACCAAAGAAGTGGGTGCCGCGATTCCGTCTGTCTGGCTGTAGAACGATCTACAGCCTAAGTGGCTGAACCGATTTCGTTCAAACTTGGTGCTTAGGCGTTTTAGGTGATTGTCCAAAATAGATTATTGAATCGTTGTTTTAGCCCCAAAAATAACGGTACTTGCCATACAAATTTTTCTACCATCATAATGATCTCAAAAACGGCTCTAACGATTTTGATAAAAATTTGTGTGTGTAATACTTTGGGTATGGTCAACATTTCGGCCAAAAAAGTTTTTAAAATATGTTGTTATTAACGGTACCTGCCATACAGCGATTTTATTCACTTTCAACTTTCTCATAAACGGCTCAACGGATTTCAATCAAAAATTTTATACAAGAAAAAAAAATATTTCTTTTTGAAAATTCAATATTTGGAAATAGACGATTTTTTCTCAAATTTTGTTTGAAATTGATATTATTAAATATTTAAAATTATCATTCCAATTTTTTTTACAAAACATTTTAGAATTTTTTTAATATACAAAATTAAGTTAACCGTTTCTATTAAGAATTTTGCATACAATGTGATCGAACATAAGAGCAAGTACGTGCGATCCAGTCGTGCATTTTTTTTTTTATGCATATGCGCTCTAGAAGTGTTAATAAGACTGCATATACAAATTTTCAAAAAAGATTTCGATTTTTAAAATATAAATACAAATTTTATTTTGAAAAGTCGATTTTTTAAAAACCAGTTCATTTTATTTTTTAAAAAATGTTTTCAAAATTTTATAAATAAAAACAATTTTTTTTTATAAACCGCTCCACCGATTTTTGAATTTTTTGTTTGATATATTCATATTTGTCCAACGATTCAAACTTTAACAACTAAGCAATCTAAAAAATATTTTATTATGTATAGCTATCATCCATTTATTTCTGCATAAACATAATTATGTTTCTTGGTGTCAAATTGTACATAAGATCGTAGACGAACGAAAAACCGGGAAGAATCGGTGTGAGAATTGTTATAAAAATCATCAAACAGTCTGGACAAAAGTCACAAAAATTCGAAAGCAATATTAAGAAAGAGTAGTACATTAGTGTACTGATTAATCAATTAAATTTTAGCATCATCTGCAAATATTTAATCATTTTTTTTTAATAAAATTAAAAATCTGATTCAGTCAATTTTTTTTAACATCACACTGTTTGCTAGGAAGAGGTAAATGCACCCCACAAAGCGATTCCCACAACTGATTATTTTCACAATTAATTGGATGAATGCTTACGATTGGAATCTAGTGTGTGATTCTATCAATAGACACTTTCTATAGCACGTGCTACAAATTTTCATCTATTTAAGTTGGAATACAGTTGTTGCTGGCATAATTCATTTCGATCATCACGGCCCCGGTGTGGGCCTATGACCCACCAACCGGCACCAATTAATGTTTTTATTTTTTTTATGTCGCTAGTTTAGCTGATAGCAGTAGTTGAGAGAAAATAATCGAAAGGAAAATAAAGAGAATTCCTATGTAAATTGTTGTTGGAAAATATAAAAAGAAACTGCTCGAATACGATCGGAAAAATCTTTTCGATCAGTTGCCGCTGAAAATTCGTTTCAATTAGTCGCGCAAGTAATTGGGTTGGTTGCGAGATTTTTATCTCCATCAGACTTAATCGCATAATGGCAGAGCACCTTGCTCGCCAGATCAATGAAAATTTAGGTGATCTGAGGGATGTCGACCCCAATTGGCGGGTCGATAGTTCTCCGACACCTGGTAGAGGTCGTGGTATTATCGCAAATCGGGACATTGAGTCTGGTGAATTGATTTTCCGGGAACGTGCTATCATAATCGGTCCCACAGCCCGGAAAGGAACCGCACTCAATACTTGTGTTATATGCTACAAGCTCCTCGATAGCCAAAACATCCCGTTGTGTCCGAAGGGATGTGCATTGCCGATTTGCCCGGCATGCTCTGATGCAGAAGAACACAAGATAGAGTGTAACCTATTCCAGCGGTGGCAGCCGATTGATGTGACTCGCGTAAATCCTCAAACCTTACGAATTTTAACCGCTGTGAGAAGCTTCTTCCTCACCAAGGACCAAAGGGAACTTCTCTTTTCGATGCAAGCTAATGCCGATCGATATTATCGTTTAGAAATCGAACGAGCCGCCGACGGCTTCAAAAACTTCCCCAAAGACCAGAAGGTTATCGATTACATTTATCGAACAGTGTGCGTATTAAATACAAATGCCTTTGAAGCCAGGAGCATGGTCCAAGGCCATGAAATCCTGCAACGGGCTTTGTTTGCCCTCGCCGGTACAATGAATCATGAGTGCACTCCAAATGCGTGTCATTACTTCGAAAACGGAAATTTGATATACGTTAAGGCATCAAAGTTTATTCCCAAAGACTCTGAAATAACGACCACCTATACAAAGATTATGTGGAGCAATTTATCACGCCGAGTATTTCTCAAAGTTACAAAGCACTTTTATTGTGATTGTTCCCGATGCAAGGATCCAACGGTAAGTTAATTATTGTTTCAAAATCTACTCAAAATTCAAAAACTATCTGTGTATTATTAGGTGACAACCAAAAGTGAATAGTGAATGAAAATTGAAAATAGAATATTTTTCCATGAATTATTTTTACAAAGTGCACATTTTCCCTTGGATTATAGATGTGATAGAATTGTAATAGAAACAAACCTATCTGCCGGCGACTATTTGGATTGTGCATATCATGTGCGTGGTGTTTAAACGTTTGTCTAATTGATTTTTGGACACATTTAAATTTTGCGCTAAGGTTATTCAAAAAATGATAAATGATTTCACAATCCACATACATAAAATTTGAATAGAAAATAAAAACCTTAAAATAAAAGCTTCGGAAATAAAATGGAAAGCAGTACCAATTTAAATACAACAGGGGTCGTATTTGCTGGCTGTTTATTTAAAAAAAAAATTCTAAATATTATTTGTTTTCAAAATAGAAGAACAATCAAATATCTTCAATTATTGAATCCGTAGGCGGGAGTTAGTGTGAATTTTGCCGAGTTGGTAAGTTGCACGAGTTTTACAAATTTTAATTAGTTACGCGTAACTAATGTAACTAATTGAATTAGTTACGTAACTAATGTAACTAACCAAATATTTTGACATTTCTTCAGAAAAATCTTCACCTCAAAATAAAATTCGAAGCAAAAACTCACGTTTTATAAGTTATGGGGAAGAGTATAATAACTCAGGCGCCAAAAATTAAAAATGGATTCTTGTAGAACAGATAGTTACAAGTATTTTTTAATACGGGTCTATCTCCTCCGGTTTGGCTGGGAAGGCAATTTAAAAAAAAAAATACTAAAAATGGAAAACAAAATATTAGAAAATAACGCTAATACTTAAAAATAAGTGTTAAAACTTTTTTTAAAGCCAATATCTTAATCTATTAGCTAATTTTTAAATCAAGTAGAATAAATGCATAGTTTTTGAAAAAAAAACGTGTTTCAAACTCAAACTTTTGGGAAGAAAAAGATAATCAAAATTTTTAAAGTGTAATTTTTCAAAACTGTAAAAATATATAAATTTTTTTTTACAAACTCGCTCTGATTAATTCTTAATCAAAATCCGAAACTATATGATTTTATGTGTTCTGGTTTTTGAGAAAAATGAAAATTACTAAAACTACTTTCTTCATGAGATTTTTTTTTCTATTTACGGTGATCTAACTTTAAGCGGAGAGTACCATAACTACGATGCCGTAAAATAATAACAGATTTTTGTAGAGGAGCTAAATACAATAAATGTATCTTACTGAAGAGGGGTCTATCTCACTCCTTTTAGGCGGAAGGGCAGTTTTCTAAAAAAATTACTTAAAATAAAAAAAAAGATTTAAAAACAACGGCAACACTAACAATAAAAGAATATATGTTTTATGAAATCCAAGAACTTGTCCTCTTGTCATTTATGTTCCAGCACAGTTTTAAAATCTCTACAAACCTCATCTTAATAATTCGCTTAATGTTTATGCAATAGCATCTTACTATTTAATTCATTGGTACACTAATGACAAATTAGAAAACAATAATCATTTTCAAATTAATAAATTTCTTTTAAAAAAGATAAATTCTAAAGGACTTAACGAATGGGATCTTTTTTAAATCCAAAGACGGAGTTTTTAAAACTTTATATGAGAAAAATATTGAAAATCCAATTTTGTTTTGGAAGACAGCCGATTTCTAGGCACCAAATCTTTCAAAGCTTGCACTAAAATTGCTTAAAATTCCCGCATCGTCCGCAGAAATAGAGCGTACTTTTCCGAAATGGTCTTTAATTCACACCCCTTTGAGAAATCGACTGTCTTCCGAACGTTCCCAAAAAATTAATGTTTCTTTATAAAACTTTAAGAATGAAAGATGAAAGACATAAATTTATCTTTGGAGAACTTTGAGTTTGACGAGTTCACCAATATATGTATTTGGGTTACATACATGCATTTGATTTCTGAATTCTTTTATAATCTTTCTTTTATTATTTATGGAATAAAAATTCTTGTTTGCTTATAAATGTTATTGTTTATTTTTTTTTTAAATGTTCAATCAGTCAATATTTTTTTGTAGCTATATTAGTTACATTAGTTATATAAGTTACATTAGTTACGCGGAAAATGGGATTGAACTAATTGCAATTAGATACCCCTAACTATATAGATAACTTACTCAGATTAACTTACGTTACCAACACTGCAGTTTTTCGAAAATCACACATAATACACTAAAATGATTACTGTAATAGATAATTTGGCATACAAGTGCTTAAAAATAAATGTGAAAAATTGAAAAATTCCCGAGAGTAACACGTTGCGGATTCTATAATAGGCATTAATTTATATATTATCTAAAATAGAAATGTAGTGATAGTATAAGATATTCGCTGTTAGAATCTCAAAGGAAGATACAATCCTTTTGGATACAATAGACAATATTTAATAATAGCTATATAAAAATATTGATCGGTTGCTTTCTCGGCAGTTTTGATCATAAAAATTTTCCGATTTCAAACTATTCTTTGTAAATATCGTTTTATTTGATATTTAGAAAACTTTTGATTTTATTACCAAATCTCATTTGGGAATATTGAAGATTGGAAAATTTGTTGCCCGCAATTTTTTTTTGGAACATTAGCTATGTAGAGTAAATACAATAATTTATAGATGATAAAACTTTTCTTGAATCAAATACTTGATGATAGCAAAGAAGTTTAAGATGAAAATATAAAAGATAAATGACCTAAATTCTCTTTTTTGTTTATTCAAATATTCTTTTAGTTTTTGTTGTATTATGTAGAAAATATTTTGGAAATTATTGTATCAGTAATTTGTAGTGATTTTTGGATTTGATTTGCAAAAAAAAATTGATTTCAAGATTTTAATTCAGTTTGTCATTTCATTATGATAGAAAACAATTATGAACATAAAGGTGTGCCTGTACGTGTTACTTCGAACTACAAGTTCGAAGAAATGATATTTTGAAACATTGGACTTGTCTTCACTGGTATGCTTTATTGTTTGAATAAGTCATATCAACAGGGTTTTCGATGTTCATACTGGGGTACACTGGATTTGCGCTGAAGTGTGCAATGGCTATGGAAAGAAGATTAGTTGCATACAGAAATCACGTAAATTAAAATAATTAAAAATATCACCTACTATTTTTATTTGCGATTATATGTATACTATCGTATAAGGCAAGTTATGCATCCAAAAAAAAAATAAAATGCACGACTGGATCGGAAGTACTTGCTCTTATGTTTGATCACATCGTATACAAAAAATTTCTATTAAGAATCTAAATATATTTGTCATTTTTTACTTAATTTTTTTTTAACTATATACCTGTAAGACCTAAGGTCTTTTAAATGCAACCTAAATTGCACGACACTAGCTTGGGACAGTGGATTTGAGAACCAGGTATTGACTGTCTCATTTTAACCAATGGGGGGCATCCAATTAAAATCTGAGGTATAGAAAAGAATGCGCCTAGCGTGGTGATCGAACCCACACGTCTAAGTTAGCAATCAAGCACTTTATCCATTGCGCCATTGCCACCCACCTTATACCTATACAAAATTTCTTTAATTTTGTTCTAAAAAAATTGGTATGACAATTTCAAATATTTAATAATATAAACCAAAAAAAAAAAATATAAACCTAAAAAAAAATCAATTACCATTTTTTGAAATATTGAATTAAAAAAAAAAAACAAATATTTTTTTTTCAAAAATGCAAAAAAAAATATTTTTCGAAAATTTTTGTATGCAGTATTATTTATAATTTAAGGCATCTCCTAAATTTTTTTTATTGAAATCCGTCAAGCCGTTTATGAGAAAGTCGAAAATCAAGAAAATGGTGGTATTGCATATTCCGTTAATAACAACATTTTTAAAATAATTGTTTGACCAAAATGTAGACTAGTTATACCTAAGGTAGTAAACACACTTTTTTTTAATTAAAATTGTTAGAGCCGTTTTCGAGATAATTCAGAAGGTAGAAAAAATTCTATGGCAAGTAGGTATCATTATTTTTAGCTTTCTGAGACTAAAACATTAAAGTTAATCGCTTCAGACAGACAAACAGACGGAATTGCGGGACCCACTTTTGGTGTTCTCCATCATTGTAATGTCAAGTATGATCAAAATCTCAAATTCGATTTTTTTCCAAATGCACAACTTGCTCTATAGTACCTATATTGCAAGTAAAAATTCTAACAATCAAACAGGACATTACGATAATTGAGAACGCCAAAAAAGTGGGTCCCGCAATTCTGTCTGTCTGTCTGTCTATCCTCGTGTCTACAGCCTAAACGGCTGGATGGATTTGTTTCAAACTTGGTACATATTGCTTTTTCGGTAATATGATTTTTTTCATTTTTTTAAAGATAACAAAATAACGGTACCTGCCATACATTTTTTTTGGCCAAAGTTAAGTCTTATTTCAATCAAAAACGGCTCCAACGATTTTTATAAAAGAAAAAAAAAAACTGTTCATTAATGAAGGGAAAATGTACATTTTTGTAATTTTTTTTTTTTGGAAACAAGTGGCTATTTTTTTACCTTTAGTAGAACCATTTTTTTTGGTTTTATAATATTATAAATATTATAAATATAAATAAACTTATTCGTTTTTGAAATTTGAATTTTGGATGTATATTAATAATTACTGCAAAATGCTCTTAAACCTTTTTTTTTTAATATTTTTGAAATTGTATACATAAAAAATATTTTTTTTTAAAAACCGTTCCAGGGATTTTTGAATTTTTTTTGATACATTCTTATTTCTCCAACAACAACTTTGTTTCTCCCAAGCTTAAACAACTAAGCAATGTAAAAATAGTTTATTAAGTGTTTCATCCATTTATTTATACCTTATTATTATTTAATTTTTACGTATTTTTTATTAAAATAAGAATTTCACTCTTAGTTCTTAAATACCAAGTTTGAAGAAAATCGCTGATCGTTGTAGAGACATACAAACTTTTTTTTGTTCCATATCATCGTAATGTTCAGGTTGATTAAAATCTCGAGTTCGATTTATTTTCCAAATATAAAACTTGCTCTATACCTAGTACCAACATATATCTCAAATGAATTATGTAAGACGCCTTCGTGAGAGTTAGATAACACAGACTAAATACATTATCACGATGGTAAATTACAGCTTGATATTGATGGCCATCGCGTATCGGCGACAAAATCTGGCCGTACTTGATGGAAAAAAACTGCCACTCCCGAGGCAAGATCACTATCGATGAATGTTAAGATAACAAATGTATTTTAGTATAATTTGGGTGATATGGATGTGAACGATTCAAACAGGACGTGTCGCCGTTGCCAATACACAATTGCCATTTTGAGCAAAACTCATTGTCTAAAGACGCAGCGAGAGTATTCAGTCCGAAATGCTGAGATTATTTTTACATGACGTTTTTTACTGCGGCGTTCGTGAACATAAGAGATCTGTCATTCTGTGCATGTAGGATAAATGTATCACAAATTGTTTAGGTTTCTTGATTTTTTATACAAATTTTTCCCAGATTTTTGGCATTTAGTGATGGCAATGGTGCACTGCATATAATACTTGACATGAGCACCACTCCAGACAGCATTGTTTTCAAAAGGTACTTCCATCTCCACTTTCAACTGGATGCCACCCCTGAAATATAATGAGATAAGTAGCACATACATTCTCTAACTAGTACCGTGTAATTCACAATGAATTTAAGGAACATTTCTCCTTCTTTCGGACAAATTAAAAAAAGGGTAATTTCTAGGTAATTCGATTAATTTTTTCAAAAAATATGTCTAGAATAATCCAGAACACGGTATCGAGCTCGAGTGATTAATTTATTTGTAATTTAATAAATTATCGCATTATTTCACCGATTTATTTAATTTTCAGCACGGTCAACAAGAACTAATTTTTTATATTAAAAATCAAAGAAACGTTGTAAATTTGTTCTGGGGCCAAATTCCGCAAGCGTGAGTTTACCCAAAAAATCGGGTACACATACATATTTGCAATTCCACAAGGGTGCGATTGATTTATTTCTGACAGATAACGTGTACACAGATAGGCAAATTTATTCACGCATATTTTAAGGGTGATTAGCTAATTTTCTTGCACGGAAAAACATTCACCCTTGCGAAATTGGGCCCCTGGTAACCTAAACAACAACAAGAAGTATAACGAAGCCAATTGATTATGAAAATACCAATAAAACCACTTGTAGCATAAATGGTTCAGTGTAAACACTTAATTACTTTTCTTGACAAACAATTAAACAGCTTAAGTCAACATTCCTTAAAGGATTTTCATTTCCAAGGAAAACAGATGAAACTATAGAATAAAAACAAAGAATTTTGGTAATTAAAAACAAATATTTAGTTTTTTTTTAACATATACCTAAATAACTTAAACATTATTAAACAAAAATAAAGTACTTTTATGTATGTACATCCGTAAACATAAAATTTTATTAAAAAAAAAAACAGTCTAATATGATTAAGGTAATTTTACTAAGTTGGTAAAGTAGCACTGTACATATATTAATGCTTTCCAACTTTGTATAATAATATCAACAATTTAATTCAAGAAGCTATGTGTACAAAAAACGTATGTATGATGCCTGTTTGGTAACTTGAAATTTGTTCACCCATTTTCTCAACTCTCTGATTTTTTACTTGCGATAATAGGTCTGTCTGTCTGTCTATCTATAGAACGATCTACAGCCTAAACGGCTGAACCCATTTGGTTTAAACTTGGTACTTAGGCGTTTTAGGTGATTGTCCAAAATACATTTTTGAATCGTGTTTTAGCCCAAAAATAAAGGTACTTGCCATACAATTTTTTCTACCATCATAATGATCTCAAAAACGGCTCTAACGATTTTGATAAAAATTTGTGTGTGTAATACTTGGGTATGGTCAACATTTCGGCCACGAAAGTTTTTAAAATATTTTGTTTATTAACAGTACCTGCCATATACAAAATTTTATACAGGAGCTCCTTCAAATTCTAAATAGTATTGCATTTCAAAATTTTCGCAAAATATTTTTTTGGATTTTTGAAAAAAAAAAAAAAAAATATTTTTTTTTTGAAAATTCAATATTTCGAAAACGGATCGACAATTTTTTCTGAAATTTTGTTTTTGTATTTATATTATTAAATATTTAAAATGTTCATAACAATTTTTTTTAGAGAAAGTTTAAGAAGCTTTATATATAAAAAATTAAGTGAAAAACGTTTTTTATTTTAGCAAAACTTTTATTACATATTCATTTTATACTACTCCGTAAATAAATCTTCGAAGTAGAGACACTGAAGCAATATCAAAGCAAACGATCTCACCATCCTGAAGTATATCTTCAATTTTCACATGAATTTGTAGTTCAGTTTCTGTAAGTAAGAATGTCACAAAATGTTGTGCAAATTCTTCTGCCTTAGGTTGTAGAATTTGTCCGCTTAGTGGAGTATTAAAGCTTCTTTGTGCGTTGAACCACCTGAGCAAGCCATCATATACGTCGGGATATTGACTGTATCTAATGTTTTTTGTTTTTCTTCAAAATTCTTCTAAAATTTATCTCGATCTCTAAACGATAAATTTTCTTAATTGTCAATTTAAAACTGTTTGTTATAAGGGATAACCGATATCGTTAAAACCGATATTTGGTTAGTACAATTAGCATGAATCTTGGTCGGGACTGAGAGATTAGTTCGCAATAACTGATATTTCATTATAACTGATTTTGACTATAGTTGTTTTGGTCTATTTAATATATTTTTATTTTATTTTTCCCTTTTAAGCTTATGTTAGACGTGAAATTCACTAAAGAAAGTTAACTCTACTATCGGGCATCACGGATTCGAATAACATTTTCAACTTTTTTAATAGTATATATGTATGTAATGTATGTACAAGTACATATACCAAGAGGAAAATACGTCTTGTTTTCAAAGTATGGGAGTCAGATGTGAATACTGCAATGTAGAAAAAGTCGGTGGAGCTAGTAATGTGAACGTCATTATGGAATAAGGGGTTGGTTGTTTTATTTTTAGTAATTTCAATCTGCAAATTTGATTGAAATTATCTCATTTAACTCACAAAATTGTAAGGGAAATTCCATTTTTTTTCAATCGAATTGCAAATAAGCTCAATTTTAAAAACAAAGTAAACAATTTCTTATATTTTTTTATTTACGAAAATTTCTCGGGTGGATCATGATCCCATGTCCCCCCCCTGTATACGCCGCTGAATTTCACTAAGCATCAACTTAAAGGTGCCATTAACTAGCTTAAGGTTGTTCAGTGTTTTTTACCCCATGCCACACTGGGGCATGTCAGTGGATTTCAATCAACTGTCAAGAAACTGAATAGCTGCTCGGGTTTTGGTTTCAAATCAAACATTTAAATGATTTAGGTGATTATCTCAAATAGATTTTTAAATCTTTTTTTAGCGCCAAAACCTTTGTTTTATCTCGAAAACGACTATAACAATTTTAATATAAGAAAAATCTGTGCACTACTCTAAGTATAGTCCACATTTTGGTTAAAAATTCTGTTCGCATATTTTGTTATTAACGGTACCTACCTGCATACATCGATTTTTTTTTATTTTGGACTTTCTTATAAACAGCTCCACGGATTTCGATCAAATTTATGCATATGCAAAATTTTTGAAAAATAGTTTCTTGGATTTGTGAAAAAAAAAGATAATTGTTTTTTGAAAATTCAATATTTCGAAAACGGGTGGACCATTTTTCTTAATTCTGTTTTTAAGTATATACTTACAAATATTATATATCTATACAATAGGTGTAGTCTATAATTTTGTTTAAAAACAAATCGCACATAAAATATTATTAACGGTACCTGCCTTAGATCGGTTATTTTTTTATTTTCAACTTTCTCATTAACGGTTCAATGGATTTCCATAAAACTTGGTAAACGGTAGGCCCTTTAAATCTAAAATAATACTGCATTAAAAAAAATTCGACTTCTTCGTTTTTTTTTTTGAATTTTTGAAAAAAAAAATCAATTTTATTTTTTAAATTACGAAAACGGATAGAATTTGTTTTTTTTTGTTTTGAAATTATGTTTTTAAATTTATAGAGGCATATTCATAGTCGCTGATAAACCCAGGTTTTACTAAACTACAGTTTAATACAATTTCAGTTCAATGAATACAGACCAATTTTAATAACTCATTGTTGGTTTTATATTTTTCAGATTCGGTAAAGAATTAGAGGCCCCCTTCATTCCTGCCGATTAATAATTTATTCATTAAAAATAAATGTCAGCTGTTGTCGGGTTGGTTTCATTAATCATCAAAAATTTAGACAAATTGTTCAAAATTTATTCTGTCGGTCACACGATTAATTTTTAGTTAGAGCCTCTTTATCATAATATCCTTTAATCTATTCTGTCCAAGTAATTAATCCAACCCCCTCTGTCGGTGTATTTTATATTGATTTAACATACATATATAGGAAATTGTAGGGTAGAAAAATTCACATGTCCTCGCGATGGCAATATCAGACAACCAGCAAGCACCAGGTTTGTATACACCGGACCTTAAACTTCAAATTGTATTATGTGATCCTAGTATCTACATTTATATGTACATCTTCGAGTATAATACGACTAACTGAAATGTTGCCTTCCCATATTTGACCTACTCGGCGCATATTGTTTTCAAACTTCAATAAAAAGGCCATGAACTTCCTTTGCCTTTATGTATCCCAATGCAGCACCAGTGGATATAAAGTATACATAATAACCATGACCCATTCCAACAAGACTTTTTGAACAAGAAAAAGGTTGAGTAGATGTTGAGTGTGTGGTATTTTGTGTGTGCCTCGTTCAAAAGCCTTGATGTTGTGCGATACCAATTCCATATATATGAAAACCACTTCAGCGAATTTGAAGACATCCGATGGATTGTAACGATGTCAACTTAAAGTAAGGGTGTAAGTCAGTTGTAAGGATACCTTCAAGGGGTCCTTCGAAATACACAACCAACATTACAGTTTTTTTTTACTCAATTTTAAATTTCTATCTCAAATAATGGCTTGCACGTTTTCTGACATACGACTCTTCGCCTTGCACTTTGGTTTGTATTTTTCTTGCGTATCTACCTTTCCAACCCTCATTCCCCATATGCATTATATGCAGAGACGAATATAATCCATTTGTCTGCTTGGGTGTTTGGTGATGTCTTTGCAGTTTGCAGTTTGCAGTTTGAGTTTTGTGCATAAATGTGCAACCTGTTGCACGTCAGAATCTAAAATAACATGCACCAATGAAATGATATGCAAAAAAAAATAAAAGAAAAACAAGAAACCACACACCATCGCATCATGGTGCATAGCATAATATTGCCACACTCTGAAGTGCAGCAAAATGAAAAATCGAACTGCAACCCCCCTTTTCCTTAAGCATCTCCAACATCGTCAAGCGTGGCATAAATTAATGTTATTTAAGCTTTCCCCATACATAAACTTCTTACCCTTACCCTTATCCAACCGTGTCGCCGCGTCGTTGTGTAGTTTGATGTACAATTCTCCCAACCCCTACTCCGCTAGTAGAAAATGAAAATACAGTGACCAGTGAATATCCCTTAGGCCAGTTGACGGTGTAAATTCGATTCGATTGGTCGCGGTTTGGGACAATATTATTGACATTCGAAGTTGCTATTGTTGTTTTTCACAAAAAAAAAAAAAAAAAAAAACACCCATTTTTAAATAAATACACAAAATGTCAGCAACGAAATTGGCCCGTTTGGTCAACATTCATTTGGGGGATCTCCAAACGGATGAGCCCAACTGGAAAGTTGATTGGTCCCCGGTAGCCGGTCGTGGTGTATTTGCCTTGCGGAATATTGAAAAGGGCGAACTGTTATTCAGGGAACGTGCAGTAGTCATGGGCCCAACTGCCAGAAAAGGCTCGGCTTTAAATACTTGTGTTGCGTGCTTCAAATTACTAGATGTCACAGACTTTCTGTGCCCCAAGGGTTGTACACTTCCAGTGTGTGAAAAGTGTATAGACTCAGATATTCACAAGCCCGAATGTGAACTCTTCCGGAATTGGCAACCCCACGAAGTGGGTGGCGTTAACCCCATGACTTTAAGGATACTCACAGCCGTTCGCAGTTTATTTGTGAGCAAGGATCAAAAAGATTTGATATTTGCAATGCAAGCAAATGTCGACCCAGGATATCGCAGGGAAATCAGTCGGGCTGCAGAAGGCTTTAGGAATTTTCCAACGGATAAGAAAATCCTTGACTTCTTGCTAAAAGTGGTTGGTGTCCTCAATACGAATGCCTTCGAAGCACCAAAAAAAGTCGACGGCTATGAAATACTCTTACGTGGCCTCTTCCCCCTCACAGCCGTTATGAATCACGAATGCACTCCGAATGCGTCTCATTATTTTGAAGATGGCAGTTTGGCAATAGTGAGAGCAGCTAAATTTATTCCCAAAGGTGGCGAAATAACCACAACGTACACGAAAATCTTGTGGAGCAATCTGATGCGGAGGGTATTTTTGAAGATGACGAAACATTTTATTTGCGAGTGTAGTCGTTGTCAGGATCCAACTGTGAGTACTATTTTGTTTAAAAAAAATTAATACTGCCACATTATGCAGAGTTTATATTTTCACAATAATTATTATGAAATGATATATATAATGCAGTAGTTTAAATTATAACCCTTTTGAATTGATGTCAAGGTTCAAGGATATAATAACCTACCGCTTAATTAGTAATATTGAATTAAAAAATAACAAGGACAGCTTTTGAATTTCAAAGTGCTTCAGTAAAATGGTTAGAAATGTTTTTCTTAACTTATGCGGGTGCAAGATGGCCCAAAAGTGTATACTTTGCGATTCCTTAGTGAAATTTCATATAAAAAAGAAATAAATTGAAATGAATTCAGAGTCATTAAAGGAAGAGGGAGAAAACGTGTCACAATTTTTGGTTTCTTATTTTGTGAATAATGTCTACTTATATTATACATGGGTGGAATCGTCAAAATTCTGATACATTGTTTTATTGCAAGGGAAAGACTTTACAGTTTTTTTTTTTATAAAATTGAGTCATGACAAGAAGATGATACGAAATACTGCCACGCCCACTTTTAAGTAAATTTCAATATATTAAAAATTGCTTGAAACACTGGTTATCCGAAATGAGAATTTTGCCCACTCCCACTTTGTAGGCGTTATTTTTTTACATTATCCTATTGCGTTTTGACCAAATACGTGAGGATATTTCTGTTCTAACAAAAGGCTCATCTAGAACAGGTGTAACATTCATACAAAAATGTTGTCTTATTTATATTTTTCTCAAAAACGAGTTTAAGAATTTTTATAAAATTTGAAGAAACTATAAAATGTATTTATAACTGGAATACAAAGCGTAATGTTATGTTTTTTACTGACGATTATTTTGATGTAAAATAAACTAGAAAGTCGAATAAAAAAGAGAGCGCTTTTTTGCCTACCAGGTTCCCTGTCTTGCGACTTATATTATTGTCACAGCTATTTTCAAATCTTAATACATTTAATCACAAGTGTTAGCATAAATTATATCAACTAATATTCACGACTGGATCTCACAAGATTCTAAATAAACTATAAACAATTTGATTGAAATCCGATGAGCCGTTAAAGACATAACTGCTCTAAAATCGAAAAAAAATATAAAATGCACGACTGGATCGCACGAACTTGCTCTTATGTTCGATCACATTGTATGCAAAAGATTTCTATTAAAAATCCCAGAAAAAAAAGAAAAAATCTAAACATATTTTTAAAATCGCTTTTTAATTAAATTTTTATATATACAAAATTTCTCTCTTTTTTCAAAAAATTGGTATGACAATCTTAAATATTTAATAATATAAACTTAGAAAAAAAAGATTAAATCGGCTTAATCAAAGAAAAAATAGTTCAAAATTCTGAAATAAATACTTAAACTAATTTGATATAAAAAAAAAGTCTTGAATAAATTTGAATTTATGAGAAAATTTTTTTTTAAAACTGTGGAGCGGTTTGAGAATTTTTTGTTTAACTTTATGAAAACATGTTAAAAAAAATCAAAAACGCCAATTCATAGGTGTTCAGCAAATACATTACATATAAATATAATTTTTTTAATAAATTAGGCTACCTGCACCTATAAATTTGTTAAATTTCGAAAGAATCGATTAAGCCATTTATGAGATAGTCAAAACCAAAAAAATAAAATGCAGGACTGGGTCGCACGTACTTGCTCCTATGTTTGATCACATTATATGCAAAATATTCTTAAAAGAAACGGCTAAATATATTTTTATATATAAGAATTCTTAAAATTTTTCTCAACAAAAATTGGTATGAACATTTTAAATGTTTAATAAATTCATAAACAAAATTTCAGAAAAAATTGTCCACCCGTTTACGAAATATTGAATTTTCAAAAAAAAATAATATATTTTTTTTCAAAAATCAAAAAAAAATATTTTTCGAAAATCTTGAAATGCAATACTATTTAGAATTTTAAGGACCTCGTGCACAAAAATTTTTATAGAAATCCGTTGAGCCGTTTATGAGAAAGTCGAAAATCAATAAAATGGTTGTATGGCAGGTACAGATAAACAAAACAAAATATTAAAAAAAAATTTTAGCCAGAATATAGACCATACCCAATGTAGTACACACGCAAGTACCGTTATTTTTGGGGCTAAAACAACGATTCATAAACTTATTTTGGACAATCACCTAAAACGCCTAAGCACCAAGTTTGAAGCAATTCGGCCCACCCGTTTGGGCTGTAGGTGTCTACACATACATACAGATAGACAGTCAGACAGACGGACATACAGACGGACAGAGTTTTTGGGCCATCTTTCGCTATAATCGTAATATCATGTTTGATTGTTATCTCAAACCTTTTTTTTCGACGAATGTACATATAACTTGCCTTATAATAGCTATAATCGCAAGTAAAAAACGGTTATATGGCATGTACTGTTATTAACATTTTAATTAAAATTTTAATAGCGCAACATGTAGACATGTAGACGCAGACCTTTAATACTGCACTGATTTTTTTGTTTATCAAAATCGTTATAGCGGACTTCGAGATAATTAAGATTTACTATTTCTACTCCAAAAAATTTGTCGCTAAACAAAAAAAATTTAAAATGAGAATCGAGCCAATCTTTTAATTTTTTAGTATTCCCTATCATTGTAATGTCAAGTTTATTTAAAATCTCGAGTTCGGTTTTTTTCCGAATTCAAAATTTGCCCTATAGAACCTATGTATATCGCCAGTGAAAATCAGTTTGTAATAATTAAAAATGGAGTCATAAAGTTAATGACTTCCAGAACGCAGGCAAATACACGATTAGGACCCTGTCGACGATGACAAAAATGCCATTAGCTTCTAAAATAAGTTCTAATGGAATTATCTCTTAATTCAATGTGTCTTGGATTACCGGGTAGCTTCGGTTAGGTTACGTTATTG